>OU862875.1:27353373-30033103 GCA_917880725.1 Selenia dentaria | reverse complement strand
TCTACGGGACACTATTCCACCATATACACCGGACTGCAATCGAGAATTTCTTTGTCAGAAAACCCCATAACTGTTCGAATTGGGTATCGAACCCAGGACCTCGAGATGCCAAAGTAGCGCTTACACTACTACACCAAGACCGAGAGAGCGAAACCGCTGGCGGGTCAGCTAGTTCAAAATAACTTTAATATCGTTAGTCAGCTAAGATGCAGGGAGGTGTTTCATCCTAACAGGTAGAAGAGGGGCATGCACATTATAGGAATATCATGTTTAGATATATGTTTTTTGATACTGTGTTCTAGTACCGTGTAACTGCATAACACGATACAATGAAATTTTCTCGAAGGAAAAAATATCCAAAGTTACCTCTGATTTTTTAATTTTTTTCCTGCCAATGCTAACGGTTATGAGTAAATCAATGGAACTTGATTGAATATATAAATAATTTACTCACCGAATTTAGCATAATTCATTTTTTGTTTTAATGTGTAGTTTTTTTTTAAATAAATAAATTATGTTTTGGCACATACGCCGTTATATTCCGAGCGCACGCTCAATAAAGCTATCTCCTGTTTCGCGTTTCGAAAGTCATTGCGTCGCTTTCTTTCAGTCATCTCATCAGTCGTCCAGAGTCGTCCGGTGATTCTCATTGACGACAGCATAGGTTGGTGGAGGCTGGGCTGAGATTCCCTGGGATCTAGAGGCGGAGATCAATGCGGCCATTTTTGAATGGCGCAAAGACCTCAGCCTTCGAGGTGAAAACCCGGCAGCGAGGGAGGTCGATGCTTGCAAGCTTCAAGCTCGCCAGGCCTTGATTGGGATGTGGAAGGAACGCCTAGCCAACCCCACAGCTGGTAGTAGGACCGTGAATGCTGTCCGTCCAGTCCTCGACGACTGGCTCGATAGGGCGCACGGGTCGCTTACCTTTCCGCTGGTTCAGGTGCTTTCCGGACATGGGTGTTTTGGAAAGTACCTCTGCCGCATAGCCGGGAGGGAACCGACGTCCGAGTGCCACCACTGCGACTGTGTCGAGGACACAGCGCAGCATACGCTGGAGCTATGCCCAGCATGGGCAGGCGAGCGACGGGCCCTCATCGCTGCAGTGGGAAACGACCTCTCTCTCCCAGCATTAATATCATCAATGCTGAGATCTGAGAGGTCATGGGAGGAGGCACTCTCCTTCTGCGAGGAGGTGATGGGGCAGAAGGAGGTGGCGGAAAGGGAGCGGGAATTACTATCCGAGCTCCCGATCCGCAGAAAGAGACCAGGGCGTCGGAGGTTAATCTTTCACGCCCTTCTCCGACCTCCATGATTGGAGACTGAGACGGCGTACGCGGGGGCGTCCGTCGTCGTAACATCAGTGTCCCCGAGGCGGCGCGCGCGGTGTTTCCTTGCGCCCCTTAAGAAGACGGGGCTAGAGCTTAGTCAACTCTAATCCCATCGCGTTGTGATCCTCTGCTGGGGGATTAGCGTCGTCGTGACCGCTGACGATTGCCAAAACGTTCCTGCAGTCTCGACATAAAGGCGCTTGGAGGAACACCCCGGGTTTTTAGTGGGTATACGGACTCCCACATAACCACCGTGCTCCCCCCGGGGGCGGTGGTATCTATAAAAGATTTTCCCGGGATAAAAAAAAAATAAAAAATAAAAAAAAAAAAAGGCTGGGCTGAGATACTTATAATTGAATAGGGGATTTTTGCACGAAGGTATAGTAAGCCCGCCTCCACGATTATCAATGCGGTCATTACGTATAATAATGAAACCAGGCAAAGAATAAGCAGTAAAAGGATGGCAAGGCTTAAATCAAGTCTGAAATCAATATGACATGTATATTTTTATAATCGAAAGACGCCAACATATCTGGATTTTTCATATTTTTTACGAATGTGCCGTGTATTGTTGCAATTTACGAGTATTTGGCGTGCAAAACCTACACTAAGAAAATCTTGTGTTGTAGATTCTGCATTTCCTTCATATTGTACATTAATAAAGCCACCCAGACCAGGCTCTTCAGAACGTTGGCTTTAGTATGACGTAATTAGTGACAAGATAGATAGAACTAAGGTGGGTGACGTAATTAGTGATGAGAAAGTGGTACCATTTGGAGTCCCTCAAGGCAGCGTATTAGAACCTAGCCTATTCCTAGTCTTTGTCAACGATCTGTGCAACCTTAAATTCAAAAGTGGTAAAATTGTATCATATGCGGATCACAGCTCTTATTTTTGTAGGAAAAAACTGGGAACAGGCGTGTCCCTATGCTGAAGCAGGTTTAAAAATTGTCACTCAATGGCTGCAATCAAACTTGCTTTCACTGAATATTGATAAGACCAAACTCGTGGCTTTCGGGGATGACCGTGGAAAAATGCCAGTTATTAGAATCAAAATTGTACTACAAACAATTGCAGCTGTCCTATATTGCAAACCGCCCCCCACATCAAGTACTTGGGAGTAACTCTAGATCGAAGAATGACGTGGAAAGAACGTATTGAGATCCTCAGCAACAGAGTTAGAAAAATCATTTTCATCTACGCGATGTGGAAGATCTCAATTTTGTCATAAATGTTTATAACGCACTATGCAGGTCGATTCTTTCTTACTACAATAGCTTCTGGGGAGGTGCAGGTATAACCTACATGCTGTCGCTGGAACGCCCTCAAAGAGCAGTTCTTAATGTTGCAACATTTAGGCCACGTTTGTTTCCAACCACTGATTTATACAAATATTGCGGTTTATGACAGTATCATACTTACTAAGCATTATTCACATGGCTTTGTTGAAAAACTTTACGGCCAAACGAAGAAATTATAGAATTCTTGACATAAGTAAATTCAACTCAAAACTAGCTAAGCGAAATATTTGTTTCCTGGGTCCATACTTATATAATAACATTAACAAAATTATAAAAGATTTTGTTAAACTAAGCAACAGTGATACAAGTGTAGCGCTTATTAGTTGGCTGAAGAATTTAAGCTACGATAATACTGTTTTTTTTCCTTCGGCCTTTTTGGCCAGGCTATAGTCTTGACGACCTTACTGCCTTACGATAATACTGAATTGTTAATCAAAATAATTGAATAACTAAATGAAGCTCACACACACCCACACACACACACACACACACACACACACACACACACACACACACACACACACACACACACACACACAACACACATTAGATTTAACTATTACGTTTTATTGGAACCTAGCTGTAACACAGGCTTCGTACGTCAAAATTATACACATGTACTTCTTCTTCTTCGTTGCTCTCTTGTCAGAGCGGTCGTGATCAAAGAGAATATAACAGTACGCTAGAGTCGTGATCGTCATGCAGTAGTGTTGGGGCGGCCAGAAGTTATACGCCTCACGATGTCACGCCATTTTTGCCTGTTAGCGGTCATCCTGGTGCACTCATTCAAGGAACCACCGACAGCACACTTGATTTGGTCGATCCATCGCATCACACCGCTACCTACATCACAGAATAGATAATACTGCTGTAGTAACTGCTCGAGACGTGTATACCCAGCCTACCTACTTAGGTATTATATATACTTAGAAGAAGTATGACGCGGCGACGTGCGAACGTTGACCAGCCCCCGGTGTTGGTTCTTAGCCGTGGAGCGGCGAATACGTTCATAATAATTAAAAATATACGTGATTTTTATTATTTTACTATTATGACCAGTTATCGATTCCAAGCCACCCCGTGCAATAGTGTGCACTAATGAACAAAGTCCTTATATTTAAATATTGAAGAACTGAATCCATTGGTTATGATTGTACTCCAGGGCTGCGTACCAGCAAGCCTAAAACCAAATGATGTTCGACCAAGATTTGATAGAACGCCATTTACCATTATCTGTCAAAAACGAGTTGGACATATACTCGTATGAGTAAGGTCTTAGCTTTGTTGGTTACAAACTAATTTGAGAATTTTAATTACTGTCCACCGGTCAGGGAAGTGTAGTTAGGCGCTTCGACTTTAGTACAAATAAATAATCCTCTCCATTCGTCGTGAAAATGCAACAAAAGATTTTGTCACTGTCAAAACTCTGTCACTTTTGACAGCCGACCAAGATTTGGCTCTCTCAAAAGGTAGAAAAATGTTGTCCAGTCGGGACAAAAATTGTTCTGATAGGCGTTGTGAAACGGGCGGGCTCAAATCTTGATCCGTGCAAATTTTGGCCTAGTGGCGTCGTGGACCGGCTGTTTTGCCAAATTATGGCTTATCCTGTGGCTTGCTGGAACGCAGCCCAGGGCCACGCGGAACGGATGCGGGCAGCGAGGGGCGGAGTGTGATTGTTTGGGAGCAAGCGCCGATACGTTGCTATAGTTACGCACGGCTCTTTGCGTTGCACCGCATACCGATCTTCGATTGAGTTGAGACTCAAAAAATGCGTTCTATTCATTCAAGGTCATAGTGCAACTTATGCCGGGTACAGACCGAGCGAACGAGACCGAGCGAATGCTAATGAGTGGGATTTGCCGATCAGTATCGCACGCTCACTTGCTTTTGCTGCCGTGTCCACACTCAAAGAACGTATTGAAGTTCGTCGACAATCGGTGAATCACGGCGAAGCTTCCAATGATGTTATTTATAATAAATAATACGTCATACTGCGCTCGGCTTGGCGACATCAACACAAGCTAATTGTCTGGAGTCAACTTAGTTCCAGCCGTGTGTTCAGTGACTGCAGAACTACTGGGACGAGTGTAAAAACAAGAATGATGTAGGAGTATCTTTTAATTTTTAAGTATTATTTTTCTATTTTATCTATCACAAATGGAAAATCGCGTATATCAAAAATACGCGAACGAGACAAGTAGCGAGCGACAGAGAGAACGAGGCTGTCATTGGCGGTCGAATGGTTGGCCACGACATTGTTAATAATATGTTGATCCCTTTCTGACAACTAGAATTAATATATCTTCGTGTTCTTTTAATCTTGTCAGTGTAGTTAATGTCGTTGTGCGAGTTGTGTGCTATAGCTATATGTAGTATAAAATTTGCCATGTTCTTCATATTCAAGGAGTAAAACGCTTCTACAGTTAACCTCATTGCTTGACTCACGTTGTATTTGGACGAAAACGGCGACGCTGGTGGATGAAGTCGTTATTTAAAAAATATTGTATGATGGAACCCAACTATTGTACGACTTACACTCTCGGTAGAGAGTAAAATATTCCTTGGACTTACAAAAATAGCTGGATTAGGTACAATAAGTAAATTGATTAATTTTACAAGGGTTTTATGTGGTTGTTAAATTAAATTGTGTGTCGAGTGGAAGCGCTCGCAGCGGAGTTTGACTTAGCGATTTTAACCGATGTTACAGTCAACGATGAAGCGATAAACAAGTTAAGCAACAATTGCTGTGGTCAAGACTTGTCTGGTAAGACTATGTGGAACAGGTATTTGGATCAAATATTTGCATGGACTAGGAACAGGTGCACCTAGTTTCAAATTTACCTTTTTTTTTTTTTTTTTACCCGGGAAAATCCTTTATGGATACCACCCGGCTCCGGGGGGGGCAGAGTGGTTATGTGGGAGTCCTCGCCTGAAGGGCCTTACTACCCCCACGGGGGGGTAGTAAGGAGGTTACCCACTAAAAACCCGGGATGAGCAGTCTGCCGCCTAGTCAGGGCGAAATGGGGTAGCGTTAGCAATCACCATCTCGCCCCGGCGGTTGGCCCGTCACCGGTGACGGGCCCCGGCCAATGGAGGGATGACCTGGCTCATTGGGGCCATCCCCCAGACGTGTGGGATCGTGCAAGCCAGTGGAGAATCCCCCGACTCTCCACCGGTGATCCGCACAGCACTAGGATAGAGCGAGAAGGCGCCCGAATCGCCTTCTCCTTCCCCCAGTTCGTCTACGCCGGAGCGGGTCGGAGAGGACGTCTTCCTCCCTCACCCGCTCCGCGGCTTCTTTCTGCACCATCACCGCCTCGCAGAAAGAGACCACCGCCTGCCACGCTCCGTCGCTGCCGAGCATAGCGTTAACCACGCTCGGCAGCGACAGATCTGCGCCTATGACCGCTGTGAGGGCGCGCCGCATGGGACTCCATGCGGCGCACTCCTCCAGCGTGTGGAGCGCCGTGTCTTCTGGTGCTCCACACTCGTGACAGGCGGGGGTCGCCTCGCGTCTTGCGATGTGATGCAGGTACTTGCCGAAACATCCGTGTCCGGAAAGCACCTGCACCAATCGGAAGGTGAGCGACCCGAATCGCCGCCCTACCCACCTCCGGAGGACCGGGCGAATGGCATCCACCGTCCTCTGTCCAGGGACCGGTGGAGCCAGGTCCTCCGTCCACCGCCTCAACAAGGCGGCCCGCGCCCGCCGTCGAATGCACGTCACCTCCTCCCACGCTGGAGGCTCCCCGCGGGATCTCCTCGCCGCCACGAAGTGGTACACCTCGGCGAGGATCTCCGCTTGGAGTTCCCAGGGGGGATCACCGGCCAACGCGCATCCCGCAGTCCAGGACACCGTCCGGTACCCGCGTATCGCCCTCGTCGCGATGACCCGCTGCGGACGACGCAGCAGGGCCTTATTGGCGCGACCGAGGGCGTCCACCCAGACAGGTGCCCCGTACAAGGCCATACTCCGGATCACTCCGGAGTACAGGCGACGACATGTGGCGCTCGGGCCGCCCACGTTGGGCAGCAGCCTCCCAAGGGCGGCTGCGGCGCCTATGACTTTTGGGGCCAGTTGAGTGAAGTGGGCCCCAAAAGTCCACCGCCCGTCCAGGATGAGACCCAGGTACCTCATTTGGGTCCCAACCCGGACCAGGACCCCGTCCAGGTCTATCCGCGTTCCTGGAGGGGGTCCCCCCCGAGGCCCATGGAACATTAGGGCCTCGGTCTTGGAGAGGGCGACCTCCAGCCCCAGGGCACGTATGCGGCCGACCACGAGTGTTGTGGCCACCGTGGCCCGCAGCACCGTCTCCCTGAGGTCCCTCCCCTTGACTACGACTAGGGTGTCATCCGCGTAGCAAGCAACCCGCATACTTGCGGGAAACGTGCCGCGGAGCACCCAGTCATAGCCAATGTTCCACAGGAGCGGTCCCAACACCGATCCCTGTGGAACCCCGCAGGACACGCGACGTCGCCTCAGACCGTCGCGTCCCTCCACCAGGACCTCACGGTCCTGGAGGTAGTCGGCCAACAGCCTACGCAGATACTGGGGCACTCCGTGATAGCGGAGCGCCTCCCGTATCGTTCCGTGCGGTAGGCTGTTGAAGGCGTTGGCAATGTCCAGCGAGACAGCCAACGCCTTTTCCCCCCCGCCGACCACGTCCTGCGTCCACCTCTTGATCCAGAGCAGGGCGTCTATCGTCGACCGCCCTGCTCTGAATCCGAACTGGGCCTCTGAAAGTCCAGGCCCAGTTCCCCCCAGGTGCCGGATGATACGGGAAGCTACTATTCTCTCCAGCAGCTTCGCCGTGTCATCCAGTAGCACGATTGGCCTGTATGCGGCGGGCGAGTCGGCGTCTCGCCCTTCCTTCCGCAACAGGCACAATCGCCCGTCCTTCCAGAGCTTCGGGAACTGACCCGACGTGAGGCACGCGTCGAATAGTTCCCGAAGCTGACCGCCCATCTTCCTGAGGGCGATCGTGAGGACCCGACCGGGAATCCCGTCTGGTCCCGGGGCAGTCTTCTTGCCTCTCAGGCGAGAGACTGCTGCCTCCACCTCCACCTCTGAAACAGGCGGAATGGAGGCCGGGTCCTCCTCCTCCTGGAAGGAGGGCGTGGCCATCGGTGGAGGGGTGTAGTGGGGGTCGCTGTCGGGGAATAGACCCCCCAGCACCCTCTCCAGGAGCTCTGGCTCCAGGGACTCCGCGATAGGGGGCGCTCTGCCCCGGAACCTATTCCGGGCAGACTTATACGGGCGCCCCCATGGGTCCCTGTCGAGGCCCTCCAGCTGTTCACTCCAGCCTAGGGCCTTAGCCCGGCCGATGGCCAGCTTCAGCTCCTGTTTGGCTACCTTAACATCACCATACAGGAGCTGCTCGGCCGCCAGCTGCTCCGCCGGCAGCTGGTCGTCCCTCCGGCCGTGGCGGCGCCTCCTGCAGTGGTAGTAGAGGCGCCGCGTCTCCGAGCATCGCGCTCGGAGATCCTCAATCTCCGAGCACCACCAGTAAACCTGGCGGCGCTCAGGGTGGCGTCGGGACCTCGGCATGGCGGTGTCGCAGACGGCCGTCACCGCCTCCCGGAACCGGCCCGCCGCGACGTCCACCTCCGGGTGCAAGGGGGCGGCAAGCCACGACTGGACGATAGCCGCCTCTTCAGCCAACTCGGCATCGAGGCGACCAATCGCCCAGCGCGCGAAACGCGCCCTCTCCACGCGCCGAGTCCCCCCTTGGTTGGAGGTGGCGATCTCAAACCGGATGTAGTTGTGGTCCGAGAGAGTGGCCACCTCCGCCACCACTCTCCAGGCCTGGACACGTGCTGCGACTTCCGGGGTGGCGAACGAAACGTCCACCACGGACCCCCCGTTGTGTCGCACGCACGTGTGGACCGATCCTCTGTTGAGCAGTGTCAGCCCTGCGGCAACCGCCCACTCTCCAACAATCTCCCCGCGGGTGTCAGTGGAGGGGTTGCCCCAGGCCTGGGCCTTGGCGTTCAGGTCCCCCATGAGGAGGACCTGACGTGGCGCCTGCCTTCTCACCGCCGCGGCCACGAGGTCCAAATAACTCTCCAGCTCCGCGACGGTTCTATTGGGAGAGAAGTATGCGCCAACTACCGCATACCTCTCCCACTTGGCCACCACGTACCCCGAACCCCTCTCTAACACCGAGAGGGGGGGGGCCGCCACCGGCACGTCCAATTATGGCTACGGAGCCGTCCAGATCCCCAACCCAGTAGGGATGGGACTGGGGAATGTGATACGGCTCCGCGGCGACCGCTAAATCAATCCGCCACTGCGCCAGGGACTGCATTAGCAAATCCTGAGCCCTGACGCAGTGGTTTAAATTCGTCTGGAGGAGGTTGTGCTGTCCGACTTGATCCATATCAATCGGTCGTCACAACCTCCATGCTCGCCGCGCGGCTAACTACTTCGGGAGCGGCTTTGGCTGCCGGTCGGGGGATGGCCGGGGTCCTGGCGGCCTGTCCCTTCGTTTTTGGGGGGACACAGTTTAGTCCCGCCATCCTGTGCTCGGCTGGTCGCCCCGACTCTGCGCATATCGCGCAGTGCGGGGCCCTTCTCTGGCAGCTCGCCGCCTTGTGGCCTGCGCCTCCACAACGGAAGCACAGGTCCCCCCTGTCTGCCGACGAGGGACACTGGGGGCGCGTATGTCCGAGTCCCATGCACTTGAAGCAGCGCATGGGACGCGCTGCCAGTGCCACCACTCGCACCGAGCTCCATCCCACTAAGAGCCTGCCCTGTGCCAGCAACACTTTGGCTGCCGGAATCGGACAGGAAACAAGGGAGGAACCGGTCCCGCCGTAGCTGCAACGTATCTCTCCGGCTTTGACTTGGAGTACGTCACAGCCGCCCACCTTGGCGACCGCCGCCGCCACTTTCTCCTTTGTGGCGGCGTCGTCCAGGCCCGTCACGTGCAATTGCACGGACTTAACGGGCCTCGCGACGTTGGCTACCTCTGACAGGACACCGCGGAGCTTCTCCGCGAGCCTGTCCGCTTTGTCGCTGCTCTGGGAGCCAGGAATTTCGAGCATCCTGGCTCCCGTGGCCGTCTGGCGGAAGTTGATCCGGTCGATCCCCAAACCTTGGAGATCGACCTTCTCCTGCGCCGTCTCTATGATGGCGCTGTATGTGACCCCCTTTTCCGCGGCTTCAGGCTGCAGTGTCAGCACAACAGCCGCGGATTTGAAGGGCTTCAGCGTCTTCGCCTTCTTGGGCCCGGCAGCAGCAGAAGCCTTCTTCGTTTTAGGCTTCACGGCGGCGGGGGTGGCACGAGCTGCTGGGACAGGAGCGGGAGCGGGCGTTGCCGAGGAGGACGATTTGTCCTTCCCTTTGCCTTTCCTCTTTCTTACTACTGTTGCCCAGGTTTCCGCCTTGGCAGCAGCAGTTGGAGTCGTTTCTGGGGGGGCGATGGGAGCCGCAGTAGAGGGCGTAGCAGCAGTCTGCGAGGCCCGGCCAACCCGCTTTCGAGGGGTCGGTTTTGGGGGTGGGGGCGCAACCGCTACTGCAGCCTTCTGGGCATCCGCTCTGAGAGGCGGGCGAAGTACCGGCGCTGGCAGGAGGCGATCCTCGATACCATCGAGTCGGGCATTGAGCATTTGCCCGAACGTGGCAGTCAAGGAGCGCGTCATCTCCTCCACTAAATCTGCCCCCAGTACAACAGCAGGGGGGGCCGGCGTCTCGGCGGCAGCGGCTGCTGCAGCAGCAGACGTGGCGGCAGCCGCCTGGGTCTTCGCTTCGTTGAAGCCGCGACGCAGCGACTTCACTTCTGCCTTGCAGGCCTCCACCTCGAGGCGCAGGCGACTATTCTCGGCTCTTAGCCGCCGCGTCTCTTCCGCCTCACTCCTACATGCCAGGGCGTCGACTACCTCCCTCAGGGTCGACGCGGACCTCTTCAGGCGAGCAACAAACTCACCTTTTAGGTTGCCAGACTTTTTGGCAACCTCTAAGATGCAGGTGAGCATCCCTCCTGCTTGAGCCCTCAGCTCTTGGGCGTTTAGCACGCTGAGGTCAGCGAACCCGGCATAGACATCGGAATCACTTCCAGTGTCGAGAAGACTTCCGGCGGCCACAGCGGCCTGCCCCTTCTTGAATTTCCTGCTCTGCAGGACCTCCGCCAGCTCCTCCACCAGTGGCTTTGGCAGTGGCTTCAGAAACTCCTCTCGCGTGGGACCTTTTTTGGTGCCCTTCGCCCTTCCCCTCCGCGACGTACTGACCTTAGCAGCCGCGGTCCCCTCGGTCTCAGTGTCCGACTCTAGATAGCCGGGTACGTAGAACGAGGAGTAAGGTCGTTTCCTCCGGCTTTCACCCTCGTCACCAGACTCCTCAAACACGGACTCCACGTCCGACCTCCTTTCGTCCCCCATGGGGACCTCCGATGGATCCCGCGAAGGACCCCGTGGAGTTTGGCCCTCAGAAGGGCCGTTTTTCAGGCTCTCGGTAGTAGTGCCGCTCGAGCGGTCCTCAGGCATGACATTTTGTTGGCCCTGAGAAGGGTCTTTGGCGAACTTCCCTTTGACGTCTCTATTTACTTTCGACCTTGGCATAGTTTTCGACATAATAGTTATGAGATATAATTATTGTTTGTGACCATAAGCAAAATTGTTGGGAAGTGGACAGGCTTCAATCTTTCTACTCAAGCCTCCGGAAGTTTAGAGTTCAGAAGACTGACAATACCTTGGAGGTATTTTCCCGAAGTCTAAGGATACACTTATCATCGGGGTTTTAGAACTAGTCTAGCCAGTTTGTCCCCGCCTCCAATAACGTGAGTTATCGGAACAGAGGTCACTACCAAATAAAAGACAGCGGTTATTTTCGATTATGTAACAATATGTTTGACAGTAGTAGGCGCTGGTGTTTGCCAGTTAGAGGGGTCCCTATTTTAACACACACACCACCAAACTGTTTTTCATCTACTCATAAACATGACAAATTATCTGTAGCCTTGCCTTAAAACTACAATTTATACACCGTAAGTCTAATTTGTCATCTGTCTTAAAGAGGTACTAAGCACCTTAGCACATATAATACAGATGACAAGCAGTTAAATACGGCCCCGGTCTGTACCGAGCATTTACAATTTTGTTACTAATAAGGGGTTAAATAGCCCTGTGAACTACATAATATACACATATAATACAAATATATACAGAAACAATATATACATATACATACACATATAGATAACAATACACGCGGCGCCTGACGGTGTTCTGTTGCGTTTATTTCGGAAGGAAAGAAACCAATAACAGGCAGCACCACGGGAAGGTAACCGTCAGACTTGCCTTGGGGATCTACACGACTTGCGCTCTCCCCCAAGACCAACGCCTCCTTACCCATCCGGGATGAGTAAGGAAGGCCTGGATTTATCAAAAACAAGGAGCGCGAGGCATGCAAGCTAGGCAGAGCAACTACTAATGGATGAACCCAAACCCGCCCAGTTTCAAATTTACCTAATACAACCCATCTCTAGTAGCGTGCAACCGCAGCAACTGAATGTAAAATAGCTGAATGAGGATTCGATCGTCCGTCCACACCGCGGCCGTACGTTCGTTACATTTTGACGTTGTCACGACGTACGACCGTCAACGTCATCGCACGTACTCTGTTATTTTCTCTGAAAAAGGAAACCAAAGGAAATGCCATAACTACGAAAAAAACGTGCATACCTACGCAGCTAAACATGGCGGCTTAGTGTTGTTACTACCACACCACACTTATCGATTGCACCGTACCTATCGATACAACTATCGACACGAAACTAATGAGCGCCCTGTGCACAACGTCAATAATAACATTCCTCAACATCCTTCTACATCAGCCACTGTACCCCAAAACCCAGTGAAAGTATGCAAATACTGTAAAAACCTGGGTCACGAGATTCATGAATGTAGTAAGAGACAATTCAATAATTCACGTCACCAGCATACCAAATCTACAAAACAGATTCATAATCTTTCCCACAATGAGGATGATCGCAGCATCCGGGAAGATTCTTTTGATTCTGATTCACGCTCTGATTTAAACTGACTATGATTCCGGTCCCGCGTCGTACGGAATCCGCAACTCAAACCGACGCCGACGGGATGAACTCTTTATTTGATAATTTATCTATGAAGACTATCATTCCAACTAAATCTACAAAATCTACCAATTCTACTAAATCTACCAACCCTACTTATTCTACAAAACCTACCAATTCTACTAACTCTACCAACCCTACTAAATCTAACAAACCCACTATGTCTACTAAATCTACCAAACACACAAATCCTACTAAATCTACTATGTCTACTATATTTACTAAATCTACTATGTCTACTAAATCTACCAAATCTACTAGTCCTACCAATTCTACCAGTTCTAATATATGTTCTAAATCTACAAATTTTACGATGCCTACTAAATCTGCAAAAATTACCAAGTACAATAAACCTACTAAATTCTGCAAATCTACTGAACCTTTTATATTCACTGTACCCAAACGCATTGATTCTATTTCCAAACCTACTAGTTCAAAAGTTCTTACTCAACCCACGAGTAGTAAATTTACTATCTCTCCTAATTTAAATAAGCTTACCAAACCTACTAGATCTCGTACACTTCCCACTGCATCTAATAAATCCGTTCCTAACTCAAGAGATGAATGTGAGGCTAGTTATGAGGTAAACATAAATTATAAAACTCACCTACCTCACATATACGTTACAAGCCAATATTCTAGTAAACCGCTAGTATTTTAGTCAATTCTGGTTCCACTGTTTCATTTGTTAAGAAATCAGCCCTTGAAATCCAACCTGTTCTTGATCCTGCAGTCATTAAATTCAAAGGTATCGATAGCGACGCCAATTATTCATCCACTCTTGGCAATTTTAAACTTGACCTCAAAGTCTCCAAGAGCGAAACGATCTACAGCGCTTTTCACCTTATATCGGATAAAGTTGACATTCATTTTGATGGTATTATAGGAAATGATCTGCTGAAGCTCTATAATTGTAACGTAGATTTCAAAAGCAACACTCTGACTATTGGAAAATATCAGCTCAACCTTCACTTTACAAAGTCTCGATACACCATTCCAGCTCGTTCAGAGATGGTCATTGAATGTGCTATCTCAAACCCAGAGATCACATATGGTTTTGTGGAAAAATCTGAAATCCAAAATGGTGTTTATCTAGCCAGCTGTTTAACTAGAGTGAAACCTAATAAACATGCAAATGTATCTATTTTAAACACCACACATCGCGATGTCATTATTCAATCTCTCAATGTTGAAATTTACCCTTGTCATACTCTCGAAGACATTAGAAATCAAATACAGTAACACAGACCATTTCAGCTAACTCCCGCGATCGGATTAAAAATGTACAAAATCAAGACAGATCCTCCCATCTCAATGACGAAGAGTCAAAAGCCCTTTTACAGCTATGCTCTGATTATTCTGATCTGTTTCATTTAGAAGGTATATCCTTACTTGCACGGATACCCTTACACATGAAATCAAAACCACTGATTCCCAACCTATCCATGCAAAAACCTATCGGTATCCCGAGATCCATGAACAAGAAGTCAACAAACAAATTAAAAAGATGCTAGACCAGAAAATCATCAGACCCTCCGATTCTCCTTGGTCTTCTCCTATATGGATTGTCCCCAAAAAGCAAGATGCTTCCGGCGAAAAGAAATGGCGCATCGTAGTTGACTATCGTAAATTAAACGATGTTACCATAGGTGACGCTTATCCTATTCCAAACATCACCGATATTCTTGACCAGTTAGGACATAGCAAATACTTTACAACGTTAGATCTGGCATCTGGCTTCCATCAGATCCGAGTCAAGGATGCTGATGCTCCTAAAACTGCATTTTCAGTTCCCAATGGGCATTTTGAGTATACTCGAATGCCTTTGGGTCTGAAAAATGCTCCAGCGACGTTTCAGAGGTTGATGAACACTGTCCTTTCAGGCCTACAAGGCATGCACTGCATCATCTATCTCGATGACGTCATAATCTACTCCCATGACTTAAACTCGCATATTCAAAAGCTCAAACTTGTTTTCGATGCCCTAAGAAAACACAACCTCAAACTCCAACCAGATAAGTGCGAATTCCTTAGAAAGGAAGTCGCTTATCTTGGTCACATCATCACCGATAAAGGTGTCTCACCAAACCCCGACAAAGTTAAAGCTGTTCTTGACTATCCAACTCCCAAAAACCCTAAACATATAAAGAGCTTTCTTGGCCTGGTTGGTTATTATCGTAAATTTATAAAAGACTTTGCTAAAATCACTAAACCTTTAACATCACTACTTCGTAAAGACACTGAATTCATTTGGGGTGATTCTCAAAATCATTCATTCATTACGCTTAAAAACTTGCTCACCAATGCTCCAATTCTGCAGTATCCAGATTTCAGCAAAACATTTGTACTAACCACAGACGCTTCTAACTATGCATTAGGTGCTGTCCTTTCCCAGTGTGAAGATGGAAATGATCTTCCCATCGCCTATGCTTCTAGAACGCTTAATAGTGCAGAAGGTAATTATAGCACTACGGAAAAGGAACTTTTAGCAATCATCTTTGGAACTCAAACTTTCAGACCTTACCTCTACGGTAGGAAATTCAAGATCGTTACTGATCATCGTCCCTTAATCTGGCTCATGAACTGCAAAGACCCCAGCAGCAAACTTGTTCGCTGGAGATTAAAACTCGAAGAATTCGACTACCAAATTAGCTACAAGCAAGGTAGAATTAATTCAAACGCTGATGGGCTCTCTCGTCCTCCCATTAATGCTATCAATGATTTTGACATAGACAGATAACCTAAATTACGAATCATTCTTAAAATCACGTTCAAGCCACAAACTACGATACCCAAGTTTATGAATACAACCAAAATCTTTTAAAGACGTCATGCCCTATAATTGCCTATCCGACTTCAATTGATCTTGATGAATCCAACTTATACTGTTAAGATATTCTTGACCTTCTTGAAGATAAAGAAGACTTCATAAAATCTGGGGTTTACTATCAGCTTCATAAAAACCATGCAAGTTCCGTGCAGTTCTTACCTGGCATAAACAGTTTTGAATGAAATCATACCATTGCATGCTCGTTTAGGTGAACTGTTTGAATATTGTTTTCTCAAAAGTGAATGGATAAAATTGTCTCTGGCATTTTAACAATTCACTTTAACCAACATTGCAGACGCCTAGATGTTTGTAAGTTGATAAACTGAGTGGATATAGATCGTCATGTTGACGGGAGTCCATACAAAAAAACAGGTGAACGGTTTTTCAACGGTTCTTGAATAGCAGGCCTGCTTTAACGTTGTCATGGTACGAATAAGCCGGGCAGTTTTCTAGAAGTCCTGCTTTAAGAGCTCATAGTAAGGCCCCAGAAAAGGAACTACATCACGTAAAAATTTCTACAGTCAATAATAAGACTTTCTTCCATCTCTTCACTAAAGTACACCACTTTGAGTCAGCCACTTATAAAGACTTATTTAATGTCCTGAAAGAATTACGAAACCAACTTGTCATATTTCATTCCGAAGTCAAAGAAATCGCTTTATCGGACTTTGCCAACCCTTTCGATAAGTTGAAATTCCTCCTCATCTATGAGATAATAGCTTATATCTTTCACGGAACTCAAATCAAAGTAAATGTTTACCATAACACAGTTCGATATCCTACCCCAAGCGAAGTCCCTATCATCCTGAAAGAAAATCACGATTCTCCTATCGGTGGTCATATAAGTTCAAACCGAATGTATAATAAATTAAAGGATACCTTTTATTGGAAAGGTATGAAAAGCGAAATAGAGAGATATGTTCGAAACTGCACATCCTGCCAACAAAACAAAGCACTTCGAAAAACCAACAAAGCTCCCATGGAGATCACTACCACATCTTCTGAGCCTCTGCAACGAATCTGCACCGATATAGTTGGTCCACTTCCTGAGTCTGGTTCTGAAGGGTACAGGTACATCGTCACGTTTCAAGATGATTTACCTAAATATTCCATGGCCTATCCTATCGTTGAATCTACAGCAGAACAGACATCTCTATGTCTCATTAAATTCATTAGCCATTACGGGATTCCAAAAACCATTCTTTCAGATCAAGGTGTTCATTTCATTGCCGATGTATACAAACAAGTTGCCACTTTCTTCAAAATCAAACATTTATTCTCATCGCCATACCATCCTCAGACAAACGGTGCTCTTGAGAGAAGTCATGCTACTCTAAAGGAATACCTTAAGTCCTATGTCAATGAAAATCAAAACGACTGGCATAAATTCATACCTACTCCTATCATTTCATATAACTCATGAGTGCATTCATCTACTAACTTTACACCTCATGAATTATTATTTGGTTGCAAGCCTAACATTCCCAGTTCCATCTATGATATTGATCCTACAGCTACTTATCCTGACTACATTAAAACTTTAAAACAAAAGTTAATCAACTCTAGAAACATAGCTCGCGAAAACATCCTTCGAAACAAAGAAAGATCAAAAGCATATTATGACAAACATGCTAAAGACGTTACCTACAATGTCGGAGACATGGTCTACCTTAAACAACACCATAGATTACGCAAAGCACTGTCCTCAATATGGAAAGGTCCTTTTCGAGTCCTTAAGGTCCATAATAATAACAATGTCACACTTCTTGTTAATTGTAGGCATATACGTTATCATTTCGATCAAATCAAGTTAGCTCATGAAAATCCTCTTACAGGGCCATCACGCCAGGAGTCGTCTCCGTCTCCAACTCCAATCTAACGTCGCCTATCGTCAACAGTCCCGTTCTTTACTTTGACCCTCTAGGTACGCTAAGATATTATAATAACTATTGGAATGTTTTAACGTTTACTGATATTTCTTACTTTAAGCCTCATCTAGAAACTATTAATAAAATGTTAGCGAGTTCTAAACGTATTTGCTATTCTTATCCTGATATTAAGATAGATTGCTCTAATGTCCTTAGTCCTTTAGAAACCTTATATTATAGTGTTAAGTCTAATTATAATTCTCTATCTCAACTTATTAATAATAATACTAGCTCTAGACATAGACGATCCGCTTGGTTCGGTATAGGCGGTCCTATCCTTAAACAGCTATTCGGTTCTCTCGATGAAGACGATGCCAAAGCCTTCACTGACGCCATTAACGTGGTCCAAGATGATCAACGTCACTTAGCTTCCTTAATGAAACAGAACATTCATATTATTTCATCTACTATTTCATCTTTTAATAATACGATTCAAAGGTTAAACCATAACGAAGTCGCACTTAACGAAAACATGGTTAAACTTGACTCAATTCTAGAAACGATTTCAACCAGCACCAATAAACTCGAAGTTACCTCGCATCTCGCAATGACGTTCAGTGCATTAGAAAGCTCTCTCATGATTCTTAATTTTAAACTGAAAGATCTTATAGATTCTATACTTTTCGGTAAACAAAATGTAGTACATCCTTCTATACTAAGTCCCATGCAATTGCTTAACGAATTAAATTCAAGAAACAACGATCTAATTCGCAACTTTCCAATCGAGCTAACTCTAGATAACATTCATATTCTCATAGATATAGCAGATGTATCTTCTTTCGTTAGCGATAGTAAATTAGTATTCGTAGTAAAAATACCCTTAGCTTTGCTCGTAGATTATAATCTCTATCACATTTATGCTCTCCCTACACCTCATGATATTCATAAACCAAACTCTTTTGCTTTAATAAGCCCATCCACAAAGTACTTAGCAATAACTGAAGACAAATTGACTTATTCTGCAATGGACGACCTAAGTGAGTGTAAATTGATGGAGAATAACTATTATTTGTGTAAATTAGCTAATGTACAATCTAGTGTTTCAAATCCTATCTGTGAAGTGCTTATTTTCAGTGAATTTCTAAGTGATATCCCAGACTCTTGCAGTTACAAACTAATATACGGTAACGTCGATATCTGGCAAAAACTAATGAACAATAAGTGGATTTACGTTCAGTCAGATATCGCAAGGCTATCTCTTAATTGCAATGGTAATATTGTCGATCATGACGTAGTCGGAACAGGAATATTAACTGTTCCTAAAAATTGTAAAGCATATCACAAACTAATGCAGTTTGTTCCCAGTAATGAATACGAAACAAAAATTTATATACCATCACCTAACTTTAACATCATCAACGATGATTGTTGTTCTAAAATAAAAATTAATAATAGTATTCCATATTTAACTCCAATAAGATTATCTCATATAAATCTGGACTCCTTACAATACGCGACTCATAAACTAAACCAATTCAATGACGAGTTGACAGAGATCGAAAATCAGCCTTATCACATTAAATATGGATACTACTTCAGCATCTTGACAACATTGTTATCCTTATCTGTTTTTTCATTTTTTGTCTTATAAACTTTATTTGTGTATTTGCCCTAAACGCAGAGCTACTACTTCCGGATGTTGTGTTAAAATATTTAATAAATGCTATTCAAAGCCTCAGTCTCATATTCATTCTAGGTCAAATATTGAGATGACCACTATTAGACACAACTCTGAAACTTCTAGTTCTGACTCTAATTCTATGTCTAGTGTTTCTATGTCATCTCCAAGAAGGAATCTTGAAATATAATTAAATTTATGTCTGGTACTTTTCTTATCCTATTGCTAAACCGTTATGTTTACAATGTTAATTTTCATTGTCCTAGTTCATTGCTACTATCTACTTAATTGTTAGTTTTACTTTTCAATTAATTTCTACTATCTAATCGCTAATCTTATTTTTCTATTTTTCATTGCAACTTTCTAATTGTTTACTACTTTATTGTTATTTTTAATTAATTACTATTCCATTATGTCTCTTAGTCCTGTATTTCATTGCCTCAATCTTGTAATCTCTGTTGGATCAATCCTTACTCACATACTATCCGTTTAGTATGTTCCGTCTTAAAGGGAGGAAATGTTACAACCCTAATATCTGCCGATCTTGCAATCGACCACACTCGCATTCTAGCGATTGAAGTCAATGCATTTCAACAAGTCAGCAATATTGTTTTGTATATAAATCCATAATTTTTGGATATTATTGTCATTCATTGTTATTCAATTTTACAAGGTTACTCTGCCTCTCATCAGTAATAGTAGTGCGCGATTATTTAAAACCCGAGTGATCCAACAAGGAGTAAATAAGTGAAAAGTGTAAATAATAGTATTAAAAGTGTTAATAAATCTCTGTTTCCATAAATCTTGTTTTTTTTTAAAACAAGTCGGGAACCTAGTCTAACAGAACGCGCACGGTTGCGCCGTGTGTACTTGCGGGTGCGTCGGGGCGCACGGTGCGCCGCCACCAGAGCCCGGCGAAGCGAGCGCACTCTCTGCTTGGAAGCGTGCTGACTGCGCATCCACACTGCGATCTGTTTGCGAGCGGGACACCACATCTGATGCACGTGTGCCAGAGGATGTATGAGTTAAGACGAAATATGCGTCAAATTTGACGATTCGTCGTTACGAATATTTAAAACTAGACCATTTAAAACAATTAATTGACATTTGTTTTTTACGTCATTTAAAAGTTCACAAAATTCTTTATTCGGCTATGGTCACCGAAACACGATTAAATAAATTTGGCTCGATAGAAAAAAATCGTAAACTTTCCTAAAAAATACCCTTTTTGCCGTTCCCGTCGGTGGAATGAATCAACTTCATTTAATTCCTATCAAAGATATTTATAAACAAAAATACACATTTTAATCCTAACAAACACACAAATCCGTCTATGAACTCAGTTTTTTGTAAAAATGTAAGATTATTTTTAGAAAATAAAGTAAAGTTAATTTTGAAACCATTTGCAAACGCGCACACTGAGTATGCAGCCATTACCATGGCTCCCGACCCCCGCTAGTCGGCCAGAGTGCGTTGTCGAGAGTGGACGTGTACAACTTTATTCCCTCCAGCGCGCCCGGACGACTACATTATTTTAGTCCATATTATCGACTTTTGGGAAATAAAGATAAGAAGAAAAATAAAACTGCTCGGAATTACAATAGAAACAGATTATCGAACTTGCAGACAAATATGTAAGTACCTACCTGATTGTTTTCATTCATAGTCTTTGCGTAGGTTATCTGTAATTGATTTAGCGTAGTGTTATAAAATATTTTATGATGATGAAAATAAGGCGATCATATTCAAACTAATGTTATAAATGCAAAAATTTCTAAGTGTCTTAGTGTGTTAGTTAGTTTTGAGACGTAAGTAAGACGGCCGATTGAATTTGTATGATATTTAGTATGGTGGTAGCTTATTATATGTATATATACCAATATGTTATTCTATAGGGTATAGAATAACATATAGGTATACATATTTATATATTTTATCCGACCTGATGACTACCTGGTCTGAGTTTTCAGGGATTAATTTAGAATATTAGTAGGAATTTGACTTTTATTTTTACAGCCCTCCGCCCTACAAAGAATTTTCTAAGGAATCCCATGAGGATAATACCGAAGTATAGCTGCCAACAAATTTACCGGAATCTTCCGATGCGTTATACGAAAATCTTCTTCAAGTAAGTTACATAGTAAATTTATATCTGCGACCACATGGTCGCTTGCCAAAAACAGGCGAGTAAAAAATTTAAAAAAGTCTGTATGGATTTCTACTTCCCATCTCATAAGTCTAGTAGGTATTACTAGATTGTTATATGCACTTGAATGAAACATGTATATTGTATACGTTTTCCATCTAATTTGGTGCTCAAGAATAAGCCACTTGTATAGGGCTGACATACCGGTTTTAATAAAACGATATTTTTATTTAGGCGTACCGCTTTATTTATATTTTATTACTAACATATCCCTAGCTTCAGCATTCTGGCTAAACTACCCAACGCCGACATAATATATTAGAGTCCAGAGGGTTAATTTCTTTGTAGTCGGTTATATAATAATATCTTACAATTTACTTTTATTTAAGAAAATTGTATGATATGTCAAACTAATTACTTAAAATTATTTTTTTATTTTCAAATGATTCAGATACTCTTTGTATTTAATTTGTTCCTTCAGTATTAGTAGTACAGTATTTTTATCAAAGATTAATAAAATAAGAAGTAAAGTAGTTACTATTTGTTATTTTTATCATAAGGTTACTGAAGTAACAAGTTAACTTGTTACTTTTGATAAAAATGTTCAACATGATTTTGTATCTATTGTTCCAGTGAAGAAATGCCATTCCTAGAAGAGCCGGAGTGTGAGATAAGCACAAAAGAATCGACAGGTCGCAGAATAGTAGATATTGTTTTTTTAAGCAATTGAAGGACTCAAAGCACAACCCTCTCTTTAAGTGTGATTTCAGCTGCTTGGTTTTACAAACGGAAAAAAGATATGTGCTTGTTTCAAATTATAGTTGTCTAAGATGTGCAAGAAAACTTTCGAAGTGTGTTCGGATGATATAAATAATGATACCGGCCTGAACGCACTGCAGCAATTTCTGGAATTGTAGCTTCTGGTATCGGATACTCACAATTTGAGAAAACTATGGCAGCCATGGATATTCCTATTTTTCGAGAAAAGTATTACGCAAAAATACAAGACCATATTATGTTAAATGAATTGGAGGCTACAGCGGTAGAGGTGATGGAACACGCTGCTGCAAAGGAACGGGAAGCAGCAATCGAAGAAGGAAACTTAATAAATAGTGTTCCCGTAATTGATTTTTTGCAGACGAATCATGGTGCAAAGGCTCGTATGGCAACTTATATAAAGCGCTATCTGGTGTAGCTGCAATCGTTGGTCGAAAATTCGGGGAAGTTCACTTTCTCGGTGTGAAAAATAAAACCAGAAAGTAAAAGAGAGCATCAGAGAAAAAACCTAACGCGTTGAAAATAAAAAGAAATAGAGTTAACCTTTTCGAAAATCAAAGGGGAATGCAGGGGAACAAGTGGCAGCACCTGATATGTCTGATGAAGACAATAAGGAAGCATCTTCAGAATTCATAAAAATCTGAAGAAAATGGCCAATGACTAAGCCCAATTTTTTTAATATTATAAAATACATACAAAAATAAATACAAACAGTAAATGGTACTATCAGGTCAAATGGCAATTACGAGTTACTGATAAACAAAGCAGCGTTTTAGGTATTTGGGGAGGATAGAATGAAAAAAACCTACGTTTTCATATAAAAAAGATGAATACTTTATGCTATTACTTAAATGGAGGCCGAACTTGTTACTTTCCACCAGACGCATAATAATATGAAATACAAATCTCACCATTTCTTTAGATATTATTTATTATCAATAAGATTTTTTTATTGAACATCTGCATTTTTATTTATTTTTAATGCTTTAGTTCACAGACATCAAAGGGTCCGTGGCATTGTTTATATATATATTATACTTTAAACTTCTTTTTATAATTACTAAAGGAATACAGGACATTTTTTTTTACTTAACTAGACTTACATAATACATTTGTGAAGGCCTGAAGGGCACTGAGAAAACTTTTGAAAACCTGCATTTATTTAAGCTAGTTTCGCAGTTTCCTGCTAGCTATACGCTCGTTGATAGGGGGGGGGGGTTAAGTGTGGTTGAGCAGTTTCCTGCAACCAGAGAATAGGTAGGGAATAAGAGGATAAATACCTGTGTCGAGGAGCTCTGGGTCTGATGAGTGCTGGTGACCGTGGGTCCTCGTGGAGGCGTCCTGCTGTCGACGGCGTGCTGAATGAGCTGAAGAACTATTGTCACTTGGTTCTAATGTTTGTATTGTCCCTTTGGGTTGTGCACTGGTTTACGCGGCGGGCTGAATGCGTGTGTACACACGTGCTGATTTAGGAGTGGTGTGTGGTCGGGCCGAACACACCCCTGAAGGTCACTCGCGGCGAAGTCATTCGCGTTGACTTTTGCTGATAGAAAATGGCGGTGCCATGCGGTCGCTGCGCGGAACGCAGCGGTACACGTCCGCCGGTCGCGAGTATAAAAGGGTGACTGTTTCCGCTTCCTTTCGCAGCCGCTTTCTTCTAGTTATGACAGCTGCAGGCGAAGCGGCGGTGGGGCACGCGGGCGCGGTGCGCCTTGAGGTGACGTCACGCTTTGGCGTGAACATAAGCTTTCAGTATTAATGTCATGATTAATAAAAAAGTTGTTATTACAATATCTATGTGTATACGAAATTTATACCTTAGTTGAAGTTGATGTTTGGATTTTAGTAAACAACATTTTATTATACCGGTTTTTTTTATCTTACCGGTATTTGATAGGACTTGACCATGTTGTGTATCAAATACCGGTTTTATCTTATTCAAGCCTAGTTTTATTTGTAACATGGTCAAAAAATATTTGTTTAGTATGTGTTGTTTATTGTCTAATATTAATAATAAAACTGTATTTATTATCAAGTATTAGCAAGTATTTTGGTCCTACCAATGCATAACTAATATTATGAACTACTTTTAGGTATCTTATAGTTTGGGCATATAATAGGTAATCAAAATAAAATGTATTGAAAATCACAAAAACTATTTAATCGTTTACTAGTGCCAATTTACAATAAACACACCCAGAGCCTAGTATGATAATGGTATTAGTAAATCTTGTCATAAATCTTTACACCATAATAATTACCTACTTAAAATAACGTACCTAATTAGTTAACAACGCAGGCGAATTGAAAATCATAAGTCAGTAGAATACTATCAAGTAACCATACGCCCGCGAGTGGCTATGCTGGCTAGACCCCTTGCGCCGCCCGGCGGTCTGCGTCTGCTTCACCCCCTCAATATCCGTGTAACGTCTCTATCATTTCGCCTTAAGTGCTAGAAAATCTAGTGTACAATCATAGGACTTGGGCTATTTAGGATAGATATTTTTAATATTGACAATATTGACATTAAGTTATGACATTATGTTATTGGATTGATTATTTATTAATAATTTATTCAATATTAATTCAGTAATTCATATTTTATTGACATTTTGTAATTTAATGAACGATTTACAATGATAAATGCATGTAATCTATGACAGAATTTTGTAACGCCTTGGTCTATATACTGTAATGTTACATTTTTTATTAAATAAACAATTATTATTATTATTATTATTTCTCTTTGATGTACCGACAGCCGCCGGAGCACGGCTGAAGGCGAACGAACGCCCTCGTTTGGCTTCTCTTGCATACGGCATGAATGATGTCCACACTGATTCGTTTACGCTCGCTCGTTACCCTTTGCTCGCTCACGTTCGCTTGGTCTTTACGCGCCATTACGTGCCGCGATATATTTTTAATATTGTCTAATGTTTAATAGCCCATTCTGCCATGTCCGTAGGTGCATGTAATAAAGCATAGAGTAGAACGTGAGGACTTCGAATAATTACATTATTATGTATTACCATTCTGATTTTCTTACGTTATAAGTCTGAGTACGTACATAATTCGCTTAGGCCTTTATTAATAAACGTTGCGTAAACCTATATTAGGCGTAACATGCTTTGTCTTGCTTTTACGCGTGACATTTACTGCAAGCGATAAATTGACAGAAAGATGTTTTGACTACTCCGGGTGTAAGTTTATTAATAAGGCCGCGACGGCCTTATTAATTAACTTGGCTTACACCATAAGTGGCTTGGTGCATAAGTACTTATTCTAAGCGTAGGGACTAAAGAGTTCGTAGATTGGAGTGTAGAATAAGATGAATAGAAATGTTAGGGCACAGAGTTAGCCTTATTTAGTATTTACATATATTTATGGGCTAGTCCTAATATCGTCTGCATTTCAGCATTATTATATATGTTAAATCACGTAAAAAAAAAATTGTCGGCGCAACTGGGAGGTTATTTACAGATGTCGGTCAAATATTTCGGATCCCTCCGAATAGGAAGTCTGTTACATCATGTTTTATTTAGCGCTAACCTACTATTGGTTACATTAGAAATTTGCTGCTTTACCATTGGCTTATAGTTAAAGTTTCTTCATTGAAAACAATGTTTGTCGGTCTCTCACTAGGTGGCACACACAGCGTGTCGGTCAAATGGTTTTTTCATTCATTATTATTCGACTCTTCAAGTGATTTGTTTCGTTTGTGTTGCGTTCCTTGAATGATATTTTTTTTAGAAAAGGTACCTACTTAAATTGTTTTGGTAAGTGACTGACATTTTGTGTGTCGATTCGACGGTTTCATTAATAAATTACGACTATTGCTACTTGTTTTCTAATTATCTTTTCGATAGAAAATACATCGTACAAAATGAAAGCGTCATATTCGGGACGAAAGTGTAGTGTAGATGCGAACTGTTTTTTGCCATGACTGAGAATGTGTTTTACTGCATAATATATAAAATTATGTGTATTTTTTATTGAAATTCGAAATATTGGTAAGTTTTTAAGAGCAATACAAAAACAAAATAAATTATAAGTCATTGCATCAATAAATCTATCATAAATTAATTAATAGGGAATTGGCGGGAACGCTACCCTGCCGGCCCTTAGGTTATTTACGAGTTTTTAATTTTAACTCATTGTTTCTCTAGCTAGACTTGAAACATCATGACCTCATTAGATGCAGGCGACTCTGCAGAGGACGTCCCTTTGGGAAATCCTGAAGAAGTCACTAAAAACCCTTCTGCACTAAAGGGTAAGTATTAAAACAAACTTCAAGCATGAACAAGTGTAACAATGTGTAACAACACAGCAATGGCATTATTGTAAAATGATAATTGTTCTTGTAGAAGCTCATGAACAAATGGCGACTCTGGATGTTTTGGTTTGTGGCCACTGTCATTCAGCATTTCATTTTGTTGAAGAGTTCAAGGAACATAAAGACACCAACAATTGCACAGGAAAATCACCAGTGAGAGATAGTGTAAGTATTCATTCCTTACATATTAAGATAATCATGTATTTAGTAAATAGATTAACATTTCCTGGCTTACTAAACGCTGCTAACTGTAAATGACGTTATTTAGCGTGAGTTATGACTGCACATTATAGTTATGTGCAGACATAAATTACATTATTTAAATTTAAGCAGCATTTATAAGACTGTTGATAAAATATTTTAACAAATTTACTTTATTTGCATACCCCATACAAGAAGTGTTCCGTGGCTACCCACCATCATTAAAACTACATTATCGTAGGACTGATGTCTTAACTCCATTACAAATCTTCATTTTATGATACTTTTGTGACCTACATAGTGTAAAGTGTCTATGATAATAAGAAAAACATACTTGTCTTAATCTAAAATTCCATCATCCCTTATCTGTCCATGTTAGTTTCATTCATTAATCTTTTGTCCTAAGCATAAACAGGATTCAGAGTCATTACAACTGGCACTATCATACAACATTCTTTATCATTTATTAGAATCTAAAGCATGTAAAAAAGTGTCTAAAGTTTAGATAATGTTGCGTTTGATCAGCCTAGCCATGTATAAGAACTTCTGTACTTGGGAGCTAAGAAATTAACTATAATATTTATTGTATTTTGAAGAAGTTTGGACTTCCCTTTGAGTACAATTATCATTTAATTACCGGTTATTAATAACAAATATTGAAATCGCACCAAAAAATCCATGTACAACTTTTTGCCATCATACCACGTATATCACTATGTATAGGCAATACGGAAAGTTATTGACTATTTAACATATATTCCAGCCCTATGAAGTTAAAGAGGTTACTATGAGACAGGCATGTCATTAATCTGATGGTAAGCGTCATGCCTTCCCATTACAGTTGCTGTGCAACCTGCATTCTTTATATTCAGAATGGTCTGTGTCATGATTGGCACTCTGAGACAAAGGTGTTTTGTCAACAAAAGTCAAAGTATTTGCATAAATGTATATGGATGTAACTGACTTGACCCCCAGGCCAACCCAAACAGCTTTATAAAAGTATTCTGTGATACTGTGGTAATATTATGGTAATAGAGAATATATAATTTACTTCATGTTTTATAATTTTGCTTGGCTGGTTGGCGCAATTGGTAGCAAGTCTTCTGAACCATTGGTTTCAGGTTCTATTCCTGGACAGATCAAACATTTGTGTGCATGAACATGTCTGTTCCACAGTGTCTGTCTTTGTATATGCATATAAGCAGTCATCAGGTTACCATATTACAGCTTCAGCCTAGTTGGTACCTGAAGACTTTGGATGTTGTCCCATTAAATTAAAGTAAAAAAAATGTTTCAGAGTGAAAGCAAAGCTCAAGTGTGGGCATTCCTACTATGGAAATGTTCTTCAGTTCGTGATGGGTCTACCATTAGCACAGACAATAGCTGGAAGCTGTACCAACAGTGGTGCAGGATGGCAGATGCACAAAGAACGGCCTGGATTACTGCAGGGGCCAATGTACAGGCTTTGTCCAAGTTCGCACATGCTAAAGTTGTAAGTCATTTGTAACTTAATAATTAATCAATCCCTACTTGTTTATAATTACACCAATTAAAATTAATTAATACTTCAATGGGCTAACTATACAATGAACTTAACATACATACTTAGACACCTTATCTACAAGTTTGTACGGAACCATCAGTGTGCGAGTCCAACTCGCACTTGGCCTGTTTTTTATTGCAAATTAAAGTACATGAACATTAAACTATAGTAATTATGATTTATTACTTAATTATCCATTATTGGAGTATATGTCATATATATACTTACAATGTGTAACAAAAAGGTGTAGTAATACTGAAAGGTGTAACTTGCACTTGGCCTGTTTTTTCTACCGAATTCCAACAAGGAGGAGGTACTCAATTCGACTGTATGAGTATCAGCGAGTGTGTGTATGTGAGATAATGAGAGTGACTGAGTCGCTTATGTGTGTCAAATGTTGATATGTGTGTTTTGTTCGTGAAATTGTGTAGCTAATTGTACCTTCACATTTTAGGTACTAATGAAAACATTAAAGTTCACAGTTTCCGATATTGCATATTTTGCTTCAATATATTTTTGTACTCCTATTCTTTAATTGAAATTATTAATTATTTATATTTACAATATAATTATAGTGATGTCAGCTCAGGGATAGACTAGGGCAGGAGTTCCCAACCAGGGGGGCACGCCCCCCAAGGGGGGCATAGAGTGATGTCAAGGGGGGCGGAAAGCGTTTGCATTTTTTTTTATATACCACTGAGGTGGCAAAAATGCAAGATTAAAAAATAACAAAATGGACGCAAATTTGAAAGCCGACATAAACACTCATTTGCAAGCGCTGTAAGACGAATTTCGCCGATACTATCGAGACATCGATTCAAACTCCCCAATATGACACATAACAAGAAGAAGTTCAGGAAGAATTTCTAGAAATGAAAGCTGATTCGTCCATGAAAGATGACTTCCATCTTTTGACATTGGAGAAATTTTGGATCAAAAGATTGCCTGTTAATTCAAAACTTGCCTCTCTTGCCTCTCTTGCTTTACGAGTACTAGTTCCTTTTTCTCCAACTTACTTTTGTGAGACAGGCTTTTCTGCTCTAGTTTTAATTAAAACTAAACAGCGAAATCGTCTTGATGTAGATAGCGATCTGATGATAGCTCTGGAAAAAACAGAACCTAGAATCAACCAACTGGTACAGAACATGCAATCTCACTACACGACGAGTGACACTTTTTCTTGTTTTGTAAAGATTATTCCAACCAGACTTGCTCTCGTGTATGAGCCGTTTGTCGGAATAACACTTGATTCTTATTACTTTAGGGTTTTGTGGTACATTTCTATCTAAACCAGAATGTTGTCTTGGACCACCAAGTGTGGTAAATACAATAAATAATGTAAATAAATAAAGAGTTTTCTATCTATAAAACATTCATAAAATTATTCGATGCCAACAGTATTTAAATATTGGACGAACATTTTGTATTACAGTTAGCATAAATATTATTTTTATGCGATTTTTGAGAATGCCCATTTCGCAGCCCAGCAGGGCTTTTCTACAGACTTTCAAAAAAAGGAGGAGGTACTCAATTCGACTGTATATTTTTTATGTTTGTTACCTCATAACTTTCGATAGGGTGAACCGATTCTCAAAATTATTTTTGTTTGAAAGCTAGTGTTTCCGGTTTGGTCCCATTTAAATTTCATCAAATATGGTCCAGTAATTTTTGAGATACACTCCAATAACTGAATAGAATGGAAGTTGGTAATATTTTTTTTCAAATTGTACATGTTACTAATTGAATTACTCACATGAACATTAAAATTACAATTTATCACTTAATTATCCATTATTAGAGTAGTCTTATTTAAACATTGTGTAACAATCAGGTGTAGTAATACTGAAATGTGCACCTTTTTGTCAAGACTCACATGGCAAAGTATCAAAATTTAAATTGCTTATATTTTTTCTCATACAAAGTTAAACAATTAGTATCCAAAATTTTTTTGGACAGCCTTATTAGACATGCTTATTCTTGGAGTTTGTTGAGGTCAATGACCTCTGCAATTTCCACGCCGCCTGTCTCCATTCCCCTATCCTGTATTATTTTCTGTAGAATGTTCAATATCGAAACAATCACTAATAAAAACGATTAAAGGGGGATCCCAATAATCTATCTATCCACAGTTTACCTTACTACCGATAGAAATTTGACATAACTTCCATACAAATAGTGTCAAATATCTAACTCTAGTAAGGTAAACCGACGATAGATAGATTATTGGGACCGGCCGTAAGTCTTAATAAGGTATCTATGATAAGAAAGTTTTGTACACTTCACTAGTACTATTAAGTAATTTCTCTTAGGACTTCAATCACAGACACATATTTACAATAGATAACGCAAATGCGTGTACTTCTCGTGTCCGAACCCCGACCAAGAGTCGAGGTTGACCGCCGCTTCTTACATTCAGCACGCGTCTGTTGTGACAGCCGGACGGCCGCGAAAACTAAATTGCGTGATAATCAACTTCAATAGCCCAAAAATTTTAAGCCCCCAAAGGCAAGGACTTATTTCCTATCACAGCGTAAATTCACGTAATTCGATTTCATTTAAAAGTCGGCATGCTAAGTTTTAATGCAAATTATGATACATGCATTATCTATTGTACATAATATATACAGTGGTGGTCATATAATTAAGAACGCTAATTTAAAGGGAAGATTTTTTCAAACTAACAAGTATAACCAATTGCATGTATTTTTTTGTATTTCTCTTGGTATCGCAAAACTTTTCCATACTAGCGGTACATTCATTGATACACATGATTGGCTAAAAAATTCATATATAAACTTTATACATTAGATCTGAGCCTAGTATTACTACTTACTGGCTGGTCACATAATTAAGAACGCTGAATAGTTTATTTTTTTATTCAAATTTAAATAGAGAACACTCTGTTGCTCTGTGGTTCTTGGGCACTATTCGTATAATTTTGGCGCCATTTAGTGCTGTAAACGTCTTAAAGGTGATTGCTTCATATAAAAACAATGGGGAAAAATAAAAGTTGTGATAAATCTAAAAGGGAAGTAATAATAAAACTTCGCGACAAGAATTGGTCATATAAAAAGATAGCCGACCATCTGCAATGCTCAAAAACTATGGTTTTCCACGCTGTGAAGCATTTTGCCATGTATCAAACTACTTCAACAGTTCCCCGTGTACCTAAACAGAGAAAGTCATCTCGTCGAGATGATCGCAATATCGTTCGTTTGGCAAAACAAAATCCTTTTAAAGGGTCTAATGAGCTGAGAAAAGAATATTTTGGTGAAAACAACCCTTCAGCAATCTCGGCACGCACTATTCGAAGGCGTTTGGTAGAAGAAAAGTTGCACGGAAGGATAGCAAGGAAGGTGCCCATGTTGAAACGGTGCCATAGGCAAGCCCGGCTTGCATTTTCAAGAAGGTATGAAAACTGGACAGTTAGTCAGTGGAAAAATGTTCTTTTTTCTGACGAAACAAAAATAAATAGGGTATGTTCTGACGGAAAACGATATGTACGACGCCCTCCGAATAAAGCATTTGACCCAAAATACACAAAAGTGACATTAAAGCATGGTGGGGGAAATGTGAAAATTTGGGGGTGCTTTTCTGGGTATGGTGTTGGACCTGTTAAGTTGATAGAAGGAAACATGGATCAATTCCAATACAAAAATATACTGGAAGAAACAATGTTACCTTATGCTGAAGACGTGCTTCCGGTTATCTGGACATTCCAGCATGACAATGATCCAAAGCATACTGCACGCACAGTTAAGGAATTTCTCACATCGCAATCAGTTTCTGTCTTAGATTGGCCAGCTAACAGCCCAGATTTAAATCCAATAGAGCATCTTTGGTGCGAAGTCAAGAAAAAGGTTTCAGATCGACAGTGTGGCAATTTAAGAGAACTGTACGACGTTTTCTTAGAAGAATGGAACTCTATATCTCTTGCGAAATGTCAAAAATTGATAGAGTCAATGCCTCGCCGGTGTAAAGCAGTAATTAAAAGCCGTGGACATGCTACTAACTATTAATTTTAGTTTAAATGTAATAAATTGTTCTTTTTTTCCTTTACGCACTTCATATTAATGTGATTTATTTAATCTAAGTTTCATATAAAACAACTCTTGAACAGTTTAATAATTCGTTCTTAATTATTTGTCCAGCTTCATTACTATATGAATTTGTTATTATAGAGTATAATTAAATAAAAAATGTTAGCAATTTTATTTTATATTTGTATTCCCCTTTGCTCTATCCATGTGGCTATTTCATAACATACCTAGTTATTTCTAAGAAGGAACACATAAATATACGTGACATGATTTATATTTTAAAAAACATGAACTTTAAATCGTTCTTAATTATATGTCCACCACTGTATATCTGTGGCTTCAATAGTCATATATACATTTTTAGAGCTATATTTAAGGCACTATCTTTTTTGATATTGATACATTTCTAGATGGAAATGAAGCCAGATGACCAACTTGTTCCTGTTCAAACACCTGTACTGCAGGAGAGCAAGAAGCGTGGAAGACCTAGAAAATCACATAAAATGGTAAGTTAAATCTTGAATACACTTGTCAGCCAACTGAGACTACATTATTAGAACTTATATTCTATTTTGAAGTTGTACCGGCAGGGCTATTATATATAGTATTTCAGTTGAAATCAAATGTTGATAAAATCTAAAACAATGGTGGCTTTATGTCTCTTTTGTCAGCTCCAGTCATCAACTTACTAACATTTTTGTTATTGATGTTGTTAAAACTGACATAGAATTAACCTATGTTGATTCAAATCTTGAATAAATCGCAGTTCTATAACTGGGATTTATTCAAGATTTGAATCAACATCGGACTGTAACTGAGATACGTAATTGCCTGCCCTGCCGAAGTCACCTCAAGATGTGTCATTGCATTGGCCCATTAGTGTTACTACAGTTCCCTCCAAAACCTAACACAGTAATCTTTGCACATTATTGCATCTCTATAGAGTATATCATTGACATTGACCTTCCGGTTAATGTCATAAAATTTGAAACCTTTTAAGTATGTAAAAATTAACCCCTACTTCTCCTGGTCACGCTATAACTTGAGTACGGATGGAAAAATCTCACTAATTCTTTTTGTAGTAGTAGTAGTTAATTATTGTCAGGAGCAGGTTCTTATAAAAAAAAAAAATAAGAAAAGACGAACGTTATGGCGATGCCGCAGGCCGAGCCTACTACGCGAACAAAGTCGCAGGCAGTCGCATATACAAAATACCTGGAATTTTGAGGACTCTGCGGACACCTGTGTGTTCGCGGATAACTTCGTTGTTTATGAACCAATTTCGTTAGATTTGTTTTTTGTTTGATAGAGTATACTTCCGAGGTGGTTCCATTTAAATTTCATCAAATTCGGTCAAGCAGTTCTTGAGTTATACTCCAATAACTAAAAGTAGTAAAAATAGAATAATATATTAAAATAAAAATAGCGAAATACGCCTATTTTGATGATATCATCATTGACGGTGAATGACATTCGATCCCGTAAATATCAAAGCTCACTAAAAAAAAATATTTACCAACATCCCCAAATATGTTAAATAAGTTATCGAAGTCGGTACCATGCGCACCGACTTCAACAACTTATATCACAGTTTTTCGTGTTTTTGTCGGGTCCATGTTTTGGTAAAAAAATATTTAAGGTAACCTGATTAGCACATCTTCATTATGTCTTGCAGGAGGATGAGACTCAACCATCTGGAGAAGACGAAGATGTTCCCAAACCTATTACTACTACAACTACTATCAATAACAAGGCGCCTCTTAACCAAATTGCGAAGAACAAGGTTTGTACATATTACTGATTGTTTTAATGTTTGATAATTCTTGGAATATTATATAATGGCGCGTCTACACACTCGTCGAGACACCCCGAAACAGGCCGAGTACGAGCGTTTAGATGGTTCGCTCGTCGCGACTCGCGGCGCTCGTGGGCTTTCGAAGGCGTGTCGGTTTTTGCGCCCAAGTCCAAGGGTCTCGGATGGACTCGCGAGCAAAACGAGAGCGCCCGTGTACACGCTTCTTCGTTTAGCTGCCCGCCAACTGTGTTCGCGGAAAGACGTGCATGCAGCGTGTTGACAACGATAATTATATGGTCTAAACCAGTTTTTTATGTATGAAAAAAAAATGACATTCTACTACAGGTTTTTATTACTAATGACCACTTAATTAAAAGTACTTCAGCACATACTTTGTTAAAGTACCTACAAGTAGTTTGTAATAAAAAATATCAAAAACGTAGTATTGTTAAATTATATAAGTTCTGTTACGACGAATAGAAGTCATCCACCACCTTCTTTTTCATCATGGCTTCGTAATTTTCTTTTTATGGTAAATTTGCTTTCATATAAATGCGGACGAAGTCGCGCGTAACTACTAGTTTCTCGTATAGGTATGTTTGCATATCGGGTACGCTTTATATTGTAGATTATCTGTATTTTGAACAATATTGCAGAATTAACGGTTAAATTTAATAATTGCGTCATTATCTCTTGCAATAAGAGCGCTCCATACGGCGTCCGGAGTTCAAATGACAACGAGCGTGTAGACGGTATGCTCTCGTTTACTCGACGAGCGCCACGCGACGCGAAGAGACAGACACCCAGAGACGAGCGTGTAGTGGCGCCGTAATACTAGTATTATGTCCGCGGATTCGTGCGCTTGGGTAGTGTTGTCGTCATCATTCGGGATCTACCATGGATATAATCTCTATACCAATTCCAATACTTGGCCAATACTCTGAGATAATGAATGCTTCATCGTATGAAATAAATCCTGTTCCGATGATCATGGTGTCCTTGCAGGATTCCCTTAAAAACTTGACTTGGACTGTGTGCTTTTGGGAAGTCGAAACCATTCTCAACAGCACTAGTATCTACTTCAATTGTTTTGTTATGCGCCTGTAACCCTGAGATATTAAATCGTTAAGTTTCATGTGCCTGTAATTACGCCGGCACACATACCTTCAAACCAAAACACAGTATGTATTGTAAACATTACTGATTCACGGTAGAAAAAGGCATGGTGGCAGTACTGGCAGTCGAACTCATTCACAAAATGTTCTACTCTTAAATTACATAGTCTACTGTATATAATTAATGTACAGTCGCCTGCAATAAGATGTATAAATTCCACAATTTTCAAAAGTGTCTTGGCAATCAATTTCATAACAATGGACAACAAAATTATTCTAAAATGAAGCTATTTATATTATTTTACTATTTAAAATAATCCTTATTTACTTTGTTATAAAATGTATTACTGTATCATAGTTCTGAAAATTATGGCATGTATACATCTTATTGCAGGCGACTACATATATTATATACTTGTTTTTTTTACTACTTAAACATTATATTGTTAGTAATTAAAAATTAAAAAAAATTAGTACATGTTTTTTTAGGAGAATATCTATCTTTCACTCCTGTTACTTACTAATTAATAATAATATATTACTTAAATATCATGATTTTGTATATCAATAGGTTTTTTCTTTCATATTTTTAATAAACATTTCCTTGACTATTTGTATATAACTGTCAGATGCTTTATTGCTTACATTTATACATTTTGTTTGTATTTATATATAATTTCGTAGATGTTATAAAAGTATGTTGTTTATGTATTTTTAGTGTATTTACAGATTTTGTTGTACCGTCCGTGTGTTTTTTGCGAAAGGGTTGGCTGGAAGAGATCGCACTGAGCGATAAGACCGCCCATTGTTAACCCTAATTTTTAGCATTTTTTTTATATAAAGTTATTTAATATGGTGCCTCAATAAAGTGTTATCTATCTAGGAGTTGAACGAGTCTGTCCGCAACGCTCAAGAGCGCGTGCCTCCCGAAGAGAGAATAGCGCGACGCACGGAACGGGCGGGAGACGCGACAGAGGCGGGTGAATTCGTCGTCGAGAAAATACTCGCCAAGCGTTTCAATCCGCGCCGCAAGCAGTATGAATACCTCCTCAAATGGGAGGGCTACCCCCAGTAAGTTTCACTGTGTACATATATACCCGTCCAGTGTCTAGTTTTTTTTGGTTATTTCCGAACTACGCATAAACGTTCAAATTAAAATACTACCCTTAAATAGTTTGACCAACTAAAAGCAAGTTTATACCGGTAGAGTGTATTGGATCTGATAAAATTAGTTACAAACTCTAGGTCTAAAAATGTGTATACACTTTGTGTACGCGCAACAGGGCTTAGCACTTTTTTAAACGTACACGCTGTAACGGAACAGGCTCTGGATGAGGATTCCGTCACGATTCACAAATATTGATACATTTAAAAAGCATCTTGGTATGAATAAATATTGATGAAATTTAGACAATCAAAAGTAGAAGAAAGCGATAATGTGTAATATTGAGATTTAGATGTTAGGTATTTCTTATAGCAAGACTATAGGTACTTACTGAAAATGATAAGCAGCTTAGAATATTTAAGCTATCAAGATATTCTATGTATTAACCATTTAAATCGATTGTTCAGATAGAACTGATAAGTTACTTCAAGTAAAAGGAAATGTTGAGTAATCCTTTAAATACATAAAAGTTACAAGCAAAATTAATAAAATTACCATGAAAATAAGCAGCATTGATATTTCTAACCATACAAAGTTATGTGAGGAACACATTTTCGTTGTGTGTCCGTGTATTTGAGTTTGCTTCATCAAAATGAACCCTAAAACAAATGAGTATTGACGCCGATCTGAAGCCGATAGAAAGGGCTTTGATTGGATCTACGTACCTCTGATCGGCGTCATACGAAATTCAAAATATGTGTTGTCATGAGCGGATTTTGATGAGATTTTGAAATTAGAATAGGAATGCGCTGGAGGGCAGAGATTGGCTGAGGTGGATCTGAAGCCGTTTTGACGCCGATAGAAAGGGCATTGATTGGATACCTATCGGCCTCAAATCGGCGTCACTGTCAAGTTTGAGAAAGTATATAAGCAGTAGGAAGACCGAGAAAATGCTTATTAAATTCTCGAACTTCCGTGAGGTAATATATTCTGCTACGGACATGGTTCCGGACGTGGGTTGGATACCTCACGGTGACAACTAAGATCCACCTCGATAGGGAACGCCCAATCCTTAGAGTTGGACACTTTTGGGAGCGAGCCAACAATCGCTTTAACCTATTGCAATGGGTACGATTAACTGCTCCTCACTTCGATTGGAAAGAATATTCCAGTGGAAGTGTCTTCTATTTATTATATGTATTTATTTCCTCTCATACTAGAACGTCGCTCTGCAGCCTTCCATAGCTTCGGCTATAGCGGTATAGTCGCGCGACTATTTCCGTGCGTGGAGTTGGACACCCTAGGGGCCATAGGTTCGATTCTCGGCTTGGCACCGAACTTTAGAGGCTAGTTAGGGATCAAACTTGAGCCATCCTATCAGGGGGATGAAAGCTCATGCGCAATTAACTTTGGGGGGTTTGTTGGGGACTTACACACACATTAGCAGACTAGGAATTTATTTAAGACCGAAGTAGGTCTAGGAAATAGTATTTTTGCTTTCCGGGTTATACATTAACTTCGTGATGGTTCAATCGGGAACAAATAAGTAAATTCACGAGCTAGTAGTATCTACCACTAGAGACGTAGTTTTCAATAATGACTTCGTCATATCAATACAATCTATTAGTATGCTAGACTTAGAAACTAAAGACTAACTACGAAATAAAAATGACAAAATAAATGTATTTTTAATCAGTATAAAGTAAGGAATACAGAAATATTTGCCTGCAAAGGAATATAGAAATATTAGTTCGAATGAAATGTAATGTATTTGTTGCAATAATATATTATATATTTGCTAATGAATCGAGTTTGGGCTAGATTGTCTACCCTGATCCTAGCATGAGAATGCGGTAATAAATTATAGCAATTGAATAATTTGCTGAAAGTATCAAATGTAATATTTAGAATCAAAAGGTAATTCGTAATGATAAATAATAACATTAAGAAGAGATAAATAAGATTATAATCGCTTATAGACGCAAACTCTACATTTGGAAAACTACCAAACGGACTTAGTAAGGCCTTACTAATTTTGGGGTAAATAGAAGAGGTTCTTGGCATGATGGAGAACATTTGTGTCACAGTAAAGAGCAGCTCTTAATCCAGCATTCGAGTTGTAAGCCTTGAACATGCCAAGAATCCTACTTCCTAAATCATAATAAATCTAGAATTCTACGGCATATCTAAAAAAAATCAAACTAATTACTTACAATATGAAAATTAATAAAATATATTATATCTTTAAATTGTAGAGATATCTATCAATAATTTACTCGGCAAAGTAAAGCTAACTATTATAATAATCATCATAATAAATATATGGCTGCTAGTATTGAGCTAACCAATACAACAAAGATTCTGCTAATACTTAAGTATTTAAAATAATTGCTTTTCCTACAATGGTTCAATAGATGGCATGTCATGTAAAACACTAGTAATCTAAGTATAGCAATCTCGTATAAAAAGGAGATTTATGTATGTGGTAAATCTTATCAAACTTGGTCAAGCAATGCAGCACCTTGAGAATTCTTGTAAACCACAAACAAGGGTCTAGAGATATCTCTAAGTCACTGATATTATTTCCCATATATTGCTTCAGTAAACAAGTAAATGATTAAACTTGAACAATTGAACTATTCAGGGAATAGTGGCTGATAATATTTATCTAAAGAAATTGGATAATCAGCGTAGTAGCTACTGATCACAAAAGATTTCTAAAGCGCATATAAAGCGAGGTTTTACTTTACTTTTGTTATTTATTTCCTAGCAGTTTTCATAAACGAAACAAATAGCATATATTATAGAGACATTTAGTCTGAAAGAGATTATATCAATCTTATCAACAGCTAAATGTTCATAGCAACAAACATAAATCTATAAAGAAAGTTAGTTATATAATTAACAAGTTTATAACTGTTATTAATAATAACCAAAATCATGGGTATATCTGATATTATTTAATGGAGTTGTTTATATATTATTTTACTAATCAAAACTGATTTATCATATTTAACAGATATTTTTGCAAGCTAATAATTATATAGTAAAACTTGCAAATATCCTACTGTTTCTATGTTCTATGGTCAAATAACATAGACCTTAAATTCAGAAATTTATATTGATGATTAATATCTTCCACGATTAGAAGTCAAATCAAGTACATAAGCTAGAAATCTAGGATCAGCTCAGTCAGTCAGTCTGTAAGAACTAAGTATTTGCAATCTAGTATGTTCATCGCAATTTTTCGTTATCAGCTAGCAGTTCAGTAATGTAGTAGTAGGTTATCCATCGTAATATCAGAATACCTAGGCGTTGCTTTTGGTTTCTCTAGGCATCTATAGTTCTGAATAGTTTTCTCTGTTTCAATTCTTTCCGAAAAGAGCAAGGTTACAGCAGCGGTACACAGTGTTAGGGTCCTCCTAGACTAGACGATCATTGGCCAAAACGATTTATTAGAATAAAAAAATTAAAAAATTGGGGGGGGGGGGGGTTGTTACAATTTGGTAGTGCCCGTGACCAGGATTGGAATAACGTTACTACGGAAGTTTTACTAGGAATTAGTTGCGGTCAACCGCACAATTTGTTGGCGTGAAATGGATAGGATTTTATTGAAACAGAGATGCTATTGCAATAGGTGATTTTTAAAGGGCTAAATAGGTAGTCAACGGATACTATAATGAGGTGATGATGTTGTTGTTCTAGGCTATAGTAGTAGATTTCTACAATAAACTAAGAAATAAATAATCCGGATATGCAATTTTAGGAATATTACTAAAATACTAATTACTACGAAGCGCTTAAATGATATTCAAGGAAAGATGAGTTGTATGCAAGTTTCATGTATGTAAAGTCTGCAACTATCTTTCTCATTTACGTGTACCCCATAGTCGATCTCTAGAATCCAGAAGTACACTTATCATTCGAAAGGCAGATTGCGTGTTGTGTTTACGACTAGGATACTCTCCTGGAAGCACACGGTAAATAGTCAGTATCGAACTCTACTCAAAGTGACCCGAAGGTTTTAAGAACACTTTTAGTATCGAACGACTTATGAAACTCACTTGGGAGCCAAGAATTGCGTTATAGAGTACTGAAAGAGTTCTTGTATAGTGTTAGGAAAGGAAGAGAGTTTCTAACATGTTGAAAGTGCCGTCGCTGCATTTGCATCACAAGGATTACATTTGTAACCAGCAAAATACAGCGCAGATCGTGGACATGTCTGTATATAATCGGTGTTTGTTATGTTCGGAAGTATTAAGAATATAAAAATGTGTGAATATTAATAAATGGCTTACCTTTTTGTTCGATGAAATTTATGGTAATTAAATGATAGTAAAAATCTACATACGTTATTACTTCTATTGCGTTTGCGAAGGAAATAAATAGGATTACAATAAAATGCAAAGTTGCGCAACTTTAATTGAGCGATGATAAGTCTTGTTAGAAGTTTTGTTGAAATATGTTTAGTCGTAACATTGGGGGGTTGAATTTCCCATTCAGATGCTTAGCGTTGTGAAAATTCTTATAGACAAGTCAGATGGTTGTATAGTTATTCGTAAAGGTTAAATAAATCAACGATATGCAGATTTAATAGACAAACATAGTAAGCGCCGAATTTAAGTATAAAAAACTAATATTATAGCTAGGTAGTGAAGAGTCTTCGGAATGAAGCTGGTAAAGTTTGACAATGTAGGCAGGCTGAAGAGGAGCGCCGGATATCAGAAGCTTTGGGCGAAGCGGCTGGTCGAGTAGTGCGTCTTGACGAGATCTGCAAATATAATAGGGAAAATTAGGGAATAGTGAGCAAAGCCGGGTTATCTATCTAAACTTAAAATAATGGGAAAAAAAACAAACATTATGTAAATCAAAGTGAATAAGGAAACTTTTGTTTAGGGACCAATAATAATTGTTTGAATGTTAATAGTTATGTATGTATGTATATATGTTCTTATGTAACATAAATGACATGTAAGTAGTACGCGCAAAGTATATACACAACCTTAAATTTTAATCTGAACTCAGTATACATCGTGAATTTCGGTTTGTGAATAATAGTAGAAACTATGTAAGAGTTTATGCCATTTAACATTAAATATAAAAAACCCGGTTCTATGCCATGAAAATCGTAGGAATCGTGGAACTCATTTAATCAAGTAAGAGTTAATCAAGTGATTATCAAGTATTGCAGAACAACAGACAAATATACAAACGTTCATTTTATATATTACTAGTTGCGGTCGTGGATGTACCCGCATGGAGATAGCTGATGATGGTGGTGATGATAAAAAGTTATCTATGCGTAAATCTAGTATCATCTATTTTTATACCAAATCTCATCAAAATTAGTCCAGCCAGGACTGATGTAATAAACATTCATTCAGACATACCAGCATTTGCGTTTATAATACTAGTACCTAGGTACCTTGTTAGGATAATGATGATAATGATGAGGAAGAGTATTTTATAATATGTAAATTCAAAGCTACATCTACTTTCATAACAATTTTCATCAAAATTGGCGCAGCTGTTTAAGAGGGATGGTGAAGCAAACATTCATTCTTACGTACAAACGTCGTGTTTGTAATATTAGTACCTAGAAAATATTTTTTAGGATACTAACTAAATAAATATCGAAACTATATAAGCGTACCTATCAATCAATGATGAGTGGGTTATGTGAGCTGTAGAGCTTGTCAGGTTTCACTGTGGTTTATAGCAACACCACAGTCGGCAGGCAGGGATCTAGAATTCATGGAAAACTATAAAATATACATAAACATATAACGAGTAAAATATAGAATCAGATATTTCATCAATAATCTAAAACTAACCGAAGGTTGTATATCAGGGCGCGTAGAAATATGAGAAAATTAATTGTAGCTTTGTTCAGAGCAATTAGGTACCTATTTTAAAATTGCTATTGAATAAATCAACAAAGATAGAAAAAGAAATATTTTAGCAATAATAAAATCAATCAAAATGACATGACAATCAACATTTAGGTTACCTAGGCTACAGAATTTTACAGAAAGGTAAACACAAAAGAGTTCTTTGCTTTTACTTTTGAATGTGGCACTGAGGGCTGTCATAGTGTAAAGAGAATATAAACACTACATTTTACTATAGTATCACGTAAAGAGTTCTGGTGATTAATGCCTAGGTATTTTATAGATGTTTATTGGAATCTATATAAAAGGGAGGTGTTTATGGTATATGGTGGGTATGCAACTAGGAAATCAATGTTGAGTCATGTTGTTTGGATTATTTGCCTGCAAAGAGTTTGACGACATAGCTAGGTAATGTAATATGAAATGTTCAGTTGTAACAAAATACGATAAGTATGTACATAATACACTGGTAATTTCTATGTAGGTATAATCTGTAGGAAGTATGTAGATATGAACAGGGAAAAAGGATGTTTGGTTAGAGCAAAGCAGAGATGAACAAGTCCAAATAGCACTATTACATACATACCTTGCCAGATAGCTGGAGTGTAGTTTCGTAGGAATATATATACCTATGTATATAATAATATGTAGGTATAAATAGTTGTAGAATATCAATCGAAATTGTTGGGCAAATGTATTGTGCATGCGCTGCCTACATTTGTTCGCAAATTGAAGTGATTTCGTCATGGACACTGCAAAGATAAACGTAAATAAATGCTACGATAAATAGAGTTACAGTATAATTACAATTAGAGTACAGCGAACGTGCATAGAATTTACGAAAATCATATTTTTGACGCGAACTTTGTTTCCTTTATTTTGACAGCGACATATTTAACTATCTGTCATAAGCACATACGTGTATATCCAAAGAGTTCGTAATAAATAGAATTCATGTTTAAGGTTTAATAACTATACCTATAATTTAAATGCTAAAGTTATATACTCGTATTATTATAGATATAATAAACGGTATGATTAGGTATAAGATGGAATAAGAACTTACCTGTGGTCAATAAATGACCATAGCTCTTTGAGATTCTGTGATCAAGATATCTATAAAAGCGCAAACGTAATAACAATACTTTGTAGATATTTGAGGTTTATATTTTATTTAGGGACCAACAAAAAAGGAAGTTATAAAAGACAATCACAGACATTTAGGGTCGTTATATACTAGTGAAATTTGGGTAGTGGTCGTAATAAAAAAAATAAGTACTTAAAGGTTTAGTTGTTGTAATGCGACCGCAAAGTGGTTGTAAAATAGCACGGAGCGTCTTCGATAAGGCTTAAAATTTCGTACAATAATCGATTGGGATACTTTGAGTGATATCTTTCAGTAATGCGTTACAAATACATTGGCAGATATAGTGTAGTTATGATAATGACGTGATGATTATAAATTTTATTCAAAATCAAACACATTAACACACATGACAAAGTTTAAGGATTTTTGTACATTAATAGCCGAGACGCATACAATAGTGCAGGGTTATTCGAGGACTGGAAAAACAGTCGTATTGATTTTTGCTTTGAAATTCATGGAAGATGTAGTTAGGGAAATAACATGGAGATTTGGGGAAAATTTAGTAACCATGCAGTGACAGCACAGTGTACACATGATTTTGTAATAGCAAATATGTGGATAGAAAACATAGAATTAGAAGAGATCTTTGGAATATTTCAAAAGATATGAATAATAGAAAATAATCTGCGATTTTCTAATTAATTATATGCAAGTAGGTAAGCAAGGTTTGTTTAATGCAAATGGATTACGAAGGTTGTAGAAGATGGGGGTTGGAAACAAAGACAAAAGAGAATAAACATTACTATGTTCTTACTTGTACATTTAAAATTTAATTAGTAGATATTGGTCATATTTCAGCAAACGTCGAACATAGAAATATATTAAATACTTTGTTTGCTTATAGAAATATAAATAAATTACCATTTTATATTCTTGTAATCGGTAGGCTTGCGGAAATTTAATAGGTATTACATCTATATCTTTCTAATCGATAATTTTCAGGAAAATAAATATTGGGTAGACAATTACATTAATACTCAGTATACCTACCTACATCGCAAGTTCTAGTTACGGGATACCACTAGTTTACTAGTTCTTCTGAGACCTAAACCTAGTAAAACCTATTATTACCTTAACCTATTATTAGTCTTCACCTATTGTATGAGTATTCTAATTCACGGCGTGTCGTTAGTTTGGTTGATAGATAACTATAGTTCCAGAAGAAAAGGAAAAATGGGGAAAGCTGAGCACAGGGCTGGTTATGATATTGTAGTGTCTACGGAGCAGATAGTATTAGAGTGTTATTATTGATAGTCGTAATAATTGTAATTTATGGATTACATTAAAGAAAAGACCAAATAGTTAGAGATCAGGAAATAGGAATAAAAAAAGGGACATTCGTGTGTTTGACGTTTGCGTATAATATTGACAACAAGCGATAGGTGGCGTTAATAAAAAGAAAAGGAAAGGTAAACAGAATATTGATTATGTTCATAGGGCATTGTCCTTGGTACCTATATAACTAAAAGAACTATTAATGTAAGTGGGTACATAGATAGTTATGTAGACCACAATGGAAATGACATAAAAACATCATGTTTGGAGTATTGCGGTAGACAGTACATGTAAAAGTGAATGATTTGGTTAGAGTTAGGTATGTCGAGTTGTTATTTTATTCAGACTGATCTACTGAGCTGATTTTGAAGATAATCTGCGTGCTAATGAAACTTATAGATGGAAAGACACAATTTTGCCTTAGCTGAATGCGTTGGTTTAGTAGGTTATAGTAAGGGTTTGTAAAAGCAGAAATTTTATTGTCGTTGAGATATAATAATATAAGATATAATAGTAATCAGATAGTTTAGAGTTTTATAAAAATCGGTTCCAGGTATTGAATGATAATTAAATAATATTTAACATTATTATTGCAAAATGATTATTTCATGAAAAGTCGTGCATTTTGCAATTGTGAAAGTGAGTGATTCAAGCTTAGACAGAATAACCTATACAAGGTAAAAATTGTTGATAATGAGAATCAGAATTTTGAGGATTTACTTCCAATTACGTATATAAGAAACATTAGGAAAACAAAAAAAATAAAGATACCAAGGTACAGCAATATTTAATAAAACATCATTATAATTAAACAAAGATGTTACAATCATTTAATAAAGAGTGGGCGTAAACCTCATCAGGGCGGGTTTTTGTTACAGCTTTTCCTATTTTATTTTTGACATAGGGTTTAAAAAAACTTATAATTTAAAGGGGCATATAGAAATAAAAGTCAGAAATTTCATTTGGTAAATACGATTTATTGTGGGAACTTATTCGTAGACTCCAGACAAAAGGATTGAAGGTTTATTTAGGCAGTATGCAGGGCAATGTAAGAGAAGAAAGATTTAAGCTATAATTACAGGAATGGGAGGAGATGAATGGAATAAAGGGATCCCAGGGAGAGATGCGAGTGGCAGAGTTAGTATTGAATTTTATTGAGGGCCTCTATGAATCGACAATACCGACTGGAGTCGATTTGTTAAGTTTTGTTTTCAGACAGACACACACTATTCAACGAATGATTTATGGAGTACAAATTGGAGATAGGTTTAGGTCAGAAGACACCACATCAGTATTTACAACTGAATTATTCCATAAAGAGTTCCTACTTTACAGGTAGCCAATGTTTAGCCATTACACTTACATTCACCGAGTTATTAGGCGGTTGCTTGTTTGGTTTGATTTGAAGAGGGATGTATCAGCCATGGAGAATTATTGCTTGTTAGCTATTAACGAGATCTGGAGTAATAAAGGGTGGCGTAGGTTCTACTCCACATACTCGATCCCAAACGAAAAATTGGTTTGGGTGGTAGCACGTATGCTGAATTATTCGAATTGACTAGGTGCACAATTTGGCACAATACTAGTTCCCTTTCGTTATTTCAGATTGTCCTTGTGAGAAGTCATTTTTACTCATGGAGGAGACATTGAGATCGGATATATCAACCCTTACAGTAAATTTATTTTTAACTCGGTCTTTTAAATACACTCCACTAGTGAGTTCACGTACTCATATCCTTGTTTGAAAACGAATTTTAACAAATTAGAATAAGCACACGTTCAGTTTTGGTGGGACTATATTTGTGAAGTTGAATATATGGAGAATGGGAAAATTTCCTTCGGTAAATTATGAGAACCTGCGTAAATTTTGGGGGTTGGCTGTAACGGAACAGGCTCTGGATGAGGATTCCGTCACGATTCACAAATATTGATACATTTAAAAAGCATCTTGGTATGAATAAATATTGATGAAATTTAGACAATCAAAAGTAGAAGAAAGCGATAATGTGTAATATTGAGATTTAGATGTTAGGTATTTCTTATAGCAAGACTATAGGTACTTACTGAAAATGATAAGCAGCTTAGAATATTTAAGCTATCAAGATATTCTATGTATTAACCATTTAAATCGATTGTTCAGATAGAACTGATAAGTTACTTCAAGTAAAAGGAAATGTTGAGTAATCCTTTAAATACATAAAAGTTACAAGCAAAATTAATAAAATTACCATGAAAATAAGCAGCATTGATATTTCTAACCATACAAAGTTATGTGAGGAACACATTTTCGTTGTGTGTCCGTGTATTTGAGTTTGCTTCATCAAAATGAACCCTAAAACAAATGAGTATTGACGCCGATCTGAAGCCGATAGAAAGGGCTTTGATTGGATCTACGTACCTCTGATCGGCGTCATACGAAATTCAAAATATGTGTTGTCATGAGCGGATTTTGATGAGATTTTGAAATTAGAATAGGAATGCGCTGGAGGGCAGAGATTGGCTGAGGTGGATCTGAAGCCGTTTTGACGCCGATAGAAAGGGCATTGATTGGATACCTATCGGCCTCAAATCGGCGTCACTGTCAAGTTTGAGAAAGTATATAAGCAGTAGGAAGACCGAGAAAATGCTTATTAAATTCTCGAACTTCCGTGAGGTAATATATTCTGCTACGGACATGGTTCCGGACGTGGGTTGGATACCTCACGGTGACAACTAAGATCCACCTCGATAGGGAACGCCCAATCCTTAGAGTTGGACACTTTTGGGAGCGAGCCAACAATCGCTTTAACCTATTGCAATGGGTACGATTAACTGCTCCTCACTTCGATTGGAAAGAATATTCCAGTGGAAGTGTCTTCTATTTATTATATGTATTTATTTCCTCTCATACTAGAACGTCGCTCTGCAGCCTTCCATAGCTTCGGCTATAGCGGTATAGTCGCGCGACTATTTCCGTGCGTGGAGTTGGACACCCTAGGGGCCATAGGTTCGATTCTCGGCTTGGCACCGAACTTTAGAGGCTAGTTAGGGATCAAACTTGAGCCATCCTATCAGGGGGATGAAAGCTCATGCGCAATTAACTTTGGGGGGTTTGTTGGGGACTTACACACACTTTAGCAGACTAGGAATTTATTTAAGACCGAAGTAGGTCTAGGAAATAGTATTTTTGCTTTCCGGGTTATACATTAACTTCGTGATGGTTCAATCGGGAACAAATAAGTAAATTCACGAGCTAGTAGTATCTACCACTAGAGACGTAGTTTTCAATAATGACTTCGTCATATCAATACAATCTATTAGTATGCTAGACTTAGAAACTAAAGACTAACTACGAAATAAAAATGACAAAATAAATGTATTTTTAATCAGTATAAAGTAAGGAATACAGAAATATTTGCCTGCAAAGGAATATAGAAATATTAGTTCGAATGAAATGTAATGTATTTGTTGCAATAATATATTATATATTTGCTAATGAATCGAGTTTGGGCTAGATTGTCTACCCTGATCCTAGCATGAGAATGCGGTAATAAATTATAGCAATTGAATAATTTGCTGAAAGTATCAAATGTAATATTTAGAATCAAAAGGTAATTCGTAATGATAAATAATAACATTAAGAAGAGATAAATAAGATTATAATCGCTTATAGACGCAAACTCTACATTTGGAAAACTACCAAACGGACTTAGTAAGGCCTTACTAATTTTGGGGTAAATAGAAGAGGTTCTTGGCATGATGGAGAACATTTGTGTCACAGTAAAGAGCAGCTCTTAATCCAGCATTCGAGTTGTAAGCCTTGAACATGCCAAGAATCCTACTTCCTAAATCATAATAAATCTAGAATTCTACGGCATATCTAAAAAAAATCAAACTAATTACTTACAATATGAAAATTAATAAAATATATTATATCTTTAAATTGTAGAGATATCTATCAATAATTTACTCGGCAAAGTAAAGCTAACTATTATAATAATCATCATAATAAATATATGGCTGCTAGTATTGAGCTAACCAATACAACAAAGATTCTGCTAATACTTAAGTATTTAAAATAATTGCTTTTCCTACAATGGTTCAATAGATGGCATGTCATGTAAAACACTAGTAATCTAAGTATAGCAATCTCGTATAAAAAGGAGATTTATGTATGTGGTAAATCTTATCAAACTTGGTCAAGCAATGCAGCACCTTGAGAATTCTTGTAAACCACAAACAAGGGTCTAGAGATATCTCTAAGTCACTGATATTATTTCCCATATATTGCTTCAGTAAACAAGTAAATGATTAAACTTGAACAATTGAACTATTCAGGGAATAGTGGCTGATAATATTTATCTAAAGAAATTGGATAATCAGCGTAGTAGCTACTGATCACAAAAGATTTCTAAAGCGCATATAAAGCGAGGTTTTACTTTACTTTTGTTATTTATTTCCTAGCAGTTTTCATAAACGAAACAAATAGCATATATTATAGAGACATTTAGTCTGAAAGAGATTATATCAATCTTATCAACAGCTAAATGTTCATAGCAACAAACATAAATCTATAAAGAAAGTTAGTTATATAATTAACAAGTTTATAACTGTTATTAATAATAACCAAAATCATGGGTATATCTGATATTATTTAATGGAGTTGTTTATATATTATTTTACTAATCAAAACTGATTTATCATATTTAACAGATATTTTTGCAAGCTAATAATTATATAGTAAAACTTGCAAATATCCTACTGTTTCTATGTTCTATGGTCAAATAACATAGACCTTAAATTCAGAAATTTATATTGATGATTAATATCTTCCACGATTAGAAGTCAAATCAAGTACATAAGCTAGAAATCTAGGATCAGCTCAGTCAGTCAGTCTGTAAGAACTAAGTATTTGCAATCTAGTATGTTCATCGCAATTTTTCGTTATCAGCTAGCAGTTCAGTAATGTAGTAGTAGGTTATCCATCGTAATATCAGAATACCTAGGCGTTGCTTTTGGTTTCTCTAGGCATCTATAGTTCTGAATAGTTTTCTCTGTTTCAATTCTTTCCGAAAAGAGCAAGGTTACAGCAGCGGTACACAGTGTTAGGGTCCTCCTAGACTAGACGATCATTGGCCAAAACGATTTATTAGAATAAAAAAATTAAAAAATTGGGGGGGGGGGGGGCTTGTTACAACATGGTGTACACGCGACGGGTTAATCAGATTTTTATTGAGGTATTTTCAAATCAAATCATGTGACAAGGATATCTAGCAAATGTTTATGACATAAATCTTCAGTACCATATAGTATAGTTTAGTATAATTTCCAAGACTCAGAGTATATATATACAAGAATACTGGTTCAAAGGTATATAGGATAGGACAGAATAGGCCAATTAACCCTTGAGAACTTATGTGTGATTTCTTCTTCTTCTTCTTGTTTGTATGGCTTGTGCGGCGTAACCATGTGTGATTTCAAAACATGTGAAGGTGCAATGGGTCAAATTTTGCCCTGGCAAGTGTTAAGTATAATCTTCGCCCATGCTATCTCTAGCCTATTCTAGAAACTCACCTTCTCAGTAAATTTCTCCGAAAATAAACTTCATACCTCAAAATATATCAAGGCTCTATAGTTAAGATTTCGTGATTAGTCAATAGGACAATTCACACTAGTTCATTCTCACAATTTCACATTCTATTGATATTTATCTAACAACACAACTACATGCACAGAAATATATTCCTTGTTCCGAATCTGCAGTGCAAGTACGGTACTTTGATTTATCAAATAAGTAACATTGATAAAAGAGTATTTAATGCTACGAAGAAATAGTATCAGGAAGAGAAACTGCCTTAAAAAAATGACCCGGTAAAAGTCGTGCTAAATCAATAACATCGTTCACGCCGCAATGACTCAGCTGTCATCGTAGACGTTGCAGCACGCGCGTGGACCAATCCCTGCTTTCCTTCTGAAATTTAAACCAAGAGTTATGCTTCCTGACATTATTTCTTCGTAGGTTTAATGATTAGTATTGTCAAATATTACATTTATATTTAACTAGCTGCGCCCTGCGGTTACACCCGCGTAGTGATGGATGATGATGAAAAGTATGTGTTAATCCAGTGCCTCATCTACCTTCATACCGAATTTCATCAAAATTGGTCCTGCAGTTTGAGCGTGAAAGAGTAACAAACATATATTCATCCATCCATCCATCCATCCAAACTTTCACATTTATAATATTAATAATTAATAAAACCGATTCGGTCTTCGTCGAATAGTTGAATGTATCGATCGACATGTCAAATATGACAGTATATAGAAACTCATCTTTTTAGTAAATTTCTCCGTAAAGTAACTTCATACCTCAAAATATTTCAATTCTCTATAGTTAAGATTTCGTGATTAGTCAATCAGACAATTCACACTAGTTCTTTCTCACAATTTCACATTCCATTCATGTTCATCTCACAACAAAACAACATGCACATAAACAAATTCCCTTTGTCTGAATTAGCGGCGTGAGCATGGGTGTTCGATAGAATACAATTATCGGTAAAAGTCAGCTCATGATATAGCTGTCGCAGCTAGATCCATCCTATAGACAAGGTAGTTGAAAAAAGTCATATCGACTCGACAAATTTATCCTGAGATCCATGCTCGCACGGCCGTAAACAGCCCGATAATAATAGGGGTACACTGAAAAACAGTGTCGCTAAAGCATAAAAATATCACGCGACTTATGCTGAGTGTAACCCTTTTGCCAGCAATAATCAGCTTATTTATCATTGCCAGTATACTGGTTATTTGTGTGGCAATAAATAAATATTTCTATATTTATTATTTTACTCAGTGAACATAACACATGGGAGCCTGTAGAGAACATGGACACTTGCAAACACTTGCTCGAGGCGTTTGAGAAGCAACTCGCGCGACAAAAGGAGCTCAAAGCGCTACGGGCGCAACAACAGCAGCAACAACAACAAAAGCAACAACAGCAACAACATTCTGTACAGGTCAGTTGCTCACTTTCTATTACAACAGTACAGAACCTAGCACGAATAACTGCATAAGTGTAACGTAACAATCACGTGAAACAGTACAAACTGTCATTTATCTAGGGCAAATGTGACAAAGATTACTCATAGTTTGTACGTCGAAGCGTGGCATGTTGACGCTTGCGATACGAATATTTTTTCGAAAATTGTTTGTTCTACGGTCTCAGGGAGCAGAACAGTACACAATATTACACTATATTTGTATTTCCGTAAGTCATGTTTCTAATGTTAGCGACAAAGCATTATCAATCTGCCTGTGAACACAGGACAAATATAGCAGTACATATATTGTTTTTTTAACTGTTAGTAGGAAACGGTACAAGCACGAGTCCCATCTGATGTTAAGTCGTAACCTATGCCTAGAACAGATGTATTTCCTCACATGTGACGAACTGTACTGCGCCCGTGAGACATTACCCTGTAACTATACGCGTAATTGTTAAGTCTCATGTTCCTGTAATTTCATCGGCAACCATGCCTTCAAACCAAAACACAGTATTGGGAATATTACTGATTTACTGTAGATAAAGGTATGGTGGCAGTACTACCTCAGACAAATTCATTCACGAAAAGATCTACACTCTTAATTTACAACATTATTATTGTAATATTGTTACATACTAAGGTGGATATTAGGTAGGGTACCACTGAAGTGCCAAAGAATATGCTGTAATCTGGAAGTTGTAGTGTGAAATGAAAACACTAATCAAGAAAAAGAGAAAACAAGAACTATTTGGCATAGCTGCAGTCATAGGCTTACCAGAAGGCCCACGATATCATTTTTAACCGACTTCAATAAAAGCAAGTCTCTCAATTTAATCGTATATATATTTTATGTGTGTTCGCCAATAACTTCGTCGTTTATGAACCGTATTTGATGTTTTTGTTTGGTATACTCCCAAGGTGGTCCCATTTAAATTCCATCAATTTCGGTCTAGCACTTTCTGAATTACCTCGAAAAACTGAAAAGTGTTTCGCTTATTTTGATGATTTGATGACATCATCATTGTCTGTGAATGACAATCGATCCCGTAATTAGCAAGAGACAGTAAATAGAGGGAAACATTTTTTTTACCAAAAAAAGGAACCAACTTCTACAGTCGAAGTCGGTACCATGATAGTTCCTATTCTCATAATATTGTGCGCACGGTACCGTCTTCGAGAAGTTATTTCACACTTTTTAGTGTTGGAGTCAGTTCCGTTTATTGGGGATAAAAAAATGTATATAATTATTTTTTTATATTAATTCACCCCTGAAACGCAACTTTATACAGTGCCTTATAAATATTCGGCTTCCTAGTTAGTAAGCAAGCACTAACTTGCTTTAACATAGCTAACTTACTTGTAGGCGGAAGATCTGACATGTCAGGAGTATTCGCCAAGATCTTGTAGAAGAGGTGTTCCATCTATTGCACAGGACCCCCAAGTCTCTTAGCTATTGACCAATCGCCACACTACTGCGATGCATCCTTTAATTTCAAATTCGGTAGTCTGTTAGAACTAGCTCTCAATCGCAGTTGTATCGCAATCGCATCACTGTCGTAAGGTTGTGCTCAAAACAAGCATCACGAACAACTGATGTATGCCACTGTAACATCGCAATCGCAACTTAATAGTTTACAGCATACCTATTATTGTTACCTATTATTAAATCGCTTGTTAGATTGGATGATGTAATGCGAAAATGCATTAATGTTGTACGTTTTCTATATATTTTTCGATATATAGGTACTAACACAATTGAAAAAACTGCTGGTTACTAATTAGTACTTATACATTGGCTATGTATTACCTAAAAAATATAGTGTTATCGCTGAAAATTCTGAGAGTTTGGGCGTGAAAGTTTATTTTTATGGACCTATTCAGGATTTTTTTCTGCAAAGAGCTAGTAATATTTGTGAATTCTGTTCGGTTATTACTCTGCCTGTTCCTTTTATAACCTTATTATTTTTTTATACAATACTATCGATCTGTTTCATTACACTAGATGTTTAAAGATTCTGCTTTTTACTATTATCAGGATACCAGCGCGCCTTAAAAACGATAATTTTCATGCAATTATGTTGCGATATCGCGGTTCAATAGTTAAGAGGCTCGCCCCCCTGGTTTACCGACTTACATAATATCCACTAATGGAGAATGTTTTGTGTTTAGATAAAACAAATCAACACGCCTACGCCTCAGATTGTGAAACAAGTGATCAAGAAACCCGAGAGTACTACAACACCTTCAGGGTAAGAACTTAATATTATACATAACAAGTACAATTTGAAAAATTTTATACCGGCTTCTATTCGATTACTTTGGTAAAAATCAGTTATTGGAGTGTAACTCAAAAACTACTGGACCGAATTTGATAAAATTGGATTACATGGGACCACATGGGAAGCACCAGCTTTCAAACAAAAAAAGAATTTTAGTAATCGGTTCAGCCGGTCGAAAGTTATGAGGTAACAAACATAAAAAAAACAAACATACAGTTGAATTAAATACCTCCTCCTTTTTGGAAGTCGGTAGAAAAATATATCTAGTGAAAGTAAATTTATATAAAAAACTTAGGTAGAATACACTAGCCCCAAATATGTCAACCTAATTTTACATATTGATTAATTTTACTTTTGCGCATCTCTACTATACAGGGTTATTGGTAAGTCGACCTATTCTCGTTAAGGGCGTGTAGTTTACATCGTTTCTGACTGATTTGACTATGCAACACCCTATCCTAAATCTAACCGTTTTCGAGATATTTGAATTTAAAATTGTTTTATTATTTTTAAGTTTTTATACGGTCTAAGTATCTACAACGACTTATTTATGAATTTTACGTACAATATTGGTTGAGTTCTTAAAGCATCTAATTTTACATGTAAAAATCAAATAATATCAGTAATAATAAGGCTTACACACCACACATGATATCACAGGTTACAAACCACTGTTTAATTGATTCTATTTTCCAACACAGTCGTCTCCAGCGTACAAGCAAGGTCCGAGCGTTGGATCAAGTGAAAGCGTGGTGTGGCGCGGAGGAGGGCGAACCATTACCCAAGAAAGTAAAGAAGGAAGCCTCCAGCGACGACGAGGACTATTCTGATGGAGACACTAAGTGTAAGTTCTATTGGGTTTGCTACTACTGAATGCGACTACTGGTGGCCAATTCTGTTATTTCACTACATTCAACAGTCTATCCCGCTGCAACTGCAGTTCAACTCTTGTCTTTCGACAATTACCCAAAAAGCCATTATACTTTAGACAAATTGGAATGTAACGTCACGTAAACTACTTTTTTATACATATTTATTAGATATATAATACAATGTTATAAGGCAAATAACGAATATGAATTAACACCGCATTCATGATCTTTCGAGTTCACAGAATATAAAGCTTAGATCGATCGCTGACGTCAACAGAAACGTAACTTTAACTGGACTGTTTTTCAATAGCAGATTAAGGAACCGCATAAAAGTCGCCGTTCAGCTACGGTTCGATTGCAATTTAGTTAGTGGAATCCACCTCCTTTTGTGTTCTACATCTAGTACATCTACCATGCGTTTTATATTATCGTCGACACTATATATAATATATATATATATATATAATAACGTATATATATAAAGCATATAATGCTTTGGGTATGTACATGGATGAGCTCTAACTCCCTAACAATGAATTTACGAATCTCATTTCGCTCTTACTCTCTTCAATACGTGATACGTTACAAACAGTCGCGTGGTGTGGCAGTCTACGTTACACTGCCGAAACCTACAATAGGAAACTCTATGTTGAACACAGTAAAGATGTTATTACCCAACATGTTTATGTAAACAGTTTGAGTTTGATAGTTCAGGTGCCTTATTCGCTATGACCATTCAGACATTGAATTTCGTGGAATTATAGTAAAATTGTATTGATTTCACGGTAATTCTTCAAGGTACCGTATCGGGCAGCGTTACGAGGTAAAATTGTCATAGTAAAGAAGGTCCCAGAGGTCTGAAATCAGAATACATGATTTTTTATAGTATTACTTTTTAAAGCACTAACGCCTGCTTAAGCGATCTCAAACATTGAAATTTATAGAGAGAAAAATTCCATCCTCGGACACAGGCAAGGCGAAATGGCGTCTGACACAGAGAGTCAGAAGACGCGGGTTCGAATCCCGCCCGAGGAGGGAATTTCTCTCTCTATAAATTTCAAGAATACATGATGTTCAACAAATCTCGAAATCTTTACATAATTCATGAACCCTCCGAAAACCTGACATCACTACACGACGAGCGACACTTTTTCTTGTTTTGTAAAGATTATTCCAACCAGACTTGCTCTCGTGTATGAGCCGTTTGTCGGAATAAAACTTGATTCTTAATACTTTAGGGTTTTGTGGTACATTTCTATCTAAACCAGAATGTTGTCTTGGACCACCAAGTGTGGTAAATACAATAAATAATGTAAATAAATAAAGAGTTTTCTATCTATAAAACATTCATAAAATTATTCGATGCCAACAGTATTTAAATATTGGACGAACATTTTGTATTACAGTTAGCATAAATATTATTTTTATGCGATTTTTGAGAATGCCAATTTCGCAGCCCAGCAGGGCTTTTCTACAGACTTTCAAAAAAAGGAGGAGGTACTCAATTCGACTGTATTTTTTTAATGTTTGTTACCTCATAACTTTCGACTGGGTGAACCGATTCTCAATATTCTTTTTTTGTTTGAAAGCTGGTGCTTCCCGTGTGTGGTCCCATGATATGCATATATGAGACTACATACGTTATCCAGTCTTAGATTCCTATAAGCTTTGAACTACCCACAGAACCACCTATTTAACAAAAAAAATGTATATACTAATGTTTCAGGCCCACCTTTGTTAATGCTAACCAAACAAAATAATTTCTTTGCTTGATTCAATTATATACAATACGAAGTAAAAACAGTTACAGTTGAGAAGAAAGTGGTGAATGGGCAGCCATCACCAAAGACGACGCTCGACCCTGAGCTGGTGAAAACGCTCGGTCTCACCGGGAAGGGCATGCCAAACATCAAGGGCGTGATCAAAGTCGATCCCAAACATATGCCCAATCTCAGTACAGGTATGAGAAACTATACTAGTTTGGCCTGTTTCAGATTCAGTCTTGTATATAAGGTTTGTGTTAATTAGTGCAAAATAATGAATAGGTTTGGAGTCGATAACTGGTCAATATCGTGAAAGAATAAAATACACGTTTTTTTTTATGAATCTCTATTCGCCGTTCCACTGCTAAGAACCTTTGTGAGACTGAACGCACGTCGCGACGCATCGCTACACCACAGAATAAATAACAGTAACAATGCGAGACATACCTACCCATTTAGAATAGGTACGACGACGTACGAATCTACCTACTAGCGAATGTTTACGCAGCTGATGTCTATGTCTATGCCTAAACGTACTGCCTCTAACGGATGGCTGGCCCGGGCGGGTCAACGTTCGCACTTCGTAGTACCTATTCTAAGTAAGTAGGTATGTCTCGCGAAGTTACTGCTATCTATTCTGTGATGTGGCGGTGTGTCGCGTCGTGCGTTCAGTCACACTATGGCTCTTACCCGTGGAGCGGCGAATATTGGTTCATAATAATAAAAAATATGCCTATGTAATTTTTTTCTTATACTTTTTACAGTTATCGACTCCAATCCACCCCATTCAATGTTGTGCACTAATTAACAAATACCTTTTATAAGAAGAGCTTATAATACCTAAATAAACACTTTTTGGTCTTCCTCCGAGACCATTACATACAACATGACAAAAGCACAATTAATTTGGCACGGACTCTTGTATTTCATTGAGACGCGAGTGGTGAGAGAGTAATGTAGTTTTAGTATCAATGTGAAACATACTTTTTGATTTCAAATTTCTTTATGCATGATTAGCAGCCGCTCCGTGATTGTCTTCTACCAATCGCATGAATTGGATATTTATCCCAGGAAAGTCTTGTTATTACCCATATCAACCTAACATAGATGATAAAAAGTTATAAATGTTTTAACTTCAACATTGTGAACTGAAAACTATCTTTTCTCATTGATGCAGGTGTATACATAATGTCGAAGAGTTCTGGTATCATGAAGATTGACTCTCCCGGCAAGTTAGGCCCGGGACTGGCTAACATTGACCAAGATGTCATTAGAAAACAGATATTAGCCGCTAAACAGGTAACCATTGTGATGTTTCTCTTGGATTATCTCTTTAAGATATGACTTTTCAAATAATTTCTTTTCCTTGCAGAAGAAACAAGAGGAAGCAAAACAGTCGCCAGTGAGGTCAATACAAACGCAGGTAAATTGCACCATGACATTGTGGGTACGTTCCGGTAAGCGCCGTCAACGCTCACAACTGTTGCGCCCAGGTTAGCCGTTCCCTTTGGTTGACAGTGACAGCTCGCTAAGACCACGTAAACCCACCTCCGTTCCGCGAGAGTCGTGGCCTCGGTTTGGCGTTTTCGGTGACGTCATCGATGACGTATCGAGTTCGCTCAGTCGCTCACGATGATCGTGGTTTATGTAAGTGAATGGGTGCGAACGCCGCGAGTGATTTAGACGCTTTCCGGAACGTAGCGTGTATAAAAATAGTATTGGGCTAATGTACTTGACTACTGCTTTTAAGGTAAAGACAAACTGAACCCACATACGCAACATACTAGTTGAGAGAGTTGGTGTGCACATTTGTCCCGCGTACACAACGCATGTTGGTCAGACTCATAGGTCATTTCTTCAGGTACTGTATTGTACAATTTTTCCCATTCTGAGAGTGAATTTGAGAATTTGACGACGATTTACTGTTTGGTATTTTTAATGATTATTTGCTCGCCGCAAGAACAAGTATAAGAGTTAAAAAGAGAAGATATTGGGTTCATGAGGTAAATAAAGGAGAAAGGTTTGGTGAATACCATACATTTTAGAGAAACTGGAATCCATTCCTTCTATCGAATTCCTTCGTTTCATTATCGAATCGAAGCGCACATCCCAACGTCTATATGTGACTGACGTGCTGCGTACACAAGTTCTAGAAACACACTAGTCGTACGCGTGGGATAGCGTATGATATCCCCTCCACCTTCTCACGACGATCTGGATTGACAGGGAGCCTAGCACGAATAGTTGCGTAAGGGTAACGTAAAGTGTCGTTCACGTGAAACATTTCCTCTAGGGCAACTGTTAAAGTGTTTACACACGATACAATTTCGAATGCAACATGCTGTTATCCAGCTGTAGCAATCTGCTGTTATCCAGCTCATTGTATCGTATGTAGGTGTGTTGTAACTCCCTTCCAACATGTTGGACGTCGTATCGTCCGTCCTAGCATCCAGCAGATTGCCACAGCAAATTGTAAGCCGCGTTGTTACGTGAGTAGTGCAGTTATAAGCAATTTGGGCTCAGTCGCGATCGTGCCGTCGTCCGTGGCGCGCGTCGCTTTGAATTTGATTTAATGATATATGTAAATGGTTGTGTAGATATAATAATATCTCAAAGGCTCATCTTTTATTACTTATTGCGTGTGATAGCATTGCGTATGATAAGTATGTTTCTGATTCAACCGTTTTCATACAAATTCAAGAGTGTAGCTGTCACAATGCGTTGCATACGTCGCATACGTGGGCTCAGTATATCTACATTTATTTTTGTATTTACATCTATTTACTTTTTTATGCACTATTGGATAACACTTCATACAAAGGAATGCTCCCTATAATTAAATCAAAATGGTTACGGAACCGTTAGAATCATTTACGAATAGTGAAGTTCCCAGTATATTTGTTTTGAGTTTCCGATATTTTGACGTTGCAAGCACCGTGATCATTTATTTATTTCAACTAGAACGGTTATGTACACCACTTACACTAATGATAAAACAAAACTAACTTAATACTCATTACAAAATCTAGTTATTAAGTTATAGATCATTAAGTTCATCCGTGATTATTTCTAAGGTTTGTGGCCATGACCGTTTAAAATGCATACATAATGGTAATTTTAAAACAAACTACCCATTTAAACTGACATGGGCACTAATGCAAGAATTAACTTTAAAAACAGGATATTTAATACTGTATTTATTTTGAGCTCTCGATATTTCGGCACATTTGCATGCGCCATGTTCACGACTAAACTCGTATCTGCGGGTAGGTGTTGTTATGAGCAGACGAAACTGTCTACCCTCTTCCATGAAAGGAAGTGATGGTAATTATCCCGTTTCTAAAATTAATTCTTATCTATACTTCTATACAATACGGGGAAACTTGGTTAAATGGGACCTGGATAAATGAGAAACCTCTATTATTGAGAGTTGCAATGAGGTCCCGGTACTTTTTCATTGAATTACCTCTATTAATGGGATTTTCGAACCTGGTTAAATGAAATCCGATTTCTAGGATTTATTCGACGTTTACCTTTATAATTGGGACTTTGTAACTCAAAAAAGGATTACTCTCCCTCTAAAAATAAGAATCCCTCTAAGAATAGCCGTACATTTCGACCTCTATAAGCCTCTGTAAATGAGACAACTATAATTTGAAACCTGCCTAATTAGAAAACTGGATTAATGAAAACCCTCAATAAATGGTACAACATTCCTGGTCCCTTGATATTCCAATCAACCAGGTTCCACTGTATTATAAAGAGGAAAGATTTGTATGTAAGTATGTTTGTAACGAATTGGCTCAATAAATACTGGACCCATTTTAAAAATTTTTTAACCATTCGAAAGCTACATTCACCCTGAGTGACATAGGCTATATAAGATTCATCATCATCCATCGACGCGCGGGTGAAACCGCGGAGAGCAGCTAGTATGTAATATTTCTTTACGAATGCTCGAAGTCGTCAAATTTAATGCCAGCTGCGTATATCAACTCCGCAAGTTTAAACACGAACTTAGATAATGAGTACAAGAGCAATCGCAACGCATGTGAAACTTTTAGCTATGTATCTTTATAAGTTTCCCAATACTCAGCTTATTCAAAGTCAAAGTCAAAATCATTTATTCAATTTAGGCATCAAAGACGCACTTATGAACGTCAATTTTTCATTATAATGTACTTTAAAGCCTACCGCCGCGTTCCAAAATACATAGAGCCAACCGAGAAGAAGCGGCAAGAAACTCGGGGCCATTCTTTTTATATAGATGTTTTTACAATGTTTTTACTTAGGTACTACAAATATTAGCTCCAGTGTGTTGCCTTACAAAAGAGAACATAATAATGGTATCAGTAGGGCAAGACACGCTACACTTTGACATCTTAGTACACGAGTAGATAGATCCTGGAGTGATCAGTCCCAAGCTGTTTTATCCTCCAAGTAATCCGAAATTTTGTAATAACCTTTTTGACAGAGTTTAGTTTTAATAGTAATTTTAAACTTATTAATAGGCAAATCTCGGATAACATTGGGAACTTTATTATATAATCGTATACATTGTCCCATAAAAGAATGACTTATTCTGTGGAGACGCGTTACATGTACGGATAGCTTGTGCTTATTTCGCGTGTTGATGGAATGAGCATCACTCCTTTTATCAAAACTGCTAATGTTTTTCTTTACATACATTAGATTTTCATAGATAAACTGAGAGACAACTGTTAGAATGTTTATATCTTTAAATTTCTGTCTAAGGGAAACTCTGGGAGCCAAACTGTAGATCGCTCGTATAGCATTTTTTTGCATTATTCAGTGAATCTATTGTATACTTGTAGATAAAGAAAACGCATGGCGCCATTGGCCAGCAAGTGACTGAGAAGACTATCATAACACCATCGGGACAGAAGATTATTCAGCGCACGATACAACGGTCGGTTGGACAGAGCCCGGACATCAAATCACCGGTTAATATACTGCAAAATAAAAAACAATTCGTACAGGTAAGCTTTGTAGGGCTTGCTTGGTTATCTTGCATGTTGGGGAGAATGTGACGGTGAATTGGACATGTTTTTAACACTTAAAAAATGGAGGAGGTTATATGTTCGACGGTATGTAATTTTTTTGTTCACCGGTAAATTTCAAAATTTTACTTTGTGGAGCCTTGCAACATTGATTTTTGTATATTTTAATGATAAATTACATGCATCTCCAATTAGGCTTTATAGAAATACAGTAAAGACGATTCCGCAAAATTTGTTAGTTGTTTCCGATAATGTTACAATTACATAACACATTTGGTTATCATGTTAATGAGCGGGGTAAATAAGTCTGAAAAGAAACGTTTGCAGAATTTTTAGGTTTGTTTCATCGTGATTCTTACCTTTGATTATTTTTTTTCTAATAGCAATGCTCGAAGTTAATAACTCGCGATTTTTATAAATACACTTTATCAATCACCTTGTAATGCATATTTTGGATGGCGAGGAAAAACCCAAGAATGGATATCGATTGATTTTAATTTTCCTAGACTTGTGTTACTTTGATGATGTATAATAGTGGTGTTCGTAATGGTGCACAAGTGTCGGCGAAGTGAACAAGATCATGAAATGTTGATTTTATTGTGCTCGTCAGTGGCCTTATACAGTTTTAGTAATGTACTCAACACTTTACTTGAACGTGACATGACGAACTTATTAATGATAGAAAGAGCAATGCACATCACTAGTTTGAGTGTTGTTTATGTCCCATCACTGGTTATATTGTCCGCAGACCATTATATGTACCATAGTACGTTCCAAACCTCCGGCGAAATTCGGACATTGACGCCTAAGTATTATGTTTGCAAAAAACAAAACGATAGCGTCGCAGCCCATTCATTGCCATTCTTAAATTATCGTATTTTCTGTCGTTAAGATTTCGTGGTACAGGTTGCGCACGATCCGCTGCGAGCCAGAGGCCGCTAACTGGAAAATTAATGTGGATTTTTGCCAGTAAAAACGTTTGATTTAATTTGTTATTGAGTTGTTTCGTGGTTACGTTTTTCGATTGATATATGGATTTTGATCACAGTATCGACAAAACTGTTGACAGATTCATTATCAATGTGGCAGAGTCAACTGCATCATCAGATGATGATGAAACTGACACAGAAGAAGAATCAATGTGGTGAAACAACACCAATATAATAAATGTAGTATGTATTAGATAGAAGTGGTTTTATTCCTAAAGTAACATAGGTCTTTACCATTACTTATAAATAGGTAAACAATATAGCATATAAGAAATTTGTAAGTTGATTAGTACCTAGGTACTACATAATATACAAATTATAATAGCAATTATTATATTTTTACTTTTAATATAATACTTATTTATAATTTCTATTACAATTTACCTAACATTTTTCAAACCTTTCTAAAAAATGTTGGTTATACCTACAGCATGTTCTTAGGTCAATGTCAGAATTTCGCCGGAGGTTTGGAACATACTATACCGTATTGTCTGTCTCGTCTCTTTTTTATTGTCAAAAATGTCGTCTGGTTCTAACCTTGTAAATTAGAGTAATTAAAAACTTTTTGAATAAGATGAAGTGATTTTAATCGAAGATCCACAACACGACCTGAACAATTAATGATAATGTGATTTGATTAAACTTGAATAAAAATCGTAAACAACAAAATAAAAATCGACTTGTAGTACATAAATAGTAACAATAAAATTAACGTGAGCAATGGCAAATGTATAAAGTAAGAGTCCAATTATCCTCCTCCTTGCGTCGTTTTCCTCAGTGCTGGGAGTCGTGACCCCCTCCACGGAATATCTTCTGTTTGAGGACTTACACCATCTAGTCCTCTCCTCAGCGTCGTGAATGGCTTCGTGTACATTTCTGTCGAGTATAGTACGGATTTGATCAGACCACTGCAATGGACTTCGCACTTGTAGTCTATTTCCTCGACTTTACCAGTGATGGCAAGTTTCTCAAGATTATCACCACTCCTCCTATCAACGTGGCCGAAATACATAAGAACTCAGGTGGATGATAACCTCGTAGTTGTAGTCCAATTATAAAGGAGTGGTAATGTATACCTATATTTTGTATGTTTAAGGGTGACAGTTTGTTACGCCGCGGCGGGAGCGTGCGCGGCCGCGGACGCGGCGGGCACGCAGTCGCCACCGCCGCCGGGAACATAGTACGGATACGGGAAAAGCAGATACCGATCGTCTACGACTACGAAGTAAGTCCTTTACTTACATTATTATTTAATTTATTATTACACTCATTAATTTATTGACTAACTGCGTAAATAATAAAATAAAATAAATAATAGTATATTATGCAATTAGTGAATAAAGGACGGATTTAGTGCGAGGGCCATAGATACATCACGAGTAGTGAAGGATTCTAACGACTGAATCGTGGTTATTGAATCACGAGCGTAGCGAGTTATTCAAGTGTTAGAATCCTGAGCCTTGCGAGTGATTCATGGCCCTCGATATAAATTCGTTTTATTCAAGAGTTGCATACTATACTTTATACCATGACTACGAGAAAAAGAAATGATTTAAGCGAAAATAGACCTTTAATGGAAAAAAGCAAGGTTAAATTAATTAAAATGCACATTAAAATTGGAACAATTACTAAACATAAGAGTAATTTATATATATATATATATATATATATATAAATATTCTATAATCGCAGCAAAGAACACAATACAGTTTTTTTTCTAATGCTTAATTCCTTGTCTCACATATCGACCAATCAAATCTCGAGGAGTTACTTGCACAAAGAGTTTGTATGTCGATTATTCTTTGCGTAAGGAAGATGTATAAGCATTGAGATGGAGGTCGAATATATTGGTGTGTTGTAAATTCAAACACCAAGACAGTGATTAAAAGGCCTTTTTATTCACTGTTTTCAGTGAATAAAATAATCTTTTTAGAGTGGGAATTGTATAAATAAAATTAATCCTGCATATTCCTTATCGAAGCGCATTAGTGTTGATGTATTATTGTGTTTTGTATAGGAAGAAGAATCATCAGATACGTCTGACGGCGTGGAGGACCCGTTCCCGAAGGTGCTAGGCCCGATCCCACCGCCGAGCCCCGATAGGCCGCTGACGCTGGATCCCGAGACTGGGCGGCGCATGGCGCGCGCGGAGGGCGAGCCCACGCCGCCGCCTACGCCGAGCCCGCCGCCCACCCCGCCGCCCGCCACGCCGCCCGCTACGCCGCCGCAACAATCACAACCCACCATGCTTATGAAGGTTCACATACTATTGACTACTAAAAGGCATAATAAACCTTAACGACCTCAAAATTAATCTATGGGTAAGCTCAGCTTTAGGGCATTCTTGTCAGCAAGGCAGCTATCAAACCCAGCTATTGCAACTCAATTGGATGGAAATTGTAGTTGACAGCTTTTGTAGTCTGCTCGCTATTTAGGTTCGATCGTGAACCAGCGGCTTGCTATAGGTAGTGTTTGACTTAATTGGTATGCTGTAAACTATTGAGTTGCGATTGCGATGCTACAGTGGCATACATCGGAAATTCGTGAAGCTTGTATTTTGTAGGCAAAGACAACATAGATTATTTTGTGCGTATAATAAATACGTATTATATATGTATAATCATTAGTATTAGTTTCAGTTGACAATACGAGTAATCAATTGAATTGTAAATGTTTTTATTTACCAATAAATTGTCTATTGTCTATTGTTGGGGGCAAAATTTTATGGTTTGCTTTAATGGACATAATTTCAAACAGTATTACAGCAACAAATGGAGTTAAATGAGATGCGCAAGTACGTAATAAAATGATTTCTTTTTTGTTCTAATTCTCTAATGTAATGTCACATAGCGTCCTCTTGATGGGTGGGGATCCGCCTATGATTGGTCAGCAGCTCAGCACGTCATGACCATCCAATAGGAAGCTAGCGTGATTACGCGGGAAACTTCAACATCTATTGTCTATTGTCAGTAATATGTTGCAGGTATTTAGATAGCAAAATAGTTCATAAAGGTATGTTATATAGAATTTTCAAATGAATCCACTGCCAATAGATATGGAAATCGATTACTTTGAGAGTACCAATATGTCACTCCCGGCCTGTGAAAAAGACAGACTTGGTTAGGAGCTACACCTAAGATATTTGCCACCATTGCTTGATGTCCTATGGAATTTATACATTTAAAGTAATTAAATGCAATTTAGGGATAAGTGGGAGAAGCATACACATAATTGAATACTTTTCCAACAGGTGGAAATGTCTCCTGGTGGCACGACCGGCATGCTTGTGCAGGGTGATGGAGCACAGCCATCTCTCCCAATGCTCACAGATGAGGATGGAGTGAGTATCAAATCTGAACTGACACAGTATTGTGTTATACGAAACTGTAGTGTAGTACTCAAGTCAGGGAGGGGATTTACTATAAGCTCTTAAAGCAGGACTTCTAGAAAACTGTCTGGCTTAATCATACCAAGACAACAATAAAGCAGGCCTGCCAGGCCTACAATTCAAGTACCGCACAAAGACTGTTCACCTGTTTTTTTGTATGAACTGATGTTACAATGGAAATTTAAATCTGCTCGGTTTATCAACTTACAAACGCCTAGGCTTCTGCAGCATTAGTTATAGTAAATTGTTAAAATGCCAGAGACAACATTTGTTCACCTTTGCAGAAAACAATGTACAAACAGTTCACCTACATGAGCGTCAAGGTATAATTTCATTCTAAACTGTTTAAGCTAGGATTAAGAACTGCATGGAAATTTCATGATTTACTAAGCTGATAGTAAAGTCCTTTATCATACGGGAATAAATATATCATCCGAATTCACCATTGACTAGGAAAATTTGTATTTGGTTATTGCATATATTTTCTCGAGAATTCCGATTTAGAAAAATCCGCTAATTTTAGATACTAATCTGATAAACATAGTAACCATACTAGCTTTAGTATACTAATCCACTAAACCAATAAATAAAATGAAGAATATCAAGAATACTGTGATATGTGAATTAAAAATAACATTGAGAGATCTGAACATGTAAAATTAGTGAGCCCAAGAGAGCCAGGGTGTTATTTGGATAGATTATGTACTCATATTGTTCGTTATTAATAATTATTTATTTTATAAATTCTAATTTCTACTTGTAAGGAAATGAGCAATATAATTGTTACAGACTGAAGTGAAGGTGGAAGGTACGACAGTGAAACAACTATTAGAAGAGGGAGTTGATGACAGTGAAGAAGTTGGGCTTCAGTTGCACGCAGGCCACCCGCCTATTATGATACGAGGAGAGGATGGCGTTCTATACCAGGTCAGTATGAATAAACTACCCAGATATTTATATATTATATATTCATCATCATTCAGCAGGCCTAGACAAAATTCAAACAGGCGTGTTTCCGCACACGCTACAGACAAAAATGTGTCTACGAACTTAGCGTCACGTGACTTTTCCACGGGTAATGTTAACGCCATACATTTTGGAGTTGTCGTTTGGCGTTAACGATAAATGAAACATAGTTTGTCAAGGGCTGCAAGTGTTTTAACCACGTTCCATAAAGGAGGAGGTTCTCAATCCCATTGTATGTATGTTACGTGATCTTTCTGCCAATTATGAATCGGTTATGGGGATTCTTTTTTGAAATAGTAAAACGGGATTAACGTGAAACTTACGCGTTGTCGATATCACAATCTAAGATATTCTAACATTATTTTTTCGTTTAGTAGATCATAATTCCGAAGGTTTTTTGAGACAATCATCAATCTTAAAATATGTAAGGTCTTTTTTAATTAATGCACAATATTGAACAGCCCCGCGTTTTTGAAGTCGATAACTGCTCATGAAAGTAAAAGAAAAAAATACATATTTTTTAATCATGAACCCATATTCACCACTATGCGAAATAACTACAGTGCGACTGATCGAAAGACGACGCCGCTACATAACAGTAACTACGCGAGACATACCTACTCTTCTCTCTATTTTATTATATTTATTTATCTTAATTTCTATTTCTGTATACTCATGTAGAAATAAAATTTACTCCTAAGACCTGAAATCTAATAATTTTATCCCTTATTTATGGATACTATAAGACAGGTTTCAAAGATATTTCATATGTATAGAAGATAATATGTACCAAGGAATATGTAAACCTAACTAATAACGGTCGTATTCAATAATCTATCCGCGGGTTTTCTTAGATAGATAAACACTTTATTGAGACACCACATTTATACTTAATATTAGAAAATAAAAAACAATGCTAAAAACTAGGTGCAACAATGGGCGGACTCCTCCTACGACTCCTTACTACAGAGGATATTTGACATAACTATTTCGAGTAAGGTAAACCGACGATAGATAGGTTATTGAAAACGTTAGTGTCAATACAAGTGAGCAACTGATTTTGAACAGGATACTATTACTTCGGACGCATCGTAAAGTTGTTTATGTACCGTTTTATACGTTAATGTTTGTGTCGTAAGGTGGCTGGTGAGAACGAAGACGGCCAAACGTTACTAGTTGCGGCGGAGGGCGTAGAAGGCGCCGTGGAGGGCGTCGAAGGGGGCACTGAAGGAGAGGGCGACGTTATGTATGTCACGAGAGAAGACGGACAGGTAAGACATTTGTTTTTTTTGTATGAAAACTAACTTAGTTTGTACACATTTTTAAAATGGAAAACAACATTTCCAATTTTCTTTATTTGGAACCATAACATTATTCAGCTACTAACGTATGAGATTCGATGACATGTGCAGAAGTGTAATAACTGTGTCGCAGATGTCAACGCCCTCCGGAAAAATCGTACAGGAAGTTTCTTATAAAAAACAAAGTTTACTGTTAAATAAATTTCTAGTATGTGTACACATAATCGAATATAAAATAGGGTTACTAAACTAAATTAAATTTTACAACAACATATTTTTGAATCATTCATCGATTGAGTAAAGGTGTGAGTTGAAAATAAATGTGTGTGTTTGCGCCAGGGAGTGTGTGTGTGCGTCTGTGTGTGTGAAGCTATTTTCAGTATCTTGATATGATAATGACTGAAGCCATTTTATACATTTTGTTTTGCATTTATATGAGGTAAAATATTCCATTCTTTAGTTAATCTATTGTATAGCATCGAGCTAATACATTGATAATGTCGGCGCGCTACTGCTGTCCGTTTCTATGTAGTGATACAGACCAAATCATATCTGCGTTTGGTATACATGAGGGTTATATCAAATGGTAGTTGTGTATACTTAATACCGTATGCAGGATAAAAAGTTGCCTGACAGTTAGGACTTGGCATAGCACATACAGTTCAGTAGTTGGGACTCGAAAAGAGAGAAGTACTCAGTACAGCTCTCTGTGCCCTTTCCAATAATAACATATTCCCGTACCACCCCACGAAGTTATACAGTAAGATATAACGGATTGGGCGAGAACATAGTAAATTGTCTTTGAGTATTGGAAGTCGACTATATCTCTGAGGCTTTTAAAAACATAAATCAATTTCCGCACTCCAGATATTATATACGTGATATGGTGCTTCCATGATGTAGCACTGTCAATCAGTACTTGACGGAATACGAATGTTCTAAAGAAATACAGTTGCAGGTATCTGAACATATATATATATATAGAATAGATAGAACTGTACTAGATAATACTATACTATAGAACTATATAGCACTTGTATCGTAAACGGGAATCACTAGCGTTAACTGACTTATTTACGTGAGATTCCCGTTTTTCATATTAATTTTTTTTTTTTTTTTAGATATTATACAAACATTCTAAATGCTAGAACGTAATGTGTGACCACGAAAAGTAAAGTATGCACCTCGAGGATAAAGTTGTCTTCGTTTTGGGAGGCTTTGACCCGTCGCTTCACTCAGGAATCTATATCTATCGTACATGACTTTGACTGATAGTTTGAAAAAGCGCATATTGAACCGTAGCCTGTTTATGAATGTGTTTCCGCTTGCAGGACGTGCTCGCAATAGATCCGGCGCAGCTAGCGGCGCTGATGCCGGGCGGGGGTGCGGTGGGGGGCGCGGGTGGCGCGGCGCTACAGCAGGTGGCTGTACAAGTGGAGGGCGAGGCAGGTGAAGACGCCACACAGGTCATCGCGCAGCTGTTACAAGCCGACCTACCCTCCCCAGGTCTGTACTCTTGTCTTTTTTACAACAAACCAACGACGCTGCGAGCGTCTTTCTTGAAATTGTGTTTTGTATTTATTTATTCAATTACCTTAAAGTACAAAAATGCGTATGTTATATGCACGTACACAACACGCTTTCCGTCTCCCTCAAAAATGCATTTTGTTATATATTTGTACAGACAATGTATGACATGTAATCTTATTTTTGTAACAAGGATTTGAAGGACCCAGAAACGTACATAAGATCTACTTTAAGAACTATAAATCAATCTGCTGAATTCAACATTCTTATAATTGTTAGCTAGACAAATTGTATATAACATCAGTGTGCAAAGTGTGGATTAGTCCCTCAAGTTGAATTTACAGCATGTTAAACTTGTCAGATAGTACCTAACAGTATGGCTGTTCTAGGTTTTGTGATGTGATGGACCTTCAACCGCCAAAGAAAGATAGTGATCAAATGTTAATCTATTAACTATAAAAGAATGTTAAGTAACTCAAGTTACTTCTGGTTGATCGCTACAATCGTACAAAACGGATAGAATAGAATTCATTGGCCTTATAACATTCGTAGTTACACTGGGCCAGTCAAATTTACATTAGTTCTAAAATGTAACAACTTAAAAAATAACATAATATATAGTATCTTAACGTTAGAAACATATATATCTAGTCAGTTTCGAAACCATGTCATACAAATTATATCATTATCGCGTACGCACGCGTTTGTAACGTGGCCGTACATAAACAAACTCACAATTGGCAAAGTGAATGTCCCAAATCTTAGACTCATAATAAAAATATTGTCATTGTCAAATGATCTATTGTTTATTCTTGACGTGCTAACGTTTTATAAATCCATGAACGCCGGCTGCACGTTTGAAAAAGTATGACACGTTGTTACGTTTCGCTTGAGCCGAGCGTGCAAGCGAAAGCGCGGAAGAAAGAATAAGAAAAAAGAAAAGAACAAGCGATAGAGAGGCACGATCGGCCTAAGCGTTCGGCTTGTATTATGACGTTTCACGTAAAATTGTACAGACAACCATTTTTATTAATGATTATTTACAGGTGGCACACGGCGCGTAGTTCTCCTATTGCCTGACGGTAGTTTAACGATGACGGAACTAGATAAGGAACAATATGAATCCATCACTGAAGCGGGGAAAGCGCAGGAGTGAACCACCCGGACTCACGGGTGTGTTTTGATCAATTGACTGATGACATGAAAATATGACTATAAAGCTCGATAAACGAGCTAATTACTATTGATAGGTATATTAAACTTAAGTAAAATCTGTGTAATTTATAGCGCAATATTTTGTCTGTGTTTTCTACATTGCAAAGTTAAATGTATCATGTAAATAAAGTAAAATAATGACATTCGTGTCATCCATGATTAAATTAATTTTATTTTTAAGGTTTTAAGGAAATGTTTAAAGTACTTCTTCCGTTTCTAGTAATAATGCACAATTAGGTATTAACTGATTTCATTCATTTATCTTCCAACTTGTTACAGTAGTGTGTTACTGATGATGAAAGATATAAATACAAATGGATGCTTGTGTTAAAATTGTAAATATATCAGCTATGTATGTGTGGTTATTTGGAGTAATATAATAAATATATATCTCCATACATATAATACAATAATAGACTTGAAGTATTTTTATTATAAATTAACAGTGTTACTAATAAACTCGATATACATATGAATACTAATTATAACGTTGGAAAAGTCAAATTCAATACTAAAAATGCGTAAGGGTGCTACCAGACAGAGAGCGTTCATGCGTTCGTTGTTTTGTATTACATTACATAGATATACCCAAACAGGAAGCGTTCTGACTGTGTCGGTCAACTGAGGTTGGACCGTGGGTGTAAATAAGTAACGAAATACAACACAATGATCGCAAAACTGACCGCGTGACCGCTTTCTGTGTGATAGCATCCTTATAAGCCGAAGGCGGGATAGCGTCGTCATAAATTATCTATCAAACGCTATACCAACCCGCAGGGCTATTATGTATCTCAGTTGCTAACAAATGTTGATTGAAATCTTGAAAAATGGCGGCCCTATGTCAGTTTTGGCAACTCCAGTAAGCAAAAATGTTAGTTAGTTGATCACTCAAGCTGACAAAAGTGACATAGAGTGGCCAATTTTTCAGATTTCAATCCACATTTGTTAGCAACTGAGATACATAATAGCCCAGCTGACCCCTGTATATGCTTGCCATAAGCACAGAATAAGTACCAGTAAGTTCTGACCAATATTTTTTTTCTTTAATTACTATCAATACTCTGAATATGGATAACAATAAGGTGATATGTCTTAACTACTTGCTGTAAAAATCTTTTCCAATGTGCAACTGTCATGCACATTGAGTGACAATGTCAGCTAGGTTATTAACCGCTAACTTAATTCTTGATTAGTATCATCCAATTTGACATTGTACTAGTAATAAACTCATTCCAAAATCTTGTGGTTCGTGATTGCATTACATTGTAGTTATCTAGCTTTTCCCATTGGTAAAATGTATAAGAGAAAGAGAGGTAAATATATCGAGGTGTTCAAAATCGCAAAGAACGTGAGAAAAACAATTATATAATATAATATAATATAATATAATAATATAATAATATAATATAATATAATAATATAATATAATATAATATAATATGGGACAACATCCACACAAAGGTCTTCAGGTCCCAAATTAGGCAGAGCCTGTACTATGGTAACCTGATGACTGATATACATACTTAAATACATATACACACCCAGACACAGGTCAAACAGACATGTTCATGCACACAAATGTTTGACCTGCCCGGGGATCGAACCCGGGACCACCGGCTCAGAAGGCAGGGGTGCTACCAACTGCGCCAACCGGCCTGTCTTGAATTGAATTTCATGTTCCAAAGTCGGCCTCTAAAGTTAGTGTACGTGTGCACTGTGCAGCTTGTCAGTGTGCCATTGTTGGACATAAATTGAATAAAAACTAAAGGAAGTGGAAACATGGGAAGGTTAGCAAGTGTTATTTTTGTCAATATAAAGAATTAGCTTTTGCAATTTTAATATTTATTACAAAGAATTTCGTTTACTCTCGGACATGATATTCAAATATGAAACGTAACGGATTTTTTCGTAAACATAACTTGTTGCTAGAAATTCAATACCTATGTTATCTTACAAAACATACAAATAGTGCAGGATAATAATGTAAAACATAGTTTATTCTGTTTTTACTCATTTTTCACGTATGAGTTTTGGACCGTTTTGAAATAATCGGCATTTTTGAAGTGGTTGCGAAAAAAAACGAAATCCGCCATTTTGAATCTTGAGCTTGAGTGTGCGAGTTTTTTTATGTTTTTTTTTATTTATTTTTTTACCTAGTATACATACAAATATTCTGCACCCTATTGATATTACAATCTAACCTAAAAAGGCTAATAAGTAATTATATTCTATCCTAAACTGCTATATTCACTATACGTAAGAATGTGTCGAGTAAAAATTTTCTTTTTGTCTCTATTTAAGGTGAAGACACTATGTTCATGTGTTCTTTGAAGCAGTACTTGCGCAACGAGTGAATGGATTTTTAAATTTCATGTGTAAGGTCTGAACACAACCATGGCATTTTTAAAATTTTATATCGAATTTTATGTCTTCGTTTAATAGGCGCATTTATTAGTAAGAAACTATCTCGTCACTAAAGCTTCCTTATGTTTGAATATGTATATCAAGAATAACGAAATAATAAATATTTTATTAGTAAAACACTGTTTTAAACTATCACGATTGTTCACTAAAGTTATATGATTATTAACGGGATATTTACGCCGCAGTTACATGCATCATGTTCACGGGAAGACTCACAGTGAGTCTTAAGTGAGACATAAGTATCCTACATATATACCTATCAGTGTTACTAATAAAATAAAGTTATATGATTATTAACGGGATATTCACTCCAAATTTTTTCAGCTTTGGGAACAGATAAAGGTCGGACGGTGCTAAATCCGGTGAATATGGGGGATGAGGTAACAATTCGAAGCCACATTGATGGATTTGAATCCATCCAAAGCTGAAAAAATGTTTAGGTGGTAAACATTTTTTTACAAATGAAGAGGTCATAGCCGCCGTGGACGCTTAATTTGAGGAGTTAGACGAAGATTTTTTAAAACGGGTATCGGAGCCTTACCGGGTCGATGGAAAAAGTGTTTTGAGCTCTGGGGAGAGTATGTTGAAAAATAAAAATAAACTCAAAATCGTGTGGCTTCATTAAGTATGTTAGGCTAAGAACTTTTCAAATGAACCTCGTAATTATATGATGTGTTCGCTCAGATGAGATGCCTACAGTCTTCTTCTCTCTCCTCTCCTCGACAGTCAATCTTCGATCAGATAAAATTAAATCACAGATTTTTTCTTTGTTTTGATCAGTGGAAGCAGTCGAAGGCCGGCTACTACGGGGCTCATCTTGAATGGTCTCACGACCACGTTTAAACTCTGCCACCCAGTTTTTAACAGTCGCATACGAATGAGCGGACTCACCCAAAGTAGCAGATATGTCTTCATGTATAGCTTTTGGAGTTAAAAAAACCTTTCAAATTCAGGTATTTTATGCACGATGTTCAATTTTATCCATTTTCAAAAATAGCTCTGACTTGACTTACGGTATCACGTGTAAACGAACAATGAGTTACTGTGAATAAACTAAACTGTGCTAACTTGTTGCTAAATAAAGTAACTACAAAATGAGGGTAGTTATAGAAAAACCAATGACTTTAACCATGTTAGGCTAAGAACTTTTCAAATGACCCTCGTAACTCTCTTTTATGGCTTGTTTTCACACCTTTTATTTATATGTTATGTAATTTCATTATTTCATTAAAGCCAATAATATACGAGTACGTTTGTAAAAGCGAAACCAGTTTTTCATACTTTTGTTAGGTACTCTTATTACTTTCATTTGATTCCGTACCGTACAATGGTCACCCCATTCGGGGTAGGGAGGGTACAAGGGCAAAATATTCGCCAAAAACCTTTGAGTGCAAGAACATGACACTGGCAGCGTAACGTCTTCCAACGTTAAAAAGCCACAGAAGAAGATGAGTTATCTGTGCCACAGTTGTACTAAGACTTATAAATAAATACAGATAAATTATATTTTTTACTATATACCTACGTCGACGATACGATTACGTTATACTTACCTGCGCAAATTTTTGTGCTAGGCCCACAGTGTTTGTACGACGAAATGCGGCGTGTTATTACAGGTTTAAATTGACAAATGTTTAATATTTATTCTTACTACAGCCTCTTATCTTTTTATGTGATTAGGTTAAAGTCTTTAACTTAAAGATCATAGATAGTAGGTATAGATAGGTGACGAAGTGGAGCAGGTTTTTATAGTAGGTAAGTAATTGTTTTAACTGTTGATATAGGTAAGTAATTAAGTAAACACAGATTTTCTTTTTTTATAATAAATCTTATGAATACTGTAAAAGTAGCGGTTTTTTTTAAAGAGAATGTATAAATGGTGTTCGAAGTACATATCCTTTTCCTTTTATGCCTTTTATTTTGTTTCAAATGCCTGTTTTCGCAGCAGATACTGTATTTTGCCTGGATATCAACATCTTGTTTAGATATACTTAATAGTTTTATAGGCATCTTGCTTTAATTATGGTAATAAGATCAATAGGGACCGAATCCTGCAGCCGATCCTTGATAACAACAAGCGACAATGGTGTCATCAAAGTTATAGCTTTTTTTTTCTCGTTGCTGTATGTTGTTTGTCAAACTGTCAGATTAGGTTGTTCATCAGACTGAGCTGTTAAGAAACATGTAACTATGTAAATTATGTTTTGGGAGTTATTCAGAAAAGTTAGAACGCAGCTTTGTGAAAATATAGATCGTTTACGAACGAAATTGATCCATGGATCGGTAATTATGTTGTGGTTATTCCTCTAAGCCTAGGTATAAAGCGTACAGGTAGTTTATTTAATTTATTATTAGGAATCATTGGTTTTATCCAAAGATAATAAATAATATCGGATGGGTTTTACCCATTGAGCTGACGTTTTACGGTACAATTAGGTTTTAACTTGTTCGAATGACGTTATGACCACACGTTATGGTTTTATATACCAACATATTACTATATAATTTGTGGTATTACCAATACAGTAGAAGCTCTTTATTCACGGGGTAGGTATATGTTCCATAAATATGCCGCGAATACAGAATCCGTGAGTACGGAATGGTCATTAATTTTTATTTTTTAATATGGGATTATATATGTTCCTAGGTGACAAAATAAAGAAGAAACAAATGTATAAAAAAACATTTTAATTGAAGTTTTTGAACATTTTGATTAATTATCTTAAGGCTTAAGCAATGGTTTGAAGAATTTTGTAATTTTCTATTGCTGGATCACGAACAATTTTCGATGACAGCGAAATTGAAGCTACAGACGACCTTTGATTATCATCGGGTTTTTTTATCGATCGTACAGTTGATTCGTTGACATTGAATGAGCGGGATGCAAATGACTTTCCAAAGCGTAAACGATCAATCATTTCTATTTTCACTTTAAGCAGTAACACAGATAGAGAAACTAGGTTCTCATTTTTTTAGTTGACATTATAAATTGGAAAAAGAACGGTAGAGACGTGTTACTTGACCACAATTTTTGTAACGAATGTGAAAGACGAAACAATAAAACACGCAAAGCGGCTTTTACCCTAGAACGGAACAGATTCTCAACAAGTAAAATTTGAAATATTTAATACCGACTTCCATTCTATTCAGTTGTTGGAGTTTATCTCAAAAACTACTAGACCAAATTTGATGAAATTTAAATGGCTATCAAACAAAAAAATAATTTTGCAAATCGGTCGACCCAGTCGAAAGTTATGAGGTAACAAACACAAAAAATACAGTCGAATTGAGTAAGTACCTCCTCCTTTTTTTTGGAAGTTGTAGAAAATACCGATCACGGCGAAGGCAGCTTATGTCAAAGTCTCCGGCGATATCATTTACCAACATACTTTAGGCAAGTTGTAATAAGATCTATTTTACTTTTTTAATAGTTTATTTGACGGCATTTACAAAGGATATTGGGTTGGAATCCTTTTATTATTATGTATGTATTGCGTAACTTTCGCTTTACGTTCACATTTTTTAAGATTTTATATTGATAATTGACGGTTCAATTTGTTGTAAACATATTCTCCGAGAAAACAAAGGCATTTATGTGAAAAACAAGTTGTGTAAGCTTTGGTGACTAATACTCTATCCTTACGTCGCTTCACCAAAAATGTTTAATTAGTATGTATTAGCTTAGAGTGCATATGCAAAGTGACTCTTAAAATAAATAGTTTACGGACAGATAGTACATCAGAAGAAGTATATAATACGTCTGTAGGAAAGCGAAAGGGTCTGAAGTACATGACTGGGGCGCCCACTGAGCTCTCCAACATAATTAAAGAAGTTTGAGGAGCCACCACCCCAGGATGTTATGCAGTACGTGAGTAGCGACTGGCATAATGCAAAATAAACGGACTTTAGAAGTTTAGCATCAGCAACATGGCGCAGATTCTTAAAAGTGTATATAAGTTTTCTAACTCTGCCAGTCAAAGCTTCTATATGTTGGAGATAACTAAGATTACTATCTATTATCACACCTAGATATTTTGTATTACGCAAGATAGCGATGGGCAAGTACAAGCTCTTGTATTAGGGGTGATGCAAGAGTGAACTTTCAAAGTATATTCTCCTTTTGGTAGCAAAATGTTACGGATTTTGAAGGGCATAAACTTAGTTTTCGAAGCATTGAGAGTCAAGGAATTAATGTTGAGCCTAAGTATGTGTGTAACTAAGTTTAAGCCACTTTGCGCTGCCGCAAAAACGTTTCCCCATGTGTTGGCTGAAAATACCAGGGGCCTTACTATGAGCTCTTAAAGCAGGACTTCTAGACAACTGCCCGGTTTAATCGTACCATGACAACTTTAAAGCAGGCCTGCCCAGGCCTGCTATTCAAGAACCGCAGAAAAACCGTTCACCTGTTTTTTTGTATGTTCTCTCGTTAACATGTCGCTCTAAATCCACTCAGTTTATTAGCTTACAAACGTCTAGGTGTCTGCAATGTTGGTTATAGTAAATTGTTAGAATGCCAGAGACAATATTATCCGTTCACCTTTGCGAAAACAATGTTCAAACAGTTCACCTAAATGAGCGTCATGGTATAATTTCATTCAAAACTGTTTATGTCACTTTTAAGAACTGCACGGAACTTGCATGGTTTTTACGAAGCTGATAGTAAGGCCCCTGGGCAGTATCATCGGCGAAAGTGAAAATTTTACCTTTTTCCATCGTAAGGTCACATAAGTTGTTTATATATACCAGAAATAGTGTAGGGCTAAGGATACTACCCTGGGGGACCCCGTAGGTGATAGGAAGATCACCGCTAAAGTGGTCACCTATTTTCACACGCTGTGATCTGTCCGACAAGTAACTTCGAAAGAGATCGAGTTGATTCCCTCTTATTCCTATAGAGTTTAGCTTATTGACAAGGATTGGGACAAACACTGTATCAAACGCCTTCGCCATGTCAAGAAATATTGGCACACATTTTTTCCTGCTGTCAAGGTTCTGCACAATATAATCGTTTAAGAGCTGAACAGCATCAGATGTCGCTTTATTTAGACGAAATCCAAATTGATTGCTCGAAATAATATCATTATCTTCAATATATTTAGTTAGCCTAGTGTTGAGGATACGCTCAAAAACCTTGGACATGGATGACAATATTGAAATGGGACGATAGTTGCTGACACAGTTTCTGTCCCCTCCCTTATGGATCGGATGTACTACCGCTTTTTTGAAAACGGAAGGGAACTGGCCTGTCCTAATAGACAGATTTATTACATAGGAAAGTGGTGGTACAATATCATACTTATATTTTTTAAGGAATGAACTTGAAATCGAATCCTACCCTGTTGCACGGTTTGACCGTAACGATGTGATAACCCGTTCTACTTCAGCCTGGTCCGTCTACGATTGTTATGATGTACGGAATCTTGCGTGAGTCTGACCCGCACTTAGACCAGTTTTTTTGTAATTCATTTACTAATAGGTAGTGATTTTCAATCAATTGTGACCAGCTCTACCCATCTTAACTTTAATCGAAGCGCACGAAATCATTGTTCTCAACAACAGTCATTGTCGTCTTAACACGTAATCATTGTTCTCAGCATGCGTCATTGTCTTCTACATTGTTTTTGCTGACAATGATTGTTACCATTAATGATACATTTAGATAAAACATGTCGAACACGTTAAAAACGAACACTGGGATGAACATACTATTCAGGTATGAATAAATACTTATGAACGTAACCTTATTAACATGTAAATCATCAAGGAATCACCTCAACTAGCAAGTTATGGTTAAAAATGCGACGACGATTAAAATGGCACAAATAGGAGAATCTGATTCAAGACTCGCCAGTTCGAAATCCATCACGAATATCTCGTCTGACGCTAGCCAGCCGAATACCGTCGACGGCAGTTATTTTCTACGCCACGAAACTTGGCAATAAACCGTTCCCTTTCGTTAATCTTATGAACATTCTTTATTATAGTTTTTTACATATAGGATAGCTACAAGGATATATTTTTAAACGTTCTTTAGTCAAAGATGCATTATATATTTAATAAAGCATGCAATAGTAAATGAATTCAATACACTCAAACAATATATTTTTATTATGAGTAAACAGTCAACAACCAGCGAAAGCGACATGTAAAATAATAGCGTTCTGAGTGATTTTATATTATTATCTTTTATTCGGTGACCTTAGCCTGAGTTTAACTGAGATTGCTTTCAAGCAGCCATTTAGGTACGTAAAGCAATATTCTATATTCAAAAATACATTATGATTTATGATCGAAGAGTTTTCTTATGCGACATAAAATGTTGGGCTCTCAAAGAACGCCCACCAATGCTTGCAATGTTCAACTCAAACGGAACGTTTACGCAGTCGCGAAATGCACGCCAAATTTTCTGTCAAAAATCGAAAGAATCTTATACTTATATTATGATACTTTGACAGTGACAGCTCGCAACGACCGCGAAAACCCACCTTAAATCCGCGAGCGTTGGGTCGTTCCGTACCTCAGAGAGCGGTTGTTTAGTTGTTTTCTAAATCGCTCTGAGGTACGGAACGGCGGCACGGTTATTTTCTAACCTCAAATAGACTTTGACAAATTCGACATTGACACTAATTTTCTTTGAGAAGAGAGAAGAAGAAGAAGATTGTTGTAGTCTGATTGGTCAAAGTTATGTCAGATGCGGGTTGCAACCGATTACCAATCGATTTTGATGGTTAAAAAGTTGCGACGCTCCAAGGTTCAGAACGCTCGAGTTAGAACAACCGAGTGCTTTAACCTGAGGTTCGGAACGGCGTTAGTGCGAAAAGTTGCACTCCGAGTGCGCTCTCACCGAGGTTCTGAACGCGGCCCTGAACGCGGCCTTGTGGTCGCCACGTGAGCGTTTACGGTGACGTCATCGATGACGTAGGAACTCGCTCATCACGATGATCGTGGGCAAAAGAGAATGGGTGTGCGAACGCCGCGAGTGATTTCAGCGCTTACCCGATCGTAGCCCTAATGGTCAATAGTTTCCGCAGCGTACACGATAGTAAGACTTTTTAGGAGTTTTTCCACACCTTAAGTTACATTATCGATGTTTTCATACGGATCCCTAATTTCTTTCAAAATATTATATAGCCTATGCTCATCAGGGAAAATGTAGGATTTTAATGGTGAAAGAATTTTTCTAATCGGTCCAGTAGTTTTGGAGCCTATTCAGAACTACTGGACCTATTATAAATATTTCAATACATAATATATATTAATTCATTCAATACATACAAACAAACAAACAAATCTTTCCTCTTTATATTATTGGTGTAGATAATGTAGAAGATAATGTATCTCTGTCAAAAGCAGTATAAGCTGGCCTCAGACATCCGGAATGGCTCTTTCGATTCATAATCTGGAATTCATAATCTTAATTCTGGCACCTTGCCTCACACATATCTTAAAAATCTTTATGATCAGTAGTCTCGTGATGCCTGGCACATGCACACGTCTTTATGGAAGAGGAAAGAATACTAATCGCATTACTTTTGGCTCTACATAATAAAAAAAATGCTAACGCAAATACTGGATTCATCCTTTAAATGTGAACAGAGTAAAGGAGAGTCAGTATCACATTACGGCGAGAAAATTGCAACAGTACCCTGACAGATTCTTCGATTGCTACAGAATGTCAGTAGCATCATATGATGAATTACTATGTTTGCTGCGGAATAAAATCCAAAAAAAGACACACAAATGAGAAGAGCCATCTCCGCTGAAGAAAGACTTACAAAAAAAGCATAACAATAACTAAAGTAGTTGGGATAATTTTAATCAATATGTACAGTTTTAATTTGTTTGAATCAATAAAATATAACCTTCACAGAGTGTAATATTCAGTCAAATAATTATTCAGCAGCGTTTTACTAATGTAAAACGTACTGCGGCATTACGACCAGGATAGCCCGGTTTTACCCTAATCATGATCTGATTTCAGTTTGTGTGTGCCGCTCTATTAAAATGTATGGGAATACGCGCGTTATGAAATCATAATCTTAAATAGTTCGATTCGGAATTCAGAACGCTCCTCAGTATCATTCTTACAGATCGATCTGAAATATCAGAATGTGTGTGGAGTATACCGATTTCGTATGGTATTCTGGACTTTCTGAAGCCAGCCTAATATAGTCATACCAAAGACCTTACGTTATAAGTATAAGGTCTTTGAGTCATACTGTTTTTGACAGAGTAACGTCATCGAATGAACATGAAACACCCTTTGTTGTTTGTGTTCAGTGTTGCCAGATTGGGGTATTTTTACGTCATTTTGGCGAAAAATTTTGTTCTTGGCGAGATTTTGGCGAATTATATTCCTTGGCGAAAGAGTTGGCGAAAAAAATAATTACGGGTTTAAATATGGCGATAATGATAGTAAATAATACACCGCATGCCTCATATGGAATATCATATTATATCATGTGTTACGATCGCACTAATATTCTGAAGTCGCTCAATATCTAATAAAAAGTATTTAACTCGTGCATTGCACAGTCATTCGTTTATTCATTTCATCTTTCTTTCGTTATTTCCACGTACTCGTTGGTACACCCACAATTTTTTTTCTTGTGGCTTCTCTTTCCTTTACGATAAATTGGGTATGAGTATGAGCTGAGTCGCCTTATTATGTAAAATGTACTATTGAACTGTTTGTGATGTTTCATAGTTTTGTATTAAATTTCCATGTATGGAAAAACTATGTTCTTCCTACGTTTAGTAGGGGAAATTAGTTTTACATTTAAGAAAAGAGGATTCCTTCTGTTTGGATTTAAGAAAGTCAAAAATAAAAAGCTGGCGAACTGTGTTACGTGGCTTGCATGTTGCTACCTTTAGTAGTGCTCTTAGAGCACGTTCCAATGCCAGTACATGTTACTCCATGCTCCAGTATCTTACCTCACGGGGCCTTACTATCAGCTTTATAAAAACCATGCAAGTTCTGTGTAGTTCTTCAACCTGACATAAACAGTTTTGAATGAAATCATACCATGACGCTCATTTAGGTGAACTATTTGAATGTTGTTTTCTCAAAGGTGAACGGATAATATTATCTCTGGCATTTTATCAACAATTTACCAACATTGCATTCACCTAGACGTTTGTAAGCTAATAAACTGAGTGGATTTAGAGTGACATGTTAACGAAAGTCCATACAAAAAAAAAACAGGTACGATTAAGCCGGGCAGTTGTCCAGAAGTCCTGCTTAAAGAGCTCATAGTAAGGCCTTGGTTATATAACAGTACGAAATAATTGATTTCCAGAGCACTTTATATACGTTTATTAATGAACAATGTATGATCAGCAAAATCACGTTTAAAAACAAATATTAAAAAGTATGATGTATTCAAGTTTATGACTAGAACTATGGCTGTATGACCTTGTAGCTGCAGAACTGTATGGTTTCAATCGTATTAGTGCTCCTGGAGTCGAGAACGCCTGAGATGCTACGTAGAACTGCCTGCTATAGTGCAGCATCTCAGGGCTTAATGATTTTATTTAAAAAAAAAGCTTGTGGCTGCAGGACTTTGCAGTTTCAATCGTATTAGTGTGCCTGGAGTCGAGAACGCCTGAGATGCTACGTAGAACTGCCAGCTATAGCGCAGCATCTCAGGGCTTAATGATTTTTTTGACATTTTTTTCAAGTTTATGACTAGATTTATGGCTGTATGACCTTGTAGCTACAGAACTGTACGGTTTCAATCGTATTAGTGTGCCTGAAGTCAAGAACGCCTGAGATGCTACGTAGAACTGCCAGCTATATATAGCGCAGCATCTCAGGTCTTAATGATTTTTTTGAATTTTTTTTTCAAGTTTATGACTAGAACTATGGCTCTATGAGCTTGTGGCTGCAGAACTTTGCAGTTTCAATCGTATTAGTGTGCCTGGAGTCGAGAACGCCTGAGATGCTACGTAGAACTGCCAGCTATCGCGCAGCATTTCAAGACTTAACCATTTTTTTAAATTCTATTTTAAGTTAATGACTAGAACTATGGCTGTATGAGCTTGTGGCTGCAGAACTTTGCAGTTTCAATCGTATTAGTGTGCCTGGAGTCGAGAACGCCTGAGATGCTACGTAGAACTGCCAGCTATAGCGCAGCATCTCAAGACTTAACCATTATTTTAAATTCTATTTTAAGTTAATGACTAGAACTATGGCTGTATGAGCTTGTGGCTGCAGAACTTTGCAGTTTCAATCGTATTAGTGTTCCTGGAGACGAGAACGCCTGAGATGCTACGTAGAACTGCCAGCTATAGCGCAGCATCTCAAGACTTAACAATTTTTTTGCATTTTTTTGTGAAATAGTATCATGTTGGCAACTTTTTTTTTGTTATTTGGCGATATCTAGAAAATCACATCTGGCAACCCTGCTTGTGGTAAAGTAAAGAAGAAGAAGAAAAACATCTAAAGAAAAGAAGGAAATCAACACAAAATTCCAAGTCGACATTCTCAACTGAACAAAACAATTCACAAACCCAGTTTGAACTCAACGAAAAGATCTATCAATAATAAATCAAATAGGTATTATTCGAGGATAAACGCAATATAGTAGGTACGAATAATCAACCAACTTGATCCTGTTTAGTGTAAAGTGAAAGACTGGCTTTCAGTTTCGTGAAATAACTAAAATTCTCCAAAACGGCAGGCCGGAGCAATATGCGAAGAGCCCGAGATGGCTATCACTATCAGCCTGTGCCCAGACCAGCTACAGATGAAGTACTGGAGCACGACAATGATCGAATGGCGCAAGAACTTAGTGGAAAGATTTCATCATTGAAAGACATCTCAATAGAGTTGGGGAATGAAGTACGCTATCAAGACAAACTATTACGTGGCCTAGACGATGATGTAGACAAGAGTTCCGGTTTTTTGGGCAAGACGATGGGCAGGGTACTGAAACTAGGCAAAGGGAACCACAACTATTACATCTTCTATTTGTTTCTATTTTCTGTTTTTGTCTTCTTCCTTTTGTATATTATATTAAAATTTAGATGATATAATTGTGTTACCGTTGCTTGACCTGATCATGTATAATCCATTCCTCTGTATTTTCTATTGGGTAAATTTATGTAAATGTAATGTAATCATTGGTAGTTAAGTAAATATACTTTGTAAATACATTGTTTTAATTTATAAAATAACATAGCTTACACACTATGACAAAAACACAAGAATATTTATTTTCGTAATATTCATTTAAATTGATTTTAGACACTTCTGTATAGTAACTTATCATTATATTTGATAGTTGGAAAAAATCACTAAGTTTGTTTACTTTTAAGCAGATATGTTATATGCTCTAGTTAAAATTTATAGTTACCAAGATAAAGAAAGGTGTACATAGCCTTCTTGCAGAATATCAAAACAGGGGTCTGCCCTATCGAAGTTATTTTGCCTGATTTAATGAACTCTCATTATCTGAGTGTAACATTTTAATGTTCAATATATCACGCAAAAATTTTTAAGTGAATATGATGGGGTGTGCATGTATGCTATTCTGGGAGTAGACCAATTAAATAACCATAATGTTACACATAATTGTTTATTATTTAACCCAATTTGGTGAATAATACAATAGTTTTCTGAGAAAACATACTATGCCTCCAGAGAATGGGACATGTGTAGTTGATATGTTTCTAAAGTTCCTTATTTTTGATCACCATATCTCATTATGCGTCATCCAAAGTATAACTCTCTCAAGATATTACAATAATCTTCATCAACAAGTCCATGTGTTGCAGAAATGTAAAGACTACAAGATTTGTTTAGCAATTTACTGCAACTTCTTACAGAGTCTAATAGTAGTGCTACAACACCACAGGCAGTATGCAAATTATTTTTATTACAATATGTACTTATGTCTTCTAAAATTATAGTAGAAGGCACACTTTGCCAATCAGGCAACGTAGATAAACTTTCTAATAGTGACTCCAGTGACTTTGCATATAAGAAACTAATCATTTTCATAAATTGCCTGTTTGTAGAACTTAGTTCTTGTGAAAGCTGAGGCAATTCTTCAAGTTCATCATGCATAACATATAGTACTCTTCCGTTCTTGGCATTTTCTAAAGCGTCTTGAAAGAGTTTCTTGCGGTTTGTGGTTAAATCATCAAAATAAAACTTGTAATCTATTTGCATTCTTGCCATTGTTCACTGGAACTTTAGAAATATTATTTGTTACTATTTTAAATCTTAGAATGTTATGTTATAGGCTGTTCATTAGGGCAAAGAGTATGTATCAAAGATTCATTAATAGAAGAATCCTTCCATTAATTTATCTATGCTATGGGCTACAAGTAGTACCATAGAAATATTGTATCCTGAGTAGTAGTCCAGTTGCCTGCATTAAGAGGATTGCATAGCTAGTACTTTCCATACTAAAAGAAAAAACTCTTTTCTACCTCTTAACATTGTCCGATTTCAGTGATTTTTTTCAAAGTACTATAAATTTCCTTATTTAGAACCTACGAAGAAAAAATATCAGGAAGAGTAACTGCCTAAAAAAATTACCCAATAAAAGCTGTGCTAAATCAATAACATCGTTGACGCCGCTATGACTCGGCTGTCGTAGACATTGCAGCATGCGCGTGGACCAATCCCTGCTTTCCTTCTAAAATTTAAACCAATCACCGAACTATTTGTAACCTCGGAAGTAATTCGTATTTGGAATCATACGTCGTTTTGCTTTGAATGACCACTTTTTGTGTGGAATTTGTTCTGAATTATGCTTTTGACATTATTTCTTCGTAGTTTAGAAGGAACTTAAAAAAACAGAAAATAATCGAAACGTACGGGCATAGTAAACAATGCGATAAGTCCTAAAATACTGTAGTAGGTATGTACGTATCAGATCAGTCGGATAGACATCTGCAGTACACTAGTACTTTGCTAGACACGAGATCTGGACGGACTCTCAAAGAGAAAGATTATACATTATGTACCACGATATAACTACAGCAAAATGATGTATGACGTATGCTTTTTTTATTATGCAAAATGCAAAGGATGTTCTACTGTAAGTAAGTAGGTAGATAGACAAATATCCGGGTCGGGTATGTAATGAACCCACAGACTATAAGATAACCTATCAACCTAAGCTGACCCAGCTGTACCTCTACCACAGATTAAATAAGTTACTACATACGTAACAGATAAATCACTCCAAGGAAAAATGACAATACCTACTGCTATAATAACCTACTCCCTCTAGTAGCTAGACGTTGCAAGCCAAAATGAACCAAAGCTTACGAACATAAAGTTGACTTTGCTCTGTAGGTGCGCGCCGCCACGTGCTCAGCGTAGATTGTCAGGGCTGCCTCTTTCGATATATATGTCAGTAGGTATTTGCAGTAAACTTTATAATTGAAAGAAAAAGAATTTCTTCTGTTTTAACATGTTTTATTTTTTAATTATCAAGAAATTATACATAACTTACAAATGTTTTATTTTGATGTAATGTTTAATACATTTTTTGCCTTAGCGAAATTCTCGGTTATTAAACTTAATTGTGGAAAATATTCTGAATCGTATAAATAATTTAAGTAGGTATTCTTGTGGGAAACAAGGGCAAGGGGAGTTAAAAGGAATATTTTTTAAAAGATCAAGGAGCTTGCGACCGGGTTTTTGTCTCATGTTAATTTCAAAATTTTTAACAAATGTGATTTCTAGATTTTTTACATAATCGTAAAAGGAATCTGAAGGTAAAAAAAACGATATTAAAAAATATTTAGTGACACTTCCGCTGAAAAGAAAACAATGATTTTGGCCTATTTGGGGGGCGTGCACCACCCTCCCTCCCGCATAAAATGCTAATAGGAAGAATACAAAATAAAAAACACAAGAAACCCCAAATAAACCAAAACCGATTCGACACGTGTTTCGCCTCTACACGAGGCATCCTCAGGAGATGTTGACTCGTCGAGCGCCTAGCGCACGCCCCCCAAATAGGCCAAAATCATTGTTTTCTTTTCAGCGGAAGTGTCACTAAATATTTTTTAATATCGTTTTTTTGATAATGGATTTCCGCAAAGTAACGCCTGAATCAATAAATTATCTAATCTGAAGGTACTTTTAAACTTCCATAAAAAGACGATGTTTTGTTGAAAGCTTTAAAATGAATGAACATTCTGGATTCATCGACATTAGGAATATTATTTAATTCTGAGGTGAACTCTGGGCAGGTATGCTTCTTACTGCATTTATAAAGTAAGTATCCGGATATGTATACTAAAGCATTTTCAGTAGGCAAGTCGAAACGATAGTCTGTTTCACCATTTAAAGCGACTGCTGAAGGTGCAGTACGACGGCGGGTAGGTTCTCTGGGTGTAGACCTATCAAAAAAATCATTTTGTTTTTGAAGTAGTTCGCAAACGTCTTCTTCACAGTTTGTGTTTGGGGAGTTCTTCAACATATTTGACAGAAACAGTTTTGAAAAAGCTCTCTGAAACTGAATTGCCATAGGATCGCGGCAGTTTCCCCCCTGCTGTCTCACGGTGCCAAAAAAGTTTTCAAGACTATCCTGATTAAGACGTCTTGTAAAAACGTAATTAAATCCTTCTTTTTTCATATCATTGCATAGCATTTTTATGGATTGGATAGTTATTTGTAAATTTTTAAATGTTTTTATCCTGTTTGTATTATCAGCACCTTTTTTTGAATCGATGGCTCTTAAATGTGTGAATGTTGTTATAGCTTCTTCTAACACATCGAGTTTTTACAAGCTCTTTGAAATTTACATGTGGCATTGACTGAACTTGAATTTAAAACATCGAACAAATTGTTCATTTTCTCTACAAATTCTGCCGTTGGTCTTGCTTCTTCAGGTAGACTTTTGAGACGTATAAGGGCGTTCAATGCGGAATAAACGGAGTGACTGAATACCTGTGCGGCATATTTGACCCTCATCTTTTGAAAATTATTGGGTTTAATGTGAGCTTCAGTGATTCTTGGAATGAGCTTTAAATTTTTTTCTTGCTGTTGTGAATATAGTTCTTCAATATGTTTCCAAGATATTTTCTTATCATCGTATACAAAATCGTTTGTCAACAGATTGTTTCGAATACATTTTAACAAATGCGGGGCGTCAAAAATGTAGTAAATTTTTTTACCATTTAAGAAAAAGTAAGGCTTTTCCTTCGTTATATTTTTGACCTGTTTGGCATACTTGTCAAAGTTTGATCCTTGATCGGACACAATCGCCTTAACGTCAATCCCTATATTTGAAAGTTTCAAAATGATTTCATCCAGCCAGAGTTCCAATCTTTCGTAATGCTTTGGCGATCCTAGGAATGAATATGCTATAGGTTGCTTCCAGTTGACTATAATGCCTCGGAGCATAACCACACAAGCATGAGAAGCTATTTCAGGCGTTACTTCACCATTAATGTTATGGAGACCAATCATTTCGTCTCTTCTAGTGTCATAATGTAAATGTCGTTTGATGACCATTTCATCTATACACAGAGTGCAATATCTGGCTTTTTTGGGCAAAGATTTCATCTTCGCAGACAAAAAATCCAAGGTACGGTCCTCAATCACAGGTGGAATAACCATTTGAAATCTGTGAAGCGTACTTTCACTAGGCAGCGATAAAAAAGACTTTAAACTTCTGTATGTCTGCGGACTGGAAAAATGAAAATTCAGTGCAAATAACTTAAACTCTGGGGTGTAACGGTTCCCTTTGCATCTACTTTTTAAACTGCTTTGCCACTTTACTAGCTTGCAAAATCGTTTTGTTACTTCATCCTCAGTTTGGAAAAAAAACCGCTCAAATTTTTCTGAGTCCTTGGATTGAACTTCATTTTTTATTTTATCCAATTCATTTTGAAGTCTTCTTTTTTTGAGGTTGGACTCTTTTAATTCTTTAATTAATTTTCTTTTTCTCGGCGTGTTGGATGACAGAGCTTCGGTGGTCTGTACTGATTCAGATTTGGTATCAGCATTTTTAACGGTGACAGCGGATATGATGTTGACAGTTGAATACTTGGTTTGTGTAGTGGTTTCCTTTGTTTTAGGTTCATTGCTGTAGTTAGATGTTGTAGGCTGAGACGACGACGGGAGGGATAATGTAGGTGATGCCTTAGGTAATAATTTAGGTGTATATTTAATTACAGATGGGTCAAAATGCAGCGAACATACGAAATGCGATCTTATTTTCGTTTCCGGTCTTGCTAGATCTGGTCTCCTTATCAGTTCTGTCCAAGTTTTGCGCCTGAAATAAAATATTTTTTTACATTTAAAATACCTTCATCCCAAACAAATAGCCAATAAAAAAAATTATATGTAGGTAGATATAAATTTGACACAAAGAGTACCACACGATTATTCAAATAATGGCAAAAATATCACGTTTGTTGTATGGAAAACCCCTTTAATATTTATTAAATTTAGGTTTTTTTATTGTAGCAGCGACATAAATACCTACAAAATTTAAAAAGTTCAATTGTTTGAGGTGACAGACGGACGTAAAGACAGACGGCGAAGTCTGATTAACAGGGTCCGATTTTGACCGTTTGGGTACGGAACCCTATACAGGGAGGGGGCGGAGCTCAAACAAGCGAATGTATTCATTTACATCAAGCATAATTTACTAGAGACGATTTATGTAGGTACATACTTTGTTAATACCTTCACTGTCCCTGAATAAGAAATATAATAAGTAGGTAGGTATTTGTTTTGATTAAGGGACATACCAACCCATGCATGTTTTGTTTGTGTCGTTACATGGTGCATTGTATCGCCAAAATTGACGTCATTATTCGCAAGTCAAGTAGGCCTTAGCGCTTACTTGATTTAATTAGTCAATAAGTACGCTTTACAATAGGTAACATTACTTCAACTATTTTACTTAAGAAATATTTTTCAACTATTTTACACGACGCAACACCTGTGCGAGGCGTGGGCGCGCGGCGCGCATCATACGGCCGGCTTTCCTTTGATCCCTTTGTCGGCATGCGCCGCCGCACGGGAGATGCCGCAACCGCCGCCGCCGCCGCGCGCCCGCCGTTCAGCCAGACTGCGATATGACGACAAGTCGTGATATGACAGCAGCGGTTCAAATCGCTCTGGTAAATGCATAAATTTTGTTAGATCGACCAGCCTAACCTGAACCCGAGCGCGGCCCGCTCAACGACCGACCCACCACCCACCCGATATTGACTAACCAAAAAATTCAGAATAATCGGGAATTCAATTTTGATTAGGTACTCGAGAATTGAGTAGATTGTCATGCCTTTGAAATTAGCAAAAATACAAGTACATAGGTAGGTACTGAGGAGTAACTTTATTAATCTGTGACTGAGGTACGAAATTATACGACAAGAAAAATAAAATTCTTTGTAGGTACGAAAATGTATTACCTAAATATCTAAACCTCCTGCACTACGTATTTTCATACGCTGGAACAAATAATGAATTAAAAAGGTAGGTAGGTACTCACGTTTCTTCATCAGCAGGTAAATGGAAAAAAGATAAGTTTTTATCTCTTCTCCTGCTGGATTTACATCCTTCAACTGCACATAGTGTACCACTATTTTTATTATTAGTTTCCATGTTAAATTAGTAAGTAACAAAACAAACAACGAACGTCGGGCTACAAGTCCGGTAACACAAAATATTTCCTCGCGTACGAACGCTCCGCGCGGCTGTCGGCAACCCACTGAGAAATAAGCAGTCGACTGCCCGGCGGCCGGTAGGTACTTATCGCGCGCAAGTACATGGAGTGAAAGAGGCCTGCCTCTACCATGAGTTGGCAACATAAATGTCATCTATAGTCGATACTCGATCTCGCCTATATATTAAGCTTGTGATTGGCGTACTCGCTGTCAATTTTAGTTTTACAATTGACCGTGAGGTGGCACTGTTCTTTTTTTCATACTATTGTTCGCGGCAGTCGGTAGCGAGGATCGATTGGTTTCAATGTTGTAAACTCATGGTACAGATCGCGCGGCGAGAGTTTGGCTTTGACCTTCGGGTGGAGGGGATTACTGGCCATGGGTACTGTCGCGCCATGTGACAGAGATAGACAAGAGTCCCTCGTCTTCGATGTGACAGAGAGAGACAAGAGTCCTTCGTCCCTCTAGCCACCCTGTGATACCCAATTTTTGACTTCTGCGCAATAACGGTCAAAGCCAAACTCTCGCCGCGCGATCTGTAGACCCACTGAAAGACTTTGCTGACAGTTGACTGACATAACAAATCCTAGTACATAATAAAAGTATAATATTAGTATATGCAGAAATGAAAACTACTGCAAACAAAGAGGATTTAATTACCTACCTTAGATTAATGATTAGTCTCCGCGCGCGCGCTTCGACTAGATACCGCTGGCGTACTTTCTAAATGCGGCAACAAATACTACGCCGAATTCGGCGTACTCGAGCCCGCTCCAGCCCAGTCACGTCTCAAGCAGCGTGGTGTTAACGTACCGAGTGTTTTTTTTGTAATTTGGTCGTAATCCAAAGTAAAATGCTAGTTTGCAAAGTGAAAATGTGTAAAAATAATACTACAAGAAACAAGAAATACACTGGGATCACATAAGATCAGTAAATACCATATAATTTTAAAATTTCAACATAAAATAACATTAACCTTAAACGACATTCAGTGTTGCCGTATAATATAAGAATCAAGTACCTATGGTTTACATTTTTATATTGTGTATTTATTGTTATTATATTTTACTACTAAATATACCAAACCGAGATATACTAACGAACTCAAGAATTTTTGTTGAACTTTAAACTTTTACTCTCTATCTGCATATACGTGAGGAGTAAACAACGGTGCTATACATAATATTAAATGATTCGGCTAACTAAGTATTCACTTCTCAACCACTAGCTGAATCAAATTCTCTTTTCGATATTCTCCACTATCGTAAAGTAGTGCAAGTTAGTTGAATGTGATATTTAATTAATAATAATAATGTTCCAACTCTGCTGGGCAGCGTTCCGGAAATTTCGCGAAATCTTCTCGTCTAAAATAACTCAGTGCCTCAAGACAAGAGTCTTCGACCAATGTGTGTTACCAGTGATGACTTATGCCACTGAATCGTGGACTCTTACTATGGCCCTCATAGATAAGCTCAAAGTCGCACAACGAGCTATGGAGAGGGCTATGCTCGGGGTTTCTCTACGTGATCGAATCAGAAATGAGGAGATCCGTAGAAGAACGAAAGTCACCGTCATAGCCCAGAAGATTAGCCAGTAAAAGTGGCAGTGGGCAGGGCACATAGCACGCAGAACAGATGGCCGATGGGGCCGGAAGATTCTGGAATGGAGACCACGGACTAGCAAGCGCAGGGTAAGTCGTCCACCAACACGGTGGCCAGACGACCTGATAAAGGTCGCAGGATAACGTTGGAAGCAGGCCGCTTCCAACCGGTTCTTTTGGAAAATTATGGGGGAGGCGTACATTCAGCAGTGGACGTCCTACGGCTGAGATGATGATGATGATGATGAATAATGTTTAGACTGTCCATTAACCTGTACATGTAGGTTTAACTATGCCTATATTGCCCTATGAATATTGATTTTATTAATTTTTTCGTTTCTACGCAGGTATTAGTTGTAAATTAGCCTAAGACGTTACGTACAAAAGGTAGGACCAAATTACTGACTGGTGGAATGGAAATAGAAAGCCCTATAGATACGAGTATTACTAAATACTTGTTATTTGTCTTCTCATATAAATACCATATCTAAATACATTACATTACAATATACATAGTTAAATAATAGTAGTTTATGCAACTGTCATATAATAGAGGGTATTAAAACATGAGTTTCAAAATAAGATTACACGAGTGTTTTAATACCTTATAATATGCAGTTGCATACACTACTTTATTTAATCTCATGACATTTTTGCTACTAAAGTTTTATCCAACAAAATATTACTTAATAAATAAATCGTATGTACGAAATAGCGCGAAAATGGAACGAGTCTTCTTCTTCTTTTTGTTTGTATGGCTTGTGCGGCGTAACCACAATTTTGCCAATATCAGTGGAAAAAGTCTGTTGTTGGCTTAGACTATATACCTATAGACGGTGTCATGTTTGTACTTACAAAGCATAAAGCGAGATCGCAAGATGTAAAGTTTCTAGTGACAAAAAAGGACGGAGCATATTTTTTTGTCTTTGTCACCGTGGCCGGTTTTTGTTGTTTGTCAAGCTGTCAAAATACGATGTTTGGCAAAGTTGGTTCAGCGTTCGGATAGAAGTTACCTTTTTTTCGTGGGATTTGTAGATATTAATAGAGTACCAGTGTGTTTTGAGATAGAGACTCCTTAAACTTAGTGTATGTACGATGGTAGGGTGTAGTGTATTAGGCTGCAAAAGCCGCAGTGAGCGAAAAATAACCGGAGTAACCTTTCACTCGTAAGTAAACAGACTTGTTATTAATTTTGATATATTTATGCAAGGTCATGACATGCTATAGCGTTTTATACTGAGATAAAACTTGATTACTGCTTTTTGCGTAAGAAAAGAAAATTTATTGTTAATATTTTCAAAATTAGAAATAGGTTAGGTGTTGCTATGTTCTGAATTTTATTTACCCAAGTTTCCGTTTCGGTAAGATGATATCATACTACTTTCAAACTTTGGCGAATTGAACTCTCGTGTGTATGACTGAAACGGACCCATTATATTTATTTGATCCGTTCCGGTGTCAGTCAAGGTAGTATTCTGGAATGAACCCAGTTTCACATTGTGATTAATGACTTGCCGAAGGTTGGGGGAAGAGTTTGATGTTTGCTAATGACCTTATGATTAAGTTGGGTGTTGGTAGCACGAAAGACACATTGACAATGTGGTAAGACAGACTGAAACTAACCACTTAGAATTTAGTAGCTCTAGGTGCAAATCCTGCATCATTTACTGCACCTATTCAGTTCTGCTACCACAAATCTGGTGCGTCCCAATTTCTTGGTTATGTAATTTTTTTTTGCTTTAACCCTGTTTTCTGATAGAAGTGCTATAATTAAATTATCCTATGCATTTGTGCATATATAATTTTTTTGCAGATTATAATTATTTAGAATTAGAGTACATTACTAGGTATGTATGTTATGAATTTAATATATACCCAAGTTGTATATGTATAATTGTATACATTTGTAGTTTGATGGCAACTTTAAGATTCAGACATAGAACCTTTGTTAAGAAATAATTATCTGTTCGCTGAATACTTGCTTATCATATTATACGGAATAAAAAATGTTTTTCGATTAAATAATGCAATGCATATGTAAGTAGGTGCTCTAAAATCAGTGGTATTATACCTACATATATTTAAGATAATAGCAAGTTGTATGGTCAGTTTTTATTATGAAATGTTGTATTAGCAAACGAATGATTTAAATTATTTTTTGCAAAACGGAAGTAATTTTTTGTTTTATTATTCAAAGTAATACTTTTTTATCAGTAAATAATGGCTTGTTTACATTGGACTGAAAAAAATTGGTAAATATTGATTTTGAAAAAAATAATAATTTCCGAGTGAGAACGATGAAATTTTTTTCTGCAGGCAATATTGTTACATCTTCTAAATTATTTGTTATTTTGAAAAGGTGACTTTTAATCTATCGTTTTGGAGATGGTTGCTTTCTAATATATACACTTTTATTACAAAGTGAACATAGGGAAATATGAAAAAGAATACTCAAAGGTTGTTGATTTTAGCCTAGTTTCATGTTATGTACTGAATCTAGCAAATTGAATTGTCTTGTTTCAATGCAAAAAATATTGGAAATGATAGCTTAAATACTGATGAACATTTGAATTCTATAGTGCGAGCGATGGAAAATGACTTGCTAGGTTCTGTTTACTTATATTAAGGATGTAGTCCAAGTTGTTTAGACAGTTTAATATTGTTATGTTTGCAATAACGCCTGTTATGCAGATTACATTTCAAATTTACAAATATAGGATAGAAATATTATATGAATTTAAGTCATGTGTGGGATTCGAACCCGCGTCCATCCACCCTTTTAGCCGGGGTATGCTCTAACCAATTGAGCTTACATGACACTAATTAATGTACGAAGCTGTTGATTTTTGGTGTATAGATTACATCTAAATAAAAGAAAACAAAGTTGTAGGTGAAGTACTTTTGAAGAAGTTGCATTGACCGTGGTCTCGAGATACGTCAATGATAGTCAAAATAATACCATGTTTATTTTTTTTAATATTGTGACGGAACAAGCCCGAGGCCCACCTGATGTTAAGCGGACTAACCTCTGCCTATAACAGACGCATTTCGTCTTGCACTGTGCCCGTCATACTGAGACGTACAGTTGTTAGGTCTGATGTATCTGTAATTTTTCTGGCTCTCAAGGACTGCTGCCGGAACACACTGATATGTGATTGGCGACAGATTTTCTACTTGAGGGTGGTCGCTAGCTAGGCGGGCATTCACAAAAAGCCCTTCCACCATGCGGTGAAGCTCATGCCCGCGGTGGGATTCGAACCATGGACCTGCTGCACGGCAGTCCATAGCCAATACTACTAAGCCATCACTGCTTCAAAATTCGATATTATTCTGTGCGTGAATAGACCCGTTGTAATCATATAAACGTGTTTTATACTAATTCACTTACCTTACATTTATTTCATTTTTATAAATTAATACACGACATTTTTTAAATTTATTGCTTTTTTTTAGGTTTCCGTCTGATCCTAACACAAGATTGAAATGGGTGGATGCTACTGGAAAATTAAATTGGCAACCAACTATATACTCCAAAATATGTTCAGTACATTTTGATGATGAGTTGTTTATATATAAAAAAAAATTAGTACTTTTGAAACCAAATTCAGTACCAGTAAAACATATACATGTAAGTATTGATTCTTTAGAAGCCGATGCAATTCAATAATACTATAAATAATAGGTATTATCATATTTTCAAATGCATAATCAAATATTACAGATAAAGATCCCAGACCACCAGTGTACAACAAATCTGCATGTATTGCAACAAGAAAATCTTGTGTCATCACAGCCATCAACGAGCCAGGAAAATAATTATAGAACATCTTCGACAAAAAGAAGCAGCCATGTTTTAAAAGAAGTGCAAAATATTCATCCGAAAAAAAAATGTTTGGTAGATATTTATTTAATATTCATAAGGTAGCTTTAGCTTGTACTCAATAGATTAACTGCTACACCTACCTAGTAGCTACTACAGATACGTGTATATATTTGCGACACAACTTCTGAGCAAACCATCTACTGGTTCTACCACTAGCCATTGCACTAATGCTACTAATATTATAAATGTGAAAGTTTTATGTAAAAGTTTGGAGGGTAATATGTTTGTTTTGATTAATATAACATATGAGATACCAAACTCATGTAGATTAGGTTCTAAAATGATGCATAGAGGACACTTTATGAGTATATCCCAGTCATCGGTGATGAAGTACATAGCTCCAGTTGTTGAACATGTTTATGAAAGTTAGCTATATCAAATCAAACAATATGGCTAGTGCTTAAAACACGGAAGCATCTATCGCACAAAACTTAAGAGACGAAAGTTTTAAAATTTAAACAAATAGCGTTTTTTTATGGGAATACATATTTTACTTACAATGCCTTATATTTCCCTGGCAAATCATAAATATTACAAAAAATACATAACAAAAATTAAATTTCAGGTGCCTTCCAGCGGTTTGGATGATCTCACACTGTCAAAGCATCCTGTGCCTCGGCTTGATTTGTCTTCAACCCCCAAGAAGGAAAGGCAACTAAAGAAAATGCTGTACAGAGAAAAGATGAAATCCGCGAATCGACTTAAAAAATTGCGAGCAGCGCGTGAATCCAAACGAAGGTTATCTAAAAAGATAGGTAATTTAGAAAACGTTATAGCAGAGCTAAAATGTAAAATGCAAATGAATTCCGAAGAGTTGGATCTATTATCTAGTATAGAAACCAAAAATGCTGATTTTCTTAGGCAATATCTAGATAAAAAAAACTGCCCAAGAAAATATTCGCCCTCGTTAAGGAAATTTGCATTATGTTTGCATTTTATAAGCCCGAAGGCGTATGCATTTGTGAGAAAACAATTTGACACGTGCTTACCCCACCCTAAAACTTTATATAGGTGGTATACATGTATAGATTGTCAACCAGGGTTCACTAAGGAAGCTTTCGAGGCAATCAAATTACTTGTAAGTAAAACACCAGAAAAAATACTGTGCTCGGTCAGTCTCGATGAGATGTCAATTCGGCAACAATTACAGTGGAACGGCAAACAAACTGTTGGGTATGTGAATGTCGGTGATAATTTGGACACCGACAATTTACCTATAGCTAAAGACGCTTTGGTGTTCATGGTTACCGCACTAAACAGCAGCTGGAAACTACCTGTTGGATATTTCCTAACAAATGGTGTCAATGGAGAGCAACGTAGCGCTCTATTACAGACATGTATAAATTTATTGAGTGAAAGTGGTTTAAAAATAACATCCGTCACGTTTGACGGATGTCCTGCTAACTTCGCCATGGCAAAAATTTTAGGCGCTCAATTTGATGATGCCAACCGCATCATACCAGTAATTAAAGTTGCAGGTCAAAATATTGTTATATGTCCAGATGCATGTCACATGCTAAAACTTGTAAGAAACGCTCTTGCTGATAAAAAAGAAATGGTTAACGCTGACCAGGAAATAATTTCCTGGGAATATATTGAGAAATTGCATGTTCTTCAACAAAATGAAGGATTACATCTGAGCAATAAAATCAGAAATGCTCACGTAAATTTTAAAAAACAGATTATGAAGGTCCGTTTGGCTGCACAAACTTTCAGTAGGTCGGTAGCTTTAGCGCTTACATTTTGCAGGGATTATTTAAATCTTGATGAATTTGCGCACTCCGGGGCTACAATAGAATTTATCAAGTATTTTAATGATATCTTTGACATATTAAATAGCCGAAGACTTAGCACATATGATTTTAAAAAACCAATATCACAAGAAAATTTCGTTATTATAGACGCGAAACTAAAACAATTTGAAACATATGTAAAAAAGCTTAAATTAACTGAAGGACAAACAGTTCTTTCATCGGGCAGGAAAACTGGTTTCTTAGGATTTTTAATTTGTGTCCACGCAATAAGAGAAATTTTTAATGAGTACATTAATGTCGAAAATGCTCCTCTTCGATATTTATGTACTTATAAAATGAGTCAGGATCACTTGGAGCTATTTTTTAGCGCCATACGCTCAAAAGGGGGCTTTAATAATAACCCCACTGCATTGCAATTCATGTCGGCGTACAGGCGTCTGCTGATTCATGGTGAGTTGAAAAATATTTCTTCAGGTAATTGCATACCGTTAGAATCTATTAATATTTTGACATGCAATATGAAATCAGATAATTTATTGATTCAGGCGTTACTTTGCGGAAATCCATTATCAAAAAAAACGATATTAAAAAATATTTAGTGACACTTCCGCTGAAAAGAAAACAATGATTTTGGCCTATTTGGGGGGCGTGCACCACCCTCCCTCCCGCATAAAATGCTAATAGGAAGAATACAAAAAAAAAAAAAAAAAAAAAAAAAAAACCAAAACCGATTCGACACGTGTTTCGCCTCTACACGAGGCATCCTCAGGAGATGTTGACTCGTCGAGCGATAGACCGACAGTGAGTTTACTGTTTTGGTTTATTTGGGGTTTCTTGTGTTTTTTATTTTGTATTCTTCCTATTAGCATTTTATGCGGGAGGGAGGGTGGTGCACGCCCCCCAAATAGGCCAAAATCATTGTTTTCTTTTCAGCGGAAGTGTCACTAAATATTTTTTAATATCGTTTTTTTAATATGAAATCAATTTGTAGGAATATAAATAGTAGAAGATCGAGATTGCTGACAATGAATGAATCTCTAGACTCAGAAGATAATATCATTGATTTACCTCAAGATCATGACTATATAAGGAATTGTGAGATTACAGAATTCTCTAAAGAAGCTACAATTTACATAGCAGGATATATCATTGTAAAAATGAGAAAGATAATTAAATGTGCAGACTGTTTAGGAGCAATTGTTTCACATGAAAAGTGTCCGGGCTTCATTCAACGAAGAGATGTTGGTGGATTATATTATCCATGATGTAGTACTAATTTGTTTATTTTCAGAGAAAATACTGAAACATATTATTGCTGTACATGGTAATGCATATTTCGCAAAAAAAGATTGTGTACCTAAAATGGTTTGTAGCATTTTAAAAAGATTTATTAACACACACATTTTTGCAGACCTAAGTGATCATGTTAATGAACAAAGTCCAGTGGACAATCACACGGCTTTGCTAATTAAAGCAATCGCTTTTAGATACCTTGAAGTACGAATTCATTTTATTATGAAGTCACTGTCTCAAGGGCAAGACAGAATTAGAAATATGCATACAAAACTAGTGTTATTCAAGGGGCAGTAGACTGTTCCTTATTTTTACCAACCTAAATTGACCCATATGATATTTAGGCAAAGGACTGCTCTGTTTGCGCTTGTATGTATCCCCATTCTGTGCTACGGTCAATATTAAATTTACTGTAAACATATTATTATATTGGAAATATACGGTTTTAATAAATTGGCTTAATTTTTTTAATGATCCTTCCATACTCCTTATTACTAATATATTATAACAGATGGTGCTGTCTAAAGAAGTAATTATTTGTTGTAAGTAAGTAATTTCTTAGATAAGTCATTACTTGAGGTTAGAATTTTCCAATATGAAATCTTGTTTTGTAGTCGAGTAATGTACGTTATTTATTTACTTAATAAATGCTTGAGTAAGAATCGACCCCAGATGGTTGTTTCCCTTCAGCAATATTCAATAGCTGTGCTTTGTTTCATTGTAATTCTGATAAATTTAACTTCATTATTTTAATAGTAATTTTATTTCTTAGTATTACTTATTAATAATTTTGTTTGACTCTTCTACTCTTATTATAGGCTCTCAAGGACTAGCTAGAGACCCGGACGGACAGACATACAGGAATTCTCGCAAATAGGGCTTCATATTACGCTTTGGGTAAGGAACCCTAAAAAGTATATTATTTATTAAAATTTGTTTATTTGAAACACATTTCTATCAGAATTGAAGAGTCAGACAAATGTATTATTAAGTGATATTAAGAGATAAAATTACTATTATAATAATTATGTAAATTTAACTAGAATTGCAAGTTTTCCTTACTTAAACAAAGTGCAGCTTTTGAATATTGCTGGAGGGAAACACTCATCTAGGGTCGATACTTACTCAAGTACTTAAGTACATTACTCGACTACAAAATAAAATTTCATATTGAAGAATTCTAACCTCAAGTAATGGCTTTCATAAGAAATTGAAAATCTGTCGCCAAGCACCTAACAGTGTGTTCAGGCAGTAGTCCTTGAGAGCCAGTGAAATTACAGGCACATGAGACCGTTAGTTCTCGTGTGCCGTAGACCGTTAGTCCGCTTTATTAGAACTGGTAGAATTCACCACTGTAGCAGAGTTGAGGGCGAATAGATCTTACTTAGAATAAGTGAACGGTTAAGCCTTTTGCTACTGCTGTAGATAAATAAAAGATTACTCTTTAACTTTTACGACGGCATATTTATTTCGCACTCTGACATAATAATATATCAAAACATACTTTTTTCTTTTTGAATGACAACACTATTAAATGAGTTTGTATTTTTACCGAAGTAGGTTTACTTCAATACGCTTAACATCCGGTGGGTGTCGAGCTTGTTCCGACACAAGAAAAAAAAACTTGTAAACAAGTACTTCTTCATAAACGCGGGTGAAAATGTCTGCGTTCTTCACCAACATGGGGAAATATTTTTAACATAGCAACATTATAAAATGTATTGCTGTTTCTTGTGCAGCCACGCAATGGTACTGTCTATAGGTATATAGTCTAAGGTTGTTGGTCTATTGGCTCGGAACCAGCGCGTTGCGCGCGCAGCGCGCTCAACACAGATAATGTGTATTTAAATTGAATTGAAACCTCCTTGGTCGGGACACATGGTACTTTAATAATTAAAAAAATGTTTTAAAGCATTGTTTTGTTAGGAGAATAATGCTTTAATTTAATTTTGTATTTTTCATAAAGAAGTATGTAAATAAAATATGCCAATAAAAGTCTGTATTTCATTTCATAATTAGAATATTACCTAATGAGATTATATAATAGTATATTATGATATAAGTAAGCTAACTTTCTCATTATACACGAGGCTAATGTATTTTTCTTAACTACATTTATAACCAGTAACATACATACTTAATCACAACATACAATATTTTCCCATTAGATGGGTGGCAGTTTAGTAGCTAGCAACACAATTCTTCACGCACACTAGCATCATCCCAATTTGCATTACACACACTACAATATTGAGTTGCCGCATTCTCGGGGCTGTTGTTTTTAAATAGCGCGGTACAATTGTATTTTGTATCTAGTCGAAGCGAGAGCGAGACCAGTGATTAATCTAAGTTACCTACATTCTAAGGACTATAAAGCAGAGAAGCAGGGATATACTATCAACTTGCTTCTGAATTAAAAAAAGACCAAATGTTTGAAGTTTTCTTTGCCGACTGTTCCATATTTGGACTAGAGTCAGCGCCACCATTCAAGTCCGATAGACGCGGCGCTGTTAGCGCGTAACTAAATGTTGCCAGTAACTTATGATAAAATTACTCATTTTCTACTTATGCTCCAAAACTAAAGTTAGGAATTGTAAAATGATAGTAAAATATTAGTTCTACCCATGAAGTTATATCAGACAATAGCCTAACGAACTATTTAAACGATAAAATAAAACAAATGTTCTGTATCTATTTATTTTTCATTTAATATATATTTTTACAACAATTGTGATCTTTTTCACACCAGGTTTTATACCAGTCATATCGCAATCGCTGTCACTCGTATCAATTAAGTCACTATCATGATCCGATTCAGTGCGCTATCATTTTTTGTACAAATTATAAACCTTTCCATTTCCACATCGATGAGTCCGTCATTTTTGAAGTACTCATCTTCAACATTCTTGACATGATTGCACTGAATGTGCCAGTCGTCTTCTGTGATGCTTGCAAAAGCAGCTTCAGTCAGTTCAACTATTTGTTTGGGATCTTGAGCAACATTTTTCTCGGCAACGCGTCTTTTGACAAGACTCCAAATTTTTTCTATTGGATTTAAGTCACAATGATACGGAGGTAACTTTACAACTTCATGGTTGTGTTGCCTCAGCAACTCATTAACTGCGTAAACTGGTGGCTCCTTGTTTTTTTTATAGTGTCATATAACACTGCTTTGGTCCAGCTGTCTTCAAAGAAAATATTTTTTTCTCGTAGCCATATTTGCATCTCTGATTTAAGGTTTGACATGATTGGAGCTTTGTTGATCTGCGTGCAGTGGTAGGGTGCGTTGTCCATAACTACCAAAGAATTTTCAGGTAAATTAGGTACTACCTTTTCAGTCATCCACTTTAAAAAATGTGAGGCATTCATGTCATCGTGATAGTCAGCAGATTGCGATTGTGACCTAAAAATCAACAAAGCATTTGGCACGAATCCATTTTCTGATCCAGCATGAGCTATAATGAAGCGTTTCCCCGGTGAATCTGATATCAGCAAACCATCTTCATCTGCGCTTTGCCAACAACTCTTGGCATGATAGGTAGGGTGAATATATGTTTCATCTAAATATACTACAGGTCTCTTGTCTACCAATCTATTTTTTCTCAATCTTTAAATATATCTGGCCCGCCATGCTGTAATATCATAACGTTCCATCAACACTTTGCGTTTTGACTGACAGCGTTTGAAGCGAAATCCTAACCGTTTTAATATTCTTCGCATTGTTGTATTGCTTCCTTGAAAGTTTATATCTTCTTTAAGTTCCATAACTAGCTTGTTTACCGTTGGCAATTCTTTTTTAACCACATAGAATGCATGGATTTTTTGGCGTATCGCACAGAGGTCGAAATCGTCCAAATTAATCTTTTTCGGTTGCGGTCGGCTTTTCCCGGGGGTAACTATTTTCTTCGATGTGCTTGCCGCTACTTATCCTTCTTTAGTTATTCGAGACACTGTCTTTACGGAAACGCCTGAAATAAATAAAACATTAAGGTAAGTTTTGGTATATTTTCAATCACAATTAAGAATAAGAAAAAAACACTGAGGATATCGTCAAGCAGACAAGGTTACATTAAATTATATCGTTTTCATCAATTAGGCAAAAACAAGCAGCTATGGCATCCCTAATATTTACCTGTCATGGCGGCCACTATCATCTGCACATTATTTAGCGGGATTAAAATGTCTTTTTTCTTCTATTCTAATTCACAAAATTCTTTCACTTTAAGAATTAGTTCACGAGCTGCACTTTTCACTACTTTTCGCTGCATTTGCACGGATATTTCAACAAAAAACAATAAAAAATCCACAACCTCTACTCTTTACAAGCACTCTTAACAAACGGCAATATGGCGGAGCTGTCAAACTTAGTTCCTGTTTTTTCCGTAAGACTTCAGTGGTGGCGCGGACTCTAATTTGAAGTTCAAAGTTACACTTGATGGAGTTAAACTCGTAATGGGCAAGGCAAAAGTCTGTTTTCATAGGCATTAAAATTGACGCAAAATTACAATGGGGTCTCAAAAAGAGACAGACCTATTAGAAAGGATTGCGCATGCGTACGGGAATGATTGGTTGAAAGATCACTGGGTCTGATCACTGCATAAGAAATTAGTTCTACTATCATTGTAACAAAGTGCAAAATCAATTGTAGCATTCTAGATGCATTTACGTTTTTTCTAAAATTTCTCATTCATTGTGAAACGCGCTTAGTTTTGCTAACTTTTTGAATTTGATAACTGCTAGTTGTTAATTTTTCGAGTCGTTTCGTTACTTATCGGTTAAACTTTGCGATTGTGTTTTTTTTTCAAAGTTTTTTAATAATTTTGTGATTCAAAATTGAAATCTAATATAGTGGCGTAGGTAATTAGACATTGAAACACATAACGTAAAAATCTAACCTCACCTTGCACTTACAAATTTAAAAAGACTTAATAAAAATAATTATTGCCAAGTCTAATTATAAAAGTATTTCCAAACAAACGGTTTGATATTACATAGGCCTATCAACAATCAGTCATTAATCTATCCCATTCAAAGTAAAGCGTGATAGATTATAAAGATTTAAATATAATAAATTTCAACATATTGTCTTTTGATTTACTGAGTAGGTAATGAAGTATTAGGGAATCTTCTGAACAAATAGATTTATAAATCTCTTTTCCCTCTAAAGATTTACTTCGCGCATGTCCAGCGGTTAGTAGGTATATTTTGCATATTTCCACAGCGTAGTCATATATATAAAAGCGAAAGGTCACTCACTCACTCATCACGAAATCTCAGAAACTACTACTAACTAAGTGCTAGGTGCTAGGCACATCCAAGCTAGAGATTGGAGTACGTTCACAACAGGTTCCATCGAAGAAGAAAGAGTATTTGGCAATTTAAAATAATTCGTTATACTGGACTCTCATGTAGCCAAGAGTCTTTTTTGTGAAGTTGCACCAAAGCTGGCAGGTGTACATGGACAAAAAGTAGGCTCGAAAAAGGGTGTTCTTGACATCCTCGGTGCACTTCACAAATCTGCGTGCGAGCATATTGCTTCAAATTAATATATATTATAATTAATTAATAATATTTATAATTACTGCCGTGGGGTACCGGCTTAGAATAGTACCCCCCCAACTCTACCCGTGGGTGCGTAAAAATCTGCTAAGGGATAACAATCGGAAGGTGGGCAGCAGCACCTTCCCAGTATTAAAACCTCAAAACTGCGCTCGCCAACCCGCCTGCCAAGCGTAGCGAGTATTGGCAAAATCCCCCCAATGACAGACACATTAGGAACCAGGCCCCCAGTCCCCGGCAGCCCCGCTATTCCTGGCTACGGTAGCGGCCACGGTAACGGTGGGGCAGGGGGTGCTAAGAATCCCCGGCAGACGCCCGGCTACCACCCCCAACGACGACGATTGGCCCTGGTGACACACAACATACGCACGATGAGGACAGATGAGAAGATATATGAGCTGGAAGAAGAAATGAGTAAGTTACACTGGGACATTGTGAAGTCCGTAGAGCGGGTGAGGACACGATAACCCTAAAGTCAGGTAACCTACTCTACTACCGGGAGGGCGACCAACAGTCCCAAGGTGGTGTCGGTTTTCTCGTCCACAAGTCCCTTACTACCAACATAGTTAAGATCGATAGCGTTTCCAATAGGGTCGTATACCTAATACTCAGAGTATCCAAACGATATTCGCTGAAGGTCATTCAGGTATACGCACCGACGAAGTCGCACCCGGATGATGAGGTGGAGGATATGTATGAGGACATTAGTCGGGCCATACATACCTCTGAAACGCACTTTCTAGTTGTTATGGGGGACTTCAACGCGAAGTTGGGTAAGAGAAGCGAGGATGAGTTGAAAGTGGGGCAATTTGGATATGGACAACGGAACCGTAGGGGACAGAGGTTGGCCGACTTCCTGGAGAAAGAGGGACTCTTTATGGTGAACTCTTTCTTTCAGAAGCCACCTCACAGGAAATGGACCTGGCTGAGTCCCGATGGTTCCACGAGAAATGAGATTGACTTCATTATGACCACCAAAAGGCAAATATTCACTGATGTCTCCGTGATCAACAGGGTTAAAACCGGTAGTGATCACCGAATGGTAAGAGGCACGGTGAATATTAATGTCAAACTGGAGAGGTCTCGTCTGACGAAGTCTACGCTCCGACCCACTCGTGCCCATATACAAGACCCCGAGAGCTTTCAACTTATTTATATATTTATAATAATAATTACATCAAAAACTTACAGTTTAAGAACCAAAACGTTTTTGAGTCAGACATGAATAATGTAATAACAATTAATGGTTATATATTAACTATAGTGACACAATTGGGGTAAATAACGTATACAATAATTTATCAATAATGCATTAAGATTGGTGTTAAATACATCCATATCAGATTCACAAATAATTAAGAAGTTGAGTAGTGTGAGTGCATGGTGTGTCGGCGCATATCGTGCGGTGTCCGAGCGCGGTGTAACAAGCGGCCTGAACAGGGGCACGCTACGGCTGCGCCTCTGTGCACGCGCTCGCGACTCTCGCTCTGGGATGTATAGTGCACACTGAGCTAATGCACTAGGGTTATCTATTTTGTTGTTTAGTAGTAGATAATAATGACAACACAGTGCACACTTTCGCCTCAGCTCCAGCGTGTTCACACCAACCATACCACTAACAAATAAAGAAGGATATGTCCAACTGGGGTAGTATCCGTACAGTTTCTTATAAATAAACCTAGCAAACTTTCTTTGAAGCCGCTCAATTAACAGCGTATACTTTTTTTCGTGAGGGTCCCAAATCAATGCATTGTATTCTAACTTACTGCGGACTAAAGCATAAAATAGAGACAGTAAAGCTTGCACATCATCAAACCTAGCTGACTGTCTCATCACGAATCCTAAGGACTTAGAAGCTCGCTTACATAACTCTGTGATATGTTTGTTAAACGTGAGTTGTGAATCAAGTGTGAGACCTAAATCCTTTATTTGTGTGACACGCTCCAACGGTACTTCAGACATAGTATAGTTGTGAACGTGCGGGGAGCGGGATCTTGTAAAAGTTATTATTTTACATTTGGACACGTTAAACTCTAACTTGTTCCTCTCACTCCACTCAACAACACTGTCAATATCACGTTGGAGCGCCTCGCAGTCAGCGAGTTCATCTATACCTAAGAATAACTTCAGATCGTCAGCAAACAAGAGACATCTAGCTGCTCTGACAACATTCGGAAGATCATTTATCATGATCGAGAACTGAGTCGGTCCTAATGTACTTCCCTGACTTACACCAGATAGAGTATGATATGGATCAGAACGGTATCCCAGACATTGTACAAATTGGATACGGTTGGCAAAGTAATCACTAAAAAGTGTTAGCAAGCTCGGACAGAACCCAATTTTTGCAAATTTCTCCAAAAGAATATCTATATGCACACGATCGAAGGCTTTTTTTAAATCAAAGTACGCAGCATCTACTTGCTCATTCTGATCCATGCTGGTTGTCGTATAGTCCACAAAGTTGATGAGATTGGTGGTTGTGGACTTTCCAGCGCGAAAACCATGTTGGTTCTCATTTAGCAAGGGCCGAATTTGCAAGGAAATGCTACGATTCAAGATAGACTCAAATATCTTGCCGAACGCTGACAGCACCGCTATAGGTCTATAGTTCTCAATTTTCGATCTGACGTCACTCTTAGGTACAGGGGTGACTCGAGAAATTTTCCACACTGCAGGATAAACGGAGGTGCCCAACGCTAAGTTAAATATGTGAAGAAGCGGTATTTCAAAAGCGGATACGCAATCTTTTATAATGAAGGGTGGTATACCATCCGGGCCAGCAGAAGAGTGCGCCTTTAGTCGCCGAACTGCATAACAGAGATCAGCTGAGCTTATGTGGTCTATTGATATGCGCGCCGAGCACAGCGTGCCAGCGGCGGCGGCGGCCCGCTCGGCGGCCTCCACAGACAAGGTGGGAGCGTCGCACAAAAATACGGACTCGAAATATTTTGCAAATGAATTGGCTGCATCCTCACCAGTGACCAGCTGACCTTCGTACTCGAATTCATCACAAGTGTTCCTGTCGGCCTTTTGTTCTTTTACAAATTGCCAAAAACTCTTCGGATCCTTGCGAATCCCACATTCAGTTTTTTTGATGTACAAATCATACGCTTCACTAATGAGCTGTTTTGAATGTTGTCTATAATACTTAAACATTTCAAAGTTAAATTCTAGCCCAAATTCCCTGTGCTTTTTCATATGAAAATACTTGTATTTTAAGTTTTTTATTATATATGCAGTGAACCATGTTGGGTACCTATGATGTGAGCTACCAGTATTATTTATTTTTTGTGGGACCCAGTTACTCATGGATGCTCTAATTTTATCATAAAATAAGTCTACGGCTATATTAACATTATTTGCAGAGATGATTTCTTCCCAATCGATACATTCAAATGAGGCATACAAAGAATGTAAATCAGCCTTACGGAATTCCACTTTGGAACCGCATTCTCGATTTGAGGCGACAAGCGCGGGCGCAGGCGCGGGCGCGGACGTTGGATGCGCAAGCGTACCTCGAGCGCGGGATGGTACGCGTCCTCAGGCTCAACGATTTTTATGTCACCGTGCACCCTCACACACTCCTCACCAAGACTACTCATCACCAAATCCAGAATCGAGTCGAACTTATTAGCTATAGTATTATACTGTTTCAGTTTACAATACGCTAGTAAATAATTAAACTGTAAACTAATATTTAAGCTACAGGAATTGAGATTGAAATCTCCTAATAATAAAACATCGAATTTTGAATAAGTACTTTTCTACGACATTTTCCAACACTAAAAATGCTTTCATGTATGTCAAATCGTCTGAATTCGGGGAATATACACTACACAACACAAAATATCTCGATATTTTAAAGTCACAATAGCCATTACTATTTCGATATCCGGAGTGTAGCCGTCCACATCTAACACCTGCCGAACTCTGTAGCGGTCCCGAACCGCTAGCAACACGCCTCCCCATCCTGCGTCGCCGCACCGGTCGCGGCGCACCACTTTATATCCCGCAGGCATAAACTCGGCATCGCTAACACTGCTCTTCAAAAAAGTTTCGGTGAACGCGATCATGTCAGGTGACTCATTCAAAATTGCCAATTTACATTTATCTATTTTTGTACGTAATCCTCGAACATTCTGATAAGCCAGCCTAAATGATTTGTATTTAGTTTTCTCCTCCCTGTTGCTGTGATGAGTTACGAAACCCACTACGCCAAGGTTTTATACACACATCAGTAGGCCAGTAGTGCGGCGACAGATACTTGTCTACATTTTTGGTAGGCACAGATAGTTTGAAGGATGCGTAATCGCCTCTGGATTTCAAGGCTACGACTACACACGTATCTTCAGAGCAGATAGTACTCATATGCTCAGAAACTTGCTCAACTGTCGTTCCTACCTTAACATAATAAAGATGGAGATATGATTTCCGATCAGCACCCTGAAGCGCAGTCGTACCACGGGCTGCAGTACCACAGGTCGCGTTCTTTATCGGACGGCGAGCCTTCCGAGCCCTCACCTGAGTCCATCCGAATGCATTATCATTTATTACTGCGTTGTTTGAATAACTTTCATCATCAACAGTGCAATCGTTCACCTGTTGCGGTGAAGTAGGCGTAGTAGGTATGCTCGGTGTCGGAGCTACTGCGAGGCTCGATGACGCACACGCAGTAGCGATGGCGGGGATGCATGGGCTGGTTGGGAGAATAAGCGGCGATATAGCCTTTCTTGCTTTGGCTGATCCCGTTAGTCCGATAATCGCCGACTTTGCTCGAACGCTCGCTTCGCGAACCGGCCGTTGTGCCGACGACGCTGAGATCGGCGCCTGCTTACCCTCCACTGTTTTTGTTGTTGCTGGTTTTGTATTCACTGTAAGCTTCTTTATTAGATCATTCTGACCGATTATGAGCTTCTTCAGTGACCTCACTTCATCCTGCAGATCCAACACAGTTTTGGCCAATTCACGGACCACACTATCGACACTTTCAGATGACATTGCTAGTTATTTGAATTAAAAATATACGGAGCTAAACAAATGGCACCTCACTTAACGTAGCTTATAGAACTTGAGCTATCCAATCGCTTCGATTGCCTTGAGAACATCGCTTCAGTGGACGAGATCAATAACAGGTTAGTAGAAACTGTCCATACAGTGGGTTCCAAGTACTTTAAACCCCACCGTACAGATAGGCCACAGAAACTCACCAACGATACCCTCAACCTCATGGCTGAACGACGCTCACTGAAAATGCAGTCTTCGCATGATGCTGAAGCATATAGGCTGCTCAATAGACGAATATGGAAGTCCTTGCGACACGACATCCGGATCTTTAATACAAACCGTATTAAAGAGACGATAGAGCGGAAAAAAGGCTCCAAAGTGTTTGCAAGAGACATGTCTATTGGGCAAAGCCAGCTGACGAAGCTGAAGAGAGAAGACGGCAGTGTAGCGTCGACCAAAGCAGAAGTATTAAGAGAGGTAGAGAGTTTCTGCGGACAGCTATACACCTCGGTCGCTAAACCTGTTAGCAGCTCGGCCAAAGACCCAAGAGCCAAGCTGACCCGACATTATACCGAAGATATCCCGGACATCAGCCTGTATGCGATTAGAATGGCCTTGAAACAGCTTAAGAACAACAAGGCGCCTGGTGACGACGGTGTCACATCGGAGCTTCTGAAAGCGGGTGGAACACCGGTACTTAAAGTCCTTCAGAAGCTCTTTAATACCGTCTTACTCGAAGGTTCAACGCCAGAAGCATGGAACAAAAGCGTGGTGGTGCTGTTCTTCAAGAAAGGTGACAACACTTTACTTAAAAATTACAGACCCATCTCGCTTTTGAGCCATGTTTATAAGCTGTTTTCGAAGGTCATAACGAACCATCTCAGTCGCAGGTTTGATGAATTCCAGCCTCCGGAACAAGCTGGTTTCCGAAAAGGCTATAGTACCATAGACCACATCCACACGCTACGGCAAGTTATACAGAAGACCGAAGAGTATAACTTGCCTCTTTGTCTAGCGTTTGTGGACTATGAGAAAGCCTTTGATTCGATCGAGACGTGGGCAGTGCTTGAGTCTCTCCAGCGGTGCCGTATTGACTATCGGTATATTGAAGTGATGAAGTGTTTGTACAAAAACGCCTACATGTCAGTCCGAGTACAGGAGCAGAGTTCGAAGGCAATTCCATTGCAAAGAGGCGTGAGACAGGGAGACGGTATATCTCCGAAACTGTTCACCGCTACATTGGAAGACGCCTTCAAGCTTCTGGAATGGCAAGGACTTGGCATTAATATTAACGGCGAATACATCACTCACCTTCGATTTGCCGACGATATTGTAGTCATGGCAGAATCCATGGAAGACCTCAGTACAATGCTCGAAGGCCTCCATCGAGTTTCCCAACGGGTAGGTCTTAAGATGAACATGGATAAGACGAAAATTATGTCTAATTCCCATGTTGTACCTACCCCAATATCAGTTGGGAACTCAGTTCTCGAAGTTGTTGACGAGTACATCTACCTGGTACAGACAGTCAAACTAGGCAGGTCCAACTTCGAGAAAGAGGTCAATCGTCGAATCCAACTCGGCTGGGCAGCGTTCCGGAAACTTCGCGAAGTCTTCTCGTCAAAAATACCTCAGTGCCTCAAGACAAGAGTCTTCGACCAATGTGTTTTACCAGTGATGACTTATGGCACTGAAACGTTGTCTCTTACTATGGGCCTCATAGAAAAGCTCAAAGTCGCACAACGAGCTATGGAGAGGGCTATACTCGGGGTTTCTCTACGTGATCGAATCAGAAATGAGGAGATCCGTAGAAGAACGAAAGTCACCGACATAGCCCAGAAGATTAGCCAGTTGAAGTGGCAGTGGGCAGGGCACATAGCACGCAGAACAGATGGCCGATGGGGCCGAAAGGTTCTAGAGTGGAGACCACGGACCGGCAAGCGCAGCGTAGGTCGTCCACCGACACGGTGGACAGACGACCTGATGAAGGTCGCAGGACGACGTTGGATGCAGGCCGCTTCCAACCGGTCCTTTTGGAAAATCATGGGGGAGGCATATGTTCAGCAGTGGACGTCCTACGGCTGAGATGATGATGATGATTTATAATTAATATTAATTATTGATTATAATATTAATAATTAATTAATATTTATTCTTTATTCTAATGATGCAGACAGACGGATGCATGTGACGTTCGCAGGTCGCAGAGCAACTCAAGTGAGCTATTTGGAATAACTTACTGTATATACATACTTATATGTATATTTCAACACACTTTCTCAAAAAGTGAGCCTTATTACTACGCTTTTAGGGCCATAAACCGAGCTATAACACTCACGTGCATAATAATTATCCTTGAAAGTTAAATTAGTACCGCATTTTAAAGGCGAGTCAGCAGAGCATTTTCAATATAACCGTGTAGGTATTTAATTATACCTAATATACATTTTTGCAATCTATCACCGAGTATGTCATTATTTAAGTCAAACATTTACTATTATAATATTATTGATATTTTACAATAATTAGTTAGAAAATATTGAAATATGGCATTTTATCGCTTAAAATTTTAATTTGCAGTAGGCTGTATATTTACACACTATGCAATAGGCGTGTGAAAAAAAAACTTGCGCTCCATTTCTTACAACTTTCATATTTTGTTTCTATCGTAGTTGTCGCTGTGTGCATTCCCACTCTAAAAAGCTTATTTTATTCACGGAAAACAGTGAATAAAAAGGCCTTTTAATCACTCTATTGGTGGTGTGAATTTAGAACTAAGTTAAAATATTTGACCTCTATCTCAATGCCTACAACCTCCTTGCACAAATAATACTCTACATACAAACTCTTTGTGCAAATAACTCCTCGAGATTTAATTGGTCGATATTTCCGACAAGGAGTTTGACCATTAGAATAAAAACTGTATTGTGTTCTTTGCTGCCATTTCAGAAAAAATATATATTAATAATAACAAAATTAAGTACTCTTTTTGGTACTCTTATGTTAGTAATTGCTTTTTAATTAATTTAACGTTCCTTTTTCGTCATTAAATGTATACTTTCAATTAAGTTATTTCTTTTTCTCGTAGTCATGGTATAAAGTATAGTATGCAACTCTTGAATAAAACGGATTTATATCGAGGGCTAAATAACTCGCTACGCTCGTGATTCAATCATCGCGAATCACTCCCTGCGGTAGTGATTCAGTCGTTTTTTTCAACTCAATCCTTCATTTACTCGTGATTCATCTATGACCCTCGCTTTAAATCCGTCCTTTATTCATAATTGCATAATATACTATTGTTTCCTCGCAATGTGTTGAAAAAGGTCGTATGAAACTCGTGAGCTCTGCGCATTTGTATAATTCGTATCATATCATAATATAATATTAAAGCTTTCAATATACAGGGTGGAAATTTTCAGCGGGGCAGTAAGGGGAACTACCTTATCCGTTGTAGCTACTCGAAAATGGTTTTAAGAGACTATCCATATTTTTTTATGGAATTTTGATCCCTATTCACAGATTATCAAAAAACAATTACAGTTAGCAAGAACATAGCCATTTTACACAAAAACATGTTTTGATGCCAATTGATCCTGTTTCTAATACTGATCAAAAACTCACAAATTGCAAAAAACTTATCTCGTACATCTCGTATGAAAATTTTACGCAAAAGCGTTTTCTGTGACGGTTGAGATCTTTTTGTTGACTGAATAAAAAGATAAGTTTAAAAACAATTCAAATTTCGAACTCGTTATTACTAAATAAAAAACAATCTTGACAGTTTGTTGCGTCAGAAAATTTCGAGCACTTGATATCGTAGGGCAAAAAACTACAAGATTTTAAATAAGAATAACATCATCAAGTTATGTAAGTTAATAAAAAAATGCAAATTAATACGCCTTCTTTTTGATATGTGTAAATTTATACATGACCATTTGTCTTTTATTTTATTTTTTGTATTTCAGTTACACAAATTCTTTACAAAACGTAAGGGAAAAGTTTTTTGCAATTTGTGACTTTTTGAGTACTCCAACGATGGTTGATCCCATAGAAGTTTTTGATTAGTATTAGAAACAGGATCGATTGGCATCAAAAAAATGTTATTTACATAATAACTGGCTATTTTCTTACTAACTGTATTTTTTTTGAAAATCCGTGAATGGGGATCAAAATTCCATAAAAAAATATGGATAGTCTCCTAAGACCATTATCAAGTAGCTGCAATGGATAAAGTACTTCCCCTTACTGCCCCGCTGAATATTTCCACCCTGTATAGGTACATAATAAATTAAAACTAAATTTATGAACGTAACTTAGTAAATGACTCCACTTTAATTTTTTAAACTGTAGCTGTTGGTAAGAAATGCTGGTAGTAACTCTTAGTAAACTCTGTCATGAGGTCTGGTGTAGCTTCGGGCAGTGTGGTGATGAGCCGGGCTGGGCTTCCAGAGTAACGAGCAAACGAAGGGACCACTGTCTCCGCTGGGAGGACCGAATTATCTTCGATCATGCAACAGTCTTTAAGTACACATCTCCGTCCCTGTAACAAAAGAACGCCTAATTTAATAATTAATATAGTATTTTTGCCTAGAAGATAACCATAAACAGTATTTTGGTATTGAAAATCTCGTGAGTTTGACACATATTAAATTGTTACTATTACCGGCAAACCACTCGAGTTAAGGATCGAATGCGTCTCGCCGGGACTCGAGCATGTCCAATGCTCATCTTCAGGGCGAGTGCGTAGCGGCGTCTGCGAGCTCGCATCCTGGACTCGGGTCGACGTATTCGAGCCCTTGCATGAGTGAGTTGCCGGTAAATAGTAATACCTAGTTTAGCCCTTTGCCTACCAGAGACATACATTACTAATATATATAATACGTAAATAAATAATAAATATAAATAAAATATAAAAAATACGCGCGTTTCATTCATAAATCTTTGTTTTAATTATCACGGTATAGAAAGGGTTAACAAAAAGTATTATCCTTATTTTTAGATTATTTGGGTAACTTTGTCCATGATTATGAGCGCCAGCCGAACATTATTGGAAATTATTTCATTTATCAACATTATTAACCAAAATAAAAATACGCGGGATCTTATTTGTTTTGTTACAGGTTAAAAAGATTTATTACTCATAAAGAACGTAGTTCACTTACAATGAGCATAATGAACTAATAACTAATTAATAAGTACATAATTAATTTTAAAACATAAAATATCCAGTTTTCTAGCGGTACGGACTTAAAACATGTTCATATTATATACTTATTCAGTTTAGCTCTAAACATATGTATAGTTTTTATAGCATTACATTATTAAATCATTACCGCCTGCTTAGCGATACCTTGAAAATTGCAATATATGTATGTATCGTTTTTTACATCGTTAGGTAAGTGATTATAGTAGTTTATCTATACTATAATACAAAGATTATAAAACTGAAAACAAAATTCTTATGACAAACATTACGTACAGGCCAAAAATAATAAAAAAAAGTTTAATTACGATACAGGTCTTGTATGGACACCTGTAACATAATATAACTTTTTAATCATAACGATACACCTATACAACCTCCAGCTGGACCAAGGAGGTTGAACCTCTACTTAAAAAAAAAAAAAGGTTTCAATGAACGAGTCCGCGACGACGCAACACGCATGCGCAATCGATATTTGCGCCTTGGCGCCAACAATGACATTTAAAAATCTTTTCAATATTTAAACAAAGTTTGGTTTTGTTTGTAAAATACATAGGTTTTTGTGTAAAAACATGTCTGAAAGCGGGGATAGTGGTGATTGTACACCACCAGACATTCTGGAAGCTGCGTCAAACATGACCATGAACCTGTTGCCGGCGAAATCTAGGAGCAACTATAATAAATGTTACCACGAATTCATGGAATGGAAAATGAATAAAAATGCTACATCATTTTCTGAAAATGTGTTGTTAGCGTACTTTCAAGAGAGTCTGAAAAATATAAAGTGTCAAGTATGTGGGTTAAATACTCCATGATTAAAAGTACACTCAATATTTACAACGAAGTTGACATAACTAAATATAGCAAGCTGATTGAAACGAAACTCACAAGGATATAAAGGGAAAAAATCCAAGACTTTTACAGCAAAGCAGATAAATAAGTTCTTAAATGAACACATTATATATCTTCACAAAGGTATTTTAGTTGTTTATCAGTTAACCATGTACATTTTTTTGTTAATATTGAGTTAATTTTTATAATATATTTTATAATATATATATGAGTTGTTCCAGATTGCACTAATTTTTGGTATAATAGGTGCTTGCCGACGGCAAGAGTTATACAACATACAATTCAAAGATGTTGAAGTCTTCGAAACTACACTATTGATCAAAATAAGTAAAACTAAAACCAAGACGGACCGCTCTTTTACCATTACTGGGAAATATTATGAACAATGCAAAAAATACATAGAGCTACGACCAACTGAGTGCAGCAATCCCAATTTTTTTCTAAACTATGTTAACGGAAAATGCACGACGCAGAGAGTTGGCATTAACAAATTTGGAGCTTTAGACAAAGTTATTGCCAGCTATCTTCAACTTACCGACCCCGAATTGTACACAGGACACTGCTTTCGCCGAACATCTGCAACCTTGCTAGTTGACGCTGGTGGAGATATAACGGCACTAAAGCGACACGGTGGTCGGAAGTCAACGACAGTTGCAGAAGGCTATATAGATGATTCAATGACTAACAAGATCGCTATATGCAATTAAATACTTAACAGTATTGAAAATAACAGAAATGAGGTCAACATTAACATACCCACTCCGAGTACCTCCAATAACGCTTCCTGTCCGGTTCAAATTCATTTTCATAATTGTAATATTCAGAACATCAATAATTATTACACGTAAAAATAAATTTGTTGTTATATTCAGGGTTTTATTTGCCATATTATTTTTCGTATTATAGTATGAGAGTAGATAAAGTAGTGTATGACACTGTACATAACTTGGTCTTATAACACTCGTGTGATACTATAAAAAAACTCGCCTACGGCTCGTATTTTAAAACACGCTCATGTTATAAGAACCCTTATTATGCAACAGTATCATAATCTACTATTATGCAACTGTCATATAATAGAGGGTATTAAAACATGAGTCTAGTTTTTTTAAACGAGCAGCAGGCGAGTTTCAAAATAACATTACACGAGTGTTTGAATACCTAATTATATGCAGTTGCATACACTACTTTATTTAATCTCATGACCTTTTTGCTACTAAAGTTTTATCCAACAAAATATTACTCAAATTCGTATGTACGAAATAGCGCCAAAATGGAAAACTCTTCTTCTTCTTGTTTGTATGGCTTGTGCGGCGTAACCACAATTTTGCCAATATCAGTGGAAAAAGTCTGTTATTGGTATATTGGCTCAGAACCAGCGCGTTGCGCGCGCAGCGCGCTCACCACAGATAATGTGTACTTAAATTGAATTGAAACCTCCTTGGTCGGGATACATTGTACTTTAATAATTAAAAAAATGTTTTGAAGCATTGTTTTGTTAGGAGCATAATACTTTAATTTAATTTTCTTAAAGAAGTATGTAAATAAAATATGCCAATAAAAGTCTGTCTTTCATTTCATAATTAGAATATTACCGAATGAGGTTATATAAAATCTTATTCGGTATATTTATTATTAGGTACTTACTTTTTATCAAAATGTTACAGAGAACTTTAATTTGATTCGCACAAATTGAATAAAAGAAGAGTTCTAGCCGTGGAAGTGAAATATTAACACCTAAACGTAGTAACTGTCATAAACAATTCACTACTAAACAGCTCGAGAGAAAAGTTCTCGTTAAAAGTCTATGCACATTTATTTACCTACACTGAAAAATTAAATAGAAGCAGTCATTTTCAGAAACTGCATTTTTCTCATAGAAGGGTATGAAAAGCAGAGTGTGCCAGTTGTGCCACACTACCAAAATTGTTTAACCACGAGCGACATACTTACTTTGAATCCCTCGCTACGCTCAGGATTCTACTCTAGAATCCTCCGCTTCGCTCTGGATTCCAACAATCGCTCTCGTCGTCAATACATCATTTTGGTCCCTTGTGACACAACCTACTATTCAATACTTAATGCTCGTAAAGTTTAGCGTTGTCTCCTTAGTAACCTCCATCGTGCAACTTGGTGCTCTCTAAAGTGATGTACTTAAATAATAATCATACTCGTATTTATGGAGTTTTCATTCTAAGTGTTCCTCGAATTTGATATTTAATTTTACAGGATAAAAATTGCCCTTAGTGTCAATATATAATATGTGTCAATATATAATATATAATCAAAATACTAATGGTGTCGATTCTGTAAGCATTCTCTAAAATACAAATCTCAACATTATGACAGTTTTTATTCTGTGTAGGCTAAAATCCAAATTAGAATAACATTTGACAGCACTACAATTAGATATTTATCTTCAATTGTGGGTATTTTAGACAGACGTAACTAAATCAAATAAAATCATAAAGTACAAGTCCGAGACCGACCGCAGACTGCAAACTGTAGCCGCAAACTGCAAGTGACACTACCGGTTTGTATGAATCTTTATGAAAGTGATTCTGTGCGCGGTTACACTTGCAGCCTGCAGCCGCAGCGCGCCGCGACCGCAGACCGCAGCACCAGTGGGTGAAGCGTCCGCACAGAGTTCACACGTTAAAAATGTCGACTTTGACTGTATCTTTTCATCTTCAGTTTTCATCTTCATCTTTCTATTCAACTTTCGTTTGGCGCTTTCAATAAGTGAATGCGTTAATGAACGCAATGCCAATATAGTCATTTAGTTCAGTCGTAGTTGCGTCAAACGAAAATTAAATAGAAAGATGAATATATAAGGCACAGCGGACATAGGTAATGCATTGTGCAGCCGAGGCATATCGCCGCCCTTGGCATAGAGGCGACCGCGACTGCAGGCAGCACTGCTGTCAATCGCAGCTGCATGCCGCAGTGTCGCCTGCGGTCGCAGTCTGCAATCTGTCTCGGACTTGTACCTTTATAATGTCATTCTAAGTGTTACATGAATTTTATTGTTGGATATTAGTGTTAACATTGTTGTGTAAACTTCAGCAGTTTAGTTTTTTGAACAAGTGAATCAATACCAATGTCTATTTAAAATAGTTTAAAGTGGTATATATAATCAGGTTCATCAAATATAAAATATTCAAAAAAATATATAAGAAGTTTCACAATCATGTACCTACAACAGTTATTGTTACAAAACCTGCCTTATGCAATGAGCGACCCGCGCAAACGACAAAAACAAAATAATATTTAAGGGCAAACTTAACTTTATGGTTGAAAAAAAATCTCCCATACAATATTTATGCCGTTCCATCATCTAACTGCTATCAGAAGTTAACATATTTATATAAATTCTAAATCACACTTCTGGCTTTTCCTCCACCACTCTACCATTTTCTGCGTAGCATAATTATTATACGAGAGTCATTTGAAAAGTTCTTAGCCAAACATGGTTAAAGTCATTGGTTTTTTTTTATAACTACCCTCATTTTGTAGTTACATTATTTAGCAACAAGTATGCACAGTTTAGTTTATTCACAGTAACTCATTGTTCATTTACATGTGATACCGTAAGTCAAGTCAGAGCTATTTTTGAAAATGGATAAAATTGAACATCGTGCAGTGATAAAATACCTGAATTTGAAAGGTTTTTTTAACTCCAAAAGCTATACATGAAGACATATCTGCTACTTTGGGTGAGTCCGCTCATTCGTATGCGACTGTTAAAAAATGGGTGGCAGAGTTTAAACGTGGTCGTGAGACCATTCAAGATGAGCCCCATAGTGGCCGGCCTTCGACTGCTTCCACTGATCAAAACAAAGAAAAATCTGCGATTTAATTTTATCTGATCGAAGATTGAATGTCGAGGAGATAGCTAAGACTGTAGGCATCTCATCTGAGCGAACACATCATATAATTACTATTGAACTTGGATTCTCTAAGGTGTCTGCGCGGTGGGTACCGCGACTGCTTTCAGTGGAACAAAAACGCAACCGACTCACAACTTCTCGCGACTGTTTAGAGTTATATGAAGCTGACCCAATAGAATTTGTTGAAAGATTTATAACCATGGATGAAACCTGGGTTCACCACTATACACCCGAGACAAAAGAACAGTCGAAACAATAGAAAAGAGCAGGATCGCCCACCCCAAAGAAGGCAAAGGTGGTTTTATCGGCGGGCAAAGTCATGGCATCCGTTTTTTGGGATGCAAAGGGTATAATTCTCGTGGAATATTTAAAAAAAGGTGAAACAATAAACTCCGATTACTATTGCAACCTGTTGCGTCATTTGAGAGAAGAAATCAAAGAAAAACGTCCAGGTTTATTGAGAAGAAAAGTCTTGTTTCATCAAGACAATGCGCGCGTTCACAACTCTGTGCAATCCATGGCACAAATCCACCATGTTGCAAGTGGTGTATTTCCTGACCTAATGAAGCACAGTAAAGTGGTTCCTTTATTCAAATCTGGTAGTACTACTGATCCAACAAACTTGCGGCCTATTTCTGTACTACCTACGCTAAGTAAGATTTTCGAAAAAAATATATTACATCAATTAGAAACTCATTTTAGTGCAAACGAAATTTTCCATAAGAATCAATTTGGGTTCACAAGGAATCGCTCTACTATAGACGCAGGTATAGAACTTATAAAAGATGTGTTTGATGCCTGGGAGAACTCTCAAGATGCCTTAGGTGTTTTTTGTGATTTATCTAAGGCATTTGACTGCGTCCGACATGATATACTTGTCAGGAAATTACAACACTACGGTATTAGGAACATGGCTCTCAACCTTTTGACTTCATATTTAAATGATAGAATTCAAAGGGTTGACATAAATGGTAAAAAATCGCCCGGCTCTATAATCTCAATGGGCGTTCCACAAGGTTCAATACTAGGGCCGTTCTTGTTTTTAATCTATATTAATGACTTACCTTATTATGTAGAGAAGAATCACGAGATTGTATTGTTTGCAGATGACACTTCACTGTTATTTAAAATTAAAAGGCAGTTATTAAACTATGATGTTAACAATGCATTAGCTAAAGTTGTGAATTGGTTCAATACAAATAATCTTCTCCTCAATGAGAAAAAAACTAATTGTATAAAGTTCTCGACACCAAATGTGAGACAAGTAGAATCCAATATACAATTGAATGGAACAGGGTTGGACCTTGTGGAGTCAACAGTCTTTTTAGGAATTACTATAGACGCTAAATTGCAATGGGGTCCCCACATAAAAAAATTGTCTAGTAGGCTCAGTTCAGCGGCTTATGCTGTTAAAAAAATTTGACTATTAACTGATGTAGACACAGCTAGAATAGTTTATTTTAGTTATTTCCATAGCGTTATGACTTATGGCATACTGCTCTGGGGATGTTCTGCAGATATTAATTCCATTTTTATACTGCAAAAATATAAAAAATATATACGAGCGATCTACAGTTTAGCTCCCAGAGTTTCCCTTAGACAGAAGTTTAAAGACATAAACATTCTAACTGTTTTCTCTCAGTTTATCTATGAAAATCTAATGTATGTAAAGAAAAACATTAGCAGTTTTGATAAAAGGAGTGATGCTCATTCTATCAACACGCGAAATAAGCACAAGCTATCCGTACATGTAACGCGTCTCCACAGAATAAGTCATTCTTTTATGGGACAATGTATACGATTATATAATAAAGTTCCCAATGTTATCCGAGATTTGCCTATTAATAAGTTTAAAATTACTATTAAAACTAAACTCTGTCAAAAAGGTTATTACAAAATTTCGGATTACTTGGAGGATAAAACAGCTTGGGACTGATCACTCCAGGATCTATCTACTCGTGTACTAAGATGTCAAAGTGTAGCGTGTCTTGCCCTACTGATACCATTATTATGTTCTCTTTTGTAAGGCAACACACTGGAGCTAATATTTGTAGTAGGTACCTAAGTAAAAACATTGTATAAACATCTATATAAAAAGAATGGCCCCGAGTTTCTTGCCGCTTCTTCTCGGTAGGCTCTATATATTTTGGAACGCGGCGGTAGTCTGTAAAGTACATTATAATGAAAAATTGCCGTTCATAAGTGCGTCATTGATGCCTAAATTGAATAAATTATTTTGACTTTGACTTTGAATCAATGTGGCTTCGAATTGTTACCTCATCCCCCATATTCACCGGATTTAGCACCGTCCGACTTTTATCTGTTCCCAAAGCTGACAAAATGTTTAGGTGGTAAACATTATTTTACAAATGAAGAGGTCATAGCCGCCGTGGACGCTTATTTTGAGGAGTTAGACGAAGATTTTTTTAAAACGGGTATCGAAGCCTTACCGGGTCGATGGAAAAAGTGTTATGAGCTCGGAGGAGAGTATGTTGAAAAATAAAAATAAACTCAAAATCGTGTGGTTTCATTAAGTATGTTAGGCTAAGAACTTTTCAAATGACCCCCGTACTACAAATTGTAACCGGCAGAAGCGGGTGTGACAGCCTTATAGCAAAGTAAGTTAATATCAATAGTAGAATGCCTTCCCTACTAGCGTAGATTCACGCAGGTTTAGCGCGAGACGCGTGTAGGGCTGTCAACATCACGTCTAGGAACAAATCTTCAATCAAGCTATATTTTGTTAGTAGCCTATGTACACAACATAAAACAATGTGATGATAATTCAAAAGTAGGTACCTATTATTACAATACTGTGCGCATGGTACCGACTACAACAAGTTATTTCACACTTTTTGGTATTGAAGTCTTTTTCATTTTTTGGTTTTGTTTTTACCATTTTTAGCGACCTTTGCTGATTACGGGATCGATTGTCATTCACCGTCAACGATGATATCAACAAGATAGGCTAATAACACATTTTAGTTTTTATACTATTATTAGTATAACTCAAAAACGGCATGACCGAATTTGATACAATTTTAATGGGACTGCCTCGGGAGTATACTCTACCAAACAAAAAAAGAATTTTGTGAATCGGTCCACAAATGGGGGAAAAATCGGCTAACATACAAAAAACATATAATCTCTTCCTTTTTTAAAGTCGGTTAAAAATCACCAACCCCGACAGCTCTGCCGGCACTCGCGTAATGATCGCCGGCAAGCGTCCTCCGCCCCCACCGCTCCGCCTCTTCCCACTTTTGTCGCCTATTTGTCACGAAGACGTTCTACTTACTGAGGGCCCCATGCTCCAAGTATTTTGCTTATAGACATAAGGCTGTCACATGTGTAAAGACCTTACATAATACTTACTATAACAACATTCTTTCCAATATACACATAGGAGCCAACCACAGCAGCATTTACTACTGTATTCTCACCGACAAACACATGGTCGCCCATTTGAAGCGGGAAGAAAGCCACTCTGAAACACATTAAACAAATTAAATTAGTTATTGAGCTTGTATATAAATACTTCTTGAATAAATGATCAGAGCCCAAGAACACGCATTAGTATTTGGCTTGTGGAAAGTAGGTTAAATTTTTTTTTTGGTTTCATACCCAATGGTTAAAACAGGACCAACCCTATTACTAACACTTCACTGCCCATTTATCTGTCTGTCTGTCCATCTGTCACCAAGCTGTATCTCATAAACCGTGACAGTTAGACAGTTAAAATTTTCATAGATGATGTATTTCTGTTGGCACCATAACAACAAATACAAAAAAAAAACAGGATCAAATAAATATTTAAGGGCGCTCCCATATAATTGTGATATTTTGCTTGATATTGATAATGGCATCAGGTAGATGCTTGAAATATTCACAGAATATTTAGTCATATATTCACTTTAAAAATAATAAAATAATGGTAGGGAACCCTTATGCGCAAATCCGACTCGCACTTGTCCGACTTTATATGTCTTTAATAGGTTTCCTCATAAATTGCCTTTGAACCTGCGAAAACTGATTGTATAATTTTATGCTACCCTATATTATTAACATAATATGCATAACAATATTTATTTACATTCAAATATTGTATGATGAATTCTGTATCTGTTGTATCATCATCACATGATGTGTTGTATCTTAATCTTGTCTAGTTCCTTCTGCAGAATTAAAATTATTTTTTTGTTCATGTACTTCTTTTACTTAAATATGTTTGTATATTAAATATATATTGTTTAAATCACAGATATATACGTACAATAAATATTGCAAGTGTCACGATGTGAATTGAAACCAAGCATGCCAACTTTTTAATGAATTGAATTATTTTATTAGAATTAATGATTTGAATGTATTTGACTCTGCAAATATTTTTGACCAATGTACATTTGATCAAATTAAAGATTTTGACATTTCAATCCAAATGGATGCAAATAGAATTTTAGCAACAAATTACAATGATGATATTTTTTATATATGCAGAAATCAATCAACTCTGCAAATTACAAAGATGTCTTGGACAATGATATTTGACAAGTGGAATATCACTTTTAGATGTGTGAGGTCATTCTCTGAATGAATGAATCAGCATTGTATATGTATATGAAATACAGGTATACCTGTTATATTGCTATGAATATCTTAGTTCAAATAAAACAAAAAAGCATTTACATTTAAATTGCTATCAGAGCTAACAAAACAGTCTAAAATAAGCTGCACATGATTGATATGACGATTGACATAGAATTTTAACGAAAAGAATTTGTATTGTATATGAAAGGAAATTAAGATTGGTCACAAATAAGCTGGTATATTGTAGAACTTTCAATAGTGTATCTTCAGCAGCGGTAGTTCATATTATTCAGAATCATCCACAATTGGGACAGTCAGAGCCCAGCAGCCTAGAGCCATAATCTTATGCATAACGAAAGCAGATCAGTGCACGACTTATCATCTCCATTTAGAATAAGAATGTCACTTCAACTCCATTTTTCTACTGACTTCCAAAAAAAGGAGTAGGTACTCAATTCAACTGTTTTTTTTATGTTTGTTCTCATAACTTTTGACTGGGTGAACCAATTCTCAAAATTATTTTTTGTTTGAAAGCTGGTGCTTCCCGTGTGGTCGCAATTAAATTTCATCAAAATCGGTCCAGTAGTTTTTGAGATACACTGCAATAACTGAATAGAATGGAAGTCAGTATAAAAAAATTCAAATTTTCTTTTGTTATTTATATTACTTTTGCAGGGTTGCGCAATTTTGCCAATGTCAAGAAGTGGTCAGGAAGGTAGTACTACGTAAAGACAAAGAAATATATCTGGATTTCAGCAGGACACTGCTATTTTCAATGGCAGATGCATTGCTTATTATCAGTCACACTTGCCTGTGTTGTTGCTTGATAGTTCGAAAAAAAAGCATAAAGTAAACAAATGTTAACTTTCAAGTTAATATCTTGGTACTGTACAAAAGTACTCAGACTTACCCTTTGCTAAATTTCTTGAAAGGAGGTCGAATAACAGATCCTTTACTGATGATACAAAACCTTCCAGTTTTAACATTGGCCAAGTCGCCTCTTATAATTGCATCACTTTGAACTATAACTTTCCCATGTAACACAATGTTTTGAGACCCACATAGAACTGTTTGTCTGCTTACTTTATTGCCTGAAGCCTGAAAAACACAATTTCATGTTAGAATAGCAGATGATTCGTTTCCAGTTAACACCGTCTTTAAGTGTCATACCGTTTCTACATATTCTGACTTATTGTAGTAAGTATCTTGGAGTTCCATTTGGAATTATAATCGTTTATTTAGTACGAAGAAATCTTTATAAATCGGTCGGTAGCACTATGAAATCAAATTCTTCTTGATTCTTCTGGTGCTTTGTTAAGGTGCGTTCGTTTAGCTTTCAGGGCATTAGTGGCATTGTCATTGATGGCTCTTTTGAGCGTTCGTAAAGCTAAAAACGCAATTTTTGCCATTTTTGCCCACACCCTATTCGAACGCTTAACTGAGCTTATGACCAACAAATACGAGTACAATTTGAAAAATTTAATACCGACTTCCATTCTATTCATGCCTCTTTTTGTTCAGCGTTCGGAAAGCTAAAAAAGAGCAATTTTTGCCACCAAAAAGTGGCTAAAAAAATTGAGGATAGAGTCTGGCTAACGAAAGTAGATACTGGATTTTTTTGCAAACTTTTTATATGACAACACTAAAGTGTTCCTACCATCGGATATTTACCCTACAAATTTAAGCAGAAAGTACTTAGGAACAATAAATTCCAAAAAGGCATTTTTAAAACAAACTTATTTTAAACATTTTATAAAATGAGTTTTAAAAATTCGTACGTGTGCTAAAATTGTATTCATCGAAAATAAGTATCGTATGTACGTGTTAGATCATTTCAAGAGCAACACTAAGCCTTAAGTTGGTCTAATAAATAGCTTAATTAATTAGGTACACTATTTACTAAAGAAAAACTTGGCAATTTTATTTTAAAGAAATTAATTTTCAGCTGTTTTCCGAAAGAATTGGTAAAATCAGAATCAGTGTATGGTATCCCTATCTCTGACGCAACAAGATGGCGTGTTGTTGATGTTTCGTTGTGGTTGACTTGCGTATAGTTTTGTTGTGATATATCCGTGTTAATGCTATAAAAATGAATAAAACTATAAAGAGTGAAGTGCGAAAACTATTGTTTTGTATGATTTCGAAATATGAAGAGAAAAAGCTTGTGAAACAAGCCGTATTGCGAGAAAAACAGGATTGTTTACGTACTGTGACTGATTTTTTAGGTTAGTACGGTCAAAATGTCTTGATATTTTTTTATTTTAAATAAGTACATATTAGTTTTAGTTACTTTAGATAATGTTATTGTTCTTTTACAGATAGTCTTGAGGATAATGCACGAACTGCTGAAGTAAAACAAGCAATTGAAAAGATCACAGATTTAGATCAAAAAGATATGATGAAATCGCAGGACCAGTACTTAGAAGAACTATCTTCACTCACCGGTAAGTTTTCACTCAACGTTAATCTTAGACTAGTTTTGTAATACTTGTGTATTTTCTATTATTTCTTAGTTATGAGACTCACGATAATTGACATTTTATTTTATTCTTTTTACAGATGTAAGTGTTATTATATTGAAGAGAATTAAAAAAGAAGGTGTGGTGAACGAAGGGGTCTGGAGGACTCCAGGTAAAAAACGACCTCACCCTTCAAAAGTGTCGAACTTAGATAGTTTCGATATGGATGTTATTCGTAATAAAGTAAACGAATTTTACTGTGTGAGGAAACAAGTACCAACATTAAGATCTTTGTTGGTAGAGTTAAAAGATAGTATAGAATTTTGTGGATGTCGTGAAACTCTCCGTCGCATATTATTAGCCAACGGTTATGAATTTAAGAAAAACATAAATGAACGTTCATTATTAATTGAACGATATGATATAGCTGCATGGAGACATCGCTTTTTGCGTACCATTGCATCGAAACGTGCAGAAGGCAAGCCAATAATCTACTTAGATGAAATTTATGTCCACAAAACCTATAAGCCTAAAAAATGTTAGCAAGGTCCATCAACAAGTGGAATAATTGAAAATATATCGTCAGGAAAACGATATATTATTGTGCATGCAGGATCAGAGAAAGGCCCTATTCCAAACTCATTGTTAGTATTTAGCACCAAATCGAAAATGGCCGACTACCACCATGACACGAATTCCACAAACTTCAACAAATGGCTTCAAGAAAAGCTTATTCCCAATTTGAATGAACCAAGTGTAATTGTAATGGACAATGCATCATACCATTCTGTCATAATAAATAAAGCGCCCACATCTCAAAATCGAAAGTTAGAGATACAGAATTGGCTTACATTGAATGGTATTTCATTTGAAACATAAAATTCAAAAGCAGAGTTGCTCTGCTTAGTAAAACAGAACACACCAGAACCTATTTATGAAGCTGATGAACTTTTAAGCCAAAACGGACATGAAGTGCTAAGACTTCCTCCATATCATTGTGACCTAAATGCTATAGAACTCATATGGAGTCTAGCAAAAAGAAATGTAGGAAGCAAAAATGTAAGCCGAACTCCAAAAGAGTTCGGCATAAAACAATCTTTTGAGTGCATTACAGCAGATGATTGGAAAAAAATGACAGACCATGTCATTCATGTGGAAGACAAGTACAAAAGAAGAGACCATATAACTGAAAATAATTTAGAAAGCTTCATCATCAATTTATGAGACAGCAGCGACTCCAGTGATTCTGACGATTCACTCCATGTTGAGTTTTTAGATTCAGATTTTGATCATAGTGATTAAAAAACAGTATAAAAATATATGGTGTTGTTTTTTTTGATACACACTCACATAGATTTACAAAAATTTAAACTCATGATAATATACTATAATATAATATACTACAAGTATACCTGGGTTCAAAACTGTAGAATTCTCATAAGGAAAAACGATACGTCACCGATCATTTTGATACAGAGTGAGGGCGATATAGCAAAAATTAAGTGACTATATTCTTATAATTTTGGTTTTTTATATTATATTCTTATACTAGTTTTACCAATGTTCCCGCTAAGCTTTTTACTTAACTATAACATTAATCTGTCCGCATCAGGACAAAAAATAACAATAGATTTATGAATGAAACTTGCCTCGAATGAGGCTTGCTGATTTGGACAGATTAATATGTCAATCAAGCCTCAATATCAATATTTATACTGCGCTATTTTACTATTAATAACCACCCAATTGTATGCATTATATTACTGGTCGGTTATTTATTCATTTATGCCTCATCAACTTATTAAAAATAATACTTTACTTTATCCGATATATCTAGATCAGTACTGTTATGTATTAAACCAAATACGTCACATTCCTGAAGTAGCCGGCACATCGCGAACTGTCACCAAACATAATACGTACAAACTGACTGCTCCCTTGGCTCAGTTGGTGGCGAGCCTGCCTTATAAGCGCGGAGTCGCAGCTTCGATAACTGACGGGACAAATATTTGTGTGACGAGCACAAATGTTTGTTCTCGGGTGTAGGATGTTATTATGCGTTATTGTATGTGTGCATGCCGCCCGCTACACAGCGAGTCCCAGCATTTGGACAGCAATATAACGTTATATTGTTATTATTAGTGCATTATCTACACTTTAAGGTTCTATATTTGCATTCACGAGTGCCCAGAAAAAGCCAAACTACATGCTATTATTATATGTACCTTTCATTTAACAACACCAAATGTCTAGTAATATTTTTTAAATTATATTTATTGTTTGGTTTGCAGACCTCTAGCCCTAACTTTTATATAATATATGAAGCTGTTAAGCGCCGTCCGCCACAACACTGTTGTGGCTGGATAGTGCACTATGGTTTTTATTTATTATCAAAACGTTAGAGGTTTGCGAACAAAGACAATTCAATTTAAAAGGAACTTACAATTAAATAACTATGACGTGGTAGTACTAAATGAGACGTGGCTTTTGGATGGAATTAAAAGTGAGGAGTTGTTTGGTGACGTGTACTGCGTGTGGCGGCGCGACCGTGACTATGCGGAGAGGGAGCAGTCGCGAGGTGGAGGAGTCCTTATCGCCGTGCGCCGGTGCCTGGCTGCGCGCGTGCGCCCGGAATGGCACTCCACGGCAGAAGACATATGGGTCACTATTGTTTTAAGATCGAGCGGAGCTAATCCATCACTTAACTTGCACATAGGTTGCCTTTATTTATGTAATCAAAATCAAGGCCTTTCTTTCGCTTCACAACTTGTTAACTTTTCGAATAAAGTTCTATCGATCTCGGCGGGTAATCCGAATGATAAAATTTTATTATTGGGTGACTTTAATTTAAGCGATATTGTATGGTCGCAGTTGAACTACAGTAGATCCTTAAGACCTGTATTTAATCGAGCTAATTGTAACCATGTAGAATTGATGGATCTCAAAAATTTGTGTAATTTGTACCAATACAATTATATAAGAAATTGTTTTGGTACTATACTCGACCTGATTTTGTGTAATGATGAGGTTTCAGTTTCACGCTGCCCGGATTCACTCGTATTAGAGGATAACTACCATCCAGCTTTAATATGTAAACCTCATTATGTTCAATTCCTCTTTTGTCTTGTGGAAGTGTGGATGAAGCAGTTAATACTTTTAATTCAACTTTAAAAATTTTAAGAGACAAATATATACCGTTTAAATATGTACATGATAATAAATACCCCGTGTGGTATACGCCTGCACTGCGAAACATACTCAAAGAAAAAAAAATCCATCGGAAAACTAGAGTTTATCACAACAAGGCGGACAATAACTCTTTCAAGTTACTTCGCGAGAGGGCCAGAAAGGTTGAGCAGGAATGCTATAACAATTATATAGATAGAGTTGAGAGGTCGATACGTAACAATCCAAAAGTGTTCTGGTCTTACGTCCAGGGTAACGCACTTAACAACTCTTATCCGTCAACTATGTTATATAAGAACAAAGACGTTGCCTCGGGAAGTAGCATTTGTAATGCATTCGCTGATTTCTTTAATTCAAATTACCTGCCTTCGGTAACGCCTGCAGCATCACCTCCTATTTTGTCTGTAGTGCCTAGTTCTGCATCTGATATCTGTACTATCGAAATAGCTGAGACTAAAATATTTGAACTCCTGAGAACACTCGACTATAATAAATCGGCCGGGCCTGATGACGTGCATCCTCGTTTATTAATTAACTGTGCATCTAGTTTAGTAACTCCTATCTGCATTTTATTCAAACGGTCTATTAGTGAAGGAATAATGCCGAAAATATGGAAAACCGGAACTATAACCCCAATCCACAAAAAGGGCTCTAAGCGTGAAATTTGTAATTATAGACCTATATCTAAATTATGTGTACTAGCTAAGATATTTGAGAAAATAATACATAATCAAGTCTATGATGCCGTCAAGAACTCTTTTATTCCTCAACAACACGGTTTTTTAAAAGGAAGATCCACCACAAGCAATCTAATTACTTTCACAGATGCTATTACGAAGGGCATGGATGCTGGAGGCCAGGTGGATGCAATCTATACCGACTACAGCAAGGCTTTCGATCGTATAGACCACGGGGTTTTACTGGACAAGCTCTTAGCAGCCGGGATCCAAGGAGATCTGCACAGGTGGTTTACCTCATATGTTAATAATCGCTGCCAAACTGTAGTCCTCAATGGCTTTGCATCCATCTCGTCTCCTATCCCATCCGGAGTCCCACAAGGATCAATTCTGGGCCCATTGCTTTTTGTATTATTTATTAATGATGTGGGAAAGTGCTTCTATCATTCAGATTTTTTGCTTTTTGCCGATGACATGAAGATTTTTAAAGTCATCAATTCAAATGAGGATTTCGATCTGCTTCAGCAGGATCTCAATCGCTTTCGCAGCTACTGTGCATCCAACAAACTGGATCTCAATGTAACTAAATGCTCCTGCATAACATTTAGTAGGTCTCCAACTCCTTTGCAATATGTTTATAAAATCAATGATCAAGTGCTTACGAGAACTAACTCTGTGATAGATCTCGGTAAGTATTACTATTGATAGCAAGCTATTGTTTGATGAACATATTGAGAAAATTGTAGCTAAGGCTTTAAAATCGTTGGGGTTCCTGTTTCGCATTACCAGAGATTTTAAAACTATCAAAACATTAAAGATTTTGTACTGTTCATTGGTCCGAAGTAATTTAGAATATGCATCGCAGGTTTGGAACCCATGTTATGAAATTTATATAGAAAGGTTGGAGTGAATACAAAAGAAGTTTCTTAGCTTCATTAACTTTAAACACAAAATTCCAAGCCTTGATTATGTTCAAAATTGTAAGCGACACCATCTTTTACCTCTTGCTAAACGTAGAGAAGCAGCTGATCTTACTTTTCTGCATAATATTCTTCTAAATGTGGTAGATTCTCCCGATCTTCTGTCGTTGATTAAATTAAAAACTCCTCTACGTGCATTTTCCCGACGTAACTTTCTACGTATTCACACCCCGGACTGCTCCACCAATTACCGGAAAAACTCTTATCTCGTACGAGTCGCTAACGTTTTCAACTCTGTTTACTCACCAAATTCCGATCTGTTTACGATGAGGCAAAATGAATTTAAGTTAATTGTGAATAAATTATTCTTTACTTAATTATACCATATTATAGTAAATTTGGGGCTTGATGATAACTTTTGTAATTGTTTTATGATTGTGATTTATATATACTAACTTAACTTAACTGCAACGCATATTATGTTAAAATTTGATAATTCTCTATTTTTCGAATGTATTCTTTTTCCGAGGACACTGTACATTTATATTTATAAGCGAAAACTGATAAAAGTCAATTTTTCCTATTGTTTCGTTGAATATTAACTTTATTGATTAAGACTGTTTGTTTTCCAACATTGTAAAATAAAATAAAATAAAATAAAATAAAATATTGATACTCATGATAGTGTTTCATAGCCTGTTTGTTCCTTTAATACGCCACAATGGAGTGACGTATCCGTGTGATGTTTGGTATGGAGTTAATAAAGAGTTAACAAGTGATATAAGCTACTTTTAATCTCGTCTAATCATCTTTTAATCACTACTAAAATGAATGTCAAAGTATCAAAGTGAGTTGTTCCAACTTTCCTTTTTACTTTAGGGCTGCCATGCTGATATTTTTTAAATTTGCCGCGCTTTTTCAATATCAACTTTCATTAGCCAAACTCTAAAAGCAAGCACAACAAAATCCGTACAGGTGACATTCACTCTTAGAAAAGGTAACTGCCCACCTGTATAGCTAGAATATGCTACCCTTCCACATGAAGACAAATTAAGATAATTGGGACTCCATCTTGACCGTCGTTTAACCTGGAAGGACTACATTAAGTCTAAAAGAGAAGCGCTCAACTTACGCTATAAAGGGCTATATTGGTTACTTGGACGAAACAGCAAACTTTCAATAGACAATAAACTTCTAATCTACAAAAGCATTCTCAAGCCGGTTTGGACATATGGAATTCAGCTGTGGAGCACTGCTTGCAACTCCAACATATCTATGCTGCAAAGAATGCAAAACATAATACTGAGAACCATCAATAATGGACCTTGGTACATAACGAATTCGGAAATACACCACAACCTCGATATGCCAACTGTTAAGGAGGAAATCAGCAAATCAACAACAACCTATCAGCAATGATTGAGTAACCACCCTAATAGCCTGGCATCACAATTACTAAACGAGAGTTATGCGCCGCGACTACGAAGGAAGTGCTTCCCTCTGACTAGGGAGTACACACTGTATACTAATGAGGAGAAGTCTTCAGTAGAAGACTCACTCTACGTAACAAAGCCACCCACGAAAAATCTTCTGAAAGTAGAGAAAAGCTGATTGGAAATAAAATCCAAACAAAAAAAAAAATTCCATTTTTGACCCACGTCCGGAGCATAGTAATTGTTTGTGATCGTTATTTGACAGCTATGTATTTGACAGCATTATCATGCGATTTTAGGTCTTATGCTCAGATGAGCGTTCGAATAGGGTATGGTTAAAAGTGGCAAAAATAACGTTTTTGAGCTTTACGAACGCTTTAACAAAAGAGCCATCAATGACAACGCCACCAATGCCCTCATAAGCTAAACGAACGCACCTAGCATAGATCAAAAATTGCACTTTTTTATGGCAAAAATACCACTTTTTTAGCTTTCCGAACGCTGAACAAAAAGAGACATGAACGACATTTTCACCCACACATTCCCAATTCGAACGCCCATTGTGAGCGTTTTTAGCGTCATATTATAGTAGGCAATAATGTACAACCATAATAATGCACAGCCAAATAATGTACAGCCAATATTGCACGGCCAATAATTCGTGTACATGGATTTGAAATACATGGTCGGCTTTACCTGTCGGCGTTTTATTGCCTGTACAATATTGGTCCGTGTTGATAATGCACAGTCAATATTGTACAGCCAATAATTCATGTATATATCAAGCCGTGACGGTAATGCACAGCCAGTATTGCACGGCCAATAATTCGTTGCCAACCATAGACAAGTATAGAATCTCATCTCTATGCCTCGCTTGTGTAGGCGAGTTGGATTTACTCTCCTACTAAAAATAACAAAAGTCACAGTAGGTGTGACGACGAGCGAAGCGAGGAGGAGCGTTAGGTTCAATGGTGACCACACAAAGCCAGAAATATGATGAAAAATACTGAACTTTGGACTGAAAATTTAAAATATCGCAAATAAAATATCTACACTGGCCACTGAAACGTGCAAACGAGGCTTTGTCTGTGTCACTGTGTCATGTCTATTTAGTTTGTGATGTACACGGATTATTGGCTGTATACATTATCGCCATGTAAAAAAGTGTCTGTGGGGTCCTACGTGCTATTGGCGTAAATGAACAACACGCAGCACATAAATCGTTATTTTATTGCGAGACGAAACAACGGAAGGCTCACAAACAGTACAAAGAATAGAAATAATAGATCGCGCACGAGTACGGCGGTTGCGTGGGAAGCCAAGCGACATAGGTTCGGCGCGGAACGGCGTATCGGGCGCACTGGCGAGGCTCGGCGGCGACTGCCAGCTGATGCGTGTGCGCAGCGTCCTTCGCGTCGCACCTTCGTCTCCGTCGCCCGGGGCTGGTTGCGCCACACCACCCCCCTCGGAGAATTAAAGTCCAGGGATCTGAAAAAAATCGGTGAATTTAACTCGACGGCCCGAACGTGTACAATATGGCTCGTCTTTCTTAGTGCGAGTATGCGTCGCCTCTTGCGTATTTTCGGCCAGTATATAAGCTGGCTTAACTCTGTCTATAGAAACTGTGACAGGTCCTCTGGATAATTGTATGGTCATAGTTTTGTCAGTTTTAGCCAAGACTTTGTGTGGGCCTGTATACGGAGGTCCTAACGCGCCTCTTAAGGCATCTTTGCAAAGAAATATCTGTGTCGCCATTTTTAGGTCTTCGTGTACAAATTTAGATTTTGTACCGTGCCTCGAGGCAGGGCTAGGCTTTAGTCGTGTCATGAACTCTCTAATTTGGGTAACAAAATTTGTCTCCGTGGTGAATGTGGGAGTATGAATGTTAAAAAACTCACCAGGTATCCGTAGTGGCTCACCATAAACCATCTCTGCGGCGGAGTTCTGTACATCTGGTTTCCATGCTGAGCGTATGCCGAGAAGAACGAACGGTAAGGCTTCCGTCCATGTTGTATCTTCATGAGCCATGATCGCCGCTTTCAAAGTCCTGTGAAGGCACTCAACCATCCCATTTGCAGCGGGATGATATGCCGTAGTATGCCGCAACTGAGCACCACACAAGTCTGTCAAGGATTTAAAAAGATGTGAATTAAATTGACGTCCTTGGTCCGTCGTTACTGTTTGAGGACAGCCGAATCTCATTATCCAAGACTCGAAAAACGCCCTTGCCACTGTGTCTGCTGTAATATCTCGAAGAGGCGTGACTTCAGGCCAGCGTGTAAATCTATCAATTGCCGTTAAGCAATACCTGAAGTCTGATGACGGAGGAAGCGGGCCAATTAAGTCGATATGCACGTGACTAAAGCGGGTGCCAGGTAGTTTGAAAGAACTCAGTGGAGCTGATGTGTGGCGATGCACCTTGCTTCTCTGGCAGGCCTCACACGTTTTGGTCCAAAGTCGACAGTCCTTGCGAATTGAGGGCCATATAAACCTGGACGTAACAAGTTTGATAGAAGCTGCTGCTCCAGGGTGGCTCAAAGAATGCAGTGCGTTAAAAACTTGCCTACGCATCTCCAATGGTACGAATGGACGGGGCGTTGGTAGCGAAGTGTCGCAATATAAATTCAAATTTGTACCTGGTACAGGGACCTTTTCCAGTTTTAGCGAGTTTATAGTCTGGAGTACATCTCGGAGCTCTTGGTCGTTCTGCTGGGCTCGTGCGAGGGTCTCAAAGTCAGGAGGCTTCGCTTTGGCTTCTAGGCGTGACATGAAATCAGCTGAAACATTATTTTTGCCTTCGATATATCGTATGTCGGTAGTAAATTGCGATATGAAGTTCAGATGATTGAATTGTCGTGGGGAGCATTGCCTGTCTTTGTGATCGAATGCAAATGTAAGAGGCTTGTGGTCTGTATATACTACGAAGTGTCTTCCTTCGACCATGTAGCGGAAATGCTTGATGCTTTGATAGATTGCCAAAAGTTCTCTGTCATACGCGCTGTATTTGACCTGGGATTTATTCAGCTTCTTCGAAAAGAAAGCGAGTGGTTGCCACTCACCATCGACCAGCTGTTGCAAAACCGCGCCCAAGGCCGAACTCGAAGCATCGGTCACGAGGGCAAGCGGTACATCGTGTTTTGGGTGAACCAAGAGGGTAGAGCGTGCTATACTATGTTTACACTTCTGGAAGGCTTCTCGAAACCAGTATTTCACGGACAATAATGCACAGCCTGATATTTCATGTACATGAAATGGTTTCCTTTTATTGGCTGCGTATTATTGCCCGTGCAATATCAGCCCGTGTTGATAAAACGCAGCCAAATAATGCACAGCCTGTATTGTACAGCCAATAATTCAATGCCATTCCACGGAATATTGGATGTGTTTTATTGTCTGGACATTATTTGGTTGCGAATTATTGGCTGTACAATAAGGGACTCGAATCGGTCCGTGTTGTTAATGCACAGCCAATATTGTACAGCCAATAATTCATGTATATGCTTCAAATTATTGGATGCACAATATCAGCCCGTGACGATAATGCTCAGCCAATATTGCACGGCCAATAATTCGATGCCAACCATAGACAAACATAGAATCTTATCTCATGCCCCGCTTGTGTTGGACAGTTGGATTCACTCTCCATCTTAAAAAAAAACGAAAGTCACAGTAGGTGCGACGACGAGCAAAGGGAGGAGGAACGTTACGTTCAATGGTGACGACACAAAGCAAGAATTATAATGAATAACACTGAACAGCGGACTGAAAATTGTTAATATCGCAAAATATACTTACACTGGACCATGGAACGTGCAAACGAGGATGTCTATTTAATCTGTGATGTTCACGGATTATTGGCTGTACATTATCGCCATGTACAAAAAGTGTCGGACCAAACTCACGGCCAATAATGCACAGCCTGATATTTAATGTACATTGAATAGTTTCCTTTTATTGGCTGCGTATTATTGCCCGTGCAATATCAGCCCGTGTTGATAAAACGCAGCCAAATAATGCAAAGCCTGTATTGTACAGCCAATAATTCAAAGCCATTCTACGGAATATTGGATGCGTTTTATTGCCTGGACATTATTTGGCCGCGATTTTTGGCTGTATATTATAGGGACTCGTTGCAAATCATAGCAATTAGAAAATTAAGCATAAATCATAGATTAATCAGACTATATCGCATAAATAAAACCAAAGACTACAAAACTGAAAACTCATAAAACAGACCATATATATGAGTATGTTTATTAGAGATAGATAGGCATCCTAGACCTCCAAATTTGGCTGCGTATCAATCATTACAGGAAAATGCTTACAGAATAGACACCAAAATGATTCCTTTTGACGTTTGTCGTAGACAGTATGCCCCGCTACTCCTGCCAAACAGAATATAATACTAGTTACTATAAAACTACTCCCGCTATATAGCACGGACTCGTAGAAACGTGGATATAATTCTCTCCGATTGACATAACAAGCAGAAAGGTGTTATAATAAACTTTTATCCACCACCTTCGAAGGTGGTGGATAAAACTTTCTATCCATTTAAATACGTCTCGCGCATATTATAATAATTTATATTTTGTCACGGGAATGGAAACAATGGAAAGAAAATTACACCAGCTAGAGGGACGAAGGGTGCGCGTGGTAGAACCGATTAGCCAGCCAGATGTATTCCTTCCCCCGCCCCGATAGGATACATGATGCTCCGCGGACTTATGAATGTACTGTACATTCACGTTAAATTTAGTAGGTACCTGCATGTATTACTAATCCAGTTATTATCGGCACAAAAAAGGCAAACATCGCAAACGCGCATCTATCTACGATTTTTTTATATGTTGTTAGGTCCCCTAAGAGTATCATCATCATCATCATCATCATCAGCCTGTAGCAGTCCACTGCTGGACATAGGCCTCTCCAATTGCACGCCACTTAGGTCTAAGTCTCTCCCTAAGAGTAGTTTATACCGAAAATTGCAACCCTCGTTACAGTTTTATCTTTGTTCTACACTTTTGTTAAGCGAACTAAATTTGCTACGATTTGAGCCTATTTCGCGCACTCTAGGTTCATTGGGAAACCGTGGAGCGCAGCTAGTTTATATAAAGATACAAATCAGGTGTCAAATAACATACATATTAACAATTTTTTAATTAGATGTAAGTACTAAAATTTATGTATAATGTGTTTACCGATTTGTAAAACGAAAAAGTTAGTTGGAGTTGTTATTTTCTAATTCCAGTTTGAACTTTATTTTGGCGGTCCAACAAAAAATCATGTCATCAACATAGGTACCTACTCGTATAATGAAACATGATCTGGGGTTCGTTCACCACGTGATATCTTTCAAAATCGTAGATAAAAAATTTAACCATTAGTGGACTTTACGGAACTTAGTACCTACTATATAATAAACCTAAAGTAGTTTTTTTATGCAAACACTTTTAAACTAATGAATTCAGTAACTTCTCCAGGATGTAACCGAATTCTCTCAAAGTGAGTTTGAAAGATTAATCAGGTGGCAGTTCAAATTCAAATAAATTCAAACAAAACCTTCACCTTTTAACACTTAATTCGATTGTATTGGTTTTACCGTTAATTGCAGGATAGACTCATTCAAATAATTTTGTTGTTTTACAAGTGGATAGTGGTAATACGAGTAGTATTGTCGTTTTAGATATAACTGCTTATATTTGGTTAATGACTTTCGTAATTTGTGTTCTTTGGCAAATCCACTGTATTTTGGAACAAAACCTACCACAGACCATATAACCACTGGTCTGTGGAACCTACTTACCAAATGGCAAATATAGGAGTACAAACCGTACGAGTCTTATTTAAAAAGACAACACTGTAATTGGCACAAAATCATATTACAATCCCCGCCACGTCTTTGTTTAAAAAATATATTTGGCGGGAAAATTAAGAGCGGTAGAATTTAAATCAATGAATACGTATCGATCGAATTAAATTAACGAGTAAATTGAAAAAGTATTCTAATTACTTACTGACTACCTAGGCTCATTCTGCACCTGAAACTAATTGACAAGATTAAACATATGTTTTTTATAAGTAGTGTTATTTCACAGATTTTGCAATAGAAAATGGACAGATATATTGTTAAAGAACCGAGTGCTGGTGCTGGTGCGTTAATATGATTAGTGCTAGTGGGACGGATTATTTTTAATTATTACGTATCAAAGTTCTTCTCTTCTCACGCTTATATTTTCAGAATATCCGCAGGGAAATCAAATGATAGCATATTCCACGAGCGCTGGAGGAAGCAACATGATGTAAGTAAATACTTATTTACCTATCTACTACTCATACGTAGTACTCATACATCCAGGCGCGGATCCAGCCCACAAAAAAGGTTGTGGTCACAGCCACCCGAAAACTAGCCAAGTGCGAGTCAGAGTACGAATAGATAGAGTATCAAGTCGTTAGTCTGATGTTAAACGTCACGCTTGCCCAGCGTCCAGTAACAGTCCAGTGCCATTCAGAATTTTTATCTGGGTACTACACTTCAAAACCGTGCATGGCAATGGCAACTACAAAAGATATCAAATGATGTCAAATTAAATTCTGGTACTGATACATTTTTAATTAAATAATTTTATTTAGGTGATTACATTACAAATGCAAGCTTACGTTATTTTTTGCAAAAACGTTAATAATTTCATCGATATCCAGGTTTTGTTTATTTTGCAAAGACATTGGATATGAAAGGTCATATCTTCAGCCTGTCGAACATGAAAGTGTGACGTCTGATGTTACAAGCATTTTAGGGTTGTGGGCATGCCAACCGTGCCCACAACGGTGGATCCACGCTTGCATACATCAAATCAAATCAAATCAAATCAAATCAAATCAAATCAAATCAAATCAAATCAAATCAAATCAAATCAAATCAAATCAAATCAAATCAAATCAAATATAATCAAATCAAATCAAATAATTTATTTGCTAAAACACATGTACAAGGTCGAGATCTTATAAAATACTTATAGGTCACAATGTATTCTGTCTGCTATCAGTATGCAAATTTTCTATATCTAATACTGTCTATATATTCAAAAAAATCGAACACAATAATTCCGAAATGTAATATACATTATAAAAACATTTCGAAAAAAGCCAATCTCAGGTAGTTTACTTTTAAACAGATTTCCATCCAAGATGTCTGTGCTTAACTTAGCATACCTAACAATTTCCAGAATCTCAAATTTTTTTTCGGAGTTCTAGTATCATCCCCCAATAGTTCTATAGTTCCTGATAGTTATTTTGAATAGTTCACCTATTTTTGACATGAAAAATCGAATTTAAAAAATGAGATGTTAACTTCGCATGCCGTCACCCAGCATCTCAACAATTTTCAATTATTAGACCACAAATATGGTTGAAAATACAGTTCTATCGACTGCCGACGTTCCAACAATAGTTCTGGTAAAAACGTGACTTACTATGGGCCTCATAGATAAGTCAAAGTCGCACAACGAGCTATGGAGAGGGCTATGCTCGGGGTTTCTCTACGTGATCGAATCAGAAATGAGGAGATCCGTAGAAGAACGACAGTCACCGACATAGCCCAGAAGATTAGCCAGTTAAAGAGGCAGTCGGCAGGGCACATAGCACGCAGAACAGATGGCCGATGGGGCCGAAAGGTTCTGGAGTGGAGACCACGGACCGGCAAGCGCAGCGTAGGTCGTCCACCGACACGGTGGACAGACGACCTGATGAAGGTCGTAGGACGACGTTGGATGCAGGCCGCTTCCAACCGGTCCTTTTGGAAAATCATGGGGGAGGCGTATGTTCAGCAGTGGATGTCCTACGGCTGAGATGATGATGATGATGATGATGATGTGGTGCAAGACATATACATTGCTTCTTACCATATTTAAAGAGTTTAGGTCAAATGGAAAGTACCCTATAGGTTTTGATTCCCTTGTGATGAAAAATGCGACATAATGCGATATATTGATCGCGCTTGTTTCTACAGATATTTTTATATTCAACTAAACCGCATTCCTGTGAAAAAGGCACACAGACAGACAGACGGACGGAAAGCAAACCTTGATTTTCGAGTCGCGTCAACTCGCGTCAACTGCTTTTGGCGATATTATAACTATTTTCCATTCCAATTCAATATCGCGTTTTTGACACTGAGATCTGTCAGCCATTCGGAATGGGTTGAAATCACGCTCACGTTGCTCACGGCATGGAATACACGCACACACAGCCAGATGTGCTTGACATCAACAAACTGTCATTTTTGACGGACTGCTCACGGGGATTTCAGTTTGTAGCGTGGTCGTTGCAATCGTAAAATGACGTCATCGTAATCCATGACGTCACATGGGTCTACGTTGTCGCGCTTTGTTGATTTGGAATGGTGATCACAGTGCTAAAAGTGATTTTGACGCCACTCGGAAAGCAACTAAAGTGATCCAACAAGAGTTCCGTTAACCTTTAGAGGTACGAAACTCTTAAAAGGCCCTGATTCAACACTAGTACCTCAGTGGAGAATACTTCAGATTCTTGGTTTTACTTCCAGACCCCCTGAAACAATGTACTTCAGCGGTCCCTTCGCATCCGAGTTTCCAAGCATGCAAAGCGTTGTTAATGTGCCCCACAACATTAACCAGCAACATAACATGAACCCGCAACATAACATGAACCCGCAACATAACATGAACCAGCAACATAACATGAACCAGCAACATAACATGAACCCGCAGCAAAACATGAACCCGCAACATAACATGAACCAGCAACAACACTGGAACCAGCAACATAACATGAATCAGCAACAAAACATTAACCCGAAACATAACATAAGCCCACAGCAAAACATGAATATACACCATAACATGAATAATCAGCATAACATGATCGTTCATCATAACATGAACAAACAGCATAGCATGATCCACCAGCACAGCATGAGTCCTCAGGTAGCGCCAGCATTTGGAACTAACAAAGTAAGTAAATAATACTGACTTGCGCCCGCAGCTCTGTCTGTGCGCATAGGCACTAACATACAGGAACGTTCAAAACATGAACAAACAGCATAGGTACCTATTTGGACAATAAACACTGCATACCCAGCATATCCCGATCTATCAGCACAGAATGACGTATCTTCAGGTAGCACTACCATTTGGACCTTATAATGTAATTATTAGTACAATATTAACTAGGCCCCTATTATTTTTAGTTTAGTGGAACACATACATATTGAGATGCCTTTTCGTTCGGACTTTGAACAGTACGAGGTAAGAAAGTCAAGACAAAGACAAAAACAAATAATTGTTATAGCTGTGTGTATGTACATTGTACATGATGGTCTTGATAATTAAATATATCACAACAGTATCCATTTCGGACTATTAATATTAACTATTTCTCATCTACACTAATATTAAAAAGAGAAATAATTTGTTTGTATGTTTGTTTGTCTTGAATAGGCTCCGAAACTACTGGACCGATTGAAAAAATCTTTCACCATTAGAATCCGTGGCGGTGCCGGCTTAGAATAGCACCCCCCCAACTCTACCCGTGGGTGCCAGAAGGCGGCTAAGGGATAACGAATCAGAAGGTGGGCAGCAGCACCTTCCCAGTCAAACACACACAAACTGCGCTCGTCAAACCGCCTGCCAAGCGTGTCGAGTATTAGCAAAAACCCCTTAATGGATTGGACAAAAAGGACCAGGCCCCCAGTCCCCGGCAGCCCCGCTATTCCTGGCTACGGTAGCGGCCACGGTAACGGTGGGGCATGGGGTGCTAAGAATCCCCGGCAGACGCCCGGCTACCACCCCCAACGACGACGACTGGCCCTGGTAACACACAACATACGCACGATGAGGACAGACGAGAAGATATATGAGCTGGAAGAAGAAATGAGTAAGCTACACTGGGACATTGTGGGGTTATCTGAAGTACGTAGAGCGGGTGAGGACACGATAACCCTAAAATCAGGTAACCTACTCTACCACCGGGAGGGCGACCAACAGTCCCAAGGTGGTGTCGGGTTTCTCGTCCACAAGTCCCTTACTAACAACATAGTTAAGATCGATAGCGTTTCCAATAAGGTCGTATACCTAATACTCAGAGTATCCAAACGATATTCGCTGAAGGTCATTCAGGTATACCCACCGACAAAGTCGCACCCGGATGATGAGGTGGAGGATATGTATGAGGACATTAGTCGGGCCATACATACCTCTGAAACGCACTTTCTAGTTGTTATGGGGGACTTCAACGCGAAGTTGGGTAAGAGAAGCGAGGATGAGTCGAAAGTGGGGCAATTTGGCTATGGATAACGGAACCGTAGGGGACAGAGGTTGGCCGACTTCCTGGAGAAAGAGGGACTCTTTATGATGAACTCTTTCTTTCAGAAGCCACCTCACAGGAAATGGATTGGCTGAGTCCCGATGGTTTCACGAGAAATGAGATTGACTTCATTATGACCACCAAAAGGCAAATATTCACTGATGTCTCCGTGATCAACAGGGTTAAAACCGGTAGTGATCACCGAATGGTAAGAGGCACGGTGAATATTAATGTCTTCTGGAGAGGTCTCGTCTGATGAAGTCTACGCTCCGACCCACTCGTGCCCGTATTCAAGACCCCGAGAGCTTTCAACTTGAGCTATCCAATCGCTTCGATTGCCTTGAGAACATCGCTTCAGTGGACGAGTTCAATAACAGGTTAGTAGAAACTGTCCATACAGTGGGTTCCAAGTACTTTAAACCCCACCGTACAGATAGGCCACAGAAACTCTCCAACGATACCCTCAACCTCATGGCTGAACGACGCTCATTGAAACTGCAGTCTTCGAATGATGCTGAAGCATATAGGCTGCTCAATAGACGAATATGGAAGTCCTTGCGACACGACATCCGGATCTTTAATACAAACCGTATTAAAGAGACGATAGAGCGGAAAAAAGGCTCCAAAGTGTTTGCAAGAGACATGTCTATTGGGCAAAGCCAGTTGACGAAGCTGAAGAGAGGAGACGGCAGTGTAGCGTCGACCAAAGCGGAAGTGTTAGGAGAGGTCGAGAGTTTCTACGGACAGTTATACACCTCGGTCGCTAAACCTGTTAGCAGCTCGGTCAAAGACCCAAGAGCCAAGCTGACCCGACATTATACCGAAGATATCCCGGACATCAGCCTGTACGAGATTAGAATGGCCTTGAAACAGCTTAAGAACAACAAAGCGCCTGGTGACGACGGTATCACATCTGAGCTTCTGAAAGCGGATGGAACACCGGTACTTAAAGTCCTTCAGAAGCTCTTTAATACCGTCTTACTCGAAGGTTCAACGCCAGAAGCATGGAACAAAAGCGTGGTGGTGGTGTTCTTTAAGAAAGGTGACACCACTTTACTTAAAAATTACAGACCCATCTCGCTTTTGAGCCATGTTTATAAGCTGTTTTCAAAGGTCATAACGAACCGTCTCAGTCGCAGGTTTGATGAATTCCAGCCTCCGGAACAAGCCGGTTTCCGAAAAGGCTATAGTACCATAGACCAAATCCACACGCTACGGCAAGTTATACAGAAGACCGAAGAGTATAACTTGCCTCTTTGTCTAGCGTTTGTGGACTATGAGAAAGCCTTTGATTCGATCGAGACGTGGGCAGTGCTTGAGTCTCTCCAGCGGTGCCGTATTGACTATCGGTATATTGAAGTGCTGAAGTGTTTGAACAAAAACGCCTACATGTCAGTCCGAGTACAGGGGCAGAGTTCGAAGGCAATTCCATTGAAAATAGGCGTGAGACAGGGAGACGTTATATCTCCGAAACTGTTCACCGCTACATTGGAAGACGCCTTCAAGCTTCTGGAATGGCAAGGACTTGGCATCAATATTAACGGCGAATACATCACTCACCTTCGATTTGCCGACGATATTGTAGTCATGGCAGAATCCATGGAAGACCTCAGTACAATGCTCGAAGGCCTCCATCGAGTTTCCCAACGGGTAGGTCTTAAGATGAACATGGCAAGACGAAAATTATGTCTAATGCCCATGTTGTACCTACCCCAATATCAGTTGGGAACTCAGTTCTCGAAGTTGTTGACGAGTACATCTACCTGGGACAGACAGTCAAACTAGGCAGGTCCAACTTCGAGAAAGAGGTCAATCGTCGAATCCAACTCGGCTGGGCAGCGTCCCGGAAACTTCGCGAAGTCTTCTCGTCTAAAATACCTCAGTGCCTCAAGACAAGAGTCTTCGACCAATGTGTGTTACCAGTGATGACTTATGGCACTGAAACGTGATCTCTTACTATGGGCCTCATAGATAAGCTCAAAGTCGCACAACGAGCTATGGAGAGGGTTATGCTCGGGGTTTCTCTATGTGATCGAATCAGAAATGAGGAGATCCGTAGAAGAACAAAAGTAACCGACATAGCCCAGAAGATTAGCCAGTTGAAGTGGCAGTGGGCAGGGTACATAGCACGCAGAACAGATGGCCGATGAGGCCGAAAGGTTCTGGAGTGGAGACCACGTACCGGCAAGCGCAGCGTAGGTCGTCCACCGACACGGTGGACAGACGACCTGAGGAAGGTCGCAGGACGACGTTGGATGCAGGCCGCTTCCAACCAGTCCTTTTGGAAAATCATGGGGGAGGCATATGTTCAGCAGTGGACGTCCTACGGCTGAGATGATGATGATGATGATGATTAGAATCCTACATTTTGCCTGATGGGCATATAATATTTTCAAAAAAGTCAGAGATCCGTATGAAAACTTTGATAATGTAACCCAAGGTGTGGAAAAAAGCGCTAGACACGGTTTTAGTCTTATTTCATAAGAGGCGAGTCTATTGCAAACTACGGGGCACTCTTTCAAAATGTCTTTGTCAGAAAAACTGTCCAACCCGGGGATCTACCCATGACTTCGAGGTTCCAAAACGGCCCTTCTACCTCTACACCAAGACCAAGCGAGTGTAGCCGCTGGCAGGTCAGCTAGTTTCTTATAAAGCGCTTTACTAATATTTTTGTATTCTTTTTAATTATTTTTGTTACCTGAGAACTTTCGACAGGGTGAACCGATTATATTTGAAAGCTAGTGCTTCCCGTGTGGTCCCATTAAAATTTCATCACATTCGGTTCAGCAGTTTTTGAGTTACACTCCAATAACTGAAAGTATATTGTCTATTTTGATATCATCATGACGGTGAATGACAATCGATCCCGTAAGTAGTAAGGCTCACTAAAAAGGGTGAAAAAAATGTATACCAAAAAACGGAACCGACTTCAACACAATCATAATCCGTTCAACACGCACATTAGTTTACTATTTGACTGCGCAGTTGGTAGCAGCCCTACATTCTGAGCTGCTTGTCCCGGGCTCGATCCCTAGACAGGTCAAACATTTGTGTGCATGAACATGTCTGTTTGACCTGAGTCTGGGTATGTATGTGTATATACCTAAGTATGTATATCAGTCATCAAGTTACCATAGCACAGGCTCTGCCTAGTTTGGGACCTGCCCTGCAATTCTCTAATGATCCGTCGATGCGCTCGTCGACGAGCTCACCGATGTCAAATACTTTATAAGATATTGTTTTTCCAACGTTTCTTGTCATCTCGTCATATGTTTCACGGATGTTGTCAAAGATGCAACGATGTTTACTCTTAGAGAATCGCACGGCTGAAGACCTTGTGTAGATGTAGTTCCATATTATTATTATTAGTCAGTCTGTGCTATTAAGTATAAAATATATAAATAAAGATAACTCAACTTTTGTATACCTTTCAATAAATACTTAATAAGTATCGTTAGAGAACCTTATCTTATTTTTCAATCGAATATAATTTAGAACTCTTATTAATTCTACAAAGTAAGCTCGAACGGAGCTTAGATAGGCAATCAAGCCGATTTACTGCGGGTTTAGGACGCCTCATCTATCTCGGCTCCCTAAAACTAAAAAGTCGGTAGATCAACTTCATACAAAATACACATTCTTTCTGATTTTGAAAATTTAGATGCAGTTATGGTCTTAACCCGTCCAGTGTCTACTTCTTTCAGTGTCTTTCCGAACTACGCATAAAAGTTCAGATATAAAATACTAGGTACACTTGAATAGCTTGACCAACTAATACCAAGCTTATACCGGTGGAGTGCATTCAATCTGATAAAATTAGTTACAAACCAGAGGTATAAAAATGTATATAAAAAACACGCGGGACATGGTTGAGCACTTTTTTGTACGTACACATGGTGTACGCTCCACACGCGATGAATTAACTAAGTAGGTATATATTTTTTTTTTAGTAGGTATATAATATTTCATCATCATAACTCATCAAAACCTATTATATGACCCTATTCCACTTCTACGCTAGGTCAAGAACTAAATATAATAAGTGCTTAAGTTTCGATGTCAGACCATAGAGTAGCCAGCCATGGTTGGTCTGGTACCAACCATATTAGGTAGTTTATAAATGCCCCAAGTTTACGAATAAAGGGATACTTCTCACTCACAGCGTAGTGCAGTGGTGTGTAGAATTTTATTGTCAACAAAAACAAGCCACTCAATAACAATGTCAAACATCGCAAACGCACATTTATTTACGATTTTTAGAGTTTCGTACCTTAAACGGAAAAAGGAACCCTTATAGGATCACTTTGTTGTCAGTCTGTCTGTCAAGGCCCATTTTCTCAGGAACACGTAGAGGTATCTAGTTAAAAAAAGTAGATTTTAGAAAAGTCTGATGCCAGAAAGTCACGGTTTCTTGAGTTACCTGTATGTTGGTTTCCGACGTCGCAAACTTGGATATAAACTACTCTATAACATTACCAAACAACATATAAAACAAATTAGATGCATGCGCGTATGTGATGTTTGTTTATTTTGTGCCAATATTCACTATGTAAGAGTTAAGATTAGAAGATATTTACCGTGTACATCCATTTTGTTTGAGTTCCCAATATTTCGGCACTATTGCAATCGTCATGATCACGAGTACACTGAAGTCTATGCGGGTGGGCGACACTAAGAACAAACGAGACGATCTACCCTCTTTCTGTTGCGTTTTATGCGTACAGCGCCGCTACCACTGTTACACAAATCACTCGCATCTTGTTCACGACACACAAACCTAACGGTAACTGTGCCGAAATATATAATAAATACAATATAGTATATATTATAATAATAATAATCGTAAACATAATAAATATAGTATAATGATAAATAATATATATAATAGTAAATATCCCGTTTCTTATGTTAACTTTTGCAAAAGTGATCGTGATAGTTTTAAAAACTTATATTCACTATGTAGCTTAAGGATGCATGTATAATGGGCATGCGAACTGCAAATGCGTTAATTAAAAATTACAACACTCAAAAAATGTAAAGATCTTTTAATCTAGAATTACTTACGCTTGTTCAAAGTTATCATACTGTACATTCAACGAGTAATAATTTCATGTTTATGTATCGAAAAGGATAAAATTTTATTTTGCCCGTAGCCGCCTGGACAAGGTCACGTGTCTGGGATCGACCCTAGGTACTTAGCGGGGTACACTGATAATAGCGCGCAGTTAATCGTTAATGGTGAGTGCTTGACATTTATTTTTGTAGGTAATTTTCTTTCGTGGTTTTATTGTCATTAAATTACATGAACCTTTAGAAAAAGGAAGGAATTTCTCAAAATGTAGAATCATTCGAATTGCCTCTGTGTGCTGCGGTGTAAAGACATGTGATCAAGTGCTAAACAAGTTACAAACACAGAAATCTCAACATATCCAATAAAAACGCATAACAAAATGCAAAAGACCACAACAAGTGTGAATAGGTTTTGAAAAAGTTGGGTCAGACACATAAAGACGCTCAGAAGTAAGCTAACTAACTATGATGGATATATAAGTATGAGGAAGATTTAGAGATGCCATGCTTGCATTTCCAATGCTTGCATTTGCAAGGATGCATGCATTTTCTCGCATAAGTGTTTCATGTTATACCGCCAATACCTAATGTCCAAAGCCGCGGTAGAGTAATTTACATGTTCACTAAAATAGTGGTTACATAAGGGTATATTCACTTAAATTATACATTCACTTTATATACACACGAATGCACTTTATGTGAGTCGTTCCGCTTTTCTATGACAAACACATTTCATAGTCTCAATCAAATTTAATAAATCAAGCTCGCTCGCTTTTAGAACCTTGGATGAGATATGAAATTCTAGTTAATACTTTCCAGCTCAGCCAATACAAAGAAACGCCACTTCAGCTACCTCTAGTTTCGGCAACGACTATCAAAACCGTAGTTTCAATGGAATAGATAGAAGCAAACAGAAGAGCTTTGCACCGCAAGCTGCTTCTATTGGTAAGTGTATTTATTTGGTTCGTTTTATTTACGAGAGTGGAATGGGAAAATATATCAAAGAATCATAAATTGCAGTTTTCGGAGCATCGTCGTTGAATCATGGCTATTAAATAAGAACTCTTGGGAAGAATATACCTAGTTGTTTCTCAGCGCTAGACAATGCTTACACACGTTATTTAAACGAGCCTAGAAGTATTTCCGAAATTAGAATTATTTATGTCCACTATTTCTACAAGTTTCAAGTAAAAAAACGATATTAAAATATTTAGTGAGACTTCAAAAACAACAACACTTTTAAGAATTTACATGTTTGTGAATAAAGCTTTCGGTTAAGTGTGTTGGAACAATTAGTGATTATAAAACATAATAATAATAACCATACACTATTGAATGACCAAACCAACATGGTTTCATCTCCATTATTACGTATATTCACCCAAAATACGTCACCAACAACAATATAGCAGCGGCGGCGCGCGTGCAGTGAGTCACAAGGTTAAGGGGCGAAGTCTACATGCTATATAAGCGGGCGATTTTGCGTCTCCCCTCTCTCCTGGCGACGGCCCATGCCGAGGTCCGTACCTTAGTGGTGCCCTTGAGCAAGTCGCCTACTCCTGTCCTTGCGGCGGCGAAGCGTCTTCAACGCTCGCCTTAGGCGGTGCGCCCGCATCTGGCTGAGTGCCATCTGCGCTCGCCACCCGTCCGGTGTCGCTGTAAATGCCGGTAGAGGCAAACAACATTAGTACCTTCTAAAAAACAAATTTGTTCTCTCACTGTCGGTCTAGCGCTCGACGAGTCAACATCTCCTGAAGATGCCTCGTGTAGAGCCGAAACACGTGTCGAATCGTTTTTGGTTTATTTGGGTTTTCTTGTGTGTTTTTTATTTTGTATTCTTTCTATTAACCCGTCCGCATCAGCGCAAAAAATAACAATAGATTTATGAATGAAACTTAACTCGAATGAGTCTTGCTGATTCGGACAGATTAAGCAGTTTGTGCGGCAGGGAGGGTGGTGCACACCCCCAAATAGGCCAAAACCATTTTTTTAGGCGGATGTGTCATTAAATATTTTTTAATATCGTTTTTTGATAATAGATTTCCGCAAAGTAACGCCTGAATCAATAAATTAAGTTTCAAGTAAGGTACTTTGCCCACCTAGGGCACGAGCTTTCGGTGAAGAAACATCGTGATGAAATCCACAACGTGGTGGACACCTGTCCTGGCTAGCAGCTACCAACCTCAACTTTGCCAGTTGTCACTGAGCTCCTAACAGTGTGTCCAGCAGCTGTCGTTGAGAGTCAATCGTTATTTTAAGTCTAGTGTGACCGCAGCATCATTGATCAAGTGAGATAGTGGTTAAACACTATTCTATCAAGTGAAAAAAGGTCTCCAGAGTGACAGGCCTCCAAGATTTAGTCGAGACCCTGTTTCCTATATCTTAATGTTAAATGTTGTAATAATGTTACAACAGTATCATCAGCATCAGCATACAGTAGGCCTACCATGAGTTTACAACATTGACACCAATCGATGCTCGCTATCGACTGCCGCTAAAAAGGTATGAAAAAGAAAAAGTGCCACCTTGCGGTCACTTGTAGAACTAAATCACAAGCTGTCATTTATGTTGCCAACTCATGGCAGAGCCACAGCATCTATAGTCGATACTCGATCTCATCTTGGCGTACTCGCTGTCAATTTTAGTTCTACAATTGACCGCGAGGTGGCACTGTTCTTTTTTCATACATTTTTCGCGGCATTCGATACCGAGCATCGATTGGTGTCAATGTTGTAAACTCATGGTAGTCCTACTGTGTACAACAATACAAACTATGACTTCTCAAAGGTATTTATTTATTAATTTTTTTAGTAAGATTATTTAAATAAAGATTAAGATTTAATTGAAATCAACCCAAGACCAAGGCGAGCAGATTTTGATTACCTACCAGACTAGAAATAGTTTACTTTCCTTCCTTAGATCATAGTTCAATAATCGGCCAAGTGTGAGCCGGACTCGCGCTCCGAGTGTTCCGCACTTCCGTACGAACACAAAATTAAAATATTTGTTATTTTTTTTATCTTTTATCGCAATCCCACAGTGCAAGTATCGTAATAGTCGTTAAATTTGTCGTATCGCTAAGATCGATAAAAAATCGTATCGCCTCTAGCAAGTATGGAAGTCATATCGACGACTTATACGATCGTCAAATTGTCGACAGTATATCATTTATTACGAATTGTTTGCATTCAACAATACGTCCTTCATCATTTGAAGATTTCTAACGATCAAAAGAAGGCCGAAGTCTATTTTTTTTGTTGAATACTAGCTGTGCCCCGCGGTTACACCCGCATGGTGAGGGATGATGTCGATCTTGATGAAAATTATCCTATGTGTTAATTTAATACCCCATCTACCTCCATGCCGAATTTCATCAAAATTGGGCCTGCGGTTTGAGCGTAAGAGAATAACAAACATCCATGCATCCATAAATACAAACTTTCGCGTTTATAATATTAGTAAGATAAAACACAATTAAACAATATCCCCATTCCGGCGCCTGTCGATAAGCTATATCGAGGTCATATTAAAAGCTAACAAAACAATCGTTAAAATCGATTAAATAGACGATCTCAAACGTAATTTAACAATTCCAAGCTAGGGTTATCGTTATAATCGTAAAAGCTTATCAAATTTGTCTACCGATTGCTTAATTTTGTTGCTTACTTGCAATGATCGACACAAGATCGATATAGCCAGTTTTTTCGAAGTATGACGAATTCAAGACTCAAATTTATCGATCGGTAAGTTCGGTACTTGCACTGCCGATTCGCAATGTTTCCCTTTTAACTATTAGTTTTTATACTTTATAGATAACACTATAACGATACACGAAGTTTGACTTAACTTTGTATGTTTTACCGTTTTTACTTTATTATTCGGAAGAATTGCGAGGAAATTCGCTTTCCAACTATGAACGTAATTCATGAAAATAATTATTTCGTGTATATACAGGGGTACTGGTAATCAATTAGCATCCTCTTAAGAGCATATTCTGTACATCAAAACAAACATCTTTTGTTCTACTACTTTCATAAATTCGTATTTTTTTCTTCCATACAAAACTTAAAAAATCAATTTGACTGGTCTAAACATAATTAACACTATGCTGACAAGCCCCGGCCGGCGGCGGGCAGGCGGCGGCGGTAGCGTAAGAAAGGGGTTGAGATGCGGCAAGTCAAGGTCGTCGTAGCTGTGCTACTCTATGACGCACTGTTAACTACATGCATGGCTACACGTAGATGAATGAAGTGGATGCGATGTAGAGTTAAGAAGTGTAAGAGAGAATCACAAAAACATTAAGGAATTTTTTTGGGAAATTTGTTTAGTTTTGGGAAAAGTTCTAGAACAAAAGTTGTTTGTTTTGATGTACAGAATATACCCTTAACAGGATGCTAATTGATTACAAGTAACCCGGTATATATCTGTTTCAGAATCGGCAAGAATCGAAGTAATGCCAAAACCGCAACAGCAAATGGTGGCACTCGATCAGAAAACTACTCCCACAAAGCCACAGAACACCAATTCTAGTAAGTTAGGTACTTTACTATTTGTATATTACTTTTTGACCGTTCAAAATTACACATAACATACGGTCCTGGCGCATGAACAGAGATTTGTTGGAGTGACATATTATGTGCGGAATAGATTACTCAATTTAAAAAACTTGATATTATTACAGCTCCTAGGAATCGTAGGTTCTACATATTATTGGTAGGTAAAATCAACATTATTATTTTAGAATTATTAATTACCAGGTTTCAAATGTAGACAAGTCTCTCAAAATTAAACCAAATTTGTAGGTATTTGATATTAATTATTTCATCTTGATACTTACACTCATTTTGTGAAAAGCAGGGTCTTGTCAGAATGACAGATAGACAAAAAAGGGTCACTTTTCCTCTTAAGGTACGTCCTGTACCTTAAGAGGAAAACCGTAAGTAAACAAATGAACATATTGCTGCGTGAAAAAATGGTGTCCGTTAATTCACGAGTATGAAATTTTACAAAATGATGAACTCTATATTTGTATAATAATTTATAAGTGTTGATTTAGTTTGACTAAATACTGTACATATTAACTAAGTACTTAGTAATTATATCTCCACATTATTTAATCCTCCCTATACCGTGATAATTAAAACAAAAGATTTATGAATGAAAGTGACGTATATTTACGTATCTGGGACGCAAAGGGTTTAGAAGATTACCTGTGTGCATCCAGACATTAATGGACTGACGCATTTGTACCTCGCCTTCACCTACCCCGGCACTGTAGTAGTTTACTAGTATATGTAAAAACACTAAAATTATGACATCTATCATAAGTTGATGTACGAATTCCTGATGTAGTACAGCACCTATCAAATTCAAACGTAAACAAGTGCCATGTACTAAAGCATAGACAGGTTAGGTAAAGTTTAACAACATCACCTTTGTAATATAGCTTAGAATAGTAAGTCAGACCAAGTTCTTGAACACTTTCAACTCTTTCACTAAAACAACTGAGAAAGTTCTATTGGCTCAAGAGAGAAGACATTTTCATCCCAACTTCGACGCCTTCATTCAACTTCTTCAATGAAACCATATTACACTACTGCAATCAAAAGAAAGGGGAAAGAAAAAAACAGTTTCACATAGAATTTTTGTTAGCTTTCTTAATAAGTCGCTATTTTTGATATTATAATATAGGATGAACGAAGGCAGTAAAAGCAGCTGCTTTGACCTTATCGAATACATAACATATTCGAAATGATCTCTTCCTTCCTTGAGCCCGAGAAAAGTCTGGATTCTACGCTATATTTCTTCTTCCTTTCTACAACTACATTCAAGCCCGTCACAGAAACAACTATAATAATTATAATGTGTATTTTTTTATGAGATAGGTTATGTTTTGATAATATATATTCCTCATGAATCTTCAAGTGACTACACAACTTGCTATAATATTATAATATATTCACTAGAAGATTCGTAACAAAGCTATTTCAAAATATATTTTATATAATCTAATTCGGTAATATTCTAATTATGAAATGAAATACAGCCTTTTATTGGCATATTTTATTTATATACTCATTTAAGAAAATTAAATTAAAGCATTATTCTCCTAACAAAACATTTCTTTAATTATTAAAGTACAATGTGTCCCGACCAAGGAGGTTTCAATTCAATTTAAGTACACATTATCTGTGATGAGCGCGCTGGTTCCGAGCAAATATACCAATAACAGTCTTTTTCCACTGATATTGGCAAAATTGTGGGGTTACGCCGCACAAGCCATACAAACAAGAAGACTTTTTCCATTTTGGCGCTATTTCGTACATACGAATTTGAGTAATATTTTGTTGGATAAAACTTTAGTAGCAAAAATGTCATGAGATTAAATAAAGTAGTGTATGCAACTGCATATAATTAGGTATTAAAACACTCGTGTAATCTTATTTTGAAACTCGCATGCGGCTCGTTTCAAAAAACTGCACTCATGTTTTAATACCCTCTATTATATGACAGTTGCATAAACTACTATACTTATGCCTTGCTTTATATTATATTTGTGAGTATGCAGGGTTACCTGCCCCATCTCAATATTCATCATTCATCTCTCGATACTCATCCTGTATTTTGCAATGATTTCAAAAAACAAAACTGTGTATTTTATAAGAAAATAAGTTTTTCAGTCAAGAGTGAGCAAACAGGGGATTTTAAAGTACCAAATACCATTTTAACATTTATATTCCATTTTACTATCTTTCACTAGTGGTTGAATGTACCTACGAGTAATTACTTAATTGCATTACTATTTAATACGAATACGGAACTAGGGATTTTAATATATAATTCTTAAAGTAAATTAGGGTTTTTATCTCATTAGTTCAAAATAAAAAAGGAGTCCTTATTAGTTTTTTGTTATAGTTATTTGTTATTAGTTATAAAAAATATATAATGTCATTAGTTCAAAATTACTAGATATTTCTGCATTTATAATTATATTATTTATATATATTTTATTTATTTATAACAGTAAACAAGTAATAACTATACATAAAACAAATAACCCGACTGCGAACTGAGGTGTGCCTATAGGGTTAATCGCTTAACATCAGTTTGAATACGTCCTACGATGGTCCTAGGTATGTGTGTCATTCGCTATCCGTCAACATAACATTCTGTCGAACGCAATACCTAAGTATTTATCTACTCTATACCTATTCCACTTTCGTGCAAGCTTAATGTCTCAACTCGGTGTCTAACAAGCTCATTACCGCGTGTCTTAGAGGAAACTAAGTTTCGACACATAAAACTTAATGTCTAGAGCAAACTTTCCGAGATTTAGTTAGAATGAGTTATGAGTTCAAAAGTAGTCGTGAAAACATGAAACCTATTTTATGAAATGTTATAACTTCTATGAAACAACGCTTTTATAAAAAAAATATCTTTAAAAGAAATGTTTCAGAATCCGGAATTTTGCATTCTGTCACGCGCATGTACCTATTGGTAGCCCTATGTAATATATAGGTCCCTATCCCTATTACATCTCCGTGCGAGCTCCTTCCCTACTCAATCTAACAAGCTTTGTATTTATATTGTATTTATTATTTACCTTGTATTTATAATGTATACTGAGTTCGAGAAAACTAAAATTGCGAGCAAATTTGTTGAGTGAATTGGTGTTGTGTTCAAAAGGATAGCTATCGTTATAAGATGCAAACGTGTTATCCACATACCTACTCGCAATTTTTTTGAAACTATCATCAAACAGGACCGTTTTGTAATAAGGTCAGAATAATCAGCTGCTCGACAATGATACGTAATTTTTTTTGAGGTGGGGTATATTACCCCACTCGGCACTTCCCGGGGCCTGTCGCGACATGAAGACTCCCATTGTCTACGGAGGAGGTAGGAGGCGTGCTAACTGCCACCTTTGTACCCCCGTTCGTCTGCGCCGGAGCGGGTTAGATCGAACATCATTCTCCCTCGTTCCGCGGCGTCCTTCTGCGCCATCACCGCTTTGCAGGTGGCAACCGCATGCCACGAACTCTCACTGTGGAGCATGGAGTTTACCACTAGATAGCAGCTAGATATTTCTGTCGATTATTGCTGAAAGTGTGCCGCTGGGGAAGTTGTGCGACACTCACTTCTAGCGTGTGGAGCACCGTATCCTCCGGCGCCCCCCATTTGTGACAAGCTGAAGTCGCCTTCCGTCTTGCAATTTGGTAAACGTACTTTCCGAAGCATCCGTGCCCGGAAAGCTTCTGCAACATACGGAAGGCGTAGAAAGTACGCCTGAGTAGTAGGAAGTTATATAACCTTTACTTTAAATCCTATCATCAGCCGAAAAAACGCTTTCATACGCATGGTAACTATCCTGTTATTTGTGTAATTATTTCTAAAGCTGAATATATTCCCCTATTAAATATGGTTGGTTTTGCACAAATGTTCACACTTCGAATGGCATATTGGTAACTGAAATTTTTAGTTAAATAGAAAACCCAATGTTGTTTCCATTACTTAATTCCATCTGCTGCTTCATATAACACTTGGGGGATCAGAATGCGTAGCCTTATTACTACAAAGATCGCAACAAATATTTCAGAGTTCATCATTTTACCAAGTTGAAAAACATAATAACATTTATTTTGTTCTAGTGCCTCTACTGAAAAAGCCAAATGAATTGGATTTGCTGAAGGACGATATTCAGAATCAAATTGTCTCCCGTGCTGATAAACTTAAGGTAAAATTGAACTTGAATTTGGACATATATTTTAGCACCGATAAGGCTTTTGTTTACAGGTACACAGGTTATGACTTTATATTAAAAGACACTCTTAATTAACATAGCGATTCGTTCTTTTCAACTTAAACGAGGCTAATTATTGAGATAATCTCCTATACTTTCTTGGTATTATGTAAAAACAGAAAATTTTGATCCCAGACAAATGAATACCTGAGCAATTAAATTAGGTCAAACTTTCCGCTTATAGTGGATGGTTCAATGAATAGCCCCGTTTGAATAGTCCATAACAAAGTAGTAAGTCCTATACAAACAATATTATAGTCTCATCTCAATGCACACATTATAAATTATAAAGCCTGTTGCTGAGTAATGCGCGTAACTACTCCTAAACACGATTCACCCAGGGGGCGAGGTACAGCGGAGCACTATTACTTCTTCTGGGGAAAAAGTCAGATCTTGCGATTAGTTGATCATTTGGAGGACGCATCAGAATTATGCCTATATTTATTGTCCGGAAATACTTAGGTACAATAATATTTGTAGCTGAATAATAGCTTTATACGGAAGTACGTCTGTTGATCGAAAAATAAACTTATACAAAAACACTTACTTGTATATATCTAGTTAATCCTACCCCGATGAGTTTGGACTCAAGTCCCAAGAAAAGTTCATTTTTTTCGGATCATAACAGAACCAAATCACTATAAATCATGTAGGAACGGCTCTCATCTTGTGAGCTCATTCCTTTCTTATTAAACACCATCTTTATTGGACACTTTCGTAGTTCACGTTTTATGAATATTACGTAGTTCACTGGTACTTTTATCGTACAGAAATAAAAATATTCACGAAAAATTGAGATAAATTGCAAAAACTGAGGTGTATTTGATGAGGGAAAGTTATAAAACTGAATAGAAACTATTTTAATAAAAGACTTTAGTGCTTTTACTTTAAAGTTCTAAATGTGATATTTATTTGCGGCACGCCAGAACACACAGCGCGCCACAACTGCCTCAGAGGCCAAACCCGCTAATGGGCGCCACTTCCCCGCGTATGGGTCGGATACGTAGCACCACCGCCTACTACGTTAGCCATAGAAGATGAAGGGAGAGCAGCGTGTGTGCAACCGACTCTCTCTCTCCCCCTGTGATCCCACCTCCTTGAGTCTGTGCCGAGCGCCCGGACCCCACACCTCGAAGCTACGCCATAGCGCCCGGGCTCCACCTTCTCGGGTCTGCGCCAAAGCGCCCGGACCCCGCCATTCCAATGTGGCCTTGGCAGCCAACGCCCATAGGAGCGGCACCTCCAGATCCGGCCAGCGCAGCCCAACGCCGGCCATGCTCCTGGGTTCCTCTTAGCTTCACCGTGGTTGTCTAACCCACGGCTTCTGAGCCCTCCAGCCACATCAATGCGGAAACCCTACTGGGGAGTGTATATTGTGCCTGCCACAGTAACAGTTTGGAACCGAGTTCTCGAAGTGGTTGACGAATACATCTACCTAGGACAGACAGTTCAGCCAAGCAGCTCAAATGAGGTCAATAGTCGAATCCAACTTGGCTGGGCAGCGTTCCAGAAGTTTCCCGAAGTCTTCTCGTCCAAAATACCTCAGTGCCTCAAGGCTAAAGAGTGTGTGTTACCAGTGATGACATATGGCACTCATACGTGGTCTCTTTCTATAGGCCTCATATCTAAGCTCAAACTACCACAACGAGCTATGGAGATCGGGGTTTCTCTACGTGATCGAATCAGAAGTGAGGAGATCCGTAAAAGAATGAAAGTCACCGACATAGCTCAGAAGATTAGCCAGTTACAGTGGCAGTTGGCACATATCACGTAGAACACACAAGCCGGAAGGTTCTGGAGTGGAGACCACGGACAGGCAATTGCAGCGCAGGTCGTCTACCGACAAGGTGGACAGGTGACCTGATAAAGGGCGCAGGATGACGTCGGATATCGGCCGCTTCCAAGAGTTCCTTTTGGAATATTATGAGGGAAGCCAATGATCACCAGTGGACATCCTAGGGCTGAGATGATGATTGATTAATGAAAGTATACGTAAACGATAAGATTACTCAAATGTTTGTACTATTTCTAAACTTTTCACTAGAAGTACTAAAGGTACGCAATATCATAAATATTCCTATCGTATCATAAATATTCCACCCAGAGCAGAGGCTAAAATGCACTGTTTACGTTTCAATAAGTACCTTCAGAGGTATCCTTATGCATGAGGGCTTATTACTCTCTTAGGTAATAAATCAACATTGAGCATTCAAATTGGAAATGACTGGAAAAACAATGATAAAACGAAATTGATGTAGAAGTATGTAAATCAAAGTTATGGTCTTTTGATGTGTTGTGTGACCGACCATTTTATACTGCGCTGGTACCCCAGTATCTGAATAAGGCAACCATTAAAACATTTTTATGAGAAGGTAAGCTATAATTTTGATATAGTACTGGAATTGGGTAGGTTAGGCAAATAATAATCCTGTCCTAATGCTTCTAATTATAATGTTTACGTAATTTCATGTTTTACAACTTCAAAACTTCGCAATGATAAAAGAAGTACCTATTTGAAAGTATAATCACCCAGCTTTTACTATTTTCTAGAACACCAATAATGGTATTATAAGAAAATAGTCTTAGAAAAAGCGCGGACAGTCAATTCTTCATAGTATTTTATTTCTTGACGAAAACCAATGACAAAAACAAAAAAACTGATGCCGTCGCTCTGGCTTATGGTATATTTAACTCACTAATATGATAAATGCTAGAGTTTAAGTACCTAAATGAGGGATAAGGTATGTATGTTTGAACACACATACCTATGTATTGTGTAAATAATCACATTATGTGTTAGGAACGTATTAAAAAATACGCAATATTAATAAATAGAAAAAAATACTTACGGGTAAAGTACCTCAAACATTTTTCTAGACTACAAAATACAAATACAAAATACAATTAGAAATAAAGGAAGAGAGAAAGCGTCGAGAAATATTCGATCAAAGATTATTTTCAAGACGAAGACTGCGGATATTGCATCGGACGGCGCTGTCGGCACTTCCCACAATGAGCTTTTATTTATGAAAACTGAATTACAGTTTAATTAGGGCTCTTTAGAGCCTTAATAAGAATCGGCACTTCGTAGTAAGATTTTTCATTGAATACCTAAATATAAAAAAAATAACAATAGGTACAATTACTAAAAAGGTATGGTTCACTAAAGTCCGTATTCAACTTTGTTATAAAAACATGTTGCACAACATGATAAATAATCGCATCGGTATATATTTTTATATCGTTCGACACTCACAGTTCAACACATTGCCCTTTGAATTTGTCGAATGTATGGAGATAGTGAAATCATACTTCTATAAGTACTGTACTACTTCTTACTTCTACTTATAAGACGTAGCGCAAATCGTGTCATCTGAGGCCATAGCACAAATATTTCGTGAAAAAGTATATTCATTCGTATCGTAAACAATTGAAAAACGCACCGCGCTTAGTCGTTTGGTATACGAGTTATCTTTACAATTTGATGTTATGACATATGTTATGTTATGAATGTTATATACATGTGATTTTACCAATAAATCTATATATCTACCACAGCTGTACTAGATAAACCATACTTTGTACTAAATTGAATTTCTTGGAAAGACAATAGATGTAGCGGCTGTATTTTATGATTTTCAACATAATCAATCGAGCCCACTTCCTCACTATTTGATTATTTCCAGGGAATACCATTAGTTTTGTTGAAGCTCTATATAATAATATAAAAATATTCGTCTGTGTACGTTGCATTTCAACCACTATTTGATGCATAGTTCTACTACATCCCTTGTGACCAAAAACTATGCTGATACAATTTGTATAGTTCTTAATGTAACGACTTATTTTTTAACCGACTTCAAAAACGGAGGAGGTTATATGTTCGTGTGTATGTATTTTTTTTATGTGTACGTTTGCTGATTTCTCCCCCTTTTGTGGATTCCTGATTCTCTAAATTCTAGTAAACCTCTATTTAGTATACTTTCGAGGTGGTCCCATTTAAATTTCATCAAATTCGGTCAAGCAGTTTTTGAGTTACACTTCAAAAACTGAAAAGAGTTACGCCTATTTTGATGATAGCATCATTGACAACCGATCCTGTAAGTAGCAAGAGTCACTAAAATAGATGAATAAAAACGTTTACCAAAAATTAAACCGATTTCAAGATTTAACTATTTTTGGTGTTGAAGTCGGTTCCTTTTTTTAGTATTTTTTTATGCAACTATTTAATATATAATTAGATCGAAATCTGAACTACAAGACATAATTTTAAAAAACTTGAGAGGTGTCAAGGGACACCCGGATGGAACGAAGTTCCTCCTCATCAGAAAAAATAATGCTAAAAATATAAAACCATGGTAAATATTCCAATAATAGGTTCCGATAATCGCGCGTATAGGGTTACTTCAATAAAACTCCTTTCTGCGTATGGGAAGTGTTCAAAAATATATATTTCTCAAAATTACATATTACATTCAGTGAATGAAATGCCTCCGCGAGCTAACTTTACCTGAGTCGCCATCTAGTATAAATTTACGGACCTAAATGGCGCCACTTGCTACGATTACAACATCTGGCTTGCTTTCTATAAGAGAGAGAGAGACAGACAGAGAAACATGCGACGCCGCACTTGCTTTCTATAAGAGAGAGAGAGAGAGACAGACAGACAGCTTACTATAGCAAAAAGTGTCGTGACAACTTTTCGTAAGATTTTTTTCCGTCTAGCCCCCTTTCACAACGCGCGATAAGGAACTTCGTTCCAATTATTCAATCAACTATAAGCGCTAGAGCATAGCAATATTGTCATAAACTTTTTTGGGTTGAAATGTGTGGAGAGTTAAATATACTAATGTTGTTCACGTTAACGTTGATTTTGAGTTTGTTTTTGTGTCGTTTCCTAAGTAGACCTAAATCTACACATGGCTTAAACGATTACCTAAAGAAAGATCCATTTTAATACGGCATAAAACGGAGTTTAAATGAAAATACCCGTGAGTCTATTTACAGCGAAACTCTTTAAACGTTTTATGATGTCAACATCGAGCTCGACAATAGGGGCTATAAAGCGCTTGCAGTCATTTAGCTTTTCAACAGCTTTATTAAGCTATAGCCCGAGTAATTTAACTACTGTTGCCTTGATAGCCTTGATAACAGCAAAGGCGATTTAAGGCTATAGTTTACAAGTTCTAGTACTTAAGTTGTTTTTGCTCTTCAGGTCTGGTGGAAAAGTTAATACCAGATTGTGGGACTCTATAGTAAAAGTTCAACTGGGTAGATCAGGTATCTATCACTGCTTATTCTGCCACCAACAGCAGTAATTGTTGTAGTAGGTATAATAAAATTACTACGACTACTTCTACCTACGTTTACGCTACGTATGTGATATTAGAAGATATTCACATACATGGCAGGAACCAAAGAGCTCCTTAAGACGCTGCCCAAAGCCAAAGATCCGTAAAACGCAATTTTTTCCGTCGCACAGTTTAGACGCACAGTTATTGTGTTTACAGACGTACGCTAGTTTCTGTCACGTCACGGCTTCACCCGCTCAAATACCTACAAGTTTACTATTGCAGGGCCTTAATAGTAATTAGTTATTTTATCGCAATATTACCATAATTTTATGAAAACCTATGCCTAAGATATACTTAAACACTTGGATGAAGCTTAAGGAAGTTTTTAGCTTTTATTTTTTATTTACGAGTATCTTAATAAGTTTTAAAGTTGAAAGAACCTATTAATACCTATTAGGTATAATAGGTTAACTCAGGATTCAAACAGACAGGAGAGTAGGCACGTAAGATAATCGAGAATATAGTAAGTATTACATATACATGATATGTTCATAAACAGAATCAATGGTTTGGTTTACCTTTAATTCTGCCATTGATTCTCAAGAGAAATAGAATGAAGTTATTTTCTTTGGCTTCCATCATGCTATCACATACATTAAATCATGAGTCTTACGCCTCTTAATATGTAGCGTTGTCCTGGTCATTTTATTCAAATGAAATAATAATAATCTGCATTTTTACTATACAAACAGCATTTTACAATGAAATAATCTTTGTTAGAACAAAATATAAGCAATTTAAAATAAAAAACTGTACAATAATAAAATTAATAAATTCACGCAATTTATGCTCATCATCATTACATAATTAACATGTAATTTATGAGTCACCAAAATTTAATTGATCAAGGATTTATAATAGCTTAGCATCGGTAGCTTTTTAAAATAACATTTGCTCGTATGTTTTAGAAATTCCGGATGAATGTTTGAATGATTAACCAGTATCAAACTTAAAAACTTAATAGTGGATACTTCAAGGGTTTCATTAAGCATTAATGTCTATTTTACTTCTTCTTCTTCGTTGCGCTTTTGACAGAGCGGTCGTGATCGTCATGTAGTAGTGTTGGTGGGGCCAGAAGTTATACGTTTTACGATGTCACGCCATTTTTGCCTGTTAGCGATCATCCTAGTGCACTCATGCAACTAACCACCGACCGCACACTCCATCACATCGGTGACCTACCGCGCGGTCTGGTGCCTTCCACTCTGCCTTGGACGACTAAGCGCTCTATGGAGTCGTTGTCGTCTCGCCTGGAAACTCTCTGGTCTCTTTTAGAAGACCCATTAATTATGTGTCAATTTGTTAGACTTGGCAAAAGAACGGATCCCAACTGCTAGCTTACCTGTTGCGTTGGTAAGCACACTAAGAGCCACACTATAATAGTTTAAATGTTCTGTTTCATTATTTTTAGCGAACACTGTAACTTTGGTAGTAATTGATCAAAATTGGAATATTCCCATCAATTGCAAAGTTAGAACGAATACGGTGTAACCAGTATTACTTTTAAAGCGAAACATATTACTTTAACTTCGGAAACATTTCGGTGCTTCCTTAGCTGCTGTTGTTGTAATGGAAACAATTACTGAGTCCTACACTTTGTATGTAGGTACTAGTTGGGCACCTACACTGTGTCGGTACTTAACTTACCTAAGTGGCTTGTGGAGCAACAGGCTTCCATGTTTGTTTTGTACTTGTTAACAGTTAGTCCGTTGTTAGTTGGGATAGGTAGAGTACGAGTACATAATACATGGTGTAGATAGGACTTTGAATGCAGTGGTAACAGTATACCAGCTGACACTACTGGTAGCATTTGACAATAATAATTATCGATAAAAGACACCCCACGGTATAGTATCGCGGCTAGATCAATGCCTATTTAATGGGTATTGTGAATTCACCTAATTTAGTGTGGAATAGTTGAGGACGTCCATCACATGTTGATGGAGTGTGTTCGGAACGAAGCCCGACGACAGAATATGAGTATTATGTTTAATAATAATGTAGGTATTTGTAACAGCGTTTTGGCGTTTCCTCTATCAGAGGAGGCCAAAATGCTATTACAACTTTATTTAAGTATTGTGTATAATTAAGTATTGTTGATAGTAATAAGATAATAATTGTGAACCTATGGGGTTGTATTAGTCAATTTATGACAAAACCCCCTTTAAAAAAAATAAGATAATAAAAAAAAAAATAGATCAATGCCAAAAACAAGATACGATAGATAAAATCAGTTTATCGACGTGACAAGTTTATAGTAAATAGATCCATGCTCGCACTGCTGTAGTATGTCGTAAGGAAGGTATCGTAGTGCAGATATTTCGTATCTAAGTAGTTGTTTATAAACATTACCTACATTATTTAAAGTTCGAAGATGCTGTATCAAAAGTAAAAAATAAAGGCCTATTCAGACCTGAGCGTTATTCGCCACCACTATGGGTAGCGGATAATACCACGCGGAACTCGATGGGTAAATAGTATGAAGTTCCATAAGTGCAGCGATACTTGTACCGCCTAGTGAGGCGGTATTTTGTCTTGTTTGGAGAAACTAGCTCCGCCGGGCGACGCGGGAGCAGGTAGCGATATTATGCTCCTTGCCCTCGGTCTGCTAACCGTTGACAACGGATAACGAATATCACTACCGCGCACGATAACGATATCCGCTTTGGTGTGGATGGCGAAATGAACGCATAACCTTTCGGATTTCTCTATCGCTCGCGGAAGCGAATAACGCCCAGGTCTGAATAGACCTTAACCGTTGCCAACGTATATCTCTACCGCGCGCGGTAGCAATATCCGCTTTGGTGTGAACAGTGAAAACGCATAACCTTTCGGATTTCTCTATCGCTATTCTCAATAGGCCTTAATATATGATCGTTGCTACTTTTGCATTTCATCTCGAAATTATTTTCTGTCAGGTACTACAAAAAAGCGGACCGAGAGCTTTTTCCGGTCCCGTGGAGAAGATACTCAAATGGCATAAGTCTCTGCAAGACATTGGTATTTTGATTTTTTATGAGATTGTTGGTAAGTAAAAACAATTCATTATTTACATTAATTTCAGGTACCATGGACAATATTGCTAGCTGATTAAGATTTATTTACTGCTAAAATAGGCTTTTAGGCTTCATTAAAAAATCAGTAATAATCATTTCACCGTTTTAACAAACAACCTAACACACGCACACACACATCACACTCGCACACACACACACACACACACACACACACACACACACACACACACACACAATACACATGCGTGGATTGTAACTACGTCACAGAGACGTTTTTCAGGATAAAAAGCCTTCAATAAATAATATGTTCTTTCATGTACTTATATTAAAAAAAATCACCTCTCCATATACCTATATAATTAAGTATATACGAGTACCTGATGTGTTGGAAATGATCGAAGACCTGAAGATGCAATCTGGAAAAGTAGGCTTGAGTATGAATATGACTAAGACTGAGATTATACCAGAGGCAACGAACTTCCTACTACCGGTAGAAGTTGTCGAAAATTATATCTACTTAGGTCACAAAATCACTCTATGGATTGCAAATCAAACTGCGGAGGTTGATAGGCGAATTTCCCAAGCTTGGGCAGCATTCGGGCCAAACTCACAGATAAAGTAAAAAATAAATAAAAATAGCCTTTATTCACTGATCATATTTGGTTTCGGTTCGAGTACCTAAAAATATATTTTACAATGTTACTAAAACATAACACCAACAACATATACATATATTCTTATTGATCAGGTTGTCCACCCTGGACATAGGCCTCTAGAACTTTCCATTTCTCCCAAGTCTAGCACTCCTCCGCCATCCTATTGGCAGATCGTCTTCCCACCGTTTCTTTGGACGTCTATTTGTCCTTTTTCTTTCTCTGGGGTTCCAAAATATTACGTCCTTGGTCCATTTGTCTTTGGAAGACCTGATAATATGACCGATCCATCGCTATTTGAGACTCTTTACTTTCTGTGAAACATCTGTCACCCCTGTGGCCGTCCTAATTTTCGTAAGTCTTCACTTGTCTTTCAGTTTGATGTGCAACATGCTTCTTTACATCCCCTGTTACATACTCTTAGTTTTTAGCTGTGCGCCTTCGTCAGGCTCCATGTTTGGCACCCGTAAGTAAGTACTGGTAAAATACACGTGTTGTATACCTTTCGCTTCGCTGACATTGGGAACTGACTTAGACCACTAACAAGCCTGTTTAACGAGATATTAGACAGCGAAACTATCCCGAAACAATGGACAAAGTCTACCATAGTTCTCATCCACAAAAAAGGAGAAAAAGACAAAATTGACAACTACAGACCAATAAGCCTAATGACAAATATACACAATTTTTTTTCTAAAATCATCCTAGGCAGGCTTACTAAAAAACTAGAGGAAAAACAACCACGAGAACAAGCAGGTTTCAGATCAGATGTCTCAACAGTTGACCACATACATGTAGTAAAACAAATTGTAGAAAAATATAATGAATACAAAAAACCATACTACATATCTTTTGTCGACTACAATGAAGCATTTGATTCTCTAACTCACCGTTATATATATAAAGCCCTAGCAAATCAAGGCATAGAAAACAAATATATCAGAATTATAAAAAATATATACAGTAACTGCACAGAAAAAATACAATTAGAAAAAACTGGTGAAGAGTTCTGTATTCAAAATGGAGTCAGACAGGGAGATCCACGAGTGAACAACACCTGGGCTCGCTACTGGTCACTAAAAGAAATACTGAAAAATAAGGATTTCCCAAACTCACAGATAATGCGCGGAAAATTGTCCCTGAAAATGAAGATCAAAGTGTTCGAACAATGCATCATGGATGTGTTCACGTATGGTACCGTATGTCTCTTACAGAGCGATTAGCAGAAAGGTTCAGAGTTGCGCAAAGAGCGATGGAGAGAGTTATGTGCAGAAATGCACGAATAAAGGCTAAAGAACAAGAGTAAGTGAGAAGTATTTACGAGTACCAATATCCACAGAGATACATACACCCACATTTAATATTAGTGTGATTCAATAACGTAACTCAGTGGTTATACGAGAAGTTGAAAGAGTCAAGTGCCATGTTTCCAGCGAATTGAAGTGTCGCAACCCTAGTCAACTTTAAAATGAAGTCTTAGCAATCCAATGCAGCTGTAGTTTTGAACTGGGAGTTTCAATGTAATAGGACCAAGTTGGGAGTTGATATCTTTTGTTCAGAAAGTTTATGTAACATGATATTGTAAAGTTTTATACACGTGTTCATATTTTCTGTACATTATTGGTTATTCAGTAGGTGAATAAAGCGTTTATCATCGGTAACTTTTGTCTAAGTCCGTAATAGTGAAATTAATTAATTTAATAAAATAATATGCACACATTTTTCATTACGGATAATTTTAGACAACCTGAAAAGAAGATAAGCTCCTACTCGTCGAGACACTTCCTGGGATTTTTCTCTTTCATATTTTATATACAATATTATTCTTGCACGAGACTTCCTTTGCAATGAATAAAGCTACCGCAATTTGTAAGGAACTACACGTTAAATCAGCCGTGCGATTCTCTAAGAGCAAACATCGTTGCATCTTTGACAACATCCGTGAAACAAATGACGAGATGACAAACGTAGGAAAAACAACCATAAGTACAAGAGCGATATCTCATAAAGGATTTGATATCCGCGAGCTCGTCGACGAATCATTAGAGAATCGCACGGCAGGATAACATGTAGTTTACCGTTCACCTCTTTTTCGCTTACCTAACCGACGTTGTCCTGGTCTGTGTCAGTTTTCCAACTATTCCAATATTCGTTTCCCTGAACACTTTATTTATAGAGTATTACAAAATTTAAAAAATAACACAGAAACAGCCCAGCTGCTCTCAATCTATGTGCTTGCTATTTGTATCTATACCAATAAAAGTGGTTGTGTTCCTATGTGTAAAAATGTAGGTACAGTTAAATTGTGAATTATTATTTTCAGCAAAATGTGTGAGCGTTCGAGCCGGAGAGACATGCGCAAAGCATTTAGTGGTGCGAGACGACAACGGACCAGCCATGCAAGTTGTATACTATGAAATAGATTTCATGTTGCCAGAACTGAAACCACCCTGCACTATCAGGTATGTCATTTATTCATCTGTAACCTTATCTCAGCACTTATCCATAACTACTAATGTTACAAAATAGGTAAAGTGCTAAGCGAGACGTCATCGACGCGGGCGTCCCGAACACTCCTTGAAAAAGGCCACCGAATGTGGTCGAAACTATAGCCGGACCTATCCAATAAATATTACGTGAGTAATCCCGTACCTATTTCTAATTCAAAATGAAATAGGTAAAGTTTGTGAGTTTGTTTGTAGGAACTACTGAAGTCATTTTGATGAAAGCAAGGCTGCAAGGAGATAGATTGTATGAAGGGATACTTTTTAACATTGACTTCATCATGCATCGCCACAGGGGTGAAACTGCGGGGCGTAGCTAGTGTGGGATAAAGTGTAAAGTAAAATTCCGCCTAAAAGTGTAACTCTCATAATTATATTGTGCAACTTTAGGTGGACAAACGACCTGATAAAGGTCGCAGGACAACGTTGGATGCTGGTAGCTTCCAACCGGTCGGTGGAAATTTGTGGAGGAGGCAAATGTTCAGCAGTGGGCGCCCTACGGCTGAGATGATAATGATGATATTGTTCAAAAACATTTGGCATTGGTTTTTAAAGACGGTAGATCGTCAAACGTCAACCCTTATTGGCAGTTATCCTTGTTAGTACTACCCCCACTAGTAAGCTTAACGGATACACGGCAACATCAGAAGAATAGTCTCTTTATACACTTTGGATACCTATAGTTCACTTTTACAGCTACTTGGGAGGATACCCAAAAGTCCAAAACTTCACTGAGCCCATCGTCGCATCACGTCCATATTCACGATTTGTAGGACTATGAACGTTAACTGGCTGTTTTCTGTAATGTAAGAAAACTTAACTGGTAATTTCGGCTTGCCAGAAAAAGTGTCATGCGACTATATAATTATGTTTATCTACACTAATGTTGTAACATTCTACTTATGTTTCCAATACTTGACTTATAATTACTACTGTTATAAAACAGACAACAAAACACTCAATTTAAGCAATTTCACATGATGGTATAATATCCCCATCGATATCGTAAAATCTCATTATAACATCAATAGAACGCGACCAATTAACGTGGCGAGCCTTATGTCAAAATCCTCATACAAGTTGTATAAAAATTTGATATTAGGCTGGCTTTTGAAAACAGTTGGGTTATACGTGAAAACTTCGTCGAAACTACTAAACTTACATACACAAAACTCTTTGGTAAGATCTTGTGCCAATTAAATAAAAAAAGAACAGCGCGCGCTCGCTCCTGATTGGCCCTGCGCGCGCAGCTGCATTTTAATGGCGGCAAGTTCACTGTGACAATAAATACGCGTGAATTTAATGTTTGTTTTGTTTTTAAAATACAAATTAAAAGTTAAAAATGGATAGCGACGATGATATTTGTACGCCTCCGGATATTCTAGAATTGGCAACAAAAGTAACTCACAATCTTTTGCCAGAAAAATCTAGAAAATTATATGAAAATGAATATAATAACTTTTTGGCATGGAAGACCGAAAAGAAAACTACATCATTTTCTGAAAATGTCATTCTTGCGTATCTCAAATACCTCTCCGACAAATTCAAACCATTTTCTATGTGGGCTAAATATTCTATGCTCAAGTCCACACTGAGTATCTACAACAATATTGGTATCACGAAGTATTCAAAGGTCATAGCGTTCCTGAAACGCAGTTCAGAAGGACACAAGGAAAAAAAGTCCTTGACGTTTACATCAGGTCAAATAAAGATGTTCCTGGAAGATTCCCCAGATATTTTTTATCTTTTTGAAAAGGTAAGTGTATTTTAGTTCTGTTATTTAATCTACCTAGTACTTACGTACTACACACGCAAGTTATCTAGACACTCCGTTTAAGCGCTTTGTGTATAAATTTGGTAGTAGGTACGTCAGACACTTTACTACTTCATAAATCATAGTTTTTGCCTTGGCTATGTACCTCAAGCTTATTATATCGTTTATTGTTACAGGTTGCACTAATCTTCGGCATAATGGGGGCATGCCGAAGGCAAGAGCTATACAACATCCAGTTCGATGAAGTCTCTAACATAGACGACAGTACAATCATGGTGAAAGTTTCGAAAACAAAAACGAAAATAGATCGTTCTTTCGTTGTGACGGGCAACTGCTATGCCGTATGTAAAAAATACATGGAACTTCGACCCACCCCCTGTCGAAACCCTGCCTTTTTCTTGAGCTATAGATCGGTGAAGTGCGTCGATCAAAGAATTGGTATTAATAAATTTGGTGCTCTGGAAAAAACTATCGCAAGTTTTTTGAATCTGCCTAACCCAGCGTTGTACACGGGGCATTGCTTCCGGCGCACCTCGGCGACCCTTCTCATAGATAGCGGTGGTGATTTGACCGCACTGAAACGACACGGGGGGTGGAAGTCTTCTACTGTGGCTGAAAGCTACATTGATGAGTCTTTAATGAATAAAATTCAAGTCTCAAATACGATCTTGAACAGTATAGAAAACAAGACGAATGAAGTAATTATAAATATTCCGACTCCGTCTACGAACTCTACTGCTTGCCCCGCGACCGCTACAGCTGCTGGATCAATAATTAACATTAACTTTCAAAATTGTACCATCCAAAATTTGAACAATTATTATAAATAAACTATTGTCAGCTTTTACTCTTGTTGTTTGATTAATTGCATTAGTGAATATAAAGTAGTGTATGCAACTGCATATAACACGGGTATTAAAACACTCGTTACTATTATGAAACTCGCTGCGCTCGTTTCATAAACTCACACTCGTGTTTTAATTTTAATACCCTTCATTATATGACAGTTGCATAAACTACTATTATCTCACCTCATACAGAGTGATGATGAGACCTACGATACCTAGATTACACTTCCCCTTAAACATTTACACAATTTCTTCAGGTCCCAAACTAGGGAGAGCCCATACTATGGTAACTTAACCCTTTGCGTACTAGTGACGTAAGTTTACGTGAGTTTCATTCATAAATCTTTTGTTCTAATTATCACGGTATAGTAAGGGTTAATTACTGAAATACATATACATACACATATTTCACTGTTTTAAACTATCACGCAGTTACATGCACCATGTTCACGGGAAGACATTGATTGTCTTCCCGTGAACATGGTGCATGTAACTGCGCCGAAATATCGGGAGCTCATTCCACAACCTTACCTCGGTAAATATCCCGTTAATAATCATATAACTTTAGATACACATATTTATACACACCCAGACACCAGGTCAAACAGCATAAAAATGTTTGACTTTTTTGGGGATCGAACCCGGGACCAGCGGCTTAAAAGACAGGGTTGATACCAACTGCCCCAACCGGCCAGTCTCTTTACTCAGGTCTTAAATACTATATGGTAAATATTAATGAGATAACACATATTTCGTATGCAGCTCTTAAAGCCTAATGATAAAGTACTGTAGCATATAGGTACGCATTTACCCCTTATGTCTATGCAATTAATGCATAAAATGGCTATTGATATCGAATTAAATTTTGATAAACTTATTTTTATAGGGTTATAGGCAGAATGATGGCAGGAACATGCAGATTGCAAGCGTACAACGTGCGTCTGGCAACAGGAGACGACGTCGCAACATTGCCGCGTCGGGCCGCTGTTGCCGCGCATCATGTTACCAAGCTCTGCAAGGAATATGGCCATAATGCACCACTAGCTTAATTATGTCAGTTTGTTTGGACACATTATGCTTCAATGCAAGAATTAACTTTAAAAACGAGATATTAACCCTTCAAGGGTAGATGTCATTTTAACAATGAAATTTCTATTGTGTCTGGCTGTGCGACCTTTGATGCATTAACCATGTATTGTATTTATTTTAAGCTGCCGTAATATCGAGTATTTCGGCAGTTGCATGCGCCATGTTCACGAGTAAACAGCAGATTGTTTTAAGCCCTATTCAGACCTGAGCGCTATTCGCTACCGCTATGGATAGCGGAAAATACCGCGAAACTTGTACCGCCGGACGACCCGGGAGCAGGTAGCGATATTATGCTCCCTGCCCTCGCTCCACTAACCGTTGACAACGGACAACGGATATCGCTAACGCGGTAACGATATCCGCTTTGGTGTGAACAGTGAAATTAACGCTTAACCTCTCGGATTTCTCTATCGCTTACGGTAGCGAATAGGCCTTACTCGTGAACGCTGAACATGGCGCCTGCAACTGTGCCGAAATATTGAAGGCTGTTCACTCGCGAAAGCGAAAGCTCAAAATGATACAACAGATATATGATAAATATCCCGTTTTTTAAGTTAAAAACTTACATTATGCCTAATTAACAGATACAACACAGCTTTGTAACGTTGTTGCTACATATCATGTTGCCAAACTCTGATAGGAATATGAACCTATTGCAACACCAAATTGAAATGTCTATTTCATAGGTATATCTAAATCTTCGAAATGTTAAAATTTTTATTACTTATAGTATAGGGTACCTAGTTCGAAATTGTTTTAAAGTTCTTATTAAATTATATTCCTCCTAAAACCTTGGAACGAGAATGAGTAAGAATTATTATTATTAACTATATTGTTTTGAAATAAAGTAAATTGGTCATAATAAAGCTGATACAACATATAATTAATATCGAGTTCACACATGAGTGATGCGATTTTTTATTTCTTCCCTCACATGCTAGGTATGATTAGGATGTGATTATCTACAGGTTTTATTTCACAAACACAAAATTGTCATTGGTTTTCAAATGTTTTCTCTTCTGGTTTTGGCAACCAGTTTTCTATTACGGATAACGTGCCTATTGAATTTCGGCTATATATTAAACACATACACGCACTCTCTTCGTATAAACTACAAATATACATTCAGGAAATAATATATTACATACTAATAGTCCCTATATTATATTTTTACCAACCGTAGGATCATCTGTTTTTTGAGTAATTTAAGTTTAATCTGCTTGGTTGACATTTTGCGGAGTAAAATGTTCGTTCCATTTTCAAATATCTACAGTTATGAAATTTATACCAATCCCACTCTAAAATAGTAGTTTATGCAACTGTCATATAATACCTAATTATATGCAGTTGCATACACTATTTTATTTAATCTCATGACAATTGTGCTACTAAAGTTTTATCCAACAATATATTACTCAAATGCGTATGTACGAAATAGCGCCAAAATGGAAAAAGTCTTCTTCTTGTTTGTATGGCTTGTGCGGCGTAACCACAATTTTGCCAATATCAGTGGAAAAAGTCTGTTATTGGTCTATTAACTCGGAACCAGCGCGCTCACCACAGAAAATGTGTACTTAAATTAAATTGAAACCTCCTTGGTATGGACACATTGTACTTTAATAATAAAAAAATGTTTTAAAGCATTGTTTTGTCAGGAAAATAATGATTTAATTTAATTTATTAATTTTCTTAAAGAAGTAGTCGTACCTATGTAAATAAAATATGCCAATAAAAGTCTGTATTTCATTCCATAATTAGAATATTACCGAATGAGATTATATAAAGCTTATTTTATTCACTGAAAATAGTGAATAAAAAGGCCTTTTAATCACTATTTTGAAGTTTGAATTTAGAAAGCACTAATTTATTCGATCTCCATCTCAATGCTTCTACAACATCCTTGCGCAAAAAATACTCGATACTCCTTGCGCAAAGAATACTCGACATACAAATTCTTTGTGCAAATAACTCTTCGAGATTTGATTGGTCGATATTTGAGACAAGAAGTTTAGCATTAGAATAAAAACTGTATTGCGTTCTTCGATGCCATTACAGAAAAACATATGTAATAATAATAATAAGAAAATTACTTTTATGTTTAATAATTCTTCCAATTTTAATGTGCATTTTAATTAATGTAACCTTTCCTTTTTTCGTCATGAAGTGTTTTTCGCTTTAGTAATTTATTTTTCTCATAGTCATGGTATAAAGTATAGTATGCAACTCTTGAATAAAACGGATTTTTATCGAGGGCCATGAATCACTGGCATCGCTCAGGTTTCTAACACTTGAATAACTCGCTACGTTCGTGATTTAATCATCACGAATCACTCCCTACGGTCGTGATTCATACGTTAGAATCCTTCACTTACTCGTGATTCATCTATGGCCCTCGCTTTAAATCCGTCCTTTATTCACTAATTGCATAATATACTATTCTTATATAGCACTTATTCAGCCGTTAACAAGACGGATTATCAAATCATGGTAAATCAACTTCGATTTAAGTACAGTATAGAAAGTTGTCAAGATACTAAGCATATATGAGAAAATAAATGACGATGAAAAAAGACTGCTTGCATGTCTATGTCTTTCAGTAAACTAAAAGCCTTTATGTAAGTAATACTAAGTGCTTGATTTTGGCTGAGAGTTTTTTATTTTATCATCGAGTTTTATTTTTAATAGTAGATTATGCACCAAAGGAGTAAGGCAGTGTCTTACGTCCACTGGCGGCATATTCGACACTGAGCGTAGCGGGGACTCTAGAGTTAATTAGCAGCGCAATAACTGAGCGCAGCGAGGGGATTTAGATTGAACATCCGAGCGTAGCGAGGGAGTTATGTAGAGTCCTGAGTAGAGGAGAATACTCTACTTTTCATACCTACTACGAGATAATAAAAACTCAGGGCTTCATAAAAAACCATTTATTTTAAATTCAAATAAAATAAAAGTTAATAATAATATTGGACACATTTGTTCAGTTATGGAGGGACAGAGTAATATTTTTGTTAGAAATCTTTTATTAGTTGTTATAATAACACCAAATAATTTTCGATTTTCGATTTATTTTGTCGATTTTCGAACAAACTTTTCACAATGCCCGTATCTACTCCGTACAAAGAGTTTTCCTACAAATAACTTTCCAAATCCAAATCTCTTTAATCCCTTGGGATCTTCATAGAACATGACCTCCCTGGGGATGTAATGCCTTGCTTTGCGTCGAAATTGTGTGATATGTTATTGGACATTGTCGAGCAAGTGGTATGAAAATACATGTACAATAAATACCTTACCTACTTAAATGTATCAGAATATCATAAAAAGTTTGCTCTAATGTAATGATTGTCTCTTCAACGTACCTCTGGGAGCTGCACCTGCGAACAGAAACTTTATTGCCTTCAGACATTGTGCTCGTAAAACATACGAATTTGAAGTTAATCCTGCAAACATTTTATAGCCTAATCAAGAATTACAAATTTATGCGTATCTGGCCTCGCTTGTTATCCGTGATATAGGTACCTGAGTCAACCTGTTTTAATTTAACCTACCTACTTTACATCAAATTAGTATTGGCAATATGAGTGAGTGCGCACGTGTTTTAGGGTTCCGTACCCAAAGAGTAAAACGGGACCCTTATTACTAAGACTCCGCTATCCACCCGTCTGTCTGTCTGTCTATCCGTCTATCACCATACTGTATCTCATGAACAGAGACAGTTGATTTTTTCCTTTTGCAGGCTCAATAGGCTAAATGCTTCGGATAAAACTTGGAATGAAGACTATTTATACCCAGGATTACTACTTAGACTTTGTATATCGATTCAGCTGATAGTTCTGGATGGATGGCGATAACTTCATTCCACGCGGACGATGCCACCAGTACAGTAGTCACTTCGTACTTTATTATTACAAACGCGAAAGGTAATGAAGCACAGATCGCAGAAACAAGGGAGATATAGCGGGGTCGGTGACGCAGCAACACGCCCAAAAACATAACAGATTGGTCGCGGTGGTTCGCAACTTTTGTATTATGTGACAGAACGCCGGTCGCGATATTGCATGTAAACAGTTTACAATGCTTGCTCTGAACTTACGAACATTCGAACGTTAAGTTTTAATACTGTAGTAGATAATTAACTAATTGAAGCTAACAGAATACGTTTACTCGCGGAATACGCCCGCTGCTTGCGACACCAGTTTTTGTACTCAGCGCAAGGATTGGCATCTCTCTAGATTTCTATGCTCTATGTGGTAAGTAAGTGAGTGGTGATGTATGTGAGAGTCAGTTTGTACACATCGCACGAAGGAAGCAAGATCCTGATAGATATCATTAAGCGGTTGTAAAGATGGTTACTTGAACGAGGCTCCGTAAGTTATTTGAACTTTAAGATTATAAAATTCCAATTTTGGAACATTTCATTATTTAATGTTATATTGAGTATATAAGGTAACCATAGCATAGTAATTTTACAAATTATAATCTGTGGGCTACTCCCACCATTACGCCAGCGTTCCGAAAGCGGTATTTTAGTACTTCACATACAGTACTAAATACCTACCTACCTCATTCATACACGTCTACATTACACCACACACAGTACATAACATATATATTTACAACATCAATTCATAACTACACAAATATTTATTTACATGTCTAATATGTATTTACATTATACATTTTATATTAACACATTATAATATATTATACCGACGACGAATGCCGCGTCAACATTAAGTGCATTGGAGCCGCGCATCGTATGTGTAGACGTAATGTCACATCGCCACAGGTGCGGCGCGAGAAAGAGACGGACGTACGCACAGCCGCATGCGCAGCTCGCCGCAGCCAGCCAGTCAGTCAGTGACAGACGCTCATGCGACGCGAAGCCCTCGCCGCTTTACGTAATTTTCTCCCGCGCGATCGATGCTTAGCTTTGTTTACCTCCGCGCCAAATCTAATACTATCGCTGTCATCTTTGTTTGTTTTCATTTGTGTTCGCTTACTCGCCTTCTATTATTTATTTAAATCTGTGTGTGGACTGGAACAATATACGCCTGACTGTGTTGTGCACCTGGGACTTTGATTATCAACACCCATCGCCCAAACCACCCACAATCTGAAAAATGAACTGCCCTGACGTGTTTATTAAAATTCAAATGACTTACGGAGCCTCGTTCAAGTAACCATCTTTACAACCGCTTAATGATATCTATCATGATCTTGATACCTTCGTGCGATATGTACAAACTGACTCTCACATACATCACCATCATCATCATACATTTTTGTGTTCAGTTACTTATAAAGTCCAAATTTGAATAAGTATTTAGAAATAAGTGAGTTTTTTGCCGCATGCAGACCACGTCAAGACGTGTTCATTGTGAAAAACTGTAGATACTTACTTGATGATTTTTGCAAATAATGAGTTCTTAAAGTAAGGCGACGATACTCAATACAAAATTAATCGATCTTCAAATTAAAGTTGTATCTATTAATTCTTATAAACTGTAACAGCAATCTATTAATTTGACCAAATTCTGGCTTACTTGCTTATATGTATGTTTTGTTTGAACTACACGAAGGCATGTATTAAAATGAAGCTAAGCGAAGAACAGAATCAAAATAGTTTCACGCTTATAACCATAAAATAACACCGTTTATGTAATACATAATACAGATATATTTTTAGTTAAATGTAATGTAATAAATGAACCACAATAAAATAACGTAAGCATTTTATTTTAATTTTATTCGTATTTCTAGGTCAATATAAGTTTACCTTACCCTCTCCTTACACGTCCTCATATTGTACCTATTTACTTGACCCTACATTTTACTTTGTACCTTAGTTCGTACCTGGCCAAAATAGAAAAATAGTTTCTCTACTCGCTACTAGTCACCTAGTAGCGAGTAGAGAAACTATTTTTCTATGTGGCCACAGAGCACCAACTCCCGCGCCCCTGTTCACTGGCTTATTCTGTATAGAAAACGTAATGGCACATTTTTTTGTTTCTTCTCTTATTATCGGGAAGATCAAGAGACTGAGCAAGCGCCGAGTTAAACCGCGTTTTGACGGTAAGAGTTGACTCGTAAAAGTATATTATGACAGAGTAGCCTTCATCGAACAATTGACCGAGTGCACACTTATGCCGGTTACAACGATACAAGTATCATCAGAGTGAATGTCAGAGTATCTACTCTACGTCAGAGTCAATTCTTATCGTCAAAACACGCTTGAGTCTTGGATATATATAGTCTGATTTATCTATGCTCGTTATGTCGTCAAATGTTCATTTATATGGCTGTAAATGGCTCATAGCTGACTCATCATACCCCTGAGTAAGTAAAATGAAATGAAATGAATTGAAAACTACATGACTATGTAGCCAATTTAAACATTTTAACGACTTGTTACAGTTACAACCAATTTATCAGACAAGCTGGTGATTATTTTAATATGCTCTCGTTTAGTTCAAACAAAACAAATTGAGTAAGTAAGCCAGAATTCAGTTCTTGTCTAAATATTTCAGATAAATTTTCAACTTAATAAATTGCTGTTACAGTTTATGATGTAGATACGACTTTATTTTTAAGACGTCAAGAAATTGCTAGTAAATATTAGTACGATACGAGACCTATATAGTCACCACGTCCTTACAAGGGTGTCACTTTAGCACATCCTTCAAATTCAAAATTCCGAATTTCTTTATTTGGAACTACACTCGGTTCCAAAAATAACGGGTCAGTCACAAAAATTGAAATACCTCCAGAACTGTAAAAGCTAGATCAATGAAATAAAAAACAGAATAAAGACTTTTTAGTTGCGCTTCTAATAGCATATTATTTAAACTGGTTGATGAAAAAAACTTCATTAGAAAATCAAAATTTAAAAAAATGACTATTTTTAAAAACAAAATTTTTGTTTCATGTCATTATGGATGCTTTCCATTTCTATTCTGTCACAAAAAAATTTATCGTGAACGTCTTCCACGTGCATAATTATTATTCTGTGAGGTGAAGCATGGCAGTCACGCTAGAGGAATGTACCAGAATCCTAACTTTTTTGGAACTTGGGCGGAGCCAGCGTGAAACAGCCAGAAACATTGGTGTATCTTTGTCGACTGTTCAGCGGGTAGTCCAGCGGTACCAAGAGACCGGATCACACCTTAGAAGACCAGGAAATGGCAGACCAAGATGCACAACGGCCAGGGAAGACAGACAACTGGTGGCTACAATGCTCCGAAATCGTTTTCAAACTGCTGTTGGTCTAAAAACTCACTTTATTCGCTTTGGAGGTGGCAATTTAAGCGCTCAAACAGTAAGAAGACGTCTTGCTGAAGCAAATTTGAAACCATTGAGGCCCGCAAATGGCCCCAAACTGGAACGGGGACATCGAATTGCAAGACAGAGATACGTGCGCGAACACCTAAACTGGACACTAGACGATTGGTCTAGGGTAATGTTCACGGACGAGTCTAAATTCATGCTTTATAAGCATGATGGTAGGCAGTTGGTGTACAGAAGACCAGGGGAGCGCTTCCATCAAGCGTGTGTGGAGGAAAAAGTGGCGTACGGTGGAGGCTCCGTACAAGTTTGGGCTGGGATTTCTGCTGAGGCCCGCACCGAGCTGGTGCTCATTCAAAATGGAACTCTAAATGCAGAGAGGTACGTGGAAGAGATCCTCAATGAACATGTAGGTCCTTTCATGGCCAGGATGGACCGGCATGGCATATTAATGCATGATAATGCGCGTCCCCATACCGCCAGAATTGTACATGACTACCTTGAAGAGGTCGGTATCGAACTCATGCAGTGGCCAGCGCGAAGCCCGGACTTAAACCCCATCGAGCACGCCTGGGACGAGCTTCAGAGATGCGTGAAAGGTCGAAACCCCCCACCAATCACGCTTCCCGAGCTCATACAAGCACTGGTGGAGGAATGGGAAGGTATTCCTCAGCACCGGCTCCGAAATTTGGTGTACAGCATGCCTAATCGCCTGGAAGCTGTCAGAAGAGCTCGTGGAGGCAATACAAAGTATTAAATGAAGAAAGTGATGAAAAACAGCAAAAAAACAATCATAAAAAAAATGTAATCTTAAGAAAAATATGACCACTTTAGTTTTTTTTTAATTTAAGATTAATATTGTGGGTGTAACTAAGTTTTATTTTATTTTTTATCTGTATAATTAAATTCTCAATTGAACAGTCTTCGTTTCATTAGGATGGCATACGTAGTTCGGGAGATATTCGGGTTTATGTGACTGACCCGTTATTTTTGGAACCGACTGTATAACATTATTTAGCTACTAACGTATGAGAATCGATGACATCTGCAGAAGTGTACATAACTGTGTCGCAGATGTCAACGCCCTCCTCCGGAAAAATCGTACAGAAAATCCCTTACTAAAAACAAAGTTTAGAGGTAATTAAATTTCTAGTATGTGTACACATAATTGAATATAAAATAGGGTAAAAACGTAATTAAATTTTACAAAAATATATGTTTGAATCAGAGAGTAGTATGACTTGAAAATAAATGTGTGTGTTTGCGTCAGGGAGTGTGTATGTATGTATGCATGTGTGTGTCAGTGTGAAGATATTTCAATACTGTCAAGAGATTATAAGTGGTCCCTGTGTAACACCTAGCAGATGACCTCCGAGGGAGGACGGAGCAGGATATTACCTCCGCCATCGGGATGCAAATCGTAAGTGGCGAGGAAACCCGACCTACTTTGTGGTAGGCCACTTGTGCAAGAGGACATCTTGATTGGTACCACCCCAGTGCCAGATATTCTGCCGCGAAGCAATCATGCGTAAAACTGTGTTGGGTGAAGGGCATTGTGTAAAGTGAAATTACTGTGCGAAAGACATCTCAAAAACCAATGTGGGGGGACGAGCTTAGTGAAGTTTCTGGATGGCACTGTCATAGACAAGCCTAGCATCAGACACACGACTTGCCCGTTTTTTAACTTAATTGCGTTACACATAAGACTGCACCTTAAGTGTTTTAGTCGACTTCAAAAGCAAGATGAGGTTTCCTATTTCGTCCGTATATTTTAATTTATGTGTATTTAGATATACAGATAACTTCGTCGGTTATGAACCGATTCTAACGACTCTCTTTTTGTTTGCTAGAGTACACATCCGAGGTCGTCCCATTTAAAGTTTATCAAATTTGTTTTAATTGTTTTCTCATATTCTTTATTGTACACAAAACACAGATACAGTGGAGGTATTAGATAAAAGCATGTACATAGGCGAGTTTAACCCTAAAGAGAGTTTTCTTCCAGCAAACCTTAAGGACAGAGAACTAAGTATAAGTAAGTAGGTTTCTGTGTACATCAACCAATAAGATATAAAATAATCATGATACTACTACTACTACATAATAATATCAAGACCCTATATATACAAACATAATATATAAATATAAAAATATAATACTAAACAATATATATATATATATATATATATATATATAAATCATTATAAAATACATATTAGTGTAAAATACATATGAGTTTCAAATACATATTAGTCTATTATAAATATATAAGTCATACAAACATACGCCAATTAAGAATTAGTTGGAGAGGTAATACTCTTTTACTGTCGCTTTAAAATCATCCAGAGAACGGCTAGCACGGATATTCGCAGGAAGTGAATTCCACAACCTCACAGAAGTCACACTAAACGAGCCACCATATAAAGCAGTCGTATGAGGGGGTATTTTGAGAATAAGGGATTTGTACTCCTGCATGCAACATCGCGTGGCACAAGTTAGTCAAAGCGCTCACGCAGGTAAGAAGGAGCACGAGGGCTAGACAATATTGTGTAAAGAAAAGAAAGAAAATGCAAGTCTCTGCGCTTGCGGATCGGAAGCCACTTTAATTGAGATCTATACTCTGACACATGGTCGTACTTACGCAACCCAAAAATGAATCGTATACATACATTTTGAAGACGCTCCAGTTTGTTCAAATTCTCTTCCGTGGCGTCTAAAAAACATACATCCGCATAGTCCAGAAGAGGAAGGAGAAGGGTTTGAGCTAATGTTACTTTAGTTTTGAAAGGCAAAAATATCTGAAGACGTTTAAGGGATTGGAAAGAAAAGTTAACCCGTTTACTCAGGGCGTTGACGTGAGTAGCCCACGACAATTGGCTGTCAAACATTACACCCAAGTTTTTGGCAGTTTTAGTGTACGGAATCGGGACGTTATCGTACATAACTATCGGAAGATTTGAATGATCTAATTTATTAAGCATATACGTGCTACCTATTACCAAAACTTGTCATTTAGAAGGGTTGACTAGTAGACCAAATGATTTAGCCCAGTTATTAATCTTTTCCAAGTCCAAATTGAGCATTTCAATGGCTTCATGAACCTCATCAGCCTTGAAATGTCGATACAATTGTAAGTCATCAGCGTAAAGGTGAAACTGAGAGGAGAGTACAAATGTTACAGTATTAATAAAAACTGAAAAGAGAAGTGGGGACAGGACTCCCCCTTGAGGAACGCCAGCTGAAAGGTCACACCAACCAGAGAGGTTCCCGTCATAGCGGACGCACTGAGAACGTCCTCTCAAGTAAGAGTCGAACCAAGAGATAACAGAGGGAGAAAAATTTAGAGAGGACAAGATACCTAGGAGTATGTCATAGTCGACCGAATTGAATGCACTGCTGAAATCCAGCAAAGTCAGAACAGTAAGTTGTTTGTTATCAATGGCCCAGCGAATATCATCGGATACTTTAATCAATGCGCTAACTGTGCTATGGCCAGGACGAAACCCTGATTGAAATGGACTCAGCAGATTGTAAAAAGCAAGGAAAAAAGAAAGTTGCTTTTGCACTACATTTTCCAAAACTTTGGACAAGATAGGTAAAATAGAGATGGGCCGAAAATGAGATAATGAAGAGGGATTATTAGTTTTGGGTAATGGGATAACGAAGGCTTCTTTCCAGTCAGAAGGAAAAGAGCTAGATTCTAAAGAGTGATTAATAAGATGAGTGATTATGGGGACAAGTTCTGCAGAAATAGGTTTTTTGAGTTAAACTCCAATAACTGAACAGTGTTTCGTCTATTTTGATGATATCATCATTGACGGTGAATGACATCGATCCCGTAATTAGCAACGGTTATTACCGGAGGAAATAATATTTTTTACCAAAAAATGGAACCGACTTCAAACAAAAAAGTGTGAAATAACTTATCGGTACCATGCGCACAATATTGTAATTATAGGTACTTTTGAACTATCATCACCAATGAAGTGAAAGACTACAAAGTATCTTAATAAAAACATAGAGTGGGAAGCAAAAAGGTAAAATGAGATTTATACATTCAAAGGAAAACCTTGTAACTGCTGCGTTCCTGTAACAAGCGGAATCCGATTGGCACCTGAGACGTTTCGTTTAGTTTCCGTCCAATATTTGATATTAAAATTACATGGCTGTTGCTAGAGTTTGTTTTATAGATGGAATATGTAGCAGGAAACGAATTCCTTCTATTTAGATGTATCATAATACTACTTTGCCAAGGTAGGTTTACTCATGTAGGGTTTTTTTTCACGGAGGCGCCTGATTGTAAGCAATATACCTACTCATGAAAGTTACCTACCGCTTGAGCTGAATTTTGCGAGGCAGCAATGCACTAGCTGGGAGACAATGGGTTTCGAGTGTCATTCAAACAATCATTTGCACTTTCTACAAATACCTGGAAACAGAGATACAGCAGTGCTCACAAACTACTGTTAGAATGTCTATCACTGCTGTGGCACTAACCTGGAAAAAAAACCTTAGAACCAATAAGTACGGTATCCTGGTAAATTGCAATCACTTATGTAACAGTGTCTACAAAAAGAAATATAAGGGTATACGAGGTGTGATCGAAAAATACAGCGAGATTTTCTAGCAGTAATTGCTGACGCTATATTCATATGAAATAGTGAACCAAAAAGCCTAATTCGTTGAGGTTATAGAGTTTTAAAAGTTGTCGCTTGTCAGTCCGTTTAAGGATCTGCCCAAAGAGAAAAACCGGAAAACGCTATGTTTTTCGTCGCACAGTCTAGACATTTAAAATTTGAAAAAAATACAGTGCATAGTTAAGAGTAGAACTGTTTAGAAAGTGGTGTGAGCGACTTAGAATCGGCAATGAGTAGGTTGAAGATAAGCATTGATATGAATGACAACTGTTATAGGGGGCTGAAACACAATAGTATACATTGTACACCGAGGGGAGAAAACGATCTATTTCTGTTCGCGAGTATGTTTAAGTCCGACGCGCAGTGAAGAGCTTAAAACTCGAGAACAGAAATTGAACTTTCTACCGAGTGATACATGCACTTTATACTACACCTACGAGGACAATAAAATAGTTACCTACCTTCATTAGTAAATAATTGTTGCTTATTACACCAAACACCATATCGCAGCACGTGATTTCAGCCAATATATAGTATTATCTATGACTTCAACTATGAGCTTGAATAAAAAAAACCACCGCCGCAATTTTTTTGATTTTTATTAAATTTTGTTTTTTACTAAATTGATAAATTAACCGTACTTAGGTACTTAATAATTTTATTTTATAAAATTATTTTCCATAATGTCATGTAATAGTGAAAATGACGATTTTATAGTGATGCTCTGGAGCATTATGTAAGAAATCAAAGACATCTTGAGTTTTTGAGCTGTATTTTTTATTTATAGTGGCGTCATCACTATAAAATCGTCGTTTTCACTATTACATGACATTATGGAAAATAATTTTATAAAATAAAATTATTAAGTACCTAAGTACGGTTAATTTATCAATTTAGTAAAAAACAAAATTTAATAAAACCAAAAAAAATTGCGGCTGTGGTTTTTTTATTCAAGGTCATAGTTGAAGTCATAGTCTATATATTGGCTGAAATCACGTGCTGCGATATGGTGTTTGGTGTAAATTAACTTTCATAATATATTATTATTTTCAACGTGGTGCATGTAACTGTGCCGAAATATCGGGTGCTCCAAAAGCAACTAAATCGTGGTCTACATCTTGTGAGTACTAATTATAACTTAGTGAACAACCGCGAATGTCTAAAACAGTGTTTTCCATAAAATGTTCCTTCCAAAGATATTAGTATACTCTGTCCTTCTATAACGGGACAAATGTGTTAAATTTGAATATTAACTATTAATGTGTTTTACTTTTAGGTAAATAACTGCTATTTTAAAGCTCTGAGATTTTATTGTCTCGCAGTAGATATGAAAAGTAGAGTATGCACTTCGAAGATAAAGCCTGTCTTCGTCTTGGGCGACTTTAACCCCTCGCTTCACTCAAGACTATCCCCTCGCTGCGCTCAGGGATTAACCCCGTTACACTCAGGGTTCAATATACCGCCCATGACGTAAGACACTGCTTTACTCCCTCGGTGCATAATCTACTATTCATACAACATATCTGCCCTGCTACGAAAGGAAAAAATGAAACCATATAACTTTTCCCGCCGCACATTTATAAGGGAGAAATGACAAACTTTGTAACCCGTTTATGAGCTAGCAATGAGACACTTTCTGAGTGGGCGTGGTATAAATATATTATTTTCATTTAGAGACTTACTTATATAATAAATACATAAATACCAACTTTTGAAAAACGTCTATATTTGGTTCGGTTTGAAAAGCACAATACTTAAATTTACTCCTTCTGTTCAATTGTGGGTTAAATTAGTACAAATTTAGAAAGTTTGTGCTCTCTAAACTTGTCTAAACTGTAAGATTACCCACAATTGAACAGAATAATTGTATTTTTAAAACTTTCATTCCTATGTTGATGATTTGATGATATCATCATTGACATCCCGTAATTAGCAAGGGTCACTATAAAAAGAGCGAAAAATATATTTTATTCCAAATAAAAGGAACCTCAGGGAAGGGAACTTCAACACCAAAAAGTGTGAAATAATACGTCGGAATTGGTACCATGCACACAACATTGTGTTATGTACTTTTAAACTATCATGGTACCGACTTCGACTAGTTATTTTACACTTTTTGGTGTCGAAGAAAATTTCATTATTTGGTAAAAAAATGTTTTTGTATAAACAGAAGAAGAACAACCATATTTCAGAGAATTTTAGCTTAGTGTACTGCACAAGCGAATCAATAGGTATATATACCAATCTTATTATTTTGTTTGAAGTGTTCAGATTTTGTAAAAAATTTCAATCGGTGATCGAATTTTTTTCAGCGTGGCAAAGTAATAGAAGCACCTAAACGTCTGTCTTCGGTACGTAAGATTGCTTGCTCGAATGCATTACTAAGGTAGCAGAATTTTATTTTTATTTAAATTTCTTTCTTTTCTTTATTCTTGTGCGCTGCTAGGCTAAAAAAATGCCAGACTGGCCCGCGCCCCCCTTTTAAATGCAAATTACATTGCCCTCGAAGCGTTACATTGAAAATTAAAGAGGTTTTTACCTACATGATTTAAGACCAGTTTAACTTCTGCACATTTTTAATGAGTTATATGATTATTAACGGGATATTTACCGTGGTAAGGTTGTGGAATGAGCTCCCGATGTTTCGGCGCAGTTACATGCACCATGTTGACGGGAAGACTGAAGAATGCGGGTGGTTGGTCAAAAAGTTTAAAAGTTAGGTGCAGACATAACGATCTACCCTCTTTCTTAGTCTTTTGCTACGGTTATCACTGGAACTCGAACTCGATCCTAAGTCCCGACAAAACACACTCACTGTATCACTGCGTATAGTATTTTGAACGCGGACTTTTATTTTTACACAACCTTATACTGGATTCCACGCACTGGCGAGTTGAAAACCATCACCTCGATTGAAATTCTGACATTTCGAGATCTCAATAGTTTCCTTTACTAGCCTTGGTATGTAATGGAGTTCGGTGGACAAGATTTTAGGGTTATGCAATTCAATCCAGTGGTTAGGACCCGCGTACAGCAGATGCTCAGCTATGGCAGATTTGTGTCTTTCATTGTTTTTTACATTCCACAACCTTACCACGGTAAATATCCCGTTAATAATCATATAACTTTAGAGAACAACCGTGATAGTTTAAAACAGTATTTTTAACGATGTTTTGGAATTGAACTTTGACTTAATGTTGCACAATATTTGCATTAAGTAATGTAATCTAGATTATTGTTCATTATCAAATACTTCGTTTGTGTAAACAACAGCCATTACAAATAGTTTATTCATTAAACAAATGGCGATATTCCGAGATGATTATTCTAGAATGCTTGGCATTTGCCCAGCGCACAGATAGTGATCCGAGTACCTGCGAGCCGCAATATTTATGATGCTTCGTTTACATGGAGCAAATTCAGTATACAATATCGGAATAAAAATTGCAGATTACGATGCAAATGCTGAAAAATAAAGTATGACAAGAAAAAAGTACACTAGGTTGATTGTAGGATGAAATATTAATTTGAATATAACAGAGTAACCAGATGTCCCTCATCTCCTGAGTTTGGCCACGATCTCGTTACAATGCCAGGATTTTCTTACACAATTTACGTTAAAAAATTACAGTTTTGGTAAATTTATTCTTCGTAAATTGCTCGCCTTGCTCGTATTTCCGGTTTATATTATAAATTATTAAACGTTACCTTCAATATGATGAGCTAAGACCTGATTGGTAGCAAATGCTAACTTACGTACAAGTTGCAAATTAAACTAGTTAACAAGTACAATTTGAAAAATTTAATACCGACTTCCATTCTATTCAGTTTTTGGAGTGTAACTAAAAAACTACTAGACCGAATTGGATGAAATGTAAATGGGACCACACGGAAAGCACCAGCTTTAAAAAAAAAGTATTTTGAGAATCGGTTCACCCTATCGAAAGTTATGAGGTAACAAACATAAAAAAAACAAATACAATATTAAAAATTTAATAACGACTTCCATTCTATTCAGTTATTGGAGTGTATCTCAAAAACTACTGGACCTAATTCGATGAAATGTAAATGGGATCACACGGGAAGCACCAGCTTTCAAATAAAAAAAAGAATTTTGATAATCAGTTCACCCTATCGAAAGTTATGAGTTAACAAACACAAAAAAAATAGTCGAATTGAGTACCTCCTCCTTTTTGGAAGTCGGTAGAAAAACATTGTTCCTACTTATGATTTAACCTGGCCATTAAGAGGTTATAAATTAAAGTAAGTAGTTAGTCTTTTTTGCGAATACTCAGCTATTTTGTTTATACCTACATAATTAGACGAATGTCTGAACTCTCTTTAGGCGTTTCCTTTCTACATCACGTTAATAAGGCCTCTTTACTTAACAAGCCCTGTCATAAATCTAATAATTTTCGACTAATACAATGAAGGCTTTGCAAAATTTCTACATTTTCTGACTCAATTTATATATTGTAAGACCACGGCACTGATAGATGATAACCAATTTTTCCTTGGGTTCATTTTAAGGTTACAAAAACTCTAAGAAAAAGTCAATCTAAATTAAAAGTAGGCGATCATAAATTTTATAAAATCAAATTAGATTAGACAGAGCTGAGTTCAGTTTCACTGCATTTTTCCTATTTCAGCATTAAAATCCTATTTACCATAATATGAGAATAAGAGAGCGAATGAGATACATTTACAAAAAACCGTAAAAAAATTAAATATAGGACTACCAGTTTTTAAGTTTGTGTTAAATTACGCGGTTTTAATCCTGCGGTCGACCATGGAATCATTTTTTTTAAGTAATGATTCATCAAAGTCACGCCTGATGGAAAAACAAGATGGAATCAAGAAGCTATGCCGTTAATGCAGTTGTTGTATGCGTAAGCTGCGTTAATCGTCATCCCTATGATGACCTGAGTGATGATTTTTCGCGCCTCGCTTGAAAGTCCCAGGGTCATAGCTGCGAAGAAAAAAGTAGGCCGACAGACCATTATTTATGTTCAATTACACGACAGAGTTAAGAACTGTCAAACTTTTTGGTTCGTGATAAGATATTTGATTAGTACAATTGAATTATTATGATTGGCATCACGGATTCAGGAGGGCAGGGGATGTGTTCAGAAGGCATGGAAAGTATCGCAGCAACAAGTCCCGGAGAACTTGTTGCTAAAATCGTAAATATGGGCGCGCTAGTCGCAGTTAGTCCACGGTCGTGCCAGCATCATTTAATCAGAACAAAATGCCAAGTTGTGCTATCGTTGCGTGCAAGAACAAATGTGATAAGGGGAACTATAACAAACATGGGATATCATGACACATGATAATACAAGAATTCACATGTTATTATTCTAAAATCCATCATAATTCCAAACGAAGTTAGCAGAGCAGTAGAAAATGTTCAAACGGTGACAAAATTATAACATTGTTCAAAATTTAAATCCGTTGCGGCTGGTATTATGAAATTGTTTACAACTCAACAAACAAATGCCGCAATGTAGTATTGCGTTTAACCATACAATACAATATAAACAATAATCGATACTTTAACGAGCCTACTAAATATTGTAAATATACTTCTAATTATAAAAAAATAGCAGATATAATGCTGCGTGTCTGAGCCCAGATAATGTTCTGTAACAGCGGAACTGTTGCAGTCCAGGTTCTTCACGGAGCACATGCTTTCAGTGAATCTACTATATCCGCTTTGATAGAACGTGGGAAAAGTTTTTTGACCTACATAAGACGAGAGGCTATCAAGATTGGTACGCACCAGAATTTTAATAGAGATGGAGGATGGAGCCTGCCATCTAGCTGGATATTCTGTTTTCGTGGAGCTTATAGTACTGGACGAGATATGACCAGTGGCGATGTGGTGAACTCGCTCTGCCTGAGTGTTCCTGTCAGCACGGATAAAACCTCCTCCTTGCGTCGATTCCTTCGTCGGCATTTGCCTCTCCCGTACGATATCTATCCATCTATTCCGGCTGTCAACTGCACTGCACGAACTGCTTCAGTGACGTTTATGTTGAGAGTGGTGCGGATCTGATTTGTCCGACGCATTGGTCTCCTTCTTTTCGGTCGTTGCCTTCTATTCAGTGATGATTAGTTTTTATAGGTTGTCGCCGGCTTTACGGGCTATGTGGGCAAAGAACTCAAATATCCTTCGCAGGCATATGTTAGACAGCCTTGGTTTCTTGTCCAGTTTGAGTTCATTGAGAACTGATTGGTTAATTCTGTACGCAGTCCATGGAATCCGCAGCATTTTCTCCAACACCACGTTTCTAATAGCAAAACGCGTTGGTACAGCGGGGGCCAAATCCAAACTTGCATAACCCCGCGCTGGTACACCTAGGACCGCAGTCAAACCCCATTTCAGGAATTAATATAAACGTTAACTGTTCAAATATATAATACATTTCGGGTTATTAGATATTTTAATACAGTTGCTCAAAAAGTGGCGTATTGCAGGGACGTATAGCGTTCGGGATGTGGGCTATTACACACTCGTGCGTTCTCTTTCCGAACTGTCAAAATAATGTCTATTAAAATAAAAAACCAACCCTGAAGTTTTTACTATAAAATTCATAGAAGTTTTAATGATTCATGCAAATACGTATATTTCTAAAAAGAAGCTACTAATTTGTTTCAATATCTGATTTATTGATTTGATGGAATGAGTTAGGTTAGGTTTCATTTCATTTCATCTCATTAAATTTCATTTTCATTTCATATCAATAAAAAAATTCTACTGAAGACTTGACTGTATGGGCATAGTTCCCTTTGCCTACCAGAATGGGTGAAAAAAAATCTCTGCTTATATTCTACGGTTGGCGCCATTTTCCAGAAATTTTCTTTTCGAGTTTAGTTGTTTGTTGCACAAAATGAGTAATTTCGACCCTACTTTTTTTGAATGTACACCACCGGAACTCAGTATAATTGCACAAAATGCTTCGGAGAACATTTTACCGGAAAAGTCAAAAAGTCGCTATATATCTACATACGACGAATTTATTGCGTGGAGAGAAGAGAAAAAAGCAAATAGTTTTTCAGAAAACGTTATGTTGGCATACTTCTCCGAACTCTCAGCAAAATTAAAACCTTCTACGTTATGGTCGAGGTTTTCGATGATAAAAAGTATGCTGAAAATAAGGAACAACGTGGATATAAGTGAATACCCAAAATTAAATGCTTTCTTAAAACGACAATCAGGTATTACAAGTAAAAAGTCGAAAATGTAACATCGAATGAAGTGGAAAGGTTTTTAAACGAAGCTCCCTATGATCGTTATTTAGCCACAAAGGTAATTTATTAAATATGTACTTATATTTTTCTTTAGTTTACGAAATTGAAAAATACAGTCAATACATTATTTAAAAAAATATTAATCAAATCCCTTTTTTTGTAGGTTGCTCTGATTTTTGGCGTTGTTGGAGCTTGCCGCAGAGAGGAGTTAGCCAACATTACTTGAAAAGATATTGAAGCCCATGGAAAAATACTACTAATCAAGATTCCGAACACAAAAAATAAGATACTGAGAAGCTTTGTTGTTGAAGGAGATTTTCTTATAATAGTGCCAAATTATCTGAATCAGCGGTCCCAAAAAGGAATAAGCGACCGTTTTTTTTTTCAAAATTACCATAAAGGGAAGTGTACAGCTCAAGCAATCGGGATATATATAATAGCTACGTTTCTTGGTCTGCCGGATGCTGAGTATTATACTGGGTACAGCTTCAGGAGGACCTCTGCTACATTATTGGCAGATTCAGGAGCCAATTTGAGGTCCTTAAAGCGACTAGGAGGTTTGAAATCAGACAAAGTTGCAGAAAGCTATATTGGTGATTCATTAAACAACAAACTAGAAACTGGGAAAAAAATCACACAATCCATTCATTTAAGGTCCAGTCCGTCTCCTTCACATGTTGAAGAGAACGCTCGTCCATCTTCCTTCGTTGATAATGATAATTCATCAGATCCAATTCCATCAACTAGCAAACGCCATTGTATGACAAATATACATGAACAATCATACGAAATTAATAATAGTTTGTCTCAAACAGTAAATATGCAAACTAAAACTTCCCCAGTCAGTATAAAAACTGTACCAATTTCAATGTTTATGTGAATTATAACTTTTATAAGAAATAAATGATTAGTTAGTTGAGTTTATTGTGTTTTTATTATTTTATTAAATTGCTTAATTTTTTCGCAACTGTATTAAAAATAGTCGTTCAGTACACGTACGGAACCGTCATTGCAACTTGTTCCGACTGTCAACCCTCGCCTTCGGCTACGCCTCGGCTCGGGTAGACATTTGTCGGAACTCTTTGCAATGACAGCCTTTCCCCACTTGTAATGAAATATACTATTTTTCACTACAAATAAGCACCTAGAAATTATTTTTACATAGAAATTTCAAATTTATAGGTTATCAGTAGGGTAGTAAAAAACATTACGCGACGATTCCATATGTCCGAATATTTCGCAGGTGCGCTTGTGTGAGTGTTTTGGTGAATAAGTACCATATCGAGGAACCTAAGAAAAGCTTACATCCTCCTATATTATGATTTGGTAAGCAATTCTCAGCAAGTAATTTGATATGGACAGGCGCCAAATTGTTTTGATAACGAGTGGGACTACGATTTTGATCTCTGTTAGGGTGCCGTTAAATATACATTAATTATTAATTAATTATAATTCCCAAATTGTCATACAAATATATATTTGTATGACAATTTGTGGATTTATTATAGATAATTTACAAAATAGGTATTATAGGTTTTCAAAGTCTATTATATCGTTGTAATTGTATGTATACTTCTTTAACACCTGCTTGAGATATAAAATATGTCTTTTTAGAGAATGTAATTTGTTTTTTTTTGTCGCATGTCGCGTTTTTCTGAGTTTTATAATTGACTTTACCTCTATGGTTTGACTTTAAAGAAACAGGTAACATATTTATTGAATAAAAGAAGATGTACTGGGTAACCAGTGTAAAACGCGGTTAACAAATATAAAATAGAACAAATAGATGTTTTACTACCACTTCTGCAAACTTTTTAAATAGTGAAATTTACGCGTGCTTTTTCCTTCGTTTTTGCGCCAAAATATATTTATATAAGCAACTTCAAGGGTTAATTAGTTAAACATTACGATTTAACTTATTAGGTACACCTGCAAAGTTGAATAAAATTCAACATTGTACGTACTTAGTAACTATTTTGGCTAACGTCATTGGGATCCTTTGAAGCTTACCTTTACATTTCATTATTTTAACTTTTCCCGCCACCTTGACCCTTTCACAGAAACTATTGGACACTTCAGCTGTGCAACTTTAAAACCTATGTAACAAAGGGCATCTTTTGAAAAAACGTGTTTTTGTATCATCTTGCTAGGTATTTTCTTATAGAATGACACTGTCCAATTAAACACTATAAAACGAAAATATTTTTTATCTAGTAAGTGCGCATTAATTCCAAAATATGATATGTAAACAATTTAGAAACATATTACTTAGGTATAGCACAACGTCAATTTTAAAACCTAGTAAAGGCATGTCCCTTGCTAGCTTTTGAAATTGTCAAAGCGGCTTACATAGGTTTTGAAATGGTAACATCAAAGTCGAATTGCGCGAATATTAAACACAAATTAAACATAGAAACCAGACTCAAATATAATAATCAAACTTATTCCTGCCCAACGGTGTTAGAGACTGTTATTGCCCAATTTTAGTATTATTACTCAGCCTAAAGTCAGATTTCAAGATCTCACTGGCAAAAATAACGTTAATGAGCTCATAAACGTTATTTTTGCCAGTATATACGAACGCTTTAATAAAAGAGCCATCAATAACAAACAGCCACCAATGCCCTCAAAGGTAAACGAAGGCAACCTTACGAAGTATTAGAAAACATTTAAAAAAAGATGAATGAAATCGGTAAAGCCGTTCTCAAGTTATATCGTGAGAAGGAGAAATAGGGGTTCATTATTATTATATAGATATCCGTTTATATGTAAGAATCAATTTCTTAGTAAAACTTTGAACTATAAATCCTACTCCAAACCTTGCCGCTCTTACGTCAAGTCTGAAAATGAAACCAGCTATTTAGTCAGAGAGATGAAACGAAGTTGAAAACTAAACATTTTAAAGAAAACAAGACGCTGGCAAATGCTTATGACGTGCGACGCCATAGTCCTCAAAGGAGGGACAAAAAAATATCCATAGACTAGAGTAATACTAAATTTATTTCACTGATTTAAAATTATTTTATTTTATTTTTTTCAATAACTCTTCTGACGAAAAAGCGCGGGAAACGTCGAAATAAGCGGACGTAATTTTTCAAAGAAAATATTTTTTGGTTTCTTTTATAGGATTAGTAGTAATAATAGTGTATATATTTTCAGTATTTAGTTTATTTATCTTTATTAAGTGTATTAGTTTATATTCACCAGACTCGGTAAGTTTTTAGTTTATTCTACATGAATGAACCGCCCGACCCGGGCGCACCGGGGGGCTCTGTCCCCCCGGCAGCTAATTTTGTGACGATTTCTACTAACAAAGTATTATCTAATGAGTCTGGCATGGACACGGATGGATCGGTAACTCAGCGCGCTGCCCGTAAAAGGAGCCGTTTGAGTAAAATTTGCAAAAATTGTAACATGAAAAAGAGGAAGCATGCGCAGGCTATTGATGGTAAAACTGGCTGCCGCTGTTCAGATAGCGAAGCTAGTGACAACATAAGTAATAGTAATAACAACATCCCTACACAATGTATTGAAAACCCTACTGTTCTTATTCCTTCTTCATCCAACACTGGCCCTAGTCCCCAAAGTTATACTTCAGTTGCAAGAACAAAGTACGAGTCGACCGATATTGCTCCCTTCATTGTTCATGTACAACGTGAAATGAAAACACCAGATGACGGTTCCATTCTGCATCCAGTTACATTTGGTAAGTTCTTAAAAAGGAATGCCTTTCAAAGTATAGTAAATGGTTCAGTGAAAAGAATAGGTAGAAACCGAATTTCACTTGAATTTTCTGACTTTAACGATGCGAATTCATTCTTATGTAGTAAAAGCCTGGAAACTAATAACTTAAGAGCGTTTATACCTACTTTCAACATAACTCGAATGGGTCTGGTTCGCGGGGTACCGTCAGAGTGGTCACCAGAAGAAGTAATTGAGAATATTTCTGTTCCTGATGGATGTGGCGGAATTCTAAAGGTTAGGAGAATAAATTATAAAACAATCATAGACGGATCCCCTGTGTGGAAACCTATACAGAGTATAGTAATCACTTTTGATGGACAGGTATTACCTAAAAGAATATTTATGTGCTATAATGCACTGCCCGTTGAGCTTTATTCTCACCCTACTATCCAATGTTACAACTGTTGCCGTTTCGGACATACAAAGGTTCAATGCCGTGCTAAGCCCAAATGTTTTAAGTGTGGAAATGACCATTCGGGTGATACCTGTGACGTAGAAAAGAAGAAATAGTATCGTGTTGTCTATGCTTGGGAGCTCATTTTGCAATTAGTAAATCATGCCCTGAATTTTCGCGACAAAAACAAATAAAGATATCAATGGCTAAAAGTAACATTTCTTATGGCGAAGCAGCTAAATTGTTTCCTCCTGTAAACAAATCGTATGCGGCAATTGCCAGCTCCGTCCCTAGTGTAGTTTCAGCTCATCCCAATTCTGCTCCTACATATACTAACCAGCAGCCATCATCTCGTACGTCATACAAAAAACAGTGTATATTAATCGCCGACCGGCTTCCAAGCCTACAAAGGGCTATGATCAATCTGCACATCAAGCAATTATTGATGATTATCGTATTCCTAATCCTCAAAATGGTTGCGCCTTAAATAATTCAGGTAACTCGTTGATAATGTCAACATAAGATATAATTCAAATTCTTATTGATACATTAACCAAGTCGAATATTGCATTACCGTCCAACGTCGCCCCTATAGTATGTTTAAAAATAAAACCTTTAACAATGGCGGCCTTCAAGAAGGTAATACAGTGGAACTGCAGAAGTGCAGTTCCTAAAAAAAGTGATATTATTTATTTAATAAACAAACATAATGTATGTTTATTCACACTTTCAGAGACCTGGCTAAAGCCAGGCTCTATTTTCAAAATCCATGGATTTTCTTGTATAAGGGATGATAGGCCTGATGGGTATGACGGTGTCGCTATACTCATCAGGCAGGCTATCTCTTTCTCTCCTCTATCTCTCCCTAGTTTTAATGAGTTTTCCGTGGTAGCAGCGCAAATCGGCAGCATTTGTGTTGTTTCCATATACATTCCTTCTCCTTCCTCTTTCGTTTTCCAAAAACTTAATGATCTATTTAATCTCCTCCCTAGACCTTTTATAGTCCTAGGTGATTTTAATTCACACCATATTTCTTGGGGATGCTCAGTTACAAAATCTTGCGGTCAACTGCTATTGGACGTAACTGATACTCATAATCTTTGTATAATAAACTCTGGCTCACCAACTCGACGAACAGCTCCGCATGAAAACACTAGTGCAGTAGACTTATCGATTTGTACTCCAAACTTAGCTTCTTTAATAACATGGCGCACATTATCTTCCACCTTTGGAAGTGATCATTTTCCAATTGTTATCTCTTTGCCTACTATTAGAGCCCGTGGTATAACTCGTACGCCTCGCTTGAAGTATGTTCTTAATAATTATAATCTTTGGGATATGTTTAAGACTTGTGTAGAAGAAAAGTTAAATAATATTGCTAATTTTCCTCATATGTTTACGAATTGCACAGAGGTTTTTTCTAATATATTAACTCAAACTGCGGATGAAATATTTCCCTTGAAAACTCTGCATCTGGTTTAATTCCTTCTCCTCCCTGGTAGGACAACGAGTGCACTGATGCTGTAAATAAAAGAAAATAATCTGAATTACAATACAATCTCAATATGTCTGACGAAAACTTTAATAACTTATCTGATTCACTTACTCAGACGCGCAAATTACTCAAAGAGAAGAAATTTGAAGGATGGAGAAATTATTGCCAGTCAATTTCTCCTTCTATAAACCCTTCGGTAGTATGGCGTAATATAAGAAGATTTAGAAACGGCATTAGTGAGTTTACCAGCTCAGTACTTCCGCCAAACCTGTACGCCGAATTCCTTAATAACCTTGCACCACCCACAGTTCCAGAGCAGGATTTCTTCTGTAATTCTGTTCCTCCTATAATTCACAATAATTCGACCATCATGTATTCTCCCTTTGTACTACAGGAATTATTAGGAGTGTTGTCCACAGTGAAAGACACAGCTCCTGGCGAAGACAGTATTCCTTATTTATTTTTAGCCAAATTGAGTGAACCATCTCTTTTGTATTACTTAAATTTGATAAACACCACTATGTTATCAGGAAATATACCCAAATCTTGGAAATCACAGTTAGTTATTCCCATTCTCCAACCAGGTAAAGCTCCAACTGAAATATTGTCATATCGTCCGATAGCATTAACATCTGTATTAGTAAAAGTGGCGGAAAACTTAGTTAAAAATCGACTCGAGTGGATTATTGAAAATAGAAATATATTGCCTGAGTCGCAATTCAGTTTTCGAAAGGGTAGGAGTACTTTGGATAGTGTGGGTACTTTTGTAACTACCATTAGAGTAGCATTTTCACGCAATGAATCAGTTGTCGCAACATTTTTAGATCTAGAGTCCGCGTACGATAACGTTCTTCTCAATGTTCTCAAATCAAAGCTACATAAACTTGATATTCCAGAAATCCTCTCATGTTTCATTTTTAATCTCATGTCCGGAAGATCGATAAAATTAGACCAAGCAAGGGATCAGTGCAGACTTGTGTGGAAAAGGCTTCCGCAGCGTTCAGTATTGAGTCCTTTACTGTTTAACATATATACTCACGATTTGGAATCTTCCCTTCAAGGCTCAGCTGAAATATTACAATATGCTGATGACATAGTGTTGTACTCCTCAAACAGAACCATTATTACAGCAAGTAATCATTTATCAAATTCTTTGAATCTTGTTAAAGACTGGTTAGACAAAAATGGCTTGAATATCTCTGCTCATAAAAGTTCTGCTGTCGTATTCACGCGCCAACGGTTACCTCCACCAATATCAATACACTTTGATAATAACTTAATACCCATGAAAACACAAGTTAGGTTTTTGGGGGTATATCTAGATTCAAAACTTTCTGGTATTCCACACACTGAGTACGTTGTAGCAAAATGTGAAAAGCTTTTAAATATGTTGCGTTGTCTTTCGGGTGTTTAGTGGGGTGCACATACTTTTCCTTAAAGCTTCTCTACAACGCTCTTGTACGAAGTGTTCTAGATTATGGGACCTTTTTACTAGAGCCATGTAGTGTGGCTGGACTTCGGAAACTGGATGGTATCCAATCAAAATCTTTAAGAATAATCTCTGGAGCAATGAAGTCTAGCCCTCTAAACGCGCTACAAGTCGAATGTGAAGAACCTCCTCTACAATTAAGGAGACAGTTTTTATCCGATCGTATGTTTTACCGCAATTTTCAATTTTTGAATAGTTTATTAATTAAAACTTTACCATCTCGCCAATGTTATAGAGTCGTCAGATTATTGGAAACACAAACCTCTCCCTTGTTTAGTTCAAAGCCTAATTAAATTTAAAGGAATATGCGCTCCAACCTATCGTTCTCCAAGACTTAGCCTGTTTGACAGTAGTTTTGAAGCACAAATACAAATCCCAACAGTTCACTTTAATTTAGAACTCGATAGATACAATGACTACGCTAATATACACTTCAAATCAATTGTACAAGAAAACTGGCCTGATTGGCATCACTTGTATACTGATGCGTCTAAACACACGTCAGATGGTTTGGTAGGTGTAGGTGTTTATCATGCTCAATACAATATTGTACAAAAAATAAAATGTCCATCCGAAACATCAGTATTTTCAGGAGAATTTCTTGGACTTGTTAAGGCTATTGATTACATTTTGCTATTTAAACTTAAAAGAAGTTTAATAATAAGTGACTCCATGAGCAGCTTACAAGCATTACTGAGGTATCCTTTTAAGTCAAAACTACAATTCCCACTTATATCTGAAGCTAGAAGTAAACTACATTTATGTACTTTGAACGGTCTTTCCGTTACTTTTGTTTGGGTACCTAGTCATTGTGGTATCACAGGCAATGAAAAAGCTGATAGATTTGCTAATCAGGCTGTGGCGTGTGGAGATCTCGTTCCATTCATAAACTACACACATGACTTAGCTTCTCTTCCTAGATCTTATCTGCGAGATACCTGGAATAGACTCTGGGAGAGAAGTGGCCGTATCAAAGGAAAACATTATTTTTGCATACAACCACAGGTTCGCACTAAACCATGGTTTTCTAATATAAAACTTAGCAAAATTGTTACTTCAATTTTAATAAGAATGCGCCTAGGTCATACTACTTGTCCAGCCCATTTGGCAAGGTTTGGGATAATCAGCAGCCCGCTATGCGACTTTGGTGACTTTGGGGATCTGGACCATATTTTCTTCTCATGCCCTACGTATGAGCGTGCTTCCTTTTATAATACTTTAATATCCATCCATGTCCCTTTCCCCACTAATATAAATACTTTGCTTTTCAATGCCAACCCTCCTATTTATAACGCTTTATCTGATTTTATCTCTAGTAATAGTATTAAACTGTAGATAGTGATTTATAGGTATATACATATATAATTATTAATTTTAATTAACTATATTTTTATTCATAGTGTATTTAACGTATAGTATGTGTGTATATAATGTATATTGTAATATAAATATTTGCATAAAAATCTGACATCTGATCCTATAATTTTTTACAAGTAATATTCCAAACTTTTTGTATAAATATATATCGCGCCACGTTTCCCCAGTTTTTTATCGTACAAAATGAATGACTAAAACTAACAAAACAAGACTCGCTGGACAAGATAAGATGATGACAGAAGGAAAAACCACTTGACACTGGCAGATGCATTAGTCATGCAAAGCCAAATCCTCCAGAACGGAGGAAAAGAAAAAAAAAACTCTTTTGACGTGACACTGGCAATAATGTTCTAAACGTTTGCCAAAACAAAAACCAACAAACAAATTATCTTCAAAAATTTACAATGAAGCGAGTTCAAACTTAATTTGATCAATCTGTTGCTAAAATTAGTAATTACGCGCCAATTAGAGCGAAAGAAAATGTGAAGTATACTGAAAAACAATATGATTATGAGCAGCTAACTTCCAGAGGCCGGACGTCGGAACTCCGGAGGCCTAAGATGTGAATGTATTCCTCCCTCGTCCAGCATTTATCCATCCAGAAACGCATTAACGCAGTCTAGCAGACATAAACGTCTCATGTCTTGGGTCAGCAATTCATAAATAGTGTATTTGTGCCTTTCAAACTCTTTCCTGCATGACTGCTACAGGTCTTCCTGCTTATCTACTTGAAGTCCCGGTTGGAGTGTACCTATTGAGTGCGCATCGACCCACTGCAGTTGAAAAGTTTGCAGCACTTGAATAGTAAAATTCCTTGAAAGCACAGAAGTCAGCTGCCATTCAGTTTTTCGTTAGAGATTGTTTGTGGCATCTTTAGCAAATTACTTTCAAACTAGCGCATTCTTTTGTTTAGTGCCTCCATAACCTGATAAGGTGTAGTATGCCACTTGATAATTATTAATGTAAAATTCAAATGCAAATTATTTATTTCTTAGATACAGGTATAGGTAAAACATAAGATCATAAAAAGGGTTATTGTACATGCTGTGATCAGCTAAGCATGCAAATGTAGATAAAACCTAAATTTAAGTTTTCCATGTAATGTTATAGGGTAACAATAAAGTATTATAGCCTAAGAGCAATTAATTATATAAATTGGTAAATTGTCATTAAATTAAATCAGTTCAACATTGTTAGTTTGTCAATAATTATTAACAGTTATAAAAAATATCTTGTTATTTTCATTCATATTTATTTAAGAAGGCACAATAGGTAGGTAAATTTAATTGCATTTAACCCAACATTGCTGGTCAAAATTAATAAGTAGTAGGTAAAGGAACAAATGTTGTTTAAATTAATTGATATGTTTTAAATCTTTTATATATTTGGGGGTTTAATTGTATATATTTGGCACCATAGCAAAGACACTTTTCACATGTAAAGCAGTTTTGTAAAATCCTTATTGGAATACAGGTGGGTATGATTATGGAATCTAATCACAATTTTATAGAAGGCAGAATGTTTCTTGACAAAAACAGCTACCTCATATATCGTCGTCTTACTTTCTCAACCTCGTATGTTAAAATATACGAGTTTTGAGGAGAGGTAAAAAACTGAATTACTGGTCAGGGTGTAGCCTTGGGGGCGCTGAGGAAAAAAAATTTTTTTTTTTGGAGTCAATGACCTCAGGGGAGCGGTCAGTGACCTTGCCGGAGGTCACTGACCCCGAGGTCTCTGACAAAGTCACTGACCTGTTCTGCAATATCATGGACACATTTAAAAAAAAACCTTGACCTCAGGGTCAATGATCTCGGGGTCAGTGACCTCGGGCAAGGTCACTTACACTTCACGCAGGGTGAAAGACATTTAAAAAAAAATTGGTAGAAAAAAGTTGACCTCGAGGTCAAGGGCAATGACCTCGGTCAAGGTTATTGACCTCTCCTGCGAGGCCAGTAACCCAGGAGAAAACTTTTTTTTGGTAGCAAAAATTTTTTTTTTTGACGTTGACCTCAAGGTTAGTGACCTCGGGCAAGGTCACTGACACTTCACGCAGGGTGAAAGACATTAAAAAAAATTGGTAGAAAAAAGATGACCTCGAGGTCAAGGTCAATGACCTCGGTCAAGGTTATTGACCTCTCCTGCGAGGCCAGTAACCCAGGGGAAATATTTTTTTTTTGGTAGAAAATTTATATCTTTTTTGACCTTGACCTCACCTTTTTTTTCCTCAGCGCCCCCAAGGCTACACCCTGACTCCCAATTTGCTACAGACCATTCACCTAAACTAAGTGTCCCGTAAAACATTTTTTTACATACAGGTACAATCTCACCACCAACTTTAAGAGTATACTGAAGAGTGTTTGTTCTTCTGGATGGATGTCCTTTAGTTTGAGCCGTTATTTGTTTGAGACTAACCATAGCCACGACAAAAGCTTTTCTCTCTTCCCATGAAAGTTGCCAGAATGTATCGAAAATCACTTTTCTGTCATAATTACTTATTTTGTTGCATTTCTTGGCAAACCTTTTAGCACACTTTTCTGAGTCACATCTATCTTGTAGTTCTCTTCCTTTCCTATTTTCTACTCCTACGTTTCCCTCATTTTTCTTCCTTTTGATTGATACGTATTCTTGTCCTTTCATCCTTTTATGCTTTAATACATTTCTAGTCCAATTATTTTTGTTTCCTTGCCCTTTTCGAGCTCTTTTAACTTTAATAGCGCCAGAAAAGTCATCTAAAATTCTAAAATGTTCAATGTCTGATGACGAAGAGTTTCCATGGTTACTCGGAACGTATTCGGATTCACTCTCTGAAAAATCTAAATCAGATGAAAAAAGTTCTGGTGTAGACAGTAATTTTGAATTATCCTGTGTTATCTGTCCCGTTTTCTCATATAGGTACTAGATGAGAAAACGGGACACGTTATCTAAAGAACAGGACTGCTGGCACAACTGATCGTTGTTTGGTTTTAGATCTACAGATGAGCAGTCATGGAAGATGAAACGACCTGTTTTGTCATCAAGAACAGAAGTTTGTTCTTGAATAACCGTGATTTTTTCACAATTTTCTTGAGCTCTAATAAAAGACGTGTTAGTAGATGATGACCCTTCAAAAGATTGCTCTCTTTCATTCCGGCCGATTGCTAGCTCCACTAGCCGCCTGCTTCGTTTTTCCAGAATATTCATTGAGCTGAAACCCGACATGAAATAGGTAAGTATCTCAAAATACGAATACCTACCTACCAAATTCCCTCCCTGATTACAGTTAATAAAGCAAAATTACTTCAGTAATAGTTTAGGACATTACTTGTAACTCACCTCATAGTTGCAATAAAACACTTTTTTCTTTAACAATGATTTGTTATAGTACACCTCGACCGTTTCTTTGCACATTTTAATCATAATAACCGTTAAACCATCAAAATATCATCTAACTCATGCCTAACTTCATACTAATAAGAGCGGCAACCTCGCATCTCACCAGACAAGGTAAGCAAAAATAGACTGTCTACGTAAACATTTAGAGTTGAAACCTCGTATTTCAAGATACGAGGTTTTAGCAGTTATAACATCTTTACTAGGAATATACGAGGAAATTGCATAGGGAATTTCTCACGAACTTCACCTTTGTATCAATATAAGAGTTTGTTGTAGTTATGAAATGTGCGGCAACAAATAGATAGGAGTAATAATACAAAAATGGTATAATTTTAAGATACGAGGTTGAGAAAGTAAGACGACGATATGTATAATGAAGGATGAGTCAGTAAGAATTAACGTTAGAAATGAGATATTTACCATGTATTGTATTTATAGTGAGCTCTTGATATTTCAGCAAAGTTGCATGCGCCATGTTCACGAGTAAACTTTTACTTTACTCGTGCTCACTATAAATGCAATATACCTACATGGTAAATATCTTGATTCTAATGCATTTCTCCTATTAGTGACCATGTCAGCTTAAGATGAGTCAGTATTTTCAGTTAAGGCTGGTATACCTACACTGAGATGTATATAATATGTAGGTACATAGTTACATTATACTAAGTGATGAAATGTAGCATTTAACATTACCCACATCTTAACTATTATGTCACTACTACTAATCTAATTCAGACTGTTGATTTGACGTGTAATATCTACTTAATTGCAATATACTTCAATATAGCTTTTTAACTGAAACTTACTGTAAGTACCTATATAATTATACCTACTGTTTCAATCAATCGATCAAGCGTTTATTGCGAATATAGGTTTAGTGGCTGTTACATACTTACCTACATCTATTTTATAGTATCACTATATTCTGCCGATTAGCATGCAATTAATTATACCTATTACATAATAATATTATAATCCTTAATTATAGTTATTTTACCATATTCGTATTTATAATATTCAGAATTAATTATATAAAATTATAATACAGTAACCACAAAACTAATAATGTCAACAAACTAACCACAATAAATCGTTAATCAAATTATTTTCAACTGTCAAAATAAATAAAGTAAATAGGAATCAATTAAAAAGGTCACTCAAATATTCGTTGACATTATAATAGGCTTTTTGCGTCAACAGTTTCCTTAGATTAAATTTAAATAATTCAATGTTTGAGCAACTTCGAATGTCCTCGGGCAAATGGTTGTACACTCGAGGAGCCATGCAAAAAATGCTTTTATTTAATTGTGCTGTAGTGTTACGCGGATAACAAATTTTTGTCTTATGACGTTTGCTTTTTTGATGCTCAAACATGGATATATTTGTGTATACAAACACAGATATCTCATACACATAAATACATGGCAATGTTAAAAGTTTTAAGGCAGTAAATGAGGGTTTACACGAATCTCGTGGTTTGAGTTTGCAAATTGCTCTCACACACTTCTTTTGAGCTTTGAATGCGCTTTCTCTTTCTGTAGTGTTTCCCCAAAATATAACGCCATACCTACCTGAGTACAGATTCGACAAAACCGTGATAAGCTGTGATCACCGCAGATTGGTTCACAACTTTACTCAACATATACAGTGCATAAGACATACTTTTTCGACTTGGCTGCAGTCGAGTTCAAGACCTAAGAATTTAACACTTTTTGCTTCTTCAAGCTTTTGTCCATTATAAATTATGTCAATATCTGTCAAAGTATTTTTTCTTTTAATAAATGTCATAATATTAGTCTTCTCCAAATTTATTAATAAGTTATTGCAATTAAGCCATTTAATTATTGAGTCAAGTGTATAATAATAATAATAATAATCTTTATTGGGGTTCTTACAAAACAGTTCATTAGATAGTAATAAGTACTCAACATAACAACATAAAACATTCTGTGGATTGCCACAGTTGCTCGTAGGTACCACAGCATAAAAATATAGACTGTGTAGGTAGGTAGGTACGTTGTACGTATTAATTAACATACAAAAGTACCTACAAGCAACTGGTATCCAATTAATATAAACATATTTAAAGCACGAGTATTACAGGTAGTTAACACAATATACTTAAAGCTAGGTAATTAAACAAATAGAGGCACATCTAGGTAGGTACTATATTTATGGTTTGTTGACATTCGGACAAGAAAATCTGATTCCCGAATGTCATCGACCACCTGCGAGTTTGAATGATCGTACCTACCTACGTAACAATTATACGTTAATTATATTAGTTTAAAATGCAGTGTTATGACACTCGGACAAGAAATTCTGTTTCCCGAGTATCAGCACCCTCTTGCAAATAGAGTGTAGGTTCCAATACAACATAACTAATAGTAGGTAAGTAATATGTAGGTGCCTACAATATTTTACCAACTAGTATACAAGTAGGTACCTACTACTGCGCTGTGTGTGTAAAGTGTAACCGTTGTAGGTAGTCACCAAACTGTGCAGTTGTGCACTTGTTGCAGATACCTAATTATGGTGGAGCGTACGAGCTAGGCGCATCAGAGATAACGCGAGACGTAGGGTGAATCGGCCAGTTCACGACCAGTTAGTCGACTTGGCATCTTAAGACTTACGTAACTTTTTTAAATATACCTTTCTAGTCCTAATTTTAACTTGAATGGGTAAAAAAAACATTAAACAAATTTATTTTCTATATATTTCAAACATCTAAATGTATCTATTAATAGTTATGTTAGGATTTATCAAAAATTGCGTTTATTTCAGTTCACGGACATCTTCTGTCAATTTACGTCCACATTTTCTTCAGTTTACGACCATTCAAAAGTAACTGAAAAAAGAGCTCTTGATGTATCAAGTTAAAGTCGAAAATAAAACAAACAATATTTTCTTCTATAATATTTTTTATCATTTATTTATTTATTTCTATTATTTACTGTTATAAACTAATATATCAGAAAAAAGTTATGTGATTTTTTTTAATCTATCATAATTATTAACGTAAAAAATGGGCATGTGTAGTTCGATAGCGTAATTCTAGATATTTGTTTCAATACAGTACATTTTACAAGATACCATCGAAACAAGAGCAAAGATGCCTTTTTTGAGGTGCTTTTTGACATGTTTTTTTTAATTTTTAAATCGTCTTTCTTGAGCTTTCCTATTTTTTCCTCTTCTCTTAGTCGTTTCCTTCTTATTTCTTCTATTATTAAAATTTCTTCCGTTTTCAATTGTTAATGTTGTTTCTTCGCTGCTTTTTTTATTTCTCATGTCTTTTTTGTATAATCATCTCTACAAGCTTTAAATAAAATTGCACTTGCTTTGTTTTTAGTGCAATTTCCCTTGGCCCTTTACTTGTTTTGCTTTTAGCCTTTGGTGCTGGTGGCTCCGGAAAATGTAAATGTTTTTCGAAAACGTCGTCACTCAACATGTTATTTTGTGATTGTGATATTTCTATTTCAGAAAATAGCACAACTGATGTATTATTTAAATATATATATGAACAAGGTTCAGGGTTACATAATATATGTATGTTGCAGTGGTAATTGCTTCTGAACTTCTGATGTTAAAATGTCAATGTTCGGGCTGAAACGTGAATCAGATGGTTGGTGTAAAGTCCGGTAAAGTCAGGTGTAAAATTTCTAATATCTGAGCTGCATTGAAGAGAAACAGAGAGGTGTGGCATGATTTCAGGCTCTTCAAAGCTTTAATTGTCTGGAGTGTCGTTTCAAGAAAAAGTTCTTCAACAAGTATGCTAGAGTTTTGATTAAAAACTGCAGAATTTCGTGGATTTAGTATTTTATGAATATGTTAGTAGGTAGTAATATCAATGATTGGGTGACCAAGAATGGTCTCATAAAGCCTTTTATTCTGTTTAAATTAAATTGAATTGGAAGGAACGGCATAATATTATTATGCCTTACCAGCAAACATAACAAACATGCTTCAGCCAGCTGACGTTAACACGTTTAGACCATTAAAGCAAAACTTAAGAAATACTGTAAGGAACTGACATTGCTAGTCTGGAAAACAAACCAAACTGTTACAAAACTAAATTTCTGTGAAATACTCAATGAGACTTTAACATCCACTTGGACGACGCAATCAAAAATCATTTTAGAAAGTGTGGACTATATCCACTAAACGAAGTCAATGTGGATTACACTAAATGTGTTAATGACACACAACAAACAGTAAGAAATTCTAATTCCTATAGAAAAATCATGGTAAAGGCATAAGATTTATATTGCAGCATCGAAGGTTATATCATGAATCCAGGTAGAACTGGCCAGTCGCAATATTTAAGCGAGGCCTATTCTGGAGAAAATTGAGAAGGCTAAGGCGAAATTCGTTGAGACACGCTGATCCAAATCTTTGGAATACATATAGAATAAAGTATTCTTAAACCAGGCCAGTCTGTTGTAGCCACTCCAGAAAAATAAAGGTTCATTGAGCCTGAAATCGTTGTGTTCTGCATTCCTCTTGTTTCTTGTTCCAATATCATTAAATTAATATAGTATAACTAATAACTAATATATATAAAGAAATTTCATAGTCATTAGGTAATTTTATACTACCGCCAAAATGTAGTAAAAACTCTATGGTCGGTAATTAATCCGTATACGACCACAAATAGTTTAAACAAACTTCATGGTCGCAAGCTAATCAGTATACGACCACCAAAATGTGGTCCAACGATTGAAAATAATCCGTGGTCGTGAGCTAGCCCATATACGACCATAAAACTGATATTTTTGTATGTATAAAACTGTATGGTCGATAGCTGATCCTTTTCCGACCACCTTGTTTTTCATCATTGCAATACATTCACATTAATAGATTCGTTTATATTTTCCCGGTCGTAATCTGACGTATAAATAAACTACGTTTAATGGGATGAAAAGAAACAACAACATTTACGCCCCTATCATGCAGCATGATAGAAAAGATCAAATAAGATACTACGAAAGCTGCTCGTTTACGACCACGCGTTCGTAAACGGACGAAACCTTTTTTTAGGTAAGCCCTTGTGCGACCACCCTGTATTTAAATAAAAACACTTTTTCGCAATCATTTAAAGGTTAAAACTTATTATATATTCATATTCTGACACCCCCAAGCACAACATTTATTGACAAACATTGCTAAAACATGTTTTACTTACGATTGAAGTTTGTCTCCTCGCTATTTTTTCACTAACTTTCTGCTGCTAAATTGACACTTGCTTCCGGTTGAGATTCGTCGGCTCACAGAGCAACATTGAATCATATTGGGTTGGATAAATATTGACCCGAGGGAAAGAGACAATCAGAGTACACTCTTCAAGCAAGATGAACGTTCGGTGCGCTGATAAACAACTATTTTTCGTTGAATTTGTAAACGTGGTCGTGAGTAGGCAGTGGTCGGCGGACAGGCTGAACCACCCTAGGTAGATGTAGGTAGGTATATCTAGCTGTGTTCAGAGAGTAGTAATACGAGAACACAACTATGCATGGACCAAATCAGTTTATATTATTCTTATAATAGACTTATTTCAGTGTACCTACTTCTTATTGTTTTTGTATGCTTATGTTGTAGGTGTTTATATTATTTCTTTACTCCTTCGAGATCATACAGGATGTGCAATTAAGTATTTGCCTGCTTTGTTTTTAAATTAATATAAAAGAAGAGAGATCTAACATAAATTTTATGGTAAGTCATAGGTTGAGTAATTATATAGGGTGGTAATAAAAAACAATAACATTAAATAGTGAATGGTACCTACTATGGTAAAAAACTATAGATACCTACTTCGGAACATCGAATCTTTAGATCGATGTGTAGGAAGCTGTTAATCAGGTACCACTATAGTAGAACATTATTTTATAACGTAAGCTTAATAATATATGAGTAAGCTGTTGTTTGCTCTTGTATCTTCTTTAAAGTAGGTATGTAAAAACTAGTACCTAGTACTTATTACAAACAGCCTGAAGCAGCCCTGTTCAAGATCCTTCTAAAACTTAAGTTATATAATGCACAATCTAAGTAAGTATGTAGTCATTTCAGCAATCGTGGATACAAATAAGGTAATCGTATAGTAAAAGTGATCCTTGTGCAGGTATATAATAAATGCTACTCGAAGAAATTATATTTATTTTGTTAAGGCGCACTCGTACCCTGATTAAAGATAAAGCAGAATTTTTAAAACACCTAGTGTAACGAAACAGATCGATAGTATATTATGAAAAAAATACAAAGGTCAGAAAAGGAATAGGAAAAGAGTAATAACCGAATAGAATTCATAAATATGACTCTCTTTCAGCAGCAAAAAATCCTGAATAGGTCCACAAAAATAAACTTTCACGTCCAAACTCTCAGAATTTTCAGCGATAACACTATATTTTTTTATTAGGTAATACTTAGCCAACGTATAGTACTAAAGTTATAACCAGCAGTTTTTTCAATTGTGTTAGTATATATCGAAAAATATAAAGAAAACGTACAAAATTAACGCATTTTCGCATTACATCGTCCAATCTAACAAGCGATTTGAAACCTTACGTAAAGCATCGTAAATTATTTTAAAATTGGGGGGACCGCGTCTTAAGTAGTAGAAAGCCATATTGGTTCACGAATTGGTGGTCGAAATGTCTAGTCTAGATCGAAGAAAGTTTAAATACTTTTTATAGAAACGTTGCTATTTTTTTTTCTTCTAAGCCGTTATATGAGTTGGTACCTACCCACTTTAAACACGGTTTAAAAGGGTGTATTTAAAAAAATTATAACAATAATAATACAATACTGCTTGTCAACAAGATAAAATAAAACTAAGATATTTTAACAAAGTGTTCTTAGTAACGATTCAGTTTGTGTATAATTCAATGTTAGTAGCCAGGCTTTAACTTTCATTTTGCACTTGATTTTGTTTAATGTGTAAATATTAAGTTCTTTGTTTAGTTTTTTGTACAAAAATGGTGCAAGGAAACAAAATTGGGTGTGAATAAAATTTGTTCGATATTGTTTAGTTTGTATGCGTAGGTCTTGTTTTCGTCTAGTTGTAGTATCATTCATCTGTAATTCTAATATCGTTTTGTCCTTACCAGTAAATATGACAGTGCTGTCGTCAACAAATAAGACCATCTTTTGATCAACTACTTTAGGTAAGTCGTTGATATATATTATGAATAATAATGGACCTAGGACACTGCCTTGAGGTACACCTTGAGTAACATCGCGGTAATCAGAAGAAAGCACAGTTTCTTATTTCGACTTTGCACAAATGCGAGTGATCTGAGTGCATTGTTTTCGGTTTTTGAGATACGACTCAAAAAGTGCGAGCACATTACCACGAATTCCATAAGCTTCCAACTTGCATAACAAAGTATCATGGTTTACAAAATCGAACGCTTTTGTTAAATCCATAAATATAGCTGAAACTAGGTCTTTATTATCTAGGCCTACCATTATTGTTTGTAAGAACTTATATACCGCAAGATTTATAGATTTATTCTGTCGAAAACCTACTTGTTCGTCAACGAGAATCTCACACTTTTCCAAAAATTGGTACAGACATTTATACATAACTTTCTCGAAAACTTTCGAAATTACTGGTATAAGTGCAATGGGTCTATAGCAGCTTATATTTTGTTTGTCATGTTTTTTAAATAACGGTTTGATTACCGTAATTTTTAACTTACTTGGAAATGTTCCAGATGTGATACATAAATTAATAATGTAGCTCAAGACAGGTGAGATCATATCAGACACTTCTTTCAATATTTTTGTATTAATTTCATCATAACCTGTGCCGTTCATATTTTTTAGTGACTTAATTACTCTATATATCTCGTAAGGACATGTTTTATTACTATTTATGTCTCGTGTGAAATTTTTATTAAATTCTTCTGCAATACTCGCTGGGTCATTGATAACACAGTCATCAACATTAATCTGCTTTATTTCTTCTTTAGGCATATTGGTTTTGCTATGATTTATTACCGACCAAGATGCTTTGGATTTATTAGATGCAGTTTTAATGAGATAGTCGTTTTGAGATTTTCGTGTTAATTTAATAATTTTATTAAGTTTCCCCGAATATATTTTAAAATTAGTTTTATTCTCCTCATTTTTATGACGTCTATATTGCCATAGTAGTAAGCGCTTTCGTTTTAAGCAATTACGTATTCCGTTACTTAGCCACCTAGGCTTTTTGCGCAATCTTTTTTTAATTAATGTCAGAGGGAAGCATAAATAATAAAATAATGTAAAAATGTCATGAAAAATGTCATACGCCATATTTGGGTCATCCGTGTCATACACTTCGTTAAATTTTGTTGTATTTGTTGTATTTAATCTATCTCAATTGTATCTAGCCATTTTAAATTCACACGTCGCAATACGTAGTAACTGCACTTAGAAACTACCATTTGTCTCATTCCCACACGTAAAGATAACCTATTGCCGTTTCGCTCCCTGCCCGCGAAGTACACACACCGCTTCTCGCTTGCGAAACAGACGGCATAGCCGATATCTACCTCCTTTACATATTAAATAAGTTGAACTAGCTTATTGAAATTGCACAAATCATTATATATACCGCCAAACAAAACACTCAAAAATGAGTAAGCAAAAGGCTGACGTTGAACAGCAAACAGCTAATCCTAAGCTATTGGTGTTGCTGGCTAAACGTGAGGCTTTATTCGAGCTCGTTCAAAATATTTTCGATACTTCCGTGAACATAGATGTTGACGCTGGTGCGAGGGAGACATTCCTTGCTGGTTCTGCTAACATTGACGTCTTGCGAACTGATTTCATGACGACGTTAGATAATTATAACGCATGTTTATTAGAATCGAAGCCTCTTGCCAAACCAGACTATAAATGTTTAATTGCATTCGAGCAATTGTACAGTCGCATTAAGCGATTTCAAACGCTAAACTTGTCTGTTACTCCAGCTGATTCATTACCGCAGAAAGGCAAACCTCGCTTGCCTGCGATCGAGTTAGTGTCATTCGCAGGTAATATTCGCTCCTGGCCACTGTTCTATGCCAGTTTTAAGACCACAGTACACGACAACCCATCGCTGTCAGATGCCGAAAAACTTTACTATCTTTTAGGCAAGTTGTCAGGTAAAGCCAAATCTATATGTTCCGGTATTTCACCCACTGCTGATAATTATAACGTAATTATTCAAACGCTCATAGATAAATATGAAGACAAACGAATGCTCGCGTCGGCCTATATGAACCAGTTGTTCGATTTTAAACCTTTAAACAACGCCACCGCTAATAGTCTCGAATCTTTTAATGATCAGTTCGTTAGCGCAGTTCGAGCCTTAAATAATTTAAAAATAGATAACATGCAAGATTTGTTCATTCTGCATTTCGCTTTAAAAAAGCTAGATTCGGAGACAGTTCGCGCATTTGAAACGAGTGTAGGTTCAAGAATCCCATCATTCGACGAGCTCGTGCAGTTCGTGACAAACCGAACTAAGGTACTTGAACGTACACCGATATTTCCGGCCGCTTTTAGTAGTGTAAACAATAATAATTCCGCAAGTAAATTTAACAAACAAAGTGATGCCTCCCGCCGTAAAGAAAACTATGTAAACAAACCGCCTAAGTACCAAACCTATGTCAGTACCGCGCAACCTGCTTCTAATAAGTGCTTATGTACAAATATATGCCATCAGCATTTATTTAAATGTCCCGATTTTCATACACTGTCACCTGAACAGCGTTTTAATGTTGTAAAACAATATAATGCATGCATAAATTGCTTAAGCACGAGACATAAAGTGTCCCTCTGTAAGTCCGAATTGAATTGTCGTTTCTGCGCCGCCCGGCATCATAGTCTGGTTCATTTTACACAAAATCAACCTGTTCGATCAGCTGTCACCGTAGACGCGCGGTCCATGCCCGTCTTGCCAGATTCAGTGTGTAAACATATCGCGTCAGAGAGCCAAGCCGCCACCGTCGCCGCCGCTGCGATAAACCCGTCGCTGAAAGACGTCGCGCTATGCGCTACATCCATCGCCGCTCCACAGTCTCTGACCGTTAGTGATTCTATACAAAACGAGCAATGTACGGTGCTTTTAGCCACAGCACAAGTCGTTACGTATGATAGTCGGGGAGATAAGCATGTTTTACGTGCATTATTGGACTCTGCATCGCAATGCCATTTTATTACAAAGGATACTTGTAAAACTTTAGGCATTTCGGTTAACGACATTGGACGTACTGTTGTAAAGGGTTTTGGTGGTACAGAAAAAATTGTTAATGCTAGTTCTGTAAATTTAGAATTTTTCTCAAGGTTTGACGATAATGTCAAATTTAATATTTCGCCGTTAGTTGTCGATCAAATAACGGATTCGCTCCCTAGCGCCGTGGTAGATCCGTCGGTCTTAGCCCAATTTAAAAACTTGCCGCTCGCCGATATGACGTTCGGTATGCCTGATAAGGTAGACATACTGATCGGCGCCCCTCTTTTCTCATGCTTGCTACTTCCTGATGTAGTCCGCGCTTCTCAAGCATCACTGCCGCACGCCTTGAACACGGTACTGGGTCATGTCTTGATGGGTTCTGTACCAACTTTAAGTAATCGCCAGGCATTGACATGCTGCTTTGTACATGTACCGGATCAAGGTATGGATAGCTTAATGAAAAAATTCTGGGAGCTCGAAGAGCCTCCCACCGCGCCGCTACTTTTAAAACTCGCTGACGCTGAATGTGAAGATTTTTATAAAACTACTACAACCCGCGACCCCGCCACTGGCAGATACACAGTCGGACTGCCATTTGACGACGACTCATATTTATTAGGTAATTCCTACGAAACCGCCCGACGGCGCTTTTTGTGTCTCGAGAAAAAACTTGAATCTTCACCCGCGCTCAGATTAGCTTATGATGACGTCATAAAGGAGTATTTGAAGAATGATTATATTTCACCCGCGCCTCCACATGTTCGATCTGAACTCCCGCCAATTTATGTTATACCGCACCACGGTGTAATTCGTGAGGACAAGACGTCTACGCGTCTCCGTGTTGTCTTAGACGCTAGTTGCAAAACAAGTACAGGTGTTGCGTTAAATGATATTTTGCATTCCGGACCGAACTTGCAAGGTAATTTATTTGAAATTATTTTAAATTTTCGCATTTTTGCGTTTGCCTTGACAGCTGATTGTCGACAACAGTTTCTACAAATTGCAGTTCGTGAATGTGATCGTCGTTTTCAATGCATACTTTACCGATTTAAACCACAAGAACCGTTGATGCTGCTGAGGTTCAATCGCGTCTGCTTTGGTTTAAAATCAAGCGTATATCACGCGTTACGTACGGTGCAACAGCTGATTGCCGATGACGGGTGTAGGTATCCGCTAGCTAGTGAGATTGCGTCCTCATCCATTTATATGGATGATATCGTTTTTTCAGTAATGACAGAAGAAGTAGGAGTGGTTGCATCCGATCAGCTCATTAATTTATTTAAAGGGGCTCAATGGGAATTAGTAAAGTGGAACAGCAACTCAGCTGTAATTTTAGAAAATATACCCGCGTCCCATAAAATCTCTACCGACCTTGAATTCGATAAGTCTACTCATCATAAGATATTAGGCCTCCATTGGTCGAAGCACACTGACGAATTTTATTTTAAAATCTCACCCCCTGACCTCTGTACTCGTACTAAGCGTTCTATTCTTTCAACTATCGCGCGCCTGTGGGACATGATGGGCTTTGTCGCGCCTACAGTGCTTTACGCTAAGCTTCTCATGAAACAGCTTTGGCAGTTAAATATAGGATGGGATGAAACGCCGCCAACCAACATAGTTAAGTTGTGGAGCCAGTTTTGCTTAGAGTTGCCAATTCTAAACGAGCTGCGCATCCCACGACACTTGGGAGTAATAAGCAGTAGTACGGTTACTGTGTTGGGATTTTCAGATGCAAGCCTAAACGCTTTCGGGGCAGTTTTGTATCTTCACGTTAGCTCTGCCAATGGTAATACCATACGGCTTGTCTGTGCCAAGTCTAAGGTCGCTCCATCCAAACCGCTCTCCATCGCTAGACTTGAACTCTGCGGAGCAGTCTTGCTGTCTAAGTTGCTTCATACAATATGTAATCATTTCGCACACCGCTTTCCAATAGAAACATTCGCATTCATAGATTCTAGAATCTATGAATGCGAATGTTTCTAATTGACAAAAGGAAAAAATTGACAAAAATACATTAATTATAACTAAAATATTACTAAATCCGAGGACAACAAATGGCCTGTGATAACTACAAATTGATTTTTGTAAACGTATATAGTATATATCACAAATACCTGTTTTGTAATTTCAAGCGTGCGTAGTAATATCAAAAACGATGACGTCACGGATAAATGTTTGCTATTTTGTAATATCTACAAAACCCTAGTACTTTCAACAGTGTGCGGAGTAATCTCAGAAACGATGACGTCATGGATGAATACTACTGTTTTGTAATATCTAGTAAATACCTAGTAATATCTAATGTGGCCCTAGTTATTTCAATAACTTAGTTTTGTAATATCTAATGATCCTTAGTTCTTTCAATAGCTTAGTTTGATAGTATTTAGTAAAGCCCTAGTAATATTAAAAGCTACATTTGTAATATCTAGTTGGCCTAAGTAGATTATTTTTGTAATACCTAGTTGGTAATTTTGTTGTAACAACCAACTATAGTTCATATACATATACATAAATATATACAGTTCTTACTATTATAATATAACTTTGCGTTGAGCGCACTGAGTGCGCTCTTAAAATACTTACATTAGTATCTATAAAAAAATTCACACTAATTCTGTGGACATGTTAGTTTCACAGTACCTATTATAAAAACATATGGAGATATCGATATCAAAAAGAAAGCAACGCAATGTTATAAAATAATAATAAAAACTGTATATATTTATGTATATGTATATGCACTCGTTTGGTTATAACAGCTTGAATTGCAGAAAATAAAATAAAAACGAAAGAATACTTGTTAAATATTTATTCATTAAATATAATATATATATATATAACAAATGGCGAATGATGTTTACTTTTTATAACCTAAAACATATTTTACAGTTTACATATTTATAACCATAAACACTATTTTACAGTTTACTACTCGTATATTCCCAGTTGTCTCCGGTGATGACACGCTTGGAAAATTAAATTAGTAGACGTATGTACGTTTTCAGTTGTAGCGAAAAATCGCTGGTGGTAGGTAGACATTACTTATCATGTCAAAATAAAACAGAAGCAAAGTAAAAAGTAGGTAGTTTGTACTCATTTAATTTCACAAATATGTCATCACTGTAGACAACTGGGGACGGTAAGAATGGCTTTTCCATAGGTCACTAGGGGTAACAAATGGGACGAATTCTTAAAACAATTACAACAATCACACAACTTAAAACAAAATCACCACTGAACAACACTTTTCTTTAAAACGAAATAGAAAACTTGATCGTTTAGGACATTCATTTTGGACAAAAAATTTACTGGATTGAATAAAATCTAACAATCGAGTTCTCTTTTCAAAAGTTTTAATTTTGATTGTGCGCCGCGCCACTCACTTGTTGTTGGCTCCAGTGCAAAATACAAAATAGCTGTTGGTTGGCCTGGCCCGAAATAAGCTAGGTTCCTGCAGATGCACAAGCAAAAAACGTTTCTTGAAATTACAGTATTTCTGTGTGTGGAATTACTAAATAGGTAACAAGTACACGGAGACTTTAATAATACAACATTTGTTTCTAGAAATAAGTGAATTTTATTACTTGGGATTACAAAACTAGAAATAATTAAACGTAGCTGTGAAATCAATAATAGCAATTTCTTAAAATTAAAAATAACGCTTGGAATAACTAAGCTAATTTCTTGGAATTACAAAACCAAAAAAAATTAAACGTTGCTATGAAATGAACTAATTGATATTTTTGATATTAAAAACGTTTCTTGGAATAAATAATCTCTTTTCTTGGAATTACAAATAAGTAATAACTAAACGTTTCTTTTAAATCGAATAAAGTAAAAAATTGTATTTAGAAATGTTTTTTGAATCAGATGAGCTATTTCATGGGATTACAAAATAGGTAAACAGGCTTGGAAATACAGATAACCTTACTTAGAAAAACTAAACATGTTTGCAGCTTTTGCAAAAACATGATAATATTTACTATGATGTGTAATAATAAATAAACTATGTAATAATTTGCTTTTACTGAATGAGAATTTTAGGAATTACAATTAAAAAAACAAGGTAGTTAGTAAAATATAAGAACAATTGCAAATACAGCAAAACTTTCATAACTTACACTAAAACTTAGTTTTTTCTCCAAATACTAAACAGTTTTTTAATACTTAGTGGTGACTTTTTTCTCAGTGAAGGTGGCACTCTATTGGATAAAGAGCTCGCCTCACAGATGGCAGACTTTCGTTGCCAATCGCGTGGTTCAAATTACCGAAAACGTGTCAGCTGACCGTTTTTATCATGTTTCGGGAACGGAAAATCCAGCTGACTGCTTGTCGCGAGGCGTCTCCCCGCATAAATTAATTTCGCATCCGCTTTGGTCTCAAGGACCTCCATGGGCTATACTACATCCATCTCAGTGGCCTCTCCGCGAACTCGACAGTCAACCTCTTGAAGACATGCCCGAACAGAAAGTGCTGTCTCACGCTGTTTGTGTGTCTCCCAGAGAGTGTATTATTTATAATACAGCTTTAAGAGCCTCTTCTTGGAGTAAGGTTCTTCGCATTTTAGTCTACGTTTGTAGATTCGCTAAGCTGTTATCCCGCAGTGGTTCCGCTACGGTAACAGCCGATGATCTCCAATTTGTGGAGAATAAATTACTACGCGCCCTGCAAACCAAATATTTTGCAAATGATTTCGATAATATTCGCAATAATAGATTGACATCTCTCGCGCTCCGTAAATTAAGCCCTTTCATTGACAATTACGGTTTAATTCGTCTTGGTGGCCGTTTAAGTAATTCGGGTTTGAACTACGCGCAAATGCATCCCGTCGTTCTACCGCGCAGCGACCATCTTGTCGATCTGCTTATAGATTATTATCACGTCAAAAACCTACATGCTGGACCTGAACTATTAATGTCACTTCTTCGACAGAAGTACTGGATTATTTCCGCACGCCGGGTTGTTAGACACCGCGTACATCTGTGCACCCCCTGTTTTAGGCTCAAACCGCGTCCTACGTATCCACTAATGGCCGATTTGCCTGAAAGTCGTACTCGCCAGGTTATTAAAAGCTTCACTGAAGTTGGATGTGATTATTCTGGCCCGATCGCATATGTACCCGTACGCCGTCGCGGTATCCGCAGTGAAAAGGCCTACATATGTTTGTTTACATGTCTGACAACAAGGGCAGTACATATAGAGGTTGCTACCGACCTAAGCACACCCAATTTCATTGCCGCGCTCAAACGCTTCCTCGCTCGCCGAGGCCCTGTCCATGTAATGCATTCGGACAACGGCACGAACTTCAAAGGTGCTGATAGATACTTGCGCGATTTATATAACTTCTTAAATAATGAATATCGCCTTAAATTGGAGCATGAACTCGCTGAAAGTCGCATTCGTTTCTCATTTATTTGTCCAAATTCGCCTCATAAAGGCAGAGAGCATGATCAAGGTCTTAAAAACGCATTTATACCGAGTAATCGGAACACAATTGATCTCATATGAGGAGCTCATTACTGTCCTCGCACAAGTAGAGTGTGTGCTCAACTCACGTCCCCTAACCGTTCTAAGCTCTGACCCCGCCGAGCTATCAGCTTTGACTCCGAGTCACTTCTTGCACACCGCGCCGTTATTCTCATTACCCGCGCCTACAGTAGCTTCAGATAACTTGAATCTACTTCATAGGCACTCGTTACTAGACAAGTTAGTGCAGTCATTCTGGCAGCGATGGCGGCTCGAGTATTTGCACGGGTTACAGGCAAGACAAAAATGGCACGATCATTCTGTACCAATCGCAACTGGTACTGTCGTAATTCTTATGAATGACAATGATCCACCGCTCGCTTGGCCATTGGCGATTGTACAAAAGGTGCATCCTTCAAAGGACGGTGTGGTCCGCGTTTGTACTGTTAAAACCGCAAGAGGTGTCTACCTTCGTCCAGTGGTTCGCCTATGCCCACTACCGAGACAGTAAAATTTTATATTTTATATATATTTATTTTATTTCGATAATCAAATAATACGCATATATATATTCTATAATTTCCGCTTTAACATTGATTTTTCCCATGTCTCATTTGGGATTCGCTACCGCATCTATTATGTCACTGTGACGTATCACTAGATCATGTATGATCTTCGCTGTAAATTTACTACTCTCTCTTTATGGTTGTCTTTTAAAGGTGACCCTTTGGGGGCGGGTGGAAATGTTTGCGCCATCTACGGGCGTTTCTTAACACTTCATGTGATTTCATACAATAATGCACTGAGGAAATGCACCGACCGCTCGTCGATGGCGCCTCACTCACTCGCTGTCAAAACGTCAGTGGAAGAACATATGAAAATTTAACACGCGCTTCGTATGTTCCAAAAATCAAAAAAAATCGGAAATCCGCTGTCGCGCTCGCTAAACGCCGAAAAATAAACCGCTTCTCGCTTGTGAAACCCGCTGTTCTATTGGAGCTTCGCCACCCAATGTGATTCTGCGTGCCCATCACCAATCTGAAGACCTGTTGGTGCCGACATACCAGACTGGAAGCAGCAGCAAAAGGTTGGTGCATAGTGCAAGATTTGAAATCACATTTACTCTTTATAAAGTCCAATAAATTGTCGTAGGGCTTCGCCCCTAGCATTCCCGCTATGGCGACTCCAGTACGGTTTAAACATCAACTTGGCGATTTGCACACAAGTTCTTTGGAGGCATTTGACACTGCGGTGGCAGCATCCGAGACAGGCTCTCACAAGAAACGTACCAATAAAAAAAATTCTAAAATTCTTCATTATGGCTGAATATCCATCAGTACTAGCATAATTATAGACATATCTATCAATTACCTACTAATGAAGAATTCCTTCCTTACAGTACCCTTACCATCAGCAGTTATGCCCTCAACCAGCAATGATCAAGCGTCCATTAACATACTACAGCTACTGCCTTCAGAGGCTGGGTCATATCCATCCCAGAGAAGTAAGTTTCAAGATCACTTTCCTATAATTAACCGACTTTAAAAAAGGAGGAGGTTATATGTTTGTGGGTAAGTATTTTTTTGTGTATGATGGCCGATTTATCCACCATTAGAAGACCGATTCTCAAAATTATTTTTTGTTTGGTAGAGTACACTTCCGAAGTGGCCCCATTTAAATTATATCAAATTCGGTCAAGCAGTTTTTGTGTTACACTCCAATAACTGACAAGTATTTCGCCTATTTTGATGACATCATCATTTACGGTGAATGACAATCGATCCATTAGCAAGGGTCACTAAAATAGGTATTTTCTTTTTACCGAAAATGTAACCAACTTCAACACCAAAAAGTGTGATCAACCACTTGTCGAAGTCGGTACCTGGCGCACTATTGTGACAAAAGGTACTTTGAACTATCATGGTACCGACTTCAACAAGTTATTTCACAGTTTTTGGTGTTGAAGTCTGTTCTGTTATTTGGTAGGTAATTTGTTTTATGCTAAGTACAAAGACAAGTCAATCTATTGATGGTACGCGCAATATTTGCCTATCGCAGTTGTACGTAAAACTAAAATACTAAATGTCTCGAAGGTAGAGCACTCATATTTTTGTCCAATATGTCTACAAACAGGTTTAAAAATGTTTTTTATAAGATTAGTTCCCAAATATTTGATTTGATTATCTGACGTTTTCTATTTTAGTACCAAGACCTGCCTGCAAACCTGTCGTAGAGCTATCAACAAGTCACCAGGACATGCACATTATATCACATAGCGAAACGTCTGGTCCCAATCAAAGTGATAAAAACAAGATCAGAAAGAGAAAATCCGAAGAAAAATTAGGTAAATATAATTTATTTTAATTTGTTTCCAGTAGTGAAAGCATTGGTGGACAATATATTGGTCCAACAATAATGGAACAGCAAAAATGTGCTATATGCCTATGATTAACACAAAATATCCTGCACCAATTTGTTATGTTTACTTGATATTGTAAATCTTTAAACATAAAAATTAACACCTATTTTTTCTGGTCACACTATAACTTATAAACGGATGGAACAATCTCGCTCAATCTTTTTTTGTTGCGTTAATTATTACCGGAGAAGGTTATAATGTAAGAAAAAGCAAGAGTAAAGTTCACCTAAATGAGCGTCATGGTATGATTTCATTCAAAATTGTATATATGTCAAGTTTAAGAACTGCACGGAACTTGCATGGTTTTTACGAAGCGGATAGTAAGGCCCCTGGTATGGAGATGACCAAACTCATAGACAGCTGACAATTTACTAGTTACTCATTATGTAGTTAATTAAGTTTATGTAATTTGATTTCAGAATTATCTCCGCGGAAGAAGAGGCTGCTGGAACAATTAAAAAGAACAAAATGTACATTAACATCTCTGAGGAAGTCCGCTAACCTAGTAGAAAAAATAAAATCACCAGAACTTAAAGAAATTGCAATCGCGGCATTAAAAAATTAGAATAGAAAGCCCAGAGGAAGACGGTGGACAACAAAGAACAAAATTTCGGCTTTCGCAATTTATAAGAGGTGGCCAAAAACCTATCGTTGTCTTCAACAGCTAATGCCTTTACCAAATGAAAGGACTCTGCAGGTATTTTTAAACAAAATTCCCATAAATACAGGGATTAACAAAGCTGTTTTTGAGCATTTAAGAAAACTTTCGGATACAGAAGAACCTAACAACAAAATATGTGTGCTTGCCTTCGACGAGATCGCATTAAAACCGCGATTAATATATAACCAAGCTACAGACTATGTAGAAGGTTACACAGACTATGGCATTATATATATATATATATGGCAGGTCCTGAATTAGCTGATCATGCCCTTGTATTTTTGCTACAAGGACTACGAAATAAATTTAAACAGCCCTTAGCATTTTATTTTGTAAAAGGGACAGTCAGCTCTCAAAAACTTTCCTTAATCATAAAAGAGATAGTAAAATGTGTTGAAGAAATGGGGCATCGCGTTCTCGCCACAGTTTGTGATCAAGGTCCAACAAACATGGGAGCACTGAAGATTTTAAAATCCGACCCTAAAAAGGCAGAAAACGCCATGAATACTTTTTGGGTAGGCAAACAGAAAGTGTACACCCTATATGACCACCCTATGTGCCACACCTCTTTGAATCAATAAGAAACAACTTTTTTAATAATGGGACGATGGTGATGGACGGGAAAAAGGCAAAAAACAACTCGCTGTTATATCTAAGTAAGATATCCGCTATACACATACAACCCAAATTTAAATAAAAAATGCGAGTTAAGTATGCGGCGCAAATGTTGAGCCGTACTGTTTCTGCTGTTTAAAAACTGATGGCTGAGGCGGAAAAAAATGAGGAAAAATCTAAAGAAATGATGGAAACTGGTGAAATAGTCCTTGGCCTGGACAGGCTATTTGGTGCCTCAAATGGTCCATCTGGCCCACAAGACATTAAAAAAAAAATTAGGGAAAATGTCACGTCAAAGACAAATCATATGAAAACATGGACTGAATTTAGAAAAAAATTAAGAACAGTAAAGTTTGTAAAAGCATGTTATGTAATTTTATTAAAACCAATAATATACGTTTGTAAAAGCGAAACCAGTTCTTAATACTTTTGATATTCATTATTACTTTCATTTGATTCCGTACCGTACAATGGTCACTCCTTCAGGGTTGGGGGAGTACAAGGGCTAAATGTCCGCCAAAACATGACACTGGCAGAGTAACGTCTTTCCACGTTAAAAAGCCACATAAGAAGAAGAAGAAGCATCCGGTGTTGAAGCAAAAAATGTTAAATGCATTGAAGGTTATTGCATGACACTTAGCTGCTTACAAGACATTTGGAATGAGGTGCATTAGTTGGGATTCAAATATTTAAATTTAAGTCAGTTAAACCAAGACAGTTTGGAAAACTTATTCGGAGCTATCCACCAGCACAATCCCACAGATAGGAATCCCACTTGTGCATCTTTTGTTACAGCTTTACGGACTTCAATTATCTCCGGAATTACAAACTCCAACAGCCGTAACTCTAACTGCCAAAGAGACGCCAACAAGCTACTAACTGATCTTAACCATTATATAGATCTACAGAAAGATGAACTGGAAGAAATCAATGAAGCCGAAGAAAATGATACTCTTAATCAGGATCTAACTTGTTTTGAACTATCGAATTTATATATACCAGATTTGGTTTGCAGACAATGCAAACGAATAAATTTGTCACTGTCTTTAAAAGAACAAGACGCAAACAAAAAAGCTCAGCAACAAGGGTTTTCAAAGTAAAGAACACACAAAAATTTATAACTAAAATGGCAGTATTGAGTTATAGGTATATATACATTTATATTTTATTGTTTGATAAAAACAAAAGTACGCAATACGCGATATTATCCGTTTTTAGTTGTTTAATTTTATTGTTTATGAATCGCGAAAGCCTATGAAATGATTACTAAATTAGCACTAAATGTACCCGAAACTGAACAGATAGGGCAAATTTAAGATTTGTCAGTTGCAAATGTTACGAATTTTGAATTAATTGTGAACTGAAAAAGAACTACCTACCTACCATAATAATTATGGTAGTTCTAGTAAACTATTTACTAAAAATAGATTTTAGTTCGCTAGTTTGGTTTGGTGTTCTGAACAAGCGAATTTTTACCAGTAGACTATGGCATGTGTCTGCTGGTTACAGGCTAAATTACATCACGTTAAATTGAATATGGTGGCCTCTAGGAATAACAAAAATATTTTTTAATTCCCTATTATGTGTGGTATCATTAAACAGGAGATGTTAAAATAAAGGTAGGGTTATCTTTTGTTTTTTAAACAGGGTATTATTCTTTAAGAATATACCACCCTTGTAACGAAAGTATATCACATAAATTATAACCTGCTTACATCATATTTTTAGTACAAAAACTGTGGTATGCTACTTTGCAGAATCTATTGTTTTGTTACAGTAGGTAGCATGCAATCACGGTTATCCTCTTATAACCATATGGCATCATCTGATAACAATATGGTATGCTCTGATAATGATATGGTACTGTGTCGCAATGTAGTGCTCTTGCCATACTCAGTGTTCTGCAAGATCGAATAAGAAATGAACAAATCCATAGGTGAAAAATTGATGACAGTGGATTAGTAAGTTTGAAGCACAAGCTGCGTAAGTTGCCCTGAAAAGGTTGTAGGGAGGCACTGGATCCAGATTACTTCCATTGGTCATTATAGATTTGTCAATTTCAGACCTGTACCAGTTATTTTGTATTTTAGATTGTCCAAAGTAATTTTATATTCATTTCAGGTTTTGCATCACTGTTTCAACGCTGGGTTGAAGATCTCTGCCACAGTCTGTGATTTAGATGGAGTAAACAAAAAGGCATTAACTCGTCCGAATCAGGACAAAAAATAACAATAGATTTATGAATGAAACTTGCCTGGAATGAGAGTTGCTGATTCGGACGGGTTAAGTATATTAGGTGCATCTGTGGACCGACCATACATAGATATTGAAAAGCAAGAACTAGTAACACTTTTTGACACTCCACATTTGTTAAAATGCTTCAGGAATTTATTCTTGAAGTATGATATAGAATGTCCAATGTCTATTGGAAGCGGATGTGGAACTGGTAAGATAATAGATTTCACATTTTTATGATATTCTTTATGTCTAACTGCTTGTTAAATAAGCACTTGGTGCAATCATAACTTACTTTCTGCTTGGTACAACAATTTTGGTACAACAATCTACAATTGATGAACTGATTAAATATTAAATATAAATAATCTAAGCACATGTCACTTTTTACAGGTATAGCAAAATGGAGCCACATTAAAAAGTTCTATGAGCTTGACAATAGTAATCCTAATTTTGAATTTGCCCCAAGCTTAAAACAAGAACATTTGGAGCCAAATACAAAACAGAAGATGAAGGTAAAACTTGCTGCTCAAGTTTTGAGCCACTCTGTTGCTGCAGGGATGTATGCAAAAATATCACAAGGTTATTAATGATTATTCTTTGGTATCATTTGGAGTAAAATAAATTTAAATTCACTAAAATCAATGACACGGTTTCTAAGAAAAGATCTTTGTATGTCCTGTAGTTTCAGACTTTCCAATATTGACACATGGAAAGGGCCCTGTATACATTAAGTAATTATGATAAAGATTTTCAATTTACCCAGATTAATTAAATATTTTCTATTTAGTAATGGATATCCTATTTTCAGTGATTGTGATGTTAAGTATAAATGTTTTTTATTTAATGGTGTTTGAAACGAAATTCGTTAATTCCCGAATAACTATTTATTTGTAAATAATATGTAGATATTTGGCCTAGTTGATACTGTGTCAGTAGTTTGCCTCTTGTTAAACATCTCGCCTGCCTATGACAGTTGCAGGGCTACCCAGATGATAATTATGCGCTGGCCTGCACTCCAGTGTTCGTCACCCCAAGATGTTTACACAGACTACAGCTCTGAGGCGTAATATCTATAACTGCAGTGGTACCGGACGGTAGACGGACACTAACCTTAGATTCTAGAGCCAGAAGTATAGAGTCTAGAATACTAGATGAAATAGGTTGTAGAGATTTGTATAAAAATCACCTGGTACGGTCACTGGGTGTATCGCTTTTTTTGAATTTTTCAAAATTATATGTAAACTTTGTAAGCAGTTAGTTAAAGCATTTTCTTTTTTGTAATTTTTAAAATTTAAGATCTTATTTTATTGTGAGAAAAAATAAATATTTTATATTTTCAGGAGAGTTATCAACAGAAACAACAACAACTGCAAATGTCATTGCAAAAATAGACAAACTGTTTGACAGTGTGAATGCCTACACTCCAGATCTGAGAAGAGGGAAACCGCTCGCCACCAACATGCAGAATAATAGTATGCACATAGAATACTATAAAGAAATGAAAGATTTTTTCAAAAAAATTAAATTCCTTGGATGCAGAAGAACACCCCCATCTCAGGAAGGATGGGTTTGGACATTGAACGGGCTGGAACGGGTTTGAAGAAACTTACATAATAAGTATAAGGACATTCAAAGTTTAGCAACTAGAAGATTTCAACTAGAAAATTTATTCGGGTGCATTAGAGGCAACTGTGGAGCCAACGCAAACCCAACTGCTGGACAGTTTGTCGCAGGGCTTAAAACTGCAATCTTAAGCAACTTGTCCCACATTGTTGTAGGAAACTGCGAAAAGGATAAAAATGATGTTTACATATCAAACTATAAAACATTGTTGACACCAACCACAGACATATGCAATGAAAATGCCATTGAGGCAGAACCTGCTATAGAATGTAACATTCACTACACGTTTGAAGAGGTAATTAAAGAAAATAGTGGTGAAACACAGGCATGTGCATATGTCTGTGGCTTTATTATTAAAAACAACCCAAATAATAAGTGCCAACAATGTAAAAAAATATTTGTGTCTGAGACGCAATTGGATGAACACATTTTTATTGACTTTAAAGAGTATGACGATATAAAAAAGTCGCTAATGTATGCCTCTAAGCAATTGATTGCGTGTGTAGAAAGTGGTGCAACAATCATGAATACATATTTAGAAAACGAAGCATATAAAAAAAATATAAAGAAAAATGTTAAATACATCCTAACAGAATCAATAGATTTCAGTTTCCTCAGCAATTGTGCAGACCACTATGAGTGTAATATAAATTATATGATAAACAGTATATTTTTTATCTGTATTAAAAGGTTTTGCATCTTGAGAAATCGGCAGTTCACAGAAGAGTCTACTAAATCTGCTCTCAGAAAAAAAATAGATATTCTTCAACACAATTAAATGTTGTCAAGGTACACATTACCATGTAATACCATGTAGTAACAGCTAGTACTATATTCTATAGCAAAGCATTTCGGCTAAGGTGATAAATACAAACATTGTTAGCTTAATACTTTTATTTTTATATTTTTTCTTATTTCGCAATTTTAATAAAAATGTAGCTTTATTAAGACTGTTAAAGTTGTTTAAACATCTTTAGTTAAAGAATAAAAAGAAAGCTTTTGTATGGAATTCAGTACAATCATTGGGAGGTGGACTTCATTTCTCATATTGGTTCCTAAACTAGTTTTCATATTTCCAACGGCTTAGGAACCAATACAAGTAATGGGGTCTATCTATATATTATATAAGAATCAAAAGTCCTGAATGATTGACTGACAGACAACACGTAACCTAAACCGCTGATAGTAGAAACTTGAAATTTTGGAGAATGTTTTTGTCTTGGTGGATATAGGTGGTGTATTAAGAAAGAGTATTTCGATATTCAAGCCCTAATAATAATGGGTGAAGACGTTTGTCTGAAAGTAATTTGTTTTTAAACTTTGTATTCAAATAGTTAATTTAAAATAAAAAATGGTGTTCCTTAATTTTACACATAGTAGTGGGTGATAGCCATGAACATAGCTCTATATTGTTAAAATAATTCAAATCTATAAAAAATTACGCGGATGAAGTCCCGGGCAAAAGTTAGTGATAAAAATCAAGACAATGAGCAGTCAAATTTGCGATTGCTACGAAAAGCTTATAACTTCCCGCCACAGGTTGGACCATGCACTAAATTATTTTGTGCAACATTCGAACACATCTACGTTTATAAATAAGTTTAAGATTTTTTATATTAATTAATTGTTTTATAATAAAAACAAACCCAGACTTTAACCACTTGTTAAAATAAGCACCTAAATCATTTTATATTATTTACGTACCTAGAATAAAAAGATTTAATTCAATTTCATATCTGATTCGTTTGTAATAAACAATGTTTACAAGATTGTTTCCGAGAGCATATTCATCAATAAAGTCTTCTTAGTACCATACTTGCTTTTCATTTAATGTACCTACCAGTTTTCACTTATTTAAAGCTTATAAAATATAATATTAGAGCCTAAATTAAAAGTAAAAACGGATTTGAATATCCCGCATGTGAGTTTTTGAATCACGCCATCTATGTCGTACTCCCTAAACTTTGGAATATTTATTTATATTTATCATTGCATAACAAATCAAAAAATGGCTCTTTATTTCAGTCATATATTTAGGCAAATATACAAACCATAAGAGTCTACTTTATAAATGTAAAAACAATATTTTATTCATAGGTTAGTGTGACAAATAAAATAATACACCACCATTTCCGCTAGTCAAACATGGCGGCAACCACGTGAACTGAAGTACTTCCGCGAGTCCAAGAACAAATAAAAGAATACACCACCATTTCCGCTAGTAAAACATGGCGGTAACCTCGTGAACTGAAGTACTTCCGCGAGTCCAAAATGGAGGGCATCACGTGGTTAGACGTAGCCTCCAACAGCCAATGAAGAGCGTGGCATTGTCCCGCCAAGTAAATGGCGGCGGTGAAGGGAAATCCCAGCGGAAGACATCGCTATGAGTTTATAAAAGGCGGCGCGCAGAGCGGTCGTGGCTCACTCTGCCTTCAACCGTCGACGAGTCAACATCTCCGAGTTCGTTATTGCGGTGAGTCAATCCTTGTCGTGATTTTGTATAGTGTAGTAGGCTATTTTAGTCAATCATATTTGAGAGTTATTATATTATTGATTTTAATTGCTGGTATCGTCTTGTCAGAGTCACCCAGATGGCAAAATACTTAGAAAACGTTACTTTTGTGCAATTTGTCAACGTTCGAATAGAGCTTTCCAATATTACTGATATGGTGTTTATGTAGACTTTAATGTAATTGTTACTTAACATCTTGTAAATTCAGTTGAATGTAATTGGTATAGATTTGAGTTTCAAGTTATGGAATAAATGTGCATAATCTGGTTTTGTTTTATTGTAATGGTTGTTACATTTTCAGAAGTGGAATTTACCCGTCGCAACCGATCCCCTGGTCTACCGAATTGGAATCACTAATGGATCCCCGCCGCCGGTCTCGGGGGCCAAGACTCTAGTGCAGCTCTGGCACCGTGGCAGCCGTCGACATCGAAACCGCCGGGACCTTGGAGTCGTGTACAGCGAGTAGCTTTGGATGAATCTGGTAGGTGCAATCCATATTTTTGTAACGTAACGCACTGTTTCTATTCTAGGTGTGCATTGTTAATTTAATTTTAGCACTCTGTTTTAAGTATGAGATAATAGTATACATAGGTATGAGATACTATATCTGCTCTGATGAGGTATCGTGTCTTGTATCATAGAGCGACTGCCTTTACATCGTAGGACTATGCAGTGCTTTAGACACGTAATGAGCTGTGAAAAATAAGAACTCGCTTCGAATAGCTAAAATATTAACGCTACCCGCGATAGTTATCCTTAAAGTGGCTGTATATGTACGTACTAATATGGAGACTTGTTTACGTTAGTGATTGTCACAGCTACTAAACACCACGAAAAGGAAAGTTAGGTGCCATATTTATATCGATCGCAAGTTAGTGGATTGACTCGCGGCATGGGTCTGGAGGCTTCCTGAAGACGTTGTTTTGTTATAGCTGACGCCTTTCATATATTTATGGGCCAGTGTGACGGAACCAACCTTGAATAGGTATTCCGCACATTCACAAATAAATCCGTACGGCTAAATATGAGAATAATTATTAAAGGAATCTTGTAAATTATTGTAAGTAGAGAAAATTCCATACAAAATGAATCAACTGTCAACCATTTTTAAGTTTTTCCGCCAATACGTTATATTTGCGCCTTGAAATGAAGGAAAGCTTCAAAGTAAAGGTATCGAATCTATTAGTTATACCCACTATATGTAATAATAAATAACGTTACACAATAATATAAGATTTTGCCCACAATATTCGGATAATGGGGTATTCTAGATTTTGAGAGAAGTTGGATAATGTCGGTAGGAGGAAATGATAGATTTACGTATTAGGCGTCAACTATCTATACATGCGTTTAGATATCTAGTTATGTAAAGCTAAGAAAACATTACAAGTTGCTTAGATGTACAACTAATATTTAAATTAGACCGACGACGGGTTGGTTGGCGAGTCAGGACCGATTTTTGTAAGAGTATGAGAATTCCGCTCATTCACGCATTAATATATACAAGAAACTTTATAACTATCATAATAAAGAATTTAAATATAAACCAAACATAATATCTAACCTATTTAAACATTAGTAACAGAAACTTGTCGTTTTAGGGGATGCACCTCCATATTCACCTTAACATCACCCTTAAGTTATAAAGTATAGTATTTAGTTACAATATCGATTCGTAAAACTAACTAATAAATTAAGCGGAATAAATAATTGAAGTAATTGGAACTTTTAAATAAACAAGGAAAAAGTTTCTTTCGAACAAACTAAATAATAAATTAATTCGTTATGCCTAGTTTAGATTCTTCACAAAAGCGAACAAAAAAAAGTAAATAGGGATACCAGCGGTCAAAGAAAGAAATGCATGATGGAAATTCGGGGTGAAATGACTTAATACAGTTTTATAGCAGTGGCAACATTTAGAGCAGGAAGGAAACCGCGGCAGAGCGAGACCGCGTCGAAAAAGTTAATTGATAAAAACGGCACTAAAATACGGCAAATAAAAATTACACTATTAGGTATTTACCCCGTACCCCGCTCACAGCCTGGCTATTTCGATAGTCGTGATGGGTGCTTAGGTACACAATTAGCACTAGGTACACGGGAGGTTGCTCCTCCACTAATTATGAGCTTAGCTGTTAGACATTGAGCTACCTGTGGAAACTCTCTGTGCTCTCAATCTTGTCTTTGCTAAGAGAAGATTTGCCTTACACACCACACGCTTAAAAGTAAATGTGGGGAAGACGCGGGCCCCTAGTTTGGAAATACCTAGGAGATATTAGGGACTAGGTAGAAGGTACACACTTTAAAAAGTTAAATTAGGCGCGAAGAAAGACTAAACGGGAATTAAAACCATACATAAATACCTACTTACTAGGGAAAAACTAAATAAGTAACTACTAGGAACTAAAATAAAGTAACAAACTAACTACTAGATAGGACAAAATAGTTCCGGAGGTTTGATCAGCTCATACCTAACATAAACTATCGTAACCAGTAAATAAATCATTATGTATTAAATTGGTTGTATGGACGAACAAAAGCAGTTCCATGGTGTGTGGGTTTCCATTTTAGAGAAAGGTGGAAATTCTGCATACCGCAGACATCTAATTAAATACCTACATTTATATCAAGAGATACTGATATTTTACTACTAAATTCATTGTAGTTATGTTTGAGCTAGATTAGGCTTTTCGGACAATTTGGTTCTTACGAAATTCTAAGAGCAAAACAAGTAATTTATATTACGCAAAATACTTGAATAGGTAAAAATACCTGAATTAAATCTTAAACGAATCTGCGTAAGAGAGTAGCAAATAAGAGAAATTATGAATACATACTATGTAACAGAAGTAAAAATATTACCAAACATTAAAATAAATATATGCAGAGCTAGGATAGTATTTAGGAGTTTCGTGCTAAAAGCTACGGACTTAGGGAAAGAAACATAAAATGTATGAGGAAGTAGGTATATGAATAAGGGGGATAATATGGCCATATTATAACTCACTTTTAGAAGGGGACTTTGGTATAATTGGTGAATGTTGGTAACCGCAAAGAGTACCTACTCTTAAGCCAGCCCAAGCCGGTCGTCAGCCCGAGGGTACCAAAGTTCCTTTTCTTTAGGAATAATAGACTTCACATTCCAAAGTATAAATAAAAAAATTAGTATAAGTAAAATATCTTAATAAAACTAATCTAATATTTCTAAGGAAATGATCTGTACAAACAAATTACTAGGTTTTAGGAAATAATATAGTTATACAAAATAAATTGTCTAAAAGGGAGGCGATATGCTAAACTCGCGTAACAACTATCTAATGTATAGACATTTTTCACGGATTTAACTTATGACTTCGACATATCTTATTAGAACCAGTACTAGGAAACAACAGATAAGCTACGATTGAATATATCGAAATTTTTATCGCAATTTATAGTAAAAGCAAACAAAAATTTATAAGGTACCGCTAGGTATATAAAATCAATAGATGTACCATCAAAGTTATTTTGATATTTCAAATCCACAATATTAACTCTGATTAATTATATTAGTACCGCGCTAATGGTAGGTAGATATAGATGCGTAATTATAGGTAAGTACCGATCAGTGAAGAGTTCGATTTGTTAATATCTCACACAGCCTTTAACGTTCCAAGGTTACGGACTATGTCTATACGCAGGGTCTCTGTAGGTAGCCACTAGACGAAATCATAGCCAAATCAGAATACCGACTCACAGATTCTTAAGCTAATATTTAATCAACATTCGGAACTAGGTATTACTTTAGCCAGCTGACGATTATTAGAATCAATTTATTTAATGTAACTCCGTTAATATCTTTTATCAAAATCTTTAAATGCCAATAAAACTAATGGAACAAGCTCAGTAATTCCGGAAAAGCAGTAAGTTATGAACATCCAGGAGTTTAGGCGTCAGGTGGAGGGAGGTTAAAACCTATTCATATGATGTAGGTACCGCGTTGACTCGAATTGAGTTAGAAAATTACAGTTAGTTAACATATGAATGAAGTGGTTGCTACGCTCAGGGTTCAGGTAATTAAGTTAGGTCAGCGATAGTTAGTAGGTATTAGAGGTGGGTCATTACAAGTAGTTATTATAGAGTACAAAATATATAGATAGATAGTTTAAGATTTAAGAAAAAAGAAGAAAAAAAAGAATATAGAGGGGGGTTACAATTTGGTTGTGCCGTGACAAGGATTATAGTCGTTTAGAGATGTTTAGGTAAATTAATTGACACATTAGGTACTCATTACAACTGAAAGGCACTGCCGTTCGAAAGTGGCGAGAGATTCTTCTAAATTGTAATTAATGATTATGTCTTATTTAGGAAGTATGTAAGTAATAAGAATTTGGTTAAAATGCAAGTTACGAGAATCCGAGTCGGTACAATTTGTTGACGTGAAATGGAAAAAAGGCATTGTGTGAAATATCTAACCCGTCGCGCGTCGAGTATACACCATGTAGGTACTTATACATACGAAACAGTGCTAGGCCATGTCGCGCGTAAACATAACATGTATTAACGATTGATTAAATGCGGAAATAAAGTACTGTTATTTATTCTGTGACCAATTTCATCGGATATGAAATGGCCGTTTTGGAATAGAAAATGATTAGATTTTAAACTACTGTCAAAAAACGACCTCTTACGACAAAACAACGGAACTAAGATAGCTAGCCTCATCAAGTGAAATATCAACAATCGGCGAATATGTGTTAGTACTGTGGGGGTTAGATAGATGGCGCGGCTAGCAGTATCGAATGGATGACGTGATCTTCAGTTAGGTAAACTAGCATTACCATGTCTTTTGATGTTAGTTTTATAAGCATTAGATAGATGGCGCGAAAAATATCTTTAATTGCTGGGGGCTGTAGTTGAGAAAGTGAGGTACATGGGTTTTGGATAGGTGGCGCTGTGAGAATAAACTTGGGATTAAATCATTATAAAACATACGTATTTGTAGACAACTAATAAACAAATAAGTTAACTACACCGGTCATATTTAATTAAAGGATTAAAACAATAGTATACGAGAGGTTATTGTATAAAACTAGTGAGGTTAAAAGGTCTGGGGGGTGATATCTCATTTTATACATAAAATAAATTACTCTGTACCTACTTATTTACTGCTACTGAATGAAACGCGTTCTTAGTGTATGTAATCTTAAAACAAAATATCAATTCAAAATTAGAACGAGATATAAATAATGTTGAATGGTATCAAAATAAATACTCAAATAGTGGCTTTATAAAAGTTAACTTGGAGTAGAAGTTACCTAGGCGGCTCACAGATGGCGGTGTGGCTTTTTATAACATGAAAGTGGTTGCCAAGTGAACGGAAGCCAACCGCCATAGTTCAAATATTAGTAAACGGTGTCAAGAGTATGTAGAAAATTGTAGGCTTGCGTGAAGTATATATTTAGAGGGAAAAGGGATCTAATAATGTACTTGTTTTGTTGACATTAATTAAATCACTCATTATATCAATAATACATTTAAATTAAATCAAATACCTGTTAATTTATTTCAGTAAATCAAGTATTTTTGTTGAATAAGAAAATAGGAAAGGGCAATCGATATAGCGTTTTATAGTACGTATCTTATCTTAGCGAAATTATGCAATGACCTCTGATTTAGGATATTCAATTCAAACTATATACTAGTGAATACGCGTCATGACATATCGAATACATGCGGTGTGAAAATAGAGAGAGATAATAAATCGCTCATGATAATGTTCTGTGATTTCGGGGTTTATTAGGTTTTAAAGTTTAACAGACTTAATATATCTTACTTACATAAATCATATATAATTTTGTTTAAATGAAAATTGTTTCACTTTGATGATATCAGCCAAATAATATGCCAATCTGAAATAAACAGTTGTATAGGTTATCGCTCTCGTTTTATCGTACTATTACTTGACACGATCGTCTATTAGGTACCTACGCGAAAGTAGACGCATCCGCTATTTAGTAACGTTTACGTATAGCTTACTATATTCCTATATTCAGTATTCGTGATATATTTTGCGAATATTTGATTAGAACAAGTACAAGTACATGCATCGTTTTCAATAAGTAAATGTGTTTATTTTATTCTACTGAGTAAAATACCTGGATTAATAAACTAAAATGTAATTTTAATGAACCTTTCTTAAAGCATTCACAACTAGTACTAATTCAATTTTGCCGTGATAAACGAATAAGGTAGGTTCATATTGGATTATATTCGTATGAAGGTATATGTAAGTGTGGTACATATCTAGAATGGGTCATAGGATAGTTATAAATTATTATTGAAATTAAAATATGTTAATGGTAAATTGAAATTAACGCGGGGTTAGCATTATAAAAAACAAATCAATTGTTAGATATAGTAGTAGGTATTCATATAAGATAATGACAAATAAGATCTTAAATCAAAATTGAATACCTAGGAAATTACCTAAATAAAAAAATTATAAAAAAAAACATGGAATAAATATCTAAATATTGTTATCAAACCTAAATTGTTTATTTTATTCTATAACAGATTATTTGAAAGAGTAATTACGTGTCGGCGAAGTTAGTATTTGTGAGGTTCAAGTCAAAATTTCTTAGGATACATACCTATATATAAAAAATACTAGCTCAGTTAAAATTGAAGGTTACGTCAATTGCGCGCGCGTTCCATGAAACCTTAAAAATAGTCTGCAATCGTGAAATAAGTATTTAGTCGAAAGTTAGGGATTAGTCATTTAAGAAGTCATAAGTTATTGTAAAACGCATAATTCTGGTTTACTTAAATTGCTTGCTAGGTATCAATGAAATAAATGGATATGAGATTTAAGGGGTTGTTTAGTTAAATACATAGAAAACGCGTTATTGGTACACAAAATTAATATGAGAAGGTAAAATCTAGCAATTAAAACAAGTAGGTAAAAGGTCTGTATAGGCGGGGGTTAGCACTAAAATAAATTGCTTCCAGAGGACTTAGTGTGCTGACGGGAATTAATCAATAAATGTATTAAGTATACTGGATTAAGATTTATTAGACGATGGCAATTGAGGTGGGATTGAAAAAATAAAGTAGGATAAGTGTATTAACATTAAAATAATTTTGTCGAGAACATAAATTACTAGCTGCGGTTCGCGGTTTCACCCGCGTGGTGATGTATGTTATTGAGAATGGATCAAATATAACGTAGGTATGTTACTGAGACATAATGTAGCTTTACATATTATTATACTCGTGAAATGATTGTTTAAATCGGAGAAGTAGATTCACGTGTATCCATAATCTAAAATGAAATAAACCCTCATATATCTTTCCTTTTACTATCAGAGTAGTAATAGTTATGTTGACGTCCTCTCTATGGAACTGGGGGGCGATTCAACTATTTCACAAGTTCAACAATCCACTCGGCTGCAACTGCGGTTCGACTCCGGTTGTAGTTCGATAATTACCCGAAATGCCATCCTACTATTCCTGCGGACATTGGGACGCGACGTCACGTAATTGTATCGTAAACGCTACGGCATAATTTAATAGATAAATAGTAAACAATAATAGGAGTTAGCGTGGTGTACCTGGTCTATTGAGTAATCGTAATATAAAATACTATTCGATCGCTGGCGTCAATAGAAGCGAAACTGTAGTTGTGACTGTTTTCTTATAGCAGCTTAAGAATGTGTGTAAATCGGCTACGGTTCGAATCTAGTAGCAACAAATTAAGTTAGTGGAATTAGCCCCTGTCATCACTATGTTCTAATGCCAAATAGCGTAGACTTATATTAGTTGTATATAATATGGTCAATAGATTCCGTTCCGCAGCATACGCGATATATGGACTAATTGATATTCTCTTCCACACTTCAGGTTAAGTTATCGAAGTTTTCATCCGGAATTCTAACCTTTTTGATAATATTATATAGCCTATGGTCATAGGGAAACAAGTAGGATCCGAATGGCGAAAAAAAAAACTCTGATCGGTCCAGTAGTTTTGGGGTCTGTTTAATACAAAGAAACAAACAAATAAATCTTCCCTACTTATGATATTATAGTGTAAATAAGCAGTTAAAATTGGCAGGTAAGAAGAATAAAACATGAAAAAGAAATTCATTGTAGTTGGCTAATAGAACTATAGGGAATATGCAACAAAATCAAACTTAGAATCCAAATTACCTAATACTAGCTACGTTATACAGTTGCGTTCGCGCGGTGTTGTGTTACATAATATTTGTACAGGTATAATATAGATTTATACAGGTGGATTTTTATGAAAATTGTTCCTTAGATTTATGTTTGCTGTTACGTACAAAAAAAACGTATGTATATATATATATATATATGCGATCCCATTCGTACAATATTGCATCAAAGGAGGGCGTTGCATCAGAGGTCCATCCATGTTTAAGCACACTGCCACCTCTGTTGGTTTTGGTAAGTTGAAAATAGTTTCGTCCTGAGGAAGTTCTTTAAAATAAAAATTAGGGACAGTAAATGTTATAACGCTCACCAAATTTCATACTTGACGAGTTTGTTGAATTGTTAGAGTTGCGTGAATCAGCGATTGAGGAAGAATGATAACAAAGGGGACTAGAATGTTACGAGTAATAGTTAGTAATTTACTTGGGGATGAATGAATCAATAAGGTTAAAATGAAATGTTTTAATAAGTATGAAGGGCTCTAATGGTCCACCAAAATGCCAAAAGTATGAAAACTAAGTCTCATTGACTACCTCCTCCTTTTTTTGGAAGTCTGTAGAAAATGGTTAAATGGTAAGGCTATTGATATGAAATCTAATGATTAGTGATAAGGGAGATAATGGGCTATAGAAGAGACTACGGCACCTGTCAATTTCAGTCTCATCTTAAAATATTTAGGTGTACAAACTCGTCAAGTATGAAATTTGAACATTGAAACCAATAATTCTTAACTTTTATTAACCCATATTTCAAATTGAAATATAGTTTAACTCAATAACTTTAAGGTTTGTCACGAAATCGAATATTTTATCATGACGGTAATAAACTAACAATGCTGTTTTAAACCTCGTCTAAGACTGCCTAATTCATATCTATCTCTAAATGTCTTATTTTGCAAGTTTTTCATAGTATATGAAATTACCGTACTACATAACCAATGTACCCTATTGATATAGGAGGTGAGCGTTATAACATTTACTGTCCCTTATTTTTATTTTAAAGAACTTCCTCAGGACGAAACTATTTTCAACTTACCAAAACCAACAGAGGTGGCAGTGTGCTTAAACATGGATGGACCTCTGATGCAACGCCCTCCTTTGATGCAATATTGTACGAATGGGAATAACAAAAAAAACGTATGTATATATATATACATACGTTTTTTTTGTACGTAACAGCAAACATAAATCTAAGGAACAATTTTCATAAAAATCCACCTGTATAAATCTATATTATACCTGTACAAATATTATGTAACACAACACCGCGCGAACGCAACTGTATAACGTAGCTAGTATTAGGTAATTTGGATTCTAAGTTTAATTTTGTTGCATATTCCCTATAGTTCTATTAGCCAACTACTATGAATTTCTTTTTCATGTTTTATTCTTCTTACCTGCCAATTTTAACTCTGCTTATTTACACTATAATATCATAAGTAGGGAAGATTTATTTGTTTGTTTCTTTGTATTAAACAGACCCCAAAACTACTGGACCGATCAGAGTTTTTTTTTTCGCCATTCGGATCCTACTTGTTTCCCTATGACCATAGGCTATATAATATTATCAAAAAGGTTAGAATTCCGGATGAAAACTTCGATAACGTGACCTGAAGTGTGGAAGAGAATATCAATTAGTCCATATATCGCGTATGCTGCGGAACGGAATCTATTGACCATATTATATACAACTAATATAAGTCTACGCTATTTGGCATTAGAACATAGTGATGACAGGCAACAATTCCACTAACTTAATTTGTTGCTACTAGATTCGAACCGTAGCCGATTTACACACATTCTTAAGCTGCTATAAGAAAACAGTCACAACTACAGTTTCGCTTCTATTGACGCCAGCGATCGAATAGTATTTTATATTACGATTACTCAAAAGACCAGGTACACCACGCTAACTCCTATTAGTGTTTACTATTTATCTATTAAATTATGCCGTAGCGTTTACGATACAATTACGTGACGTCGCGTCCCAATGTCCGCAGGAATAGTAGGATGGCATTTCGGGTAATTATTGAACTACAACCGGAGTCGAACCGCAGTTGCAGCCGAGTGGATTGTTTAACTTGTGAAATAGTTGAATCGCCCCCCAGTTCCATAGAGAGGACGTCAACATAACTATTACTACTCTGATAGTAAAAGGAAAGGGTTATTTCATTTTAGATTATGGGTATGGTACACGTGAATCTACTTCTCCGATTTAAACAATCATTTCACGAGTATAATAATATGTAAGGCTACATTATGTCTCAGTAACATACCTACGCTATATTTGTCCATTCTCAATAACATACATCACCACGCGGGTGAAACCGCGAACCGCAGCTAGTAATTTATGTTCTCGACAAAATTATTTTAATGTTAATACACTTATCCTACTTTATTTTTTCAATCCCACCTCAATTGCCATCGTCTAATAAATCTTAATCCAGTATACTTAAATTTATTTTAGTGCTAACCCCCGCCTATACAGACCTTGTACCTACTTGTTTTAATTGCTAGATTTTACCTTCTCATATTAATTTTGTGTACCAATAACGCGTTTTCTATGTATTTAACTAAACAACCCCTTAAATCTCAACGTTTTACAATAACTTATGACTTCTTAAATGACTAATCCCTAGGAGCGTGAGCCTCGGTTAGGCGCGTGGTAGGCGCTGCAGGTGGCGCGGGTGCAGTGCTCATGAACTGTTTTCGGGTGTTTGTCACGCATTTTCGGACTGAACCGTACTGCGTTTCAACCTCAAAAATGCGTTTGATACCTTGTAATTAAAAAACATTACATAAAAAATACTTTTATTCTTCATAAATTACAAATTATTGACTCCAAAAAAAGTTGATAATTTCGCCCAGCCGCCATCTTCGATTTCAGTTTTGTTAGCACTATCGGCATCAACGCCCTCGAAAATCATAAAAACTACACCCAGTACGATATAGTTCACAATGATATAATAATCTATTGCAGCCGCCATCTGAGATTTGTATTTTGTGTTGTTTTACGAATTTATTAAGTTATATGATCGATCACACAAAAACACTATTACAATTTTAAAACACATAGCAGTCAGTCAAGTGTGACATTTCATATTTTAGATCATATAAAAAAGGTTATGATGTAAAAATAGTTTGTAACACTCACTACTGACTGCACCGCGAAAACCGCTTAGGGGTCTCGTCGATGCGCATGTTTATGTCACTGGGCCGTTTCAAACGATTGAAGGTAGTTTCCGTACTGTTCTATATATCTACTGTGACGGTGTCGCCACTCACCGACGGCTCGCCACAAAGCCGCCCTTGCGGTATTATTATTTCTTTTTTTTTCTCGTATTTTATCCAGTTTTTACAAAGACATAAGTGGGGTCAATGTAGTACCTACATAAACAGCATTTGAAATAAAGGTGAAATGGTATAGCTATTGCTAAAATTAGTAACATAGTAGGGCTATAGATATGAACTCTTAAATCATAAAAGAAATGGCTATTGACGAGACTACGGTTCCTGCCAGTTTCAGTCTCATTTAAAAATATTATTATATATATATAATATTGAATGCTACATTTAACGAAAATAAACAATACATTATACAATTACCTACGCAGTCTATCTCTCACCTACACAACTTTATTTTATTTTAATCACACCTATCCTCGCATACACTATTTTTCACAGATATACCTGAGATATGTTATATTATTTATGTATTGCTTCAGATGTTTTTAAATTGTTTAGTATTTAAGTATTATTCCTTTTGTACAAAGTCAGCATACATTTTATAATTATTATAACCTTCTTTTAAAAAAATTATAAAATCCATGTAAAGATCATTGGAGTAATTATAAAGGAAGGGACTGAATCTCACGACACAGGCCATCCTAGTGTGGGATTCAGTGATCATCACCCAACTTACGAGTACTATATTATAATATATAAGCCAAAAGATGTAATCTATTTTGTAAGTAATTAGCATAAGTTTTATTTCCTAATAAACGTTTCCTAGTTTCCTAATTAATTTCCTAATATATATTTAGGGGGCCACTCAACGGGCCCCCACAAGAGCCACCATCAATGGTGACAAAAGGGGCAACATTAGTGTGGATGGCTTAAGGGTGCCGAGAGGTGTGCTGCGGTTTCACTAGAGCACTACTACCGGCGTTATGCCCTTTAACACTTCCACCCTTGGAGCTTTTCGTTACTTACTTTAGTATTATTATCCTTTCTAAACCAAAACAAGTTTACCTGCGTGGGTACGGGTAAAAGATGGATCACCAATAGACATATAGATCACCACATGTAAACCTTTTAAGGTATGCAAAAATAATTATGCTTACCTATTGTGAAACTACCAATAGTAATTATAAAGACTTAAACTTTAGATTTGGTTTACTATTAAAGTTGTCCGAGGCATAATTGACAATCTTTATTGTGTTATCCTCTAGCAATAACGATGTTTCATCTTCTTAGCATTTGCCGAGTCATTCCACTCGTACCTGTATAGGTATGTATACCATATTCCCACTCTCCGCTTACATAAAGATGCGTTCTAAGCGGCCTGTACGGAAGAATCCGCCGATTGGAACACATTGAATTATGAATAAAAATTATATCTATTGTATGTACTGTTAGTACTTTCCTTTTTCAATGGTTCTCATAGAAAATGCTTGGCAGAACACGGCTCTTGTTTTGTACATAAAAAAATAAATTGCACAATGTGGTCTTTGTACAAATTGTTAGTCTGTGCGAACACAGACGACAATATATCTTGGTATTCGTACAAATATACAAAAAAATATGGTTGTCTATAAATTCGGTACGTGATAACGTCATAAGACAAGCCAAATGCTTAGGCTAATCGTGCCTCTCTATTGCTTGTTCCGCGCTCTCGCTTGCATGCTCGGCTCAGGCGGAACGTGACAATGAAGCATACTTTTACGTGCGTTTTGGCGCAAACGTAACGGCGGTTTTATTCGAGATAAAAAAAAACTTTAAACTATAGGTACTTAAATGTAAACTAACTTGTATCTTAGTTGCAATATGCGGAAACATAATAATGGTGTTTAGTGGTTAATTTTTTAAATAATTTAGTAGTACTATCACTGTTTGTTTTCCTAAGAAAATAAAATAAAATAAATAAATAAAATAAAATTGTTGTTGCAACTAGCTGCCCTCCGCGGTTCCACCCGCTGATCAGGGTTAATGTAGGATTGTAAAGGTGACATTGTATTTCAATCCGGTTTAGTGGTTCCAGAGTTTATTCAATTCAAACAAACAAATCTTTCCTGTTTATAATATTAGTATAGACGAGGATGGATGTTTTAAGATAATGTATTCAGTAAACACGTTGTTTCGCATAAACGTTTGGTTAGGTGCCGCATTGACATTAATGCAAACATGCAGTCACTGAAATAAATAAATCAATTATGAGTGTGTAAAAGTAAAGACGCTGATGTATTCGGATCCATATAATTGTTCACAGGTGATGCACTACACCACTATGTACTAGAATTAGTACTAATATATTATACCACTGGATAGCTAAAGGATCAAGGAATTAATTGTGATAAACGATAATTGTGACGCATCGCGAGGGGTGGAGGGGGAAGCGCTGCCATTTTGAGGTTATTTTGCTGCGTATGGAGATTTGCAATTAGTACTTATAACTTTTGACTCTGAGAAATGTGTTCACATACAACACACGGCAGTTCGCATGACCACACCCCATTTTTTTAATTAATTGATGGTCAGTGATAGTGCGGCCAACAATGATACTCGTATCATAGTGTGATAAAATTACTGGACACAAATTTACTATTAAAAAATCATCATCATCATCAGAAATTAATAAAGCAAATTTCATCAAAATCCGTTCAACCGCAATTAATATATTAACCCTTTGCCTACCAGAGAAGTAAATTTACTTGGGTTTCATTCATAAAACTTCTGTTTTAATTATCACGGTATAAGAAGGGTTAAATACAGAGAAACTTTCACTTTCATAATATTAACGTTTGTTCTGTGTAAACTTAGAATCCAATATGATAGATGAAACAAAACATATGCATTTATCCAAAGTAGAAAAGAGATAAACATCTTACATGTAGTTGCTATTTCCGTTTCACTAATCAAATCAGAACCTTGAGCCGAAACTAATGGAGTGTTAAGTTCTTACTAGTACATAGTGGTGTAGTGCATCACCTGTGAACAATTATATGGATCCGAATACATCAGCGTCTTTACTTTTAAATACTCATAATTGATTTATTTATTTCAGTGACTGCATGTTTGCATTAATGTCAATGCGGCACCTAACCATACGTTTATGCGAAACAACGTGTTTACTGAATACATTACTCTTATCTTAAAACATCCATCCTCGTCTATATTAAAAACAGGAAAGATTTGTTTGTTTGAATTGAATAAACTCTGGAACCACTAAACCGGATTGAAATACAATGTCACCTTTACAATCCTACATTAACCCTGATCATCAGCGGGTGGAACCGCGGAGGGCAGCTAGTCGCAACAACAATTTTATCTCGAATAAAACCGCCGTTACGATTGCGCCAAAACGCACGTAAAAGTATGCTTCATTGTCACGTTCCGCCCGAGCCGAGCGTGCAAGCGAGAGCGCGGAACAAGCAATAGAGAGGCACGATCAGCCTAAGCATTCGGCTTGTCTTATGACGTTATCACGTACCGAATTTATAGACAACCATATTTTTTGTATATTTGTACGAATACCAAGATATATTGTCGTCTGTGTTCGCACAGACTAACAATTTGTACAAAGACCACATTTTGCATTTTATTTTTTTGATGTACAAAACAAGAGCCGTGTTCTGCCAAGCATTTTCTATGAGAACCATTGAAAAAGGAAAGTACTAACAGTACATACAGTAGATATAATTTTTATTCATAATTCAATGTGTTCCAATCGGCGGATTCTTCCGTACAGGCCGCTTAGAACGCATCTTTATGTAAGCGGAGAGTGGGAATATGGTATACATACCTATACAGATACGAGTGGAATGACTCAGCAAATGCTAAGAAGATGAAACATCGTTATTGCTAGAGGATAACACAATAAAGATTGTCAATTATACCTCGAACAACTTTAATAGTAAACCAAATCTAAAGTTTGAGTCTTTATAATTACTATTGGTAGTTTCACAATAGGTAGGCATAATTATTTTTGCATACCTTAAAAGGTTTACATGTGGTGATCTATATGTCTATTGGTGATCCATCTTTTACCCGTACCCACGCAGGTAAACTTGTTTTGGTTTAGAAAGGATAATAATACTAAAGTAAGTAACGAAAAGCTCCAAGGGTGGAAGTGTTAAAGGGCATAACGCCGGTAGTAGTGCTCTAGTGAAACCGCAGCACACCTCTCGGCACCCTTAAGCCATCCACACTAATGTTGCCCCTTTTGTCACCATTGATGGTGGCTCTTGTGGGGGCCCGTTGAGTGGCCCCCTAAATATATATTAGGAAATTAATTAGGAAACTAGGAAACGTTTATTAGGAAATAAAACTTATGCTAATTACTTACAAAATAGATTACATCTTTTGGCTTATATATTATAATATAGTACTCGTAAGTTGGGTGATGATCACTGAATCCCACACTAGGATGGCCTGTGTCGTGAGATTCAGTCCCTTCCTTTATAATTACTCCAATGATCTTTACATGGATTTTATAATTTTTTTAAAAGAAGGTTATAATAATTATAAAATGTATGCTGACTTTGTACAAAAGGAATAATACTTAAATACTAAACAATTTAAAAACATCTGAAGCAATACATAAATAATATAACATATCTCAGGTATATCTGTGAAAAATAGTGTATGCGAGGATAGGTGTGATTAAAATAAAATAAAGTTGTGTAGGTGAGAGATAGACTGCGTAGGTAATTGTATAATGTATTGTTTATTTTCGTTAAATGTAGCATTCAATATTATATATATATAATAATATTTTTAAATGAGACTGAAACTGGCAGGAACCGTAGTCTCGTCAATAGCCATTTCTTTTATGATTTAAGAGTTCATATCTATAGCCCTACTATGTTACTAATTTTAGCAATAGCTATACCATTTCACCTTTATTTCAAATGCTGTTTATGTAGGTACTACATTGACCCCACTTATGTCTTTGTAAAAACTGGATAAAATACGAGAAAAAAAAAGAAATAATAATACCGCAGGGGCGGCTTTGTGGCGAGCCGTCGGTGAGTGGCGACACCGTCACAGTAGATATATAGAACAGTACGGAAACTACCTTCAATCGTTTGAAACGGCCCAGTGACATAAAGATGCGCATCGACGAGACCCCTAAGCGGTTTTCGCGGTGCAGTCAGTAGTGAGTGTTACAAACTATTTTTACATCATAACCTTTTTTATATGATCTAAAATATGAAATGTCACACTTGACTGACTGCTATGTGTTTTAAAATTGTAATGGTGTTTTTGTATGATCGATCATAAAACTTAATAAATTCGTAAAACATAACACAAAATACAAATCTCAGATGGCGGTTGCAATAGATTATTATATTATTGTGAACTATATCGTACTGGTTGTCGTTTTTATGATTTTCGAGGGCGTTGATGCCAATAATGCTAACAAAACTGAAATCGAAGATGGCGGCTGGGCGAAATTATCAACTTTTTTTGGAGTCGATAATTTGTAATTTATGAAGAATAGTATTTTTTATGTAATGTTTTTTTAATTACATGGTATCAAACGCATTTTTGAGGTTGAAACGCAGTAAGGTTCAGTCCGAAAATGCGTGACAAACACCCGAAAACAGAGTTCATGAGCACTGCACCCGCGCCACCTGCAGCGCCTACCAAGTGCCCAACCGACGCTCACGTACACTCCCGCCAAAACTTGTAAAAGGTTATGCCATAATGATAACTTAGCGTAGTAAACCTACAAAAAATCCTAAGATCTACAAGTAGTTGTGTCAATACTAAACAGTTTTCTGTATTTTAAACTATCAAGATTAACCGACATACATTTTATTAGTAAACTAGAATTAACTAGATTTAATGTCTACAGTAAAACAACGAATGTTTTATTTAAAAAAAAAACAATACTTTAAAACATTAAAAGTGAGAACCCTATGGCTTCAATGGGGCATAGATAATTATTTGATCAACTAGGCTTAGATTCCATACTGTTGCATCTTTATACTGTGACACCGTAGACCCTGATTCTCCCTGGGGCTAAATGAAACTCCTGACCCCGGCTTGCTTTAACGGGCCGTCTGGGGGTGGAGACGCAAGAGCAAGTAACAAAAAGTTCCAAGGGTGGAAATGTTACAGGGCATGACGCCGGTAGTAGCGTTCTAGTGAAACCGCAGCAAACCTCTAGACACCCTTTTGCCATCCACGCCAACGTTGCCCCTTTTGTTACCATTGATGATGGCTCTTATGGGGGGCCCATTTAGTGGTTGGCAAGTCACCTAAATATTTTAAGATGAGACTGAAATTGACAGGTGCCGTAGTCTCGTCTATAGCCCATTATCTCCCTTATCACTAATCATTAGATTTCATATCAATAGCCTTACCATTTAACCATTTTCTACAGACTTCCAAAAAAAGGAGGAGGTAGTCAGTGAGACTGTATTATTATTTTTATGTTTGTTACCTCATAACTTTCGACTGGGTTAACCAATTCTCAATTTTTTTGTTTGAAAGCTGGTCCTTCCCCTGTGGTCCCATTTAAATTTCTACGAATTTGGTCTAGTAGTTTTAGAGAGATATACTCCAATAACTGAATAGAATGGAAGTCGATATTAAATATTTCAAATTTTACTTGTAATATACTCGTAGGTTACCATGTAACTATCCATCCAAAATATTTCTGTTTTTAAACTATTTCGTTTTTTTAATACCAAACAGGCCTCGAAGTGTTGGCTTCAGCCCCACTTATGCCTTTATAAAGGACCGGATGAAATCCTATTTTTGCACGGGTCGTTTTAAACATTAAGATTGCAACACAAAGTGATGGCATGTTTTATAATTAATTGAACATCGTAATAAACTTAAATAATTTTGAGAATAATTATATTATTATTTTAATTGGAATTATTTACTGTAAACAATTTCAATAGTATGAATCTGTTTTATAAATTAATTCAAATAAATCAATTTAACAAATCTAATTGTTATAGACTAATTATTATTGGCTAATTATTGTATCCGCGCCGATATATATATATATTGTTAGAGACGAAAATAGAATAGTAGACTGAAAAGTATAAAAGGCGGCGCGCAGAGCGGTCGTGGCTCACTCTGCCTTCAACCGTCGAAGAGTCAACATCTCTGAGTTCGTAATTGTGGTGACGTCAATCCTTGTCGTGATTTTGTATATGCGCTGAGCGGTCGCCCAAGCCGCTGTCCCGAGCAGTTGTCTGCTGGAACTCAAGTCCGGAGTAATCGACACCAAAGATTACCTTGTGTGGTGTCATGCAAAGGTGGTATCGCGAGTTTGTTGAGACATTCGACTGTTAATCTTCACAAATTGATATCGCTCGCTAGTTGTCTTTGGTATGCATTAATAAAAAAAAATCACAAAACTGTGCGAGTAAGATCTTGGTAAAGTATGTAAAGCATGAAATGTTTTTCTTTGTTTTCATTGCATTGTGTTATGCGGGTGATATTTTATCGTAGTACGTTGACAGATATTAACACATTCATTTGTTTTCAGCTGTCCCGAGCAGTTATCCTGAGCGGCTGCCCAAACTGCTGCGCTGAGCATCTGCCTGTGCTTCTGCGCTGAGCGGCCGCCCAAGCCGCTGTCCCGAGCAGTTGTCTGCTGGAAGTCAAGTCCGGAGTAATCGACACCAAAGATTACCTTGTGTGTTGTATGCAAAGGTGGTATCGTAAGTTTGTTGAGACATTCGACAGTTAATCTTCACAAATTGATATCACGCGCTAGTTGTCTTTGGTATGCATTAATATAGAAAAATATCACTAAACTGTGCGAGTGAGATCTTGGTAAACTATGTAAGGCATGGAATGTTTTTCTTTGTTTTCATTGCATTTTGTGGTGCGGGTGATGGAAGTCCAGAATTTTATCGTAGTACGTCGACAGATATTAACACTTTCCTTTGTTTTTCAGCTGTCCCGAGCAGGTATCCTGAGCGGCTGCCCAAACTGCTGCGCTGGGCTGCTGCGCTGAGCAACTGCCCGTGCTTCTGCGCTGAGCGGCCGCCCAAGCCGCTGTCCCGAGCAGTTGTCTGCTGGAAGTCAAGTCCGGAGTAATCGACACCAAAGATTACCTTGTGTGGTGTCATGCAAAGGTGGTATCATGGTATCGTGAGTTTGTTGAGACATTCGACCGTTATTCTTCACAAATTGATATTTCGCGCTAGTTGTCTTTGGTATGCATTAATAAAGAAAAATATCACTAAACTGTGCGAGTGAGATCTTGGTAAACTATGTAAGGCATGGAATGTTTTTCTTTGTTTTCATTGCATTGTGTGGTGCGGGTGATGGAGTCCAGAATTTTATCGTAGTACGTCGACAGATATTAACACTTTCCTTTGCTTTTCAGCTGCCTAAACTGCTGCGCTGGGCTGCTGCGCTGAGCAACTGCCCGTGCTTCTGCGCTGAGCGGCCGCCCAAGCCGCTGTCCCGAGCAGTTGTCTGCTGGAAGTCAAGTCCGGAGTAATCGACACCAAAGATTACCTTGTGATGTCATGCAAAGGTGGTATCGTGAGTATTTTGAGACATTCGACAGTTAATTTTCACAAATTGATATCACGCGCTAGTTGTCTTTGGTATGCATTAATTAAGAAAAATATCACTAAACTGTGCGAGTGAGATCTTGGTAAAGTATGTAAGGCATGGAATGTTTTCCTTTGTTTTCATTGCATGGTGTGGTGCGGGTGATGGAGTCCAGAATTTTATCGTAGTACGTAGACAGATATTAACACATTTATGTTTTTCAGCTGTCCCGAGCAGGTATCCTGAGTGGCTGCCCAAACTGCTGCGCTGGGCTGCTGCGCTGAGCATCTGCCTGTGCTTCTGCGCTGAGCGGCCGCCCAAGCCGCTGTCCCGAGCAGTTGTCTGCTGGAAGTCAAGTCTGGAGTAATCGACACCAAAGATACCTTGTGTGGTGTCAAGCAAAGGTGGTATCATGAGTTTTTTGAGAAATTCGACAGTTGATTTTCACAAATTGATATCACGCGCTAGTTGTCTTTGGTATGCATTAATAAAAAAAAATATCACTAAACTGTGCGAGTGAGATCTTGGTAAAGTATGTAAGGCATGGAATGTTTTTCTTTGTTTTCATTGCATTGTGTGGTGCGGGTGATGGAAGTCCAGAATTTTATCGTAGTACGTAGACAGATATTAACACTTTCCTTTGTTTTTCAGCTGTCCCGAGCAGGTATCCTGAGCGGCTGCCTAAACTGCTGCGCTGGGCTGCTGCGCTGAGCAACTGCCCGTGCTTCTGCGCTGAGCGGCCGCCCAAGCCGCTGTCCCGAGCAGTTGTCTGCTGGAAGTCAAGTCCGGAGTAATCGACACCAAAGATTACCTTGTGATGTCATGCAAAGGTGGTATCGTGAGTTTTTTGAGACATTCGACAGTTAATTTTCACAAATTGATATCACGCGCTAGTTGTCTTTGGTATGCATTAATAAAGAAAAATATCACTAAACTGTGCAAGTGAGATCTTGGTAAAGTATGTAAGGCATGAAATGTTTTTCTTTGTTTTCATTGCATAGTGTGGTGCGGGTGATGGAAGTCCAGAATTTTATCGTAGTACGTGGGCATATATTAACACATTCATTTGTTTTTCAGGTATCCTGAGCGGCTGCCCAAACTGCTGCGCTGGGCTGCTGCGCTGAGCATCTGCCCGTGCTTCTGCGCTGAGCGGCCGCCCAAGCCGCTGTCCTGAGCAGTTGTCTGCTGGAAGTCAAGTCCGGAGTAATCGACACCGAAGATTACCTTGTGATGTCATGCAAAGGTGGTATCGTGAGTATTTTGATACATTAGACAGTTAATTTTCAAAATTTGATAAAACGCGCTAGTTGTCGTTGGTATGCATTAATAAAGAAAAATATCACTAAACTGTGCGAGCGAGATCTTGGTAAAGTATGTAAGGCATGGAATGTTTTTCTTTGTTTTCATTGCATTGTGTGGTGCGGGTGATGGAAGTCCAGAATTTTATCGTAGTACGTCGACAGATATTAACACTTTCCTTTGTTTTTCAGCTGTCCCGAGCAGGTATCCTGAGCGGCTGCCCAAACTGCTGCGCTGGGCTGCTGCGCTGAGCAACTGCCCGTGCTTCTGCGCTGAGCGGCCGCCCAAGCCGCTGTCCCGAGCAGTTGTCTGCTGGAAGTCAAGTCCGGAGTAATCGACACCAAAGATTACCTTGTGATGTCATGCAAAGGTGGTATCGTGAGTATTTTGAGACATTCGACAGTTAATTTTCACAAATTGATATCACGCGCTAGTTGTCTTTGGTATGCATTAATTAAGAAAAATATCACTAAACTGTGCGAGTGAGATCTTGGTAAAGTATGTAAGGCATGGAATGTTTTCCTTTGTTTTCATTGCATGGTGTGGTGCGGGTGATGGAGTCCAGAATTTTATCGTAGTACGTAGACAGATATTAACACATTTATGTTTTTCAGCTGTCCCGAGCAGGTATCCTGAGTGGCTGCCCAAACTGCTGCGCTGGGCTGCTGCGCTGAGCATCTGCCTGTGCTTCTGCGCTGAGCGGCCGCCCAAGCCGCTGTCCGGAGCAGTTGTCTGCTGGAAGTCAAGTCTGGAGTAATCGACACCAAAGATACCTTGTGTGGTGTCAAGCAAAGGTGGTATCATGAGTTTTTTGAGAAATTCGACAGTTGATTTTCACAAATTGATATCACGCGCTAGTTGTCTTTGGTATGCATTAATAAAAAAAAATATCACTAAACTGTGCGAGTGAGATCTTGGTAAAGTATGTAAGGCATGGAATGTTTTTCTTTGTTTTCATTGCATTGTGTGGTGCGGGTGATGGAAGTCCAGAATTTTATCGTAGTACGTAGACAGATATTAACACTTTCCTTTGTTTTTCAGCTGTCCCGAGCAGGTATCCTGAGCGGCTGCCTAAACTGCTGCGCTGGGCTGCTGCGCTGAGCAACTGCCCGTGCTTCTGCGCTGAGCGGCCGCCCAAGCCGCTGTCCCGAGCAGTTGTCTGCTGGAAGTCAAGTCCGGAGTAATCGACACCAAAGATTACCTTGTGATGTCATGCAAAGGTGGTATCGTGAGTTTTTTGAGACATTCGACAGTTAAATTTCAAAATTTGATAAAACGCGCTAGTTGTCGTTGGTATGCATTAATAAAGAAAAATATCACTAAACTGTGCGAGCGAGATCTTGGTAAAGTATGTAAGGCATGGAATGTTTTTCTTTGTTTTCATTGCATTGTGTGGTGCGGGTGATGGAAGTCCAGAATTTTATCGTAGTACGTCGACAGATATTAACACTTTCCTTTGTTTTTCAGCTGTCCCGAGCAGGTATCCTGAGCGGCTGCCCAAACTGCTGCGCTGGGCTGCTGCGCTGAGCAACTGCCCGTGCTTCTGCGCTGAGCGGCCGCCCAAGCCGCTGTCCCGAGCAGTTGTCTGCTGGAAGTCAAGTCCGGAGTAATCGACACCAAAGATTACCTTGTGTAGTGTCATGCAAAGGTGGTATCATGGTATTGTGAGTTTGTTGAGACATTCGACCGTTATTATTCACAAATTGATATTTCGCGCTAGTTGTCTTCGGTATGCATTAATTAAGAAAAATATCACTAAACTGTGCGAGTGAGATTTTGGTAAAGTATGTAAGGCATGGAATGTTTTTCTTTGTTTTCATTGCATGGTGTGGTGCGGGTGATGGAGTCCAGAATTTTATCGTAGTACGTAGACAGATATAAACACATTTATGTTTTTCAGCTGTCCCGAGCAGGTATCCTGAGCGGCTGCCCAAACTGCTGCGCTGGGCTGCTGCGCTGAGCATCTGCCTGTGCTTCTGCGCTGAGCGGCCGCCTAAGCCGCTGTCCCGAGCAGTTGTCTGCTGGAAGTCAAGTCCGGAGTAATCGACACCAAAGATTACCTTGTGATTTTATGCAAAGGTGGTATCGTGAGTATTTTGAGACATTAGACAGTTAATTTTCAAAAATTAATGAAACGCGCTAGTTGTCGTTGGTATGCATTAATAAAGAAAAATATCACTAAACTGTGCGAGTGAGATCTTGGTAAAGTATGTAAGGCATGGAATGTTTTTCTTTGTTTTCATTGCATTGTGTGGTGCGGGTGATGGAAGTCCAGAATTTTATTGTAGTACGTAGACAGATATTAACACTTTCCTTTGTTTTTCAGTTGTCCCGAGCAGGTATCCTGAGCGGCTGCCTAAACTGCTGCGCTGAGCTGCTGCGCTGAGCAACTGCCCGTGCTTCTGCGCTGAGTGGCCGCACAAGCCGCTGTCCCGAGCAGTTGTCTGCTGGAAGTCAAGTCCGGAGTAATCGACACCAAAGATTACCTTGTGTGGTGTCATGCAAAGGTGGTATCATGGTATCGTGAGTATTTTGAGACATTCGACAGTTAATTTTCACATATTGATATCACGCGCTAGTTGTCTTTGGTATGCATTAATTAAGAAAAATATCACTAAACTGTGCGAGTGAGATCTTGGTAAAGTATGTAAGGCATGGAATGTTTTTCTTTGTTTTCATTGCATGGTGTGGTGCGGGTGATGGAGTCCAGAATTTTATCGTAGTACGTCGACAGATATTAACACTTTCCTTTGTTTTTCAGCTGTCTCGAGCAGGTATCCTGAGCGGCTGCCGAAACTGCTGCGCTGGGCTGCTGCGCTGAGCGACTGCCCGTGCTTCTGCGCTTAGCGGCCGCCCAAGCCGCTGTCCCGAGCAGTTGTCTGCTGGAAGTCAAGTCCGGAGTAATCGACACCAAAGATTACCTTGTGATGTCATGCAAAATTGGTATCGTGAGTATTTTGAGACATTCGACAGTTAATTTTTACAAATTGATATCACGCGCTAGTTGTCCTTGGTATGCATTAATAAAGAAAAATATCACTAAACTGTGCGAGTGAGATCTTGGTAAAGTATGTAAGGCATGGAATGTTTTTCTTTGTTTTCATTGCATTGTGTGGTGCGGGTGATGGAAGTCCAGAATTTTATCGTAGTACGTCGACAGATATTAACACTTTCCTTTGTTTTTCAGCTGTCCCGAAAAGGTATCCTGAGCGGCTGCCCAAACTGCTGCGCTGGGCTGCTGCGCTGAGCATCTGCCTGTGCTTCTGCGCTGAGCGGCCGCTCAAGCCGCTGTCCCGAGCGGTTGTCTGCTGGAAGTCAAGTCTGGAGTAATCGACACCAAAGATACCTTGTGTGGTGTCAAGCAAAGGTGGTATCGTGAGTATTTTGAGACATTCGACAGTTAATTTTTACAAATTGATATCACGCGCTAGTTGTCCTTGGTATGCATTAATAAAGAAAAATATCACTAAACTGTGCGAGTGAGATCTTGGTAAAGTATGTAAGGCATGGAATGTTTTTCTTTGTTTTCATTGCATGGTGTGGTGCGGGTGATGGAGTCCAGAATTTTATCGTAGTACATAGACAGATATTAACACATTTATGTTTTTCAGCTGTCCCGAGCAGGTATCCTGAGCGGCTGCCCAAACTGCTGCGCTGGGCTGCTGCGCTGAGCATCTGCCTGTGCTTCTGCGCTGAGCGGCCGCTCAAGCCGCTGTCCCGAGCGGTTGTCTGCTGGAAGTCAAGTCTGGAGTAATCGACACCAAAGATACCTTGTGTGGTGTCAAGCAAAGGTGGTATCGTGAGTTTTTTGAGACATTCGACAGTTAATTTTCACAAATTGATATTACGCGCTAGTTGTCTTTGGTATGCATTAATAAAGAAAAATATCACTAAACTGTGCGAGTGAGATCTTGGTAAAGTATGTAAGGCATGGAATGTTTTTCTTTGTTTTCATTGCATTGTGTGGTGCGGGTGATGGAAGTCCAGAATTTTATCGTAGTACGTCGACAGATATTAACACTTTCCTTTGTTTTTCAGCTGTCCCGAGCAGGTATCCTGAGCGGCTGCCTAAACTGCTGCGCTGAGCAACTGCCCGTGCTTCTGCGCTGAGCGGCCGCCCAAGCCGCTGTCCCGAGCAGTTGTCTGCTGAAAGTCGAGTCTGGAGTAATCGACACCAAAGATTATCTTGTGTGGTGTCATTTAAAGGTGGTATCATGGTATCGTGAGTATTTTGAGACATTCGACAGTTAATTTTCACAAATTGATATCACGCGCTAGTTGTCTTTGGTATGCATTAATTAAGAAAAATTAAACTGTGAGAGTGAGATCTTGGTAAAGTATGTAAGGCATGGAATGTTTTTCTTTGTTTTCATTGCATGGTGTGGTGCGGGTGATGGAAGTCCAGAATTTTATCGTAGTACGTCGACAGATATTAACACTTTCCTTTGTTTTTCAGCTGTCCCGAGCAGGTATCCTGAGCGGCTGCCCAAACTGCTGCGCTGAGCAACTGCCCGTGCTTCTGCGCTGAGCGACCGCCCAAGCCGCTGTCCCGAGCAGTTGTCTGCTGGAAGTCAAGTCCGGAGTAATCGACACCAAAGATTACTTTGTGTGGTGTCATGCAAAGGTGGTATCGTGAGTTTTTTGAGACATTCGACAGTTAATTTTCACAAATTGATATCACGCGCTAGTTGTCTTTGGTATGCATTAATAAAGAAAAATATCACTAAACTGTGCAAGTGAGATCTTGGTAAAGTATGTAAGGCATGAAATGTTTTTCTTTGTTTTCATTGCATAGTGTGGTGCGGGTGATGGAAGTCCAGAATTTTATCGTAGTACGTGGGCATATATTAACACATTCATTTGTTTTTCAGGAATCCTGAGCGGCTGCCCAAACTGCTGCGCTGGGCTGCTGCGCTGAGCATCTGCCCGTGCTTCTGCGCTGAGCGGTCGCCCAAGCCGCTGTCCTGAGCAGTTGTCTGCTGGAAGTCAAGTCCGGAGTAATCGACACCGAAGATTACCTTGTGATGTCATGCAAAGGTGGTATCGTGAGTATTTTGATACATGAGACAGTTAATTTTCAAAATTTGATAAAACGCGCTAGTTGTCGTTGGTATGCATTAATAAAGAAAAATTTCACTAAACTGTGCGAGTGAGATCTTGGTAAAGTATGTAAGGCATGGAATGTTTTTCTTTGTTTTCATTGCATTGTGTGGTGCGGGTGATGGAAGTCCAGAATTTTATCGTAGTACGTAGACGGATATTAACACTTTCCTTTGTTTTTCAGCTGTCCCGAGCAGGTATCCTGAGCGGCTGCCTAAACTGCTGCGCTGGGCTGCTGCGCTGAGCATCTATCCGTGCTTCTTCGCTGAGCGGCCGCCCAAGCCGCTGTCCCGAGCAGTTGTCTGCTGGAAGTCAAGTCCGGAGTAATCGACACCAAAGATTACCTTGTGTGGTGTCATGCAAAGGTGGTATCATGGTATTGTGAGTTTGTTAAGACATTCGACCGTTATTATTCACAAATTGATATTTCGCGCTAGTTGTCTTTGGTATGCATTAATTAAGAAAAATATCACTAAACTGTGCGAGTGAGATTTTGGTAAAGTATGTAAGGCATGGAATGTTTTTCTTTGTTTTCATTGCATGGTGTGGTGCGGGTGATGGAGTCCAGAATTTTATCGTAGTACGTAGACAGATATTAACACATTTATGTTTTTCAGCTGTCCCGAGCAGGTATCCTGAGCGGCTGCCCAAACTGCTGCGCTGGGCTGCTGCGCTGAGCATCTGCCTGTGCTTCTGCGCTGAGCGGCCGCCCAAGCCGCTGTCCCGAGCAGTTGTCTGCTGGAAGTCAAGTCCGGAGTAATCGACACCAAAGATTACCTTGTGATTTTATGCAAAGGTGGTATCGTGAGTATTTTGAGACATTAGACAGTTAATTTTCAAAAATTAATGAAACGCGCTAGTTGTCGTTGGTATGCATTAATAAAGAAAAATATCACTAAACTGTGCGAGTGAGATCTTGGTAAAGTATGTAAGGCATGGAATGTTTTTCTTTGTTTTCATTGCATTGTGTGGTGCGGGTGATGGAAGTCCATAATTTTATCGTAGTACGTAGACAGATATTAACACTTTCCTTTGTTTTTCAGCTGTCCCGAGCAGGTATCCTGAGCGGCTGCCTAAACTGCTGCGCTGGGCTGCTGCGCTGAGCAACTGCCCGTGCTTCTGCGCTGAGCGGCCGCACAAGCCGCTGTCCCGAGCAGTTGTCTGCTGGAAGTCAAGTCCGGAGTAATCGACACCAAAGATTACCTTGTGTGGTGTCATTTAAAGGTGGTATCATGGTATCGTGAGTATTTTGAGACATTCGACAGTTAATTTTCACAAATTGATATCACGCGCTAGTTGTCTTTGGTATGCATTAATTAAGAAAAATATCACTAAACTGTGCGAGTGAGATTTTGGTAAAGTATGTAAGGCATGGAATGTTTTTCTTTGTTTTCATTGCATGGTGTGGTGCGGGTGATGGAGTCCAGAATTTTATCGTAGTACATAGACAGATATTAACACATTTATGTTTTTCAGATGTCCCGAGCAGGTATCCTGAGCGGCTGCCCAAACTGCTGCGCTGGGCTGCTGCGCTGAGCATCTGCCTGTGCTTCTGCGCTGAGCGGCCGCTCAAGCCGCTGTCCCGAGCGGTTGTCTGCTGGAAGTCAAGTCTGGAGTAATCGACACCAAAGATACCTTGTGTGGTGTCAAGCAAAGGTGGTATCGTGAGTTTTTTGAGACATTCGACAGTTAATTTTCACAAATTGATATTACGCGCTAGTTGTCTTTGGTATGCATTAATAAAGAAAAATATCACTAAACTGTGCGAGTGAGATTTTGGTAAAGTATGTAAGGCATAGAATGTTTTTCTTTGTTTTCATTGCATAGTGTGGTGCGGGTGATGGAAGTCCAGAATTTTATCGTACTACGTGGACAGATATTAACACATTCATTTGTTTTTCAGGTATCCTGAGCGGCTGCCCAAACTGCTGCGCTGGGCTGCTGCGCTGAGCATCTGCCCGTGCTTATGCGCTGAGCGGCCGCCCAAGCCGCTGTCCTGAGCAGTTGTCTGCTGGAAGTCAAGTCCGGAGTAATCGACACCAAAGATTACCTTGTGATGTCATGCAAAGGTGGTATTGTGAGTATTTTGAGACATTCGACAGTTAATTTTCACAAATTGATATCACGCGCTAGTTGTCCTTGGTATGCATTAATAAAGAAAAATATCACTAAACTGTGCGAGTGAGATCTTGGTAAAGTATGTAAGGCATGGAATGTTTTTCTTTGTTTTCATTGCATTGTGTGGTGCGGGTGATGGAAGTCCAGAATTTTTTCTTAGTACGTAGACAGATATTCACACTTTCCTTTGTTTTTCAGCTGTCCCGAGCAGGTATTCTGAGCGGCTGCCTAAACTGCTGCGCTGAGCAACTGCCCGTGCTTCTGCGCTGAGCGGCCGCACAAGCCGCTGTCCCGAGCAGTTGTCTGCTGGAAGTCAAGTCCGGAGTAATCGACACCAAAGATTACCTTGTGATGTCATGCAAAGGTGGTATCGTGAGTATTTTGAGACATTCGACAGTTAATTTTCACAAATTGATATCACGCGCTAGTTGTCTTTGGTATGCATTAATTAAGAAAAATATCACTAAACTGTGCGAGTGAGATCTTGGTAAAGTATGTAAGGCATGGAATGTTTTTCTTTGTTTTCATTGCATGGTGTGGTGCGGGTGATGGAGTCCAGAATTTTATCGTAGTACGTAGACAGATATTAACACATTTATGTTTTTCAGCTGTCCCGAGCAGGTATCCTGAGTGGCTGCCCAAACTGCTGCGCTGGGCTGCTGCGCTGAGCATCTGCCTGTGCTTCTGCGCTGAGCGGCCGCCCAAGCCGCTGTCCCGAGCAGTTGTCTGCTGGAAGTCAAGTCTGGAGTAATCGACACCAAAGATACCTTGTGTGGTGTCAAGCAAAGGTGGTATCATGAGTTTTTTGAGAAATTCGACAGTTGATTTTCACAAATTGATATCACGCGCTAGTTGTCTTTGGTATGCATTAATAAAAAAAAATATCACTAAACTGTGCGAGTGAGATCTTGGTAAAGTATGTAAGGCATGGAATGTTTTTCTTTGTTTTCATTGCATTGTGTGGTGCGGGTGATGGAAGTCCAGAATTTTATCGTAGTACGTAGACAGATATTAACACTTTCCTTTGTTTTTCAGCTGTCCCGAGCAGGTATCCTGAGCGGCTGCCTAAACTGCTGCGCTGGGCTGCTGCGCTGAGCAACTGCCCGTGCTTCTGCGCTGAGCGGCCGCCCAAGCCGCTGTCCCGAGCAGTTGTCTGCTGGAAGTCAAGTCCGGAGTAATCGACACCAAAGATTACCTTGTGTGGTGTCATGCAAAGGTGGTATCATGGTATCGTGAGTATTTTGAGACATTCGACAGTTAATTTTCACAAATTGATATCACGCGCTAGTTGTCTTTGGTATGCATTTATTAAGAAAAATATCACTAAACTGTGCGAGTGAGATCTTGGTAAAGTATGTAAGGCATGGAATGTTTTTCTTTGTTTTCATTGCATGGTGTGGTGCGGGTGATGGAGTCCAGAATTTTATCGTAGTACGTAGACAGATTTTAACACATTTGTGTTTTTCAGCTGTCTCGAGCAGGTATCCTGAGCGGCTGCCGAAACTGCTGCGCTGGGCTGCTGCGCTGAGCGACTGCCCGTGCTTCTGCGCTGAGCGGCCGCCCAAGCCGCTGTCCCGAGCAGTTGTCTGCTGGAAGTCAAGTCCGGAGTAATCGACACCAAAGATTACCTTGTGATCTTATGCAAAATTGGTATCGTGAGTATTTTGAGACATTCGACAGTTAATTTTCACAAATTGATATCACGCGCTAGTTGTCCTTGGTATGCATTAATTAAGAAAAATATCACTAAACTGTGCGAGTGAGATCTTGGTAAAGTATGTAAGGCATGGAATGTTTTTCTTTGTTTTCATTGCATTGTGTGGTGCGGGTGATGGAAGTCCAGAATTTTATCGTAGTACGTCGACAGATATTAACACTTTCCTTTGTTTTTCAGCTGTCCCGAGCAGGTATCCTGAGCGGCTGCCTAAACTGCTGCGCTGGGCTGCTGCGCTGAGCATCTGCCCGTGCTTCTTCGCTGAGCGGCCGCCCAAGCCGCTGTCCCGAGCAGTTGTCTGCTGAAAGTCGAGTCCGGAGTAATCGACACCAAAGATTATCTTGTGTGGTGTCATTTAAAGGTGGTATCATGGTATCGTGAGTATTTTGAGACATTCGACAGTTAATTTTCACAAATTGATATCACGCGCTAGTTGTCTTTGGTATGCATTAATTAAGAAAAATTAAACTGTGAGAGTGAGATCTTGGTAAAGTATGTAAGGCATGGAATGTTTTTCTTTGTTTTCATTGCATGGTGTGGTGCGGGTGATGGAAGTCCAGAATTTTATCGTAGTACGTCGACAGATATTAACACTTTCCTTTGTTTTTCAGCTGTCCCGAGCAGGTATCCTGAGCGGCTGCCCAAACTGCTGCGCTGAGCAACTGCCCGTGCTTCTGCGCTGAGCGACCGCCCAAGCCGCTGTCCCGAGCAGTTGTCTGCTGGAAGTCAAGTCCGGAGTAATCGACACCAAAGATTACTTTGTGTGGTGTCATGCAAAGGTGGTATCGTGAGTTTTTTGAGACATTCGACAGTTAATTTTCACAAATTGATATCACGCGCTAGTTGTCTTTGGTATGCATTAATAAAGAAAAATATCACTAAACTGTGCAAGTGAGATCTTGGTAAAGTATGTAAGGCATGAAATGTTTTTCTTTGTTTTCATTGCATAGTGTGGTGCGGGTGATGGAAGTCCAGAATTTTATCGTAGTACGTGGGCATATATTAACACATTCATTTGTTTTTCAGGAATCCTGAGCGGCTGCCCAAACTGCTGCGCTGGGCTGCTGCGCTGAGCATCTGCCCGTGCTTCTGCGCTGAGCGGTCGCCCAAGCCGCTGTCCTGAGCAGTTGTCTGCTGGAAGTCAAGTCCGGAGTAATCGACACCGAAGATTACCTTGTGATGTCATGCAAAGGTGGTATCGTGAGTATTTTGATACATGAGACAGTTAATTTTCAAAATTTGATAAAACGCGCTAGTTGTCGTTGGTATGCATTAATAAAGAAAAATTTCACTAAACTGTGCGAGTGAGATCTTGGTAAAGTATGTAAGGCATGGAATGTTTTTCTTTGTTTTCATTGCATTGTGTGGTGCGGGTGATGGAAGTCCAGAATTTTATCGTAGTACGTAGACGGATATTAACACTTTCCTTTGTTTTTCAGCTGTCCCGAGCAGGTATCCTGAGCGGCTGCCTAAACTGCTGCGCTGGGCTGCTGCGCTGAGCATCTGCCCGTGCTTCTTCGCTAAGCGGCCGCCCAAGCCGCTGTCCCGAGCAGTTGTCTGCTGGAAGTCAAGTCCGGAGTAATCGACACCAAAGATTACCTTGTGTGGTGTCATGCAAAGGTGGTATCATGGTATTGTGAGTTTGTTGAGACATTCGACCGTTATTATTCACAAATTGATATTTCGCGCTAGTTGTCTTTGGTATGCATTAATTAAGAAAAATATCACTAAACTGTGCGAGTGAGATTTTGGTAAAGTATGTAAGGCATGAAATGTTTTTCTTTGTTTTCATTGCATGGTGTGGTGCGGGTGATGGAGTCCAGAATTTTATCGTAGTACGTAGACAGATATTAACACATTTATGTTTTTCAGCTGTCCCGAGCAGGTATCTTGAGCGGCTGCCCAAACTGCTGCGCTGGGCTGCTGCGCTGAGCATCTGCCTGTGCTTCTGCGCTGAGCGGCCGCCCAAGCCGCTGTCCCGAGCAGTTGTCTGCTGGAAGTCAAGTCCGGAGTAATCGACACCAAAGATTACCTTGTGATTTTATGCAAAGGTGGTATCGTGAGTATTTTGAGACATTAGACAGTTAATTTTCAAAAATTAATGAAACGCGCTAGTTGTCGTTGGTATGCATTAATAAAGAAAAATATCACTAAACTGTGCGAGTGAGATCTTGGTAAAGTATGTAAGGCATGGAATGTTTTTCTTTGTTTTCATTGCATTGTGTGGTGCGGGTGATGGAAGTCCATAATTTTATCGTAGTACGTAGACAGATATTAACACTTTCCTTTGTTTTTCAGCTGTCCCGAGCAGGTATCCTGAGCGGCTGCCTAAACTGCTGCGCTGGGCTGCTGCGCTGAGCAACTGCCCGTGCTTCTGCGCTGAGCGGCCGCACAAGCCGCTGTCCCGAGCAGTTGTCTGCTGGAAGTCAAGTCCGGAGTAATCGACACCAAAGATTACCTTGTGTGGTGTCATTTAAAGGTGGTATCATGGTATCGTGAGTATTTTGAGACATTCGACAGTTAATTTTCACAAATTGATATCACGCGCTAGTTGTCTTTGGTATGCATTAATTAAGAAAAATATCACTAAACTGTGCAAGTGAGATTTTGGTAAAGTATGCAAGGCATGGAATGTTTTTCTTTGTTTTCATTGCATGGTGTGGTGCGGGTGATGGAGTCCAGAATTTTATCGTAGTACATAGACAGATATTAACACATTTATGTTTTTCAGCTGTCCCGAGCAGGTATCCTGAGCGGCTGCCCAAACTGCTGCGCTGGGCTGCTGCGCTGAGCATCTGCCTGTGCTTCTGCGCTGAGTGGCCGCTCAAGCCGCTGTCCCGAGCGGTTGTCTGCTGGAAGTCAAGTCTGGAGTAATCGACACCAAAGATACCTTGTGTGGTGTCAAGCAAAGGTGGTATCGTGAGTTTTTTGAGACATTCGACAGTTAATTTTCACAAATTAATATTACGCGCTAGTTGTCTTTGGTATGCATTAATAAAGAAAAATATCACTAAACTGTGCGAGTGAGATCTTGGTAAAGTATGTAAGGCATAGAATGTTTTTCTTTGTTTTCATTGCATAGTGTGGTGCGGGTGATGGAAGTCCAGAATTTTATCGTACTACGTGGACAGATATTAACACATTCATTTGTTTTTCAGGTATCCTGAGCGGCTGCCCAAACTGCTGCGCTGGGCTGCTGCGCTGAGCATCTGCCCGTGCTTATGCGCTAAGCGGCCGCCCAAGCCGCTGTCCTGAGCAGTTGTCTGCTGGAAGTCAAGTCCGGAGTAATCGACACCAAAGATTACCTTGTGATGTCATGCAAAGGTGGTATTGTGAGTATTTTGAGACATTCGACAGTTAATTTTCACAAATTGATATCACGCGCTAGTTGTCCTTGGTATGCATTAATAAAGAAAAATATCACTAAACTGTGCGAGTGAGATCTTGGTAAAGTATGTAAGGCATGGAATGTTTTTCTTTGTTTTCATTGCATTGTGTGGTGCGGGTGATGGAAGTCCAGAATTTTTTCTTAGTACGTAAACAGATATTCACACTTTCCTTTGTTTTTCAGCTGTCCCGAGCAGGTATTCTGAGCGGCTGCCTAAACTGCTGCGCTGAGCAACTGCCCGTGCTTCTGCGCTGAGCAGCCGCACAAGCCGCTGTCCCGAGCAGTTGTCTGCTGGAAGTCAAGTCCGGAGTTATCGACACCAAAGATTACCTTGTGTGGTGTCATGCAAAGGTGGTATCATGGTATCGTGAGTATTTTGAGACATTCGACAGTTAATTTTCACAAATTGATATCACGCGCTAGTTGTCTTTGGTATGCATTAATTAAGAAAAATATCACTAAACTGTGCGAGTGAGATCTTGGTAAAGTATGCAAGGCATGGAATGTTTTTCTTTGTTTTCATTGCATGGTGTGGTGCGGGTGATGGAGTCCAGAATTTTATCGTAGTACGTAGACAGATTTTAACACATTTATGTTTTTCAGCTGTCTCGAGCAGGTATCCTGAGCGGCTGCCGAAACTGCTGCGCTGGGCTGCTGCGCTGAGCATCTGCCTGTGCTTCTGCGCTGAGCGGCCGCCCAAGCCGCTGTCCCGAGCAGTTGTCTGCTGGAAGTCAAGTCCGGAGTTATCGACACCAAAGATTATCTTGTGTGGTGTCATTTAAAGGTGGTATCATGGTATCGTGAGTATTTTGAGACATTCGACAGTTAATTTTCACAAATTGATATCACGCGCTAGTTGTCTTTGGTATGCATTAATTAAGAAAAATTAAACTGTGAGAGTGAGATCTTGGTAAAGTATGTAAGGCATGGAATGTTTTTCTTTGTTTTCATTGCATGGTGTGGTGCGGGTGATGGAAGTCCAGAATTTTATCGTAGTACGTCGACAGATATTAACACTTTCCTTTGTTTTTCAGCTGTCCCGAGCAGGTATCCTGAGCGGCTGCCCAAACTGCTGCGCTGAGCAACTGCCCGTGCTTCTGCGCTGAGCGACCGCCCAAGCCGCTGTCCCGAGCAGTTGTCTGCTGGAAGTCAAGTCCGGAGTAATCGACACCAAAGATTACTTTGTGTGGTGTCATGCAAAGGTGGTATCGTGAGTTTTTTGAGACATTCGACAGTTAATTTTCACAAATTGATATCACGCGCTAGTTGTCTTTGGTATGCATTTATAAAGAAAATTTCACTAAACTGTGCAAAGTGAGATCTTGGTAAAGTATGTAAGGCATGAAATGTTTTTCTTTGTTTTCATTGCATAGTGTGGTGCGGGTGATGGAAGTCCAGAATTTTATCGTAGTACGTGGGCATATATTAACACATTCATTTGTTTTTCAGGAATCCTGAGCGGCTGCCCAAACTGCTGCGCTGGGCTGCTGCGCTGAGCATCTGCCCGTGCTTCTGCGCTGAGCGGTCGCCCAAGCCGCTGTCCTGAGCAGTTGTCTGCTGGAAGTCAAGCCCGGAGTAATCGACACCGAAGATTACCTTGTGATGTCATGCAAAGGTGGTATCGTGAGTATTTTGATACATGAGACAGTTAATTTTCAAAATTTGATAAAACGCGCTAGTTGTCGTTGGTATGCATTAATAAAGAAAAATTTCACTAAACTGTGCGAGCGAGATCTTGGTAAAGTATGTAAGGCATGTTATGTTTTTCTTTGTTTTCATTGCATTGTGTGGTGCGGGTGATGGAAGTCCAGAATTTTATCGTAGTACGTCGACAGATATTAACACTTTCCTTTGTTTTTCAGCTGTCCCGAGCAGGTATCCTGAGCGGCTGCCTAAACTGCTACGCTGGGCTGCTGCGCTGAGCAACTGCCCGTGCTTCTGCGCTGAGCGGCCGCCCAAGCCGCTGTCCCGAGCAGTTGTCTGCTGGAAGTCAAGTCCGGAGTAATCGACACCAAAGATTACCTTGTGTGGTGTCATGCAAAGGTGGTATCATGGTATTGTGAGTATTTTGAGACATTCGACAGTTAATTTTCACAAATTGATATCACGCGCTAGTTGTCCTTGGTATGCATTAATAAAGAAAAATATCACTAAACTGTGCGAGTGAGATCTTGGTAAAGTATGTAAGGCATGGAATGTTTTTCTTTGTTTTCATTGCATTGTGTGGTGCGGGTGATGGAAGTCCAGAATTTTATCGTAGTACGTCGACAGATATTAACACTTTCCTTTGTTTTTCAGCTGTCCCGAGCAGGTATCCTGAGCGGCTGCCTAAACTGCTGCGCTGGGCTGCTGCGCTGAGCAACTGCCCGTGCTTCTGCGCTGAGCGGCCGCACAAGCCGCTGTCCCGAGCAGTTGTCTGCTGAAAGTCGAGTCCGGAGTAATCGACACCAAAGATTATCTTGTGTGGTGTCATTTAAAGGTGGTATCATGGTATCGTGAGTATTTTGAGACATTCGACAGTTAATTTTCACAAATTGATATCACGCGCTAGTTGTCTTTGGTATGCATTAATTAAGAAAAATTAAACTGTGAGAGTGAGATCTTGGTAAAGTATGTAAGGCATGGAATGTTTTTCTTTGTTTTCATTGCATGGTGTGGTGCGGGTGATGGAAGTCCAGAATTTTATCGTAGTACGTCGACAGATATTAACACTTTCCTTTGTTTTTCAGCTGTCCCGAGCAGGTATCCTGAGCGGCTGCCCAAACTGCTGCGCTGAGCAACTGCCCGTGCTTCTGCGCTGAGCGACCGCCCAAGCCGCTGTCCCGAGCAGTTGTCTGCTGGAAGTCAAGTCCGGAGTAATCGACACCAAAGATTACCTTGTGTGGTGTCATGCAAAGGTGGTATCGTGAGTTTTTTGAGACATTCGACAGTTAATTTTCACAAATTGATATCACGCGCTAGTTGTCTTTGGTATGCATTAATAAAGAAAAATATCACTAAACTGTGCAAGTGAGATCTTGGTAAAGTATGTAAGGCATGAAATGTTTTTCTTTGTTTTCATTGCATAGTGTGGTGCGGGTGATGGAAGTCCAGAATTTTATCGTAGTACGTGGGCATATATTAACACATTCATTTGTTTTTCAGGAATCCTGAGCGGCTGCCCAAACTGCTGCGCTGGGCTGCTGCGCTGAGCATCTGCCCGTGCTTCTGCGCTGAGCGGTCGCCCAAGCCGCTGTCCTGAGCAGTTGTCTGCTGGAAGTCAAGTCCGGAGTAATCGACACCGAAGATTACCTTGTGATGTCATGCAAAGGTGGTATCGTGAGTATTTTGATACATGAGACAGTTAATTTTCAAAATTTGATAAAACGCGCTAGTTGTCGTTGGTATGCATTAATAAAGAAAAATTTCACTAAACTGTGCGAGCGAGATCTTGGTAAAGTATGTAAGGCATGGAATGTTTTTCTTTGTTTTCATTGCATTGTGTGGTGCGGGTGATGGAAGTCCAGAATTTTATCGTAGTACGTCGACAGATATTAACACTTTCCTTTGTTTTTCAGCTGTCCCGAGCAGGTATCCTGAGCGGCTGCCTAAACTGCTGCGCTGGGCTGCTGCGCTGAGCAACTGCCCGTGCTTCTGCGCTGAGCGGCCGCCCAAGCCGCTGTCCCGAGCAGTTGTCTGCTGGAAGTCAAGTCCGGAGTAATCGACACCAAAGATTACCTTGTGTGGTGTCATGCAAAGGTGGTATCATGGTATTGTGAGTTTGTTGAGACATTCGACCTTTATTATTCACAAATTGATATTTCGCGCTAGTTGTCTTTGGTATGCATTAATTAAGAAAAATATCACTAAACTGTGCGAGTGAGATTTTGGTAAAGTATGTAAGGCATGGAATGTTTTTCTTTGTTTTCATTGCATGGTGTGGTGCGGGTGATGGAGTCCAGAATTTTATCGTAGTACGTAGACAGATATTAACACATTTATGTTTTTCAGCTGTCCCGAGCAGGTATCCTGAGCGGCTGCCCAAACTGCTGCGCTGGGCTGCTGCGCTGAGCATCTGCCTGTGCTTCTGCGCTGAGCGGCCGCCCAAGCTGCTGTCCCGAGCAGTTGTCTGCTGGAAGTCAAGTCCGGAGTAATCGACACCAAAGATTACCTTGTGATTTTATGCAAAGGTGGTATCGTGAGTATTTTGAGACATTAGACAGTTAATTTTCAAAAATTAATGAAACGCGCTAGTTGTCGTTGGTATGCATTAACAAAGAAAAATATCACTAAACTGTGCGAGTGAGATCTTGGTAAAGTATGTAAGGCATGGAATGTTTTTCTTTGTTTTCATTGCATTGTGTGGTGCGGGTGATGGAAAACCAGAATTTTATCGTAGTACCTCGACAGATATTAACACTTTCCTTTGTTTTTCAGCTGTCCCGAGCAGGTATCCTGAGCGGCTGCCTAAACTGCTGCGCTGGGCTGCTGCGCTGAGCAACTGCCCGTGCTTCTGCGCTGAGCGGCCGCACAAGCCGCTGTCCCGAGCAGTTGTCTGCTGGAAGTCAAGTCCGGAGTAATCGACACCAAAGATTACCTTGTGTGGTGTCATTTAAAGGTGGTATCATGGTATCGTGAGTATTTTGAGACATTCGACAGTTAATTTTCACAAATTGATATCACGCGCTAGTTGTCTTTGGTATGCATTAATTAAGAAAAATATCACTAAACTGTGCGAGTGAGATTTTGGTAAAGTATGTAAGGCATGGAATGTTTTTCTTTGTTTTCATTGCATGGTGTGGTGCGGGTGATGGAGTCCAGAATTTTATCGTAGTACATAGACAGATATTAACACATTTATGTTTTTCAGCTGTCCCGAGCAGGTATCCTGAGCGGCTGCCCAAACTGCTGCGCTGGGCTGCTGCGCTGAGCATCTGCCTGTGCTTCTGCGCTGAGCGGCCGCTCAAGCTGCTGTCCCGAGCAGTTGTCTGCTGGAAGTCAAGTCTGGAGTAATCGACACCAAAGATTACTTTGTGTGGTGTCATGCAAAGGTGGTATCGTGAGTTTTTTGAGACATTCGACAGTTAATTTTCACAAATTGATATCACGCGCTAGTTGTCTTTGGTATGCATTAATAAAGAAAAATATCACTAAACTGTGCAAGTGAGATCTTGGTAAAGTATGTAAGGCATGAAATGTTTTTCTTTGTTTTCATTGCATAGTGTGGTGCGGGTGATGGAAGTCCAGAATTTTATCGTAGTACGTGGGCATATATTAACACATTCATTTGTTTTTCAGGAATCCTGAGCGGCTGCCCAAACTGCTGCGCTGGGCTGCTGCGCTGAGCATCTGCCCGTGCTTCTGCGCTGAGCGGCCGCCCAAGCCGCTGTCCCGAGCAGTTGTCTGCTGGAAGTCAAGTCCGGAGTAATCGACACCAAAGATTACCTTGTGATTTTATGCAAAGGTGGTATCGTGAGTATTTTGAGACATTAGACAGTTAATTTTCAAAAATTAATGAAACGCGCTAGTTGTCGTTGGTATGCATTAATAAAGAAAAATATCACTAAACTGTGCAAGTGAGATCTTGGTAAAGTATGTAAGGCATGGAATGTTTTTCTTTGTTTTCATTGCATTGTGTGGTGCGGGTGATGGAAGTCCATAATTTTATCGTAGTACGTAGACAGATATTAACACTTTCCTTTGTTTTTCAGCTGTCCCGAGCAGGTATCCTGAGCGGCTGCCTAAACTGCTGCGCTGGGCTGCTGCGCTGAGCAACTGCCCGTGCTTCTGCGCTGAGCGGCCGCACAAGCCGCTGTCCCGAGCAGTTGTCTGCTGGAAGTCAAGTCCGGAGTAATCGACACCAAAGATTACCTTGTGTGGTGTCATTTAAAGGTGGTATCATGGTATCGTGAGTATTTTAAGACATTCGACAGTTAATTTTCACAAATTGATATCACGCGCTAGTTGTCTTTGGTATGCATTAATTAAGAAAAATATCACTAAACTGTGCGAGTGAGATTTTGGTAAAGTATGCAAGGCATGGAATGTTTTTCTTTGTTTTCATTGCATGGTGTGGTGCGGGTGATGGAGTCCAGAATTTTATCGTAGTACATAGACAGATATTAACACATTTATGTTTTTCAGCTGTCCCGAGCAGGTATCCTGAGCGGCTGCCCAAACTGCTGCGCTGGGCTGCTGCGCTGAGCATCTGCCTGTGCTTCTGCGCTGAGCGGCCGCTCAAGCCGCTGTCCCGAGCGGTTGTCTGCTGGAAGTCAAGTCTGGAGTAATCGACACCAAAGATACCTTGTGTGGTGTCAAGCAAAGGTGGTATCGTGAGTTTTTTGAGACATTCGACAGTTAATTTTCACAAATTGATATTACGCGCTAGTTGTCTTTGGTATGCATTAATAAAGAAAAATATCACTAAACTGTGCGAGTGAGATCTTGGTAAAGTATGTAAGGCATAGAATGTTTTTCTTTGTTTTCATTGCATAGTGTGGTGCGGGTGATGGAAGTCCAGAATTTTATCGTACTACGTGGACAGATATTAACACATTCATTTGTTTTTCAGGTATCCTGAGCGGCTGCCCAAACTGCTGCGCTAGGCTGCTGCGCTGAGCATCTGCCCGTGCTTATGCGCTGAGCGGCCGCCCAAGCCGCTGTCCCGAGCAGTTGTCTGCTGGAAGTCAAGTCCGGAGTAATCGACACCAAAGATTACCTTGTGATGTCATGCTAAATTGGTATCGTGAGTATTTTGAGACATTAGACAGTTAATTTTCACAAATTGATATCACGCGCTAGTTGTCCTTGGTATGCATTAATAAAGAAAAATATCACTAAACTGTGCGAGTGAGATCTTGGTAAAGTATGTAAGGCATGGAATGTTTTTCTTTGTTTTCATTGCATTGTGTGGTGCGGGTGATGGAAGTCCAGAATTTTATCGTAGTACGTAGACAGATATTAACAAATTTATATGTTTTTCAGCTGTCCTGAGCAGGTACCCTGAGCGGCTGCCCAAACTGCTGCGCTGGGCTGCTGCGCTGAGCATTTGCCTGTGCTTCTGCGCTGAGCGGCCGCCCAAGCCGCTGTCCCGAGCAGTTGTCTGCTGGAAGTCAAGTCCGGAGTAATCGACACCAAAGATTACCTTGTGTGGTGTCATGCAAAGGTGGTATCATGGTATCGTGAGTATTTTGAGACATTCGACAGTTAATTTTCACAAATTGATATCACGCGCTAGTTGTCTTTGGTATGCATTTATTAAGAAAAATATCACTAAACTGTGCGAGTGAGATCTTGGTAAAGTATGTAAGGCATGGAATGTTTTTCTTTGTTTTCATTGCATGGTGTGGTGCGGGTGATGGAGTCCAGAATTTTATCGTAGTACGTAGACAGATTTTAACACATTTGTGTTTTTCAGCTGTCTCGAGCAGGTATCCTGAGCGGCTGCCGAAACTGCTGCGCTGGGCTGCTGCGCTGAGCGACTGCCCGTGCTTCTGCGCTGAGCGGCCGCCCAAGCCGCTGTCCCGAGCAGTTGTCTGCTGGAAGTCAAGTCCGGAGTAATAGACACCAAAGATTACCTTGTGATCTTATGCAAAATTGGTATCGTGAGTATTTTGAGACATTCGACAGTTAATTTTCACAAATTGATATCACGCGCTAGTTGTCTTTGGTATGCATTAATTAAGAAAAATTAAACTGTGAGAGTGAGATCTTGGTAAAGTATGTAAGGCATGGAATGTTTTTCTTTGTTTTCATTGCATGGTGTGGTGCGGGTGATGGAAGTCCAGAATTTTATCGTAGTACGTCGACAGATATTAACACTTTCCTTTGTTTTTCAGCTGTCCCGAGCAGGTATCCTGAGCGGCTGCCCAAACTGCTGCGCTGAGCAACTGCCCGTGCTTCTGCGCTGAGCGACCGCCCAAGCCGCTGTCCCGAGCAGTTGTCTGCTGGAAGTCAAGTCCGGAGTAATCGACACCAAAGATTACTTTGTGTGGTGTCATGCAAAGGTGGTATCGTGAGTTTTTTGAGACATTCGACAGTTAATTTTCACAAATTGATATCACGCGCTAGTTGTCTTTGGTATGCATTAATAAAGAAAAATATCACTAAACTGTGCAAGTGAGATCTTGGTAAAGTATGTAAGGCATGAAATGTTTTTCTTTGTTTTCATTGCATAGTGTGGTGCGGGTGATGGAAGTCCAGAATTTTATCGTAGTACGTGGGCATATATTAACACATTCATTTGTTTTTCAGGAATCCTGAGCGGCTGCCCAAACTGCTGCGCTGGGCTGCTGCGCTGAGCATCTGCCCGTGCTTCTGCGCTGAGCGGTCGCCCAAGCCGCTGTCCTGAGCAGTTGTCTGCTGGAAGTCAAGTCCGGAGTAATCGACACCGAAGATTACCTTGTGATGTCATGCAAAGGTGGTATCGTGAGTATTTTGATACATGAGACAGTTAATTTTCAAAATTTGATAAAACGCGCTAGTTGTCGTTGGTATGCATTAATAAAGAAAAATTTCACTAAACTGTGCGAGCGAGATCTTGGTAAAGTATGTAAGGCATGGAATGTTTTTCTTTGTTTTCATTGCATTGTGTGGTGCGGGTGATGGAAGTCCAGAATTTTATCGTAGTACGTCGACAGATATTAACACTTTCCTTTGTTTTTCAGCTGTCCCGAGCAGGTATCCTGAGCGGCTGCCCAAACTGCTGCGCTGAGCAACTGCCCGTGCTTCTGCGCTGAGCTACCGCCCAAGCCGCTGTCCCGAGCAGTTGTCTGCTGGAAGTCAAGTCCGGAGTAATCGACACCAAAGATTACTTTGTGTGGTGTCATGCAAAGGTGGTATCGTGAGTTTTTTGAGACATTCGACAGTTAATTTTCACAAATTGATATCACGCGCTAGTTGTCTTTGGTATGCATTAATAAAGAAAAATATCACTAAACTGTGCAAGTGAGATCTTGGTAAAGTATGTAAGGCATGAAATGTTTTTCTTTGTTTTCATTGCATAGTGTGGTGCGGGTGATGGAAGTCCAGAATTTTATCGTAGTACGTGGGCATATATTAACACATTCATTTGTTTTTCAGGTATCCTGAGCGGCTGCCCAAACTGCTGCGCTGGGCTGCTGCGCTGAGCATCTGCCCGTGCTTCTGCGCTGAGCGGTCGCCCAAGCCGCTGTCCTGAGCAGTTGTCTGCTGGAAGTCAAGTCCGGAGTAATCGACACCGAAGATTACCTTGTGATGTCATGCAAATGTGGTATCGTGAGTATTTTGATACATGAGACAGTTTATATTCAAAATTTGATAAAACGCGCTAGTTGTCGTTGGTATGCATTAATAAAGATAAATTTCACTAAACTGTGCGAGTGAGATCTTGGTAAAGTATGTAAGGCATGGAATGTTTTTCTTTGTTTTCATTGCATTGTGTGGTGCGGGTGATGGAAGTCCAGAATTTTATCGTAGTACGTAGACGGATATTAACACTTTCCTTTGTTTTTCAGCTGTCCCGAGCAGGTATCCTGAGCGGCTGCCTAAACTGCTGCGCTGGGCTGCTGCGCTGAGCATCTGCCCGTGCTTCTTCGCTGAGCGGCCGCCCAAGCCGCTGTCCCGAGCAGTTGTCTGCTGGAAGTCAAGTCCGGAGTAATCGACACCAAAGATTACCTTGTGTGGTGTCATGCAAAGGTGGTATCATGGTATTGTGAGTTTGTTGAGACATTCGACCGTTATTATTCACAAATTGATATTTCGCGCTAGTTGTCTTTGGTATGCATTAATTAAGAAAAATATCACTAAACTGTGCGAGTGAGATTTTGGTAAAGTATGTAAGGCATGGAATGTTTTTCTTTGTTTTCATTGCATGGTGTGGTGCGGGTGATGGAGTCCAGAATTTTATCGTAGTACGTAGACAGATATTAACACATTTATGTTTTTCAGCTGTCCCGAGCAGGTATCCTGAGCGGCTGCCCAAACTGCTGCGCTGGGCTGCTGCGCTGAGCATCTGCCTGTGCTTCTGCGCTGAGCGGCCGCACAAGCCGCTGTCCCGAGCAGTTGTCTGCTGGAAGTCAAGTCCGGAGTAATCGACACCAAAGATTACCTTGTGTGGTGTCATTTAAAGGTGGTATCATGGTATCGTGAGTATTTTGAGACATTCGACAGTTAATTTTCACAAATTGATATCACGCGCTAGTTGTCTTTGGTATGCATTAATTAAGAAAAATATCACTAAACTGTGCGAGTGAGATTTTGGTAAAGTATGCAAGGCATGGAATGTTTTTCTTTGTTTTCATTGCATGGTGTGGTGCGGGTGATGGAGTCCAGAATTTTATCGTAGTACGTAGACAGATATTAACACATTTATGTTTTTCAGCTGTCCCGAGCAGGTATCCTGAGCGGCTGCCCAAACTGCTGCGCTGGGCTGCTGCGCTGAGCATCTGCCTGTGCTTCTGCGCTGAGCGGCCGCTCAAGCCGCTGTCCCGAGCGGTTGTCTGCTGGAAGTCAAGTCTGGAGTAATCGACACCAAAGATACCTTGTGTGGTGTCAAGCAAAGGTGGTATCGTGAGTTTTTTGAGACATTCGACAGTTAATTTTCACAAATTGATATTACGCGCTAGTTGTCTTTGGTATGCATTAATAAAGAAAAATATCACTAAACTGTGCGAGTGAGATCTTGGTAAAGTATGTAAGGCATAGAATGTTTTTCTTTGTTTTCATTGCATAGTGTGGTGCGGGTGATGGAAGTCCAGAATTTTATCGTACTACGTGGACAGATATTTACACATTCATTTGTTTTTCAGGTATCCTGAGCGGCTGCCCAAACTGCTGCGCTGGGCTGCTGCGCTGAGCATCTGCCCGTGCTTATGCGCTGAGCGGCCGCCCAAGCCGCTGTCCTGAGCAGTTGTCTGCTGGAAGTCAAGTCCGGAGTAATCGACACCAAAGATTACCTTGTGATGTCATGCAAAGGTGGTATTGTGAGTATTTTGAGACATTCGACAGTTAATTTTCACAAATTGATATCACGCGCTAGTTGTCCTTGGTATGCATTAATAAAGAAAAATATCACTAAACTGTGCGAGTGAGATCTTGGTAAAGTATGTAAGGCATGGAATGTTTTTCTTTGTTTTCATTGCATTGTGTGGTGCGGGTGATGGAAGTCCAGAATTTTTTCTTAGTACGTAGACAGATATTCACACTTTCCTTTGTTTTTCAGCTGTCCCGAGCAGGTATTCTGAGCGGCTGCCTAAACTGCTGCGCTGAGCAACTGCCCGTGCTTCTGCGCTGAGCGGCCGCACAAGCCGCTGTCCCGAGCAGTTGTCTGCTGGAAGTCAAGTCCGGAGTTATCGACACCAAAGATTACCTTGTGTGGTGTCATGCAAAGGTGGTATCATGGTATCGTGAGTATTTTGAGACATTCGACAGTTAATTTTCACAAATTGATATCACGCGCTAGTTGTCTTTGGTATGCATTAATTAAGAAAAATATCACTAAACTGTGCGAGTGAGATCTTGGTAAAGTATGCAAGGCATGGAATGTTTTTCTTTGTTTTCATTGCATGGTGTGGTGCGGGTGATGGAGTCCAGAATTTTATCGTAGTACGTAGACAGATTTTAACGCATTTATGTTTTTCAGCTGTCTCGAGCAGGTATCCTGAGCGGCTGCCGAAACTGCTGCGCTGGGCTGCTGCGCTGAGCGACTGCCCGTGCTTCTGCGCTGAGCGGCCGCCCAAGCCGCTGTCCCGAGCAGTTGTCTGCTGGAAGTCAAGTCCGGAGTAATCGACACCAAAGATTACCTTGTGATGTCATGCTAAATTGGTATCGTGAGTATTTTGAGACATTCGACAGTTAATTTTCACAAATTGATATCACGCGCTAGTTGTCCTTGGTATGCATTAATAAAGAAAAATATCACTAAACTGTGCGAGTGAGATCTTGGTAAAGTATGTAAGGCATGGAATTTTTTCTTTGTTTTCATTGCATTGTGTGGTGCGGGTGATGGAAGTCCAGAATTTTATCGTAGTACGTAGACAGATATTAACAAATTTATATGTTTTTCAGCTGTCCTGAGCAGGTATCCTGAGCGGCTGCCCAAACTGCTGCGCTGGGCTGCTGCGCTGAGCATCTGCCTGTGCTTCTGCGCTGAGCGGCCGCCCAAGCCGCTGTCCCGAGCAGTTGTCTGCTGGAAGTCAAGTCCGGAGTAATCGACACCAAAGATTACCTTGTGTGGTGTCATGCAAAGGTGTTACATGGTATCGTGAGTATTTTGAGACATTCGACAGTTAATTTTCACAAATTGATATCACGCGCTAGTTGTCTTTGGTATGCATTTATTAAGAAAAATATCACTAAACTGTGCGAGTGAGATCTTGGTAAAGTATGTAAGGCATGGAATGTTTTTCTTTGTTTTCATTGCATGGTGTGGTGCGGGTGATGGAGTCCAGAATTTTATCGTAGTTCGTAGACAGATTTTAACACATTTGTGTTTTTCAGCTGTCTCGAGCAGGTATCCTGAGCGGCTGCCGAAACTGCTGCGCTGGGCTGCTGCGCTGAGCGACTGCCCGTGCTTCTGCGCTGAGCGGCCGCCCAAGCCGCTGTCCCGAGCAGTTGTCTGCTGGAAGTCAAGTCCGGAGTAATCGACACCAAAGATTACCTTGTGATCTTATGCAAAATTGGTATCGTGAGTATTTTGAGACATTCGACAGTTAATTTTCACAAATTGATATCACGCGCTAGTTGTCCTTGGTATGCATTAATAAAGAAAAATATCACTAAACTGTGCGAGTGAGATCTTGGTAAAGTATGTAAGGCATGGAATGTTTTTCTTTGTTTTCATTGCATTGTGTGGTGCGGGTGATGGAAGTCCAGAATTTTATCGTAGTACGTCGACAGATATTAACACTTTCCTTTGTTTTTCAGCTGTCCCGAGCAGGTATCCTGAGCGGCTGCCTAAACTGCTGCGCTGGGCTGCTGCGCTGAGCAACTGCCCGTGCTTCTGCGCTGAGCGGCCGCCCAAGCCGCTCTCCCGAGCAGTTGTCTGCTGAAAGTCGAGTCCGGAGTAATCGACACCAAAGATTATCTTGTGTGGTGTCATTTAAAGGAGGTATCATGGTATCGTGAGTATTTTGAGACATTCGACAGTTAATTTTCACAAATTGATATCACGCGCTAGTTGTCTTTGGTATGCATTAATTAAGAAAAATTAAACTGTGAGAGTGAGATCTTGGTAAAGTATGTAAGGCATGGAATGTTTTTCTTTGTTTTCATTGCATGGTGTGGTGCGGGTGATGGAAGTCCAGAATTTTATCGTAGTACGTCGACAGATATTAACACTTTCCTTTGTTTTTCAGCTGTCCCGAGCAGGTATCCTGAGCGGCTGCCCAAACTGCTGCGCTGAGCAACTGCCCGTGCTTCTGCGCTGAGCGACCGCCCAAGCCGCTGTCCCGAGCAGTTGTCTGCTGGAAGTCAAGTCCGGAGTAATCGACACCAAAGATTACTTTGTGTGGTGTCATGCAAAGGTGGTATCGTGAGTTTTTTGAGACATTCGACAGTTAATTTTCACAAATTGATATCACGCGCTAGTTGTCTTTGGTATGCATTAATAAAGAAAAATATCACTAAACTGTGCAAGTGAGATCTTGGTAAAGTATGTAAGGCATGAAATGTTTTTCTTTGTTTTCATTGCATAGTGTGGTGCGGGTGATGGAAGTCCAGAATTTTATCGTAGTACGTGGGCATATATTAACACATTCATTTGTTTTTCAGGAATCCTGAGCGGCTGCCCAAACTGCTGCGCTGGGCTGCTGCGCTGAGCATCTGCCCGTGCTTCTGCGCTGAGCGGTCGCCCAAGCCGCTGTCCTGAGCAGTTGTCTGCTGGAAGTCAAGTCCGGAGTAATCGACACCGAAGATTACCTTGTGATGTCATGCAAAGGTGGTATCGTGAGTATTTTGATACATGAGACAGTTAATTTTCAAAATTTGATAAAACGCGCTAGTTGTCGTTGGTATGCATTAATAAAGAAAAATTTCACTAAACTGTGCGAGCGAGATCTTGGTAAAGTATGTAAGGCATGGAATGTTTTTCTTTGTTTTCATTGCATTGTGTGGTGCGGGTGATGGAAGTCCAGAATTTTATCGTAGTACGTCGACAGATATTAACACTTTCCTTTGTTTTTCAGCTGTCCCGAGCAGGTATCCTGAGCGGCTGCCTAAACTGCTGCGCTGGGCTGCTGCGCTGAGCAACTGCCCGTGCTTCTGCGCTGAGCGGCCGCCCAAGCCGCTGTCCCGAGCAGTTGTCTGCTGGAAGTCAAGTCCGGAGTAATCGACACCAAAGATTACCTTGTGTGGTGTCATGCAAAGGTGGTATCATGGTATCGTGAGTATTTTGAGACATTCGACAGTTAATTTTCACAAATTGATATCACGCGCTAGTTGTCCTTGGTATGCATTAATAAAGAAAAATATCACTAAACTGTGCGAGTGAGATCTTGGTAAAGTATGTAAGGCATGGAATGTTTTTCTTTGTTTTCATTGCATTGTGTGGTGCGGGTGATGGAAGTCCAGAATTTTATCGTAGTACGTCGACAGATATTAACACTTTCCTTTGTTTTTCAGCTGTCCCGAGCAGGTATCCTGAGCGGCTGCCTAAACTGCTGCGCTGGGCTGCTGCGCTGAGCAACTGCCCGTGCTTCTGCGCTGAGCGGCCGCCCAAGCCGCTGTCCCGAGCAGTTGTCTGCTGAAAGTCGAGTCCGGAGTAATCGACACCAAAGATTATCTTGTGTGGTGTCATTTAAAGGTGGTATCATGGTATCGTGAGTATTTTGAGACATTCGACAGTTAATTTTCACAAATTGATATCACGCGCTAGTTGTCTTTGGTATGCATTAATTAAGAAAAATTAAACTGTGAGAGTGAGATCTTGGTAAAGTATGTAAGGCATGGAATGTTTTTCTTTGTTTTCATTGCATGGTGTGGTGCGGGTGATGGAAGTCCAGAATTTTATCGTAGTACGTCGACAGATATTAACACTTTCCTTTGTTTTTCAGCTGTCCCGAGCAGGTATCCTGAGCGGCTGCCCAAACTGCTGCGCTGAGCAACTGCCCGTGCTTCTGCGCTGAGCGACCGCCCAAGCCGCTGTCCCGAGCAGTTGTCTGCTGGAAGTCAAGTCCGGAGTAATCGACACCAAAGATTACTTTGTGTGGTGTCATGCAAAGGTGGTATCGTGAGTTTTTTGAGACATTCGACAGTTAATTTTCACAAATTGATATCACGCGCTAGTTGTCTTTGGTATGCATTAATAAAGAAAAATATCACTAAACTGTGCAAGTGAGATCTTGGTAAAGTATGTAAGGCATGAAATGTTTTTCTTTGTTTTCATTGCATAGTGTGGTGCGGGTGATGGAAGTCCAGAATTTTATCGAAGTACGTGGGCATATATTAACACATTCATTTGTTTTTCAGGAATCCTGAGCGGCTGCCCAAACTGCTGCGCTGGGCTGCTGCGCTGAGCAACTGCCCGTGCTTCTGCGCTGAGCGGCCGCCCAAGCCGCTGTCCCGAGCAGTTGTCTGCTGGAAGTCAAGTCCGGAGTAATCGACACCAAAGATTACCTTGTGTGGTGTCATGCAAAGGTGGTATCATGGTATTGTGAGTTTGTTGAGACATTCGACCGTTATTATTCACAAATTGATATTTCGCGCTAGTTGTCTTTGGTATGCATTAATTAAGAAAAATATCACTAAACTGTGCGAGTGAGATTTTGGTAAAGTATGTAAGGCATGGAATGTTTTTCTTTGTTTTCATTGCATGGTGTGGTGCGGGTGATGGAGTCCAGAATTTTATCGTAGTACGTAGACAGATATTAACACATTTATGTTTTTCAGCTGTCCCGAGCAGGTATCCTGAGCGGCTGCCCAAACTGCTGCGCTGGGCTGCTGCGCTGAGCATCTGCCTGTGCTTCTGCGCTGAGCGGCCGCCCAAGCCGCTGTCCCGAGCAGTTGTCTGCTGGAAGTCAAGTCCGGAGTAATCGACACCAAAGATTACCTTGTGATTTTATGCAAAGGTGGTATCGTGAGTATTTTGAGACATTAGACAGTTAATTTTCAAAAATTAATGAAACGCGCTAGTTGTCGTTGGTATGCATTAATAAAGAAAAATATCACTAAACTGTGCGAGTGAGATCTTGGTAAAGTATGTAAGGCATGGAATGTTTTTCTTTGTTTTCATTGCATTGTGTGGTGCGGGTGATGGAAGTCCATAATTTTATCGTAGTACGTAGACAGATATTAACACTTTCCTTTGTTTTTCAGCTGTCCCGAGCAGGTATCCTGAGCGGCTGCCTAAACTGCTGCGCTGGGCTGCTGCGCTGAGCAACTGCCCGTGCTTCTGCGCTGAGTGGCCGCACAAGCCGCTTTCCCGAGCAGTTGTCTGCTGGAAGTCAAGTCCGGAGTAATCGACACCAAAGATTACCTTGTGTGGTGTCATTTAAAGGTGGTATCATGGTATCGTGAGTATTTTGAGACATTCGACAGTTAATTTTCACAAATTGATATCACGCGCTAGTTGTCTTTGGTATGCATTAATTAAGAAAAATATCACTAAACTGTGCGAGTGAGATTTTGGTAAAGTATGTAAGGCATGGAATGTTTTTCTTTGTTTTCATTGCATGGTGTGGTTCGGGTGATGGAGTCCAGAATTTTATCGTAGTACATAGACAGATATTAACACATTTATGTTTTTCAGCTGTCCCGAGCAGGTATCCTGAGCGGCTGCCCAAACTGCTGCGCTGGGCTGCTGCGCTGAGCATCTGCCTGTGCTTCTGCACTGAGCGGCCGCTCAAGCTGCTGTCCCGAGCAGTTGTCTGCTGGAAGTCAAGTCTGGAGTAATCGACACCAAAGATACCTTGTGTGGTGTCAAGCAAAGGTGGTATCGTGAGTTTTTTGAGACATTCGACAGTTAATTTTCACAAATTGATATCACGCGCTAGTTGTCTTTGGTATGCATTAATAAAGAAAAATATCACTAAACTGTGCAAGTGAGATCTTGGTAAAGAATGTAAGGCATGAAATGTTTTTCTTTGTTTTCATTGCATAGTGTGGTGCGGGTGATGGAAGTCCAGAATTTTATCGTAGTACGTGGGCATATATTAACACATTCATTTGTTTTTCAGGAATCCTGAGCGGCTGCCCAAACTGCTGCGCTGGGCAGCTGCGCTGAGCATCTGCCCGTGCTTCTGCGCTGAGCGGTCGCCCAAGCCGCTGTCCTGAGCAGTTGTCTGCTGGAAGTCAAGTCCGGAGTAATCGACACCGAAGATTACCTTGTGATGTCATGCAAAGGTGGTATCGTGAGTATTTTGATACATGAGACAGTTAATTTTCAAAATTTGATAAAACGCGCTAGTTGTCGTTGGTATGCATTAATAAAGAAAAATTTCACTAAACTGTGCGAGCGAGATCTTGGTAAAGTATGTAAGTCATGGAATGTTTTTCTTTGTTTTCATTGCATTGTGTGGTGCGGGTGATGGAAGTCCAGAATTTTATCGTAGTACGTCGACAGATATTAACACTTTCCTTTGTTTTTCAGCTGTCCCGAGCAGGTATCCTGAGCGGCTGCCTAAACTGCTGCGCTGGGCTGCTGCGCTGAGCAACTGCCCGTGCTTCTGCGCTGAGCGGCCACCCAAGCCGCTGTCCCGAGCAGTTGTCTGCTGGAAGTCAAGTCCGCAGTAATTGACACCAAAGATTACCTTGTGTGGTGTCATGCAAAGGTGGTATCATGGTATTGTGAGTTTGTTGAGACATTCGACCGTTATTATTCACAAATTGATATTTCGCGCTAGTTGTCTTTGGTATGCATTAATTAAGAAAAATATCACTAAACTGTGCGAGTGAGATTTTGGTAAAGTATGTAAGGCATGGAATGTTTTTCTTTGTTTTCATTGCATGGTGTGGTGCGAGTGATGGAGTCCAGAATTTTATCGTAGTACGTAGACAGATATTAACACATTTATGTTTTTCAGCTGTCCCGAGCAGGTATCCTGAGCGGCTGCCCAAACTGCTGCGCTGGGCTGCTGCGCTGAGCATCTGCCTGTGCTTCTGCGCTGAGCGGCCGCCCAAGCCGCTGTCCCGAGCAGTTGTCTGCTGGAAGTCAAGTCCGGAGTAATCGACACCAAAGATTACCTTGTGATTTTATGCAAAGGTGGTATCGTGAGTATTTTGAGACATTAGACAGTTAATTTTCAAAAATTAATGAAACGCGCTAGTTGTCGTTGGTATGCATTAATAAAGAAAAATATCACTAAACTGTGCGAGTGAGATCTTGGTAAAGTATGTAAGGCATGGAATGTTTTTCTTTGTTTTCATTGCATTGTGTGGTGCGGGTGATGAAAGTCCATAATTTTATCGTAGTACGTAGACAGATATTAACACTTTTCTTTGTTTTTCAGCTGTCCCGAGCAGGTATCCTGAGCGGCTGCCTAAACTGCTGCGCTGGGCTGCTGCGCTGAGCAACTGCCCGTGCTTCTGCGCTGAGCGGCCGCACAAGCCGCTGTCCCGAGCAGTTGTCTGCTGGAAGTCAAGTCCGGAGTAATCGACACCAAAGATTACCTTGTGTGGTGTCATTTAAAGGTGGTATCATGGTATCGTGAGTATTTTGAGACATTCGACAGTTAATTTTCACAAATTGATATCACGCGCTAGTTGTCTTTGGTATGCATTAATTAAGAAAAATATCACTAAACTGTGCGAGTGAGATTTTGGTAAAGTATGTAAGGCATGGAATGTTTTTCTTTGTTTTCATTGCATGGTGTGGTGCGGGTGATGGAGTCCAGAATTTTATCGTAGTACATAGACAGATATTAACACATTTATGTTTTTCAGCTGTCCCGAGCAGGTATCCTGAGCGGCTGCCCAAACTGCTGCGCTGGGCTGCTGCGCTGAGCATCTGCCTGTGCTTCTGCGCTGAGCGGCCGCTCAAGCCGCTGTCCCGAGCAGTTGTCTGCTGGAAGTCAAGTCTGGAGTAATCGACACCAAAGATTACCTTGTGTGGTGTCATGCAAAGGTGGTATCATGGTATCGTGAGTATTTTGAGACATTCGACAGTTAATTTTCACAAATTGATATTACGCGCTAGTTGTCTTTGGTATGCATTAATAAAGAAAAATATCACTAAACTGTGCGAGTGAGATCTTGGTAAAGTATGTAAGGCATAGAATGTTTTTCTTTGTTTTCATTGCATAGTGTGGTGCGGGTGATGGAAGTCCAGAAGTTTATCATACTACGTGGACAGATATTAACACATTCATTTGTTTTTCAGGTATCCTGAGCGGCTGCCCAAACTGCTGCGCTGGGCTGCTGCGCTGAGCATCTGCCCGTGCTTATGCGCTGAGCGGCCGCCCAAGCCGCTGTCCTGAGCAGTTGTCTGCTGGAAGTCAAGTCCGGAGTAATCGACACCAAAGATTACCTTGTGATGTCATGCAAAGGTGGTATTGTGAGTATTTTGAGACATTCGACAGTTAATTTTCACAAATTGATATCACGCGCTAGTTGTCCTTGGTATGCATTAATAAAGAAAAATATCACTAAACTGTGCGAGTGAGATCTTGGTAAAGTATGTAAGGCATCGAATGTTTTTCTTTGTTTTCATTGCATTGTGTGGTGCGGGTGATGGAAGTCCAGAATTTTTTTTTAGTACGTAGACAGATATTCACACTTTCCTTTGTTTTTCAGCTGTCCCGAGCAGGTATTCTGAGCGGCTGCCTAAACTGCTGCGCTGAGCAACTGCCCGTGCTTCTGCGCTGAGCGGCCGCACAAGCCGCTGTCCCGAGCAGTTGTCTGCTGGAAGTCAAGTCCGGAGTAATCGACACCAAAGATTACCTTGTCTGGTGTCATGCAAAGGTGGTATCATGGTATCGTGAGTATTTTGAGACATTCGACAGTTAATTTTCACAAATTGATATCACGCGCTAGTTGTTTTTGGTATGCATTAATTAAGAAAAATATCACTAAACTGTGCGAGTGAGATCTTGGTAAACTATGTAAGGCATGGAATATTTTTCTTTGTTTTCATTGCATTGTGTGGTGCGGGTGATGGAGTCCAGAATTTTATCGTAGTACGTAGACAGATTTTAACACATTTATGTTTTTTAGCTGTCTCGAGCAGGTATCCTGAGCGGCTGCCGAAACTGCTGCGCTGGGCTGCTGCGCTGAGCGACTGCCCGTGCTTCTGCGCTGAGCGGCCGCCCAAGCCGCTGTCCCGAGCAGTTGTCTGCTGGAAGTCAAGTCCGGAGTAATCGACACCAAAGATTACCTTGTGATGTCATGCTAAATTGGTATCGTGAGTATTTTGAGACATTCGACAGTTAATTTTCACAAATTGATATCACGCGCTAGTTGTCCTTGGTATGCATTAATAAAGAAAAATATCACTAAACTGTGCGAGTGAGATCTTGGTAAAGTATGTAAGGCATGGAATGTTTTTCTTTGTTTTCATTGCATTGTGTAGTGCGGGTGATGGAAGTCCAGAATTTTATCGTAGTACGTAGACAGATATTAACAAATTTATATGTTTTTCAGCTGTCCTGAGCAGGTATCCTGAGCGGCTGCCCAAACTGCTGCGCTGGGCTGCTGCGCTGAGCATCTGCCTGTGCTTCTGCGCTGAGCGGCCGCCCAAGCCGCTGTCCCGAGCAGTTGTCTGCTGGAAGTCAAGTCCGGAGTAATCGACACCAAAGATTACCTTGTGATGTCATGCAAAGGTGGTATCATGGTATCGTGAGTATTTTGAAACATTCGACAGGTAATTTTCACAAATTGATATCACGCGCTAGTTGTCTTTGGTATGCATTAATTAAGAAAAATATCACTAAACTGTGCGAGTGAGATCTTGGTAAAGTATGTAAGGCATGGAATGTTTTTCTTTGTTTTCATTGCATGGTGTGGTGCGGGTGATGGAGTCCAGAATTTTATCGTAGTACGTAGACAGATTTTAACACATTTGTGTTTTTCAGCTGTCTCGAGCAGGTATCTTGAGCGGCTGCCGAAACTGCTGCGCTGGGCTGCTGCGCTGAGCGACTGCCCGTGCTTCTGCGCTGAGCGGCCGCCCAAGCCGCTGTCCCGAGCAGTTGTCTGCTGGAAGTCAAGTCCGGAGTAATCGACACCAAAGATTACCTTGTGATGTCATGCAAAATTGGTATCGTGAGTATTTTGAGACATTCGACAGTTAATTTTCACAAATTGATATCACGCGCTAGTTGTCCTTGGTATGCATTAATAAAGAAAAATATCACTAAACTGTGCGAGTGAGATCTTGGTAAAGTATGTAAGGCATGGAATGTTTTTCTTTGTTTTCATTGCATTGTGTGGTGCGGGTGATGGAAGTCCAGAATTTTATCGTAGTACGTCGACAGATATTAACACTTTCCTTTGTTTTTCAGCTGTCCCGAAAAGGTATCCTGAGCGGCTGCCTAAAGTGCTGCGCTGGGCTGCTGCGCTGAGCAACTGCCCAAATTGCTGCGCTGGGCTGCTGCGCTGAGCAACTGCCCGTGCTTCTGCGCTAAGCGGCCGCCCAAGCCGCTGTCCTGAGCAGTTGTCTGCTGGAAGTCAAGTCCGGAGTAATCGACACCAAAGATTACGTTGTGTGGTGTCATGCAAAGGTGGTATCATGGTATCGTGAGTATTTTGAGACATTGGACAGTTAATTTTCACAAATTGATATCACGCGCTAGTTGTCCTTGGTATGCATTAATAAAGAAAAATATTACTAAACTGTGCGAGTGAGATCTTGGTAAAGTACGTAAGGCATGGAATGTTTTTCTTTGTTTTCATTGCATTGTGTTGTGCGGGTGATGGAAGTCCAGAATTTTATCGTAATACGTAGACAGATATTAACACTTTCCTTTGTTTTTCGGCTGTCCCGAGCAGGTATCCTGAGCGGCTGCCTAAACTGTTGCGCTGGGCTGCTGCGCTGAGCGACTGCCCGTGCTTCTGCGCTGAGCGGCCGCCCAAGCCGCTGTCCCGAGCAGTTGTCTGCTGGAAGTAAAGTCCGGAGTAATCGACACCAAAGATTACCTTGTGATGTCATGCAAAGGTGGTATCATGGTATCGTGAGTATTTTGAGACATTCGACAGTTAATTTTCACAAATTGATATCACGCGCTAGTTGTCTTTGGTATGCATTAATAAAGAAAAATATCACTAAACTGTGCGAGTGAGATCTTGGTAAAGTATGTAAGGCATGGAATGTTTTTCTTTGTTTTCATTGCATGGTGTGGTGCGGGTGATGGAGTCCAGAATTTTATCGTAGTACGTAGACAGATATTAACACATTTATGCTTTTCAGCTGTCCCGAGCAGGTATCCTGAGCGGCTGCCCAAACTGCTGCGCTGGGCTGCTGCGCTGAGCAACTGCCTGTGCTTCTGCGCTGAGCGGCAGCCCAAGCCGCTGTCCCGAGCAGTTGTCTGCTGGAAGTCAATTCCGGAGTAATCGACACCAAAGATTACCTTGTGATGTCATGCAAAGGTGGTATCGTGAGTATTTTGAGACATTCGACAGTTAATTTTCACAAATTGATATCACGCGCTAGTTGTCCTTGATATGCATTAATAAAGAAAAATATCACTAAACTGTGAGTGTGAGATCTTGGTAAAGTATGTAAGGCATGGAATGTTTTTCTTTGTTTTCATTGCATAGTGTGGTGCGGGTGATGGAAGTCCAGAATTTTATCGTAGTACGTGGACAGATATTAACACATTCATTTGTTTTTCAGGTATCCTGAGCGGCTGCCCAAACTGCTGCGCTGGGCTGCTGCGCTGAGCATCTGCCCGTGCTTCTGCGCTGAGCGGCCGCCCAAGCCGCTGTCCCGAGCAGTTGTCTGCTGGAAGTCAAGTCCGGAGTAATCGACACCAAAGATTACCTTGTGTGGTGTCATGCAAAGGTGGTATCATGGTATCGTGAGTATTTTGAGACATTCGACAGTTAATTTTCACAAATTGATATCACGCGCTAGTTGTCTTTGGTATGCATTAATTAAGAAAAATATCACTAAACTTTGCGAGTGAGATCTTGGTAAAGTATGTAAGGCATGGAATGTTTTTCTTTGTTTTCATTGCATAGTGTGGTGCGAGTGATGGAAGTCCAGAATTTTATCGTAGTACGTGGACAGATATTAACACATTCATTTGTTTTTCAGGTATCCTAAGCGGCTGCCCAAACTGCTGCGCTGGGCTGCTGCGCTGAGCATCTGCCCGTGCTTCTGCGCTGAGCAGCCGCCCAAGCCGCTGTCCTGAGCAGTTGTCTGCTGGAAGTCAAGTCCGGAGTAATCGACACCAAAGATTACCTTGTGATGTCATGCAAAGGTGGTATCGTGAGTATTTTGAGACATTCGACAGTTAATTTTCACAAATTGATATCACGCGCTAGTTGTTCTTGGTATGCATTAATAAAGAAAAATATTACTAAACTGTGCGAGTGAGATCTTGGTAAAGTACGTAAGGCATGGATTGTTTTTCTTTGTTTTCATTGCATTGTGTGGTGCGGGTGATGGAAGCCCAGAATTTTATCGTAGTACGTAGACAGATATTAACACTTTCCTTTGTTTTTCGGCTGTCCCGAGCAGGTATCCTGAGCGGCTGCCTAAACTGCTGCGCTGGGCTGCTGCGCTGAGCGACTGCCCGTGCTTCTGCGCTGAGCGGCCGCCCAAGCCGCTGTCCCGAGCAGTTGTCTGCTTGAAGTCAAGTGCGCAGTAATCGACACCAAAGATTACCTTGTGATGTCATGCAAAATTGGTATCGTAAGTATTTTGAGACATTCGACAGTTAATTTTCACAAATTGATATCACGCGCTAGTTGTCCTTGGTATGCATTAATGAAGAAAAATATCACTAAACTGTGCAAGTGAGATCTTGGTAAAGTATGTAAGGCATGGAATGTTTTTCTTTGTTTTCATTGCATTGTGTGGTGCGGGTGATGGAAATCCAGAATTTTATCGTAGTACGTAGACATATATTAACAAATTTATATGTTTTTCAGCTGTCTTGAGCAGGTATCCTGAGCGGCTGCCCAAACTGCTGCGCTGGGCTGGTGCGCTAAGCGACTGCCTGTGCTTCTGCGCTGAGCGGCCGCCCAAGCCGCTGTCCCGAGCAGTTGTCTGCTGGAAGTCAAGTCCGGAGTAATCGACACCAAAGATTACCTTGTGTGGTGTCGTGCAAAGGTGGTATCATGGTATCGTGAGTTTTTGAGACATTCGACAGTTAATTTTCACAAATTGATATAACGCGCTAGTTGTCTTTGGTATGCATTAATAAAGAAAAATATCACTTAACTGTGCGAGTGAGATCTTGGTAAAGTATGTAAGGCATAGAATGTTTTTCTTTGTTTTCATTGCATAGTGTGGTGCGGGTGATGGAAGTCCAGAATTTTATCGTACTACGTGGACAGATATTAACACATTCATTTGTTTTTCAGGTATCCTGAGCGGCTGCCCAAACTGCTGCGCTGGGCTGCTGCGCTGAGCATCTGCCCGTGCTTCTGCGCTGAGCGGCCGCCCAAGCCGCTGTCCTGAGCAGTTGTCTGCTGGAAGTCAAGTCCGGAGTAATCGACACCAAAAATTACCTTGTGATGTCATGCAAAGGTGGTATCGTGAGTATTTTGAGACATTCGACAGTTAATTTTCACAAATTGATATCACGCGCTAGTTGTCCTTGGTATGCATTAATAAAGAAAAATATCACTAAACTGTGCGAGTGAGATCTTGGTAAAGTATGTAAGGCATGGAATGTTTTTCTTTGTTTTCATTGCATTGTGTGGTGCGGGTGATGGAAGTCCAGAATTTTTTCTTAGTACGTAGACAGATATTCACACTTTCCTTTGTTTTTCAGCTGTCCCGAGCAGGTATTCTGAGCGGCTGCCTAAACTGCTGCGCTGAGCAACTGCCCGTGCTTCTGCGCTGAGCGGCCGCACAAGCCGCTGTCCCGAGCAGTTGTCTGCTGGAAGTCAAGTCCGGAGTAATCGACACCAAAGATTACCTTGTGTGGTGTCATGCAAAGGTGGTATCATGGTATCGTGAGTATTTTGAGACATTCGACAGTTAATTTTCACAAATTGATATCACGCGCTAGTTGTCTTTGGTATGCATTAATTAAGAAAAATATCACTAAACTGTGCGAGTGAGATCTTGGTAAAGTATGTAAGGCATGGAATGTTTTTCTTTGTTTTCATTGCATAGTGTGGTGCGGGTGATGGAAGTCCAGAATTTTATCGTAGTACGTGGACAGATATTAACACATTCATTTGTTTTTCAGGTATCCTGAGCGGCTGCCCAAACTGCTGCGCGGGGCTGCTGCGCTGAGCATCTGCCTGTGCTTCTGCGCTGAGCGGCCGCCCAAGCCGCTGTCCCGAGCAGTTGTCTGCTGGAAGTCAAGTCTGGAGTAATCGACACCAAAGATACCTTGTGTGGTGTCAAGCAAAGGTGGTATCGTGAGTATTTTGAGACATTCGACAGTTAATTTTCACAAATTGATATCACGCGCTAGTTGTCCTTGGTATGCATTAATAAAGAAAAATATCACTAAACTGTGCGAGTGAAATCTTGGTAAAGTATGTAAGGCATGGAATGTTTTTCTTTGTTTTCATTGCATTGTGTGGTGCGGGTGATGGAAGTCCAGAATTTTATTGTAGTACGTAGACAGATTTTAACACATTTATGTTTTTCAGCTGTCTCGAGCAGGTATTCTGAGCGGCTGCCGAAACTGCTGCGCTGGGCTGCTGCGCTGAGCGACTGCCCGTGCTTCTGCGCTGAGCGGCCGCCCAAGCCGCTGTCCCGAGCAGTTGTCTGCTGGAAGTCAAGTCCGGAGTAATCGACACCAAAGATTACCTTGTGATGTCATGCAAAATTGGTATCGTGAGTATTTTGAGACATTCGACAGTTAATTTTCACAAATTGATATCACGCGCTAGTTGTCCTTGGTATGCAATAATAAAGAAAAATATCACTAAACTGTGCGAGTGAGATCTTGGTAAAGTATGTAAGGCATGGAATGTTTTTCTTTGTTTTCATTGCATTGTGTGGTGCGGGTGATGGAAGTCCAGAATTTTATCGTAGTACGTAGACAGATATTAACAAATTTATATGTTTTTCAGCTGTCCTGAGCAGGTATCCTGAGCGGCTGCCCAAACTGCTGCGCTGGGCTACTGCGCTGAGCATCTGCCTGTGCTTCTGCGCTGAGCGGCCGCCCAAGCCGCTGTCCCGAGCAGTTGTCTGCTGGAAGTCAAGTCCGGAGTAATCGACACCAAAGATTACCTTGTGTGGTGTCGTGCAAAGGTGGTATCATGGTATCGTGAGTATTTTGAGACATACGACAGTTAATTTTCACAAATTGATATCACGCGCTAGTTGTCCTTGGTATGCATTAATAAAGAAAAATATCACTAAACTGTGCGAGTGAGATCTTGGTAAAGTATGTAAGGCATGGAATGTTTTTCTTTGTTTTCATTGCATTGTGTGGTGCGGGTGATGGAAGTCCAGAATTTTATCGTAGTACGTAGACAGATATTAACAAATTTATATGTTTTTCAGCAGTCCTGAGCAGGTATCCTGAGCGGCTGCCCAAACTGCTGCGCTGGGCTGCTGCGCTGAGCATCTGCCTGTGCTTCTGCGCTGAGCGGCCGCCCAAGCCGCTGTCCCGAGCAGTTGTCTGCTGGAAGTCAAGTCCGGAGTCATCGACACCAAAGATTACCTTGTGTGGTGTCATGCAAAGGTGGTATCGTGAGTTTTTTGAGACATTCGACAGTTAATTTTCACAAATTGATATCACGCGCTAGTTGTCTTTGGTATGCATTAATTAAGAAAAATATCACTAAACTGTGCGAGTGAGATCTTGGTAAAGTATGTAAGGCATGGAATGTTTTTCTTTGTTTTCATTGCATGGTGTGGTGCGGGTGATGGAGTCCAGAATTTTATCGTAGTACGTCGACAGATTTTAACACATTTATGTTTTTCAGCTGTCTCGAGCAGGTATCCTGAGCGGCTGCCGAAACTGCTGCGCTGGGCTGCTGCGCTGAGCGACTGCCCGTGCTTCTGCGCTGAGCGGCCGCCCAAGCCGCTGTCCCGAGCAGTTGTCTGCTAAAAGTCAAGTCCGGAGTAATCGGCACCAAAGATTACCTTGTGATGTCATGCAAAATTGGTATCGTGAGTATTTTGAGACATTCGACAGTTAATTTTCACAAATTGATATCACGCGCTAGTTGTCCTTGGTATGCATTAATAAAGAAAAATATCACTAAACTGTGCGAGTGAGATCTTGGTAAAGTATGTAAGGCATGGAATGTTTTTCTTTGTTTTCATTGCATTGTGTGGTGCGGGTGATGGAAGTCCAGAATTTTATCGTAGTACGTAGACAGATATTAACAAATTTATATGTTTTTCAGCAGTCCTGAGCAGGTATCCTGAGCGGCTGCCCAAACTGCTGCGCTGGGCTGCTGCGCTGAGCATCTGCCTGTGCTTCTGCGCTGAGCGGCCGCCCAAGCCGCTGTCCCGAGCAGTTGTCTGCTGGAAGTCAAGTCCGGAGTAATCGACACCAAAGATTACCTTGTGTGGTGTCATGCAAAGGTGGTATCGTGAGTTTTTTGAGACATTCGACAGTTAATTTTCACAAATTGATATCACGCGCTAGTTGTCTTTGGTATGCATTAATTAAGAAAAATATCACTAAACTGTGCGAGTGAGATCTTGGTAAAGTATGTAAGGCATGGAATGTTTTTCTTTGTTTTTATTGCATGGTGTGGTGCGGGTGATGGAGTCCAGAATTTTATCGTAGTACGTCGACAGATTTTAACACATTTATGTTTTTCAGCTGTCTCGAGCAGGTATCCTGAGCGGCTGCCGAAACTGCTGCGCTGGGCTGCTGCGCTGAGCGACTGCCCGTGCTTCTGCGCTGAGCGGACGCCCAAGCCGCTGTCCCGAGCAGTTGTCTGCTGGAAGTCAAGTCCGGAGTAATCGACACCAAAGATTACCTTGTGATGTCATGCAAAATTGGTATCGTGAGTATTTTGAGACATTCGACAGTTAATTTTCACAAATTGATATCACGCGCTCGTTGTCCTTGGTATGCATTAATAAAGAAAAATATCACTAAACTGTGCGAGTGAGATCTTGGTAAAGTATGTAAGGCATGGAATGTTTTTCTTTATTTTCATTGCATGGTGTGGTGCGGGTGATGGAGTCCATAATTTTATCGTAGTACGTAGACAGATTTTAACACATTTATGTTTTTCAGCTGTCTCGAGCAGGTATCCTGAGCGGCTGCCGAAACTGCTGCGCTGGGCTGCTGCGCTGAGCGACTGCCCGTGCTTCTGCGCTGAGCGGCCACCCGAGCCGCTGTCCCGAGCAGTTGTCTGCTGGAAGTCAAGTCCGGAGTAATCGACACCAAAGATTACCTTGTGATGTCATGCAAAGGTGGTATCGTGAGTATTTTGAGACATTCGACAGTTATTTTCACAAATTGATATCACGCGCTAGTTGTCCTTGGTATGCATTAATAAAGAAAAATATTACTAAACTGTGCGAGTGAGATCTTGGTAAAGTATGTTAGGCTTGGAATGTTTTTCTTTGTTTTCATTGCATTGTGTGGTGCGAGTGATGGAAGTCCAGAATTTTATCGTAGTACGTAGACAGATATTAACAAATTTATATGTTTTTCAGCTGTCCTGAGCAGGTATCCTGAGCGGCTGCCCAAACTGCTGCGCTGGGCTGCTGCGCTGAGCATCTGCCTGTGCTTCTGCGCTGAGCGGCCGCCCAAGCCGCTGTCCCGAGCAGTTGTCGGCTGGAAGTCAAGTCCGGAGTAATCGACACCAAAGATTACCTTGTGGTGTCATGCAAAGGTGGTATCATGGTATCGTGAGTATTTTGAGACATTCGACAGTTAATTTTCACAAATTGATATCACGCGCTAGTTGTCCTTGGTATGCATTAATAAAGAAAAATATCACTAAACTGTGCGAGTGAAATCTTGGTAAAGTATGTAAGGCATGGAATGTTTTTCTTTGTTTTCATTGCATGGTGTGGTGCGGGTGATGGAGTCCAGAATTTTATCGTAGTACGTAGACAGATTTTAACACATTTATGTTTTTCAGCTGTCTCGAGCAGGTATCCTGAGCGGCTGCCGAAACTGCTGCGCTAGGCTGCTGCGCTGAGCGACTGCCCGTGCTTCTGCGCTGAGCGGCCACCCAAGCCGCTGTCCCGAGCAGTTGTCTGCTGGAAGTCAAGTCCGGAGTAATCGACACCAAAGATTACCTTGTGATGTCATGCAAAGGTGGTATCGTGAGTATTTTGAGACATTCGACAGTTATTTTCACAAATTGATATCACGCGCTAGTTGTCCTTGGTATGCATTAATAAAGAAAAATATTACTAAACTGTGCGAGTGAGATCTTGGTAAAGTATATAAGGCATGGAATGTTTTTCTTTGTTTTCATTGCATGGTGTGGTGCGGGTGATGGAGTCCAGAATTTTATCGTAGTACGTAGACAGATTTTAACACATTTATGTTTTTCAGCTGTCTCGAGCAGGTATCCTGAGCGGCTGCCGAAACTGCTGCGCTGGGCTGCTGCGCTGAGCGACTGCCCGTGCTTCTGCGCTGAGCGGCCGCCCAAGCCGCTGTCCCGAGCAGTTGTCTGCTGGAAGTCAAGTCCGGAGTAATCGACACCAAAGATTACCTTGTGTGGTGTCATGCAAAGGTGGTATCATGGTATCGTGAGTATTTTGAGACATTCGACAGTTAATTTTCACAAATTGATATCACGCGCTAGTTGTCCTTGGTATGCATTAATAAAGAAAAATATCACTAAACTGTGCGAGTGAAATCTTGGTAAAGTATGTAAGGCATGGAATGTTTTTCTTTGTTTTCATTGCATTGTGTGGTGCGGGTGATGGAAGTCCAGAATTTTATTGTAGTACGTAGACAGATTTTAACACATTTATGTTTTTCAGCTGTCTCGAGCAGGTATCCTGAGCGGCTGCCGAAACTGCTGCGCTGGGCTGCTGCGCTGAGCGACTGCCCGTGCTTCTGCGCTGAGCGGCCGCCCAAGCCGCTGTCCCGAGCAGTTGTCTGCTGGAAGTCAAGTCCGGAGTAATCGACACCAAAGATTACTTTGTGTGGTGTCATGCAAAGGTGGTATCGTGAGTTTTTTGAGACATTCGACAGTTAATTTTCACAAATTGATATCACGCGCTAGTTGTCCTTGGTATGCATTAATAAAGAAAAATATCACTAAACTGTGCGAGTGAGATCTTGGTAAAGTATGTAAGGCATGGAATGTTTTTCTTTGTTTTCATTGCATTGTGTGGTGCGGGTGATGGAAGTCCAGAATTTTATCGTAGTACGTAGACAGATATTAACAAATTTATATGTTTTTCAGCTGTCCTGAGCAGGTATCCTGAGCGGCTGCCCAAACTGCTGCGCTGGGCTGCTGCGCTGAGCATCTGCCTGTGCTTCTGCGCTGAGCGGCCGCCCAAGCCGCTGTCCCTAGCAGTTGTCTGCTGGAAGTCAAGTCCGGAGTCATCGACACCAAAGATTACCTTGTGTGGTGTCATGCAAAGGTGGTATCGTGAGTTTTTTGAGACATTCGACAGTTAATTTTCACAAATTGATATCACGCGCTAGTTGTCTTTGGTATGCATTAATTAAGAAAAATATCACTAAACTGTGCGAGTGAGATCTTGGTAAAGTATGTAAGGCATGGAATGTTTTTCTTTGTTTTCATTGCATGGTGTGGTGCGGGTGATGGAGTCCAGAATTTTATCGTAGTACGTCGACAGATTTTAACACATTTATGTTTTTCAGCTGTCTCGAGCAGGTATCCTGAGCGGCTGCCGAAACTGCTGCGCTGGGCTGCTGCGCTGAGCGACTGCCCGTGCTTCTGCGCTGAGCGGCCGCCCAAGCCGCTGTCCCGAGCAGTTGTCTGCTAAAAGTCAAGTCCGGAGTAATCGACACCAAAGATTACCTTGTGTGGTGTCATGCAAAGGTGGTATCATGGTATCGTGAGTATTTTGAGACATTCGACAGTTAATTTTCACAAATTGATATCACGCGCTAGTTGTCTTTGGTATGCATTAATTAAGAAAAATATCACTAAACTGTGCGAGTGAGATCTTGGTAAAGTATATAAGGCATGGAATGTTTTTCTTTGTTTTCATTGCATGGTGTGGTGCGGGTGATGGAGTCCAGAATTTTATCGTAGTACGTAGACAGATTTTAACACATTTATGTTTTTCAGCTGTCTCGAGCAGGTATCCTGAGCGGCTGCCGAAACTGCTGCGCTGGGCTGCTGCGCTGAGCGACTGCCCGTGCTTCTGCGCTGAGCGGCCACCCAAGCCGCTGTCCCGAGCAGTTGTCTGCTGGAAGTCAAGTCCGGAGTAATCGACACCAAAGATTACCTTGTGATGTCATGCAAAGGTGGTATCGTGAGTATTTTGAGACATTCGACAGTTATTTTCACAAATTGATATCACGCGCTAGTTGTCCTTGGTATGCATTAATAAAGAAAAATATTACTAAACTGTGCGAGTGAGATCTTGGTAAAGTATGTTAGGCTTGGAATGTTTTTCTTTGTTTTCATTGCATTGTGTGGTGCGGGTGATGGAAGTCCAGAATTTTGTCGTAGTACGTCGACAGATATTAACACTTTCCTTTGTTTTTCAGCTGTCCCGAGCAGGTATCCTGAGCGGCTGCCTTAAGTGCTGCGCTGGGCTGCTGCGCTGAGCAACTGCCCAAATTGCTGCGCTGGGCTGCTGCGCTGAGCAACTGCCCGTGTTTCTGCGCTGAGCGGCCGCCCAAGCCGCTGTCCTGAGCAGTTGTCTGGCGGAAGTCAAGTCCGGAGTAATCGACACCAAAGATTACCTTGTGATTTCATGCAAAGGTGGTATCGTGAGTATTTTGAGACATTAGACAGTTAATTTTCAAAAATTAATGAAACGCGCTAGTTGTCGTTGGTATGCATTAATAAAGAAAAATATCACTAAACTGTGCGAGTGAGATCTTGGTAAAGTACGTAAGGCATGGAATGTTTTTCTTTGTTTTCATTGCATTGTGTGGTGCGGGTGATGGAAGTCCAGAATTTTATCGTAGTACGTGGACAGATATTAACACATTCATTTGTTTTTCAGGTATCCTGAGCGGCTGCCCAAACTGCTGCGCTGGGCTGCTGCGCTGAGCATCTGCCCGTGCTTCTGCGCTGAGCGGCCGCCCAAGCCGCTGTCCTGAGCAGTTGTCTGCTGGAAGTCAAGTCCGGAGTAATCGACACCAAAGATTACCTTGTGATGTCATGCAAAGGTGGTATCGTGAGTATTTTGATACATTAGACAGTAAATTTTTAAAAATTAATGAAACGCGCTAGTTGCCGTTGGTATGCATTAATAAAGAAAAATATCACTAAACTGTGCGAGTGAGATCTTGGTAAAGTACGTAAGGCATGGAATGTTTTTCTTTGTTTTCATTGCATTGTGTGGTGCGGGTGATGGAAGTCCAGAATTTTATCGTAGTACGTAGACAGATATTAACACTTTCCTTTGTTTTTCGGCTGTCCCGAGCAGGTATCCTGAGCGCCTGCCTAAACTGCTTTGCTGGGCTGCTGCGCTGAGCAACTGCCCGTGCTTCTGCGCTGAGTGGCCGCCCAAGCCGCTGTCCCGAGCAGTTGTCTGCTGGAAGTCAAGTCCGGAGTAATCGACACCAAAGATTACCTTGTGTGGTGTCAAGCAAAGGTGGTATCGTGAGTATTTTGAGACATTCGACAGTTATTTTCACAAATTGATATCACGCGCTAGTTGTCCTTGGTATGCATTAATAAAGAAAAATATCACTAAACTGTGCGAGTGAGATCTTGGTAAAGTATGTTAGGCTTGGAATGTTTTTCTTTGTTTTCATTGCATTGTGTGGTGCGGGTGATGGAAGTCCAGAATTTTATCGTAGTACGTCGACAGATATTAACACTTTCCTTTATTTTTCAGCTGTCCCGAGCAGGTATCTCGAGCGGCTGCCTTAAGTGCTGCGCTGGGCTGCTGCGCTGAGCAACTGCCCAAATTGCTGCGCTGGGCTGCTGCGCTGAGGAACTGCCCGTGCTTCTGCGCTGAGCGGCCGCCCAAGCCGCTGTCCTGAGCAGTTGTCTGCTGGATGTCAAGTCCGGAGTAATCGACACCAAAGATTACCTTGTGATTTCATGCAAAGGTGGTATCGTGAGTATTTTGAGACATTAGACAGTTAATTTTCAAAAATTAATGAAACGCGCTAGTTGTCGTTGGTATGCATTAATAAAGAAAAATATCACTAAACTGTGAGAGTGAGATCTTGGTAAAGTATGTAAGGCATGGAATGTTTTTCTTTGTTTTCATTCCATAGTGTGGCGCGGGTGATGGAAGTCCAGAATTTTATCGTAGTACGTGGACAGACATTAACACATTCATTTGTTTTTCAGGTATCCTGAGCGGCTGCCCAAACTGCTGCGCTGGGCTGCTGCGCTGAGCATCTGCCCGTGCTTCTGCGCTGAGCGGCCGCCCAAGCCGCTGTCCTGAGCAGTTGTCTGCTGGAAGTCAAGTCTGGAGTAATCGACACCAAAGATTACCTTGTGATGTCATGCAAAGGTGGTATCGTGAGTATTTTGATACATTTGACAGTTAATTTTTAAAAATTAATGAAACGCGCTAGTTGTCGTTGGTATGCATTAATAAAAAAAAATATCACTAAACTGTGCGAGTGAGATCTTGGTAAAGTATGAAAGGCATGGAATGTTTTCCTTTGTTTTCATTGCATTGTGTGGTGCGGGTGATGGAAGTCCAGAATTTTATCGTAGTACGTAGACGGATATTAACACTTTCCTTTGTTTTTCAGCTGTCCCGAGCAGGTATCCTGAGCGGCAGCCTAAACTGCTGCGCTATGCTCCTGCGCTGAGCAACTGCCCAAGCTTCTGCGCTGAGCGGCCGCCCAAGCCGCTGTCCCGATCAGTTGTCTGCTGGAAGTCAAGTCCGGAGTAATCGATACCAAAGATTACCTTGTGTGGTGTCATGCAAAGGTTGTATCATGGTATCGTGAGTTTGTTGAGACATTCGACCGTTATTCTTCACAAATTGATATTTCGCGCTAGTTGTCTTTGGTATGCATTAATAAAGAAAAATATCACTAAACTGTGCGAGTGAGATCTTGGTAAACTATGTAAGGCATGGAATGTTTTTCTTTGTTTTCATTGCATTGTGTGGTGCGGGTGATGGAGTCCAGAATTTTATCGTAGTACGTGACAGATATTAACACTTTTCTTTGTTTTTCAGCTGTCCCGAGCAGGTATCCTGAGCGGTTGCCTAAACTGCTGCGCTGGGCTGCTGCGCTGAGCGACTGCCCGTGCTTCTTCGCTGAGCGGCCGCCCAAGCCGCTGTCCTGAGCAGTTGTCTGCTGGAAGTCAAGTCCGGAGTAATCGACACCAAAGATTACCTTGTGTGATGTCATTTAAAGGTGGTATCATGGTATCGTGAGTATTTTGAGACATTCGACAGTTAATTTTCACAAATTGATATCACGCGCTAGTTGTCTTTGGTATGCATTAATTAAGAAAAATATCACTAAACTGTGCGAGTGAGATCATGGTAAAGTATGTAATAAGGCATGGAATATTTTTCTTTGTTTTCATAGCATTGTGTGGTGCGGGTGATGGAAGTCTAGAATTTTATCGTAGTACGTCGACAGATATTAACACTTTCCTTTGTTTTTCAGCTGTCCCGAGCAGGTATCCTGAGCGGCTGCCTAAAGTGCTGCGCTGGGCTGCTGCGCTGAGCAACTGCCCGTGCTTCTGCGCTGAGCGGCCGCCCAAGCCGCTGTCCCGAGCAGTTGTCTGCTGAAAGTCAAGTCCGGAGTAATCGACACCAAAGATTACCTTGTGTGGTGTCATGCAAAGGTGGTATCATGGTATCGTGAGTATTTTGAGACATTCGACAGTTAATTTTCACAAATTGATATCACGCGCTAGTTGTCTTTGGTATGCATTAATTAAGAAAAATATCACTTAACTGTGCGAGTGAGATCTTGGTAAACTATGTAAGGCATGGAATATTTTTCTTTGTTTTCATTGCATTGTGTGGTGCGGGTGATGGAGTACAGAATTTTATCGTAGTACGTGACAGATATTAACACTTTTCTTTGTTTTTCAGCTGTCCCGAGCAGGTATCCTGAGCGGTTGCCTAAACTGCTGCGCTGGGCTGCTGCGCTGAGCGACTGCCCGTGTTTCTGCGCTGAGCGGCCGCCCAAGTCGCTGTCCTGAGCAGTTGTCTGCTGGAAGTCAAGTCCGGAGTAATCGACACCAAAGATTACCTTGTGTGGTGTCATGCAAAGGTGGTATCATGGTATCGTGAGTATTTTGAGACATTCGACAGTTAATTTTCACAAATTGATATCACAAGCTAGTTGTCTTTGGTATGCATTAATAAAGAAAAATATCACTAAACTGTCCGAGTGAGATCTTGGTAAAGTATGTAAGGCATGGAATGTTTTTCTTTGTTTTCATTGCATAGTGTGGTGCGGGTGATGGAAGTCTAGAATTTTATCGTAGTACGTCTACAGATATTAACACATTCATTTGTTTTTCAGCTGTCCCGAGCAGGTATCCTGAGCGGCTGGCCAAACTGCTGGGCTGCTGCACTGAGCAACTGCCCAAACTGCTGCGCTGGGCAGCTGCGCTGAGCAACTGCCCGTGCTTCTGCGCTGAGCGGCCGCCTAAGCCGCTGTCCTGAGCAGTTGTCTGCTGGAAGTCAAGTCCGGAGTAATCGACACCAAAGATTACCTTGTGATTTCATGCAAAGGTGGTATCGTGAGTTTTTGAGACATTCGACAGTGAATTTTCAAAAATTAATGAAACTGCTTAGTTGTCGTTGGTATGCATTAATAAAGAAAAATATCACTAAACTGTGCGAGTGAGATCTTGGTAAAGTATGTAAGGCATGGAATGTTTTTCTTTGTTTTCATTGCATTGTGTGGTGCGGGTGATGAAAGTCCAGAATTTTATCGTAGTACGTAGACAGATATTAACACTTTCCTTTGTTTTTCAGCTGTCCCGAGCAGGTATCCTGAGCGGCTGCCTAAACTGCTGCGCTTGGCTGCTGCGCTGAGCATCTGCCCGTGCTTCTGCGCTGAGCGGCCGCCCAAGCCGCTGTCCTGAGCAGTTGTCTGCTGGAAGTCAAGTCCGGAGTAATCGACACCAAAGATTACCTTGTGTGGTGTCATGCAAAGGTGGTATCATGGTATCGTGAGTATTTTGAGACATTCGACAGTTAATTTTCACAAATTGATATCACGCGCTAGTTGTCCTTGGTATGCATTAATAAAGAAAAATGTCACTAAACTGTGCGAGTGAGATCTTGGTAAAGTATGTAAGGCATGGAATATTTTTCTTTGTTTTCATAGCATTGTGTGGTGCGGGTGATGGAAGTCCAGAATTTTATCGTAGTACGTCGACAGATATTAACACATTCATTTGTTTTTCAGCTGTCCCGAGCAGGTATCCTGAGCGGTTGGCCAAACTGCTGGGCTGCTGCACTGAGCAACTGCCCAAACTGCTGCGCTGGGCTGCTGCGCTGAGCAACTGCCCGTGCTTCTGCGCTGAGCGGCCGCCCAAGCCGCTGTCCCGAGCAGTTGTCTGCTGCAAGTCAAGTCCGGAGTAATCGACACCAAAGATTACCTTGTGATTTCATGCAAAGGTGGTATCGTGAGTATTTTGAGACATTAGACAGTTAATTTTCAAAAATTAATGAAACGCGCTAGTTGTCGTTGGTATGCATTAATAAAGAAAAATATCACTAAACTGTGCGAGTGAGATCTTGGTAAAGTATGTAAGGCATGGAATGTATTTCTTTGTTTTCATTGCATTGTGTGGTGCGGGTGATGGAAGTTCAGAATTTTATCGTAGTACGTAGACAGATATTAACACTTTCCTTTGTTTTTCAGCTGTCCCGAGCAGGTATCCTGAGCGGCTGCCTAAACTGCTGCGCTGGGGTGCTGCGCTGAGCATCTGCCCGTGCTTCTTCGCTGAGCGGCCGCCCAAGCCGCTGTCCTGAGCAGTTGTCTGCTGGAAGTCAAGTCCGGAGTAATCGACACCAAAGATTACCTTGTGTGATGTCATTTAAAGGTGGTATCATGGTATCGTGAGTATTTTGAGACATTCGACAGTTAATTTTCACAAATTGATATCACGCGCTAGTTGTTTTTGGTATGCATTAATTAAGAAAAATATCACTAAACTGTGCGAGTGAGATCATGGTAAAGTATGTAAGGCATGGAATGTTTTTCTTTGTTTTCATTGCATGGTGTGGTGCGGGTGATGGAGTCCAGAATTTTATTGTAGTACGTAGACAGATATTAACACATTTATATGTTTTTCAGCTGTCCTGAGCAGGTATTCTGAGCGGCTGCCCAAACTGCTGCGCTGGGCTGCTGCGCTGAGAATCTGCCTGTGCTTCTGCGCTGAGCGGCCGCCCAAGCCGGTGTCCCGAGCAGTTGTCTGCTGGAAGTCAAGTCTGGAGTAATCGACACCAAAGATACCTTGTGATGTCATGCAAAGGTGGTATCGTGAGTATTTTGATATATTAGACAGTTAATTTTCAAAAATTACGGAAACGCGCTAGTTGTCGTTGGTATGCATTAATAAAGAAAAATATCACTAAACTGTGCGATTGAGGTCTTGGTAAAGTATGTAAGGCATGGAATGTTTTTCTTTGTTTTCATTGCATGGTGTGGTGCGGGTGATGGAAGTCCAGAATTTAATCGTAGTACGTCGACAGATATTAACACATTTATTTGTTTTTCAGCTGTCCCGAGCAGGTATCCTGAGCGGCTGCCAAAACTGCTGCGCTGAGCAACTGCCCGTGCTTCTGCGCTGAGCGGCCGCCCAAGCCGCTGTCCTGAGCAGTTGTCTGCTGAAAGTCAAGTCCGGAGTAATCGACACCAAAGATTACCTTGTGATGTCATGCAAAGGTGGTATCATGGTATCGTGAGTATTTTGAGACATTCGACAGTTAATTTTCACAAATTGATATTACGCGCTAGTTGTCTTTGGTATGCATTAATAAAGAAAAATATCACTAAACTGTGCGAGTGAGATCTTGGTAAAGTATGTAAGGCATGGAATGTTTTTCTTTGTTTTCATTGCATAGTGTGGTGCGGGTGATGGAAGTCCAGAATTTTACCGTAGTACGTGGACAGATATTAACACATTCATTTGTTTTTCAGGTATCCTGAGCGGCTGCCCAAACTGCTGCGCTGGGCTGCTGCGCTGAGCATCTGCCCGTGCTTCTGCGCTGAGCGGCCGCCCAAGCCGCTGTCCTGAGCAGTTGTCTGCTGAAAGTCAAGTCCGGAGTAATCGACACCAAAGATTACCTTGTGATGTCATGCAAAGGTGGTATCGTGAGTTTTTTGAGACATTCGACAGTTATTTTTAAAAATTGATATCACGCGCTAGTTGTCTTTGGTATGCATTAATAAAGAAAAATATCACTAAACTGTGCGAGTGAGATCTTGGTAAAGTATGTAAGGCATAGAATGTTTTTCTTTGTTTTCATTGCATAGTGTGGTGCGGGTGATGGAAGTCCAGAATTTTATCGTAGTACGTGGACAGATATTAACACATTCATTTGTTTTTAAGGTATCCTGAGCGGCTGCCCAAACTGCTGCGCTGGGCTGCTGCGCTGAGCAACTGCCCGTGCTTCTGCGCTGAGCGGCCGCCCAAGCCGCTGTCCCGAGCAGTTGTCTGCTGGAAGTCAAGTCCGGAGTAATCGACACCAAAGATTACCTTGTGTGGTGTCATGCAAAGGTGGTATCATGGTATCGTGAGTATTTTGAGACATTTGACAGTTAATTTTCACAAATTGATATCACGCGCTAGTTGTCTTTGGTATGCATTAATTAAGAAAAATATCACTAAACTGTGCGAGTGAGATCTTGGTAAAGTATGTAAGGCATGGAATGTTTTTCTTTGTTTTCATTGCATGGTGTGGTGCGGGTGATGGAGTCCAGAATTTTATCGTAGTACGTAGACAGATTTTAACACATTTATGTTTTGCAGCTGTCTCGAGCAGGTATCCTGAGCGGCTGCCCAAACTGCTGCGCTGGGCTGCTGCGCTGAGCAACTGCCCATGCTTCTGCGCTGAGCGGCCGCCCAAGCCGCTGTCCTGAGCAGTTTTCTGCTGGAAGTCAAGTCCGGAGTAATCGACACCAAAGTATACCTTGTGATTTCATGCAAAGGTGGTATCGTGAGTATTTTGAGACATTAGACAGTTAATTTTCAAAAATTAATGAAACGCGCTAGTTGTCGTTGGTATGCATTAATAAAGAAAAATATCACTAAACTGTGCGAGTGAGATCTTGGTAAAGTATGTAAGGCATGGAATGTTTTTCTTTGTTTTCATTGCATTCTGTGGTGCGGGTGATGGAAGTCCAGAATTTTATCGTAGTACCTAGACAGATATTAACACTTTCCTTTGTTTTTCGGCTGTCCCGAGCAGGTATCCTGAGCGGCTGCCTAAACTGCTGCGCTGGGCTGCTGCGCTGAGCAACTGCCCGTGCTTCTGCGCTGAGCGGCCGCACAAGCCGCTGTCCCGAGCAGTTGTCTGCTGGAAGTCAAGTCCGGAGTAATCGACACCAAAGATTACCTTGTGATGTCATGCAAAGGTGGTATCATGGTATCGTGAGTTTTTTGAGACATTCGACAGTTAATTTTCACAAATTGATATCACGCGCTTGTTGTCTTTGTTATGCATTAATAAAGAAAAATATCACTAAACTGTGCGATTGAGATCTTGGTAAAGTATGTAAGGCATGGAATGTTTTTCTTTGTTTTCATTGCATTGTGTGGTGCGGGTGATGGAAGTCCAGAATGTTATCGTAGTACGTCGACAGATATTAACACTTTCCTTTGTTTTTCAGCTGTCCCGAGCAGGTATCCTGAGCGGCTGCCTTAACTGCTGCGCTGGGCTGTTGCGCTGAGCAACTGCCCGTGCTTCTGCGCTGAGCGGCCGCTCAAGCCGCTGTCCTGAGCAGTTGTCTGCTGGAAGTCAAGTCCGGAGTAATCGACACCAAAGATTACCTTGTGATGTCATGCAAAGGTGGTATCGTGAGTATTTTGATACATTAGACAGTTAATTTTCAAAAATTAATGAAACGCGCTAGTTGTCGTTGGTATGCATTAATAAAGAAAAATATCACTAAACTGTGCGAGTGAGATCTTGGTAAAGTATGTAAGGCATGGAATGTTTTTCTTTGCTTTCATTGCATAGTGTGGTGCGGGTGATGGAAGTCCAGAATTTTACCGTAGTACGTAGACAGATATTAACACATTCATTTGTTTTTCAGGTATCCTGAGCGGCTGCCCAAACTGCTGCGCTGGGCTGCTGCGCTGAGCATCTGCCCGTGCTTCTGCGCTGAGCGGCCGCCCAAGCCGCTGTCCTGAGCAGTTGTCTGCTGGAAGTCAAGTCCGGAGTAATCGACACCAAAGATTACCTTGTGATGTCATGCAAAGGTGGTATCATGGTATCGTGAGTATTTTGAGACATTCGACAAATAATTTTCACAAATTGATATCACGCGCTAGTTGTCTTTGGTATGCATTAATTAAGAAAAATATCACTAAACTGTGCAAGTGAGATCTTGGTAAAGTATATAAGGCATGGAATGTTTTTCTTTGTTTTCATTGCATGGTGTGGTGTGGGTGATGGAGTCCAGAATTTTATCGTAGTACGTAGACAGATATTAACACATTTATATGTTTTTCAGCTGTCCTGAGCAGGTATCCTGAGCGGCTGCCCAAACTGCTGCGCTGGGCTGCTGCGCTGAGCATCTGCATGTGCTTCTGCGCTGAGCGGCCGCCCAAGCCGCTGTCCCGAGCAGTTTTCTGCTGGAAGTCAAGTCTGGAGTAATTGACACCAAAGATACCTTGTGTGGTGTCAAGCAAAGGTGGTATCGTAAATTTGTTGAGACATTCGACAGTTAATTTTCACAAATTGATATCACGCGCTAGTTGTCTTTGGTATGCATTAATAAAGAAAAATATCACTAAACTGTGCGAGTGAGGTCTTGGTAAAGTATGTAAGGCATGGAATGTTTTTCTTTGTTTTCATTGCATGGTGTGGTGCGGGTGATGGAAGTCCAGAATTTAATCGTAGTACGTCGACAGATATTACCACATTTATTTGTTTTTCAGCTGTCCCGAGCAGGTATCCTGAGCGGCTGCCAAAACTGCTGCGCTGAGCAACTGCCCGTGTTTCTGCGCTGAGCGGCCGCCCAAGCCGCTGTCCCGAGCAGTTGTCTTCTGGAAGTCAAGTCTGGAGTAATCGACACCAAAGATACCTTGTGTGGTGTCAAGCAAAGGTGGTATCGTAAGTTTCTTGAGACATTCGACAGTTAATTTTCACAAATTGATATCACGCGCTAGTTGTCTTTGGTATGCATTAATAAAGAAAAATATCACTAAACTGTGCGAGTGAGATCTTGGTAAAGTATGTAAGGCATGGAATGTTTTTCTTTGTTTTCATTGCATTGTGTGGTGCGGGTGATGGAAGTCCAGAATTTTATCGTAGTACGTCGACAGATATTAACACTTTCCTTTGTTTTTCAGCTGTCCCGAGCAGGTATCCTGAGCGGCTGCCTAAACTGCTGCACTGGGCTGCTGCGCTGAGCAACTGCCCGTGCTTCTGCGCTGAGCGGCCGCCCAAGCCGCTGTCCCGAGCAGTTGTCTGCTGGAAGTCAAGTCCGGAGTAATCGACACCAAAGATTACCTTGTGTGGTGTCATGCAAAGGTGGTATCGTGTGTTTTTTGAGACATTCGACAGTTAATTTTCACAAATTGATATTACGCGCTAGTTGTCTTTGGTATGCATTAATTCGTCCGCATGAGGACAAAAAATAACAATAGATTTATGAATAAAACTTGCCTGGAATGAGAGTTGCTGATTCGGACGGGTTAATAAAGAAAAATATCACTAAACTGTGCGAGTGAGATCTTGGTAAAGTATGTAAGGCAAGGAATGTTTTTCTTTGTTTTCATTGCATTGTGTGGTGCGGGTGATGGAAGTCCAGAATTTTATCGTAGTACGTCGACAGATATTAACACTTTTCTTTGTTTTTCAGCTGTCCCGAGCAGGTATCCTGAGCGGCTGCCCAAACTGCTGCGCTGGGCTGCTGCGCTGAGCATCTGCCTGTGCTTCTGCGCTGAGCGGCCGCCCAAGCCGCTGTCCCGAGCAGTTGTCTTCTGGAAGTCAAGTCTGGAGTAATCGACACCAAAGATACCTTGTGTGGTGTCAAGCAAAGGTGGTATCGTAAGTTTCTTGAGACATTCGACAGTTAATTTTCACAAATTGATATCACGCGCTAGTTGTCTTTGGTATGCATTAATAAACAAAAATATCACTGAACTGTGAGAGTGAGATCTTGGTAAAGTATGTAAGGCATGGAATGTTTTTCTTTGTTTTCATTGCATTGTGTGGTGCGGGTGATGGAAGTCCAGAATTTTATCGTAGTACGTCGACAGATATAAACACTTTTCTTCGTTTTAAGCTGTCCCGACCAGGTATCCTGAGCGGCTGCCTAAAGTGCTGCGCTGGGCTGCTGCGCTGAGCAACTGCCCGTGCTTCTGCGCTGAGTGGCCGCCCAAGCCGCTGTCCTGAGCAGTTTTCTGCTGGAAGTCAAGTCCGGAGTAATCGACACCAAAGTATACCTTGTGATTTCATGCAAAGGTGGTATCGTGAGTATTTTGAGACATTAGACAGTTAATTTTCAAAAATTAATGAAACGCGCTAGTTGTCGTTGGTATGCATTAATAAAGAAAAATATCACTAAACTGTGCGAGTGAGATCTTGGTAAAGTATGTAAGGCATGAAATGTTTTTCTTTGTTTTCATTGCATTCTGTGGTGCGGGTGATGGAAGTCCAGAATTTTATCGTAGTACCTAGACAGATATTAACACTTTCCTTTGTTTTTCGGCTGTCCCGAGCAGGTATCCTGAGCGGCTGCCTAAACTGCTGCGCTGGGCTGCTGCGCTGAGCAACTGCCCGTGCTTCTGCGCTGAGCGGCCGCACAAGCCGCTGTCCCGAGCAGTTGTCTGCTGGAAGTCAAGTCCGGAGTAATCGACACCAAAGATTACCTTGTGTGGTGTCATGCAAAGGTGGTATCATGGTATCGTGAGTATTTTGAGACATTTGACAGTTAATTTTCACAAATTGATATCACGCGCTAGTTGTCTTTGGTATGCATTAATAAAGAAAAATATCACTAAACTGTGCGAGTGAGATCTTGGTAAAGTATGTAAGGCATGGAATGTTTTTCTTTGCTTTCATTGCATAGTGTGGTGCGGGTGATGGAAGTCCAGAATTTTATCGTAGTACGTCGACAGATATAAACACTTTTCTTCGTTTTAAGCTGTCCCGACCAGGTATCCTGAGCGGCTGCCTAAAGTGCTGCGCTGGGCTGCTGCGCTGAGCAACTGCCCAAACTGCTGCGCTGGGCTGCTGCGCTGAGCAACTGCCCGTGCTTCTGCGCTGAGTGGCCGCCCAAGCCGCTGTCATGAGCAGTTTTCTGCTGGAAGTCAAGTCCGGAGTAATCGACACCAAAGTATACCTTGTGATTTCATGCAAAGGTGGTATCGTGAGTATTTTGAGACATTAGACAGTTAATTTTCAAAAATTAATGAAACGCGCTAGTTGTCGTTGGTATGCATTAATAAAGAAAAATATCACTAAACTGTGCGAGTGAGATCTTGGTAAAGTATGTAAGGCATGAAATGTTTTTCTTTGTTTTCATTGCATTCTGTGGTGCGGGTGATGGAAGTCCAGAATTTTATCGTAGTACCTAGACAGATATTAACACTTTCCTTTGTTTTTCGGCTGTCCCGAGCAGGTATCCTGAGCGGCTGCCTAAACTGCTGCGCTGGGCTGCTGCGCTGAGCAACTGCCCGTGCTTCTGCGCTGAGCGGCCGCACAAGCCGCTGTCCCGAGCAGTTGTCTGCTGGAAGTCAAGTCCGGAGTAATCGACACCAAAGATTACCTTGTGTGGTGTCATGCAAAGGTGGTATCATGGTATCGTGAGTATTTTGAGACATTTGACAGTTAATTTTCACAAATTGATATCACGCGCTAGTTGTCTTTGGTATGCATTAATTAAGAAAAATATCACTAAACTGTGCGAGTGAGATCTTGGTAAAGTATGTAAGGCATGGAATGTTTTTCTTTGTTTTCATTGCATGGTGTGGTGCGGGTGATGGAGTCCAGAATTTTATCGTAGTACGTAGACAGATTTTAACACATTTATGTTTTGCAGCTGTCTCGAGCAGGTATCCTGAGCGGCTGCCCAAACTGCTGCGCTGGGCTGCTGCGCTGAGCAACTGCCCGTGCTTCTGCGCTGAGCGGCCGCCCAAGCCGCTGTCCGGAGCAGTTGTCTGCTGGAAGTCAAGTCCGGAGTAATCGACAACAAAGATTACCTTGTGATGTCATGCAAAGGTGGTATCGTGAGTATTTTGAGACATTCGACAGTTAATTTTCACAAATTGATATCACGCGCTAGTTGTCTTTGGTATGCATTAATAAAGAAAAATATCACTAAACTGTGCGAGTGAGATCTTGGTAAAGTATGTAAGGCATGGAATGTTTTTCTTTATTTTCTTTGCATTGTGTGGTGCGGGTGATGGAGTCCAGAATTTTATCGTAGTACGTTGACAGATATTAACACTTTCCTTTGTTTTTCAGCTGTCCCGAGCAGGTATCCTGAGCGGCTGCCTTAACTGCTGCGCTGGGCTGCTGCGCTGAGCAACTGCCCGTGCTTCTGCGCTGAGCGGCCGCCCAAGCCGCTGTCCCGAGCAGTTGTCTGCTGGAAGTCAAGTCTGGAGTAATCGACACCAAAGATACCTTGTGTGGTGTCAAGCAAAGGTGGTATCGTGAGTATTTTGAGACATTCGACAGTTAATTTTCACAAATTGATATCACGCGCTAGTTGTCTTTGGTATGCATTAATAAAGAAAAATATCACTAAACTGTGCGAGTGAGATCTTGGTAAAGTATGTTAGGCATGGAATGTTTTTCTTTGTTTTCCTTGCATAGTGTGGTGCGGGTGATGGAAGTCCAGAATTGTATCTTAGTACGTCGATAGATATTAACACATTCATTTGTTTTTCAGCTGTCCCGAGCAGGCATCCTGAGCGGCTGCCCAAACTGCTGCGCTGGGCTGCTGCGCTGAGCATCTGCCTGTGCTTCTGCGCTGACCGGCCGCCCAAGCCGCTGTCCGGAGCAGTTGTCTGCTGGAAGTCAATTCTGGAGTAATCGACACCAAAGATACCTTGTGTGGTGTCAAGCAAAGGTGGTATCGTGAGTATTTTGAGACATTCGACAGTTAATTTTCACAAATTGATATCACGCGCTAGTTGTCCTTGGTATGCATTAATAAAGAAAAATATCACTAAACTGTGCGAGTGAGATCTTGGTAAACTATGTAAGGCATGGAATGTTTTTCTTTGTTTTCATTGCATTGTGTGGTGCGGGTGATGGAAGTCCAGAATTTTTTCTTAGTACGTAGACAGATATTCACACTTTCCTTTGTTTTTCAGCTGTCCCGAGCAGGTATCCTGAGCGGCTGCCTAAACTGCTGCGCTGAGCAACTGCCCGTGCTTCTGCGCTGAGCGGCCGCCCAAGCCGCTGTCCCGAGCAGTTGTCTGCTGAAAATCAAGTCTGGAGTAATCGACACCAAAGATACCTTGTGTGGTGTCAAGCAAAGTCGGTATCGTGAGTCTTTTGAGACATTCAATAGTTAATTTTCAAAAATTGATAAAACGCTCTAGTTGTCGTTGGTATGCATTAATAAAGAAAAATATCACTAAACTGTGCGAGTGAAATCTTGGTAAAGTATGTAAGGCATGGAATGTTTTTCTTTGTTTTCATTGCATTGTGTGGTGCGGGTGATGGAAGTCCAGAATTTTATCGTAGTACGTAGACAGATATTAACACTTTCCTTTGTTTTTCAGCTGTCCCGAGCAGGCATCCTGAGCGGCTGCCCAAACTGCTGCGCTGGGCTGCTGCGCTGAGCATCTGCCTGTGCTTCTGCGCTGAGCGGCCGCCCAAGCCGCTGTCCGGAGCAGTTGTCTGCTGGAAGTCAAGTCTGGAGTAATCGACACCAAAGATACCTTGTGTGGTGTCAAGCAAAGGTGGTATCGTGAGTATTTTGAGACATTCGACAGTTAATTTTCACAAATTGATATCACGCGCTAGTTGTCTTTGGTATGCATTAATAAAGAAAAATATCACTAAACTGTGCGAGTGAGATCTTGGTAAAGTATGTTAGGCATGGAATGTTTTTCTTTGTTTTCCTTGCATAGTGTGGTGCGGGTGATGGAAGTCCAGAATTGTATCTTAGTACGTCGATAGATATTAACACATTCATTTGTTTTTCAGCTGTCCCGAGCAGGCATCCTGAGCGGCTGCCCAAACTGCTGCGCTGGGCTGCTGCGCTGAGCATCTGCCTGTGCTTCTGCGCTGAGCGGCCGCCCAAGCCGCTGTCCGGAGCAGTTGTCTGCTGGAAGTCAAGTCTGGAGTAATCGACACCAAAGATACCTTGTGTCGTGTCAAGCAAAGGTGGTATCGTGAGTATTTTGAGACATTCGACAGTTAATTTTCACAAATTGATATCACGCGCTAGTTGTCTTTGGTATGCATTAATAAAGAAAAATATCACTAAACTGTGCGAGTGAGATCTTGGTAAAGTATGTTAGGCATGGAATGTTTTTCTTTGTTTTCCTTGCATAGTGTGGTGCGGGTGATGGAAGTCCAGAATTGTATCTTAGTACGTCGATAGATATTAACACATTCATTTGTTTTTCAGCTGTCCCGAGCAGGTATCCTGAACGGCTGCCCAAACTGCTGCGCTGGGCTGCTGCGCTGAGCAACTGCCCGTGCTTCTGCGCTAAGCGGCCGCCCAAGCCGCTGTCCCGAGCAGTTGTCTGCTGGAAGTCAAGTCCGGAGTAATCGACACCAAAGATTACCTTGTGTGGTGTCATGCAAAGGTGGTATTGTGAGTATTTTGAGACATTCGACAGTTAATTTTCACAAATTGATATCACGCGCTAGTTGTCCTTGGTATGCATTAATAAAGAAAAATATCACTAAACTGTGCGAGTGAGATCTTGGTAAAGTATGTAAGGCATGGAATGTTTTTCTTTGTTTTCATTGCATTGTGTGGTGCGGGTGATGGAAGTCCAGATTTTTTTCTTAGTACGTAGACAGATATTCACACTTTCCTTTGTTTTTCAGCTGTCCCGAGCAGGTATTCTGAGCGGCTGCCTAAACTGCTGCGCTGAGCAACTGCCCGTGCTTCTGCGCTGAGCGGCCGCACAAGCCGCTGTCCCGAGCAGTTGTCTGCTGGAAGTCAAGTCCGGAGTAATCGACACCAAAGATTACCTTGTGTGGTGTCATGCAAAGGTGGTATCATGGTATCGTGAGTATTTTGAGACATTCGACAGTTAATTTTCACAAATTGATATCACGCTCTAGTTGTCTTTGGTATGCATTAAGCTCTTGTCTTGACTAAAATTAAGATTACATAGACGATTAACATGCAAATTGCATATTAATTCTTGCAAAATGGACGACCATTTAAAGTTAATTTAAAGGTTCAAAGGCACGTTTTCTGCTAAAACAGTTACGTTTCAGATTACTTATAAGGGTTGAAAATGCTTTTATAATACAATCAACGCCTAATATTTAGGTCGTCTATTTGTCGTGTTATAATGAAAACAGTTAACCACAGAATGTTTTGTTAGTTGTAAATTTTGATCTAGAGATTGTAATAGTTATCTAGATCCTTAATATTCATAAGCGACCAATAAAATGATTTTATTAGATAATTGTTTTATTAGAATTAAGTTTTGTAGCAAAAGAAGCTGATATATAACATAGAACACTGCAGTTTCGTTCCTTGTAGTTTTGTTGTTACAAGACATTGTCGTGTTACTTAGGTCTTAGGGACTCACAGACAATAAATTAAGTTGGGTCCCGCATATACGTAACTTTAAATCCAGATGATGAAGGCCTTTTTCACCACTATATATGGTGAATCAATCAGTCAAATAGCCTCCTCGAAACCAGAAGAGGGACGTCACGTCTTCCTCATCACGGAAGATTGGTATTGTAGTTTATAAAGGCCTCAGATGAGGATCACCAAAACTTCACTTTTAGACTACCTACCGAGAGGACACTTGAGAATAGAAAACACTTGAAACAAATTGACATAAAACGGAGAGCACTTTTAGATGGAGAGCACTTTTAAACGAAGAACACTTTTAGGCAGAAAGCACTTTTGTCAAGGTCTGGTCTAGATTAGAGAGACCAGATAAAAAATTTGAGACCACAGTAATAGTTAATTTAGATAATTTATTGATTCAGGCGTTACTTTGCGGCAATCCATTATCAAAAAACGATATAAAAAAATATTTAGTGACACTTCCGCTAAAAAGAAAACAATGATTTTGGCCTATTTGAGGATGCCTCGTGTAGAGGCGAAACACGTGTCAAATCGGTGTTGGTTTATTTGGGGTTTCTTGTGTTTTTTATTTTGTATTCTTTCTATTAGCATTTTATGCGGGAGGGAGGGTGGTGCACGCCCCCAAATAGGCCAAAATCATTGTTTTTTTTTAGCGGAAGTGTCACTAAATATTTTTTAATATCGTTTTTTCACAGTAATATTATATTTTATTATCAATAATATTTTCCTTTCAAATATAAAGTAGGAATCTCCTGACAAGCGACAAGTTTCCGCTTATATAGCCGTAACACAACCAGTGCTAGAAAATAAAATAAAATGATAAATAAAACATTTGGAAACAGCTAGCAAAATCCATTTTAAAATCATAAGCACTCTTTAGAACAAGCAAAAAAATTACTCCAATCTTGAATGATTGTCAAAGTGTAAACAAACAATTTTTATTTAATATTTACTGAAAATTCATGTTTGTTTATGAAAGACTAGCTGCGCTCCGCAGTTTCACCAACGTGGTGATGGATGATGATGAGGATGAATCAATTAAAGCGTATGTTACTCAGGTATAATGTAGCTCTAAACTCGTGAAAGCATTGTTTGAATTGGTTAAGTAGTTTTACGTGTATCCATTACAAACAAACAATCTTATATCTTTCCTCTTTATTATTAGAGTAGATAAGGATTAAAACCAAGGTACGAATAATGTGGCCTGTATTGTACCGGCGTTACTATTCCATATTTCAAAATGAAAATTATTTATTGTGACATAAACTGTAATAGTTAGACATTATGGAAATGTGGACTTCTTTGTAGATATTGCATTGACTTTCTATAAAACCAACTGTATTACGTCACTTTGCTTTATTGTTAATAGCATAAACTAAAATAGTCAATAGTTTCCGCAGCGTACGCGATATAGACTTTTTTTGAATTTTCCACGCCTTGGGTTACATTATCGAAGTTTTCATACAGATCCCTATTTTTTTTTAAATATTATTTATAGCCTATGTTCATTAGGGAAAATGTAGGATTCTAATGGTGAAAGATTTTTTTCTAATGGGTCCAGTAGTTTTGGAGCCTATTCAAAACAAACAAATCTTTCGTCTTTATAATATTAGTGTAGACAAAATATATAAGGAAGATACTGTTTTTTACCAAAAACATAGATAAGAGAGAAGACTATACGAAATAATAAACAATACTACGTTGATCCTGCATTATGCCTGAATCTGCCCGTATATACGGCGGTTGTGAAATAGAACACAAATTCGTAAGTACACTACAACATGTAACTAGTTTTATTTCAAGAATAACAAAGACATCTTATAGAATGTAAGAATCAGAGCTATACCTACTATTCTGAGAATGTGAATAAATTGTATTCTTATCCACATGCCATCTAAAATACGAGTGATCATTATGAACTAAGAAAGTATTTTCTCAGTCGTTATGCATAAAAAAATGCAAATATTTAACTATTTTGGAGTTTATGATTTCTCCACAGTCTTGCTTTGGTGTTCACTAACTTCTGTACTGTTGCGTAAATAAACGTATTTAAAGCAAATACGGTAAGACTATTAAAGTGTAGGATGCAACAAGAGGCCGGTGCGGCGGTTGTTTACCTTGTCCGGTCCAAGTAAACATGTCGTCGCCGCCATTGTTGCCGATTCCATGGGTGCTTAAACTGAATTTCAAAAAGGTTCTGAATATGGCTGTATTATTTAATGTGTGTAGGTATATTATTTTCTTTGATTTATATGACAAGTTGACATAATCAGCTTATCATTTTCTCACTGAGTTGGCTGAATAAGGCCCTCTCATATAACTAAATATAATATTCTAATATATATATAATCCACCACGTACACCCAGTGCGGGTTAGTGATTAGACTATAGCCGCCTGTCCTGCGATGTGTAAATTTTCAAGCCGTCCGAATGCATGAGACAATATCCTATGTGTTGCCCTAACCTACTGACCATGCCATCCGAACTTTTTGTAGAGAGATATGACTTTATTTAAGACACAACATTCATGCCTTATCATTAAAAAGGACAATTAAATCTAGGTACAGCAATGGGCGCTCTTATCGCGCTATTATTTTGCAGACAAGTGGTACACAATTTACTACGAATGAAGGTGCTACAAGATTACCAAGAAAATCAACTTTCGTAATTGATTGAAGTTGAATTGAAAATTTTAAAGTAATAAAAGTTTAAAGATTTTCCTTAGGCTGATTTAAACCACAATTTTTTGATCTTAAAGTGACATTGACTGAATCACACTTGAATATTATACGTATGTAAATGTGAAAGTTTGAATTGTTTGGACGTTTGTTACTTACGTTAGAACATCTAAAAAGATGTGGAGGAATTTCGGAATATACAAGATTCAGTAATAACGTCTACTATATTTTTTATCATTATCATCCATTACCATGCGGGTAAAGCCGCGGGGCACAGCTAGGAAATAATAGTACATAAATTCTGCATTTCACGTACAACCCGGTCAGAATATCTGTGCACCTCGCTGGAATGCGGCGCCTCTCCCGCTTCCCCTGTCACCTCTCCGCGCACTCCCCGGTGCGACAGTACGGTTAGCATCTTCGTTGCCGATACACGTCCCGATAATTTTGATATTTTCGCTTTGTTTTGTTTTTTAATATTTATTGTTAAGTTTAGACTGTTTACTGTTAAGTTTGGACTGGTTTGGTTTTTTTAACCAATTTTTAAAAAACTTTAAAAATTGAAAATTGACCAATCGGAAAAGAAAATAGAACAACTTACAAAAGATGCGATTAAGTCAATTACGCCATCTGACTGAAAGAAGTGAATCACGTGGAGAGACTACAGCGAGAATACTGGGAAAAGGATCATCTAGCAGATGACAACATCACACAACTTTTAATATCACTAGGGGAAGATAGTTCGGAGAGTTGAGAAAGTGAGAGTGAGAAAGATACAATGTCAGGCATAGAGTCGATAATTTATAGTGACTGAGTTTAATAATAAATGTTTTTGTAATCAAAATTATTGTTTTTTAATATCAAACCCTTCATCAATAATAAATTGGTTTGAAAAGGTGAGTAATTTTTTTTTACCTCCACATTTCTCGAAAAAACTTTTTTCACACCGTACCCAGACCGCCGATATGACGTCACGAGGTCAGGTGCACAGATATTGTGACCGGGTTGTAAAACACTCCGGAAACATTCAAGAATCTCCTCTATTTCGTAAAGTTAACTTAATTTATTCCACATCGTTGTCCCAGTCATGTCTATAAACCTCACATCTAATACCATAAAGGTAGAAACACACGAGCCGCAACGGGAATACCTAAGTCGAATGCAATTAAACCGGACCGACCGAGTTGGACCGCGCACCCTCGCGGTAGTAGCGGTACCCTTCTCACCGCAAGGATAATCAGCGTTAAACTACGTCCGCCATAACCTGAGCCTTAATTATTGTCAGTGCCTAGTTCAACACTCATTATACTGGAGTGGCTATACGACGTCTTATATTGACGAAATTTTTGGGTCTACTGATTTAAACCGGTAATAGGTACTTACTTACTCCTTATACGAACAGATTTTGGATAGTGACTCTATTATGATGACTATGGCGGAAGTACCTACCTACACGAATTTTGACAATTGAGGGCTGGCAAAAATACTTTTAAGTTTAGGTTTGAAGGGTATCAAACGAAATTAATGGATGAGGTATGTACAAAACAAGAACAAACGTTTAGATGTGTTAATTACCACGCAAAATGTAATTCACGCTCGTTTCGTGGTGTCTCGTTGCGTCGCGTACCTCTCGTCGAATAAACAAGAGCATACCAATTTCGCCTTAAAATTTCCCCTAGCAGTTACTTTGCGCACTTCGTCCGCGTTAATATGAGAGCTATCATAAAAAAAATGTGTAGAAACACCCAATCGAAAATATATGTAGGCTAAAAAGTGTTTCGTTAGTAAGTTAGATTCGAATTTAAAGGTCACAAAAAGTATACATTACTTTTATAAGTCATATAAACGGAACCGTTTACGCAGCGTTCGTACTCGGACTGATCTCAACAAATCTCAAGTAAATCGCATCCAATCAGCCGTGAGTGATCGCGCGATTACGTACATAGCGCGTCTATTCGCGACGTAATACGTTCGTGGGTAATGTGGAACCAGGCATGTTCACTAAAAATTGCTTCTGATTGAAAACTGAAGGTAACCTTAGACTACTTTTACAGTAGTCGGAGGGTTTAACCTTAAGTCACAGTTTAATCGTGTTTGTATGATGTTCTAATAAAGAAACCATTTATGCAGTTTAAATTATTATATAGGTATGTATATATATAATTATTTAAGCTCCTTGGTTAAATTATTCCACTAATATTATAAATGTGTATGTTTATATTTTAGCTTATTACTTAAGTAAAGGATGTCTCTTTGGAGAGGAAATGCATAAAAAGGAATTATCGATTTGATCGTGCGATTCTATCACTTTTTTGCCTCAATGAGGCGAACACAAAACATTATGCCACGATTGGCCAAAAATGTTTTCACGTAGGTATACTGTTTTGTACATCAGGCACTTATAGTCACTAAATGACAGACATCTAACATATCAAAAAGCCTATAAAAGGACTGGATGACTAGTTCAAATATAAATATCAACATCAGCCCTATTATATAATAAGAACGATGAGCTTCTATAGTCAGTCTATACATTGTGTTGGAATCGACCGCTTGCCTTAACTTTTACTGCTTGTACAGAATGGGTCAGAAAGACGTACGATTTTAAAAACACTATTGGCATTGAAACGGCATGAAGGAGCCGTGCGTGGAAGGTGGGGAAAAGTAGCTGGATAAGCTCGATTGTCAGAAATGTAGACACCGCGGCCCATGGAGCACTTCACAGCGTAAAAATAAAAAAATATGCTGTGTAAAAATACTACAAAAATAGAGATTCGTATACTGTTGTTCGTCGTTTATTTGGCCAGGATAGATCCTGGATCACCGTGCTTCGAAGGCAGAGTAAATAGCAACTTTGCTAATGAGACCGTTTCGCACATTTGCGGCTAATTATAAACAGACGACGCAGGAAACAGTGTTTGATACCTATGTTTCTACTACCTTGTGGACATTTTAACAAATTTATGGGCACTGCAGGATTTGTTATATAAATATTGTTGAAAAAGCATCTATAAAAAAAAATCTAAAACACTTAGCTCCTAAATAATTTGAACAAAGGCGAAAATGCGATCAAGGCGTCCATATCTGCCTATGCCTATATTTTATTTATAGCTTTTTAAACTTTTCATTTTCAACAATCGGCAAATAGCATCAATAGGATATGTATGTGTTTTAATGATTAAATTAGGCGTAGTATGTAATAGTCTGATAGCCATAACACAACTTGATTATATTATGGACAAAATTTTGATTTTATGAATCGTTTTTAGAACTACGTAAATATAACCAAGATTTAATTACTTATTGTCATAGAACGTATCAAAAACATAGGAATTTATATGTATATTGTCAAAATACTTTTTATATATTTTATCAAAATATATGAATTTCTGTGTTTTTGATTCGTTCTATGGCATTTGGTAACTAAATATTTGGATCCAGTTTTGTACAATTACGTACTTGAATAATGCATAGTAAGATAACACATATATAACGTTGATAGTGAAATTCTTTTATAAAACTCAACTAGCTAGATTTATTGTAAACTGTACGATTTGATATATTTGTATTAATAACTAAATAAATGATAATTTTAACTAAGTGATATAGTAACAACATTCCATAAATATAGTTTACGATGATACTTAGCGAATGTTGTGCAAGACGGCCTTAGACACAATTGATAAGACAACTTTACGTAGAAGGAAAGTGAGTCTATAAATTATGATCAATTCATTTCACATTACGTCTATTGAAGCTTGAAAATCCATTGTAGCATGAAGAATGATCGTTTTTTAGCGCTGACGTAAACGGATAAAGGATTTTTCGCTACTGAGTTATTTTGGAGCATTTTGCGATAATTTTATGATATTAAGTTATCGAGAATCTTTATTTTACTTTATTACGGAACTAATTCTTTATGGAATTATATCTAAGCTGATAATCGTTTTATACCTACTCATATTATTATAATTTTACTATTATACGACTCTACGATTACGACTAACATGTCACACATTTTTCAAACAATAACTATTATATTTCTTTGTGTATTATTTTCTGCTGTAAACCGGTACGATACTACAAGTCTTGGCATAACTGAATTAAAGTGGTATATGTACTACGAAGAAATAGTATCAGGAAGAGTGCTAAAAAAAATTACCCAATAAAAGTCGTGCTAAATTAATAACATCGTTCACGCCGCTATGACTCAGCTGTCATAGTAGACGTTGCAGCACACACGTGGACCAATCCCTGCTTTCCTTCTGAAATTTAAACCAATCATTGAACATGTCTTATTGTAACCTTGGAAGTCATTCGTATTTGGATTCATACGTGGTTTTGGTTTGAAGGACCACTTTTTGTGTGGAATTTGTACTGAGTTATGCTTCTTGACAATATTTCTTCGTAGTAGGTATATGTATCTACGACTTCAACCTTCATTAGCTCTACCATGTAACATCAATGTCATCTATAGTCGATACTCAATCTCGCCTACATATCAAGCTTGTGATTGGCGTACTCGCTGTCAATTTTAGTTCTATAATTGACTGCAAGGTGGCACTGTTCTTTTTTTCATACATTTTTTTGCGGCAGTTGATAGCGAGCATCGATTGGTGTTAATGATGTAAACTCGTGGTAGACCTACAGGTATGTATGAACAAAAAAGAGATCGAAATATGTTGTAATTGAAGCAAAGTTACATCTTGGTCCCTCGGGAAAAACCAGATTGATTAGGTAAATAGAAGCTTATGATTCCTATAAGTTATCTTCATTCTTAATTCCAGCTATAGCATTTCCCGTTTAAAGACAGTGAGATATCGTATTACTTTGAGGGATACTTTTTCTGTATCGCAGCGACAATATTTACACCAATATGAATTTTTAAAATTCGGCGGCAAGTAAAATGTTAGTACCTACTTACTTAAGTAGACCTATACTTACAAGGACTTTGAGGTGAACCCCAGGGTTAGAATAACTACAAGTTTATTTTTAATTACAATTAGGGAAGGAACTTCTTTCATTAGTATTGATTCCTGAAATCTCTCTTTCTTGCGTTTGAAGTCGCGGGAAATAGCCAGTAATTAATAATAGTAACTATTATACTTAAAAATATAACAAATATATATATATTAGTTATGGAAATCAAAATCAGATTAAAAACTGTAATTGAGAATCTTCAGAAACATAACGTTTGATTCTAAATCAAGAAGTTATACACAGTCAAAAAAGTAATAGTAATAAATAATACAATTAACAATTTGACCGGCCCGTTGGCGCAGTTGGTAGCACCCCTGCCTTTTGAGTCGCTGGTCCCAGGTTCGGTCCCCGGACAGGTCAAAGATTTGTTTTTTGTTGTTGAAAACGTACATGACCATTTAAGATTTTAGCTTGAAAGACTATCGGAATATAAGTACTTATATTAATTTAGATCCTGAAATAAAACGTATCCCCCAAAAAACAAGCGGTATCAGCGGTTCATCTAGCAAGCAAACCTGTGAGGCGCAAGGTGTTTAATAAAATTGATACGGAATCTATTTTACATTAAATGTACCATGATACTGTTTTTTGTCACTGTTTTTGTTTTGTTGTAGCCGGAAATTAGTATTCATCCACATACGATTTAACGAAAACGATGGTTACATTTTATCTCACGGAAATCTTCATTTGAAAATGTTGAAGCGAGTATAATGCAGATAACTAAGTATCGTCATCACCATTAATGATATCCTCTTCATTATGTTACCATTAGATACTCGTAGGTATATAAAGTAGAAGAAAAAACAACCCGTTCACTTCAACTGAATAGTGCATGACGTTTGTTTGAGAATATCTTCAGGTTTGTATATATTTTTGATTGATAAACAGTTTTCTTAGTCCAAAGATGCATCAACAACACACTGAGTGATATAGTCGTAATATAATGAAGGTTTTAGGTCGTGTTAAAAGTTTGTACATTATTTATATTTGCAAGAACACAACCGTATCGCAAGACGTCGACAACATAATGTAATATTGGTGTAATAAAATTGCTATTGTAACAAATTGTGGAAATTATACTGGACTTAACATAATAAAAACTTGTAGATGCAGGCAGTTCGGTTATTGGAACGTACTTACGATCGTTTTTGTAAATTGGAAAATGTAGAAGCACTGAATTAATTGAGAAGTCTTAGAAACGTGACGATTAAAAGAATTAATGTAGAGAATACCGGAGAAATAGAAGGTTATTTCAAAAACATATGCTACGAAAATGACAGTGTAGATATGTTGATTAACATTATAAATAAGATTTTGACTGTACAGTTTCTGAAGGGCAATTAGAAGATTTCACAAAGATAGTAAACAGGAGTACGTATATCGGCTGTCACAGCTTGTATTAGGACGGCTGCTACGTTAATGATTGAAAAGAAAAATCGTGGGCACATTATGAACATAAGTGTTTTTAAAAATATCGAAGCAATAAAGATAACCATTTTACAATGGCTAAAGCTGTAATATCTACCGTTAATGAAATATTACGACACGAGTTCAGATATTTAAAAACAAATATAAACACTACTCATTTCGACATTGAATATTCATCAAGTATTGGTGAGCTACCTCAAGATAGATCTGTAGGGATGGCAGTTATTGCTGAAACAGTTATAAATGTTATAAACGCACCGAAACACTTACAGATGGATGAATTATCGCTGGATATAATAATCTGGAGTCTAGCACACTACTTTAAAATATTGTACTTATATAATCAGGAAAACGTAATAACTATGCTTAAACTTGATAATTTAATAAATTAGTTAGTTGTAGATATGTGACGAGGCAATATATTTTGTTTAGAATGTTCATTTGTTTTAATCAGTACAATCTTTTCATTATGTACCTATGGATTGTTACATGTTACGCTACGCCCGGCAAATTTATTTTTGTCTGATTAGATATTTAATTCTCTTTAATACCCTAGATTGATGAGAAGTGTTCTGTGATAACTGCTACTTAGCTGGAATCTACTAAATTGTTATTTTCAGAAATTCTCTGTATTTTTGACTTATTTTTTAAGTCATTAGTTTTTATTTCGTGTGGTCTTATTTCCCATCATATTTAGGTAATTTACTTAGTTCATACTGAAAGTTTCTGGGTTCTGACAATTTATAACATTTATTTAGGTTTTGACAATAAGTTCACATGCTACCTATTATACTCGTAGAATTGTTAATAGTTGATCGTTAACCAAGTGTATTCACTACTAGTAATTTATAGTTTTTAACCTTTAGAATTTGTATAATTTATATTTCAGGTACATACTTATATATACGTATTAATATACACGTTGTATTACGTGTACCTACTAATGTTTCATAACAGCTTATGAGAAGTCATCATCAAGGTACTGAAAAATTCAATGATTGTCTAAAATAAAATCCATTAATAATATTGAAACTCACGTTCTTTATAATTTTGTAACAATACAAGTACAATTTGAAATTTTTTATTTCGTCTTCCATTCTATTCAGTTATTGGAGTGTTACTCAAAAGCAACTAAACCAAATTTGATGAAATTAAAATGGGACCACACGGGAAGCAACAGCTTTCAAACAAAAAAGAATTTTGAGAATCGGTTTACCCAATCGTAATTTATGAGGTAACAAACATAAAATTGAGTACCTCCTCCTTTTGGAAGTCGGTAGAAAATGGGATTAACGTAATACATGTTGTCGATATCACGATCGACAATTGTTTCGGCTTCGTCCGGAAGCCTTCTTCAGTGAGCCTAGCACGAATACCTGCGTAAGTGTAACGTGATGTGTCATTCACGTGAAAATAGTATAAACTGTCATGTATCTAGGGCAAGTCTGACACAGATAATTTATAGTTTGTACGCTGAAGCGTGACATGTTGACGCTTTCGATATTAATACTTGTTCGCACATTATTTATGCTACGGCCTCAGGATCTTGGGTGCGGTGCGCACGTCATTGCGTCGTGGGACAATTTGAGGAATCAATTGTCGATCGTTATATTGACAACGACAATTAACGTAACTCTCACGTTAATCCGATTTTATGATCTAAGACCAATATTGGTGTTGTTGTCGAGTAAGATGTAGTCTAACGGTCGTTTTCAATAAACTATCTATCGCCGGTTTAACTTACTAGAGATAGATATTTGACACTATTTGTATGGACGTTATTTCAAATTTCTATCGGTGGTAAGGAAAACTATGGATAGATAGAATATTGAAAACGGCCGTAAGTGTGAAACCAAAATCATAAAATACGACATCATGTCATTTTGACGGCTGTAACTTCACAATCATCTATGAGAAGCTACAGTATAATAAGATCATAGCGTGTAACAAGCATCAACACGGAACCCTATAAACGAGTTTAATATTAATGAAATAATGTTTGATAGTGCAGCGGGGAACGGCAATGTATGCAGATTCTAAATTTCCCACGGCACTACCTATACCATTACTGGTAGTGCAGTGGGGACTGAAATATCATTGTAGTAAACTCGACATCTTGGTCAAGATGCAAGTAGCATACCTAATAAACATAGAACTAATATTATATATATAGTTTATATATATATATATATATATATATTTCCGTCTCCGCATGAAACATGGTATTGTAGATAGCATTTAATTTCTCAACGCTTCAGTGCTCACGTTAAAACAGCTACAATACAAATTATTCCCCCGACGCCGGTTTTCAAGTTCATTTCTACACTAGGCAATCCAGTATCTCATCTCAAGTTAATCCAGTTAATCGAATTTTATCATAAAATATATCTGGTTAACGCGATCGTTGGGTGCAATCTTCTTATTAATTCTGTACTGCGAGGTACAAATTAAACTCAATGGTGAAGCGGAACGTGGTGTTGCTGGTGCAAGTTGTAAGAAAAATACCTAAATAGCATGATAAGTTTTCTATGTAAAAGTATTATTGCAGTGAAGGATTAGGTAGGAAGGGTAAGTTTCATGGTGGTAGTGTAGTGCCACGCTGGAAGCCTATGGGTTACAGATGAATGGACCAGCAAATATAACACCGACGTGAAGTAATGTTGCTTGCTATGGTATTTCGGTCGGTCTGTTGGAGGTTCCAGACCCCCTATTCCTTCTCCCTTACTACCTCTTCCTCCCCTCCACATCCTCCTCCACCCTCTTCCCTTCTATTCCTTCCTCAATGGTTCGTGGGCGACGGTATCACTTACCAACAGGTGAGCCGTCTGCTCGTTTGTCAAACTATCCCATAAAAAAAACTGACCCAAGATAAACGAAACCTAACTCTGCTTATCACATTTACTGCGAGACAATAAACCCAATTCTACAAAAAAAAACAAAACTAGAGAACTCTACTCAATTCCTACACAATGAAAGAAATGGACACATAATTCAGAAGCGGTAGAACTCTAAATGATTGAGTTCGTTCGGGGAAGTACTGCTACCATACTTTTTTACCGCAAAGCAGTAATTTTGTATTCTGGTTTGAGGGTCATGGGTGCCAGCGAAATTATAGGCACATGAGACTTAACAAGTTAATGTCTCAGGGATTACCCTGAGACATCAATTTGTAAGTCTCGAACTGAACGAATTGACTGCACCATTAGGTGCTTTTTATTAGGAAGCTTAGGAGCTTTTTGCTACTATGGGCATTAAAAGCGACTCCAGATTGAAAGCGACACCGGACTGCAATATTGGGTGCAGTCAATTCATCATTCGTGACGTAATGCATCTGTTTTAGGTAGAGGTTACCACATAAGCCAATACCAGGTAATACCAGGTGGTCCTCATACTCGTACTTGTACTGTGTTCGAAATAATAAACTTAAAAAAATGGCTGTTTATACTTTGGACCGTGGCGTGAGCATCTTTAATGGAACTAATATCACAGATTACAGAATAAGCTAATATAAAGATACCGGCTTCATTCACTTGGTATTATGTCGGTTTAAGTCCGACGACTTTTTATAAAGATACCGGCTTCATTCACTTGGTATTATGTCGGTTTAAGTCCGACGACTTTTCGTGTCGCGCACCGCGGTCTTCAAGCGTGAATACTGCCTGAAGAAGAACGTCTTAAACGTGAATGAAGCCGGTATCTTTATCTATACTAATATTATAAAGAGGAAAGATTTGTATGTAAGTATGTTTGTAACGAATTGGCTCAAAAAGTACTGGACCGATATCATAAATTCTTTCACCATTGGAAAGCTACATTCACCCTGAGTAACATAGGCTATATAAGATTTATCATCATCATCATCATCCATCACCGCGCGGGTGAAACCGCGGAGAGCAGCTAGTATTAGTATAATGTGTGATACTCACGATAGTTTTTAAACTCTAATATTTAATGGTACATAATAGTCCTAGTTAGTATCCATATATAAGAGATAACTCATTTAATAAGTAAGCTACAAGGACTGTAGCTTATTTATTAAATGAGTTGACATCGGTAATGATAAAGCTCGAGACCAATCCTGGCCCCATAATTACCCCTTGGTTACAAATAATTTTGTTTGACATTGCTCCTGTCCGCTTGTGGCATGGACCACCTGATAATATTTCCGTATTAGCTGTTAAATCTATTCTACTTAATTAAATTGAAAATTGTGTTTAAGTTATAAATTTTTATACAAAATTCCAAATATATAAAGTAATACCTATAATCAAACAATCAATAAATAAGAAACTAAGTTCTGATTGACTAACAGACAATGCACAGCTTAAAGAGATAGTCGTTGAAACACTAAATTTTGTGGGTGTTTTTGTTTTGGTGGGTACTAAAAAAATGTTTTTCCGAAATTCAACCCTAACCTAAGAGAGTAAAAATGGGTGAAATGGTTTATATGAAAGTCCTTTGAGTTTGAACGTGATGTGTGAAAATTTGTATTTAAAATAAAAAATGTTGTTCTTTAATCTTTTTTAACAGGGAGAGTAATGGGGGGAAATGGGGATTAAACTTTGAATAGCAAAGTATTTGTTTTTGAACCTTTATGTGCGAAAAAAAATATTTATATAGTTCGTTTAAAATAATAAATAGTGAGCCTTACGGTTTTTTCACAGGCATGACTTAGAAAGGTGAAATGGAGGATGAAACTTTGTAATCAGAATTCTTTATTTTTTAACTTATAGTTGTGATAATTATTATATTTAGATATTTCATGTTATTGAGCCCAAAGTGTTAACTGAGTCCAAAGAAGGAACAATCTTCGTGCCGCGTTTACAATTGATCCGAAATGACCATCGGTTTGGCTTTAGGATTGCAGTTCATAGGGACAATCTCTGAAATTTGCTGGAGTTGATTAGCGTTAAGACTGTTTCTCCCACGGTATGTGGCAAGCTCCTCTTTAATCCACAGGTGGATCCGTGAATACTTCTTTTTCCTCTTTAATCCACAGGTGGATCCGTGGATACTTCTTCTTCCTCTAAAATACACAGGTGGATCTGTGAATACTTCTTTTTCCTCTTAAATCCACAGGTGGATCCTTGGATACTACTTTTTCCTCTTAAATCCTCAGATGGATCTGTGAATATTTTGATTCCTTTTAAATCTACCTACTTAATCAGGCTTACGCTATAACAAAAGTTTTATGAATGAACGGAGGCTTGCTGATTCGGACCGAATCATCATCATCTTAATCAACCCATTTTGTTCCCACTGCTGGGACTTCCTCTCAGACAGAGGAGTTGGGTCATAATCCACCACGCGGGCCCAGTGCGACTTGGTGGATAGGTTAGTGGCCAACCCATTTCGAAGTTTTCAGGCCGCCCGAAGGCCTTCGACATAGCCTAATGACTGTTGTCCTCAGACAAACAACCAGGACCATCGGCTTAACGTGCCCTCCGAAGCACGGAAGCGCTCAGTTGAATAATGCCACTAGCGGTCACCCATCCAAGTCCTGACCGCAGCAAGCGTTGTTGATTAACTTGTTGATCGGTTTAGATCGCCAAGTTAAGCTCCGCTACGAGCGCATCAGCTTCCTATTTCGTTTCGTCACCTTTTTTAACATAATAAATAATTTATTAAATCTGTTGATTATACAATATGTAAATTTTATTTATTATTAGTATTATTTTATTATATGTATATTTTTATACAATTGCTACATATGTAACTATCTCAAATGGAGATCCTGTCATTGTCATGCTTGTACACTGGTTAATAGTAAAAAAATGATTTTCAGAAAGGGGTATTCAGAATAATATTACAGAGAAAAAGAAGCAAAGTCCTGAAATGGCCTTGATAGCGGATTGTGAAAATATTATTATTTTTGGATCCCCTCGTTTGTGGATCGAAGTGGCATATAAAAATATTAGTATTTTTGGATCCCCTCAATGGTGGACTTAAGAGGAGATAAAGGTATCCGCGAATCCACATGTGGAGCCAAGCTGTGGATCCAAGTGGACGGAGGCGAACGCGTGAGCGTTTTTAGCGAAAATAACGCTAAAAACGATCACAAGGGGCGTTCGAATTGGGAATCTGTAGGTGAAAATGTCGTTCATGTCTCTTTTTGTTCAGCGTTCGGAAAGCTAAAAAAGAGGCAATTTTTGACCCACGTCCGGAGCATGGTTGTTTGTGATCGTCTTTTGACAGCTATGTATTTGACAGCATAATCATGCGATTTTCTACCAACTTCCAAATCCTATTTTAGGTCTTATGCTCAGTTGAGCGTTCGAATAGGATGTGGGCAAAAGTGGCAAAAATAACGTTTTTTTATATAGGTACGCGGTCTTATGCTCAGTTGAGCGTTCGAATAGGATGTGGGCAAAAGTGGCAAAAATAACTTTTTTTTATATAGGTACGCGGTCTTATGCTCAGTTGAGCGTTCGAATAGGATGTGGGCAAAAGTGGCAAAAATAACGTTTTTTTATATAGGTACGCAAAAATAAGTGCCTGTCTCCGAATTAGGGAACAACATTGTATAATTTTTTTTTATTTTTTATTTTATTAACTCAGAGAAGTGCTTTATGGATACCACCGGCCCCGGGGGGAGCACGGTAGTTATGTAGGAGTCTCTGTCAGAAGGACAGCATACCCACCAAACCTCTGCGGTGTTCCGTCACTGCCGCTTTTGGCGGGAACAGATTTCGCACAAGACCGCGAACCCGCCGCGGCTGTCCGTTGCCGGATCCTTCTCTCTTGCAGCACGCCAGAACACTTGACGTGCCGCAACCGCCAAGGGGGACCTAGCCCGCAAATGGACCCCGGACTCCCCCGAGTTGGTAGTATAGGGATAGTACGGTATCTACACGAACTTTTGTCAAATATCACGTGTAGTGGCGGTCGATATCCATGAATATAACTCTATATTTTTACATACATACGAATTTTCACTCGTATTTATTTGCTGGCTTTCAATGGTTAATATATGAGCAGCATATATCATCTAAATCCGTTTAAGCGTTCTAGTGTAAATAAGTAAGAAACACACATACACTATCACTGATTCACTCCCTCACAAGCAAAAGCATTTTAAGAGAGTAAATATTTAATGACACTTCCACTGGAAAAACGCATAAGACAGGCATGCAGTGCGCACTCTCCCTCCAGCATAAAATGCATGCAGTAAGTATACAGAATAAACAACAAACATGCAACTCACCTAACTAAAAGTGTCACTAAATATTTTCTTTTAATTTATACGAGTATATATGAGAATAAACCCCTTTTTCTCGTGGACACGCTATAACTTGAGAACGGATGGAATAATATCGGTAATTCTTTTTTAGTTGTGTTAATTGTTGTCAGGAGAAGGTTCCTATGAAAGAATAACCAAGAAAGATGGGAGGTTATGGCGAGCCCAAAGGTCGACCCTACTACGCGAGCGAAATCGTGGGCAGTCACTAGTAACATGTAATTGTGGATTTCTGCAAAAGTTCCGCCTGAATCAATAAAATAATCTTAGGGCTGAGTATTTCAGAGATGCTGGAAATATAATCAATATTTAAAAAAAAATGTGTTTGGGTTGAATTACAACGTTTATTTTGATGAGGCAATCGTAAGTAACTATAGCGGTAAAGCTACTTTTTACTACTGGAACACTAATGACGAAATTATTGTGTTGGTTTAACTGAATTACCAAATTAAGAACCTAATTGATACTTGATGCAGATAAGGATATTTAATACATATAAACATTATTATAACCCCCTGTCAATACATTACAAATTATAATTGTTTATCTGTGTACTTACTGCGTACCAGATGTGTTTTGTCAATTATCCATAATCTTTTAAAAGTACTACCAATACATAAAAATTTTACTCATATATGACCAGATGTGCGATTCTCTAATGATTCATGAGTTCATCGATGTCAAATACTTTATGAGATAACGCCCTTGTACACAAGGTTGTTTTTCCAACGTTTCTAGTCATCTCGTCATTTGTTTCACGGATGTTGTCAAAGATGCATCAAAGATGTTTGCTCTTAGAGAAGCGCACAGCACAGGTTGCATCGCGTCATGTACATAATAATTTATTGTTGTTTTGTCCCCAAAATAACAAACCCTGAATCTTTGCTCATTGCAAGCGTAAAGCAAATAATGAAAGTATATCCGTGGCAGTTTAACAAATACGATGAAATTTCCTGCATTTGTCGTGTAATGTATCCTTGTCTCACACCGAGGTGTAACTATGAGATATTATTATATATTATATGTGTATTTAGACAGAATGTTCATGTTCATGCCGTTTGGGGTCGATATATTAGGCACGTGAGGGCGTCCACTCTCAACTTGTATAGGGATCTGGCCAAACGTTTAGTTGAGGCGACGGGTGACCGCAACCGCAATGCTGGCGCCTACTTTAGGCAAAAAGTGAACGTTGCCATCCAGTGTGGCAATACTGCCAGCATTTTGGCTACTTTTACTCCCACCATTGGGCTTATAGGTATATATAATTTACATTTTTGCTTTTAATATTTGTATCGTATATATTTATAAAATATATTATCCATGAGATATTCGCCTGAATAGGCAATAGGTTGTACAGGAAGGTTGCACCATTTTTACCAAATCTCAAAATGTATATAGAACATTTATCCGAAGAACCTCCGCAACGTTGTAACCTGTTAGTCTGGTTCGGTAATTAAAAAAGTATAAAATATTAGCATAAAATAATTCTAGCCAAATCACAACAAGTGTCGCCATCTAGGTGACTTAAGTATTACTAGCTCGAAGACACCTACGACATATGGCGCTATTGCTTTTAAAGCAAGAGTTACCTGTGTATAGAAAATGTAGTATCTCTTGTAGTCTATGTTAGTCTATGGCAAAGACTAGTTTTAATTTGCCCCTCTCGGCCTGTAGATCTCTTTATCTGCAACGTTATAAACGAACACTGGTGCATATAATGGAATTAAAGCGACATGGCGCATAGAAGTCTTAATGCCGTGGCTGAAGGTCATATCGAAGATTCTATCGAAAATAAATTGAAGCGCAGCCTTCATATAGCGAGCAGCATAAACATGAAGAAACCTGAAGACCAAAGGACTCCACGCCCTTCAACGTCCAAAGATGCCCCAGAGTTTCCCCTAGCAGAAAGTTCTGACCATAGACAGGAAATAAATATCGCTTCACAATTTGACCATACTAATAATAATGATAAAATTGGCAGGTGCCGTAGTCTCTCGTAGCCCACTATCTTCCTTATCACTAATAAGTTCATATCAATAGCCTGGCCATTTTACCCATATTTGTAATAGGTATAAGTACCATGTTACCCTTCATCCAAAATTTTTTCTGTTTTTTATACTTCTTTGTATTTTTATACCAAACAGGCCTCTAAGTGTTGGCTACAGCCCCACTTATACCTTTGTAAAGGACCGGATGAAATCCGAGATTTTGTTTTGATTAATAATAGTAAAATAAATAATACTAAAACCGCAGGAGCAGTTTTGTGGCGAGCCGTCGGTGAGTGGCGACGCCGTAGACCCTGATTCTCCCTCGGGCTAAATGAGACCCCTGACCCCTTGCCTTAATTGGCCGTCTGGGGTGGAGACGCAAGAGCCAGTAACGAAAAGCTCCAAGGGTGGAAGTGTTAAAGGGCATAACGCCGGTAGTAGCGCTTTAGTGAAACCGCAGCACACCTCTCAACACCCTTTAGCCATCCACACCAACGTTGCCTCTTCTGTCAACATTCATGGTGGCCTTTATGGGGGGCCCGTTTAGTGGGGAGCTATAGAGGTAATTCGTGCCAAACGATTGAATTGGAAAGGTTTAAAGTAAAATAAATAAAAGCTGTGTTCGAAATGCAAATTTTTTTAAGTTATTGAGGAATGATATGCATCGAAATGGCTTGTATCCCTACAAGCCATTGCATCCAAATATCAACCAACCGAGCATTTGAACTTGTTGAGGGTAGAAGTTTCGATTAACCCTTTGAGGTATAATTGACGTAAATTTACGTGCGTTTCATTCATAAATCTTTTGTGTTATATGAAGGGTTAATGGAGGTTTTGAAGCTTGAAAGCAATAGAACAAAACATGTTTTCTAGTTTTGAAACAGAGCGCCAATAAGTATTTTCACATAATAAAATTAAGCGTTACCGAGCGTGACTTCTCATGTTTATTGCACATGGGCGCTACGAAGAAATAATATCAGGAAGAATAACTGCCTTAAAAAAATGTCCCAATAAAAGTCGTGCTAAATCAATAACATCGTTCACGTTCATGTCTACGTCTATGTAACCTCGGAAGTAATTCGTACCTATTTGGAATCATACGTCGTTTTGGTTTGAAGGACCACTTTTTTGTGTGGAGTTTGTTCTGAGTTATGCTTCCTGACATTATTTCTTCGTAGCATGGGTGTAACACGCAGCCAGGTCGCATTTTGTCATACTCGAGTTCGTTGCCACACACACTCCACGGAACAAATTGTGCTTGTTTCCGTAAATTCTATGTTTTCAACAGATAGGATCTTTTACAGCGAGTAAACCGCATAAAACTGTCGCTCTCATTGCTTACTTGTGTACCTATATATCATTGTCCTATCCTACTTCCTACTTTTTTTTTATAAATAAAACTACACTCCACAGACTCCAGGGTCCATGCCTTTTTTTAACTTGCAGATTTTTGACAACTTACGATAAATTTATAACATACAACAATACATACATGAGGAACATATATTTTTTTTAAATTTAACTCATACATATAACATAATATATATATATATATATATATATATATATATATATATATATATATATATATATATATATATATATATATATATAGATTATACATAGATTATACATTGTACCTATCCTCATGTATGTATTGTTGTATGTTATAAATTTATCGTAAGTTGTCAAAAATCTGCAAGTTAAAAAAAGGCATGGACCCTGGAGTCTGTGGAGTGTAGTTTAATAGTATAGTAGATATGATATATATAGGTAGATATGTAGAAGTATAATAAATACACTTAAAGTTATTGATACATTTTATTCTGAGTTGGTGCAAGCATTCACAGAAGACCAGTGCCCGCAAACAGCACCCGTTCACGAGTTGACGCATGTGCCAGCCATCGCCTTCGTTAACCATTTCTGAGGGAAGATGGCGACCCGCCACCGCTTGCCAACACAATTCCGTGAGCATGTCTGCTCTGGATGCCCGCACCATCTCTTTGTCAGTTATAATTTCTTAGCGCTAGCTTACATACAATTCGAAAAACTACATATATTACAACAAATGGATTAGTTAAGCAGAAATAGGGGAACAAAAGGGGAAAAGTGGGGAAAAACTGAGATTTACATTTATTGTGAGCCCACTTTGCGCTGAAGCAGGGCAAAGTGGGCCTCCATCACCATGCTGTTTCGATCCCTGATTGCCATCTTCAGGTTATAGCCAACAAGCTCTGCGTTACAGGATCACTATTATGAGCTTCCAAAATAAACGTGATAATGCAATGATAGCATTTTACCCCCACTTCTTCTCGGGTATGAATCGAAAAACATTGATCCGCCGAAAAAGATTTTAGAAACCGAAATTTTAGAAAATGTGATTCTAAACAAATTTGTTTATAACAATTTTCATGTATAATTGATAATGAACGAGTTGTTAATCAAACAAAAATTCACCCTCTCTTTTGGGTATAAATCGGAAAAATTGATCCTAGGAAAAAAACTGATGTTAACAAAAAGTTTTTTTTTGTATGTTTGTTACCTCAAAACTTTCGACTGGGTGAACAGGTTCTCAAAATTCTGTTTTGTTTGAAAGCTGGTGCTTCCCGTGTGCTCCATTTAAATTTCATCAAATTCAGTCCAGTAGTTTTTGAGTACACTCTAATAACTGAATAGAATGGAAGTCAGTATTAATTTTTTCAAATTGTACTTGTTCATGTGCCAAATTAGAATAAACGAGTTTTTTATTTTTATTTTCCCTGTTGTACAGGGAGTTATGGCTTTGCGCGTCTTGCGCATCTGAATAAACAAGTTATTAAATAAACAAAAGTTGACCCATAACATCACAAGTACAATTTAAAAAATTTGAACACCGACTTCCATTTTATTCAGTTATTGGAGTGTAACTCAAAAAATACTGAACCGAATTTGAAGCACAACTTTAAAGCATCAACTTTGAACACGGGAAGCACCAACTTTCGAACAAAAAATAATTTTGAGAATATGTTCACCCAGTCTAAAGTTTTGAGTTAACAAACATTAAAAAAAATACAATCGGATTGAGTACCTCCTTCTTTTTGGAAGTCGGTAGAAACTGGCGGATGACGCAACGGATCGATTACCGCGCAAAACATAATTTAAACTACCAGTGACCTTCCCCAACGAATTGCGAAGGAAAATTGCTACTTATATTTCGAGTCAGAGAGTTCGAGTCGACCAGTCAAACGTTAGTCTTATCATAAAAAACATAGGGGAATTTCGGTCTCAATGAGTTCTTAAATACCCATTGGAATTTTGGTTATTTTCTATTTACTATTTTAAATGCCAAGCCTACAACAAGTATTATGACGGAATGATTATACATTGTACCTATATGTTCATCACGTTTAATTTAAACTGATTCTGCCACCTACCACTACTGAAATACAATAACAGATACAAAACATACAACCTATTATAGACTAAAATGTAAACATACGAAGTTCAGCTAAATGTAGCAAAATGGTTGTTCCTGATGCCGTTTTCTCGTGGCCCCGGGTGCCTTCACCTCAAACATTATCTTTATGTGGTAAAATTATGTTTGACACGGAAAGCATTTTAATCCTATAAGAGCTTTTCTACTACTGAAATTACCCTTTTGTTTATTAATTAGGTAGGTACTTTACTCCATCGTTATTATTAGTTAGATTACATTGATTTTAATAAAAACGGTATTGTGATTTGCACCATTTTACGTTAAGGTATAAGTTACCGTCAAATCAATAGTTACGTCTCAGTTTTGTGTAATTATTGATTTGCCCGTTTGTCCACCGCCAACGTCACCGGGCCGTCACCGAGAACGAGATGACGGCACAGATTTAGCGATACATACATTTACTATGGCCGTCTGACCGCACGCCCGTCACCCGAGCGCCGTCAATCCGTCCGCCGAAATGTCGCTTACTCGGCACGAAATTGTGACGTGTCGAAGTGGTGGCAATACAAAACACGTTTAAACGTGTCCATCAACGCCGGCGCCGTGGCGTCGTCGTAGTAATCGAACGTAGTAGTGGACATCCTAGTAGTTAAAAAACTTCTCGTCATGCTGTCGCAACTTTTCGTGAAGTACATAAAACGCTCTTGCATGTAACTGTACCTTTCACGTAGATATTATCGGAATACATTTTTTTTTTTCATTTCTCATACTCGGAAAGTAGTGTTTTGATCTGATTATTGGGTGGAAAATGCTGCTTCCCTCCATAAAGAGGGAAAAACTCATACAAATTACTGCCCACCTAAGGGCCGGAATGAACTTTAAAAACTGAACTGTTGTAAAAAAAATACTGCGGCCATGTGACTTTCCAAACATCCAGCGTGAATTTAGCGCAAACTTCTTTGAGCCGCAACAATTACGCGGGGAGTTCCATTTAAAAATTTTAAAAGTTGACATAAATTGGCGGGATACTAATCTGTTATGTATCTGTGACGCAATTCAAAAAAATAGGTAATAATCTTTTATGCTAAGATTTGAATATTAAAAATGAGTTCAAGCGATTCTGAAATGTTGACAACAGATTAAATTAAAGACGAGGCAAATTGTGTTATTGAACATCTTTTGCTAGAAATCTCAAAAGAAAGATATATAAACACATACAATGATTTTATGAAGTGGCGAGCAGAGAAGAATATAAAATCTTTTTCCGAAAGTGTATTTCTTACATATTTTGAATATGAAGTGAAATTTTTTAAATGATGCTCCTAACGAGATATATTTGGCTGTGAAGGTAAGTTTACCTAAGTATTTGTGGATTTATTCTTAAAATGAACGTATGTATGTATATGTGTAATAAACACAAATACTTACATGTTTTTCACAGGTGGTATTGATACTCGGTATAAGCGGCGCTTGCAAAAACAGTAAACTCACAAATTTGACAATTAAGGACATTGAAAGTCAAGGCCAATTATTACTACAATGAGGATTCAGTCCAAAATAAAACTAAAATTTCAACCAAATTAACTGAAACTATAAAAATACGCCCCAATTCGCCTCAGCTGACAACTTCCAGGGAGTATCCGCCATGGAATCCATCGTCTCATGAAATACCAGAGTCTCCTACTTTTACAGATATTACGATTACGGTGGCGGTGGACAAACGATCGCCGTCACGCCTACGTGATATCGGCTAGTAATAATCTCGTTCTCGGTCACGTCCCGGTGACGGTGGCGGTGGACAAACGATCGCCGTCACGTCTACGTGATATCGGCTAGTAATAATCTCGTTCTCGGTCACGTCCCGGTGACGGTGGCGGTGGACAAACGATCGCCGTCACGTCTACGTGATCTCGGCTAGAAATAATCTCGTTCTCGGTCACGTCCCGGTGACGGTGGCGGTGGACAAACGATCGCCGTCACGTCTACGTGATCCCGGCTAGAAATAATCTCGTTCTCGGTCACGTCCCGGTGACGGTGGCGGTGGACAAACGATCGCCGTCATGTCTACGTGAACTCGGCTAGAAATAATCTCGTTCTCGGTCACGTCCCGGTGACGGTGGCGGTGGACAAACGATCGCCGTCACGTCTACGTGATCCCGGCTAGAAATAATCTCGTTCTTGGTGACGGGACCGGTGGACAAACGCCTTAGCATTTGGTAATAACAGTTAAATACCTACTAAGCGTTCTGTGACCGTAGGATGAAAATTTGCGTAAGTATAACATAATCGTATCGAGTACAACTGTGGCAGAGATAAATCAAAGTTACTGTATACCGTGCTAGGTATGTATGTTTTCATATTTAAACTTCACTGGATCAAGTATACATTTATACGAAAGAACTATGGCTTAAGGTTACGAGTGCAGTATATTTCCGCACAGAACTAATTTTTATCCTCTGCGTGATAATGTAACTGTTATGATCGACAACGCGAACGATTAGCTTTACTTGAATTAATGAATATTTGACCAACATTTTTAGTTTATTTTACTTGGTAGACTTGCCAAAAGCAACCAAAATGAAAAATAATACCAAAGCTCATTCACATTTGGTTTTTCGGGCATGGACCTCGCGATAAACTTGTCGACTCGATATACTGACTTTTGTTAGCTTCTCTTGTCACTAGTATGGATCTAGCTGCGATAGCTGTGCCACAGCCGTCCTTTATCGATCATTTTCGATAAATTGATCCTATCGACAATATACGCTCGCACCGCAGTTCATGACCTACGTCCGCAGTACACGTCCCTACACGATTGATAGGCATTTTGTTTCTTGTTAGAAGTATATGCGATAATGGCTCAAGCCATCCTCGAACACATTTGTGGTCACCGGGATTATGGACTTTACTTGTAGTGTCCTCATCTTTGCCTTATAACTCACCCTTTTATATAGAAATCTATATAGTTTTGATGTAGTACTGGTTTCTGCCCGGGACTTTTTGTACCGTGGTTTTTTTTTTGTCAATTGATGACGAGCCGAGTAAGTCGCCTGTTGTAATGTAACAGTTCCGTGCCGTTCAGAGATTTACTCTAAAAGAGTTCAAAACCCTGCATAGAGATGTACTTCGGTCGTCAACCTGAGATATAAGATGTTAAATCTCTTGCCCGGTGATTTTGCTGGAAATATTTCCCTCTAACGAAACACAGTAATGTTGGCGGCACACTACGGCTTCACCATTGAATAACTGACAAGATGTGATATTTCCCCAGGCGGACTCTGTACATGTTTTAGCCCCAGTACTTACTGCAATAACGTAGAATAAAACTGTCGCAAACCCTCAGGAACTATTCGTTGAATCTAGATAAAAGGTAATGTGCCTAAGCTATTCTATTTATTCAATTCCGTTCAAAATTTCATTCATATCCTAATCATTCACAAATATTCGCATATGAAAATTATAGTGCACAGAAAAGTAAATCAAAAGTTTCAGCTAGGAATGTATTACATTTTAATAAATTTGATTAGGTGATTATTGAATAATTCTAAGCCGGCAACCCACGGCCGTTGGTTATTTATTATGCATATTTTTTATTATTAATTATTTATATAAAACAATTTATATAATTAATAGTAAATAATGACAAAATTACTGGGTGAAAGAGACTCAAAAACCAATGTGTCGAGGCGACGAGCCCAACTGAAAAACTACAGCTGTTGTAATCTCTGGCACTGCCACTTTCAACTGTCTGCAAGCGTATAGTGCTTCACATCAGGCATACGATTTTACTGTCACTTAAACACATGTTAAAAAAATACAAAGGGTCATCGACATTATGTAGTCGAAAAGTTTAGTACGCACATGAATAATTTAATGCACCTTTTATAATTTTATTTATTGGTATATCATTCAAAGGCAATCTTTATGAACAAACCCTCAAAATGATCCTTTTGGAATATAGCATTATTTCTTTTCTGAAATTAATACCACCATCTAGAAATGCTTGTGACGTCGTCACTATTACATCCGTTCTATTTAAATAATTTTCAATGGCGTTAAGATTCATTTCAAAAGTGATACTAAACAAGCACAATTTGAAAAATGTAATACCGACTTCCATTCTATTCAGTTATTGGAGTGTTACTCAAAAACTACTGGATCGAATTTGATTAAATTTAAATGGGGACTACACGGGATGCACCAGCTTTCAAACAACAAATAAAGCCCGTTCAATTACGATAATGTGATGGTGGTGATCAAGCTTTGACGGAAAAAGAATTATTTTCTGATTACATAAAAGTCTTTGACCTATTCTGACCGTCCTCGTCCTGGGACTTTTAACGCTGTCTATGAGTAATTGCCTTAAACGAAACGGTCACTCCAATTTTCAGGAAATTCCACTTAAAATATTTCATTTTGGGCAAATATTATTAAAAAAATAAAATTTTATTTAATATATAAAAGATATCGATCAATAATTAGTACAAATTTTGAAAAAAAGAGAATACAGTACGACTTATTTAACATATTTTGAAATCCAAATGACAGTGTGTAATAAAATCTCGAGTTTTTTATAAAAAGTACGCTTCCGTTACTATTATTTTTTTCTAAAACTTTCAGAGTGGCCACTAATTTTAAATAGTTCTTATTGAAACCACAGTTTCATGTAAATGGAAGATGAAGTACACAGTTGTCTTCATACTATACTTTCACATTGTAACTGTAGAATTGTGCAATCATTGCAGGCGTAAAAGTTCGGCAGTTACGAAGGTGCTTTACGATCTTCCTTTTATTTAAAATTTTATGAGCAGGAACTGTGAAACAGTTTATTACATCCAATATACTTAACAACATAAACATTAGTAAATTTCATGCAAAGCGTGAAATACAATTTCTTTTACGTGGACACATTTTGGTGTTGACAAAACCATTAAAATTGTATTAGAAACGTCTTTTACAGATAAATGAGGATTATTCTCAAAAAACTCTTCATTGATAAATTTGACATCACCATGTTTAAAAAGTCCAGTCTTAACTATGCCGGGCGATATGCTGGACACTCTAATATTTATTTGCGCAAGCTGAAATTCATTTCGTAAAATCTCGTTGAATGCAGTCATTGCTTTTTTTGTTGCAATATACATATTTATTTTAGGTTCCGCAAAGGATGGCATATAGTGACCGCAAATGCTATTGATATTTATAATATGCCCCTTTCCGCCCTTTTTCATCATTGAATCAATAGCCAGACGAGTGCAAGCTATCAACCCGCATATATTGACATTTATTATGTTTTTCATATTCTGTATGTTTCCTTTACAAATCAGGCCTTCTTGACCTATGGCAGCATTATTTATCAAAAGATCGACGCCTCCATATGCATCCACAATTCCTTTAAAAGCAGTGGTCAAGTCTTCATAATTAGAAATATCACATTTACAAGGAATTAATTGCCCCTCCATTTTACCCCAGCGACTAATATTTCCAATCATTTGATCTACTTTTTCTTCAGATAGTTCAAACCCGATGACTTTCAATCCAACCTTAACTAAATCCTCTGCAATTTGGGCTCCTATGCCTTGACCAGCTCCAGTAACGATTGCGACTTTGTTTTTCCAGACTTCCATAGCTGCGTAGATTCGTAAGTTATGTTTATTTCCTTTAAACGATTAGAATTTATAGCTAACATTTGAAATTGAAGGTTTGCGTGAGATTTGTATCTGAAATATCTTTGCTTAAAACTTTAAAACACCGTGAATGATTATATAGATGTTATGTATCAGATAAACTAAAGATTATAAACCATAAACAAAACGACGTTTAGTTTAAAATAATATATTACTCGTAACATTATATCACTGGTCGTCTGCGGATTTGCTCACTTAATCTTGGTCACTAAATCGAAGATCTTGGTGAAAGCGTCGTTTTGGAATTTCGTGGTTTTGTAATACCGCTGATTATCCCTTCTATATATATGTGTAACGATTTGATATGTTGTGTTCAAAAATAACATGTATTGCATTATTTTCATTTAAGTTTATTTTTACCAACTTTTGAGTGAATTACACCAGAAATATTTTTCGGGTGTAATTCACTCAAATAATTTTTTAATCAAAAATTCAATAAAAAATATGTGTAACGATTTGTTATGTTGTGTTGAAAAATAACATGTAGTGCATTATTTTCATTTAAGTTTATTTTACCAACTTTTGAGTGAATTACACCAAAAATATTTTTCTGGTGTAATTCACTCAAATAATTTTTTAATCAAATAATTCAATAAAAAATATGTGTAACGATTTGATATGTTGTGTTCAAAAATAACATGTATTGCATTATTTTCGTTTAAGTTTATTATTACCAACTTTTGAGTGAATTACACCAGAAATATTTTTCCTTATAATAATATCTGAACTTTACTGCACACCTTTTATGGGTATATTTGCCATAATGTTCCCTAAAAGACGTGTTTCATTCTTAACGATTACGGTTTTTAGCCTTACCATAGAAGTTCATGCGCATCGTCCAGTCAATCGATACCCTAGTCTTATATGAGACCATGTAGCATAGAGATATCAAGCTGCAACTTGGATGTATGTAACGGATTGAGGTAAACAAATATATAAGTTAGGAGCTCCAGGCTCTATCCTACCCAATGAACTAAATTTCATCGAAATCTGGCAAGTAATTTTTAAATTATGCGTGTGTGAGATTTGCCAAGATAGAGGGCGTTGATCACTACTACATTAAAAGGTTTCATAGCATAACACACATGGTAACAAGCAGATGTGTCATATTATATCCTATGAACGAGATCGATGATTATAATATGAATTTAACTACCTGTCTAGCTACGTATTCGACTAAGGAATGAAGTAAAACACAGAAGTAACATTAAGAGCATTATAATAGAACCATATATACATACCCAAGAAACACAGTGTTCATTTTAATATTATTATATAACAGGATACAGATGTCCTAGTACTAGGAAAGTATTTTATAGGCACACTATTTCAGGAAACAAAGCAAATATAGACACATTTAAGAGAATCCATACACAAACACAATACATAGACATACAGCAGTATTATAACAAGAAATAATTGGCTATAAATGTCCCCCAAGGATCAGTACTCTCCGCAACACTTTTTCTGCTGCATATTAATGACCTGTTGAAACCCGGTATTTTTGGTTACGCAGATGACAGCACCGTTGTGGAGAGTTACACATCTAACGCACGAACCAGTGCATTACAAATCCAGTCTCACAGGGAAGCGATGGTTCAGCGCTTGAACTTTTCTTTGCAGGCAGTCTCCGATTGGGGCGATGCCAATCTAGTTAAGTTCAATGCTGCTAAAACCCAGGCGTGTCTTTTCTCCGCCAAACGGAGCCCTTTCCAGCTGGCTCCTACTTTCAGGGATGTGTCCGTGCCGATAAGTAACCATTTCGAGCTTCTTGGCATCTCATTAACACCAACTCTCAATTTCGGCTCCTATATTGAGTCCAAAGCCCAGCTTGCCTCAAAAAAGCTTGGTGTTTTGGCTAAGGTGAGACAATACTTCACACCGGGACAGTTGCTTAATCTTTATCAAGCCCAAGTCCGGTCGTGTATGGAGTACTGTTCTCACCTTTGGGATGGTTCTGCCAAATACCAGCTGGAGACACTGGAAACTATTGAGAGGAGAGCCAAGAGACTCATTAACGACGACCACCTAGTACGCAAGAGACTCCAGAGTCTCGAGCATCGCCGCAAAGTCGCTTGTTTATCGGTTTTTTATCGGATACATTTCGGTGAGTGTGCAATGGAACTTCATAATTTGATTCCGCCATCCCCATTCTATAATCGGACATCCAGAGATACTCAGAAGCGCCACCGCTTTATGGTGGATATTCCATTTACCCGGACGAAGCGATTTACTTCTTCGTTTATCATACGAACCGCTAGGGAATGGAACACCCTCCCTGAGTCGGTGTTTCCGGTTAAGTACGATATGGGGGTCTTCAAAACACGAGTGCATAGGTATCTTCTGGGTAAGCGCGCTCCATCATCGATCGCATCATCACTTAGCATCAGGTGAGATAGTGGTCAAGTGCTACCCAGTTCGGTATAAAAAAAAAAAAAAATACACTTAACTTTCGGCAAGCAGGAGGTCTTAATGCAACAGTCACTTGTGAAGTAAAAAAATGCTCGGCAATTTTAATTTTTAATTTAGAACGGAATAATGCTGTTTGCCTCTACCGGCATTTACAGCGTCACCGGACGGTTGGCGAGCGCAGATGTCACTCAGCCAGATGCGGGCGCAGAGGGCGCACCGCCTAAGGCGAACGTTGAAGACGCTTCGCCGCAAGGAGAGGAGTAGGCGACTTGCTCGAGGGCACCACTAAGGTACGGACCTCAGCTTGGGCCGTCGCCAGGAGAGAGGAGAGTAGGAGAGAATCGCCCCGGTGCGTAAGTGTACCGTTGAAAGTGGGCCCTATGAATTTTAACTCTACGACTATTTGGAGTGAATCTAACCAAGACATAATTTTTGCCTCGAGCTCGCCGGCGAGCTCGGTGTTTGACTGTGTTTACCACTAAATCATAACCTAGTGTACCTCGCCCACAGTCATTACCTCGGCTGGAGCCTACACCGTGATCGGAATCACTACCTTGACTGGGGCTACAAACGGAATTACCTCGCCTCCCCCCATTTCCGCGACATGGGTCCACACCGTGACCAGGATCGTCGCGTTGTGCACTCATGACTGTACTTTGGGTGAGGCTACAATAAGAATGTGTAGTACCTCGCCCACAGCCGTTACCTGGGCCGGAGTCTACATCGGGGCCGGGGCCGCGGTGTAGACTCCTGCCCGCACCGTGGCTGGGGCTACATAGAAAACCAGTGTTACCTCGTCCGCAGCCATTACCTGGGCCGGAGGATACATCGCGACCGGGGCCGCGGTGTATACTCCCACCCGCACCGTGGCTGGGACTACAATCGTGTGTGTGTGGATTACCTCGACTGCGACTGGGGCTGCGAAGATCTCGGCCGGAGCCTACAATGCGATCGGGATCACAGACCTGGTTGGGGTCTACAACCATTACCGGGGTTCCCTTGGGACGACGCTAAAGCTGCCGAAGTAACGGCTGCGATGGGGTCGTCCGGGTCACCCAAAATATGCATTGGACGGCGACGGGGGGGAAGGAAGTGAGGATCGGTTATGTCAGTGGAGTAGTTCGCCTCTTCGACCACGAGGGGATTCGAGTGGTGGGGAGCTTTGTCGAAGTGGCGGCGGGAGCAGTCTTTCATATACTGCGGAATAGAGGGGAGGGTGAAATCGCAGTGCAGTTCGGCGTTCCGCAAGTACCACGGAGCGCCCACTGCCCTGCGCATAAAGCGATTCTGAATCACTTGAAGTTTGTGGAGGTCGTGTTTCTGAGCATGGGCAAACGCTACAGATGCGTAAGTCATGACTGGGCGGATGCAAAGTTTGTAAAGAGTCGTCTTATTTCTAAGAGACATTTTACTGTTTTTGCCTGTGAGGGGATTAAGACGACCCATAATGAAGGCCGCCCTATTGCGAACAATCTGGATGTGTTTCGTGAAAGTGAGTTGGCGATCAAGGGTGACGCCCAGGTATTTGGCAGATTTAGCCCAAGGGATGGGTTCGCCGAATAGGACTATGGGTGACGGCATGAGAGTCCGCCGGGTCTCAGTGAAGTACACTGCTGCACTTTTGCTAGGATTAACTGCAATCCGCCATTTACGAAACCATGCACCGATTACGGTGATGGCTCGTTGGATGGCGCATCTCTGCCTGACCTTGAACCAGCCAGTAGAGTAGATTGCAGTATCATCCGCAAACTGAGCGATCTGAACATTAGGTTCAGATCGTGGGATGTCGCTGGTGTACAGCGAGAAGAGAATGGGTGAGAGTACAGAGCCCTGAGGGACACCTGCGTGAATGGGATGCGGGGAGGAGAGCGTTCCCTCGGTGCGATAGCTAAACGTTCGATCCTTGAGAAAGTCTTGAAAGATGAGTACAAGACGGTCTGGCACGCCCAGTTGGTACAGCTTGAATATCAAGCCGTTGTGCCAGACTTTGTCGAACGCTTTCGCTACGTCGAGGAAGACAGCTATGGTCCCATGGGGCTTTGCTTTCTTATTGAAACCGCCTAGGATGTGCTCCGTTACGCGGTGCACTTGTTGGACGCAAGAGTGTTTGGCTCTAAAACCGAATTGTTCATCGGGAAGGAGGTTATTGGACCTAACGTGGGACCAGAGTCGGTTCACAATGAGCCGCTCGTAAATCTTCCCCAGAGAGCTGAGGAGACTTATGGGACGGTAGCTGGAGGGCTCGGCTGCCGGTTTGCCTGGTATGTGAATACCAATGACAATGGCATGCTTCCAAGTGTCTGGGAAGGAGCAGTTGCTCATAGCCGCATTGAAGATGCTAACTAAGAGATGGACTAGTGGGACTGAGAAGTGTTTGATCACCTTGTTGCTGATACCATCAGCACCAGGGGATTTACGGGTCTTGAGGCTCTTGATCAGAGACACTACCTCGGATGATTTCACCGGTGGGAGGAGTGGGAGGTCAGAGATGGACATAGAACTTTTACGTTCGACTTCAGATTCCACCGAATCGAGGTGTTTCTGGTCGACGTGATCTACATTTAGAGTACACTGAGCCTCAAGGCTATCAGCTAAACACTCGGCTTTGTCTTCGTCAAGGAACGCTATGGAGAGGGGAGGTGGCCTAATGAGTGGAGGCATTGTCTGTTGTCCGTCAGATTTCAGAGCTCGAGCCAACTGCCAGTATGCCTGGTGAGTTGGCTCAATCTCTGACAGTTTGTCGTCCCACCTTTGATCACGCAGCTCACTCATGCGTTTCTTTACAGCACGCTGTAAATAGCGCATGGTGGCTTTGTTCTCTGGGGTTGGTATCGAGTCATACGCCCTAGTGGCGGCGTTCTTAGCTGTCAGTAACCTCCTCGCACCCTCGGGCAGTTCGAAGCGGCGACCATCCGCCACTTGGACCTGCTTTGAGGATTCACCTACTGCGGTGCGGAGGTGGTCACTGAGAGCCTCGATCGCAATTGATACGTCTTCTACTGTCTGTATGTCATCGGGGATTCTATCGAGAGCGGGTGAACTGATAGCTTGGAGGGATTCCCCCAGTTGCTTCCAGTTCACTACCGTTCTAGTGATAGAGGTGATGTCCGTCGGGTCGGGGCCTAATTTCAACAATACAGGGCGGTGGTCTGAAGTCAGTTCGTGTAACACTTCTATAGAGCGCAACCGGAGGGTAACGTTCTTAAGAAGTGCTATGTCAAGTATGTCTGGTCGTTGGTTGTCAACATCAGTACATATGACATGTTTACTGTTGAAGTCACCGTTCAGAAGGACGGAGCTTCCTAGAGAGAAGAGGGCTTCCAAGTCTGTCTGTAATAGTTCTTTACCAGAGGGGAGGTAACATGAGGCTATGATGACAGGTTGATGACCTGACATCGCTAGAAAGCAAACAGAGGCTTCTAGTATTCTAAGTGGTGGAGTAACAATTGGGATACAGTGCAGAGATCTTCTGTAATAGATGAGAGTACCACCTTTTGGGGTGGCCACTCTATCATTGCGAACCAAACGGTAGTTTGCAAACCTAGGGTTCGCTGTACCTGGTTTCAGAAAGGTCTCCTGCACGCATAGGATATCGACCTGATGGGTCTTACAAAATTCATGAACCTTTTGACTAGAGAGGCCGTCAGCGTTGAAAGTCGCTACGGTGACTGAGTGGGGCTTAATACGTTTTGGTGTACTATCCATATTGGATGATACCTAAGAAACGTTGGGGAGGGCGTAGCGCCTCACTGCGCTGATTAAACCCGCGTGTGTGAGCGTGGCTAGCAAGCGGTATTGGTCGTTTGTGGCAGTACGAAGTTTGTGCGCGAATGCACGTACTTCGTTCACGTCTATGACCATCGCGTAGTCCATGACAAGGGCTATGTCGGCCGCCAGATCATATTGACCTGGGGCGTCTATGAGCCCAGCCATGGGAGGCCTAGAGAGCGGAGGTTTGGGCTTAGGAGCCGGCGCGCTGGCAGAGGCCTGCGGGCGGGCGGGGGTGAGGGGGGCGCTTGCTTGTACCATGCTCAAGGGCTTGGACCAAGCGTTGCGCGCGGGCGCGGGTGCGGGTACAATGTTGCCTGCGGTGCGGGTGTAGGGTTAGGCTTAGGGCCGTTCCCTTGAGAGCGGATAGTGACCGGGCGAGAAGGGGGATTAGGCCTCCTAGCCGGCCCTCTGGATACGCGGGGTGCCTTAGGGCAACCGCGGTAATTGGCGGTATGTCCCTGTGTGCCGCAGAGGACACAACTTGGCGGGTCCGCAGAGTCCCTAGTGCGAGAACACTGGGCTGTCCCGTGATCCCCTAGGCACTTGACGCACCTCGGGCGGGCGAAGCAGAAACGGGCGGCATGACCGTACAGTTGGCAGTTATGACACTGGCCAAGTGAACTGTTTCGGTACGGGGGTTGAACGGTGATCCCCGAGAGGTTCACGACCGTTTTGATGTTAAATATCGCTTTGCCTTCAGGCGTGCGATTAAGAATGACCAAGAGTAGGTCGTAAGGTTTGCGGTCCTTGCCACTGTACATGCGGTGGAATTCGCGGAAGGGGTATCCTTGCGCCTTCAAGTCGGCGAGGACACTGTCGGTCTGGACCTCTTTCGGTACGCCGCGTATGACAACGCGTAGGACTTTCTCTTCTTCGAGAGCATAGGTGTGAAAACTTATGCTCTCGTTTTTGAGTAGTCTAGTGAGCGCCCTATGGTCGCTTGGGGTAGGGACTTGGACTTTGATACCCAGTTGGGTTGAGCGGGCACTAGTGTATTGGATCTTACGTTCCGTCAAGAGGCGTGAGACCATGTCCCACTTCTCTTGTCCTGAAGGAACAGAGGCGGTGGCGGTTTCTCGCGTCTAACTGACGCTCCTTGAGAGGAGGCGTCGCGTTGAGACGCGGCGATGCTTGCGGGAGCATCGGAGTGAGCGAGAGGGTCGCGGGAGGTGGGAGCGAGAGAGCCTGATGGCTTCGCTCCCGGGGCGGTGCAGGCCGCTTTGGGTGGCGGGGAGGGAGCCTCTGAGGCGGCTTTGGGGACGCGCTTTCTCTTTCCGACGGTAGTGAACCCGTCGTTGGAGATGTTGCCAACAGAGTTAGCGCGGAAGCGGGAGAACTCTACATCCATCTCATTCTCTGAGTTGGACGCTGAGTCGTAGGCGCGTTCGTACTCAGTCCGAGGGACTGGAGAGCGATCGCGGGGTGGTAGAGGTGCGCGGGGAGCGCGGGGCGCATAGAGAAAGCGGGCGAGAAAGAGGGCTTTCTAGGGGTTTAAACGCCGAAGAAACGAAGGGCCCCCTCGGAGGGAGGGAGCCGGAGGAGGGAATTTGAGAGTCCGTGAAGCGGGGCCTCTCAACAATGTCCCGATTGGACTGGAGATACTCGGAAAGCATTTCCGGGTAACAGTTCGAGGCCCACGAGACGAACGCCTGAGGCGAAGCGCGTTGCGTGAGGCTCAGAGCGGGGGAGGGAGAGAGAAGAGACATCTCGAGGGGAATACTCGAGATGCGAGTGAGGGATGAGTGACACTCCCGCCGGGTGCAGGCGGGAGAGTGAGTGCCTAGGTGTCCCTACTGTATGCCCTATGCCAGTCTTATTGTGCAGAGGGATGTGTGCCTAAACGCGAGGCCCTAGCTGCTCCGGGGGCGAGGAGAGAAGACCGAGTAAAAACCCGGCTTCCAACCAAATACTTGCCCAGAGAATAGGAAAGTAGGATAGGGTAGGGTGGGAAGGAGATACCTGCCGTCGGCGAGGGGAGACCCCAATGCCGGTGAAGGCAGGCACGTCCGGTTTTAGCCGTTCCCTCCCAGGCTCAGGAGGGAAAGGCTTGACGCACCGGGTCCACGCCCAACTGGATTGCGTTAACACCGCAAGGATCGTCCAGAAGACCACGTGAAGCGTGGATTTGTTTGACTCGAAACTTGAAAATTTAAAATAAACAAGAGTAAAGAAACAAAAGATCGCTCTGAGAAGAGCGGTTTTGGTTGACGAGTCGAAGCGCTCTTACAAGAGCGCGCTTCTTTCGCGACGCGAGCCGAGCCGAGCCGAACGCCTCCGTGCGCCGAACGGTACACGAAGCGGTGGCTTGACGTCGAATCTGCACACAGAAAATCCACTATTAGCGAAGTCCAACACTGAATCCTCTTCAATCGAAACGATACAGGTAACCGGCACTAAAAGCGCAAGCACTTTTAGGCCGATCGGAATATTCTTAAAGAGCTCTTGAGCGCACGTCCGTCCCGCTCGAGCGCGCTGACCGGAATGAGGCTCGGTTTTTTTTTTATTTTATTTTTTTTATGCTGTTTGCCTCTACCGGCATTTACAGCGTCACCGGACGGAGGCTCGGCAATCTCAGATATTGGCTTATATAGCAATGTCTGCCGCAAGAGACTGCCCCGCTACTATTCCACCTCCCGCCAAACCTGATAACCAGTCAGAAACAAGATACTACCCGCCAACCCAAAATAGCCTATCAGAAATCAAGAGGATGCTACGTCACTCGCTACAAATTAAACGAGGTAGTATTTCGGTGTGGCATTTGCTAAAAAATATACTACTAATTACAGTTGCGTTAAGATTTAGATATAATATTATTAATAATTCAGCTAATTTACACAGTTTACGAATTTTTATAAATATCTAACGTATACAATTCTAAACCGTGAGTGTATACTCACTTTTTCAAATAAGTCATATTCTTGTTCAGTAGGTAATTTTACGTCTTACTTAATTTTTTTCACTACCACTAAGACCTAAGGATGCTTGTGTTTCTCTGTCAAATGAATTTATATTTCTTTACGAGAAATAAATATCTTAAACCTTAAAATCGCTTAGTTGCTCATATAAATAGTTATGAAGGTCTCGTGCGAAGAAATCGGCAAAATGTTTGTTACATTTTCCTGTATTCGCAGTGTGTAATGGAACGGGTAGGAATCTATTTGCCCATTCGATAGGAACGAGGAAATAGCCTACTCTCATTCAGGTTATTGCATCTAATTTATTGATCCCTTGTATCTCTGTTATAATGTTGTATCCAATGCTTATTTATAGGTAGTGACTAACAGAACCACTACTAGCAGTTTAGTAGAACTTAATGTGTGATAACTATCGTCGCAAAACAATAAACATTTATTTTAATTAGATAATTGTCTTATCTGTATTAGAACATTCAAAAAAATCGTCAATTTCATGGACAATAAACTAAATCAAGGAATTCTGAATATTGAAGATTCTCTTCACTAGGAGACAGAAAAGAACTATAGAGTACACCACACCACGGATTTAGGAAGAGAGGGGATGTGTTGAAAAGGTGTAGTACGTGTCGCAGCAACAAGCTCCGGAGAACTTGTTCGCTAAAATCGTGAATACCGGCGCGCCAGTGTGTAGCATATACATTTTGACATCCATTGCTGGTAGTGTTATGAAAGTGTTTACAACTCAACAAACAAATGCTGCAATGTAGTATTGCGTATAACGATACTCTAGAGCGCGCATGGTCGCCTAGTGCGGTCGCTGCTTTCGGCATCGGGGGTTATTATTGGAACGGATTGAATGAAATTTGGCGAAAAGATTATATCCCGGGTAAGGACAAAGGATACTTTTCATCATTAACATAATCCGTAAGCAAGTGGGTGAAACTGCGGGGCGCAGCTAGTGAACAATAACTCATTTAAGCGGCATATTTTCAAACAAATTAACATATCAAAAACTAATAATTAAAAATAATTTAAGTATATTATTATAAACTGGCTGACCCGCCAGCGGATTCGCTCGCATGGCTTCGCGGGATACGGGATACAGTTTTTTAACTATCCCACGGGAAGTCTTTAATTTACCTGGATCAAAAGTATTGTATATGTTGACCAGGGATATAAGTTACCACTACAGAAAATTACATTCAAATCGGTCCAGTCGTTAATGAGATTAGCCCGTACAAACAGACAAACAAACAAATAAACAGACAGTGAAACAAAAAATAAAAAAAAATAAACCATTAGTTTGATTTCACTCCTTACATCCCCCTGACTCAGTTTTTATGATTATTTTTATTGTACAGAAATTCGACCTCTACATTTTTATTATAATATGTAGTGATAATATCTAATATCTTTTTATTATCGATAAAACCGATAAAATCTCGGCGACGACACCATTACTTGGACTGGCTCGGGTAAACAACCGCGCCCAGCACTTTGCTGGTCTTACACTTGAGTAATTAACAAAACAGTGATAAAGTCGTAGCGCCTTTGTAAGTAATAAAAAAAAATCTCCATAAATTAAATAACATGATAAATATGTAGTTATATTATATTAACGGGGCTTAATCGCGTTAGTAATAGTATTTATTTATTTATTTATGATAAATATGTCATGATTGCTTGTCTTCTTACCCTTGTAATTGAATGTTTTCACTGTGACATGGGTATAAATATTTTGAATAAGATATTACATAATCTTATCATCATCATCATGATGAAATGCAAAATTTATATTGACTTTTATTATGCATCGACATACGGTTGATATTTGATTACTAGATGACCCGCCAGCGGCTTCGCTCGCTTGGTTTGGTGTAGTGGCGAGAGAGTTATTCTTTAAATTTCAATTTTTTTTTTAACCGATTCACATAAACACCACATCTAAATCAGATAATCCGTTTCTTAGATTATATTGTTCACTGTTATTTAAAATTAAAAGGCAGTTATTAAACTATGGCGATGTTAACAATGCATTAGCTAAAGTTGTGAATTGGTTCAATACAAATAATCTTCTCCTCAATGAGAAGAAAACTAATTGTATAAAGTTCTCGACACCATATGTAAGACAAGTAGAATCCAATATACAATTGAATGGAACAGGATTGGACCTTGTGGAGTCAACGGTCTTTTTAGAAATTACTATAGACGCTAAATTGCAATTAAAATGCCCAACATTCGCACAAACAAACAGACAAACAAATAAACAGATAAACAGACAAAAGACTACTTACAGTCTACCTATGTTTGTCTGAGAGAGATCTATATAAGTGTCGTGTAGTGTGTGCTGTGAGATTGTTAGTCTGTACAGAATCAATTTATATAAATTTATTATGTTGTTGTATATTGCCCTATCCTATTTACAGCTAATTACAATTTATGGGGACGTGGAGCAGTGTTTCGCTTGCTGAGCAGCCGACTCCTGTCTTTTTTTGGTACATATTCGATGTCACCTAGTCTAGTATTAGTGAGGAGGGGGTTGTGCTGTCCATATCCGAGGTAGGCATCACCAGGGGTCTCTAGATCCTCGATGTGCATTTCGCGGAGTCGGCGCAACATGTCCTCGTTCAAGTCTTGTGCACGGAGGTGCCATGGATCCCAGTCAAGCATATCCCAGAGTAATGTGGTTTCTAGGCGTCTTGGGAATTGTCCGCTGGTCTTAAGAGCCATTCGATATTGGCGTTCAATTTTTTGAAGGTTGCTCTTACTGTAACGTGAGAGTAGTTGTACCACCCCATAATCCAATATAGGAAGTAGGCAGGCCTGAATGACAGCAAGTTTCACTGTGATATCTGTCTTGGCGTGCCAACCTATGATAGGGGCTAGCGCGCCGCGTGCTCGTCGCGCCTTCTGCACGACATAATCTGTCTGTTTGCCCATGGTCATGGTCTTGTCTAAGTGTACGCCCAGATATTTTATGTTTTTTTGATATTCAATTGCCTCGTCTTTGATGCGAATGGTTCTGTGGTAATTTCTCTTGTGAGTGAACATAGCACACTCCGTTTTGTCTACGTTACATTTAAGCCCCCAGCGATGGTAGTAGTCGATGACGGTGTCGGCGGCCCAGCCCGCGCGGCGTGTTGCACAGTTTGGGTCGGGAAACCTGTTAAGGATGCACAGATCATCGGCGTATTGGGAGAGCTTGAGGCCGCGGATACGTTCCCGTTGATCCCAAACGTCGTGTACGTACAGGTTAAAGATGACCGGACCCAGAATAGAGCCCTGGGGGACACCGTGTGGCACCGGTTTTTCGTCGCTATTGGTGGTTCTGAAGCGTCCGTAGGTTTTGCGACCGCTCAGGTAATTTTCTATTACTTTGATGATGTTGTTCGGGACGTCAGCTGTTTGAAGCTTCTTCGTCAGACCTTCGTGGTTTATTGAGTCAAAGGCCTTCGAAAGATCCGTCACGACCATAGCCACGCTTTCCCTTGCTTCCAGCGCATCCGTGATGAACTTGCCGGTGCGAAGGATCTGTGTGCCTGTCCCTCTGTTTTTGGTAAAGCCGTGTTGAAACGGCGGTTGGAGACTATCTGTCGTCTGTCGCAGGCGCGACAAGAGCAGGCGTTCGTATAGTTTACCCATGATGTTTAGGAGAGTGATGGGTCGGTACGATTTGGCATCCCGGTGATTCTTGCCTGCTTTATGTAGGAAGATGCACTCTCCAATTTTCCATCTGTTGGGATAATAACCTGTCAGTAGCAGGTAGTCAGTAATCGCTTTATACCTGATGAGGAAGGGGTCGCCTCCGAGTTTGAGGGCGTCTGATTTTATTTTGTCCGGGCCAGGCGCCTTCTTATTTTTAAAGCGTCTCAGTGCAAATCTGATTTCCTCTATGGAAGTGGGGTCGAGAGGCTGGAACGGTGTGGTCTTCTCTGTGCTCTTATCTTCGTTGTTTATCTCGGCTTCTGTGACGATCGCTGCGTCAACCAGGGCGGCGATGGTATCTTTCTCATTATTGCAACCCTCAATGTGGGGGATTCTTTGTACTGGAGCCTTCAGGTTGCGTTGGATTCGCCACATCTGGGCTCTGTTGTTCTGTGGATCGTTTATTATTCGGGTCCATTTTTCGCTGCTATATTCCACGAGTGCTTGTTGTACCTGGCGCTTCAGACGATTGTAGGTTCTTTTTTGTTCCGTTATTCTGTCCTGGTTGAAGCGCAGTCGCCACGCTTTACTTTTTGCTTCGTTTCTTTTGTCGATCAATTCATTAACATCTTCTGGAAGTTGATGTCTTCTGTTGTTTTCATGTAGTGGCGCATACTCATCCAAGGTTTCTATAATGGCTTTTTCTAGTTGTACTATGTACTCCTCGCATTCTGCGTTGGTTGTAATTTCCTTAGGTAGGTGTGTGGTTTTATTCCATAGGGTTTGTTGGAATTGGTGTCTAGTTTCTTCGTCGTTTGCAATAGCGCGGGTATTTCTTACGAGTGTTTTCTCTCTGTCCACCACTATACTTAGGTCCAGTAGCCAGGGCACATGATCGGAGCCAACCGGTGTCGTTTGTCGGCATGTTATGGTGTTGAAATCTTGCGCATCGTGCGAGAAGATGGCTGCATCGAGGATGCCATAGCCCGCACTGTTAGGTCGTGAAGGTAGGCCAGTGTGGTGTATGGTGCAGACGTCAGAGCTACAGAGGTCGCGAATGAGTATTCCTGCCCCTTCGTCTCTCGTCTGGTTGAGTGCGGTCATTTTAAGGTTCAGATCCCCGATCGTGATGTTTGGAGCTTCGGTTATGATGTCTTCTAGCTCATCATTAAGCGCTGCGGCGTCGAAGTGCTCTGATCTGTGCGGTATGTATATGCCCTTAATTTTTATGGAATCTCCGGTCAGATGATCGTAAGTGAGGTTGATAGCGACGCCTTCGATGAGGCGGTCTCTTTCTTCGGTACCTGGGGTTACGTCGGTCTGACTCCAACGTATTCCTCGCATCATATACATTGCTGTAGTTAGATGCGACGCGATCGAGTGCGTGATCTTGTCATAGTTCAGGAGATTCATGCGGATTTTGGAAAAGTCTACCCGGCACTCGTTGACTACGATTATATGTGGTTTGTGACGGTCGGCTAAGGATTTTAGCTCGAGGAATTTACCTTTCAATCCTTGAGCATTGAGGTGCAGTATACGCAACTTATGATATTGATTTCTAGGATTATTTGTTGAGAATTTTAATGAGGATTTCGTGTTGTAGCTGCAGCTGGTGTAATATTTGTTTCATAGTTGTTTGTAGCTCTTGCCCTATAAAGGGCTCCATGCTGTTTTCTTTGTTTGTTGTGTCTTCATGTAGTTGGCTTTTTGGCTGGCGCTGTGGTTGTGATTGGGGTTCCTGTTTGGGCATCGGTGGAAATTGTGAAGTGGAGGTTATGTTCACGTACGAGACGTTTCCCCGACGGCATCTCAATGCTGCGTGTCTGCGTTCAGCTGCTTCTTTTTTTTTCCTTTCTTTTTCTTCATGTTGTGCCAATTGACGGTCCACTGCCTTCTGGAACTTCTCGCATTTGGCTTGGTTGGCCCCATGGCCCGGTTTTTTACATGCTGTACATATTTCAATATCTACTCCTTCTTCGTTTTGAACTGTGGAGGTGGGGTGTTTCTTCTCACCGTGACACGCTGATGTTGCATGTGTGAAGAGGAAACATTTCTTACATTGCACTACTCTCCTAGGGTCATTTTTGTATTCTTGAGGATTCATGCTGAAGGCCCCGAAGTACGCATGTTTTGTTGTCTTCATAAGCGTGGCAATTTCATCGTATGAGTGGGCACCATCAAATATAAATAATTGTAAGTTACCTTTAATTGTTCTCATTTTGATTGGTCTCACACCGATGCACCTCTCCATTTCCTCAAGGCATGCCTCATTCAAATTCAAATTCAAATTCAAATTCAAGTCATTTATTGCGAATAAAGGTGATACAGAGATCTTACATTTAACGTTTTATGATACACTCTATCCGGCCTTTACACGAGGCATGCAATATTACATAAATACTAGGTATTTATAACTTTAACGAAATAATTACTTACTAAATTGGTCATAAATAATAGAATAATCAGTAGTAAATCACAAGGTCAAACAAAAATTAAGTAGGTACAATGTAGAATTATTAAATTATTAAATGAGGCGAATAATCACAATATTAGATAATTCAAAGGAAATTATATTAAAACAGTTCATAATACTATATACCTATTGCCAAAGTCGCATTACAATAATTTTTCATTTAAATATTTATCAACTCTATAATAACATTTATTCACCAAAAGCTTTTTTAAGTTATTTTTAAATGCACGAGTATTTTGCTCTTGTAATATACTATTCGGTAGATGATTATATATTTTAGAAATCATACCAAATATACTATTTCTAAATAAAGCAGTATTAATCTTAAAGGATTTAATTTTATGTTGATGTCTTTTGGTGCGTAATGTGTCAAATAAATACAAGTTTAATCTTGCAAAGACCGAGACTTCATATATGTACAGAGAGGGTAGGGTCATTAAATTAAACTTTCGAAAGTAGGGAACACAGCTGTCTCTCCGTTTAAGACCAAATATGGCTCTTACACACTTCTTTTGGGCTTTAAAAGCTTTAATTTTGTCAACTGAGTTGCCCCAAAACATAACACCGTAACGCAATACACTTTCCACTTGACCATGATAGGACGTCAAAACAGTTGAAACGTTAACAACTTTGTTCAGTTGATATAATGCATAAGAAAATTGGCTTAATTTTGAACACACACTAGCAACATGTTCCTTCCAGTTTAAATTTCGATCCAGTGTAAGGCCCAGAAATTTAGCTAACACAACCTCCTGAACTAAACAACCACTATGTGCTATTTTGAGGTTTATTGGTTGAGTACCAGTATTTGTAAATGGTATCATGCTGGTCTTTTTTAGGTTTATCAAAAGATTGTTTGAGCGTAACCAATTCACAGCTTCGCCAAGAGTATCAATAGCGTCAATTTCTAGTGATAGATAATCTTTGGCTGAGAACATAACAGTACTATCATCAGCAAACAGTACCATGGGCTGCTTTATTGATTTAGGGAAATCATTGATATAAATTATGAACAGTAAAGGCCCGAGAATGCTGCCCTGCGGTACACCACATTTAACCTGGCGGTAATCAGAGAGATAAATCTTTTCTGTTTTGGTAATTGGACAAATCCTTGTAATTTGGGTTGCCTGTTGTCTATTACTCAAGTATGATTTTACTAAGTCCAATGCATTACCTCTAATGCCATACATTTCGAGTTTTTTTGTAAGTTTTGTGTGGTCGACATGGTCGAACGCCTTAGTTAAATCCATAAGGAGCGCACACACCTTTCGCCCGTTATTCAGATCGGACATTACAACCTTAAGAAAACGATATACTGCCAAATTAATATTCTTATGTCTTCTAAAGCCTTGTTGCTCTTCTACTAAAATATTCATGCTTTCAAAATAAGAGTAAAGATTGTCATATATAAATTTTTCAAATATTTTAGATATCGTGGGTATAAGAGCAATTGGCCTATAACACTGCATGTCATTTTTATTATCTTTTTTAAACAGAGGTTTGATAATTGTGCGTTTAAGTTTAGTAGGAAAACATCCACTAACTAAACACATATTAATAATGTGACTAAGAATGGGGGCTATTAATGGTGCTACTACTTTTAAAACTTTCGTGCTAATGCCATCATAACCAGTGCTGTTGGTATTATTAAGTGACTGTATGATTTTAATAATGTCAAAAGGGGTGCTGGGCTTCAAAAATATAGAATTGATACAATTAGGATTGTTGGATTTAGGTATTAAATTATTGTTATCATTATTAATGTCAGAGTTTACTTGGTCAACATAAAAATTATTAAATGCATGTGCTATGTCACTAGGATTGTGTAAAATTTTTTTATTTACAATTATCTGCGAAATGGCATCGTTAGGAAGGTTTGTTTTTTTATTATTAATGATAGTCCATGTAGCTTTAGACTTGTTAGGGGCCGATTTAATGAAGTAATTATTGTGCGATTTTTGTGTTAGCTTAATGATACGACTAAAGCGTGTAGAGTACTGTTTAAATGTTTTTCGCGTTAATTCATTTTTATTTTTTCTGTACTGCCATAATAGTTCTCTTTTACGTTTAGAACATAGTTTTATGCCTTTACTGATCCATTTTGGCCTTTTATTTGTGTTTATTTTTATTCGTCGCATAGGGAAGCATAAATAGTAAAAAATAGAAAAGTCTTCATAAAAGTTATCAAACGCCTTCTCTGGATTATCAGTTTCGTAGGCATCTTTAAATGTTAAAGCCTTAAGGCACTCCGTAAACTTTACCATGTTCTCATTACTGTGGTCCCTTTGTTTAATAAACCAATATTTCAGAGAACAAAACCTTTTCACAGGGCATGACAATAACTGCGCTGTGTGATCCGATAGAGCAAAATCAATTACTTGCACTTTACACGATCTAAAATTGTGTAAAATATTATCCAAACAAGTACCACTCCTTAGACGAGTAGGTTGTTTAACTGCAATTTTAAGATTATGGTTTTTAGATGTATGTTTAAACTGCTTCTCATATGGAGTTTGTTTTAATAAATTGATGTTGAAGTCACCGCACACTACTGTTTTTTTATTTAATTTATTAAGTTCATGGAGTATTGAATCAAAAGCTTTAAAAAATTTATTGTACTCTAAAACTAAAGTTCTTGGCGGTCTGTATATACAAACTATAACCATGTTATGTTCCTCAAGTTCTATTGCACAACACTCCAAGAGCCCAGGTACACTAAGCTTGTTTACTGCTGGTAATTGTTTAAATTGGTGCTTGTTATTTACCAATATACATGAGCCACCTTTTGCATTTTTACGCGGACAAGCCGAGGCTAATTTATAATTTATAACACTGAGATGAGGTATATTTATTTCTGTCATGTTGTGTTCAGTTATACCGATGACATCTACCATGATTCCCCCGTCCAACAAAGTGTCCAGACTAACAGAGAGAGAATCTGACTTCTTAATTAAGCCATCTATATTCTGATGTAGTACATGTATGCAGTTAGAAACGAAAAAAATTTTGTGAATGCCTTGTAGAAATAGACCCAGAAGCTACGCAACTGTCAGGCTGTGCCAGTTCATGTTCAATGCCATAACCAATATTATTCATTATATTTTCATACATATTCTTGATACCAAATGTATTAATTTTCCCAGTTTTGTATGAGAACATGGTATATGAGAGAGTTCTATTTACGTCAAAAAGATAGGCATAGTTAGTGTTTTGTAATTCTAAATAAAGTAAATTATTAAACATTTCAACTCGATAGTTATATATCGGCGCTCCACAAATATAAGTTGGTACACACATAATCACATTAGTATGCGAAAGCTCTTTGAGATACTTTCTGATGTCGTTTATTAATTCTACATAATTAGAATTTTGTTTAAAATCCGATTCACCAATTACAACTATACAATAATCCTTTAAACTAAAATTACTTAATTTACTTTTTAAATTACTAAGAAGGTGTGTTAAACTAACGTCGGGTGTAGAATATCGACAATAGTTAAAGCTATTAGAGAAAGTGTCTTCAATTATATCGAGTCGACCTGTATAGCTTTTATTGGTAACTATACACAATTTGCGTTTCTGAAAATCTTTCGAAGTTACCTCTGTCGTTGGTTGCGCTATTGTCGTTGCCTTGCTATCTTGGCTGGTAGTCATTGCACGTTTGACATTAGACGTTTCAGATTGCGGTGATTGGTAATTGCAATTATTGACGGTGTTATTAGAATCCGTAGAAAACAGAATACGAGGATCATAATCTGTTTTTTTACTTTTACTCGTTTTACTCTTTTTATTAGTGTTCTGGCTAGACAATGGGGTTTTCTGAACTCCCAATATTTTATACGTCTCAATTACTTTTTGCGATTTTTCCAAATTATTTTTAAGTGTAGTATTCTCCAAGCTAAGTTTTTCAACTTCATTGTGTGCAATATCTAGTTCTTCTTTTAGTTTTACGACTTGAAGCATTAGTTCAGTTACCCCGTTGCTGTCATTTAATGATGACATATGGGGAAGACTCCTCGTGCTCGTGTCAAACAGTGTAGTGTCATGTTCATTGACATCGTAGGAAATATTTTCAGTCGATATTGACTTTCGCAGCATTTGACACCGTCTCTGAGTCACAAATTCGTTATCCGAACGTTCCATCGCTTGATATTATTAAAGAAACAGATTTTTGACAGCAAAATGAACTGCAAGAGCTCGGATTCGAACTTGGGGATCCGGGGTCGTAAGCGGAGTACGTAACCGCTCGTCCACCGAGTGACTTACTTTGTTAGACAAAATTATCATATAGAAAGGCACCGTTGAACTGTGAGTACTGAGGCAAAAGGTCAAAGTCCAATTATTTAAACGATCGTAAGAACGGTTAACACTTTTTTGTTTACTTGATATTGGCACATTTTTTTAAACAACACTGTTTTTTGGAGATCATGTTCACTTGTTTGGTAAAATACACTAAAGGATTAACAATTTAATAACTGGTTTTGTGTATGTTACTCGTATTGTTCAAATGTATATTAAGTTGTCACAAAATTGTTTTAGTATTTATGATCACAATTGACTATTAAATGAATTGCCCACAATATATGTTGTTAATTAGGTAATGTTATGCACGAATATCACATTTTTTACACATTATAAAGATATTTTACATATTTAAGATTATTTTACGTGGAGTCGATGTTTACGTTATGACGCCTCTCGTCTATTCGTCTCATCGTAGATGTTTGTGATGAGCACAACCTTCGTCTGATGGGTCTGCTGGGCTTTAGGCACGCGTGCCACGAAGCGGAGCCCGTCGTCAAGTTTTCTCAACTCTTCTATAATTATTTTCCTCATATCTGCGGTGTATACGCGGATCGTGATGGTTCTTTTGTTGCTAGCCATGGCGTGTCTTGCTCCATGCTCTGTGGTTATTTTTCTAATTTTGCTAAGGTATTACGGTGCATTGATTTTCTTGACGTCTGTTATGATTATGTCGGGGATGTGAGTGGATGATGTGATTACTCTTGGTTGTCGCTGGGTCGCTGTCGAGTTAGGAGTGACAACACCTCTCTTTCTCTTCTTGGGTTTGGGTGAGGTAAAAGTCGCGTGTGCGTCTTTTTCCCTTTCCAACTCGTCATTGTGGTCCTCTTCTGTGGGGAGCGAGGAGAAGCGGTTGCTTGTTTTTATGCCGGGCTGTCGCTGCGAGGCGATGACGGTCGGACTAGCGGCGCGTGCCCGCTCCGTCGCGTGACCGAACTGAGTAGCGGAGTCGGCGCACAGAAGCGTCGAGACGGTCGTACCTTCGCGCGCACGCGCACCGGGGGCGAGGGCGACATTGCTAGCTCGCGAAGCAGCGTCATTCGGTTTCGTTCGTGCGGCGTTAGCGGTCAGCGATCCGCCGGGCGCCGTCGTAGCAACCGCGCCACCAAAGGCGAGACGCGTCGTTCGGCGAGTGGGGCAGCCCGACCCACACAGCGATAGTTCAGCTCTAGTACTTTGGGTCCTGGGAACCTCTATATATTTCGAGACTATTTTGTTCACTGTGCCACATTCACAGGTCACGTTTTCTTCACTTTTAAGTCCAATAATTGGCATGTACTTAACATTTAACTGTCCGTTGCATTTGCGGCAGTCTATTTTATTTATTTTGCAGAAATTTATATTACACGAATATATATTAATAACGTTTACACTGTTTACTAGGTGTCCGTTTGAAATATTAGCTGAAGTTTTTATAAAACATTTCACGGCACTTCTCTTGTTACACAATCTACAAGTTAATTGTTTTATCTTAGTTTGGAGTCCTTGCCACTCATAGAATTTTTTAATTGTGTTATTTTTTGCGCAGTACCAACATGCAACTGCGTATTGTCCTTCATTGTCCGGGGAAAGTTCACTTACACTAGTTAATTTATAGTCACTGTTCTGAAAAGCCTCCCATAGTCTTTAAACTCTTATGAATGCAACTGATGTACGTAATCGTATAAAAATTTTACGTCGCTCGAGGCAACAGGCACGGAGCGCGACAGAGCTCCGCGCGCACGTCCGCTCACCACGGCTCGCGCGACGAGTCGCTTTGGCTAACTTGTAATGTTATTATTCACAGCCCGCTTGAATGACATAAACTTTGATGAACATACGAATCATACATTTTTAGTTTATAACAAATAATTTAAAACTAATTTAATAACTAATACAATATGCTATTATGGACCATTAAAATATTATATACGATTTAGATCATATGTAATATTGTAATGGCCATGTGTACCAATACATAAAGCAAATAAATCATTTCATTTCAAATCATTTTATTCCATTTAAAATCGTATGAAAAAGCTGCAAACAGAGTGGCCTGAAAGAAATTGTGAGAGGCGTATGTGCAGAAATGCACGAATAAAAAGAAGACGAAAAACAAAATCGTTTACGAATATCTGTTGTTTAGAAGATAAGAGACAGTATGGCTATCTATAATTATGTTTTTGTTAACGCATACTTTATATCTATGTATTTAGTTGCATATATTAATAAATGCCTTAAAAGTAAACTTAACTCTTAAATTTAGTTTACTAATGTATTGGCCATCAACTCTGAACAAATATAATATTATTGGAAAAGAGTATATAATGAAAAAATGTTGTTAGATTTTGTATCTGTTTCTCTGTTTGTCTGCGCGTTAGTGCACAAAACAGCTTATCCGATTCAGACGTGGTTTTCACTATTGTTCACCTATGCATATTATATGCATAGTTAACGTAACGGATCGTTGTTTGTATATGGGATATGAATGAAAAAAAAAAGATAAAATAATAAAGTTAGAAAAATATTTTTGTCTGTTTATCTGTTTATTTGTTTGTCTGTTTGTTTGTGCGAATGTTGGGCATTTTAATTGCAATTTAGCGTCTATAGTAATTTCTAAAAAGACCGTTGACTCCACAAGGTCCAATCCTGTTCCATTCAATTGTATATTGGATTCTACTTGTCTTACATATGGTGTCGAGAACTTTATACAATTAGTTTTCTTCTCATTGAGGAGAAGATTATTTGTATTGAACCAATTCACAACTTTAGCTAATGCATTGTTAACATCGCCATAGTTTAATAACTGCCTTTTAATTTTAAATAACAGTGAACAATATAATCTAAGAAACGGATTATCTGATTTAGATGTGGTGTTTATGTGAATCGGTTAAAAAAAAAAAATTGAAATTTAAAGAATAACTCTCTCGCCACTACACCAAACCAAGCGAGCGAAGCCGCTGGCGGGTCATCTAGTAATCAAATATCAACCGTATGTCGATGCATAATAAAAGTCAATATAAATTTTGCATTTCATCATGATGATGATAAGATTATGTAATATCTTATTCAAAATATTTATACCCATGTTCATACAAATAAATCATTCCGAATTTGAATATGACATTTTTGTGGTTCCCTAAGGTAGTGTGAATTCTCGTGTTGCTATTACCAAGTAAACATCGCTTGCAAAGATATGCAAAACATGGTCGTCGAAACGATACCGAATGTTTTAGCATTTTATCAAGCATCTCGCATGATATGAGAAGTACAAATATTTTTACTGAGCTTATATAGGAACCGCTTGTACGTTGTGCATAATTTACTTACGTTCTCGAGATACTATTGCACTCAAAATGCGTCTTAAATTCGATAACATTTCAAAATGTCATGTACTTAGTTGTTAGAATAAAACAACTTGCGTTGTTACAGTGAAACAAGTAGAATGTTCTATTTCCACTGAAGTAGCTTAACTCTAATAGAAATTACAGTTCTAGGAATTTTGTAAAATCGTGAATATGTATGTAAAGTAATTAATGGATCTCTGTATCCGGATTGCTCCGGAAATATGCTCAGTATCCCCTGGACAGCATTCCGGACCAACGTCTCCATATTGCGAGAACTCAAGATCTCTTCGCGGCTGTCATCCGAATGTCTACGCAGAGTCCTGGAATATTTCGGTCACATTGCTAGGAAAGACAGTGGCAACCTTGAGAAACTCATTGTGACCGGAAAAGTAGACGGGAAAAGGCCTCGTGGTCGCAGCCCAATACGTTGGTCCGACCAGATCCGCATCGCGCTCGACTACGTTTCACAACGCCCTCCACGCCGCAAGAAACAGAAACAGATGGAGAACGATTAATACGACAGAAGGTGATTCCAAAGGGAGGTCACGACCCTCATCATTGAGGAATACGACGCAAGGAGGAAGTATCCGGATTATGACACTAGTTTATACTAGGATCGGGTATTATCTATCTATCTATATATACTATCGTTGTAGGAGCTTAACTGGTTATTGTTAACAAATCATCAAAACCTAGCTTGAATAAAATTCCTAGTCATAAGTTTAACAACCATAAAACTTTTTTTTAAATAGGATATGTTATAAGTAGGTTTGTATTTTAATAAGATATAAATATAAATAGTACAAGTGCAATTTGAAAAATTTAATACCGACATCTATTCTAATTATTTTGTATAAATCTGTTATTGGAGTGTAACTCAAAAACAACTAGACCGAATTTGATGAAATTTAAATGGGACCACACGGGAAGCACTAGCTTTCAAACAAAAAAAAACAATATTAAGAATCGGTACACCCAATCGAAAGTTATGAAGTTATGGGGTAACAAACATAAAAAAACAAAATAAAAAATACAGTCGAATTGAGTGCCTCCTCCTTTTTGGAAGTCGGTAGATAAATAGGGTTGTGTTACAACTGTCTCACTGATATTAAGTAATGATGTTGTCTTATATATAGTATGCAGCCTCGAAGATATCTGAACACATGTGATTTGAAAACTCTAAGGCCTTTATTAATAAACGTTGCGTAAACCTATATTAGGCGTAACATGCTTTGTCTTGCTTTCACGCGTGACATTAACTGCAAGCGAAAAATTGACAGATAGATGTTTTAACTACTCCGGGTGTAAGCCAAGTTTATTAATAAGGCCGTATGATTGTATCTAGGAACACAGATTGCAAATAATACCATTCCATGCCAGTGCGCAGACCAAAAGTTTGCGTCTCATTTAAGTTTCACTTTTCGAAATTATATGAGTAAGGGGCTATTATTATATATAACTATTATTTTTTGATAGTATATGATTTTTTAGGTAATCCGTCAAGCTATACATTCTCTGTGAAAAGAGCAGCCAAAGGAATGGACGTTCATATAAATACCTACATACATAAATATCAAACACTGGTGGGGCGTTCACCATACGTCGGTAGGTAATAAAGGGTAGGTGGGAAGGTACTCACAGGAATGCGGGCTGATCCGTGTGGGTCTTCCTCTGAGTCGTGCTGGCTGGTGACTGTCTGAGGAATTCGGGCTGATGTCTCACTTTCGGTGAGTATTTGCCCCATGAGCACTGGGGTCACGAGCAATCGCGATCACGTATATCGACGCCGGCGCAAGGAGGCGTTTCCCGGCGGTCGCGGTGACGCGTCACAGATAAGGCGCGGGCCGACTAGGCGTGTGTTCGCGGCGGCGGTAAAAGTTTCACTGTTAAGGCTGCAGGCCGACCGAGCGTGCGCTCGCGCCGGTGCTAAAGGTATGACTGTTGGCTCGGGCTAAATCGCCGCGCAAACTGGCGAGGGGGGCCGCATTCCATTGTATTGACGTCGCGGTTCGGGTGCGAACAAACACGTATCTCTCTTTTTTGGATGCACCCCAGTCCGCTAAATACAATGAATGAAGTGTAATATTACATATTTTATTACTTACATTAATTCCATATCCACACGTCACAGATTTAAAACTATACTACCTGGATGACCGAATATTGCTCGATTTAGATATCAATATTATTAATACAAAATACTTAGCAACACATGTTCGAGAGAATAATATCACCGCGATTCAGAATTTCGCAATGCGACTGTTGCGCCATCTAGTTTGAACGCAACGAACAAAGTTTGGTGGCTGTTCTGTGAGAATCTTGTCACCGCGATTTAGGATTTTGCAATGCGACTATTACGCCACCTTGAATTGAATGCAACGAACAAACTGTTAAAATAAAAATATAATAATAAAAATAAAAAAACGAATAAAATGATGTTTTCTAAAAATTAAACCTAGCTAGATTGGTTAATCACCCTCGAAACCCTATGTATAATAAATTTCATAAAAATCGCTGGAGCCGTTTCCGAGCCCTGGATATATAAACATTTATATTAGAAAATTTGGTTACGCAGGTATAAAACGTTGTCGATTTCGTCGATGTAAAGCCTAAGGATAAAACGTTTTCATCCATTATAAGTCACCACTAAGTTATAAGTTATCTCTAAGGTAAGTTAACTACTTTTTGTAGCAAGAAATGTGCCTTTGATCCTCTATATTAACTTTGAATGGTCGTCCATTTAGCAAGAATTAATATGCAATTTGCATGTTAAGCGTCTACTCGGCGTAAAATCTTAATTTTCGTCAGATGAACTTTCTTATGTTGTTAAAATGTACAAGCTTGAAAGGGTCCCGAATGAATGGGTTGAAGTGATTTAAGTGGGTGCTGTGTAGCTCAAATGAGTTTAATTTTCACAGATTTACCACAATTCTGGAAATTAATTCAAATAACCTAATAAAGTTACTAATTGAGAAGTGATTTGTATACAACTACTAAATATAATTTAAATATGATAAATAAGATAAGATAATCTATGTAAGCTTTATGGAAAAGTGGTCAGAACATTGGCAACATTGCGACGTTGGATGGCAACATTTTGCTCAAATCATACGCACTCCGGTCACCTGTAAGTAATTAAAGTAATAATGCAAGTTTCCTTTATCATTAGCATTACTTTAATTAAGAACAAATGCACATAATATAATTAATAAATATAACTGTCGATCTTTACTTTGATTTTATAACCGACATCAAAAGAGGAGGTTATATGTGCGTGTGTATATATTTTTATGTGTATGTTAATCGAAATCTCCCCCCTTTGTGGACCGATTCTTTAAAACTTCCGACGTGGTCCCATTTAAATTTCATCAAATTCGGTCAAGCAGTTTTTGAGTTCAAAAACTGAAAAGTGTTACGCCTATCTTGATGATATCATCATTGACGATGAATGACAATCGATTCCGTAAGTAGCAAGTCAATATAAATGGTGAAAAAAAATTATTAGGTCATGGTACCGATTTCAACAAGTTATTTCACACTTTTTGGTGTTGAAATCGATTAAATTTTTTGGTAAATTTTTTTTTGAAGTGAATGATAGAAGAAGAAGTAGCCATAATTATTACACGCTATGGGGCCGTCCATTAATCACGGCTCGGAAGGGGGCTGGGGAGGGAGTTCGGTGAAAATCACGAAATATCACAATGGGGGAGGGGGTGTAGTAAGATATAACTTGTATTTATTTGTTCGTCAAACGCACGATTTCTAAACTGAAAAACGGCATGTAGTGTGACTTTGACTCGCCGTTGCCAGGTAACGAACGAAGTCCCCGCGCGCCGCGATGACCGCCGCCGGGCTCGGCTTGATCTTATGACATGTTTGATAATATTAAGAAAATGAATATATATTATCGATCGATCGGTAGGTAACCCGAGAGAAATTCTCTGGGTAGTGCGCGACAATGAAGACGCCGAGTGGCTTGATGAAACCGACGTTGATCTTCAAAGCACAGTGGCAAGCAAACAACTGACTTGCAAGATGCTTATCCAGTTGTTAGTGTTAAAGAAAGTCTTGCGAATCCGTGGTCCGAGGACTATGTACATTAAATATGGTCATGTACTAGTACAATATTATGTTTTTCGCATGATTACACCATTCCTTTAATATTAATCTATCTATATATATAAAAGCGAAAGCTCACTTACTCACTCACGTCACTCAAATCACGAAATCTTAGAAACTACAAGTGCTAGGAGTTTCAAATTTTGCATACGGATTCTTTTTAGGACGTAGGTGCTCACTAAGATGGAATTTTATGAAATTCAACCCCTAAGGGGTTTTTTTTGGGGTTGATAGTTTGTATGAAACTTCGTTACTGCGAGTGCTAAAAGTCTAAAATTTTGCATGCGGGTTCTTTTTAGGACGTAGGTGCTCACTAAGACGGCAGTTTACGAAATTCAACCCCAAAGGGTTTTTTTGGAGTTGATAGTTTGTATGAAACTTCGTTACTACGAGTGCAAAAAGTTTAAAATTTTGCATGCGGATTCTTTTTAGGACGTAGGTGCTCACTAAGACGGGAGTTTACGAAATTCAACCCCAAAGGGTTTTTTTGGAGTTGATAGTTTGTATGAAACTTCGTTACTACGAGTGCTAAAAGTCTAAAATTTTGCATGCGGGTTCTTTTTAGGACGTAGGTGCTCACTAAGACGGGAGTTTACGAAATTCAACCCCGAAGGGTTTTTTTGGAGTTGATAGTTTGTATGAAACTTCGTTACTACGAGTGCTAAAAGTTTAAAATTTTGCATGCGGGTTCTTTTTAGGACGTAGGTGCTCACTAAGATGGGATTTTGTGAAATTTGACCCCTAAGGGTTGTTTTTGGGATTGATAATGAAACCCCCAAAACCAAGCGTACGAAGACGCTGGCGGGTCAGCTAGTTATATATAAGTCAAAAACAACCTGAAACCTTTCTGTCTCGACTTTTTTATGATGGTCCTTAATTTTCTAGAATAAAATTAAATTATACGTTATACCTGTATTTTATAATAATATTCTAAAAATGTTAAGATACTATGCAGGTAAAAAAATACACACGTGATTTTGGGTGGGGGAGGGCTGGTTAGTCTTAAACCTCACCACATGTCAGCAAGGGGAAGGGGAAGGGGGGGGTCCAAAAATGCTAAAAAAAACATTACTTGATTAATGGACGGCCCCTATTCACATAATTATGTTAGTTAGCCACGTGCTTTAATTTTTTGTTAGTTATAGTAATCCCACCAAAACAAAATATTTTACATTAACTATTTTTAAGTAGATTAGAAGTATAGTAAGGATAAAAATAGAATTTCTCTGTTTTAATGGAAAAAGAACTGGCATCAAAGTTGCCTCCTTCTTACCTTCAGAGCCGCTATAAAATTATCATCTTGCGAACTTTTTAACTTAGATTGGTTTCTTCTATGAGTTTTTACTGGCTAACTTAAAATTAATCCAAAGGAATTTGTTGTCATTTATCCAAAGCCTTCGTCTTTCAACCTTAAAATTGGGTCTAAAGTAAAGAGATTTCGCAAGCTTTTATTATCATAATCAAAAAATATTAGATTTAATAGAGAGCTTTTAAAGTGAAGACGTCTTATTAATATGATATTGAAAGCAAAACCTTAAATGAAATGATGTGACATACTCTACAGTCACTTAGGCAATTTAGGTAATAGGTACCGTTATTAAATGTTTCGAATTGACTTCCGACTTCTTGCCTGATTATTGTTTATAAAATATAAATTTAATGAGACCAGAGCTTTAAGTTTCTATTAATGCATTTTATTTTCGTGAGTAATAAAAAAACGAAAAAAATAAAAATAAATTATTAAAATAAATAAATAAACATAATCTTAAGATCATATTTAAGCTCCTTGTTTTTATGAACATAATCTTTAATGTTTTATATGCGATAGTGAGTTTGTATGTTTGTTGTTATGCTTTCACGCTTAAAAGGATGATCAGATCTCGTTGAGTTTTGGCGAGGAGATAAATTATATCCCGGGTAAGGTTATACGATACTTTTCACAATCCATAACCACGGGCTTAAAACTGCTTAACGCGGCTATTCATAAATATTTCCATCATAAAGAGAGAGGATATTTAGACGTTTGGTTTTCAAACTTGCAATATTGTTTCTACACTGAAAAAACGTATCGGTTAAAAATAAAAATAAATACTGATAACAATAACTAAGCGTGTTTGTTAATATAGAACCTGCAAAGAGAACAGTTAAAAATAAATAAGCCAACCTTACTTCCTTATCAATAACATAATATATATAGTAAAGTTGGCTATTCCAGTATACCTCCAGTATATTCAGTATTCGCAGCAATCATACTAGGTATTCTTAATCAATGTATACGGTACAAGCAGCCTGTTTAAATAGTAGTTTCAGCAAAGTTAGTTGGTACTCTTAACCAATATATACGGTGAATGCAGCCTGTTTACTCGGTGGTTTTTGCAACGTTAGTTGGTATTCTTAACGAATGTAAAGGGTAACTGTAGTCTATTTACTCGGTAGTTTCAGCCACTTTAGTTGGTATTCTTAACTAATGTACACGGTATATACAGCCAGCCGGTTTACTCGGTAGTTTCAGCAACGTTAATTGGTATTCTTAACTAATGTATACGGTATATACAGCCAGCCGGTTTACTCGGTAGTTTCAGCAACGTTAATTGGTATTCTTAACTAATGTATACGGTATATACAGCCAGCCGGTTTACTCGGTAGTTTCAGCAACGTTAATTGGTATTCTTAACTAATGTATACGGTATATACAGCCAGCCGGTTTACTCGGTAGTTTCAGCAACGTTAATTGGTATTCTTAACTAATGTATACGGTATATACAACCAGCCGGTTTACTCGGTAGTTTCAGCAACGTTAATTGGTATTCTTAACTAATGTATACGGTATATACAGCCAGCCGGTTTACTCAGTAGTTTCAGCAACGTTAATTGGTATTCTTAACTAATGTATACGGTATATACAGCCAGCCGGTTTACTCGGTAGGTACAGCCACGTTAGTTGGTATTCTTAACTAATGTATACGGTATATACAGCCAGCCAGTTTACTCGGTAGTTTCAGCAATGTTAATTGGTATTCTTAACTAATGTATACGGTATATACAGCCAGCCGGTTTACTCGGTAGTTTCAGCAACGTTAATTGGTATTCTTAACTAATGTATACGGTATATATAAGCTTAAGAATCGGGTGACGGACTTGAACAAAGCAAAGTATATCTATAGTCGTAATCAATGCAATAGGGCATGTAGGAACGCACTACGCCAGCATATTCATCAATCAGTTAAAAATGAAGATTCATCTAAGGTTTGGAAGTTTCTTAAAACGTTGGGAGTAGGAAAACAACGCCAAGCTCATTTCCCTAATCATCTTGATATAAATTCACTAAATCAGCATTTTTCTAATTCTTGTACTTTCGATGCGATAGTAAAGGCATCTACTTTAAATAAACTTTCTTTAATTCCAACTCCTGACTACTCATCATTTTTCTTTCGTCAATTCACTGATAGTGATGTTAAGAGAAGTATATTGTCCATCTCGTCCAATGCAGTCGGTAGCGATAGTGTCAGTCGCAATATGATCATGCTAATACTTGATGAAATCCTTCTAGTTATTCAACATATCCTCAATGCATCCATCACGAGTGGTACCTTTCCATCAATATGGAAAGAAGCCCAAATAATTCCTCTCCCGAAAAAATCTAATCCAACCTCATACACTGATTATCGTCCAATATCTATTTTACCCTTCCTCTCCAAAGTCCTAGAACGTCTCATACACCAACAACTTAGTTCCTTTCTCAATAGAAATGATCTTCTCAACCCTTTTCAATCCGGATTTCGTCCTGGGCATAGCACGGTATCAGCTCTGGTTAAAATTACCGACGATGTTCGATATAGCATGGCTAATGGCCAAGTGACAGTATTATCCCTTCTTGACTTCAGCAACGCTTTTAACAACGTGGACTTTGACATCCTTCTAGGACTCCTTCTTTCTCTTAACATATCTCCTACAGTGATTGAGTGGTTTCGCAGTTATCTGCATGGGCGCCGGCAGCGTATACGAATTGATGATTCTTTTTCTTCATGGTGTATTACGACTGCAGATGTCCCGCAAGGCGGCGTATTATCTCCTCTTCTGTTTGGTATATTTATTAACTCCATTTCTGATCACCTTACTTCCTCCTACCACCTATATGCAGATGATCTCCAAATATACAGGCATGCACAAATAGATACATTACCTGAGGCAATAGATTCCATCAACTTGGACTTAGGAAAAATTCTCACGTGGAGCAAATCGTACGGTCTCAGCGTAAACCCTGCGAAAACTCAAGTGATAGTCATCGGCAGTTCTCGTATGATTTCCAAAATCGACTGGTTTACGCTCCCACAAGTCTTATTTGACGGCACTCACATAGAAGTTAGTGAATCTCTTAAAAACCTTGGAGTAATTTTCGATAGGCATTTATCATGGGAACCTCAATTAGCGGAAACCAGTCGAAAGCTCTTCGCCTCAGCAGGTTCTCTCCGTAGGTTACGAAATTTTCTTCCAACTTCCACTAAAACTGCGCTAGTTCAATCTCTTTTACTCCCGATACTAGATTATGCTGATGCCTGCTATTTGGATCTCACAGAGGTACAGCTTAATAAATTAGAACGTCTGCAGAATTTCTGTATTCGCTTCATTTTTGGTTTACGAAAATATGATCACGTCTCAGAATATCGTCATAAGCTACAATGGTTACCTATCCGCCTACGCCGGAATACTCATATACTTTTCCTCCTTTACACCATACTATTCTTTCCTTCTACACCCTGCTATCTCAAGGAGCGATTTGAATTTTTATCTTTTGCGACTTCTCGACCTTTACGCGTCTCATCTTCTCTAATGTTAAGGACTCCTGTTCACTCTTCAAAGTTTTCTGGCAATTCATTTACTGTGCGCGCCGTGCGGCTATGGAATGATCTGCCTCTACCTATAAGACAAGCAAAATCGATAGGGATATTTAAAAAGATGGTTCAAGATCATTATTTGTCCTCTGCCTGCTAAACTGCTTCACTTTTCCTATGATATATTAAGAATATGTTTATGTATTTGTAGTGTATATATCGTATATATTAATAAATTATTCACATACGACTGAATAATCTCAATTTATATGAATTTCCTTTATGTATTTTTAAATATATATATATATTAGTTTATAATATTATAAATATTATATTATTGATATTTGTGTAGGTATTTAAGTTACCCTCTCATTGTTCTTCTTTGAAATATTCTGTTTAGTTTTAACTATTATCTTGTTGCACACCACCGTCTAAACTTTTATTTTTGTCCAGTCCATTCAAAGGTTGTCTGTAAGAGATTGCATTAGCGATAAGACCGCCAATTGTATTACCAGCATAGATCTAAGCTCCTTACTTGTAAGTAGATTAATTTGTTAATTTACCTACTGTTTTTGTTTGTGTGGTAAGCAATAAAGAGTTATTGTATTGTATTGTATTGTATTGTATATACAGCCAGCCGGTTTACTCGGTAGTTTCAGCAACGTTAATTGGTATTCTTAACTAATGTATACGGTATATACAGCCAGCCGGTTTACTCGGTAGGTACAGCCACGTTAGTTGGTATTCTTTACCAATGTATTGGGTAACTGCAGCTTGTTTACTCGATAGTTTCAGCAACGTTAGTTTGTATACTTTTAACCAATGTTTACGGTAACTGTACCGTACTGTAGGTATACATTGGTTAAGAATACAAACTAACGTTGCTGACATTGCAGGCTGCAGTCAATTCCTCGGTACATTCAGCAACGTCAGTTACCTATTTAAAACACAAATAATCAATTGATAATAATGTTTATTAACTAAACTTAAAACAAATGTATCTATCTAATCTGTATACATAATCCCTCACTTTATCCAGTTTCGCTGGTCGCCAGACTTTTTTGGGAGGTTTTCACCCGCATAGTATTACAGACAATTGTGATGGTTTAACTGACATGTAGGTTATATTGGCAATTTCTTCGGATTCTGCAAAAATATACATTATTACACGTTATTACATAAAATTGTTTATAAAAAATAATTTTTATAGCAGTAGTGAAGTGTATAGCATATAACGTGTACGATAGATTATCGGAAGATATGAATCGTACCTTAGATTTTGAAGTTGTTCGGCGTGCAAGGTATAGAGCATGTCGAACTAAATGATGAAACGAAAAAAATGATTCGCATCCTAGCTAACATCAAAGCTCCAGACATCACCAAAGTACAATTCCATAAACCGTACTTTGTTAAATATAAAATCTTAACCGTCGCGTCAATCTATATATTAGAAATCTGCAATTTTGTGAAAAAACACCCCGAATATTTTATAAAAGTTTCGGATAAACCTCGTAACCATCCGCTTAGGTTTAAACATAAATTGGTAATACCAAAATCTAGGTTAGAAATGCATAGTAGTGGTCCTCATGCAATGGCCATAAAACTATTTAATAAATTACCTGACGACTTAAAGAGTGACGAAAATGAACAAAATTTTGCAAAGAATCTTAAAAACATATTAATTAGAAAGTGTTATTATTCAGTAGAAAGTTTTCTTAATGATAAAACGTTATAAAACAGATCGGGCCGCTCCATGTTCCTGCACCATAATTATATATAAATTGCCATACCCTAATTGGGTCATTATGTCTATATAAGTTTTTAGCAATTTAGCATAATGTGCAATAAATGATTTGATTTGATTTGATTTGATTTGATTTAAGTATTTCTTGAATTTTGATACTAGGTTGAAGTAGTATCAAAACTCAAATAAAAAGGTGTATAGCTGGCTTACAGACCATAAAGTTCTCACCTTTATCGAGTGTGAAAACATGAAAATATGCAGTACAACAAGAATCACGCAAAACATGTAATCTAAATTTTTATGGAGATAATATTGTTTCAGCTCAGCGCTCAGGGCCATACGTACCTAACAGACGTGCTCTATAGTTTGCATATTGAAGCTCTTTATCATTAATATCATTAATTATCTATAGTCTTACTAGGCTTAATGTCAAACATAACCATAATAAATTTGTATTAAGTCTTGATGTACACAATATTTCTATGTTGATGTGGCAGTGGGCAGACCACATAGGAGGGGGCCAGATAGTTCTAGAAACGAGACCACGGAGCGGCCAGGGCAGCGTAGGTCGTCCACCGACAAGGTGGACAGACGTTTGCGTCTGTCCACCTTGTCGCAGGACGAAGTTGGATGCAGGCCGCTTTCAACCGGTCCTTATAAAAATTGTGGGAGAGGCTATGTTCAGCAGTGGACGTTCTATGACTGAGATGATGATGATGATGAAAGGGCAAAAAGTCTGTACTTGATAGTAAATAAAAATAAATGTGGGTCCAAAGACGTAAAGTTACCTACTGAACAAGATTATGACGTTTTTCAATAAATGTCTGTCTGTCTGTATGTATGTTCACGCGTAACTTGAAAATAAACTGACAGGTTTCGATGAAATTTGCTATATGGATAGAAAAGAGCCCGGAGCCGGAGCTATAAATTTTTCATCTTGATCCATCACATAAATCCAAGATGGCAGCTTGATCTCTCTATACTATACAGTCTCATATAAAACTGGGGTCTCGATTCGATTGACTTGTCGGCACGCATAAACTTCTTGGGTGTGGCTAAAAACCTACGCTTTAACAATAAATTAAAACCGCTGCGTGCATTACTAGGGGCAGGGCGGTAGAGGTGTACTTATAAATAATTATAATTAAGAACGTACCACGTATTTTTAACCGACACCAAAAAAGGAGAAGGTTATAATGTTCGTGTGCATTTTTTTAAATGTGTATGTTAACCGATTTCTCCCCCATTTGTGGACCGATTCTTAAAATTATGTTTGTGTTTGGTAGAGTACCTATATTTTCGAGGGATCACCAATGGGATCACCATTGAAATTTCATCATATTTGGTCAAGCGGTTTTTGAGTTAAGCGAGAAACACCAAAAACTAAAAAGTTTTACGCCTATCTAGATAATATTATCATTGATGTTGAATGACAATCGCACACGTCAGTAGTAGCAAGGATCACGAATAAAGGTAAAAAAACATTATCTAAAAAATTTACCGACATCAATACCAAAAAGGGTGAAATAACTTGTCGAAGTCGATACCATATTCGGCACAATATTTTGATAATAGTTACCAACTGTTGAACTATCAAGGTACCGATTTTAACAAGCTCACTTTTTGGTATAATAGTCACGCAAACGGTTTCATTTTTTGGTAATTTTTTATTTTTATTTTTGCAATACCACCTGGTGAGTATTTTGTACTATACATAATGAAATACGTGTTATTTTTAAATATAACATTATAAATCGCCAACCCTACATCCTCGAAGGAGTAGGCAGCGGTGTTTGAAACGCCTACGTTTAGCCAGAGAGAAAATATTTTTAAGCTATTGCATAGCTTCTATTGCGGGCCTTGAGCTTGGAGACCGAATCCAGAAATTCCGTAACGAAAATAACCTAACTCCGACCGACCGGCACAGCGGTGATACTTTTTAGTTTTGGCATCTATCGATGAATACCAGAACTTTTAATGACTTTTTGAAATATCACGCTTGTCTCTTTAGTTCAGCAACTCGCCTCTAGATGGCATTGGTTAAATAATTATAATTGCATAAGTTGATAAAAACAGGTATGCAATAGCTTTACCGCGGCAGTCTCCGAGTGCCAGACTTATTTTTTTTTTGATCCTCTGTAATAGGATGCACGCCTATTGCCATCTACGGGCACAGTTCTAGACTTCGACTACTATTGATAATTTCTTTGTCAAAAAAAAACCCAATAACGGACCGACCTGGGTATTGAACCCTGGACTTTAAAATCAAAAAGCGGCGATCCCACCACTACACCAAGACCAAGCGAGCGAAGGCGCTGGCGGGTCAGCTAGTTCTGTATAAGTATAGTTCAAGAACTACTAGCTGACCCGCTTCAGTTATAAATAGTGATAGATGAGGCAATAGATTAACACATAGGGTACTTTTCATCATCAACATCATCCATCACCTCGCAGGCGACCTTTGAATAAATAAATAATAAATACTCTATCAGATTCTGTCTAGTTCTACATAAAAATCAGAAGTAACGTTGAATAGAAAATGTAAAAAACGAAAAAGGTAAGAAAACGTTGAGCCAAAAGATTTATCTTAATTAGCGTAGGGACTTAGTGAAAGCCGATTAATTTCTTTTCTTAAGAAAATCTCCTCGAGACAGTTCTTAAAGACTGTCTTTTTGTCGTTTTGAGTCTGTAATTTAAGTGCGAATAAGTTTTTACTTAAGTGTTTTTAGTGGAATGTCCCTAGTACAGTTATTCTATACCGTTACGTTATAGGTTAGTCACTACTTAGATGCAAATCTAGTAATAATATTTATGTTGTTTTAGTTGCTAAAATACATGTTGCTTTTATGTCGCTTTATGACTAGTCATAAAGCGTTTTAGTCCTAAAGCGTTGTACCCCGACGGCGATGTAGGCAAATTAATTTTAGTCATAAGGCGACATAGACTGATAACGTTTCAGGCATACAGAGAACAATGAGACTAGTGACTAATTAATAGATTAATATATTTAATGATTAATAAGAAATAGAGTACTGTAATTTCCAACTAAACGTGTCCATGCTTCGAAGAGAACCGGTGCGTCAATCATATTAGGAGCATGAGGAACGTATTCGGACGTTTTGATCCCTAGAACTGGCCACTAACTTATCCATCACTGGGGCTAGAACGTGCTAGAACATGACATAGGTACTGTTTCTGTTGCGAGGAATGCTCGTGTCACTGCAGTGGGGGCGGGGGCCCAGTGCGGCTTGGTAGATAGGTTAGTGGCCAACCCATGTCGACCGACGGCTTGACGTGCCCTCCGAAGCACGGATGCGCTCAGTTGAATAATGCCACTAGCGGCTCCGCTACGAGCGCTGCGAAGAAATTAATCATTAAGGTTATAATAACTAAAACACATTATTAAACATTATAATCAAAGAATAAGGCAAATAAATGAAAATTTACCGCAGTGTGTTATGTTTATTTGCTCTAAAAAAACTTGTACACCTAGGTGTACACGTGATCCATGATGTACACATTCACTGCGCAAGTAACCGGACCGACCGAGCACTGGCGAACCACTGATCGCTCTAAGCCACTAAGCGGTCAAGTTCCAAGAAATACGGTTTGCAAAATTATTGCGTAAATTCAAGCACTGGGGTACGTATGCCCTGCGCGTGCCTTCTAGTGTTAAGTGTTTATTTCATTTTTATTTATTTTTAATTTAAGTTGTAGTAGATGTTTATTTGAGGGCTAAAAAATCACATACCTAAACTAAATTAATAAAACACTGTTTTAAACTATCACGGTTGTTCACTAAAGTTATATGATTATTAACGGGATATTTACCGTGGTATGGTTTACATTACCACGGTAAATATCCCGTTAATAATCATTTAACTTTACTAAATTAATAATAAGCAAATGTCGAAAAATGTGAGTGGGTCTTACGAAAAAGCCTCCAAAAACAGTGAATTTGGTAAATAAAGGAGCAATGCATATTGTGAGGTGATACGGAACTCTCTATGGTGTGAGCTTACCATTGGCATCTTTTTTAATACTAGAAATGCTTTTTTTGTAGTACTTAAAAAAAAGTACTAAAATTAATTACGTGGTATTTAGACGTACTTACCTAACTACGAGTACATTACTTACAACTGCTACTTGGAGTTACGGAAACATGAAAATACGAAATTCAAAGCAACATGAGGGTTGCCCACAGATCTAGAAATTTATGAGCTACACGGACCATAATTTAAGACAAATAAAACTTTCATAGTAAAATCTCATCTGTGTACCATCGTAGAAACAGTTTAAATGTGTCCTTCCCCCTATTTTCATATCTAATTCAAATACTGTTTATTACTCCCAATGGCAAAATAAAGGAAGCGTTTCTGAAAATGTAGCACCGTGCATTTCGTATCACTTCTGGAAAAATAGTAAATAAATACACATTACATATTGTCTCTATAAAGAAATCTTAATTAATTTTATGAACCACATTAGTCTTATACTTAAAAATCTAAATTTAAATTTGTATTTAGGTTACGGTACACTTTTATCAATTATACACTCCGGTTTATTTAATATAGGTATAATTTATTTACAATGTTGTAGTTGGCTCAATTTATATTGACTAGATTATAATTTATTATATAAGTAAAAGACTTATTAAAATAATATTTACTCTAAAGTACAGTAAAAACATGCACTTACCTCTTCATAGATGTTTTTCCCACAATAAGACGCAGAGCGTCATGGCACTGCGCGCCGCCGACGATTGTTTACGCTAACACTAATTAAAACTCTAATATCTGAAGATTTTGTATACTTACAGACCTGAGATATACATGAAAAAAATGTTTATGATCTAATCTAATTGCTCATGTTTAGCAAAAAGTGGGTGGTGATCAGTTTTTTCAGTTGTATACCAGCCAGAAACTCCTGTGTGGCTGCGGTCGTAATGTCCGAAACGGTCACTTGAACGAATTTGTTCCCGAGAAAAAAAATTCTTTAGTGTATTGTATAATATGAAGTAAATATCTCTATTACTCACTTGTTACATGTGGCGTTCAATGTAGTTTCCATATATATTTCGTATTTAAAGTCCCATTGAAGATATCGTTGCAGCCGTGGCGCCGCCGGTCGCGCGTAGTCAACCACTTTTGGTGATTTATTGTTACACTAGGTACTTCTAAAAATGGGTAAGTAACATATATTCGATTTATAAAATTCACATAGACAAAAGAAATATAAACTAATGACATACCATTTATTTCGTATATAATACTTATAATATAATAAAGCTTTGATCGAAATTCAAAACAAATAACAACAAAAGAAAACCATTCATAAACTATAAATGCATGTGATATACATAACAATAGAAATAACTTTTATAAAAAATATAATCACTGCACATAACTCTTTTTTAGTTGAATTTTAATAAACATATATAATGAAACGTCGAAACCAAGTAATATATTTCAAAAGTAAACAAAAATTCCTGACTAAGATTGATAACCTAATTCTAGCGCTTCGTCGGACGCTACCGCGGCAAGCCCGCTTCGCTCGCTCGGCTCGCGCGTCGTGTGGTCATCATTCAACCTAATGCTCCTCCTCGCTTCGCTCGTCGTCGCACCTATCGTGACTTTGCCTTAAACTAGTCATGAAAACCGAATACCATTAAACATACTTTCATCATTTTGTTAACGGAATTATACCAATATGATACTTGAAGTGTATGTAATATTAGTAGTATATAAAATTATAGTATTACAGTTGATCGATATATCAAGTGTTGGTATAGATTCTCTATTAAATAACAACTATAACGTATATCAAATAAAATTATATCAACTGTCCGTTACGTCAAAAGTCTTTTATATCCAGTGAAGGGTATTCAAATAAAAATCTGTTAAATGAATTTCGAACTACAGTCGCGCACCCCCTTAAAATACATAAAAAGAATTATTGTTATGAACTAAGGTAAATCCTGATTGTTCAAGACATCTCACGCACAACACTAATTTAGTCTATTATTTGGGTTAGTATTTAGTATTTTTATAGTCGCATTGTAAATTTACTAGAAATAATACAAGTTATGCAGAACAAAATTAATCGTTTTATTAACGTAACCGTAACGTTGCCGTGGCGGTGCCGGCTTAGAATAGCACCCCCCCAACTCTACCCGTGGGTGCCGTAGAAAGCGGCTAAGGGATAACAAATCAGAAAGTGGGCAGCAGCACCTTCCCAGTCAAACACACACAAACTGCGCTCGCCAACCAGCCTGCCAAGCGTGGCGAGTATTGGCAAAAACCCCTTATGGATTGGACAAAAAGAACCAGGCCCCCAGTCCCCGGCAGCCCCGCTATTCCTGGCTACGGTAGCGGCCACGGTAACGGTGGGGCAGGGGGTGCTAAGAATCCCCGGCAGATGCCCGGCTACCACCCCCAACGACGACGACTGGCCCTGGTAACACACAACATACGCACGATGAGGACAGACGAGAAGATATATGAGCTGGAAGAAGAAATGAGTAAGCTACACTGGGACATTGTGGGGTTATCTGAAGTCCGTAGAGAGGGTGAGGACACGATAACCCTAAAATCAGGTAACCTACTCTACCACCGGGAGGGCGACCAACAGTCCCAAGGTGGTGTCGGGTTTCTCGTCCACAAGTCCCTTACTGACAACATAGTTAAGATTGATAGCGTTTCCAATAGGGTCGTATACCTAATACTCAGAGTATCCAAACGATATTCGCTGAAGGTCATTCAGGTATACGCACCGACGAAGTCGCACCCGGATGATGAGGTGGAGGATATGTATGATGATGAAGTGGCAGTGGGCAGGGCACATAGCACGCAGAACAGATGGCCGATGGGGCCGAAAGGTTCTGGAGTTGAGACCACGGACCGGCAAGCGCAGCGTAGGTCGTCCACCGACACGGTGGACAGACGACCTGAGGAAGGTCGCAGGACGACGTTGGATGCAGGCCGCTTCCAACCGGTCCTTTTGGAAAATCATGGGGGAAGCCTATGTTCAGCAGTGGACGTCCTACGGCTGAGATGATGATGATGATGATGATTAACGTAAACTCCAGCACTGATGTACAAATAAGTGGGTGGTTTAGTATAACAGTAGTAATTTTGAAGCAAAATACACATTCAATGTACCCATTCCGCGTACCCGACCAGCCGTGTGATTCTCGAAGAGCAAACATCGTTTCATCTTTGGCAACATCCGTGAAACAAATGACGAGATGACAAGAAACGTTGGAAAAACAACATCGGTGAGCTCATCGACGAGCGCATCGACGAATCATCAGAATCGTACGGCAGCACAACACGGCAGCTGGTACCCATATGTTTACCAATGTTTACGAGTGTGGTAATTTGTATTAAATTGACATAAAATTATTGTTTTTTTCTTCGAATGTCATTTAAAACTATCAAAATGCTTAATTATTTGATTATTGCCAACATGGCACTAGTATCAAATACCTATACGTGATAAATTGATGGCGTTGAATAAGAAATTGTATTTTGTTACTGTTCCAGGTATCCCTTGGAGATAATAATGAAGCAAATAGTTGGGAGAAGCGGTAGGAAGAAAAAAAAATGAATTGGGAAGAATTTGAATTTGAATTTCATTTTAGTAGCTCCGCGCGGCCCTGATAAAAGTGCCTTGACAGACAGGTGAACAGTGATGAGATAGTGCGTAGTATTCATCCCAAAATATGAATTCACTTATTTATACTTAAAATAAAGAACATATGAAGTTTCAGAAAAGATATCTGTCTGTCTGTATGTTCACGCATAAGTTAAAAACTACTGCACATATTTCGATGAAATTTAGTATATGGATAAAATAGATGCCGAAACTCTAAAGTATAAACATTTATCTCATATAAATCCAATATGGCAGTTTGATGTATCTATGCTACACGGTCTCATATAAAACTGAGGTATTGAGTGACTGGTCGGATCGCATAAATTTCTACGGTATGGCTGAAAACCTACGCTAGACTCCGGACTATTGAGGATTTATTTGTCAGAAAAACCCGATAACTGTCCAACCCGGGTATTGAACCCAGGACCTGGAGATTCCAAGCGGCAATTTCCCCACTATACAAGGCCCATGCAAGCGAAGCTGGTGGCGGATCAGCCATTAATATATAGATATAAAAGGCATAATTGGCAAAAGTTATAACTGGGATAATTAATGCAAAACCACAGTGAAAGCAACAGACCTCAAATTTTATACATAAAAGCAGTACAATTTGACGTCAGCCCCATTCGAATAAGTACCACGGACATAAAAGTAATGCTGATGCTGAATGAACCACAACAGTAATGAAGTGTGACCGCAATAAGTGAGGTCGGGACGATCCCTAGTTTAATTTGAACGGAGGTTGTGTGGACTTTCCCGAGGCAATTCAGCTTATTAGTTCTGGAAGAGAAAACGTAGGTGAAGGGGAGCTTTAGAAAAGAGATGAAAAAACTTATAAAATGTTCTGTAGATTAATAAGACAGTGAATCAAAATGCTGCTATGTTGACTAGATATTTACGTATTCTAATAACGTAAGCTCTGCATACGATGTGTAAATTAGAGTTATCTTCTTCTTCTTTAACCTTTATTCGTGCATTTCTGCACATAAGCCTCTCCCAATCTCTTCCAGGCCACTCTGTCTTCAGCTTTTTTTTTCATCCAGTCAGGGCCTGCATGTCCTCGGATATCATCTACCCATCTCTTAGGTGGGCGGCCTCGTGGTCTGGTGTTCGTCCACGGCCTCCATTCTAGGATTTTCCGTGCCCACCTGTCCATGTTCATTCGGGCTATGTGAGAAATCGGAAACTAAAGTTCTATGTTTGAATATATCAATGATATACTCAAAATTAGTTATCTCATAAATGATAATCAAGTATTTAATTTCTTATGCAAATGATTTTTGTAAGTGCGTGGGCGTAGTGTAGTGCCGTGCGAAACTACAGTTCTGAAGCAGTATAACAAACAATTTGCGAAAAAGTAATAAGATTATTGTAATAGTGCTCAAATTGTAATGATACGGCCTCTGAGCTCTGGATGCCTTACTTTGTTAACTCGCAGAACCACCTCTACACCACCCGTAACTATGTGATAGAAAATATATAATGTATACATACGGACTTCGACAAGTTATTTCACCCTTTTCTACCGACTCCAAAACGGAGGAGGTACTCAATTCGACTTGTTTTTTTTTAATGTTTGTTACCTCATACCTTTCGAATGAACCGATTCTCCTAATTCTTTTTTTGTTTGAAATTTAAAGCACCAGGCTTTAAATTTCATCAAATTCGATCCAGTAGTTTTTGAATTACACTCCATTGACTGAATAAGATGGAAGATGGTATTAATTTTTTCAAGTTGTACTTGTGTGTTGAAGTCAGTTCCATTATTTTGGTATTTATTTTAAATAAACTAGTTTTTGCTTTAGAGTCTGCTATGCTGTAAGTCAAAATAGGCGCTTTAATGCTACAATGCTATGTAACCCTCAGGATGTTATGATGAAACTTAAAACTGAGATAGTTTTATTTATATTATATTAACGGGGCTTAATCGCGTTAGTAATAGTATTTATTTACCTCGACGTTTCGATCAAGTTGCATTGATCGTGGTCACGAGTGGACTGAATACTGAACTGCTGAAACTGAATTAATATAATATAAATGTGTGTTCAAATCGCGAAAGTTTAAAAATTACTACTGAGATAGTTTTAATCTGCGGAAGCCATGCCGGCGACTGATCTCTACCGATCCTAGCGCCCTTCCTTCCGTTAGCTATCATTAAATCAAAATATAGGCACTGAACGGCACCCGGCACACATGTGCAATGAAGTTCTCAAAAGGCACGATGCGTTCTCAACTAAGCCATAACTCAGAACATAACGCCTGGTAACTATACCAAAAATAATTTTGAATACCCTTTTTAACATGAATTGAATGTCGGTGACAGTTAGAAAAATTGCGATCTATCCAAACTAAACGTGCCTCGACCTTACATGTTGTCTTTCAACGCTCACATTAGAATAAGCCGGCGGACACGAACCTTTACGATGTTCGAATATGTCCGACAATAAATCAGCTCGTCCCGACCGTTGTTCGATCCAGCCCGTGTATTCGGTTATTTATCTTCTCACCGTATTGATGCTTTTGAATAGGTAAAGTTTGGTCAAGTCATATAATCTGGTCTCAGTCACATCACAATCGAAATGGCGTGGGTGACGCTCATGTGAAGCTGCCAAGTGCTTGCCAAAATAACTTGAGTAATATTCAGTAAGTATGCCTTTCTATGCGTTTGTTGGAATTGGAAATATTAGTTATGTTTAAAAACACGTAATATGTTTAGTAATTTAGAGCAACCGCCACACTGAAATACTACTTTGTTTCATTTGATAGGCTGTTTCGTTGTGGCGGGAACTATATTGTTTCTGATTGGTTGTTAGGCTTGTGAGAGGTGTCATAGTGGTCTCTAGGTGGCAGAAATTTCTTTATAAGCCAATATCTCATATTGTCGAGCCTTCTTTTCTTTACAAGTAACTGTTGCATCGAGACCTTCTGCTTGCCGAAAATTAAGTGTTGTATTTCTTGTTATAAATATTGCTGCTTGTCTATGTATTGTGCTTATGTAGGTTATCTATTAAATGTGTCTATATTTGTTTTTTTCCTAAATTAGTATATGCCTATAATAGTAGATTGTATCATAAGGGAGCAAAACAATATTTTTACGGCGAGGGCGCTTTTTTGAATAGATCGCTAGAATCCCGAGCGTAGCGAGGGATTCTTTAGTAGAATCCTGAACGTAGCGAGGGATTCAAAGTGAGTCGCCCGAGCCAAAAATATATTTTGCGCCCGAGTGATACACTCTACTTTTCATCACCCACTATGAGAAAATAAAAGCGCCTCATATTTTATTGTAATATTATTATTTAATAAAACATAGAGTAACAACTAAATTGAAATTAAATAGTATCCTTTATTAAAACAACTAAAAACTTATATTTACATTTGAGACATTTTCGCAATTCATCATCATCATCATCATTATCAGCCGGAAGACGTCCACTGCTGAACATAGGCCTCCCCCATAGAACGCCACTTGGACCGGCTACTCGCTTCCTGCATCCAGCGATTCCCCGCGGTTTTTATGAGGTCGTCGGTCCACCTAGCGGGGGGCCGGCCTACACTACGCCTTCCGGTGCGTGGTCGCCACTCGAGAACCTTTCTTCCCCATCGGTTATCAGTTCTGCGAGCGATGTGGCCTGCCCATTGCCACTTCAACTTGCTAATTTTGAGAGCTATGTCGGTGACCTTAGTTCTCCTACGGATCTCCTCATTTCGGATCTTATCACGCAGGGAAACCCCAAGCATAGCCCTCTCCATTGCTCGTTGAGCGACTTCAAGCTTGTTAATGAGGCCCACAGTAAGGGACCACGTCTCAGTGCCATAAGTCATCACTGGCAACACACACTGGTTGAAAACCTTGGTTTTCAGGCTCTGAGGTATTGGGGACGAAAAGATGGATCGAAGCTTCCCGAACGCTGCCCATCCGAGCTGGATTCTTCGTGCGACCTCCTTGTCGAAGTTGGACCTACCTAATTGGACAGTCTGTCCCAGGTAGACGTACTCGTCTACAACTTCGAGTGTATCGTTTCCAACAATTACCGGTATGGATGGAACATGGACATTGGACATGATTTTCGTCTTATCCATGTTCATCTTAAGACCAACCTGTTGGGAAACTCTACTGAGGTCGTTGAGCATGGTGCCGATATCCTCGAGCGACTCCGCCATTATAACTATATCATCGGCAAAACGAAGGTTAGTGATGTATTCGCCATTAATGTTGATGCCACATCCTTTCCAGTCCAAAAGTTTGAAAACATCCTCCAATGCGTTAGTGAACAGTTTCGGAGAGATGACGTCTCCCTGTCTCACACCTCTCTGCAATGGAATTTGTTCCGTACTCTGGTCCTGTAATCGGACTGACATAGTGGCCTTGCTGTATAAACACTTCAACGCTTCGATATACCTATAGTCAATTTGGCATCGCTGCAAGGACTGCAGTATGGCCCACTTCTCGATAGAATCAAAGGCTTTCTCGTAATCCAAAAACGCTAGACACAGTGGCTGATTATACTCTTCGGTCTTCTGTATAATCTGCCGTAGTGTATGAATGTGGTCTACGGTGCTAAAGCCTCTTCGGAAACCGGCTTGTTCAGGAGGCTGGAACTCATCAAACCTGCGTGCGAGACGGTTCGTGATGACTCTCGAAAACAGCTTGTACACGTGGCTCAAGAGCGATATGGGCCTATAATTCTTCAATAAGGTTTTATCACCTTTTTTGAAGAACAGCACCACCACGCTCTTGTGCCACGTTTCCGGTGTTTTGCCTTCGAAGATGACAGAATTGAATAACTTCTGGAGGACTAAAAGTATCGGTCTACCACCCGCTCTCAGAAGTTCAGTCGTAATTCCGTCCTCTCCTGGCGCCTTGTTGTTCTTAAGCTGTTTGAGAGCCATTCTAATCTCGTACAGGCTGATGTCCGGGATGTCTTCGGTATAGTGTCGGACTAACTTTGCTCTGGTGTCCTGAGCTGCTTCAGTAACGGGTTCGCGCGTCGAGATATATAACTGTCGATAGAAGCTCTCAATCTCTCTCAGAATCTCAGGCTTGGATGAAACGATACTGCCATTTTCGGTCTTCAGTTTTGTCATTTGGCTTTGCCCAATAGACGAATCTTTTGCAAACACTTTAGAGCCCTGGTTCCGCTCAATTGCTGCCGTAATACGCGCAGTATTATAAGCACGCAAGTCGTGTCGCATGGACTTCCAAATTCGTCTATTGAGTTTACCGTAATCCGACATATCAACTGCGGACTGCAGTCTCATTTCGCTCCGTTCTGCCATTAGTTTCAGAGTTTCTTTTGAGAGTTTTTGAGCTTTCCTGCGGCGTTTGGTCTCACAGAATTCGGACCCAACCGCTTGGACAGTTTCCACCAACCCGTTGTTCAACTCATCCACTGTGTCGCATTCAGCTAAGCACTGAAAACGGTTTTGAAGTTCAAGTTAAAACTTTTCGGGGTTTTGGATTTGGGCACGATTAGGTCGGAGCGTAGACTTCACCAGACGTGACCTCTCAAGCTTGACATTGATATTCAATGCGCCTCTTACGATGCGGTGATCGCTGCCGGTTTTTACCTTGCTGATCACAGAGACGTCATTGAATATGCGCTTATTGGTCGTCATGATGAAGTCTATCTCGTTCGTAGTGGAACCGTCGGGACTCATCCACGTCCACTTCCTGGATGGCCGCTTCATGTAGAAGGAGTTCATCATAAAGAGTCCCTCCTTCTCCATGAAGTCAGCCAGCCTCTGTCCCCTCGAGTTCCGCTGCCCGTATCCAAATGGCCCTACTCTCAACTCATCACGTTTCCTTGTGCCTAGCTTTGCGTTGAAGTCTCCCATTACAACAGTGAAGTAGGTTTTAGAAGTATGCATGGCCCTGGATATATCCTCGTACATACTTTCTACTTCATTGTCCGAGTGTGCCGAGGTCGGTGCGTATACCTGTATAACCTTCAGCGAATACCGTTTGGTTATTCTGAGTATAAGGAACGCTACCCTAGCCGACACACTATCGACTTTCACTACGTTGTTAACGAGAGACTTGCGGACGAGGAAACCGACACCACCCTGGGATTGTTGGTCTCCCTCCCGGTGGAAGAACAAGTTGCCGGAATTTAGAATTATCGTGTCCTGTCCCTGTCTTCGGACTTCAGATAATCCCATGACATCCCAGCGTAACTTGAGCGTCTCTTCCTCCAATTCGACCATCTTTTCGTCGGTCCTGAGCGTGCGTGTATTGTATGTTGCCAGGGCCAGGGGTCGTTTTTGGGATTGGTAGCCGGATCTCTGCCGGAGATTCTTCGCACCCCCTGCTCTACCGTTACAATGGCCGCTACCGTAGCCACGGATAGCAGAGCTGCCGGGAACTGGGGGCCGTGGTTTAATGTCAATTGTCATGGGGGGGGATTTGCCTTAATGCACCACGCTTGGCAGGCGTCTTGGTGATCGCAGTGGATGTTGACGCAGACTGCGGGAAATGCTGCTGCCCATTTCCCGGATATTCCCTTAGCCGCCTCTTACGGCACCCACGGGAAAAGTTAGGGGGGGTACAATTCGTAGCCGGTACCACCACGGCAAGCATGAAATTTCGCAATTATGAAAATTTATTGTAACAGTTTTATTAGGAATAGAGATTGTTGTAGATTTTATATTCTGCGTGTTTGAAATGTCCGAATCTGGATCATTTTGAGGAAAATGTGACGGTGAATCTCGTCGTTTGGATGTAGATAGGCGCGGCGACAGTGGTATGGATGGATTAAATGAAGGTTGCAATTTAATGTTTTCCACGATGCGTTCAGATGTTTTCGCCTTGTTCTCAATGGAATCTTCTATATACCCTTCTGCTACAGCACTCGATTTCCATCCTCCATGTCGCTTGAGAACAGTTAAGTCCGCTCCAGTATCTGCCAAAAGGGTAGCAGAAGTACGACGAAAACAATGTCCTGTATACAGTTTGATATCTGGTAACTTCAAATAAGTAGCAATTTCTTGTGGCATGTTAGAAATTTTATTTTTTCCCATCACTTGTTTGAAGCACTTGCCATTTTGATAACGGATGAAAAACCGATTGGTCTTCATAGCAGCAGGACGCAGGTCCAGGTATTTCTGTACAATAGTTTTGTATTCTCCTCGTATTACGAAGGATCGGTCAATTTTGGTTTTTGTATCGGTCAGCTTTACTAACAGTAAATCATCCGAGTGATTTTCGACATCATCAACAGTTATTTTTAAAAGTTCATTGCCACGACAAGCTCCATGTAATCCGAAAATTAAAGCCACCTGTAACAAAACCGAATGTGAATAATACAAGTATCTATCAAAGTACAGGTTACAATAAAATGTGCATTTTTATACACTATGATTATATTTTACTAATCCACCGTAAACATAGTTACCTACTTACTTTTACGGCAAGAAAGACTTTGTCGGGTGCCTCATTAAGGAAAGTCTCCACGTTTTTGACTGAGAACACTTTGGATTTTTTAGGTTTAAATCCATCAGACATCCTCTTCAGGTACGCTATTAATTTCGAATATGTGTCCAGTTTTACATCGTTATTAGAACTGACTGTTGATTTTAGCATTGAGTATGTACTCCAAAGAGTGGAAGGTTGTTTAGTTTTGGATAAGTACTGGAAGTAGGCCAAAAACACAGATTCTGAAAAATTCTTGGCGCTTCTTGCATTTCTCCATTCAATAAAATTACCATAGGCTTTATATATTTCTCCCGGGATTTTGCAGGTAATAGATTATCCATCACATTTCTTGCGTCAGTTCTAATGCTTTCAGGAGTTAATTCTATACTTTCACTGTCACTTGAAGAACTCATTTTTCAAAACAAAATAAAACAATGAATTTCTAACAATCCGTGAAAATTTACGAAAACGCGGGCTGTAGTTCGCGCTTTTTTAATTTGTTTTTTTTTTCATTCATCCGGCGGCGTGACTATGGGCCGTCGTACCAGCCAGTCTTTATTCAAACAATATTTGCGTTCGATTTCTTTGGTGCTGAACACTAAGATGTTCCAAATTCAAAAAGTGCGCGGCAAAGATAATTGCGGCGCACTTATAAAGAGGATTAAAAACTCATTACTGCCCGCTAAAACTTTCTTATAGAAAACACCACCTTTGGGTGCACATAAAGGCGAACCAAGTCGTCCTTTTCGAATAGATGGGATGAAAAATACTTTCCTAGTACTAGAACATATGTATCCTGTTATATAATAATATTAAAATTAACACTGTGTTTCTTGGGTAAAATATATGCTCCTATTATAATGCTGCTATAGTTATTTGTGTATTTCCTTAATTCCTTAGAAGCATACGTCGTCAGACAGTAAGTTAAATTCATATTATAGCCGTATTGATCTCATTCATAGGATATAATATGACATATCTGGTTGTTACCATGTGTGTTAAAATATGAAACATTTTAATGTTTTAGTGGTCAACAAATACAAATACAAATACAAATACAAATATAATACAACTATATACAACATAATATATGTACAACGCTCTCTATCTTGACAAATCTCACACGTTCATAAGCTGCTCAAAATCAAATACTTCAAGGACGAAAAACCAGTTCCGCAGTTTTCAATCGCAATACATAAAATTTTAATTTTTAAAATAAGTTCTACGGATTTTAATATTACTTAGATTTGCCATTTGCAGAAAGGGACAACGTATGATTATGATTTTATTAAGAGTGCGACAAGAACAGAACATAGTTTACAAGTAGCGTTTGTAAAAAAGACTTCTTAGATTTTTGGTGAAATATATTATTAAGTAGCAATTTTATTGATGTACAGGAAATATAATGCCTTTTGGTTTTGTAAAGTACGTCGGATTACTTGGTTTTGTTTCGTTTCAACCATTATAATAAATAGGCTAGCTGTGCTGCGCGGTTTTACCCGCGCGGTAATGGATGATGATGATGTTGATAAATCAATTATAGCGTATGTTACTCAGGCATAATATAGCTTTCTACTGGTGAATTAACGTTTTGAACCGGCTGTGTAGTTTTTGCGTTTATGCGTTACAAACAAACAATCAAATCTCTCTTCTTTAGTATTAGAGTAGATAAGGTATTTTCAAATGAAATAAATCAGATTCTATCTCTAACTAATAGCGAGTTCACACATTGCATAATTAAATTCAACAATAATATGGTATCATCATACCACTGAAAAAGTAATGTTCTTCACGGTAAACTTTCGATAAATTGAATTGAAAACTACCAGACTGTTTAGCCAATTTAAACGTTTTAACGACTTTGCAAAGTTACAAGCAATTTATCAGAAAAGCTGGTGATTATTTTAATATCCCTCGTTTAGTTCAAACAAAACAAATTAAGCAAGTAATCCAGCATTCAGCTCCTGTCTAAATATTTGAGATAATTGGTCAACTTAATAAAATGCTGTTACAGTTGATGAGAATTATAAGGTAAAACTTTATTTTTAACATTTCATGAAAGTGCTAATAAACATAGGTTTGAGGTCAAGTCACCACGTCCTTGAATCTGATCGCGCGAACGCTTTGACCACGCTCTGTCTGAACAGACCCTTAGAACGGTATCCTTCATAGCATCCTTATACTTGGTCCCTGTGTACCCATCAGATTACTTACCTCCGAGAGGAGACGAGAATATTCCACCGTTAGCTGCGAGGTGGTCGGCCTTTTTTACGAGATGCTGTCTTGGTTGGTACCACCGCAATGCCAGATCTTCTGCCGCGAAGAAATAATACAAAAGCATGACAGATTACTGGCCATAGACAATCAAAAGCCAATGTCTCGGAGTGACGACTTTCGTACAGTGCCACGTAAATCTACAGATCTAGATGTATTAGTTACTAGATGCTCAATAAATACGACGCACAGGGGATATTTGGACAATAAGTCCAGAAACCCCCTTCGCTGCGGATCTGTTAAAGGGATTTCTGGAATAAGCTAGTTTTTGGATAGTACTGCAACTGTCATGGGCATGCTAAACATCAGAAATAAGACTTTCACGTTTTTAAATAGATTACGTTAAAACATAAGAGTGCAGCTATAGGTGTTTTTAAATTAAATAAGTATTTAAACCAACCAAGTAAAAGACTGCACAGAGTATCTTAATCAATAAAAGTGGGAGTGGGAAGCAAAAAGGTAAAATGAGATTTATACATTCAAAGGAAAACCTTGTAACTGCTGCGTTCCTGTAACAAGCAGAGTCCGATTGGCACCTGAGACGTCTCGTTTAGTTTCCTTCCAATATTTGATATTAAAATTACATGGCTGTTGCTAGAATTGTATTATAGATGGAATATGTAGCAGGAACGGAATTCCTTCTATTTAGATGTACCATCATACTACTTTGCCAAGGTAGGTTTACTCATGTAGAGTTTTGTTAGGTTCTGATTGTAAACATACCCGCTCATGAAAGTTACCTACAGCTTGAAGCTGAATTTCACAGGGCAATGTAGAGCCCTATAGCTTTGAGAGAGTTGTTTTCGAGCCTCGACTAATAAGTTCACTAGCGACAATTACTTTGAAACTAAGAAACAATGGTGCTTGCAAAACTATTGCTCAAATATTGGTTAGTGCATTAGCACCAATCTATACGTTGTCGTTAAAAAAAGCCATAGTGATAATAAGTAACAACGGTATCCTGGTATATTACTTCTATATACGTATGTTATATTGTCTACAAAAACAAATTTAGAGATACTACTGGTACAAGATGTAATTGAAAAATAGAGCAAAATTACCTACCAGTAAGTGATAAAGCTACATGCATAATTATGACAATAGTGAACCCAACATTCAGTTAGGACGAGGGCGTATCAAGCTTTCCTCTAACCCCCATAACAGAGGCCCCATTGTTGGACACGGGGGTATCCGCCACCGTTTAAAGACCTCGAGGTTGCGCGCGCATCGTTTCCGCTTGTCCCTCATTGATGCTGGGGTAGAGCGACTCCTGCTCCATGTGCCATACGGTACGTTACATTCAACAGTTTGTATCTAGTAAAATTTAATAAACCGTTTGTACCTTTTCGCTTAAGTAACCAAAACTGAACTTACAAACTCACCTCACGTAATTACAATTCAGGCGTGTCCGAACTAATTCACCTTAGCTCAGAAATCGTTTTTCTGTGTAAATCATCTATGTATTTAATAACCTGTATGAGTGGGTACATTTTTTTTCTTTAAAAAACTAATGTAAAAACTAAAAAATGTACAATAGTAATACAGTTGTACATTTGTAAAAATAAAGATTGCTTTATTTTTACAAATGTACAACTGTATTACTATTAAAGTTAAATTTAATTAAATTTATTTTAGGCAAAATTCGTAACGTTTATAACTGCACTACTACGTTATAAGTAAAAGATAGAAAACCTATATCCTACCTATATAATATATGATAGAAATACGTCACTGCGGTCATATATAGGTTTATTGAATCGTCGAATAATATTTGGAATACTAAAAACTGTACAATATCAGTGCAAACTGATAACGCTACGACATTTCGGCTATCCACAATTTTATTTGTTTCCTCGTTCACATTAGAATAAGCTGGCGGGCGTAGATACAGGATGTTCGAACATGTGCAACAATAAATCGGCTTACTCCGACCGTTGTCCGATCTCAGGCAATATCTTTAAATGGCACCTTCCTTCTGTAGCTGGCTAGCTATTTATCTTCTTACCTTGATAGATCAGCTTTTGGATTGAAAAAGTATTTGTTTATATCAGATACTGCGTTCCCGGCGTAGGCACATAGTAGGAACCAAACCAACATTTTACATACTCTTGCGTATTTTATCCTGTAGTGTCGAACAAACGTTAAGAAAAGATAATTAAAGATTGGCAGATGCAGCGTGATAATTTGTGTGTCTCCACAAGACACATTTTATAAAATGAGGTGGTGCTGATATTTAATCTGTACAAATAAATAAACTTTTAGTGACTTGTTTTTTTATGTCAACATTACAACTTTAATGCAGAAAGTGTAAAATTTTAAAAGTAGGTACCTATACATCTTAAATATGCCTTTATTCCGGCTGTCGGTTTATTAAACAAATACTTACATTTGTATGTATATTTGCAATGATCAACAATTGTTACGTTTTGGTGTTTACAGTAATGTTACGATCGATTGCCGAATCAAACAATAATAATGAATAAATTAAATATTACGTGTCTGGAGCTGTCTTTTTGACGAGGCGTTCTGTTGAATGTAATGGTTAATGAACCTACTTTATTTTTTACTATACTTAATGTTACAGCGGAGTTGCAGCTCTGCTGTGGTTCCCTTTCATTTTGTTAATGGCTGCAAGGGTAATGCTGGCTCTAGTTGGAATCATGAATTGAGCGCTTTGTTACATGCTTACATGAAAAGAGGCAATCGAGGAGTTTCAACGCAGTTCAACAGTTCTTTTGCACCATGTACATATTCTTGTTTTCTAAATACAAACTTTGATACCTAGGCGTAAATATCTTGAAGCAGTTTTTCTAGTATCATGTCTGTTCACCGATACTTTATAAATGTTCGGTTTACAACCAACATTTGCCAAAAATATGAATTGTTAAATCATCATAATACAAAAAAAATGAAATGGTCCAATTATTATAACGATTTTTGACAAATTTACATTTTACGTGATATGTGACAAACGGTTCATTTTATATTTATATTATTTAATTATTGTTTTATTAAAAAAAATTAAAGTCACAACTTTTATATTTTATAATGTATAGTTTGATATACGATTCTATTTATATTTACATTACTCATAAAATGTTTGAAAAAAAACCTCTTTATCACTTAAAATCAACACATTTTTATATTTACAAACAAATCAATAACAAGTTATTGATTATTAATGTTTTTAGCAAGCCACATAGTTTGCTAACAATTTTAAAAGGCATGTTTCTGAATAATTTTCTTTCTTCTCCAATATTCTGGCGATGCGTTTATCCTTGGAAACAATGTTTTATTCATTTTTGCAATATTGCCTGCCATTTTTTGTTTAATCTCATTGCATATAGTTGATTTTATATACTAACTGTCTATGAAGTCGTTTATGCAAGTAAAAGAATGTGAAATTACTCTAATTAAAAACAAAGTCATAAATAATTATGCCTCAAACCCAAGGTTAGGTTTAAACTGCGACAAAACTACGCGCAAACCGAGCGAGCGAAGCGAGCGTGTCGCAGTAGCGGCCGGCGAAGCACTCTAAACTAAGTAATGAATGATTGAGGCTCTAACCCTAGGTTAATTTATTTTTGTAGATAATTGTATAGAGTAGTGCTCAACAAATATTGCCTACCCACAAACTACTTCACGTACTCTTTATAAATAGGTAAGTTCTTGTTATGAGAGTAAAAGTTTGTAAAATGTGAATATGTAAGAGACATCAATATGAAATAGAAAAATAACAAATAACAAAATATAATTTGATACATTTTACTAGATTTGTTTGAGAAATATTTATTTATTTATTATTAAAACAATCTTTATCTCAAATTTATTATTAAATAATATATCATATTAATATATCATATATCAAATTTATTATTAAATCTATCATCACAGGCTTATCCTAATGCAATAGAGTAGTAGAAAAATAGTAATTATTATTTACAATATGACAAATTGAACATAATAGCCTTTAAGAACTCTTATTTATTTAATATATGCTTAACCATTAATGAAATAACTTGTTTTAGAAATGAATTGTATGAATTGATGAATGAAAAATTGGTAAAGCTGTTCTCATGTTATAGCGTGACCATATTTATATTTATATCATCATCATCATCTCAGCCGTACGACGTCCACTGCTCAACATATGCCTCCCCCATGATTTTCCAAAAGGACCGGTTGGAAGCGGCCTGCATCCAACGTCGTCCTGCGACCTATATATATATATATGATCACGCATATACGTCACAAGGACGTCATTTTGCGACCACGCTACGAACTCTAATCACAGTGAGCAGTTCTGTCCAACATGTCAATTCGTCGATGAGTGTGTGATGCACTAGCATCTGTTGGTCTCTGTGTGTGTGTATGTTAAATGTATTGTAAGAAGCTTATATAACAAACTAGCTGACCCACCAGCGGCTTCACTCGCTTGGTCTTGGTATAGAGGTAAAAGTGCCGTTTTGGAACCTCGAGGTTCTGGGTGGATCCCCGGGTCGGACAGTTACTGGCTTTTTCTGCTCAGTAAATTTTGAAAGAGTGCCCCGTAGTTTGCAATAGACTCGCCTCTTAGGTCCTAAAAAAACCCCCATGCAAAATTTTAAACTTTTAGCACTCGCAGTAACGAAGTTTCATACAAACTATCAACCCCAAAAAAACCCCTATGGGTTTAATTTCATAAAATGCCATCTTAGTGAGCACCTACGTCCTAAAAAGAACCCGCATGCAAAATTTGAAACTCCTAGCATTTGGAGTTTCTGAGATTTCGTGATGAGTGAGTGACCTTTCGCTTTTATATATAGGGCGTTTGGTAGAGGGTCCGACAAACCAAATGAGCGTGTTCGAGGGCCCACTTGGAGAATACAAGTTGGCCAAAAAAAATCACCTAGCTCCCAATTTTTTTATCTTTTTTTTGTGAATTTTTCTTTTTCTCTGAAATTGTACTTATTTACCACCATAACAAATAACATTTTTGTAAAATCTGTTTTAGACCGGATGTTTTTAGTTGAATTTGGTCTCTAATACACCTTCAGGCCACGCAAAGCAAAATTGGATACAAAACAGAGCTAACTGATTTAGAGCTCATAGAGTGAAAATATGAAATAAATTTTACCTCATAGTTCAACTTTCACTGTGATAAAAAAACCCACTAGCAAGCTTATTTAGAAAAAAAAGGGGAAAAAAAATTGGGGGGTCGGAGATTTTTTTTGGCCAACTTGTATTCTCCAAGTGGGCCCCCGAACACGCTCATTTGGTTTGTCGGTCCCTCTACCAAACACCCTGTATATAGAATCACTGCACTGTCAGCCACACCGAGAGCAACGTGAGCGTGATTTCAACCCATTTCGAATGGCTGTCAGTAGGTCTACAATGAGTTTACAACATTGACACCAATCGATGCTCAGTATCGACTTCCGCGAAAAAATGCATGAAAAAAGAACAATGCCACCTTGCGGTCAATTGTAGAACTAAATTGATAGCCAGTACGCCAATCACAAGCTTAATAGATAAGCGAGATTGAGTATCGACTATGTGTTGCCTCTACCATGACTTGGCATATATTTGAGTATGGGACCCTGAATTTTGTAACCAGTAATGTATGAAGAAATAAGTATGTTTATTACTGCCATCTAGTGTAAAAAATTAATAACTATACAGCGCCATCTAATATTTACGTAACTGAACTATACAATACAATACAACATTCTTTATTGAGTACCAATCTTATAGAAAACAAAACATAATACAGTAAAAAAGCATTACAGTAGATTGGACAATTGGCGGCCTTATCGCTATATTAATCTCTTACAGGCGACCATGCATGGAGATAATTCTTAATACTAATGCGGTAGTTAGTAGATGGTACATAAAAACAAACATTTTTATCTGGGAAATAAGTGCTTATAGATAATTAAAAATATATATAATATAAAATAACAAATAATGATAAACGAATACATAATATTAAAATATAAACATAAATACAATATTTTAATCCATCATAATAAATTATAATAAAACATAATATTCAGTAGGTGCTTGATAAATATTCCTTCTTCACCATATCTTTGAATGACGAAATGGACTTTGCTTGCCTGATATTGACAGGCAGCGCATTCCATAGGTGGACAGCATGTTTAGTAAATGACTTACTATAATACATTGATGACGAGACAGGTGTGTTCAATTGCAGTGATATTGAATCGGAATGAACTATTTATAATATTGCCAAAATTGGTGTTAACTCCACTCGCAAAGCAGGGTTTTATAATGTCTTGTCTCTGGCTAAATCATAGACCAAAATATATACTAGGAAAGGCTAAACTGACTTCTGTCCACTGACAATTATATGTACTACGTACAGACTGGAAACTCAACAGGCGAGGGGTATAACGATACGACAGGGGTACGGGAGGGGGAACTGATACACTAGAAGTCGCCATTTTTGTTTTTTTTCTCGCCCTTTGTAACCTTTTTATTGTAGTGACAGGACAACCGAATATGAAATCTATCGACAATAAAAAATTCGATGAAGATTCACTGTTTTAATAATTCGATGTAAACATACAATAAAAATTACAAAATCAACATGATCACTTTTTCAAACCCCACATCTTAGGACTATTATAATGGCATATTATAATAACTGTATTCCGAACTTTTTGTCTTTATAACTGTGTTATTTTTGTTTCAATAATAAACAAAAGTATAGATTTGGTATTTATAAAGTTTATCGTGTGTAGCATCTTTTTTTTCAAAAGGGCTAAAGCCATATTTTTTTCTTATTTAGTAAATCTTCGTCCTTTAGCTTTTTTGCCGCTAATTGTATCTGCATCCAGATATGCTGCATAATGATATACATATATGTTTTATTAAGGTCAGCTGTAAATTTTTCAAAGTCTGGACTGTTCACACTTTTTAGCCAACTTTAGCCGCATATTATATTATATTATTCATTTTTCTTCTGCTATTCATTAATTTAGCGCATTTATAATACATTTACCTACAGTTTGGCGTCAATAACGCAATATTGGCGGTAACTTTCCTCGGGGATCGCTTTGGACTCTCTGAAAGAATCAAAACTCAACTTTAAGTATAAATATGAAAAAAATTATGGATAAAATTGCTGTACACATAGGATGCCGAAAAATGTTTTTGAAGGTTTACCTCTACTTTCAGGCGTGATAGGGTAACGTCCTTATTTCCCCTTGGACTGTTGTTGGGACTAATATGAAATCAGATTGGACAGGTGGGGTTGTGGTCTTGAAGATGATCAGGCACACATGTAGGAACACCAAAAGTGATACTACTTCCTAGAAAAAAATAAATAGATATTTTGTTTAAAAGATCACTATGTGCTGTAGTAATAGATCTCTGTGTGACGTAATAAAAGCAGACTCATTGTACATGTGATATCTTATTATCCTCGCCCGTTTAATCCACGCCTAGCCACAAAATTGGAGCATGCCATCCTACACTGCGGTCCTAATTGGCTATAATCGATATTAGCGCGATAAAAGTCGGTCCCTTTCACCGTGAGCGTGATTACGATGGCCCACGCTACGTCATCGATGACGTCTTAACTGCCGCCATATTGACGATTACATGAACCATGCTCTACACCATAATCGTCGTGAGCGTTCTGTCAAAAGTGACAGGTGTTTGTTTATTTCTACAATGTATTTACTAGTGTCCCTTCTTTTTGATGTAAAAGTTGTAAAAGTCGGTCCATCCATTCCATTATTTCTTTTTCATCCACACACTACATAGTTAACCTTCACACTATGCACGATATTTTTATGATTTTTGTTTTTCGCGCGCAAATGGTTCGTTATTGCTACAACTTTGGTCCGAATTAACAACACGCTTACAGTGCCACGAGCTGTCAAAATCGCGATATTTATCTCGGACCAGCTTTGGTAGACGATAGCACTGTGAGCAAAATTATCGCAAAACGGACCACGGCATTACAGTGCCACGAGCTGTCAAAATCGCGATATTTGTCTCGGACCAGCTTTGGTAGACGATAGAACTGTGAGCAAAATTATCGCAAAACGGACCACGACGCTATAAAGATCCTGATACGAGTCAAATGTGCCTTTATATATGTTTATTGTACTGTTTTTTCTCCTACACACTGAATTTTAAACAACTTGTTAACATAATTTTATAAACCATACGATCGATATACTATCGACATACTATCGATATACTATCGATCTTTACATAGATATGGCACACCACTAAATCACTATCAAAATCAAAACATAATCTCGATTTTATTACACTTACCGGGATCGTTTTGATTTCGTATGCCACTTGCAATTTCTTCTTCGGAAAATAGAGTAATTAGTAAGATACGCATCAGAAGTGAGACCAAAATGAGTTCCCTGTGTCGGTCTTTGTCGAATGTACCTACTTAGATGCAAAGTGTTTTTGAGACACTCTTTGTCGCATAATAACCACATTCTTGTTGAGCTTGTACAAAGCCAAATTATTTATAGCTTTTACCCATATCTGAAATCTATTCTGGCTTCTCGGAAAAGCGTAAAGATATATATCAGGCTTAGAGCTCGTACAGCCCGAAACGCAACACGTGTCTGACATAGATACTCGTATACTTTTAACAAACAATATCACAATAATTATCACACGAAAACACAATTCACTAATTTTTTCTAGCCTTTATAAAGAAAATCAAGCGTTTTTTTTATTATTTTTATAAAAACAACAAAGTACATAAACAACAGGAGTACCAAAAGTGTTGCCCACCCACATTTTGGGAAAATGGTAGATTAAGTCCTAAAAATCGGTATAAATTGGTAGAATGTCATGGTATGGTAGAATCTACCTTTCTAGTTTCAAGTGGTTTCAAGAGGGTTTATCAAAATTAAACAAATGTTTCTTAATATTTATACATGCTTTTATAAAAAAAATGTTCAAGTGTTCTGAGCTGGGTTCCCGTTCTTGGTTATAAAGGGGTTTGCGCAACATTGTATGGAGTAGTGGCGTTGTTTTTTTTTTCCAGCCACAAAGGGCAATGCGGAAAAGTGGCGTCTTTTATGTTTCTTCAGCCACTAATGAAACAAGTATTTTTCGAAGTAAGTCTTCAAAATAAACAATTTATAGTTTTACAACAACTGCCTAAAGTATATACCTACCCGCTTAGTACGACGTGCGAACGTTGACCTGCCCGGGCCAGCCGTCCGTCGGCAGTAGGTTCAGGCATCAGCTGCGTAAGCATTCGCGAGTAGGTAGGTTCTTTCGTCGTTATATCTATTCTAAGTGGGTAGGTATGACTGGCGTTATTACTGGTGTCTATTCTGTGAATGCGTTCATTCGCGCAATGGTAAATAGATGAGGAGCAATCAATATGGGTTTATAATAATTAAAAAAGTTGTATTTTTTCTCTCACATAATGACCAGTTATCAATTCTAAACCATCCCATTCAATATTGTGCACTAATGATCATCATCATCAGCCTGTAGCAGTCCACTGCTGGACATAGGTCTCTCCAATTGCACGCCACTTAGGTCTATCTTGGGCTTCTCGCATCCAGTTTTTGCCAGCCGTCTTGCGCAGATCGTCACTCCACCGTGTCTCAGGACGTCCTACACTACGTTTGCCGAGACGCGGTCTCCACTCTAGAACTCGTTTACCCCAACGGCACTAATGAACAAAGACCTTATTTATGAATATATTAGTGATTTTTTGAAAATTCTTACAATACAAATAGCTCGGCCCCGATATATTTTAAGCAGTTATTATAAAACTATAAATTGTTTATTTTGTAGACTTCTTTCCAATAATACTTGTTTCATTAGTGACTGACAAACTTAAAAAAAAAACGCCACTTTTGCGCATTGCCCTTTCCTGCACAATTATCCTACTAGCTAGAGCCGAGCCAACTTACGAGTCTTTTGCAGGTTAATAATAATAACTTCTCACCGCTGACTCCGTTAAACTATTATTATTAACCGGCAAAACGCTCACGTTAAGGATCGAACACTTTGACTCCGTGTTTAGTTATTACTGTTTAGTATATTCAAATTATTGAAATCACAACAAATCAAAACTCTACGGCTACGAAAACAAAATATAATAACATGTTAAATTAAAAGATTTAACTTTAATTTTTTTCAAATATGGCCTCAGCGGGATTGCCGCAATGTCACCACAGTACCACGTGGATAGATAAGAAAATAAGCTAAGATTGGTGCGTTATGGAACACTGATCAGCGTCGTTATCAACGAATGCCAAACACAGAATCAAGTAAACCAACGAAATTGTAGTCAAATTTCTATGCACATACCATGCACAGTTGACAATGTTGACAGTGACACCTTCGTTTCGTGGGATTTACCTGTGGGCCTAGCACGAATAAATGCGTGAGTGCAACGTAATCTCGTTCACGTAAAACCTTACAAACTTTCATTTATCTAGGGCAAATGTGACACAGATAGCTCATAGTTTGTACGTCGAAGCCTGACGCATTGACGTTTACCTTACGAATTCTTTTTCGCAAATTGTTTGTGCCTGTGGGCCTAGCACGAAAATCTGCGTAAGTGCAACGTAACGTCTCGTTTACGTAAAACCTTATAAACTGTCATTTATCTAGGGCAAATGTGACACAGATAGCTCATAGTTTGAACGTCGAAGCCTGACGCATTGACGTTTACCATACGAATTCTTTTTCGCAAATTGTTTGTGCTACGGCCTCTGTGGGTCTAGCACGAAAATCTGCGTAAGTGTCACGTAATCGTATTGTCAACATTGGCAACTGTCACGCGTTGTTACTGTTTTTTTTAATTTTTAGTGAATGCTCACGTCCACGTCTTTGGTTTCTACATTCCTCGCAGTTCTGTTACATGCATATGTTGAAGTAAAGAGTTTTTATACATGATGATGATGAACTCTTTTCTATGTATCTCATTGCAGGACATATGGTAATTTGTTTATGACAGAGAATGTTTTGTCACAGCTTGACTCGAAATAAATTCGTGTGGTCACAATGTTTGTAAATTGTTGTTTTATGTTACCATTCCACTCTAACAGCATAACTGAAGTTTAATATCAACATTATTTTCAATATGACGTGGTATCAAAACAGGTTGATTTAGGGCTGAAGGTAGCCGATAGGTAGAATCAAGCTAAAATAGGTAGATCTACCTATAAGTTGGTAGATATGACAATATGACACCTTCCGATGGGGTCGGAAAAACTCGGCTAAAGTCGGCTGAACAACAAAGACGTATGACATGTGGACTCTATCGCCGAGAGTTTCTAGCACAGAAAAGGATACTACGAATTCCAGTGTGTCGAGCTGTCAAAATCATAGCTTTATATTTTTTTCTATGATGATTCCATAGCGTGCTTCTGTCAGAAAGTTGCAGAAAGTGACTGATCATAGAGTAAATTATATATATGTAGATGACTGATCATGTATTTTTCTATGAATTATTCTTTGATAAAATGATAAACAATTTACATAAATAGTGTTAAATAATTTACATTTAATGGCTTTCGACTATAGATACAGAAGCGCCAGTAGAGACGCTAGTATTTTTGCCCCTGATGACGATGATGATTTTAGCGAAACAACTATAGAATGGAGCAACCTCATCTTTCTTCCGTTCCACCCTGTATTCAAATTGGTTGTACTGTTTGCTGTTATTATAAAGTGTATTTTGGTAAGCACTGAACTTTTTAGTAGATATTAACAAATACAAACACAATTGCCAATATGATATTTAATAATGCTTTAAAACCGGCTAGGACTCGCGTAATATTTACCGGAAGTAGTCTCCGACCAGCAGTGCAAGACAGTAATAGTCGTTAAATTTGTCGAATCGCTAAGATCGATAGAGAATCAAATCGCCCCTAGCAAGTATGGAAGTCATATCGACGACTAATACGATCGTCAAATTGTCGATAGTATATCGATTATTACGAATCGTTTGCATTCCACAATGCGTCCTTCTACCATTTGAACTTTTCTACGATCAAAAGAAGGCCGAAGTCTATTTTTTATTGAATACTAGCTGCGCCCCGCGGTTTCACCCGCATGGTGATGGATGATGACGATGTTGATGAAAATTATCCTATGTGTTAATTCAGCGCTCCATCTACCTCCATGTCAAATTTCATCTAAATTGGGCCAGCCATTTGAGCGTTAGAGAATAACAAACATCCATTCATCCATAAATACAAACTTTCACGTCTATGAGTAAGATCAAACGAAACTAAACAATATCCCCATTCCCGTCGCCTGTCGATAAGCTATATCGAGGTCATTTTCAAAGCTGACAAGACATTCGTGAAAATTGATTAAATAGACGATCTCAAACGTAATTTAACAGTTCCATGCTAGGGTTATCGTTATAATCGTAAAAGCTTATCGAATTTGTCTACCGATCGTTTAATTTTGTTACTTACTTGCAATGATTGACAAAAGATCGATATAGCTAGTTTTTTCGAAGTATGACGAATTCAAGACTCAAATTTTCGATCGGTTAGTTTGGTACTTGCACTGCAGTTCCGGGCGCGGGCTGTGGCCCGTGCTCGCCGCAGTGCACAGAGTGACTCCCAAAAGAAGAACTCCAAATAAGTTCGGAACTTGTCGGAGACTATTTCCGGTAAATATTACGCGAGTCCTAGACGGTTTTAAAGCATAATTATGAACATAACTCGCGATAGTTTATATATTCGCACAAAACTAAACCAGCGCTGCTGGTAGGGTCACAATATGTTACTATGTGTAGCAGCACACCAGTGATTCTGCAGAAGTAAACTGCTCATATACCAGTTAAATACACTCTTTTTTACCGACTACCAAAAAAAGGAGCAGGTACTCTAATCGACTATTTTTTAAAATGTTTGTTACCTCATAACTTTCGACTAGGGGAACCTATTCTCAAAACTTTTTTTTGTTTTAAAGCTAGTGCTTCCCGTGTGGTCCCATTTAAATTTCAACAAATTTAGTTCAGTAGTTTTTGAGATATACTCCAATAACTGAATAGAATGGAAGTCGGTATTAAATTTTTCAAATTGTAAACGTATGTTTCCGAGAATATATAGTATTACAATACATTGCATTTCTGTATGTTTACAGGAACGGGCAGACGCAACGCATACTTAGTCTTTTACCAAAAGTAATGTGTGTAGACAGACATAATAATACGAAATTAGGATGTCTAGTAGGTAACTGTAGAACTGGACGAATGAAGGATATATTGCAGCATTGTAATGAAATGAAATAACATCTTTAATATTATTTTGACGATTTAACTTATGCGGTAGATATAGCCACTGCAACACCGTTATTAACTAAAACAAAAGATTTATGAATGAAAGTGACGTAATTAACGTCTTCGGTCAGAGAAGGGATAGTCAAGTATCTCGACAGGTTTTGTGACCTTCCGGGCCACTTTACGTAAGATAAACCGTTAAAGCAATACAGGGTTATTGGTAAGTCGGCCTGTTCCCGTTAAGGGTATGTAGTTTACATCGCTTCTGACTGATTTGTCTATGTAACACCCTATCCTAAATCAAACCATTTTCGAGATATTTTAATTTAATTTAAATATGTAAGCCTTTTTATTAAGTACTAATATTATTTGATTTTACATGTAAAATTAAATGCTATAGGACCTCATTAAAACTGCAGTCTTCGGATGATGCTGAAGCATACAGGCTGCTCAACAGACGAATATGAAAGTCCTAGCGACACGACGTCTGGAACTTTAATACAAATCGTATTAAAGAGACGATAGAGCGGAAAAAGGCTCCAAAGTGTTTGAAAGAGACATGTCTATTGGGAAAAGCCAGTTGATGAAGCTGAAGAGAGAAGACGGCAGTGTAGCGTCGACCAAAGCAGAAGTGCTAGGAGAGGTCGAGAGTTTCTACGAACAGTTATACTCTTCGGTCGCTAAACCTGTTAGCAGCTCGGCCAAAGACCCAAGAGCCAAGCTGTATCGACATTATACCGAAGATATCCAATGGTTCTATATTCTAGAAACATCACCCTGAAAAGGCACCAAACGTATATTGAAAATGTAACATACCCAAACTTACCAATCGTAAACTTACCTTTGCTGTTCTCACCTGAGAAAACCACATCTTCCACACCTGTAAACCTGGAAGGCGTCGACCTGACCGATTTGAAGCTCCTGGCATTGGCGCTAAAGAAAAGTTACAGTGATAGTGAAAATAGTGAAAGTGAAAGGGCAATTATTGAAGTGCGTAGCATAAACGTTTGGACTCTTGGAGTCTACATCCTTATTTTTGTAATTCTGTGTTTCTTATTATATAAATATCACTCAAAATTATTTTCATGTGTTCGAAGTTCCCCAAAAGAAGAGAACTTCGAACTTAAGGAGGGAAGAGTTAAGTCTGTCGACTCTACGAATCTCACGTGTCAGCGTTCTATATTCTAGAAACTGATACGCTGACTCAACAGACTTGGCTGATAAGCCCATCCGCTGTCACGGTTGTCTGATGTCAGACTCTAGATTTTATTTAGAATTAAGTTAGTCTTATTAAAGCTTTTAAAGACATTAGACGTCTTAAACAAATAAATTGTATTTTTAAAAGCTCCTCCCGCTCGCACCCGACTTGACTACTTAGACCGTATAAAAACTTATAAACAATAAAACAATTAAATTCAAATATCTCGAAAACGGTTAGATATAGTATAGGGTGTTGCATATTCAAATCAGTCAGAAACGATGTAAACTACACGCCTTTAATGGGAATAGGTCGACTTACCGATAACCTTGTATTAATAAAACTGACGAACGTTCTATTAATCGAACTATACGTTAATCGCAACGAAAAAATATGAAATTTAATACTTTAAATAAGCAATTCTTGTTTACAATATTGAATTTATATTGTATTCATATATTGTATCCAGGTGGTTTAGGGGGCGAAAATCAATTTAGCTTGGTTTAAATTTTAGAAAACGTCGTTTTAGCTGTATTTTCAGAAATGAAAACTACAATTTGTTCGTTGCGTTCAAACTAGATGGCGTAACAGTCGCATTGAAAAATCCTGAATCGCGATGACAAGATTCTCACGCAACAACAACCAAATTTTGTTTGTTGCGTTAACTAGATGGCGTAACAGTTGCTTTGCAAAATCCTGAATCGTGGTGACAATATTCTTACGGAACGTGTTGCTATTTTGTTTTCGTATCTAAATCGGGCAAAGCTTGGTCATCCAGTTACTGCAATTAATAATGTAACACAGGAGAATGGCAGTCACTGCTATGTAGGCATACATTGGTACCAACTCGGCCTATTACTGGTTCAGTCTGGTTCCAAAACCAGCGCTGGTCTTTCGTTGTCTGTCACCACTCTATGACGTCACGCAGATTTATACAACAACAGCTTCAAAGTAGCAAATAAATAACACTACAACCGTTTAGATAACCAATAGCTAATAACTAGCAGACCAATAAGAAATAAACAATTCAATCAATGTCCGATAATCCATGTAATCATAATCATAATCAGCCCATTTTGTTCCCACTGCTCAGTTGAATAATGCCACTAGCGATCACCCACCCGAGTCCTGACCGCAGCAAGCGTTGCTTAACTTGTTGATCGGTTGAGATCGCCAAGTTGAGCTCCGCTACGAGCGCTTCCCATTTAATAGCTTTGTTATTTCCAGGGTCCAGTACAATCCGTGTATCCAATTGTGTACTGCTGGGACGTTATGGATCGGAATGAGTATTTGATCTGCATTAAGTACTTTTATTGGTATGCTTGTGATCCCATATACATGATAGACACATTTCTACATATAGTGCACAGGTACATACTTTCCTTCCTATATACGTATTGCTTTCTATTATTAATAGTTCTTAACAATCTAATTGACAATCCGTGTCAGACGCATCATGTCCGATCATTGAATTCTTTATCTATCTACATATATATAAAAAATACCCCTATTTCTCCTGGTCACGCTATAACTTAAGAACGCATGGAACAATTTTCATAACGCTTTTTTTGTTATGTTATTTACTGTCAGGAGACGGTTCTTATGAAAGAAAAGCCAAGAATAGAGGGGAGGTTATGACGAGGCCGAAGACCAAGCCTATTACGCAAACGAAGTCGCGGGCAGTCGCTAGTGTTATATGATATTAACCGTCGTTACCGTTGCGTTACCGTTTATATGTCCATCTCCATGAACGGACATATAAAACAGCTTGACACCATTATCAAACCGAAAGAAGATTTTTTTGAAATACTTAAGTACCTTTCTTATTGATGTTGCAACCTTTTATAAAGTTAAAAAAATATTTCAAAGCACTAACGCCTGCGTAGCGAGACTAAATATTACACTTTTAGAGTGAAAAAATCACATCCTTGGACGGGATTCGAACCCGCGCCGCGTCTTCCAACAATTCGTGTCAGACGTCATGATTAACTAGGCCCCCGAGGCTCACCGTCCGAGCATCGAATTTTAACGCTATATGTTTTTAAGCACTTATAACAGTTTAAACGTCTCCCTGTGGGTCTAGAAGGAAATTTTGTGTAAGTGTAACGTAATCGTATAGATGACGTATTCAGTAAAAACCATAAGTTATCTATGTCACGGCTAAGCGTAATCGGTAAACGCTAAATCTTTTTTTGTTGTGTTTATTAATATGAGAAGGTACCTATGAAAGAAAAATCCAGAAAAGATAGAAGGTTATGGTGAGACCGAAGGCCGAGCCTACTACGCGAACGAAGTCACGGGCAGTCGCTAGTACATATTATATAAAAATTATCCCCTATTTCTCCTGGCTACGCTATAACTTGAAAACATCTTTACGGATTTCATTCATATTTTTTGAAAATGTTTTCTAATACCTCGTAGAAGGTAGGAGGTAAGTTGGAAGATTATAGTGAGGCCAATGGTCGAGCCTACTACGCGAACAAAGTCACGGGCAGTCGCTAGTACATATTATATAAAAATAAACCCCTATTTCTCCTGGCCACGCTATAACTTGAAAACTTCTTTACGGATTTCATTCATATTTTTTGAAAATGTTTTCTAATACCTCGTAGAAGGTAGGAGGTAAGTTGGATGATTATGGTGAGGCCAATGATCGAGCCTACTACGCGAACAAAGTCGCGGGCAGTCGTAAAGTAGTTTAATATATTTATAATAATCTAAGCTCTAATGTAGTGGAGATTATAGATTAATATGAAAATTTATCGAAATGCTATTTTGAATTCTAAATATTGAGCTTTGGCGAAGAATTAAAACTAGAAGTAGGCAAGCATATATTTATTACAACATTTAAAAATTGCCGTTTGCTGTTCATGCCATACAGACAATGATATCACGATAGTACGAAGGGACATCAGCGAAATACCATTTAACCGGTAATACAAGGATACCTAGTCCTGTTCATGTACATATACCTTTACACCACTGTATAGCGTAAACATAGTTGGTTAATGATCAAAAGTCATTAAAATTAATTTATTGGTTAAAACAGGCAAGTAACAGACAAAGCTCTGCGACGTGAATTCCTTCCAAAGTCAGCGTTTTTGATCGTTGTAGATTTTCTAGCGCTGATTCCTTTCTTCCGGATCACATCAGATAATGACTGTCCGCCAGTGTTGCTTTGGCCAAACCTGCTAGCATTCACAGAGTTTTTCTTGTAAGTTACATCACATGTTATAAACAATTTATATTCAGCCCATTATGTTCCCACTGCTGAGACTCGAGCCTTACTCTCAGAGAGTAAGGCTCGAGGAGATCAGGTTATCATACTACTACTAGTACAAGCTCTGCCTAGTTAAGAACATGAAGACCATGTGTGATATTGTAAAAAAAAACATCTATTAGAATATCTGTGAATTACTGATCATCAAGTGCAAATACTTAAAATATTTTTTTTATATATAATTTACGTCAAGTCTAATAATAAAAAAAGTGCAAATAGGTGCAAATGGTAGCTGTCACTAATAAAAATAACGTGCTGGTACTTCTTAAATGTGAACGAAGCTTTAGGCATATATATCTTTAGAGAACTAGCAAAAAAATTTCGTAATTGTGTCGTAATTATATCGATGACGTATACAGTGCAAATTTTGATTTATCTGGACCACAGTTGTCCTAGATAAATGATAAATTGTACTATATACGTTAACGATACGATTACGTTACACTTACGCAAAGTTTCGTGCTAGGCCCGTAGAATGACCTGGAGCCGTTCGGTTGGAACAATATCGTTTGTGCAGAAGTCCATGAAACACCAGATGAAATACACTGGCTTATTGTATCATTAAATAATTCCAAAGCAGTAGGGTATGGGTACATGGCTGTTGAAAAGGTGCGCTATCGCAATATCACCTGTGATTAGTCGCATTATCAACCTTTCTTTTGTTGAAGGACCTTTGATCCAGAACGACCCAAATCATCGATAATCAAACCTCTTCATAAGAAAAGTAATAATAAAGATGTTAATAATTACAGGCCAATAACGCTAATTCAAATACTTTCTAAAGTGTTTGAAAAAGCTTAAAAGACTGTTAGATTTCTTGGACAAATTTGAGATTTAAACACCAAATCAATACGGATTTCGTAAAAATAGATCAACTTCGTTGGGGATTATACGGTGGCTATGTTTCTCGATATGAGTAAGGCGTTCGATTTTGTGCACCTTGGCAAACTACTATCAAAGCTTTACAAATATGGAATCCGTAGATCTGCTTACAATTGGTTTTATATTTACTTAAAAAATATAAAACGGAGAAATCAATTTACAGATCAGAGTTTAGGATTAGCGAGTCTGGAGTTCCACAAGGAAGCATTCTCGGTCCTGTGCTCTTTTTGCTATACATTAATGATTTACCATCTGCTACGCAATATGAAATGACACTGTTTCCTGATGACACCACAATTGTCATTAAATGTAAAGGCAAATATAAACTTCAGACTGAAATTAATAAAACAATTGAAAATGTAATGGGTTGGTTGAATAAAAATAATCTGAAAGTAAATATATCTAAAACCAAAATGATACAATTCTGGACGGTTAATTTTAAACATCTTACTATTAATGCTAATTACAAGTTTATACAAAATTTTTGCAGTATGGTCTCATTATCTGGGGCAACTCTGTGAATCCTTCCGAGCACAAAAAATTGCAATCGGGCAATTTGTGGCACTCACTATCTAGAACCCTGTAGTATATTTAAAAGTTTGAAATTTATAACTCTCCCATGCCTGTACATAAAGCAGTTAGCACTTTTTGTCAAAACAAATTCTGATCTTTTCGCAAATCATCAGGAAACTTAGATCGAAATTAAAACAATCGTTTATGTCACCAAACTGTAAGCTGTCCTAAAAAATGTACATTTCATAGCCGTTAAAATCTTTAATAATCTAAAGATACAATGAAAGATTTGTGTCTTGACATGTTTAAATTTAAACTACATAAATGGTTATTAGACAACTGATTCTATCCTGTTAATGATTTAAATAAAATTTATCAAGTTTGTAAAATTGATACAATTAATACGGTAGTGTTGCTTTATTAGACATTGCACATTGCATATTTTTATTAAATTATATAAAATAAATTGACATGTAAATTATTTTGACATTGGAATGAATGATGAATATTTATTTTTATTAATATAAATTTATAATAAAATTCTATTATAAAATTTGTATGCTATGTTAGCAAAAACATGTTCAGACATGTTACCTACATAACATCTGTAAATGTACTTACCATGTTTTGATGCAAATAAATGTTTATGATTTATGATGTACGATGTATACAAATCTCTATACAGATAAATAATTGATAAATACACTTAATTATGAGGGTATGTGCATACTGACGTATTTTAATACTTTTCAGAATTTATAGAGTTATGGAGTACTTTTCCCTCGCAACAACTCATTCGTTTTGGAACTTGGTGACTGGATTTACGATACTTACAATGTGCACAATTAACTGCTTCTCTTGCTTCTGGCTACTGCTTACCAAATACGGCCTATGTAGTATTTGCAAGGATGATAACCATTATGATTGGAGAAATAACTTCTTTAATAAGGTACTTTTTTTTAATCAGTTTAAAGTAAACTATCGACCCATTATATATACAGTGGGCCTAGCACATACATTTACGTAAATGTAACCTTATCGTATTCTTAACGTATACATACCTATACAATATGAGCTATCTGTGCCACACTTGTACAAGACAAATGAGAGTTTTTACTGTATGCTTCCAGGATACGATGACACTTTTGCCACTTCCATCGTTTGTATTCTTTAAAATCCTTATCTCAATTTTATAATTTTAGATTATGTAAATAAACTTGGCTAATAGAAAAAAACACGGAATAGTTTTCAACACATTCCAACACGCCAAATAGGCTAATCCAGATTCGTAGACGAATACGATGGTCCAGAGTACTATAGAAAGTGACCGGCTTTTTATTATAGTCCCTAAGTCTGTCCGAAATTTTTTACACAGTCTAACCAATGTCATAGTCCTATGACCAACAAACTGGGCCGATAAATTAACGTGCCTACCAAAGCACTGCAGGCTTCATCGGTCTTATCATCATCATCAATTTATCAACATTCTCTCAGTGTAGGGAAAAAATAATAAGCATTTTTCAGCAGGAGAGATTGATATGGATTCAGAGCATATAATATAATCGTATATAAATACTTTTTGACCCAGCGAGCGAAGCGTCTCTTCTTTTTTTTGAAAATTGATTTTCATCTGTCCGTATGTTAAGTTGTATGATCGTCTTCATGTACAATTTGCATTTATCAACCAATCTTGACGAAACTTAGTGCAAGTTTGCTGTAGTACTATGTATTAAACGATTTTGATAAAATTTGGTACACACATTAGGTATTTGACTTTAAAAAGGAATTTTGATTATCAGTAGGCATAATTGGTCAAGTGGTTTCCGTGGTAATAGATTGCGAAGTACTGCGAAAATTTGTACTGTTCGCAGAACTACTAGTATTTAGATTATTTTAATATCTAATGCGATCTTATAATTTAAACTTGCTTAATAAAATAGGTTCACTTATGTTATTACACATAAAAGTAGGCGCTTTATAAAAAAATAATATTAATAATATGGCACAACATCCACACAAGATCCACACAAGATCAAACTACCAAAAGCAGGCAGAGCCTGTACTATGGTAAGCTGATTACTTATATACATACATTTATACATATACAGACCCAAACACAGGTAAAACAGACGTGTTCATGCGTAAAAATGTTTGACCAGTCCGGGGATCGAACCTGGGACCAGCAGCTCAAAAGGCAGGCTCGTAACCAATGTTGCCCACCGGCCAGTCTACACAAAGAGTATTCGTATGTAAATGTGCATGAATTTATATTCATGCACTCTCACAGAGTTCCAGTATCTGTGGATTCATGAAGACGGTCCGTGTAACATAAAGCAGGAGGGAGTCACGTTTTAAAACCCAATTGATTAATTCAATGAAATTCGATTTTGAGGGAATATTGTTTATCAGAATATTATCACCATAGTTATACGTTTTTAAAAGGAACATAATCTAAACATCTGCTTATTCCCATTTTATATTATCTAGACCGTTGCCACGAATCTAAAGATAATTCTTGTAAAAATATTTGTTAATGTTTATTAAATAAGGTGTGTTCTCAAAAAAAAAAAACACAGGACGTCATACTCGCCTCATGTTATTTTGTGCGTAACTGAGTAGAAACAATTAGGATTTTTAGGTTAATTAATCTAATCTTATTTTCAGCACAATGAAGCTGACCAATCATTAACAACATACGTATATGGAGTGATATATATCTACGGGTATTTGACAAATAAACACTTGGATAGCGCAAACCCATTTACATTACTAGAATGTGTTATTGCATTGGTTCTTATCATTTTTGGGTATCTATTAATATTATTTATTGTTTTGCCAAAACTATTCGCAGAGTCAATATTAACACTTCGAAGAATTGCTACCGGATACCTTCATGTGAAGCGATTAATAGAAGAAACTAAAAGAAGAAATCCCTTACCAAACGCTCACATATACGTCGAAAATTTCCTGACGGTAATTTGGAGGAAACGTAGTGGTATTAGCTATATTCCTGATGTAATAACGGAACTACCTCGTTACTTGCGCCTCGAAATCAAACAAGATTTAAGCTGGCCTTTATTTTACCACAGCCCAACTCTTAGAAAGAGAACAATACCTTTTAAGAGATATCTATGTGATTATGTTACACAAGAATTCATATTACCAGGTGAAAAGTTTTTTGCTGGTCCACACAGTCATTCGAATCTTTACTACATTAAATCTGGAGTAGTGCAAATTCTTTCTGGAGATGAAGGAATAACACCTATGTTATCTGTAGGTAGCGGAACCATTCTGGGTGACATTAGTTTTTTTGTACCCCCGTTCCACAGAAAAGTAATTATTAAATGTCTTACATATTGCGATGTTTTAATCTTGACACGACGTGATTATATAAGAGCGTTGCATAAACATCCAGAGGATCGACGTCAAGTGCTAAAACTAACAAAAGATAGATTAAAACACGCTAAGAGACTGTATAACTGTAAACTAAATGTCAAAGGTCTTGACAGAGCCGAGGATGAAGGAATTGCTTGGCTTAAAAGACGATGGTGGGAAATATCACACTATTTAAAACTTTGGAATGCAAAAGTTCATAAGGATCATGCGAAATGTGAATTACCGCCAGAAGAGTCTATTTACCATTGCGCTAAATATATTGGTCAACTAGTTCTTTGCACTAGTGCCCAGTTGCAAACGAAATCGCTGTTTACAAATGTATCATTTCCTTGGATTCTTGTACCTAATTCTCCTTTTATTGTAATGTGGCGCAAAATAGTTATGGTCACTGTATTTCTCGTATTGATCATGTACCCTCCGAATATTACAAGGCGCGAAATTCCAACTTGGTTCAGATTCATTCAGGTTTGGACAGATTTGATATACGTAGCTGATATTGGCGTATCTCTTCTGACTGCTGTGACGCTGGGAGAAAGCTCAGCAGCAAATTTTGCTTACGTAATGTTTACACGATGCAAAACTTTACATTTCAATTTGGATTTGCTTTCGACCATATGGATTGAGTACTTTTTTATTGTGATAGGAAAGCCTGAGTTTTTTAATTTGGCTCAATTTAATAGACTCATAAAAGTATACATGCTGTTTTTTGGATCGTATATCCACTGGGATGTAAAAAGAAACCCACTAGTTAGTGTGTTCCTAAGAGTGAGTCTAGCTAACTTCTGTTTTTGGTATATTAGCGCCTATATTATTTACATATTAGACAATCATGTACAAAGTGTAACTACGGGTTATTTCTTCGGGGACAAGCACTGTAAATATTTAAATAAGAAGGGTCAATGTGATCCAGGCAGTGAAAATGTACTAGGTGTTGCTGTATCGTTCCTGGTGGAAAGTTTTATTTTTTCTAATATCGGCACTAACTCATTGACTGACATGTACATCTCAGGACCCTTTACAGTCGTTTATTATTTTGTCAATATTTACTGTAAAAGTGTTTTTATTTCAACGGTATATTTAAGATACTTAGATGTAACAAACTATCAAAACTTTGTGTCAAATTTGAGAAGATATTACAAACATTATAAAATTCATAATGATTTGCTCAGACGATTGGAGAGATATTTGTTATGTCATTGGAAGTATTACCAGGGACAAGATGTGTTGCATCCAAATATATTGAAAAATGAGCGTTATGAAATATACTGGAAAGTTCAAGGAGAGGTGGCGGAGAAAATTATCGGCGAATCAAAAGCATTTGAAAGAGCTGATCCCGGACTTATAAGAGATCTTGCATGCGCTGCCAAATTTTTGGTATTACCAAAAAAATCGACGATATTTCTGTTTGGTGTGCATTGTCAAAATGTGACATGGATTGTGCAAGTAAGTGTAATATCGCGGCACGAAAGATGAGACTTGACGAGTGTCAGTAGTGGGGAGCTTGCGTAGGTGCAGTCGTGTACAAAATAGTTTTTCATAATTTGTATGTAAATTCAGTGATATTTTGATTACATTCGGAATCGAATGTAGCACTACTGTAGTAAAATTCTTATTCATAAGATGGCAGTTCATTGTAACATGGAAGTTATAAATACATATTGGCGCTTACACTTTAGAAAATTCATCTATATCGGTCAAAAGTTTAGACCTTACACTTTTTTCCAGGCGTGCTAAAAATTGGCAGACTGGGAACTATTTGCTTTCTTCGCAGTTATGTTTGCAGTAATTTATATTGTTTTAGATGCGGCCGCTGTTCGCATTTGTACCGGCTTCAAATTATGTACACATTATTTTGCTTCTTATTACCTAATATATGTGTACATGTCATAAACCACCTCCTTGCTTTGTCTTCCTTATGTTTACTTCGAAGCATAATCAAATAATTTCACAAAGTTGCACTTGTATACAACACCATTATAAGCAAAGTAAAAATGTGTAAAAAGCGGTTGCATTCATCAGTACTACGGAGTTGAGCGGTGCGTGTGCGGGGCGAGGAGAACATAAAGAGACTAACGCGCATGCGCAGCGCCATAGTGCGCCTACCGCGCTCCTTCCACCGCCCCGATTACATCCGATCTCTTCTTGCCTCACACCTCATTCCGCTAAAGAGACCTATAAATCGCCTACTGCGCAAGCTGAACCACGTGGTTTCTCAAGTGTCATCTTTGGTGACACGAATATACAAATATTTTGAATATGTTTTTCAATCGACTTTCAAAAAAGGAGAAGGATAATGCTACTATATTTTAGTTATGTATGTTTCTCTTTTTTAAATTCTCTATCTTCAATATCAACAACTTTAAGCTTCAACTTTTTTCTATGTGATCCGGTTTTTATTATCCTTCTTCTTCTATGCTTTGAATGGCGTTGTTTATCATGTGGTCCCATCTAAATTTGATTGTGATCCGACCATTTATTATTTTATAATAATTTATCATCAACATCGGATCTTAATATATTGAGTAGGTATCTTTAATAATAGAATGGTTATAATATTCGGTTACATATTTAGCAACGATTTATCCTTCTTAGAAACCATATCTATTGGATCAATAATACAGGTTGACTCTTTTTAATAAATCATTCGGGTAGATTTTCGTCAAAAGTATTTAAAAATAACAAGATAGGTATTGTTTTTTAAAACCTCGATTCTTAAAAATCGAGGTCATGACTCTTTTACGACCTTTCTCTAACTCTCGTGGTTTCAGACCTCACCATCACCACCCTTTTCAAAAAATCAACCTATATTATACTCAATACCCAAATTTTTGTAATATTTCAATTTCCACTAGAAAATTGTTTCATCATTCATCATTCATTGTGTTTTTTCGTATTAGTTTGGCTTAATACGGTGACCAGTACTTACAAAAATAATTTCTACTGTTTCTATACACAATTTGGAACATAACGTCATGTTAAACATTTAAACGTTACTATTTACGATTCCAAGTTAGCGTCGAGTTTGTGATCTATCGAGTTCACAGAATATGGATCGACCGCTGACGTCAATAGAAACGTAACTACAGCTGGACTGTTGTTCAATAGCAGAATAAGAAAACGTATAAAAGTCGCTGTTCAGTTACAGATCGATTGTATTTTAGTTAGTGGAATCGGCCCCCTGGTGAAATTAGGAATAAACAAGTAGCTAATTTCAGGGCCACGTGAAATGTGAATACCACAACGAGGACGGAGAATTAATGAAGGAATTTTATGGAGCAGGTTCCATGCTCTCTGATAGTTCTGTGTTTATGGGCAATGCATCTTTAAGAACTTACGCTGCTTATACCGATTGCGAAGTAAGTGTTCCAATATATATAATACAAAAATGAATCTCTTGATCACGCCATATCTTGAGAACGACTTGACTGATTTAATTCTTTCTTTTTCTATTTTGTTTCTTTTAATACAAAGATGGTTTAGGAAATAAAAACACCATCAACATTCAGCAGCTAGTTCCTTCCTCAAAAGCCGGCAACGCATCCTCGAGACCTCTGGTAATGCGGATGTCCGTGGGCGACGGTGCTCACTGACCATAATGTGAGCCGTCTGCTCGTTTGCCAATTTATCCCATAAAAATGTACTTGTATGTAATGTACTGTTTAATGTTCCGTATGGCAAAACAAAAAAAAAAGATATTTGCGATATTAATACGAGTATCAAGTGATTTGTAAATATAAGGCAATGAACCGGTTATCCTTTTAGACATCAATCTCATTTGACAACTATCGTGCTAATTGAGCATTTGAAAACGTATTTAAAATACAATAAGGAACAGTAAAATGTTATTTTAACATCAGTCAGTTTAGGAAATCGTTTTTAATTACCGATAACGTCCTGGTTGAATAAAATGGTAGACTCTTTTGAATAGACTGACTTCAAAAATACCAGATATAATATAGACAGTATTTTACAATTACAGAAACAGACTTAAAAGCTGCAAAAACAAATTCTTAAAAACTCTCTTAACCATAACTTATCAAATTCCACATATATATTCCTTTTTCTCAAACTTTCGAACACAGAACACTAACACAAACATGTGGTGACGCCAGTACAAAAGCGGCAGCCGTTAAAAATATGAATTGGTTATATTAAAACGCTATATTAAAATAATAGGTTGTTTTGACCAGCTGGCATATTTTTTACTATCATTGACTTAATTACGTTCAGTGTCGTAAGAAAAATAAAAAAAATCGTGTGTCTGAACATGTCTCACAAAACAAAACAAAATTTTTTAGCCATTAGCGTTCAGAGCACTCATGTTCACAAAGAAGTATTGGTAACCGCTTACGTTGTCGTGTGTCGGGTCGCCATCTTCCCTCAAATATGCTTGAGGAAGACGATGGCCGGCATGTCCTTCCGCATGGAACAGTCCAGGAGGAGAAGAGTGTTTGCGGATACCGGTCTGGTTGGAATGCTAATGAATGCCTTATTCAGTTATATTTAATAAAAAATTAGGTTTAGTCGATGTCACCCTATCACCATAGTATGCTACGATGTAGTTTCTGAAAATTCTTCCATAAATACGGTCAAGAAAAATAAAAATATAAGTTCTAAATTTTAATTGTAAAAAACACTGCAACTTCGCCATATGTTTTAAGAACTCAAAAAATGTAATAAATTGTTTTTGACTCGCATAAACTAATAATATTTTCAATCAATAAAATTTATATTTGGTCCAAAAAATCGAACGCAATAAACCAAGAAGAACGCTTACGTAAGTTGTATTCGAAATCAATCCCTGATGAGACTAGAAGATGAGCCTTCAGCAGGGGTTGCGGTTAAATTATGATATTAGGTGAATGCTTGATCTCTGTGCCTAAGGTGAAGCGTAATAGGGCCCAGCAGTAGACGTGGCCTCGAGCTTGTTTCGTAACCTAATTACCTACACAAAAAAATATAATTAGGTTGAAAAAAAAAAAAATTACTATGAGTATGACGGTTTCGTTTAGTTACTAATAAAGACATTGAAAAAATATAGTAAAAATACTATGCACGGCGTGAGTATCTTTTTTTTGCTTTTTTTTATTAGGAGAGGCTACAAACACTAGGTGCACCTGGTGTTCATGCTTCAAACCAGAATATAGTATAGCAAACATTACTGCTTCACGGTTGAAAAACGTATTTTGACAGTACTTGTCCATGCGAACGCATTCACAAATAGTTATACTGCTCTAAATGTGTGTAAAATGTTAGTGAAAATATTATCTGAGATTCTCGATTATATCACAAAAACATTGCTAAAGTATGACGATGGCAGAATAATGCAAGTGAAATACAATTACGCGCGTTACTCTTAATACACTAAAACGAATTTGGTAAATAACTTTACAAAGTTAATCTTTAACCAAAATAACTTTGATAAGCAGCTTAAGTGAATATTAAAAGGTGTGTTTTAAATTTCATTATTAGATCTTAATTTAGTTTTTTGGCTGTTCCTTAACTTTTTGAAGCTGCAAACTATTATGTTAACTATAACATTATACTATTAACTATGGGGTGGAACCACGGATTTAGGAAGGGAGGAAATGTGTTGAAAAGTCGTGGCACGTATCACAGCAATAAATTCAGGAGAACTTGTTGGCTAAATCTTAAATATAGGCGCACCAGTGTGTAGCATATTCATTTCGACATCTATTGCTGGTAGCGAGCGATATGAAGTAGTTGGTGTAAGTAGCTAATGAGAGCGTAGCATTCAGTGTAAAACTTATGAGTTTATTATTCCATTTGTAGGTGTGAAGTGCAGTGAGGATGCGTAATTAAAAAACTGCGACACGCAATTCGGTAGAATAAATGCTTCGAGCCATATCCCTTCCCTTTCTAAATGTGGGTGGAACACACATTTATATCTCTAGGTAGAGTTTATCGGTGTGCTCAATCATGGATTTTTTCAGATCGTCTACATAAGAAGACGTGACTTTTTTCAAATAGTTAAACAGTACCACAACGAATGGTCATACATGTCCAGGTGTATTTCTGAATTCGGACCAATATTTGAAGAAATGTTAGATAGTTACGCGAAGAAACATAGAGACGTATGTAAAAACATTATCTTCTTGCATATTACATGTGAATGTAGGCTACTTGTAGAATCAACAATATTATATTTCAACTATTATTATTCTTTTATAGTATCAACGTGGATTAAGAGAACGCATATTTCATGCAAGAAGGTCAACCTCTGTTAAGAAATCTATTGGAAACATAGAACTTAGACCAACTCGTACTATGGCTGTACAATATGATTTTTGGATTTACCCCAAATCAAAGTTAGTGTAAAGCTATTGTAAAATTTTATAGATAAGTTTTCTTGCCAGTTTTAATGAGTCGAATCAGAAAATCCGTAGATGAACGAAAATCACCAACATAGCCCAGAAGATTAGCCAGTTAAAGTGTCAGAGGGCAGGGCACATAGCACGCAGGACAGATGGCCGATGGGGCTGAAAAGTTCTAGAGTGAAGACCATGGACCGGCAAGCGCAGCGTAGGTCGTTCACCAATAAGGTGGACAGACGACCTGATAAATGTCAATGAACTGCTTAATTGCCTTGAAAGGACTTTTCCACATGTAGGTGTAACCGGGCGACACCGGATTATTCCTCAAATAGGGGCGCTGACACACCACACCTCGTGTATTCACAATTGCTTATTATTCCTCAATAGCTTTATTGCTTCAACATTAGGGTTAATAATTAGAATGGCTCTTAGAACCCTGCCTCACCATTTCCCTGTGTAGACACGGACTCCCCATGTCGCAGGACGACGTTGGATGCAGACCGCTCCCAACTGGTCCTTTTGGAAAATTATGGGGGAGGCGTATGTTCAGCTATGGACATTCTGTGTCTCTGAGATGTAGAGTGTAGAGCTAAATGGTCTAAACTTGTAAATATAAATGTGCCGTAGGACATAGAAATTATAATATTATTCCAATTTTTTTCATAACGCTTTTGCAATTAAATGAGTATATCAAGTGTTATCAGGTTTATATATCGGGTTTTTTATACTTTGTTACAGTTTCATGAAATTCTGGCTGCCATTCAGAGCGATAGTAGCCACTGTATCCATTGTTAGCGCAGTATTACAAGGTACGAGTATGTGCCAGATTTCTATTTAGTATATTTGTTTAAATGTTAGCGTTTACAATATATTTTAGAAAATGTCTAAAATATCATACATCCTGAAAAATAAAGTCGATTGACAAGACACTGGCTATTATAAAAAAAAACCTTGATTGAACCACGATAGCTATGGAGCTGAATTGTAATTAGTGCAAAATGACAACGATGACATAAGATGAAAATACCGGAATTGAATTTATTTCCGAATTTTGTACATATTTGGTTATTCTGAATTAACTAAATGACTTATTAAAATAAGATTTTTGGTGTTTTATATTAAAAACATATACATGATAAATTATGTTTACAATATTTTGCGGCTTTTCGTTCTGAACACGAATTGACCAATATGTAATAAATAGTGGTGAAAAACACGAAGAGAAGCTAGAAGTAAATAACTACCTAGGAATGTATCTCTACGATAGTTAATTTATTGATATTAATTTCGAAGATGATCTAATTAAAAGTTTTATATATGCGACTGCGGAATTTTTGTGTGCGGACATAAATGTATATTACTTTTAGTATAATCTTTTAGTTTAGCTGGATTTAACCTAAACTTTGCTGATTACATTTCTATAAAATATATATTTGTACACATGTTTTTATGAACTCGGTTTCATGTCTGTCTTTTTAGACGTTCAGTATACATTTTGCAACAGTAAATTAATTAATTAGTTCTGTACGAGTATTCATTACTAATCCTTATTCTACTAGTCTGATTAAGATTGCTAGTACAAAAAACACTATTGCACTATATTAAGGGGGCCTACACCCTATTAACCCTTTGCGTCCCAGACTCGTGAATTTACGTGCGTTTCATTCATACATCTTTTGTTTTATTTATCACTGTATAGAAAGGGTTAAGGGGTTCCTACAATATTATTTAAAAAGTAATATTCTAATGTTATTTTTAAAATCATTAAAACTTACAATTCCTCACATAAAATTAAGAATATAAAAAATATATTGTAACTAGTAGTATACCGATACTTTCAATCCTCCAAAAGTTATTCAATTCTGTCATCTTCGAAGGCAAAACGTGGCACAAGAGCGTGGTGGTGCTCTTCCTTAAAAAAGGTGATAAAACCTTATTGAAGAGTTATAGGCCCATGTCGCTCTTGTGCCGCGTGTACAAGCTGTTTTCGAGAGTCATCACGAAACGTCTCGCACGCAGGTTTGATGAGATCCAGGCTCCTGAACAAGCCGGTTTCCGAAGAGGCTTTAGCACCGTAGACCACATTCATACACTACGGCAGATCATACAGAAGACCGAATAGTATAATCAGCCACTGTGTCTAGCGTTTGTGGATTACGAGAAAGCCTTCGATTCTATCGAGAAGTGGGCCATACTGCAGTCCTTGCAGCGATGCCAAATTGACAATAGGTATATCGAAGCGTTGAAGTGTTTATACAGCAAGGCCACTATGTCAGTCCGATTACAGGACCAGAGTACAGAACAAATTCCATTGCAGAGAGGTGTAAGACAGGGAGACGTCATCTCTCCGAAACTATTCACTAACGCATTGGAGGATGTTTTCAAACTTTTGGACTGGAAAGGATCTGGCATCAACATTAATGGCGAATACATCACTAACCTTCGTTTTGCCGATGATATAGTTATATTGGCGGAGTCGCTCGAGGATATCGACACCATGCTCAACGACCTCAGTAGAGCTTCCCAACAGGTTGGTCTTAAGATGAACATGCATAAGACGAAAATCATGTCCAATGTCCATGTTCCACCTATATCGGTAATTGTTGGAAACGATACACTCGAGGTTGTAGACGAGTACGTTTACCTGGGACAGACTGTCAAATAAGGTAGGTCCAACTTCAACAAGGAGGTCGCACGAAGAATCCAGCTCGGATGGGCAGCGTTCGGGAAGCTTCGATCCATATTTTCGTCCCTAATACCTCAGAGCCTGAAAACCAAGGTTTTCAGCCAGTGTGTGTTGCCAGTGATGACTTACGGCACTGAGACGTGGTCCCTTACTGTGGGCCTCATTAACAAGCTTGAAGTCGCTCAACGAGCAATGAAGAGGGCTATGCTTGGGGTTTCCCTGCGTGATAAGATCCGAAATGAGGATATCCGTAGGAGAACTAAGGTCACCGACATAGCTCTCAAAATTAGCAAGTTGAAGTGGCAATGGCCAGGCCACAATTGATAGCCGATGGGGAAGAAAGGTTCTCGAGTGGCCACCATGCATCGGAAGGCGTAGTGTAGGCCGGTCTCCCACTATGTGGACCGATGACCTCATAAAAACCGCGGGGAATCGTTGGATGCAGGAAGCGAGTAGCCGGTCCAAGTTGCGTTTTATGGGGGAGGCATATGTTTAGCAGTGGACGTCTTCCAGATGATAATGATGATTGTAACTAAGTACACCCTTTTTAGGTTAATAGGAAATAAAGAGGCTTTATACAAATATTATTACTGCACTCTATTGCATATTGTGTCAGTATTACATGACAGTGATAACATACAATGCTAAACTAGAGGCGGAAACGAAATGTATCCTTTGATAAATAAATTACCTGTTATTTATTTCTTATAGGTGGCAGCGGTGCAATATACAGACGTTACTTTATAATGGTCGGCGCCTTTTGCAACAGCGTGACATGGATAGACATTGTTTTAAAATTGTTTGTTAGTATGAATAAATTTATTGAAAAATAAACAATATTAAACGGATGCCATTCTTCATTATGTCACATACCTAGGTCGCTTAGCCACCGAGGCACCTAGCTGATGAAATAGCTTATCCATGATAGCTGTGAGTATATTTTAATTGATCAAATATGATATATACAGGCGCCCTCGTAAATATACCATCCACGTGTAACGACGGTTCAAGCCTTTTAAGGTGCAATCTTTTGTGACCTTATATTATAATATAATTAGTATTATATAAATATTATATAAAACAAGTAACTGGCGTTTATATGCAGGGGCATGCATGTGTTATATCTTACAGTAATTTTGATATAACTCTTGTCAATTATTTTACTTATCTTTGATACTACCAAAATATCTCTAATATGACCAAAATGCATAAGCTGAAGTCTTTCCCTTCCAATATTAGCTTAGTTGGTTTTGACTATATCTTTTAAGTGATCCAGGACCACACACCACGTTGCGCCTGGGCCAGGCGCAACGTGGTGGGTGGTGTAGTTTTTCACTATTAATTTCGAACATCTTAAAAGCAGTTTAAATATGCTATAAAAAAAAGTTATACGAGTATGATTCTTGCAATCGAAAATCAAGCTTCGTTTTTTAATTCCAGCTAGCTTACTACGACAGTCGTGGGATTCTGATTACCGACAAGAAAAAATGCGCTGTTAAGTATCTTACTGGAGGATTCTTTATGGACGTTATTGGAGGATTGCCCCGGATTCCATTACTCAAGTCAGTATCATTTCCAGTATTCGTACCAAAAACTATTGATAAAGGTAATTGTTTTAAAGCAATTAATTGACGGATGGGCACGTTGCGTTCCTAACGGTTGCCCATAACACCCCGAGTCATTGGTTTGGGGTCTTTTTTGAAAACGATACGTTTCTTGTAAGGGAGCCCCTTTAAATATTAATTTTATTCTGTTTTTTAGTATTTGTTTGTGAAATTTTCAAATGTCAAACTATCACGGTTCATGAGATACAGCCCGGTGACAGGCGGATAGACGGACGGACGGACAGCGGAGTCTTAGTAATAGGGTTCCGCCTTTCCCTTTGGGTACACCCAACCATAAAAAATAAACACCAATATTTTTTACGTGACGTATTATTAGCATAATCATCTATAATATCACCATAGTTTTATGGAGTTTATTATCTCTGCTTCTATGTAGAGAAGAGCTAAAGAATTATTTTTTCCTTAATATTTTACAAACCTTTGATAATTTTTCACGCTTTTTATAAACAAAAATATGTTTTCCCAGAACAATTTGTAGACTGAGAGGTAAGTGCGATGCTGAGAGCGATATCTAAATTAGGGTGAACATCAGATTGAGATCGATTCCTTAAAAACGTTGAGAGACTGAGTAGTGAGTTTGATCCACGCTTCACTGCACACGCTGAAGTCTCTAATAAGAGGAAATGCGACTGTAAAATGCATAAATTTTTAACCAAATCGTCCTCTAAATATATAGGTATATTAAACAACTGTACCGTAATTCGATACCTAATTATACATGAGAGTAGCGTACTCGACTTCCGTTCCGAACAAGTCATGCTGTGATTGGTCCGCCCGATCTCCTCGCCCAATCAGCGCCGGCTCCGCCCCTTCCGCTCCCCTCAAATGTCAACCATCACCCCAGGTAGTGCGCCTAGCGCAACTTGGCTTCATTGGCGTTTGGATTTTCATCCGGAGCGGTCGTAAGTACGAAATATTTACTTTACTGACTGCGTCATGCTGGTGAAAGTTCAGGTAAAGTCCTGAACCAACTAGTAAGTTCATGTGTAATTATATATACTTACTAAAAATATTTTAACGGTGTTACCGTTCGCTTCAATACTAATTATTTTTTGTTTATAGCCAGTTCTACCGCTGGTTCTAGATATAAATGAAATATTTTAACTGTTTCACACTGTTTCAGTTGAATTTTAGATTCTTTAAATTGATAGTTATACTGGTCCAGCCCCAACGATGGAAGAAGCGGAATAAAAACAGGAAAAAGAAGATGATAACCTACCAACGGTATCGGATTCAGGTGTTGGTTCGTAGTTTAGCTCCGGCTCATCACCAAACCGTAAGTAACACATACTATTTTTCATCAACTATAATATAATCGTGGTAAATTACAATCCAAGCTACAGTCATTTTGACTTGAACTGCGATTTGAGCAGACCCAAACATGTGTGGGTAATCAAACGAGGATAAGCCCTACTGAGCACCTCAAATTAAAATCACTGAACTTTCAAATGGTTAAAGCGTGTAATAATCTTAGTTTACGCTTCAGAAAAATAAAGGTTATGTAGAACAGCTCATAGAACCACAACCTTTTGAACAATATTGTAATAATGTCCAATACTATAAAACTCAAACACTTCTATATCCAATGTTATGAGTTCATTAGCTATGGTGTGATCCCCATGATGAAATCAAACGCTACGCTTACTTTACGCTTTGCTTAACCAGTCGAAGTCGTTCACTCGTTAGTGAAAGAGTTTCACAAAACCAGACTTAAAACAGTTTAAATGGTTTCTTAGATGACATGCAATCGACTGATTAATGTACCAGATTGGCTAAAATCATTCTAATACGAAAATGTACAAAGAAAACTTTTACATATACCTATTCATGCACTTTCACACCAGGTAAAGTAGCAAAACTGAAAAATTCGATGTTATTTAGGCAGAACTGGTAGAATAAAATATATTCTCAGGTCGCGTTTTGGCTTATCTTCGAATATATCTTAGTCCAGGGACTAAAAAGTTTCTGGACTATATGTAATTGTTAAACAACCTACATACAAAATATTGGCCTGGACCTCTGGTGAAACAAAACGCAATGAAACACATCTAAAAACTATGCATCACAAGATAAGTTTCTGAACACAACGGGCTAACTGCCACTACCTTAGATACCACATTGCTACGTCAAAGTAGTTCAGTCTAGAAAGTGACACAGCACACGCCAATGTCTGCAGTGGCCAACTGTAGTTCGCAGTCGCTGCTGCACACCCAAAGATGAGTTTGTTTTGCTTGAAACCCGGGTCGACATATTCGATCCCTAACATGAGGGCGTTGCCGGTGTAACTAACAAATTTTACAGCCCGACAAGAGGCATAATTCCTCCTCATCCCATCGGGATAGGACAGGAAATCATAATATGGAAGCAACGAAATAAAACGAAAAGATTCTGACTCGAAACCCTTCCGTGCCAGGCAGCTACCAAAAAAGGTTGCAATCACTGGTTCTCAAGAAAAATTACTCGTTGAAAAAGTCTTGGGGCTCCGCTCTATATTCTAAACGTAATAAATGGCTTCCGTACACCATTCAAAAAGCACAAGAGGCTTAGTTTGCATCGAGTAGGTGATAATAATAAAATATGCATACAAGCAGCCCTTCGTGAGGGTCATTAAGCAAAGTTAAACTCATCAAAGAATGCTTGGAGCTCCGCTTCACATTCTAAGCATAATAAGGGACTACTGTGTACCATTCAAAAAGAAAACGTCATTGCTTTTATCCAGCGACCATAACAATGTTAAACTCATCGAAGTATGCTCGGAGCTCCGCTCTACATTCTAAGCATAATAAGTGACTATAATGTGTACCATTCAAAAACAAAACATCATTGTATTTGTCGAGCGACCGTAACAAAAGTTAAGCGCATCGAAGAATGCTCGGAGCTCCGCTCTACATTCTAAGCATAATAAGTGACTACTGTGTACCGTTCAAAAAGAAAACGTCATTGCTTTTGTCGAGCTACCGTAACAAAGCTAAACGCATCGATGAATGCTAAGAGCTCCGCTCTGCATTTTAAGCATAATAAGTGACTGTGTACCGTTCACAAAGAAACGGTCATTGCTTTTGTCGAGCTACCGAACGCATCGAAGAATGCTCGGAGCTCCGCTCTGCATTCTAAGCACAATAAGTGACTGTATACCGTGCAAAAAGAAACGATCATTGCTTTTGTCGAGCTACCGAACGCATCGAAGAATGCTCGGAGCTCCACTCTGCATTCTAAGCATAATAAGTGACTGTATACCGTGCAAAAAGAAACGGTCATTGCTTTTGTCGAGCTACCGAACGCATCGAAGAATGCTCGGAGCTCCGCTCGACATTCTAAACATAATAAGTAACTACTATTTACCATTATACACGAAATTGTCATTGCTTTTGTCGAGCGACCGTTACAGCAAAATATCTAACTAAATAGAAATGAAAGTGGTTGACGAAATGCACACTCGAGGTGTCATAAAAATGGGAAGCCAGTCTTTTCCAAGCCGTTAGTAATATTCTCAGACTTAAAGGCAACGGCACACCAAGACCGTTTTTGGGATCAGAAAAACTTGAACAAGTACCTACGGTGCTCTCTTAAAATTCAGATTGGTTAACCATAATTGCGTGATAGTTTCTCCAAGAGAAGACTGGATCGCGAATTGCGTGTTACTTTCTCTAAGAGTAGACTGGATGGCCAAGGTCGATCTTCCTCTGGACCACTTGTCGGTCGATTCAAACAATCACCGTTTCCTTCAGTTCATTTACAATGACTATTTCTAGACTATTTTAGCTTATATACGAATGACTCAAAAATATCTGCTTGCAATCTGTCTTTAGCTCAGTGCCCCAAAAACATGTGCGCTTGTGAGCATCACAAATATCCTGACACTGAGCAAGGCTGGGGATAATTGTAATAATAATTTGAACTCCTTCTGACGCATCAGATACTACTAATACTGCAAAACCTTATTGTATTAACCGTGAATATATGCGAGTACTTCGTTTACGCATCCTCGTATTCGTTGCAAAATATACACAGAAATGATTAGTTATTCTTAAAAACCTACTACGAACTAGAGTAAGATCAAAGCTCACAGCTCATGGAAAAGCTATTTATTTTGGAAGCTCTGTTCCGAGTGGTATTGCCAAACAGTGATCTACTACCAAACTAACAGACACATTTTTGTAAAGTATCTTTTTGCCTTTCGCCAAGCTTACGAGTGCCCACAATTTCTGCACAATCGACAGATTAGATTCCCAAGGTCACTGTTACGCCCCACCGGCTGACTTGGAACTTCAGAGTAGGGTTGGGTTTATCCCCCGGCATACCATAAGAAATACTAGTCGATATATAACAAATCAACAGGAATTTTCCTGATCGCTGAATTACAGTGAGAAACAGTTGTCGCATTAGCAATCCGATTTAGACCTCACGATTACTCAGTTACCGATGCTATTAGGTATGTTTTATTCTAAACGATCCAATGTTTTTCAAACATTGGTACCGCTAGTTATCGTTTTTTTTTTAAGAAGGCGCTGTTAAATAGATCGTTGGATTACCCGTTCACGATTACAAATCTATCCAGAGTCCCAACAATGCCGACCGACTGGTCGGCTTCCTGTATGGGTGACTAACCATTGTCGCGTGCGATAGAAATGATACAAAAAGTTTGTACTCGTAGATGTACGAATGTATCAAAATCTAACCGACTAGAATGCAAGAAAATGTTTAGGCTTATCTGCTCCTTGGAGAAAGTTTAGCTTGAAAAAAAAAATAGCACTCTTCGTGAGATAATTACCCAGGAAACCAACAAAAACCCAAGTGGTCTAATCTTGCAAGATTCTTAACCAATCTTATTAAAACGACCCTTAGTATATTCTTAATTCACAAATCTGGAATACTTACCTCATGCATTTTTAAGTCGAAATTATAAAAATACTTAAAGCTAAAATCACTATTTTAGCCAAGGCGACCGCGACCCCCAACCTGGAAGTCGATACCTTAATAAATCAATAATTTTATTCAGAACATTTGTGAAGAAAATAGTTTTTATCTACCTAATTCAAGGGACATAGTAGCCATCGTTATTTCTATGTCACAATAGTTTATAAGCTTTTTTCCAGAATTAAATTACGGAACTGCAAACTACTTTAGCACTGTTATGGTCATAAAACAGATACTCTCACGAAACAGACAGTTGTAATGTGTCCAGCACACTGACTGCACTCGGCATTTAAATATATATATACTACTCATTCAAGAATGCTCGGGGCTCCGTCCCACATTCGAAACATCATGAGTGATTACGAGAGTTAAAAGATGGGTTGCAATCAGCACATAAATAAACCTTGAACAGCAACACGTGCCAAGGTTACTAATTTGGTAAAACTCATAATTAGTGAAACGTATTGATGAATTGACCTTGCTTCAAGTCTGCAAGCAGTTCCATTGAGAAATTGGGCGTACCTTCCTTATTTAATCTTTGTTCGCAGTGATTTGGCAGACAAATCAAATAATGGACGTTTCATGTACTAAAATGAGTAGTCTAATTTTCCTACACCTAGAATTCATGCTTACGCAGACAACAAAAGTTTTGTGAATGAAACCTGGACCGCTGGGAGTCAGAACATTCAATACCTATTAAAGATTTATCACATTGGCGTCACCATCACCACCAGGCGATAACAAACACATCTCTCATGTATAATTAGGTTTCGAATTACGGTACAGTTGTTTAATAGCGATGTTTTACCTGCAATTAAAACATTTATTAAACATACTTACCTAATTCGAAACCTAACACTTTCTATACCTGCCTGGTGGCATAACACGAGAAAACCAATGAAGCCAAGTTGCGCTAGGCGCACTACCTGGGGTGATGGTTGACATTTGAGGGGAGCGGAAGGGGCGGAGCCGGCGCTGATTGGGCGAGGAGATCGGGCGGACCAATCACAGCATGACTTGTTCGGAACGGAAGTCGAGTACGCTACTCTCATGTATAATTAGGTTTCGAATTAGGTAAGTATGTTTAATAAATGTTTTAATTGCAGGTAAAACATCGCTATTATTTCACTTGTTTGACTTTTATCCTCTAAAATCGAGTGAGCGAGCGTCTTCTGAAATTTGCCGCCCATAGCAAGCTGCCGCCCCTAGGCCGCGGCCTATACGGCCTATTGACAAATCCAGGGCTGATAGCCTACCAGCTAGTAAGTTCGGTTTCATTGCGCCTCTTAAGCCTAGATCGGACTAGGCTAGGTAGTAATTTAGTAGAGTAGCGAGTATTTCCGTGGCTAAAGTGTGCGAAGCACAACAATTTAGTCTAGTAGTATAGTGAACGATTTAGTGAAGTCGATCTATTTTGTTCTATTTTTTTCGGTCGAGTAGCACCTCTCACCACGGGTCCGTGCCTACTCGTTCACAGGCTAAACAAGCCCGAACCTGTAGATTAGTCAAGTTGTCGAGTAGGCCGCTAAAATGCAGCCCGTTGATTTTTGCAAAACACCACTCACTTGTGTACTGTACTCGACCGTAATGCGAACGATTTCTGGGCAGTAGCGAGTAGTAACTACTAAATCACTCGTTACTCTACTAAATTACTAGCTTAGTCCGAACTAGGCTTTAGGATTCGCATCCCGACGGCAAAGGGAACGTTATTCAAAACCGTTATGTTACGGAGATTATTGGTCTGCCGACGACACATATCTAATATATATATTAATAGTGATGATATGACACAATGTAACTCCACATGTGGAGTATAACTAAAAAACGATTTTATTCCACAGAATATTACTCTCGCAAGAAGTACCGGACGACGTAAGCCTGATGATGAACACTTCATTCAAATACGCACATATCCATATTGTGATTGGATATTTCAATTATATTAGTGACATGCCTTCCATCAATCATACTTATGTCGTGGTTAGATTTTTTAAACATTGTTTTTATAAACCTATATCATTTTAATTAAATGGTAAAAGGGTAGTTGACACAGTAAAAAATAAATTATTATGTAATGTTAACTTAATAGTAGTTGGAGCAAATAACTCAACAAATTATTTTTTTTTTATTAATATGCATGGGATTAACTTTATTTTGAATAAACAAAATGTGTTAATTTAACGTACAATAAAAAAAGGTCCAAGCCCAAATCAAAAACTCTATTGGGTACCGAGAGATTTAGCGACTGGATTCAGATTCAGATTCGTTTATGGGTGGGTATACATCTATACACGTTAGTTACTCAGTAAATAAATTAAGGAGTAATACAGTGTGTATCTTACAATTAACCATGTATGTACATACATGGTTAATTGTGTATATCTATTATGTAGTCAATAAATAATATAAAATATTTAATTTAATTACCAGGCATTATACCTGGCTTTATAATTACCATTTCTATAGATCTAATATTACGAAACAAAATTGCGCATTTTATTAATGTTTGTAGGAACCTTTGTAGGAAGTCCTTATATCAATATTTGAATATGTATTTAATAAGAGATTTAATCAATGTTTATAAAGTAGTTAGGTATTGGATTTAATAAAAAAAAATCGGCAATATGGTTTTCCTCAAAGAAAAGTTTTAGCATGTTCTAAAACCGAGCAGAACTATTTTCTGAACTTTCTCAAAGAGTAAAGCAGAATATTGACAAATATTTTTTTCAACCCTTGTTTTGTTGTATTTTTGTTGAATTCTAGTAAAGTTGATTTATAATCTGTTTAGGCATTTTCGGAGTTGTATTATAACTTTATATAATTATTATAGTATAATATGTAATTTAAGGGTATATTTCTAAAAACTTCTCAACAGATTGCGAAATGGTTTGTGATAGCTACGCTGACATTGTTGGGAACCAGCCACTACCTGATAAGTTACTGCGTTCAAGAGTCGTTTAACAAATACGGCGACTTGACTGACCTTGTATACCTGAATACGTGTTGGATACCCACATTTTTTATACTTGAGAACAAGACTATGGCAGAAAAGTTGCATATCGTGAGTAAACATTTATTATTGTAATGTCCTCCATGTAATATACTCGTACTGTAAACTAGCACTGTGGTCATATCCATCACGATGGACTCCTCTTGTACACGAGTCTTTTTTATTTTTGTAATAGGTTTAATCTGTTTTATTTATCATTCGATTGGTGATGACCTTCTTAACGTAGTTATAGGGTTCATCATGCATATCATCAATCATGACAGATGATATCATTCGATTGGTGCTGTGAACTTCTAAATATAGATTAGGATTCATCTGTTATATAATTCGATTGGTGCTGACCTTCTCAATGTAGATTAGGATTCATCTGTTATATAATTCCATTGGTGCTGACCTTCTAAATGTAGTCAAAATGGTATATCTGTTATATCATCGATTGACGCTTACCTTCTAAATGTAGTTAGTAGGGTTCATCTATTATATCATTAGATTGGTGCTGACCTTCTTGATGTAGTTAAAAGGGTTTATCTGTTATATCATCGATTGGTGCTGACTTTCTAAATGTAGTTATAGGGTTTATCTGTTATATCATTCGATTGGTGCTGACCTTCTTGATGTAGTTAGTAGGGTTCATCTGTTATATCATTCGATTGGTGCTGACCTTCTTGATGTAGTAAAATGGTATATCTGTTATATCATCGATTGGTGCTGACCTTCTAAATGTAGTTAGTAGGGTCCATCTGTTATATCATTCGATTGGTGCCGACCTTCTAAATGTAGTTAGTAGGGTTCACCTGTTATATCATTCGATTGATGCTTACCTTCTAAATATAGTTAGTAGGGTTCATCTGTTATATCATTCGATTGGTGCTGACCTTCTTGATGTAGTTAAAAGGGTATATCTGTTATATCGTCGATTGGTGCTGACCTTCTTAATGTAGTTATAGGGTTCATCTGTTATATCATTCGACTTTAGCTGTGACCTTAATGTAGTTATAGGGTTCATCTGTAATATCATTCGATTCATGCTGTGACCTTCTAAGTGTTGGTTGGATTCATTTAAATTTCATTGAAATCCAGTTGAAAGTATGTGAATTACATATCTATATGTATGGGAGCAAACATGGTGTAAGTTTGCTATTCTGCTCCAACCCAACCTCACCTGCCCATGATACATCCTGCCAGATAGCGAACGGGAGTCTGGCTAGCCGACAGATGGCGGTATAACCATTCAAGTCAAACGTAGCCAAATACCACAGGCCGTTGATGGGCAGCAGCAATATCGGTGCGAGGAGCTATATTTTGTCGTGGCAACTATTTTTGGCATTTTCTCCAAATGTACGTCACAATAAAAAAAAAATTGTCCAGTTCCCGGCCGCCCGCTCATTTTTGACCACTGTGGCAGACATGGTAATGGCAGGGTGGGGGTCCGAAGAATCCTCGGGCTACCTAAGGCCACAGTATACCGTTAAATATGGTAATGTACAACGGATGAACGATCTGGCTTGAAAAACACATGATTTGGAAGCGGTATCATTATGTTTTTTTTTATTTTTATTATGGTTAGATGACCGACTCGTTCGAGGCTCTATAAATATCAATAAAGGGCCATTTAGATGGAGCTAGTTTCTCGCCTCGAACATACGATTATCGAATGGAACATAAAAAGTTACTTCGTCTAAACATTCACGATTCTCGCCCTTCCTCTTGGGCGATAATTGCCTCGCATAGAATATAATCTGTCTTCGTGTAAACGGAACTACAAAGCGAGAATTGCCTTGCGAGAATTTGTGCCAGTAGCTACCATGAGTGCAGTCCGCGTGGTTTAATTAGGTATATCTGCTCTTCTAGGACAAGAGTTAATAAGACTAACACTAGTAGTATAAGTTTTTAAACTATCATGGTCATAAACCATTCCCACCCGCAATTCCTCAGTTCATCCGTGATCATGGCGCTTGCAACAGTGTGAAATATCGGAAACTCATAGAAAATACACATGGTAATTAGCCCGTTGATAATTTAACACTTAATTATAATTTAACATTTTACTGTTCTGCGAACAGTAGACCTTGCGAGCACGTAGTCTTATCAGCGGCAATTTTTCGCAGTACTTCACAACCAATTATGCTCATATTCTTCAAACCTAATTTGTGTGCCAAATGTTATCAAAATCAGTCCGTAAATAGCGCTACAGCAAACTTCCCCCTTTTTAGGAAAGGTGCGCCCTCCACTCAAAATCACTGACTAAAAAATTATATATAATAGTAGAACTTACATCACAAGTTTCGTGAAGATTGTTTTAAAATTGCGACCTGTACAGAAAGCCAAACAAACAACCTAACAAACATACGGACAGATGAGTCAATTTGGCCAGTTAGAGCAGAGACGCTTCGTTCGCTTCACTTGCTCGGTCAATAAACTAGTTTACATATATTTATTATTACTGTAATATCCTTTAGGTTATATTCCTCAACTCCCAATTCGGTATGTAAAGTTTTTTTTTTGGTATTTTTTTTATATTTTTATTTCGTAGATTAGGTCATTATAAGAAACTAATTTCAATATTTTTGTTTTATATTCAGTAGTTATTTTATAATATTTTTTTGAAAATTTGAATCCTATGACGTCACTTTTTTGCACAAATATGTAGTTGCGTTGAGAAGCCAAGAAAAGCACGCGAGTAAAAAAAAAGAAACTAGAACACTTGACAGTGACACCTACTAATTCGTAAGTCTCTATTCAATCAAAACAAAAGTGCAAAAAAGTGACGTCATTTAGAGGTCAATGAAAGTCGAATTATTTCATCGTTTTTTGTTAAAATAAATGGCATCTTATCGTTTTAAAAGGTCAGAGTAGAAAAATAAGGGTTTGTAACATAAAATCTCGAAATGGTTTCGGAATTGGCATAGGTTAATTTTTTTTAGCATACCGAATTCTCTCACAAATGCATTAGGACTGCTTTTCTCGCTGATGATTGATTTTATAATGCATATTCTCCGTATTCCACAACACTCGTAACTATACCTACTATACCCGCAGTACCAAATTTGAATGATATTTGTATTATTTTGAGAACAGTTCCGTAGTAAGCTCTTAACTTGAAAGGCAAATCTCGCAGTCAAATCGGTTCAAACCCATTTGTGCGATACTCGTGTGAGCAAGAAAAAATGTCATACGAGATCGTGTTGAGACAAGTCGAGAACTCGTAAGCAAGAATCTTCTTACTACGAGTATATATTTCGCCGTGTAAACAGTCACAGGAAAGTATTGCCAAGCGATAATTGCTTGCGAATCTCGTATGCCATAATTGTAGGCGAGAATTTAGTTCTTGCATGTATAATACATAATCGCCATAAGATTATCGTATCATATTGTTTACATACAGGCAAGAACTGAATTCTCGCCTACGATTATGTCATGCGAGATTCGCAAGCAATTATCTTTAGGCGATAATTTCCTGCGACTGTTTACACGGTAAAATATATATTGTTGCTTACGAGTTCTCGACTTGTCTAAACACGATCTCGTATGACATTTTTTCATGTTCATACGAGTATCCTACAAATCGGATTGAACCGTTTTGAGTGCGAAATTTGCCTTTTGAGTTTGTTGAAACATGTTACATATGGGTTGCCTAGCAAATTTCAGTCCAGGATATGACTAATTAATAATTATATTTTTTTAAATATATTTCACCGGTTTGATTATAAGACAAATTCTATACCAATCGAAAAGTACTCGTATGAAGCCCATAATATGCAAACGTTAGGTTGCCTATTTTTTTCCGGTCACAACCCTCAGGTTGCCAGGTATAAACAGGTAAATCGATACTAGCATTTTGCACTGGTCTGATTATTGAATGAAAATTATATGTTGATAAAGATTACTTAATTCTGAACACGGTGGTATAGGGTTGCCTGCGAAAATCAGTCCCGAATTCCGGTTGCCGAATAAAAAAATGTTTAATATTGCTGCAAGTGAATGTGTGCGACTGAGAGGTCCCAACTAACCATCCTATGCGATAGAAGAGGACACAGCATAGCAGCTGTTTAAGGTCCGCCCATTTCAAGAAAGAGAGTGCGCATGCTATTTGTTCGAGAAAATGAAAACGATAGCGATAGACTCGTATATGATGTATAATAACTCTTATCCTAGAAGAGCAGATATAATTTAAACCACGGGCACTGTACTCATGGTCGAGACCGGCACAAATTCTCGCAAGGCAATTCTAGCTTTGTAGTTCTGTTTACACGGAGGCAGATATATTTTATTGCGAGGCAATTATCGCTCAAGAGGAAGAGCGAGAATCGTGAATGTTACGACGAAGCCAGTTTTTCATGTTAAATTCGATAATCGTATCTTTGAGGCAAGACATTTTCTCCATCTAAATGACCCTTTATTCTGTCAAGCGTTGATTAGTAGCAGGTATTATGAAATTCTTACTTCTGCTTGGGAATTTGATTAAATATTATATTGTCCCGAATTGCAGATTTACGCCGAAAGCCTCGACTTCACGCAATGCGGCTTTTTGGAGACTAGCTTCGTGAGGTTTAGAATTGATCGTCAAAACCTAAGTGTTGTTTACCCCACGTTAATATTATTGATAATATTTTGGTAAGCAACTGTATTTTATATAAATAGTTTCTAAAATAAGCTTATCGGCTGAGAGCCCGACACAGGAATAGACTCCGCCAAGTCGAGATTTAATCTGCTAGGCATGTCATGTCATTCCTGTGGTGATTTTAAACGTTTCAAGTAAGCTACCCTGAATGCCTAACATCAATTCAATCGAAGTGAACCCCGTTGTACAGCGAGTGCTATTCAAAGATAATACCTCCCAGTGGGTGGTATTATCAAGATTAATCAAAATTACCTTCAGTAATTGTAAGAAGATTTTTCAAACATTTCATTACGCGCTCGACCTGCCCATAAGCTACTGCTGCCTACTGGACTACCTACGGCCCGTAGTGGGCATACAGTTTTATATTGTTGCTTTTACAGACGTCCTAAATATCGGAATTATCATATGAACGGACATGATCAGCTATTATTTTTTTGAAAGAATTACTTTTGGCAAGCGTTTTTCAGGTATGTGATCAAAACTTTTGTTGCGCAAGCTAAATTTGCTACAATTTGAGTTCAAATCGAGAACTCTGGGTCCATCGGTTGCTGAGATACAGTTAGTCAAAGATGGTTCTTTTTCGAAAAAGTGCTAAAATATGGGTACGGTCATTTGCCAAGACACGTACTGGCTGAACTTATGATCCTAGAGAAAAGTTATCATGCAACAAATTGTATAATATTTAATAAGCTTTGATTTAATTTCAAAGTGGAGCCTCTAGGTCTAAAACCTTCATCAAAAATAAATTAAATATTTTTTTGTAAATCATAAATCATTGCACCAAAGAGGTTGCAGGTTCTCCTTTCTGTTATTTATGCATTTGTAAAACCAGCAGCATCGGCCAAAGTTAACCTTGCCCGCCTCCCTCTCACCACAGAGGCTGCAAAATATCATTTATGGAGGAACTACCCTCAGGTTGAAAAATGGTTAGGGGTTGACAAAAACCCGTGTGACTGGGGATGGTCCACCAGTAATCAAGATTTTATGCCCGTCACAATGCATGCAAAGTCCGCTCCTTAGAAGGGTCATTTTAAGCTTTTAAGGGTTCAGAATGGTGGCTTGCCAATGCCAAAAAGTGTACTTAGGGGGATGTAAATGCAGAAAGGCAGAGCTCAAGTGCTCTATTGTATGCTCGTTTTGCGATGGACGTCATTGCAACAACGTCACTTCTGTTGTCCTGGACGAGGATATGAACAACCCAACACCATAAGACGACCAGTCTCCACCTCCAGAAAACGTTGTCCCTCCTTCCCTTCTCCCCTCAATGATCCAAACTGGGTGAGACCCGACCCGTTCAAAAGGGCGAAAGTGTAAACAGTCTTTGTGCTTAGTATTTTAATTCTCTATATTTATTTGTTAAGTGTAATTTTAGTTGAAGTCATGTTACATCTAAAATTACTTATGTCTTTTAACGTCATTTATGGGTTATTTACTTTTTTTTATGGGTTTTGTATTGAACATATAAATGTACAACTGATTAGATCACTTTGTTCCTCCAATTATGAGGTCTTAATTTAAACATACGTGCACGAAATGTTCATCCCAGAATCTCAAACAAAAAAGGGCACATTTTATCTAAACAATTTTGACGCACCCGCGCCGAATTTTCCGCTTCCGGATAGTGCTGCAACTGACCAATGAGATTTGATCGCACATTATTAATATTTTATAATTATTATTTATTAACTATCGTTATTTAATTAAATTTGAGTTAATATTAAAAAACGCATAAATGTGACATTAGGCTGTATGGCCCTCTGGAGAAAAGAGACTAAACTTAATGGGTGACTTTGTTCTTCCAGACAAAATAATGTTTTAAAGCCTCTTAACATACATAACTAATTTGAAATTTTTTACTAGACTTATGCTCTTGTTTTACCTAAGGTAAAATGTTGAAATCGTTTAGTAAATTAAAGAGTAATTACTGTTATTTGTAAAACTAATTAAGCAAACGCGTCAGTCAATCACACTATATATAAAAGTAATATAAAAAATGTATACTAAAAAACAAAGCTTCAACACCAAAACATGTGAAATAACTTGTTGAACTCGGTACCATGATAGTTCAAAAGTACCTTTCATCACAATATTTATATGTTCTTGGTACCGACCGACTTAAAACTTATTTTTCATCCTTTTTAGTGACCCTTGCTAATTACGATGTCATTCACCGTCAATGATGATGTCATCAAATCATCGAATACTTTTCAGTTATTGGAATGTAACTCAAAAAACTGCTATACTGAATTTGATGAAATTTTGATGAGACCCCCTCGGAATTATATTCTACCAAACAATAAAAGAGTTTTGAGGATCGGTCCACGAATGGGGGAGAAAGCCGTGAACATAGACAAAAAGATATCCTCATCCTCTAAAAAGAGGAGGTTATATGTTTACTGAGTTAAAAAGGCGAAAGTTTGTGCGTGCTTCTCGTTATGACTCTTTACGCTGAAAAACGGCTCGATCAATTTTGATGCAAATTGGGATGGAGGTAGAAGAGGCGCTGGATTAATACTCGTACATAGGATACTTTTCATCATCATCCTTTACCACGCGCCGGCGTGACCGCGGGAGTATCTGTTTCTTACGCAGAGATCACGTCAAAAATTATAGTTACTTAAAAAAACATTTAATCTATCTAAGTGGCATAGCCGTGCAATAAATCAGGGATCAAGTCAAGGTAAAATCTCATGAGGTATCCGATGAACGTACAACGAGGAAACATACTTATCTATCTTTTTTTTAAGGTTTGTCACTGGATATTCTGTCACAATGTTAGTGCTGAACTCCCGCGGAAATACTCTTTTTGAACATGGAGTAAGACAGCTGAGACATTTTCTTAAATCCGAAAGGGTTGATAAAAAATTGATAGAACGTGCTACTGCACATTTTACTTATTGGTGGAGGAGGTAAGTGGGTATTGAAGCGTTTAAAATTGTAATTGCTCTCATATTATCCACACACGTTGGAGTTCTTAGAAAAGTAGGTTGACTTCTGCAAAATCTATTGTACAAATTGGCAAAAAAATACACTATTGGCCAAATATGTTATGTAAGCCGAAGCCTGAAGATATGCCGATAAATTTATAATCATTCAAGATCATTATGAGCGTGATTATTGCCTAACCCCTGCTTTCCCTTTGAAATTTAAACCAATCACCGAACATGTCTATTTGTAAACTCGGAAGTATTTGGAATCATACGTCGTTTTGGTTTGAAGGACCACTTTTTGTATCGAATTTATTCTGAGTTATGCTTCCTGACATTATTTCTTCGTAGGTGCAAATGTGTTTATCGTTAGTCGTCGTCGTTGTGTAACTTGCGATGCTAGTACTATTTATGTAGAGATTTCTGCCTCAGCATCGAATGTCGATGATACGCTGGTTTCGTTGACTGTTTCGTGTCGAAAGAACATCTATAAGGACATAATATAGACATAGTACGTGTATAAGGGAGGCAAAGTAAGGAAGAAAGTAGAAGGTGAAAAGAGAGAAAAGGGAGGGAAAGATGAACATTTCCAATTCGGATGCATTTTATATAAACTAACAAGTTTGAAAAAAAAATGTATCATTGGTATACAACACTTATTTTCTGTATTTTCAGAACAAGGGGTATAAATGTCCACCATCTGACTAATGAACGCATTGGAATGGTGCTACGACAAGATCTAAACTATTATTTCTATAAAAGGTAATTGGTATTATATGGTGCTATGCCATTACTCTTTAACTTTTATTACTATTAACTTAAAATGTTTTATGCTGCCTGGTTCGGATGTTAGTGAAATCAAAACCAAAGCTAAGAGCTAACGCTTTTTATGTCAATACTAGCTGACCCGCCAGTGGCTTCAATCGCTTGGTCTTTGTGTACTGGTGGAAGTGACGTTTTGGAACCTCGAGGTCATGGGTTCGATCCCCGGGTTAGACAGTTATTGGGTTTTTCTGAGAAATAAAGATATTTTCAATAACAGTCTGGAGACTAGAACAGTGCCCCATAGATGGCAATAGGCTCGCCCCCTATAACATGAACACATAACCAATACATGTATAGCGAAACGTAGGCGTTAAAAACACCGCTGCTTACCCTTTCGAGGATATATATAGGCAAGTACCAAGGCAGTATCGATTCACTCAAGACCGCTAGATTAATGTTACCGCCCCGCGGTTTCACCTCCGTGGTGACAGATGGTGATGATGAGGAAAAGTATCCTATTAAAGTACCGCTGCTTACCCTTTGAGGATATAATTATAGGCGAAATTATTTGTTATGTTTAAAAATAACATGTAAGTATTGCGGGCCATTCACTCAATACCACTAGACTGATGTTTAACCTCTGTGGTAATGGCGGAATTAGTCGACTACAGTCGGCTGAACAATAAAGATGCATGACATGCAGACTCTATCGCCGAGTACGTCTAGTGTATCAAGCTGTCAAAATCATTGTATGCTTTTGACTAAGCTAACATAAACTGATACATCTTTGACAGCACTCTATTGACAGAAAATAAGTCAACATTACGATCTTGACGTAGGCAGACATCTTATTTTGTCTATGCTGTGCCCAAGAATATTTACTATTTATTATTGTTCACGCCAGAGCGTGACGTCACCTAAAGGCGCGCACCCGCGCCCCCGCTTCCCCCGCCGATGTCCTCAGTTGTCATAACTAGAAGCAAGCTGCGGGAAGGAAGCGGAAACAGTCACCCTTTTATATTCGCAACCGGCGGACGTGTACCGCTGCGTTCCGCGCAGCGACCGCATGGCACCGCCATTTTTCTATCAGCACGAGTCACCGCGAATGACTTCGCCGCGAGTGACTTTCAGGGTGTGTTCGGCCCGACCACACATCACTCCTAAATCAGCACGTGTGTACACACGCAATCAGCCCGCCGCGTAAACCAGTGCACAACCCAAAGGGACAATACAAACATTATAATCAAGTGAACCAAGTTCAGCTCCTTCAGCACGCCGTCGACAGCAAGACGCCTCCAACGAGGAAGCACGGTCACCAGCACTCACCAGACCCAGAGCTCCTCGACACAGGTATTTACCATCAATTACTCCTTACCTATTCTCTGGTTGCAGGAAACTGCTCAACCACATCTACCCCCCCCCCCCCCCCCCCTATCATCGAGCGTATAGCTAGCAGGAAACTGCGAAACTATATTTCCTCCGAGCGCGGATGACTGAACTAGCGACCTATCAGCTCTTATCAGCTCTTAATTAAAATCCTAATTCCTTTAATACAGTCCATTGCCCATATCAGCCCATATATAGCCCTATTTAATTCCCAAATATCGAATATCAATCCCTATCAGCACTATTTAATTTAAAAACTACTTCTTATAGATTCAATTTAATTTATATCCCCTTACGCCATACAAATCACCTAATTAACTCAGGTATTTGCTTATCGAACAAACCCCGACTAGCGATTAGAAGCTACCAGAAAGGTGACGTTCACTAATTAACCTGTTCGCTTAGCGTTGCACGTTTGACACTCGCGCGCCACAGAATAGACAATAGCACTGCAGGCGGCCGCGTTCACGCGCCATGAATACTGCACAGTTGTTTGTTTTGAAATTCCAAACTCGTTAACGATAACGTTAATGAGGCGTTTGTTTTTTTATGATTGTTAACTATTGTTTGCAAGAAAGTCGTAAATAACATAACTAAAGGCCAGGTACTTTGTTGATTTTAATTATAAAATTATACTAAGTACTGTTAAAATATTTACTTGTGTTCGTGATTATCATGAAATAATTAATGTAAGTTAATTGTTTACATTTAAGAGACCAGCACAAAACGTCTTAGGGTCCCGTACAGAATTTACGTAAATAACATAACGAAATTTACGGAATATAATTAAACCATCAGCTCACATAAGGTTTCGTACACACGTTATTAATTTAGGCGTTATTTTAACCGACTTCCGAAAAAGGAGGTGCGGAATTTCCCCTACGATTAAATACTTTAATATTTTTATTTCCTTTTAATTTTGCTTGCATCCTTGTGCCTGACTTCGCCTTCAGACGATTAACGATGCCTTCTGAATCACAGGTAGCAAGATTTAGAGAGGAACAAATCGCTATTATTAAGCTTATTTTGGAAGCGTTATCATTGAGGTCTAGCAAACCAAGGCGCTATAGCCCCGAGTTTGATGCCAGAGCATCGGGCGTAAGATTGACCCGCGATAGATTTGACGCGGCGTATTATATAATATTAGACACCGTAGGCTTATCAGATTCCGAGGAGGAATTCTACAACGAGCAGTATGAAAGGACAATAGACGCCTACTACGAGATTCTCGTTGTAGAATTGGAACAAAAAACATGGTCATTAGCGCCCCCTCCGTCACCAGCTCAGCAGGTATCGAACCCGCAGCCTCAGTGCTGTGCGCAGGATTCGAACCCGCACCCTCTCAGTTCCGCGCCTATACCCGCGCGCTCCTCATCATCAGCTCAGCAGGTATCGAACCTGCAGCCACAGTGCTATACGCAGGATTCGAACCTGCACCCTCTCAGCTCAGCGCCTATACCCGCGCGCTTTTCAATATCAGCTCAGCAGGTATCGAACCTGCAGCCTCAGTGCTATGCGCAGGATTCGAACCTGCACCATCTCAGCTCCGCGCCTATACCCGCGCGCTCCTCATCATCAGCTCAGCAGGTATCGAACCTGCAGCCTCAGTGCTGTGCGCAGGATTCGAACCTGCAGCCTCAGTGCTGTGCACAGGATTCGAACCTGCACCCTCTCAGCTCTGCGCCTATGCCCGCGCGCTTTTCGCCATCAGCTCAGCAGGTATCGAACCTGCAGCCTCAGTGCTGTGCGCAGGATTCGAACCCGCACCCTCTCAGCTCCGCGCCTATACCCGCGCGCTCATCATCATCAGCTCCGCAGGTATCGAACCTGCAGCCTCTGTGCTATACGCAGGTTTCGAACCTGCACCCTCTCAGCTCCGCGCCTATACCCGCGCGCCCCTCGCAGCCAGCTCAGCAGGTATCGAACCTGCAGCCGCAGTGCTATGCTCAGGTTTCGAACCTGCACCCAATCAGCTCCGCGCCTATACCCGCGCGCTTCTCGTCCCCGCTTCAGCAGGTTTCGAACCCACAACCTTCGCGCTATGCGCAGGGTTCGAACCCACGACCGTTCAGCTCCGTGACAAGACCCAAACAGGTATCGAACCCGCAACCTCCGCGCTATGGTGACTACCATTGCTACCCATGTAGTAATGTAAAGGGTCACAAGCCTCGGGTATGTACCCGATACTACGCACTACCAGTGCGCTTATTGCCGGTACAACAGCGCGAGGTACCACGGCGCCGTCCCTCACCTGATACGGGCCAGATGGTGTACTCCCGTCGTACTCCACCGCGCACTACCTCGCGTCCTTCGCCGCCGCCTAGGCAATGACTAGGACGGCACATCCAACAAATACCGACTCAGCCCACAAAGAATCAGCACACACACACAACACGACGACAAACTGTCATCGCAAACACCTTAAGTCAGTTAGGTGCTGACATTCTGCACTCACCCTTGCGCCAGCAATTCTGGACGTTATCAGTATACAAATGTATACAATGTTTACGTTTCCGCGTCCAAACTAAGGCTCCGTACATGGCCGACTCACCCGCCGACCGCGTAAACGTTCAGCCCGTATTTAGCAAAGTCACGACGGACTTTACTGGACCATTTTTGATAAAATCCAGTACACTGAGAAACGCCAAGCAATTAAAAGGCTGCTTCTGTGTTATAACATGTCTAGCCACGAAGGCGGTCCATCTCGAACCGGTATCTGAGTTATCCACGGAAGCGTTCCTTGCGGCATTACAGCGTTTTGTTTCTAGGCGCGGTGTACCGGCGTTAATTAGATATAATTGCGGTACAATTTATGTAGGCGCTAGAAATGAACTTAGGGAAATACAAGACTTTCTTGCAACCAATAATAACAATAACGCACCTACACTTTCAGCCCTTTTAGCGCGCATTGCAGCCATGCTCAATGCACGCCCTCTCAGCCTACTCTCTTTTGAACCCGCGGAATTTGAATTACTCACCGCGGGTCATGTTCTTTTAAAACGTCAGCTCAATGCCCTACCTGAGTATTCGGTAGGAGGACGAGCCATTTCTGCACACAAAAAGGTTCAAGCTCGTCCTACCCTTATCCCAACACCTTTGGCGATCCTGGTCCAAACCCTACCTGCACACCATCCAAACCCGCTCCAAACGGACTCCCCGATCCAGCCCACCTCAAGTCGGGGAACTGGTACTGATAGTGGACGACCAGGTGCCGCCTCTACACTGGCGCATGAGCCACAAGACGAACCCATGAAGGGATGGCGTCACCCGAGTGGTGGAACTCAAGATCGCCCACCTGACTGTCGATTGACCACCACACCACACCTTTGCCGAGTGGGGAATATGTTCACGCCAGAGCGTGACGTCACCTAAAGGCGCGCACCCGCGCCCCCGCGTTCCCCCGCCTATGGCCTCAGTTGTCATAACTAGAAGCAAGCTGCGGGAAGGAAGCGGAAACAGTCACCCTTTTATATTCGCAACCGGCGGACGTGTAACGCTGCGTTCCGCGCAGCGACCGCATGGCACCGCCATTTTTCTATCAGCACTAGTCACCGCGAATGACTTCGCCGCGAGTGACTTTCAGGGTGTGTTCGGCCCGACCACACATCACTCCTAAATCAGCACGTGTGTACACACGCAATCAGCCCGCCGCGTAAACCAGTGCACAACCCAAAGGGACAATACAAACATTATAACCAAGTGAACCAAGTTCAGCTCCTTCAGCACGCCGTCGACAGCAAGACGCCTCCAACGAGGAAGCACGGTCACCAGCACTCACCAGACCCAGAGCTCCTCGACACAGGTATTTACCATCAATTATTCCTTACCTATTCTCTGGTTGCAGGAAACTGCTCAACCACATCTACCCCCCCCCCCCCTATCATCGAGCGTATAGCTAGCAGGAAACTGCGAAACTAACGGTGCTTTACCCACGTGGTGATAGATGATGATGATTAAAAGCAGACTATGTGCTATTTCAGACCATAATCTATCTCTGTGCCAAATTTCAACCAGATCCGTTCACCCGTTCTGCCGTGATTGGGTCAAACATCCATCCGTCCATCCATCCATCAATAATTATTAAAATTTATGAAAACGGGAATGTAGATAATTTTATCGCTTGACGTCATCGAGATTGGGTTATTGATTTTGAATATTCTGGTGGTTCACATCTAGGCATATACTACAGCACCTGCCAATTTTAGTCTTATCTTATAATATTTAGGCAGGTGATGACATGTCACCCACTAAACGGGCCGCCATTAATGGTGATGAACGAAAGCCATTCGTACTAACATTGACATGGCATGACTAAAGGGTGTCGAGAGGTGTGCTGCCGTTTCACTAAAACACTACTTCTGCAGGGCTAGCACGGGCAGTAGACTATTTATTCCCGTGGAGAGGAAAGAAATCTTTTCCACACATATAATTTTCTTCTCGCTTGCGAGCACGGCAACGTCAGAGGATAGTTTATCCACGTGGATAAACGGCGGGAGTAGCGTTCTCTGTGGTTTGTACTTCTTAGGTGCCATTTTTAGAAATGTTACAATATATAATTATTATAATATGCGCGCGGCATATTAAAATGGAAATAAAATTTTATCCACCAACTTCGAAGAAGGTGATAACCTTTCTCCGTGTTATTTCAATCGGAGAAAATTATATCCACGTTTCGACGAGTCCGTGCTCTATAGCGGGAGTAGCGGGACATACTGTCTACGAGATACGTCAAAAGGAAACATTTCTTTCCCCAGTTGCCGTGCTCTGTAAGGTGGAGAAGACAATTATTTCCTCTGACAGGTGGATAAAAAGGGTGGAAAGACTATTTCTCTCCGCCGTAAAACGTCCGTAAAACAGAATTCCCTTATAAAGTCTTTATTAACCAAAGTAAAGTAATTCATGTCGTATGTTGCTGTTTTTGCATCCAATGTGTGGATATTACTGCTTTTGCGCCATCCTTGATTGGCTGTTGCTGGCTTTGCACCAGTCATTTATGGATATAGCTGCATTTGTAATGTCTGTTTTGATGCTGTTTTAATGTAATAATATTGATACTTACATTTTTAGTAAGTCGTTACTTGGTTCTTGGAGTATCGAAGCTATATAATTTTGATTATATTAAAAAAATATTGAAATTTTCAAAATTATCTAATTGTAGAACAGTTACTCCACTACAACTTACCGATTTATCTTTGCCTGGTACCTTTTCCATTTTCCGGGTTCTGCCTTTCTATTTCGCCGTTTATCTTATCTATATCTGTCGTATGACGACAAAGGGGACTGCGAGAAGTGCAGGCGGCGGGGGCGCTTAGTGTGATACACACGAGAAGCAATCCGCCAAGGTATTTCCTATGATTTGTAACGTCATAGGGGTTAGCTGTGAAGAAAACATATAGGTAATTTACTAAATAAAAATTAATTGATGATGATACAATATTTGAATGAACTAACTATGTATAAGCTAAATTATCAAAATAATAAATCAGTCACCTATGTCCATATCAATATCGGTAGAATTTGATTCTTCACTTTCGAAGCAGCCATCTACGGAATCATCAGAGTCGTCCTGAATGTTAATAATAAAATCAACCAGCGTTATCCCGAACTCCATCATGTTTGTACGAGTAGTACTCGTCCTCGATTTAAATTACATAGTTCACGCAATGCTCCCCCCACTTCTCTACGGAATATTCATAGCAAATAATTCCTATAATATACTTTAAAATTCATTTGCTTGCACTGACTATTAACTTTATGTCCGAATTTCTTTCGACTCATTTTGAGAATGGAATCTCACGTGTAACTCTCTCACACAGCGTCCGCGACAATGAACACGTGCGATCGCCCGATCGAACTAACCTGAAATAGCCCGCGTACTGATTGAAATGAGCTATAAAAAACAACAAAAGTGCGCCCACCGCCCGCATCTCTCTCAGTCCCCTTTGTCGTCATACCCCGCGCCCCTGTACCGCGCACGCGAGGACTAAGATAAACGTTTTACACAGCTTACGTTAGAAGCAAGCTTGAATATAACGCTATAGTTTGGGACCCTTAGGAGACAAATATTTATTAATGATTGAAAAAATACAGCGTAAATTTGCACGCTGTATCTATAAATAAAATACGGTTACTATCCATACATTTCATTTCATTTCATCCCTGTTTGTATCAGGAATGGTTGGTATGCATACCTTAGAATATCGGAGAAAGATGCATCTCATCCTGCACTACTTGCTACTCATACGCAATCGCGTCAACAACCCTCGCACGCTAGCTAACCTGCGCCTGCACGTTCCCTCGTGACTTGCGCGGCGCCGAGGCAGAGCGCGGCCCGCGCCGATTGCACTGGTTGGCACCGACCCTCGACCTTCACACTGTACAAGCACACAATGCACCTACCCCGAGAGCTATCACTTATATTAATAAGATTTTAACTCAAAATCCAGATCAGGAGATATTCCATGATACGGTAGGCAGATTCAGGTTACTGTTTCTGACCTAGCTTATGCCATGTAATGTGTTGGATTTCAGTCTGTAAATTACATGTATAAATTGAAATAAAGAAATTGTGACCACTCTTCTGGCATTGATTTTGTATCCATGATGCTATCGAAGAGTAGTTGTAGCGACTTCTGTAGAGGAATGTATATTGATTTAAGAACTCCGATTGAAATTTTATTGTTTCCAGGAGCTTTATCATTATTCTGAGTTTTAAATTCTTTTTCTGGTTGAAGTAAAGTCTGGAGTTTTGAATCTTGATATCTATCAGAGTCGTTCGTACTATGAAGAAGTTGTAACGAGGATTCCTTGGCTAACCTCCTGAATCCTTGATACAAATCCTTATGAAGTTCAGTTGCTTCGTTAATGATGTCGAGGTGACTTGATAATGCTCTTCCATGTTTACTATTCAGATTAATATTTATTCTGTTTTGTCATTCAATTCTTTATAATATGCTTTTCGTAGAGCTGCTAATTGATTTCTGTTTTTTTCGAATACTTTTCTCTTCTCTCTTTATCTTCGTTCTGTTGATTTTTTACATCCATTTTGACTTCTTTTGAACTTCTATCTTCGTAGAGTATCTGCATGTAGATTTGTTACCAAATATTAAAAAAATACAGGCGTGTCTATTTAGTTCGAACCAGACTCCTTTTCAACTCTCTTTTACATACTTTTACTTTTACTCTTTTACATTTCTTTTATAAATTTAATTTTTTGTTTTATATTTATATTTGATTGTGATTTTTATGTGCTTGATTTTATTTTAATGAGTCACGTTACTCGAAGTAAACAATTTTGATTTATTGATTTTGCCCTGCGAAGTGTGCCTGTTCCAATTACCGACCAACTTGCTGGGTGTAACACTTACACTTACACCCAAACTCAATTTTGGGATAAACATCGACTTCAGGGCTAAAACAATCGCGAAAAAGCTCGTCCCGACTCCTATTGAAATCTCATTTGAAAAGTGCGGTGGTGTTTTGCATCGGGACAGCTTGTAAACCTGTATCAAGCTCAAGTTTGGTTTTTTATGGAATACTGCAGCCACTTCTGTAATGGTTCGGCTAGATACCAGCTCGAAGCCTTTGACTCCATAGATAATCGAGCGAAGGAGATCATTGATGTCGATGCTTTAATGGAGGCTAGACTTCAAAGTCTCGAATATAGACGCAAAGTTGCCAGGTTATCGGTGTTTTACGGGCTTCCCTTCGGAGAATGTGCGATCGATCTCCACAACCTTAATCCTCTTTCTTTCATCGGACAGTAAGACGTACAGAAATACGGTATGTACACGGTCAATATTCCAAAAATACACACAAAGTGCTTTAAATATAGCTTCATAATTCGTATGGCTGAAGTATGGAACAACTTACCAGCACCTATATTTCCGGATAAATATAATCTAGGAGTCTTCAAGTACAGAGTGAACAGGTATCTTCTAAGTGAGTGTGTAGGTACAACCGCCGACCGCGTCTGACGCTGCCCGTAAGACTGTGGTCTAATGCTTGTTTATCTAATGTGAAAAAACCGCAACAAAATGTTATTCTTACTTCATTACCCTTCTAATAATAAGTATAAAGTATAAGTTAATAGTATGTTATTATTTTGCAAGGGCTCACCGTCAATTGTTTTTAGGACATTTCTAGCCCTAGAAACATTACTCCATGCCGGAGAGTATATAGTACGTCAATTGGCCAGTAACACCACTCAGATCTATCTGATGCCAGACGAGGAGATCATTCGAGAGATGGATCTTACCTCATGGGTGTTTGTGGTCCATAGAGGGAAGGTTATCATTTCTGAGAATGGAGAAAAACTTAACAGTCTTACAAAGGTAATTATAATACAAGTTATAATAAAATAAATGTTACAAATTATACCCACAAAAATATAATTAAATATCTAAACGGTTATTATGTACTCTTTGTATTCTGAGGTTCATATTGAAATTCTTATTCCTTATAATCAAAAACTTTACAAAAGTTTTTTGATTTGGCAGTTATGCAGTGTTTGTTCGTTATGCGGACTAAGTATAATATGATTTTATTTTATAGTAATAATATTATGAATACAAATATTTGCGAGTGTTTGTTACCTTTTCATGCTTAAACGACTGAATGTACTTTGAAAATGAAAACTTTAAGTGACAAGTTAAGACTTAAAGTTAAATATAAATCACATAAGTCTGTGTACACAAACATAACAATTAGGTTTAGTTACAAAAGACAATGAGAAACTTTGATCCATTATCACTTTCAGGGTTCCATTTTTGGACAATTAACTGGAATGAAACCCCGGCCCGTACGAATATCAGCTAAATCTGAAGGCTATACTGACGTTCTGCAACTGCACATCCAACAGTTTCAACAAATTATAGATGATGATGTAAGAAAAATATAACAACAATAACTAGTCATTAATTTTCTCACAATGTGCTGATTTTATCAGTTTTATCGATTGTCACAAGACGCCTATATAAAGAATTTATAATCAACGAAGCTGTGGTTAAGGTTTAGTTGTGAAGTTCAGACCGCAAAGTTCTTTTACAGTATACGCCAGAGGTAAGCGGGTGACGGTGGGAAGGTATTTCTAAAACAAACCAGTAACAGTAACTCTAGCTGTTGCAGTCAGCATTTGTATCCTGTGAAACAGAAAACACACTAGTACTTGCACACTACTGCTGAAAGGCAGTATATTTAGAACTGTGGTGGTATCAACCAGGAAGGTTTAAGCATAAGAGATAAGTTGTTCCAGAGACAAAAGCAATGTAAGTACCATTGGATGAGGGATTTTTATAAAATTGAAAACTTTTTTTGAGTATGATAAAGGCTGTTCACTTCCTTTCACCCCACAGGGGTGCCGGAAGAGGGCGTGTGAGGCTCAGATCGACTAAAACCCCGTGTGATATTAACCGACCCTGAGCACCTGTGAAGGGATGATCTTACCAGAGCTCACTGTGTCACCCCATAGACGCATAGAGCTGTGCAAGCGAGCAAAGCGTCCCCCAAGTCTACCAAATACCCTACTACGGAGGAGGGAAAAAACGTGCGAACCGCCTCCTCCGTTCCCCGTTCGTCTTCGCTGGAGAAGATCATCTCGGACATAATTTTGCCTGACCCGCTCCGCGGCCTCCTTCCGCGCCAACACCGCTCGCAGGTGCCCACTATCTGCCACGATTTCTCGCTGCTGAGCATGTAATTTACAACGCTTGGTCATCTTTCACATGAGCTAAAGATGTACAAAAGAAGAGATGTACAAGAATATCTGTCTGAATGTGATGTAATCTTTAATACGGATATCGCTTGATACCAGATTTTTGGTTAAAATCATAATGTGTAGCAGAAAGAGGCCCCCGAGATATTAGAGGCTGGAGAAATTCTGGAATTGATTACCGAATTTCTTTAACAAGTTCTTTATTTACATGAGTAGTGGATTGATTTTTTTTCTTTGTCTTTGGTATGAACTTGCTTTTGTGTATGGACACCTTGATATTTTAACGTTATTGCACATATTACTGTAGAGTGGACCTAGAGAGAGAGTAGAATGAATCATCACTTGATAAGCTTGTATTGAGACCTACTACAAATTAGGATACTTATAAGATGTTTTGTTTTGTAGAACGTATACCAAAACTGAGTCTATGGTTTACAGGTTAGAGATAAAATAGCTCGCAATCCTCAAAGTAGCAATGATTACATGGCCGTGAAGAAAGTTTATACAGACAATGCATATAGAAGTATTCAGTACATACTCCGCGGGCGCAAAACCATTTTGTTACCGGTACGTTGAATTTTCTTAATCATACTTTTAGTCAAGTTTGAGATTTGACCTTTATAACGTTAATTGTTTGTTTGTTTGTAGAAGAAAATTTTCTTGATTAGTTCAATATTATTTATTTAGGCTAACTTGCACGATGTTTACTTAACATAACAATATTAAAATCATTATTCTGTTTCAGTCTTTTATTTAGGTGATGAAGACAGAAAGACATTTTATAAACGTTTATCATTATTTTGATTAAGTGAATGTTGTGCAAAGTACCCTTAGAAATTTTTATAATTAATACTTTAGCAATATTGTACTTCGCCCAATATGAATTTTATTATTACTTTTATTAGTATAATTAGGTAAGTAATAACCTAATATTATAATAAGCTTTTGTATTTATTAGTAATGGTGTCCAAAAGACCGCCGGACACTGGCGGCGCGGCGCGGTGCGGTCTTTTTGCCCTCCGTGTGCGTTGGTATAGTACGTTCCAAACCTCCGGTGAAATTCGGACATTGACCTTAGAGCATGTTGTAGGTATAACCAACATTTTTAGAAAGGTTTGAATAATGTTAGGTTCCTAAATTGTAATCGAAATTATATGAATAAAAATTATAATAATTGCTATTATATTTTCAATATTATGAAGTACTAATCAACTTACAAATTTCTTGTATCCTATATTATTGTTTACCTATTAAAAGTCATGGTAAGTATGTTACTTTAGGAATAAAACCACTTCTATATAATGCATAAGTACTACATTTATTATAATGGTGTTGTTCACCACCCTATGATTCTTCTTCTGTGTCCGTTTCATCATCATCCGATGATGCAGTTGACTCTGCCACAGAGACAATAAAACTGTCAACAGTTTTGTCGACACTGTGATCAATATCCATATATCAACAGAGATACGTAACCACAAAACAACTCAATAACAACTTAAATCAAACGTTTTTACTGCAAACATTAACATTCGCATTCTACAGCGGAATGAATTCCGCAGCGGGACTTGTGAAACAAGTTTGCAGCCCCTGGCTAGCAGCGGGTCGTGCGCATTCCCGTACCACGAAATCTTAACGACAGGGAATACGATACCTAATTTATGAATGGCGTTGAATGGGCAGCGACACTAGAAACTTCTATCGTTTTGTTTTTTTGCTAACATAATACTTAGGCGTCAATGTCCGAATTTCGCTGGAGATTTGAAACGTACTATAGTAATTGCCTTAGCACTATCGTTCGCGGCAAAATTGACCGCCCCGGCCCGGCCCGTCGTCTGCCGCCGAGAGAAATTACTAAACTTCAATAGAGGCACAGATAAACAGGTCTATCAGAAAACCCTCCTTTTGGGCTTGGCCGCAGTCAGGGAATAAAGCAAAAATTATCTGTTATATTTCAGTATATGCAAACGCCAATGGAAGCGCATCATGGTAACATCTACACCAGATGGTTGTACGTTGCTTGGTTGGTTCAGCCTTTTATGACAGCTGTACTAGTACTGGCTTTGAAGACAGTTAAACCTTACACTATCACCAAACTATATTACGCCCTGGCAGTTTTGGATTTTATTCATCTAACAAATTTTGTGTTAGAGTTTTTTACCGTAAGTACTAACTGCAAATATTTCTGGGCAAAAAATTAAAGAGCACTATAACACGCGGAATTGCTGGGTGAATACTCGTAAGTGAAAAACAACTCGAAACCGGTTGTGGTGGTGTGTTTGTGCCTAGATAACACGAACTTTTTATGAGTCAAAAAAATATAATATAAAATATATTTTAGGAAAAATAGTCAGTGAATTATTACGATCACTAAAAATAAATCCATGACTCTATTGGTTGTTGAACATACAATATAAGGCCCCAAACAACAATTTTGAAATTATGTTGATGAAGAAATCCAAAATGAAAGCACTTAATCAGGCGCACAAATTGCACGTCTTGTCAGTTGTTTGCATAAAAAAGATGTGGCTAAATATGTTTTTTAACCAGAGGCATGCTCGCTTTGACTTAGAAGTAATTACTTCTCAGAAGTCAGACGAGGTGCTCGTGTAACGCCTATCTAGTGCCGTGCTCACAACTTATTTTAATATTTCAGGTACAAATAGTAGTCGTGCGTAAACAATGTGTTCAGCGCACTCTGAGTTACAGGAGGTTGAAAAACATTGATTTCTATATCGACGTCATCACCTTGGCTTTACCTCCATTGACCTTCCTGACGGGAAATTTCAACTATCAGTTTATTAGACTGTTAAGGTTGGGTTACCTGTATAACTTTCATCGCCACTTCTGTACGAGTTTCAAGGTATTTGATTCGATTTTATAGCCTTAATGTAACATATCGTCTAGAGTAAGATCTACCGATTTGTCTAAATGCTCTTTCGGTGAAAAACTCATTATTATTATTATAGGTAACATAAAACACCAAAAGATATTAAAATGCTATTCATTATGTAATTAAAGTTTATTCCAAGTTTATACAAAACTATAAAATATAAATATTTAACCCGGCGTTATGGGGGTGGAAGGTAACATGGGCATTGAGGTGGGTTTGACCCGTGAATTTGAAATATAATATTTCAGTATTTATGGAAGAAATTAGTAATATTATTTATGGCATAGCTTCCTAAACCATGCGTCTATAGACTCAATGTTTAGGAAACAAGACAAGGAATATACTCTAGAAACTTATAATCATCTTTTTAATCTTACTAATACATATGCCAATTTCGTTGATTTTCTCTAATCCTACCTAAATCACCACTTCTAACGGTAACACACACATGCCTAATCTAAGTTTGTTTTGGCACTGTTGTAGACTTAACTAATATATCTTTGGAATAACACCACTTATATTTAATCAGAATCATCTTTGTGAATGCAGTTGGCGCAGAAAGATATTACTTATATGTGCAGGCGTCAAATTGGTACATGGACTGCGGGGATGGGTCATGATTACCTTTTTTGACTTTGCGCACGTGTAACTCCAATTGTAGTCGCCGAACAATTGGTTCTATGTCAACAACACTTAAAACTCATAAACTCCAGCTACTGAGAAGACCTGCCACGTCGCTCGCTTAGCAACAAAACTATAGACAAACTAAAACACCTCGGGTCACTTTAACCCACAGATCATGTAACCACTTTGTGCTTTAACCACAGACCATATAATATATGGTCTGTGCTTTAACCCAACCTTCATGGCGGCGGGTTAAGATATAACAAATACATCCGGAGAAACACAAGTATTTTTTTTGCCTTTGTTACCATAAGGTCTTGACATTACACCTAAACCAAAGTACTTGGAGCGTGCGGCCCCGAGTAAGTTTCGTCATCGCGATAACTAGGCGATAAAAGAATGCGGTGGCGGGATGCTTTCCCAGAGATCACTACGTTGGTGCTGGGCCTGCCGGCAGAGCAATCGGGGTTGGCACGTATGCGATGCACGCGCTTCAAATCAAATGTTTAATTTATTTTTAATGTCATTGGTTTATGTTGTGTATGTAGGTTACCAAAAAATAACACCACTCGATGATTAGCTCGTATATTGTGATAACATCCCTACACGCAGCTCGCGCTAAACCTGCGTCAATCAACGCTAGTAAGGACGACGTTTTACTTATACCTAGATATTTACTTGGCCTAAACCATTATATTCTCATTGAGTTTTATAATTAATTTCATAAAACTATAATCTAAAAGTGCAAAACCAGGGAATTAAATTTCAAAATAATATTATTAAAATGTAATATTTACAATACTTATGTAACTTTGAACAGTAAAAAAAATTTTTGTATGTCATAACGAAGGCCAAATTAACTTAAAGTTCACATTAAACAAATAAAAAATGCATAATATTATCTAATACTTCATCAGTCGAACGACCCAGACTCAATAGAAATTTCATTGTTATAATGACGATCGATACTTGACTGCTGAAAAACAAAACAATAACGTTTACACACTCATACCTCATAATAATGTAGTCATACTCAAGTCGTCATCTACCTCCTGGTCCATATAATCACACAACAATATTACAATAAAATTGTACCTCTACATTACTGAATTTAAAGAAATTGATTGATTCAGTATACTTTTACACACCGTTACCTTCAGTAATGTAGAGTAAGAAGTAAATCAACAGGTAAGCAGACTAGCTGTTTGTATAAGACCTTTTACAATTGGACTGTTTCGTATCCTCTTTCATGATATTATCGAAGTGCTGGGTTTCAAACTCGAGCTCTCGAGTCTTGAATGTTTGAGTATTAATCTGTTAATGTGTGTGTCCATGACTTTCACGACACAGAGAATCCTGGTGCGAGGGTGCAACTTTTATTATTATTTGCAAATTCTATATCGAGTTCTGAATGGGGGTTTTCATCTTTTCATCTTTATCTCTTACATAAAGATGAAAAGATGAAAACCCCCACTGGAATGTGTAATTCACTGGCATTACTGGGCATATAAGACTGTAGAACTAATGTCTCAGGACTCAGGATGACAAATGCAGGGTATCAAAAACTGCTGCTTGAAGCTATGGGTGATACTGTGTGTCTCAGGAGTGGTGCTTACATGTTTGCCCACTCCTGACTTGATACTTAAAAAACTAACGTATCTTGATGTTTCAGAGTAAAACTGCTCCAATAATACTGAAGTCCGTCATTTTATTTCTATTATTGCATGGTGCAACGTCCAACTGGATCTCATTAGCATGCAGATGTAAGCTAAAAAAATCTAGTTTATTTAACGTAAATGTTATATTGTAAAGCACTTAAAATATTATTACAATTTACCTAAATCTGCTATATTTTATTTTCACGATAAACTTGTTGTGATGATGCGTAATAAATAATCTATATATTTTCTTATGCATCGTAAAAGCATTTACGGTTGAATGCCATTATTTCTGCTGGAGACATTTTTTTAACCGACTTCCAATAAAGGAGGAGATTATATGTTCATCTGTTTGTATTTTTTTATGTGTATGTTACCCAATTTCTCCCCCATTTGTGGAGCGATTCTCAAAATCCTTATTTGTTTGGTAGAGTATACTTTCGATTATACAAGTACTTTTGACTGGTTACATTACAATAACTACACGGTACTATTTGTACAGAGCGAGTAGCAAATTTAACAAAATATGTAAGGATGATGAAACAGTAGATACGTCTACTAAAACAGGCAAAAGTACATTGACTACAACTTATGTCATTATGCTACGATTTAAGTTAAGAGGTTTGATTACAACATATTAGGTATACTGAATGTCAACTCTTTTTCTTCTCGTTTGCTGAGCAATACAGACGTTAGTATTAAGTAACGATTAGTTAGTATGGTATAACAGTGATAAAAAACTCAATGCCATACTTTTACTATGAATAAACAGATTAACGCCAAGTTGTATCATTTTGATGGTGTACGATCAATACTAATACAGTAATCAATGACAAAGGTATGAACCTATGATCCAAAATGCCGTTGATACATAATGCAATACTGGTGTTTGACAGCATGGTACCGCAATTTGTGCCTATTGCAGGTATGTCATAAGATTCGAGCAAGCCAATTATTTAAGAGTTGATTTACTTAAAGCCAATATCGATATTAATAGCGAACACTTTTGCGATTATAGTTATTATATATGCGATATCATAACCGAATCCGAATCATAAAAATAATAACCAACTTCATCAAGTTATTTCACACTTTTTGGTGTTGAAGTCGGTTCCATTTTTTGGTAAAGGTTTTTTATGATATAAATTATATACCTAAAGAGTATTGAAAAATAATGATATATTCAAATAATTTCTACTATTACCTTAGTGACTGATAAAATTTTATTATTATTACGATTTTTGGTAAAAAGTTTTTTTCACCATTTTTAGTAACTCTTGCTACTTCCGGTATCGATTGTCATTCAGCGTCAATGATGATATCATCAAGATAGGCGTAACACTTTTCTGTTTTATCTTACTATCTACTTGAACACAAGCGTAAGCTCGGTGTGGCTGGCGAATAATATGTTGAAACAGTTGTTTGTTATACCTATTTATTGTTATTACGCTCACGCTATTTATATTGAAATCTGTCTCAAATAATTTAAGTTGTAGGACTTCCTATGAAATTAATAAATAAACTATTAAAACATTAACTTACTTTAAGCAACACAATTATCTTATGTGTTTATTATAAATGTATTATTACATTGTGGAATGTTTCCCCAATTCTACAAAATTGAAGTAAATTAATTCTTTTTATGTTTTAGCCAAAGAGTTCCCGAGCGATATATTTCGACCGGCCATTCCTTCTAGAGATAACCTCACAATTGATAACACTGAGTGGGTTTTACCCGATGAGCGAGTTGGAGGTAACAAAGACTTTAGTTTAATTTTATCATCATCTCAGCCGTAGGACGTCCATTGCTGAACATTATGCCAACACCATCATTTTCAAAAAGGACCGGTTGGAAGCGGCCTGCATCCAAAGCTGTCCTGCGACCTTCATCATGTCGTCTGTCCACCTTATTACGACCTAAGCTTCGCCTTAAATCCTAACTCTAGGTACTTTTGACACACTGCATGCCACAGTCGCATGTTGCAGTAGACCAAATAGTCATAATAGGTAGCTGGCCGGATGGCGCTGTTGGTAGTAACCGTGGTCCCAGGTTCAGTTCCCGGACTGTCAAACATTTGTGTGCATGAGCACGTCTGTTTGATTAATACAGAGTGTGTAAATTATGTGAAAGTAAATAGGTACTTTATATCAGTCATCAGGTAACCATAGTACATGCAATTTGGAACCTAAAGACTTTTTGTGGATGTTGTCCTATATGTTTTAATTACAAAAACATTTGTGTAATGTTTTAGGATGTGCTAAATTCCATGACTTCCCAGAAGTTGGATCCAGTTTTGTAGTGCCATTGAATTGGTATAACGACTATATTGTTGCATTGGTTTACATAATGTTTCTTTTCACGCACTCTACGGTATATCCTGTAAGTAATTTTCTAACGATTTTAAAAAAAACACTAGAACGAACTTTGTAAGACACTTGACATGCGCTATCTCTCAGAGAATTGTTTCCATGTCTCATTTATCATTAATCTCATCTTGCAACATTGAATTAAAAAAAAAATATGGATGAATCAACGCGTACCGTTACAGTAAATAAATTGCAATCTTATGTGACACATTATTGATTTCATCTAACATTAATTTGTTCTTTAAAAATACAGTACCTAGCTGTGCCCCAATGCCGGGCAGCATACAAATAAAAGTATAATTGAAACAAGTACAATTTGAAAAATTTAATACCGACTTCCATTCTATTCAGTTATTATAGTGTAACTAAAAAGTACTAAACCGAATTTAATTAAATTTAAATGGGACCATACGGGAAGCACCAGCTTTCAAACAAAAAAGAGTTTTGAGAATGGCTTCACCCAGTCGAAAGTTATGAGGTAACAAACATTAAAAAAATACATCGAATTGAGAAACCAAAAAAGGGGGAGGCTCCTTTTTTGGAAGTCGGTAGATAACAGGCACATACCCTCACACAAACACACCCACACCCTCACACACACTCCCTCTCACTCACACACACATACAAACAACACTCGAACCACAACAAGTGAATAATTAAGTGAGTTATTAAGTATAATAAAGTTGGTACTTGTTCTCATTCTTTTGTTTTTTAGGTCACGGCCCTCACGATCGAGCAGATTTACTTTAAACTGGGCTTATCTGTGCTTATGTACGTCATCAACATATGGCTCACTAGCGTGATTATCGGCTTCGTCACCACCAAGTTCCGGGAACTGTACCAATATGACTATGGAGTTAACAACTTGATTCTTTATTTATCGCATTGTGGTTTGTCACCTGCATTGGTTGAATCGGTTAGAAATTATACTAGACAACTGTGGCAAAGACAGAGGGGTAAGAAATAGTTGTTTTATTTCTAATAGAAAAATGCAGGACAATTATTAAGAAATGAATTGTTTGATATATCAAACAATTCATTTCTTAATAAGAAACTCACTGCGTTTTTAAGCGTGATCAAGTGACGAACATGCTTGATGTTTGCCTGATGGTAATTGTGACCTACCCGCCAATTCGTTGCTACCCAGACTTTAGATACTGCACTTTGCTATCATTCCGAGACAGCATCATTCACCCAGCTATTTGATGTAGGTAAGTCTTTGCAATCTATGATACAGAAATTCTTTCACGCAACATGAAGCTAGTTCTCGATATAAGTAGATATAGCTAAGAAGATAAACGATCCAGCGTATTAAAGATCTTCTAATATATCTGAAAGACCTCTTTAAATTCTGCATTGCTTGTAGTCTCTTACACAGCTCATGCAAGATCACGCAAGCAAGAAAATATCCGCAAACACATCACGTATGAATGAATATTACCAATGAATATCTCGCATATACACATAATTATCAAATGTACACGACGGTTAAAATCAAATAGAGAGTTAAAACTCTATGCTCGGACGGCGTGCCTCGGTGGCCTAATGGTCATGGCGTCTGACACGTACTGTCGGAAGACGCGGGTTCGAATCCCGTCCGAGGGTAATAGTAATCTTCTCTCTAAATTGCAATGTTTGATTTTGCTAAGCAGGCTTCGTGCTTTAAAATTATATAACTAAAAATATATGATTCCAAATAATTTAAAAATTACAAATTTAAGGTACCTGGCTTCCTGAGCTGGCTCAGTCCGCGCCCATGTGTCTCCGCCAAGACATGCTTACTGCTTTGTACATGCACCACCTGGACACCCCTCCACTATTACGGGAACTTCCAGTGTACTTTAAGAGACAGCTTGCAGCTAGGCTAAAGCGGATTGTTTTATTTCCTGGTACGTGTATAGTGATGTACCTGTTATAATCTTTCGAGCGTAAATACGGGTGTCTTCTATTACAAATAAGTATTATTTTTAATAAAAACGGTAGTGTAACACAATAAGTGATAAGATTTAGTGAAATACTATCGTCTACGTTTTAATGGATACTTACAAACCCATGCCAGATATTCTGTTTGAAGCAATAATGCAATCAAAGATAGACAGCTGCAGTATGTTGTTGCACAGATTGTCAAAATTCTGGTTGTCACTTCAAATGTTATTGGTAGGTGTGTGGCGCTGAAATGTAGACGACTGACTTTCTTTATTCACCAGCTCAAGAGCTTTAACGGTTTTTTTTTTTCTGGAAGTTGATAGATAAAATGTAAGATAATATTTCGGATAGGTACTACAAGAAAATACTGTTCTTTTTTTTCAAGAAATATTTCCGAACCATTCCTTTGTTTTATTATTATTTATTATGGTGTTTTAAATACTTGTTGTACTAAACTATTGGACTGACGTTGATGTTCGACACAGATAACCTTTTAACCCGGAAAAAGTACTAGTACCTAAATTTTTATCCAAGGAAAGGTTTCTGTGGGACGGACATTCATTTGTTGTGTTGTTTATAGATTGATGTGAACTCACGCAAGATAAGAAGTCTTCTGTACCAAGTCACCATATTATGATTCTTGCTTTGCGTGGCTGTACTTATTACATAATCATCGTTTCTTTTTTTACATGACATGTAATGACGCAAACAAAATGCGACATCACTATTTATTAGATGGACACTAGTTAAAAGTAGAATAATTATATTTCATTTATGACAGGTTACTAATCAATAAAAACGTGTAGAACAGTATGTCAAAACTAATTTCAACTAAAAACACACATTAATTATGATGGCAATAAATAAATATCACTAAATTTTTTCAGGAAAATGTATAGTCCAAGAAGGAGATATTTACCCCTGTATCTACTTTATACATGAAGGTGAAGTAGAAAAGTTTTACTTTGACAAAAGGTTGGTAATCTCTTGCATTAAACCCTATGTTTATTGTTTAACGTAGAATGGCTCTTACAACATTAGTCTTAGAAATTTGATATAACCTTCACAATCATGTGTGCTTGACAGAAATGTACTAGGAAAATGTAATAGGAAAACTTAGTATTTTTTTTATGGGATAGGTTGGCAAACGAGCAAGCGACTCACCTGATGGTAAGTGATACCGTCGCCCACGGACATCCGCAATACCAGAGGTCTCGCGGATGCGTTGCCGACCTTTGAGGAAGGATGATAGGAAGGAAGTGATAAAAGAGATGCGGAAGGAGACGGATAATGGGGAAGGGGGGAATCGGGCCTCCAGAACCTCCTACAAACCGACGAACGCAATAGCAAGCTATGTTACTTCACGCCGGAGTTATGTGGGAGTGTGGTATTTCCCCGGTCGTGTCGGCCCATTCGGCTGTGGGGTTACAGCGTGGCACTACCACTGAATAATAGTTTTGTTCAATTAGTTACGCTCGACAAATAACGCTCCTCATCAAGATCTGCACACACTAAATATAACTAGAATAATACTAAAAACATTGTATCGTTTAAAAGTATCTTCAAATATTATTTTCTTTCAGCGGTGATAACAAATTTTTGTCGCTTTTGGGAACCAACGGATTTTTCGGGTCAATGGCTGGCTTGTTTCCGAATTTTGCGTTTCAGTTCTCGTACTACTCTCGAACGGTAAGTATACATTAAACGAGTAATTTTGTAAGGTGAACAATGCTGTACTCAATTCATGGTACACAGGCACAGATACTACACATGTGATGCTTTATTAATATATAGTAACTCATTTGATACTGGTTCGTTGGCGGACATTGTGATACAGATTTTCTTTAGAAATATCTTAGAAAAAAATCATGTAATATCGTTCCTCGATATGCTGGAGTTTCTTGTTAGCTGGGTACAACGAATTTATTCATGTAGTGAAAACCTGGAACTAATTAGTTAAAGGTTTTGTTTCTTCTAGAAAAAACATCTTGATGTAAACATAAACTTATATAGTTTGATAAAAAGAAAATAGATAAAATGTTGTTAGGAGCCTGTTAAAGCACGAGGCCTATTGACACTAGACAGTTCATTGGTAAATAAAACATTTAAAAGTCGGTTTCATAAAGTTACAAAAGTTATAATAAAGTTATTAGAGATAAATTATTATTACATTAAGATAAAATAAATATGAAAAAAATTATAAATATGTCAACAATTATTATATGATACCTACCTGGTGTAAAATGGTAACCTCTGCCTAACAGCCGTTTTCAATATTCTATCTATCCACAGTTTTTCTTACTACCGATAGAAGTTTTACATAAAATCCATACAAATATGTAGTGTCAAATATCTATCTTCTTCTTCTTCTTATGTGGCTTTTTAACGTGGATAGACGTTACTAATATCTATCTCTAGTAAGGTAAACCGGTGATAGATAGGTTATTGGAAGCGGCCGTAAAACAGCATCTGATCTAGATAAACATTTTTGATAATAACCTTAACTTAGGTTAAGGTGTCAAAATATTTCTCCGTATTTAGAAATTATTAAATTATTATTTTCTAGTATTCAGTGCCAATTAAAATCAGTGTAAACATCTTATTAGTGCTTATATGAGGTGTAAGAATGTGGGAAACATACTACGAGAAGTTTTTCGTCGAGCACAAAGTTGTGCTGTCAACTGACGGCTAAGCAACGGGTGGATTCAAAACTGACGACTTGGATCGGATGTTCATCACAAATCCCGGGGAGTATTGTGTTCAATTAACATTCTTAATGCACCTACTCAACACTCATTCTAGCCCTATACACGCCTCACTCCGGTGAGCATCGTCCAATCCACATTCTGGCACCGTTGCTTCTCTTTTTGCTTGACATAACTGTGGAAGCAAAATTGACGATAAAACTCTTGCCTCAGACATGCTTTTAACAACTACACGTCGCACTACACATCATACAATTAGTACAAGCAGCTTATATTGCTGTGTCAGATATCAAATTGTGCTCACTATAATCTGATATAAAGATAGAAAAAACTGTAATTGTACTATCATAGTATATTGCTAAATTGTGTAACTACCAGAATTAAACTGATAGCCTAATATGTTTGTATGTAACTTATGATAGTATTATTTTGATTTTTACAAACCGCAAATCTTTATAATTACTGCAGTCTGTATGTAGTCAGTAGGTAACAGGTACAACTAAGTATATTTCCAATTATTTTTATCTACTTTTTTTATTTTTTTTTACTTTTGTCTATGCTATTTCCCTTTTAAGTCTGGTATTCTAAAACCTGTCTCACTTTTACTTGTAATTTCCTATTTTTAATTTTCTACTTTAACCTGTTCCACAGTATTAACCAATGTATAAACAGTAATACTTTTTAATTGTTTTATTTAAAGCTTTGGTGGGCATTCTTTTTGTTGTTTGACTTGGCTATGAGACTGACTTGTGTATGAAAGCCTGTAATACAAACTTTATTTGAATAGTTGTTTAGCGGTTTCACTTGTGGTTTCAGGAGCTGACTGATCAGTTGACACCAAAATGCCTATTATGACCCGCAAGACATCGGCGAGGGAAATGGAGGAAAAACTGAGTGCTGCCCTAAAACAACTAAAAGTCTATAAAGACCTTAGTGAACAACTACTACAAGAAAGAGAAGACAGTGAAATCGAAGTGCAAAAGATCATCACAAAAAACACTGAACTAAAAGGTGAACTGGCTGAACTACATTCTAAATACTTGGACTCACAAGATCAATGCGAACAACTCCAAAATTTTGTAATATCCTTCAAGGAGTGTGGTGAGACTCATGAACAAGCCTTAAGTCGTATAATCAACCTAGAATTTGAATTAAATAAGGCCCATAAGGTAATATCACAGCTACACACAGATAAGTGTAATGAACAGACCACCAGCACCTTGAACCTTTTTGATGAGCTAGCCGGAAACAAGTTGGAGTGCTCTTCAGATATTGTAACCATTGATCTTACCGGAGATAAATCTGTTTGTAAAAGCCCACTTTTTAAAAGCCGAAATAAAATAAAGAAATATATTAAAGTTATGAAAACTATCAAAAGATGTCAAAAGTTATTAAAAAAACAAAGCTATTTTGTCAAAAATGTTCAATTAATTAAAGAAAAGTTGTTACTAGAGGAAAGAATTCAGAATTGTTTGGAAGAATTGGAAATAACTCGACAGTTATATGATAATGACACACTGGAACTCCGCTCTGAGCTGCTCCATAAAGAAAAGATCTTGCAGGACATATTTACTAGCTACAAGACAGCTCAAGTTCAACTAAGTGAGCATTACAAGACTGCAATTGAACTAACGGACCTGGTGGCTTTGAACATGGAGTGTGTGGAGGCTCTTGAGAATAGTCACTCGAGCTGCCACATTCAACCACAACCAGACTGTACTAGCGCCCTCTCAACATCTCTATCAAATCAAAACAGACCAACGTTGATCACAGACACGGTCCCAGGCGGAGAGCAGTATGTCAGCTCTAATCCAGTTCAACCGCATAAAATCATGGTATTTTCAGACAAAATAGGTGTAGGCTTTGGTTCATTATTAAGTAACTCAGTGCAGTGTGCTGTGGAGAACTATTGTATGCCGGGAGCAACCTATGCTCAGATTGAAAAAACAATATTAAACTCAAAAATAGATAATAAATCAATAGTTGTTGTCTTCTTAGGTCATAGTTTAGGTATTGATAGAAAAGAGGTTATTACTAGAATAACCACTTTGTTAGAACTTAAGGCATGTAAAATAATGTTATGTGCCTTCCCTTATTCAGATTTATTGTCTGAAAAAGAGAACTTGCACATACACTCACTCAACACATTAATGTATAACTTGACATGTCGTCATAGTGACAAACTTTTATTTTTTGACTGCAATCAGTTTATTTGTAATTTTAAGTTGACATGGGACAGCATGTACTGTCCTAAAAAATCCAGACAGCTAATTGCTACTTTGGTAGCTTTCAATATTGAGGCAGTTATAGGAAATATAACAAAGAGTAGTGACAATGTTGTAGTTTTTAGTACATGTACTAATAATAGTAATAATGTAGTTATTAATTGTTTAAACTTTTAAACAAGACAACAGAGAAGTGTTCTGACATCTTATCGCTATTTTATCAAAATATTAACCGCTTCTCTGGCAAAATATTAGACATTGAACTTTTATTAGATAAACATAGATTTGATGTATTAGGCTTTACAGAAACGTGGCTAAAACCAGATAAAATGTTATTTAATGTTACACATTTTGAGGTAGCCAGTGCATTCAACAGAATATCTGCTGAAGGGGGAGGGTGTATTATTCTTTGTAAAAGAAACATAAAATTTAAGGAACGGTCTGACATAGTAGGTTTTTCTGTTGAACGTGTCTGCGAAATTGCTTGTGCAGAACTGGAAAGTCATATATTATTGTGTGTATATCGGCCACCAGCATCTAATTTCTGTAATTTTATGTCCATAATGGAATGTGTACTCAAGAGACTAACTAAAAGCAATAAATCAATCATTGTATGCGGTGACTTCAATATTGATATTTTGGTAGATTCAACTGATAAAACTAATCTTATCTCTTTGTTTAAATCTTTTAATTTGAATTTTTTGTTCAGTGAGCCAACTAGAGTAACCGACTCTTCATCCACCTGCATTGATAATATTTTTTCAAACTGTAAGACTACAGAAAAATCAGTAATGGTGGGAGTTAGATCAGACCACAATGGCCTCGCTATCAAATTCGAAATCGGGAGAACTAAGAAAAATACCATTATCGAACATAGGCCGCTAACAAAAGGTAAACTAGAAAAGCTTAAACAAAATATAGAGTTGAAACTTAGACTGGTGGAATTCACTTCTGAAGATCCACATGACATTTATAGTACATTATTTTCATTAGTAAGTACAGAATTTAATGAAATCTGTCCGAAGAAAAAACTGCAGCTCAACGGTAGGTTACAATTTGGTGACTGGTCAACTAGAGGTATTCGAAAAAGTAGAGACATAATGTTTGAGTTATATCACAAAAAATCTTTAACTTCTAGTAAAGATTTTCATGATTATGTAAGAAATTACTCAAAAGTTTTTAAGTCAGTATGCAAACGCGCAAAAGCTTTGTTTATAAGGGATAAAATTCGAAAATCTAATGACAAAATTAAAACAGTTTGGAAAACTATTAATACAGAGACCGGCAAAAGTAAATCTTTTAATTCAGAATATGTGCTAGAAATAGATAACCAAAAAGTTTCAGACCCAAGTCATGTCGCGAATTCATTTGAAAATTTCTTTTCCAATATACCACTAGAAGTCACCAAATCTCTTGATTCTTGCCCTTGTGTTGCAGTGGGCTTTCTGAAAGACAACTTCCCGCTCCAAATTCCTGAGTTTAGGTTCCGACATATATCTACTTTTGAAATAATAAAAACATTTAAAAGTTTAAACGTTAAAGCAACAGAGGATTTATGGGGATTATCCGTAAAAATGCTAGAGTCAATAATAGAAGTTATAGCGCCACATTTGATGATCATATTTAATTTATGTATTGATAGAGGTACATTTCCTGACCTAATGAAAATGAGTAAAATCACCCCTATTTTCAAATCAGGTAGTAAGGCCGACCCCTCAAATTATAGACCGGTCTCTGTGCTTCCGGCTTTGAGCAAAATATTCGAAAAGATAATGCTTCAACAACTCTTGTCTCATTTTAATGAACATAGGATTTTACACGAAAATCAGTTCGGTTTCACGAAAAGCAGATCAACAACAGATGCAGGAGTCCAGTTAGTCAAGCATGTGCTGGAAGCTTGGGAGAGCTCACAGGATGCCATTGGCGTATTTTGTGATCTCTCCAAAGCTTTCGACTGTGTAGAGCACCGCACTCTAATTTATAAGCTACACCACTATGGAATTCGTGGAGCTGCTCTGAATCTTGTAGAATCATACTTATCTGATAGGCAGCAAAAAGTTGGCATTAATGGCGTGACATCTTCTGGATCTTTGGTTAGAATGGGGGTTCCACAGGGGTCGATCTTGGGTCCGTTCTTATTCTTAGCATATATCAATGACTTACCACATATGGTTGAGGGCCTTGCTGACATAGTTCTTTTTGCGGATGATACTTCTCTGATTTTTAAAGTAGATAGGAAAGATAGAGAACTAGTTCAAGTCAACAACGCGTTAACTATTGTTTCAAATTGGTTCGCCGCAAACAACCTGCTTCTCAACGCAAAGAAAACGAAATGTTTAAAATTTTCCATGCCTAATGTAAGACATATAGAGCCAAACGTATTACTCGACGGAAATAAATTGAAAATTGACAAGGCAATAGTCTTTCTAGGTATTAGCATAGACTCTAAATTACAATGGGGTCCTCATATTGATGCACTATCTGGAAGACTGAGCTCAGCTGCATATGCGGTTCATAAAATTAGGCAATTGACAGATATAGCTACTGCTCGACTGGTCTACTTTGCTTACTTCCACAGCATAATGTCATATGGTATCCTGCTGTGGGGGTCAGCGGCGGACATAGAGACAGTTTTTATATTGCAAAAGCGGGCAGTTCGAGCCATCTACGAAATGGGTCCCCGCGAATCCTTAAGACAAATGTTCAAAGAAATTAATATATTAACTCTTCCATCTTTGTATATCCTAGAAAATATAATGTACGTTCGTAAAAATATAAAGAAGTTTAGAATAAATAGTGATATGCATAATATTAATACTAGAAATAAGGATAGGATAGCTGTATCTAAATTTAGACTCACGAAAACTAAAAATAAGTCCTTCTTAGGCAATTGTGTACGTTTCTATAATAAAATCCCGAAAGACATTACTGAGCTCACTGAAGGGAAATTCAAGTTACGTGTCAAAAATATACTAATGAAAAAAGCCTATTATAAATTGAGTCACTACTTAGAAGACAAAGATGCCTGGAAGCTTTCCACTTCTGCCTAATAGCCAACTATTGAATAAATTTGTTATTTTAATATTACTCATATGTAACCTCAATGTACAAAGACTTGAAAAAATAATGGCCCACGAGTTTCTTGCTGCTTCTTCTCGGCGGTGGTTCTTTTCCGAAGACAGCGGTAGAATCATTTAAAAATTTTTGACGTTCATAAGAGTGTCTATGATGCCTAAACTGAATAAATAATTTTTGAATTTTGAATTTTGAATTTTGATACTTTAATTTTTAAAACGGAAATCTGCCAATTACAGCTCGTGCAAGATTTCAGAATCTGGCCAATACCAAAACAAAAGAAAAATTGATGTGATTTCAAAATAGGTATTTACATTTTAGGTCGTTGACCTGGTTTACCTTCGTCTGTGCGACTGGCAGGACCTCTTAGACGGCTATCCAGATATAAAACGGAACTTGTATATCTCCGCTACAAAATTTAGGGAGAACTATGGAAGAATTTAATTATTTTATTTTGTATTGTAACTATATGTATTACATTTATGTGATTGATTATAAAAAATGTATATGTATAATGTATGTTGTCTACAACAAATCAAGCATATCGTATTATGAATTAAAATATTCTTCAGTATAACGTATTTTTATTCGGTATCTGATGCCCTAGCACTAATTATATATAAAAAATATTTGTATCAAAAACGAAAATAGTTGAAAAACGCGCCACGCTTTTTACTATGATTTATCTTTTTAACCGACTTCAAAAAAGGAGGAGCTCATATGTTCGTATGTATGTATTTTTAAGTGTATGTTGACACTTGTTGTTGACTTTGGGGACCGATTCTCAATTAATGTATTGTTTGGTAGAGTGTACTTCCGAGGTAGTTCCATTAAAATTTCATCAAATTGGGTTAAGCAGTTTTTGAGCTATACCCACTCCAAATCTTAAAAAAGTTTACCTATCCTAACTTAATGATATCAATATTGACGGTGAATGACAATCGACCCCGTAAGTAACAAGGTTGATGAAAACAATTTTTTACCAAAAAATGGAAATGACTTCAACACCAAAATGTGTCTTGTACATTTATTGCAAAAAAAATTTCTAATATACTATATTAACACATACCTTTAAAACAAAGAATGAGGGTAAAAAAACGTAAGCAGTATTGTACATATAAAGATATTGTTGATAACATGAACAAACTACACACCTATATACAGTAGCTTCAGTTCTAGTACTTGCAGAGATTTTTATAAAGTTTATTCATGTCAGTCGTATACTGTGAATAATGAGAAAATGAAAAATAGATTTAAATTTTTAATTGCATCATCAAGAACAGTTAAATAAAGTTATAAAGTTTTAGACTAATTTAGATTACTATATATGTTTATGACGAGATCAACATATGATTTGATTTTACATGATTGATTGGTTCGGCGTAACAAATAAATCGATAAAGTTATATAAAAAAAAACAAAATAACCGTAAGACTTTATTAGATTAGATATTCACTTTACATAATATTTTATAATATTTAATGAAATGTTATATATAAAAAAAATACAAGTAACCAGATGAAATAAGACGCTTTAAAGTAAAATTATATATACTTTAACTATAATATATTATTGTAGCATATTTTTTTTTATACTTTATATACAGGGTGTCCCAGAACTCAACGTCAAGCGGGCACGGGGCAAGAGGGGGGGTCATACCAGTACCAGGAAAAATAAAATAAAAATTCTATATCAGTTGGATAAGTTATAATTGGCAAATTTATGAAAAAGAGGAAAATCGACACCTTTATTCATATCTTTAGTTATTATGACCTCAAAGTTAACTATTTTACAGTGTTTTTTTTACTAACGTGGTCTTTAATAAACATGCTATCAATTGCAATCACAATTTAAACAAAAAGAGTTGCTATGTTTGTTAAAATTATCGCATTTTCTTTGAGTTGTGGTTGAAAAAATAATATCAACTAACTTTGATGGTTCAGTAAAAAAAAAATATGGTACTACCCTAGGCAAGTTACTTCAAAAGATGGCCCATTTAGTCAAGATTTCAAAATGATACAATACTTTTAACTTTTCTACCTATAACATTTATTGCCAATTTTTATCGCAAAACATACTCATTTTAAAAATCAAATTAGGTCATCACAATACTTGTTTTCCATAGAAAATTCGGAGAAATAGAACAATGAATAGTGTGCGGTGGTCACCAACAAATACACAGGGCTTCGTTCGTTTTCAAAGGCCGCGCGGTGGCAGGGCGGAGGGTGCGGGGTTGGTCCGGTGGCCAGGTCTTGCGAGAATGCCTAATGTATATTAATATAATATAGAATAATAATATGTACTAACGAGCTAGGACGCGAGTTTGCCGAATGTTATGATTATGAATGATACATTTCTATGTAGGGGTGTCATATAATCATATCATATAATTATTTTTTTGTTATTATTATTGTATTTTTTTTCGCTATAACTAAATCTGAGATGTCAACAATACCGAATTAGCAAGAAGACGGAAATGGTAGTTTTCAGGTCGGGAAAGGGTCCCCAACGTGTGCCGGAGCTGCGTTTAAATGGTCAACCGATTGAGATCGTGGAGAGTTTCAGGTACCTTGGTCATATCGTGACGTCCAAGCTTACCGACGACGAAGATATAGAACGCCAGAGACGCGCCTTATGCATTGTAGGTAATATGATTGCGCGGAGATTTTACAATGCAGCGCTTGACGTGAAGATGATGCTATTTCGAGCATTTTGTCAGACTTTTTACACATGTCAACTCTGGACCGAATACACTGTGAAGGCGCACAACTCCATCAGAGTGGCGTATAACAACATCTTTAGGCAGCTGATGGGGCTTTCACGGAGCTGCAGTGCCTCTGGAATGTTCTTTGACGCGCGTGTTGATACGTTCAATGCCATACAACGCAAGCGGATCGCCTCATTCATGTCTAGAGTTGACATGTGTAAAAATACCATAATCAGAAGCCTGGCAGACCGTCTGCTGCGATCTGCAACGTACCGACAATGGCTGGCTACTGCCACCTAGTAATATTTAATATATATTTTTATTTTAATTTATTTTATTATATATTATTTTATAATATTTGAATTGCTGACATTTTTGTGTATAATATTCAATAATCAATCTGTTTTTCTGTTTATTTATGGATCTCGAGTCTGCAATAAAGTACTATTATTATTATTATTATAAATGGCATATATATATATATATAAGAAATAATAGATCCACGGTACTGCCCTGAGGTACCCCAAACTTTTATATTTTATATTCGGATTTAAAAGATACAATTATCTATTTATTATTTATTGATGATATTTCTACACACTGTTGTCTATTTTGAAGATAACACTCAATCAGTTCAATTGGTTTTCCTCTAACACCATAACTAAAGAATACTAACTAAAGAAACCATTTAATCTTGGTACATCCAAAACACTCCGCAATAAAGCTTGCTTACCTGAGTCCGTAAAAACCGGAAAACAAGGTCCTCACTTGATATCCGCAAGAATATTCCCCCAACACAATTAGTTTCCACCTGAACGACCAACCGTACTGAATATCGTTAACTTGGAGCCTTTCGAGGGTTTTTGCAATTCTATGGAATTTAATTTCTTGAGCTCTATACCTATTCAGCAGGTACAAAGGTTCACATTTTAATATATTTTTTATTTTAAAAGTACGTACTTTTTTCTAAAACCTTTTATTCATCTGGATTTTGATCTTGTTGATACAGAAGGGTCACAATTGAACTTAGTTTATGACCTTAAAATTGTACGCAACAGTTGGAAATGAATGCGCGTGTATGTTACTTCTTTAAGCTGAAATGTTTCAACAGATTTGGATATTCTTTAAAACATATAGGTTACTTTTATCGCAATTCAGCGGAATGTTCCTAAAGGCTCTCGTTTAGCTTCTTATACGTAGATAAAACAGCAATCTTTAACTAGGAAGATACATAAGCAAAGGTTTGCGAAAATTTGTAAATAGCACGGACCCCGGAGTCTTTGAACATAATTTTTTATTGAAAAATAATACTAGAAGCAAGTTTTTTTTACTACTAAACTTGTAGCTATGTATCTGGTAATGTACGGGAGCAAACTTACACATGTATGTTTCACTTCAACCCCACCTACCATCCAGTCAAGTAACGACAGAGGCTCTGGCCAATCGAAAAATGACGATATAGCCATAGTAGGAATGCATCTGTATGCTGTGGTATAACCATCTAAATCAAACGTAGGTAAATACAGGTCGTATACGGGTAGTAGTGTCTCCGGTGCGAGGAGCTACATTCTGCGGTCGCCAGTCCGCATTCACAGCATAGCAGCTATGGGCAGTTCTTCCAAATGAACGGTACAATAAAAAAAAGCATATTAAAAGAAAGTCCTAGGGAGGCATGGGATTTCTTGTCACCAAGGTAATTGCTGACAATGTATAAATATCAAATGTATCAACCAGGGTATTACCTAATAATCTAGTACTAAAACTGACTGAGAGGAATAATCCCAAGGTCGTACAGTTTACCGCGCTGACTTTGATACACACTGATAGTAAAGTTGAAGATATGAATGAAGACTTAATAGGTATCACAGTTTTTATAAGTGACCTGATAAAAAGGAGCCGATTCGGGATGCTCAAATGCGGGAATCCTGATTATAGGTACTGTTTGCGAATACACCGTATTGTTTACCTTCCACCATGCCTTCGAAACAATTTGAGATAATTCGCCTTTGAATATCTTATCCAAATAATATTGTGCTATTATCGCTTTTTTATCAACGCACCGCTGAGAAGTTCTTTACGACTACGTTTACATCTCCAATTTAAGAAGGCCTTTATTGAATATATTGCCAGTTTTAGGTTAAATTATTAACAAATTACAATACCGAGATTCAAATAGATTATAATTCTTGTAGTAAAATTCTCGTGCGTTTGACACATATTAAACTATTACTACTAACCGACAAAAAACTCACGTTAGGGCTAGCGGCGGGCACTCGCAGACGCCGCTGTGCACTCGCCCTGAAGATGAGCATCGGACATGCTCGAAGCCCGAGTTTTCGATTCCTAACGTAAGTGTTTTGCCGGTCAACGGTAATCAATTATAATTTACTCCTTTTTCAAATATACTATATTTCTTTGAAAATTCTCGTGAGTTTGACACATATTTATTTAGTATCAAAACTGACTTTACTCATGTAATTAGCCAACGTTATCGACCTAGGTTTCAGGCATGTCCGATGCCCATCCTTAGGGAGGTTACGCCGCAAGATCGCGGTGACCAGTGCGGGTTGCAGCGCGCTCGGCCCGGCGCGAGTACTTAGGTGTGTATGCGGGCGCGGACGCTGTATGTGGTAAGAGGGTCCGGGGTCCGCGAGGGATTGCTAGTTTTTAGTCATTCTAAGCACATACGCAAGCCGTCTAGTGAGTATTCTTTTTTACTGCCGTATAAAGCTATGAAAAAACGTTTGCTAACAAGAGTGAGCAAAAATGGATCGACTTTCTCACTCAGGAATAGCGCGGTACCACCAGCTAATTCAGCATGTTAGTCCATAATTTCTATAAATTTTAATTTCATGTTAAACATTTCGTTTCGACCGGATTCTCAAGAGCATTGCCGAACCCGGTCAACTTTAGAGCGCTGTAACAGCGTTTTAAATGAATGATATTTAAAAAAATATCGGGAAAAAAATTCATCGTTAGATCATCTACTAGATTGGTCTGAGGTATTTTTTTTGTAAAACGTATAAAAAAGGAGTTATAAAGCAAAAAGGAAATTTTTTATAAAAAAAATTCTTACTTTATTGCTTAAAACTTCTTTAATTTTTAATTTAGGGTAAAAAGTAATATAAACATCTATGTAGGCAAAAGAATTTGCTATAAATTATGCCTTCAAAATTTTTTTTGTAAGACGCATAGCTTCCGAGATATTGCGAAAAAAGTGTTTTCATCCCTTTTTCCAAGATGGCGTCCGGGGGACAAGCGTGGCGACCCCACAAACTTGAGGTCAAGCTTCTATTGACCCCCACACATGACCTAAAAATAAAATTGCGTCCTCTAAAAAATGCAAAGCTCATGTAACATTTCAATGGACTAGTATTGATTAGGTAGATTTAGTTTGGACTAAATACTTACATTATTATGTAAGCAGATTTAAGTTACATTATATGCACACAAAGCTTGTAACATTGTGCATTTCGACAAGACTGGCATTAATACCATTTTTTTTGTCCATCGTTATTCATTATTTTGTTATTCAGTGTAAATACTAAATTACACTGAATATGTTAATTCAGTGTAATTTAGTATTAATATTAACACAGTACTTTACAATCTTAAATGGTCAATTGGTCATAATTATGGTAGAATATGTAATAACACTAGCTGGTGCCCGCGACTTCGTCTGCGCAGGATAAGTAATTCGAGTAGCTTATTATTTTCTCCAGGGGCATATTTATCTTTATACCAAAATTTCATTAAATATTAACATGGTCAAACCCAATTGCTACAACAATATTATATGGGTAAATTTAAATGTTTAGTAAATCAATTAGTACACAAAAAAAAATATGAAATTAATCACCATGGAAAAAACTGTGAATATTTCATCACCCTTGACGGTCGCCGAGCACGTGTATCAAGCTGTCAAAATGATAGCGTACTTTTGACTAAGCTATCAGAAACTGACATAATTTTTGACAGAACTGTCATCATTACGATCTTTACGTAGGCGAAGTTCGTGTTATTTTGTCTATGCTGTGCCCAATAATATCACGCTCTTGCACCCGCGTGGTGATGGACAAATATGATAATGATGATGAAAAGTATTCTATATGTATTAATCCAGCGCCTCATCTACCTCCATACCTACCAAATTTCATAAAAATTGGCCCCGCCGGTTGAACGTGAAAAAGTAACAAACATCCGTACATCCATACATCCATACAACCATATATCCATACATCCATACAACCATATATCCATACATAGGACAGGATAATGACAACAAAGGTCCTAAGTTTGGAATTAAACTCATACGAATCAAAACGAATACATTATTGTGATCAGGTCAGGTTTCTTAATATTAGTAACGCTTTCTGTAAAAAACCCGCTTTTGGAAAAATTTTCATCTGCTTATGGTGGCAATAAAACTCTTGGATATTTTATAATGCCTTTTTACGAGGGACGTGGTTAATAAAATGAACCGTTTCAATTATCTTTTATTTTTTTATGGTCCGTTATATTTCTTCATGCATTGTCTTTCTACTATTGGAGGCAATAAAATTGAACTCTTATACAGTTTTAGGAATGTTCCCTTTATTTTGACACAATGTTTGTATTTACAAATATCTATTCTATAAAAATTAACCCCGCTTAAATGCGTTAACTTGAGAATGGCATTACCGATTTAATTTATCGTTGTTTAAATGTTTTTAATACTTCGTAGAAAGTTCTTGCATTAAAAAAAATTATAAGAAAAGACGGGAAGTTATGGCAAGGCCGAAGGCCGAGCCTACTATGCGAACGAAGTCTCAGATAGTTGCTTTGCCATCATGACATGGCTGCTGCACTCAGGGTTGACTTCCGGCGAGGGAATTCCTCAACGGTGAATAGTAAGTAAAAGTAAAAAAGCCTGTTCTATATTCCATCATGGCATGGCTACTGCACCCAAGGATGACTTCCAGCGAGGGAATTCCTCGACAGTAAATAGTACAGACACAAAATGTTGAGAATGGATTAAAACATAATAGTCTGTTCTAAATTTCATCATGACATGGCTTTTGCACCCAAGGTTGACTTCCGGCGAGGAAATTCCTCAACGGTAAATAGGACAGACTCAAAATGTTGTGAATGGATTTAACCAAAATAGCCTGTTCTAAATTTCCTCATGACATGGCTGCTACACCCAGGGTTGACTTCTGGCGAGGGAATTCCTCAACGGTGAATAGTACAAACACAAAATGTTGTGAATGGATTTAACCATAATAGTCTGTTCTAAATTTCATCATGACATGGCTTTTGCGCCCAAGGTTGACTTCCGGCGAGGAAATTCCTCAAAGGTAAATAGGACTGACTCAAAATGTTGTGAATGGATTTAACCAAAATAGCCTGTTCTAAATTTCCTCATGACATGGCTGCTACACCCAAGGTTGACTTCTGGCGAGGGAATTCCTCAACGGTGAATAGTACAGACACAAAATGTTGTTAATGGATTTAACCATAATATTCTGTTTTAAATTTCATCATGACATGGCTGCTGCACCCAGGGTTGATTTCTGGCAAGGGAATTCCTCAACGGTGAATAGTACAGACACAAAATGATGTAAATGGATTTAACCATAATAGCCTGTTTTAAATTTCATCATGACATGGCTGCTGTACCCAGGATCGACTCCCGGCGAGGGAATTCCTCAACAGTAAATAGTACAGACACAAAATGTTCTGAATGGATTTTACTATAATAGCTTGTTTTAAATTCCATAATGACATGACTCATGCACCCAGGATCGACTTCCAGCGAGGGAATTTCTCAACAGTGAATAAAACAGACGTGAAATTTTATTAGATATGCAACTTAATTGTGATAACCTGTTTTATGCTTCGTTATGATGTGTCTGATGTAAAAACTACCGTTCATTTACCTATCACAAAAGTAAGAACCCGCCACACACACACACAAACATGCAAGACCTCTCAGCTAATTTAACTTTTTTAGAATGTAGGTAGATTTGTTTACTTTTTTCCATTTTTTATTTGCCACTTTTGATTCCGAATTTCAAATGTAACTTCTTAAGTATTGCAAAATAAATTAAATCGCATAATCTGTAATTTAACATTTTAAGTAAGTATTCTGTCTAGGAGGTAGACGTTGGCATGCCTTATCACCTTCGATCAAGTATGTACACTAGATTCAGCGTTGCATTCATTGACAGCGCGAGAAAATGGCTTGAGTTTACTATGCTTTTCTATCTATTAATATGTACATAAATACAAAAAGTAAAGTCATACAAGTATTTTAATAGTAATCAACCTTATTTCTGTCTTTTATGGTTTAGTTTCGACTAAAGCGTCAATAACATAGTACCTTTTGCTCCGTGATACTGACGAGAGTTAAAAAAATAATTACCGTACACAGTGGGCGCTTAGAAAATTCAACTATATGCTGATGCAATTAACGCTTAAAATTGCAATAGTCACATGATACTGTTGTGACTCTAACCTTAAACATAGGTACGATAGAACATGGAAATCATGGAGTCGCTTTGTTGACAAAATTTATAACAGTTATTTAACTATGAACTAGTTTACGGGTGGACAATGCTTATACATTTCAATAAAGAATAAAAAGCCATTTTTTTTGTTATTTTCAAAACTTTTATTCCTAAAAAATTCTTAACCATCATACGACCATTCTGACCGCGAACATCACGATGTCGTCGGTCATAAGACGTCCACTGCTGAACATATGCCACCTCCACAAATTTCCAAAAGAACCGGTTGGAAGCGGCATGCATCCAACGTCGTCCTGTTACCTTCATCAGGTCGTCAGTCTACCGTGTCGGTGGATGACCTACGCTGCGCTTGCCAGTCCGTAGTCTCAACTCTAGAACCTCTCGGCCCCATCGCCAATCTATTCTGCGTGCTATGTGGCCTGCCCACTGCCACTTCAACTGGCTTATTTTATGGGCTATGTCGGTGAGTTTAGTTCGTCTACAAATCTCCTTATTTCTGATTCGATCACGTAGATGAACCCCGAGCATAGCCTTCTTCATAGCTCGTTTGAGCTTGCTTATGAGGCCCATACTAAAAGACCACGTTTCAGTGCCATATGTCATCACTGGTAACACACATCGGTCAGAGACTCTTGTCTTGAGGCACTGAGGTATTTTTGACGAGAAGACTTCGCGAAGTTTCCGGGACGCTGTCCGGCCGAATTGGATTTGACGATTGACCTCTTTCTCAAAGTTAAACTTCCCTAGTTTGACTGCCTGTCCTAGGTAGATATATTCGTCAACAACTTTGAAAACTGAGTTCCCAACTGATATTGGGGTAGGCATAACATTACTACATACTCGTACTACGTACTTATTATTAATTACTCTTATCTTTAAAGAAAACCATTAAAAAAGAAAATATTTAAAGAAAACCAAAGGCTATTTAAATAAAACCGAAATTAAAGCTTAAAAAAATACTTGCTTTGCAAATGAAAATACTAACACCCGGTGTCTTACCAAGTTTTACATCGTCAATTCTGTCAATATCTCTGCTTGCATATTGTTTTGTTCGACATGAATCTGGAATATAATTCATTTATAAATATCTACACAGCTTAAAGGCTGGACTAAAGTAATAACTCTATTTCATCTCGCAATTTTATTATATAACCTGCAATTTAGGAATCGCCGTTTTCACCAATCTACGCCTTTGAGTATTGCCAGATATATCGAATTTATCAAAATGTATCGAACATATTGTAGAATTTTTGCAAGGCCTGTAATGTTCTTCTCTTCTTTCTTGCGCGACAATGGATATCCATTCTGCACAGCGAAATAGATCAGCAGGAAATCTACAAACATAAATATTATTCAATGTCAAAGTCAAGGTCAAATCATTTATTCAATTTAGGCATCAAAGACGCACTTATGAACGTAACTTTTTCATTATAATGTACTTTAGACTCTACCGCCGCGTTCCAAAATATAAAGAGCCTACCGAGAAGAAGCGGCAAGAAACTTGGGGCCATTCTTTTTATATATGTTAGAATGAGGATGACAATAAAACAAAATAGACTAATTATGTCCGTCTAATAATATTAATACGTCTCAATTGTTTTTGCTATATTGATTACAACCCAAAAATGGCGGGGCAAATGTTCCGTCCTCTCAACCTGTCGTTAGTTTTATACCATGAATCGATTTCTTACTTTTACAATATCTTTAACATATTTTTGTAGGCATATATTTGCTAAAATACTTTTAAATAGCTTGTATATTATATATACATTTATTAGCAAATACACAATTTAATATTTCTACAATAAAGAACTTATGCTACTTTTCCGGAATTATTTACTAGTCACTAGTCATGAATAGCGTCTATGTTAAAATCAGAAAGGAAGCCAACAATGTGCTTCTAAATTCTGAATAAAAGCTGTATATACTATTTTATTTATTAATTTGATATATTATTATTTCTAACATATAGATTTTTATAATGTTTCTAATTAGGTATATTACATTTTATGGGTGGCAGAGTGACAGCTTGCCAGAAGTGGAGTATTCCAGGCATGTTTGTCTTCTATATAATGTAATGTATTAAATAAAATATAACCTCTTCATGCATTTCTTGTGCCAAACCTACCGATGTTTGACAAATTTGTTGGTTCTTTGATGTCGAATATTTTCCAAACTACGAAATATTTATTTTTAATTGATTAGTATAGATTTTAAGTACAGTGAAACAGAAACAAACATATACTTAGCGAAAGAAAGACACTCCTTCTGAAACCTTACTGTTACGGTGGTTATTTTCACAGTTTTTAATAGGACACTGAGGCATTTTAGCACGTCCGAACGTTGGCTGTTGTTGGACCATAATAAACTCAAATAAGACCACACTTTTATTTGTGCTCTTATTTCACTGGCCGTTTTTAAGGCCGTTACCATTAATCTAGTACATACTTGATCGAAGCATATCACAGAGTAATTCTAGTTTGGGTGCCAATGACTTTCAAGGATTTATAACTTATACAACAAAATATCATAAGTTATGAGTTTGTTAATTTAAGTTAGTTAAGTTTGTAATGAATAAAGCTTATTTTTATTATTATTATTATCTCACCGAGAAATTCACCCTCGCAGTTGAGGTGGGACGCTAAAGGCACATGACTAACGAGACAGTTTTCAATTTATCTTAAATCTTTCTGTTTAATTGACAGAATGGACATTCTAAAATCTATATCGCTAATAATTTTAATCAGTTTCACACATACAAGTGTTGCAATTTTTTTTACCTTTAGTAAAGTTATTATATGTGTTGTCAGTACTTCAAGACAAGAGTCTTCAACAAATGTGTGTTACCAGTGATGACTTATGGCACTGAAACGTGGTCTCTTACAAAGGCCTCATAAGTAAGCTCAAGTCGCACAACGAGCTATGGAGAGGGCTATGCTCGGGGTTTCTCTACGTGATCGAATCAGAAATGAGGAGATCCGTAGAACAACGAAAGTCAACGACTTAGCCCAGAAGATTAGCCAGTTAAAGTGGCAGTGGGCAGGGCACATAGCACGCAGAGCAGACGAACTGATAAAGGACGATGTTGGATGCAGACCGCTGTAACTGGTACTGTTAGGGAGTCCGTGTTTGCACAGGAAAATGGTGAGGCTGGGGTTCTTAGAGCCATTCTAATTCTTAACTCTAATGTTGAAACAATGAGCAATAAAGATGAGATGAGAAAAAAATGAGGAATAAAGCAATTGTGAATACGAGGTGTGGGTGCGTCAGCGCTCCCATTTGAGGAATAATCCGGTGCGCCCAGTTAGACCTGCATGTGGAAAAGTCCTTTCGAGGCAATAAACAGTTCAATAACGGCCAATTACCTTCCTGCTGCTAGGAGGTGGGCACTCCTCCCAGACTATAATATACTCCTCTCAGATAGAGGTATCGGTCGTAATCAACCACTTATGGGCCCAGTGCCAATTGGCAGAGGCTAGTTACCAGATCTAGAGTGTCGGAGTTTTCAGAGGCATTGGTATTTAAATCACATTCATCTATTTATTTTACTCTCTAGCTTTTAGCTCAACGCTTGCCTACTTCTGCTGCACTGGAGAAAATTTGACATGCTGCCAGACTAAGATATATAATCACTTAACACGTTTAATATTGGATTCAGATTGTAGTAATAAATTTTAAAAAAGATTATTTACCTTTCTTATAGATAAGGGTTACTATTCTATAAACGACTATATTAATGACATGGTATTTTAATTTTATAATAATTCAAAAACATATTCATATTTTAATTTAATAATATCAATGTATTGTAATGGTACTATTTAAAATAAGACATATTGGATTAAATTGTAATGTTAGGTTTTTATCATGCATTGAATAATTGTAGATAATAATTAATGTTAATATATTTACGATTTTTAAATTTTAACGATAGTGTAGGTGAATTGGGTTGTTAGGTACTTACCTAAAATATGTTGATGCACTGCTATATTTAATTTTATATATAATTTTAATTGTATAATATGTTTCTATTACCTAACATGATACAATTGTGATAGTCATTGTTTGATAAGAGTGTAGTTATATTAATTAGAGTGTATTAGTCAGTGTTTAATTAATTCTTTAATTTAATTTACATAATAATTGATTGTTTTAATGTAGTTTTGTTTTTGCATGCCTTAAAAGGCAGAACACGGAGTACCAATGTATTGCGATACCAACTGCAACTAAAATAACCTATGTTCTTGCAAATAAATATATTTTGATTTAGATTTTTGATTTGACTACAGTTCTACCTACCAAGGCGGTATCTCGCACGAGAGGCTTACCACCTCTTAGCTAAAAAAGTAAGTTAATAAGTTGGCACGATTCTTTATAGTTAACAAAATTATAATACTTAACACATTTTGGAAGTTAATATTTTTAAAATTATACAGTTAACTCACCCGTACCAAAAGTTTGAATGTACCTCACCTTTAAGTGCAAGTTTCAGCCCTCAGCGCTTTGCGGTGGATTGCACTCAATCTCAGTTTGAGTGTTCTAAATCTTCGCCAGAGTTTCCAAGGTGCACTGTTTGATGACATTAGTGTAGTTTCACCTACCTCTTATCTACTCGTATAATTCTACTACACGAGCGTATTCGTTGATTTAAGATATAAGTATAGCAACATAGATGTAGGAAAGGTACTGTTTCGAGTAATTTCGAAATCTATATCAATAGATGATATAAAACAAATATATTCATATTGAAACTGTCTAAAAAGTTCCAGTTTTGAAATAAACAATCAATTACGTGATTAGCTGTTTATTAAATTTCAAAACTGAATTTTATTTATTTGGAACTCAGGGTGCTCGCTGTTCACTACCCAATTCATTCTTATATAAAGGCACGGTAATATTTAATATTTCCGTGCTAAAGGCCCGTACTTCAGTTTGAAATGCGAGATGGCAAGGTAGTTTTGTATTGTTTTGTAGTGGTAGGACTTTTGCAGAGTCCATTTGGGCAAGAACTACTATATTATAGTATTTCCCTCTTCAAGCCACTCTACCCTTCTCACTCTTTCACACGTCCCCATAGTACGTTCCGCTCAGTGTTGCCAGTAAAACCAACTACGGAAATTACCGTGTTCTACGGCTTTCAGGTCAAAAATTACAAAATTACGGCCTATGGCCGGAGTCATGTGGCCGTAGCGATTTCTGCGGCCTTATCGACCAAGCGAGCAGAGCGAAAGAAGCGTCTCAATTTTGACACTGGTTTTTGTCTGTTCTCAACTACAGGTCGCACTGTTCAACCGATTTTGAACAAAATTGGCTCTATAGTTCCTTGATTTATTTAAATTTTTAGTCGATCATGATTTTTGATTGGGGAGAAAATAGGAAAAAACGGGGTAAAGTTACTGTAAGTAGCGATACTTTTCTACCGACTTTCAAAAAAGGAGGAGGTACTCAACTCGACTGTATTTGTTTGTTAACCTCATAACTTTCGACTGAACCGATTCTCAAAATTCTTTTTGTTTGAAAGCTAGTGCTTCCCGTGTGGTCCCATTAAAATTTCATCAAATTCGGTCTAGTAGTTTTTGAGATACACTCCAATAACTGAATAAAATGGAACTCGGTATTATTTTTTTCAAATTGTACTTGTCGATGGATTTTAATCAAGTTTGATAAGCAAATTAATGTGCTTCTTAAGGACTTATATTATTTATATTTATATTTACATATTTTATTATATTTTTTAAAACCTGTACAAGGTCCCCCTCCAGTGAAAGGCTTCACATGTTTTTTTTTACTTTTTATCATCTTACCTTCACATTCCAGTAGCCCTCACGACGCTCAAGTACATCCCTATTTACCGTCTTGGGTTCCCCTGCCATTATTAGTTTAAAGGTAATTAGATCTCCCATACTTAGTAAAGAATTAAAAGCACTTATAAAATTTATGATTTCATTATTTTACTGTAAATACATAATCGTTTACAATATAGGTACTTTTGTAATGTAACTGTAATGTATGGTACCTAGTCATACAATTTTTACGAAACTATCTACGTATAACTTCGGCGGGGCCCATTATTGGTTAATCAGATTTAATTACGCTTTAAAACCGGCTAGGACTCGCGTAATGTTTACCGGAAATATTCTCCGACCAGTTTCGAACTTATTTGAAGTTCTTCTTCTGGGAGTCACTCTAGTGCACAGCAGCGAGGGCCACAGCACGTAACTGATTTCTATCTCAAATCAGATTTAAGTTTATTTAGTTAAGTTTGTAGACTTGACAGACATATCATTAAAATTGTTACACGTAAACTATGTTAGAAAAGTGTATGTTTCTTACTTTATTTCGTTTTAAATCCCACAATGAAATTTAACTCCCTTTATAATGTTTAGTTTTATATATATATTTATTGCATGTGTAGATTTGGATTTAATTTTTATTTATTATAAATTATAAATAGGAGAACATATTTGAGAAAACAAAACAATAATATTCACGCGACACAGACGCAAAACCATAAATATACTGCAGTGAGTCTCGAGGGAGCGACCTAAACCAGAAACACGGTTTCCAAACCGCAACGAAACGTGAAATATTGCATTACCTCGGCATAAAATCTTCGCAGGGCGTGCTCGTAATGGTACCATGAGAATACCTTCTCGTGCAATCTTCATTTGTGATTTTCTGTACCTTTTCACTTACTACTTAGACAAATTGGCTTACGGTGGAAGTAAGTGTTTAAATTTAAGACCAATAGATAATTAGATAAACAAATGAATAAACGACATTGAATAAAAGAAAGATTAGAAGATAAATGGACGATACAATGTATATAACTCAATAATTAAGTAGTTTTGCAGTTTGTTGTATTTATATCGAAAAAAATATTTTAGGTGTTTAACAATTATTAATTGCACTTTTCACTATTGGTCGCATGTATTGCAAAACAATTTCTTTGTATCTACTTCAAACTTTTATTTCAAATTATCTTCGGAGCTAGTGATGCGACACAGGTTTCTATATCTGTATGGAACAAAGTGTTGGTTTTTTATTTCATCCTAAAAGTCAATATTCCACTTTGTTCTGAAATATTAATTGATTTAGTCTTTTTTTATAATACGTTCATTTTGGGTTTCAAGCCATATTTTAACAACGAAGTAGTTTTTAATAATTCATCGTAAACAATATTCCGTAGAATCAACGAGTATAACTACGGACGAGTCAGCTAGTGTTAGATAGCCGAGTGTAACAATACTCATTTCTCAACATTTGGTACACTTAAAAGACATATAAAATAAAGACTTTATTAAACGAAAACTTAATTAAGCTCAACGCCCACAGAGGCGGGAACCGCGGGAAAGCGATCGTGATCCGGAAGAATATTTTTTGTAATGTTCGTATTTGTATGCAACCTGACAAAAAGCAAGCGGACACGATCCGGCGCGGTGCAATCTCTGGCGAAGATCGCTACGACAAAACGGAGATCGCGCCGCGGGAAGGACGCGGCGCAACGGGAGACGGGCGGTGGGCGCGGGCGCTCTATTCTACGGTAGTCAGTACAAGCTGTCACACAAGGCGAAGCGGTCGTGGAGCGATTTGAGAGCGGAACGAGTTGTATTTATTTAACTCTTAAAGTGCGATTTCATGCACGGAAGTTGTTTTTGTTTTGAAAATACGTATAAACTTGGCCCTCCTATGAAAGCAGTTTCTTACACAAATGGTGTTAATTCCAAAAATATATATTTTTGTCGTGTACCCAAATCCGTTTGGGTTTGCTTTTTTTCTTTTGCAAGCTCTAATAGTAGAAGTTCTTCTATGTCACTTTCCGATAGAGTGCTTTGTTATGATCGGTGTGAACAATTTCACCGCTGTTGGTTTCAGACTGATCGCCTCCCCGCCGCCATGTGCCGGTCCGCCGCTGTCGCTTCGCATCGCATCGCTATCGGATCGCATTTCCGCAGCTCTCGCCTCTGTGGATGTTGAGCTTTACTTAAAACCTATTCAATTAGTAGCGCATTCTAGTCATCATGGATCCAGGATATGGCCTTCATTTTCATCACAATAACCAATTATATTTTTCTTCAATCTATCCCTATCTATTAAATATAGTTTCTCTATTTTCATATCATATTTTTTAAAGCATCATAGCCTCGGCTGACCTTCATATTCATCGGGAGAAGTTTTCCAAAGATTTTATAAACTGGCTCCTTCTATCGTCGCTTCTGTAGATTATCTGCCTCCTCCCCTACCCCCCTCCCATTTCATAACTGCATTGAATGTATTATTTCTTTACGTAACTTTCCCTTCATTAGGCAGATTGACTAATTCATCACTTCATCAAATCGTCATCCAAGTTCTTTATATCTCAGTAAAAAAATTTTTTAGTACCTATGTCATTGTTCCCAATCAATACATAACCCAAAATTATGCAATATAGGCTAGATTGTTCAAAATAGAGTTATTCTAGCCAAGACTGAATTCAGTACTTAGTACTGAAGTACTAAAGTTAGTACTGTCCCCATTTCTCATTGATCACGTGTCACGTTGCTTAGGTAGGTGGGCACAGCGCCTGACAAGATCCGGCAAGAAACTCAGCGGGCTTGTCTTTTTTTATCGCCACTTCATAATCATAATCAGCACATTTTGCTCCCACTGCTCGGACTCGAGCCTTCCACTCAGAGAGAGGAGTTGGGCCAAAATCCACCACGCGGGCCCAGTTGGATTGGAATCGGTGGATTTCGATAGAGTTCTGTTAAGTTTTATCATTGTTTGTTGCCACCACAGGTATACATACATTGACGCGTGGCTCTCGAAGACCAAGGTTTCCTGACTCCCGCAACCGTCAAAACACATTAGAGAATGTGCTGTGGTGTGCTCACGTCTGTTGGTATGTGATTCCACGTACAACCTCTGTGCTGCTCGAGCGTTTCCTTCAGCTCGCCCATACGCTACGTGCTATGTCAGAAAACAACAGAGGGCTGCTGTACAAAGTGTCAAATTCTGCTGTCTCTTTCTGTAAAGGCCTATTCAGACCTGGGCATTATTCGCTACCGCAAGCGATTAAGAAATCCGAAAGGTTATGCGTTCATTTCGCTGTTCACACCAGAGCGGAAATCGCTACCACGCGCTGTAGGGATGTCCGGTGGCAACGGGGGCGAGGGCAAGAAGCATGTCGCTCTCGCTACTTGCTCCCGTGTCGCCCGGCGTAACTAGTTTCGCCAAACAAGAGAAAATACCGCCTCACTAGGCGGTACAAGTTTCACTGCAGTTATGGAACTTCATATTATTTACCCGAGTTCCGCGTGGTATTTTTCGCTACCTACAGCGGTAGCGAATAACGCTCAGATCTGAATAGGCCTTTATGAAGGTACAGCACAGTAGAGTCTAGGCACGTAAGTTGAATCAAAAGGTGGTCGTCCGCGCAGATACAATTATGGACAAAAGTGTTAGAATATTTCGCTGTCGTCAAAAGTGAAACACAAATTAAACCGCAAATTAAATATCATAAAATCTTGGATTTCCTTTCAAATCATCGTATTTATCTTCCAAAAGTGTTGTGGGAAGTAATCGTTAGGTATTATTAAATAGAACAGTTAAACGCGACCGATAGTGTGCGCAGCTTAGTGTAATATGTACTGGGCCCTTATTCGCTAGCTATCAAGTAACGCGAGTCGGATTCTGTATGTAATGCCACTATCATCGGTGCGATTGGACACAACTAGTTGCGTTCGGTTGTCGTTGTGAACTGTCAAAATATCGGGCTCTACGTTCCCACGATAACCACGATTAGAAAACGATAGTGTGAAATCTACAAATATTTTGGCTTCTTCGATCGCAATAATTACATAATTGATTTATTTTAGTGCAATAATATTTGTTTAGTCGGACATCTATTAAGTAGGTACCTACATGATATAATCGAAAGTGATTGCCTTCAAACATGAGATTCGGACGAACCTCATATATACTGCATCATACAAACGATACAATAATATATATCATCGTAAAGTGAAGCAAAAGATCCGATTTACTCAGCGAGATGTGGAAAGGAGCATAGGTTCTTAGGCTCAGGAAGATACACAACGACTCACAAAGTCCGTAGCTGCTTACTGAGACAAAACAAAGCTAACGGATGCACTCCACAAGCTCTAAACGTTTCGCGTCTTACAGACAATAGGTGTACCACAAGATAGAAACGAACAGCTTGAAAATGGAATATTGACCTCATAGAGAATGGGCTGATAACATACTCACCTAATCCAAATTGCTTGGAGAAATTGTATGTAAACAGCATTAAATATATCTGGGAAGAAATTGGAGGAAACCTTCACCGAAGGATCTAGATCTTCCAAAAACCATAATAAAAGTAACAGATCTTTCATTATATGTACTACATAGTGAATGTTCATACCAGTTTTAGTAGTTTTTAAGCAATGTGTTATTACACTATTAGGTATTAACTTACCTATTGAAATCTCTATCATTTGTTTCCTTCTTCATCCCACACAAGTCATATAAATATAAATGTGAAGTGAAATATGGGTTTATTATTACTGACAATAATGATACATGCAAGCATCAAACTTGTGGTGATTATAATGCAACCTATAAAAACAAATAAAAAAAAGAGGTAGAGTGAGAGTTTATCCACTTTAATATTTGATATTTTAGACTATCAAGTGATGAGATGAGTTGTGTACCGAGAAAAGGCACTATGCTGGCCCATTGCAGTTCTTGTATACACGTAATTTGTATAATTACAAAAAAAACAGCACTATATGCTGCTGGTACTTAATACATACATGGGAAGAATATTTAAAACTACTTTTAAAAAAAACCCACATAATCATCAATATTTGGTCAATCGTCTAGATTGATTCACACCTACAAATTTTATTCTAGGCATTTCCACTATTCATTAAGATATACTACATGCGCGCGGTTTATGCATGAAACTTAACACACCTACATAGAAATGTATCATTCATAATCATAACATTCGGCAAACTCGCGTCCTAGCTCGTTAGTACATATTATTATTCATTCTGTGCGCTCGGGCATTCTCGCAAGACCTGGCCACCGGACCAACCCCGCACCCTCCGCCCTGCCACCGCGCGGCCTTTGTTTCTTCCGAAAACGAACGAACGAAAGCCGAAAGGCGAAATGAAATGGGGGTGTAAGAAAGAGTAAAGAGATATTTTTTCACTGACGCGAATCATGTGTGCGAGTGAATCGGTATCTTCTAGGTAAGCGCGCTCCATCGTAGATCACAACTACGCTTAACATCAGGCGAGTTGTGGTCAAGCGCTAACCTATTGTACATAAAAAAAAAAAAAAAAAAAAAAATGTGTTTTCATTTATAAGTTGTACATAGGCATGTAGTATTTTTGTTAAGATGGTGTGCATACTTTTAAATGGAATTTTTGAAAACTTTAACAATTAATAATTATTTCACTGTGAAGTAATAAAAAATTTTGACTACATATCTACAATGTATTAACACTTTTGTACCGCCCATTTTTTTTTTTGGTAATTATACAAATTACGTGTATATGCAGTGCCTAGCAGTAATGCTTGTGCATTATTGCTTTGTAGTAGTATATCTAACACTGCGGTTACAACAAAGGCTGCCTCTTGCACAAGAGTCCGCCCACCTAATAATAACCCCCAAAAGATTTGCATCTCAGTGGCGGAAGGGAATATTCTTTTACTCCGTCCCGGTTGTGTCACGGTTAAACTCTTTGGTGCACAAGGTGTATGCTTAATATATATTTTAATACCAACTGATTGCCTGATCAGTCTAGTTTATAGTGACCCTTTTTCTTTAGGAATCTCTGGCCAGGACAAATATTTGTGCAATGAGCAGAAATCTTTGTTGTTTTTAGGTGGGTGTCTTCCAGTGTGTGGGTATGGATGTGTGAATTTTAGAACATATTAAACATTTAACATTTAAAACTTTCCAATATCACATTATATTGTGTCCCATGTCTTGTACCTACCTAATTTTGGATAATTATGATTTTGTTACATCATAAATGTAAATAAGAAGAATATTAATTTTAAAGTTATATGATTATTAACGGGATAGTTACCGTGGCAAGGTTGTGGAATGAGCTCCCGATATTTCGGCGCAGTTACATGCACCATGTTCACGGGAAGACTGAAGAATGCGGGTGATTGGTCAAAAAGTTTAAAAGTTTAAAAGGTGCAGACATAACGATCTACCCTCTTTCTTAGTCTTTTGCTACGGTTATCACTGGAACTCGAACTCGATCCTAAGTCCCGACAAAACACACTCACTGTATCACTGCGTATAGTATTTTGAACACATTTTGAACGCGGACTTTTATTTTTAAAACAACCTAATACTGGATTCCACGCACTGGCGAGTTGAAAACCATCACCTCGATTGAAATTCTGGCATTTCGAGATCTCAATAGTTTCCTTTACTAGCCTTGGTATGTAATGGCGTTCGGTGGACAAGATTTTAGGGTTATGGAATTCAATCCAGTGGTTAGGACCCGCGTCCAGCAGATGCTCAGCTATGGCAGATTTGTGTCTTTCATTGTTTTTTACTGCCTTTATGTGTTCCTTGATGCGGCATGAAACAGTTCGCTTCGTCTGTCCTATGTACGAACTTCCGCAGCTGCAGTTAATTTTGTACACCCCGGGATGCTGAAAAGGAATCTTGTCCTTAGGGGAACGCAGACATTGCGCAATCTTCTGATGAGGAGTAAATATGGTCTTGATAGCATATTTGTCAAGAATTCGACCTATTTTGTCTGTGACTCCTTTAACATATGGCAAAAAGGTCGGCTGTCGTTCCACCTTCGGTTTCATCAGTTTCTTCCTTGGCTTGGTTATACCGACCTGAGCCTTATAACCATTCCTGCGTAACACCATCTGTACGTGGGATAGTTCCTCTTCAAGGTGTTCTGTAACGCACAGATCATAGGCCCGATTTGTCAGTGAACTGACCACAGAATTAAGATGCCGGGGATGATGGTGAGAGGTGGCATGCAAGTACAGGTCTGTGTGTGTCGGTTTTCTGTACACTGTGTGGCTCAGAGACCCGTCTTCCCTCGCTGTTATTCGAACATCCAGGAACGGCAACACTCGATCTTTCTCAATCTCAGCCGTAAACCGCATAGCGTGATGAACACTGTTTAAATGTTCCAGGCATTTGCTCACTTCTGTTTCACCGCCCTTTAGTATGCAGAAGATATCATCCACATATCTCTTCCAGCACTTGATTTCTACGGGACAGGTGGATATAGCCCGGTCTTCAAAGTGTTCCATCCACAGATTAGCAACCACAGGGGCCACTGGACTACCCATTGCTACTCCATCTATCTGCAGGTAAAACTGGCCTCTGTATAAGAAATAACTGGAAGATAAACAGTGTTCCAGCAGTTTGGCGTATTCCATCGAAATGTTGTTGTCAGACAGTTTTTTCTTTATTACCTCTAAGCATTCCAGTACCGGTACCTTCGTTAATAGAGATTCGACGTCAAAACTGACCATGATCTCATCACTTTCAACCCTAGTCTGCTTCAAAAGGCTCACCATATGTCTAGAGTCTTTTACAAAAGATGGCGTCTGACTTGTCAGTCCCTGAAGTACACGTGAGACTTGTCGCGCCAGGTCACAAGTTGGGGAATCAATTTGGCTGACTATTGGCCGCAGTGGCACATCTTTTTTGTGGATTTTGGGTAAACCATACATTTTCGGTGGCTGTGGAGTTCTGGGTCATAGGAGCTTTTTCAGAAAGTCATCAGAGAAGACCTCGTGACATTCTCTTATCAAATGGATGGTCTGCCGAGAGACTCTCGCTGTAGGGTTGTACTTCACTGGTTTATATGTTGCACTATCACTGAGTAGACCCTCCATCTTACGGTCATACTCGGACACATCGAGTACAACAGTCGCGTTACCTTTGTCAGCTTTTAATACCAAGATGTCCTCATCTTCGCGTAACTCACGTAGTGCTGCCCGTTCCTCCGGCGTGATGTTGCTACACGGTGGTTTCGCATGACGTAACACTGTCGCGACATCTTGCCTTAATGCGTCGGCGTCATTGGTTGGCACCTTGTTTTTAACGATGGTTTCTTCTATGCAGCCAATGACATCTTCGATAGGTATGCGTGATGGTGTAGGTGCAAAGTTCAACCCTTTCCTTAAGGCGTCAATAGTAACCTCATTCAATAACTTACTAGATCGATTAACCACAGTCTGAACCGCACAGTTATTGTCATCTTCACGATTCGAGTTATGTTTCCGTAGTAGGGCCTCAAACTTGCGCTGTTGTTTCAAAACACTCAATTCGCGAGAACGTTGTGCTTGTAGGTATGTAAGATGGTCACATTGCTCAAAATCATCCTTTGACAACACCGAACTCAACCATATATGTAGTTTATATAACTCGCACTGATGTTTGTCAAATAGGAAACGGTTATGCCGAATGAGTTTCCGTAGCAATTTTTCACTCGCATTGTGTAGAACGTTTGCGGAGCCAGGAATGTTAAGTCGCGGTTTAATACGTACACAGACGGGTATCAAGTCATTATCGCGGCACTTAATTAAAAACACCAACGATTCCCGTATACACTCACACTTTTTCCGTAAACGCTCAAGATCTCGTATTTGTTTATATAATTCCGGCCCGTACCGGTTGGTAAAACACTGTTTTAAACTATCACGGTTGTTCTCTAAAGTTATATGATTATTAACGGGATATTTACCGTGGTAAGGTTGTGGAATGAGCTCCCGATATTTCGGCGCAGTTACATGCACCATGTTCACGGGAAGACTGAAGAATGCGGGTGGTTGGTCAAAAAGTTTAAAAGTTAGGTGCAGACATAATGATCTACCCTCTTTCTTCGTCTTTTGCTACGGTTATCACTGGAACTCGAAAACAATATTCATTTTGATTAACTTAAAGTATTATTCGACATTATAATACGAACATTTGTATAGAATTAGCTGGAAATAAGAAACCAGTAGGTACTCTCCGATAAAAATAGAATGTCAGTTATGAAAGAAACGTGTGAAATTTTTCAAATGGGCATAGACAACTTGTCTTGTAGCATGCTGAATACCATTCTTAGATAACGTATCTTGCAATAGTAGTGCGTTAGCGTTTAGAATGTGGTATGACGTCACACGTTATTTCGAAGTTACTGCGTTGGTCATTGCGAATCAGGGCCCTGTCCAGATACGAGTACCAATAAGCCGCGTCCGACGGACATCGTCCGCGGACGATGTCCGATAGTATGGTTGGCAGCTTAACAGCATTATTGCAAATACAAAATGCTTGGGTAGCAGTTTGACATATACTTTTAAAAACCTTAGGCTGGTTAAACTTTGTATACAAGTATTTTTTATTTTCTTTTCAGAATTTTTTTCTTTTTAATGTTATTTGACGGTTTAACTTACGCGGTAGGTATAGTCGAATATCTCGATCGGTATCGTGAAATATTTCTTTATAAAAATATTTCCAATTTGAAATCATGAAAGTTTTTTGGTATCCCGTTACGTGATGTTGCCCCATAATCATGAATTAGTTTAGTCACTTTGCGTTAGATGGCGCTACAAGCGTTTCATTAGCTGATATCTCTATCCCCATTATTATATATAAAATCCTCGTTGGGATTGCATATACTTTCCGTACATATAGTATTTATCAATGCATATACTTCCTAATCTGTGATCACAATAAGGTTCTTCAATCATAGACGAGGGCAAAATAACTATCATTCTCTTTTTGTATCCATTTTACCCTTTCTTTTTGTATGACTTCAAAAAGAAGGAGGTTATAATGCTCGATTGTATGTATTTTTGTTTTGTGTATGTTCACCGATTTCTCCCCCATTTGTGAACCGTATCCCAGAATTATTTAAAAAAAAAAAAAAAAAGTTAAGGATTATTTTTTTGTTTCGTAGAGTATACTTCCGAGAGGACTCCATTTAAATTGCATCAAATTCGGTCAAGCAGTTTTTGAGTTACTCTCCAATAACAGAAAAGTGTGATGCCTACGAGTATCTTGATGATATCATCATTGACGGTTTATTACAAACCCGTAAGTAGAAGGTCACTAAGAATGGTAAAGCTTTTTTTTATTCAAAAATGGTACCGTCTTCAATACCAAAAAGTGTGAAATAATTTATTAAAATAGGTACCATGCGCTCAATATTGAGATAAAAAGTACATTTAAACATTTTTTTTAAGTTTGTTGTCATATAATAACTCATCATTTATAAGAAAAATCCTATGTGTTCTTATGCTAGAACATGACACTGGCAGAGTTACATCTTCCAACGGTATATATCCTTGGTTAAAAAGCCACCTTATGCTACGATCTTATTTATCTATGAAAGCCACAGACAGATTAGATAGTATACTAGAGAAGGCCTAGTATATATTTTAGTCTATGGTCACATGGCCACAGAAGAACAAATTATTGTATTCTCTTTGCAGAAGAAGATGAAGAAGAGAAGAATCACGGGTAGAGTCCGTTTCACGAAAGAAGTCTCGCGGAAAATTAGTGGAACTAAATAAATATGTACTAAATATTTCATTGATGTACGACAACTAGCACCACGTCTATGGGACTTCTTTTGTGAAACGGACTCTAGTAATCTATCTAGTAAAAAAACTTGACACGAGAAACGTCATAGCAAAATGATATATGACATTTGCTTTCTCACCCCTTTCCCTCTCCTCTGTTTTGCCGTCCTTGGAATGTTATTAAATCCTCTTTGTTTGCAATTGCAATTTGCATTTCTCCATAGACTAATATTACATATGTACTAGGATTTGATAATTCAGTCACTGTCAGCAAAGACTGTCAGGCCAGCCGTAATGTTCAATAAATGTTTAATATTTGCTAATTATCTGCACTGCGTATTTGTTTCAGTTAAATTTTAAAAGTAACTAATTCATATGAAAGAGATATATATTACAAGTGCCGTGTGCTGGGTTGTACAAGTTCGCGACAGGACGCCATTCTTTCTACACACGTTTTCCAAAAATAAGAGTCCAGAAACGGCTCAAGATACATTGTGAAGCATTACAATATTTAAGTGCGAATAAGCCGAGTACCTTTAAATTCAAGTGTGTCACAAACATTTTGAGGTATATATCGTCACCTAAAAATTACGACATTTTCAAGATTGCTTTATTCTTTCTATCGGAAATTAAGTGGAAATAAGTGGAATTCCACTTTCTTCTCCTGGAACCTCTGATGTTAAATAAGTATTGTACTTGTCATTTTAGCTTTGTTGTGTGTTATCTTTGTGATTAGGTAATAATTATACGTTTATTGTTTTGCAGAGAAAGTGAACCCTCTTGTTAGCCATTAAATTGCCATGAAAATGCATGAAGATAATTATTATTAATAAGTGTCTATATGCTGACATGATTATGGTAACAACTTAGTCAAGATCCTCTTGATGCATCCTTGACATCAGCAGGCGCCATTTATACGCTCGTATCCAAACAATAAATACAGTAAAAAAAGACAAGAATCCAAAATGTAGAAAACTTTTCAATACCTACATAGTAAAACTAAAAAGAATAAAATATAAATAAATGATAGATCTATAAAATAATATGTTTCATTTGTAACATAGATACACCCGTAAGGAGTCTTCAATAATAATTAAAAGTACGTATACAAAGGTCAATTTACTGTAATGGACCTATCAACCTACTTACGATCAACCTACATAGGTACGTACGTAGTTCTACTTACGTACGTACCTATGTAGCGTGTATCCTTCATTATGCAAAATTTAAAAATCAACTGTCATACATCATTTTGCTGTATAGCCAATCAGAGCCAAAGAGTAGATTAATATATCTGGGGCGCAGAACTCGTGTCTAGCAAAGAATGTACTTCAGATGTCCGTCTGATACGTAGTATCTTATAGTCTGTGAGAAGAATCATCACAAAAGAAGAAGAAGAAGCATCATAGAAATTGATTTGATTTCAAATATACAGAAAAAATATCTATGTTTGCCAATTTTCCCTGAGTTTTTACGTGCTCTTTAAGTTGATCTTGCCTTAATGAGTATAGGTACATCATTTTTCATACTGTATACAATATGGCTCAATTACAAAGAGACGGTAGTAAGCACTCCATAAGCTTTCGCGCAAGCACCGCAAGCAGGGAGGATAGCATATTCTCACAAGTTCAAGCAGAAGACGATTATGAAGATGAAACAAATATCGAATGGAGTAATCTGATCTTTCTTCCTTTCCACCCAATCTTTAAGCTTATAGTACTGGTCCTTGGTATTGTAAAGAACATTTTGGTACGTAGCATACATTTTTAAGAGAATTATAGCCCTATTATACCTTTAAGAACTGTAACGCACGAGTAGGTACTCGTATGTGTGAGAAACGCAAGAATATCTACAACATTCTAAAATAACTCAATCTCGGATTGGTAAAAGGCTTCAAATGACAAAAGTACCAGATCTGTATTTTCAATATAAATGTACACTAGTAGTTCTGTGAGAACAGTAGACCACGCGAGCCCTTATAATCACGCAATAACTAATACTTTCCTCTTTCCCCTGGCTTAGTTGAAATCTGGCTATATATAACCCTACAGCAAACTTCACCAATTCTACTTTCCACTCTCCCTTTTGGATCGTGCGTCGTGTAGAGGGAAGTCCTTAGTGTGCGTGTCAAATTTGACTGAAATCAGTAGACAAATAAAACAACAACAAACTTCGCCCGTTTTTGCCTAATCAAAGATCGCGATCGACTAAAACGTTAAATAAATCAAGGAACTTGTGTACAAATCTTCAAAATCGGCCAAAATATGCAACCTGTAGGTGAAAGCAGACAGACAGACAGACAGACGGACTAAAGAAGTTTTGGCCTATCTCAAAATGATATGACAAATATAATACGAGAATAACTGGTGTAATCACGTTTTGTTTTAAATCATCGATTTACGTCGACCGAACCTAAGCCTTATTAAATCCTCGAAACAAGCAATACATTGTAGAACATTTAAAAATGTATCCGTGGAGGCATTGCCTATGGAATAAAGTAATATTCTAGGTGCTACTGCCAGCTCAAAACTCACTTTCGAATTGTGTATTTTTCAAGAAAACTTACATAAAACAAGCTTCTTCTAATGCCTCGCTTAGCAAACTTAAGGGAACAAAAACTGTGTTTTAAATATAATATGACGTATAAAAATATGGTTCTTAAGCAAGAAATTCCGATGTATAGATCTTGACTTCTTGTGAAAATGTCTTAGTAGGTACCACCACAGTAACGAACATTGTAGGTGTTAGGTTTCAAGAGCAATAGCAATTCAAATAACAGGAGGCATGAGCATTAAAATTGTTTTCCCGGGATGACGAACACAGCGAAAATATCGTTGCGAAGTTTTGGGTGTACAGTGGCCCGAGCACGAACATTTGCTAAAGTGTAACGTTATCGTATCGTTGACATATTTAGTACAAACTATCATGTATCTAGTTATTTGTGTCACTATTGCGTTATCTAGTACAATAGTGACACAGATAACTCATAGTTTGTACTGCATACGTCAACGATACGATAACGTTACACTTTAGCAATTGTTCGTGCTCGGGCCACTGTAACTATTATGCAGATGCATAAGTTCCTCGCAACTTGTGGTAAAAAAACCTGAAATAAGTTAATGTATACCTCTATAATAATGTCCTTTGCAATGGTGACGCTTTGCGAGGCGCCTTACATGGTCTGAAGTAACGACCACGACCGCTCTCTCAAAAGCGTTACTATTAAGTTGAAGAAGAAGATAATGTATTTTGGTTTCAGGGTCCAATACAATCCGTTTATCCAATCGTGTACTGTTGGGACGTGATGGATGAAAATGAATTCCTTTTGGTCATCAAGTATACGTATATGTACGCGGGCGATGCAATTTATGCTATCGATGTGTTCTTACATATTGTACATAGGTAAGTACAATTATTGTAATAATTCATCATTATCAACTTAGTCGTAGAACGTCCACTGCTGAGCATAAGCCTCCCCATAATTTTTGGAAGTTTTTTTTTTGACCGTTTGCGAAGCGGATTGCATCCAACGTCGTCCTGCAACTTTTATCAGGTCGTCTGTCCACCGTGTCAGTGGACAACCTACGCTGCGCTTGCCGGTCCGTGGTCTTCACTCCAAAACCTTCCGGCCCCATCGGCCATCTCTTCTGCGTGCTATGTGCCCTGCCCACTGCCACATTAACTGGTTAATTTTCTGAGCTTCACCGTTTAGGTGACGTTTGTTCTTCTACGGATCTCCTCATTGTAATAACTTCTATGTATAATTGTGTTTAATGACTCCGTTAGTTCAGTTGATAGTATCTTCTAAGTGCGGGGTCCCAGATTATGATTCTGGTCTTGGAAAACACTTGCATGATGAGCAGAAAGGGTTATTCTTGGGTCTTGGATGTTGAGATGTGTTTCCGTGCCTCCTGCTACACAGGGAATCCTGACGGTCCTAACTAAATACCCCCGGGTATGACCGTGTGAGCGTTATTATTGTTACTAGTCATGTTTTTAATATTTAGAGTTGGTTGAATAAACTATAATAAAACATTCAATCAAAAAAACAACAATCGTACCAGATATAATATTTAATAAATATAAAACATTATTTTATGTAAAGTTTTCTACTTCGTTTTATGACTGTTCCATATTCTATGACAATCATGCCTTTAAAGCTAGAATAAAATGCAAAAGCAGTGGCATTTAACTTGCAAAATGAGTATGGTTTTACACCTCTGCTCCCATCGTGAATATAAGCGTCAGGAAACAGCCGTGATATGACAATTGGGGCCACGCTTTTTAATCTACATTCATTAGGGTCTGCTGATAGATATCAAAAAGTTAAAATGGATTTCAGCTATGGAAACAGCCAGAAGTGTTAGGTTTTGATTAGTAACATATTGAGGTAGTGTTTTTAGACTTGATGATGAACAGGTATAACTCAAGATATACCAGGTCATATAAGAGCAAATGAATTTAAACTAAAGCACGACGTAGCGAAATTTGTTAAAAAAATACATTGTTTCATATCAACGTCAATGTCAATTGTTAACAAATTACATCTAACATAGTATCAACACATATTATTGTCAACGACATCAATGTGTCATTATAACTTTACTCAAGGCGCTGTCAGCTCAGCGCTTGGCTACGTTCAATTTCCTTTACTTGAAATCAAGCAAGCGCTTCTCGTAAAAAAAGTACAATATTCATAAAAAAATAATGTGCACTCTTAAATAAAAAAATAATCCGTCAATGTATGTGTATTAAAAATTGCTATTTTATGATATACGTTTCATGACAAATACAATAGTGAATAGAGAGAAAAACTGTTTTAAAGGTGAAATTAAGTGGTATTTTTGATTTTTTTTAATACCATCGCCGTCAATGTGTGCTTAGAAGTCTTAGAAATGTCACATATTTTTTTTATAATTTAATTAAGTCGCTGCTTATGAGATAAACTGCTTTAAAAACCCTCATTTTTATCGACATCATGATATGACAGCACCTTAACAGTAAATAATCCACCACGGTTAGACGTAAAATGTCAAAGCAACACAAGTATGTAGGAAAATTATACAAAATCAACGACGTCCATTATTGGGTGTTTTCCCATATTTCCAACTTTTTTTTATTTCAGACAAGTGACAGACAAAGCATTGAGACGTGAATACCTACCAAAGTCGGCGCTATTGATTGCTCTAGATATTGCCGCACTAATACCATTCTTTAGACTGATATCAGATAATGACTGCCCGGAGGTGATGTTGTGGCCGAACCTGCTTGCCTTTTCTGAGTTTTTTACGTGAGTTTTAAAACAATTGAAGTATTCGTGCAATTTTTCAACTGACTTCGAATAAGAGGAGGTTCTCAAATCGACGAGTGTGTATATTAATTATGTATGAACGCGGATTTTTTTACAGAGTAGTCCGATTTTGATAATATTTTTTTTGTTTGGTGGGGTATACTTTCAAGATGGTGGAGCGGAAGTGGTTTTTGAGTTACAATCCAATTACTGAAAAGTGTTTCGCCTATCTAAACGGCGAATAACCAATGATGTGACGGTGAATAACAGTGACAATCGATCCCTTAAGTAGCAAGGGTCACTAAAAAGGATAATTTTTATCCAAATTGGTTGTGCAGTTTCAGCGTGAAGATGGAACAAACAAACACAAGTCACATAAGCGCGGGGAAAAGAGACTCGAACTGTGTTTAGCTGCTTAATGGTATATATACGGTAACAAAACCTCGAAGAAAGCGTTATCTAGTAGTGTTTACCGTTGATACAAGGGGAATCCCCCTTTACTAATCTATTACTATTATAGAGATAATACTTGAATTCGAGGGCTCTTTACATATTTTTATATACCAATAGCATTGTTTGCAATTTTCAGTCGTCACAGGTTACAGGATAATATTGTTATATTGTTATTTATTTATGAAAATGTAATTTAACACGAACAGAACATTTTGTTATGAATTGACTAAGTATGAAAATTTAAATCATAAAAATAATAATTAAATTTTCTTTACAATAAATTAGAAGTATCTAATATGAACGGGTCTTAACAATTTCAAAACAAGAAGAAAGGCGTTGGCCCCACTGTTGATCTAACAGCCCCACAGAAGACCCATCTCACTCAATATTCTATGTAATACGAGCGACTGCCCGTGATTCCTTCGCGTAGTAGACTCGGCCTTCGGGTTCTTGGTTCTTCTTTCATAAAAACCTTCTGACAATAATAAACACAGCAAAAAGAATGAGCGAGATTGTTCCATCCGTTCTCAATTTATAGCTTGAGCAGGAGAAATAGGGCTTCATTTATATATATATATAGACAAGCTGACCCGCCAGCGGCTTCGCCCGCGTTGCCTCGCGGTATGCGGTTAATTACAGTTTTTTAAATATCCCACGGGAACTCTTTAATTTACCGGGATCAAAAGTTTCCTATATGTTAACCAGGGATATAAGCTACCACCATACTAAATTTCATTTTAATTGGTCCAGTCGTTTCGGAGATTAGCCCGTACAGACAGACGAACAGACGAACAGACAAACAGACAAACAGAGAAACATAAAAATTAAAAAATCCTAATTAGTTCGATTTCACTCCTTACATCCCTCTGACATGGTTTTTAGCAATTGTTTTTCATTTTACAGAAATTCGACTTCAACAGTTTTATTATATGTAGTGAAGTGATGAGATACGATATAATATGAGAATCATACTCAGAACTCGTTTGGTAAAAAAAAAACAGACAATAGGTGCACTGTACAAGAGTCGGTCTTAGTTGGTACCACTACGGTGACAGATATTTTTCCGCGAAGTAATACGAAATAATTACAGTGTTAGGGTGTAAAATACAAAGATCACAGTAGCAAGTGAAATAACTAGCAAAAGAGATTAAAAACACAATCTCACAGAGTGACAAATGCAATGCTGTACTACGCAAAACTACAGCTCTAAGCTTTGAGTACCACTGTATCTGCCATAGGCATACGTAGTACTGACCTTCAGCCACATAGCTTGCTCTTATCGTCAAGTGAGTGCACAAAAAAATCACAAGGCTTGTACAGCGCGGTGAGACAGAGGTGTTTTCTTTTACAGAATATACAGAGTTGTAGAATATTTTTCCCTCGTGACAACACACTCATTCTGGAAGTTGCTTATGGGATTCACTTTAATTTTGATTTCCTCCATGAACTGTGCCACTAGCTTCTGGCTACTACTTACCCATCACGGTCTTTGTGGAAATTGTAGGGGACAAATCTTTGACTGGAGAAACAACTACTTGGCAAAGGTAAGCAATTGTACTAAAATTACACCTATACATTCTAAAGTATGTTTAAGTTTATAGTTAAGTGGGCTTGTTACGTGTGTATATAAGGATATGTGTATGAACATTTCTGTATACACCTTACGACCTCACAAACTATTTTCTATCATGATAACGGATTTTTATTGATATGGCTCCAAGTGGTAATCTCTGTTCCCATAGTTATATACCATACAATTATTACAAAATAATCTATTTGTTCTAGCACAATGAATCTGACAGCATCCCTTACACAACATACGTTTACGGATCAGTTTATATAGCAACGGCTACATTTAGCTTATCTATAGACGATACAAAGACAATGTTAATACTAGAATTCATATCTGTAAGCGTATTTAGTATCGCTGGCTACTTTTTGATAATATTCGTTATTACGCCAAAAGTTTTTGCAGAGTCTATACTAAAACTCCGAAGAATATGTACTGGATATACTCAGGTTGGTAGATTGATAGAGGAAACTCAACGAAGAAACCCTTTTCCTAACGCTCACATAAAAGTGGAGAAGTTCTACAAAGCTATCTGGAGGAAACGTAGTGGCATTACTCATATTCCCGAAGTAATATCGGAACTACCTAGATACTTGCGAATTGAAATCAAACAGGATTTAGGCTGGCCTCTTTTTTACCACAGTCCAATTTTAAGAAAAAGAAGTATACCTTTCAAGAGATTTGTCTGTGATACTGTTACGCAAGATTTTAAATTATCGGGGGAAAGATTTTTTTCTGGACCACATACCCATTCAAGTTTGTACTATTTGAAATCTGGTATTGTGCAGATTCTATCTGGAGATGACGGAACAACTCCTGTCTTATCTGTGACCAGCGGAACTATTTTTGGAGATGTAAGTTTCTTTGTACCGCCATACCACAGAAGAGTAAACCTTAAATGCCTCACTTATTGTGAACTTCTAGTGTTGTCACGGCGTGATTATATAAAAGCATTGCATAAGTATCCAGAAGATCGACGTCATATTCTGAAACTCGTAAAAGAAAGATTGAAACACGCGAAGACATTGTACAATTGTAAAAAAAATGTAGAAGGTCTCGATAGAGCCGAAGACGAAGGAATTTCTTGGCTGAAGAGACGGTGGTGGGAAATCTCTAAATATTTGGCACATTGGAATAGAAAGGGTAAGAAAGACCATATGAAATGTGAATTGCCGCTAGAAGAAACTGTGTACCATTGCGCCAAGTTTATTGGCCAACTGGTACTTTGTACTGATACTCAATTATTAACGAAATCATTGTTCGCAAATGTAAATTTCCCTTGGACTCTCGTACCTCATTCTAAATTTACTTTTATATGGCATAAAATAGTCATGTGCACTATTTTCTTGGTCGCAATTTTATACCCTCCAAATATAACGAGACTAGAAATTCCGACTTGGTTCAAATTCTTCCAGGTATGGACTGATATGATATACATAGCTGATATCGGCATATCCCTTCTCACTGCCGTAACTGTTCGAGACACCTCTGCAACAAATTTTGCATCTGTAATGCTTGCTCGTTGCAAAACATTGAATTTCAATTTAGATTTGCTTGCGACTGTTTGGATAGAATATATATTTGTAATAATTGGAAAACCACAGTTATTCAATGTGGTGCAATTTAACAGGCTCATCAAAATGTACCAACTTTTTGCTGAAATACATGATAATGGGGACGTTAGGAAGCATCCAATGATAAGCGCTTTCATATGGGTGGCAATGACTATTTCTTCATTTTATTATATTTCCTGTTACCTGGTCTATGCAGTCGATTTATTTGAGCCAAGTTTGACAACTAATTACTTTTTTGGGGACAAATACTGCAAATTACAACGAATCGAAGGCGGTTGTGATCCGGGAAGCAAACATGTTGTGGGAATTATCTTATCATGGATTATGGAATGGATGTTCTTCGCCGCTTACGTACCGCAAACAATGCTAGATATTTATATTGGGGGACTACTTAATTTACTAGCTATGTCAATCACCTTATATTGCAAAGGAGTTATTGTGGCAGCTTTATATTTAGATCATCGAGAAACGACTAACTATCAGTTCTTTGTTTCAAATTTAAAAAACTACTACAAACATTACAAAATTCATCAAGATTTGCAGAAACGTTTAGACAGATATTTGATGTGTCATTGGAAGTATTATAAAGGAGCAGACGTCATGCATCCAAATGTTTTGAAGTACGAACCCTATGATGTATACTGGAAAGTTCAAGGTGAGGTGGCAGAGAAAATAATTGGTGAATCAAAAGCGTTTCAGGATACCGATCCAGGACTTATCAAAGACCTGGCGTTTGCTGCAAGATTTCTGATACTACCAAAGGGCTCAACAATATTTCTATTTGGAGTACAGTGTAAAAACGTAACGTGGATTGTGCAAGTAAGTATTATTTTCTTTTCTATACAAGGTCAATATTCTATAAATATAGACAATGTCCTATACACAACGAAAGGTTTACAATTAACTTTTCTAGTGATGTGCAGTGGTAGTACTATTGATTGTTATATGAGTTTTGAAGCTTCAATGATTTTTTCGGCCAGATTAGGCTTTCTATATTACGTATCTGATAAATAGCTACACTGTCGCAATGTTTACTCAACAATATGTAGATGTAGAACTTGGAAAAGTGGTTAAGGTGTCGAACTTGATTAGTCAGTATGTAAAGTACCGCTGCGGGCTGCTGCCCGTAGTGCGATGCGGGACACAACGACAAGCGCACCGCGCTCAAGTGAAATGCTACGAATCTTCTATACATATAATAAATATGTAAAGGATCGCTGTCTGTACAGGGATGATATTGAAAAAATATTATTTGGACTTTTATAAACGAAAATAGAATGAAAACAATGATTGTTAGAATTTTTGTCTGTTTGTCTGTGTGTTTGTGCACAATGATCTCAGAAACGGCTTATCCGATTAAGATGTGGTAAGCTTCATTAAAGTTTTAGAGTTGTTTCATGTTACTCGGTTCATAAATAAAAAAGTTATTGAATAATAAAGGTTACTTTTATTTTAAAGCCGCCGTACCCCGCGAGGCCAGATGAGCAAAGCCGCGCGCTGGTCAACTAGTTAATAATAAGTATTTATTCGTAGGTTAAGTGTAAGTATTATACAGTTATGTAAACGTAAGCTCTTCGGTTTTAGGGAACTATAAAATGTGAGTACCACGACGATAAAGGCGAAGTGTTGAAAGAGTTCTATCAATCTGGTTACATGTTATCTGCAAGTGCAGTGTTCCTTGGCAAGGCATCTTTAAGGACCTACTCCGCTAGCACCGATTGCGAAGTACGTATCTATATTTTAATTTTGCCAAACATGGTTCCTGTTCAAGAGAGTAATAATGCTTTACCTTATAGATACTGTACATAAAAAAACAAGACTTTTTCAAAATAATCGAACACTACCCGCACGAATGGGGTATTATGAGCAAATCCATTGCTGAATTCGCACCTGTCTTTGAAGAAATGTTTCATACTTACGTCAAGAAGCATAGAGATGTAAGTATTATTGATTTGTATATAATTTTTTATTATAATTGGAACATTTTTGAATACCGTTAAAAACATGAAAACGAACTAAAAATTGCTATAAGTTGAACGCGACCACAAAATAATGAATCTGTATAATAAAGCTGATACATCCCGCCATTTTTATTTTAAATGATGTGCCACCCACATCTTCGAGACAAACATAATCGAATCATTTTTCAAAATCAGTTGAAACACTGTGTATTTATAATAAGGACATAGAAATGGACATACATACACACAGGCCAAACAAATGACCCTCTTTTAAAAAAGTTTATTATAAAAATTATAAATCATAAAAAAAAGAATTACCATTGTCATTGGAATCATATTCAAACTCGTTTTTAGTACCAAAAGCGGTTAAGAAATCGCATTTTCCACGCAAGAAGGTCAACAGCAATTATCAAGAGATCAATTGGAAATCTGACGTCGATTGTGCCAATACAACATGATTTTTGGACTGCACCACAATCTGAGTAAGTGTATTATACAAATTATGATAATACTGTAGAGGTACTAGTCTCAAACGATTAATTTAAAAGACAAATGATAAAAAGTTCTTAAAAGAATGGTATTTAATTCGTACCATGAAATCCAATATACTTAGCCGCTTAAAATCTGCTAGACGACTGAAAGAAAGAATGACTTCGGATTCTCAGCGACTTATTGAATGTTAGGGCGCAAGGGACTTCCACGACATGATAGATTAGGTATACGTGCACTCCAAATCTCAACTATTGTTTATTCTGCCGCGTTACAATATTTGTAGCTAAGGACTCAACGAAAAAAACTTAAAGAAGCTTGAAGTATCAATGCTTGGAGAGGATATAGCTAATGAAAGCACCGTGTGTTTTTGGTTTAACCGCTTTCGTGGTGGAAACTTCTACTTTAAGAATGAATTACGAGAAAGACCAGCCACTACGGTAAATAAGAATGAATGAAGGAGATGGTGGAAGCCGATCCGTATCAAACTACGAATGAATTAGCGGCATGGGTTGATGTTAGCATATTATATTACCGGTAATATTAAACAAATTGAAAAATGAGTACCTAATTATTTGACTGATCTGCATAGAGGAGTGAGCGTTGAAACTTACCTCTTCTTGTTAAGCCGATACAGAAGTGAAGGGGTTTTGGATCGAATAACATGTGATAAAGTTCAGCAAAGCAGATTCTTTACGATAATCGCAAGCGACCAAAGCAATAGTTGACCCCAGGTCAAACGCCACAACAATGCCATATGCTTGCTTATGCTTACCCATAGAAAGTAGAAGGTTTAGTGGTCGCGTCGAGGTGATAAGTTATATATATATATATATATATATATATATATATATATATATATATATATATATATATATATAGCTTCTTAAGTTGCGGTGAGTTCTACACTGATACTGACATTTGACCGCAAACGAAATCCTATTCATTTTAATTATGTTTTAAACGATTTAGTTATAAATAGAGGTGCTGGTATTAAAGATCTGGGGGTAACTTTGATCGTAGCTTGACATTCCATGATCATGTGTTGAATCTCGCTAAAGAGGCTTACCGTTGTCTAGAATTTGTGTTGCGTAACGCCAAGGATTTTGAGAATCCTCAAGTTTTAAGAACTTTATACAACGCTCTGGTTTGGAGTAAGCTTGAGTGTCTGTGTGGAACCCGCATCATATCACCTACGCGCGGATGCTTGAGAAGGTCCAAAAGGTTTTCTTGCGGTCACTATATAAGAAGCTCTATGGCTATTATCCTTACATGTACCCGACAAAGTTTCTTCTTGGGCTGCTCGGATACAACTCTTTGGAAGTGAGGAGATTGCTGGACCAGCTGACCACTTGCTGCAAAGTGCTCAGAGAGTCAGTCGATTCCCTACAGCTGCATCACTTATTATGAACGTACCAAACAACCCCTGGGTTCCTGCGAATAGACGCGTTCGGAAACATGACCTATTCCGCACAGATCATAATAATAATAATGGTTTATTTATTTAGAACAGAAATACAGGTACACAAACATACATCGAGAATCAATGACACCTGCAGAAGTGTGAAACTGTATCACAGATATCAACGCCCTCCTCCGGAAAGGTTACATGAGGTTCCAAAGGTTGAGGTTGAGGTTCAAAAACAAAGTACAATTAATTAGCTAACAAATAGCTTGTTCGCATTCGACAAATTTTAATTTGCATTCATGCAAAGGTAAGGCATAGATATTTAATTGTCTGTTTAGTTTATTATATAGCATATAGTTTATTTACTGGGTGTACCCAGTAAATAAGAATAGAGAATAAGTTATTTCTAAATGGCTTAAAGATGAAGAATTATTATTTCATTTTTAATGGATGACAAATTATTGTTTCAATAAACTGTATAAAAAATTATACATGACTTAGTTAAACAAGATACTAACTGTAAGAAAGCCATTTCAGCAAAAGAACGATTGGTGGTATGTTTGAGAAAAAATTGTTTATTCCTTCTGCATACGAGTATACGTAAATTAATAGTTATTAATATCTGTAGTTAATGTAATGGGTAAACATTGGCATTCCCACCAGTCATGCTCACGAAGAGATTAGAGGGTTATTAATTTTAAGTTTTCAAAATTTTTTATAAAAAACATAGTTGTTTTGTTTAGGTTTCGATGTTTCAAAAATAAAGGTAAGATTGAAATTTTGTCTTGAGTTTTTCCTCTTCTTCAAAATTGTTTTGAAATTTAATTTTATTTAGAAGTTTATTATCAGATTAGATAGGCTATTAAACAAGGTTTATTTTAATGTGTAGGTGTCTTAACAAAAAGTAAATAGAATTTTAGTTATTTAGGTTTATTTGAAATATCCCTAGACCATGTTGATGTGTGTATATAGGTGGAAGAGGTCCCATACAATAAGAGGAGGAATAATAAGAGGAAGTGAGTCATAAATGGTAAAATTGTATATTAATCTTTAATGGATAAAGGGACACAGCAATACTACAGTCCACAGGCAGCTGATGAGTTAGAAAGGATAGGTTTAAGCGTGCTGCAGCAGGCTCTGAGCCAATGATAAGTCTGCATTTCAAGTGATTGAAAGGCAGACTTATTATTGACTCTAATTTATAGATTAGCAGCAATACTACTGAGAAGGTATAGAAGAATGTAGGCATTCGAAAGAGGCTTTCGAGATACTTCGGGAAATTTCTGAACTCCAAGTGAAAGATTTCGAAAATAATATTTATATAATAACTTATATAATAATTTATATAATAACCATTAATAATCCAAATTATTAATGGTCACTGGTCCTTTATAGTAAGATAACCCACGACCAAAACCGTGTATTAAAGCAATACGGACGAAACTGTATATTGCCGAAACTAAGCATCTCAACAATTTTCATTTAATAGATCACAAATATGATTGATAATACAGAGTTCTATCTACTGCCGCCGTTCCAACAATAGTTCTACGTCGCAAATTCGGACGGGTTTTGCGCTACACTACTGACTTCTGAAAAATATGTTTTCGGTATTTTAGAGCTATCATTCACCTACAAACTGAAAATCAGGCAGATTGCTATGATATAGTTCGGTAATATTGTTGACATTTTTTTTGGCTTCGTTAAAACCATGCAAAATCCTTGCAGTTCTTAAACCTGACTTAAACAGTTTTGATTGAAATCATACCATGACGCTCATTTAGGTGAACTGTTTGAATAATGTTTTCTCAAAGGTGAACGAATAATATTGTTTCTGGCATTCTAACCGTTTACTACTCGTATAACTAACATCGCAGACGCCTACACGTTTGTAAGCTAATAAACTGAGTGGATTTAGAGCGACATGTTAACGAGAGACCATACAAAAAACAGGTGAAACAGGTTTTTCTGCGATTCTTGAAAAGTAAGCCTGGGCAGGCCTGCTTAAAAGTTGTCATGGTACAAATAAAACGGGCAGTTGTCTAGAAGTCCTGCTTTAAGAGCTCAAAGTAAGGCCCCAGGTCAAACGCTTTGCGAAAAATGTCTGGTATTGGTATATTCAAGTTCAAAAAAATCAAATCATTTTATGCGGTTGTGACTGTATTGCTATGGTACAAAAGTTTTGGTCGTCTGCTCTCGTACTATTAGCAAATTCCTATTTAAGCTATAAACATTATAGATAGCTCTCTGTGCAAAGGATGTATAAAGGTTGAGGTATCCGTGCGTGTACTCATCAAGTGCATCAGCGTGGCAGTACAAAAATTAGCCTACCTTTGTTCACCGAGTTGCTGGGAGGCATGTGTTTATATCAGCGAGATTTTGGATTTACTTAGCAAATTAGTTTATATAGAGCACCAAAAAGCTTCACGCAACATATTGTATACATATACGCTACACTAGCTGCGCTCCGCGGTTTGACCAGCGTGGTGATAGTTGATGATTATGATGAATGAAAACATATATATTTCTTCTGGGATAATATATCCCATCAAGAGTCGTTATATCATAACAATTAAATTTCTATTGTGTCTGGCCGCATGATGACCAATGGCTTTTCATCATCATCATCATCTCAGCCGTAGGACGTCCACTGCTAAACATAGGCCTCCCCCATGATTTTCCAAAAGGACCAGTTGGAAGCGGCCTGCATCCAACGTCGTCCTGCGACCTTCATCAGGTCGTCTGTCCACCGTGTTGGTGGACGACCTACGCTGCGCTTGCCGGTCCGTGGTCTCCACTCCAGAACCTTTCGGCCCCATCGGCCATCTGTTCTACGTGCTATGTGCCCTGCCCACTGCCACTTCAACTGGCTAATCTTCTGGGCTATGTCGGTGACTTTCGTTCTTCTACGGATCTCCTCGTTTCTGATTCGATCACGTAGAGAAACCCCGAGCATAGCCCTCTCCATAGCTCGTTGTGCGACTTTGAGCTTGTCTATGAGGCCCATAGTAAGAGACCACGTTTCAGTACCATAAGTCATCACTGGTAACACACATTGGTCGAAGACTCTTGTCTTGAGGCACTGAGGTATTTTTGACGAGAAGACTTCGCGAAGTTTCCGGAACGCTGCCCAGCCGAGTTGGATTCGACGATTGACCTCTTTCTCGAAGTTGGACCTGCCTAGTTTGACTGTCTGTCCCAGGTAGATGTACTCGTCAACAACTTCGAGAACTGAGTTCCCAACTGATATTGGGGTAGGTACAACATGGGCAGTTGTACCTACAGAGTGATGTATTCGCCGTTAATATTAATGCCAAGTCCTTGCCATTCCAGAAGCTTGAAGGCGTCTTCCAATGTAGCGGTGAACAGTTTCGGAGATATAACGTCTCCCTGTCTCACGCCTCTTTGCAATGGAATTGCCTTCGAACTCTGCTCCTGTACTCGGACTGACATGTAGGCGTTTTTGTACAAACACTTCAGCACTTCAATATACCGATAGTCAATACGGCACCGCTGGAGAGACTCAAGCACTGCCCACGTCTCGATCGAATCAAAGGCTTTCTCATAGTCCACAAACGCTAAACAAAGAGGCAAGTTATACTCTTCGGTCTTCTGTATAACTTGCCGTAGCGTGTGGATGTGGTCTATGGTACTATAGCCTTTTCGGAAACCGGCTTGTTCCGGAGGCTGAAATTCATCAAACCTGCGACTGAGACGGTTCGTTATGACCTTCGAAAACAGCTTATAAACATGGCTCAAAAGCAAGATGGGTCTGTATTTTTTAAGTAAAGTGTTGTCACCTTTCTTGAAGAACAGCACCACCACGCTTTTGTTCCATGCTTCTGGCGTTGAACCTTCGAGTAAGACGGTAATAAAGAGCTTCTGAAGGACTTTAAGTACCGGTGTTCCACCCGCTTTCAGAAGCTCAGTTGTGATACCGTCGTCACCAGGCGCCTTGTTGTTCTTAAGCTGTTTCAAGGCCATTCTAATCTCGTACAGGCTGATGTCTGGGATATCTTCGGTATAATGTCGGGTCAGCTTGGCTCTTGGGTCTTTGGCCGAGCTGCTAACAGGTTTAGCGACCGAGGTTTATAGCTGTCGGTAGAAACTCTCTACCTCTCCTAATACTTCTGCTTTGGTCGACGCTAAACTGCCGTCTTCTCTTTTCAGCTTCGTGAACTGGCTTTGCCCAATAGACATGTCTCTTGCAAACACTTTGGAGCCTTTTTTCCGCTCTATCGTCTCTTTAATACGGTTTGTATTAAAGATCCGGATGTCTTGTCGCAAGGACTTCCATATTCGTCTATTGAGCAGCCTATATGCTTCAGCATCATCCGAAGACTGCAGTTTCAATGGGCGTCGTTCAGCCATGAGGTTGAGGGTATCGTTGGAGAGTTTCTGTGGCCTATCTGTACGGTGGGGTTTAAAGTACTTGGAACCCACTGTATGGACAGTTTCAACTAACCTGTTATTGATCTCGTCCACTGAAGCGATGTTCTCAAGGCAATCGAAGCGATTGGATAGCTCAACTTGAAAGCTCTCGGGGTCTTGAATACGGGCACGAGTTGGTCGGAGCGTAGACTTCAGCAGAGGAGACCTCTCCAGTTTGACATTAATATTCACCGTGCCTCTTACCATTCGGTGATCACTCCCGGTTTTAACCCTGTTGATCACGGAGACATCAGTGAATATTTGCCTTTTGGTGGTCATAATGAAGTCAATCTCATTTCTCGTGGAACCATCGGGACTCAGCCAGGTCCATTTCCTGTGAGGTGGCTTCTGAAAGAAAGAGTTCATCATAAAGAGTCCCTCTTTCTCCAGGAAGTCGGCCAACCTCTGTCCCCTACGGTTCCGTTGTCCATAACCAAATTGCCCCACTTTCAACTCATCCTCGCTTCTCTTACCCACTTCGCGTTGAAGTCCCCCATAACAACTAGAAAGTGTGTTTCAGAGGTATGTATGGCCCGACGAATGTCCTCATACATATCCTCCACCTCATCATCCGGGTGCGACTTCGTCGGTGCGTATACCTGAATGACCTTCAGCGAATATCGTTTGGATACTCTGAGTATTAGGTATACGACCCTATTGGAAACGCTATCGATCTTAACTATGTTGTTAGTAAGGGACTTGTGGACGAGAAAACCGACACCACCTTGGGACTGTTGGTCGCCCTCCCGGTAGTAGAGTAGGTTACCTGATTTTAGGGTTATCGTGTCCTCACCCGCTCTACGGACTTCAGATAACCCCACAATGTCCCAGTGTAACTTACTCATTTCTTCTTCCAGCTCATATATCTTCTCGTCTGTCCTCATTGTGCGTATGTTGTGTGTCACCAGGGCCAGTCGTCGTCGTTGGGGGTGGTAGCCGGACGTCTGCCGGGGATTCTTAGCACCCCCTGCCCCACCGTTACGGTGGCCGCTACCGTAGCCAGGAATAGCGGGGCTGCCGGGGACTGGGGGCCTGGTTCTTTTTATCAAATCCATAGGGGGATTTTGCCAATACTCGCCACGCTTGGCAGGCGGGTTGGCGAGCGCAGTTTTGGGGTTTTAATACTGGGAAGGTGCTGCTGCCCACGGTCCGATTGTTATCCCTTAGCAGATTTTTACACACCCACGGGTAGAGTTGGGGGAGTACTATTCTAAGCCGGTACCCCACGGCAATGGCTTTTGGTGGAATATAATTCTAATGAAGAAATATTTTTTCAACTTGATCAAATAGTTTCGGAGCCTATTCAATTCAAACGAACAAACTAATCTTACTTCTTTATAATATAATATGCTTTATCATGTTCATATACACATACATATATTTTATATGAACAAATACATAAATATTTAAATTTATTTCAGTTTCATTCAATATTGGTTGCTGTTCAGAATGATTATTACAATAGTGTCTATTGTGAATGCATCACTACAAGGTAACTGATTATGTTATAACATGGCATCAATTTGGTCATCACATCGTATATATTTTGTTTTAGTTAGGCCAAATAACTTCAAAAAAAATTCGCACCCTCTTTTTCCCCATATTTACCATAAAACACATAAAAGTTCAAAATTGCTATGTAAATGAGTTCAAAGATATTTGGATTTGGGAAGTAAAACTTACAAGTTTTTCAGAATACATGCAATAGTAATATGTTTTTCATTGGCTTCTCTACAGGTGGAAGCGGTGCTTTATATAGACGATCTCTCATCATGATAGGAGCATTTTGCGACTGTATCGCGTGGATCGACATTGTCTTAAAACTATTTGTTAGTACTAACTTTCTCATCTTTGATACAATCAAGTGGTTGTGATATCGAATTATCTTTATTTATTTTCAATTGTTTTTAAGTGGGAAGGGGGCAAACGAGGCGGCTTACCTAGTGGTAAGTGATCACTGTCGCTCACTGACAAACACAACACCAGAGGTCTCGCGGTGGCGCTGCCAGCCTTAAAGAAGGGAATATGCTCTTTTTTGAAACACCCTAAGTCGTGTCGGTTCGGGAAGACATTCGACATAAAGCACCCGTGCAAGGCAGAAAATACCGTAAGAAACTCACAGCAGTGGGCTGACAGACATCGACATGAAATAGGTGGAATATTATGTTCTAGCCGGATGTTCGATTAAATTCAACTGCAGGCATTAAGCCGAACAGTTTCTCGGATATGGGTGGAATATTATGTTCTATCCGGACGTTCGATTAAATTCAGCTGCAGGCATTAAACCGAAAAGTTTCTCGGAACACTCACTGAGATAGATGCGGTAGATGATGCAGAAGGATCCACCATTTCAACGCAATGCTAAAAACACGAGTCGATCGAAAACAGCTTGATTTTGCGTTGAATGCAGCCAAATGGAAGGAGCTGGTTGGAAAGAGCCAGAGGTAAGAGCAGTACTACGTGATAGGACAAACTTGAGCGTGAAAGTTGCAGGCGATGGGCGGACGTGAATTTCTGTATCGCTCTCCGAGCACACTAAGCTTCTTAGAGGCTAATTTAACCTTACCTTCCTTTAGTGAGGCAACTTGGGGAGTATACTTAAACCAAAGGCATGCGAAAAAAGAGTATAGTTTAGCAGTATGTGCCTTTTTGGGGTAAAACTGAAATATGTTCACAACGACCTTCAACAGCGTTTTCAAGCAAATTTTTAGCACGGTCACTATATGAAGCATCTTCGGTCTTCTGTCATCCGCATAACAATAAATATCACTGAACTGCGACATGTACTTAATGTACAGAATAAATTATCGCCCATAGATGCTTAATGTATACTAGAAGATTACCAGAAGAGCGACCACGATGAAATCGAACTGGCACGGCGGTCGCTAATCAGGTGGAGCTCTTCTTGATAGTGCGAAAGCTGGTTGTTAACAATGGATTCCATCATCTGGGAGAATAGAGACGTTATGGCTATTTCAAAATTCAATTCGTTGACATAAAAAAAATACACAGTGTAAAAATATGGTGAATCCATAGCCGCCGAACTGTATACACTGTGTTTCAGAAGTCAGTATTGTGACGTGGTGTGACGGTAGTTGGATCCGAGTATTCACCATTTTTAAGGATCCGGTGTTATAGCCGTCTTATATATGTTTGGGACAGCTCCTGATGTGGAAAGCCGGAAAAGCCACGTTAGAACCGAAATCAACTCTGGGGCTCAAGTATGCAGTACAATCGAACAGTTGCCATCAGGTCCACTCAACGTATAAATATAAGCAGAACAGTGCTTTTTGTACTGCACAGATTGACGGAAAATAATATCTAGCATAGAAGTATTACACCGTGGCAAGGTCGGTGGTGAATTCTACCGGTCATTCAAAGTCGCGTTAGACACAAGGCGAGAGCCCAGACAGAATAAATACAATGAAGTTGCACTCGTACTTAATGGCACCTTATATTTTGTTATAAATATTAATATGATTTTTATTAATTGGTTCTCAGGTGGCTTACTATGACGAGCGGGGTATTTTAATCTATGATAAAAAGAAATGTGTTATCACTTACCTGACCCGCAGCTTTTGCTTGGATTTAATTGGAGCCTTGCCTTGGTTCGAAATTTTAAGGTACTACTGCAACCACTAAATTAATTGCATGTTGCTTGAGGATTTTGTCTTAAACAACATATAGATAAGTTAATATATTTATGCAAAGGCGTATGTTAGAGAATAACTGCATATGCAATTCCTGGATTTTAATAAAAATAGTGAGCAAATCGTTTTATTAATTTCTCAGTAAATTACAGTATATAATTTAACAGTATAAGTTAGTTATCGACTTCAGTTATACTTCTGACAACCCTATGGCACGCGTCGCCCTGCAATAATGTTAATTTGGGCCTAACCATTCACAGTTAAAAATCTATTTTTGCTTTGATCCGAAACGTTTCGTTATGTTGATACATAGCTGAGATCTTTTTACATCAATGAACATATTCCGCTGTGATAAGTAATAATATATTAAATAAAATGTTTTTAGGGCAATGTTGTCAAGTACCATAAAACATGACGATATCTTACTTATCAACACGTTCTGCAAATTCGCACACATTTATATGGTGACTGGATATTTTCATTATTTGGCTGATGTGCCTACTCTTAATAATGGATATTTAATGGTGAGTTACTATTTATTTTCAAAGAACCGTTAACATCGAAAATTTAAATTACGAAATTCATAAAAATAAAAATAAAGTGTGTTTGTATGTCATTGAGTGTGTGAATGTGTGTATGTACGAGTATATGTGTGTTAAAATGTGTTTTATTTTTCTTCTTTTATAATGTCTTTGGTGCATACTTGGAATTCACGTTTTTTATATCTAATATTTTCTCATATCTATTTTATTTAGCTACTTTGAGTCGTCTAACGACTATGTCGGTTCAATATTATACACTGGTTTTTATTATAATAATGTTACTTATAATTATACACGTGGATATATATAGCGCCCTAGCTATGGCAGATGTTTTCTCAGACAGGATACCCTGGACCAGACCCATATCAAATAGTCTTATATCTAAACTATTAACTTTACTCTCATTGTCACTCTGGACACACTCCCTCAGAAAATGATGGACGCCCCCGGATACACCACACAAATTACAGTTAGGGCTACTAACTTTTTAAACTTATTCAATGACATGTGTCCAGAGCGCAATCTATGAGCAGTTACAATTAGATCTCTACTTCACTTCACGTTTCAACACCGTGGTATATTCCACTTAGTTTTATAAGTGGAATAACAACGTTAAACACTAGGTAATAAGTAAGTATAATAGTTTATTTAACATGCTTGTTTATTACTGCTTCACGGTTAAAAAACTTGTACCGTAAAATGTTGCGTATTCTAAATATATAACTTAAATTATAATATATATTTACTGTATTGTTTAGACAATACAGTAAAACTTATTTATCTTCAACACGGTCTTTTAAAGCACTTTGATGAACATGGCTTAGAATTTAAGTTAACCTTTCAGCTACTAAACCGAGGAAATTTCATCCGAGAAAAAATCCGTCAAGCAATAACCTTTATTGTTTTAGATTTCATGCCCTACTCCAGAAGAACCCTTGCGTTGTATGGGATACAAATATTTTAAAAGATACACCATAATAGAAGTTATCACTGTGTCAAAATCAGTCTCGTAGTTTCAGAGTGATGTACTTACAATTATACAGACATACATAAATATAAAGTAATATATTTTTGGCTTCCATATCGTTAAAATATTTTTTGAAATATCCTAGATTATACATTTCAAAAAATATTCGATATACATATTTGGCTCAGTTACAATTTTGTTAGGTACAGATAGATTTGAGACAAGTGCAATTTGAAAAAAATAATACTGACTTCCATTCCATTACTTTAGTAAAAATCTGTTATTGGAGTGTAACTAAAAACTTCTGGACCGAATTTGATGAAATTTGAATGGGACCACACGGGTTTAACAAAAAAAGAATTATGAGAATCGGTCTACCTAATCGAAAGTAACGATCGAGGTAACAAACATAAAAAAAATATACAGTCGAATTGAGTACTTCCTCCTTTTTTTTGGAAGTCGGTAGAAAATATATAAGTCACGTTTATGTGATATTTTTCTTCTTCAGATATTGAAATGGCAAGTACTTATGATACTACTAATATTCGGAACTAGTAATTTTATGATGAACTACTGTGTTGACTTGACATTTAACGATAGGGGTGACTTGTTAGAAATGGTATATTTAAACACTTGCTGGATGCCCAAGTACTTGGATGTGAGGAACATGTCTACGGAGCACCAGTTGCATACTGTAAGTTAAAAAAGCTTATGTTACTAAATACAACGCAGTTTAGTCACGAGTAACCTAATGCTACTGCTCGCTTCGCTCATTGCCGCACCTATAATACAATATGTCTTCTCAGGCACACCGAGGAAAACTTTGTTTAGGTGTATGCATGTATGGCTGTTAGGATTTGGTAGTAGTTTACCTCTCAGGACAAAGAAAATGATCGTCCATGCCTTGGTCTTTTCAATTTTTCTCTACGGGGCTGAGACATGAACTCTGGGAGCTGCTGATCGCAACCGCATCGAAGCTTTCGAGATGTGGTGTTGGAGAAAAATGTTAAAAATACCTTGGACAGCACATCGGTCCAACGTGTCTATTCTGAAGCAACTTAAAATAACTACAAGACTGTCTTCCATTTGCTTGAAGAGAATTCTGCAATATTTTGGTCACATCGCTAGAAAGGAAGGAGATAACCTCGAGAAACTTGTGGTGACTGGAAAAGTCGATGACAAAAGATCTCGTGGCCGCAGTCCAATGCGTTGGTCTGACCAGATCCGCGCAACTCTTGATACATCCGTTTACGATGCTCTACACATAGCTGGTAACCGAGCACACTGGCGTAGTATCTCAAAAGAAAGGACAATGGGTGGATTGTCACGACCCTCAGACATGAGGATTGCGACTCAAAGAGGAGGAGTAGTTTACTAATTTTGGTGGTCATTGTATTTCTCACCCTAGTTTTTATTTAAAAAACTGTATTTGCCATTTAAGTTGGCAAACAGAGTGAACATAACAGTGCGGTCAACGAAAGAATGTATAGTGCAGGTCGTAATCGAACGGACGACATAACTTTGCGGTGGTGTTGAATTTACAGTAATTTTAGACACAATTTTACCTTAATGAATGGATAAATATGAACATGAAGTAAAAACGAAATGTATTTAGAAATTATGATTTATATTCATGTGTTATGATTTACTTAATGTTTATTTGTACTCAAAACTAAATATAATCACGTTATGTAATCTATATATATATATAAAAATAAACCCTTATTTTTCCTGGTCACGCTATAACTTGTATACGTAGAGGGTTCAATTTTAAGGTTTTGGTTCAAATTAAAAAAAGTAAGTAAAGACGGGAGGATATGGCGAGGCCTAAGGCCGAGCCTACTACGCGAACGAAGTCGCGAGCATTCGCTAGTATATCATAAAAAGCCGTTCAGTAGTTTTTGTCTTGTATTGTGGTGATCGCCTTAAAAACATCTGAAATATAATTATATATGCAATACTTTTTAATAATAATTTTCGTATTATTTTTATGGTTGAAGTAAAATAGTTTGTATTATTTCAGAGGCTCATAGGGTTTCAGGATATTTTAAAATTTCAGATTTTCGCCGCAAGCTTTAGTTTGGCAGAAAATAGCCTCATGGGATTATATTTCGGAAAGTTTCAAGTCGACCATGATAACGATGGCGTTGGGTTTGCTGTGATTATACTGATGATGGTCTTTTGGTATGTCATAATGTTTTTTTTATTAAATGTGATTGAAATATCATACTGTATACTGTATACATATATATATATATACAGTATGATATTTCAATACATATATGTATACAGTACAATAAAATATAAATCGAACGTGATTGAGGTTTAATAGTCCTGGCCGAAAATAAGATCGTTTGAGCAGTCTGGCTCCATGGAATTAAAATCTATTGAATTTATCAGATACGTAAATAAAGCCAGAATAAATGGCGTGGAGAATCGGGGAGACCTATATCATAGTATAAAGATGCGAGAGTATGGAAACTAAGGCTAGTTAAGTGCAAATAAACTTATACGTGACCGACACTCGTCTTGATGCGGCCTCACTACTGGCAGCACCGCGAAAACCGCTTAGGGCACTCGCCGATGCGCATGTTTGTGTGAATGAGCCGTTTCAAACGTTTGTAGGTAGTTTCCGTACTGTTTCTCTATATTTTTACTGTGCCTATGGCCAGGTAATATAATGGATAATTCTATTAACCACACATGTCGCAATTCCTGGAAAAGTTGTATGATTTCTGAGAAAACTATTGTTTTATTGGTCAAATGTGGCGATTGGCGAATCTATTAATATAAATATCAGTTTTGCAATTAAAAAAATACTTTTTATTGGATTGCAAACGGTGGTAAGTTTTTAATCCAATCAATTTCATGAGTGTTCATGAAATTTAAATTTAAAATAGTAAGTATGTAATTCTGATAATTTTTCGCCTTCGTTAGGTACGCCTCTGGGTATTCCCTAACTATGTTAGTACTAAACTCACGAGGAAATGCTTTATTTCGACATGGAGTAAATCAACTTAAACATTTTCTTAAAGAAGAAAGAGTGGATAAGAACATTATCAAGAGAGCTACCGATCATTTCACTTACTGGTGGATGAGGTTAGTCCAATATTTTAAGCAAGTTTAAGTTAATTTTCATCAGATTGTAAACATTTTTTAAAAACAATTTTCATTCACCCCTATAAGCTAGTTGAGACTATTGTATAGTAACGGTTACACTGTATAGTTTCTGGTTCTAACATCATGATTTATAAGTTTTACTTTCCTAATGATGATTTTCTGCAAAGTGATAGGCACTACCCTTCTCTTTATCTGCTTTAAGTTCAGCTTTTACATATTCCGAGTTGTTGGTACGCCTGTTATTTTTTAATATATGTATTCTTAATGTTTTTTGGTTTTCATGAATCTTTTAATAGTGTGGTCTTAACAGTTTTTTTTTCAATTAAGGCATCAAAGACGCACTTATGAACGTCAATTTTATTATTATAATGTATTCCAAAATATATAGAGCCTACCTAGAAGAAGCGGCAAGAAACTCGGGGCCATTTTTTATATAGATGTTTACAATGTTTCTACTTAGGTACTACTAATAATTATTACATTATATGGGTGGCAGAGTGACAGCTTGCCAGAAGTAGAGTATTCCAAGCATCTTTGTCTTCTATATAATATGTTTTTTTAAGCTATTGCATAGCTTCTATCGCGGACCTTGAGCGTGGAGACCGAATCCAGAAATTCCGTAACGAAAATAACCTAACACCTCCCACTCCGACTCCATCTATCGATGAATAGCAGAACTTTTAATGACTTTTTGAAATATCACGCTTGTCCCTTTAGTTCAGCAACTCGCCTCTAGGTGGCATTGGTTAAATAATTATAATTGCATAAGTTGATTTGGCATCTATCGATGAATAGCAGAACTTTTAATGACTTTTTGAAATATCACGCTTGTGTCTTTAGTTCAGCAACTCGCCTCTAGATGGCATTGGTTAAATAATTATAATTGCATAAGTTGATAAAAACAGCTATGCAATAGCTTTACCGCGGCAGTCTCCGAGTGCCACACTTCTTTTTTTTATTAAAACGTTTTGTATACTCAACTTGAATTTTCCCTCTGTGAGCTCAGTTAATGTGTTTTGGGATTTTATTGTAAAAACGCACACAATTTCCTAGGAATGACTTATAAGCCTTCGCAAGTCTAAAACTAGGTACAGCTATCCTATTTGTATTCCTACTATTAAAAGGATGATCACTATTTAACTTATATTTATGTATATTTTACGAACATACATTATATTTGCCAATACATATAAGGAAGGCAAAGTTAATATATTGATTTCTTAAAATAAATCTCTCAAATCTTTGAGATGAATCCCGTGAATCTTCACGGGGACCCATTTCGTATATAGTTCGAATAGCACGTTTTTGTAGGATAAAGATTTATCAGCCGCTGAACCCCATGGCAATATCCCATAGGACATTACGCTGAGGAAATATGCAAAATACACTAACCGCGCTGTAGAAACGTCTGTTAGTTCTCTTATTTTACGTACCGCATATGCAGCAGAACTGAGTCTCACAGACAGTGCATTTATACAGTGTACGTATTATGAACCCTACTGTTACGAGGGTGGGGAAATGTTTACCGTTGGTGACTAGTATAGGTACTCAATGGAGCGAAACTATGTTAAGTAGAGCCGCTTTTGATTTATATCCATTGACAAATGCTTTATTAAACTTAACATAATTTCTTAAAACTGGTGTGGCTTCCGCTGCGGTGTATGACCCTACTACCTACTTTATTTTACATTGATGAGATTTCAACCCAAACATTAACTAATTTCAGCAATTAGCAGCAATGGATTTGGTGTAATAAGGATTTTTCAAAATCATCAGCCTACAGCAGAGCTGGTTTCGTTGCTCTGTAGGCGGCGTAGATTCTCATTTCTCTGTAGATGGTTTGTATGACAAGAACGTAGGCGTACAAATCTTCAAGTTGTGGGTAGCCTATGTTACAAATTATATTCTTCGCAGCAACACAGTTGTTAGTCCATATTGTACTCATACCATTTCTTCTTTTCTGGATCTTAGAAGAGTTAAGAAAAGACTATACATAATCATGAACACAAATTTTACCTATTTAGAAAATCTGTAAATACTCTAACCATATTGTATTATTTCAGAACAAAAGGAATAAATATTCATCACTTGAGCAATGAGCGGATTGGAGTAGTCTTTAGACAAGACTTGAGCTACTATTTCTTTAAAAAGTAAATAGTTATTTACAATATAATCATCTCATAGCAGGCTATACAACTGCTGTCGCTACTTTCAGTGCTTGACAGCATGATTTTGGTGGTAGAAATACGCGAAAATAAGCTTTCGCATGTATTTTCGTAGATCATATTTTTCGTTCTTTACACATTTTTCATTTGCATTCAAATAACATTTCGAAATTTGTTTGAATTGTGCACAAACAAATGCATAACAATCAAATCATATAAAACAAACGTTATATGTTTTAAATAAACAAACAGTGCAATATATACATTAATTATACATTAATATTAGAGATTTATAAACAAATATCGTACGATAAATGGCACATTATAAATTAGGTATTAGTTTAATGTTATTTCCCAACGGTTCACCAATAAGTAGATTCTTACGACTTATGTCTTGATGTAGTTCAGTGTTCCTTAACGTTTTAAATTCTAGTTCCTTAATTAACAAAATTTTACAACGTTTTTTTATGTGGTTTGCTTCTTCTAGAACATTTCTAGCTCTAGACACATTACTTCATGGCGGAGAGCATCTAGGTCGTCAATTAGCCAGTGCTGCTGTACAAATATATACCCTACCCGATGAAGAAATTATCAGAGAAATGGACTTGAGCGCATGGGTGTTCGTGGTGCATAGAGGGAAGATTATAATATCCGAAAACGGGGAGAAAGTTAATAGCTTGACGAAGGCAAGAATGTAGATAGATAGATAGATTTATTGGTAAAATAACATTTAATGTATGCTTTGATGTTGCTTGGAACTGAAGTTTTGCGTGACACGTCATCTCGATGTGTTGTTTAAATGAGTCTTATTCGTCCAGGAAATTCAATTCAGCACTGCAATCTGCATCTTTTGTGATATAATCGTATTACGGTTTACGTTACGCTTAGCTCTTCACTGTAAACGCTAACAGTATATTTACCCGTTGAAAGCAGTTGACCAATGTTTGCAGTCTGCACATTTTTAACTTTTATTCATAATTCATAATATAATTGTTCGCCCCCGGACTCTGGGTTCGTCTCCAGTTCCGGGTGGGAATAACTAGCTGCGATTCGCAGCGTTAAAACACAACTCACAATTGCTTGTCCGCGGCTTACAACTAAAAGAAATGTCTGAAAACTCACTGAAGTTACAGGCGGAGTCCCAAGTGAAGCTGTCTCGGCGCGGAGGGCCCTCCGATGCGGTGGAGCTCGTGTATATTTCCTGCCTGTGTCGAGGAGAAAGCCGCATACGACCTAATCCCGGTCAATCTTCAAATCAATCAATCTCAAATCAACATCAACTCCAACCTCGTGGCGGCACACACATCAAAACGCGATTATTCGAATTTTCGAAAGATATTCCACTCAAAACTAAATTATGTAGAGTTCACGGTGCGAGCTCTGGAGTAATTTTCGGGGAAAATACCTTATGCAAGAAAATCCAACCAAACCAAAAAACTCTTGCAAACACAATTTTTAGGACTCCATTTTCTTTCGTGGGTTGACAAGACCGAACGCCGGTTTTTTTTTCTCTGTTTTCGGATTCGCTAGCCGTTTTTATTGAGCATAACATAAGCGTAGCGCGCGCAATTCAAATGTTAGGCGCATTTTGAAACCGAACAATAATATTAACTCAATTGACAACTGAATTCAAGTATTGATGTGTCAATAGACATTGAACTTCAATTCTAGTATTGGCACCACCCGATTCCTAACATATTTTGATGAAAACTAAGACAAGACAAGTAGATAACCTAATACCGTAAAAGCTCTGCCGTGCGATTCTCTAATGATTCGTCAATGCGCTCGTCGGCGAGCTCACCGATGTCAAATACTTTTTTTAGATATCGCCCTTGTACATAAGGTTTATTGCCATGTACATTTGTTTCACGGATGATGTCAAAGTGCAACGATGTTTACTCTAGAGAATCACATGGCAGTGTCCTTTAGCGTAGATTATGTACAGTAGGTTATGTAAATTTTGGCGGGCTTTGTAGATGAAAGTAAAAGCTTTCCCCACCCCTCCCACCAAGTTTTCCATAGTGATTGTTTTACCTTAAAGCTAACTGATGGATTGGGCTGCACGTTTAAAAAAATTATTATTTACATACTTTTGGCTACAGTGGTCGGTACACTGCACGCTCTACCACTCAATCTGTTCCTGATTCTTTGAGATTACCCAGGCACTTGGACACACTGCCTAACACTTAGGCTTAGGATACGAAACTAAATAAAAATTAACGCTTTCTTTTGTTGACAGGGTTCTCTGTTCGGACTATTGGACGGCTCAGCAGCTCGTCCGATCAAAATAACAGCAAAGTCTGAAGGCAATTCCGATTTACTGCAAATAAGCAGCAAACAATTTCAAGATTTTATAGATGATGATGTATGAGAACGATAATACATGTTATATCTGTCAATATACTATTATGTCTCACATACGTTGCGGACTACAGGAACCAATTTGTTACAGATCCGAGAAACAATAGCAAACCATCCACAATCCAAAAGCGACTATATAGCAACTAGGAAACATTTCTCAGAAAATCCCCATGATACTATCCAATTTATCCTCCGTGGACGAAAATCAATTTTACTGCCAGTAAGTACAATTTAGGTTTTGTTATACCTATTATTCCGTCCGTACATACAATTTATAATAGTTCATTTATATCCTTCATAGAACGCAATCGTACATACGTGTACACGCAACGGAAGCATTCCGCTATATATAAAAAAATATTAACAAATATTACGCAATTCGTGTTTTAGGTACTTGGTTTTTAGTTTTGACGTTTTACTGTGTTATCTAAACAATCACTCACTAATTAGGATGAACAACTTAAATATTTTAGTATCATATGCCGATGGCGGGACAAAAACCAATCATAACTTCGTTTAATTTACCTAGATATATGTTTTTCAAGTTTCTTTAAACTTGAAGTTTTGCTATGAATTCGATATATTTATATTATATATTTATTTATATTTACTAGTAGTTCTGCGAATAGTCGACCTCGTGAGCATATAGTCTTATTAGCGGCAATTTTTCACAGTCACACTTCACAACCTATTTTCTCGGAAACCACATACAACTAATATCATACTCATATTTTTTTATGGGATAGGTTGGCAAACGAGCAAGCGGCTCACCTGATGGTAAGTGATACCGACGCCCACGGACATCCGCAATACCACAGGTCTCGAGGACGCGTTCCCGACCTTTGAGGAAGGATGATACGAAGGAAGAGATAGAAAGGGAGGGGGTGGAGGGGGAAGGGGGGAATGGACCTCCGGAACCTCCCACAACCGACAACGCGCAATAGAAAGTTATGTTTCTTCACGTCGGTGTTATGTGGGAGTGTGGTACTTCTCCGGTCGTGCCGGCCCATTCGGCTGTGCGGGTTGCAGTGTGGCACTACCACAAAAAACATATTCGATATTCCTCTTTAAAGTTAGGTACCTAATATGTATATGTACAAAATTTAATTTTAAGAAAAATACCAAATCAACATCACCGACGTCAAACAAATTATATTAGATAGTAGAACATGCACACTAAGTTTCGTCAAGAGTGGTTGAAAATGCTACATGTACCAGGAAGATCAACGAACAACCTAAAACATACGAACAGCCGTGCGATTCTCTAAGAGCAAACATCGTTGCGTCTTTGATCTTCGCGTCTTGTGCTAGAGCACGTATTGTGTATTATCAATATGTGCTCTAGCACAAGACCTTTTTAATTACAATCACTTACCATTTCAGTGGATGAAAGAACCAATGGAAGCGCGTCACGGTAACTGGTATTCCCGATGCCTTTACGTCGTCTGGTTGGTGCAGCCAATTGTATCATCTGTAACAGTCCTCCTGATACCGACCGTGGAACCAGATATCGTTACTAGACTCTACTGGTTGTTGGTGGTGGTGGACCTTATTCATTTGGCTAATATTATCTCAGAGTTTTTTACGGTAAGTATTTTTATAATAGTATTTAACGTAGTATAATCAAGATAATTCTTTATAATTATTACATATGCATTATTATATACTTCACTCAATTTTGTAACTTTAACCTAATGTTACGCGGTTTGCAAGCAACGAACAGCCCACGATTATCTCTGTGGATTATGGCACCTACACATACACGGTATACGCTCGTCGAGACACCCCGAAACAGGCCGAGTGCGAGCGTGTAGATGGTTCCCTCGTCGTGTCGCGTCGTGACTCGCGGCTCTCTTGGAAGCGTGTCGGTTTTTTGCGCCTGAGTCAAAGGCGCAGGCCACAAATATGTGACATCGGACGCATACATGGCACAGGCGGCTTTCCATTGAAATATCATACGAAATGGATGGAAATAAAGCGCAATTTAGAACACACGTGGTTATGACGCGCCATTTTGTGTTCGAAAATGGGCTATATTTCCATGCATTTTGTATGAAATATGCATGGAGTAGAAAGCCACCCGTGCTATATCCGCGCCCAACGCCATTTAAGCGTGGCCTGCGGCAAAGGATCTCGTTCGGTCTCGAAAGCAAAACGAGAGCGCGCCTGTACACGCTCGTTCGTTTAGTTACCTGCCAACTGCGTTGGCGTGAAGACGTGCATGCAGCACACATTATCTGCCATGGTGATTCTATGGGTAAACATTTAAATAAATATAATACCTTTTTTTCGTTTCAAATTAACAATTATGGGTGTTATTACTAATCACTTATTAATAGTACTGAAGTTCTATCTTCTTTTCTTTTTTCGCCATGGCTTTGTAATTTTCTTTTCATGATAAATTTGCTTTCGTATAAATGTGAACGAAGTCGCGCGTAACTGCTAGTTTCTCGTGTAGATATGTTTGCATATAGTGTACGGTTTATTTTGTAGATAATCTGTGTTTTGTACAATATTGCCGAATTCACGGTTAAATCTAAAAATTCCGTCATTTTCTCTTGCCATACAAGCGCTCCACATGAGGCGGCCGGAGTTCAATTGACACAACACTACACACACAGGGTATACTCTCGTTTACTCGACGAAAGGCACGCGGCGAGACGAAACACCACGAGACGCGATTACCAAAAAAATCTACGGAATCGTAGAAACTTTACCAAATTTCGCCTAAAATTAGTTGGAAAATACGACCTTTATGCGAGTACCAATATCCAGACCCCGAATGAAAGCAAATTAGTCAAGTCATTGCAGAAACTTGTTTTGCTTTGCTCACTTAGTTACTTATGTGGTTAAAACTTGTAAGCATTAAAGATAAAGTCTATTACGATTTAATGTTTTCCTCGTCAATGGCCTTAGAAGAAAATATACGTTTAGATTATTTCTACCGCTTTACTTGATCGTGACTTAGACAGGACAGTAGTAGACGCAAGTCTATCAGAATGATTTCTCTTATAGATGGAATACAGATAGGCCATTTTGAATTAGTGAATTAAATTTTATTAAACTCTGTAAAGTTGAAGCAAGATCTTATACGTGTACAGGTACAGTGATCCAGTGATGTGGATAACGTATCACCTTGGAGACCAGCAGGGCTATTACGTATCTCAGTTGCTAACAAATTTTAATTGAAATCTTGAAAAATGGCGGCTTTATGTCAGTTTGGACAACTTCAGTAAGTAAAAATGTCAGTAAGTTGATGACTGCGGCTGACAAAAGTCACATAGAGCCGCCATTTTTTTCGATTTCAATCAACATTTGTTAGCAAATGTGAGATGCATAATAGCTCAACATCCATATATAGAAAAGTACTGCCCTTTCAAAGCTTAATCTGTCAATTCGTAAAGTGAAGTGAAGTTCCACCTCCAGCGCCGCAAGAGGTCACGTCCGACCATGGGCCTAGCGGACTGGAAGTTTGACCTGTATGGGCTGAGGCTTGAGCCTTCGGCTTCGTAGGGTTGTAAGTTTGGCTTACGGCGTATTGAAAAACTAAACTGAGGCGTCTCGGTGGTGTTGTTAATACTCTAATAGAAACAAAGCTTTGTCATTTCATAAAGTGACTCCTTTCAGGTCGAAATGAAAATAGTGAAGAAAAAATGCATTAACCGTGTTGTGGGATACAGGAAGTTGAAAACGTTTGGTTTCTACATTGACATTATTTCTTTAATTTTGCCACCGGTGACGTTCTTAACAGGAGACATCAATTATCAATTAATCAGACTACTGAGATTGGGACGCTTGTATGACTTCCATAGTAACTTCTGTACGAGTTTCAAGGTAAAAAAGGATATTGGAAGTATATTAATTACATATAAGTATTGAAAGTACCTGACCTGACTTACACGCGTATGTTATTTTTATCCCAACGCGACATTAAAACATATATGTTATAATGATAATAAGAGATAATGATGATAAATCAATTTAATGTTGTTAAATTTCAACATATAACTAGAATGTAATATGTATGTATAGTATGTACCTAATTATGTGAAATTTCTTTTGCAAAAAAATTAAGTGACAGTACCTACTCGTACTTTACTATCGATAAAAGACAACCTGGCGACATAGCTATCTTGGGAAACATACTAAAAACAAGATACGATAAAAATATATAAAATTCAGTTTATCGACGTGACATGTTTATTGTAGATCCATACTCGCACGGCTAGACTCATCATTTTTCGTTTCGTATATTTCATATGTTAGGTTTTTCTTCCTTCTCAGGCCTATTAGGTCTATGCTTTCATCTTCATTTTTATAAAAATTTAATTATATTCTACTTTTTTAGAGTTCAGCTGCTCCAGTTATGTTAAAAAGCTCAATACTGTTTTTGATAATGCATGCTATGACGTGTGGTTGGATGGTGATCGCATGCAGATGTAAGTACATTCTTCGAGAGTATTTTATTGTATCTGCCAAAAAATTTGAGTACATAAAACTTGATTGACTTGTGAGTAACGTCTTCCAAACTTAAACAAGTCTAAGAAAAGACAAGTACGAAAAAGTACTTTTATTTCACTGTCTACGGTTCAACAATTACTAACTACAACTTTTTTTTTTAATCTTACCTCGTTTAGCGCGGTGTTCGCACGGATTCAGTGCCGGAGTGAGCGACTAAGCCAGCAATACGTGTTTCCACATGTTAGTGGTGTGACCACAACACTAAACAGTTCACAATTTCGCCAGATCGGTATCAGTCATGGATACATTTCTAATGAAATCGTCGTCAACTGAAAGTTTGTCTAATAAAAGGTGCAGACCGCAGACGAGGATATTCGGAAGAAACTAAAGTGGAGTTCAAAACTGGTAACCCAAAATATCTGTAAGAACTTGCAAGGAGACGTTGACTGGTGAGAACACTACTACCGGGTCTTCCACCATCCATTCCAGTCATCACCAATTTCTACCTAACGATGATAATGCACCCGCCCATCGAAGTCAACGAGTCAATGCTCCGAGAATACGACATCACAAGGTTAGCCTGCGGCTCGCCTGACTAAAACCCAATATGCGCACGCGTGGGATGCTCTTAAACCAGCTGTTTGGGGACTTGGTGAAGCCGTTATTCACGAATGGGACAGGTTACCCCAAAAAATGCTGCATAACTTGATTCTCAGCATGCCCAGGAGGATCACCGCATGTGTTCGAGCCAGGAGAGGAGTTATATTATATTGAATATAAACCTTTTGTACCGACTTCCAAAAAAAGGAAGAGGTAGTCAATTCAACTAAAACAGCATGAAATATTAAATTAAAGCAAAAAACAATAGTAAATTGTAAAATACTGCTACATGCATTACATATAAGAAAGTCAATGAGGAGGCTAGTGAAAATGTCAATTGAATTAATGCAGTCATGTGAAGTTTGTTGTTGTAAAAACAATGTCATTTTAAATAGTAGTAAATAGTACTAATTTGATAATTATATATAAAATAATGGACTTAATGTCAATAATATAGGAATAGTAATAAAAATAATATTATTATGCGCAAACAGGATGGAGAGCTTAAAGGCCTATTCAAACCTGGGTGTTATTCGCTACCGCGAGCGATAGAGAAATCCGAAAGGGTATGCGTTAATTTCACTGTTCACACCCAAGCGTTGGCAACGGTTAGCGGGGCGGCGGAACTAGTTTCGCCAACCAAGAGAAAATACCGCCTCACTAGGTGGTACAAGTTTCGCTGCAGTTATGGAACTTCATACTATTTACCCATCGAGTTCCGCGTGGTATTTTTCCCTTCCAAAGCGGTAGCGAATAACGCTCAGGTCTGAATAGGCCTTAACTCAGATCTCTATCAGTCAAAAATTCGGTCACGTTGTACTCGTAATAACATTTAGTGAGTAAAAGTTATATTCTAACAACCTTTTATTGCAATAATACCTAAAGTATCTGTCCACGCAGGGCCATAATTTCCATACATTTGATCATTGTCGTTTAGGGTTAATAATTGTATTCTAGAATGCGTAGGTAAGGCATTCGTAAAAAGATTCTGGAACTGGCAATTCAGAATTAGAATTTTTAATTTCGGTCCCATTACAAAGTTTACACTTTTTTCAGCCGACACTTTCCCAATCGACTTTCCGACCTTACCCGAGTACATTAACAAAACAATCAACAAAGATCAATGGCTAGATCCTAAGGACAGAAAAGGAGGTTAATATCATATTAATTTATCTTAAATGTTATTTAATTCCTTAAGGTATCTTGGTAACTATCGTGGAAAAACGATTGTTTAAGTTCTAATATTTCAATATTTTCAGAAGTTTAATATTGTATGGCTTCTGCAAATAGACGTCACAAATCTCCTAATCCATACTTATCATACCTATAAGAATAAGAGGTCAAAATGAATGTAGGTAATTCAAAGAAAAATAATAAATAGTTTGGGTTAGAAGACGTAAAATTACCTACTTAAGAAAAAATTTACGTTTTTGAAAAAAAAACAATATGTCTGGCTGTCTGTATGTTCACGCATAACTCAAAAACTACCTCACAGACTTCGATGAAATTTGGTATATGCAGAGAGCCCGGAGCTCTTAAATATAAACTTTTCTCTCACATAAATCCAAAATAACAGCTTGATCTCTCTATGCTTCACGGTCTCATATAAAACTGGAGCCTCAATTGACTGGATAGCTCGTATGAACTTCTATGGCCAAAACCTAAGCTATAACAAATAAAATAAAACCAGCACACGTCAATTACTTGAGATAGAGACTTGGGCTAGAGGTGTAGAAAGAATATAATTAGGAGTGTAATACGTATTTTATTTTTAAATACTAGAGTAACTATACTACTATAGAGTAAATACATATTATTTTTGAATACAACATAACTAATCGCCACGCCGTTGCCTACCCCTTCAAGGAGGTCGTTAAAGGGGTAGGCAACCGTTGCTGTGTCACCTACGGTTCGAAGGCTCATGTTTTTTTGGTCCCATTAAGTATTAGCGATATAATAGCGAGCCTATTGCCATATACGGCACTGTTCCAGACTCCAGAATGCTATTGAGAAATTGTTTTTCAGAAAACCCTAACAACGATTCGACCCGGGTATTGAACCCAGGACCTCGAAATCTGAAAGCTGCGCTCCCACCACTACACCAAGACTAAGCAAGCGAAGCTGCTGGCGGGTCAGCTAGTTATTAGAAATCAAATTTGGTCGCTTAAGGCGCGCTCGTACCCTGATTAAAGAAAAAGCAGAATTTTTAAACACCTAGTGTAACGAAACAGATCATTAGTATATTATGAAAAAAATACAAAGGTTAGAAAAGGAATATGAAAAGAGTAATAACCGAATAGAATTCACAAATATAACTCTTTTTCAGCAGAAAAAAATCCTGAATAGATCCACAAAAATAAACTTTCACGTCCAAACTCTCAGAATTTTCAGCCATAACACTATATTTTTTTTAGGTAATACATAGCTAACGTATAATACTAAAGTAATAACTAGCAGTTTTTTCAATTGTGTTAGTATATATATATCGAAAAATGTAAAGAAAACGTACAAAATTAATGCATTTTCGCATTACACTAATCTAACAAGCTATTTGCAACCTTACGTAACCTTACGGTTGCTTAAACTTTATTTCGATAAATTAACCGATTACAAGTCATATTTAAGGGCCAAGTGAAATGATTTCCAAGTCCCGTTACACGTTTGACAGGTTGTATACTTTTTTTTTTTTTTTATACCGAACTGGGTAGCACTTGACCACTATCTCACCTGATGCTAAGTGATGATGCGATCGATGATGGAGTGCGCTTACCCAGAAGATACCTATGCACTCGTGTTTTGAAGACCCCCATATCGTACTTAACCGGAAACACCGACTCAGGGAGGGTGTTCGATTCCCTAGCGGTTCGTATGATAAACGAAGAAGTAAATCGCTTCGTCCGGGTAAATGGAATATCCACCTATAATAACCACCACATAATCACATTTTAATGCTAAATAATTCTAGGTTGTGCTGTCATACTAGAGCACCGCGTTCCAGAGACAGGACGTCCAGCTTTCTTAGTTCCCAAGACCTGGACGAATGACTACTTAATTGCCATGACGTTTGTGCTGCTAATACAGACACAAGCAATTATAGAGCCTGTAAGTACTATCAAACAATAAATAGAGATATTATAGGTACTTGTAGTTGAAACTATTTTTTTTTGTTATTTTCAACAGTCGCCTGCAATAAGATGTATACATTCCGTAATTTTCAAAATAGTATAATAGTATACAGGACCTCATTTATAATATATAATAATTAATATATTATAAGCTATTAAGATAAGCATTATTAGCAGTCAAATAACATAACTTCATAATAGATTTTTTGATGTAATTTTTATGAAATTGAATGCTGGGGCATTTTTGAAAAATGTCAAATCCATCGTATTGCAGGCGACTGTACAGGCTGATGCATTTCAAAACGTTTTGCAAGGTTCAATTAATATTAAACTTTGAATTGGTTTATGTTCGACAATTGTGCCCTCTAATGTTACGTAGATATTATAATGTGGTATTTGTGGCTCTTTTTTTTAATTTATAATAAGTGACGGTGGTGCTTATGCACAAGGCCCACATAGTGTTAAATAGCCTCTAATCTGTCTAGAACAGATGCATACAAGTGACGAATTGCGCTGCGCTCGTGACCCTACAATGCACGGTATATGCTTATATAGCCATAATTCGCTGAGTTGTACCTAATTGCGAATAGCTTGTATAGAATGCGTAAGCTTCTGAGTTTTGGCGCATGCCCAGTTGTGTGATTCTGGCTGCGTCAACTACGCAACCAAAACTATTTAATTTTATTTTATTAAAAAAAAATATGTTACATCAATTGTTTTTTTTTAGTCCGGTCAATTTAGACATTCGAAGGTGCATAAAGTCCCAACAAGCTGAAAATCAGTAAAATTGTTCAAAACATAATTATAAATAATATTTAAAAGTTCCCCATCATTACCGTGTATGGATTTTTGTTTATTCAAGGTCTAAGGTCAAAAAAATTAAATTTTCGCGATTTCCAGCAAAACGGGAAGTTTTATCATAAAAGTACCTTAGACAAAACTGTAGATCATAAAATTATCTATAAAAAAATGTTTTTTACTATTCTATATAATGACCAGTCATTATATAGTCATTACAGTAATTATATTAGTCAGTCATTACATTATGTATATTTGCTATTTAATCAGTATGACTGTAACATTATGTAAAGGAATGAAATCGAACCCAAAAATATTTTGATATATAAGAAGCAGCGAAGTACTTAAAAAACCTATTTTGTATCATTTAGAAAAAATCCTCCATCAAATTTTATTTTTGTATGATTATTAGTTTAATTAAATGCATTATATTACACAACTATAAAACAAAAACTAAAATAATAATTGGTGTCATGCCATTATGTTTTTTATTTAATTATTTCAATACTTACAGTACACTCAGGTAAAACAGATTTTTATAATATCTAAAAAAAGTTCGCCAGATCACATGCATTTTGGAAAATTAAAGAGTTCTAAAATAATAGTGCCTATAAAGCGTGCGTGTAAAGTTATACCTCCACCAAGTAAATATAAAAATTATCTAAGTGTTGTACTGTAAATATTAAATTAAGAAACTGGGACGGAGCAATTTTCCGCACTAAGCTATTGGCAAAAATAAATATTGCTATGATAGATTTTTCTGCATGTATAATCGTGCAAAGCGACACATTAAAAATATATAAAATAAAAGAAACATTGACAGAGGAGTTTTCCTGAACAAGTTATGATACAAAATAGGTGTTCTTCAAATGTATGTTTCTTCGAAATCAAAATATTTCAAGTTTCCGTTTCGTATCTATACATATTTATACATATTAACATAAAGTGCAGTGATTTTAGACAGAAGAGTGTTCCATAAGGAGCTTGAAGCGATATTAATGTTTTTCTTTTTACAAATACCTAAATCAATATTTAAAAATTGGATATTATGTTAATCGTAACGTATAAACATTACTGTATGACATTGCAAAGTTTCAGCGATAGAGGAATTAATTTTAGGGCGAATATACAAACAACTTTCTAGTACATCGGACTTATGTTAGTAAGAAAAATATTGATTCATTTTTTTTAAGGGATGCAACATTTAATTATTTTTTTATTGTATGATTTTTTGATTGTCAGAAGACACAGTTTCAAGGGGACGGCCTTGGACGGGATTTGAGCCTATGTCTTCCGTGTGCATTTTCTTTCTAAAATTTCAATTTTTTTAAATATTTGTTTAATGGTTTTACTTGTGTGCAAGCGTGGACCCAGCCAGTAGCACGTGCGCTCTATAGACAAGTTATTGATAAACTAACAAAACTGCGCGACAGCCGCAGCAAAATAATATTAGCACATTGTTTCATCGAACTGGATTTAACCATGTTTCTTCGTACTTACTATTTCAGACACCTTGTCCATTAGCTCACCAAGACATCTGACCGATGCTTGACTGATAATTTGATTTATCTGTTGTTACTTTTAACTATTGCATTAGATCATATACCGTTCGAGGTATATTTAATTGTTACCTATTTATCACATTATAATATTATAAATGCAATGGTTTATAAGTGCACACGTGTGTTGCTACGGGTTGAAACGGTCCACAATATGTCAGTGAACTTCTGAATGAAGCTAATATCCTGTATTAGATTACCATATAGGCTACATATTCGGAAAAAAACCTTCTGGGATATCCGTGGGGCGTACGTCTTATTTTATGTACTTCTATACTACTGTACAAACTTTAAGTAATGGACTAATTCTTTATTTCAGGTTGTTGCGGTTAACATCAGCCAGTTTTACTACCAAATAATACTCACATTAATCATGTTTGTAGTTGATATCTGGCTTTCAAGTGTTACAATCAGTTTCGTTGCCACAAAGTTTAGAGAACTGTACCAGTATGATTATAATGTCAACAATTTGATCTTATTTCTGAGTCATAGTGGTTTGTCACCGACGCTTCTTGATTTAGTGCAAAAATACACGACTCAGCTGTGGCGGAGGCAAAAAGGTGAGAAAATTATCAATGGTCGGTGTTTTATACTTTTATTTATTCTTTATAATTTTATCGCATAATATATGCGTTATTATATAGGACATGCAAAATTTTGCTTTCATATATCGTCCCCAGGCTGCACGTGCATAATGGATGGTACACATAGTTTTAAATAGAACTGCACAAAAATGAAAAAATATGCATGGCCTAAGACTAATAAGTAATCGTTTAGGTATTTTGACTTTAGTGCAGACGGGGTGGGCGTATCAGATGTTCAATTGAAGTTACTGTCTTGACATTATTATGCGTTTATTAAGCGTGATTGTTAGTAAAATGTAGCAACTTTTCGAGCACGTCTTTACAGTCTAGAGCTTTTGGTGAGGTTTTACGCGCATTTTAATGTAACTTTTTGAGAGCATGTATGGAGTAACCTACTTAAGAGCTCTTGAGCGCGCTAATAAGGGCATTCCGTTTGTTCAAAGACTTCAATTATCCTGAGTCTTACGCAATAAATTTCTAAACTGTTGTACTTGTACAATAGCGATCCCTAGATCGCAGTTACCATTGTACAAGTAGGTAGGTACTACTAGGCCTGTAATAAGGGATATCTGAAAATCGTGCAGTTTTAAGTGTTCCGGTAGTGGATTAATAATTAACATCACCCAATATCTAACCAAATACTACCATGATTGAGGTACGACTTTCCATTAACGTCCGTCGAGTTGAGAGGGAGAGGGGTAGAGGGGGAGGGGTACTATCCCCCATTCGAAGGAAAAACTGCGGTGCCCCACTTTTCCGAGATTTTTAAATTATTAATTATGAGGAAGTTATATATCCTTATCGAGGTGTAGGTTAGCCTATAACATCCCTCCCACTATGTAAAAACTGGGGAGTCCCCCGTTTTCGAGGTTTTTAAATTTATAATTCTGAGAAAGTTATATAGTTGTTGTTGAAAGTTATATGTTGAGGTGTAAGTCAGCCTAATTCTGGCGCTTCGCCGGCCGCTGCCACGGCACGCTCGCTGCGCTCGCTCGTTGTGTGGTCACATTCAACCTAACGCTCATCCTCACTTCACTCGTCGTCGCACCTATTGTGACTTTGCTCTGACTAGATACTCCGCTACTGTCCGCTACTGTGAAATATATGTGTGCATGAAAACTATAAAAATTACTACAAATATAATTATTTACGTAAATTTATGTAAAATAAAATGTTACCGAACGTATGACAACTTAACAGTACGTAAAACGAAACGTTCAATGGCGAGAATTATATATGATTTGTGGTAGGTATTGACGTACATATTGCAAAAATAATTGATTTCCAATTATTTTTTCTCAAATACTACGCGTCTCCACAGGTTGAAACTTGGTGTGTGTGCTTATAATAATGTAACCTTTCTTTAAAAAAAATGTCAACTCGACGGACGTTAATGGAAAGCTAAGCAATGATTGATATTGTTTGACCTGTATTTGTTTAAAAAACAGTAATAATATCCCGGAAAGTTTCTTAGTCAACTGAACACAGCATGTTCAAGGTAACCTTGGATGATTCTTGTTTCATATTCATTCTCACCAGTCCTTTGTCATAATTCGCTCTGTAAGCCTGTATCTCCTTCCATTGCTGTCTTATTTGCGGATCTTAGCTGAGACTGGATACTGAACTCCTTGACAAAATTGGCAACCTTAACATGATCTATATTTCCCTTTACATGAAATGGGATGGTTTGGGTTAGTTTTCTACCGACTTCCAAAAAAAGGAGGAGGTACCTACTCAATTCGACTGTATTTTTTATGTTTGTATGAGGTAACAAACATAAAAAATACAGTCGAACTTTCGACTGGGTGAACCGAATACCAAATTTTTTTTTTAAACTGGTGCTTCCCGTGTGGTCCTATTTATATTTCATCAAATTTGTTGCAGTAGTATTTGAGATGCATCATTTTTACCAAAATTTTTACCAAAGTGATAGAATGGAAGTCCGTATTAATTTTTTCAAATTGCACTTGTAGTTTAGGAAATAACTTTTGAATTCTTTAGTAACATTTACAATTAATGTATTTCCGCTCTTTTCCACTTATGTTTTAAGGTAACTGGTTGCCTGAACTAGCCCAGCAGGCACCCACGTGTCTTCGAGAAGATATGCTTAGTGCATTGTACATGCATCACCTAGATACTCCTCCGCTGTTCCGGGAACTGCCGTTCTATTTTAGAAGACAGCTCGTGGCTAGGCTGAAGAGAATTGTTATTTTTCCAGGTAATCATTTGTTATCATATTATCTTCAGTACCTACTAGACAAATCCATTCCTAATTGAATAACATTGATATTGATCTACTTGTGAATAGATTATGATGGTTTTTTACAAGTAAATGTAATATTTACCAATTACAAAGATCGTTGCTCCAAATTAGGGAATTTTTAAATTTTCCAATTCACAGCTGCTCAATAATGTAATAGCCCTCCCACCAGTTGCTTGTTTATGTCTGCTGTGCTGCCATCTATATGCTTAATAAAGTAAAAAAAAAATAACATTACTGTTTTGTCACTTCTATCAGTTATTAAATACCTATCAACGGTGTAAATGGTCTTACTTACAGGAAAGTGCATTGTTCAAGAAGGAGATATATTCCCTTGTATTTATTTCATTCACGAAGGTGAAGTTGAAAAGTATTACATGGATAAAAGGTCAGTCAAGTAATATCGATAACTGATTTTTATGTAACTATTTAAACTGCCACTTTAGACCTATGAGATATGGATAGACCCAAGTTCATATATGTTCATTATTATATGAAATTCACTTAAACTTAAATCCGCATTTAATAATTAGGTGGAAATAGTTTAAAACCAGACACATAATATATCATCATCATCATCAGCCCATATCCGTCCACTGCTGGACATATGCTTCTCCTTAAGTACGCCACAGAGATCTGTCTTCAGCTCTTTGCATCCAGTTACTGCCAGCCGCCTTCCGCAGTTCGTCTCTCCACCTGACCGCAGGGTGTCCTACAATTCGTTTGCCTAAACGTGGTAGAGACCACGTTTAGACATAATATATATGTTGTAGATAAATTTAATATACAACAAAAAATAACCCTATATTTTCAAATTGATTCCGAATTATTTTAATAAAATCTAATATAATAAAAATGTTCTTCACACATCGGTTGTTGTACAATAACATTATATTAAATCCAGCAACTTTTATTGCTTTAGATATCGACTGTGGAGTCAGGGGCTTTCCTCTCAGAAAGAGGTGTATGTACCATTATCAGTCAGGTGCCTAGTTAGGCATAAATCAGTTGTGTTCTGTGAAAAATACTCTGTTCAAAATCACTCATTTAACTTTCTGTAAACCACAACAAGCTTTTGAAGATTACGAACTACCACGAGAGCTTTAATACGAGCGTTTTCTCATAAAAAAATAATACCTGGATGACCAAGCTTGCTCATAAGTAAACAATTGATTTTCTTGGTCTTACTTCAAACCAAACACTCATTGGCTTAGTGTGGCTTAACAACGCCATCTATTATTACGTAGCTTTAGTTTTGCTGTGTCGATACAAAACGGTAACAGTTAAGTTGTTGTGCTGATGGCCCTAGAGACATAATGATAAAGTAGCAGTTTTTCATTGCCTGAAAACACGGAACGACGTTTTCTGAAAATGAAACCTAGCTAGATCGATTTATTGCTTTGAAACCCTCTGTATACTGAATTTCGTAAAAATCTTTGGAGCCGTTTACGAGATTAAGATTATATATATATCTACATATATACAAGAATTGCTCGTTTAAAGATATTAGATAGATTTCAGCAAGTGTGTTTTGTTTTTAGCGGAGACTACAAACTGATGTCGCTGTTGACCACCAACGGGTACTTTGGTCAAATGGCTGGGCTGTTCCCGAATTTTGCCTTTCAATTCTCTTACTACACTCGTACGGTAAAGATATCATGAAATCAATTGATATGAAACAGTAAAGTATTATAACTTCTAGGTTCCTCGTTTAGACAAAACATAAACATTGTGAAATCGGTACTGGAAATTAGGTTATTAGATTTGTGTTAATCTAGTATAAGATATTCGGTGAGGGCACGGACCCAACATCTGGGAGAGCTGTAGTACCAACTAACAGTACCTTATGCAATAGAGTTTCCACGGAAGTCCTTTCTGCTCTACCGACATGAAACGACCAGAAACAAGACTTATTATACTATTTCCATTTCTTTATTTTCTCGATGACAGTTTAGTTGTAGTGTTGTGACCAAATAAGGGGCCTTATTCGCTATGACTATGCAACAAGTAACGCAGCGCATTACGATATCTTCAAGGAATGATGACAAATTTGTATTGACTTCACGGTCATTCCTTGAAGATATCATAGCACGCCGCGTTACTTGTTTGAGTGGTCATAGCGAATAACTGCCAAGTAATGATACCGATCGCATATATTTATTATATTTTGAACAAAAACAAATACAACAAAAACATTCAAATTCCAATTTTTCAAGGTGGGGACACTCAATGGGCCACCAATGCATACATAATGTAAAAAAGACGCTCGTTCAAGTTTTCACAGGAGCTGTCATCGAGAAAATAATGAAATGTAAATAGTATAGGAGGAATGGAAGCCCTATTGCACAATGTACTGTTAGTTGGTACTACCGCTGTCCCAGATATTGGGCCAGGAAGTAGTAGTTTGCAGACAGCTTAAAGCTCTGGGTGCAAGTGTAACTGGCATGGGCAGGCGTGGTTAACATTAGACAGATGAGTGACGCCTTCGTCACTGTGAACACTGTGAAGGTATTAAAGCTACAGACATATCTGTTGTAAACCATAGCACAGGTTAGCCTAGCTTGGTTTCCAATATGCCCTCAATGTTACTTATTGAACACTATTACTGAATAAATTGTCACTACACAACAGTATGCTAATGTTACAGTGATAATACAATCAACTACTTACTAACTAATAAACTAATGCAATAATAAAACACTTCTATTAGCTGTGTGTAAATTATCACTAAATACAATAGTTCTATATTGTCATTTGTAAACATGTAACAGAAGTTTTTATATAGGAATAAAATATTATATATATATATATATATATATATATATATTATTATTATTATTATCAGACGGAATAACTTGGATTTTTGTAAGTAGGGGTAGCCACAGAACACCCAGTTTTCCATATTTGGGTACCTTAGATCGTAGACGATATCACAAGTATTTGGGCTTAGAGTAGTGATGGTTTTCGAATATACTTACACAAATAACATACCTCCCTTTCTTTATTATCCCAGGTGGTTGACCTAGTTTACCTTCGTCTTTCCGACTGGCAAGACCTATTGGACGGCTATCCAGATATAAAACGGAATTTGTACCATTCCGCTACACAGTTTAGAAAATCTAGCGTCACGTCAAACTATGGGAGAACTCATTAGTAGTATTAATAATAAGCATTAGAAATACGTAAATATGTTGATAGGCTGACTTGCACCAAAGTAGTGAAGTGATAAAACGTATACCTGAGTGTCCGACGCGGCTACAAACTGCGGCTTTAAACTGAAATATTTACTTAAGGCGCGCTCGTATCCTGATAATAGTAAAAAGCAGAATCTTTAAACATCTAGTGTAACGAAGCAGATCGATAATATACTAAGAGAAAAATGCTTAGGTTAGAAAGGAATAGGAAAATAGTAATAACCGAATAGAATTCATAAATATAACTCACTTTCTCGACAAAAATCGTTAATAGGTCCACAAAATAAACTTTCATGTCCAAACTCTCAGAATTTTCAGCGATAGCAAAAAAATTGCTTAAGGTAATACATAGCCAACGTATAGTACTAAAGTAATAACCAGCAGTTTTTTCAATTGTGTTAGTATATATCGAGAAATATAAGGAAAACGTACAGAATTAATGCATTATGAAATTACATCGTCCAATCTAACGAGCTATTTTCAACCTTACGTAAAGCATCGTAAATTATTTTTAAATTGCGGTTGGACCCGCCTTAACATAAACCCTACGATACGCACTTTACTTTTTAGTAATTTGTAGGTAGATAGTAGGTATACACAGTTAACTTGACTTAGCGGTAGCTTCAGTTAGCTTAAAATATATACTTTTGCTTGGCTGTCAACATAATGTACATATCAAACAAAAAACAAATCAGCACCAGGTGCATAAAAGAAAATAAAAATTAAATTTTTGAACCTATTGTAAAGTTTTCATTTAACTGAAAATAACTATTATGAGCCATATAAATAGCCTCAACCATTTTATCATTCTTAATATTGTTTATGTTAGAATCTCTCGCTTGGGTTTCATTGCATATGAAAACCTATACCGTAGATAATATATATTATGGAACATAGAGAAACACTTAGGTAACGATTTTACATAGTGACATGGAAGGCGTCGGGCTTGCGCGGCGTCTGCGGAGAATATACTTACAACGAACATGCACGTGTGAGCCTAGCACGAATAACTGCGTAAGTGTAACGTAACGTGTCGTTCACGTGAAACAGTATAAACTGTCGTTTATCTAGGCCAGCTGTGACACAGTTAACTCACAGTTTGTTCGCTGAAACGTGGCGCATTGACGTTTGCGATACGAATACATTTTCGCAAGTTGTTTGTGCTACGGCCTGTGGACCAACGTTAATAACGTTAATGGTTCGTAACGTAAGTGGTTTAATCCTTCCTATACCGTGATAATTAAAACAAAAGATTTATGAATGAAACTGACGTATATTTGCGTCTCTGGGACGCAAAGGGTTCACGGTTCTATTAACTAAATATGATTGGTGCAAGTTGCCCTTATAAGGATATATAATTTCTATTTTAGTTAGCTGTAGTTTTAGATTCTTAACGCTGTAGTACGTGCGTCATAAGTAATTTAATTTATTAATGAGAAAGTAAAAATAATGTTATGTTAAACAATTAAGTTACTATGTATGTTCTTAAGTAAAAGACCATTGTTACGAGTTGCAGAAAACTTGGATTAAAGAGATGAAATAAGACACGTGTGGGTTTTTTTATGCAATAGGTGTCAATCGAGCAGACGGGTCGCCTGATGAAGCGGCCACCGTCGCCTGTCTATTACACTGGTTGATTACAAATACGTTGCTGACTTTTAAATTCTCTTTTGATTCATCTTTTGCAGAGCTCTATGTTGGCTCCCGGAAATACCTGTAGGAGAGAAAACATTTCACATTTTGCTAGGTCAGGCTAATAATATCGCGTTAATCGCGCGGTATATGAATTCATATACCGCGCGATATATATATATAATAGAGTTATTATTCTAAGGATATATCTATGAGTTTTCTCCCCTTTGATTGGAGCGCCTTCAGGAACTCAGAGTGAGGTGTGTCTCTAACTCATTCTTAGGTACCGAACGGCTACGGTTGTTTTTTTCTAACCTCATACTTTGAAAAATTCTTCAGAAACGCATTTGATTCTTTTTTTTACAATAATTCGGCTCGTTTTTTTACAATGATAAAAACTTTTTGTTGTTTTTTAGACTCTAATTTTAGTTATATATACTTTAACCTACCGTTCATTGTTATCGAGATATCGATAAACAACCCAAATACGTATTTAGGAAGTAAAATCAGTTTTTTTGCAATACTCTTTTTTTAGGTATCAAAAATATGTAACTTGTAGTGTGCTTAGACCTACAATTTAATTATCACGTTTTTTTTATTTCAGACAATAATTACGACCTCTTACGTCCGCTTTTTTGATCGATATCTCGATAAGAATGAACGGTAGGTGAAAAATGTATATGACCTAAATTATAGAGCATAAAAATGCGAACAAAAAAGTATTCCATTAATATACTTAAAACACACACGTTAATACACAAATTATGCGTTCACCGAATGTTTCCCTCATAAAACTGATGGTGCCGCCCACTGTGTAGACTGTTGCATCATTTTGTTGAAACTAAAGCTATGTCTCATTAATGTCATTCAACTGAGGTACGAAGAAGTCATCTTTCTGTTGCGCTCACCAATTACGATCAAATTATTACCGGTACCGTTTTAAAATAAAATGGGCCAATGTTTCCACGTGCTCGTTAAGCATTACCAAAGCATTACGAAATGGCAAAACGTACTGGCTACAAATCAACTGTCAACTGTCAAATTTACAGTCTGTAAAAATAAATATTACCAGTTAAAAAATCAACTCTCTAAAGAACGCCCTTTACTAGTAGAGAAACCTACCCAAGTATATCAAGCTAGCGTCACGTTTGAATTGCCTGTAGTTTCAATAGGTACCTATTTATTGAAATAATGACACACGAATCGCCACTTGATCTGTACTTTAAATCGACATTCGTTATATAACAGACCCACCATGTTTTTATACTCTATAAAAAAATACAAAGGTACTTTCAACAAGTTATCTCTATACATTAACATGGCTATTAATGGTGCCATTTCCGACGAGACGGTGATACCAGTTGCATATATGAAAAGTGAACTAAATTACTCGCGCGCTCGATTTCCAAGCGAAAAATTATTCAACTGCATCCTACGCGAGTATTATCTAGCATATTGAGTTTTAGTGTACTGCACGGCAGAGAATGATCTCTAGCATTACTATTTTATTTATATTACATTGAGCATTACTATTACTTATTTTCTAGAATGAAAAATCGTGACAAGAGCCACGTTTGTGACCACGTGTATTACAGCGATTTAAAGGCTCTAGCACATCAACATGGTACCCGCGCGGGCCCGCCGATGCTGCTGCTGTACTAGATGTACCGTAATTGATACGTTTAGATGAAATACAACACGCGCGGGCCCGCCGATGGAACGCACCGAGCACATCCCACGTTTGATGTGCTGGAGCCTTAACACCTGTGATACTTATTTTTTGAATATCATTGAATGACAGTTACATACATACATCACAGGTAGTCAGTGACAATGGTGTCAGTTTGCCGATAGTGTCGGCAGATGCCACAATGCAGCAAAAACTGGAGCGATGGACGCCAACTCTTATAATATGGGCTGTTGGATTTACTGTTTCTGACTGCCGTATTTAATGCCTTATTGATATTTAATTTTACTTACTTTTAGAGAGGAAAATTACATGTCCCAGTCCCATACTACAGAATAAGTAATGATGATTGTTGGAAGGCGCGGGTTAAAATACTATAAGAGAATGTGTAAATTTTCTCTTTCAAATTGCAAAAAGCTATGGTTAAAACATTTATCTCTCAAAAAAGAAGAAAATTAACTCAAAGAAAGAAATACAGGATACATAATTTACTGTAATTCTTAGCAAATAAGTATCAACAAATAACACTGAATGGGCATTATTTGTTATCAGTGTAGGTAGTGAATTAATAATAACATACGTGCTAGTCTATTTAAACTATAGTTGGTATGCTTATTTGGTTATTATAAATTCGTACACATAATATCCCACTAGTTTTAAATTCTATTTACTTAAAATTAATAGTACTAAACCATTAATTTTTATTTTTCAATGAAGGTAGGGAAAAAACTAAAAATCACATTTACACACAATACACCCACTCGTTCAACGATACAACACTACGGTTTAGAATATTTTAAATACAGGAAAAGATTGTATTTCTTTAGCGCCACGAGGAAGCTAAAGTTGAGCACCTTCATATTTGATATTTCTGACTCAATTTGTTCGTGGTTTCAGTAAGCAGATTTTATTTACCTACATGTATTTGCATTATACAGCCTTGTTTGGATTTGCCTTTTTTTTTGTGAAAGTGATTTATGTATGTATGTACCTTTAATATTTTTTTACTTAATAACTTACAAGTATGAAATATGTATACAAGTGATCAATTGTCATTAGTTTTTTTTTTAAACTATACTTGTTGGTGTTAAATTGTTATGGTGAAAAAGTGATTTAATAAGTTTATTTTGAGTACTTAAATTGTAGCTCTTTGAAATTACTTTTGGCAGCTTCTTAGTTAAGCAACTATGGATTTTATAAGGAAATTGTATACAACGTGTCGAGCAGTACTTGGAAAGCAACGGACATTACCTTGAAGGATACCCAGTAATGATGACAATTTTGATTTTACTTTCTTTATGAGTGCCTTCCAACTGAGACTATAACTATCAAGTATTAAGCCAAGATACTTTTTGGATGCAACCTTAGTGAGTGGATTATTTAGAATGTAATTCTGAGTGTTTTTATAGACCTAAAAAAGCGTTTGATACGGTTTTACATAAACTCTTAATAAAAAAATTAGAGACTATAAATATCACTGGTAGTGCCTTAGATATATTAAAATCTTATTTGTCCAATAGGTCGCAAGTTGTCAAATTGTCGAATAATTGTCATAAAAGCGAACCTTTACGAATAGAATGTGGTGTCTCGCAGGGATCCATATTGGGCCCATTACTTTTTTTAATATACATTAACAACATACAAGACATAGAACTCAAAGGTCATCATACAATATATGCGGATGACACATGTCTTTTTTACTTTAGACTGGCAATACACGATCTTATTTCACAAGCACAACTCGATCTTAGTAATTTATTTCAATGGTTTCAGTACAACCTACTTACTATTAATATTTGTAAAACATGCTACATACTAATTAAAGCAAAAAACAAACAAATTACACCACACCCACCCCTTAAAATAAATAACATTCCTCTAGAAGAGAAGAATAGCGAAAAATATCTGGGCTTACATATAGACTCGAAATTAATATGGAACACTCACCTGGAACACATAAAAAGTAAACTGTCACCAGTAATCGGCTCACTCCGCCACATAGTTCGATCCATACTGCGCAGATTACGATTAACCGTTTACAACACTCTAGTCAAACCACACTTGCTCTATTTGGTTGAAATTTGGGGTAATGCCGCAAAAACAAATCTAGCTAAGCTCCAAATTAAAAAAAAAACAAATTAATTAAAATGCTTTTCAACTATCCCTACCTAACACGGACACATAAAATATTTACCGACACAAAAATAATGAACATATATCAATTATATACTTATAATACTTGCATTTTAATCAGGAAAATTCTGGACAAAACCATACACACGGAGAACTTCTTAAAGATAAAAAATATTACTAAACGTAGTTCCCGACGAGCTAGTTTCTTAGTTTTGCCAAAGATCCGTACGTTCTATCTCGGAATCGTATCGTCGGAAAACAATAACTTACGATGGAGCAAAACTGTACAATAAAATACCCACACACATTAAAAATATACACTCGTTCAACGTATCTAAATTTAAACTGCAAAATTATATTTTAGCACAACAAAATAAATACGCTGAATGAGTACCTTCCATATTAACACGATGTACCTAAGATTTGCATTATTATTATTTTTAAAATTAATGTTCTCATGTAAGTGACTGTACTGTCTTGTTATGAGAATAATAGTGATTTAATGGCTACCAGTCGGCTGATAGGGGCACAAGATGGTATGCGTCCCTTTGAGTATGTGGGTACCTATTTAATCCGGAGCAGCATCTCACTCTTACGTCCAAAGTTCAATAGTGCACTTTGCGGACTTTTTCTAATAAACTTACGACATCCACGTGATATGAAGCAGTTTAATTTCAAACAAAAGAATTTAATTTTTCAGTAAAATATTTTCGTTTAATTCAGGTACTGTTTACGTAAACACTGTCCTATACACGAGCTCTTTCAAACAAGCCTGCAACTGCAATCAACCAGGATTGAGATTCGATATTTCGTAAAAATAAAACCAAAAGAGAATTATCGATCAAAATATCTTTTGATCGGGCTGAATAGGCAGTGTACTGTATGTGAACAGGGTGCTGAATATATTATTTAGGTGTGGACTAAGAATTGTGACCAGTCCAACGCTTGTTTAGTCGTTGAATATTTGTTTACATGCCGTAAAGTAATATGTAAAACTCACACCTCGCAGTTTAACTCTCAAACTGTGGCGAAGATTAAGAGCACTCAGCAATGTCAGGATGGTGGAAAAAAACTACAATGTCCTCGGAGGAATTATCAATGTTAAAAATGTCTATTTTGATGTTAGCAGTTCAAGTCAAACAAGTCCAAGTTGTGATGTGTTTATGTGTGTATCTATGCCTCCCCCGACACAGAATCCTAGTTCCTAGCGCAAGGGTATGAGTGTGTAAACGTTATTACTTAGATAAAATATAGGTAAACTTACTAAATTATGTAAGTAAAAATACAATACGCAAACTCTTGCGGATACATAGAGCACTCAAACCTAGAGTGTTTCCACCACAAGGCACTAAGCCGAGTGTTGTGACTAGCGCTTAAACTAAGGTACTTACATTCCTTCCTTAATTCACAAGAAGTGAATAGGTACAAATTTAAATGCAGATAGCATACATTACACATCGATGATTCAACAAATAGGGTTCTAGATATCTCAATACAACAAGTAACTCATAAGGGATCTCAACAATCCTATATTCAAATAATCACGGACAAAATCGCAAACAATCTACCAAGTCCTTAAAAAGCACTCAGGGTTCAATATACCGCCCGTGACGTAAGACACTGCTTTACTCCCTTGTACATAATATACTATTATGCGTTTTAAGCAATAATTTAAAAATACATTAAAACTGTCATTTTCTACACATCAATTTAATCTCAAGTGCCAGTACCTTTTTTCTTTCAAGTAGTTTGATTGCAGTTTTGATAAGATTTAAAATGCCTTGTGTGTAATACACGAGTGGGCTTTCTATAAATGGGCATTTATTATATGGGAGGCTATTGGCCATAGTGTACATGTACTGTTACCCTTCGCACTACCAGTAGTGCCACGGGAAAGTAAAATTACTCTACTGGTAGTACCACGCGGTAGTGTCACGGGCAACGAACGTAAGGATTTCTATAACTTTCTCTATTTTTCTCTATTCTAGAACCTCCATTTAGTAATTAAATTTAATTAAATTCTTTGTTTTAATTGAAAATAACAGCTTACTAAATGCATATGAAGTTATACGATACAAATAACAAAAACCATATTTATTTTCTGTCTGTCTGTTGGTTCTGATCACTCTCTGAAACTGCTTGACAGATTTTGACGATACGTACACTGGCAGATAGCTGATGTTGCAGTTACTTGGTTGAATATTTTTTCAGAGTCGACATATCCAGTGAGGCGACAGACGGGTCAGGTAGTGTGTAATATGTTTTGTGTCAATAAATCTAACTACCTATCTATAACACAAATATTTATCCCACACAAAGTATGCAATTATGTTTTTATAGTCAAAGGAGACTAGGTGTAAAGTTTATATTTTCATGCGGAGGAAAATACACCTGCAAGTCGCGGAGTTTGTGAACTTACGGATAGAAAAGCGCTTTAAACTGAAGAGCTTTATTAGCGTATGTATAGCAAGCGTGAAAACTACGTAGATTGGAAGGAGCTTACGTTACTGGTGGCAAATTGCGACAGAGTTGTTTAAAGCAGTTAGTACATAGTTAGGTTGCTATACTTTTAAATTACTACGAGTAGTTTAATTTCACTTTCTGCTGTTGAAGTAAAAAAAATAGTTCACAGACATCTATGTCTCTGTGAAAAGTTTGGATAAAAAGGAAAGATCTATAAAATGTTTTGTTGGGACAAGTTTGAACTCCTCCATAATTTTAACAGTGTCATCATCATCATCATCTCTGCCGTAGGACGTCCACTGCTGAACATATGCCTCCCCCATGATTTTCCAAAAGGACCGGTTGGAAGCGGCCTGCATCCAACGTCGTCCTGCGACCTTCATCAGGTCGTCTGTCCACCGCGTCGGTGGACGACCTACGCTGCGCTTGCCGGTCCGTGGTCTCCACTCCAGCACCTTTCGGCCCCATCGGCCATCTGTTCTGCGTGCTATGTGCTCTGCCCATTGTCACTTCAACTGGCTAATCTTCTGGGCTGTGTCGGTGACTTTCGTTCTTCTACGGATCTCCTCATTTCTGATTCGATCACGTAGATTGAGCATAGCTCTCTCCATAGCTCGTTGTGAGACTTTGAGCTTATCTATAAGACCCATAGTACGAGACCACGTTTCAGTGCCATAAGTCATCACTGCTAACACACGTTGGTCGAAGAATTAACAGTGTAATTTTAGTAAATAAAGTTAGAACTGTTACAAATAAATCTTATATAGTATATTAATTTTACTAATAGCGAATAGTTTTGCCCACCTAATTACTATAAGGTTGTTTAAATAAACAATTTATTTATAGTGAACGTACATGAAACACCTCAGCTTAATGTAGGCGATAGACCGTCGTGATTGAGCACTGTAGAAAGAACATCTGTAAATCTCCATCGCGCTTTATGGGAATTATTGAACCCAATATTCTTGCGCCTTACGGTGTAAATGTATTGAAGTTGTTTTGTGTTCGTCTGTACAATCATATATGCTCGTCCGTACATTAATCACATAATGCATTGTAGGGTTGCAGCAGCTATGACACTCTTACATACATAACTCTACTTCCTCATGATGACATATCTTACTAATCTCTAATGCTATCTTAATTATACTTAAATGAAACATACACGTAGCTACATACCTGTACTAAGTATAGGTTTGTAGTGTAGATCACCTAACAGCTTACCATTAAAATACGTAATCAATAATAAGCGAACCTACTACAGGATCGATATCTGAAAATGCTTCTAAAGCACAAAAGCTTTCAGCAGAGTTGTCACAAGCGGTTACCCATCTAAGTTATGATCTCAGTCGAGATGTGCTTAACCAGTTGACTCCTGATTTTGAAGGGTTCACTGAAAAGTACTGAAGTTATGTATGTTATGTTATGTATTTATATATTTTTAAGCAACACCTTTTTTTGCTGCAAACATACAGTAACACGGCCTAAAGTAAACAATGTATGGGTTCCAAGATATATAAAACAGTATAGTTATAGATATATTTATTATTAGTAGTAACGTTGTAATATAATTTCATATGACTGATGTCATATCATATCTCATTTAATAAATCCTTATTTGTATTTCATATTAAAATTTGTTTGACTGACCAGCAATATGGAGATTTAAAAATTAAAAATAAAATTAGAAAATGACACAGAAGACGTAAAGACAGACAATTTTGGATTTGATTTTGAGGAGAGAAGATGTATTCCAGAGAGAAAATAAATTATTTAAGAGAGAAGATGGAGATTCCGACCAATATATTATAATAATTAATTATCCAAGATTCCAATAAGATTTTGGACCCGATAAGTGGACCAAAGGTGAAAGAAGATGAAGATTGGAGCAGAGAGGGATTCCGACTTCTGATCTAGTAACAGAGATTTCAATTTGAAATCTAAAAATTAATAAAGAGAGAGAATAGTGGATTTGGACCGAAGGAATCGCCCACCAAACTTACAGTCTTATATTCCTGTAGTTAGTCCGGGATATGATGTTTCTAAAGTCTTAAATTGATACTCTCGCCCTGGTGATACAATCAAAGCGCGTAAGGCATACAATAGATTTCTAATATAGAACAAGACCATGAAAGGGTCCCACACGCTCTTAACTCGGAGCTGATGCCTCCCCTCAAAGCCAGAAGCTAACTGGAACCTTTGGTGGAACGTGTGTGTATGGACTTAGAGTGAAATGTGATTCGGTCAGGTCATGTATTCTTTATTATTGTAACTTTATTTATTTCTAATGTTCCTTTTGATTTACTAGTTAACTAGCTAGGCCTTCTTCTAGGTAATCTACTAAGTGTAAGTATCTGTTACGTTACAACGTTCATAAGAGCGTCATTTGATGTTTGAATAGGCAAAAATGTTTTGCTTTGGGTTTTTTTACCTACAAATCCTCTTCAATTTATAAAAAATGGCATTTCCGTTTTAACCTTAGCGACTTGTTACAATAGGTACTTATATCGTATTTAACCTTACAAAAAAGCGATGTTAAAAGAATCAAGTACGACAAATAAAACCCAAGACAAGATAATTTAGACACAGATGCTTACACAATTATATTAATAAAAAAAGCATGCTTACTTAACATTATTTGCCAATGCATCTTTCAGGCCTTTACTGAACCTACCTAGTAAAACACCTTTCATTCCTTTAGTAAACTGCCTTCTATACGGTAACTTCAAAGTGGAGAAATCAAATCTACCTGAAAAGCAATCAAACTCCAGTCCTGTAATCTATTGGCATCGAGTCAAAGTTCTGATGGGTGCTGGACCCTTCGCCAAGTCATTTCGTATGCGGCCACGTTGAACCAGTTATAGGTCACAGAGTTTTCACCTTTAATACCATTAGTGTAGACTTGAATGAATCCTGAATATAAACACAAGAAATGTTTTTGTCATAAGTACTTAAATACGTACGTAAATTTTTTGTTCAGACCGCGACACTGAACGTGTTAATTATGTTCATATATAATGTACTCGTAGATGATAAAATAACACGTAATGGACGTGTTATAATACTGCATCTTTACATTGTTATATACTAACCAATATTACTTCATCAGTCGAACGATCCAGACTCAATAGAAATTTCATTGTTATATTGACAATCGACACGTGAAGTATGTAGACATTGCGAATACATGATATGTTGTATTTGTCAGCTTCTTGTGTACACTGTAGAGGTAGACACTTTAATATTTTCAACGACCTTGCTTTCTAAGTATTCTAACCTCAACGTGTATGCTTTAAAAAAGTTTACTGACTATGTTCCAACGCTTTAATTGATAACTGTTATTGGCTGCTATGGTGGCGAAAACAACTTACTTGTCTCCAGACATGGTAATTTAAAAAACACCAATCTTTTTTCAAATAACTACTTTACAGGCTTTCGAAATTCGGTAAACTAATTTGCAATACGAGGTATTTAGTTCTGTATTTTTTGTTGTCTTAATTTGTATCAAGCTTTACCAATGAATTAATTTATCGTTAGCTTTTTAGGATTCCTTACTAGAATTACAACAATATCATGATACTAGGTAGTAAAGCCTACACACTAAATAAAATATTAGTATGTTTATTATATTCTTAAAAGACTGTAATAAGTAAAGTAAAGTACCTAACAAATAACAAAAAGCGGGGAAATGTGAGTTAGTCTTGCGGCAAACGCCCCCCAAAACATTGATTCTGATAAATACAGAATTAACACAAACCGACAATGTGGTGATTTCAGCATGTGAATCTGATTTACCATCGGCTGTTTTTGTTATATAAAACATAGATACAATTAATTAGGTAAGTGCATAACCGGTATTATTTCATCGAATGTAGATGGGAATGTAAGTAAGTTCAAAATACTTACCACTTCTTGCAAATTAAACCGTAGAATACGAATGTCGAAAGAATGTGACAAAACAAAACATTCATTACAAATCTCTCGTCTGCATATATACCTACCTTTTATTATCTGCAGTTTGTATTCCATATTAATTTAAATATTGTTTACTATAAATTGTTTATGTGAATGTTTTTATTGTTTATTACTACACCCAGTGGCAAAATAAAGGAAGCATTTCTGAAAATTTATCACCATGCATTTTCTATTAGGAAATACCTAACTTTGAAATAAAAATGCTTGATCAAACATAAGTAATTACAAACTTGACATGGTATATACATTACTCGTAATACTAATAATAGAATAGAATATCAAAAAAGAAAATTTAGAACCATCAACCGACGAAAATATTTCCTAAACTGTTTTCGGGGATAAATGTTTCTCAGACCTATGTCAATTAACCATTTGCAAGCAAGTTTAACTACTAGACTGCAACCGAAACATTTAGCTACTAGGTAGAACTTATTATATTTTATTATGTGTAATTACAGTTAAACGAAGATAAAAAGCGTTAATAAAACGAACCAAAACCCAGTAAATCATTATACATTAATTCAGTTAATATCATTTCTAATCCAATCCAAACTCCGTTTTTTTAATAAAGCCCCTGCTAAATTGGCGATGTAAACGGAGCCGTAAAGAAGACTTCTCAGCGGTGCGTTGATAAAAAAGCGATAATAGCACAATATTATTTGGATAAGACATTCAAAGGCGAATCACCTTAAACTGTTTAGCGGCATGAGGGCAGTACGATCTACTTTTAAACAGTACGTAAATTTTGGATTTCATTCTATCTAAAAAAAAATATTTCCAAAAATGTTGTAAAAATGGTTGCATTATTTGCTTTAAAATAAAACCGATCGACTACGAATTCGTTCAGTGTCTATAAGTTTAGTTGATCGAAGAATTCAATGTAGAATGTAAATGAACAAAGAAGGAAAGGTTGAGATAACTATACACTTTTATCAAATACACGCTTCGATCTAGATGTATGGGTAAAAATAAAACCGATCGACAACGAATTCGTTCAGTGTCTATAAGTTTAGTAGATCGAATAATTCAATGTATAATGTAAATGAACAAAGAAGTAAAGGTTGGGGATAACTGTACACTCTTATCAAATACTCGCTTCGATCTAGATGTATGGGTAAAAATAAAACCGAGGGACTACGAATTCGTTCAAAGTCTATAAGTTTAGTAGATCGAATAATTCAATGTAGAATGTAAATGAACAAAAAAGTAAAGATTGAGATAACTGTACACTTTTATCAAATACACGCTTCGATCTAGATGTATGGGAAAAAATAAAATTGATCGACTATGAATTCGTAAAGTGTCTATAAGTTTTGTAGATCGAATAATTCAATTTAGAATGTAAATGAACATAGAAGTAAAAATCGAGATAACTGTACACTTTTATCAAATACACGCTTTGACCTAGATGTATGGGTTATCTGCTCAGGCAAACCTGCATGTTGGTATTCATAGTGTATCCATAATAAGCTATGGATATCCAAAGGTAAAATTGAATTATCAATTACGGCTCAAAGGTACTATTAAATTATACAGTCAAAGCTAAACAGTTAAATAAATCAAACACAGTAGTTCCATCAAGAAATTACTGTGTTTTAACACACTCGCGAATAATCATTTAAATTAACTTAAAAATATTACTTATAGAGAATATTTAGACAAATACTCCTATTATTATATGTCATAAGTATTTATCTTAAGGCTAGATTGTAATTTTGACGAGTGACCACAACAAGTCTCATTATAAAGTATAAAAGTGTAATTTATTCTACAAAAATGTAACTGTATATACAGAAACCCAGTAATAAAATCACACAAAATTGAAAATACGAACGAAAGTAAAGTACTTAACGGTATTCAGAACCGTTGGCCGTTTGGGTGGCAACTAATTGCTTTGGGGGAATATTTTTATTGATATCAAGTGAGAACCTTTCTCACAATTTTTCGAGCGTCGCTAAGCTAGTTTTATAGGGTGCGGTATTAGAGGTATTGCGATGGCGGTTATTTATGTTCTTTTTTATAGTAATCACAACTTAAATTATACTATTCAAATGCTACGTTTTTAAATTGGCAATAAAAATAATTTTGTTAATTTTCAATATTATTATTATTTTTGTTGTAGGTAATACTTTCATAACTGAATAGAGTCAGATATGATTTTGTTTATAAGCAGTAATAAAAACCCTCTAAAGTACTTGTATGTTATCAACACAATAAGACAACCGATAAAAAACGGGCCATGTTGTAAATAAAAACTGAAAGGAATTATTCGTCCACTGTAAGACTGGTGAATTATTGTGCTTCTCAAAGAAGCGTACTTGGGCCACTATTCTTCATTGCTTACATAAAAACTCAGCGCTATTGATATTCATTATTTGCTGATGACAATAGACGTATTTGTTGGTGATAATTAATACTCTCTTGAGTCGGAGTCAACGACAAGAAATAAATTTAAAATGAATCAAGAGAAAATTATTATTACAAAATTTAATAACAATAAAAAATTAAATTAACAAATTCAAGATTTCTATCATCATAGCTACATCAGGCATAGATGATAGAGATAGCAGGAACTATGATGACTTCAAAACGTAAGCACTGGATCGAGCTTATTGTAAAAGTGCAATTAAGTCCTCAAAAGATACAATCTGTTCCCAACTTCGTCATGACAAGCCTGGTTACTACCAAACATTACTTAGCATACCTTTTTTACAGAGATTTAATGTGGCTGACTAGGACAATGTTGACAGAACAATTCCGATCTACGTTACCTAAACAAAATGTACCTCAACCTTACATGTTGTCTTTCAACGCTCACATTAGAATAAGCCGGCGCACACGAACCTCGAACGATGTTCGAATATGTCCGACAATAAATCAGCTCGTCCCGACCGTTGTCCGATCCTGCCTGTGTATTCGGTTATTTATCTTCTCACCGTATTGATGCTTTTGAATAGGTAACGTTTGGTCAAGTCATATAATCTGAAAAAAAAAAGCTTAACTATTTAAACTTTGTAAATGTCTATGTTTAATACAAAACAAGTTTATATTTTAGCGCTTCGCTAATATACTTGCAATTAGATTGGCTACCAAATGATAACAATCCATTTATCATTATGAAATATAGTTAGTTCGGTATTTTTTACGCGCTTGTGGGTTTCCTGTGATTCTTAGGCTATCATTAAAAAAAACTTCATAAATTAAAATCTCTCAATGATCAAAGTATTACTACAATAATGAGCTTGCAATTAATTTCAGTAAACCCTATTTATCATTTAAGTGCTAAAATTCTACTTTTACATCCAACCAACATGGATTTTGACTAATTAATTTGGCAATCGCAGTTCTAAATTCTCTTAATGCAGCTATTTATGGTTGAAACGTAATTGATTGTGCCATTTTGGCAGTTATTAATTCCATATATCTCTGTATCAGGGATCCGATAAACATTGATGCTTTATAATAATAAATATACGCACTATGGCTAACGATATGGTTTCTGATTTGAATTTTATAAAGTATTACATACCTAGTATAAAACAAGGCAGCTTCCGCTATGTCCCTGCATTTTAAATCTGTAAGTAAAATATTCGAAAATATTCATTTCAATTACATCATGTAAAGGCCACATTGCTGTATATTAAATGCACAATGCACTTAATTGGATAATAATTAATGCTATATTGCTTAAAATCGCTTCATAAATAAGCCATTATTTCTCGTAAAATGTAAAGTATAAAAATAGTTATTGTGGGTTATCCCTAAGAGATAGACATACACCAACACGGACCTCTTATTTTAAGGGCTAAGCATGATGAGACCAAAGTCAAAGTATGGTGTTGCCTGCTTGGCAAAATCAAAAAATGAAATACATTTATAAATTACATATATAAATAACTGAAACGGTTTGGCAAAAGACGCAGGTCTTATTCGAGGATGCAGTTAGCTTTACTCTGTAAAATTTCAATGTTTGGTTTCGCTAAGCAAGTGTTACTGCTTAATTTTGTTGTTAAAATACAGAGATATAGTTAAAATTCTAAAGAATATAAAATATATGAAATCTGAAGTCTGAATTTTAATTGCCAATACCTACTTTATAAATGCAATATTTCCAATCACCTCTGTTAGATCTCAGATTCAATTAAAACTTACACCAAGCACAGCACATTTACAATAAACACTTCGTACCTACCTGAGCTCAGCTTTGTTTTTGTTTGTAGTAGAAACCTACTGAACGTGCCGTTACAAGTTTGAACTGTTTTGATACCTCTTTTCATGCATCATTTGTTACTTTGGAGTTCTGTTTTATTAACCGTATGAAGATTATTTTGATATTTTGGAAATCACAAGCTTTAAGTAACTGAATTTTTATATTGTGCTACTAATATGAGCAAGCTAACTAATACTCGCAACTTGTGTTCTAATAATTTTGGACAAATAGGAGTGTTTTGAAAAGTTTCAAGCATCAGCAGAATGAGTTTAGATCTAGAAGTAATAAATACGCCGTTATATGCAATACTAGTCGTTAAAATCACTGTGGTAGAATTGACTGTTCCCAGCTCATCTGCAGATCCTCTAAAATTTGAATTTGGAAACGCCCCTAATACGTTACTATACTAAGGACATTATTCAAAACTTCTGTTTCATTGTGAGATCCAGACTCGACACCTCTCTGGTTTCCTTGACTGTCTTATCTTTAACCCTCAAAAGCTCAATTCTAGAAGTTTAACATAGTAATATAAATATTAGTATATATATTTTGAAATACTAGATTTTTGGGTGTAAGATATGTTTAAGACTTTTCTTGATTAAAACATCAGAAGACTTTCAAGTGCTTAAATCTACAAGCACAGTATACTACCAGTGTGTTATTTATTGAATGTCCTATCAACAAGATCTAGTAGACTTTTGCTACTTATCAGAATGATCTCTAAGGCTGTCTAAAAACGCAACCACATATGTGTATATATTATGTCACACATAAACTCTGTGTCTGTGCCAATGACAATGGCATGTGTGTGTGTGTGTGTTTGATTTTATTAAAGCGCAACCAGTAGAACGGATTTGGATGAAATCTGTAAAGATGATATCAGACGATTCATTTTTCGTTCACTTTACTCTTTCATTTGGCAACTTTCACTTTAAATAAAACTTCTGAACACAAAATGAAACAAGAGTGCCAAATGAATTCATTAATGAACCGATCTAACGATGTTGGATATTTTTATTCGTATCTTTCACTCCCATTACGAACGAACGACAAATGAACTTTCTGAACACAGAGAGAACGTTCACTCGGATTTGTTCATTTTGTCTCGAGTTCTGAAGAAGACGAATGTCGCTACGTTACATCGCTACTTTAAATAGTTTCTCTGAGTTCACCGTAAAATTGTGTTCAAGTAGAATGATACTTAAACGCTGCTGTTTTTGGAACTTTGAAAACTACCAACGCCTTTGGAACCACAAATTTCCTGAATACCATATCAAAGACGCACGACTTTATTCGAAGACATATTGGATGAAAAGAGAAGTGAATGTTCATTTCTTTTTCATTCCATCTAAGCTGTGCATGGAATGAAAGAAAGATGATCATTCACTCGAGTGAACATTCATTCGAGTGAAACATCTGATATCACCTTAATAGAGATAGTTTATGCTTAGAATGCAGACATAGGCTTCCTTAGACTTTTATTGTAAATGAATACAACCGTTTTATCTTAATAAATAAAGTAAATCGTAATTTTACGACTAAATATTTTATATATAACGTTCTAACAGCATTTTATTTTGGACCAACAATATAGCAGTTACACTAGCAAGCTGAGCTTAACTGGTTTGGACCTGTAATCCTCACAGTATAGCAGTGGTCACGGACGGGACATTTTAATTGGATTACATAATTGTTAATTTAATATCTTGTATTTTCATTTATTGTTTATTGAAATAACTATGACGGGTATAGAATGAATATATTAAATAATGGGTATCGACAGCAAGTGCTGCTATTTAATAAGGAAAAATATATATAAATATATTTTTCTTGCACCAATTTTGCCCATGGACAAGCTGTTTAATATTCCGTCTTTTGAACTTTTATACTTCTTACTTTGCCTTGTACATTTTGTCAACTCGATTCCGAAAAACGTATCTATTTGAACCCTACTATATAATTATATCTACAGCGTGTAATAATAAGGTGTACTAATACTAAAATCACACGCGCAGAAGCTTGTATACAATTGGAACCTAATTACTGTGTCCCAGGAAGTAGTAAAAATTCCGAGTTATGAGTAACCAAAGTTTTTCTAGAACTAAAGCAGGTTCGTCCCTGATAAGCTAGGCCAAAGACGGTAATACCCTTCGTCCATAACGTAGACTAGGTAAACAGGTACTTAGGCAGGGCCTGGGCTGGGGTGTAGCGCGGGGAGAGGGCGCATGCAGGACGGAGGTGAATGAATAGGTGGTGTAGGGACTGCAAAGCGCATAGCCCCAACGATTTCCATTAAAAGGCATGCCTAATAAGGCTGACCAAAAACGATTCGGGTATATTTTTAACTTTGTAAATAAAAACAATATAAAAGCGATTTAAATTTTGATACTTTGCAATGGGAATCTTGGCAAGGTACATATGCACAACTTTCAGTATTAATACACTTTTATGTAACACATTGTATAATTGCATTTATAATATATTAACGTACCTTAGTTACTGACTGATTCATAAACGCATTGCTGGAGCAACACAGTTCCAAATTTGGCAGTTGTTGCCTTTTAGGTATAAAGCCAGTCTAGTCGGCGTCACCTAGGTTAGTTTTGGTGGACTAGAGATGCAAAGTAGCGCCATCTCGGATATAACTCTGGTAACGTGCGCTGTTCGCTGATTGGTCGGTCGGTCGGTCGTTGAGAGCCAATTACCGTTGAGTACTTAGTCATCGTCCGACACAGGCGTTGGGGGGGAGCGCGCGGATACACTCGGAGGAGCTCACTTTGCGGTTGGTCGTGGCAGCGTTCGCTATTAAGTGGAATACCTTGTTCCCAAGATAATTCAAGTTGATCTCTAAATTCTATGTGCTGTAATAATAAATCTCAGTATGACGTAATAAAAGCAGACTCATTGAACATGTGATATCTTATTCTCCTTGCCCGCTTATTCCACGCCTAGCCACGAAATTGGAGCATGCCATCCTGAGCATATCCCAATTGCCAATCAATGAAGCATATTTAGTTTAGTTAACATCTATAATTTTGTCTTTGAACCTTTGTTGGTAATAAATGATTTGACTTTGACTTTGAATTTGACTTTGACTTTGACTTTGACTTTGACTATAAAGATCCTGATACGGGCCATATGCCTTTACATACATAAAGGAACATTTTATGAAAAATATATCTCTAAAAATGGCGAAGCCACCGAAGCAACTGGCGGGTCAGCTAGTAATAAGATACAAGTATTTGTAACTACAATACATACCAGTCGTCAACCCCATAATCTACACCCTAAGATTTCAAGGTATACCGATTCTAATAACAAATAATGTGATATTTTGACTTTTAACTAAAAAGTCACACACGAAAATACAAAAAAAAAATACATTCCATATCGTACTTGTCCTTAATAAAAATTCTTATACAGTTTGCAACATGAATATTAATAACTTCCTCTAGATTAAGCTCTTACTCGTATGTAACACATTGATACAAACTATCTTTTTGCGCAATTTCATTAAGATCCAACCAACCGTTCCTAAGTTAGTCTGGGACAAACATACATGCAAAGAAACGAACAAACACCGAGTTCTCCTAGCCCCTCACCAGTCGACTGTCCATATAACAATGAAATTCCTATTGTGTCTGGGTCGTTCGACTGATGAAGTACTAGTAGACTAGAAGGTCTAGCTTCACTCGGTTAATAAATAACTAGATCATCATCATCATCAAATTGTATGTGTAGGTACTTGGCAAATTGTACTTTCGTAACAGATTAAACTCTACCTTTTCGTTTGATGTCTCTTAAACGTAGAATCAAATCGAATTCCACTGCTCTGAAAAACGTGAAACATATCAGCAGCAACAATAACTTTGGTATTCTATTTCGCTCAGTTCCAAACACCTCGACCGGTGACTCGTCTAAGTAGTAACCGCAGCACATGTATATGAGACCATCACTAGCAAGATGTGGGTAATAAATAATCTGCGTAACCTCTTGGAAATATACAGGAGTACTTGTAAAAGTCAATACACAATAGTATTTATCATTGCAATTTTTAGAGACAAAAATTCACATGCTCGGACGAGTTTCGAACTCGCATCTTCCGACAATCCGTGTCAGACGCCATGACCAACTAGGCCGAGGCACGAGGTGTCAGAGCATCGAATTTTTCCCTTCTATTTGATTATAACCGTCATATACGTTAACGAAAATGTTAGTATTACTCTCTAAAAATTGCAATGTTTAGTATCGCTAAGCAAGTGTTATAGTGCTTTAAAATCATTTCATGCAAAAAAATACTTTTTCTTCATATTGTAGACCTTCCTTTATATTTATTCAGAATATGTATTATTCAGAACTATAAGTAGTGAAAAGAAAAACACTAGATTCCATTTGCTTAAGAGCCTGATCCATTTATGTAGACAAAAGTTGGTTTCGTGCTGTATTTTATTGTGAATATTTTTTAATGTTATGAAAGAAGACCTTTGTCAACTTCAGTAAGTACGAGAATAGAAAGACTTGGAGACGATCCAGGGAACGGCGTGCGAGATGATCACTTATTAGCATATTTCGTATTATGCATTTGTATGATTAAAATGTAGTGTAATATGTTAAGACCTTTTCAGCAGACTGAATGTTAAAGTGCATATCGCGAGACAGGTTTATCTTCTGGTAAACTAGATATGTAAGTGCGTGCTCGGGATTGACTATTGCCTTTGCACAGGCGACACTATATGGTGCCAGCTATACATAAGCAGTCTTTAATTAATGTTTTTATTTATCTATATTTCGTTTCTTACTCGATTAATGTCTGGTCGTTTACAAATTAGTTGTAATAAGTGATTGAAGCCATCCCTCAGAGGACTGTTTGGTAAAAGTGTTGTATAAAAGCAGTAAAAAGCTATAAAGACCAATGATTAGCAGTTAGACAGTTAGATATGAAATTAAAATACAGTATCTACTTTCACTAATTAACAAAAGTTTAGCGTAGTTACTTGACATCTACGTAAACCAAGGACTAAACAGGGTGCCTAAATTGGCAACGAAGGGGTGATAAATGTGGATGCTGTGATTTACTTGAGCACTAACACAACACCAAAAAGTGTGAAATAACTTGTCTAAGTCGGTACCATGCACACATTGTTGTGATTGTGATTTCCTAGGTAAAAATATTTTTGAGGTAGGCTATTGCTAAGCTCTAGAATTAGTAGACTTTGCTAGATTTTTCGCTTAGAATCATGCCGTTTTACTTTAATACCTAATAATATAGTAAATAATATAAGGTAAGCATAGATATCACTCGTGTAATATGTATAATATAATAACTTCATTAATAATTGACGTGTTCCCACTTATACTTATCCCCGCATTAGGATACCCTGTATGCGACATGTATACGAACATTTATATTACGGGTTCATACAAAAACAAAACGGTATATCAATACATAATTAAAATACGTTTCACAGACCATTGTACTGACTTCAATAGATTTCACTATGAACGTCCAAAGTTTTTAAATTAAAACGATGTTTAATTAATATCCAGAGTAGTTCCGCCTGTTATAATCGTAACTTCTGTAGAGTCCCGATTCTTCTATGTAGTTTGATACATATAAAAAGATACTGGAAGAGTTATTTTTAAAATGAAGTGATATAAATATTATATTATTATTATATTATTTATTTATTTTATTTAATAAGCACGGCATAGCCATTTACACTTACTCGTATTAAAACACAGTTTTCACAACACAAACACAAATACAATAAATTAAAATTCCTGTACCTACATAAATATATCATGAGGCAACATTACATTATATAACAGGTTTTAGTAATCGAACAGTACTCTTACGATACTAATATGTTCAAAAAGTTTCGCAGTATGATAATATTGTTTGATAAAGACATAATAATTTATCAAAGAACACATCACAATCAGGGTTGGCAGTCAGGGATGCATTTAGACCGTTTTAAACATGACATACGGGGTATTAGCTCATGCCACCGTGTGTTTATTTGGGACCGAAAAAAGTTTACGCTTTATACTAGGTCTGTGTCTGATGTAGTTTTCAGGTACGAACACTCTACAGAGAAGGATATGTAAAGCGTGACAATCAATGAGCCGTCTCGTAAGTACTCTGTAAGTACGTACATGTCATTATGTAGTAATTACAGTCTCAATAGCTAGCACATATATATCATATATATCATAATTAGGTTATTTGTAAAACAAAGCATTTGCGATGATCAATTTATAATGATACAGTATAGTTTCCTAAAATTTATAACGTTGGCGGTAATTTGTTATATCTGTGAATTCAATTCATTGTTTTATAATGGATGAATGGTATATGTGCTTTGTTCACTTGGTAATGAATAGTTCTCGGATATGTAAGAAACTTATTCTATTTACTGTTATTTAAGTTCAAATCCAATAAATAAATAAAATAAAATAAAATAAAAATAGCTGATTCGAGTGTCTGATAAAAATAGAGACATTTCCAGGAAGACTATATATCCATTGCTTAAGTCGGGAACAATAATCGTCAATGGTATTCATCTGTAGATGCTTGCTAACTTACAACCGATAGCGCTGGTATTTATTTGTACAGGACTATTAAAATGGATTGCCAATAAGTTTGTTCATGCATACTAGAATCATCTAACGCGATAATTGGCGAGGCACTCAAATATCACATTGTACGATGATGAATCTACGGTTACAGCCGTAAACGAAACTATAATAATTAGAATAGAATGAATACAGAAAACTTATTTTCGCAATTACACATTGTAAACAAGTAAATTTAGTTTAAATTTGAAAAATATAATGCCGACTTCCATTCTATTCAGTTATTGGAGTGTAACTCAAAAATTACTAAACTATATAGAAATAAATAAATAAAATATAGAAAATTAAATGGGACAACAAGGGAAGCACCAACTTTCAAACAAAAAAAAAATGAGAATATGTTCTCCCAGTCCACAGTTATGAGGTTAAAAACATTTAAAATTAAAAAAATCAGTCCCATTGAGTACCTCCTCCTTTTTGGAAGTCGGCTGAAAATAATAATTTTTGAAATTTAAAGAGAAAAAAATTCACATCCTCGGACGGGATTCGAACCCGCGTCTTCTGACTCTCCGTGTCAGACGCCATTGACCAACTAGGCCACCGAGAATCTGGTCCGAGCATCGAATTTTAACTCTATTTGACTAACCGTCTTGCGGGGACGGAGCGACATCTATTGGACAGTTAACAGTACCATCCAACCGAAAGAAGCATTATTTAGAAATACTTGAACTTTCGCATTGACATCGCAACCCTTGTGGTTTTATAGTATTACTTTATAAAATTTTATATAAAACTAAACTTACTTTGTTATTACGCCGTTAGTTACTGTACGTTATATTATTATGCTACTGCTATTAGTAGTTCTGCTAGTCACTACCTATAAATAAGGATGGGATACAACATCATAACAGAGATACAAGGGATCAATAAATTAGATGCAATAACCTGAATGAGAGTAGACCTCGTTCCTATCGAATGGGCAAATAGATTTCTACCCGTTCCATTACACACTGCGAATACAGGAAAATGTACCAAATACTTTGCCGATTTCTTTGCACGAGCTTAATAATTATTTATATGGAAAACTAAGCGATATTCAATAGTTTTGTTTACGACCTTTAGTTTATCTGATATCTACGAGTATGTTCATTCATTAATGGTGACTTAAAGTTTTAAAAAAGACGTTTCAGATTGAAATCTCACGCAAGCCTTCAAATTGTAATGTATAAGCTATAAATTCGAATCGTTTGTAGAAAATAATCATATATAAAGTATCTACGCAGCTACGAGTATGGAAGTCTTAAAAACAAAGTCGCAATCGTTACTGAAGCTAGTCAAGGGATAGGAGCCCAAATTGCAGAGTTTTAGTTAAGATTTGGATAAGTTAGATTGAAGTTATAGGGCCTGAACTATCTAAAGATAAAGTGCATCTAATTATTGGAAATATGAGCCACTGAGGTGATATGGAAGCAATTAATTCTTTGTAAATGTGATATTTCATTCAGGATTTTAGAGACTAGACCATTGATTTTAACGGCATTGTGCGATTTTTGATAAATAATTCTTCGATAGGTCAAGAAGGTCTAATTTGCAAAGGAGAAAATAAAAAATATAAGAAATCTCAATATTTGCGGATTGTTAGCACTCGTCTGGCTATTGATTTAATGATGAAATAGGGCGTAAACATAGTACGAGTATATGCCGTCATTTGCGGAGCCGATAAATATCTATATTACATCGAAAAAACCAATGACTGCGTTTAATTATATGTGACGAAATGAATTTTGACTTGCACAAATCAATATTACAGTAACCATTGCATATCGCCCGTCATAGTTTAGTGGACTACGCTATTCAAACATGCTGATGTGAAATTTATCAGTGAAGAATTTTTCGAGAAAGTTTTTAACTGTAAATGCGTTTCTAATGCAATATTAAGGATTTTGTCAACACTAGAATGTGCTCACGTATAAGAAGTTGTATTTAACTCTTTGCATGCAATTTACTAAAGTTTCTGTTATGTTGGATGATGCAATAAATCGTTTCACAATTCTTGTCCATAAAACTTAAAATAAAAGGAAGATCGTAAACCACCTCCGTAACTTCTGAATTTTTACGGCTTCAATGATTGCACAATTCTACACAATGTAACACAATTCTACAGTTACAGTGTATAGTATAAAGACAAAATGTGTACTTAATTTAAAAACGTTTCGTGATTTTATTACACACTGTCACATAGTTTTAAAATTTGTATTTTGATTTTCATGTGATTGTGTGATCAATATCTTCTAAATATGTTATAGTCTGTATAACATTTGCCCACAGTGTAATTATTTAAATTTCCGTTCCGTTTTAGGCAATTATTTATTAATAGCGATATGTAAGTTCGGGGAAAAGTACAGACAAAACATGTCAAATACTTGTATATAATCAGTTTACACAGTTTTTTTAAATACGTTTTAATACAGTTTTTGAAATATGTCTATACCAAAGACTTTTACATATGCTGTATTATAACCATAGGAGGTTTCCGCTATGTTTGTTACCTATGTACATACAGGTCCATATAAATCTCACCACCTTAGAAAAGTATATAAGCGTGCCGTCTCTGTGAAATGAATTAAACTGCTATGAAATACTAGAAGAAAAAAATACTGACGACGCTGATGCAAGTGACCGTTAGGCAATATCCATTGCATCCTACCTCTTGAATGTTTAAATTTCCAAACGAATTTCTCACTTTTTTTTTAAAACTCGTAAAAGTCACAACAGAATTTTAAAATTTATTAAAATCTTTTAGGCGATATAAGAGTTTAACCTGGATCTTTTATTTCACGAGCCAAGCTGTTTTACCGCATTGTCAATCAGTTACTTAACGTTGTAGTGAAACTTATCGATATGTTTACTGCGTTGAAGGCCTGTCAAAAAAATAAGGTAAGGTGGGAGGCTGTGGCGAGGCCGAAGACCGAGCCTACTACGCGAACGTAGTTGCGGGCAGACACTAGTATAAAAATATAAAAATGAGCCCCTATTTCTCCTGGTCATGCTTTAATTGAGAACGGCTTTACCGAATTAATTCATCTGTTTTTAAATGTTTTCTAATACTTCGTAGAAGGTTCTTACATTAATATAACGAAGAAAAAATTAGAGGTTATGGCAAGGCCGAAAGCCGAGCCTACTACGCGAACGAAGTTGCGGACAGTCATTAGTATATAATAAAGGTTTAGCATACAATATTTTGTAAAGAAAAACATGACATATCATTTATTCGTCTGCTTGTGTTTTCGAATATCGACTTATAATGACTATAGTGAAAATTATTGTCCTTTGGGAACAATATCAAAGTTTAAAAAGAATTTAATGTCGACGTAAGTGTAATCTAAACTAAAATCCGTTTATTAATTATATTTTACAAAATATTTTTTTTTTAATTTACTTCTTTATATATATACACAGTTCGTTTATGGGTGCGACGGTATCAAAAAGCTGGTGAAGTGAAATGTAAACGCCAAGGGCCACATTCGAATGCTTACACAAATCAATTAGTGATATTGTCAGTTGTCATACCATGAGCCGCACCGAATTAGAGCTACTAGACATGGTATTTCGCTTACCACTATCCGAAGACATTTAAATGCAGCCGAAATCCAAAATGATAGACCTGCCAAAAAAAAAACGACTAACCGAAGCTCATCGAAGATGTATATTGTTATGTTTGTTTCAAACGTCAGTAACATGTAAGTTATTTTGTGAAATCATTAGTAATAAGTTATCTGATTTAACTAAATAAACATTTATTTATCAAAATTAGGTTAACATTATTAATGTATGCCATTACAATAATACCTGATTCTGATGAGATTTTTTATGTTTCTAATTATTAAATTTTAAATAAAATATTTAAAAACCTGTATATTATTATCCGTAACAACAAAGAGGAAATGAATAATAATTATATAACATAATAATATATAATAATCTTCTTTATTCTGAAAGACTGCCTTATAAACACCTACTCCCCCTTTCAACCCGCATGACTTAACCGCTACAGTTACCTCCAGGGCAGCCTAATTATGCCAATGTATACAAATTTTAAATAGAACATACAATCTATAATCTAATTAATAATATGTTAGTGCTAGATTGTATGTTCTTAATTTATTTACTATTATTATTAATAATTAAAGAAGGGATATGATAGAAACCATAATATTATATTTAAAATATGTTCGAACATTCTAGTCCCTCCAATTGCGCACTTTTGTAACCTCGCTATCACTTTAAGCAAATTCCCAAAATGTTTTAAAAAGCCGTCATCCACCCAATTTTCAAAACAATTACAGACCAATATCCATACTTTCTTCCCCATCCACAATTTAAGAGCGAATATTAAATAGTCTTTTAATTAACTTTTTGGAATCACAAAATATACTATCTGAAAACCAATTTGGTTTTAGGAAAAACCAATTAACAGAAGATGTCATTGCTAATTTAACCAATATAATAACAGATAAACTAGACGGTGGAAAGAGATGTATGGCCATATTTCTTGACCTTACTAAAGTATTTGACACTGACTCCATCCCCCTAATTCTAATTAAGATGGAGAACATGGGCATTCGAGGAAATTCACTTAATATTTTTAAGGACTATCTCAGTGACCGTACCCAGCGTGTGAAGATTGGAAATATTATCAGTGACGAAGAATTTATATCCATTGGAGTCCCCCAAGGGTCCATCCTTGGCCCAACTCTTTTTATTATGTAATGAATTATGTCGACTCCAAATACCTCACTGCCGTATTATTACTTATGCCGATGATACAGCATTAATTGTTAGTGTGAAAAATTGGCAACAGTGCAAAGCGCGGGGAGAATATGCACTCGCCTGTGCTCTGAAATGGCTCAATCAAAACTTGCTAACACTAAATACTAGTAAAACTACATTTATCACATTTTCTACTAATAATGTCTCACAACCTCCAAATGAATATATAATGAAAGCTCACGTGTGTAATATCTTTCGGGCTAATCTTTTGGGCTATGTCGGTGACTTTCGTTCTTCTACGGATCTCCTCATTTCTGATTCGATCACGTAGAGAAACCCTGAGCATAGCCCTCTCCATAGCTTGTTGTGCGACTTTGAGCTTATCTATGAGGCCCATAGTAAGAGACCACGTTTCAGTGCCATAAGTCATCACTGGTAACACACATTGGTCGAAGACTCTTGTCTTGAGGCACTGAGGTATTTTAGACGAGAAGACTTCGCAAAATTTCCTGAACGCTGCCCAGCCGAGTTGGATTCGTCTATTGACCTCTTTCTCGAATTTGGATCTACCTAGTTTGACTGTCTGTCCCAGGTAGATGTATTCGTCAACAACGTCGAGAACTGAGTTTCCAACTGATACTGAGTTGATTAGGTTGACAAGAAGTGCTTAATTTATTCTTGCAGCCACAAGACTTAGCGTTGGCAATTTTTCAACGATTATTAGACATGCACATGCATAAGTAGCTACTGTATTATATCAAATGTATGCAGAGAGTGATGACAATATGAGGAGAGGAACTTTTTTATTGAATATCGTTGGGGCTTAGAAGTAGAACACATGAAATCTCATGTATACAATGATAGATTGCCAAGAGAATTACGAATGACGATCAGTAGAGTTTTGGGCAAAGATCTACCCCCTCCTCCTCCAAGAACTTGGTCTATTCCAACAAGTGGAAGGAAGCTATGTCACATTTATACAACAAAAATAAAAAGAGTAACAAAATACTGTTGCTGTAACTGTTTGAAACCAATTTGCATTCAAAGCTACAAATCAATTTTTCCTGATCGGCAATAAAAATTGTAATATTTTATCGTCGTGTAAATATTGATTGAACTAATGAATGTTCCTAAAACTATTTATTCTAAAAGAATAAGTGTTAATTTTGATTAATATTATAAGATTATATCAATAAGTTTTTTTTTCTTTCACTTTTTGTGTAGATGTACCCTTTGGAGGGCTGATTTATGCGTACAAAATAATATTTTTTTATTCCCATCTCATTAATTTAAAATGTTAAAACATGATTTAAAGAATAAAAATAAATCATGTTCAAACGTATTTTAAAACTAAATGTTCATTTATATCCATTTGAACTGGTGTCTAGTATACTACCACATTAGTAGAATAGTGAAAATTACGGCACTTCAGTCGCAGAAGTTTAAGGCCTAAAAATGCAAAAAGAGTTTAGAGGCAGAAGTTCCTTTTTAGATTAGACAAAGAAATTGTTCTTTTCGTTGGACTCCAACAATATGCAGTTTGCTATTCGATTCCGAACATAATATTTATTGTTAATTTTTAACATAGAGCATGCATACATATTACATAGTAGGTACATGTTTAATGAATTCAAAACAAAATCTGGGTGATGAGATAATGATGATAATGAGAGATCTGATAATGAGCTTTGCTCGTAAGTAAACCATTGGTTTTCTTGGTCTAATCTCAAACCAAACACTCATTGCCTTAATGTTGCTTAACACGCCATCTATTGACAAGTAGCTTTAGTGTTGCTGTGTCGATATAACAGTTTAGTTGTTGTTTAAACTGATGACCCTATAACCCGTGCAATTTAACTGTGCATCTCGCACTGTGACGTTACTGTGGCGGAATTCACGCGCAACGGTAACAAACTGACCGCGTGACGCAAACGCGGGGTGCTGTGTGGGGAAACGGAAGAGGGTTCGCGTTCCAGGAAGGTGCACAGTTAATTTGCTAGGTTTATAGTTGTCATAATGATATCTTGGCAGTTTTTCATTGCCTGAAAACACGGATAAAACGACTTTTTCTATAAATGAAACCTAGCTCGATTTATCGCACCCGAAACCCACTTCATTCTAAATTACATGAAAATCGCAGCATTCGGTTCCGAGATTCAGATTATATACATATATACAAGAATTTCTCGTTTAAAGTCATTCGATAGATAGATGTATGAGTCTTCGAACAACATTTTAAGAACAGACAAGAAACTCATAGGTCTTTGTTTTTTGAACTGTCACTTAACACTATTACATTTGACAGTAACATTCACTTTAATTAGAAATACTAACAAAATAAACGCTTCATGTTTAAACAACTATTTTCAAAACTATTTCAAAATTATTATAACGTATTCACTTTACTCGCATAACTTTCTAAAAATAAAAGGCTAGACTAATTTAATTTGTAATCGAGGGAAAATAAGACAAAGGTTCAACCACACGCTTTTCACTTAGAATAAATGACAGAACTGTAGGTTTACCTGGAATTATTGTAATAGATAAAACTTGTTTTAAATGTTTATCGGGACTTATCACGTATTATTTAATATAGGTAAAAATATGTACCTTTCGCTCGACGTTTCGACCATGTTACAATGGCCGTGGTCACGAGCTGACTGTCAGCCTGTCAGTCAGCTCGTGACCACGGCCATTGTAAGGCCATTGTAAGTCCCGATAAACATTTAAAACATGTGTTCAAATCGCGTAAGTTTAAACATTACTATAGATAAAACTTTCAGTTAGATGACACTAAATAAAAGTTCATACATTTTCATATTTTTTACAATGAAAATATGTTACCAAGTATGTTACATTTATTTAATTATTATATCTATTATTTACTTCATGTATTTTTTTTTTTGAAAAATAATATTGTTAGATGCAATGCACTAATTATTGTGTGGTTCCAAGAAAACTTATGCGAGAAACGTCAAACACACATGTCAAACATTATTAGTAATGTTTCTATGAAGCGTCGTAAGAAAGAATCGATTTATCGCACCCGAAACCCACTTCATTCTAAATTACATGAAAATCGCAGCAGCCGGTTCCGAGATTCAGATTATATACATATATACAAGAATTTCTCGTTTAAAGTCATTCGATAGATAGATGTATGAGTCTTCGAACAACATTTTACTAAATTAAGTACCCGGAAATTACCATCAAGCTATTGAAGTGAGGCCTTATATATAAAAATTATGTCCAGGAGACTTACGACTTACGTTACGTTACTTACTAGACTTACGTTTTATAAAACAGAGAATTTTATTGACAAACAACTCTGTGACGCGGACCGTTTGCTAACTTGACCAACTTAATGAACTAATTCTATGAAAACATATTACTATCGGAGATATATCAAATGGGGAACAGCGAATTAATAAGATATGCATTTGAATAAATCAATTTGGCTTTATTGTTATAGCTATTTAATGTACATTGATAAATTTCTAAAATTTAAGTATAACAGTGATCGTCACCTACCAGACTAGTAAAAAGGATGCCTAGCACGTTAACTGTCCAGGCTATTTAGCTTACCGACCCTGGTATGTCCATGTTATATGAGAACCACAAAATGCATTTTAGGTCCTTATTAAGAATTTATGAATGTTAAGTTGTGTAATTATTCTGAAAGTCCTTTTTTCAGCGTGCATATCATGTAATGCACGGAAATGTTTTTTATAGCCATAAAAAAGTTAAATTATAAATGGACGTTTGTATTGAATTTTTCAACACAAATTTCCATTGTTTTCCTAGAAAAACACAGTTCTAGCTCACAAGTTTAGACCAGCCGTGCGATTCTCTAAGAGCAAACATGCATTACAGAATCGCACGGCAAGAAACGCGGTTAGGTTGCTTTTGGCTAATGCATCAAAGACATCACAGTCAAGCTCAAAATGCCATCTAAGGCAACGCGGTGCTAATTTTAGACGAGTAAGGATGAATTTGAATTTATTCTTAGGGAACTTGTTGAACTTTAACAATTATTTGTATGTAGTCTTCTAATTATATTCCGCTGTGACACTTTGAAGGTAATGCAGACTCTACAACACAAGAAATTATATTATTATACAATGGTACTGTGCGGTAGCAGACTAATTTAGTTAGTTAACTAATAATAATAATAATAAAACCGCAGGGGCGGCTTTGTGGCGAGCCGTCGGTGAGTGGCGACACCGTGGACTCTGATTTTCCCTGGGGCTAAATGAGACCCCTGACCCCCGGCTTGCCTTAATTGGCCGTCTGGGGGTGGAGACGCAAGAGCAAGTAACAAAAAGCTCCAAGGGTGGAAGTGTTAAAGGGCATAACGCCGGTAGTAGCGCTCAAGTGAAACCGCAGCACACCTCTCGACACCCTTTAGCCATCCACACCAACGTTGCCCCTTTTGTCACCATTGATGGTGGCTCTTATGGGGGGGCCCGTTTAGTGGGTGGCAAGTCACCACCTGCCTAAATATTTTAAGATGAGACTGAAATTGGCAGGTGCCGTAGTCTCGACCATAGCCCACTATCTCTCGTATCACTAATAAGTACATATCAATAACCATGCAATTTTACCCATTTTTGTAATAGATATACCCTGTAACCATCCATCCAAAATATTTCTGTTTTTATAATACATTGTATTTTATACCAAACAGGCCTCTAAGTGTTGGCTACAGCCCCACTTATGCCTTTGTAAAGGACCGGGTGATACCCGTGAAATTGGTTGAATAAAAATATAATAATAATAATATTTATTTCAGGCAATAGTAGAATTACACAACATAAAAATACCAGCGGCCCATATACAAAACATATACCTTATAGACTAACATATATACATATATTATTTGATTTCTTAACTAGCGTACAGTAAGTTCAGGATTTATATTCGGTCAAGGCTCCCTGTACCGTCGAAAAACGATCCCTTCAGGCCAGTAGTCTGGTGCCAGGAACGTCTCTTTAAACTTTGCTGGAAACCGGAGCACGTACGACTTGAAGTTCGTTTCTCTTTTCGAATCCAGGCGCATTAATGTAACCTCGGGTAAGGCCTGAGTCTGGATATAACGGTCATTCCATTTTTTTCTAATGTAATGCACAATCTCATCTCCCGACGTGTCTTTGTGAAATCGGGAGAGGTATACAGCTGACACAGGCTCAACAGCACGGATGGTCGTGGCTGCAGCAGGAGCGGTGCCGCGGAGGTTTCGGGCTGGTCGAACTCGCCGTTTCTTCTTCTCGACAAGGATGAAGCCTTCCTTGTCCACCGTTTTTGTGCTTAATGCGGTTGTATGTTCACACATGGGATTCCGTTCAGCGAATGGTGCATGTGACTGGCGCGCTACTTGCGCGAAAGTTTTCTGGCGCCGGCGGGAGGGTAAGGACTAAGTATACTAACTATAACTATAATAAGTATAACTAAGTGTACATTGTTAAACTGAATAAACTATTACTATTATCAATAATAGTACTTTATTATTTTTTCATTTACCGTTTATGTGTATCTTTAAAGCTTTGTTTTGGTACGAAAATACGTCTGCAGTGAGCTCATATGCTTACGAGATTTGTTTCGGGTAGCTTTGTAGATCAATAAAATTAAATGGTGTATTTGAGTTTCATGAGTCTGTGATGTTTGATATTGTGTGTAAGCAAATAGTTTCCGACAAGAGACAAGAGAAGAGTCAAGACAAGAGTCTTCGAGAAATGTGTGTTACCAGTGATGACTTATGGCACTGAAACGTGGTCTCTTACTATGGGCCTCATAAGTAACCTCAAAGTCGCACAACGAGCTAAGGAGAGGGCTATGTTCGGGGGCTCTCTTCGTGATTGAATAAGAAATGAGGAGATCCGTAGAAGAACGAAAGTCACCGACATAGCTCAGAAGATTAGCCAGTTAAAGTGGCAGTGGGCAGGGCACATAGCATGCAGAACAGATGGCCGATGGGGCCAGAAGGTTCTGAAGTACCACGAACTGACAAGCGCTGCGTAGGTCGTCCACCGACACGGTGGACAGACAACCTCATATAGCTCGCAGGACGATGTTGGATGCAGGCCGCTTCCAACCGGTCCTTTTGGAAAATTATTGGGGAGGCATATATTCAGCAGTGGACGTTTTACGGCTGAGATGATGATGATGAAATATTTTCAGGTAATTAACTTCCTAAGGTAAATTATGCATTTAATAATGTTGATTAAATGTTTATTCATTTTGAGCTGAAACTTGTCTGTACTTACTTACATAATTTTCATAAGCGACAATTTGTGATTGATATGGATATGGACGAAATTCTGAATGGAATTGAATATGTGGAATACCGTACATATACTAGGATTGAAACATTATATTTTAATCTCAATTAAACTAATGGTTTCCGAGAGTTTGCGTAAACTATCTTCTACGTGATGATAGATAGATTCGTAGATAGTCATCTTTGTCATCAAAATCATATACCTATGTCGCCTAAAACATAGGGTCGATTTTAAAAGTTATGTAAAAACCATGGACCTTCACCAAGTGCAAGGTTTTACTGTCTATGCCAACTACCAGGGGTAACTGTTACTAATAATCACTAAATAAAGAGTCACTCAGATCTATCTACCTAATGGAGTGCTAATCAAGTTATGCTGGAATTAGACATAAGGTTGAGGAGTTGGCTCCTGTTGTCCCGTTGTTTTTAATATTTATCTGAACAAGGTTTGAGGGTAGGTAAAGGACTGTTCGCAAAGGACTACCACTATGAGAAGAACAGACAAGAAACTCATAGGTCTTTGTTTTTTGAACTGTCACTTAACACTATTACATTTGACAGTAACATTCACTTTAATTAGAAATACTAACAAAATAAACGCTTCATGTTTAAACAACTATTTTCAAAACTATTTCAAAATTATTATAATGTATTCACTTTACTCGCATAACTTTCTAAAAATAAAAGGCTAGACTAATTTAATTTGTAATCGAGGGAAAATAAGACAAAGGTTCAACCACACGCTTTTCACTTAGAATAAATGACAGAACTGTAGGTTTACCTGGAATTATTGTAATAGATAAAACTTGTTTTAAATGTTTATCGGGACTTATCACGTATTATTTAATATAGGTAAAAATATGTACCTTTCGCTCGACGTTTCGACCATGTTACAATGGCCGTGGTCACGAGCTGACTGACAGGCTGACAGTCAGCTCGTGACCACGGCCATTGTAAGGCCATTGTAAGTCCCGATAAACATTTAAAACATGTGTTCAAATCGCGTAAGTTTAAACATTACTATAGATAAAACTTTCAGTTAGATGACACTAAATAAAAGTTCATACATTTTCATATTTTTTACAATGAAAATATGTTACCAATTATGTTACATTATTTTTTTTTTATTTTTTTTTTTTTATTTCTATTTTAATTGGGGACTTTTACCCAAAATGGTATGTCAGTCCCATTGTACCCTAATCTTACTACTACTACTATGTTAACTAAAATTAAACTAATGCGTACAAGACGAACTCACTAGTGCATAAATATGTCCAGTAGCACGCGGGCTGCTTCGCAACTAGGGTCTGATAATATGTTAATTAGTGTGCCCGTATCATACCTATTTAAGATAAATTTATGCATAAATAAGTCCCTCTCGGCGGTGTACTTGGTACAATCCATCAAGAGGTGATACACATCATCTAGTGTACCACATACCTCACAATCAGGGGAATCAACTTTTCTCATGAGGAATCCAAATTTTCTTGACGGATAGTGACCAGATCGTACTCTATGAGCTAGAACTACATATGACCTATTTAACTTAGTTCTAACAAACCAAGGTATCCGAGGAGGCTGACACTGCAACGTTTTGTACCAAATCCCCTTTTCCTTACTCCTTTCGTCAAAATATTCCTTGTATAAGTCATAACACTGTTTTTTGAATATATATAATTTTTCTGTGTAGTTTGGTTGAATAAAGTAGTGATTCCCTTCTGTACTCCCTAATTTAGCTAATCTGTCGGCCTCCTCGTTACCTTTCAAACCTATATGTGATGGAACCCATTGCAACTTCAAGTCTATACCAGTAGTGCAAGGCTGTGAATAGTGTTCAAAATGACATACGCTACAGAGACTCCTCTGATCCCAGAGGAGCAACGAGCTAAATGCTGCAATGCACTCATACTGTCTGTGAAAATTACCACCCTTCGATTAATTAAAACTTCTATTGACTTAAGTGCTTCTAATATTGCAATGAGTTCCAGTGTCATAATAGATACATCGGCGTTAACTTTATACATTTGCTTTCTGCCACAGCTGATATCATAATACGCAGCTCCTTGACCTTGCTCACTCTTAGATCCGTCTGTATAAATAGTTTGTCTACCGTTGTATTTTTTATGTAACTCTCTAATAATTTCGCATTTTAAACTCGTAATATCATGACTTTTTTTTGACCCTTTGACACTTTCTAAATTACATTCAATAATCCCTTCAACCTGAATATACGTTACCCACATATCTAATGAAAACATAACTAGTGTATTTGAAGAATGAATATCTAAACTTTTACATTTATCGTAAATCGACAACAGTAACGGGTTCTTTTTAGACTGCCAATATGTAGTTTGTCTAAGAGGGTATAAATCATCAAGAAGCTGTATTGTTAAGTTATTTGCCCAAGACATACTTTTTAAATAAAATTTATATACATTTATTTAATTATTATATCTATTAATTACTTCATGTATTTTTTTTTTGAAAAATAATGTTGTTAGATGCAATGCACTAATTATTGTGTGGTTCCAAGAAAACTTATGCGAGAAACGTCAAACACACATGTCAAACATTATTAGTGATGTTTCTATGAAGCGTCGTAAGCAAGAATCGATTAACGTTGGTCAAAATATTTGAAAATGTCGGATTTCGTCCACTGAGCAAGGCTAAGTTCATATAAAGTTGCATATGAACTGTTGTAAGTTATGTCTGCAAGTGTGCAACGTCTATGCAACAACGAAAACAAGTCCCAGCGAGCTTGAAAGTACCTGACATCTAAGGATTTACTGAAACATAATATTTGGAAGTTGTTATAAGTTATTGTAACATTTAAGTATACCATTCATTACCCTACAATATAACGTTTAAGATATGGTGTTTATGCGACGTTGTAGAAATATCCGAGCAAGCTTACAATTGCTCGCACATTAAGATTTGTTTTAAACTTTGCCTAAAACGTTAAAACATAAAGTAGATTTTTCAGTTGCACAAACATGTGCAAAAGTGGTAGGCTCAAGTAACGCATTTAATCTAAATTCAAGTTGCAGCAATGAGTCTTTAAGATTCATGTTTAGTGGGAGGTAAAAAGGGTAAACCAAAGACACAGAGTTCACCCAATAGCCCTAAATGTTGTACCTATCCCGGACGAGTCTTTTACGATTTTTAACGGCTGGCCTGTCTCTCTGCGTGGCAAACGGTGAAATGCTAAAAAAATAATACATGCGATATAAGATTTTAATCTGAGTTCACGATAATGTATTGGTTGTTTCAATTTAAATAATACCGGATATATCACTCCTTTCTAGTTAGTACAAAGTTACTACAGGCATAACCTTGCTGTTAGTTAATTCTTATCTAGACATAGAATAAAGAGGAAATTTTGATAGTTTGTTTGTAACGGATAAGCGCGATAACTACATCCGGTTCGAAAATATATTTTACCAGTAGAGAGCTATTTTATTATATGATTTATGCCTGAGTACACTATATACACTATATTTGATTAATCATCCATCACCGCGCGGGTGAAACCGCGGCGCACAGCTGGTCATTATATAAGATGGATACAAAACTAGAAGGGATTTTCAAATACTGATATCATCTTTTATCACCTCATCAGTTACTATCAGGTGAGATTGTAGGCTCATCTTCAATCAATCTGAAACATCTCATTATTAGTATTTCTACTTATAGATAATCAATCCCATGAAATAGTAGAGTCCTGTGTGTGTATTGCCAGCCCACTCACATAAACATGATAAATGCATGCTTGATTTCTGGCTAGGTGTCAAGGTACAACATAAATTAACAAGTCAAGGTACAACATTATAAATCAATTTGTTTATTTCAGGGACACATGTCGACAATAAAACAATGTTTGTGCAGATGTTAAACAAGATTAAGAAGAAAAAGGATACTTATGCAACAAGACTGATAAAAGCTCTAAAGCTTTCAAAAAATGTAACTTCAAAATTCACTAAGAAAATTTACAAACCTTGCAGCCCTTTTCATAATGATTCTATTTAGAGAAGTAACAAAAAACAAAATGGGTAGAAGATTTACACAAAAAGAAAAAATTGTGGCTCTCAGTCTTCACAAGCAGGGACCATAGATGTAGACCATGTTATAGAATGAAGGAAAAATTCTAAATGAGCGTCATGGTTTTCATTCAAAACTATTTAAGCCAGGTTTAAGAACTGCACAAAACTTGCATGGATTTTACAAAGCTGATGTAAGAAAACCTTTGATATTCAGGGGGAATATCAAAGTTTTGAGTAGAAATATTAATCCTTTCATTATGGATGGGGATATGTTAAGGTTCAATAAAATTGCCTTATCTATATGTTAATTTTTATGAAAAATAAATATTTACTTTAAACTAATCCTGGAGTTTTAGTTTAACGTAAATATTTATTTTTCATAAAAATTAACATATAGACAAGGCAATTTTATTGAGCCGTGGCGGTGCCGGCTTAGAATAGCACCCCCCCAACTCTACCCGTGGGTGCCGTAGAAGGCGACTAAGGGATAACAAATCAGAAGGTGGGCAGCAGCACCTTCCCAGTCAAACACACACAAACTGCGCTCGCCAACCCGCCTGCAAAGCGTGGCGAGTATTGGCAAAATCCCCCCAATGACGGACACATTAGGAACCAGGCCCCCAGTCCCCGGCAGCCCCGCTATTCCTGGCTACGGTAGCGGCCACGGTAACGGTGGGCAGGGGGTGCTAAGAATCCCCGGCAGACGCTGCCGACTGGCCCTGGTAACACACAACATACGCACGATGAGGACAGACGAGAAGATATATGAGCTGGAAGAAGAAATAAGTAAGCTACATTGGGACATTGTGGGGTTATCTGAAGTCCGTAGAGCGGGTGAGGACACGATAACCCTAAAATCAGGTAACCTACTCTACCACCGGGAAGGCGACCAACAGTCCCAAGGTGGTATCGGGTTTCTCGTCCACAAGTCCCTTACTAACAACATAGTTAAGATCGATAGCGTTTCCAATAGGGTCGTATACCTAATACTCAGAGTATCCAAACGATGTTCGCTGAAGGTCATTCAGGTATACGCACCGACGAAGTCGCACCCGGATGATGAGGTGGAGGATATGTATGAGGACATTAGTCGGGCCATACATACCTCTGAAACGCACTTTCTAGTTGTTATGGGGGACTTCAACGCGAAGTTGGGTAAGAGAAGCGAGGATGAGTCGAAAGTGGGGCAATTTGGCTATGGACAACGGAACCGTAGGGGACAGAGGTTGGCCGACTTCCTGGAGAAAGAGGGACTCTTTATGATGAACTCTTTCTTTCAGAAGCCACCTCACAGGAAATGGACCTGGCTGAGTCCCAATGGTTCCACGAGAAATTAGATTGACTTCATTATGACCACCAAAAGGCAAATATTCACTGATGTCTCCGTGATCAACAGGGTTAAAACCGGTAGTGATCACCGAATGGTAAGAGGCACGGTGAATATTAATGTCAAACTGGAGAGGTCTCGTCTGATGAAGTCTACGCTCCGACCCACTCGTGCCCGTATTCAAGACCCCGAGAGCTTTCAACTTGAGCTATCCAATCGCTTCGATTGCCTTGAGAACATCGCTTCAGTGGACGAGATCAATAACAGGTTAGTAGAAACTGTCCATACAGTGGGTTCCAAGTACTTTTAACCCCACCGTACAGATAGGCCACAGAAACTCTCCAACGATAGCCTCAACCTCATGGCTGAACGACGCTCATTTAAACTGCAGTCTTCGGATGATGCTGAAGCATATAAGCTGCTCAATAGACGAATATGGATGTCCTTGCGAGACGACATCCGGATCTTTAATACAAACCGTATTAAAGAGACGATAGAGCGGAAAAAAGGCTCCAAAGTGTTTGCAAGAGACATGTCTATTGGGCAAAGCCAGTTGACGAAGCTGAAGAGAGGAGACGGCAGTGTAGCGTCGACCAAAGCGGAAGTGTTAGGAGAGGTAGAGAGTTTCTACGGACAGTTATACACCTCGGTCGCTAAACCTGTTAGCAGCTCGGTCAAAGACCCAAGAGCCAAGCTGACCCGACATTATACCGAAGATATCCCGGACATCAGCCTGTACGAGATTAGAATGGCCTTGAAACAGCTTAAGAACAACAAGGCGCCTGGTGACGACGGTATCACATCTAAACTTCTGAAAGCGGGTGGAACACCGGTACTTAAAGTCCTTCAGAAGCTCTTTAATACCGTCTTACTCGAAGGTTCAACGCCAGAAGCATGGAACAAAAGCGTGGTGGTGCTGTTCTTCAAGAAAGGTGACAACACTTTACTTAAAAATTACAGACCCATCTCACTTTTGAGCCATGTTTATAAGCTGTTTTCGAAGGTCATAACGAACCGTCTCAGTCGCAGGTTTGATAAATTCCAGCCTCCGGAACAAGCCGGTTTCCGAAAAGGCTATAGTACCATAGACCACATCCACACGCTACGGCAAGTTATACAGAAGACCGAAGAGTATAACTTGCCTCTTTGTCTAGCATTTGTGGACTATGAGAAAGCCTTTAATTCGATCGAGACGTGGGCAGTGCTTGAGTCTCTCCAGCGGTGCCGTATTGACTATCGGTATATTGAAGTGCTGAAGTGTTTGTTCAAAAACGCCTACATGTCAGTCCGAGTACAGGAGCAGCGTTCGAAGGCAATTCCATTGCAAAGAAGCGTGAGACAGGGAGACGTTATATCTCCGAAACTGTTCACCGCTACATTGGAAGACGCCTTCAAGCTTCTGGAATGGCAAGGACTTGGCATCAATATTAACGGCGAATACATCACTCACCTTCGATTTGTCGACGATATTGTAGTCATGGCAGAATCCATGGAAGACCTTAGTACAATGCTCGAAGGCCACCATCGAGTTTCCCAACGGGTAGGTCTTAAGATGAACATGGACAAGACGAAAATTATGTCTAATGCCCATGTTGTACCTACCACAATATCAGTTGAGAACTCAGTTCTCGAAGTTGTTGACGAGTACATCTACCTGGGACAGACAGTCAAACTAGGCAGGTCCAACTTCGAGAAAGAGGTCAATCGTCGAATCCAACTCGGCTGGGCAGCGTTCCGGAAACTTCGCGAAGTCTTCTCGTCAAAAATACCTCAGTGCCTCAAGACAAGAGTCTTCGACCAATGTGTGTTACCAGTGATGACTTATGGCACTGAAACGTGGTCTCTTACTATGGGCCTCATAGATAAGCTCAAAGTCGCAGAACGAGCTATGGAGAGGGCTATGCTCGGGGTTTCTCTACGTGATCGAATCAGAAATGAGGAGATCCGTAGAAGAACGAAAGTCACCGACATAGCCCAGAAGATTAGCCAGTTGAAGTGGCAGTGGGCAGGTGGGCAGGGCACATAGCACGCAGAACAGATGGCCGATGGGGCCGAAAGGTTCTGGAGTGGAGACCACGTACCGGCAAGCGCAGCGTAGGTCGTCCACCGACACGGTGGACAGACGACCTGAGGAAGGTCGCAGGACGACATTGGATGCAGGCCGCTTCCAACTGGTCCTTTTGGAAAATCATGGGGGAGGCATATGTTCAGCAGTGGACATCCTACGGCTGAGATGATGATGATGATGAATCCTGGAGTTTTAATAAGACTATCAATCCCTAATTAACTATAGACTGGTAAAAACATGGTAATTAAATATTTATTTATTTTGAACAGTATACCTAATGCTGTTCAAAATAAAGAAATATTTCATTATATAAATAATTTTATGATATTGTTATCAGGCCACGTGATGTGACGTCACGTAAATAAGTTGATTCACTTGCGTTAGATGACGCTTTGAGCGTTTCTTAAGCTGATGTCTCTATTTCCATATATATAGTCTGAATTATTTAAACTGCATTACAAATCAATTCTGGTAAGCCAAAGCATCAAAAGCATATCAAAATAGTAATATTGACTAACATCTTACTAACAAGTACTCGCACAATCTTGAATCAAATGAATACACTTAATTAAATGTTCACACTAACACAACATTATAAATTACAATTTGTCTTAAAAAATCTAATATGAATTTAGATATCAAAATTTAATATTAAAAACAATTACAAATATTAATTAATTTCCATCAATGATTGCACTTCCAAAACTCCGCGGCGACATATAGATATACTTGCAAGTAAAAATTACAAAGTACGACTGTTTCTATATAAGATAGTTATCTTCTTGAACTGTTAAAAATATTTACATTAATATTTACGTCTTTTGTGTTTGAACATTTGAATGCTAAAATTAATGCTAGATATAAAAAGATCTGAATCTGCATAAGATTTGGTTTAACTTTTTATTTTTGTTTGCTTATGAAAAGCCTTAGTATTATAAACTTGTAACTAAGTATTAAAAAATAGTCGTACAATTTTCATGTTTCCAAGCAAAAAGTTACTTATCGTGCACCTAATGGTAAAATTAGTCTGACAATAACAGAAACAATGTCACCATTAAAATTAAAGTTACGGGAAATCAATCAAACGATCAGTCCAATCTTATGCCAAAACAAAGACGCAGCTATTGATTTGACGGTAACTTAAACCTTAACGTTAAAAGTGCAACAAACCCTAACAATTTATTATATATGTAAAGATATCTACCTAACAATAACGATTAAGATAAGTACATCATAAATAAACAAAATGGTTATTTGAGCAGTAGAAAAGTTCTAATAGGATTAAAATGCTTTCCGTGTCAAACATAATTTCACCACATAAAGATAATGTTTGAGGTGAAAGCATCCGGGGCCACGAGAAAACGGCATCAGGAACAACCATTTCGCTACATTTAGGTGAACTACGTATGTTTATATTTTATTGTTTAGGAAGTTGTATGTTTTGTTAATGATATTTTATTTTAGATAGTGGTACGAGTAGTTAGGTAGGTTCGTGAAATAGTTTGAATTAAAGACGATGGAAATGATAGAATACAGAATACTTGTTGAAGGGCTTAAATAGAAATAATCTAGATAATTTCTGAGGGTTTTTGAGACTTTGAGATGAAAATTCACTCATTTTTATTAATGTTGAGACTCTCTCTCTATAATTCCTTGATCTGCTCCGTTTATCGTTTTATTTAATATAACATTGAAATGTAGTACTTAATTCTTTCCCCGCGCAGTAACCTCGTTTCTTTCATCAGACAACAAGACGCACTGGAACACGGCATCCGTACATGGTCGATATTCCAAAAATAAGCACGAAGTGCTTCAAATCTATCTTCTTAACGCGTACGACTGAAGTATGGAACAACCTACCAGCGTCTATATTTCCCGACGTATATAATCTGGGAATCTTCAAATACAGAGTGAATAGGTATTTTTTAAGCAAGCACGTACCACCGTCGACCGCGTCATCACTTTCCATCAGGTGAGACTTTGGTCAAATGCGTGTTTATCTAATGTAAAACAAAAACATCGTAGCTCAGTTTGCTGTGCTAGTCATTGTAACGTGCATAACCTTATTACATTTAACATAATCATGGTGTAAAGGCTCGTATAAAATTTAGGATCAGCTAAATTAATGTGCACGATATTTTAACCAGATAGTTTGTCAAAAGATCGATTTAGCATATATATTATTAAGTTATTTATAATTAAAACATTCTCATTAAGAGTAAAATCAGAATAAATTGATTGAAATGGATCGAAAGAAACTCGTCTGTTGAGCTCAATACAGTGGTCATCATTTTGACAATACCACATCCGTAAAGCAATGTACTACTACGTCATTCAAAAATATACATTTCATAAGTATCCTCAGCCGAAGAGGGGAAAGTCGAGGCTCTGTTGCAAACCCTTGCGTTGGCATCAATCGTGTCTCTACTTTGTTTCAGTATACCAATACAATTATTTCGTTCTATACAAATTGAACTAAATAATTGTACTGACAAAAACATACAATATTTGTATAGGCAATTAAATTGAGTTCATATGCATATATAATGTTTGATCTTCTGGCTTTGGCCTTCGTATATTGCTTCACGATTATTGCATTCACCAAATTTAATTTGGACAAAGGTAAAATACCAGTTAAGGATCATAATTTAACTCATAATACTGTTTGTTATAAGTGTATTTCAAACATGAAATACACTTAAAAACTGTCGGGCAGTAAACATTTACAATCAACGTATACTTTTACAGGGGAGCCGATCACCTACGTCCGTAGAAGGATACGCTAATACGAATCCTATCGTGGTAATTTTTTTCAAGGTATAAAAATGTAAATCACGTATGCGAGAACACAAGTAAATAATAAAAAATATGTTTTTAGGTTTACGAACCAACGACCAACAATTCTATATTAGGTATATAACAAAAACATCGAAGTAGTTTTCACATTCCGTACAAATTAATTAATTAATAAATAATAAATTAATTAATCAAGCTAACAAATTAATCGCAAAAATATGCTTTGTGGATAAATACTACATTATTTTATATATTTTAAATTACAAAGAAATCTGTTGATCAGCCTAAAGGGTCCGATCTAGGGTGATCAACATAATATTTAACGGCTAAACCACAAATATCTAAAACATTATATATTATATTATATTATCAAGTTTGATTTTATCATATGATAGTTACACTTTTTCTTTCAATATTTGCTTACAAACATATGTAAAAATCTGAACTATGTTATACCTTTAAATATTTTTTAAACACATATATCCAGCCATAATTCATGCATCTGTAAGTGTTGCGGGGTGTTTATAACATTTATAACTATTTCAGCAATACTTTCCGTTCCTGCGGCTCTATCTTGAGGTAACTCACCAACACTTGATGAATATTGAATGTCGATATGAGTACTTTTTATATTTGTTTTTAAATATCTGAACTCCTGTCGTAATATTTCATTTACTGAAGATATTGCTGCTTTTGCCATTGTAAAAATGGTTCTCTTCATTGTTTCCAGACTTTCAAAAACACTTATGTTAATAATATGCCCCCGACTTTGTTTTTCAATCATTGACGTAGCAGCCAACCTGATACAAGCTGTGACAGCCGATATATTTCTGTTTACTACCTTTGTGAAATCTTCCAATTGCCCATCATGAACGGTACTGTCAAAATCATTATTCATTATGTTAATCAAGATATCTACACCGTCGTGTTCATAGCATATGTTTTTGAAGATACATTCTATTTCTTTGGTATTCTCTACATTCATTCTTTTGATCGTGACTATTTTCATACTTATCAATTCTTCCAGTTCTTTATTTACATATTCCAATTCATTAACGCTGTCGCATGTTCCAATAACCGTCATGCCTGCTTCTACAAGTTTTTTGATTATATTGTGTCCGGTATCATTTTCACAATTTGTTACAATGGCAACTTTGTTACTCCAATACTCCATAGTGTTATGCTTTACTGATGTCTTCTGGTGATACGCGTGTGTTCCTGTAAATATAAATAATGAGCGCGCCTTTAATACAAACTAAGATCTATATAACAGTGTTATTGTATTTTTCAGACGGTTTTTATTGTATATTCGGACAGAAAAAATGTATTTCAATCACAAAGGTTTTACAAACCTGAAGAAACATCATACTCTATTGATGGTTTTGAAGTGAACGTGTTGTTTTTTCTTGTACCTTATATACCTATCTAATGGTCATATAATGAAGAGGATATCATTAATGAGGATCACGATGTACCTAATAATCTTATACTCGCATCAACATTGTCAATTGCAGATTTCCGTGAGATAAAATCATATTATCTTTCTTTGACAGAAATATAATAATGCCAATAATAACAAGCTTTGCTTCTTAATACTTTGAATTGTACTTACATCAAACTGTATTTGGAAAAACACTGATTTCCAGTTACAACAACACAATAACACTACCGTGGTACAGATCGTGTAAAATAGATTATGTAAGTTAATTTTATTATTTTGATTACGTGCGTTGATTATTTCGCGCCTCACAGATTTGCTTCATAAACAGTGTCATTTTCCCAGGATATGTTTTCTTTTTGAAAGATATGATATTCTAATTTGTATCAGTACCTATAGTAGTATTTGATAGTTAAAATTCCTAATTCCGATACTCTCTGAATCCAAAATCCAAATTGTCGTATACGTTGTAAAACAATTATTCTAGTATTAACATAATTATTTTTTTTTGCTTTCTATAAATTATAAAAATAGTTATGAATTAATAAAACGGTGTAAATTGATGAATAGATAATTAAATGAGGAGATTTTATTTATTTGCCGAGTATGCAAAGCGTCTCTGCTTCAACTGACCAAATTATTATTTAAGTTGTTTTTATTTGCATAACTAAAATATGTATTTACATTTTGAAGCTCGATAACTACTAGCTACTGCCCGCGACCCGCGTAACTGTCCGCGCTTTTACCGCGTAGAAGAGAGTTATCCTGATCCCTCAGGAATTGTCAGTTTGATTAGGGTTAATACGAGGGTCATTTGAAAAGTTCTTAGCCTAACATACTTAATGAAACCACACGATTTTGAGTTTATTTCTATTTTTCAACATACTCTCCTCCGAGCTCCGGACGTTTTTCTTTGATTTCTTCTCTCAAACGACGCAACAGGTTGCAATAGTAATCGGAGTTTATTGTTTTGACCCTTTTTTAAATAATCCACGAGAATTATACCCTTTGCATCCCAAAAAACGGATGCCATGACTTTGCCCGCCGATAAAACCACCTTTGCCTTCATTGGGGTGGGCGATCCCGGTTTTTTTTCATTTCTTCAGACTTTATTTTTCAGACTCTTCTTTTGTCTAGGGTGTATTATGGTGAACCCAGGTTTCATCCATGGTTATAAATCTTTCAACAAATTCTATTGGGTCAGCTTCATATAACTCTAAACAGGCGCGAGAAGTTGTGAGTCGGTTGCGTTTTTGTTCCACTGAAAGCAGTCGCGGTACCCACCGCCCAGACACCTTAGAGAATCCAAGTTCAGTTCTAATTATATGATGTGTTTGTTCAAATGAGATGCCTACAGTCTTAGCCATCTCCTCGACAGTCAATCTTCGATCAGATAAAATTAAATCACAGATTTTTTCTTTGTTTCGATCAGTGGAAGCAGTCGAAGGCCGGCCACTACGGGGCTCATCTTGAATGGTCTCACGACCACGTTTAAACTCTGGCACCCAGTTTCAACAGTCGCATACGAAGGAGCGGACTCACCCAAAGTAGCAGACAAGTCTTCATGTATAGCTTTTGGAGTTAAACCTTTCAAATTCAGTTATTTTATCACTGCATGATGTTCAATTTGATCCATTTTCAAAAATAGCTCTGATTTGACTTACGGTATCACGTGTAAACGAACAATGAGTTACTGTGAATAAACTAAACTGTGCATACTTGTTGCTAAATGATGTAACTACAAAATGAGAGTAGTTATAAAACCAATGACTTTAACCATGTTAGGCTAAGAACTTTTCAAATGACCCTCGTAGTAACCTGTAATTCCTATATATAAGTTATGTTCATTATAAATTTCAGCTTTAGCAGTTTCCATCCCTAGATAGTGTATTTCTTTGAAAAAGACTATTGCTGTATGGCAGTGACGCTATTTGCGTTTAATTTAATAAATCTTGGCAGCAAACCAATACTTAGGTAAACCTGCACATTACATGGTCTTTGGGCTGAAACACTGGACTGTAATAACTATAAGTATATTGTTGTTAATAAGTAAGACTATTGTTACTTCTTAGATGAGTTTTTGATTGCGATTCTCTATGAAATGAATTCTTTAGATCGCAATCCCACTATTTATACTTATGTAGTTCAAAAAACCCGCAGTTGTCGTTAGTAATTAGGTTTCATTTAGGCAAGACAAGGCTTGTAGTTTCATACCGGGTCTTCTCAAAAAAATGAAATCTTCATTAATTATTGTTAGTAAAATGTTTGACATTGAAGTCGTGATCGTGGAGTCGTTTAAAGAGTACGTAAATTAAAATAATAATATATACGTATCAATCGATTACCTACTTAGACTCAATTCCATAAAGATTCAGTTAGCTCTGTGTAATAAAAACTATGGAAAATAAATATTTATGCTTATTTAATATTACAAAATTATCGCAATATGCTTCAAAATGCTCAGCAGCGAAAATCCTTTACTCGTTTACGTCAGTGTTTAAAAAACGACCATTCTTCATGCAACAACGGATTTTTAAGCTTCAATAGACGTTATACTTATGAAATGAATTGATCGTAATTTATAGACTCACTTTCGCCCTATGTGAAGTTGTCTCAGACTCTCTTGCACAATATAATTTGACTTAATTTTATGAAATGTTGTATAACCCACTGTTGTATAAATTTCATATTAGTTTTATTTCATATCATTATACATACATTAAAACCTATATATTTGTTATATTAAAAGCTAATTAGTAATTGACCAGCAAGATGTAAATAAATTTAAAAAAATATATAAAGAATGTCATAAAGAAGTCAGAGAGAAATAAATCAGTGAAAATGAGGAAGGACAGGACTCCATTGGATTTAGTCCGGTTTTGACAAATTAAGAGAGAAAAACAGCAACTTTTGAAATGGATTAAGACCCGAGAGGTTATTGAAAATAAGAAATAAAAATACACTTCGAGGATTCTGGATCTTTATATTATAGAGAAATAACAAGAGAATTGATTTGGACCCAGGAGATGTCCCAAAACGTCAAATAGAAATTAAAACAGAAATGTTTAGAAGGACTAGCTGTATGAACTTTATATTAAATCTAAAGTTCCTTTTATTTTCATTTAGTGTAGGACTCTTGGGATACTAACAATTCTATGCAACTATTGATAACGTCAAGAAAAATCATGTATTTCGTTTTTAAAATGTAATACAATATAATTCCTAAATAACACAAAGCTTCTTCTGTCGGCGACATCGCAATACAGCCGTGCGATTCTCTAAGAGAAAACATTATTGTTTATTATTTATTATCATTTTACAATTAATCAGCAACTGTGAAATAAACATCCGTGAAATAAATGACGAGCTGACAAGAAACGTTGGAAAAGCAACCTTATTCACAAGGCTCATATCTCTCAAGTGTTTGACATCGGTGAGCTCGTCGACGAATCATTACAGAATCGCACGGCTGAGTGAGTAAGCGTCACGTGTGTCACCGACGTCAAACCGAGTAAGTTCACGATCTTTTAAATCGCGTACTTTAAGTTTGTACGTCTATAACCCACTTAACTTGTATTTTAAAGCCGCTGTATCCCGCGCGGCCTCGTGTCAACGAGTGTTTTAATATATTTTGGTAGGCAGATATTAAGTTTTTTCTAATGTATATTTCTACGTAAATGTTTTACATTACAATAATAGTTTGAGCTGCGTAAATATTTTCTATAGTGCGATATGCATAATACAAACACGATTAAAGTAATAACTTAAGGTTTAGCCCTCAGTTTTCTAGAGAAGATTTTTAGTGAACATGCCTGGTTCCACATTACCCACGAACCTATTACGTCGTGAATAGACGCGCTATGTACGTAATCGCGCGATCACTCACGGCTGATTGGATGCGATTTACTTGAGATTTGTTGAGATCAGCCCGAGTACGAACGCTGCGTAAACGGTTCCGTTTATGCCTGTTTTATGAATAATTTACACTTTTTGTGATCTATGAATTCGAATCAACATTTATTGTTGATTTTGTTCTAACTACACCAAGTTGTTCAGTCGAGAGTTTCAGTGTGAAACAACAGATATTTTTAATTAAAAAATGTCCCATTCATCCGACAAATTAGCTTTGAAATTATATGATTCTAGCGAGTGACCATGCAGATGAGTTATGCATCTGATGGTAAACTACATGCCTGTCCGTGATAGTTGCCTATCAGAAGTTGAAATTAAGTTTTGCTTGACAATCTTACCTATTAATTTCACATGCTATACAATAGCCTTCTTTTGTGACATAAATGTAAATGTGTAATTTACATTTATGTCACTGTTTTTATGTCAATAAATAATAATTTAATTTAATTCACAACTAAACACAACAATAAGTAATCACTCTTGCTCAATCTTAAAAATTTTGTCAGTCCACCATTGTCAAAACTCGTGCACTTCCGCCATAGTCAATGCCTGTTCGTATATGGAGTAAGTAGCTACCTATCATCAGAACACCCAAAAATTGCGCTAATTTAGTACATCGTTTAGAAGATACTCCAGGAATAATGAGTGTAGAACTAGGCACTGACAATAATTAAGGGTTAGGTTATGGTGGACGTAGTTTAACACTGATTGTCCTTGCGGTGAGGTTACCGCTACTACAGCGAGGGTGCGCGGTACAACTCGGTCGGTCCGGCTTAATTGCATTCAACTTTGATATTCTCGTTGCGGATCGTTTGGTTCTACGCTTACGATATTTTAAGTGTGGGGTGCGAGGTTTAAAGACATTACTGAGACAATGATGTGGAATTTATTAAGTTAACTTTGCATGCAATAGATCGATTTAGGAGTAAAACGTACTAGTTGACTGTAGTAAGCTTAGACAATGTTTACATTAGTAGAAAAATGTATTTAATTAGTTACCCTTCGGGCCTTTGTCAGTGCTGGTGTCCTGTCAGTTTTAGAACCAAACGGACTGATGCGGGACGACGGCAAGAGACCAGATGGGATGACTATCGTCCCTTGGAAGATGGGACAACCTCTGGTTTGATATGCTACATTTGTGGACACACTGGCGCCGTCTCATCTTCCTGGGACGATTGATCAGGCTGGTGCAGCCGCTGCTAATTTTTTATATAGTAATAATCAAATATTTCATTTCATTAGAACTACCGTGTAAATTCCTCATGCGAAATATATTTTTTCACGAAATGCAGAAACCTTAGTGTAATAACTTATTATAATTTTTACCTGGGCCTGCGTTTTTACCAGTGTAGTGTTGCATGAAGATGGCATGATATCCTATGTGTCATTACCGAGTTTAGTATCGATATACCAAATTACATCCTGTTTAGCCGTTCTAATGTGATCGAGTAACAAACAGCCAACCAAACTTTCGCATTGACATACGTAAAATCAATCGGAGATCAGATCAAAGCAAGGATATTGTTTTGTGGTTTAAGTCTTTATAGGAATATCATCAAAGCTTTATTACACAATAAATTTAAAATATATTTTCAATTTAACTTTAATCAATTACGAAAGTGGATTTTCATTGTAATTTTGTAGCACGTGCATTATGCGTAGCAAATTGCGTAGCACCTGTCTCAAAGAGATCACTAGAGCGTACATTTTAATCGGCATAACATTAGCATTACCTATATAAAAAAATGCTAATGAGAACTTACTCTTTTTGGAAAGCGGTTAGAATACTCTACTATAATAGATACGTATCAATTGCGGCCAGCCTTACCCTTGGAACCGGCGACAATCGCGGCGACGACATGTTTACACGGTAAACAACCGCTGCGCCGGCCCCTCGTTGCGTCTTACACTTTAATGGTCTGACCACCTGTGTTTGCTTGAAAGAACCGACATTTATTTACACTACAGAAGTAAATGAACATTACAACAATAAACAAAATTCTTTGTTGGTATATGGGATAATATACTATTATTGAGAAAAGGTTTTTCCTTTTATTTCTTTCAGTTTCACTGAAAAGTGAAAAGTTCAGGTCACAAACTAGGCAGAGCCTGCTAGGTAGGTACTTGAGTAACTCTGTTGACTGATATAAATACTAGCTGTAACCTGCGGGTTACACCCGCGTGGTGATAGATGATGATAGCGATGATTTTTTCATCATACACACATAAAATACTTTTGTATCCTATGTGTTAATCGAGCGTCTCTTTAACTCTCAAAACCTGGAGATCAAAATTTACAGCTAGCAAAACATTGTGTGGCTATTGTTTTCATTATAAACCGACAAATATACGTATTAGATATTAGACAATGATTTTATTATAAAAGCATTACCTTAAAATTAACTTAAAATGGTCGTCCACTTTGCAACATTTACTATGCATTTTGCATGTTAATCTTCCGTTTGGTATAAACTCCTAATTTTAGTCAAGACAAAATTTATAATAGTAAATTTTTTTAGTTAGTTTAGTTGAAATATATGGTAAGCTTGAGAGGAAATAATACTAATACTTCTTAAATGATGAATTTTATTTAACAAATTTGCAGATTCTAGAAAAAAAGTATGTATCTATTTACATAAATGTATGCCATGAAATAATTGTTGGTGTAGCCTCCTAAGTCCAAAGAAACTTATCAAATACTAAATTGGCGTTTATCCTAGAGTTCTGGTTATTTTCAGGTAGGAGATTTTTTAATAGTAGAATATCCTTCATATAGAACAAAAGTTAAGATCCGATTAGTAAACATCAGCTCAAACTATTTTATACAGCACGATAAAAAATTATTAGTACAAACATTATTAATGACTAAGAATAGATGTATTTGCACTAAGTCAAATTATCCTAATACTTGTTCTTTATATAGAACACTCGGTCTCAGTGTATACTAAGCAAGCTAATACGTTCTACTCATAGAACGTATGGTCATAATTATATCTCTCATTTCGCGTTTGTCAGGACTTATCAATGGTTGCCCTTTTGTTCTATTGAGCGAAAGTTCGGTTTTTCTGACAATTATTATTTCCAAAGTCCGCGCCTTAGAAGGTTAGACTTCTACCATTACAATACGAGTATATATCAGAGTCTGATTCGCCCTAAAAAGCATATAAACCAACTCAGGACTGCATCCACATAACACCGAGGTGTAGTAACATAGCTTGCTATTGCGTTTCTGTCGGGTCGGTTTGTAGGAGTTTCCAGAGGCCCGATGCCAGCCTGTCCCCTCCATCCTTCCCCTTTCCCCTCCACCCTCGCCCCTTCTATCTCTTCCTTCCTCAAATTTCAGGAACGCATCCTCGCATAGACCTCTGGTGTTGCGGATGTCCGTGGGCGACGACATCACTTACCATCAGGAGAGCCGCTTGTTCGTTTGCCAACGTATTCAATAAAAAGAAAAATACATTTTGACATTCTAAGGTTTTGACAGGCCTGTTGGTCTAGTGGTTAGTGACCCTGACTGCTATGCCGGAGGTCGTGGGTTCGATTCCCACCCAGGACAAATGTTTGTGTAATGAGCACGATCATTTGTTCTGTGTCTGGGTGTAATTTATCTATAATATTTATGTATTTAGAAATATATAAGTATGTTTATCAGTTGTCTAGTACCCATAACACAAGCTCTGCTTAGCTTGGGACTAGATGGCGTTGTGATAGTTGTGGAATATTTATTTATTTATTTATTTTCAATGTGTTGTAACAATTTCGATTACAATATTGTCGTACTTCTTTGCTTTGAATATTTTTGTACGGTGATTTATTACAATAAAGAGCATTTTTAACATTTTTAAATCATTTCAGCTTGTCGATAGCGGATCAATAATATCAATATCTTCTAATTTTACAAAAAGTAAGTTTATTAAAATTAATAACTTTTGTATGTAAATGTTACATACGCACGTTACATTCGTTACATTCGCTTTCTTTCAACTCATATTATGGCATAAATAAGATGTCCATGTTGAAATAGGAAAAAAGTAGTTAAACTGAAGATATCTCTTTTAACTTTGAAGACGCTATAAAATTGCATCTAGTGCATATTCCGCGTACTTTTTTATTTTGATTGACTTCTCCTACTAGTTCGCTAACTTTAAAATGAATGCAAAGAAACTTGGAATCCTCTTCCCAGTGACAAAATCTTACTATCTAGAAATTCAGTCGGAAAATGTAGGGATTTTGCAAAGCGTTTAATGTATTAATTAAAATATATTACATTTAGTAAGAGCTTTTTAAGTAAAGAGACCTTATAAACTTGATGTGGAAAGAAAAGCCTAGTTCTGAGACCTTCTATTTGTTAACCAAATGAAGTCATTAATATTGTTAGAAGTTAATAATGTAAAACAGAATAGCTGAATATTCGTAAAATACATACTTTTAATTTTATAGCCTCTTCATAACCAGGCCATGGACCTAAACATTAGTTCGGTAATATCTAACAAGATCGTAAATAAGCATTTTCTACCCATCAGGTCTACCAGAAAGATATAATGTAAACCAGAAACACGAGCGAGAAGAGCAATTTGTAAATAACAAACTTGCCGAACAACAAAACTAAAATTTTCTGAATGTAAATTGATGTATCAACCTCGTAGCATTGTTGACAAGATCGTGGCCAAACTCACGACTTCAGAACATCAGTTACTTTATTAGATAACTCAAATTGGTATTTCATCCTAAAATCAAGTTAATCTACTTTTCTATGGGCAGACTTTCAAGCAACATCCGTGTTTGTTTTATGTACTTTGCTATTTGTGAACGAGGCATCGTACATATCGCAACTTACGAGCACTTGTATCACTTTCGTGTGTTGGGAAAATGCCAAGCATTGCAGAATAATCATCACGGAATATCGGTGTTTGTTAAATCGAATGGACTATTTGTAATGGCTGGTGTTTACGCAAACGATGTATTTCATAATGAATAATGATCAATATTAACTCTATCTTCCTCTATGGCGCTGAGACTTGGACTCTAATCTCAAGTACCTGCCTGATACGCATCCTTGAATACTTCGGACACATTGCCAGAAAAGACAGAAACAATCTAGAAAAATTAGTTGTCACTGGCAAAGTGAAAGGCAAGCGATCGCGTGGTCGGAGCCCGATGCGTTGGTCTGACCAAGTCCGACCCGCACTGGACACTTTCGTCTACGATGCTATTCATGTAGCCAAAAATAGGAGTAGATGGCGAAACATCGTATAGGAGAGGATAATGGATGGAGGTGGCCACGACCTTCAGACATGAGGAATACGAATCGAGGAGGAGGTATGATCAAGATTTTTGTGCAAATATTGCATATTATAGGATCGAAGTTTATATCCTCGTACCAAACCTTAGTAAAATGTGATCCAATGTGCAGTCTTGCATTAAATAAATGTACTGTCGTTAAATAATAATCATACAAACCTTTAGTTTTCAATGTAACGGTTCATTATGCATATAGGGGAGCCAAGTGAACGGAAGCTTATTTTTCAGTTTTTCGCATAGTTTTTATAACCAATAACAACAAAATGTTGTTTTGTTTGTTTTTTACTACTTCAAATTAACTATGATATAAATTAATAACGAGATGGATTTATCCAACTGAAGCAAGAGTATGTTAAGAGAGATCAATCCACGAACATCAAACAGAACAATAACTCATTCCCCGTATTGCGACACCCCGGCGTTCCGGCCACCGTGAGACTGCTGAAGAAGCACATTACGACACATTGAAGGGAACCGATGTCGTCCGTGTGTATTCTGGCCACCGTGAGAATGCTGAAGAAGCGCATTACAACACCTGACGGGAGCCGATATCGTCCGTAGTGTGATTTATGTGATTCACTTTCTGTTCTAACATCAAACGATCGTAACGTAATTAAGTAATTATAATTAAATTAAATATAAATAAATTCGGTTTTTGAGTTCTTAATTAGTGCATATACGTTATCTAATAATACTTACACGTGTTATTATTTAAACAACATTATAACGGTGAATTAATGTAATTAATTAATTAATTTTTATATACTATTTATTTACGTGCCTTGATAAAATTTATAAATGATTTTTCTTTTAATTATTGTATATAAATACCCAATACCTTATAGAAAGTCTGGACACGTTTATTAAATTGAACAATATCATGTTACAGAAACTTTCAGAACAAAAGAAATCAACTCCCGCAACATGGACCCATTAAATTGAAACTCTGACTTCAAAACTACAGCTGCATTGGATTGCTAAGACTTCTCTTTAAAGTTATCTAGGGTCACGACATTTCAACTTGCTGGAAACACTTGTCTCTACCTCTCGTACCTATTGGGTTACGTTATTGAATCACACTAATATCGTTAGTATAAATGTGAATGTAGGTATGTCTTTCGTTATACACAAGGTGTCCCAGTAGTCCCCGTAAAGCCGGAAGTTGGTAATAGGCCAAATTATAATAACTACCAGAAAAATGCAAAAAGAGAAAAACAAAGAAACTTCTGGTTAGTAACTAAATTGTGTGTTTGGTACATACCGTAACCAAAGATGTATACAGTTTCTATGTATGTTTGTTTTAGTAGCTAATGTGTGGCTAATCGCATCGCTTTTCGAGTGTAGCTTTGGGGTAAGCAATAAAATATTAAGGAGTAAACTATCTTAGTTAGGGCAGCAAAGCAACACCAATATGTTAACAACATTACTTTGCTGGGACTGTTTATGTAGATTATTCACCGTTATTAAATTTATTGCTAGGACAAAGCCTGACCACGGTAACAATGGTTCAAAAAAGTAAATAGTTCTTATAGTAAGGAACAATATGTAGGTATAGGAACAAAATTATTTTTATTATAATTTCTTGCTAGAGCCAACTAGAAGAAAATAAACTAAAACTACCTATATTTGGCAAAAAAGGTTTAGTAACGATAAGAAAGGCACAATATTGTTTAGTATTATTATTTTAAGGAATAGTAGGTATAGGAACAAAATTCATTTGATGCTACAGCAAAACCAAAATAGGTTTAACTAAAAATACTTTGATATAGTAACAAAGGTTTAGTTCAAATAACAAAGCACAATCTACTAATAGCTACAGGTATTAAATAAAATGATGGTGGAGCTAAACAAGAGATGAACAACTCAAAACACTTTGTTAGAGTATAAAAACTCTGATAAGGCAAATTTGTGTTGTAAAAAGTAGAAAATTGTTCCATTGACAATAATGTAATGTTATTACAACAAAATAATAAATTTTTCCATTGACAATTTCAAATTCTTGTAGCATTTATACACGCTTTTTTCGAAAAATCGTTAAGACTGACAACTCCATGTTAGACATTAATGCGTTGTTGTGCAGACATGGTGTGCTGTAAAATTTCATTAATGTGCCCAATAATATAATTCTTTGTGTAGTACCTAGTAAACTCTCTGGTTATTGCCACTAATGCAGCTAAATATTTACATTATCTGATGCCAGATTCCGTCTCAGTTAAAGTGACAAGGGCGAAGACGTTATTGTATTGTTTAATAATACTGCTAATGAAAATTCATAATTTCATTTAGTTGGTTGCAGTATTAGTAGTAAAACAATATCTTGCTATCTAATAGTCCTGCTATCTTATTTTGACTTCAGTACCAACAAAACCTAAACCTAAAACAATTTTAGTATGAACTTGTAAACTACAGCATTAAATTGCCTTTGCTGTTATCAAGGCAACAGTAGTTAAACTACTCGGGCTATAGCTTAATAAAGCTGTTGAAAATCTAAATGACTGCAAGTGCTTTATAGCTTTTTATCGAGCTCGATGTTGACATCATAAAATGGTTAAAGAGTTTCGCTGTAAATAGACTCACGGGCATTTCATTTAAACTCCGTTTTATGCCTTACTAAAATAGATATTTTTAGGTAATCGTTTAAGCCATGTGGAGTTATAAATCTACTTAAAAATTGACACAAAAACGAACAAAAAAGAAACGTATAACTACACACACGTTAGCAGTTCTTGTGTCACAAAGGATGAAGAAAAGAATAGTTAACAGAATTTAGAAGGAGAAATTGACAGAATTTGCCATATTTATATAGAATTGATATAGAAAGCGCTCACCATCCAAAGTTTTCAAATATATGGAACTAGTAACGTAATATTCTTGGGTGAAGGCACAGTTATTGTTTAATATTAGGAACCTCTAGAAACACGCTTAAAATCAGGTGGCCCTCGTGTTTCTAGAGGTTCCTAATCATCTCAGCCGTAGATACTATACTTTTATATATAGACTTTTTTACTAGACTTTTATATATGTTCATTAAAATTCGACTAAAAGTAAGTATATGTAGTGATTATATTTTTTTATAATTGTTATTTAATTTGCTAAGTATATCACAGGAATTTATAGTTTATAAATGGTTTTCATTTAAAGTTATTTGTTTTGAATTTCGATCAAAGGTTTATTATATTATATTTAATGTATACGATATGAATGGTATATAACAAGTTGTTATTTTTTATGTCTTTATATATTTTAATAATCGAACATATATTACTTACCCAATAATTGTTAGTAGAATAAAGATTTGAAAAATACCCTTTTCGGTAATCCTGAAATACTTTACAAGCTTTATCAATTTTTTATTCGTCGTCACTATACAATACCTATAATAATTAACTTAATATCTTACTTATCCAATTATTTAAAATTAATATCAATATACTATACAAGGATGTGACATTGTTCACATCATCAATATCAACGTAGTACCGATTCTTATTAAGGCTTTAAACAACTAATAAAACTGTAATTCAGTTTTCACAAATAAAAGCTCGTCGCGGAAATGCCGACGGTACCGTCCGATGCAATATCCGCAGTCGTAGTCTTGAAAAAAATTCTTGGATCGAATATTTCTTTACGTCTTTTATCTATCTTTGTTTGTATTTGGATTTTGTAGTCATTTACTAAAAATCTTTGTGATAGGTACTTTACCAGTAACTATTTTTTTTCTATTTATTATTGCGCTATTTTTGACACTTACCTAAAACATATTGTGATTAATTACATACGTATTTGGATGATTGTTTTAGAAATCTGACCTGTTTTTCGCTACGCGTTGCTTAACAACGCCATAATATATTATCAACTAACTTTTAGCATTTCAAAGTGTTATACCATCCCTCAATACTATTACTACGCTTTGATGTATCGATGCCATCGATTTTCATCTCGATATAGTAACTGACTTTTGCACGTTAGTTAGGACCATTTGCAACTGCCCGCCTGGCTACCACCTTCAGGTAGACGAGCTGTTGAGAGACATCTTTTCTATGTTTATCATCCTCGACTACATCAGCACTTACCAACAGGTGATGTAGTGGTTAAAGGCTGTCCTAATATTCGCCCCGCATCTCCTTCGTAATAATTATAATGTCATTAAAGTACATGAAAGCATTTTTTACTATCACTATTTATTTATAACACTTTTAATTAAAGAAAATCGATATACTTAGTTGGACTCAAGACTGAACTGTCTGAAATTTCTGGCAACCCTAACTTCTCTCTGTCTATCTGTTTCAAGAATAACCTGCCGTCCGATTCTCTAAAACCAAACATCGTTGCAACTTTGACAACATCCATGAAAGAAATGACAAGATGACAAGAAACGCTGGAAAAACAACCTTATAAACAAGGGCGATATCTCATAAAGTATTTGACATGGGTGAGCTCGTCGACGAGCGCATCGACGAATCATTAGAGAACCGTGTGCATATAACATGTCATCTCAAATGTCCAGTCATATTTTTATAACCAGAACACTGCAAATAAATATACTTATTACTTATAACATAAAAAATTGTAGTTAATTTATAGAACAGGGTGAAAATATGAAAAATGACTACTGGTTCTAAACTTAGACTCCTTTATCGATATTTAAAAAAAAGAAACAATCAGGACACAATTTTTTTTTAGGGAGACCTAAGTTTCCTAGTAAATTGGACATTCTCCTTTCATGAAAATCGTTGAAGACGTTTCCGAGATTCAGAATATATATGCATATATACAAGAATTACTCATTTAGAGGTATTAAATAGATACATTATGTGTGAACAAACATAAACACTCACTCGCTCACTTATACAAACAAACCAGTGTTAAATATACCGAAATCATTAGATCTGCAACTCGAATTGTTTTTGATCGAGACATATACAGGTTGTTTGGTAGAGGGACCGACAAACCAAATGAGCGTGTTTGGGGGCCCACTTGGAGAATACAAGTTGGCCTAAAAAAATCCCCGACCCCCCAATATGTTTTAAATTTGTTTTTGTGATTTTTCCCTTTTCTCCGAAATTGTACCTATTTACCACCATAACATTTGTAAAATTTGTAAAAACTAAAAACATTCGGTCTAAAACATACTTTACAAATGTTATGGTGGTAAATAGGTACAATATTGGAGAAAACGAGAATATTCACAAAAAAAGTAAAAAAATAATTGGGGTGTAGGGGATTTTTTTTTGGCCAACTTGTATTCTCCAAGTGGTCCCCCGAACACGCTCATTTGGTTTGTCGGTCCCTCTACCAAACACCCTAAATATCCTAAAATACAGTGAATGAATTGACTGTCCGCGCTTCTTCTAAGATAAGATAAGATAAGATAAGATCTAAGATATTGTAGATGCCATTAATGATGTTTTAGAAAATAGCAACAGCTAGGTGCTTATGGATTTCATACAGGATTTTCCTCATTCTTCCCCAAGTGTTTTTTAGAATGGAAAAATCTTAGAATATGAAATACGAGTATGTATGTAAATATCATACAATGAAAAAGAAATATTTGACATACAAACATTATGTTAACATCAACTAACATCAACAAAAAAAAAATTATTATGTTAACATCACACATTTTTATTACATGTTTTACCTGCCCAATTCCAGTGTTATATCAAAATTATGGTTTACATTTACATAAAAATGTTTAATGGTCAGATACTGCTGTACTAACCAAGCATAAAATGGCCGGTCACACAACACATCAAGAGACAATAACTTTGATTTACATCCATGTACCTGTCTACATCAATTTCATTTTATTGTTTAGTGTACTTTGGCGTAGTACTTCTAGATCTAAACTCTTAATGGATCTACTGATTGTCATTGAACGATATTTAACTTTAATATGGTATGGATGTAGCAGTTTACTTTTAAATTGCAACATAAATCCTACAACTAACAAACTATTGTGACTGTTAGAAATACAGTTTAAGAGTTTTGTAGACTACAAGTAACATTTCCAGGATTGTCTGCCCGTCTGTCTGACCATCTGATCGCCTAACCATCTCTTAATCTAACAATTTATCATATATTTCATATCTTCAACTCTACTTACAAATTCTACATTTTACATATGTAAGTACAGAAAAGGGTCAACTAGTAAAAAATTAATTTCATTATTCTCTTAGATGAAAGTAGTACATTGTACACCGAGGGAAGAAAATGATCTATTTCTGTTCGATAGTATAGCTTAAAAGAAACTCAAGAACTTTCTCCCGAGTGATACATAGAGCCTTATGCTACACCCACGAGGAGAATAATGTAGTTTCCTTCATTAGTAAATCACTGTCGGAGCATCTTGTAAGAAATCATCATAGATATCTTGACTTCTTAAACTGTATTTTTATTTCTGGTGGCGTCATCATTATAAAATTGACCATTTCACTATCAGATGCCACTTTGGAAAATTATTTAGAATAATTAAAAGTGCACCGATAAATTATCAATATTTTAGTAAAAAACTAAATTTTACATAACCATTTGGTGCCCTAGTTTTTTTTTTCATAGTGCTGAAAAAGGTTGCTTCCTGTCATTGACAAGAGAATACAAAAAATCCTCCTCTTTTTCTAATTATTTGATAACTTCTTGAGATTTTACGTTTGTATTTTTTTTATGTTCGCTCGAAAGAACGCTTGCAGAGCCGGAATGGATTTTCATACATTTCGGCCCCGCTACGGAGGACAGGAATGATATTCCATATATATTTATTTATAAGGGAGAAATGATGAACTTTGTAAACCGTTTATTAACGAGCAATGATCCTTTCTGAGCGGGTGTGGTACAAACATATTAATTTAGAAATTCAAACTAAGAGCACTTTGGTCTGTTATTAAAATAGTTTCTATTTAATTTTGTAACTTTCCCTCATCTAATGCACCTCCGGTTTTTACCATCTCATCTCAACTTTTCTGGAATGTTTTCATTTCAATACCATTAAACTACCAGTAAACTACGTAATATTCATAAAATGTGGACTACTAAAGTATGCAATAAAGATGGTGTTTTAATAAGAAAAGAATGAGCTAGTGAGATGAGAGTCGTCCCTACATGACTTATAGTGATTTGGTCCTGTTATGATCCGAAAAAACATGAGCGTTTTTTGGGACTAAGCTCCTCGGGATAGGATCAACGAGATACATAAGTATTTTTATAATATATGTTTTTTTCGATCATCAGGCGTACTTCTTTAGAAAGGCTGCTTATTAACCGACTTCAAAAAAGAGGCGTGTTCGTGTATGTATTTTTTTATGTGTATGTTAATCAATTTCTCCCCCATTTGTAAACCGATTCTTAAAATAATTTTTAGTGTGGTAGAGTATACTTCCGAGGTGGTCCCATATAAATTTCATCGAATTCGATCAAGTAGTTTTCGAGATACACCCCAATAACTGAAAATTGTTACTCCTATTTTGATGGCATAATCATTGACGGTGTATGTCAATCGATTCCGTAAGTAGCAAAAGTAAAAGTAAAAATGATTAAATTAAACTTTACCTAAAAAATTTGCCTCGAGCTCACCGGCGAGCTCGAGGCAAAAATTAAGTCTTGGTTAGATTATCTATAGTCATAGATTAAAAATTAATAGGGCCCACTTTCAACGGTACACTTATGTATCGGGGCGATTCTCTCCTACTCCCCTCTCTCCTGGCGACGGCCCAAGCCGAGGTCCGTACCCTAGTGGTGCCCTTGAGCAAGTCGCCTACTCCTCTCCTTGCGGCGAAGCGTCTTCAACGCTCGCCTTTGTGCGCCCTCTGCGCCCGCATCTGGCTGAGTGTCATCTGCGCTCGCCACCCGTCCGGTGACGCTGTAAATGCCGGTAGAGTCAAACAGCATAAGTCCGTTCTAAAAAAAAAGTTGTTCTCGCACTGTCGGTCTAGCGCTCGACGAGTCAACATCTCCGAGGATGTCTCGTGTAGAGGCGAAACACGTGTCGAATCGTTTTTGGTCTATTTGGGTTTTCTTGAGTGTTTTTTTTTTTGTATTCTTCCTATTAGCAGTTTATGCGGGCGGGAGGGTGGTGCACACCCCTAAATAATTTATTTCCATTGCCAAAACTATCGTTTTTTTTTTCAGCAGAAGTGTCACAAAATAATTTTTAATATCGTTTTTTGGTAATGGATTTCCGCAAAGTAACGCCTGAATCAATAAATTATCTGATATTTAAAAACACTTTTGATAACTATTTAAAAAGGAAAATTATACTCTGTCTGAAAAATCTTGCAATTTGTATGCATATACGATATAGATACAGCCGCCTGCAATAAGATTTAAATACATTTCAAAGTATTCATAAGCGATCCATGGAGCCAACAATTAAGACAAGTCGCCACAGTAGAGCCAGCGAATACACATTTTATAAATCAATACACAGTAATTGAGACTATTATAATGTTTGTATAGGACGCCTATTTAATTTGTTATAGACTATTCAATCGCGGCTATTCATTGAGCCAATCCACTAAGCGGAAACTTTGAGCTAATTGAATTGCTTGGGTATTAATTTATCTAGGACCTAGATTTTCTATATTTACATAATCCCAATAAAACATCGGCATTATAGATTATCTTATTACCTCGTATATATTAAATATTCTGAAAACTCGAATGCAAATAGATTATCTATACTATATATAATAATACTAATACACTAATAATATAATATTACCGCAGGAGCGGTTTTGTGGCGAGCCATCGGTGAGTGGCGACACTGATTCTCCCTGGAGCTAAATGAGACCACTGACCCACACCTTGACTTAATTGGCCGTCTGGGGGTGGAGACGCAAGAGCAAGTAACAAAAAGATCCAAGGGTGGAAGTGTTAAAGGGTATAACGCCAGTGGTAGCGCTCTAGTGTAACCGCAGTACACCTTTCGACACCCTTTAGCCATCCACACCAACGTTGCCCCTTTTGTTACCATTGATGGTAGCCTTATGGGGGGCCATTTAGTGTGTGGCAAGTCACCACCTGCTTAAACATTTTAAAATGAGACTGAAATTGGCAGGTGCCGTAGTCTCGTCCGTAGTCTCATATCTCCCTTATCATTTATAAGTTTATTACAATAGCCTCACAATTTTATCCATTTTTGTAATAGATAATTAAAAGTTGGCTATAGCCCCACTTATGCCTTAAAAAGGACCGGATATATAATCTGTGAATAAAATGAATATAGAGTAATAATATAAAGAATAAAGATTTGTATTTTTTAAGTAACGAATAAACATAAAAACTACCAAACCGATTTTACTGCCGACTGTGATTCACCAAATCAAAGAAGTTGTGCTACTCCGGTGTGCCACTTCCGCTTTTTCTTTAGATTCATATTGAAGAGTTTGTGTTTATAGTTTAAGCATGATTTTGTTTCAGTTTTCAGGGATTAAAACGTTGAAACGAAGAAACTGAAAAGGGTTTGGAAAAAAATCCAGGCATTTTTTTATCTATTATTGAAGGGTTAAATAGGCTGTCCTCGCTCGGAAATAGCATTACATCATGCTTAACTTGAATACCTTGACGTTTCAGCCATTTTATTTTAATTTTTACTTATCGCCATGCGCAGATTTCTTAGTATTTTTTATATATCTTTCACAATATTTAGACCCAATATGTATTTACCAAATTACCATCTTAATTTGTTCGGATTATAATTGCTGCCAAACTTTCCAACCATTTTGTTAAGGACTTTTTATTTTCACTCTTTCTTACTCGTACTTAGGAAGTATCAGATAGGTGAGACCCAACCATTTTGTTATAACGGACATTAATTTTTACTTTTACTAAATGTCTTGGTGGATGTGATTTGGCCACCAAGAACATTCGATTTGACCCTTGTACACTTTTCTTGTGGGTTTTCTTGATGTTCCAGGTCTATGCATATAAGCCACAATCGAACGATGCCGATGATGATGAACATAACACAGGTCGTCGTCCAAATTCAGCCGGATTTAAGCGGAAGAGTCATTGAATAATCAACCATTCGGATCCGTGACACCGTAAAAAGCTTAGGAGGACATTGTAATAGTGTCATATTTCACATTTAATGGCAAATTCTGGCCTTTCAAACATAAAAATACTAATACTGTGTGTCATGGACACAGTTTGTTGAATAATGTTTTAGTTACGTATTAGAAACAACAAAATCGAAACATCGAATAGGTGTAAATGAAATGAGGTGGTACGAGTTTTAAGATTTTTGTGCGATAAAGAAGAGACTGGTAAAACAATGTATTGAGTATGTAAACGTAACTGTGTAATTTGTTTTTTTCTTGAAACTTGTTCCAGACCACCAGCTGTCTACTGATAGTGCAAAAGGGCATTTTTAAATTTATATTCCCAGCCATGTACTGATACTGGTACTGCCGAGATAATTTAGAATCTGCTTACATTGCTGTTACTCACTGCACTACCAAATATCATTTCATACATATTCAACTCGGTTGATTTTTGTTGTATGGTCGTCATGGAGCATCGTGCTAAACGGACGTAAAATTACTCATTATTGAATAAAATAAACATGTTTTTGCTACGATTTGAAATGTCATTCTCGTGTCACGGATTTTAGTTTTAACAGAATAACATCTGTCATAGTTTAGAGAATATTAGATTTTAACTCTCTAGTTTAGTTTGGTGTTCTGAACAAGCATATTGCTACCATCATTAATATAAACAAAGATGCAGAGACCGGTCTGCTCGGAATTCTAATGGATACCTAATTTGGTTTTGTTTATCTCTATGTTTTTTTTTTTCTTTTTACATATATGTTAGGTTTAGTCTATGTTCCCTCCTTGTATGCAAAGATGTAAATTTAAATAGTTGTGTAATTAGTTAACTTATGTAAATGTAAATAATGACATGGGCCCTGGAGTCTGTGGATAGAAATATTAAAGTAATAAAATAAAATTATAAGCAAAGAAGTTTCTGTTAATTGAGTCATCGCCATTATCAGTTCCGCCACAGAGCTCTGTATTCGGCTCTCTGCATCTAGTCTCTACACCTGGTCGCAGGGCATCCTACGCTACGTTTTTCGGCGCGACACAAGAAATCCTAATATGTCTGTATGAGTGTGTATGTTACTTATTCTTTTAAAAATGCTTGCGCACTCTTGCTTCGCTTGAAAATATCTAGCACTGCGGTGGTACCAACCAAGACTGCCGTGCAAAAGAGTCTTACCGCCTAGTAAATCAAGTTTCTTAGCCTTTTACGGTTCGCATGGATAGCAGAAGGATTATTCTCTCTCTGTCTCCGAACTCCATCCCCTCACGGAGCAAAAAGGTATACAGGGTAAGTGAAAATGCTGCAGAACCGTAACAATTATAAGTCAACAATACGTTGCTCACAATAGAGCTCGGCGACTGCGGTTGCTGCGTATCAAGTAGGGATGGGAAAATTGCAATTCTTCATTTTATTTATAAAGTGATGAGTACATGAAATACAGTCGTATTTATTTCCCCAATAGTCATTGGGGATAGGGGAAGACAGTACATATGACAAAGGAAGACGCCCACGTAACTAACGAGTTAGTTTATCTTTTTTTTGTTTTCTGATATAGTATCAGCACTTTAGGCAACAAGAGCGCTGATTATAAATTTTAATACTTGTTTTTTTTATAGTATTACCTTTAAAGCACTAACGCCTGCTTTAGCGATCTCATCTCAAACATTAAAATTTATAGAGAGAAAAATTCCATTCTCGGACGGGAATCGAAACCCGTAAAAGTAATACTATAAAAATTACAAGGGCTGCGATGTCAATACGAAAGTTTAAATATTTCTAAATAATGCTTCTTTCAGTTGGATGGTACTGTTAAACTGTCCTATAGATGTCGCTCCGTCCCCGCAACACGGTTAGTCAAACAGAGAATTAAAATTTGATGCTCGGGCCAGAACCTCGGTGGCCTAGTTGGTCAATGGCGTCTGACACGGAGAGTCAGAAGACGCGGGTTCGAACCCGTCCGAGGATGGAATGGATCTATAAATTTCAATGTTTCATACTTGTTGTTTAGAATGCCTTGACGACTAGCAAGTCTTGGCTAGCCCCCAAGGCAATGTAAACGATGACAATGAAACGCGTTTCATTGTCATATGTTATGCTCAAGTAAATAGATGAACATTATCATCAAAATTGTGTATCTGTACGCTGTCATAGGCAATATATACATAGGAGGAATGTATATATAGGATCCGAATACACGACACTGAGCCAGTTTTTCGGCTCTTTCAGTAACTGCCAGCTTGCGCAGATCTTCTTTTCCATCTGCTTGAAGGCCTTTTAAAACTACGCTTGCGCTTGCTACATTGTGATGGATGATGATGAAAAGTATCCTATATAAAATTATATACTTCAGTATATAATTTATCTGATTTTCAAATTCCATTACGATTCCGTTCGCTGTTTGGGCTTGAATTTATAAACAAACTTAGCAACGCATTTATATAGTATTAGTTAGGCAAGGATTATATCAGTTTATATAGATGCAATGGAATTTTAATATTTGCGAATTATTTTGCCGTATTTCATTCTATCGCACCTGTTTACCCCATCGCTATCGAGCACCAACTTTAATTATGTTCAAACGCATTGTTGTGAACTTAACTTCTATGAAACAGTAATGAGATTGTATGTGTTCAGAGCACGGTTTTATTGTTTTATATTTTAATGATAGCTTTATTTGAGTATTTTGTATTAAATTTTCTTGCATCTTATGCAGTGATTTGTTATTGTTTTCCGTCTCCAGTAGCTCAGTTGGTAGTAACTGTGCGTTGAAAGCGCAGGGTCCCTGGCCAGGGCAAATATTTGTGTGACGTGCAAAAAGGTTTGTTCTTAGGTTTTGATTACAGTGTAGCAGAGTGCAGTGGTATACAACGCAAAACTTAAGCTAAGTTCTGGACGTCGCTGCAAATGTCATGGGTAGTTGTGATTTTTACCATCAGACGCACGACCTGCTATTCTTGTCAATTGATAGTATAAAACAGTTTTCAAAAATCAGAAATATTTTTCATTAAATAAATAAAATATTGTAAATAAACCTAACCACCAAAAAAACTATAAAATCATAGGACAAAAGTAATCTTTTAAAACAAATTTTAACTAAACACAAACACTATAAAATATAATTGAAACGGTCTGCAGTTTCAGTGGACTTCTTTGATATAATGGTATATCAAAGTGACTCCCTCTCGCCTGATGGAAATCGAAGATGGAATCATGCGATGACTATTATTGCATCCGTAAACTGCACTAATCGACGCTCCTATGATGGCCTAAGAGATGCCTATTGGCGCCCCACTTGAAAGACCCGTGATCATACTTGCAAGGAAATACTTATGCCGGCAGAGCATTCCACAATTTACTTACACGACTGAGGTACGAACCGCCAAACTTTTTGGTTCGTGGTTAGAAATTTTGGAATAGTATATGAATGCAATGCTTGAACGCACCAAGTAGCTCCGGATCGTAATGACGAGGAAGGAATAAGATTACAGAGATCTTCAGAATATTCGCCATGAAACAAACAAAAGAAAACGCTTAGAGAAGGTATATTTCGTATAGTATAGAAGTTCTACGTAAGTACTATTGTTTGTAAAGGTTCTAGATGTAAAGTGACTTCAGTGTCTCCAATAATATGGACAGAACGACGTTTATCTTATACACAATAACCATGTAGGTACAATCAAATCAATAGGTCAAAGGTTAACTTACTTCAACGGCGCTAGTACCGACGATTTGCAGGAAACTCACCGCGGACCCTGATTCTCCCTGGGGCTAAATGAGACCCCTGACCCCGCTTGCCTTGATTGGCCGTCTGGGGGTGGAGACGCAAGAACAAGTAACAAAAAGCTCCAAGGGTGGAAGTGTTAAAGGCCATAACGCCGGTAGTAGCGCTCTGGTGAAACCGCAGCACACCTCTTGACACCCTTTAGCCATCCACACCAACGTTGCCCCTTTTGTCACCATTGATGGTGGCCTTTATGGGGGGCCCGTTTAGTGCGTGGCAAGTCTACCACCTGCCTAACTATTTTAGGATGAGACTGAAATTGGCAGGTGCCGTAGTCTCGTCCATAGCCCACTATCTCCCATACCACAAATAAGTACATATCAATAGCCATGCCATTTTACCCACTTTTTTAATAGATATACCATGTAACTATCCATCCAAAATGTTTCTGTTTTTATACTACATTGTATTTTTATACTAAACGGGCCTCTAAGTGTTGGCTACAGCCCCACTTATGCCTATGTAAAAGGCCGGGTAAAACCCGTAAAATTGTTTTAATAATAATAATAGGAAAGGACGGAAACAAGGAACACGAGAAAACGTTCTTGCCGCGTACAACCGCTCAGTTGTTTGTAGCTGTTCCAAAGCGCCGATATGAAAATTTGTGTTTCGAAGTCCAAGGTACCACTGTGGTCTGTACACACAACCAAGATAAACAGTATTTCTATTCAACTTACATTGACAATTTACAACAACAAATTCATATCAATATTCAATATTCCGCGTACAAAAAACAATTTTCATTATGACAGACCAAGCGCGCCATTCCAAATCATGCACAAAAGTGATGTTAATTTTCTATGACATACGTGTCACAGCCTGTGCACGCGCAGCGCTGTACCGCCACAGCCTAATGAAGATCGGTTTGAAACATTCAGCTATTGCAAAAATTATGGCCGCAAGGCCCCGGATGAACGTGAGACCTATTATTTGTGCATATAGCATGAGACAGCATTTTAGTTGCGTTTTGATGATAATTAATGGGTGCAGAAAGCGTTTGATGGTAAGCTCCATCTATAAATATGTTCTGCGGCACACTGCCTTTTGGCTTAAACTTAAAAAACTTATAGGCTACCGATTCTAGGTAAAACATCTAGATAAAACTTGAGTGTCACCGACCAGGACGGACTCTAGCATAAGATACGGGCTTCTATTTTTTGTATATTCTTCTTACTTACGATTTCCACTACGATGGTGGAGTGCATATATTTTTTTCGCAACGGACACGGTATCGTCTTTCAACTGATTTCATTCAATTAATCTCGCTGCAAAACATTTATCTTGCCGAGTAAAAGGCAGTTTTTTTTTATATCTGACACGATCTACGTCTAATTTGTGATGAGGATAAACGACCTTTAATATTTCATCCAAGTATTGGATTTTTATCTTATGTATTTTGTAAAAGCGTTACGTTACGATCCAAGGTGCGTTGAAATTTAACGCCTTAAGTTTCTTCATAAACAGTTTTATCACCTATTTATATAGAATATTTTTTAAACAAATTTCATTAAACTGAACATGTAATTTTAAAATGAAACTGAAGCAGTATGGCTAAAAATTAAATAATTTAATTATAAAACTAATTAATTATTTCAATAATCATCAAACAGAAAAAAATTATGCATAAATATTGTTTCGGTACTGTCCAACATTATAAAGTTCTGTAGATACATTGATCGTTTTTTTTTTCAATATTTTTTTATAGACAATTCCCAACATGTACCCGCGTTGTCGAAGTGGTGCACTACTCGGGTGACATAACCGATCTTCACTCCATCCCCCATCATAGTGACAAGGAGGACCCCTTCGCAGCCGTTACTTTTGCAGCTTTAACGTTGTCCCAAGGAAACCCCGATAATGTTAACTTGGTAACAGGTACTGGTGGCAGACTCGACCAAGAATGCGATCCCATCACACTGTAGGCTCCAGCCGAGGTCTTTGAAGCCTTGGTCGAGGTCGATGTAGCTCATTCATGAGTCATGATTGTAGCCCCAGGTACAAGGTACAAGCAGCTAGGAGTCTACGCCGCGGCCTCGGTCGTGGTGTCCTCGATCGCGGTGTAGACTTCGGTCAAGGCGAGGTATTTATACTTCAGTTTCAGCCAACGTACAGGCGGTCGCGGTGTAGGTTTCGACCGATGTAATAGCTACAGGCGAGGTATTTCTGGTGATGATCATGTTTTCCCTGTATACTCCTAAAGAATTACGTCTTGGTTAGATTATTTCCTACTCATAGAGTTAATATTCACAAGGAACACTTTCAACGGTACACTCAGGTGCCAGGGCAACTTTCTTTGACTCCCTTTTATCTTGGTGACGGCTCAAGTTGAGGTCCGTACCTTAATAGTGTTGCTATATAGCAACACAAATTAAATATTTAATAGAAATATAGTCTGCAGCAGTTCAATCAAAATCAAAATCAAAAATTATTTATTTGTTCAAGGCAATGTGACAAAAATTATATAAATGAAATACCTGGTTCCTAAACTAGGCTCATAAAGGCCTGTGTAATAGGATCCAAGCCTCTCTCGTCGGTGAACCGATAAATCATTGCCATTAAATTCTATACACTTATACAATAAAAATTAAAATCAACATTAAAATTAAATTTAAAATAAAAAGAAAATTAAAATTAGTATAAAAAATAAAAATATAATTAAATGTAGAATTCAGATTAGAACTAATATTAACATTTAAATTCAAATAAAAATCAGATTAAAAATAAGATCAAAATCACAATCAAAATCAAATATTAACAAACATTGCATTCCAATAAAAGTAATATTAGACACCAAAATCTTAAAATCATAATAATAACAAATTGCGCTGACTGTGCACATATATTTCCTCTGTAGCATTGTCTATAATAGATTTTTAATCTAGGTTTATAAATATAATACAATAATATATAATACTAGCTGCGCCCCGCGGTTTCACCCGCGTGGTGATGGATGATGATGATGATGATGATGAAAAGTATCCTATGTGTTAATCCAGCGCCTCATCTACCCCCATACCAAATTTCATCAACATTAGCCCCCCCGTTTGTGCGTGAAAGAGTAACAAACATCCATACATCCATACATACAAACTTTCACGTTTATAATATTAATAGGATAGGATAATCACTTGGTCACACAAGGCCTTGTAAATTGTCTTAATCATAATTGGTATGTAAAATATTTCCATTGTATAACATATTAAAACTTATGAACTTGTGCTTAGTGTCATCTAACGTTAATTGAATACAATTTTATAATTTTGGAATGGAGTGAATCGCAACTGCAGCTTGTAACAATTGTTCGTGTTACAAAACACGTTCATATTATCGGTACTGACGCGCGTGCCTGTTACGGTCACGGAATAATGATCGATAATAAATGTTACAAATGTGGACGCAGCTTTAGAGTTTGGCAACTGTAGTGAGTATTACACATTATAATAATATAAACATAACGGCGAGCGAGCGAACCCAGACGATCTCCACCGAAATCACCCGAGCCAAGGCGCACCTAAGGCGGCAACTAAGAGATGAGGCGCGCAGTGCGCGATGCGATCTCCATGCGTGAACACTCCCTGAAGTGGAAGGTCTTATAAGTTTAAAACGTCGTCGGACTTAAACCGACATAAAACCAAGTGAGTGCAGCCAGTATGTTTATATTGTTATAAGATAATTTATTTAAACTAAATCATAACAATATAATTTACATTACCTTACAATAAGCCAATATTGACATTTAACACAAAAAAAAATTACATAGACCCTTACCAGACACTGATCAAACCTTAGTGTCTGACTGGGACGGCCTTATAATATTTGTCTAAAATTTAATGAACAATTGCTAGACAAACATGGCATATAGCAACCCTAATACATAGGTTGCGTTTGGCAGCCCTGACTTTGATTAAGGTCTAATCATTTGTCAAAATATTGTGAGAAACTTTGAGGTGAGACTTTTCAAGTTATGTATAGGATTCGGCTCAGTCTAAGTTGGGTAGGTTGGTAGTTGGACTTAATATATTTGACCTAGCTGAAAGAATATACAAGCTAACGATGTGGCATTGAGAAGACTGTAAAAAAACACATACATACTACAGTAGACGACTTTTTGAATGGAGATCACATTTAGGCAAGTGAAGACTGAGACGTCACACGGCCACGTGGTAAGACGACATGCTAAAGAGTAGCTGACAATAACTGGAGTAGAGAGTAACAGTTGAAGACTGAAATATTTTTTATTGATCAGATTTATTATGCACCAGTAGATGATTGTTAAGACTTCTGGAGAAGTATTTATTATTTGGAATATTGGATAGGGTTAACGCTTTTTAACAGTAATAAATAAGAAAAACACTTTTTTCAGTAATAACTTTAAAACCAGACTGCATACGTGGTTAATGAACAATTTTTTTACAGCATAAATGAATATCGGAGTTTGTAATTTATGCTTATTCTTATTCGTTTTTGGGGCGATGAGCCCTGCACTAACGTCCCGCTTGGGATGTTTTGTGCATTCCCCCCTGTCAGAATTTACTCAAGCTTGCCTAACTCCTTCACATAGCGGAGTATGGCCTTGGGTCGCTGGCACAACTGCTCCAGTGTTGTTTGAGGTGTTGTATGTACAACTGTCGATGATGCTAGTGATGCTTCATGCGGTCAGGAGTGGACCTCCAGTAATCCAGTTTTTGCTCTAATTTCGTCCGTAGCACTACACAGTGCAGCAACACATGTTCTACAGTCTCGCCCTCCTGCAGACAGCCTCTAGGTACAAAGAGGGCCGCCCGTTACTCCAATCTTGTGTGACTGGTAATTTAGATTACAGTGACCAGTGATAACGCTCACCATTAGGCGAAGATCCTGCCATTGTAATCGTAGTAATATGTTCGTAGATTTTTTTTTTAGGATTGGAAACATGGATTTTGCATGTTACAGTCCTTAATTCCTGTCATCCCAACAGTTTTTGTGTTTTCTTTCGGTGTAGCGACTCAGGAGATTCCGCATTTCCATTGCTGATGGTCTGCAGAGTCCCATTTCCTCAATACTTCCCTGCTTTTTGGCTCTTTCTTTAGCTAGTATATCTGCCCTTCTATTACCAGAACAAAGGCCATGTCCCTTTGTCCATGATAAAATTATTTTGTACTTCTCTGACAGTCCTCGGAGTACTTGGAGCATGATATTCCGTTAGGTCTCTTGACCGTGTTACCGGTCTTCTCAGTGCTGCACTGTCCGTGATGAATGCCAGTAGCTTGTCTTCCTTTTCACTTTGTGCACTTAGGCGTGATATCGCCCTAACAGCAAGTAGAAGGGCCATGGCCGCTGCTTGAAATGCCGTTGTGGTCTTGTTCAGGGCTATTGAATCAGAAATTCCAATTTCTGGTGAATTGAACCCACAACCTGTTCCCATTTTGTTTTTCGCGCCGTCAGTGTAGACATGATAGGACGGTGCTAGATCCTCCAGGCCACTGCTTTCGGTGGTCAGCTCGTACCTCTTGTTTACGAGGTGCATCACGGCTATTCTGTCGCTGCCTTTGTGTGACTCCGGGATTATTTTCGTCGCTATGTCTTAAATTCTACAGTGATTTGTGATGGACTGCGTACTTTTCCATTGATCTGTGGATTTTATTCTTAGCGCAGACGCCATTGCTTCTTGCTGTATGTGTAGATGCAGCGGTGTCAAGCCAAGGATTACATCCAAAACAGCTGGTGGGGTCGTTTTGTGCTCCCGCTTATCAGAGAGCACGCCAGTAATTTATTATTACATAATTGACTAAAATTATTTAATATACAAATACAATAATTAATATTTGTAAGCCTGATTGCATGTTTAATACATTCACATAAAAATGTTAAATAATAACATCTAAAAGTGCAAATGTATATTGTAAATGTGTACGGTATTGTACTTTTACCGAATGATATTGACAAATGGTAACGGCTAACTCAGCTTGTGTCAGCACACAGACCTAAATTTCTCTTTTACAATGTACTTTATGTCCCTATCAAATAACATTTTGAAATTACTTTCAGAAAACGACCGAAACTCTAGAATAAACTCAAGGAGCGACAATTTTTGGACTAATTAGTTAATTTAGGTACATTGTAATATTCAGGGTGTTGTATTAACGTCCTTTAGCATGTGTGAAGGGAGCTTATTAAACTTAAGGTGGCCATATTAATAAAATTATATTTTATAAGGGTGCTAAGAATTTGACACCTTTCAGTACTTAGCTGTACTTTATTTCATGCCTGATAAGGTGAATATGCCGCAAGTAAAATTCCTGAGAGGGGTAGAATACTAGGGTGATTGGCTCGGAACAGTACAGTAGGTACACGGCCCGACAGCTTAACTATATAACTGAAGGGTTTATCAATTTATTAAAAAAAGAATTGCTACTAGAGTACGAGTAAATAAACTATGTATAAGTAATATTACTTACTGAAATGATACTAAGCAAAAACAAAAATACGCACATGTCTAATGATATCATAGAACTCTTCTTACTGTCTCAACTCTTGATGTTATTTTATAAAACATCGATCAAACCGCTCACAATAAAGGCATCTCGTCTAGATAAACTTTCGCTAAACGTGGAACAAACTCAATCTTCCCGCAGTCTCGAAGACCATGGATTTTGATTAAAAATTAATTAACGGAGTTAAAAGGCCACATTTGGTGCTTTAGAAGTTTTGAAACGATTTGAGCATTAACAATTTTATAGCCTTTAAACTGCCCTTAATTAGACTGCATTTGAATTTAGATTAGAGGTTTTGGATTGATTTGCCGGAAGATTGTGCGAGAAGTATCAACATATCCGGTGTGAACCTTAGGACTTATGAATAATTTCAACATATAAATGGATGGATAAGTTAAATACAAACATATATAATTTTGTGTTCCCCATTGAATTCCATCAAGACTAGAGTAGACTAAACTAGGTTCGGCTGGACAGGACAGTCCCCACAACTTAGAAAGTCAGTACGTCGCTTAATATTTTACACCCATGGACTTTATACGTGTGAACGCACCAAAATTACATTTTAATGACGGCAGTGGTACTCGACAACATTTTTTCTCAATGATATTTTTTTGTAAAATGAAGTGCTTAGCACAAGGATTATCATCGAGCATGCTATTTGGCTAAAATAAATGTTAAACATTGGTCAACTCATACCGATGTCTAAAGTTTATGATACTACATTTACCTTAAAGCTTTCCGGCGTAATTAATGTTCGTAACGACGTTCATTAATTAAGGTAGTCTCATCATTAATACGAGTAGATATGTATTTATCGAGACACGAACCATCAACACCTTTAAATAAGTCAGGAATTCTAGAATGCAATGGCCGGATGTACGTCACATTTCTAAAATAAAGGAAAATTGCGAGAAGATTCGGAACTTGTGATTAAATTCCAGACGCTAAATTGAATTTTAAGATTGGTGTTTAGGAAATTAACAAGTAATTGCGATCATTTATTACAATTTTACGGATTGAATTAACGGAATCAAAACGTATGTGTATTTTAACCCGTTTCTCAAATAATGAATAAGATCGTATCGTAAATCACTATACGTCAACATAACGTGTATCGATGGATGATGCAAAAGTATGGATACTATTGCCAAATAAGTATGGCAATAATATCCACTATGCTATACTAGGATACTTCCATACGGATATTAGGTTCATACTAGGTATTTATTATTTGTGCTCTTAAGATATCTCTAATCCCAAAATTTGTATATCAGTTTTCAAGAATTTAAATATGGTATCTTAGGTAGGTACAGGTAAAAGTCTGTGGTATGAACATCTAAATATTTTCTTTTTGTTACTGTCTCGAGTTCGATACAATAAATCGTAGCGACTTAGGGCTATAGCCCGCAGTGGTCGCAGCTTGAATCTTGGCATCGGACATGCCCAAAACCTAGTTCGATAACGTCGAGTTATTACGTGAGTCAAGTCGGTATTTAATTTAAATAAACAAATGCTTAATGTTATTTTAAAACTGTTTCGATTGTATCCTACGAAGAATTATTTCTTCGTAGATTGTATCTAAATCCGTAGAAATAGGAATGTGTATATTTTAAGTAAAATAAGTTTGGGGTATAATTACTCATATCCAAGAAACGAAAATGAAACAAATTTTATGAAAGTTATCTGAAACATATCTTTAAAGTAGGTAAGTACCTATTGTTGTTGACTGGCGACTAAATACGAACGTTTTAGTCGCTTTTTGCGTGATAACTCTTTATCCAAATGGAAAACGTACCTAATTAGATTTGCGCGAACATCCTTTCCAAAATTGTCGTACCTACCACAATAACCAAAACATCTCATCTAACAACATCTAGTTATGTCTTTACTGCCTTGTTAGAACAATTAGGTACTAACGTATGAATAACAATCTAGCAGTCTCGTTAGTGCCCTGTCTACAAAATCAATCATCTTCATTGTAGATCATATTATAACATTCTTTAATTATCACATAGAAATAATCGTAATAGTAAAAGTTGATTAATAATCGCACACCTCATTGGACCAGGATAACATGGATCTGAGATACTACTACGACGAGGAACAATATTGTATTTATACTATCAACTGACGAGAGTCACAAGTCGTGCAGCTAGTACGCAACACGCCTACTCATGGCATTTGTACTGCTACCTCGAGCCCAGTTATTTCTCCTAGTACCATCATACACAAAACAATATAATCTCTTCCTAAATTTTAAGTTGCACTAGAATTCTTTGTGTATGAGTTCGCCCGGGGAAGCTCTTCCACCATATTTATTTCTACCAAGAAGCAATAAAGTTCGCATTATTGTGTACTGGTTTGAAGGGTATGGGTGCCGGCAAAATTACAGGCACATGAGACTTAATAACTTTATGTTACAGGTTACGGGTGCAGTACGTCATTTGTGACGAAGTGCATTTCTTATAGTGAGCAGTTGGTTCTCATATTTTTACCGTCTCCTCATCATTTAACCTAATAAACAATACTGAATTGAAATCTGCAGCGCAAATTAGTTCGATTATAACTCTTTCAACTGTAACAAAAAGTTTGGATTCCGCAAAATATCAAACTCTAAATTAAAGAGTGCTTTACAAACCGCATTTTGGCTTCCAATAAACTCTGATTAAAATCTAATCAAGCGTGTACTCAGCTTACGAAGCGATTTTGCCAACAACCGCTTGCAATCTCCTTGCAAACATGGCTGACTAATACGTGGTTGTTATTTAGTGGTTCTACTTCCTTGTTACATTATAATATTGCATAGCGTTATATTTATACTCAAGTAGAAACAAGCGCAACGGAACATACTCGTAAAAAATAATAGTACTACGTACAACGGTGCAAGTGAGAACTCAAGTAAAATTTGAATTTGAATTTATTTCTTTATACTTATATACATACAGTAAAAACGCTTTAGATTTTCATTTAAAAAACAATTTTTACTTCGATTATTAAACAATCACTAAATATAATATTACAAAATCATACAAAAAAACTAATCTGTTAATCCCATGGTGATGGAAAGTGGCCGGACAGTCGCGCGATTCTCTAATGATTCACCGATGTCAAATCCTTTATGAGATATCGCCCTTGTACATAAGGTTGCTTTTCCAACGTTTCTTGTCATCTCTTCATTTGTTTCACGGATGTTGTCAAAGATGCAACGATGTTTGCTCTTAGAGAATCGCACGGCTGCATTGGAACGTTGGGTGGCAGTACATTTTTTGGGCATGAGATATTATATTATATTTTATATTAATATTATATTTAATTAATGTTAATATAATATATTATAATATTTTATATTTTTTATAATTTTTTTATAATGTTATTTATTAATGTTAAAAAAATTAAGTAACAAAAAAAGATAATAGTATAGCAAATTGGCAGTTGTGCTTCTTCGAAGAAGTATTAGGTATGTATCATTTATGGAATATAGAAAAAATGGTACATAGAAAATAACTTCATTATTAAGAAATTTGATGGAAAAAATATCATAAACAGAAGTCATCGGCCACCTACTTGACTGCCACCACCCATGGGCCACATGTAGGGATGCGCTAAAGTTACACTTCCTCCGATCGTAGGTGAATTAGATCCACAGACTAACGTTTAGAAGTTTAGTAGTACGATTCTAAAAGTACAATGCAGTGAGATAAATGTACTTTTTTGAAATGGAAATCAGTGAAGAGACGAGCAACCCACTCGTCAGATGTTAAGTGTCACGAATAGTAACCCAAGTAGACTAGAAAAAGTTAAGTGCTATTCAGAATATTAAAGTGCAACAGCTCAAAACCTTGCATGGCAATGCACTGCGCTCACAACCTTGAAATAAAAGGCGTTTGTACGCCTGGGGAAGTACCACACCTTTCCCAGCCATTCAACGGTGAAACAGTAGTATGAAAACATGACTGTGTTTCGTTTGCAAGGCAATGTTTCCTGTGAGGAAGAGAGAGACAGGATAAGAGATTTAACCTCATACGTTACATCATCTCAGGGTTACGGGAGCAGTTCAATGCCATGCAGAGTTTTAAACTCTTGTAGTTTGAAATTCTGAATTGGACTAAACTGTTGTGGGCACACGTTTCGCTAAATATCAAGCAAACGACTTAGCTATTTTCTTCACTTCTAAACTTCTCGCATGTGATTTTGTGGCAACTCATCATCACATTACAGAAGACCTAATGCCAAATCTATTGCTTAAAGATGTCACCAATATCCGTTTTCAATTTTTCATCTATTTTTACTTTAACCAGCCGATCCCTTTGCACAGCTTTCTGGGTCCGTCGATTAGCCGATGCTTCACAGATCATTAAGTTCTTTCGGACCGCGGCTCGGGCTACACATAGCGGTTACTAGACAGTTAGGTACATCGTGAGTTATGTGCTTAGATGTGAAGTGACCTGATATCGGTTCTTCCTGCCGTTTACTTGAGAAGGGCTCTGCATTAAGCTCGCCGGTACTGGTAGTATATAGATAAAATGAGGAAGTGAGTATTTTTTTTAATGTAATTATTGAAGTATTTTATAATCTAGCATTACTAGCACCCGTTGGATTGTATGGGCTTTATAAACCGGCTTAGTTTTGTTTGGTATTATATGAACCAACACGCCAGCGGCTTCACTCGCTTCATTTTGGTGTAATGGTGAAAGCGACGCTTTTTGATCTCGAGGTCCTGGGCTGGATTGCAGATCGGAAAGTTATTGGGTTTTTCTGACAAAGTAATTTTCAATAGCAGTCCGCTGAGTCTGGAACAGTGTATATGGAAATATGCTTGCCCCCTATTACATGGGATCAGAAATATATTTAGGGAAAGTTAGGTGTATAAAACACTTACCCCTTCAAGGATAAACATGATAATTTAGTTATGTATAAAATAAGTAATTTTTCATAATTTACGTTAAAGATCAATCATCAAGTTTTGGAGTTCATCGAGCCAGGGATATATTTTTCCATTTTAATAAATTTCTGAACATTACGATAAAACTCTTAGGAGTAGTTTTAAGAAATATAAATTACATGTCACATTATTTATTTTATTATAATATGTTCTAGTCCTTTAACTAGGACTCGAATGCGCGCATATCGCCTATCGCATAAATGCTAGATTAATTAACTCTAAGTGACATAATATTACTTACAACCTATAATTAACTCCAAATAAATATTTAAGGGCCACAAGTCACTGATTCATATTAAAAAGAAAAACAAACGAAGTTTAAAAACGACAATCACCTAGATAGGACTCGAACCATGGTCTTGCTTGCACACTTGCAGTCTGTGTCGCCAAACGTGAAAGGTGTTGTCTAGATAAGATTTTCATTGCAATCAACCATCACTGAGTTTCCAAAAGTTTTTTTCAGATTGATACCAGTGGTAATGTGACATAGAAACGAGATATATCGCCCAATTTGCAAAAAAGCGTGCCATCACAAGGATCTTGGGGGCTCTGACGTGCGATGTACGAGCAGCGAGGGCTCCGCTATGCGACTTAGAAGCCGCAAAGGCTCCGCCATGCGACGTAGGAGCCGCAAAGGCGACGTACGAGAAACGAGAGCTCCACCATATGTCGTACGAGACATGAGGGCTCCGCCGTGCGACGTACTACCACGAAGGGCTCCGACATGCGACTTACGAGAAGCGAGATCTCCGCCATGCGACGTACGAGACGCGAGGTATCCGCCATGCGACGTACGACCACCAAGGGCTCCGACATGCGACTTACGAGAAGCGAGAGCTTCGCCATGCGATTTACGGGACACGAGGGCTCCACCATGCGAGGTACGAGACGCGAGATATCTGTTGTGCAACATACGGGACGCGAGGCTCGTTGAGTGAGACACGTGAGAGCTTCGATGTGCGACGTAAGTGTGCAGTAAGTGCAATCATGAGCGTTCTGAGGTGAGTCACCGCAGACGCGAGTGCTCTGTCGTGGATTGAGAAGAGATTACTCCAGCAGTGAGTTGTTATTTAATATTACGAATGTTTTAAGTAAAGCCAGTTGTGATAATCATGAAAATTTGCTAATATCAACGTTGTGCCAGAGTTTAATCCGTCATATTAAAACTAAAGTATAGCACATGGGTGCATCAAATCAATGAAATTCGGCTACTTTATAAATGGTCAAGGTAAACAGACAAATCGTTCAAAATATCCTATAGTCCAATGCACTAGGTTTTTTTTTGTATATTGCTGACAATAACTCTTCAAACTACTTTGCAAAACTTTGCGAAAACCGATTCTAGCTTTTGGTGGAAGATTCCTCCGTCCGACATTCTTTCGCTATACGGTGGTAATTTATATATCTATGTATGGGTATGCGGCAGAATTCTGAGGAATTTTGGTGCCGAAAAGACAGAAACTAAAAAGAAACTATTTTGTGTCCTAACTTTTTCGGGAAACATTCTTCCGTATTGTTTATAATTATTCATTTCTTAACGTCACACGTTGCAGTTCCTGGAAAAGTGGGTTGATTTCTGCTATGTCTATTGTATTATTGGCCAAATATGGCGAATCGCGAGTCGACGGGTTAAATGATATCGGGTTATCGCTTTGTACAATTATCAAAAAGTGAATAATATAACTGTCGTGCTATTTTCCACTCGATACAATACATACATTTGTGTTTGTAAGATGCAATGTGTTTATATACAGCAGTTAAGTATGGTATACGAGCTGCTTTTGAAGATAATCACAAACTGTACTAATCGTGGGTTTGATGACATCCACCCTCCGAAACGGTCTTGTTGGGTACAAGCAACATACGGGACTGTGGTACCATAGATCACATCCACACGCCACGGGTTATGGTTTTTTTTCTCAAATAACTTCCTACGGAACTTACGGAAAGTTTCTCTTTCCCAATTTAATAATTTAATGCTTGCAGTGCCCGCAGATAAGACAGTTTTTTTTTTATATCATATAGTAATTTGTTTTTATTGAATGATATAAGAAAACCATACCATGCACTTTGGTAAACTAAGGTTATTTTTGAATAAACGTACCTATTTGGTGTGCGTGTAATGCCACACCGCTACCAGGGAGTAAGAGATTTATAATACCTTGAAAATCTCAAAATGATGTTTGGTTCATCATTTGTCATGAGTCAGAATAGTACGGTGATATGGCGTCTGACTCGTAGCCACGAACATCCTAAGGAGTCAAGAGTTCGAATCTCTAGAGTATATTTTTGTATTTATTATGTTTACATTTAAATTTTGAATGATATTTTTGAAACTGAACATGGCTGATAAATATATGGGGGAAGAATAGAGATACTTTTTGGAAACTTCACTGATAAACTAATTTATGAGAGGTCTGCCTGCCATTTGGTCTTGCCCATTTCAATATACATAGTGTTACTAGACTTGAGCATAATTAGATACGACCGAAAAGATAGAAAATTAAAATACACAAAATAATTGAAGTTATATTGAACATCATAGCTCTTTATTTTTTTATGAAAATTTAGCATCACAGAAAATCGCACTCACAAGATAAAACCTACATACAGAGGCTGCAAACTTGGATCCCGAATCGTACAAATGGACCTGATTGGTAACTTTGCAGGTAGATCTCGCCGAATTGCTGTCAGGCTTGTACATCACACAGTCGTGAAACAAAGAATGGGAAAGTATTACATAGATTATTTATGTTCAATACGTTCATAATAATTATACATACGAGTAATTAAAATTTTAATCCTGTATTATTAGTTTCAACCAACTCTCAAAAAGGAGGATCTTAATACGTAGGTAAATAATTATTTTTATGTTTATCATCTCATAACTTTTTGTAAACCGAGTTGTTTTTTTTAATTTAACTATTTATCATCAGCACCAGGTATAATGGTATGGACTTTCACTATCCAACGATTTTAATTATTTTTTTAAATAAACCCGGGGTCTATAAAACAAGTTGCAGCTGCGGAAGCTCATATATTGGACAAACGAGACGGACTGTCTCCTGCCGCATCACAGAGCATATCAAAGCTGTGAAAATGATGATGATAAATCTGCCATAGCCGAACATCTGCTGGAATCGGGCCCAAACCATTGGATTGAGTTTTATAAGCCGCGTATCCTATCGACAGAGCGCCATTACATTCCAAGGTTGGTCAAAGAAGCGATTGAAATCACTGAACACAGTAATTTTAATCGTGAAGATGGTTTTAGATTGTCAAGCGAATGGAACCCCGAGTTAAACTTAATAAAGAACAATAAACGGCCTAATATGGACTCGGAAAACGTACTGATACAGTGAGCGTGTTCTGTCGTGAATCACGATAGAGTTCCAAAAGTGCGCGTAGCAAAAGACAGAGAAATAGGGTAGACAGATATGTCTGAAAATGAGTAGTCATATATGTAATTGTTATCTGTGCGGTCTAAGAATACAAGTAACACCACTATAAATGTGTCTGAACTATTTTGCTGTGCTTAGTGTACTATATAGAGTTATCTAGTAGACTCAGTTCAGTGGCTTATGATGTTGAAAAAAAAATTGATATTAACTGATGTAGACACCGCTAGAATAATTTATTTTAGTTATTTCCGTAGCGTTATGACTTATGGCATACTGCTCTGAGGATTTTCTGCAGAACTTAGTTCTATTTTCATACTGCTAAAAGGGGCTAAGTATACGAGCTATCTACAGTTTAGCTACCAGAGTTTCCGTTTGGCAAAAGTTTAAATATATAAACATGCTAATTGTTCTCTCAGTTTATCTATGAAAATCTAATGTATGTTAAGAAAAATGTTAACAGTTTTGATAAAAGGAGTGATGCTCATTCCATCAACACGCGAAACAAGCTCAAGCTATCCGAACATGTGACGCGTCGTCACAGAATAAGTCATTATTTTATGGGACAATGTATACGATTCTATAATAAACTTCCCAATGTTATCCGAGATTTGCATATTAATAAGTTTAAAATTACTATTAAAACTAAACTCTATCAAAATGGTTATCACAAATTTTCGGATTACTTGGAGGGTAAAACAGCTTGGTACTGATCACTCCAGGATCGGAATAAACGAACATTTGTTAAATACATTAGGTAATTGGCATAAAAAAATGTACAAAGACAAGCCCGCTGAGTTTCTTGCCAGATCTTCTCAGTCGTGGTCGCGTTTCGATCTGAATGTAGATTTAAGAAAAAATAAATATAAGATAACAATAAGTAAGTGCCCCGTAGGACTTTACAGAATAAATGACTGTATTTTGATTTTGAGAGTAGTATCATGGTATAAAACATGTATTTAACACTGTTACCACACCACTGGCAAATAAAAGATTTAATCGCATGAAATCGAGAAGTTTAGGGTTGCCCAGAAAGGAATGGAGAGAGCTATGCTTTGTATCGCCTTGCGCGACCGGAAACGAAATGGAACGGATAAGAAGCAGAAGCATAACTAGAGTGGGTGACATGATGGTCGCAATAGCGAAGAAAAAGTGGACATGGGCAGGACACATGGTGAGCACGGATACGAGTCTATGGATGAGGCGAGTTCTTGAGCGAAGACACAGGGCCGACACAAGAAGACGAGGCCGCCCACTGCAGCGCTGGGTTGACGACATCAGGCGACACGCAGGCAGGGACTGGATTCACCAGGCACAAGATCGACAGGAATGGAAAAAAAAGCAAAAGGTTTACATCCAAGAACGGAGTACAACGAAACCACGAATTAATGAAGATGACTAAATTATGGTATAAAGTAAGACATACACTTATAACATGGAAAAGGACTAGCCTTATATGTGCCATTATGAACGTAGATAAAACCCATCCGTACCTTGGTTTTAGATCTACTAGGTACTGACATTGAGTTCCTCTGATAAGCCATTTTATTCATGAATAAAATGGCTTAAGACGGGGTATCATAATATAAAATTATGTCTACTAGTTGAATAATGATCGTTAAAATATAATAATACAATAATAACACATAATTCAATAATGATGTTTATATATGGCTAATTAGGGTTAGTGTCGTTTCCGTCCATTACTTTACTTCATCTATTACTTTAGCACGAGGACGTGCTGGTTATGTCAGGATGGACGAATGTTAACAATATATAATTATTTCACTATAATAGAAACATACATTATAGACAAACTATTTACAGTAGGTTAAAATTAGTTAATTGTTGTATTATAAGATAAATGAAATGTATTTGACTCGTAGATGTTTTCTGAGTTCACCGCAAGGTGGCATTGTTGAAGATCATGGAGGGGGAGTTGTTCTACTGCCAAAATAATGTTATAAAAGTAGTAAGCGTGGTGGATAGCGGCCAGTTCCACAAACTTCAAGTGATTCAGAATCGCTTTATGCGCAGGGCAGTGGGCGCTCCGTGGTACTTGCGGAACGCCGAACTGCACTGCGATTTCACCCTCCCCTCTATTACGCAGTATATGAAAGACTGCTCCCGCCGCCACTTCGACAAAGCTCCCCACCACTCGAATCCCCTCGTGGTCGAAGCGGCGAACTACTCCACTGACATAACCGATCCCCACTTCCTTCCCCCCGTCGCCGTCCAAGGCTTATTTTGGGTGACCCGGACGACCCCATCGCAGCCGTTACTTCGGCAGCTTTAGCGTCGTCCCAAGGGAACCCCGGTAATGGTTGTAGACCCGACCAGGGCTGTGATTCCGGTCGCATTGTAGGCTCCGGCCGAGATCTTCTTCGCAGCCCCAGTCGCAGTCGAGGTAATCCACACACACATGATTGTAGTCCCAGCCACGGTGCGGGTGGGAGTATACACCGCGGCCCCGGTCGCGATGTATCCTCCGGCCCAGCAAATGGCTGTGGACGAGGTAACACTGGTTTTCTATGTAGTCCCAGACACGGTACGGGCAGGAGTCTACACCGCGGCCCCGGCCTCGATGTAGACTCCGGCCCAGGTAACGGATGTGGGCGAGGTACTCAAGGTTCTTATTGTAGCCCCACCCAAAGTACAGTCATGAGTGCACAACGCGACGATCCTGGTCGCGGTGTGGACCCATGTCGCGGAAATGGGGGGAGGCGAGGTACACAAGGTTATGATTTAGTGGTAAACACAGTCAAACACCGAGCTCGCCGGCGAGCTCGAGGCAAAAGTTATGTCTTGGTTAGATTCTCTCCAAATAGTCGTAGAGTTAAAATTCATAGGGCCCACTTTCAACGGTACACTTATGTACCGGGGCGATTCTCTCCTACTCCCCTCTCTCCTGGCGACAGCCCAAGCCGAGGTCCGTAACCTAGTGGTGCCCTTGAGCAAGTCGCCTACTCCTCTCCTTGCGGCGAAGCGTCTTCAACGCTCGCCTTAGGCGGTGCGCCCTCTGCGCCCGCATCTGGCTGAGTGCCATCTGCGCTCGCCAACCGTCCGGTGACGCTGTAAATGCCGGTAGAGGCAAACAGCATTAGTCCGTTCTAAAAAAAAAAAAAAAAAGGATAATTTAATAAATAAATTGAATAATGTATACTTGTGGTTTAACATTGTTGAGATAAATAGTATTAAAAGCGAAGTATAGTGATTAGTGAATTATTGAATAAAATGTAAAGTACCAAGTGATTGCTCTGTCTTATTTAAAATATCATATTAAGGAGTACATTCCTTATCAAGTATGCATCTTACAGCGATAATGGTAATGAAATGTTACACAAGGTAGTTATTCTGCTCAAAAAGTCCATTGTTTAACGAGATATTTTTAATCACTCCGATATCATAGAGACTGAAAGATATGGCATAAAAGTCTGTCAAGTGGTTAATAAAATTCAAAATTCTAACTGTCATCCACTTTTCGGAGGAACCCTTTCGATTTATGTACTAAAGTTTTATAGAAGACATCAATGTCTACAAAAAGTATGCAAAACTATATGTCTAACTATTACAGTTATGTCAGAATAATTACTTTTGCGCCGTTACAAACTAGGCCACATTATTCGTACCATGTTGTTAGTCCTTATCTACCCTAACAATAAAGAAGAAAGATTTGATTGATTGTTTGTAAGGGATAAACGCAAAAACTACATACCTAACAGATCAGACAAAATAAAAAAGTCAAGGCAGAATGTTGTGAACAGAGAAGTGAGGCCGGATGTCTAAACTACTTGTGCGTGCATCGGTTCTGCCATGGTAATTCAAATTAACAAACATTTATTAAAAATTAATCAATATTTAATAAATTTATATTAAATGATAGTTAAAACTTTACGTGTTGCTTCCACACGCCGCGATAGTTCGACTGGCGAGCCAAAACGTACTTTTGTTGTAGGTTTTGTATGTAAACATGTATGGACACGCCGAGACGTAGTTTTACCCGGCCTCAATTCTCTGTTCACAACATTCTGTCTTGACTTTTTTATTTTTTTTGAGCCTAACAGGATCAATAAAGTTGCTATATTTTATTCATCGCAACAATCACCTGGGTGAAACCACAGAGGGAGCTAGTATTCAATTTATTAGATTTGAATAAGAGATAGAAATACAAAGTTTTACGTCTTTAAACTGAATCCTAGGTGTTTTTGGTGCGCATTACCAAAACAAGCAGCAACTACATCGTGCTCTAACTAGCTCAGCAAGCTAGTTCATGTAACAGTTACAACTCTGTCCAATTATACAATATACAGTATTCCACTGAATACACAACTTTCTCAACTTTGCTTTGAACGCGACATAATCTATTCCATTCTGACGCCAGGTATAGGAAGCGGCGACAACTTGCAGATAACGAACCAGTCTGTATACATTCTGTGTACGATTGTGCACAATCTGTGTATAAATGTACGTAGTAGTGCACAACTACACAAGCTAGGTAAACTTCGAGTTGTGAGTTTGCATTGAATTTAAATTGCCATGTCAACTGACCAGCGGACGGGGTGTTGAGTTTGCAAACGTTTGGTTGTTTACGGCAGTTCGCAGTTATGGTAATAGTCATGAATTAAAACAAGGTGGGAAGTAAATTCAGAGTAAAAGCAGCTATCAATAATTGTAAATCAGATATAAAAATCTTAAAATAATTTACTTACAATGTGGCATTTAAGTATCATTGCAGGAGTAAGCACCCATTAAGTTTGAAGACTCATGTGCCGGAGTAGAGTTAAATTAAACTGTTGACTTCTAAATGTTATTGTATTAAAAATTAGTTCAGATAACTATAAGTTTTTAAGCGATTAGTAACTGGTTTAAACTTACGTTATAAGTCGAGTATGTAGGACTCGACCGGTTTCGCGACGTTCAGTCTCTCCTTCACGGAGTACGTACGCACCCGACCGCGTCCGTGCATCGTAAAGAAGCATATCTGAACGTCGCGAAACCGGTCGAGTCCTACATACTCGACTTATAATGTAAATACCTATCTATCCTGTATATAACTTGCAAAGATAACTGTTCTTGTTCATTGTATCACAATATTTGGCGTACCTTACTTTGACTTGACGTTACGAAGAAAAAGAGTGTTTTAGACTTTATTCACCCTCTTTAGTGACCTTGTTACTTACGGAATACACCGTCAATGATAATATCTGTGGTGATAATATCATCAAGATAGGCGAAACATTTTTCAGTTATTAGAGTGTAACTCGAAAGCTGCTTGACCGAGTTAGATGAAATTTAAATAACAATCATAAAAACATTTGGATGAATTGAGCAACCACCTCCTTTTTTGAAGTCGGTTAAATTGTGCGCTTTACGAGTGAAACACAATAGCACGGTTTAATGATTTAATACACTTTGCGTACAATTGTGCACCGTTAAGAACATATAAGTAAATGGTAAATAATCAATTATTATTACGTGTCCAAACTTTAGGAAACACAAATCTAGCAAAATAACTGACATACATTTTTCTTCCTAAACGTTGTAACGAAACACTTTGCGTTCCGCTCAGTCCACAAATATATAGAAGCATAATTTACAAACACGAGCAAATGAAGCGATATTATTGTTGCTATCCCAAACAAAACTCCTATAAAGGTACCTCAATCAAGCTTTGTTTCGAGAACCAATGGTTCCAAGAATTAATAACAAACAACCTGGATAAAACAGGCTACATACCAAATTGAATGCTATTGTAATGACGAAAAGGTACAAAATCCCTTGTAATGAATTTGATGACTATGAAAATATATAATAAAGAATAGTCAGAGTTCTGTTATTGGCTAAGAAAGTCGCAGCCTCAAGAGACACACACTGTGATTAGTCGAAGCGGCCTCAAATGAGCCTCAGCCGGCTTCAATCGAGCTTCAGTTGATGATATATAAAGGACGTAAGTACTAGAGGTAAATTCATTATACATCAAGCAATCGGCAAAGAATCTACGCTTAGTACAGTGACACGTAATTATTAGTCTATTGACTATATCGACTTAGTAGTTTCCATAGTGTTCGGATACCGTAAAATTATCGCGTTCGGGTTGGTGTAATTACTATGTCGTTATAGTGTTGCGTTAAAGTAAATTTTATTTGTAAAGTTATTGTACTGTGTGTTGATCGGTAAATCGAAAAACGAGTGTTTTTCGTAGTATAGACTGGAGACTAACGGTGCCATATGAAGGTCTATACTTATCTTCGAGCCTGGGAATTGAGGCGAACCAGGAGTCGTATTCTTGCTCAGCAAGCGACTAGCAGTCTCCTCTCATAGCTTTTTCTGGTATCGGTGCTCGGGGCTCGTCCAGTGTGTCATGTCTTATACACCGGGTTACTGATACTAAGAAACTGTTATGGGCGGTCTATCTTTATTATATTTATTTATTCGCACTTATCAGGTATAATTTCCGGACCGGATTCAATCCCAAAGTCGCCCGATCCTAGGATTTAGGTCTAAACGGGGGAGATCGACCCGATTTCGTTCTGTTATGGAAACCAGCTAGCGGGATCACTCTGCTGTGCAGATTTTCCCTTCGGTAGGGACTGGACCCTTTGCTAAGGAGAAAGTCAACACTTACACGATTAAATGTAAATGTGGGACACGGGTCCCTAGTTTTGAATGACACTTTAGTTAGATTGATAGGAGATTGTAGGCATTATAGGATAAGAAATTTAGGGACTATTCAATATTCTTAAGAATTCTGTTATAATTCCTATGAGCAAGTAAATGTTGACCTCAAAAGTATTAATTTAAATTTACTATTTAAATGTATGACAAAATGATTAATATATAACTCATATTTTGATCAGTAGCAAACGTACTGTATAAATAACCTGAAAGTCTAACTTTATTTATTGCATTACTTTAGACTTTGGAATAAAAGTTTAAATAATATAAAATGAAATATACAATGGAAATTAAATAATATAAATATCCAACCAAAATGATCAGCTCAGAATAAATTGTCTGAAAGATATATTGTAAATGAACAACTATAGTACATTACGCTTCTAAAAATATTGAGGCTAATTGTTGATAACGTTTGCCAACGGCTGGAATAAAATTCGTTCCGTGGATTTTCTTGAAGCTAAAAGTGCAGAGAGACTTTCCCATTTGTCATTGGTGGATTCTATCAATTCTAGTTAAATATGCTAGATATCTTCAAATTTGTATATCTTAAGGACAAAATCTGTCTGATTGTTATAATTATTCAGTAAGGTATAAATAAATACCTATCAAAACAACAATAGACAAAGAAACTATTTCAAAATATGAATTACTATTATGCTATGATAACTAGCATGAAATAAATTATTTTTCAACATAAAGTCTGTATGAAATATCATAAATCAGGATATGAAATGCATGCCTTTAAAGTAAAACTGTGAGGCGATATCAGAAATAACATTGTAAAATATATACCTAACAAATCTATTAGGAAGCAATATCTCAGCATTGAATTCGTATAGTGTGCGCCAGCGCCGGGAGTCAGGAAGGGATCTGGTGTGCCAAAGGGGAGCATTTGAGCGCTCAGTAAAGGTGCCTTAACCCTACAATCCGTCGTTGCAAGTCTTCGGAAACACTAAAAGATTCCTTCCACTAAATTGCATTAGACTTTGTATACATGTGAAATTGTGAACAGTCTAATACAATTATATTAAATGAAAGCTTTCAAAATAACCAATCGTCTTAAACAAACATAACTAAAAAGAATACCTATTCATAAATGAAAGAAATTACAACAGAATACTCGACTATTATCAGAGCTATATAATCTTAAGTAGTATTCAAAAAATACAACAATATAGTGCAAATGACTAACATTTAGAACCGAAAATAATAGTTCACTATATCTATATGTTATATGGAAAATCTAAAGAAGCATAACTCCTACTGTAAATGGTAACAGTCAACTCTAAGAATAAACCAGAAATAGATGAGCTACCTAAAGACAATAAAATACCAACCATTATAATTAGTAAGCTACCAAAAACATTTTACTTGTTCCATTCGTACTCGTTCTCCTCATCTTTAAGAATACTTGTAGGAAAGTAATGAAAATGGTTTTGAAATTAACTCAACTCATATTTACTATCTTCATTGTCAAATAATGTCAAGGTTTATATATATTTAAATGACTTGATAATTAGATGAGGTTTATCCTAACCAAAACTACGTATTCTCTAAAGTAGGTTTAGACTAAATTGGGAAATCCATGAAAATAATATAATTAGTTGACTACTTATTTATTCACAACCATTTAATAAACGTTTTATTATTCATATAGGTCATTATTATTATTAGAAGTTACTCCAGGATTTTATTAGGAACCTATAGTTCTAAAACAGTATATTTGTCTCAAGTCTTCCTGAAAAGAACTAGGTACTACGACGGTTCACAACGTAAGGTCCTCCATAGACTAGACGATCACTGGCCAAATTAGATTAGATTAGCGCAATAAATATTAATAGGTAGAGGTTTATTAGAGCATAAAATAATTAAGTATAGGATAGCTGAATTTACAAAAATGGCTTGGACCAAAATTATCCAGACGATAAAAGGGCGAACCGTTACAATTGGTGGCGCCGTTACCAGGATTCGAGTATTGTGGTTAGAAATGTTTACTTTTTTTATTTATTTAATTTAATTATCAGTACACTAGGCAGTCATTTCAAACACTGCCATGCACAGAATCAAAAGTGGCGAGAGATTCTTCTCTCGTCACAATTGTTGGCGTGAAAGAGATAGGGATTATTTGAGATAAGATACTGTTGAACGGAAAATAGGTGATATTTCCTAGATAGCAATGGTAGGTGAAAGTTATGTTGTTCTAGCTAGTCCATAATAGGTTGTATATCTCTACAAAAAATGACAATACTGATTGCAAATACAAATTATGATTAGGTAATATTGCAACAGTAAGTACTACGAAATGATGATATGATATCCAGAGTTAAATGTTTTGTTTGTAAGTTTAATGTATGTGCAGCCTTCTTAGCACTTACGTACACTTCATAGTCGGTCTCTAGAACCCAGAAGTATACTTATCGCACATATAGGCAGTTTGCGTGATGTGTTAGGTGAATGAATAGTTACTAAATGTTGTAGTGCCCTCGCTGTAAATGCATCACAAAGGATTACATTTGTAATCAGCAAAATACAGCGGTGATCGTGTATATGTCTGTCAATAATCAATGTTTGTAATGTTTGGAAGTGTAAAGATTACGTAAATGTATGTCAAGTTGTACTTACCCTTCTGGCAAGATAAAATTGATGGTAATGAGATGATTATTAGCAGTACAATAAGAGGATTGTAAAACATCTAGGTCAGTATTGTCAATGTTTGTGGGAAAACAATTTAACTGTATTAAACCCATATGATATAAAGTTATTTATAGGTATTATAGACAGATAAAATCTAAACACAAGTATATGTGAACATAATGCATTCAAAACTTAAAAAACATTAAAAATAATTAACCATCATATCTTTTGGGAAATATCGCATGGATACTGGTTCTTGATAACTTTGAAGATCGGCAGATTAGAACACAGCCATCACGATGAGAAGTGGTTTCTGAAATGAGATAAAAATTTAATTAATAAAGGTTGGGGGGTCGAGACATTAAAATCCAATGCATATTCATATTGAACCATAAAATGCTATTTCTCATGCTACTAATAAGTTACAAATTATATTACCGAAAGTAGCCAAATTTAAAATTACATTGTCCGCAAAGAGTATAAAAATACTCATAGAATAATAAAAAAAACACAATTACATTGAAATAGTATATCAATAAAAGATATGACAATAATATAAATGGAATAAAAATTTATGTAAAAAGTATATTATACCTAATAAATCATACTAATATGAGTTTACTGTCGATAGTAATAATGATTTACATTCAATAAACATTAGATGGGTGTGATTACTTTTTGGCAAATATCTGCATAATAAATACTGGAAAGTAGATCTCTTCTGTTAATGTTAGCTTAGTGATATCAGATACTCTGTCTCAGGGTTATAGTGTATTATCAATAAGCTCTACTGTATTATGGTCGAAGAATACAGTAGTATGTGAAATTTCTGGGCGAATAAGCAGCTAAGTATGGTACGAGTTTGTCTAGAGGTGAATAGGTCTAGACTTTCAATGAAGAAATTTTGACAGGTCGGCTGGGGAAGTTACAGATCCTCGACTTCCGAGTTCAATTGTCCCGGGTTCGAACCCCGGGCAAGTCAAACATTTGCATGTATGAATATGTTTGTTCGATCTTGGGTGTATAATGTACCTATTGTATACAAGTATTGTATATCAGTCATCAGGTTACTATTTATAGTACGTAGTAGTAGTTTGAGACCTGAAGACCTTGTGCGGGTGTAGTCTCATACTATTATTATTAATTATGACGATGATCGCGATACATCTCTCTCGAGACAGAACGCTTAACATCAGGCGAGCAAACTTGCATGTCTTTCAATGGAGGCAATTATATTTCTATTGCCTATAGTGTAATAAACTTGTAGGTAAATGTATAAAGGAAAAAGGGAACTTACAGTGATGAGGTTCATCAGTGACAGTGTAATATTACATGTGTAATATGTATTGTAGAAAGTACTAAACGGCTCAACTGTGTCATATAGAAGTTGTCAGGAAACAGTTTGGTCCTGAAAAGTGAAAAACAAACTCATAAAATTTCATAATGTATGCATTTACTACATACATAAAACAAAGTCGTATTAATTATACAAATTAAACTTTTATCATCATCCGTCATAACACGGGTAAAACCGCGGAGCGCAGCTAGTCGTTCAATTATTATGACTTTTAGGGTTTTAATTAATCATATTTTGGGGAAGGATATATGCAATACTTTTCATCATCATCCATCACCACGAGGGTGAACCCGTGGGGCGCAGCTAGTATTTATATATATAATGATTAATAAAATAAACAGTGACTTATTTTTATTGTATTTTTTCAATTAGTCATATTTCAGGGGAGGACACAGGATACTTTTCATCATCATCCGTCACAACACGGGTGAAACCGCGGAGCCCAGCTAGTCGTTCAATTATTATGATTTTTATGGTTTTAATTTATCATATTTTGGGGAAAAATATAGGATACTTTTCATCATCATCCGTCACCACGAAGCTAAACCCGTGGGGCACAGCTAGTATTTATATATTTAATGATTAATAAAATAAACAGTGACTTATTTTTATTGTATTTTTTCAATTAGTCATATTTCAGGGGAGGACACAGGATACTTTTCATCATCATCCGTCACAACACGGGTGAAACCGCGGAGCCCAGCTAGTCGTTCAATTATTATGATTTTTATGGTTTTAATTTATCATATTTTGGGGAAAAATATAGGATACTTTTCATCATCATCCGTCACCACGAAGCTAAACCCGTGGGGCACAGCTAGTATTTATATATTTAATGATTAATAAAATAAACAATGACTTGTTTTTATTGTATTTTTCGATTAGTCATATCTCGGGGGAGGACACAGGGTACTTTTCATCATCATCCGTCACAACACAGGTGAAACCGCGGAGCGCAGCTAGTCGTTCAAGTATTATGACTTTTAGGGTTTTACTTTATTATGTTTTGGGGAAGGATAATATATGCGATACTTTTCATCATCATCCATCACCCCGAGGGTGAACCCGTGGGACACAGCTAGTATTTATATATTTGATGATTAATAAAATATTCAATGACTTAGTATTTGCATACTAGATATGTAACATTCCTATTATGAAAATTTGATATTTCTGTACAACTGAACATGAGATATGTAAAGTATTAACTATTTGTCATATTATCTTAACAGAGTCTATAATGAATTAGTTGCGTTAAAATAAGATGTGACGAATACCTATCAATATTAAGAAATACTTTTTACGAATTCAGTAATAGTAAAAGTCATACTCATTAGTAATAAAAAAATGCCAAGCATTTAAAAAAAAAACAGTCCACATTTATTAAAACGACTATAAATGTTTAGTCGAAAAAAAAACCAATAGTTGTTGCTGCATGTGAAACTGTTCATTAAAAGAACAAACTTTCTTAAACACAAACAGCATTGAGGCCATCTGTGACCACTATTTGCCATCTTGGCTCAACGGCTTGCATGTGTATTGTTTCTAAGAATTAGAGAAGACCCTAAAATCGACACGTGTTTACTTTTACGATAATAGCCCATTGACCATTATCTCAAATTGCTTACAACACAGCTGAGCTGGTTGTATAGATTCTCTGAAAGCAATGCAGTCATATAATAAGGCGGTCACATAGCATTCAACTGGGCCCTTTGATTTTGATGAATGTAACCTAAACAGTTTTAACTGTATTTACATACTATATTTATATACATAGTATAGTAGGTATATGTAGATGTAGAGCTCGGAGCTTCCAACTGTAAACTAACTTGATCTGTCACATAAATTCAGCAGTATTTTAAACAACAGCGATTAGCAGGATATATTTATGATTTTAAGAAATAGGGGTCGAGCCTAGCTACGGGATACTGTTCCAGATTGCCGGCTGTTATTAAAAATTGTTTGTCGAAATATACCAATCACTGGGGATCGAACCCAATACCTAAGATTCCAAATCTTCGCTTCCGCCACTACAACAAGATCAAGTTACCTAATTAGATTGACCTAAATGTTTCAATAAAATGAACTAAAATTTACTCACCAGTAGATTCCAATCCATAACATCAGTTCAAATTGAGAAGACATGTACCATGTTCTATGTCCACATATTTAGCATCTGAAAATTAGAAATAAAAAAAAAATAGAATAACGAAAATAGAAATATATATTGCATTTTATCAAATGCATAACAATATCAGGCGTAAATACCTAGTAATTGGAAAAATGTATACTGTGCTCAAGACATAGCTACAATGACACAATTTAGAAGTTTATGTAGTAAATTCAAATAGATTCCATTATATAAGTAAAACTGGTTCATTCAAGAGTACCTACTTGAAACATGCCAAGCCATAGGCAGGTATAAACAATGACCTCATTGTTACTTAGAGAGTGAGTTTATTTATGTTTCGGATACTTGATAGGATTAGGTGTAAAAATGAAGGTTACTGTTGAGTTAAAGTTAATAATATTGACCCGCTGGTAACCTCAATGTTTATATGATGAAGGGGAGAGTTTGCGGTCTTTCTACAAATTCATATTTATTATAAGTATAAATAAAAATATATGTAAACGCGAAATATAAAACACATATATAACAATTTCAGTTGGCAGTCTTAAATGTAAAAATTTATAATTTGCTTACACGTATATAGATAAGTATTTATTGGATGTCATAATTTGAAAGATAATGCAGTAAATGTAGGCATACCTATGTAAGCTAAATTACATCAATGGATATATAAAATAATGAAACATTAACTTTTCATATGTGTGATGCTGAATCGAATGCTACAAGTTATCCATATATATGAATATAGGCTTTATAAAATTGTATTAATCATCCATCTCTACACAGGTGAAACTGCAAAGCACAGTTACCTATTACTAGATATGTTAGAAATCTATAAAAAAAAAAATGTTAGAAATTAAATATTATTACCGTAATTCTTTTGAAAAAAATCCATAGGTAGGAACAAGAAATATGTAAGTTTTAATTTACTCTAAACTTAAATATTCAGATGTTACTTTGTTTCAAACTTAGTCACATACTACTTCACATTAAAAATAATGTTTATCCAAAGGAATGCATTTAAGTATTAGAAAATGGCGGCCATTACGTCGAAGATTCGGAACAAATTAGAAACGATTTTTACGATTAAGGTTTAATTAAAAATATGAGCTATGAGATAAGATTATGCTTGACGTTAATAAACTATTCGACCTTTAATTATAATTCTGTAACATACCTGTAGTCCACGCTTGATGTCGTTCGTCCGGGAGTCAAGTGGTGGTTTCAATACTCGTGAACACAACATTATGCTGTCGTTAGATAAAAACAAATCCCGCACATAATTAACAGTTTACATTACAAAAAAAATTGGGTGTATTGTACACCAATAATTACTTCATTCACTTTAGAATTCACAATAAACGTTTTGACGCTGCGCAAGCGCACATCGAATCGAACAAAGAATGGAGGACGCTCTCATTCACAGATCATAGACTATAGACAGAGACAGATGCTAGCACGCATATGTCACTATCGCTATATCTGACAGCAAACAACAAAGGGGCTCTAGCGCTTTTGAATAGTGTTGCCAGGTCCATTCTTATAAAAATCAGAGGACGCGACTAGCAAATGTCGTGTTTATTATGTGCAAATTTTAAATAAAATAAGTAGCTCTAATTTTATTAAATAAAACACAGTGAAATATTAAAATAACCTTTTTTTAATTCTTTATGTTCTTATGTACATATTGTCATTGAAATGAATGTAATTGATGCTTGCCTAACATTTTTAGGGCTTATATAAATGTAGTCGTAGGTAATAAGTATTTTCTAAATTTGTGTACTTATTTTAATAATTTTAGCGAGTAAGTTAAGTCGAACCAGTTTATTTCTCTATTAGAATGTGGATTTAAGATTTAATATGTTTCAGTTGTCAACGCACAAATCCATTTTACGGTGACAATTTAGTAGCACAAACATGATCATGTTGGTTAAGTTTTAAATTTCACACATGTTCTTTCATTTGTCATGTTTTATAACGAAAAGGTGGTATTTTATATATTTAGTAGTTATAATAGTTATCAATTCAATTCAGTATAGCATTAGGATTTTGGGAGAATCAGTAGATTGTCCGAAAAATTGGGAGACGGGGTATCGCTGGCGAGGAAAATATCACCATAAACTGAATGTAATATGAAACATGAAGTAGCTTTTTAAAATGGACTCGTATGGTTGTATAATTACCATTCCGATGTAGACTATCGAATGTTGTACACATTCAATTATTTAGTTTCAAGTAGATATGAACGGCTGGTCGAAAATGTGGATAATAAAAGGCTAGGGCTGCCATTCTTGAAAAAGGAAAAGTTACATATTTCGGATCACAAAATATAAATCTAAAATTAAAAACAATAAAAAACGTTAAGAGATGATACCGTGCGAGTATTAAAATCGTATTGGGTTTGTAGATGTAATCTTCTATTCTTGGGTAGATAATACCTCATCTTTGTAAAGCAAGAGAAAAATAAATCTCTTCTGTAAGTTCTTTAAAGCACAGAGTAGGTAGAAGTATACATAGGTTAAATAGACAATAAAATAAAATCGCTTTTAGTTTGATTTGCCATTGCAGAAAGTGGGAGAATATCGATTATTCAATGTTATTAATAATTTGAGATTTAACAATAGTACAATGGGTCGGGTTGCATTGATTATTAGTAAAAAAAAAAATTACTCGAAACAAAACAAATAGTATATCTATAAAAAAAAATTAAACGCATTTGAACGTGTTATAACATTTATATTGAATCAGGACTTGGCGCTGACCGTTGCTATACGAAATTCAATGCTGAAATTTATGGCGCTGCTGCATAAAGATTCGTTGCGGATAAGAAATACAATGCTGAGATATGAACGACTATTAAATAAACAATCTAGGTATAAATATACATTGCTGAGATAAATAAAGATTATATTACAAAAAAATAAACAACACTAAATCAATCACGAATTTGGAAAGACCAGCGGAAATAATTCATGAAATACCCTTTCAACCTGGTTGAAATGAAAATTAAAAATGCATATAAATGTAATTTAAGGAATACCTCGCTGTCTACACTCATGCCAGCTTTATGCATTATAATGTGCGTGAAAAAAAAAATATCATCCTAAAATGATTGTTGCAAGTAGTATGTAGTTAAAATACTACATGGCATTCGTTAATATACGTTAGTAAACAAATACTACAATGACATAAATATATTTTTAATGGGTACCACTCTTAAACACAGTATTTAGCAAATACAAATAAGAGTGTGTGATGGGGTCGACATTAGAAATTGCATGAGAATAATATTGTTTTGGTCAATATTATTTAGGCCAAGTTGTGAGAAGACGCAACACATTATTCGAAGTAAAAAAAAAAAAAAAAACTTAAGGGGAGAAAGGGTACAGTTGTAGATGGGATATTTTTGAAAATTAAACTTTTGGATTGGTTCATAAATATAATAAAAAAATGATATTTGAATAAATTCAATACTATAGCGATACATAGTTTGTACTTTGAGTTGATTTATGGAGAGTAAGATAATAAATAGCGGACTTTGTATCGGAGAGTGGGGGTCGCAGTTTGTTTTAAATACAGAGTATTGTATTATTAAATTAGAATTATTGTGTAATAGTAATTGAAATATATTTGAGAAGACAGGGGTCGCAAACTGTTTAATTATAGACTCTTGTCCAATAATTGATAAATATTCAATCTTTAATATCAATTTTTAAAAAAGCGTGGGGGTCGTATATTTTCATATCATTCACACTTAAGTTGTTCATAAATGTGTATTTCGTAGTCTTGGGCCTGTATTTGTTTTGGTGGATTGTTGAGTGGCGTGAAAATCTGTGAAGTTGAAGGTCTGAATTGTGTTGGGATGATAAATTAATTAATTAATAATGACAGTCGATGGAAGTCGAGATGAAAAATGGAAGGGAGGTAGGTATGTTAGAGCTAAAAAAAGGTTGTAGGGCTTAGCAGTTCAACAATACATTGGTTTAAGACGGCTTGTTCTTGCATGAATTCTAACATATTTATCACTACACAAAGGACTTCAATGAAGGTGAAATTTGGTGTTAGGTTAAAGTATTATTCATCAGTAGTTGCTGATTTCATTGGTAGTCCATACTATACAGGCGCTAGGCTTACTAGCAATGGTTCGGCACACTTCACACACACCAGATTTTAAATAAATCATGTCATTGAGATTTCAGTGCTGGGTGGGGTGCTGCGACTATGGAAAATTATCATCTCTTTGCTATTAACGGAATAGCCTAAAAAGAGATTATGTAGGCAGTTCTGAACAAACGAAAAAATAGTAGTTCAGTTCTGAAAGGTCTATATACGTCCACTAGGGACGGGGTGAACTCACAACTCACGTTTCTCGTTTGAAAGTTATTGCCCTTGTGAGGAGTGATTTTTGTTCATTTTTAAAGCACTAACAAGCTCAGTTGCTGACTCGTGGGATATTTATTTATGGTCTGGTCTAAATATACACAACATAATGAAGGGATACACTTACATTCTTATGTTTGAATTCAAGCAATAACCAGTTAGAATTACACATACTTTTCTAATGTAAATTCTGCATCAAGAATCTGTCTATATTTGTGGGAAAAAGTAAGAAAGTGAAAAATTTCCTCCGGTAAGCCTTCGCAAATTTATTCAGGGGTCGAACTGTAACGAAACACTTTGCGTTCCGCTCAGTCCACAAATATATAGAAGCATAATTTACAAACACGAGCAAATGAAGCGATATTATTGTTGCTATCCCAAACAAAACTCCTATAAAGGTACCTCAATCAAGCTTTGTTTCGAGAACCAATGGTTCCAAGAATTAATAACAAACAACCTGGATAAAACAGGCTACATACCAAATTGAATGCTATTGTAATGACGAAAAGGTACAAAATCCCTTGTAATGAATTTGATGACTATGAAAATATATAATAAAGAATAGTCAGAGTTCTGTTATTGGCTAAGAAAGTCGCAGCCTCAAGAGACACACACTGTGATTAGTCGAAGCGGCCTCAAATGAGCCTCAGCCGGCTTCAATCGAGCTTCAGTTGATGATATATAAAGGACGTAAGTACTAGAGGTAAATTCATTATACATCAAGCAATCGGCAAAGAATCTACGCTTAGTACAGTGACACGTAATTATTAGTCTATTGACTATATCGACTTAGTAGTTTCCATAGTGTTCGGATACCGTAAAATTATCGCGTTCGGGTTGGTGTAATTACTATGTCGTTATAGTGTTGCGTTAAAGTAAATTTTATTTGTAAAGTTATTGTACTGTGTGTTGATCGGTAAATCGAAAAACGAGTGTTTTTCGTAGTATAGACTGGAGACTAACGGTGCCATATGAAGGTCTATACTTATCTTCGAGCCTGGGAATTGAGGCGAACCAGGAGTCGTATTCTTGCTCAGCAAGCGACTAGCAGTCTCCTCTCATAGCTTTTTCTGGTATCGGTGCTCGGGGCTCGTCCAGTGTGTCATGTCTTATACACCGGGTTACTGATACTAAGAAACTGTTATGGGCGGTCTATCTTTATTATATTTATTTATTCGCACTTATCAGGTATAATTTCCGGACCGGATTCAATCCCAAAGTCGCAAATCGATGATGGTCCATTACACACCCGATCCTAGGATTTAGGTCTAAACGGGGGAGATCGACCCGATTTCGTTCTGTTAGGGAAACCAGCTAGCGGGATCACTCTGCTGTGCAGATTTTCCCTTCGGTAGGGACTGGACCCTTTGCTAAGGAGAAAGTCAACACTTACACGATTAAATGTAAATGTGGGACACGGGTCCCTAGTTTTGAATGACACTTTAGTTAGATTGATAGGAGATTGTAGGCATTATAGGATAGGAAATTTAGGGACTATTCAATATTCTTAAGAATTCTGTTATAATTCCTATGAGCAAGTAAATGTTGACCTCAAAAGTATTAATTTAAATTTACTATTTAAGTGTATGACAAAATGATTAATATATAACTCATATTTTGATCAGTAGCAAACGTACTGTATAAATAACCTGAAAGTCTAACTTTATTTATTGCATTACTTTAGACTTTGGAATAAAAGTTTAAATAATATAAAATGAAATATACAATGGAAATTAAATAATATAAATATCCAACCAAAATGATCAGCTCAGAATAAATTGTCTGAAAGATATATTGTAAATGAACAACTATAGTACATTACGCTTCTAAAAATATTGAGGCTAATTGTTGATAACGTTTGCCAACGGCTGGAATAAAATTCGTTCCGTGGATTTTCTTGAAGCTAAAAGTGCAGAGAGACTTTCCCATTTGTCATTGGTAGATTCTATCAATTCTAGTTAAATATGCTAGATATCTTCAAATTTGTATATCTTAAGGACAAAATCTGTCTGATTGTTATAATTATTCAGTAAGGTATAAATAAATACCTATCAAAACAACAATAGACAAAGAAACTATTTCAAAATATGAATTACTATTATGCTATGATAACTAGCATGAAATAAATTATTTTTCAACATAAAGTCTGTATGAAATATCATAAATCAGGATATGAAATGCATGCCTTTAAAGTAAAACTGTGAGGCGATATCAGAAATAACATTGTAAAATATATACCTAACAAATCTATTAGGAAGCAATATCTCAGCATTGAATTCGTATAGTGTGCGCCAGCGCCGGGAGTCAGGAAGGGATCTGGTGTGCCAAAGGGGAGCATTTGAGCGCTCAGTAAAGGTGCCTTAACCCTACAATCCGTCGTTGCAAGTCTTCGGAAACACTAAAAGATTCTTTCCACTAAATTGCATTAGACTTTGTATACATGTGAAATTGTGAACAGTCTAATACAATTATATTAAATGAAAGCTTTCAAAATAACCAATCGTCTTAAACAAACATAACTAAAAAGAATACCTATTCATAAATGAAAGAAATTACAACAGAATACTCGACTATTATCAGAGCTATATAATCTTAAGTAGTATTCAAAAAATACAACAATATAGTGCAAATGACTAACATTTAGAACCGAAAATAATAGTTCACTATATCTATATGTTATATGGAAAATCTAAAGAAGCATAACTCCTACTGTAAATGGTAACAGTCAACTCTAAGAATAAACCAGAAATAGATGAGCTACCTAAAGACAATAAAATACCAACCATTATAATTAGTAAGCTACCAAAAACATTTTACTTGTTCCATTCGTACTCGTTCTCCTCATCTTTAAGAATACTTGTAGGAAAGTAATGAAAATGGTTTTGAAATTAACTCAACTCATATTTACTATCTTCATTGTCAAATAATGTCAAGGTTTATATATATTTAAATGACTTGATAATTAGATGAGGTTTATCCTAACCAAAACTACGTATTCTCTAAAGTAGGTTTAGACTAAATTGGGAAATCCATGAAAATAATATAATTAGTTGACTACTTATTTATTCACAACCATTTAATAAACGTTTTATTATTCATATAGGTCATTATTATTATTAGAAGTTACTCCAGGATTTTATTAGGAACCTATAGTTCTAAAACAGTATCTTTGTCTCAAGTCTTCCTGAAAAGAACTAGGTACTACGACGGTTCACAACGTAAGGTCCTCCATAGACTAGACGATCACTGGCCAAATTAGATTAGATTAGCGCAATAAATATTAATAGGTAGAGGTTTATTAGAGCATAAAATAATTAAGTATAGGATAGCTGAATTTACAAAAATGGCTTGGACCAAAATTGTCCAGACGATAAAAGGGCGAACCGTTACAACGTGAAAGTTATAAAACATATGTTTTTGTCTGGGATAAATAAAGTCAATCCATCTAATCTCCCATTTCAAAACACTGGCGTGAAGTTACTCAAGTAATTGATACTTCAAACAAAAACACACTTAGCATTTTGAAAACAAATTCGTAGTAATAGTATAGGATCCGATATACGAGTACAACGACCTTCTCCGAGATGCTGATTTGATTAAACGTATTTTATATGTAATTTAATATGTCAATAAACATGTTGCATGGGTTGCCTAGCAAATTTCAGTCCAGGAAATGACTAATTAATTATTATAAAAAAAAAAATATATATTTCACCGGTTTGATTATTAGACAAATTCTATTTTGTTTTTTTTTTTATTTTGTTTTCTTATAATAAAGATCAAATTTGTAAGATTAGTATTATATATGTATTACTATACATATATAGTACTCACTACACCTTCTTTTTTACTGAAGATGTATTATATATTTTAGTGTCACATAAAATATATACACACATATTCCATCAAAGGTCGTTGGTCATCATAGGGCTTGTCACAATAGAAATTTCATTGTTATAATATAACGACTCTTGAAGGGATAAATAATTAATTGATTAAAAAAAATTTAACAACTATTCCTCTATTTTAATAATAAAGTACTCAAAAATTATAAACGGAATATACGAGTCTATCGCTAACCTTTTCATACCTTAAACAGCTGCTATGCAGTGTCCTTTTCTATCGCATGGGATGGTTGGTTGGGACCTCTCAGTCGCACACATTCACTCGCAGCAATAGGTAACTTTTTTAAATTCGACAACCGGAATTTTCTGATTTTTCGCAGTCAACCCTATACCACCCTATATAACTATATTTTACAAACTACATATCTTAAACACATGACAGCTAAACTTGGTAAAAATAATTAATACTCAAATACTGCTGATCCGTCAAACTCTAGAGAGTAGACAGTCATAACTATTGAACCTTTCAATCCGCCAACGATAATAGGACGTCATGATTGAGGGTATCCCATTATTTCTACGCCCTACTGACTCTATTATTAAGGCCCGCTTGTACCCTGATTCAAGAAAAAGCAGAATTTTCAAACACCTAGTGTAACGAACAAGGTCGATAGTATATTATGAAAAAAATACTAAGGTTAGAAAAGAAATAGGAAAAGAGTAATAACCGAATAGAATTCATAAATATAACTCTCTTTCAGCAGAAAAACTCCTGAATAGGTCCACATAAATAAACTTTCACGTCCAAACTCTCAGAATTTTCAGCGATAACACTATTTTTTTTTAGTTAATTCTTAGCCAACGTATAGTACTAAAGTAATAACCAGCAGTTTTTTGAATTGTGTTAGTATATATCGAAAAATATAAAGAAAACGTACAAAATTAACGTATTTTCGCATTACATCGTCCATAATAACAAGCGATTTTCAACCTTACGTAAAGCACCGTAAATTATTTTAAAATTGGGGTTGGACCGCGTCTTAAACATCCATGACGACAATGTTTCGCGATGCCATTGCTATGGGCTCGTTCAAATAGATTGCTACTTAATATGTTATAGAGAACATTTTTATAGGCGTATAGTTGAGATTGGAAAGTTGAAGTGGTATAAGAGAATAGATGTTATGTCTTCGACCTACATTGTCCTTTGATGTTTTGTTTCGTAACTTTTACAAGGTACATTTTAGAAATTGGATTGTATTCTGGAATATGACTAGCTCTCTACCTTTTATGTGAGATAGATCTTCTGTGATTGAACCAAGTATGTGACAAGGCAAAATGACATTTGCCTTATCACATGTTTTATATTCCTCTGGCGTATTTCACATTATACACAGTAGTTTCGATAAAAACTTATTGTTTGATTTGGGCAAAATTAAGTTATGTGTAAGTGTTGCGTTTTTTACTTCCGCATGATTTCACGTGTAATAATAGTGGATCAAAATAAAAATAATAAATATATTTGTATACAATAAACTCTGTAAATCTCACTCAGTGTTTAAAAGAATTACTTAATTCTTCTTCAGAACCTTTAAACTAAGAAAATCTTAGTTCAAATTGAATACTGAACGACTTTTAAAAGATGTAATTATAAAACAATACCTACACCTTTATTATTAGCCTACTGTTTGAAATATATTGACTATCAACTCTCTGAATGACAACTGTCATCCAGTCTACCCGTGATCATGTTCACTGAAAAGTTTTCGAAACGTCGAGATAAAAATAATAGGAAATATGCGCGACCATACTCGTAGACCAAAATATTCAATATTAACTAACAGGCTCAGAGTCCAATGATAAGCATGTTCCGAAATGCTTCCGGAAAGTTATTTAATTTGCAGTAACCGGGAAATGCTTGCAAAGATAAATAGTAAGTCAATATATTTTTGATTAGTTTCGCGTTCCGACTGCGATCATGTGATTCGCAAAATTTTAAAAATAGACGAATATTCGTTACTTTATACTGTGTGATTCAATGTCTTGACTAAGTCCGAATAAATTATTATAGTATGTACATTATGTGTTGCGTATTGATTAGTTGTGCCCTGAGGTGTTTTGACTATTCCGAAATATCGCATCCATGCCTACGAGAAATAATAAGTCAGGAACAGTAACTACGTTAAAAAATGACCCAATAAAAATCGTGCTAAACCAATAAAATCGTTCACGCCGCTATGACTCAGCTGTCAGAGTAGACATTGCATCACGCGCGTGAACCAATCCCTGCTTTCCTTCTGAATTTTAACCAATCACCAAACATGTCTATTTGTAACCTCGGAAGTAATTCGCATAGTACGTCGTTTGGTTTGAAGGACCACTTTTTCTATAGAATTTGTCCTGAATTACTCTTCCTGACATTATTTCTTCGTAGACCCATGCATTCGTTATTACAGAACGGTTGTGGGGAATACGACGAGGCCATTATTTTTTACTAAATTTGACATCGACTTCCATTCCAATATAACCGATATTGATGATAAATTATTATAAAAATACGAGTAGACAGATCTTCATTAAATTAAAATGGCACCTTACGGGAAGCACCAGCTTTCAAATAAAAACACATACCTACATAAAATAATATGTTGAATTGAGTCCCTCTTCCTTTTTTGGAAGTCGGTTAAAAAGTTTATACGGTCACCTTATATATTTAAAGTAACCTAACTAGAACTCACCATCATGTGCTCAATATATATAAATGAGTATCCGACAATTAACCCCTAAGCACCCTCCATCGCCTCTCGTCGGACATGAAAAGAGCCAATCAAAGATCAACGGAGCGTGGGGCAGAGCAGACAAATACACTAATACCTACGATTGAGGGTTTCCCTTATCGTTTTATTGTCTTATCTATACTACGCTGTACACATCTTCCTTGTCGATCGTTCGTTATCCTTGTGCATCAGAGTTTTTAGAAGTAGGTAACTTTTTTTGAAACTTAATTTTATTTTCAGGACGTATGTCATAATATAGCTATGCCCATCATACTCCAAATGAATGAAAATAAAAAAAAAATAAAAAAATATTGCATCATAAACATCAAAAACAGTTTTGTAAAGTTTTAGACTAATGTATATTACAACATGTTTATGACGAACTCAAGGTACAAGAATAGATAAAGCTAAGGTTCCCGCACTAGGCAAAGCCTGTATCTGGACCTACATACGATAAATGTATTACATAAACGGAAATGTTTGAAGTAAAATCAAGCAAGTACCTAATAAAAACGTTTAATTTATCTGAAACTGATTTTAATAAGGTCACAATCCACTGTATTTTGTTACGCAATCACTCCTTCAATTGCCAATTGAGTTTGATGGTTCAAATTCAGTTTGGTAGCTTATACGGCAGAGGTGGGCATTTAATAAGTTTATCGAAATTGATACAGCGCTTTTTGAAAATAAAACATCATTATATATTGTATAATGTATATAAGAAATATAAATATACAGAATATTTAAATTTATATTTCTTATTATACATTATACTTACATATAATGATGTTTGTTTTCAAAAAGCGCTGTATCAATGAATCAATGACAATTTATCATCAATCTCACATAAGATTAATCATACAAAAGTTTAATAAACTTAGGCTAAATTGAGACAGAACTGACCGAAATGATCACAACCAAGCACAATTTGGAAAATTTAATTCCGACTTCCATTACATTCAGTTATTGGAGTGTAACTCAAAAACTACTAGACCGAATTTGATGAAATTTAAATAAGACATGGGCACCAGCTTTCTAACAAAAAATAATTTTGAGAATCGGTTCACCCTATTAAAAGTTATGAGGTAACAAACATAAAAAAATACAGTCAAATTGAGTAGGTACTTCCTCCTTTTTGGAAGTCGGTAGAAAATTAATATCTGATGATTAACCCCCTAAGCCACCTTCTCACGTCAGACATGAAAAGAGCCAATCAAAAAGCAACGGTCCGTGAAGAAGCTCGCACAAATAGACTTATACCTACAACTGATGTTATACCTCAGAATTGTATTGTCTTGCTTTGAATGGTACGAGTAGTATCGAGGGACTCTAACATTCTAGGATGAATGGAATATGACATCTTTAGTACCTTTCGGAAAGTTTTTAATTCAATTCAGTGGCAAGATGGGTAATTCGTGCGCCTGATGGTTAGTATTACGTTCATCCATGGCCGTTGCAGTGCCACCCAGAGCCTCTAATTGTACAAAGTCAAAGTCAAACTCATTTATTTAATTTAGGCATCAAAGACGTTATGAACGTCAATTTTTCATTATAATGTACTTTAAAGACTACCGCCGCGTTCCAAAATATATAGTTTTTACAATGTTTTTACTTAGGTACTACAAATATTAGCTCCAGTGTGTTGCCTTACAAAAGATAATAATGGTATCAGTAGGGCAAGACACGCTACACTTTGACATCTTAGTACACGAGTAGATAGATCTTGGAGTGATCAGTCCCAAGCTGTTTAAGTCATTTTAAACTTATTAATAGGCAAATCACGTACAGCTTAGTTACTACTGTTCTAAGCTCGGTACAGTTCAACGAGACATTGGCTGGAGGCTATTTCACCCAGTAATTTAACTTGGTACAGTGCCCTTAACACAGTAATGCTTTGACACTATTGCTGCATGGTCGAGTATCTGGCACTGCGGTGGTACCAACCAAGAGGGCCTCTTGCACAAGAGGCCTACTACCTGCAAGTCGGGGTCCCTCACATCTTACGATTCGCATTCCAACAGTGGAGGGAAAATTATTTAATATAGTCCGCTCACGAAGTAAAAACACTTTTTCTGTGATTGTACTTATTCTAGATACAAATAAATAAAAATGTTTCAAAATCAAAATCAAAATCAAAATATGTTTATTTGCAGGAACATAGGTTATTTTAGTTGCAGTTGGTATCTCAATAATATTATATTGAACATGGAGTACCAATATTATATTATAATATTGGTACTCCATGTTCTGCCTTTTAAGGCATGCAAAAACAAAACTAAATTAAAACAATCAATTATTATGTAAATTTAATTAAAGTAGAAATTAAACACTGAGTAATACACTCTAATCAATATAACTACACTCTTATCAAACTATGACTGTCACAATTATATCATGTTAGGGAATAGAAAAATATTATACAATTAAAATTATATATAAAATTAAATATAGCAGTGCATCAACATATTTCAGGTAAGTACCTAACAACCCAATTCACCTACATTATCGTTAAAATTTAAAAATCGTAAATATACTGGCAATAATTATTATCTACAATTATTCAATGCATGATAAAAACCTAACATTACAATTTAAACCAATATGTCAAATTTTAAATAGCGCCTTTACAATAAATTGATATTATTAAATAAAAAATATGAGTTTGAATTATTATAAAATTAAAATACCATGTCATTATTATAGTCGTTTGTAGAATAGTAACCCTTATCTATAAGAAAGTTTTTTTTTTAAAATGTATTACTACAATCTGAGTCTAATATTAAACGTGGTAAGTGATTATATATCTTCGGGGCCATACCTAAAACGCTTTTATCAAAAAGTGCAGTTCTGCGTGGCTGCACACTAATGACCGTATTATGTCTTTTACTTTTAAGAAATGTAAATAAATTTAAATTGTTCCTTGTAAATAATGCTATTTCATATATATACAAACATGAGAATGTCAAAATGTTCAGGCGTTTAAAATGCAGCTTACATAATTCTCTCATTTGTAAATGACATACTGATCTCGAACACTTTTTTGCGCTTTGAAGATGTTTTCTCTCTCGGTACAATTTCCCCAGAATATTATGCCATAACGTAGTAATGAGGTAACATATGCGTGGTAAGATGTCAGTACTGCCGATTGTTCTACAACTTTAGAAAGCATAAATAAAGCATAAGAAAAACTACTTAATTTTGCGCATATTACTTCAGCTTGCTTTTTCCATTTGAGGTCTGATTGCACATAAAGTCCTAGGAATTTCGTTAATGTTACTATTAGAATTATTTTTAGTAATATTATATGTCAAATTTGTATTTTTAATAAATTTCATTATATTCGTTACATTATATTGTTAGACGTAGCCAACTAATGATATTAGTTAATGTGGTATTAATTTCCAGTTCAATAGCTTCTTCATTTTCACCAACGAATGTGACAGTGATGTCATCAGCAAAAAGTACCATTGAATGGTCAATAGCACTAGGTAAGTCATTTATATAATTGATAAAAAGAAGAGGACCAAGGACGCTGCCTTGGGGAACACCATATTTCACCAAGCTAGCATCAGATGCATATTTCTGTTCAATTTTTGTAAGTGGGCAAAGTTTAGTAACTTGAGTAACTTGCAATCTATTAGAAAGTTAGGATTTGATTAAGTCGAGAACATTGCCTCTCATTCCATAAGTTTGAAGTTTATTAATAAGCAGATTATGGTCTGCGTAGTCGAATGCTTTTGTTAAATCCATAAACATAGAACATACAAGTAAATTCTTGTCGTAGCTGGAAATGACTAAGTTCAAAAGATTATGTATGGCTAAATTAATAGATTTACCTTTCCGAAAACCAAATTGTTGGTCAATAATAATATTATATTTCTCTAAGTACGAGTGTAAATTTCTGTCAATATATTTTTCAAAAATTTTAGAGAAAACGGGACTAAAGCAACTGGCCTGTAGTTTGTCATGTTTTCTCTGTCATGTCTTTTTGAAAAGTGGTTTTACTATTGTCATTTTAAGTTTATCCGGAAAAACAACATTATCAATACATAATGTTAGTAATATAACTAAGAATAGGCGATATGATTACACACACTTTTTATTACATTTGTATTTATTTCGTCATAGCCTGTGCTCTGAGTGTTTTAGTGATCTGATGATGCTTAATATACCCTCAGGAGTTGATGGCATCAAAAACATTGAATTTGGATTATTCGTAATTAATTCATGGCAATTATTATTATTAGTAACTTTGTGCTGAACTTGATTAACATAGAAATTATTAAACGCGGAGGCAATATCACGTGGATCTGTTATTAGTTGGTTATTTAATTTAATTTGGGTGATTTCTATATTAGGGGGCCTTGCCTTGTCTTGGATCTATTTATAATATTCCACGTGGCTTTTGATTTGTTTACTGAAGTTTTAATAGTGTTATTGTTACGTGCCTTCTGTGTTAGTTTCAATATCTGCTTTAAACGTTTTGCATAGGTCCGAAATTTTACGTAATTTTTTGAGCTTGGTTGCTTACGGTATACCTATAGCATCTGCCTTTTTCGCCTTGTACATAATTTTATACCCTTGGATATCCATTTAGATTTTTTATTAATATAATGTTTAATTCTTATCAATGGGAAACAAAGATCATACATCAATTTGAATAATTCATGAAAGTAGTTGAAAGCTTCATTTGGATTAGGACTATCCAGCACTTCACTAAAAAATAAACTATTTAAATGTTCCTTAAATTTGTCCAAATTCTCTTTACAATAATCGCGTCTAAAATGATACCAATATTTAATAGGATAATATTCTTTAACTGGACAAGTAAAATATTGTGCTGTGTGGTCTGACAAAGTAAGTTTAATTATTTCACTAGAAGAATTTCGAACGTTGTGCATAAAAATATCGATACAGCTGTTCTTAGTCGAGTTGGTTCTTGGCTAGATATTTTTAAATTGCAACTCTTAATGATGTTTATGAAAGTAGTTGTAGTATTATTGTTCTTCAATATATCTATATTGAAATCACCACAAACTATAAGCCTCTTCTTCTTAAAACAATATTTAGCTAAAAGGCCCTTAAAATTTTGAAAAAATATGTTTATTATATTTTTTTATTTATAGGTGGTCTATATACACAAATGACAACAATGTTATGCTCTACAAGTTCTATAGCGCTACATTCAATTATAATCTCACAACTAAATTCTCTAGCTTCTATTTTTATTCTATGTTTATGTAAGAAATCATGATAATTAATTAAGACAACGTTTTTTCGGTAAATTAAAATTATCTTTTTCCGTCATTAGCTAATATTAGACGTTCCTTTATTTCGTTTAAGTAGATAAGTTACTAAAAGCCACATAACTCTTTGACTAGATAGGAAACGCTCGCCGCGGAGCTGAAGCGCTTGCAGCGGAACTGGACTTGGCAATTAGCCGATCAAAACGTGAAACAACGCTTGCTGCGGTCAGGAGTTGGATGGATGGGGCATTATTCAACTCGGCGCTTCCATGCTTTGGAGGGTACGTGAAGCTGTCGGTCCCGGTCAACAGGTGTGTCTTAATACAACAGCCGTTAGGCTATGTCGGGGGCCTTCAGGCAGACTGAAAAACTTTGACATGGGTTGCTACTAGCTATCTCTTCTCTCTAAATGTAAGGCTCAAGTCCAAGCAGTAGGAACATAATGGGCTGATTATGCATAGAGAGTAGACATTATTAAAGATGAGATGACTATCACGTTCACATAAGAAAATAAATATTTATTTAATAAACGAGCACATTTTTCCAAAATGTTCCCATACATTAAAATATAATATTATTTTTTAACCACGCTATATACATCTCAATTGAGAGTCAAATGAACTCTGTGCGAATGACAATAAGAGCACATGAAAAGATCCTGTTTATTTCACCCACAACGCCGTCCCTCCAAATATGTTACTTGGAACTACATTCAGTCTCCACTCCAACATTTCCATGTGTCAGTTTTTAGTTTTTAGCTTTTCATGATAGTTTTTCTCCTGATATAGACTACTGGTTCAAGTTACCTTTCATAAAAGCTAGCTTAGCAACTAGATTGAATTTTAAAGTTAATATTTTACACAAGTTTTTATAACAGTCTAAATAAATATTATGAAGATGATACGTATTTTATTAAGACCGATATGACGTCACCTGGAGTTAACTGACAATAAAATTTTTCAACACTTATATTTTTAGTAACACTAAAACTCACCATAACTATTGATTTTAACAAAATTTGAATCTTACTTGCATTCTATTAAACCCCATGTTGATGACTAATTATTACCAAAAAATCTACTGGTCAGATCTCAATCAAAAGGGGTCCCCTGTAAAGGACCAATCAGCTTTCAAATAAAAAAAAATATCTTTAGAATCGGTTTACTTTGAAAAAGTGATTAGGGAATACAAAGCAAAGTTGTCGAATTAAGAACTACCTCCATTTTTTAAAGCTAGTTGAAAAATAGTATGCCAACCAAATCACTTCAACTATACTCTCACTACGCTTACGTAAGGTTTGTAGAACAAATATAATACAATCCTTCAGTTTCCCTCCCTATCGTCGCATATGAACAAAGTCCCACAGACAGTCTGCGAAGTAAATTCATAACGAAATTCAGCGACAACAAGCGTCGTTATTGTCAGAAAAAAGTTCCACAACAAGTTAGAGGCTTACATGTAAGTTCATATCGCACGGGTTCAGTAAAAGTTTTATTGGCGCGCGGTGTGACTCGACTACGAGATAAAGCCTCAAATTAGTTATACTTTGGTGTTATATCTTCGTTAGATCAACATGTTTTCATCTTTAGTTTTGTTTACTGATATTACACTATATTTTTTCTCTGTTGCTTCTGTTTTACTATTTACGTAGGTACTCTTAGATTTTTTTGATTAGGTTTCCAGACTAGTAAATGGTGCGCCTAACTGGCAAGCACTACACTTAACAATCTAACACTGTAATGCTTGCGCACAATTTGATTAGTGGTAGAATTACTGACCCTGCGGTGGTACAGCCTTTTATACAAGAGGCCTACCACATACTAAGTTTGGTTTCCTAGCTTCTTATAATTGGCAACCCTGTGGCGTACGCAGTTAAAGAATGAATCCATATTTCACAGAGTTATATAAATGTCAGGATTAAAATTATAAGCCTACATAACACACGATTGGGTGAAGACCACGTTTCAGTAAGCGGTTTAGGACGCCAGGTAAAGAAATTATCTGCGGAGGAAGGCCGGCACATTGCGGCGAACCGAAAAAAGTGACGTGTAGAGTGTGTATGATTAAATATTAACTTACTTACAAACAGTAGGTACCTATAGGTATATGTATATATATGTTTTGTAAAATAAACGTCGAAGGAAAACGAGGCATGAGGCGCTCTCGGACGCGATGGATACACACCGCTCAAGAGGCAACATTGGCCACCTTGCAATCATCTATTATAATGGCACAAGATAGCGAGAGCTGGAGATAAATGGTGGCACAGACTACACACCAAACGTCGCTTACACATGAGGATACGACCAAGAGAAAAAAGATAGGCGTTTTGTTCAAAACTGTTGCAGAACAATCATTTTCATCTTTAACACCTAACAAGCTCTCAGTTTTGCGATCATTGTTTTAAAATTTATACAATAACGACGAGCACATCAATAACTGAACGTTCATACCCGGCCGAGAAATAAGCTCCGACCTGTGGTATTATCTTTCAAATGGTGTACTATGAAATACCGGTCAAGTAATGTAAAACTTAAAATAATAAATAAATAATGCATAGTTTTTTCATTTCATAACTTTGCTTATTGCATTTTCTAGCAACCAATAAGCTTAAGTTTGTGCGAGGCTTCAACCCTTTATACAGGCTTAGGAATTTGAATGTTAGATATCCTGCCACAGGATTTGCTCATCTTAACAGTAAATATTGTTTCAAACCCTATAAGATGAACACAATTGCATTGTCCAGCGTTTATACTCGGCACAAAATATTAATATGAATTATTACATTTTTTTAATTTATTTAGGTTTCCTTACAATTCACATGATTATGAGAGGCTTCATTTTATTAAAACCCTATGAAAGTCAAAAAAACCCGCTAACAAAAAGTCTTAGATATATAATTTATTGATTCAGGCGTTACTTTGCGGAAATCCAATATCAAAAACGATATAAGAAGAAATATTTTGAGACACTTCCGCTAAAAACAATGCTTATGGCTAGCTTAACTGTCGGTCTAGCGCTTGACGAGTCAACATCTCCTGTGGATACCTCGTGTAGAGGCGAAACACGTGTCGAATCGTTTTTGGTTGATTGGGTTGTTTTGTGTGTTGTTTATTCTGTACACTTCCTGTGCGCAGTTTGTGCGGGAGGGAGGGTGGAGCACGCCGCAACTCGGCCATAAGCTTTGTTTTTAGCGGAAGTGTCACTAAATATTTCTTCTAATATCGTTTTTCTTAGATAAATCTAATGGCAAATATTATTATGTTGTTGAATGACAATTAAAATGGTACCTAGTCATATAAGCTTAAAAGTCCAGAACGACACTGCAGTGCTAATGATCCTAATGTAGAGTGGTTAAATCCTATTCGCCCACTATGGGTACTGTACGCTCTGGAATATTTTTTAAGGTTTTTAGGTTTGTTTAATCAACCCTTTTTCGTATTTATTTTAAATGCGAGTGTATACATTTCTCTAATACCTAAATCTGTGTTCAAATGTTTTTAAGAGTTACCGGTTACGGCAATCGGTGACTCTAACTGTAATCCTGTTCATATGACCACATTGTCACATGTAGGTAATAATTATTATAACATTTCTTTATCCAACGAACTCATTTCACAGTAGGTCACTTTAGGACTAGCGCATATAAACGAAGGGCTTAATGTAAGGGAAAGGACTATTGTTAAGGGAATTACAATCCCTTCATTGTGGAGCATTTCAGTCGAGCTTGATTAATCGTGAAGATAGCCGTGGTAGAATTGAAATATAATCATGAATTGGCTACAAGATATCTTTGAAGTTAATTCTCAAAATGTACGCAATTATTTTACATAATTCAGATACAGTTTGGGGCGTGAAAAATACTGACGGGATGTTTTACTATTTGCAATTAAGTATAAAGTTTTATTGATCTTTCGTATTTTTTTTAAGTTAATATCGTAGTCCAAAACGTACTCATCAAAGAATAAAGAGAGAATAAAGTTCGTTTCACTATTAAAAACTATAACTTTTTTAACTTTCATAGTCACAAATTTTAGAAATATTCACATTAGTCACGGGATAGTTACCTTGTAATTTTTGCATGAGTTTTCAATACTTTGGCTGAATGGATGAAACTCAAACAGCTTACATGGTATTACCATGTATCCAATTCATAATGTAAATATTTATAATATTGAAACTAATATTAAAATAGTACAATCATTCACCCAGAAATATCACTAGCTACAGTTACCCTTCAGACTTTAACAGGGTACGGCTAGCACAGGCAAATAAGCCTACCATCCACTTAGTAATATAGTAGGCCTTATGCCTCCATCGATTTACTGATACAGTAGTTTTTTATCTTTCTGTAGTGCGACCGATACTTCTTTTATATCTGCCAAAAACTACGAGTTCGTCATTATCACTGTCTTAAACTAAAATTAATGTCCACACATGTCATAAACATCACCGGCGCTCTAACACGCGGTATTTATAAACAAGTTATTACTTGTTGCTAAGTAATTTCTTAATGAAGTTATTACTTCACGATAGAATATTTCAACATAAAATCTAATCTATTCTATAGTAGAGCAATTAACGTTACTAACTAAAGTAAATGCATGACATAACTCTATCAAAATTGGATGTATCTTTTTACACTTGTATTAGGTTGTTGTCGTGGGATTTTATTTTTTACAGCATAATAGATTCTTCACAGTTCAGACATGTAAGCGAATGTCATTTTTATACAACTTCACTTTGGTAATAAGAACCAAAAATTGTAGTGTTCTCATTGCTTAAGCAAAGGAAATGGTGACTATTACTCGGCTAAGAATTCTTTGATAGTAGTAGTAGCCTTTGATAGTTCTAACTTCAGGCAATTTCTAGTCTATAGAATTTAAATCGTTGCTTAGGTAATTACTTTTCCTTAAATAATTACTTTTGCTTGTAAATAAATACGGCTGTAAACGCGGCCTCGAGATGTATACATTCAAATTATTTCAGCATCTGATAGGAACAGAAAATAAACTAATGGTTTGTCACTGCGAAAAATTAAAGGCGTATATTATAATTATAATATCAGTATAACAAAAAAAAAAAAACGCTCGAAGAAAACCACATTTCGTTTAGCTAATCTAGATCTAATGGTTTATTTATAGGATAAAATGTTAAATAATTAAAGTACTAAACATTACGAACGGACAAACGTAGTGGGTCTTACTTATAACGATGCTTAACTTTAAATTACGTCATTTAGTAGTGCGCACAGCAAAACTGTTCTGCGCCGTACTAAGTGATGTTATTGAAATATATATTAATATAGTATTAATTATACAAATAATAAAAATAATATTAATTATAATAATAATAATTATATATGTGAGCAGCTTTTATAAGTAAGGTAGAGTGTGTGTGTAACTGTCAACATAATGACAGTTAGTGTATCTTATATCCCGCTTATCTTAGTAATATGTTTTGCGTAAAATGAAACTGTTAGCTGAATAAATTACTTCAGATGTTCAAATAATTGTTTGAAAAGAAGACAGTTTTTTTCTCTAATATTTCATATTAAGCGACGTACGTCACAACGGTCTGTTCCACTAAGTTCAACTATTACATAATTATTTTTCATTAGCACAAAGTTGAAATAATTGACATTTTTGTCCAATAAATTCAACTGGTTGAAGTTATAGTTGAACTAAGTGGAACAAATCGTTACAACGCTCATCAATTTCAATATCATAGTAGAGTCGAATGAAGGTTACATATCTGTTTTAATATAAGTTTTAAAATACCTCTTGAATCAAATACAAACAAGAAGTTGTACAGATACTGCGTTAACAAATACCCGGGTAACAGCTATTCATTATATTTAATCTTTTATCTTTCTATCTGACCAATCAAATTGGAGGAGATGGTGTGAACCATTTGAAACTTAACTTTGGAAACCAAACTCAACTTGTGGTGGCACCGGACACTGAGCGATATTGTATAAACTTCGCCCATTATGGCTGCTGATAATTTCCTTCTAAAATCATTTGTTTAAAATTATTGTTATTTCATATACCTCTTTTGTTCTTATGAATATGATAACATCACAATGTGGTACGTCGAAGGGGTCGGCAGATATTCCGAAAGTTACGTTGCCTTGTCGCCAATGGGATGGAATATATCCATCCTATAGGCGACAAGGCTTTTAAAAGAATCTGGCTAGTATAGGATATACATATTCACTTAGGGTGTGACTTCGAAAAAAAATCGAAGAGGGCCTTAAATGCGTTAGTGTAACCAGCTAGAATATATATACATCTAAATATACATCTTACCGTCTGCATATTATGTAAACACATTCCATAAACCATGTGGCTCTTTCGTCAATATTTCGCGATGTTCTAATACTTCAACGGAGGTAAAATGTGCAAGTTTTGCGTCACGTATTACTCTACTTGGCTACACTGAAACAGACCACATAAAAGAAAATACATATTCCAGTTTCACCCGCGTGGTGATGAATGATGATAGCGTTGAAAATCCTATATTCCACCGCCTCATCTATATCCACATTATTAAATAGTATTATATTACTAAATTATACCATTCTATAATGCTTTTCATATTCTGTCTGTTCTGCAATGTACTGGTGTTTTAATGTTATACATAACTTAAGTGTTAATTTTATTCAGCGGGTAATATTTCATTAACTAAACGAAAGTTTGTTTAATTTATATTCAAATATAAAACCAGCTTTATGGCACGCCGTTAAGGTGATAATAAACGATATAAACTAAATTATATCTGTATAAGGTGTGAAGTGAATACATTGTTAACTAAACGAAGTATATTAATAATTTTTTTCGTTCTTTCTTTTCTTTACTTCAGTAAGTCAGTTATGACGATACCTCGGGAACTACCCGTTGAAAACTAAAAGCCTAAGGTCTTTATTAATAAACGTTGCGTAAACCTATATTAGGCGTAACATGCTTTGTCTTGCTTTCACGCGTGACATTTACTGCAAGCGAAAAACTGACAGATAGATGTTTTAACTACTCCGGGTGTAAGCCAAGTTTATTAATAAGGCCGTATGTGTTTTACCCGAATCCATTCATTTGTTTTACGTGATTGGGTTTCTCATTTTTCTCAAACTTTCACTTTTATAATTGACGTAGCGAGCGAAGCGTCTCTACTTTAACTGACCAAACTGACTTTCATCTATCCGTACATTTGTTAGGTTGCTCGTTTGTTTTCGATATTTTGTTTTCGCGCATTTATCATGGGAACCTCAATTGGCGGAAACCAGTCGAAAGCTCTTCGCCTCAGCAGGTTCACTCGTAGATTACGAAATTTTCTTCCAACTTCCACTAAAACTGCGCTAGTTCAATCTCTTTTACTCCCGATACTAGATTACGCTGATGCCTGTTATTTGGATCTCACTGAGGTACATGTCTTCCTGTACTGGGTCGCAAATTTCAACCAATCTTTACGAAACTCGGTATGTATGTTCTGCTATTTAATTGCATTTTTTGTCGTCGGCTATTTTTATTGGGGGTGTACTTTACCTAAAAAGGAGGAAAGTTTTCTGTCAAAATTTGGTACTCACATTAGGTACGTGACTTTTAAGAGGAATTTCGAATATGAGCATTATTGGTCAAGTGGTTTACGAGATAATAGTCTGAAAGTACGGAAAATTACCGCTGTCTACTGTTTGCAGAAATACTAGTATTACTAGTTGCGCCCGTGGTTTCCACCTCATGGTGATGAATGATGATGATGAAGAGTATCCCATGTGTAATTCTAGCGCCTCATTTATCTACACTGAAAATCCCCCAACTCTACCCGTGGGTGCCGTAGAAATCGGCTCAGGTTTAACAATTGGAAGGTGGGCAGCAGCACCTTCCCAGTATTAAAACACCAAAACTGCGCTCGCCAACCCGCCTGCCAAGCGTAGCGAGTATTGGCAAAATCCCCCCAATGGATTTAATAAAAAGAACCAGGCCCCCAGTCCCCAGCAGCCCCGCTATTCCTGGCTACGGTAGCGGCCACCGTAACGGTGGGGCAGGGGGTGCTAAGAATCCTCGGCAGACGCCCGGCTACCACCCCCAACACGACGACTGGCCCTGGTAACACACAACATACGCATGATGAGGAAAGACGAGAAGATCTATGAGCTGGAAGAAGAAATGAGCTATCCAATCGCTTCGATCTTCTTTGCCTTGAGCACATCGCTTTACTGGACGAGATCAATAACAGGTTAGTAGAAACTGTCCATACAGTGGGTTCCAAATACTTTAAACCCCACCGTACAGATAGGCTACAAAAACTCTCCAACGATATTCTCAACTAGAGGTATTAATGAGACGATAGAGCGGAAAAAAGGCTCCAAAGTGTTTGCAAGAGACATATCTATTGAGCAAAGCCAGTTGACGAAGCTGAAGACTGAAGACGGCAGTGTAGCGTCGACCAAAGCAGAAGTGTTAAGAGAGGTAGAGAGTTTCTACGGACAGTTATACACTTCGGTCGCTAAACCTGTTAGCAGATCGTTTAAAGACCCAAGAGCCAAGCTGACCCGACATTATACCAAAGATATCCCGGACATCAGCCTGTACGAGATTAGAATGGTCTTGAAACAGCTTAAGAACAACAAGGCGTCTGGTGACGACGGTATCACAGCTGAGCTTCTGAAAGCGGGTGGAACACCGGTACTTAAAGTCCTTCAGAAGCTCTTTAATACCGTCTTACTCGAAGGTTCAACGCCAGAAGCATGGAACAAAAGCGTGGTGGTGCTGTTCTTCAAGAAAGGTGACGACACTTTACTTAAGAATTACAGACCCATCTCGCTTTTGAGCCATGTTTATAAACTGTTTTCGCAGGTCATAACGCACCGTCTCAGTCGCAGGTTTGATGAATTCCGCAGCCTCCAGAACAAGCCGGTTTCCGAAAAGGCTATAGAATAGTACTTTAGACCACATCCACACGCTACGGCAAGTTAGACAGAAGACCGAAGAGTATATATAACTTACTCATTGTTTAGCGTTTGTGGACTATGAGAAAGCCTTTGATTCGATCGAGACGTGGGCAGTGCTTGAGTCTCTCCAGCGGTGCCGTATTGACTATCGGTATATTGAATTGCTGAAGTGTTTGTACAAAAACGCATACATGTCAGTCCGAGTAAAGGAGCAGAGTTCGAAGGTAATTCCATTGCAAAGAAGCGTGAGACAGGGAGACGTTATATCTCCGAAACTGTTCACCGCTACATTGGAAGATGCCTTCAAGCTTCTGGAATGGCAAGGACTTGGCATCAATATTAACGGCGAATACATCACTCACCTTCGATTTGCCGACAATATTGTAGTCATGGCAGAATCCATGGAAGACCTCAGTACAATGCTCGAAGGCCTCCATCGAGTTTCCCAACGGGTAGGTCTTAAAATGAACATGGACAAGACGAAAATTATGTCTAATGCCAATGTTGTACCTACATCAATATTATATTGAGAGATTAGCCAGTTGAAGTGGCAGTGGGCAGGGCCCATAGCACGCAGAACAGATGGCCGATCGGGCCAAAAGGTTCTGGAGTGGAGACCACGGGCCGGCAAGCGCAGCGCAGGTCGTCCACCGACACGGTGGACAGACGACCTGATGAAGGTTTCAGGACGACGTTGGATGCAGGCCGCTTCCAACCAGTCCTTTTGGAAAATCTCGGGGAGGCATATGTTCAGCAGCGGACGTCCTACGGCTGAGTACGATCTTGTAGGCACGAATGTCTCAGTTTAATGTAAGTGAGTATAGAACATACCCAGAGACTTGGAGTAGAATATCTGACCTGATCGGTAGTTCAGTAACAAATAAACTTACAAACTCTTCCTTATCATTATACACTAGATTCTATCCGTGACTTCGTCCAACTGTAATAAAGTTATCGCGACCTACCAGGAACTACCCGCTTAATGCTATGTATCACCTAGATCCGTTTCATAACAGTTTTTTTCTTGAAATGGATTTAGAAAGTGAAACACAATGCAGTTTATTATTTATTGCATTGTGATAATACCTTCTAATTTAGTCATAATACTTTTGATTATGCACATGCAACTTTTATTATTAAACTGATAGATGATCAACATAAAAAGTTCAATAAACTGAAGTTTATGACACATTTATGTACATTGTTCGAAATATAAACACAACTTTGCAACAACAAATTTTTGTGGTAGTGTCACGCTGCAACCCCACAGCTGAGTACCACACTCCCACATAACACCGACGTGAAGTAACATACCTTGCTATTGCATTTCGTCGGTTTGTGGGAGGTTCTGGAGGCCCGATTCCACAATTCCCCGTTCTCCCTCTCCTTCCCCCTCCCCCTCCACCCTCACTTATTGCGGATGTCCGTGGACGACGGTATCACTTACCATCAAGTGAGCCGCTTGCTCGTTTGCCAACCTATCCCATAAAAATTTAAAAAAATAAACAAAGTGAAGTCAGGCATTCACCGCGCCTGACTTCGCCTTGTTTATTTTTTTAAATTTTGTCAAAAAGAGAAAAAATACCTCTTAAAAACTACGTTTTGTAAGCATCAAAAACTTGACCGTATTTAATGTTATAATTTCTATGAATTGATTAAAATTGTGCATTTACGTGATTGTGAATTAAGGCGCTGTCAGTTCAGCTTTCACTTGAAATCAAACAAGCACATCTCGTAAAAACGTATAAAAATTCAGAAAAAACTAATGTTCACTATACAATATAAAACGATATCCGTCAGTGTCTGTGTAATAAAAATTGCTATTTTATGATATGTATTTCATGGCAAATACAATTGTGAATAAAGAGCCAAACTATTTTGAAGGTGAAATTAAGTGGTATATTTGATTTTTTTTTTAAGGTGATCTAGTATGTTATAATATGTTTTTAAGTCCGCCAATGCGTACTAATATAACAATGTCTTAGAGGTGTCATATTTTTTTTGTAATTTAAAGTAAATCACTGCTTATGAAATAAACTGCTTCTGCCCTCATTTTTATCGACGTCATGAATTGCCAGCACCTTAAAAAGTTATAGAATCGCGCGGGTCAATATACCTGCGACATGCCCAAGTACGGGGTCTGTTGCGTTCGGACAAAGTTCCGATCGCCTGCGGGACGTTAGGTCATACCAGGAATTGCCGTGTTCTTGCTGAGTTTTGTTACATATTCTAACGTTTAATATTCTTTATGATCATAATTGTTCTTTATAGGTAGGTAGGTCTCAATTGTCGCCAGACCAGTTCAAGGATTCACGGCGAGAACTCAGGGCACTGATAATAATTAATATAATAATTTGTGAAACAATTATAGCTCCTAGCCTAGCACTGTATGGTTCCGCGGCCAGGCTAGAGCCCGTTTCTTCATCTCCCCTGTCAACGACCAAGGCTTTCACTAACATAAATCTACATGCCCAGCGAGGGGATGGACTCTCTATAGCCAACATACATTTTGTCTGCTTCCTGGGTTGGCGCAGTTAGTGGCAACCATGCCTTCTGAGCCGCTATTCCCAGGTTCGATCCCGGACAGGTCAAATATTTGTGTACATGTCTGTTTGACCTGTATCTGGGTGTATATATATATATATATATATATATATATATATATACCTATCAGTCATCTGTCTAGTTTGGGACCTAAACATCTTGTGTAAGAAAATAATTATACAAACAGCTATTTATCTTGAAATTGTTTCACATGATTTATATTGAATCTCATAGCATGAAACTTCCTTAGCGAAAACCAACAGCTTACAAGAATAAAAAAAAATACTTTGTTCTTGTACGTTAAGCAACCTTTTACTCCCTCTTCGCTCTCATGAATAAAATCACTCAGAGGTCTCAGAAACTTGGTTCTTTAATTTATAATGATAACGATTCGGAAACTCTTTCAGCTCCCGACTTGAGTTCTTGGACGTGAATATTTCAACACTTTGGTCGGAAAATGTTCATTTCGATCGGTAAACTAACTTCTTGTGTTCCGTTTTCTATTTAACACTAGGTGCACAGAGCGGTTTCGCTGCGTGGTGAATATTAGGTACTAATAATTTTCATGTCTTTTAGGTCTTATATGTATTGTATATGCTCGAAATGTCTGATACATACACTTCTAATCTGTGTCTGATTTGCTAGTCTGTGGTCTGATCGGAATATGTGTAATATATGTCTTATTGAAGTGATTCAATGAAAGAAGGTAGATTTTTTTTAACTATTACGGGAGATGTGAAGCGACATGAAAATTATTTTCTTGCAGAGGGACAGGAAAAAAAACCAACATTGACCATCATTGATTATGTTTAATTTTCTTAGTTTTGCGTTTCTAGAATTGTAGTTATGTATCCACCGCTTTACTAAAGCGTGACCAGTAAGTTACTTATGTGACTTTGGTTTGAGTAAGACTACTTGCATTAATTAAAAGTAATCAGTCAACTGATGCAACTAAAATAATTTCCTAAATCGGATGCTTAAATCTTTAACGTTTCACCAACCCTAAGGTGCCACCTAACGATGTTAGGCGTCACCTAAAGTTACGACACCGATTCGGCGGTGCGTAAACGCTACGCAACCCCTAAAATAGGTTATTATTTATTAGTTATTAGAGTTATTAGAGTTTTTGGAGTTTTTATACAACATAAATGACATGGATTTGCATATTAATCCACGAGTGATTCCACCTAGGACCCTGACTTTTTTAAAAGATACAGAATGTCCAAAGATACGGTGCTGTTCATATTACATTACAAATCGATAAATATTTGGAGTTTGATAGTAACAAGTAAGTCCAATTTCTGTGGTCTAATTTTCATTACTACCTAATCTATGTGCCCTGCTGAACAAAAGATTCCCTCTTGTAGTCTACCATCACTAAGATAATCATACCTATATTCAGAGTACCATCGTCGTTGAAATGCCTAAGTACTTACTCTTTTAAAGAGGCTGTTGTTTTATAAACAAAATTATTACTTTTACAGAAATGGAAGTGTGGCACCAGTACAACAATTATTAATAACTCTCAGATTTTATGCCACTGGAACTCATCTTCAAGCCATAGCTGAAGCTCATGGAGTGAGTGTGCCCACTGTGGCTGTGGCTGTTAAATATGAATATAAAATTATTAATAGTTGTAACTACTAATAATTATATTATACTAATATTATATTTTACTAATGTTATATTATACTATTTTTATATTATACTGATATTATATTATACTAACATTATATTATATTTTATTATAATTCCCTTACAATTTATAATTCCTTTACATGCAATGATTTCAAGAAGAAAATTAAGAAACCCAATTACTAATATTTGTCTGTCAATCACCAAAATCTCAAGCTGACAACTGAAGAAACAGAACCATAGACAAGTATCGTAAATTTAGGCAACTCATTATTTAGGAGTCACCTTGTACGCATGGATTGGTGAATCGAAAAATGATGCTTAGGAGTTGCTTAATTAGGCACTGCCTTACTCGTTGTTAGTGAAAACGGGCATAAATGTTGAAAATAACTTGCAGAATTGCAAATGAATAAACGTACGAATCTAGTTATAAATAAAAAATCTGAAGTATCAGGGTACACCTGAGTAGAAAATACAACACTTGTAATTATTGAGTTACAACCATCAGCATCATACATCACCACGCAGGGGAAACCGCAGGTGCAACTAGCTATATATATTTATATACCCCTGGAGTACTACGTAGCGTGGGTGACGCCCCGAGCTGACGCTAATACTTATAATCTAAAAAGTGAATTCTTGTTACGAATATTAGAAAACTTTTCAGACTTCGCTATCTTTGTTAGCTTTAATCTAACATAGTTCAAAGCTAAGAAGCTCGACGAAAGCTCTAAGTACCCTGTAATCAACAATATGTTCCTCAGTTTAGGAGAGTGTTACATACCTGTAGGTATGTAGCTAACTACACTAATAGATAGGTATATCAAAATGTTAGTCTGGTTTTTTTTTACAGTGAGAATTTTGAGGCTATAAAAAGAGATATGATTTTAGAATATTTTAATCAGTAACAACTATCACTCTTTATTTTGTCATAGCATAATTATCACTTACGACCAGGTGAACCGCTTTACGTTTCCACCTTCCTCATATTTAAAAAAGCTACCCATTATATTCCTTGTATTATGGGCCATTACCCACCACGTGGGCCCAGTGCGGTAGGGTGGATAAGCTAGTTTCAAGTCATCCGAATTTCAAACATAGCCTAAAACTGGGAACGTCAACAAAACGCGCCGTCCGAGGTGCGGAAGTAGACACAAGAAGATAAGAAGTAGATTTGGAAATGACATTACACTAACAATTACCTATCCAAGACGGAGTATGTGACCCTAGCTCGATTTACTTTACCATGTTGATGTTTATTAATAAATTTAATATTAAAATTTAATGTTACTATAAATTTTACAGAATGTGACCACAAGGCGGCAGACGGTGATATGCCAAGTTATTATAGAAAAAATCTATATCGTCATATAATTGTAACATTTGAAAAAAATCGAGTTAATCTACATCCTGTGATGTTTCAAATCGCATTTTTTTTCATTATTGTAATTTCGTATCATGCAATCCTGAATATTTTTTCCATAAATTTTTGCCTAAAATTTTAAGGCAACTGCTCCACTTTGAAAGATTTTTTAAATAGATCTATTTAAATACACTACCGAAAAGATTTTTTTTTTTTTTACTGATCAAACATGCTTGGGGTTTCTACTAAATAAAGTTAAGTACTAAATAGCGTCATTTAAAGTTAAGCGGCGTCTATAAGTAAGGTCCTAAGTTTGTTTTCTTGTTTTCTAACTATGTCATGAGTAGCTAACATAATTAGAAAATTTTGCGTCGTCCCTGATTTTATAAATCTAACTAACGAAAACCTATCAAAAGCTAAACCTGAGTTGCGGACGAAACGAGTTCCGGATCTCGTACAATATTAATAAACAACTTTATTTTTCGGTGAACTTTGACAAAGTTTGTCTAATAAAGTTATCAAAACTTTCAGACGAGGGTGCGGAAAATTTATAAAAATACGTCTTGTGTAATAAGCGTATTTAATCAGACATAAATAGGTAACATTGTTTAATATTTCGATCAGCCATGCGATTCTCTAAGAGCAAACATCGTTGCATCTTTGACAACATCCGTGAAACAAATGACGAGATGACAAAAAACATTAGACAAACAACCTTGTGTACAACAGTGATATCTCAAATAATATTTGACATCGGTGAGCTCGTCGACGAGCGCAACGATGAATCATTAGAGAATCGCACGGCTGTTCTTATTTATACAGCGTGTAACAAAAAGGTGTAGTAATGCTGAAAGGTATGCATTTCATCAGGATTCCCAGTACCAAAATTGAACCCGTAGACTCAAACAGTCGCCAAATTGGCCAATATTGCAATTGTTTTCTCAGAAAACATAATACGTTTCCAGTAATTGTGACGTGTGTGGAATATATAATACACAGTGAATATAACCTGATTTTTTGTGGACTTTAGGCATGGCTTCGAGTTCGTTGTTGTCAATGCACTCTATGATCCCCACACTACCTTTTCATTCATTTTGATGATGATTTTGATTCAGATTGAATGCTCGCCATTCTTAAGCAGTGGACCAAGAAGATAACTGACAAAATGCGGGTGTCACAAGAAAATACAAACTATCACATACACATTCCCCCGCACTAGGCTACTGTGCCGCGGGAGACATGAACACACACATAAACACATCACAACCAAGCTCTGACAACATACATATTTGCTTGAACCTGGGGTACGCTTGCATCGATAGCAAGGCTATCAACTAGAATCTATATCTCGGTAAGTGTACCTCAACATACCTTTACAGATATTCACATTTTTACGATTATAATTATTACATTAGTATATTACCTACTCGCTATGAGACTTGGCAATCTTAACCGATCAACAAGTTAAGCAACACTTGCTGCAGTCAGGACTTGGATGGGTGACCGTTAGTGGCATTATTTCGCTATTAGAGCGCTTCCGTGCTTTGGAGGGCAAGTTTTAAACCGTCGGTCCCGGTTGTTTGTCTTAGGGCAACAGTCGTTAGGCTATGTTGAAAGACTTCAGGTGGCCTGAAAACTTCGACATGGGTTGGCCACTAGCCTCTCCACCTGGACTGGGAACACAGACTGGGCCCGCGTGGTGGATTATGGCCCAACTCATCTCTCTAGGAGGAAGGCTTGAGCCCCAGCAGTGGGAACACAATGTGCTAATTGTGATGATGATGATAACCTATTCAGTGGTGATTATAGGAAAAATCAAAGACTGATTAATATCTACGTCGAAATCGTATTTACGTATCGTAAATAAAATTTTAATGAAACTTGGTTTGCGAGTACTATTTAATATATTTTATCATCGTCGGTGACTTTTAGATATAGAAGTACGTTTCCTAAAAAGAGGGGAAGTTTACTGCGGCCCTATTTACACACATTTAAAAACCTCACTTTAAAAATTTACTTCAAATGTGAGCATAATTGGTCAAGCAGTTGCCAAGATAATAGGTTGTGAATTTTAAAAACTAGACGATTTTGGTAATATTTGGCAAGAATATTTGGTATCAATAAAATTTTTTGCTAAATTGGTCAAGATTGCCGCTTATAAGATTGTTCGCGAGTTCTACTGTTCAAAGAACTACTAGTTTAAAAGCCTGCTTATCGAGACCATACTATGCGAATTTTATCTCTGTAATATATTTTCAATTCGGATGAAGCAAATCATATAAATATGTTCTAACAGAATCATAGAAAAATCTAATATCCAAAAGACAACAAACTATTTTCTGCAAATCGGTCACCGCCGTCTCACAAATAATATATGCTATTGAGTATTCATCGTACGCAAAGCGAACGTGCCGGTCTGTATAAAATACTCTATAAAATACTACCACTCGGCACTTATTCTGTATATCAATATTTGTGTGTTCTGTTTGTCTGTAGAAGTTTTTACTGTACTCTCCAAGGGGAGTAAGGGTATCCCTCAGGAACCACTAAAAAGTAGCCTAGTGCCAATTGGGTATTATATCCAGAGTAATTAGATTTTGCTTACACTAAACTAAAATTATCTAAGCAAAGGTAGTTTTTATTCTGTTCATACTAAAATCCACATTCGTGTAATATGTATTTAGGATTAGAACTCAAAATTATGATTATTCTTTTTAATTGTGGTTAATTTTACATCAGTTTAGACTAGTTTAGAGAGCACGAACTTACACGACGATTACATATGCACAGAAAGGGCAAATTTAAGAATTGTCATTTGCAAGCTAGTAGTAGTTTTAATTAAATCTCCGCTCATAAGACGAGATTTAATTAAAACTACAAAAAATATATCACATTTCTAAGACTTCTATGTACAAATTGACTGAATTAAAAACATATCCATAAAAAGAAACTTAAGTTCACCTTTAAAACAGTTTTTCTCTTTATTTAATATTGTAACGGTCATGAAACACAAATCATATAATAGTAATTTTTAATACACATACATTGATGGATTATTTTTTTATTTTATATATTATTACTTTTTTATGAATTTTGTAAGTTTTTACGAGATGTGCTTGCTTTATTTCAAGTAAAGGAAATTGACAAGCGCTGAGCTGAAAGCGCCTTAAAATTACAAAAAATTATATGACATTTCTAAGACAAGTACACATTGACGGTCTTAAAACATATTTTAACGTATTAGAGTGTATAAGCAGTAAGAGCAAAAGTATATTCAAACATACCACTAAATTTCACCTTTAAAACAGTTTTGCTTTTTATTCACAATTGTATTTGAAACACATAATCATAAAATAGCAATTTTTAATACACATACACTGACGGATACTGCTTTTATTGAAGAGTGAACATTATTTTTTTTATGAATATTTGTTCGTTTTTACGAGATGCCCTTGCTTGAATTTCAAGTGAAAGAAATTGAAATAAGTCAAGCTCTGAACTGACAGCGCCTTAAGCGGGAACAGAATATAAACTACTATAATTAACTAAAATTAGATTTTGGTTTGCTAGTTTAGTTTGGTGTTCTGAACAAGCGAATCGCTACCACTATCTCCATCCTAAATTTTATTGAAATCCGTTTCAGAGTTTCAGCAAGTAAAAGTAACAAAAAAATTAAAATCGGAACAGAATACAATACTTTTATTCATTCTGTGGCAGAACAAGAGAACATTTGTATTTGTAAGGAAATTCAGGCTGGAACGCTTGTATATCTGCTACAGACGAAACGTGGTGAAATGGAGCGGGTTGTCGATAGAACTGTGGAAAATAGTGCGGAATATAGAATAACGAAAGAATGGTAAGCACTAGTAACTCTGGAAACGATGTGATGTACGATGCAGTGTATCTGGATATATTAGATTTACGATACACAAAATATTGTTATTTATCTTGGCTAGATGTAAATAACAACATTTGTAAATTGTATGGATGTATGTTGTATTTTCATGTAAATGTAACGTTATATTTATCATAACTTATTGTATACTGTTACTTGATAATATGATAAAAGTCCTTATATTTTTATGGATGCATAATTAGCGTGCGTTATTTTAATAACAACATGAGCTTTGATACATTTCAATCTCAGATCACAGAAACAATCAAACATTAAGTTTTAAATACCGAAGTGGATAATGAACTTATTGAAGCTAGCAATACGTTGAATCGTGGAATACGGCCGCTGCTTGCGACACCAGGTTTTGTACTTAGCGCACGGACTAACTATAATAACTATAACTAACTATCTCTTTAGATCTCTACGGCTTTAATCGTCTCAGTAAGCAAAGTTTATTTGTAAAACTAACATTTACTTTGATTTTGCAATTTTGCAAATTTTATCCAAATTCGGTTAGCTGTTTTGAGTGGTTGAGTACGTCCATACGTCCAAACTTTCACATTTTATAATATAAAGTGTGGTGTTAGATTAAATATTCCCTTTGCATACAATTTTGAACCAGAAGGAAAATACGTAATCAGCCTATTATGTTGCCACTGCTGGGACTCAGGCCTTCCTCTCAAAGAGCCTCGCCGCTTGGCGGACGGATAAATCCTAGTAAAAATAATAAATCCTTGATCCTAAAGTGAAAATATTTTAATGAAAACTTTGGGAGGAAATTTATCTAAACAATTGGATGACACTGTCGGAAAGAAAGAAAAGGACAATAATTTTTCATGAATCTTTTATCTTTAACACCTTAAAGCGAAAGCGTGCTTACACAAGTACAATTTTAAAATTTTAATACCGACTTCCATTCTATTCAGTTATTGGAGTGTAACTCAAAAACTACCGGACCGAATTTGATGAAATTTAAATGGAAAAAAAAAGAATTTTGAGAATCGGTTCACCCTATCGAAATATATGAGGAAACAAAGATAAAAAAACAGTCGAATTGAGTACCTCCTCCTTTTTGGAAGTCGGTAGAAAATAGTGTATCATGTTCATATGATCGCCCATTTTTAGTGGTGTGTAATAAATGAATAAATTCTTTTTCGAAATCCACGTTGAATAATCGGCAATTGCCCGCAATGATGTCCTCCAACAACCGCCAGACCTGGAGATCACTTCTACTATTTTACAACGTTCAAGAATCCATCCAGCTACAACTGCCGTTCTTTCTAAAGACAAATTGAAACATAATGTCATCTCAAACGCTACAATTTTAGCGTCACGTTCATGATCTATCGAGTTAGCAGAATACAGTTTTGATCGATCGTTGACCTAAATAGAAATGTAATTGCAGCTGGACTATTTTTCATTAGCAAAATACGAACACGTAAATAAACCGTCGTTTAGTTGGGATCCCTTTTTTGGTATTTTTTTTTAATTTTGCCATAACTTTGTTTGGCTTATTATTATTATGTCAACAACAAATATGCGTAACACAATAAGCCAAACAAAGTTATATTTGTTGTTAACAAAGCATATTTGTTGTTGACATAATAATATTTTGACATAATTGTTTTTGGTATACTATTTCTATATAATATTTATTTTGATAAGCATAAATATAGTTTAGGCTAATGGCATTTCCCTTAATTTAATTTCCATAAAGTTATAACGCATATTATTTATAATTGTAATAGTTATTAGGCATAAAAATCAAAAGTGGTGTACCTCTGAATTTATAAAAGTTCAATATTTCGACAGTCACTTCCAAAAAACATAGTTCGACAAGTCATTGCTTCGACAGGACATATATCCACTAACCTAACCTAAGCCATCGATATGTTAATTTTATATAGGAAAAGTATTAAATGCAAACACAACATTTCCAAAACATACTTTTCCCCTTATCATGCTTAAATATCATTATGCGCAAGTGTAAATTTAGGCTTTACAATAGTATGTTTAACAAATATTATGCTTATAGTAGTTGTGCTGTAATGAATTGTGCCTAATAAAATATGCCAAGTTAATAACTAATAATAATATTGTGCATAACTATTATTAGGGTAATTAAATGTTCAATAATTGACATAATGTTTTATGCAAAAAAATAGCGAACTCGTTTAGGTATGATTGTATTGTAGTTGGAAATTGAGTTAGTGGAATGGGTCCCTTGATCCTTACACTCTTCGCATTCAAGTGAAATCGAAGGACACAATTCTTGGGTCTGCATTCCCCTTCCTTTAGCGAACGTGTGTGAAATAGCGATACCTTTGTAACACCACTTGTCAAAAGTATTTTTGTGTTATTTGCTTATAGGTTTTTTCGACACCAAACCTTATGGTGTGAATTTAAAATGTCGATGGTATTACAATGCGATTTTGTGGCGGTAATGTAATCTTAATATGAATGCAAATGTTTGGAGGGATAGAGGACGGACGGACGGAGCGGACTTCAATGAAATATGGTATGTACAGTCGCCTGCAAAAGATGTAAACGTTTCATCATTTTCAAAACTATATACACTATGTATTTCACAACAATGTAGATAAGAATTAATTTAAACAGTAAAATAATATAAATGACTTCATTTTAGAACGATACTGATGTAAATTTTAATATAATTGGATGCTGGGGCACTTTTGTAAGTTGTGAAATGTATACATCTTATTGCAGGCGACTGTACATAAATGAGGAGCTGGAATAATATATAAGATACTTTTTTTTTTCATTTTTCTTCTACGTACAGACTTTTTACTCCTTTATTATAAGTATACATTTTATGAGCTGTTAGCTTCTAATTTACCCACGCAATAAGATTTTAAACACAAATTTCAACCATTTATATGGGTTGAATGATAAAAAGAAACCGTTTGGAGCACACCACAATTTATAAAAACAACAATAATTAAATTTGTAATTTATTTTTACATATTTGAGTTAAGTAAGTAGGTAGTTATAAGTTATATATTATAAGTTATACATCCCCCTCGCCCTTCCGTGCTCGACTAGAGGGCTTGCTCAGCAATAGCAGTTACATGTAATGCTGACCAAGACTTCTCGTTGTCCTGCGGTAGGTTATGTTTAGCTGTTAAGATTTCTATTGTTCATTTTATTAATCATTATTAAATCAGCCTCCGAATCGGCAACAATTAGTTTTTATTTTAGATTTTAAAAAAGGGTATTCCTTAGCCCAAGCTTTGACTAGGTGGTAAAGTCCTCTGTTTGCAGAAATCATCAACCATTAATCTGTTGTTTTGGTACTTGGTTTTCATATATTTTTTTATATAATTATAATTAGTCGTAATAATTGCGTGAACAATATTACCAAGAGTGGCGCAGTTATATTAAATCAAAAGCAATGATTCAGATACACTAACACAAGACGGTATAAGACCAGATTTAGCCAAGCATAGACTACGCTGATCTTTAAAATTTGTATCCAGATTTTTAAGTACGTCATTGCTGGTTCTATAATCTATAATATTTAGTATATTTTCTGCGGAAAGGTACGTGGTTTTGTACTTAAAATATCTGTGCGCAAGGCAAGAAAAGGAAATAACAAAATCTATATGTGAACTTCTTGAAACTTGAAACAAAACCACTGATGTTGATGTTTAATTCAATTAAAAAAACGAATTTCAAAAGGTACCAATAGTAATCGAGTGTCCAATAGTCCAATCCAATCAAATTATATTACTACGCTTGGCAGCACAACTGCAGCTTTAAGAGGGGCTAAAGTAGTTGATTTTCACAAGGTACTTAGGGGAAGTTTAGCTCGCGCTAAGTTTGAGCAAAGTTTCCAACATCTCTGAATACTAATATGAGTGAAAGTACCTACGTAGTGACTGCATGTTCTTAGACGAAAGCATAAGTTAACGCGTAGTCTCTTCAATGAATCTCAGTCTTATGTCCAGATAAATAGTCAATGCTTAGCAATAATCGAAAGTATTACTTTGAAAAGTACGACTTTGACTTCTGTAAGTTACCTATCGCTGAATGTCTAAAATAAGCGTTACTTGCAACTAAACTTAAAAAAGTACGGCTTCAGCTTAGCTAAGTCCAATTTGAAATGTATGTTTTTGAAATGATTTAATATGCATTCGTAAAATATGAAAATGAATAGATTGCTAAACTTTTTATTAAGATGATTATACTCAATACAATTGAAGTTATGTTGAAATAATGTTAATATATCAGTGTATGTTTCATATTAAGTAGTATCCATGCATTTTAGCATTAACTTAATATCGAAAGAAATAACATAATTATGAACGCATTCACCGTGCGATTTTCTAAGAGCAAACATCGTTGCATCTTTGACAAGAAACGTTGGAAAAACAACCTTATGTACAAGGGTAATATCTCATAAAGTATTTGACATGATTACGTAGTCCAGTGCGACAAACAATTTCTTGACGATTATGGTTATTTTTTACCCTACTTCGCGAAGCAAAGGAAGTGTTTTAAAAAATATATATGTATGTCCTTTATCGCATTTTACAGATCAAACATCGTGGGTCCTTTGATTTTTACGTTAATCATATAATTTCGAATATTTGGGCACATACGATATTATGGCATCGGGATCTTCGATATCGCGCGAAATGCTGTCAAATTCTTCAAATAAAATAAATAAATTTTAAACTAAAAACAGGCACTTCTAGGTAAACATCCTATTACATAGTTTACGATAACTTACTCTGTTATGCCAGAGTAGGGGAAGTCGAAACATCCCGGGCAAAGGGAGCACAGTGCACCATCCCTCTAAACTCTGTTTCACAGCGTTTCCATTTAAACAACTCCATCGCGAACTTGATTTGGGTTCTAAACTTACTAATTAACTAGAGGGTATAAAAGTTTGACAAATGCAATCGGATAATTAACTGTGTTAGCGGGGCCAAAACGTATGTGTGCGTGTGGCAAGAGCGCAGATATTGTCGAGCAGCAACGCGCGTGTGCACTTATTGGCGTGTACGAGTGAACTGATAATACATGTACTATAAATAGTGATTATATATGTACTGTAAATTATATGTACCTATTTGAATTCCCTAATTATAAATTATCAAATTCTTAATTTTAGGTAATTGACATGTCAAAAATTTTCTTTGGCAAGTTCTACTATTTATAAGTTATATCACAGTTTGTGAGCTAATTAGATTCTTAGAGATGTGTTACAATAATTATGGATTCTTGTGCGATGTTTTCTTAATAACTCGCAATAATTTCTCCCATTCATTTCCCGTGACCGTCATGGAATATATTCCAAATTCCTTTTTCATTCCCGAAAAGTTTCTCAAACAGTTTTTCCAACTAATTCCTCACTTTCATACGGATATAGATCTTCAAAATTGAGCTCTATTTCCTAAACTTAAAGCTGTTATTGATGCGGTGGAGTTAAGTTCGAGTAAACAGGAAAGTTGTGTACCCCTGGAAAGATGACTCGTCTATTTAGTCTGTAGGATGAATAGGTGATTGATGTGTTCGCATGTTACCTGTCCCATCGTGGGTACACTGACGGTAATTATCTATTCTACCCTATTTACCTTCAAGTCTTGAGTTATTGGGGTACACTGATGTATTGAGCCGTTGTAAGCCTATCCATGGTATTTGTGAAAAGACATGGAAGGGTGGCCATGTGACCCTGACGAATTGAATATTAAAGGAATGAGCTGTCTTTAGAATCAACAGATTTATTTCTAATTCTATAATAATACAGTCGTGAAGTAATAACAGAGAACCTATATTCTTGATTCACAGATAGGATAGGATAAGAATCTCAATAAAGTAACTACAAAGTAAAGTTCCTCCACTATGCGATTCTGGCAAATTTTGACTGACGACTCCACGTACATATAATAAGATATTCTTAAGTCATTCATGTATAATATAAACTCATAACTTTTCAAAGAATCTTCTCACTTTAATGGTTTGTATAGTGGAGTTTACATATCTAACTCTGCTGCTAAATCTCTACTGTTTTATTTGCGGATGACACATCTCTGATTTTTAAAGTAGATAGGAAAGATAGCACACTAATTCAAGTAAACAACGCTCTATCTAGTATCTCTAAATGGTTCTCAACTAATAATTTACTTCTGAATTCAAAAAAGACAAAATGTTTGAAGTTTTCTTTGCCTACTGTTCCATATTTGGAGTCCAACGTTACGCTTGATGGAGTTAAACTCGTAATGGACAAGGAAACAGTCTTCCTAGGCATTAAAATTGACGCAAAATTACAATGGGGTCCTCATATAAATGCCCTGTCTGGGAGACTCAGTTCTGCTGCATATGCAGTACGTAAAATAAGAGAGCCAACAGATGCTTCTACGGCGCGGTTAGTGTATTTTGCATATTTCCACAGCGTAATGTCATATGGGATATTGCTATGGGGTTCAGCGGCTGATATAGAGACCATATTTATCCTTCAGAAACGTACTATTAGAGCTATATACGAAATGGGTCCCCGTGAATCTTTGAGAGATTTATTTAAAGAAATCAATATATTAACGTTGCCTTCCTTATATGTATTTGAAAATATAATGTATGTTCGTAAAAAATTACATAAATATAAGTTAAATAGTGATCACCACACTTTTAATACCAGATATACAAATAGGATAGCTGTACCTAGTTTTAGACTTGCGAAGACTAATAAGTCATTCCTAGGAAATTGTGTGCGTTTTTACAATAAAATCCCAAAGCACATAACTGACCTCACAGAGGGCAAATTCAAGTTTACTGTAAAAAACGTTTTAATAAAAAAGCTTACTATAAAGTTCGACATTATATAGAAGATAAAGATGCTTGGAATACTCCACTTCTGGCAAGCTGTCTCTCTGCCACCCATAAAATGTAATATTTGTAGTACCTAAGTAGAAACATTGTAAACATCCATATAAAAAGAATGGCTCCGAGTTTCTTGCCACTTCTTCTCGGTGGGTTCTATATATTTTGGAACGCGGCGGTAGAGTCTTTAAAGTACATTATAATGAAAAGTTGACGTTCATAAGTGTGTCTTTGATGCCTAAATTGAATAAATGATTTTGACTTTGACTTTGACTTAACTCAAAATATTTTCACATACAATTATATTTATCATAATTTTCACCTATATACGAGTAGCAGTGTACATTATTTCAGTTATGTTCAAATCTTCAAAAAGTACTGCATATCAAATTTCTTCAACATTGTCCAGCCGTGTGAGAGTGGAGAAGTAACAAACATACAAACACACTCACTAACTTTGGTCGTTGTAATATGTGATAACCTTAAACATCCACATAAACTCGAGCCACCTTTTTTACGAGAATAATATCTATCGACTACATAACAATCTCTTCTCATCGTTTTGTTAACATTTAAAAGTAAAACAAAGTGTGATTTCTCTTTGTTCCTACTTACTTACAAAGACTCCTTCCTAGTTAAATACACACAATCGACTACGGACCCGTGGGAACGTCGATCACGACTAACGAACTAACGCTTCATTTGCAATTATTGGAAAAAGGGAATTTACTCCCAGTAGTATTTAATACAAGTAGATATTTTATTATACAAGTACAATTTAAAAATGTATTATAGACTTCCATTCTATTCAATTATTGTAGTGTATCTCAAAAACTACTGGTCCGAATTTGATGAAATTTAAATGGGACCACACTGGAAGCACCAGCTTCAAACAACAACTCAACATGCTGTAAGACGGTAGCTGTTCTTTTACCACTTATCTAAGTCAAAACCTTTGTACTTAGGTAAAGCACTTGAACGTCTCACTGATTACCCGCAGTATTAAAAAAACGCCATCAGAAAGGTAAAGTAATATATGTACATTAATTTGCAATAATTCTTTTTTTTTCGCTGGTGCAGTAATAGATCCAGCTGCATACTCGATGTGGATCCTATACAGCCAGTATAAGATAAATAATGATGGTTTGATAAGAACAGACCTTTATAAGAAGCCGAAAGACTGATTTTTGGCTGTAGGTAAGTACCTATAAGAACGTTAAGAAGAGAATATTAGTGTTTGTCGAACACTGCCCGTGATATAAATGCCTACTGAGCTTAATACGAACATGATACATGACATCAAGGCTCGAGGAATCTCCCACCTAACCAGCGTCCTGGTGGAAATTGCTCTCCGCGGTGTCCCGTGCTATGAAAACCAGTCAATACAATACAATACAAACACCCAAGGCGTTGATTTCTGATCTATAAAAGCAAACTTTTATAATAAGCTTAACAATAATTTCTTTACCTATCAGGCTGTACCTATAGCTGTATTATCTAAATATTAATTTTACTATTGACTTGATGTTAAATAAACTGACTTATCTTTTCTAGTAATACGTAATGTAACGGACGTCAACTTAAGCTGTTTCTGGTTTCGTATATAATATAATATAGACTATACCATGGAAGCTAAAACTTGATTGAAACTTTCGTAAGTGTTATAGATAACTTTTGACAGTTACCTTTACATATTACGATGCAGTCTACTAAAGAGTAACTGGACAGGTTTTGCGACTTTCAGTGTTCCAACTTTATAATTGTTCAGCCTCTCTTATCAGCCAGGTAGCGATCATACTTTTACTGTCATCCCTGAAAAAGTTTAAAAATATCGGAAGTTCTAAAATCTACCTAAAGGGAGACATTAGTTCTAAGAGATCCCTGATGTTTTCGCTTAAAAACTCTCCGGAGGAAACACTTATAGATATAAAACAAGATCTATGTAGGTTTCTATTATTTTAGAATACGATCTGCAAAACGAAAATAATATCTAACACAGACAGCTACTAATGTTTACTAGCTAGCGTGTTAGATGATTCCCTAATTCACGTTTCCGAAAACTTTTAATAAGGTCAAGTGCGGAAAACTCTGGAGTTACGGGAAAACCGGACCGGTCCCGACTGGTTTAAAAACTTTACCAGGCAGGTTTTAAACTCAACTTGTGTCTGACTGCAAAAGCGAACCCATTAGTATTAATAAAGCAAACGTTCGGTCTCATTAAAGTTGGCACTAGTCGAAGATCTAAAGTAATAGAATGGTCTTAGCTGAACACATTTGCGAACTATAATTAATTATTGCCTAGTAAGCAGTTGTTCGGATTGAAATCAGTTTCGATTTCAGCTTTATTGGTTTAAGATAACGTAAATATTGTTTATTTTCTAATTTATATTTTTCATTGTGGACAACCTGGAAAGGTAAATTGTCACAGGAAAAATAGAGGGCAAAAGACCAAGAGGCAGAGCCTAAAATGGTGGTCTGACCAGGTTTCGCAGCAGCTTGATATGACGGTCAACGTAGCTCTACATGAAGCCACAGACCGAAAAGGTGAAGGGAAGTAGTTAGAAGTCTTCAGAAGAGTAACGATCCTCAACACTGAGGGAACAACTGAGGAGTAGGATATTATTTACGAAGGATTATTAAATTTACGAACAATAAATTTGATGTAGAACATTGTCAAAAGATTTTTTTTTTAATTTTAATCGAACGTTAATGAAACGAACAACGAACAGATATTCTCAGCTCACAGGAGCACAGTCATTATAATTATTATCTTTATATCTTTATTGTTCTCGGATTTTATCCGGTCCTTTACCAAGGCATAAGTGGGGCTGTAGCCAACACTAGATGCCTGATTGGTATAAAATGTACAATGTAGTACATAAACAGCATTTGGGATAAAGGTGAAATAATATAGTTATTGTAAAATTTGGTAACATATTAGGGCTATTGGCATGAACTCTTAAATGATATAGGAAATGGCTATTGACGAGACTACGGTACCTGCTAATTTTTGTCTCATCATAAATAAATATTACCTACCACCTACCTAAATAGGTAGGTGGTGACTTGCCACCCACTAAACGGACCCCCCATAAAGGCCACCATCAATGGTGACAAAAGGAGCAGCGTTAGTGGGGATGGCTAAAGGTGTCGAGAGGTGTGCTGCGGTTTTACTAGAGCGCTACTACCGGCATTATGCCTTTTAACACTTCCACCCTTGGAGCTTTTTGTTTCTTGCTCTTGCGTCTCCATCCCCAGACGGCCAGTTAAGGCAAGCCGGGGAGTCTCATTTAGCTCCAGGGAGAATCAGGGTCCACGGTGTCGCCACTCACCGACGCGCGACGGCTCGTCACAAAGCCACCCCTGCAGTATTATATAATTATTTTTATTAATTAAATTATTTAAAAATAATAACTTTTATCAAAACATTAAATAGTCTTAAAAGTATTATGTTAAGTGTTAATAAGACGATACGATGGTAATATGGTGTATGTTATCATTGTTCTCATAATTGATCCTAACCTTTTTTGAGAATAAATTTGTCTTAACTTTTACCGAAAAATTGTAATTAGAATTAATGTCTTCCAAGCCATGTTTTTTGACCAGACTCATAAATTGTATTATCTGAAAATATCTAAATTCATACTTTTAAAACTTTTATTTTATACAGTTATAAAAAAACTGTTCTTTTGATATTAATATGTATACTGAAAAATAAATGACCAGTAGTAGTCGAGCTGTGAGAACTAGAGTAAGTACAGTATATATATATATGTCGTAGGATAATTTGATAATTCGAATCTTCGCGAAAATCCTAGGGGTTTTGCGAAAACGCGGATAATTAGACATAGGCGAAAAAATATCTTATCTTAATTACTGGACAAAGTCAGGATTTTTGCGAACAGCGCACGCTCGCTGCGCTCGCTCGGCTCGCGCGTATTGGTCACAAGTAACCTAACACTCCTCCTCGCTTCGCTCGTCGTCGTACCTATTTGTGACTTTGCCTTAGACTGGTTTACGTTATTTTTAGGTATTAGGCACTTTTCGCACTTTTCGCAAAAATCCTGACTTTGTCCAGTAAGATTTGATAATTTTTCGCCTATGTCTAATTATCCGCGTTTTCGCAAAACCCCTAGGATTTCTGCGAAGATTCGAAGTATCAAATTATCCTACGACATATATAAATTATACATGCCTGCTATATAATACTACATGGCCTACCTAGTATAGTGGGAAGCAGGAACTCACAATTAAAAAAGAATGCGGAAGTTCGCTAATTCAGTGAGATATCAAACTCGACTGTATCATTTTACAGACCTTCAAGTTAGTAGTTAAACAGTAGTCTAAGGATTATGAAAGATAAAAATCTAAAAGAAACCGTAGCCGTGTAAAATGTTTATAATAATGGTTCAATTGTAAGTACTTTTTCCTATTTTTTACTGTCCGTATAACATTAGCTTTGTGTTTATAAAAAAAGTTTTTTATTGCTCACCATATTGATAATCGCGTTCAGATTTCTTAAAGACTTATATTACAAATTCGTATATAATCGAAGCTGTGTATAGTGTGGGCACTACCATACCAATGTCTAATATATATAACTTTTTAATAGCCAGTCAGCTTTTCCACCTTGATATTACTCCACGTTCCTAACCCTCTCGACTTCCCCCGGCTATTCAGGCCGGCCTCTAATGCCGAGTATTGATATTGCTTTGCCTATTTCATGCTTTGCTTTGATAAACAGCTTCACTGAAAAATATGGAAAAAGAGCATATAGCCGAACTGAATAAATACTCAGTTAGCTAGAAACTTAGCTAAACTTATTTGTTTGTTATTTTCTGTATGGTTATATCTAATTCTTTTTTATTTTATAGTTTTGGCAATATACAGCAAAAGCAAGATAATGACTATCCTAATAAAAAGTACTGTTTTACTAAATTGTATATAACTACAAAGACTATACTGCATTTGGCAGAATATTCATTAACATACATTAGCTTAGGGTGACATACTTTCAAAAGTGACCAACAACACAAACGTACAGCATAGGTATTTCCATTTCCAGTTTAGTGCTAAAACCTTTCAAATAAATACCTTGTACCAGAATATCCAACAAGCACCCGAAGGTATTTTCATTAAGTCAGGACAACCCGAATTGAATACGAAATTCGCCGGAGAAAAACACTTGTTAAAACAAAAACGACTATTGACGTCCCTTCATGGTTAATTCCACACGTGTACTACCATTACCATGGGCGAAGGTGTACAAAATCACAATTAACATATAGATGCCCTACTCGACCCCAGCAAGCCCCTTTTAGCAAAATTACAAAAGACACGGTCTTAACAAGGTCGTTTTAAATATTCCTGCCCTATCAACACAACACAGACTAAAATATCATTTCAAACCACTGCATCCAAAGCAACACAGTGGAATTTTTAAGGATTGCAGTTTGGTAGGCTGTGAAAACGTGGAGTATTAGGGCTGTCAAAGTGAGAATAGAAAATGAGTTGGTGTTTGTACTGTGTCAATGGAATTCATTAGTGCACTCTTGGGAAAACGGATAAGGGTAACTTGGTGTTTATTTTTTTATACAAAAACGGGGGAAAGATGATGTTTATTAATTATTGTGAATTTTATGAGATCTGCTTTGTACGTTCGCTGGCTATTACCACTGTCCCCGCCATCGTGTGGTGGAACAATCAAGAATGGTCAGTCTTTTATATGTGATCAATATGTACATTTAACACCAACTGTTAGGCCTAATACGCCTGCTTGTCGTGGAAATTATGCAAACTAGGGGGTGTTCGCTAGACTATCACTAGGAAGTACCATATGACCATGTTGTTGCTTACTCATGAGGTTACCTTTACTGAAAGCTTCAAGGCAGAATACGATTTTGCTTGATGGTTGCTTGATGCATTTCTTGCTGTCATGCATGGTTCCTTGTCTACGTCAATATTATTATACGGTTTAGGTAGTATATAATGTTCAGGTATGAACAGGTTTTGGCTGGTAATAGAAGCATGTATAAACTATACATCACAAACGCATACATAGCTTCCAGTCAAGTTTGAAGAAACGACTGTTCATAAGGTTTCCTTCTAAAGCCCATATGTGCTACCTACGATCTAAGCAAAATAAACCTGAATCCTGAAAGCCAAAGAATTTGTTTTGCGTAATTAAGCGCAAGTTCGATTAACATGAAAGGTTCAATAGTCAAGGCACACAAACGAGTCATAATCATTAGCGTATACGTTTAAATGTTAATTGTTGAAGCGGCGCAACTTTTAACTCTTCGACTGTAACAAAAGATTTAACTCAACTATGTACGATACACATTAATAATACTTCATCAGTCGAACGACCCAGACACAATAGAAATTTCATTGTTATATTGACAATCGACTGGTGAGGGGCTATGGAGTTCTGTGCGCGATCCAATCTTTTAAAAAATTCGCTCTTGTTTCTAAAGCGTTCAGATGCCACTAGTGCCTATCCAAATCACGATCGCAGCTAGAGTTGCTTAACCTAATTGATCAGTTAAGATTGGCAAGGTAAACCCCGCTGTAAGCTGCTCCGCCGCTTCGGCAATTTGACATCCAAAACCCAATTAAGGTAAGTAGACGACTTCCCAGTCTCATAACTTGATGCAATGTCATGTGTCTTTTAAGACCTACTTAATGCCTCGCTCCTAATTATATGAGATGGCTCCTCTGAGGCGATACCAAAAACGTGATTACTGAAATGTGAGCTCAGATTCCAACCCTTTCAGTGATATACTTTTTCGGAAAGTGTAAAGATTACGTATTATCGTTTTACATTATTTTGGTTCTGATTTGTTGCTACACTTGTTAGTTTTTTCTTATTTTTATAAGTTCGCTGGATGTTTAGGGCTCCTACAAGATTGATACCCCTCAACACATCCAAAACAGGTGCTAGTGGGAGCGCTACATCGATCACCGTTTTTACGATCGTCTAACAAGACAAATGGATTTTTTCGAACTGTCTTTCTGTGTACCATCCTTGGCAAATTGGGTCTAAGGGAAACAATTTGTTGTTTTCGGATCCTTAAGTGTTTGGTGATTTAACAAGTGTGATTTATTTGTGAACGTTTAGTGTAGATATCTGTATTAGGGGATATAGGTAATTGTATTTATTATATTACGAGGCTGCACTCTGCGGCACTATATTCTCGTATAGTGATAAAACTTACTTATCCCCACATGCTCACTTTCGGGGATATCAAATATCCTGTGTCTTTTTCCTGCCCGCGAACTATTTCTGCGCATTGAAAATTGTTGTGATTGAGTAACAAACCTCCATCCAACAACAAACATTCACATGTTTAATATTAGTAAGATTTTTGTTTTTTACTAGTTGTGACCCGCTGTTTCATCCGCATGGTGTTAGATAATGGTGACGATAAAAAATATCCTATGTGTTATTCTAGCATTTTTATTCTATTCTTTTATTGATTTTTCTTTTTTTTTCTCAAGTTATAGCGTTACCACCAGGGCTATTATGTATCTCAGTTGCTAACAAATATAGATTGAAATTTTTTAAAATGGCGGCTCTATGTCAGTTTTGCCGATTCCAGTATGCAAAAATGATAGTAAGTTGATGACTGGAGCTGACGAAAGTGACATAGAGCCGCCATTTATATATATATATATATATATATATATATATATATATATGTTTTTGTAAGTTATTACTACTCTTTGCTGAAATAGTAAGCTTTGTAAGTTTTATTCTGGCACTATGTGCCTGTAGGATAGCTGGGTGGAGCCGCGGGGTGTAGTAAGTTCGTACGTAATATAATAAGAATAATAATATTGAAGTGGCGGCCTTGTGGCGAGCCGTCGGTGAGTGGCGATACCGTGGACCCCGATTCTCCCTGGGGCTAATTGAGACCTCTAACCCTCGGCTTTAATTGGCCGTCTGGGGGTGGAGACGCAAGAGCAAGTACCAAAAAGCTCCAAGTGTGGAAGTGTTAAAAGGCATAACGCCGGAAGTAACGCTCTAGTAAAACCACAGCACACCTCTCGACACCCTTTAGCCATCCACACCGATGTTGCCCCTTTTGTCACCTTTGATGGTGGCTCTCTAGGGCTGTTTAGTAAGTGACAAGTCACCATCTGCATCAATATTTTATCATAAGGATAAAATAGGCAGCTGCCGTAGTCTTGTCCAGAGCCGTCTATCTCCCTTACCACTTATAAGTTCATAACAATAGCCTTGTCATTTTACCCAGTGTTGTAATAGTACCCACATTATCTATGTCACCGTCATCCCAAATTGTGTTTTACATATTTGTGTACATTTTACGCTAAACAGGTCACTAAGTGTTGGCTACTACTACACTACTAATATCTTCACTTATGCCTTTGTAATGGACCGGATTTCAAATCCGTGAAAAACTTTGAATATCTAGAACATGTTATAATAATAATATGGGACAATCCACACAAGGTCTTCTGGTTCCAATCTAGGCAGAGCCTGTACTGTTGAAACCTGAAGACTGATGTACATACTTATATACATACACACCCACACACATTAAAATTAAATAATTTGCAAGGAGTCAGTTAACACTTCAGTTGATGCTTAGCTTGAATCAGACGATCGTATTTCAACTCATAAGTGCGAAGGTTGTATGGAAAAGTTATAGTTATAATAAAGTAGTGAACAGGAGTTTTACTCTGAAATTTGTGAACTAGATTTAACTTTGAGCATAATACAGAGTAACTTTGGTGTTCCCTCGGCCTGTTTATAGAATTATATAATTAATGAGTGTACTCATTAATTATATAATTATGCATCTGTCAAATGATGTTATTTTATTTTCCTACCAGCATTTTTAAAAGCTCTCGTTGCTTATATATGATTATTCTAAGTAGATAGCTATAGTATAAAATATAATATTGGACTAACAATATAGAATTTAAATATATTTATTTGTAACATTTGTAATAAACTTTTTGACTTTTTAACTGATGCCTTGATTTATTATCCGAACAAATATTATTAATAAAACAGATGAAATAGATTTTTTGGCGTTATTAACCAGTCTAGGATACCTCGCCCTTATTTCCCGGAGGGGGTTGGTAGACGGGTACATACTCCCACATTTTGGGCCCCACATTAATGACACTTACATTATCGCGCTGCTTTTTAGACGTGTATTGTTGTATAATATATATGTGTGTGTTTTCTTCTGTCTTTTGTATATGTAATGTGAGGATTTGTGTGTGTTCAATAAATGTGCTTTCATTTTATTTAGTCAGTTCATCACCTTTATTTCGTAACGATTTGTTATATTTTGTTTTTTATGTATCATCTCACTTAACTTTTTACGGAGTAGTCCGATTTTGATAATTCTTTTTTTGTTTGATGCAGTATACATCCGAGGTGGTCCCACTTTATTTTCATCAAATTCGGTCATGCTGTTTTTGAGTTACTATCCAATAACTGAAAAGTGTTTCGCCTATGATATTGTAATTGACGGTGAATAACAATCGATCCCGTAAGTAGCAAAGATCATTAAAAAGGAGAAAATAAATTTAACCACAGAATGGAAGTGCATGGAATGCAACTGAAACAATACAATGCGCACAATATTGTGATAATAGATACTATCATGGTACCGACTCCAACAAGTTATTTCACACAGTTTTAGTGTTGAAGTCAGTTCCATTTTTTGGCAAAAATATTTTTTTCGTCATTATGAAATAGTCTAACTCAGATCCCACATCTAGATATATAAACTTGACATTGGATCCATACAAACTGTGTCAAATTCCCATCTCTCGTAGGCTATAAATTGTCGATAGATTAGATAAATCGGCCATGAGCCTGTAACTTTTCAATCATTATTTATTAATCACATCACAATCAGCCCATTTTGTTCCCGCTGCTGGGACTTGAGCTTTCCTCTCAGAGGGAAGAGTTGGGCCATAATCCACCGTGCAGGCCCTGTGTGGTTAGTGGCCAACCCACGTCGAAGTTTTCAGGCCGCCCGAAGGCTTTCGACATAGCGTAACGACTGTTGTCCTAAGACAAACAGCCGGGACCGACGGCTTTACGTGCTCTCCGAACCACGGAAACGCTCAGTTGAATAATGCCACTAGCGGTCACCTATCCAAGTCCTGACCGCAGCAAGTGTTGCTTAACTTGTTGATCGGTTAAGATCGCCAAGTCGAGCTCCGCTACGAGCGCAAATTTTTTTTTATTTTCGTTCTTTCGATTATTTATTATATCCTACAAAATTTCAAAGCTTACTCTGAATTTTATCATTTTGTCTTTCCCCACTTCGTGATGTCGTAAAGTGAAGGTAAGCGACATGCGTGTTTAACGGTCGTATGGCAACCGGTAGGTACCTAATGATATTAACTGCGTTACCACTACTAAGAGGGTTTTATGCTTTGTACAAAAACGTTTAAATATTTATTATAGTAAATATACTGAAAGCGTCGCATTACTGCCGTATTTATAAACAAGTAAAAGTACATACATAAGGAAAAGTTATTACTTAAGCAACGATTTTAGTTATATAGACTAGAATTTTCCTGAAGTTAGAATTATCAAATGATATAATTTATAGCCGAGTAATAGTCACCATTTCCTTTACGATGGTACACGTATAAGAACACGTCAATTATTCGTTATTATTGCAAAAGTGAAGTTGTATAAAAATGAGACTCACACAAGTCACAAGAAATGTGAAGGATCTATTATGCTGTAAAAATTAAAATCCCATGATTACAACCTAATACAAGTGTTAAAAGATACATCGAATTTTGATAGGGCTACGTACTTACGCATTTACGTTAGTAAGTAACGTTCATTTCTTGACTATAGAATAAGATTTTATGTTGAAGTACTCTATCGTGAAGTAATTACTTCATTGATAAATTACTTAGCAACAAGTAATAACTTGTTTATAAATACGAGTGTTAGACTAGTCGACCGATTATGTCATATTTAGATCCATGTTAGTGTTATAGGTGGCTATAACACTTTTATGCCCGTTTTTACCAACATTTTAGGTAACACTTAGTACAAAAATGTCACCTAACTTGGTTTAGGTGTTACCTAAAGTGTTGGTGAAAAGTTATTATCACGGTTTTTATGTACAGGGTTGCTCTGCCATTGTCACACTGAAACATGCCTTTCTAACCTAAATGCGATAACTATACTAGTATTTACCTAATTGGTACAGCTCAACAAACAAAGACGCTTGGCATACTCCACTCCTGGCAAGTTGTCATCTGCCACCCATAAAATGTAATAATAGACTACTATAAGGTACTAACCTAAGTAGAAACATTGTAAATTTCTATATGAAAAGAATGTCCCCGAGTTTCTTGCCGCTTCTTTTTAGTAGGCTCTATATATTTTGGAACGCGGCGGTAGAGTCTTTTAAGTACATTATAATGAATAATTGACGTTCATAAGCGCGTCTTTGATGCCTAAATTAATTAATGATTTTGACCTTGACTTTGACTTTAAAGCCTACTTTTTATGTTGTTAAGAAACGGTACTAGCACGAGGCCCACCTTATGTTAAGTGGTTACCTCTGTTAGCTCTATCTACGTATCCGCTAAACCGTAGTTTAGGATTGGCATAGTATATTTCAATAAAATCAGTCTATCAGCACTGTTGCAAGTTTCAACACTGTTGCAGGTTTCGGCACTGTTGCAAGCGCCATGATTTCGAGTAAACTGAAACCTTTGCAGGTGTCGTTAACAGAAAAATACACTCTTTCTGTAGCAGTTACGTCGACCAGTACCTTTAGTGAAAATCACTTGCAATCGATTGCAATAGTGCCAAAATATCGGATGGTGAAAAAACAAATACACGCTAAATATTCCGTTTTTAATGTTAACTCTTGTATATCAAGGATTGTATTTGGTGTCATCATGTTTTGACATCCAGCTTTTAATAACTTCTGATATTCTGTAAGTTATGGTCAATGCACTACAACAGTATGTCTAGTAATTTTTCACAGTTATCAGTGACTTTGTAAAGAACAAACTAGAGCCTCATGATACCCTTTAAAGCAAATAACTTAAACAATCTAATCATAAGTTAAACAATCTATGTATCTAATATATATATTAATATTATGCTGGTACTATTACACTCTAATCAGGTTTTTTTACTACTTACAATAACATTACACAAGTTAATGTGCTTACTACATTCTATCGTATTTTGCTTTAATGTAATACTAACAGATATATAATATATTTTATAAGTATTATGGATATATGTACATATAAGTCTGAGGTTGAGGTTTCAGAATTCACATTTCATTTTACTATAAAGTTCGACATTATATAGAAGATAAAGATGCTTGGAATACTCCACTTTTGGCAAGCTGTCTCTCTGCCACCCATAAAATGTAATATCTGTAGTACCTAAGTAGAAACATTGTAAACATCTATATAAAAAGAATGGCCCCGAGTTCTTGCCGCTTCTTCTCGGTGGGCTCTATATATTTTGGAACGCGGCGGTAGAGTCTTTAAAGTACATTATAATGAAAAGTTGACGTTCATAAGTGCGTTTTTGATGCCTAAATTGAATAAATGACTTTGACTTTGACACCTGTGTTTATTGTCTTGTTTGGGGAAAAAACATTATATTATTTACTTTACGGTTACTAATCGTCTAAAGGCAATTAGTAACCGATTTAAACTTACGTTGTAAGTCGAGTATGTAGGACTCGACCGGTTTCGCGACGATCAGAGTCGCTTCTTCACGGCGTACGTGCGCTCCCGACCGCGTCCGCGCATGGACTAAAACGAAGTGGTTATATTCGCTTTGGCATGCACAGCGCTGTTTAAATAAGTTACTTAAACATGTGTTCAACTTACGAAAGTTGTATCAAATGTTAACATTATATATTTATTACCACGAAGGGACGGAGTAGAATATTCTCTCCGCTGCCGTCGGTATGTGGATATTAAGAGGCGAGAAAACACGGCCTACTAGGTGATAGGCCTCTTACACAAGAGGCCGCCTTGGTGGGTACCATCGCAGTACCGGATATTATCATCATCATCATCATCATGATACCAGCCGTAGGACGTCCACTACTGAACATAAGCATCCCGTATAATTTTCCAAAAGGACCGGTTGGAAGCGGCCTACATCCAACGTCATCATGCTACCTTGTTCAGGTCGTCAGTCCACCTTGCCGGTGGACGACTTACGCTGCGCATGCTAGTCCGTGGACTCCATTTCTGAACCTCCCAGCCTCATTGTATCCAGATATTATGCCGCGAAGCAATACTACGCAAGCATTAACGATTTTGGCGCCCGCGACACGTGACCGCAGCTGGGTCGCGCGACCCAAAATCTGCGGGAAGAGTGACTGTCGTCGCTGTCGCTGACATCGGAAAGCTACCTTTAGGGTTTGAATGGCACATGTGAATTCACTGGATGATAGAGACTCTTAAACTAATGTATCGGGCTGAAGAGCGCAGTGCAGTGTCGCGCAAAACTACAGTTCTGAGCTGTAGGTGGCACTGCTGTGCGCAGTGAGTAACGTCAGGCGCACGACTTGCCGTCTTGTCACTGTGTGTTAAAGGCATAAAAAGTTGGCTGATCAGGGAATGTTTTACAATACTAAGCTGCAATGACACTTATTCCAGAAATATTTCCTCCATTTGTATAGCTATTGCAATTTTTTGTTAGATAAGGAATTTAACTGGAGAGGAAAACAAAGAATTTTATTAATACAATATCCACGATCTTTTCTCTAGGGTGAGCTCTACATCAGCTGAAGCTGATGATATAGATACTCTTTAGGCAATTAGTTAAGACGGCTTAGAATTTAAACCGCCATATCATTGTTCTTTGAATAATTATAATATTCATATTGCTTTATGCGTATCGTAAAGGTATGTAGATGTAGATAAAATAAATTTAAAAACGTTTACACTTTAAACGTTTCAAAAGTTTTTATTTTAAATAATACTGACACTTTTACATACCTACTCAGATTTATAGTGTCACAAACAAATATCGTCTGAAAATAAAATTATGTAACCAAAACGAGCCTAAGATTCCTAAGCTAACTACAAAACTGATAATGTTAAAAAACTTCTGTATATAAATAAAACTTTCAGAATATATGTAAACCAAAAGTAAGGGACACGTAATTCAAGGTTGCCCCGTAACCCGCACTGGCCTGCACGTAATCCCGAGTGGGGTTTACTACGATGGGAATCAGGGATGTCCATCCATGTAATACTAAAGGATTATTTTTATCTTCTTCCCTATCTATATATATCTTATTCCCTTACAAACTATTACCTCGTATAAGTGTCTAAAATGTCTTCATAATATATTTGTACAGAAAAATAAAAGACTGTATCCGTTCAACACAATTTTATTGTTTCATTACAATGTCAGCCTTGCTTTTATAAATAGATTTATACAATATTTACATTACAAACTTCAATTCACTTCCGAGTACAAATTCCGTAAAAAGTTTCAAATTTTGCCGTTTAATAACTATCAGTTAGTTACATTGTGTAGATATGAGAAAATATTATTTATTTTTACAATGATAATGTCAAATACATTGCTCAAGAATAATAGGTAGGGGGATCCGTGAGGAGAGGTTTACATGGATCCATCGTTTTCCTTTTACAATAACGATCATAACATACTAAGATGATTGTCTGTTGAGCTGCAATCGCTCTTCTCGTACTGTCATTGTCGGGACAGCCCTAAGCTATTGGCTAACTGGGAACATCTGTTCACTACTTCATCTTGAAGCAGTGTGAACGACATGGCTATGAGTATAAGTCCAAACACTAAATATGCACAACACGCGATCAATTGTAAATATTCACTTTTCGAGCTCTCTGTATTTTGCTTAGAAGTTAAGAAGCTAGTTGGTACGAAGTCACCGAATCCTATAGTTGCTAAGGCGATGAAACAAAAGTACGCAGCGTCGAGAAAGCTCCAGTTTTCCCATGCAGAGAAGATGGCGGCTCCTACACAGACGTATGCGTGGAGGAGGAATAGTATGATGCTAACTGGGATATGGCAGTGTTCGATACCGTGGTTGTGTTGTGTGGCACTGGTGGATGCGCTGCTGGGAACTGCACAGCTCTTGTTCTTGTGGCTCTCTTCATTCCAGATCAAAGGCACTCGCGATGGCGTATCATGTGGACATATCCTGTAACAATGGTAGGTTGAAACATACATTTTATGTAACGTGGTTTGAGACAAAGAACGGTTGGTGGCTGGCCCAGTTCATACAAGTTGAAGTTGTCATCAAGTGCAAGACCTTGGTGAAAACCACCTTAGTGTAGACATTTTATTTTTACCAATCAGTAGTAGTTAGCGAGCGCTACTGCGATGTAAGTAAACATATCAGGACATTATAGCTACAGGTGAAATACAAATTTTATATCAGAATCTTGAATGGTAACTTATGATTTATTATGGGAATGCGTGGTGTTTACAAAACCATATCGATTTTTCAAAATTATTTGGTAAGAAAATTGATATTTGTTTTCTTACATTACTGATGTTGGCCAAATACTTTAGTTAAAGTGATTTCTGGTGTCATTATAATTGATTACTTTATTACATCTATACATATAGTATATATATAACCTAGACTAGTGACTTATTTTGTTTATATGTTAATTGTCGTCATCAAAATATTTTAAGCCCCTTTAAAGCCATCTGACCGCACATGTAAATGAAGCGACCAACCGAGCGTCGACCGCATGCGGTTGCGAGTATTGCGGCTAGTATTTAATTTTAACTAATTAACTTTATAGAGAATGGTCCTCGCATTGGACGAAGGTGGTAACTTTGACTCACCGAGCTGTCTTGGCTCATAACTCAGCGGTTATTGGGCGAGTGCCCGAGTCACTCACCCGTGTGGTCAAGCGTGCTCACATCAGGCATTAAGATGATTAGTAGCACAGTGAACGATACCAAACACCATCATGCAGTATTGTGCCTTAGTTTCAATTCACCTATATACGGATATTGTCGTCTGGAACAGCTGTAAATACTCTTAATTAACTCAAAACTCTGTAAACTAATAGTTAATATACTCACGCTTCATCAGGATCTTCAGAGTCATCTAGATCCTCTTGAATTCTATTAGGCAGTTCACCACACTCTTCAGCAATCAGCTGTTCTATGATTGCTCCTCTCGGCCTCTGTATAGTCCCTCGAACCCTTCCACGAGAAGGTCCATGGACTGTAGCCAAGCATTTAGTGCCAACTGTTTTCTTCCTGTCTAGCGTCTGGGTTTGGAGCGATGATGATGTGTGAGGCTCTATAAAAGAGAAAATATATTAATTAGTCAAATTTACCAACGTTTACTTAAAACTTTGATATATTTGTAAGCAATGAAGCAATTTTAAGTACATTATCGAAATTAATATTTCTTACAGATGGGATTTTCGGAAGTATAATAAAAAAATCTCTTTTAATACATATTATGAAGTAATACAAAAAGTTTTAGGTTTAATGTTAGTGATAGTTAAGGTATATAAACTAGTCAAATTGATTTAGCCTTAGACTTTTGGCTATTTATCATTGTTTAAATCTCTACCTTTATCTTTAGTAAAGGTCAAAATAATATAATGGTTTAAAATCTGAATTGTCTCACAAAATTGTGATACCTATAAGGTAAGGTTAAGGTTAACCCTTACCATCAGCTAAGGCAGTGCGCTTGACGCGTCCGAGCGTCGCCGCGCGCGGGCTGCCCGGTCCCGGGGCCCGCTCAAATACTTGCGAGTATTGACCTCTGTCGCCGGCGCGGGCCCGAACCGTGCCGGGCCGATTACGCGGTGGGAATGACGTGTACTGGTTGTGTTCCGTTGGCTGAGGCAGAAGGCGCTGCTGCTCGTGGAGTTGGAGGTGGTTTTCCATCTGTGGGAATAACTGTGATTTGAACGTCTATCCACACATGACAATGCCGTGTCAAGGACGTGCTGGGTCTGTACCCGTGAGCTTTTACATCCGTATTTTGTTGAGTGCTCAATCAAAGGGCACTAAGGAGTCGCCTATGTGATATCAGCCATATAATCATAGTGTAACAGATCATTGTTCACACTCGTCAGTCACGTGATAGGGCCTTGTGAATTCGTTGCATCATTAACGTTTTCCTTCAAACTCTTGCATTTGACACTGACATTGATTTCAGTGTCCAAAGTCGATAAAAGGTGTCAAGAGTTAAACTTAAAGTGCAACTAAAATACTGTACTTATCGAGTAGGGTTACAAAAGTCGAAAATCACATACTGCACTATAATTATATCTAAAAGTAGATAAATAATAATATATCCAGATTAGTAGATTATTGCGAATGTAGAAGTATCTTACGATAAATGAATCTGAAATTTGAAGAAAATTTATCTGTGCTGTAAGACATTGCTCTTTTTACAAAATTTCATGATACTAGGTCAGCAGGAAGTATTCCATATTCCTGCCTCGTAACCAAAGCTGTGGAAAAAATACCATAAAAGGCCTTATCCTATCTGCTGCTGCGGAAACTTTGATCATATAATATTAGTCTATGCTATTTAGAACAAAGCAATGTAACGTACTACAGTTTTATAAAAGACGTCAATATCTAAAAAGAAGTCCACATTACCATAATGTTTAACTATTACATATATGTCACAATAAATACTTTTTCATTTTGAAATATGCATTAGTAAAGCCGGTACAAACTAGACCACATTATTCATAACTTGGTATTTTTCCTTATCTACTCTAATAATTAAGAGGAAAGATTTATGATTTTCGTTTGTTTGTAATGGATACACGTATCTTGACCGATTCAAACCTTTCTTTCACGAGTATAAAGCTACATTATGCCTGAGTAACATACGCTATACATATTTGATCCATCCTCATCAACCTCCAACACCACGCGGGTGAAATCGCGGAGCGCAGCTAGTTATCAATATTTTAGGGAACAACTAAGTCAATTAAGATAACATTTTTGTACTGCCAAGCACCTTGCTGATTGTATTCCGAAAATGTTAGTGAATACGGGCATGAGAGTCGTGAGAAGTAACTTTACTGTAACAGTATGCTCACCTCACCATCTTTCCTCCAAGTGTTAGGCACTTTTCGCTTTGTAGCTTTTAACCATGCTAGCCTGGCCAGCCTTGCTAGGGATGCCCCCAATCCTGCCAGACATGCCAGAGTGAGGGGGACTCCAGCAGCCGCATAAGCAACAGTGGCAGCACGACCGGCAGCCGTCCGTGGTGATACATTCCCATAGCCTGTAAAAGAAGGAAGAAGCCTATTTGATCAAAGAAACTCAATAAAAGTATTGGGCACAATCATGTGATCACAGAAAAAGTAATGGTAACAGAAAACTGTAGAAAGGGCAGAGTTACAGCACTCATGATTTATTTTGCTTATATTTTGTTGTAAATATTATATTTATCATATGTTCGTCTATTAAACTAAGAATTATTATTTAATTAGTATATATTTAACCGGAAAAATACTCACGTTAGGGAACAAACACATTGGTTAGGTATAAGCTAAGATTTTTTTAACTTTGTTCATCAATGTATTTGGCCTTACTTACTTCGGACCCGTTGGTTTTACAAAGAATATCTAGAACCTGACATGCATCAATTCATAATTTGATACTTCAGTAGTTTAGTTTTGTAAACAATTCAAAATACACACAACTCTACTATACCGAGTATATAATTTTAATTGCGAAATTTGATTATGATAAGCAGGCGTTAGTGCTTCTATATGATAAAACTTTATTATCTATACATATAATTAAAAATGTAACGGATCGCTGTCTGTTATATTAATTATGCAGTTAGTGAATAAAGGACGGATTTAAGGGGAGAGCCATAGATGAATCACGAGCAAGTGAATCCTGATCGTCGCGAGTGATTCATGGCCCTAAATATAAATCCGTACTTTATTCAAGAGTTGCATACTTCATATTTTAAGCGAAAATAGACGTTTAAAAAAAGAGAGGTTTATTTAATTCAGTTGCACATTAAAATTGGCACAACTACTAAAATTACTCATCGTAGCCTTTGGTGTAAACCCGCCATGATTTGTTGGGTTGCAAGTATTCTACAATATCGGCCACCCTCTTTTTCATAAACTCATGTGTTAACACAATGCGTTATAATGGATCAACTGCTTTTACGAACAATGAATGAAAATTCTATTCGGTCTAGCTATTCTCAAGTTATGCGTTTACTAACGAACTCCATTTATATAAATTTATACAAAAAAGTGGCCAAAAATGTCCACCCTTATTTTATCAAATGAATTAATTATACTGAAATGCCCGCAGGGAGCTCGCTGACGCCACTGCACACTCGCCCTGAAGATGAGCGTCGGAAACACTCGAAACTCGGGTCGACGTATTCGATCCCTAACGTAAGTGTTTTACCGGTTAACAGTAATAGTTTAATGTGTGTCCAGTCCAACTCACGTTTTAGTCAATTTGTATACCGAAATGCTTCATATTAAGCTAGCAACCTTCAAAATCACTTTATTAACGTCAGAAAGAAAACTCACTTCTCTTCAAAGAAAAGTGTTTCAGCTCGGAAATTTCTCAAGCTTAAATTAAACATGGATATTCAAACCCTTAATTGAAATCCATTATTTGCCGTCCACCGCTCTCGCCTCACCTGCCAACACCAGTGTCAACCTTTCAATAGCAAACTCGGCAATTCCAAATTGTAATATCTTCAATGCTATTTCCGGCTTCAATTAAACAATTTACATTATAAATTTAAATATTTATCAGTGCCTGCTTGTTGTGTAGAGGAAGGGCTCGTTAAATTATCGCGCCTGGTGGAACCCTTTGCACTTATAAAAAATACTGTTTTGTGTAGGTCTTCAATGTTGTTTTATTATGTTTGCATTGATGGATCCTACTAAGTTGGTTCAATAAAACATGTATTATTACGCTGACGACACCGTAGCTTTATTCAGTGGAAGCAGCTGGGATCAAGTGTTTACTGCGACAGAACAGGGAATGCATCGTATAGTACGTTGGTTAGACTCCAATCTCCTTACTTTAAATTTAAGTAAAACTAACTTCGTGGGTTTTCATGTTAACTACTTAACCAACCCCAAGAGAACTAAAATCAGAATTCACGAATCTAAGTGTAATGTCTCTATTAACAATCCTCCAAGCAATTCATCCTGTGATTGTCGTTTTATTCATAGAGCTAAATTGATTAAATATCTTGGAGTAATCATCGATGAAACACTTAACTTTAAAGAACACATAGCAAGAACAGCAAAAACATTAAGAAAGCTAATTTACATAATGAAACTGCTTCGAAGCGGATCAAATCTGGAGGTCCGTCGGCTCGTGTACATTGCTCTCTGCCAAAGTATCATTCAATACTGTATTGGTATATGGGGTGGAGCTTCAAAATCTAATATGCTTGTAGTAGAAAGAGCTCAAAGGGTAATCCTCAAAGTAATGACGGGGAAGCCCAGGCGTTACTCTACGGACCTCCTCTACAAAGAAGTGTCAGTCCTCAGTGTTCGTCAACTATTTATTCTCCTCGCATGCTTAAAGGCACATAAACAGAAATCATATTCCACCAGTAAACGTAAACGTCCTGTCAAACTGTTTCTTCCTAGGACGAATACTGCACTTGCTCGCAGAATGCCATTGGTGTCATTTCCTTACACTTATAATAGAGTTCTTGATCATTGTGACATAACTCCTTGCTCACCAAGTGAAGCTAAGATAAAACTTCGCACTTGGCTACACTCACTCTCATATGAAGAGACTGAGAGTTTATTAACTCCAGTATTATAACATTACTTCTGTTTGCATAACATACATTACATATATAACATTCACACAACAACAACTCATACACACACTCACTCCATACTCACACACTTTCTCTTTAGAGGAAATAGATAATAATAATATATAATATGTAAAGTCAAGCACTTATTCTGTTAAGTCCAATGATTTAGAATGAGAAATTATAACTTTAACCTTAAATTCCCGGGTATCCAAGATACAGGCCGCGCCTAGTTTGGAACCCATTGCTTAAACATGCAACTGTATTTAAGATAAATTTTATATTATAACAGTTTGTCATGTATGTAATAACAAGTGTTTCTATTATTTGTAAGCAATAAACAAATTATTGTAGAGCGTCGTCTGAATTGTTTTCTGAATTGTACCGGGAGCCAAGACAGTTCAGCCTGTCTGGCTTTCAATGCCAACCTGAGCTGCAAACTAAATATGTTCGTGGAATTGCATTGCACACGGTAGCCTGATACAAGACTGAGATTTGGAATTTCACCCTCCCGGTAACTTCACTTGCCGTTGTGCACTTCAAACAATAACATTCGTATTTAAATACAAACTACTTTGTGCCAGAATAATGAACACTCCATTGTCATCAATCAATTGGGAGTTTCGAACAAGAAACCTACCAGTATGTGAGTTGGACTGCCTCTTACGAATCGAATTCAAGTGGCTCAGAGAAAGTTCTGAAATCGCCAGATCAGAATTACTCATTACTTCTCTCATCAACAAACACATGGTCAAATCACCGTGACTACATCTGGAGTTGATACAAGAAAACAAGAATTATAATTTATGACATAACTGTCATAAATTAATATTATAAATTTCGTAGTGTTTTTCGTGCATGTCATATCAATGAACACTATTTGTTAAACAGTTATTTCAATTATGCCAATGTTATTGTTAATACGCAATAATGTTATGCTAACACGATATACTCCAAGCTGATTGATCTATAATTAGATTGAAGTTGTAGGTATGGACAACGGTTAGCTATAACGTCCAACTAGCCGTCAAGTTATATGAGAACTTGTATAACCTAAGTCAGGAGTGAGAAGTCATTTAAACTAGTTTATTACATATTAACTGACCCACCCGCGGTTTCGCTCGCGTGGCATGTCTCAAGGGTTATTATCTTGGTATAACTTCAACACAGAATGACTGATAGCTATCACATACTTTTAATAGGCCTGTTAAAGTTGAAACACATTATCTTATTTACAGTGTCCGTTCGTTATACGTAAGTAACTCGAATCGCACGCCTATTTAAGTAATTATAAAAAATATAACGGTATTTTTTTCTACAGGCAATATATTACAATTTTATTATATGTAGTATAGAAGAAGGTAATAGAAGATTTAAAAATTAATTTGTACCGAGGTTTGATTAAATCAAACCAAAGAATAAAAGAAACCCATAGAAACTATACTGTCTTGTTTGACCCATTTAAGATTCGAATTTTAATAATTAGTTTAGATATATGTTATTCCAGAACTCAAACTTTCTACATTCCAAATTTAATGAAAACCAATTTAGTAGACCCTCGTAGACCCGATGCACGTGAGTGACTCTGTCTCAGCGCAGTCTATCAATGATAATGCTATTTAAAGCAAATGATTTTTTTATTATGTTAGTTCTAATTAGGACACAAGGTACTACCAGCTCTTAAAGTAGTCATATTTAAACTATACCATAAATTTAGTACCACCACCTCAATATAGCTTCAAATAATAATGGATTACGATAGACGTTTTGATGACTATAATCAAATAGTGCACTCAATTCGCGTACCTTGCAACTGCGTTAATGTTGTATTCGGGTTGTGTATTATAGGTATTGATCCTGGTACGCACCATTAGGATCGATTTCGGCTAAAAAGGAACACGCCGTAAATAGTATTGAAGTAATTATGTTGACCGTTTTGTGTCGGTGGGAGTACGGTAGTAAGTATGGTTATTCTAAGCTTATTACAAAACGCTTCTGATTTATGATAGTTTCGTAAAAGGTGGGAGTAGGCCCCCAGAAGCAATACTTACTCCGCTAGCGTAACGACCCGAACTGGGCCTTGACCTCCGATACAAGAGAATGGCATCGGTTTCGGTCTCGCGCTGCGTTCTGCCAGTCGACAGTACCTGTAGACACTTTTTCAAAACCAATAAAACTTACCTATTGTAGTGATAAGCGTAATACAGTAAACCACTGCTCCAGAAAAGGTCCATTTGGAGTCCATTGCCAACTCTGGAGCCTGGGCTTCTGACTGCCTTGCTGCAGCTACTATAGAAATTTCAAACTTCCTCAGCTGCTCGTGCACTAGCCTCGTCCAGTTTCTTTCGTACAGAACGTTGAGGCGTTCTGAAACAAGCGAAATCAAACATTGAAGACTTTACTTGTATAACTATACCATAGACTACACATTAAGTTACGTCATGGATATGGAATAACGTGGTACTCCTAGCTGAGAAGCGATATTTGCCAGTCAAAAACTGGCATGCCATTTCAGATGGCGCTGGTTGTAGTGTATTAATTTTCCATGCTGCGCACCTATGTAGTTAGATCTAAATTTATAGTAGAACTGCGTAGACACGCTTATAATAGTGCATTACTTCAACGACCAGCCAAAGAGGCGTTGATGGACGATTGTGTAAATGTGGGCAGAGACGAAGCCAGCGCACACATAACGTAAGTCCATCAAAGGCTAGTTGTGGCCAAGGTATTGCACTTATCTCAAATAATGCGTGGAAATTAAAACTAGTGCCTAGGCAGCACTTTTTGTCTTTTCTAAATAAATGACGAACAAGCAACAAAAAATATCTCGCGTTAAAGTGTTAATTCGTTTTTATTTTCAACAGCTTTCTATTTGCAAGCCAGTTCGAAATTTAAATAACACCATTAATAAGTTACCTCCTTGGTTGCCATGTTTCAGAGTAAAAGATTTTTAAATTAAACTAATTTTGTTTTTCATGTAAAGATTTTCATACAACTTTTTGTCGGTCACTGCTTGCATGTATTTGGCCAGCACAGCAATTTCGATTTATCTCGAAGAAGGTTGTCAAAATAATTCTCGAACACCGGTGAAAATCCCGTGGACCTAGTCATGACTTTTATTTCGTCTGTCTAAGAAAGGCTTGCGGTGGTTTTGATACATCTTAGTAAGATAAAAACGTTCACATTAGTATTTTATTTTAAACAGGCCACATTTGATAAATTAATGCACATTTTATTTTTAGGTTAGGTATATAGTCTCGCTTAGTTTGTCACATATAGCCCGTCTCTGATCTATGAAATATGTAATCATTCACCCACTGTACCGTAGTAAGTTTATTAGCAAATCTTCGATCGAACTTTTTTGTTGGTAGCATACCTACACAAAGAAAACAATGACATTTAAAAACTGCAGACCCCAACCGCTCTGCCGGCACTTTATGATCGCCGGCTAGCGTCCTACGCCCACCCGCACCGTCTTTTCTAGCTTTTGTTGCCTATTTGTCAGGGCCGCGCGCTCCAAGTACTTTGCAGATATCTTTTTAACGTGGTTTTAGGTCGGATAACTATTTACACTATTTAATACAGAAAACAATAACACAATTTTTCATATTTCATTCATCTAAAGGCGCGTTCAGACACGCTTTCGACAGTGTTCTTTCCAAGCATGATTGATAAATAGTACATTACTGCGGAATCCAGTAAATAAGCCTTCCTGACCAAGTATGAGTTAACCGGACCGAACCGTAGGTGAGTTTCCATGACAATGCGCGTTCGCATACAACTCGGCGAACCAGTGAATACTTGGTAACGGAGAACATCTGTGTATTGCCCTGGCCTGCACAATCGCCAGACCTCAACCCCATCGAGCACGCATGGGACATGCTCCAGAGACGTGTTTTGAAGGACTGGACGGATTGACAACAACCCAACAGTTGAAGTTAGAATTAGTAGTAGTAGATGAGATTAGTTTCTGTTTAGTAGTATCCTGCTGAGACAAATCAAGCTAAGAAAAGAAATACATATTTAGCTCTATAGTCTATTAATTTCTGTGTTATCGACCTTCGATAGATAGACCTTTAATGCGGAATGTTAAATAATAAAGGAAATAGAGATATTATTATTCGTTTTCAGCTGAAATGGTAGACTTTGTGGTAATTTTTCCTCAACACGGGGAAACAATTTCTACGTAGAAATATTTAAAAAAATGCTGTCTCGTGTGCAGCCACGCCAAGGTTATATACTTATTTTCGTAATTTATCTGTAGCTGTGACCAATGCAGTGATACAAAAGAACGCGGGACTTTATGACAGCGTAATATACAACGTCGAAAGTATGATCTATTTTATAAACAGATGCAGTCTACAATAGTAATATTCATAAGTACCTACTCCTTTTTAGTTCCATAATGTAAATGTCAAAATAGGACACCAGCGCAAGGTTTTTTATATAAAATTCCTTGGATCAACGTTTTGACATTTGATCAAGACTGAAATTTAGTACACTCATTTAATAATGGTCTTTTTTATAGAATACGTTTGTTTTCATCCAATCCGTTGGGAATGGCTGAAGTCGTTGTTTTTTGTTTTGTTACATGATCCTCTTAATCAGTGTGTACTTCTAAGTCAGCCCACGCTAGTTTGCAAACACTTTAGTCACTATAAACATACATAAATATATTTTAAAATAAGTATAACAAAAACCTTTTGATCAATTCCAATCTTGTTTATATCATTCTATGATATTTTTTCCTAAGCAAAAATAGGAGAACAAAAGCTTCTCGAATGCGGCAGACAGCATTGTCTTCTAAATCGCCTGTCTTTATATTATTTGTTTAATTAAATCCTGTTTAATCCTGAATCTCTTCTACGTGGCCAGTTTCGCAAATGTTAATTAAAGTCCCTCTTGATTAATCCGTAATCTGAAATCAAAACGAAGGACTTTGCAAGTGTATACAGTTTTTGTGATAATTATTTTCTGTGATGTTTCCCTGCGTTTGTAGAAGATAGAAGATAGAAAATGTCTGAGAAGACCTCTTAGTCGTAGATAGTTTATTTTTAGTTTTCTCATGTTTATGTTTGTTATCTAGTTAATATTTTCTAAAAATCTAAATGATTATTCATTTTAAGCATCAAAGACGCACTTAATTTTACACATACAAGTTATTATAATATCATTATCAACCGTAACACGTCCACTGCTGGACATAGTTTTAAAACACCACACGGCTACTTGCTTCCTGCATCCAGTGATTTCTCGAGGTTTTAACGAGCCATACCAGACGATGACTTGAAAACCTTTCTTCCCCATCGTTTGTCGGTTCTGTGAGCGATGTTGCATGCCTATTGCCACTTCTACTTAAACAATTTTAAGAGCTAGGTACATAGGTGACCTTAGTTATTCTACGAATCTCCTCATTTCGGTTCTTATCACGCAGGGAAATCCCAAGCATAAATAGCCCTCTCCATTGCACGTTGAGTTACTTTAAGCTTGTTAATAAAGCCAAGAGCAAGGGACCACGTCTTAGTGCCATAAGTCATCATTGGCATCACACACTGGTTGAAAACCTTTTGTAACCAACGTTATATACACATAACGTGGTTCCATGTACTTGTTAGTTATATAAGAAGGCGCGCATGAATACAAAACAAATTTCATTTCATAGTTAAATTTAAAGGGCTTAAGCTCTGAATAATAAAGGCGATAATAGAGTTATCGGTGGACGAAATTTCAAATTTGTTAAATGCTAAAAAATAATAAATGTGGAACATGTTACGTTGACAGATTTATTTCAAGTGTGAACCTAAGCGATAATATTTCTGTTATATTATTGGTTCCCATTAACGCAAGTATTGATTTTTAGGGTTGGCAGATTTCTAAAACTATAGATTTATTCAGAAATTGTTATAAGATTGAAGTAAATTTAGAATCATAAACAAATATTATAAATTTAACATGAAATGGATACTAATTATTTTACTATAATGTTTATACAAGTTTTCTCTATAAAATTAACGGAAAGTTTAATTAATAATATTCTACGTGTTAGTATCATTTCAAAATGACGTAAGTAATATAATATATACGAAAGTAGTTTTGTAATGTATTTGCAGTGTAAAGCTATGTTGCTTACAGATACATAACTACAAGAAAGGTTGAGTTTACATTCAAAATGATAATGTAAATCAATTAAATATTTAATGCTCATTTAAGTGAAAAATACATTTGCGAGCTATGTTAAATACAAATATAATTTAACCTGATTTTGGTATTAACTTGTAACTATAAACAAACCAAAATTTTGTTCAACCCTAAAACACCTTCTTAATTTCTTTCAAAGGGCGAAGTCAAATAACCAACCATATAGTCGACTGCAGTATGTAATGTTCCGACAAATTAAAATGTTTTATTGATGTATAGAAATACTTTGCATTTCAATATGAAATTTATTAAGGGTTTTGACGGTGTGTTGAATGTTATTATTTTAATATAAAATAAAAGGAAAATATAACAAATAGATTCAGAGTCGTCTATCTATCTGAGGGATAGGTTCCAAAAATTGAAGTTGCTGGATGAAAGGATAAATGTTAATATTCAATATAACATATAATAACAATTTACTAGCTTTTGTTGATGTAATCGTATTTGCTGGAAGTTCGTCTACTGCATCAAGGATAACATATTATGGCCAGAACGTTCAACAAAAAATTGAAGTGCATAAGTGGATTTCAGTTAAGCGACAATTTTATCAAAATCTATAAATTTTGAACTAATGTGTGTCTCAAGTATCTGACAGGCGTGAGACTTGGCTAAAATATTGGAAATATTTGTGAATTTTGAAGAGTTACATGAGGCAGTCGGGGTCCAGCCAACGTTGTAAACGGTCGAAATCAGGAACATCGTAAAGATTTCCATTTCATAAATAACGTCGCGAGTGAGTGATAAAGTGAAATAAAATAGAAGTCTTTTCAATGAGCTAAATTTCAATTGTGCAGTGTTTATTTACATAAAGTCATTGTTGAATTTTAAATTTATATGTAACATAGTAATTCATTAGTTCGCGAGTGAGTGTTAAAGTGCAGTGCTAATTTATGTAGAGTCAATGTTAACTTGTATGTATATATGTTATATTTTATGCATAAAATTAGTTTATTTTATTTAAGTTTCAGTTTAGCGACATAGCGGCTGTCGGCGGTTTTCGACTACGTTGTATTTATAATTTATATGTTAGGGATCTGAAAAATGCGTTCACTTTCCTTTTACAGAGATAGCAGCTGGGTGGACTTCGTTGGTCATTTTATTGTAAGGGTAGAATATTTTAGGTACTGTATTGCTAGAAAACTAATTATGAGAAGTGCTGATTGTCTGTGTGTTTATGAAGTGAATTACCAAACATCGCAACAAATGTTAAAATTTCAAATGGAGCCTTTCTTTACAATACTATTTAATTCAAATTCCGCACATATTCATTTCTTTGATCAATTCAATTTTGACTACATTAAACGGATTTATAATCAACGCAACGAACATAATAAGCTTCATCATCATAAAATTTCAACATGACTCTGATTAATTATCACTAATCAAACTGAAATTGAAGTAATTTCATTTCTAAACTGGAGGTTTACTCAAGGAATTGGAGCATTGTAATATTTACTTTACAATATTACGGATTATAAATGATATCTACATATATTATGGAAGGAGACAATCACCTTTGGACGAGACTTATCAATATACATAAATCAGATATTATAATTGCTACAAATACTTGTCTGTTAAATCTCCATAAAAATTTACAACAATATCTTCTTATTAATAAATATACTCTTAATACAAATACAAAACTAATTAAATAAATAAATGTAGGTACATATAGGTACATACACTATTTAATTCACGCGGGGATGACAAGATGTCGGCAGAAACCTTATAACACGAAGAGACGAAGAACGGACGCTTGCTAATCATTGTCGCCACAGCAGGGAAGTGCTAGCCACTGGAGGGAAAATTACTCAGAGTCTTGATCAACGTCTGGATTCAAGCCTGCTGAATTCATGACCGCGATCGGATTCGTACATTCACTAGGTACACATACACACACGAGTCATTAAATTCCTTTAGGGTTAGTTCGCGTTATTTGGAATTTAGTGATTAAATAATATTCGTTACTAGGTAAATTAAACATAAAATAGTAATTTAATTTTAAACATCGGGTAATTAAATTGAATGATAGAGAAGTATGTTTTTAAATAAAACAAATCGTAGTCAAATGATCGGTATGCGCGTGACGGTTTGAACGTTTAGTTTCTTGGAGAAGTGTAGGTTGAAATCAACTGACGGATTTGCTGGTTCCTGGAGTGAGGTGCTAGGGTGCAGGGAGCCTCACATAAATCAAATCGTTTAGGGTTCCTATTTATAGATCTTATAAGGTCTAGATTCCACAACTCCCCCTTTCAAATTATTTTAGGAATTGCTGTCACAGGTTTGGCTAAGAAAGAAGTGTGGTTTGTATCATAACATGATGTCTATAACTTTATATTTTATATATATTCCTTTAAGTTATATTATTGTATGTTATATGTTTATAAATGTATGTGTATGTATGTGTTACAAATTATGGCCATGAAGAAAGAAGATCAAGAATCCAGCCAACAGTAGCTGTTTTCTGTAAGTTGCATGCTTTCAGTTGCTCCTTATATTTTCTTTATTTGTCCTGAATTTATTTGATTTCTATTTGATGTGTTTCTTTTGACAGCAATATTTTATATTTGTTCTTTTTATGTGTTTATTTTGTGTGTACTATTTGATTTCACTTGATATGTTTTATTTAATGTGTTTCTTTTGATTTTCAACTGATTTATATTTGATGTGTTTTATCCCTCTTTTTAGGAACGTATTTTCACTACGTACTTATAATTTTCCATTAACTTTACTAATATAAAATTACCAGATACTCCATAACATTATTGTTTTATTAAAATATAACATATAAATTAAACACAACGTAAAGGGTCCATAATAATATACATTCTAGACGATCACATTTGGCCAAAGTTATTAATAATACCAGCTAGTTACAAAAATGTTACGGTATTCACTAGGTAGATTTAGTTTTGACTAAATACTTACATTATATGTAAGCTATTTAAGTTACAGTGGTGCCTTGTGTCCAGGATATGCGTCAATAAAAATTGAATCATTTGATTCAATTACGCATTAAAGAATTTGAGTTCCATTGGCAGATAGCAGTGTAAAATAATGTTAGTTTTATATTGATGGCAAAGAAAAAATAAATAACTACAAAAACGTTATAAAAGTAGTAGTTCACAAGTCAGGGATCGTTTGTTTTTCGTAGAAATAATTTATGATAAATAATTTTAGTATTGCATCTTTTATTCTGATTTTTATAAAACTATACTACACTATCATTTTACCATAATAACATGTAGTTTAATGCTAAACTAACAGAATGTGAATAGTTTGTATTACGTATTTATTGTTTCATAAATAGTGATGTACAAATTACTGCTAGTTACATATTCACTTACCAAGTCATCAAACACATAACGAAACAATATACTAAATATATAAGTAGGAAATTCAAATATGGTGGAACCATATGTTGCAATTGCAGAATACATTTTCTAGCTTACCAAGTACTTAACAATAACTTATACAATAAGTTTTAAATGAATTACTCGTTTATTTCCTTTTTCATATAAATATTTACATAGCGTAATATACATATACAGAGATGATTTTTATCACTTGATAGATTTATCAGGTTACTATCTTACTTTATAGTCAGTGATGCAGCCGTAGAGAGTGTCATACTAAATCCAGAAAATTCAATAAAGTTAAATAAATACTTAAGTATATTAAAACATTAGTCTTTCTTTTAAATATAATGATTAGACCGATGGTTTTACGTTATTTGTTGTTTTGGCGTTATTTTATGACATTTAGTAAAATATTATATTAAATTGCTTTAATAAATAATTAGATAAAATAGATTAGAAAATAACATACGAATATAAATATAGAGTCAAAGGTCGTAATACAATAGCTTCATAGTTAACTTTAACGGTACTTCAAGTAGCGGTTAGTCGAGGGTCAAAATAGTAACATGTGTTGAATAAAAAAAAACAGAATGGCAGGGTTTTTTTTGTTGACCGGAGTGCAATGAACTTCGTAGAATATTTTATAAAAAAAAATATGGGTCAGAGCTCTTTCATTATAACGGTCCAAGTATTACATATGTTTGGTTGGGTCAGTGACCTAATCATATAAAAAACAGGTTACGAGATGTTTTGTTGTTTAAACAAACTAAAAAAAAAGGGGTCGTTTTGTGTCAGTTGTGTTTGTAAATATAGTAATTGATTACGAACTAATGAACTGAAGGATGGGAAATTTAAAGTAGACGATTTAAATAATTCATATTCGATTAAGTATGTCTTTTGTTGATAGACATTAGACTACGTAAAGCTTTTACAATACACACGGATGTATGAGTGAAATTGTTTAACTAAAAGTGGTTCATTGAAATTTTTTTTTGGTAACTAGTATATAAACACTTTTACGTTTACTGTAATGTTATTACTCTAAGCATTGTATACAGAGGTAAAAGTGGATTATTTAAATACTGTTGAACTTATAAAAACATAAGAGTGTTAAGTGAACTGTGAGTGAAATATAGAAATGTAACGAAATAGTAAATCACACTTCTTCGAAAAGTAACCCTGAACTTACTATTGTGTAGGTGTTGCGCTTGCGACTGAAGATAGTGTAACGTAATTCATGTATAAAATAAAATAAAGGAACTTATAATATGCAGTATGGCTTCGATTTACTTTATTTGTAAGTGGATATGGAAAACGTGGATATCTCTCAGTACTGTGAGTTTGAACACTATGATTTCATCGAATCAATTTTAACAAGAGAAACAAGTATTGATATATATATATATATATATATATATATATAAAAGGTCAAGGCACAACGGAGGTGATATTAGCCAGACTTGCAAAAATACATTATTATCCTAGGACTTGAGACAAATAGCATAAACACAGCTTTGGAGTGTTTTATGTACCCAGAAGTTTCCAAAATAGTCTAATAGTGGTATTGGCACAACATTGGAGAAGACAATTTCAAATTATATGAAAAAAAAAACTGCACGGTGAAATGGATATATCAAACACGAACTTGTGTTGCAAATGAAAATGCTACTCCGGATGAAATTATGTCAAAACTTCTGCAAGAAATCACAAGATTATTACAATTTGTTTCTGATGACGTCTCTAGATCACAATAACGAATACAACACCACCGACTGCAACAATTCAAAGACCTGTCCCGCTACAAACAGAAATTATAATAACCATTACAACATCAATGGGCTAAAGGGATGAAAATATTGAAAGTTGCTTGAACAGCGGCACAGAGAACATTCAGAAATATTGCAGTCAAGGACATGAAAAGGGAGATGGTTTAAATAACAACGTTGATCATAGTACTGTATGAGGATTAGTCTACTATAACAAAACAAACTTGAAATTGCCGAATTTACAACACGAGAAGAAGCGATGATAAGTTAAGCACCTACAGCTGCACATAAGTTTTATATAAAACACACACACGTTTTTATGTAATTATACACATTATAAAGCAAATAAATTAAATTTTGAAATTTTGTGCAGGTTTTTTTTTTGGAAGTGGTATCCGTCATAAACTCTAAGGGGTGATCAGAACGATGTTGTTAATACAAACTAAATATCTTTTTTCAATAGATCGCTGTAGTGGGTTATATTATGTGATTTTCTCCGGGTTTTCTTTTTTAGAAAACTAAAACCCGTCAAAACTCAAAGGGGTGATCTGTAACCAACGTTATATACACATAACGTGGTTCCATGTACTTGTTAGTTATATAAGAAGGCGCGCATGAATACAAAACAAATTTCATTTCATAGTTAAATTTAAAGGGCTTAAGCTCTGAATAATAAAGGCGATAATAGAGTTATCGGTGGACGAAATTTCAAATTTGTTAAATGCTAAAAAATAATAAATGTGGAACATGTTACGTTGACAGATTTATTTCAAGTGTGAACCTAAGCGATAATATTTCTGTTATATTATTGGTTCCCATTAACGCAAGTATTGATTTTTAGGGTTGGCAGATTTCTAAAACTATAGATTTATTCAGAAATTGTTATAAGATTGAAGTAAATTTAGAATCATAAACAAATATTATAAATTTAACATGAAATGGATACTAATTATTTTACTATAATGTTTATACAAGTTTTCTCTATAAAATTAACGGAAAGTTTAATTAATAATATTCTACGTGTTAGTATCATTTCAAAATGACGTAAGTAATATAATATATACGAAAGTAGTTTTGTAATGTATTTGCAGTGTAAAGCTATGTTGCTTACAGATACATAACTACAAGAAAGGTTGAGTTTACATTCAAAATGATAATGTAAATCAATTAAATATTTAATGCTCATTTAAGTGAAAAATACATTTGCGAGCTATGTTAAATACAAATATAATTTAACCTGATTTTGGTATTAACTTGTAACTATAAACAAACCAAAATTTTGTTCAACCCTAAAACACCTTCTTAATTTCTTTCAAAGGGCGAAGTCAAATAACCAACCATATAGTCGACTGCAGTATGTAATGTTCCGACAAATTAAAATGTTTTATTGATGTATAGAAATACTTTGCATTTCAATATGAAATTTATTAAGGGTTTTGACGGTGTGTTGAATGTTATTATTTTAATATAAAATAAAAGGAAAATATAACAAATAGATTCAGAGTCGTCTATCTATCTGAGGGATAGGTTCCAAAAATTGAAGTTGCTGGATGAAAGGATAAATGTTAATATTCAATATAACATATAATAACAATTTACTAGCTTTTGTTGATGTAATCGTATTTGCTGGAAGTTCGTCTACTGCATCAAGGATAACATATTATGGCCAGAACGTTCAACAAAAAATTGAAGTGCATAAGTGGATTTCAGTTAAGCGACAATTTTATCAAAATCTATAAATTTTGAACTAATGTGTGTCTCAAGTATCTGACAGGCGTGAGACTTGGCTAAAATATTGGAAATATTTGTGAATTTTGAAGAGTTACATGAGGCAGTCGGGGTCCAGCCAACGTTGTAAACGGTCGAAATCAGGAACATCGTAAAGATTTCCATTTCATAAATAACGTCGCGAGTGAGTGATAAAGTGAAATAAAATAGAAGTCTTTTCAATGAGCTAAATTTCAATTGTGCAGTGTTTATTTACATAAAGTCATTGTTGAATTTTAAATTTATATGTAACATAGTAATTCATTAGTTCGCGAGTGAGTGTTAAAGTGCAGTGCTAATTTATGTAGAGTCAATGTTAACTTGTATGTATATATGTTATATTTTATGCATAAAATTAGTTTATTTTATTTAAGTTTCAGTTTAGCGACATAGCGGCTGTCGGCGGTTTTCGACTACGTTGTATTTATAATTTATATGTTAGGGATCTGAAAAATGCGTTCACTTTCCTTTTACAGAGATAGCAGCTGGGTGGACTTCGTTGGTCATTTTATTGTAAGGGTAGAATATTTTAGGTACTGTATTGCTAGAAAACTAATTATGAGAAGTGCTGATTGTCTGTGTGTTTATGAAGTGAATTACCAAACATCGCAACAAATGTTAAAATTTCAAATGGAGCCTTTCTTTACAATACTATTTAATTCAAATTCCGCACATATTCATTTCTTTGATCAATTCAATTTTGACTACATTAAACGGATTTATAATCAACGCAACGAACATAATAAGCTTCATCATCATAAAATTTCAACATGACTCTGATTAATTATCACTAATCAAACTGAAATTGAAGTAATTTCATTTCTAAACTGGAGGTTTACTCAAGGAATTGGAGCATTGTAATATTTACTTTACAATATTACGGATTATAAATGATATCTACATATATTATGGAAGGAGACAATCACCTTTGGACGAGACTTATCAATATACATAAATCAGATATTATAATTGCTACAAATACTTGTCTGTTAAATCTCCATAAAAATTTACAACAATATCTTCTTATTAATAAATATACTCTTAATACAAATACAAAACTAATTAAATAAATAAATGTAGGTACATATAGGTACATACACTATTTAATTCACGCGGGGATGACAAGATGTCGGCAGAAACCTTATAACACGAAGAGACGAAGAACGGACGCTTGCTAATCATTGTCGCCACAGCAGGGAAGTGCTAGCCACTGGAGGGAAAATTACTCAGAGTCTTGATCAACGTCTGGATTCAAGCCTGCTGAATTCATGACCGCGATCGGATTCGTACATTCACTAGGTACACATACACACACGAGTCATTAAATTCCTTTAGGGTTAGTTCGCGTTATTTGGAATTTAGTGATTAAATAATATTCGTTACTAGGTAAATTAAACATAAAATAGTAATTTAATTTTAAACATCGGGTAATTAAATTGAATGATAGAGAAGTATGTTTTTAAATAAAACAAATCGTAGTCAAATGATCGGTATGCGCGTGACGGTTTGAACGTTTAGTTTCTTGGAGAAGTGTAGGTTGAAATCAACTGACGGATTTGCTGGTTCCTGGAGTGAGGTGCTAGGGTGCAGGGAGCCTCACATAAATCAAATCGTTTAGGGTTCCTATTTATAGATCTTATAAGGTCTAGATTCCACAACTCCCCCTTTCAAATTATTTTAGGAATTGCTGTCACAGGTTTGGCTAAGAAAGAAGTGTGGTTTGTATCATAACATGATGTCTATAACTTTATATTTTATATTCCTTTAAGTTATATTATTGTATGTTATATGTTTATAAATGTATGTGTATGTATGTGTTACAAATTATGGCCATGAAGAAAGAAGATCAAGAATCCAGCCAACAGTAGCTGTTTTCTGTAAGTTGCATGCTTTCAGTTGCTCCTTATATTTTCTTTATTTGTCCTGAATTTATTTGATTTCTATTTGATGTGTTTCTTTTGACAGCAATATTTTATATTTGTTCTTTTTATGTGTTTATTTTGTGTGTACTATTTGATTTCACTTGATATGTTTTATTTAATGTGTTTCTTTTGATTTTCAACTGATTTATATTTGATGTGTTTTATCCCTCTTTTTAGGAACGTATTTTCACTACGTACTTATAATTTTCCATTAACTTTACTAATATAAAATTACCAGATACTCCATAACATTATTGTTTTATTAAAATATAACATATAAATTAAACACAACGTAAAGGGTCCATAATAATATACATTCTAGACGATCACATTTGGCCAAAGTTATTAATAATACCAGCTAGTTACAAAAATGTTACGGTATTCACTAGGTAGATTTAGTTTTGACTAAATACTTACATTATATGTAAGCTATTTAAGTTACACTTTGACTTCAGCTTATGAGGTATAGTAGACGAAAAGAAGGATCGAAGCTTCACGAACGGTGCCTATACGATCTTGATTCTCCTAGCGACATCGTTACCTATGTTGGACCCCCCTAATTGGACAGAATTTTAAAGAACAAAGATATTAATATTTGTACATTAAAATTGTATGCTGTCAAATTACAAAACAAATAGTGCCACTACTGAGAGAAAAGGGCCAGGCCCATTATTTCTATACGGTTTTATTGTATTTATTGGAGTTACATGGGTAGAAAATGCCTACTTGGAAGAGAGTGTGAAGAGAAGTGGAGTTCTCTAAGAGTTTTGCCTTCTAGAGACCCGTGACCAAAAGTGTTGAAACGTCGGGATAAAATAACATAAATTTATTCGCGATTGAATCCGTTTAAAGTTGTTTAATTTATATTTATTTATTTTATAGGTTGCCTCTACATGCGCAGTCAGACAGTCTCTTGTACAACAGTCATACTACCTAGTAGAGCTACTTCATTATCCTTACGATCACATTCTAATGGCGGAAGAGTTTTAAACTCTCCATGCATACTGTAAAATGTTTTCACGAGGTATTGAATACTTATTAATGATATAAAAAATGCATTAAATATATATTAAATCAATTTAACAAACTCAATAAAGAATTCAGAAAAATGGAAAACGATCAAGTTTAGACTTTCTTCATTTATGTGTAAGTAACACAAAATCACAATATCATTCTTCAATAACAAATATCAACTTACGAATATAGAAATCATTTTGATCAGAGCAGCCTATTACGAATGAGTGAACAACAAATTATTAAATAAAGCGGATTAGACACTCGACCTAACTATTTAGGTCGAGTGTCTAAACGAAATACAAAATTAATGAGCGTCGTGATGTGTCTATACATAGCAGTGATTGTGATAAATTATTCAGTGACAATCAAAAATGGACGACTAAAAAAAATAAACGTGACGTTTCTATTTTTTTACAACATAAACCTTGTTCTCGAATGCGGCAGACAGCATTGTCTTCTAAATTTGAGAGTGAAACTGAAATGTATAAAAGTACATTTCAGGAAAATAATATCCTACTCCAAGACCTAATCTGTTATATTAAAATGAACTCCTATTTTTCCTGGATGGAATAATTTCGCTAATTCTTTTTTTTTTTAATTATTGTGAGGAGAAAGTTCTTATGAAAAAAAACCAAGAAAACATGAGAGGTTATATGGCAAGGCCGAAGGCCAAGCCTACTACACGAACGAAGTTGCGGGCAGTCGCTAGTCTATTATATAAAAAATTAACCCCTATTTTCCTGGCCATGCTATATCTTGAGAACGGCTTAACCGATTTAATTCATCTTTTTTTAAAATGTAATTACTTCATATTACTACTAAATAATACTACTTAATTACTTCGAAATACTTCTCTACTTCTCTACTTTTTTTTGTCGTTCTCACAAAAAAAAAAGTTATAAGGCAACGCCGAAGGCCGAGCCTACTACGCGTAAGAAGTCGCGGGCATTCGCTAGTCTCTAATAAGTTTTTAATGTGCCTAATGAGCTCTAACACACGATATACACGCGTGTACGTATACACACACACTCAAATTAAAATCTCACTATCTCATCTCATCTCACTTCTCACTAATATAATAAATGTGAAAGTTTGGATGGATGGATGGATGGATGGGTGGATGGATGCATGCATGGATGATTGTTACTCAATCACAGCAGAACGGCTGAACGGATCTGGTTGAAATTTTGCACATAGGTAGATTATAGTCTGGGGTAGCACATAGGCTACTTTTCATTATCATCATCAACAGCATCGATCACCACGCGGATGAAAGAGCCTAATATCATTGGGCACAGCATAGACAAAATAGCAAGATCTCCGCCTACGTCAAGATCGTATAATGATGACTTATTTTCTGTCAATAGAGTTCTGTCAAAGATGTGTCAGTTTCTGATAGCTTTGTCAAAACCACACAATGATTTTGACAGCTCGATACACTGGATGGACTCGGCGATAGAGTCGGCATGTCATCCATCTTTGTTGTTCAGCCGACTGTAGTCGAGCGATTCCGCCATCACCACGGAGGTGAAACACGAGTCTAGCGGTCTTGAGTGAATCACCCGCAATACTCACGTGTTATTTTTAAATACAACATAACAAATAGTTTCGCCTATAAATATATCCTCGAAGGGATAAGCAGCGGTATTTTAATATGATAGTTTTCCTCATCATCACCATCCATCACCAAGTGAAACCGTGAGGCAGTAACATCAGTCTAGCGGTCTTGAGTGAATCGATACTTTTGCCTGTGGGGTATATCCTCGAAGGGTTAAGCAGCGGTATTTTCATCGCCTAGGTTTCGCCATATATGATTTTGGTCATGTGATCATGTTATAGGGGGCGAGCCTATTTTCATCTACGGGGTACTGTTCCAATCTCCGGACTGTTATTGAGAATATCTTTCTTTCTCAGAAAAACCCAATAACCTTCCAACCCGGGGATCGAACCCATGACCTCAAGTTTCCGAAACGGCACCAAGACCAAGCGAGCGAAGCCGCTGGTGGGTCAGCTAGTTGTCGATAATGCCGGGGGATTACATTGCTATTCATAACCTCTTATTAACTTTAATTAATTTTACTGAAATAGTTTTCTACATTTTCGATTGATAGTTTTTGTTTTGAAATCGAGTCAATGCACGCGAGAAATAATAACAAATCTATAACAATTATAGGGTTTAGCTTTTTTCGCCTTTAATTTTTAACCAGACTTAGTCTTTTTAACCATAAACAATTTTAAATATTTTACAAAAGAGCTCATCGGCACGCACACCTCTGGTATTGTTTTCCTATCAGGATTGCCTTCAAGCACTTATTAACACTGTGTGTATTCTTTGTCTTGAAGACTATGCGAGAACACGAAATCGATTGAGATTGGAAACAGTACACCTAACTGAAAACAGTTTAGAGATTGAGATAGACGTGATTCTGAAGAGTTTAAGATGCCCGACGTAGGTATATATTTCTGAACCGTTTCTCTAGCAAACATGTTTGCTCTTATTATTAAATGGATATGTTGTATGTTTATTTATATTATGTATATGTTGTTTATGGTTTGCCTTTTGAGAACATCATCCACTCAGATCAGAAAACAAGTTTTTGCGTAGTTTATGTGTTGATACTCTTTATACACCTGGCGACTCATTCAGGGATGAAACGTAATAATTTTTTGTTTAAATAGGAACATATCTTTATTCTTCGAACGTTAGCGTCATTAGTTATTTTATTTCAACTACAAAAGCATGCATTTATAATAAATTTACCGACTAATTATGTACATAAAAGTGTTTTTTTTATGAATTACGCATCAAAACGACACTATAACAGGTGTTTTAATGTGCCACACGAGTACAATATTCGTTCATGCGCACATAGAAAGAAAATAAAGAAAGAATAGAAAGAAAACTAGGCCAAAAATGTTTCCTGTCATCCAGTTAATATACACCCCTGCCCTGCCATGCCTGTACTTAATACTCCAAAGAAAAGCAATAAAATTCACATAAGAAACATGAAACACAAAGAGACGAGGCGTTTCAGCCTCTTATGAGATATCGAGCCCTAGTGATATGTTATTCATGGATTAGGTTAGTGGAAGACTTATTTCAAGTATTGGACTTCTATTTATACCTTATATATTATGGTGATTGTACCAACAATAACCATAATATATTATTAATATATTATATTAATGAAGTATACCGTAAAAACGATATTAGAAGATATTTAGTGACGCTTCCGCTGAAAACAATGCTTATGGCCGAATTGCGGTGTGCACCCTCCCGCATAAACTGCAAATAGGAAGTATACATAATAAACAACACACAAAACAAGCCAATCAACCAAAAACGATTCGACACGTGTTTCGCCTCTACACGAGGCATCCTCAGAAGATGTTGCCTCGTCGAGTGCTAGACCGATCGCTGTCGGTTAATTGGGTTGTTTTGTGTGTTGTTTATTGTATATATTATATACTTCCTATATGCAGTTTATGCGAGAGGGAGGGTGGTGCACACTGCAACTAAGCTATAAGCATTGTTTCCAGCGGAAGTGTCACTAAATATTTCGTTTCGATAATAGATTTCCGCAAAGTAACGCCTGAATCAATAAAATATCTGAAGTATATCGTGTATATGTCCGTGATAAAAAGGAGTTCCTCTTGCATAGTACTTTACAAACTTTCATAGTGTAGATGATATCACTGATGTAGTAAAAAACTTCACAAGGGAAGAACGAAAAACCTACAAACAGAGAATACTAAAGAGCAAAAACATCCTCTCGAGGGACTTTTAGTTTAACTCTTCTGTAATCGAAAAAGTTAAACCTTACAATTTGCATTACACATACCTTACTACATAATACCAGACTATAGAAGAAATATCTAACGGTAACCAGCAAAATACTCATGGTAGGGTTCGAATACCTCGACCAGGATTTCGAGTACACCAGATACTATTTACAGTGTGAGTGCTCAGCGACGTTTGCGAGCTCCTGCTTAATCTGTCCACATCAGGACAAAAAATAACAATAGATTTATGAATGAAACTTGCCTCGAATGAGGCTTGCTGATTCGGACAGATTAATATGTTCAAATTCACGATATTTTTAATACAATATATCTAAGTAAGCAAAAAAGTACCGTATTCAATACCAAGCTACGTTTTAGTTCAAGATGCAATACGGCAATAATTGTATAACCAGTCCAATAGGTTATGTAGAGTATAATAATATTGCTATACGTTACAGTAAAGTTTTATCCATCGACATTTTACCGGAATTTGATATGAAATTGTGACAGTTAATGCCAAAATAATGACCCGTGTAAGTGTCATTGCAAGCAATAATTATGCTTAACAAAAAGCATTCAGCAAGGTTCACCTATTCAACTCATACCTCAGATTCAACCCTAGCATGTAATATTATCTACTCCCTAATTCAAACACCTGGAATAATTATTGTGTATTATGTCACACAGTTTCATGTTATGTAAATGTTTAATACAAATAGACTCCATGAAATGAACAACAGTATATTCCAATCGATACCGTGATTGTAATTGAAACCTCACGTAGAATGTTCTGAATAACCTAATGATGAACTATTCCTAATTGATTTGATCTATTCAATTAAGAAATCATAATTTATACACATATGGCAATAAGGTTCTTAAGACTGGTGATGGTTAATTATTTGATACAAAAGAAACCACTCTCACGGGTTTAAAGAACGAGTATACAAAAAAAATGGTATTCATTTCAAATACTCCTTTTACAATGTTGTAATTAAATAACAACATGTGTTTACATATGTAACAAGAAATTAAAATAATTAGAATAATTAAAGTATAGTTTTATCGTCTAAATAATATTTTTTCATTCATCATTTTACAACAATACTACATTCTACTTAAATTCACTTTCCGTGGCTCTAGTAAGACTTAGCTAATTATATAAACATACTACCGACTGCTCGCGATTACGTTCGCGTAGCAGTCTCGGCCATAACCTCCAATCTTTTCTTGGTTTTTCTTTCATAAGAACCTTCTCCTGACAATAATTAACACAACAAAAAAAAATTAGCCAAATTGTTTCATCCTTTCTCATGTTATAGCGTGACCAGGAGAAATTGGAATTAATTTTAATATAAATAGATTACAGTTTCCAACAAAGAACGATTTCGGCTATGTAGACATTGAAATTTATAGAGAGAAAAATTCCATCCTCGGACGTGATTCGAATCCCGTCCTATATAACTCTAAAAACTATTATAGATACCTACAGTTATCCTATTCTTATAATGGTAAATTGTAATGACCGTTGCGTCAAAATACAAATATACAAAGTTAATACATTGATTTGTTTAAAGACAGCTCTTAAAATGGTTCGTGGGAATCAAGTTCTAAATTAGTGGACAAATTGGCCACAATTTTTTTTGAGTTGGTGCCAATCTTGCTATTTTTAAAGCATCGTAGAGCGGCTCCTCACAAAATAATATATTAGGTATATGCCAAGCTGTCTCAGTTTACATTTGGATATCCAGAATGACTTAGATAATGCGATAATCGTCAATAAACTTTATATCGTAATAGAGATACTACATCTTTTTATATGTCGGTATACTTATGTTTTTTTTCAGCGTGCTCATCACGAGTAGCATCATTATTATCGTCGTCATTAACAAAACTTAAACTCACTGTTGTAAAAATGCATACATACAAGGCCTCAATTTTACTATTTTAAATACATGTTATTTTCATATAGGTATATAATACATTCGAAAGCCCTAATATCAGATAGGCAGGATAGGCATAGCATAATATAATTGTATCATCTTATACTTTATACGTATTTACCATGCGACAATCACAAACTTAAGGATATGATCGTATATTATCTCTAACCACTGTTGAATATGAAAAAGATAAAATAAAGTAAAAATACCTCGTTTTGTATCTCGTTTGTTTGTAATATTACGTTCTTGAAAGTAAGGGAATCATGCTTTCAAAAAGTAAAGTTGTTCGGGACCAAATTAAGTCTAGAGGGCACTACTTGTAACGTCACCTGATTTTTTATTGACTTTTGTAATGTACTCGCTATGCACAGATGCTCTCAGATCTGTGTTGAAAATGCAATTGTACTGGCTTGCCCTCGGAACCTCGTCAAGTGATGGCGATAGTTTTTTTGATTAGGATAATGTAATTAATTAAAGTAAATTCGTTAGTAAGCGCAGTCCGCTGTTGAGTGTTATATGTTAAGATTTAGTTAGTGTTAGTTGGTTGGAACATCTGTACTGAAGACACACCGAGCTTGGAACACCTGTACTGAAGACACAACGAGCTTGGAACATATGTGGAGGACAACAGGGTACCAGGAGTCGTCGAATCGATCGAGCTGATGTGGTCTCCCTATCCTGAATCCTGCCCACTGCCTATTTCTCTCCCTTCCTACTAACAGAGTTACAGAGCTGATCCTGCTACGTGCGACGCATCCAAGAATTGTTGGTAAGTCTATTTGATTATTGTTAATATGTTAGGAAGCTATTGTTTAAGTAGGTTGATGCAATACATTGTTTGTTTGGAGCCCCTTGATACCAAGGACAAAATGTAGGTTAATCCTTGATAGCCAGCCGTCTGCCGAATCCAATTTTATTCTTATGCTTCCACTGCGAGAGTTTGCAGACTAATTTGATCTGGCACTCTACAAAAGTGAAAGACTTTTCCATTGTATACTTATATGATATATATTAAAATTCATAGAATAAGACAGATTGTGCCACGTAAACGAACGAATGAACGACAGGTAAAAAATACTGTCATTTTTGTTTTATTTTCCGGCTAAAGTATGATTTCACACATCCCCAATTTATATTTTATATTATTTGAAAGGGAGATTAGAATCCTTGTTCCAGGTTGTTCAGTTGTAAATCTCGACATGAGAAGGGCTTAGCCAGTAAATTTTATACAACTGAAATCAACACTCGAGTCAAAATTCGAAACTCAATATCATGAAACACGTGCCTAAAGATCAAATGTTAGATTGGCTTATACTGTAATAAAACCAAAGGTTTATGTACTGATTGAAAGCAATACTTGCTTTACATTTGAGCAATAATCAAATAAGTACATCCGGTTTTAAGGCTAAGTCTTCCACAACCTTAGTAGGGATACCCTACATACTACTACTACCATAGATTTGGCTTGACTTCAGCAAAGCACCTTCTTCGTGGATACTACCTCAGTATCAGATATTCGGCTCCGAATCAAGCATACCGAGTTAGACAGTAAAGAACACTGTAGTAATTAATAATACTGGTCGTATGAGACTATATACCTAATATGGACTGGTTGTCTCAAATGACACACCATTATATAGTACGTAATGGTTTTTGGATGATCACAGTGCGCTTATCTTCAGTTCTGGGTGGTACTAGAGCTGTCATGGGGTAGGCGTAGTTTTTATTCTGGCCAGTGGGCCATAGATCGACAGACCAGAATCGTGGGTTCATTTTTATATATGTAGATATAAGTTACCTTCTCTATCTACATATATAAAAATGAACCCCTATTTCTTCTGGTCACGCTATAACTTGAAACGAATTAGACATGAAATCTGGACTTATAAATTCCACTAGGCGGAAAGATGACACTGGAAGCCGTTGGATGCAGTCTGCACAAGATCTGTCGCTCGAATACGATTCATTAATTCACCACAACACGCTATTAATCCGTCCGCATCAGCGCAAAAAATAACAATAGATTTATGAATGAAACTTAACTCGAATGAGTCTTGCTGATTCGGACAGATTAAAGGTTACTAGAAATGAATTCGTTAGAAGAATAAATCGGTGTATCCAAGAAAATAGTGCCCATTTTGAGCAACTAATTAGTTAGTTTACCATTTTTTCTGATTAATTTAAGATTTGATGGTTTTCCTTTCATTTAATTGAACAAGTTTGTTAGAAAAATTGCTTCCTTATAATTAACCCTAACAATCGATGCAATAAAAGTACAGGATGTTATTTTACTAATTTTAGTCGGTTCGATTTCCGGGTATGGCAAGCAAATTTTCGAAAATCTTTGAATGCGGTTTTTTTTTTCTTTTCAAATATAAAAGGAATGTTTCCTTTTAGTAAAGTTAATTAAGAGTACCTTCCCTCCAGGTGGCATAGCAAAATTTCACCCTGTATAATATCCCCACTGAAAATAAGGCCACCCACCAAGGCCACATGTCTAATGTATATTTGCCAACCATATATCAAAGGGCTTTCATCCTATTTGCCACGCAGTATGAGCCGAGTAGTTCCAGACACAACAGAAGGCACCCCAACAAAACACACCACAGTAATGTGCACGAACGAGTAATCATCTAATTGCATGAATATGACACTAATGTGGATTGCCACGACAAATCTCACTAGAGTAACTTGCTAAGATCATGTGAGGCTTAGTATAAGGTTACATTGCTGATAACAAGCAACTCTAAGAAATACTTTTTATGATGCAATCACTACAAGGCCCCTAACTAACTGACGGAGAATATGGATTGGCTACTCATAAGGGTTGATCTAAAACGTCATATTTTTTTGTTTGTTTGTTTATTTCTTTTTATTTTCTCTCTACAAAGGTTCTTATTGATAAAGTAAACCCTAATATTTTAACTTAGGTAAACCTGCTTTGTGAGAGACTGGTGCCTGAAGTAGGTTTGTGAAAACCTGTATTACAAGTCACCAGAGTCATATTATATTAAGCAGCTTTCACTATAATGTTTAATCAGAATATAGCTAACCGTAATTATTATAATGAAAGAATTATTAAAGTTTTTCTTCAGTTCAGTTAGTTATTACCGAGAGAGTTTCAAGTTTTTACGATTCATAGTTATAACAAGTACAATTTGAAAAAATTAATACAGACTTCCATTCTATTCATTTTTAGTAAGATATTATTGGAGTGTATCTAAAAAACCACTATGCCGAATTGGACGAAATTTATAAAAAACTACACGGAAAGTACCAGCTTCCAAACAAAAAAAGCAATTTGCTAATCGGTTCACCCTATCGAAAGTTATGAGGTAACAAACATAAAAAACAGTCGAATTGAGTACCTCCTCCTCTTTGGAAGTCGATAGAAAAAGGATACAGGAGGTGGACTCATTGCGAAGCATTTAGATCCTATTTTGCAAATGGTCAACCCTATTTACTTAGTGGTACATTATTAAATGGTATAAAAGATTTGAAATGTCATAGTCTATGTACTGGAACGCATGGAAGATATTCTGCGTTGTCTATATACAACAAATTGTTAGTGTATAAACAAGTCTTAATGCCTGTATGGACATATGGTATTCAGCTTTGGGGTAGCACCAAACAAAGCAACATCTTAACAATACAACGCTTTCAGAATAAGGTACTAAGGGAAATAGTGAACGCACCTTGGTACATAAGGAACGACGATCTCCATCGGGACCTTAAAGTAGAGTTCGTCGACAAAGTGATACAAAACTATGCAGAAGCTCACCAACATCAGCTTCATCATCATGTGAATGTTGAGGCAGTTTTACTGCTCGACTACACGTATAATTATAGTAAGAAGACTAAAGAGAACAAAACCGTTCGAGTTAATGTAGTGATCAGTGCTACTGTATTAGTGAAATGTAGTTAATGTAAGTACTGCTTTAAAGAACACATGAACATAGTGTCTTCACCTTAAATAGAGACAATAAGAAAAGTGTTACTGGACACATTCTTACGTATAGTGAATATAGCAGTTTAGGATAGAATACAATTACTTATTAGCCTTTTTAGGCTAGATTGTAATATCAATAGGGTGCAGAATATTTGTATGTATACTAGGTAAAAATAAAAAAGTGGTACATGAATATTTATTTAATTTCGATCGTCAAAAATAGCCTTCTCAAGCGTTTCGAATAAAACTAAATATCCCCATTGCTCGTGTATATGGGTGCCGCCCCTAATATACCTAAACAACGTTTTAATTAACTTTTTATCTGATAAAATGTAGGTTCATGTATAGATCGTTTCATCGCAATAATACAAAATAATTTTGAAATAATTTTTATTCAATTTGTTTTACTAACTTCATTGAACAAAATAATTGAACGCATCAACTTACTAAATTACTTGAACTAAAGCTCAACAGTTAATTGCCGAAATAACTTCAGATTGTTTTTAAAACGTTGCTGGGTATAATTCTGTGCCTTGTGGATGTTAAGCAAACTTACAATTAAAGATTTTTTATTATCTCTAAAATTTTCATCATTATTCCTTATCAAGAATTCTATCTCTTATAGTTTCTGACTTTTCACAACTGATTGGTCTGATACACCCTGTAACTTTCTTAATTTCATGAATTATATAAATATTCACTTGCAATAATAACATTTTATAACTATAGAAGTTTTTGTTAGCTGTAAATAATAAGAATGGAGTTAGAACGTTAAAAAAAGTTAAAAAACGTTTTATAAAGGTTGTAAAGTCCTTCCCCCCCGAAGGGTTCTCGCATTGACGTGGCGGGGGGGCTCAGTAACCGTGGCTAGGTACACCACGGTGAAGCCAAGAGGAACCCAGGGGCCGCGCCGGCGTTGGGGTGCGCTGGCCGGCTCAGGCGGGCCGCTCCTATGGGCTTTGGCCGCCAAGTCCACATAGGAGTGGCGGGGTCCGGGCGCTTTGGCGCAGACTCGAGGAGGTGGGGCCCGGGCGCTTTGGTGCAGGCTCGAGGAGGTGGGGCCCGGGCGCTTTGGCGCAGGCTCGAGGAGGTGGGGCCCGGGCGCTTTGGCGCAGGCTCGAGGAGGGGGGCCCGGGCACTTTGGTGCAGGCTCGAGGAGGTGGGGTCCGGGCGCTCGGCGCAGACTCGAGGAGGTGGGGTCGCGGGGGGGCTATCCCTTGTGGCTGACGTAGCAGGCGGTGGGGCTACGTATCCGACCCACCGCAGGGAGACCACGGGCGACCAGACACGGGGAAGTCTGGAGCCCATTGTTGGCGAGTTTGGTCTCCGAGGCAGTTGCGGCGCGCCATGTGTTCTGGCGTGCCGCGAAGAGAAGGGTCCGGCAACGGACAGCCACGGCGGGTTCGCGGTCGTGTGGAAAATCTGTCCCGCGTTCCCGCCGAGGGCGGCAGTGACGGAACACCCCGGGGTTTTGGTGGGTATACGGACTCCCACATAACCACCTCCCTCCCCGTGGTGGGTGGTATCCATAAAGGATTTCCCCGGGACAAAAAAAAAAAAAAAAAAAAAGGTTGTAAAGTCCTGGCCACGTCCTACGTAGGTAGGCGATCCATTTTTTTTTTTTTTTTGTCCCGGGGTAATCCTTTATGGATACCACCTACCACGGGGAGGTAGGTGGTTATGTGGGAGTCCGTATACCCACCAAAACCCCGGGGTGTTCCGTCACTGCCGCTTTTGGCGGGAACGCGGGACAGTTTTTGCACACGACCGCGAACCCGCCGCGGCCGTCCGTTGCCGGACCCTTCTCTTCGCGGCACGCCAGAACACATGGCGCGCCGCAACTGCCTCAGAGACCAAACCCGCCAACAATGGGCGCCAGACTTCCCCGTGTCTGGACGCCCGTGGTCTCCCTGCGGTGGGTCGGATACGTAGCCCCACCGCCTGCTACGTCAGCCACGGGGATAACCCCCCCGCGACCCCACCTCCTCGAGTCTGCGCCGAGCGCCCGGACCCCACCTCCTCGAGCCTGCGCCAAAGCGCCCGGGCCCCACCTCCTTGAGCCTGCGCCAAAGCGCCCGGGCCCCACCTCCTCGAGTCTGCGCCAAAGCGCCCGGACCCCGCCACTCCTATGTGGACTTGGCGGCCAAAGCCCATAGGAGCGGCCCTGCCTGAGCCGGCCAGCGCACCCCAACGCCGGCGCGGCCTCTGGGTTCCTCTTGGCTTCACCGTGGTGCTCCACGCCACGGCTACTGAGCCCCCCCGCCACGTCAATGCGGGAACCCTTCGGGGGGGAGGTAGGCGATCCAAAGCTAACGCGATGCAAAGCGATTCTATGCGGTGACAGGCGGTCGGCGGATTCAACGTGATGCGGTGCGACGCGGTGGTTGTGTCCTACGTGCGCATGAATCGTCCCGCACTGCCGCCGCGCCGCTGCCATTTAGTGGAACTGTACATTCTACTTTTGACATTATTAATACAATGGCACCGCAACTAGTTCGCACGAATATATCAAACCAACTGATCGCATTCGCTTACATTCACGCCGCGCCGCACCGCACCCTACGTATGTGCGTTTGGTTACGTAGGCCAGGTATCGACTGTTTGTTGTTTTCGCGCCACGCCGCGACGCTTCGCGTTCGCGTCAAGATTGCTCACACAAGACGCAGCGTATAACAACGCAGCTACATTCCACGGTTTTACTTGCCCAGACTGATCATTGCATTACAGTCGTTAAAATTATATTCAGACATTTCGTATAAACAAACAAACAAACTTTTTTGACTCCCCTTGGGTATGAATTATTTTATTAATCGTTTTTACCATGTTTTTATTTATTGAATTATAATCACGATGTATAATTTGACATTACTTTAAATATATGTGTGTTACGTTATAAATACTAATGTATTACGATGTGAATATATATGTTATTTGTATGTCTGCATGTGCAATGTGCACCCGCAAATGGCATGTAAGTACATGATTATTTGATTGTAATGATTTTGAACTTTGACGTGTAAATTGGCTTTATTAATAAATTGATTATGAATATAATTATGATTACCTAAACCACATAAAACTAATAGTAGACTTACACGCGTATACGTTCGTATAGTTTATGGAGTTAATATGGTTCCATTTCAATAACTTTGTAATAATTTAATCAAATTAAGTATAACCAGCGACAAAATTCAGTACATGCAGCTGCTATTTCAAAAATAAAATTCGATGCCTATTTCCAACAGCACGGATGAGTGAATTGAAAATAAAATCGAGTATCAAACCCGAATTGAGAAGTGTAACATGGATGTACCTATTGGTGTTCGCATCCGACGAGTGAATATCGACGGATCCGAGCTGACGAATGCACGAACATTCCCAGCGGATCTGCCGATTTGAAATCCCGACGCTTTTTCACATTGCGGTTTTCCAGTGATAGCCCGTGATCGCTGCGTGATGTAAACTTACGCCCGGTTTCGGCTACATGCTAGCTTCTATTTGTATTCTATTCTATTTGTCCCTCCCATTTTTGATATGTAGGATAGGATATGAAGATAGATTGACTGTTTACCGATCACCCCGCGAGTAGTGACTAGTTGGTGGTTGGTAGTGACGCTGTTGTCGCAGCGAGGGCCCGAGGATCGATTTGTGGACCGTGCAAATGTGTTATGACACGTGTCACTTATATTCGTTTTTTTCTTTTTTTTGTACTCGTCTCACAGATGCTTGTGATGTGTTAGTGTGTGTGACAGCCGTGCGATTCTCTAATGATTCCTCGATGCGCTCGTCGACGAGCTCACCGATGTCAAATACTTTATGAGATATCGCTCTTGTACACAAGGTTGTTTTTCCTACGTTTCTTGTCATCTCGTAATTTATTTCACGGGTGTTGTCAAAAATGCAACTATGTTTGCTCTTAGAGAATCGCACGGCTGGATACGACAGGTGACAGGAGTGTAGGCCCTTCGCACATGGAGCTACTCAAAAATGACAGAACTAATCAGTAATTACGATTACAAACCAGTTACAAATTGTATCTCGCACACGACGCTACTCAAGTTGTAAGGTTTCAGTCACTTCTGTTATTTCTGTTTACAAAAGCACACGGTTAACAAGTGGTAAACATGTCAACTGGATCGAGCGAGGACGACGACGATATTGTATTATACTATTATTATAAAAGACGTCGAAGGAATATTCGCAGGTTTTGGGTTCATCTGTATATTCGAAATAATGTTAACTGCAGATTATCAGTTGCAGCACGAGAGCTGCGTGAAACAGATAAAAAATTTTTGGGGTTCTATAGAATGTCCAAAGATAGCTATTTAAATTTGGTGCAGTTAGTATCGCCTTTTATTTGTAAAAAAAATACTAACATGAGGGAGTGTGTAAGCGGAGAAGAAATAATTTTAATAACTTTAAGGTAAGATGATTTTTTTATTTATTTATTAATAGGTACTAGCGTAATTAAACAGTCTTCTAACAATCTCAGCTTAGTCACAAATTAGTATTTTATTCGTAAATGCACTTTTAATTCTGTTCTATAATTGTATCAGAATCACTGTTCGTATTAATTAGAAATGGGACTGATTCATAGTATGACAAAATGTGATTATTGTATGCTGGTGTGGCTTGCTGTTCATTTGATACCGGCAGCTCTTGCGTTGAAAGAAAAGCGCCTTGTTTTTCAGCATTATAGGCTGCGACTTGATGTGGCGGTGTCAAGGATTTCGGAGATTCTTCTAAAATTTCATCCACTAAAGCCAGCACTCTTCGCTTAAAGGTTCTCGTCTGACTATCGGACATTGCTTTCATGTCTGGTAGTAAGCTTAGTAAAAACATTCGTTTAGGATCCTCTATGTCTTCAGATTTTTTTTCAATTTTTGCCTTTCTGGCTTCGAAATAGTCCATGATACCATCATCGACAGTTGCAAATGACTTTCCTTTACGACGCTTAGAGTGGATGTTGGTACTGGAAGCAGTTGGTTTAGATGAAGGGCATGACATGGGAGAGATTGGTTGATGGGATATAGGAGAAGATGCAATTAGAGGGTATGACATGGGTGATGGGATGTTTTCAGATGATGATGGAATGCTTTGTGATGGCGATGGGATGTTACATTGTAATATGGATTGCGACTCATTTGCTTCTTCGTTATCTTCTTGCTCCATCACTTCATTAACTGCTTCTTGAGGAAGACTGATATGGTATTGTTCAGAGTTTTTATGTATGGGATTGTAAACTGCATCGCATCGGATAAATAATATGGTTTCTTATTTTTTGAAGAAGATCCACTAGGAGCTGGTTTTGTGGGCCGGACAAAAACCGCGCGCAAATCTTTCCATTTTTCTTTAGATTGGATTGCTGAAACAAAATTAATAAATTTATTCTTTTTTTATAGGTACTTGGCAAGTGGCGATTCGTTTGTGAATATCGGATACTATTTTGCTAGAGGTGACAATACAGTGGGACAGATAATCGCTGAAACTACAGTTATTATTTGGGATGTTCTAAAGGATATTTATATGCCAATCCCGAATGTAGCCCAATGGAAAAATATATCAGAGCGCTATCGTCTGTTGTGGAATTTACCTAACTGCATCGGCTCTTTAGATGTGAAACATATTCGAATAGAGAAATTCCCTAATTCAGGATCAAGTAATTTTAATTACAAATCATTTCATTCTGTCGTCTTGATGGCATGTAGTGATGCTGACGGGCTATTTACGTTAATTGAATGTGGCTACGCTGGGAGAAATAGTGATGGTGGAATATTTCGTGCTTCAGCTATTAAACATTGGCTAGAAAACGCTGCTAATATTCCCGCGCCTTCAAGATTACCTTACGACGACAAAGACTTTCCATATTATTTCGTAGGTGATGAGGCGTTTCCATTATTACGCTATTTGATGAGACCATATCCAAAACGAACTTTAAATAATATAAAAAGAGTGTTTAAGTATAGGCTGAGTCGAGGAAGAAAGACTGTTGAATGTACATTTGGTATGATGGCTGAGAAATTTGGCGTTCTAGATAGACCCATACGTTGTCGTGACCCGCAAAAAGTTACAAATATTGTAAAATCTGCGTGTATATTGCACAATTATGTACGAAGCAGAGAAGGTGTTCAGTACAATCCACAACAATTTGAAACAATTGACTTCACTCCAGAATCAACACCAGCACCACAAAATCTTCAAGTAACTCCACTGTCTTCAGCTTATAATCTCAGAGATTAGTTAGCAAACTATTTTATTACACCACATGCCGCATTACCGTGGCAATGGAAATATATTTTGTAATAAATAATAAAAAGTATGTACTCACCTGTCAAATTAAAGACTTTTCCCACTGCACTCCAAGCTCTTTCTGTTACATCCTTTCGTGAATATTCTGTGATTTTATAATTATATAAGCATGGGTATTTTTCCACCTCCTTCACAAATTGAATATTTAATGTTTGCTCGTTCATTTTTATCACAAAAAACAAAGAAACTTGGGAAACCAGTAGCGTGGAGACCGGTACGACGCGTCGCGCGTGATCGGTTGCTAACGCGTTACTGACCAGTTAGTAACTAGTCGCGTCGTGTGCGAACCTCCATAGAACATGTATGGGCTGTGACGCTCAGGCAACTCGTTAGTAATTTAAGTTTGTGACTAGTTCTTTTTAAGTAGCTCCATGTGCGAAGGGCCGAGTGCTACCAACTGCGTCAACCGGCCAGGAATAATATATGTAAAATGTCGCGTGGTTCCGTTCTGTTATTTCAGACCTAACTAGCTAATTGAAAAAGAAAGCGTGCATTTTGCAAGAATAATGTCCTAAAGCCTATAGTTTGACGGTCACGCGAGGCGTCGCTCGATCATCCATTGTCGTTTGCAAGGAAAATTTCATGTACTTTTTTGCACCAAATAATGAAACAACAATGGCACGAGATAGTTGAAAAACGATTTTAATTGCAGGACTTTCCTTATATTTATAGCTCTTAGAAGATACAATTAAAAAATTGACTATTTCTTCGATTGGATATGGATTTCCATAAAACGTATGTTCATGCACTCGCTGGGCTCGTATGTCCACGCTCAAAACTATAATATAATCCACGTAAGCTGACTTTTTATTATTAAGTATATCTCAAAAAGTATTGAATGTATAGTTTTCAAATTTAAATACGGCTAACTTGGAAACAACAACAAAAAATAACCCATTTGGATGACATGGTGAATGTGCATGCGTGAAGATGCGTAAACCTCCTCTTTTTTTAGGAACTCGGGTATATTGTTACAAGGTTTCCGCCCGACCGCATATAACAAATTTTTTTCAGAATCCAAGTATCTTAAGCATTTATCTGTTATTTTAATCTCTTTTTCAGATTTCATCACAATCCTCCGAAGTCCTTGTTTTCCGCTTAAATAGTTTAAGTGAAAGACGAAAAGAACAGAAAACACCCTTATATAAGCAATTTTATTATAAGATAATGTTACTGATATTTTAAAAATGTACTCTGTTATTTTAGCTGTCTTTCGGAACACTGTAAATGTGTTCCTCTCTATCAAATTTTAATGGACACTTTCACATAATTATTCAATTCATAAAAGAACGAAAAATGCTCATAAAACACGCTAATCGAAGTAGAAAGAGACCGCAGAAAAATATTAAATTTTCAGAGCACATCAAACGCAGTGCTAGCATTTTTCCTCTTCCTTAATTAAAAGTTTGACATATTGCAAATACCGATAGCTAGTTTAATAGGACTGGCCTCGCTTTGCGCTGCCTCCGGCTTGTTCAAATTGGATGATGCTATACCTGACTTTTTGCCATTTTTCTTTGTTGTTAATAATATAATTGAAATAGAAAACTGCCATTTATTTAGTTTTCAAATCCAATATTTTGTTGTGGTAATTCAACTAGGGAACTATAATCTCTTTCTAGTAAATTAGGGTAGTTCTTATAGTGATCATGCTGAAGTCAAAATTCTTATAACGCTTGCGAATTACAGTTCTTATATTTGCCATTTCTGTATAGTTGTGGGAATGTTTAGTGGGAATTTAATGGTCATGTAACTTTAAGCTCTCTATACTAGTATATGTCTAAACTGATAGAATATTTACAGTTATCGTAATATTTATGTCGACTTCAGCGCGAGTTCATACCGCGAGCGCACGTATACATCTGTTGCTCCTACCTCATATTTTTCAATTAGTTTTCTGTAACAGTGTCAACGCGTGACTTTGAGTTAATTAATTTATTAATTGTACTTATTCTGCAAGAAATCATGTTTCACTCTCCAGACAGAGCAGTTTCTGATTCAGACAAGCCTACTAAATCCCACCGCTTCAAGCGAGGCCGTGCCCATGACGAGCCTGACTGGCAAAAAGATCTCTCAACCTTCAAGGATGAATTCATGACCTTCATGAACAAGTTTCGGGAGGAAATGTCAACTAAACTTACAAAAATGGAAACTCAATTTGCAAAATCTATAGATTTTCTTACATCGCGATACGAGGATATGTCCGATAAACTCACTCAATTTAATGAAAAAATTAAAGAACAGGACGCACATATTCGTTTACTTGAAGGGCAAATCGAGGACCTTTCGCGTAATTTACAGATATCACGCGTAGAAATACGAAATGCACCCTCAAAAGAAAGAGAAACTAAAATGGAACTAGAAAACTACGCCAACAATCTATTCAATATTTTGAAAATTGAGCACCTACAGCTGCGCGATGTCTACCGTCTAGCCGGAAAAAAAGATGGCAAGCAAACTATTATTGTAGAACTAAGTAACTCAGAAGCAAAGTTTAAGTTGCTAAAAGCAGCAAAGGTTCATAACATGAACCACCCAAATAACAAATTAAATGCATCTCATTTGGGCTTAGGTGACACATCGAGTCCCATTTTTATTGGAGAACACCTGACATCAAGAGCTAGGAAATTGTATTATCTCGGAAGACAATTGGTTAAGTCAAAAACTTACCGATATTGTTGGACTGTAAACGGGAAGATTTATATCAGAAAAACTGAGACTGCTCCATCTATACAAATAAGGGACGAAGAACAAGTCGAAAAACTAAATAATGTTTGACTATTCTTAATCTTTACCAGCATAATTATTTATATATTCTATTGTAATCAGATTGTTGTTGTTCTAGCAAAAGGTAGTATCCAAAAATACACACAAGCATTACTTCCACACTACATCTGCACTACATTAACTAACCGTAAGTATTTCCGACACAAACGTATTATTACACATTTTCACCGTCATATCCTAATTGTAACATATGCGATATCAAAGAATAGATTTAATATATTAGATGATTATCTTAACTTTTCCACTAATGTATCTCAAAATCTAAATATTACTCAAATTACTTTTTTACTGTTTGTTTACTCGCGAAACACTACCGAAACACACAGTAGCAATATCCATCGTTATTTATACACGTGCTATTTCCATTTATTAATAAAACAAATACGTACGAATATTGAAAACTTATGTACGGTTCTAATGCTGTCAAAATGGGCATCGAACGTAGTTAACGCGGTACATACTTTTAACCACAGCCAACCATCCGTCCGCGGCAACAACCGATACAATACTGGAGTCCACTTTCACTCCTTACTGATAACGAAACAACGTAAACAACGACTCGTACGCTTCATATTCTATAGGGTTGCCAAAGAACGCATTATAATATCATGCTTATGTAAATTTATTTTCTTCTGTATATGTATAGATGTAACAGGTTATTTTCGTAAACAGCTTTACCTTGTTTTACCTATGTTAACACTTGTGATTTATTACTATTATGATGGCGAACAATAATGTTATACAAGATCTAGACAGCTTTAATATTGCGACACAAGCCATATGTAAGCCGGAAGAATGTATACATGTTATCGGCGGATCACCAAGTAGTTTTAGGGTTATTACTTTAAATATAAGAAGTGTCTATAAAAATATATTACAATTTGAAATACTCCTAAAGCGACTTAACTTCCAATGTGACATTGCTATTTTAACTGAGTGTTGGCTACACGAAGACAAAAATCCCCCATTATTAGAAGGATTTGCTATGCACAAAACTTTCAATTGCTACAATCAAAATGATGGAGTCGTAGTTTATACACGATTGAATCTTGAATGTGAAGTCACAGAGCCTTACTTTATAGACGCAAACTGTCTTTTAATAAAGTTGAAACCTAGTACTGCTATTATTGGGCTCTATAGATCACCATCATACCGTTGCATAGAAAACTTTCTTAAATCATTGCAAGACACACTTTTTTTATTGAAACACTATAACAACATAGCGATACTGGGTGACATTAATTTAGATATAAGGAATAATACTTTGGATACAAATGTCTCTAATTATCTTAATCACATTGCTGAACTGGGCCTATTTCCAGCTCATACTCTACCTACCCGTCTTGAAAACTGTCTGGATCACGTTCTTCTCAAAGGTTTATCTTCTTCACTTGTTGTTATCATTGAAACTATTATAACTGATCATCGTCCCGTCCTATTAAGTATAAATAAAATTAATAACCCAAATAAACCCATAAAAAGCAAAGAAAAAACTGACTGGGAATCTATTTACAAACATCTTAGTGATATTAACTTTGATTTGATCTTTAGTTCTGAGGACCCAGAAATAATTGCAGAAAATTTTGTTAATTTACTATCTACAACCATTTCCTTGTATACCAAAACAGTCAAAATCCCAAAAAAGATAAGAGCCGCGAAACCATGGATTACTCCAGGTCTTTTACGTTGCATTCAACATAAAGATAAATTACATTTAGACTATAAAAATAACCCCCACGATGAAAACCGTAAAATTGTATACGAAAGATACAAAAGCTTCTGTTCCGATGTCGTCAACAAAGTAAAAACTGCCTACGATAAAAACAAAATAGAAAATAGCTTGCAGAACCCTAAATTAATATGGAAAGCTATTAAAGGTGTTGCAAACGTTGGGAATAAAAAAACCATTCCTACTGAATTGTTACGCATCAAATCAACCATAACTGAATCTCTAGAAGAGGTTAACTCATATTTTTCAAGCATAGGCCAAACATTAGCAGAAAAAATGGTTAGCAGTATGCCTCCTAACCCAAAAACTTTAGATATCGTTTCCACTCAACCTAATTCCTTAGTTATTCTGCCTACTGACGAGAACGAAGTAAATAACATTATTTTAAGTCTCAAGTCTGACTCAACTCCAGGTTGGGACAATATACCTACAAAACTTCTTCAAAACATACGAAGTCTCATAACACCTTCACTAGTAAGACTGCTAAATCTGTGTATAGAAACAGGCAAATTTCCAATCGTCTTTAAAAAAGCTGTTGTTCACCCCATATACAAAAATGGGAATAAACACCATGTCAGTAACTACAGACCCATCTCGATCTTGCCGTCACTATCCAAAATTTTTGAAAAAGTACTAAATACTAGACTCATAATGTTTTTAAATAAATTTAATCTTTTGGCTAATGAACAATATGGTTTCAGGGCTAGTCGATCGACAGAGCAGGCAGTGTTAGATCTGAGTACTACTGTGGTCGAGTCTCTTGACAATGCACAGAAATGCCTGGCTGTATTTATTGACATAGCCAAAGCTTTTGACACCGTGTCTATCCCACTTCTTCTCAACAAGCTAGAACGACTTGGAATTCGTGGCAAAAGTCTAAATCTTTTTGAAAGTTATCTTACAAATAGAACTCAGTACGTTAAAATTGGACAGTATATTAGTTGTGAAGCACCAATATCATATGGAGTTCCGCAAGGTAGTATCATCGGTCCTAGTCTTTTTTTAATTTATATCAATGATTTATGCAAAATGAAGTTAAATAGAGCAAAAATGTATACTTACGCTGATGATACTGCTATAGTATTTCAAGGTATGTCTTGGAATGACGTATATGAAAATGCTGAAACAGGTCTCGCGCGTGTCACTGACTGGCTAAATCGAAACCGATTGAGTATTAATATATCGAAAACTAAATACCTCCCATTTGCTTTGCGCCAACCAAATTTTCCTCCGTGCGATCTAAAAATCAGAGTTCATAGCTATTGCAACAATGGATTAAATTGTAATTGCCCTTGCCTCGAGAAAGTCACAGAATTTAAATACTTAGGAACAGTTTTAGATCAAAGAATGACATGGTCGCCTCATATTCAAACCCTTGCTTCACGAGTAAGAAAACTTATATGGATTTTCAAAAAACTTCGACATGTAACATCATTCGAACTCCTTATTTCTATCTACCATACTCTTGGACAGTCTATCTTAAACTATTGCATAACAGCATGGGGCGGCGCTTTTATTGCACATTTTATGACACTTGAGAGAGCGCAAAGGTCGCTTCTCAAAGTAATGACATTTAAACCGTACCGGTTTCCTACTGAAGACCTATATCAGCAATGCCAAGTATTAACAGTACGTCAACTGTATGTTCGCAATGCTGTTCTTCTACAACACGCTAAAATACCTTACGACCCTTCTATAACTAAAAAGAGGCGGAATAAAGATATCAATACAAAAAATCGGACATATCGCACCAGTTTTATTCATACCCAATATTGTTTTCTAGCCCCATTTTTATACAAAAATATAAACAGAGAGATAAATATGTATCCACTTAACAAAATAAAATGTAAAATGAAATTAAAAACCTGGCTTCTGACTCTAAATTTCAATCAAACAGAATCATTGCTTAAAAATAACTGCTAAATGAAAACATTGTTACAGAAATATTAATAAAATAAATATGAGAAAAATAAAATCATTTTATTATTCTCAAAAATATACATATTACAATTCATATTATGATACATATGCATACCTTGTAATACCTGTTGTAATATCAAACCGTAAAATTTCTAGGTGACTTAAAGTGACATGACAACCCTACAAGACTCATTTAATCATGCATTCGTGCACGCATTCTAACCTCTGTGTTTTATTCGTCTATTAGCTCCGCCTGCAGTTTTCCCGCGTAGTGATAATGAAGATGAGAATTACACTATTTGAACATGACAAAAAGTCCTTAGGTACACTGAAATCCATCCAGCCGCTTGAGCGTGAAGGAATAAAAAGCATGCACACTCACTAAATCACCCACAATCTTTGAATTTATTATATTAGTGTGTTACGTTTATACATAGGTACACTTATACCAATGTTATGTAAGTAATCAGTTCCAGCAGTAATAGAATTAAATTATTATTTTTATACTTATAAGTTATTAACTCACCTACACATTCGAACTCGCAGGAGGTCGATGACATTCGGGAATCAGATTTTCTTGTCCGAATGTCATCAAACCATAAATATAGTACCTACATGTGCTTCTATTTGTTTACTTATTTTGAATTATATTGTCTTAAGTACCTATAATAACTGTGAAATATGTTTATATTAATGGATACGGTTGCTTGTATGTAGGTACTTTTGTACGATGTCTAGATTTGGCCACTGGTGTACCGGCGCGTGTTTATAGGTTAATACGTGCAAGGTACCTATAGGCAACTGTGGTAATCCACATAGTGTTAAATAAGTAAGTAAATATTATTAATGTACAAATTGTTTAGTAAGAACACCAATAAAGATTATTATTATTATTATTATTATTAGTTATTGAGTGTTATACGATTTTGGGTTTTAGCATAAACAAAATAAGACCTACCATAGGATAGAGAATTTTAGTTTAGCGTTCTGCACAAGCGAATGGCTACTAGTGTCCATGATTTAAAACCCAACTGGTGTAAAACCTGGCAAAAAAGTACTTTACATATTTAAGACTGTTGTTATGCACTTGATTTCATAGTTTTCTTAAACATCTGTTCTACGAGTAATCTTGTGCTAGTAAAGAACTTTACAAAATTATTTAAAACATTAAAAAAATATAGACATTTTAATAAAATCTTTATAATTTAAAGTATTTTTCCTCCAAGTGGCATGTGATTTATCCACCTCTACATTAAACCATGTTACAAGTGAAGTTTTTAACCACCATAGGGATAATAGTACTATGACTGAAACGCGAACCATTTGGTCGGGGGAGAATTAGGCAGCTAGAAGCTATAGGATCGGCGGCCCTCTGAAGAGCGGCAGGACGAAGAACTGTTAAAAAAACGAGTTTTAGTTTAAAACTGAATACCTGAAACACAACGGTAATCTGGTACCGGGCGAGAGGCCAAGGTATACCCCTCACCTGTCAAAGTCAACATAACAATGAAATTTCTATTGTGTCTGGAGGTTCGACACTTGATGGATTATGAAAAAACAAAAGAAAAAAGTCCATGTCACTTAGCCAAGCTATAATAGACAATTTTCGAAAAAGTAGAACAGTGTTTTTTTAATGTAATTTCAAATAACAGCTCTATTAAACAAAACTACAAATCAAAGTCATAAACATTATTAACTGAGTAAAATAAATTAAGCATTGACAAGTTATGGTTTACAAAATTATTGTCAGATAACGTTGAAAATAAATGATTTTTTTTTCTTATTTTTTTCATAGAAAATGAAAATGAAATGTTTTATTCTGACTACGGGGCCTAGTCAGGCCTACAATCACATTGGGGCAATTAAAAATTGTTACATTACATTTAATATTTCTTAAATCGACAACCGGATCGAAACGCGACCACGACTGAGAAGATCCGGCAAGAAACTCAGCAGGCTTGTCTTTTTTAATTTTTTGTCTCTCCAATTTCTTAATGTATAAAACAAATGTTTGTTTATTTTTAGCTCCAGTGTGTTGCCTTACAAAAGAGACCATAATAGTGGTATAAGTAGGGCAAGACACGCTACACTTTGACATGGTAATACTCGAGTGGGTAGATCCTGGAGTGATCAGTCCCAAGCTGTTTTATCCTCTAAGTATTCCGAAATTTTGTAATAACCTTTTTTGACAGAGCTTAGTTTTAATAGTAATTTTAACTTATTAATAGGCAAATCTCGGATAACATTGGGAAGTTTATTATAGAATCGTATACATTATCCCATAAAAGAATGACTTATTCTGTGGAGACAAGTTACATGAACGGATAGCTTGTGTTTATTCCGCGTGTTGATGGAATGAGCCCTCCTTTTTTCAAAACTGTTTCTGTTTTTCTTGACGTACATTAGATTTTCATAGATAAACTGAGAGACAACAGTAAAAATGTTTATATCTTTAAACTTCTGTCTAAGGGAAAATCGGGGAGCTAAACTGTAGATATCGTATTGCCCTTTTTTGGAGTATGACAATAAAATTAAGTTCTGCAGAACATCCCAAGAGCAGTATGCCATAAGTTATAACGCTATGGAAATAACTAAAATAAACTATTCTAGCTGTGTCTACATCAGTTAGTATATTAGTTAGTAATAGCTGTAATACCTTGGCCTCTCGCCCGGTACCGGTTACCTATTTCGTCCATCTTTTGTTTTTACATAGTCGGTAGTCCAACATATCCACACTTGGGCGATATTGTATCTTGCGATATTGTTATTGAACGTATGGGATGGTGGTTGCTGATCATTGTATTTCTAGTAGTAGCTTAATTCGGAGACGAGATTGTAAAACATTGCGTAAACTTAAACAGCAGAATCCTATTTGTAACCTGAGCGACTCGACAAATTTAATTGTTTACTAATAGCTCTACATTAATGGATTAGCTGTAAGCTATGTAGATAAATAGGTCTTTAAATCGACAAACAATAGGTTTTTATTAGATGTAGCAAACGTGAGGATGTATGGGTATTTCTTCAAGATAATTCAGTGTTATTTTTCAGATGAAATCTATTAAGTTAAAGTTTTTTTGTACGTATGTAGTGTTATTTTCACTTTATTAGGTAAACATTGAAATTTTATAATTAACCGTTATGTATAGAATAAGTGACTAGTGACTAGTGTAATTGTGTACTAGTGTAATAGCGATTAAGTAATCGACTAATGACGACTCATCTAGTGGTCTCACTGCGTCGCCCATGTCTAAAACTAGACATGGGCGATGAGTTGCCGACTTTAGTACGAGTAATAACATGTATGACATACTGATTTCAATTTGTATATGAACTAGCTAATGTAAACCTCGTGAAGGCACAGAATAACTAAGAACAGGGTACAGCGTAGTACTAGGTATGTATAACAATAATTTGTAAACAAAGTAAGCAATATATATATATATCATAACTAGGTAAAATAGGTATTGACGAATATAAAAAGAGAAAAAAACTATTAAGTACCTACTTAGTAATACAAACGTTATTAGTAGTGGTGTACATTCCGTGAGTACTAATTATAATGTAGTTAACAACCGCGAAAGTCTAAAACAGTGTATTAAGTACGAGTAATAACATGTATGACATACTGATTTCAATTTGTATATGAACAAGCTAATGTAAACCTCGTAAAGGCACAGAATAACTAAGAACAGGGTACAGCGTAGTACTAGGTATGTATAACAATAATTTGTAAACAAAGTAAACAATATATATATATATATATAACTAGGTAACATAGGTATTGACGAATATAAAGAGAGAAAAATACTATTCATAATGAAGTACATACTTAGTAATACAAACGTTATTAGTAGTGGTGTACATTCCGTGAGTACTAATTATAATGTAGTTAACAACCGCGAAAGTCTAAAACAGTGTATATATAAAAGAGTGTAAATATATAAATAACAGAATAACTAATTATTAGGATAATTTGTCACTTAATCATTTGTCACTCTGTAATAATAACAACATTATTATATAATAATAACAGTTATTGTTGCTTGTAGACAATAATAAGCGCATTACGATTTTTTCAAAATCAATTTTAAATTTGGTTTGTGCGGATCGTGACGCGAATGCTACTCGATTGAATAAACGCCAATTTGATATCTTCTAGCAGATGTAACAGTCCTATACTGTAAGCACACCCCCGATATTTCAAACGAACAGATTTAATTCCCTTTTTTTAACGGTAATGTTTAGTAATATTACCGTGCTACTACTTCTTTCTACACGTCATCAGCCTGACCGCACAAGTTTGTGGGTGTGCGTAATTATAGGGCTGTCAGCAGGCTCGGTTCGAGTGTAGCCGATCGTGAGGGGCACGTCCGCGAAATAAGTGTTACAAAAAAACAACTTGTAATACGTACTTTTAAACTTGACCCTGGCTGAACACACAAACTGTGCGATGCCTTAAAATAATTAGTTTTTACTTCGATATTCGCTCGAGGGTAGATGGGGATACCATGTTCAAAATTTTAATTAGAGATTAGGTTCGATAAAAAAACATAACAATGCGTGTATACTGCACAGTAACAAATCATAAAGTTTAGTTATTATAAACGGTAATTACAACAATTAAAGTGTAAGTATACAAAACATGTTAAACAAAAAGTGAAATAAGACGTGGTTGCTTATATGGAACGCGTGGCAGGCGAGTTCCCATTGTCACTAATCGTATCTTTGAGAAGCGGTAGGGAAGTGGCGACATTAAGCTCGCGGGAGGCGCGTGTCGTTTCGAAGTAATAGTATTTTTTCTTTGCCATAAGTGTGAATTTTAGGGAGTCAAAGAAGAATGGCAAATCTCTGTGTGTTTTGGGTACCCTACATAGACGGACCCACGTGAAAGGAAACCATGCAAAAGTAGTCCTAAGATATTATAAAATTGTACCATATTTTTTTAAGTTGGGGTTCAAAAGTTCGTTCATGAGCATTGATATGTTTTTAGGTTAGGTTAGATAGGCAGAATTCGTTAGCTTAATATATCTGACTGAGTTTTCAAAAGAAATCTATCGTAATAGAGAAACGGGTGCTTGGCACTAGGTGTCGTTATCGTAGCTATGGATGCAATTACTAATATTTTATGTGATAACATGATAAAACTAACTTGAGAAATGGCAAATGTACAAAACGTTCCAATCCAATAACAAAAGAATTAACTGTTGGCGTCACTTTGTCATGCTCATTTCCACTCTTTTGGCCAAAGACCTTACACGTTAGTAAGTGTAAGGTCTTTGCTTTTGGCAGAATGTACGCAGTATCAAGAAAGTTGTATAGTATTCTATAGTCTACGAACTGAATGGCGTTTTGTTATTGCCCACAAGCATCTTCTGCGTATTAATTTTATTGTGTTACATTTAGGTTTTTCATTTTTCCAACAGCTAATTAAATATAAATATATGCATTAATTGCATCTACTAATAATAAATAAATTTGGCATTGTTTCATTCTCAGTGGTATTCATTCTCAGTGGGTACTCAGATGACCATTCTCCTTTGTTGATAAAATCAAAAATAAAACTTTCTAAAATGGGAAAATAATTTTAACAAGTACAATTTGAAAAATGTAATACCGACTTCCATTCTATTCAGTTATTGGAGTGTAACTCAAAAACTACAGGACCGAATTTGGTGAAATTTAAATAGGACCACACGGGAAGCACCAGCTTTCAAACACAAAAATATTTTTGAATGGTTTCATCCTATCGAAAGTTATGAGGTAACAAACGTAAAAAAAACACTCGAATTGTGTACCTCCTCCTTTTTTGAAGTCGGTAGAAAAGACGGATCATTAGGGCAAGGGATCAGAATGATCTAGCGTGTTTCGTGTTTAAGAAAACGTACCTATTCAACATAAAAATAGTAAGGTATAGGTCCGGTAGCGATATGCATAAGTAGATACATACGTAGCCTGTTGCGGGGACCATAAAAATCTTTATTAGGCTTTCGGACGCAAAAAGGGGCAATATGAAAATGCTTTGATATCAGAAACACACGTACATTCTCGTTTTATATTCTGTCCTTTTAAACACGCCGCAAAAAGATAAAAAGCTAAATAGGAACCTTTAATTTTTAACCAGCGCTGAAATTGGCTGCTTTGAAATTTTTAGTAGGCTATTTAAGGGATTTTCATCCTAGCAAGTTTATATTTTTTCGTAACGTAGGTAGCCAGAAAAACCATTCATAAGTATATCTCAAGCTATGTACTTGTATACATCCTACTTCCTACTTATATTATAAACGCGAAAGATTGTGAGCATGGAGGTTTGGATTTTTGTTACTCTTTCACGCACAAACGGCAGGGGCAATTTTGATGAAATTTGGTATAGAGGTAGAAGAGGCGCTTTATTAACACATAGTTTTCATCATCATAATCCATCACCAAGCGGGTAAAAAGCCTAGCTTAGGCTTCGCCTACGTCCAGACCGTAGTGATGATCGTTCTGTCAAAATTTGGGTCTGTTTCTGATAGCTTAGTCAAAAGCCAAGTCAATTTGACAGCTCAATACAATAGACGGGCTCGGCGACCGTCAAGGGTGACGAACTGTAATGACAGTTTTTTCCATGTTGATTTATTTTATAATTGTATGCACGTAAGTCCTATATTTTATTATGTTTACTGATTGATATACCAAGTATTTAAATTTACTCATACATATAATACTCTAAAGGAATAGAGATTGAGCATGTAAATATTCTATAACATTTTGGTATAGGGATAGATATGCCCTTGGAGAAATAACAACCTACTCGAAAAACCTAGTACTAACCCTGCGCAGACGTAGCCGCGGGCACCAGCTAGTAATTTCATATGTTTACGATGCTCAACACAGTAAAGGCTTTACGGAGATACGAGATAATCAATTTCCTTTCTGTAATAACCTGAAACCCTCAAATAATTGGATGATGATAGTTCAAGGTTACAGGAGGTAACCGCGTCAACAAAATCCTTTTATTCCATTCAAATAACACGAGCAAATTCACTTCTATTTTATAGATTCTTTAGATCACATTTTGTTTAAATAATTTAAACTTTTACAATGCAGCTCTTTTACCTCGATTTAGGGGAGCTGTGCTCTGAGTGTTAGGCTATTTCTCGTGCCCGCTGATAGGTAATTTAATTTATTTATTTAACAAAACATCTAACAATTGTAATTATAAAATAGGCACGTACCAGTAATAATAAATTAGATGTTATAGGTATCGATATAAATACAACCCTAGGTCCCACACTAGGAGAACCTGTGTCGTGGGATCTAGTCTCTTTCGCTTACATGATATAGTAAACCATCGTTCATACTTTACAGTTATGTGAACTGTAAAGTATGAACGATGTTTTACTATATACAGGGTTATTGGTAATTAGACCGGATCCTTTTAAGGGGTGGTAGGGAATGCCATTTGCAACAATATGACTGTACATTGTGATATCCGGAAATGAATCATTTCTGTGATATTCTTTTTTTTATTTTTTTTTTGGAAAATCCAGTTTTACTACTTTAAAATTCAATAAAAAAAAAAGTAATCAACCGATTTCAATTCTGTTCGCAGTTTTAGAGAAACCTTGCTTACAGCTCTTAATAATAAACAATAATATCGTACTAATGTAGATCCATCCAAAAACTAGAGGCTTTTTCATAATTTTTATTTGATAATTTTTGTAAGATGCTTTACAAAAACCTTTATTTTCTCTACAAAAACGATAGTAAATTAAGTCTGCATTTTATTTAAAAAACATCTACAAGTCTTTAGCTATCCAACGAGGTAAAAAAATTAGCACTTTATTGCACAATTGCAGAAATAATGCGATAACAAAGACTCAGGTAGAGACATTCCGAGAAAGGGTTTTAGACAACGGTATCCATGTTGAATGCGCCGTCTCCCTCTCGCTTATGTTTGTTGAACGAGCAATGAGAACCCAGTTTGCTCAAGCGCATCGTACTGTTCAGACGCTCTTTGGCAACCCTTTATTACGATTAAATTTCGACCTTGATAACGTTATTGGACTTGTGTAACTTCTTTTTCTGTGATTCGGCTAGTGAACTGGACTTTTTGATTGATTGCTTACCCGACGACTTGGCTTGTACTAAAGGATCTGATCATGACTGCGGAATCCCACGACCATCTACCTCGGCTTCGAGAGTTCACAAACGAAGAGTATGCGGACATACTGTTTTGCTATGGTTTTGCCAACGGCGTCGCTACACATGCTCGAACGGAGTATCAGTCTCGATTTCCACAGCGCCGTTTACCCCATGTGAGTGTATTTGACGGAGTGTACCGGCGACTACGAGAAACTGGTCAAGTTCAAAGACGACAAAGTGATGCTGGACGATCTCGTATTTATCATTCGGATGAAGAGGAACAGATAATTCGCATGTTTGAGCAAGATCCTACGACTTCAACAAACATCATTGCACGACGTCTTGGCATGTCGCAATGGAAAGTATGGAACACAGTGCACCGCTCAAGACTCTACCCGTATCATTTGACTCCGGTACAAGTTATCCAAGACGGAGATCCTGCACGTAGAGTCGAATTTTGCAGATTCATGTTGAACACCGATAGGGAAGATGCCAATTTTTTATTAAAAATCTTTCGGACCGACGAATCCAAATTTGATCAGGATGGAATATCAAATTATCATAATATTCATTATTGGGCCCCGAAAGATGACGGTAACCCAAACAAGAAAGATTACAAGGATCACAAAGAAGGTTTTCCGTTAATGTGTGGATGGGCATTATTAAGAATGAATTGATCGGCCCTTTCTTTCTGCCCAACAACCTCAATGGTGAAGCGTATGAATTTTTTTTGAGAAACGAACTTTATGAGCTACTCAGTGAAGTACCCTTGAAACCCGCAGAAACATGATTTACCAACATGATGGTTGCCCCCGCACATTTTAGTTTAAGCGTCCGTGAGTGGCTCAATCGTCAGTATCCCAATAAGTGGATTGGCAGAGGAGGACCCATTCCGTGGCCGGCCAGAAGTCCCGACTTGACTCCCGTCGACTATTACGTATGGGGTCACATGAAAAGCTTGGTGTACGACGATACTCTTGGACCTGTGGCAACCATCGAAGAACTGAAACAGCGCATAATAAATGCAGCAGAAAAAATGAAAATGAATTTAAATACAAGTGTTGTTAAAAGCAATTTACGCAGACGTATGCGTCTCTGCATTGATTGAGAACGAACTGTAAAAATAATAAATACAGACTAATTACATCTACTCTTTTATTTCTTTAAAATAAATTAAGTTACCTTAAGAAAGTATTTCTTCCATAGCTACTTCTCATGGACTATTCTCATTCCTTTCTCGGCCTTTTGTAATCGCATTATTTCTGCAACTGCGTAATAAAGTGCTAATTTTTTTACCTCGTTGGATAGCTAAAGACTTGTAAATGTTTTTTAAATAAAATGCAGACTTAATTTACTATCGTTTTTGTAGAGAAAATAAAGGTTTTTGTAAAGCATCTTACAAAAATTATCAAATAAAAATTATGAAAAAGCCTCTAGTTTTTGGATGGATCTACATTAGTACAATATTATTGTTTAATATTAAGAGCTTTAACAAGGTTTCTCTAAAACTGCAAACAGAATTGAAATCCGTTGATTACTTTTTTTTTTATTGAATTTTAAAGTAGTAAAACTGGATTTTCCAAAAAAAATTAAAAAAAAAGAATATCACAGAAATGATTCATTTCCGGATATCACAATGTACAGTCATATTGTTGCAAATGGCATTCCCTACCACCCCTTAAAAGGATCCGGTCTAATTACCAATAACCCTGTATGTAAAGTTTAATTTTGAAGTGGTCCCATTAAAATTTTATGAAATTCGGCTAAGCGGTTTTTAAATTATAATAATAATAAGTGTTTTGCCTATGTTAATGATATCGTTATTGACGGCAAATTACAATCGATCCCGTGAGTAGCACACAATAAAGGGTGAAAAAAATTACCAAAAAATTAAATCAATTTCAACATAAAAATTGTGAAATAACATGTCTAAGTCGGTACCATGCGTACAGTATTGTGATGATAGGTACTTTTGAATTATCATGGTACCGACTTCATTAATTTATTTTACACTTTTGAATGTTAAAGTCGATTTATCGGCATTTTTTTTTAAAGACAAAGGTCTCTAAGTTACGAGCATGGCGCAGCATCACATAAAACTTTAGTTACCTACAGTTTTTTTTTCATTTCAAAAATTCTTTATTAAGTCATAAAATCATTGTTAAAATTGTACAGAACTAGTGTAAGTTTAATCCTAGTTTTTACAGTCGTATTTATTTTACAATTGTTGTTTTACAGACAATACAGACTAAGCGAAAACTTTTAGAAATGGGATAAATAATACAGACGTGGTAAATATATTCAAGGTATCAACTGACAGTAATTATATTGGGATACGGAGTACATAAGCTTAAGTTGAAGCTTTACATATTTAAAAGAAAGTTTAAGAATTCAGATACCAACTTTAGGCAAAAGATGAATAAAATAACCGCGCAGCGCGAGCGCTTGGCAACGGCAATTCGCAGCTAGCAACAAGAACAGCTGTAGTCGTGAGCTACACATGCAATAGTGTGCGCGCAGTCCGCCACCGCGCGACGCGCACGCCACTCCCACCCGATACCGGCTGGTAATACAGGTGAGAGTGGCGCGCACGCCTGCTGCGACGGGCTGCGCGCGCCCGTGCATGTGACGTCAGCCTATTCATTGCACTCTAAGAACAAGTGATGGGGCAACTTGTAACGATTATAGTTGTCGATATAGGGAATATTTTTCTTGCGGGTTTTACACAGATGTTGAACTAGCTTATTATTGTTAAAAGGATTTTTATTGAAGTAGAACTTTTCTGACAGTTTATATATATACACATCGATCCTCGGTAAACCAATTTGCACATATAAATTATAAAGATTAGTACGGAATGGAGTGCTAAATGCATATTTAAGAGCTTTGTTTTGGATTATTTGTAATTTGTTGATATTAGTTTTGCAAGTGCTGCTCCACACGGGACATGCGTAAGTAATACACGGTCGAACCAGGGTGTAGTAAATTCGTAACTTTGTGTGGCTGCTCAGGCTTGAGCGCTTGTTCAAGATAGGGTTTAAAGCATTGATTGCCTTGATGCCTTTGAAATGTAATTTAGAAGTATTCTCAGACCAGTTGAGTTTGTTGTCTAGGGTGGTTCCTAGGTACTTCACAGAACGACTCCAAGGTATAATGTAGGTTCCAACTTTGAGTTTTCGTATTGGTAACGATCGCTTTCTCGTAAAAAGTATGGCTTCCGTTTTAGAGTCGTTGATCTTCAGCTTCCATTTATAAAAATATTCAAGTAGTCGATCAATGGCTAGTTGGAGGCGACCAATTATTATGTCAATGTCTGACGAAGATGTGAAGCAGGCAGTGTCATCTGCAAAACAGGCAAGATGTGTTCGTACCTGCACAGGTATATCGTTAAGATAAAGTAAAAATAGGTAGGGACCCAGAATTGAGCCTTGTGGAACTCCTGCAGGCACCGATGTTATAGAAGATGAGTCATCTTTGATGTGCACTCGAAAGCTACGACCTGAACGGTATGACTTTATCATTTTTACCAAGGATAAAGGTATTCCGAGCAAAATAAGCTTGTGAATTAGTGCCTTGTGCCAAACCGTATCAAACGCTTTTTCTATGTCTAAAAGAAACATACCAGTAGACTGTTTCAGATTAAGGTTATGCGACACGGTTTCTGCTACTCTAGCCAATTGCTGCACTGTCGAATGACCTTGACGGAAGCCAAATTGTTCGTCAATAAGAAAACGGCTAGAAATTCGTAGCAGGCGTCTGTAAATCAGCTTTTCGAATAGCTTACCGAGACACGGCAAGAGACTAATTGGGCGATAAGAAGTCGGGTCTGCAGAGTCCTTACCAGGTTTGTGTATAGCTATGACTTTTGCTACTTTCCATGGAGATGGAAAGTAGTTTCGCGTAAGACAAGCATTGAATATTTTTGTTAATAGCACAACACATTTTGTGGAATGTTTTTAATAAGAAGATTAGATATCTGATCAGGTCCTGGAGCTTTGCGATGCTTTAAACTCAACATAAGTTTTTTGACTTCACCCGGACGGACTAGCATGGAAAGATCGGTAGTAGATTCATCATGTAAAGCAGACATGGAACGTTCAATGGAAGAAGACTCGGCACTCGTCCATGCATGAGTAAGCAACATATTGTTTAGGAAACTTCTGGCTAGCACCTCACATTGTTCGTTTTGGGTGGTTGTTAACAAGCCATTTTCTTTTTTAATTGCTGGCATTACATCCATGGAAGCCGGGCGCAGAGATTTAACCAAGCGCCATAGATCGGCACTTGGATTATCTACCCGTTTTAATTTTTTGTTCCATACATCAACGTTGTAACTCTGTATAGATGTTTTAATTGCGGACTTTAATTTGTTAATGCGTTCATTTAAGCTTTTTCGCACTGTACTATCTAATTCTACGGCAGCATATCTTCGTAAGCGATTTTTTTGCCGCATGATCCGTTGAATTCGCCGTGGGAGCGAAAAAGAGTTCCACGGCTGTAGGGTTGTAACTGGAACACATATGTCTCTTGCATCTAGTATTGTCTTCTGTAGATTGTTAATAAGTTTGTCGATTTCATTTTCGGACTCGTAGATTTTTGAACATAAAATTGTGTTTGAATTAAGATAATTGCGATATTCAGCCCAGTTCGTTTTAGCGTAGTTCAATTTCTGAATAGGATTACGATGAAATTTGATATTAACTTTACAGGAAAATGATTTGAAGACAGTGCCGGCACGGTAACTATTTGATCAAGTGAGTGGATATATTTCGATAAAAGAATGTCTGGGATAGATGGACTATGGTCAGCACAGTAAGGAATAAGGGTGACGTCCCGAGGAGCATGGATCACGTACTCGTTAATAAGCATGTGCTCATATAATGTTTTACCACGCGAATTGCCTACCCCTGGAGACCACAGAGGATGCTTTGAGTTTAAGTCACCCATGGCCATCACCTTTGTACCAGATGACATTAAAAGTTCGATGTCACTACTAATAAGTGGTAAATTGGGGGATTGATACACGGAATATATTATCATATTACTATTATTTATATTCAAAGAAACGCCAACGGCTTCAAGATTGTGGGTAGAAGGGGTAGGATGCAAATTATGAACTATATCCGAACGAACAAGAATAGCTACACCCTGGCCAGTACCATTACTGCGCTTGTCCGTGCGGTAACAAGCATAACCTGGGATTTTAAGTGTAAGGCGACTAGTTAATATAGTTTCACAGAGTGCAATGACATCAGCTTTAAGTTTACTCACTGCGAGTTCTGCTAGTTCTTGTTGCTTTCTGTGAATGCCATCCGCGTTCCAATACAATATACGTAATTCATGGCAACTAGACATAGTGACCTAGATGTGACAATATTAGGACAACTTTCTCCATGAAAGTTTTACACTTCTTGAATTCATTCTTGATTGTCTGTATGGTCGTTAAGATCTCCAGCATTTCTGTAGTCTCAATATCCAGCTGAGACTTTTCGTTTGTTACTTCTACACTTGGAGTTCGCGTATTGACCGGAATGTTGCTCTGCTGTGGCCTTGTAGGACGCATTGTGGGTATGTTTGTTTCAGAACGTATTAGGCCGACTCCTTGGGGATTGGGTACGATTTTTTTGCTATCTGCGATTTGAGCCCAGCTTTTCTGATTCTTCAGTGCAGCGTCAGTAGTCTGGGAGGTAATAGCTTTACGTAGTGGTTACACGTTTGGTTTCAATACGATCCAGATATTTTAACCGTTCGGAACATTGAGTAAAATTTGCAGGGTGCTCTTCATGGCAGTTGCAACAGCGGGCAGGCGCTACCCTGTCTTTCTTAGGACATTCCCAAGTCGGATGGGACAGTGCGCATTTTACACAACGTGCTGGTCTGTTGCAGTTTCTTGATGCATGGCCAAATCCCTGACATCGGAAGCACTGCGTACCTGGCTTCTTGCTCGGCTTGTATTTCTGTATGTCGACGACACAGCTGGACAAGTACTTGATTTGCTTGAATTTAATAATGTTTGTGCCGCTAGGTAACTGGACCAGTACAGGTGGACATTCAGAGGCGTGGAATGTTTTCAATTGTGATACAGTAGCTCCTGGGAATCCTAGTGAGGCCAGTTCTTCGGGAATATTAGGTTGGATAAATTTCGGCAAGCCTTTTATAACCGCTTTAGGGAGCTTTTCGTCCTTTCGTGTAAAGGTATGAAAGGCCACATTCTCTTTCATTAGGCCTTCTTTAACTTGTTGGTGGCCTTTTGCAGTATAGCATTGGACCCGCACTGTCTTGTTACCCCTGTACTGCATATGGAAACCCTCATTATTTAAGTGATTATTTATGGTATCTCTTATTTTTTCTAAGGTGCAGTCTCCGTGAAGTTCAATCACGATTGGAGGAGTATTATTTGTCATCTTCTTCTTCTTTGCGCTTTGGTAGGGTTCCTTGGCAACTTCATCAACTGGAAGACTACTAAACCGGTTATTTGTAGGCGCTCCTTTCTCCTTCTCAACTTCTTTGGGGTTGGCGATAAATTTCTTTGGATGCCTCCACTGGTCTGGTGACGTAGGATTCTCCCTCGGTCTCTTGCTAACCAAGCTGGGGTTGGACGCCGAGCGTGTAAGAAATTTCTCCATGTTGGACTAAGGTGATCTACCGACAAGTTATCGATAGCACCTTAGCCCATCACTAGTTGTGTTCGGCTGGTGGCGAATACGGAGTAGTTGACGTAGGCGTGCAATCGTAGTGACAACCGAACGCAGAATGACCTACAGTTAGTCTTCTTGTTACTTGATACTATACATAAAACTAGCTGCGTCCTGCGGTTTCGCTCGCGTGGTGATGAGTGATGATGATAGTAAATAAAAATATATATAGGCTACATTTATATTTTTATTTACTATCATCATCACTTTCATCAGGGATAATGTAGGATTCTAATCGTGAAAGAATTAATCAAAACGGTCGAGTAGTTTCGGAGACTTCTCAATTCAAACCTCCAAACATTAAATATTTCCTCATTATAATATTATACCATATACGCTCCGCTGGTTCACCTGCGTGGTGATGAATGATGATGATTAATAGCCTATGTTCATTAGGGTATTGTAGAATTCTATATATATTTTTTCACTTCGGTCTCGTAGTTTCAGAGCCTATTCAATTCAAACAAACAAATCTTTTCTCTTTATAATATTATAATATATATACTATTATAACAGCCTAAAATAAGGAATAAGTAGGTAGTCGAAGTAAGCTGGGAGTACATCGAATGTCAGATATATAAAAATACCTCGTAAAAAAGCAAATATTCCATGAAAAACGCGACTGATGAGCAGTAAATACAATTTATTTGCATAATCTTTCCTAATATCAAATATTCAAATCCATTAAGAACATTTCTCTGTTTAGACTGCTTGCACTTTAACTTATCTTTATTTTAAATCACGTCTATTTGAGACAGGTATACATAAATAAATTCCAAATAAACTGACTGAATTTTTAATATCTAGACGAGCCACCGCTGCTGTAGTTATATAGTGGATATTAAATTAAAAATTTTAAATCCTTTATTTTCGGATGACCAAGATCCATGGTTTTAGTAACTTAGTATTACTTAAAAATATAATGTTAGTAATAAACATATAAAAAATTAAAAATTAAATTTACATTCAAAATTATATATTTAAATTGACAGTCAAATAATAAACATCAGTAAGTACCCAAAATATATACTTATGTATATTATTTCACCATCAATTTAACAAAATGCTTTATAAAAGGCGAAGATAAGCTTTCTGCCATCATTTGTAAAATAGGGTTGTCACCTACCCCGATGATGACGTGAAAACCATCAGTTTGGTACTGTGCGAACATTTCCGAGGCACTGCAGAACCGGGGAAGTCCCAACAGCATCCTAAACACATTGTTGTATTGGACTCGAAGTCCGTCTAACGAGCTTTTGGCATAGTTGAACCATATACTACCTGTGTACATACCCTGGCAAAACGCTTTAAATAGCGTTATTTTGACCTGGTCCGTACAACGAGAAAATTTACGTGCAAACATAATGCCCCGTACTGCTAAAGCCCTACGCTCCCGCTCTATGTCAACATTATCCTTAAGGACGTCGGTAAGGAAATGCCCGATGTACTTAAATTTAGTTACTTTATTAATTTTAATGCCATTGAGAGTAATTTCAGGCATTTCCGCAGTGCATTTACCGGCAACCTTAAAGATCATGTACTCGCTCTTTCTTACGTTATATACTAGCCCCTGCGAGGCAGCATAAGTCTCGCAGTCTCTCAGCATCTCTTGTATCGAACGTGCCGTCGGACCCAGCAGCACCATATCGTCTGCATAGTTGATGTTGTTTACACAAACTCCATCTACCCGACATCCGACACGCATGCTGGGCATTATACGACCAGCCCGCGGTTTCCTATATAGCCTAATGGCTATGACACCAAAGACTATTATTATAAAATAGTGATTGTTTTGCAAAGCATCAAAATATCCTGAAGATGTTAGATCTGGGAGTAATACGCCAACATTCAATTTAAACAACGAACGATCCCACCATAGAGAACCACTTGATTTTTTTCTACTATTCAGCCTTTATGAAACCTGTATTTTGTATCTCAGTTATTTAGTTTACTTTAGTTTTCTAACAGATGTTGATTGCAATCTAAAAAAAATGGCGGCTCTATTTCCCTTTTGTCAGCTCCAGTTATCAACTTACTAACGTTTTTGCTTACTGGAGTTGTCAGAATTAACATAGAGCCGCCATTTTTCAAGATTTCAATCAACATTTGGTAGCGACTGAGATACATAATATTCCTACAGGAAGTTGGGCTGATCTCTTTAGACCTACAGGTCTAAAGAGATCAGCCCAACACGTTGTGTATATTAAGTCTAAAGTCACTGCTTATCAGCATAGCGATTTGCAACACCTTAACTCGTTACGCGTCATAACTCAAGATGTATTTTTATTATTATTAGGATTTGGCCAAATAAAAGACTCTATTAATAATGCAATTCTACAATGTTCAAACTATTCAACACAGTCAAAACTTAACACTGTAGCCGTTAACTCTGAGATCCAGTTAATTTTCGAAAATTATAAAAAAAATAATCTGGTGCAATTCACTCAAAACTTGGTAAATATAAACTTTTATATAAATAATACAATGTACATTATTTTTAAACACAACATAACAAATCGGCACACCTATATATCTTTGAGTGGGTAGAGTTTTGAGCCCCACGTTTTGCTGGATATCTGTTTGCTCCCATGTAATAGGGGGGTGCGCCTATTGACTGACTACGGGGCAGTGTTTCAGACTCCGGACTGCTATTGAGAATTTCTTTGTCAGAAAATCCCAATAACTGTCCAACCCGGGGATCGGACCCTTGGGTTTCCAACCCCGAGATTCCAAAATGCATTACACCAAGACCAAGCGAGTGAAGCCGCTGGCAAGTCAGCTAATACTATATATTAATAATAAAAGGAAGAAAGATTTGTTTTTTTATAGTTTTTAAAGCACTAACGCCTGCTTTAGCGATCTCTAATAGATTTCACTCCACCCCCGCAACACGGTTAGTCAAATAGAGAGTTAAAATTCACTCAGACCAGAACCTCGGTGGCCTAGTTGGTCAATGGCGTCTGACACGGAGAGTCAGAAGACGCGGGTTCGAATCCCGTCCGAGGATGGATTTTTTCTCTCTATAAATTTAAATGAACGATTTGTTTGTTTGAATTGAATAGGCTCCGAAACTACTAGACCAATATGAAAAAAAAACGTTCTAATATAGAAGTGCCATGACGTTACTATAGATATTTAGATATGTTACAATACTTGACATAATTATATTACATAATTACATATATACTCAAGAGCTAGAAAATATTTTTTTTATCAGTGCCTTCTCTACTTTGAGACAGACTGATATATCCTAGGTTATTGATATAATTGTAGAACATTTAGGTTGGTATTCGGACACTGTACCTACTGTTACCATTATGTTTTCTACTAACCTACCAACCAAGAAACTTGAACTTATTTTTTTCTATTATTATTACCTAATCTTTAAGATTTAGGTCAATTAATATGTTAAAGTACAAAGGATGATTATATAACATGTTATATTTTAATAATATAATTTACTTATTATTATATGTTTACCGTAGTCGGGTAAAACGCCAGTATACGCAGTGACACTAGGCTACACGTTTTTTAAGTCATTTCAAGTCAAATATTGGAAAACAAACTGAGCTTCTGCCGTGCGATTCTCTAAGAGCCAACATCGTTGCATCTCTGACAACATCCGTGAAACAGATGAAGAGATGACAAGAAACGTTGGAAAAGCAACATTGTGTACAAGGGCGAAGTATTTGACATCGGTGAGTTCGTCGACGAGCACGTCGACGAATCATTACAGGATCGCACGGCTGTTTATAATCTACACCGACAAATACAATTGAAGTGCCTGTTTAAATTTGCCCTTTCACATGATTCAAACCGGAAACCTAATGAGTTGTAGACATATGTTATTTCTACGAGTATAACCTAATACCTCGTACCACCGCGCAATGACTTCAAAACTTCTGGCTCGAGCAAGTAATTAAACGCCCTACCTGTATAAAATGAATAAAATCATACAACACATACAATGTATACTCGTAAACATAAAAACATACTTTTAATCAATAATTAATATTTATTAACCACCTTACATATGTAATTATTTTAAAGTTTACGTAAAATGATTGATGCTCGAATACTAAAGTATCTTAGGAAACACGCTTTACAGTAATGGACATACTACTTTCTGTCTTTTTTAAATTAAAATTCTTATAAAATGGCATAATGAAACAAATAGGGCTACGTGAGAAAAAAAATTAACATTTCTTTGATATGAAAAGCACTTCTAACTGTTAAATATTAATTTAGGTACATAGGTATATATATCACGCTGGTAATCGTACATTTTGTGACGGTTTATAAGATATGATTTATAGTTATTTCTAACAAACCTTTGGTGGTTAGACCCGGTGGCCACCCATCCCTGCATCAAATTTATCTCTCCAGTTGATTTTGAATCTGCGTTTTCCGACAATCCGTGTCAGATAGCGATTACCGTCCGAGGACATAATTTTTCTCTACGTTATCGCAAATTATATCGCTATACAAAAGTTGATGCTTCAAAACACATACAACATAAAAAGTTTTAGTTTTGTATTTAACTTTAAAAAACAGTTTTTATTTATAGAAACGTATTCTGAGCTACATGGTTTCAGGAAAACTCAGCCGCAAATTATAACACAATTTCACAAGTTTGACGTTAATAAAACTATGAGTACGTATATTAAATGTTTTGCATCACGAACATGAGAAATTGTAGGTATTTTTACATCAAAACTATGATGAATGCTTACATAAAACCCCACATATTTCACGAGCAAACGTCGTTTGTTTGCCTGATTACACAAAATTAGTTTCATTTTCGTTGGCCACTGTTTTATTTTCTTTTTATCAGATTAAAAAAACATGGCCCTCATTGAAGATGTGTCGTGCGATATGACAACAAGGCTGTAAACAATTTTCATGAAAAACAACGAAATAAGGCTCTTTAGAGGGTTATTTTTTCAATGATGAAGTCTCATACCGACCGATGCGTGGCGTTATGAGCAATGTAATAATATAAACGACATAGTTACTTACTTAAAAATACAAAGCATTCAAATATTATTCATATTAAAGCTCCACCCAGTTGGAAAATTATAATCTTTAGAAATAATTAATAGGAAACGTCGTTTGTTTGCCTAGTAGGAATAGAAGGCGTATATGGTTAAGAAATAAGGTGAGTAAATAAGGTGGGATGTGTTATGATTTAGCAAAAAACGATTGCGGCCTAACAAGATGAGATAAAATGCTAGTTTTAAGAGGTTATCGACATTCGCGAGTTTCGTTAACATTGAGATTCAACGAAACAGACAAAACAGAAAATAAACTTTATTTTCTTAAATTTAAGTTCAAGAATACGATAATGTTTTATCTGAGTAGGCGAGCATGCATATGACTAGACAAACAGACATGTTTTTGCACACAAATGTTTGACCTGTCCGGGGATCGAACCCGGGACCAGCGGCTCAGAAGGGAGGGTGCGACCAACTGCGCCAACCGGCCTGTCATTTACAACTGTCTTCGTCACACTTGTAAAGGCACAAAAGTCATTGCAGATTTCTCTCATTACTTTCACTTTATAGGTAGGTACTAAAAAGATTATTCATATAAAATCTAATGCGAGAATTCGTACCTTGCAGACAAGGTCACTTTCACTAGGTGGTAAGTTGTTTCTTGTGCAAGAGACCGTCCTTGTTTGTACAACCGCAGTGCCAGATAATCTGCCGCGCAGCAATAAAGTGCAAGCTTTTTTATTGCTTAAATATGTTAAAGCTAAAGCTGTAGTTAAAGAAATTACTAGGTGATAGAGCCTCAAAAACAAATATTTCGGAGTGATGAGCGCAGTGGAGTACCGCGCAGAACTACAGCCTAGCACGAATAACTGCGTAAGTGTAACGTAACGTGACGTTCACGAGAAACAGTTATCTCAGCCGTAGGGCGTCCACTGTTGAACATAGGCTCCCACCATAATTTTCCAAAAGAACCGGTTGGAAGCGGCCTGCATCCAACGCCGTCCTGCTACCTTTATCAGGTGGTCTCCATCGCGCCGGTGGACGACTTACGCTGCGCTTGCCGGCCCGTGGTCTTCACTACAGAATCTTCCGGCTCCATCGGCCATCTGTTCTGCATGCTATATGCCCTGCCCACTGCCACTTTAACTGGCTAATCTTCAGGGCTATGTCGGTGACTTTCGTTCTTCTACGGATCTGCTCATTTATGATTCGATTACGTAGAGAAACCTCGAGCATAGTCTTTTCTCGTTGTGCGGCTTTGAGCTTACATATAAGTCCCTTAGTAAGAGGAAACGGTAAACAGTACAAACCATGTAATTTATCTAACTGCCGTTTTCAATATTATAACTATCCATAGTTTTCCTTACCACCGATAGAAATTTGACATAACGTCCATACAAACTGTGTCAAATATCTATCTCTAGTAAGGTAAACCGGCGATAGATAGATTATTGAAAACGGCCGTAAGTAAACTGTGACACAGACAACTCATAGTTTGTACGCTAAAGTGTAACGCATTGATGCTTACGATACGAATACTTTTTGCATATTGTTTGTGCTACTTCTTTGGATGGCACTGTAACTATTGTGGGCAAGCGTGTACTTAACATTACTAGCGCGACTAGCCCGTCTTGTCACTCATTGGCGTAATAAAACTATTACAGCGTTGTCGCGTTGCTTCACCGGTATATTCCAGGATACACATTATTCTTTGTCTTATTAGCATGAGTTTTTATATATAGGATTCGTGAACTGCTTTCACAATAGATTAGAAAAACCTACTTTTCAACTGCCACATATATTATATGATTATTAACGGGATATTTACCGTGGTAAGGTTGTGGAATGAGCTCCCGATATGAAAGACACAAATCTGCCATAGCTGAGCATCTGCTGGACGCGGGTCCTAACCACTGGATTGAATTCCATAACCCTAAAACCTTGTCCACCGAACGCCATTACATACCAAGGCTAGTAAAGGAAACTATTGAGATCTCGAAATGCCAGAATTTCAATCGAGGTGATGGTTTTCAAGTCGCCAGTGCGTGGAATCCAGTATTAGGTTGTTTTAAAAATAAAAGTCCGCGTTCAAAATGTGTTCAAAATACTATTCGCAGTGATACAGTGAGTGTGTTTTGTCGGGACTTAGGATCGAGTTCGAGTTCCAGTGATAACCGTAGCAAAAGACTAAGAAAGAGGGTAGATCGTTATGTTTGCACCTAACTTTTAAACTTTTTGACCAACCACCCGCATTCTTCAGTCTTCCCGTGAACATGGTGCATGTACCACGGTAAATATCCCGTTAATAATCATATAACTTTAGAGAACAACCGTGATAGTTTAAAACAGTGTTTTGCCACATATATTATGCGTATACACATAGGCTGTGGTAAACGGTGTTGGTGTTACATATATATCTGTACTCTTCGTTAATACTTATTCATTAATTAACTTGTGTAACTGTTTGTTTACCCAAATAAATGAAAAATAAACAACTATATGAGTATACGTAAATAGGGTATCCATATAATATGAAATTAGAGGCATGGCAATTAAACAAAATTAACAAGCCACGTTTATAGTTTTCCTGATGGTGCGGCACCTGTTTCCATTTCCAAGTTAACATGATAATATGGTAATAAACGCCTGTTCACGAATATAACAGACATGGTTTAATAAACAATATAATAATAAATGATACATGGCATAGACTGATGTAATGTACCAATATATTATTAAGTATGCAAACGTAACGCCTTATAAACGTAAACAAAGTAGACGAAAGCCGATTTACAGGTAAGTTTGTGCATATATCATTGCTAAGATTCAAGCCAAATTAGAAGTTAAAGTACCTATTTATAAAATGATACATGGTATCGGATAGCATGATACTAAGAATGATTATATATTATTATCATAGGTTATTATTACGTATGTACTTATATTAATATTATGTATGTAAACGTAATGAGGCTAATGCCGATTTACATGTATATTTATAGATAACTTTATGCATGTATTATTGCTAAGGTTCAAGCCAAAATATAAATTAAAGTAACTTTCATCAAACTGGCATTGTCCTTTTGGACTTGTATCAAAATCGTTTGATATAATTATAATTCTCTATAACTAAAAAAACAACAATACCCTTTTCGCCGCTGGAATACGAATCCTAAGAAAACCGCCTCAGTAAGTACTACTGGAATCCGACTTACGGAGGCTACTTATGCAAGAGATCGTCAAATTTTCATCAACTTTTTATTAGAGTGTGAAGCGCATAATGGCAATTATCTACTAGTCAAATGGGTACCCCTTTCGCCGCTAGAATACGAATCCTAAGAAAAACGCGTTACTAAGTACTACTGAAATCCGACTTACTAAGGCTACTTATGCAAGAGATCGTCTCAGAATGTTCTACTGCAATGCAAATTTTTATTAGAGTGTGAAGCGCATAATGTCAATTATCTACTAGGCAAATGGGAAACCGACGTGATGGCAGTCGGGAGCCTTATGAACACGACTGGCCCAAATTGTCCATTGATTATACTACTATGATATATGAATATGTATTTAGATACTCGTTTATATTATATATCTAAATAACATGTATTTAACAGTTTCATTCTCGTTCATTAGCTTAGTTCTGTTCTGTCTGTAGATTTATGTTTTCTGTCAAATTTAGAGCACATCCTGCGCGTCGGCCCATCTACCGGCCAGGCTATAATAATCACTACATCAACGGCTTTGTTGTCGGAGTAGTATACAGGCTATATCCCATAAGCCTCATAAACCAATATTACTACACCCTCATAACCGTAACATTATGGGAGCGTTAATTTGAATTGAATGCCTGTACATTACTAGGAATCACGGTGTTTATGGTATTTAATCGTGACAAGGTTAGTATAATTTTTGTAGAAATGTAGTTATAATATAACAGTTTTTTTTTAATTATTACGACAGATTAAATGATGACGTTGCTGGTTTGATTGTATTGTTTGTGGATACAATAGTAGGTACAGACCGAGAGAGTACTGGCGGTAACCTTACCTGCCGTGCGATTCTCTAATGATTCATCGATGTGCTCGTCGACGAGCTCACGATGTCAAATACTTTATGAGATATCGCCCTTGTACATAGGTTGTTTTCTAAAGTTTTTGTCACCTTGTCATTTGTTTCATGAGCTTGCTTTCAATTGCTCTTAGAGAATTGCACGGCTGATCGTGTAACCCGTAGACCACAGTCCCTATGGAGAGGACAAGATTTAGTTTTTAAAATCTACATAATGTTGGAGCCAGGGTGGCCGTGTATATATCACGTTAAAAACTATTCATATTTGAAGTAGAATACGTAAGAAGTGTAGCAATTGTTCATACGATTACAGTCGATTGGTATGGCTAAATAAGCATGGTCTGCTGTGCGTTGACTTGGCAGGCATCTGTCTTACTACTAATAAAATTTTAATACATTTATTTCAGTCAAATAAACAAATGCAAATTACAATACAGTTACATGTCATGAATGTCGAAAATAAAGGTTCAATAAATTGTGTGTATAATGTATGACAGTTTTAAAATAAAAATAAGCAAAATAGTTATGCCAAAATAAAATCATGTAAAAAAAAATGAAATAATAAACTATGACACCGAGTCACCTCTGACGTTGTTTTTATGTCATCGAGTATCAGTATACATTCATGCAAGGACTATTAAGGTCGTGACCAATGTTGTGAAATCTCTTAGTCTACCGCTCCTTAGACTTTGTCAACAGAAAAGAACGAGTACGTAAGATTAAACTACAAATTGGCTATTTTTCCTTAAACTAAGTTATCTGCTTTAATCACGCAATCGTTTTTTCTCTATGTATCATTAAATAGTAATGCCTATATCAATATAAGCCGCTCAATGTCAACGTAATTTCATTAAATAGTTCGAAGTATAGTCATAAATACTCGTAGTATTAATTAATCTTCTCTTAAAATCTTATAGGTCTAGAATGAAGCGGATTGATTACAAGTATATAGACATTTTAAATGTATCGTCGTTTAATATAGAACGTTAAAGAACAATTGATATTTTTTTGAAAATGGCTTAATCTCGTAATTTTATTGGTATTTGTAAAACAAATGTACCCTTAACCCGTGAGAAGGCGCGCCTAATGTTGTTACACGGATAGGCGCGCGCGAGCAAATAGCTCACACTACTTTAAATGCTAATATTTCTGCAACATTAGTATAATTGGCTATAAATGGATCCATAATAAATAAAACAACATTAATTTAATATAAAACAAGAGTTTTAATTAAAACTATGAAAAATAAAAGGAATTTCTACCTCCAATAACAAATTAATTAATTTTGGACCTACAATCTTTGGTAGTCTTAAAAAAATCCCGATAAATAAAAAACTGAAAACTAAATTTAATAATTTCACTCTTCTATGAGATCAAGACAAGTGTGCCTCTCAAAACACATTGAACATATATACGTTATGTGATCGGTGCAAAGTAATTTCTTGCACGAAGCTTTTGTTTGCACTTGCTTTTTCTAAAGGACCGGATGAAATCCAAGGAAATAATAAAATAATTATAATAATAATAATTTATTTCCAAAATCATACCAGAAACCTATATAAAAATTTATACAATGTTAACATTTTTGTTGTCTTAAGTAATATAAAAGTTTCCTCTCTTCTCGTTTATAATCCTCTTTCAACCACGAAGAAATTTCGAAGATTTTGTGCATTATACAGATCGTACATTTTTCACGTGTGTTGTAGCTTATAACATAAAACATTAGCATTAAAATATGACTTTAGAGTATGTACCCGATAAATAAAAAAATACAAATTAACATAATAATACACAAGAAAAACACAATAACATGTTTTTATATGAAAAATAAATACTTACGCGAATGGGCGCGCGATGAGCAAATTGCCGCACGATAGTGCAGGCCTTCCACAAGTGCTTCACTGCGCGGAAGCAGCGGGACTGAGCGATGCGTGAATTGCACGAGGGGAGATGGGTTGAATTGGGAAGGTACCTAGGAGCTCGGGACGATATGTGGTCAGGAACATCAAAAATTTTCTCAATTAATTTTTGTGTGAGCAAATTGCTCATAGCGCGCCTTCTCACGGGTTAAATAAAAGTGAATATTTGGGATTTTTTAAATAACATCAGTTAGCTACGTGTTGACTACATTTCCGAGAATCGAGCTACTTATCTTCCTCAAATTAAAGGAAAAAAAAATAAAATTAAAAGTAAAGCGAAATAATAGTGATAGTTATAATATATAATATATATATATATATAATAAGCAGAATAATAGTGAACTTGTTGTTGGCTTGTCAGTAACGATTTCAATGACCCATCGGGTTATTTCATTATGTGACTTGTTAACCATAAATAAAAGGAAATCGTTGTTATAATTATTATATCAATTACTTATACAATAAAGTTTTTTTTGCAATGTATGAATCATTTTTTACCATATTCATGCCATAACGCAAACAACGCTTGAATCAAAGGCCAACTTTTTAATATCATCACAGAAAGTTCGGAAAAGTTTAAAAAACGAAACCTACCCAAAAGCAGAATACAGTAAGGACTTTCGACATAAACTGTTTTTTCTCTTTAACCACACACGTTGCAGTTCCTGGAAAAGTAGGTATATTTCTGCGAAATGTATTGTATTAATGGCCAAATATGGCGAATCGCCATTGAACGGGTTAGGGAAAAGATACATTATGAAAATTATCCGGCTGGTCTCAAATAATTGTATTAGTTTTTTTAAATTATTTAAAAAAATGAAGTCGCAGGCGGTCGCTTGTCTATTTATATAAAAATGAAACCCTGTTTCTTCTGGTCACGCTTTAACTTGAGGATGGATGGAACAATCTCGCTAATTATTTTTTGTTGTGTTAATTATTGTCAGGAGAAGCTTCATATAAAAGAAAACTAAGAAAAGATGGGAGGTTATGGGAGGCGAGGCCGAAGGCCGAGCCCACTTCGCGGACGTGGGCATTTGCTAGTCATAAATAATATAAACTCATCAAAAAACTTAAAATATGTTACCACTTATGCTTAAAGACGTTCTCATTTATATTGTGTCCCACACGAAATAGAAAATAACCTATCCAACAAAAAATAATGATTAAATTCGATTTCTCTTGAGCGAAGTGAGAATATCTTAGGGGGAGTGGGTATGCTGCCCTTCTGCTGCCGGGGCCGGTGGCATATAAAGGATTACTCTGCGTCAAAAAAGGGGGGAGTGAGGGCTAGTCACTAATCAGGCAGTAGCCAATTCAGTTCATACAAAAGGCTTGCCCTTTCAGTGAAAGTAACGTTGTAATGAAATCTACAAGTGGCCCGCCTGGCTGGCTACTACGTAATAGCCAGAAAATCAAGATGAAAAACACTTATATGTAAATCATGTTGAATTTCGAGGCTCTCGACAGTTTAGCTCATACTGCTTTTACACTGTAACTATACTTCAAGATACTTAGTAATAAAATTCTCTGGGTGCCGAAATTTTGATTACACCCGACAAGCAATAAAAAGTCGTCTCAAGTTTTTATACAAGCCAATTAAAGAGTCGGCTGGGTTTGCGACAAATTCATTAGCCGTTTGACTTGTTAAAATTTGTTTACAAAAAGTAAACAGTTTTTATTTTGTTTGTTCCAGAGCTTTGAACACGAGTTTTGTGTGTGGCTATACGGTGAAATTATTCTGAATTACAATGTGACCGCTGACGCAACAGAAACTTGGTTAACTCTAAAAACTAAGAGTCAACTAACATATTTGTTAGAACACTGGATTATTTTTGTTTCGTTTTGAACAGAAAAGAGGAAAAACAGAGTAAACGTGCATTCACACATGAATACCTTAAGATACAAGTATTTTAAGGAAGTGTGTGTAAAAGAAATGATTATTTTCTTGTGTTGACCACTATCACACATGATGGTGGATAGCGATGCAGTAGAACGGCATTCAAGAAAAGCTGCATCGCGTTGCTTTATGACAGATTTCCAATCTTGAAATAACTAACCAGGCAGACACCAGAACAAGTGCCCTTCCCAAATGTTCTGAATTTCATCACGATGTTATCTTCATCGAAACCTCAAGCAGATGTTCTCACTGTATAAATTCGGGCATTCTTCTCAGAGGACCACCGAGAAAAGTATTGTTGTTTTAAATAGGTATTGCTTCACAAAAGTGACTTTATTTCGCCAGATGGAAAGCGAAGATGCAATCAAGCGACGTACGTTAGTTAATGTAGCGATAAATAACGCAATCACTATCCCTATCATGACCAGAGAGATGGTTTTTCACAGCCTGCTTGAAAGAGCCAGGGCTGCTGCAAGAACAGACGTACGCCGACAGAGCGTTCCACAATTTAATTACGAACAGAGTTAGGAACTGCCAACGTGGTAAGAGATTCCGAACAATGTATGGATGGCATGCCATGTCAGAACGAGTTGTTCGGGATCAGAATGGTAAGGAAGGAATAAGATTAAGGGTGGTCAAAGCGGGGTGAGCAGATATTCAAGTAGTCCAAGTAGCAAGACCTCTGGAAGGTTTGCTTAACCACTTCATACATATGGCTTAGAACGACTGGTCAAGTCCCACTACGAGCGACTTGGCCTACAAAACATAAATGCCAACTAATAATTTAACTGTAATGAGGCACATACGGCCTTTCCGCGGTCTATAGATCATAGCTGTCACTAAATACCGAAACAGAGCGTTGTGTAGTTACCATTTACATGACTAATTAGTTGGCAACGGCCCAAGGGCTACGTGTTTGCGGTGCAGGTTTGTTGTTGTGTGCTTAAGGTTAACGTTTCTATCTTCAATTTGGTACACAGTTTGAAGGAGCATAAAATGAAACGTAAGTGTAGCTGTAGTTCTAGCGATGTGAATTCTTAGTGCAAGTTGTTTCACGTAATTTTACGCTTTATTCGTAAGTGGATAAGAGTAAGTAGCGCAGATAATTTAAGATAGCTTTTGTAACTATTATTTATATAGTGCTATTTGTGATGTTTTTGAATAATTGAGCAATGAAGGATGTGAAAATCTTGTAAAAATTGCTTTGATCTAAATTACGGATTCCTCCAAATTGCAACGACTGAATTTTACTTAATAGTTCGATTTTTATGGTTATTGTTTTGTTAGTTAGATTATAGTTTCTAATTGTTCCTAATTACATTTCAAAGCTATCTGTTTGAACGTTTTTTAGGTTATCACAATAACAGAAACATATTTCCTTGTTATAGATCCAAGTAAAACATAACAAATAAAAATGATAGCTGAAGAGCCAAAGAATTGTTACTTAAGGTCTCTTGCGCAAAAAAAATTCTTGATTGGTACCACTGCAGGGTCAAAAATTCGGCCGAAGTAAAAGTGCGCAAGCGTGCTAGAGTGTGAAACAGTGCAGCAAGTCAAATTACATTACATTACTGTCCGTTCAACCGTTAAAAAAAAGCGTAACCAACAAACTCACTTTTGCATTTATAATATTAAGTTAGGATATTAAAATAAAAAAAAATATTATTAATCATAATCAACCTTTGAAACTCAGGAATGATGTAGCTTTCTACCGATCAAAGAATTTTCATAATTGATTCAGTACTTCAAGAGATTACTTTCTACAAACTAAAACTCACAAACTTTAAAAAGATACCTCCTAATAATTATTAATTTTATTAGTTGCGCTCCACTGTATGGATAATGACGATGATGATGAATATGTTATATAGTAAATTTCTTGTAAAATGTGTCCTATGTTTATGTCATATTTATATATTCTATCCAGCACCTTATCTACCTCCATACCAAAATTCATCTTAACTGGCCCAGCCGTTTGATTATGAAAGAGTAACTGTGAAGTTATCAATAAATTATATCATCTTATCTTAACAAAAAAAACATACATAGAAACACAGCACAGAAACATAGCACAGTCTATTTAAACCTGTGATATTAGTAGAATTATTAGTATATTTAAAGTACTTATCCATTGTTAAATGTTAAAACCGGCAAACATTCACGTATATCATGTTGCAGAGAGCGTGGTCTAGCAGCGAGGGCTACTAGTCGCGCCCATGAGGATGGGCCCGAACACCGGTCGGAGTATAACGACTAGATGATAGACGTGAGTGTTTGCCGGTTTTACCATTTAACTATGAGTTAAGTTTTTATGACAATATATACTTATCCATTGGATATCGTATTCACTTCGACAACTAAAGATTTATGGATAAAATCTGTGCTGGTCAAATAAATACATATGCATTTAAGTGTCATTATTGATATTTGTTTGTTACAAATGCTGCAATGTTAGATCTTTCAACTTTTCCCTTTTACCTCGCGTTATTATTAAAAGTTACATCAGCAAACCATGGAATATACGATGGTAATATGAGTCCGCAGTTGTGCCCACGACCGCGAACAAACAAGGGCTTCGAAGTTGTGCCTGTTGGCCTTTGATGCTTTGAGGCAATAATATCGCTGGTGCTCGCGACTGTACTCGTACGGTTGTAGATACATAGGCAATGGATGCGACTTTTAAATTTAGGTCAAAATATTTGACAGTAAATCAAGCTATAAAATAACTGGGTATTTTATGATTTTGCACTACAAAAAAATAACATAGGCTTTTACATAAAAGATTGTCAAATCTCCATATCAAATTACAAGTATTTTGATATGTAGAATATTTTCGATGGAACGAGCATCTTGTGACAACCAATTCAATAAAAAACTATCACAAAAATTATACGTCTTATTTGCAAACGATACTATTGGTTTTCATAAGATATTTTGTTGAAATTTGATGATAACAATTTAAACATGTCATGTAGTTTGGGCCGCATGTTATGCACTTTTTGAGAAATGTATCGATTAGCAAATAATACTTATAATATTCGGATTAATTGGAAATAAGGTTGTAAGAATGAAATTTCTAATGAAGCCATGAAGATATACCCATGTGTAAAAACATTTTTAATCCTGATACAACAGGTACTTCATGGGGGATCGCGATAACCTTGAAGAAAGGCACGGATATAATTAATCAATCAAATTAGGTATATTTTATTATACTGCAATAATAATACGTTTGTACACTCGTGCCTCCTCACAAGAATTCCCTGTTCCATGAGAGGCATGGACACACTAAATAAACATTAACAAATAATAAGATATTTCTGAGCTATTTTTATACTAGCCGTGTTCTCAATGTTGAGTAATAACGGACCTAACTTTACTTATAATTCAAATAAATAAATAACTTTTCATCATTTCCAGATATTTCGAGGTCTTTAATTTTATACTCAACCGGGTCAAAATACTCAGCAAGTACAGACAAGTACAAAATGACTGAACCAAGCGTGCTCGAATATGATTAACGTGTAGGCATTTTATCGTGAATTATACCGGTTTCAATGGGTGTAGTAAGGATTGTTTTTGAAGGGGGTTTAAATTTTGTACGATAAAAAAACTGATCGCGCTAAGTTACGTTACCAGGGAACAGCTATTAAATGAATAAAATTATAGGCCTTTCAAATTTAATAACTATGCACTTATTCCAATTATTTTAATAAGCGATTTTGAATCAAATTGTGTGCAATGACTTAATAGTGCCATTATTTTCCTTCGGGGTACAGTACCAGCATACATTCAAAGCCAAGTTTTAAGGTATATCGGGAACGTTAAATAGATATATACTTTAAATTCCCATTTAAGGAAACTGTAGTTGACGGAAAAAACTTCAAACTGTCTCATTTCATGCTGATCCATTTTTTTCTATTCAAAGACACTCCACTCAAGGTAATGCACTGCGTATTAAATATGATAATATAAGAGAGTATATAATTAGAATATATGAAAATATGTGATTGTATGCGTTATAAGCGAAGCGCTCGCAGCGGAGCTTGACGTGGCGATCTTAACCGACCAACAACGTTAAGCAATACTTGCTGCGGTTAGGTCAGGTCGATCAGGACTTGGATGGGTGACCGCTAGTGGCATTGCTCAAGCGCTTCCGTGCTTCGGAGGGCACGTTAAACCGTCCGTCCCGGTGTTTTGTCTTAGGACAACAGTCGTTAGGCTATGTGGAAGGGGTTCAGGCAGCCTGAAAACTTCGACATGGGTTGGCCACAAGCCTATCCACCAAGCCGCACTAGGCCCGCGTGGTGGATTATAGGTATATAATGGGCTGTTTATGATGCGTTATTATGTGTGGGTCAATTGTTTCGGTCAGTCGAGTTATTACACTTTTTGTATTTTATTATAAAGTTTGTTTTCTTTTTATCTGTGTAAATTTCAGCTGGATTTACTAATTGATGTTTTTTTATTCCTGCTAATTGCGGTGTAGAGTGAACTCTGTATAAAGTGTAACCCATATCTGCCATCCTAGATACGTTCATGCTAGTGGCACATTTTTCTGTAACACATTTTCCGTACGAAAGTTACGACGCAAAGTAAAGTTAACCGTTTATAAACAAGTTATCAAATATTAAACTCGCATTTTGTGACGTGCGCTAAACAGTTAGAATTATTTTGATAATTTCACTAAATCATTTTATGATTTAAGGCTGAAATAGATTGCGTAAAAGAAAACTTTTGCTTTGAATGAAATAGGTTTGCTTACTTATTCAAAGGGTTGAATAGAGTTATTAATGGGACTTTAGTGCTGCTGTCAAATAATTATTTCTAAAGTAACCTGCCCTTCTATAAATTATATTTGAAGGAAATAAATTATTGCCTCCATTACCTCTATTTCTAAGATATTACAATTAATAATTACAACTAAATAAATTGTTTATAAAACTAAATACTTAACTCAATACAGTTATATTGCAAATATTACGGTCTTATATAATAATAACACTATATTAAAATAAAACTAATACCTAGTTAGAGTGAATATATTAAATATACAAACAAATATATTTAACTATAATCTGACCCATACACTAAAAAATCCTATGCGCAGCCTGGGGCCTTATTCACTATGACCAATCATGCACGTAACGCGGCGCGCTACGGTATCTTCAAGGAATGGCCGTAAAATTGTATTGACTTCACGATCATTTCTTGAACATATCGTAACACAAAGTGTTATGTGTTTGCATAATCGTAGCAAATAAGGTCCCTGCTTAAGTTTGAGCATCCGCCAGTTCTAGCTTGGTTACGCGTTAATCAAATGTGAGCGTTTGCCAGTTGAAAGGAAATTATATGGCTATATAATTTCTCTATAATCAGAAAGAAGTATATTGTAAAGCGTTGTTCATTGTAGTTACTTGTATACACTTTGATCACTTAAGTACTTACATTCAACACATACTCATTTACTCTTTGTATATCACATTAAGATAATATATCCTGTGTCGAGGAAGGATATTATATTATATATATATATTATAATCGTAGTTCTTAATGGAAATGACACAAATTATCCTATATACTTATTTATATACTTATCTAAAGTTTGTAAAGATCTACCTTAAGTAGCTAAAGAGTGGCTCAAAATGAATGCTTGATGAACGAATGTGTTAGGTTATGAAGTAATCACGCTTCTCTATCAAATTTTTTGTAAATTTTTTACACATGTCGGAACTATATTTCTAACCAAATACTACTACGCGCAACATAGTACGTTCCCGAATGAAGAGTTGCAATAGCAGTTAGAGGTTATGACTATCTCACGCGGTGGTGACGTGACTAGTCACCAAATTCTCACAATTTAACACCCTTAAACATATTTTCAACATTCGTTTCATGCGAACAAACCGTAAATAATTAAACTGATCTTCAAAATCAACAGGACGAACGTCATACAGCAAATCAAGTGTTAGGTTTCGAATCAAGTTTGGTCGTTTATCGGGTTCTCTAAAGAAATATTGTCTATGTGTCGAATCGAGTTGGATCGTTCATCGGGTTTTTGAACGATAGATTGTCTATGGGTCGGTCGCCCGCCATGATGGTTGGCATGGCAGGTATGGATTCATTCGGTTGAGAGCAGCGGTAGCGATTGGTCGTACATTCATAGCAGGCATCGGAACAGTTTGGGAAGGTGACGCAGTGTGCGTTACTATCTGTGGACTTGGTGATTTTTAATGTGAGTACTAGAATAAGTCGAGTGTTTAATAAAGAGTTCTGCTTCTGAGATATATGTTTTACTTTATTTCAGAAGTGGGATTAGCCCACTTTAATGCCCAACTATGCTTATGAAACCAAAGAACATCAACCCTTAATGCATAGAACGTTATAAGTTTCATTACCAAAAACTAGTTTTTTTTATGTGGGTAGTACTCAGTAAAAAAAAAAAAAATATTTTAATAATATGGGCATGTGGTTCCTCGTGTGGTCTGTGGGGTCTACGGGGGAGCAAAATGCATTTATTTTCGAGCTACGACGCACCGTTTTCGAGATATCTTGGAATTTAGATTATACCGAGTGACTACGATAATAACGTGTTTTTAATCAAAATTTTCTTTTTCGAGATACGGAGCAATGCCGCAAGGCAATGAAACCTCGGCGCGACGGCGGCTCTCAACACCATCCCGAAGAAATTCGGAGCTGGTTCGGAGGTCGAGAAGCCGTGTCCGCCAGGAGACGAGCGCTCGCCGCAGCCGTAGCCGTAGCCGACTGCGTAGTGACGGTCGCGAGCGGAGCCAGTCGAGAAGAGAGCTGGAGCGTGAACTTGAGCGCGAACGTGCTCGGGCGCGCTTGTTGGAGGATGAAGTCTGCCGTGGTCGCAGCAGAACTCGACGGAGCATCGGCGAGTCACGTAGTGGGGACGCGCGCCGAGAGCGCAGCGCTGTCGTGGATCGTCACCAACGTGAGCGCAGCGTTCTTCGGAGCCGCAGTCGGAATCGAGTGCGGACGCCGAGCAGGGCGCGCGACAGAGTACAGAGCGACAGGTTAGAAAGTTCGCTATTTACTTCCGGAGATATTGCTAATTTACTTAATTCCATAACACAACTAAAATTCCAGTCGGCGCCCGTGGCGAACTCGTTACCAACTAGTAATATGCATCACAAGAACATAATTCCCGATTTCGATCCTTCCTCAAAAACGCAACGAATTGACATTTGGCTTAAAAAGGTAAACGAGTGCACCACGGTCTACGGTTGGGATGAGAAGGTTACTATACATTTTGCTATGCAGAAGTTACAAGGACTGGCGAAAACGTGGTTTGAGAGCTTAAACACTATATTGTATACGTGGCAAGAGTGGCAGCAAAAACTGCTTAATGCATTTCCCTATGAACAAAATTTCGGCCAGTCCTTGGAAGATATGCTGAAAAGGAAAAGCCGAACCAATGAATCGCTCGAAGTGTATTATTATGAAAAATTTGCCTTGTTGAATCAATGTGACATCGAAGGCAAAAAGGCAGTTGACTGCATAATACACGGCCTGAGCGACAGAACTCTTAGATCTAGCGCTAACGCCCTTCGTTGTACTCAACCCGACCAATTGCTTCAGTTTTTGATGTGCAATAGGGATATCCCTCTACCTTTTGATAGAGGGCAGCCTAGGTTCAGACCCATCGACAACAGTGTGACGAATAATAAACCACCTAACAAACCCACCATAACTGGCAGTCCGTTGGTTTGTTTTAATTGTAAACAAAAAGGACATCCTTATTCTAAATGCCCACAGACGGTGGTATATTGCATGAAGTGTCATAGGGTTGGCCATAGATCGGAAAACTGTTCAGTCAAGGTAGATAACGCCAATAGTGGTACCCAAAACGTACCAAAGTCGATGCGAATAGCATCTTCGGGTACCAACGCGAAGTTTATCAAAGAAGGCCTTATTGATGGCAAACCAATGAAATCATTCATTGACTTTGGAAGCGAAGTATCTCTGATTACTCGCGCTACGGCGGCCTCGTTAGGATTAGAAAGTGACGATGCTTCTATAGCAATGAGAGGGTTCGGAAACGATATTGTTTACTCTCTCGGTGGTGTCACTACGGATCTAAGTATTGACGGTGTCAGTGCTAAGGTGCCTTGTCAAATAGTTGAAGACAGGCTACTTGACTTCCCGGTATTGCTAGGGCAGACATTTACCGAACAACCCCACATCCTGGTGCATAAGAATGCAGAGGAATTGAAATTCTACGACATTCGCAGCGAGCTACCCGTCATGGACGATCAACCGGTCGATGATATTTCAGTCAGTGTCACGGTAGATACGGACGTTGTCATTTGCGGGCCTACTACTGTTAGGTGTCGTGCAACTCCTGGTAGGACTGGGAAGATACTGTTGAGCGGCAAGCTTGTGGGAAAACCAAGCCAACAATTTATGGTAAGTGGGGGCATTTATCATGCCAAATATGGCGTTGTTTATGTGGATATTACACCAGTATCTGGCCAATGTAGTCTCCAGACAGGCATGGGTGTGGGCCGAGGTACAGAAGTACGCATAGTGCACCGTATTGCAGCCGCGAACAGTGACGAGATATCCATAGAGCGGGATCAACTAGACGAGACTAAGATTAATATATGCGAGTCGATTAACGAGACACACAGAATTAAACTAATTGACCTGCTTAACCGATTCAAACACTGTTTCGCGACTTCATTGAAGGAACTGGGCTGCACACATCTGACGGAAATGACCATAGAGTTAAATAGTAAACGACCAATTGTGTACCGCCCATATAGGCTGTCACACAAGGAACGTGAGCACGTAAGAGAAATGATTGGTGATATGTTGGAAGCCGGTGTAATTCAGGAGTCGGTGTCAGAGTACGCTAGTCCCATCATCTTAGTGAGGAAGAAAGACGGTAATATGAGACTCTGTATCGATTATAGACAATTGAATACTGTCACGGTCAAAGAACGATACCCGATGCCAGTGATTGAGGACGAAATTGCCAGACTCTCTGGTCAGGCATTTTTCGTTACGCTTGATTTGGCATCTGGTTATTACCAGGTACCAATAGCTGACTCATCAAAGCCCATGACATCCTTCGTCACACCGGACGGCCAATATGAGTTTAATCGAATGCCGTTCGGGTTAGCTAATGCGCCAGCCGTGTTTCAGCGGATGATGAATCGGCTTTTGGGTTCGGCAAGGTTCACGGAAGCGACGGCCTATATAGATGATATACTTATATATGGTAGGAATGTAGATGAATGCCTGAATCGATTGCAACACATACTACAACTAATCGCGAAAGCAAATCTTACGCTAAATCTGGAAAAATGTAGCTTCCTGCAGGGTAGTATCAATTATTTGGGTTATCAGATAAGCGCAGCTGGTGTTCGTCCTGGTGAAAAGAAGGCGCAGTCTGTCCAAGAGTTTCCCTGTCCAACCGATCCACATTCAGTGCGCCAGTTTCTCGGGTAAGTTGGATACTTCAGGAAATTTATTCAAAATTTTGCAGCTATTGCGTATCCTCTAAACAAGCTCCTTAAAAAGGACGTAACCTGGCAATGGACAGAAGAACAAGACGTAGCATTCAAAGCACTCAAGAACAAATTGATAGACCGGCCAATACTGGCCATATATGACCCTAAAGCAGAAACGGAATTGCACACCGACGCCAGCAGGATAGGGATTGGAGGTATCCTGCTGCAACGCCCGGTTGGTTGCAAATCGTTCCAACCCGTGGCTTACTACAGCCGTCAGACTTCTCCCGAAGAGAAAAACTTTCATGCTTTCGAACTCGAGACGTTAGCGGTAGTGTGCTCTTTAAAGAAATTTAGAGTTTACATACTTGGCCTTGATTTTAAAATCGTCACCGATTGCAGCGCGTTGCGGTCAACATTCTCCAAACGCGACCTCATCCCACGCATTGCTCGATGGTGGCTACACTTACAAGAATTCCAATGCTCTGTTGAATATCGCGCTGGTACCAAGATGTCACACGTAGACGCACTGTCACGAAATCCGATAACAATAGCTGATAGTACATCAGACCCGGAACGTTATCCTGCTGTAATGATTATCAACAACGATGACTGGTTGCAAACTTTACAGTTAGGAGACAGTGAACTATGTAGGATCAGGGACATATTGACGACCGATATTGACGCTGAAGGGTTAAAATACATCAAAGATAATTACGTGATCAAAGACGAAAAACTGTATAAGTGTTTAGATGGGGATAAGGCTAACCGCCGTTGGGTTGTACCCAAAGGCGCCAGGTGGCAGCTCTGTCGTCTAAATCATGACGAGATTGGTCACCTTGGCCTAGAAAAGACGCTGGAACGTTTAAGGAAAACGTATTGGTTTCCTAAAATGACCAGATTCGTAAAAAAATATGTCCAGGCTTGCATGGAATGTGCATATTCCAAAAAGGTTGCTTCGAAAGAGGGTCATCTTCATACGATACCAAAAATCGAAGTTTCCTTTCACACATTACATGTTGACCATTTGGGACCATTCGTACGTTCCAAGAGAGGCAATTCGTATCTCTTGGTGATCGTTGACGCGTTTACCAAATTTGCTTTTGTGAAACCGGTACGTAATACTAAGGCCCTTACTGCGATTCGAACCTTGGAAGAAATCTTTTATACTTTCCGAAACCCGGATCGACTAATCAGTGACCGTGGAGCGTGTTTCACGTCGCACGCCTTCAAACGTTTCTGTTCTGATAAGGGCATTCGACACGTTCTAAATGCAGTGGCAAGCCCTAGGTCAAACGGGCAGGTTGAGCGGTACAATCGTACAATCCTAAATTCGCTCACTGCCCAAAACTTAAATTTTGACGACAGGTGCTGGGACGATAAAGTAGGTAGGGTTCAATGGGGCATGAACAATACCCGCCAGAAAACTACGGGAAGGACTCCGGCAGAGGTCATGTTTGGAGTACATATGAATTCCGAAATCGATCCGAAGTTAAATGAGTTAATATATGAAACGCGAGAGAAGGAGGACGTTGAAACACTAAGAGAAGTGGTTAAAGATAGAATAGACGAAGAACAGGAAAAGCATATTATAACAAAAACCGACGTCCTGCTCGAATATTTAGCGAGGGTGAGTTGGTTAAGATTACCAAAACGTCTTTTAGTAACGATGGACAAAGCAAGAAGCTACTGCCAGCATATGTAGGGCCATATAGGGTGTCTGAGGTCCTGGGTAATGATAGGTATCGCTTGGTTGCAATTCCGGGGATGAGTACAACGAAAAACAATCGTAAAACTACTGTCGCCTCTGACCGGATGTTACCTTGCATTAATGTGGCGGCTCTTAGTTTAAATGATGATGATGATGATAGTGAAAAAGCGGACAGTATTTATGAGGAAAGCGACAATTGTGATGACGAATAACACATAAAAATTAGACGACAAATATGATTTTGGTTACCAATTATCTGAATTGATGTATTAGTGTATTTTATTATCTATTATTATCTATCGTAAATTATTAATTATTTATTGCTTTGTTAAGCGAGATTGTATCACAGTAAATCAGAATACTATGTTAATGCGGTGTATTTGAGAAGGGAAGGTTCAAGGCACCGATAGATATAAGTGAGTGGTGTCCATGAGAAAGAAGGGTTCATGGACATCAATATAGTGTCTGTGAGAAGGAAGGGTTCACAGACACATATAGTTATAAGTGATTGGCGTTCATGAGAAGGAAGGGTTCACGGACGCCAAATATGTTGTCTGTGAGAAGGAAGGGTTCACAGACACATATAGTTATAAGTGATTGGCGTTCATGAGAAGGAAGGGTTCACGGACGCCAAATATGTTGTTTGTGAGAAGGAATGGTTCACAAACACCATTAGACTGAAACATCTAGATATAGTTTACTGTAACCGCGCATATGTTAATAGATAGACACTTAGGACGATAGATCATAATGTAATTAGTGTACGTTCACTGAGAATTGAGGAATCTCAAGTCGTTGTTGTTTCATTTGGCTTATAATATATATATTTTTTCTCATTAATTAGCCTCTGCAATGTACATTAAATGAAATTATTCGTTGTTAGACTGTAGTAAATTATCAATTATGTTTTGTATCAATGATGTTGTTTAATGTTTTCTCTATTAATTTTGTTATTGATTATTGAATCTAGTTCTGATGCCTGCTGCAACCGAGTGTTAGGTTATACACGAGCGTTCTAATCCCGTGCATGAGGACATGCACGAGGTCAGAATGGTCGAGTGTTAGGTTTGGAATCAAGTTTGGTCGTTTATCGGGTTCTCTAAAGAAATATTGTCTATGTGTCGAATCGAGTTGGATCGTTCATCGGGTTTTTGAACGATAGATTGTCTATGGGTCGGTCGCCCGCCATGATGGTTGGCATGGCAGGTATGGATTCATTCGGTTGAGAGCAGCGGTAGCGATTGGTCGTACATTCATAGCAGGCATCGGAACAGTTTGGGAAGGTGACGCAGTGTGCGTTACTATCTGTGGACTTGGTGATTTTTAATGTGAGTACTAGAATAAGTCGAGTGTTTAATAAAGAGTTCTGCTTCTGAGATATATGTTTTACTTTACAAGCCAGATTTATGCGACTAACTTGAAAATTCGACCTTCTGGATAAGTGCCACCAAGTAAAACCACTGTGGATATTAAAACGGCGTAATTTATAACTGTCATAATTATGGACGTCCGTTTGCTGTATAATAGACTATGATGGTTTTGAAGTCACTGACGGGGGTAATTAAGGCCACAATTATAAAAAAGTAGGAGCTTAATTCCGTTTAAAAATCGAGCATTCTCATGGAAACGTTATTTTGTTTTCATATAACCACAAAAGACAATATATCAAATATTAATATGAATTAGCGTTGACGTCAATACAAACGTAACTGCAGCTGTACTTATTATTAATATCATAATAAGAAAACTTATAAAAACATAGTTCAGCTACGATTCGATTGCGGTTGGAGCAAAAATTAGTAAATGGAATCGACCCCCAGGTCATATTAGTCATAAAATATAATGGTAGTTTCATCACATACACAGTGTGTGCGTGTGTGTTATTATTGATTATTATTTTGTCGAAATATAATCTCAGATAGTATTTTTAAACCAGTATTTTATAGAATTTCGACCAAAGAAGCAATGAGATGCCCATTGCCTAACTAAGCCCTACACTTATAATTTCTGTAGTTTATATAAATACAAGCAACTGCCAACGACATCATTCGCGTAGTAGGCTCGGCATTCGGCCTAGTTATTACCTCCCATCTTTTCTTAGTTTTTCTTACATAATAACCTTCTCCTGATAATCTCCTGATAATTAAAACAACAAAAAAATAACGAGAGAGATTGTTTCATCAGCTGGGCTATTATGTATCTCAGTTGCTAACAAATGTGGATTGAAATATGAAAAAATGGCCGCTCTATGTCACTTTTGTCAGCTTCAGTGATCAAATTACTAACATTTTTGCTTCCTGGAGTTGCTAAAACTGACATAGAGCCGCCATTTTTCAAGATTTCAATCAACATTTGTTAGCAAATGAGATACATAATATCCCTGCCGTTCTCAAGTTATAGCGTGACCAGGAGAAACAGGGGTATATATATAGAGATTAATCAGTTAGTTTTGATTGACTTAAAAGCTATGAAATATTACTGTTATAGAAATAGGTATGTATATTATAACCCTTAACAATAATACTAACAATGGGATCGAGGCTTACCTTTGACAACAGATTAATCCAAAACTGTCTTAATGATTTGCGTTTTGTAACATAGAGATCAGAATACATTTAATAAAGATAACAAACGTTCAAGCAAGTCGTTGTTTATTATCTAATACGGCTCCACATAATAGTATGCGGGTTTTAAAAGGTCTGCAGGAACCACATCACACTTTTTACCCATCAACACCAACGTTGTCCCTTTTGACGATAAATGATCGAGACCCGTAAAAGGTTCGATTTAGTTGTTAGTAAGATACTACCTATCTAAATATTTTAAAATAAGAATGGTAGGTGCCGTTGTCTCGTCCATTTTCTTTAACAATTTCCTTTATTACTCCACGTAAATAGCCCAACTGTTTTAATGTATTTTTATAAATGTGTGTAGGAATATTTTATGTTATTGAAAATTTGATTTACGTTAATGAAGGGTTAAGGTTCTTTTTTTCACAAATTTTGTCTTAAAAACTACTAAGAAATAAATGAATATTGATTAATTACTGTTTAATCTCTCCGTTATGTCCTAAAGGTCTTTTAGGTAACGTGCGACCGCTGCCATTTCGCGCGCCCGCTTGAAGGTTAAAAATTAACAGTACTATGTATTATAACTTCTAACTCTTGTTATCAGCGATGGCTTGTTATTGGCTTTTCTTAAGCAACTTCTTAAATTTATATTGTAGCTATTTGTAAGTACCCCAAATAAAATAACCCTTAATCCTAAATGTTGCGGTTGGTATTGTACTACCCAAGTGATTTACAAAACTCATCACAAGCATGGCTCACTAGAACCTCCATACACTGATCACAACTTCAAAGCAAGCCAAAGTTCTTTTAATCTGCATTCGTAGTATTTCCAAATGTTTTTAACAAAATTTAAAGGATAATCCAGGATTAATATATTATTTTTTTATTACATACTGTACTCACATTCGCTCCGATTCTCCCCATGAATTACGTTACGCGTGAATTTAATTTTTAAGCAGCACACATGTTTCCGCCCGCCCCTGTCAAGCGCCATATTTTTCCTGCCTTACAGCCAAAATGGAAATTAAACAAAATGAAGAGATCCGCGACCCAGCATATTTCAATTACTGTTATTGATCACGTTTTCCACACGCAGGTCGAGTGTTAAATCGTTGCAGTCAAGCTTTTGTGTGATTAACCCGGAATCATGTTGAATGGGGACTGGAAGCTTTTGTGACTGTTTCACGTAATAAGTATGATGGTATATGGTAAGCATATTTTATTTTATTTTATTTTTATTTTTATATATTTGGTACAAAAATATTTAACAAATTAAAGAAACTTATATAAACTTGGATTTTAAACTAATAAATATGATCATACACTTACGCATATAAATGTTTGGTTTTGTGATAAGTATGACACGTTTTATTTACAGGATTAAAACTGATTTTAAATTTTCTACCAACTTCCAAAAAGGAGCAGGTACTCAATTCAACTCTATTTTTTTAATGTTTGCTACCTCATAACATTCGACTGGGTGAACTGATTCTCAATTTTATTTGTTTTAAAGCTGGTGCTTCTCGTGTGGTCACATTTAAATTTTATCTAAGTCGTATTAGTAGTATTTGAGTTACACTCCAATAACTAATAAATCCAATAGTTACTGAACGAGAAGATGTATCAATTTGTATACATACATTTAAATGTTACCACACAGGGAAATAAATAACACTACTAATAATTAATCCAAAGGATTAATCATTAGTGTTGTAGAGTAGGTTTAAGTCATTATCTATTTTATGTTAAACAAATAACAACCTACAGGACAGGATGAAACTAAATTCTCAATATTTTTAGTTTGATTTTTAGACTTATAAAATTACTTCGTATGAAAGAATTTTAAATGTCAAAGAATCAAACTATATAATAAACAAAATAATCGGCAAAGTGCAAACAATAATTTTATAACTACTACTACTAAATGTACTACTGATTTTTGAGAGTAATTTGCGGGGATTTCAGTAAAGGTAAGTACATCAAGGTAGAACCATGCTAAAGAGTGCTACCTACTGGTAATACCTGTTTGTAACCGTGATGTAAATATAAATACTAATAAAACAGTACTACAATTATTGGTAACCCCCTAGTATACATTACACTTCCCCACTTAACCAGCCCGCAATTTTCTACTGTGACACATATGCCTCTACTTTCTCTAAAACTTGCCATTACCTGTTACTCGTAATAAAAACCAGACACTATACACATGAAACATGATGCAAACGTACGGGCTGTGACATAAATTGTGAATTGGACGTGGGATACATCCGTTTTATGGAATCCAATTAATGCATGCGCCGATAACCACTGATTCGATAGCCAGTGTGGTCGCACTACGAATCGGACCGATTTACCTTCACGATTCGGGCCCCTTATGGAGATATTTGATTTGAGTACTATCGGTTAAGGTAGTGCAGCGGGGAGTGACTGGGTTAAATTATTAGCGGGCGGCACTGCTCAGTGAACCGATATCTAATACGGCAAACAGTGCTCACATAGCGACTTTAAACTGAAAGTCTTATGCTAGGTTTATGAGATACTTTTAACAGTAGTTTATCTATTTTTTAAAGTTATTTTGCGCTGTATCTGACTGAAATAATAACAAATAAAGCTACAAATAACTGTAATGAAAAGACTAGAGTTATTGTACCTTATAATCCCAGCAAAGGTGTTGTCCTTTTATAAATGAACTAACGACATCGTAAGAGTCGCGTTTAACAGAGCCTAGCAAATGAAAATCAGGCGGTGTTGCGAGTCCAAAGAGTCTATAGAGAAGAGTCTATGTGTAGTAATGGATGACTTTTGGCTTATAATAATGAGACGTAAGTGGTGGCTGGCGCAATGATAAAGTATTTAAGTGTCTACTCATAACCTTCGTCTTCTTCTTTTTAGCCTTTATTCGTGCATTTCTGCATATATGGCTCTCCCAATTTCTTCCACACCACTCTGTCTGCAGCTTTTTTCATCCAGTCATGACCTGCAAGTCCTTGGATGTCATCTACCCATCTCTTAGGTAGGGGTCCACTTGGTCTGGTGTTCGTTGACGGCTTTCATTCTAGAATGTTCCGTGCTATAACGTTATTTTTAAGGAATAGAGTGACAAGACGGACAGATCGAGCGTCTGATGGTTAGCATTACGTTTGCCCATGTAAGTCACAGTGCCAGCCAGAGTTAAGAACTGTAGTTTTGCATGACACTGCACTTCGTTTGTCACCCCGAGACAGGTTTATGAGTCTCTTTTGCCCAGTGATTTCAATTTCATCAGTGTCTTTCACACCCTAACGCAGAAATTCTTGCGCGCAATTGCTTCTACGTACGTGGTATGCAAATAACGCAAGAAATTAAACGATACGTGTTATTTTCTGTGGAAATAAAATGCAGTTTTAAAAGCTAGTATAACCAATTATGCAGATTAGTTTATTTCGAAGCAAATCATTAGTCAACAAAGTTCCCACTGTTACGTTACTGGTGCTCCTCGCAGACAGAGTACTATGGGTTATTACCCAACACTTAGAACCATTGCTGGTTAACGAGTAGACCAGGGCTAACGTCAATTAGACCACCGAAATGCGTGCATGGGGGGAACACCATGGGGTGTCTTTTATCCTATATACAAGTGGAACATACGCTTCACATTATTTTTAAAGCACACAGAACACGTCTCAAGATTAAAATGTCTCAAGTAGTTGCTTAAACGGTAGCACAGTTTCTTAACCTAATGTTGACATACTACACACGGCTATTTGAGACCAATATCCTCTTATAAAACCCCTTAAATAAAATCTTATAAATAAAAAAAATATGAAATGTTTTGTGACTAGACTGACGAGCTTCGACTATAACCATACGGCTGGCTTATCATAGTTATGAATAGCTACGATTCCTTGTTATGTTCGTAGCTACGGCGCATTGAGGAAACATTTCCTCTATGCTACGGCGTAGGCGTCACCGTAACCATTTCGTAGCACTATGAATCTCTTGTTACGAGAGTGTGCTACGAGTACGTTTTTGCTTAACCACTTCGTTACTACTTCGTGTAGTGCACTTTGCTTTGCTTGACAGTGATAATCGTTGTACCTAAGTACCTATTACGAGTACTTATCATATAAGATGAATATTGTAATATTAATTTGTAGTACAGATACTAAATATGTGGTAAACTTACAGATAAGGCCTTGTCAAAGGCAAGCAAACCGAATGCGTGGCGAGGTGAATTCATTTTATAATATAGGATGACTGATGATGAACAATTAAAAGCGAAAGCGATACGTTCCGATACCGCGGACCAACGAAAGGTGTGTGACTCCATGGCAAACCAAAGGCTAACGCGCTAAGCCAGGCATGAGCAAGACAGTTGTAGCACATTATAATGTAAACCAATAGTTAATCCACACCTTTAACCAATATAAAAGCTTGTCAAGGATGTTTGATGAGGTTGAAAGGCAGAGCTAAGCGAAATTAGAAAAAAAATATTATTAACTAAGTTACGCGCAGTGGCTCAATGAGAGGTACCTATAGGTTTTGATCCTCTTGTGAAATCGTATATTATGCAAAATTAAATTACATGAACAGTTATATCTTTTGTTTGCGTTGATTTACAAGTTTGATATTTTCACAGTTCGAGTATCTTAATATAAAAAATGAATTTCTCTGGTCACGTTATAACTTGAGAACGGATGGAACGATCTCGCTATTTCTTTTTTGTTGTGTCAATTATTGTCAGGAGAAGGTGTTAATTATTGTCAGAAAAAGCCCCCTGGCCATGTCGAGGCCGAAGGCCGAGCCTACTACGCGAGCGAAGTCGCAGGCAGTCGCTAGTTTAATTAAAATTTCAACTCGATACCGCTTCTTATTCGTAAGAAAAAGGGTATTGACAGACTTATTGACGGACAGACGGAAAATAAAGTCATAAATTACTTTGATATCCATGAGTTGATATACAAATATAAGAAAATTGTCGAATACAGATCATCATCGATTTTAACATGTTCATGCAATCATTTAGACTCAAGCTTTTGAAAGTCTACTTATAAGCAGGGAAGTCACGTGGATCTTATTGATAGGAATGATCGCCATAGTTCTGATATTATATTAATGTAGGTATTCTATGAGTATATATAAATACCTTAGGCTCTGCCGATGATTTTAGAAATACATCGTAAAATGTAACTATTTTAAAGATCAGTTTATGATAATTTTCGTACATTTATATTCAATCCCATCGATACCAAAGTAATTTATCTCTTATGAAAGTTATCTTTTCTTGCAGTCTACTATATTTTACAATAATATTACTTGATTCTTTTTTCGGCTTCGTCTACCATAGTACAAGCGAGCGAAGCCGCAGGCGCCTCAGATATTCATGTAATATACACAACCAATTCACCATGCAGATAAATATTATGTTTGTAATATTGCACAGTGTTTGAGGTTTCCTTTATGTTCAATAAAGGAAACCTCAAACACTGTGCAATACACTTTGCGAAACAGAGATATGGCGATCAACAGCTTATATCGCCTAACCGCTATTCCTCGAAACGGAACCCAAGTCCTTTCTTATCTCCGTAAACACTTTGGGCTTAGTATTTTACACTACAAGGAGTAACGGACCTTCATAATATGGAACATGTTTTCTACAGTTTTCAATATGAAGCGCTCGGAGTAGAGCTAGGCTAGTCATTCGCAACTGTTCAACTAGAACAACCAAAATGCTGCGGGCACTACTTGGATGGGTGACCATTAGTGTCATTTTCAACTGAGCGCTTTTGTGGGCACGTTTTGTTGATTGTTACAAGTTTTATTCTCTTGGCCTGAAAATTCCGCTATCAGGTCTGGCTACTACCGATAACCAGAGCTGAATGCACATAGCGGGTTATTATTCATACACCTCTCCTTAAAAGAAAGGTTCATGTTGTATAGCGGTGGGAATATATTATGTTTTACTATACTCAGAAATAAAGTGCGCCAGTTTAGTTGTATATTCATTCTTTAAAAGTAATCTCTGTAACTGCTGATCCCAACTTGAAAGGCTATTGCACTTTTTTAAGAACATGTAGTTATGAACGGGAAAATCGTGCCTGATTTTAAGCACCACGCCTGCTGATGGTAATGGCAGTGATACGCCGATCTTAAGATTGGGTTTTGCTTGGCACTGCACTCCGCTGATCAATGCTTTTTGGGTATCACTTTTCTAGTTTTTGCAAATAAACACAATGCTTTTTGGGTATCACTTTTCTAGTCATTTCACTTGCATTTTGAACCTCACATAATAGTTACTACTACTGACTGCTTGCATTGTATTTACTCCTGAGTAATAAGTACATATTTTGATCTAAATGCGTTTAGCGCTTGCGTCGTAAACAGAGAACAAAAATATTGTAATACAAATTCCGCATTTGAAATATAAGTGTGAAAATCTAGCATTAATTCGTCACAAACTGAGTAATCATAATTATTCAGTTTCTACGTTGTGACATACCCTTTTGTATTTGGAATTTATCAACAATTTCTAATGTCAATCATTATTGTGAGTTAACCAATTTAGACTTAGTTAAATATTTACAGACAAATTAACGAACTTTGAAGCGCTGTCAACTTGTTACTCAAAGAATTATATAAAGTTATGTCATTCTTTAGCAGTTTATTGATTTGTCTTTATATTGTGTTATGTTAATAAATCAAGTCATTTTAAAACCAACACGATAAGGAAATGTTATATAACGTCTTTCTAAGCTGTCTGCTATTCTTGGATTAATTGTAGTCAATGAAAATGTGGTTATTACAAGACTTCATAGGAATAGTTTCAGGACAGTATCCGAGAACTATACATACCCTGACGTGTTTGTATGCACAATAGGATCCCAAGAAGTAAGAAAATATCTATATACTCGAGGCCGCGCTACAAGTACTTTGCTTAAACCATTAAAATAGTTATCATATAGTGAGAGTTGGACTAATAAGCTAAGCATTTAAAGTCAAATTCTCTCTTGAAGTCAGAATGTTATAATCCTCCAACCAAATCTATTATTTTCTCTTATATAATATAATTTTAAATTTGTCTTAATTTTACTCGCTTAACAGATTACTATCGACTAACGTCTAAGTTCGGGCGAGTAGTATGCTGATGCCTTGAATAAACATCCTGTTTATGCAGCACAGTGCTGAACATATACACCTATTGCCTTAATCTGTAGATTAATTATCCATGCATACCTCGCAAAGTCGCTCCACATCTCAAATATCTCATTGAGATATGGGGCTGTGCTGCAAAAACTAACTTAAAAACCCTACAAATCTCGCAAAATAAACTAATTAAAACAATTTTTAACTATCACTACCTAACTAATACATGCATTATTTACAGCTATATACATACACAACATGTGTTTTGGTCAACAAAATACTACCTGAAAAAATACACACAAAAATAACGTTTACAAAAAGGTCATATAAATACAGCTTAAGAAATACAATAAAATAAAAGTAAATACTCCAAGAACTAACTACGGTAAAAGAAACATTTTGTTTGAGGGTGCACAATTATTTAATAAGTTACCTAACGATGTTCAAAACTGTAAGAATATACATGTTTAAAACTAAACTAAAAAAGTATATATATGAACATGTTTTTTAAGTCCATTCCACTAGAAAACTGGATTGTTCATATGTTTTAAAATTAACTAGTTCTTAATTAGTTATTAGTTTTAGTATTTTGAGCTCATTGTAAGTGAACTACGTTCTTTTTGAAAAAGAACTCAAATTACGAAAATACATACAAAAAGACAGCTAACTAAATAAGTTAGCTGTCTTTTTGTATGTATTTTCGTAAAAAAACATTGATTTAGGCGAAATTTCAAATAGCATTTGTCAAGTCATTTAACTTATAACAGTGCGATTCAAAGCTAAACAATAAACAATAGTATGTACATTGTACAATGCTGCTTACGGTTACAGTGTACAGGCAGTTTTCTTTGCCTACCCAAAACCGTACTGCCTGTACGAAAATAGTGTATATAATAGTGTATATACAAATAGTGTAGTCAAAATATTTCATGTAGCTGATAAATCCTACAAATCCATTTTGTCCATAAGTGTCGCACCAGATACCACTTTAACAATATATCGAGATTGAAAAAACATGTGGAGAAATCAATGATATCGTTAGCATATCGCAATAAATCAAGAGTAAAATGTATTCTCTGCGATAAAAATAGCTTCCGACTTTCTGTTTTAGAAAGAATTCAAATCAGAAAATACCATAGCTACCGTTCACAGGTAGGCATCCAAACAAGGTCAAAGCTACACACTGTATATGCGAAAAAAGTGGTATATACGGCAAAGGTATACGACATTATAAAAATATCGAGTCGACCCATTGGCATTTTTATTGCCACCGCAAAATAATGACGGTCTCTTTTACGGACTTTTGCCGATGCTGGATAAGTTTGATATCACTTTGTTTGGGAATTTGGCTTACAAAGCAATAGTACTAAAATTATAAATATAAAATATACAATACTGTATCAATTCTCAATAAGATATTATCAAAACCAGTCTATGATTGATACGTTTTGCAAAGAAACTCTTTAGTTTGCTTTACTTTTAAAGCATTTATAACAAAATTCATCTCATTCATCATTCGATCATTTGTTCTGTGTCTGGGTGTAATTTATCTATAATATGTATGTATTTAGAAATATATAAGTATGTTTATCAGTTGTCTAGTACCCATAACACAAGCTCTGCTTAGCTTGGGACTAGATGGCGTTGTGTGATAGTTGTGGAATATTTATAAAAAAAAAAAAAAAATTGAAATTTTGTGCTACATAATACCAACAAATTTATTTTCATGTTATAAGCTTTCTTGTTTTTTTGTTCCAAAAAATAAACGATGATTAGTGGATAGCTAATTTCAACTTTACTACAATTTAAATCCCTCACATACCATTGAATATTTTAGCAAACATAGCAACACATAAATAGCTTATTACTAGAGAATATAATTCTTATTAAACGTTACTAGTTAGAACGGAAGTCTAGATATGAGTAGATAAAGGTGTCAGCATACAATTCGTGTGCGATAAATAAAGCAGTCAGATAGCTACTTCGATTTCTCGGTGTAGTTAATACTTTACACCTGCGCTGTGTTATCTGAATTAAGCAACCGTAAGCAACCTTCTATTTGATCGGTACAGAATGGAGCTTCAGTGGCTGGTTTCTTTATTTCATTTGGTACGTTGCCAAGTATTTGAAATGAGGAAATAATCTCCTTTGTGCACTTGACGTTTCCTCCTTTCTTATGAACTTTCAACTCGTTTTCGATATCGTTAATACTTGAAGACAATGATGTGTCGACAGAAAATGGAATGTATGCGGATGTGTCTAAGCTATAAGGTATTGAGTGGGGTAGATATACCTATAGGTATTGATACATATCATACGGCTAGACTACTGCGTGGTCTCTAATATCATCATCATCATCCATCACAATACGGATAAAGCCGTGTGGCGCAGTTAGTAATTCATAAAAAGACAAAAGATACACAAAAGCAGTTATAAAATTAGATTTTCCTTAACCGACGAAAGGAGATTGAAAATGTCGTGTTTTGTCTTCGGTAATTGAAATGTTGATAGGAAACTGTTACGTGGTTTTGCATTACCCGTAATACCAGTATAACCAACGTGCCTCTTGGCAGGAAAAAACGGTTTCATAAAAATAACAATAGCTACTTAATTTTAATTGGAACTTTAATTAGAAATGTCCAATTTATTTACGTAAGGGTCGCTTTTCATTTAAAATTAAATGTATGTAAATAGTTTGAGCGTGAAAGAGTAACAAACATCCACACATCCCAATATCTATACTCACAAACTATCGCGTTTATAGGATTAGTAGGAAGTATTTGACATCGTTGAGCTCGTCGACGAACTGTTATGAACAAACTTAATATGTAAGTAATCGCTATGTAAGCAATATTTACGTTATATAAAACTGTTTATCATAATTATTCAAGCAGTCAAACTCAAACTTTCGTCCAGTACACACCTATTGTTTCTCTATATATTTTATGTAAATCTCAAGTTGTGCAGTGAAATTGTAATTTAGTTTTCAGCCAATAAAAGTGTTTTTTTAAAAAGGACCCACAGCGCGCCATCCTAATAAATTTAAATATATATATAAGAATACCTGTAAAAGGATATTCTATCCCACTTCTGACACCAAATTTGATGGCGATTTGACCAATTCTGGTTGTGTATATGTATATAAGTATGTATGTATATCAGACATCAGGTTACTATTGTATAGGTCTGCCTAATTGGGTCCTGAATACCTTGTATGAACGTTCTACCATATTACTATTATGTAAATTCAAGTAAGATATTTCAAATCGATAAGCCCCATGGTGGGGAGAAAAGAGGCCAAAAACTGGCAGCATTGCCAGGCTTGATGGCAATGCTAACTTTTTGCCCAAAGTAGGCGCCAGCATTTCAGTCACCCGTAACCTCAACCAAGCGTTTGGCTAGACCCATATACAAGTGAGAGCGGACGGCCATCATGGGCCATATTTTACTTTTCTGTTAATAGTTTCAGTGATTACTAAAAAACTTGTTATATATTTTTATGTTTACCCTATGAGGTATTTAGATATTTCATATCCAAATATACTCTTCAAATTACCACGTTCACAGATGCAACAGCCCGAGATATTTCAATCTGTTTGCTCTAGAATATTCACGTTACGAAACATTATTTCGCAAACATTCCAAAGTTCAACGCTCACCAGTCAAATGGCAAATATTGAAACGAGGTATCGGGGTTCGCTGCAAAATAGATTTGGTTGTGTTTGCACACTTTCCCGAATATTTGCTACTGGGATGTCAATATGTTGCTCAAACTGTTACCAAGGTGCAGGATTTAGAAGTAATAGCTGTACCCGCGGTTTCACCCGCGTGGTGATGGATGATGATGATGATGAAAAGTATCCTATGTCTTCCTCGAGATATGTCAAATCGAAAAACACAGAAATCGTTAAAATTAGTCTAGCCGTTCTTAAGTTATAAATGGTATGATTCACACGACTTCGTTTTATATATATATACTTATTTATAGGCCATGCGGCTTTTTATTATATATATAAATAATTATTTTTGTGTTAATGTATTAAGCCTTAAGCTCTTACGGCTTTAACGCCAGGTGGAAGTAAAAAGTTAAGAAAAAAAATCTATTTAGTAACAAGAAGTAACAAAGTAGTCTACTTCAAAGCGTAAAAAACACATATGCTAGTTAGATTATTCATAACCATAATCATCCATTATGTTCCGATTGCTGGAACTCGAGCCATAATCCACCACGCGGGCCCAGTGCGGCTTGTTGAATAGGCTAGTGGCAAACCAATGTCGAAGTTTTCAGGCTGCCCGAAGGCCTTTGGCCTCTTCTGGCAGGCCATTTGTTTAGAAAGAAGAGTATGGACCATAACGCACTACGCTGAATTTTTGGAGGCAAACGCCAGCTGCACTGCAAGTATAAATTGTAGATATGATAAAAATTTACAGTAACTATCAGTTATATAATACAGCACGCTATAAAGCTGACGCGAATAGATAAATGCTAGAGACAAGGTACGACAGATTTATAAAACTCAGTTTATCGACAAGTTTGTCATGAATCCATTCTCGCTTTTATGCTCGCATGTTGTTGGAGTTAAAACGTTTATTCAAACGCCTTGGGAATTCGCCCCTGACATTGCTTAATGACTGCTGTTCCACGACAAACAATCAAGAATAACGTTTTAACTTGCCATACAAAAAATTGCCATATAAAAAATTATGCCATAAAAAATTGTCATTCAAAAATGTACATTTTTTTATAGATTTTAATATATTATGTTATATCATTTATTCGTTAAAAACTATGTTTTTTTATATTAAAAACATATTCGTAAATGAACAGCATTACGAGAAATTTAAAAAAATTAATTGACATAGAATAGTCAAGAGAGAAAAACGGTAATTCGGGGAGGGATTGGGACCCGATAAGTTGCTCAAAAATAATAATAAAAAACGGGTTTGAGAATTCCGGATTTTGGTGTGCTAAGAATAACATCTCTGAGTTCGAGATAAAAGCTAGGATTCTTATCATCTTATTCATTCGGAAATAGGATACAGCTGTAAGTATAGGAATAAGAAAATTCTAGTCGTGAGTCTGATTAGATATGACACAAATATTACCACAGAATATCCAGTCGAAATGCCAAAACCAGTAAGCAGTAATCGTATAGTTTAAGAGGATTAATCTTCTATAGATGAAGAATATGACGAATGACGTAAAACCCGCTATAAAGGAAAACAGTTTCTATGATAGATTGTTGCCTCATGTGAAGCAAGTAAGACTTCGTCAGGTTTATGTATCGCATTATATTTATGTATCTCTAAAGTTCCTTTTTATTTTCTTTAAGTGAAGGCCTTAGGGGTAATCACTATTATTTTAGATTAGGTTTATAACTCACTGTAATTAGTAGGCAGTATCTACTTCGTTACAAGATTTTTGACGTTTTTACACTAAATATACAAACTACCTTAAATCTTATTTATAACGTTATTATGTCTTTATCTGCTTCCAAATAAAAGGAAGAAATAAAATGATGGCTAAAATTAGTGTAGATCTAAAAATATCTTATGACGTCATGCTAGTAAACCCATTTTTTACCTCTTTATTTTAAATTTGTATCGTTATTAGTTTTTTTGTATAAAAGTAAAAAGTAGAAAGATCTCCCGATAATGTTTTATGGCTAGAAGTTTCGACAAGTATTGAAACTTTCGAGACTAATAAATTCTAAATGAAGCCATTTTTTATATATAAAGTTATATTTTCTTCCAAAAGAAAAGCAATATTTAGTTATATTTAACTAAGTTATATTTAAGTTACGAGAATATATCTTATTGATGTGTACGAGTACAACTTAAAACTTAGTTATTATATTTATCGGACCTTATTATTGAGTTTGAATTAATGTGTAATTTCGTTCTTGGCAATAACATAAAAGTATGCAGATGGTAAATTATTTTTCTAAATAAAACTTTAAAAGGCCGTCTATTACTACGATAACAGAGCATATATTGCAAGGTATTGCGAGATCTATCAAAAAGGATGTACGGTCTGGTCATTACCCGTGTAACAAGTTTGCGTTTCTAATAATAAAAAAAAACTACTTCACCAAATTGTGAACTGTGTGGCACCCTTGAAGATGTTTAGCTCATTATCATGCTATTTCCGAGGAATGAAAGAGAAAACGAACTTAATAATAGTTTAAGTATAAACAAATAAGATTTAGCGTGTGATGAGCGAAAGCCATATACAAGTTTATTAAGAAATAGATATTATAGTAAAATACTCAATTGTAGTAATTTATGTTTAGGGTATAATGGGGCTGACATACCATGTTGGAAAACGTTCCAAAAACGTTGATAAAAAAAGGTTAAGCCGTCTTTAGGCTATTCAAAATGTTTGGTTTACATTTACATGAGCAGCAACTAAAGAAATAAATAAATTAGACAGTTCTTGCGAATTGCACTTAGTTGTACAATTATTTCATAGTATTCTTAAAAATATTTGAAAAGAAAAAGAGAAAGTTATACATCCGCCTTTCAACGGTTATTAAAAAAAACACATGCTTTGTCACCCAGGGCTTTTTACTATAAGTATATAACATCATCATCATCATCATCATCATCTCAGCCGTAGGACGTCCACTGCTGAACATAGGCCTCCCCCATGATTTTCCAAAAGGACCGGTTGGAAGCGGCCTGCATCCAACGTCGTCCTGCGACCTTCATCAGGTCGTCTGTCCACCGTGTTGGTGGACGACCTACGCTGCGCTTGCCGGTCCGTGGTCTCCACTCCAGAACCTTTCGGCCCCATCGGCCATCTGTTCTGCGTGCTATGTGCCCTGCCCACTGCCACTTCAACTCGCTAATCTTCTGGGCTATGTCGGTGACTTTCGTTCTTCTACGGATCTCCTCATTTCTGATTCGATCACGTAGAGAAACCCCGAGCATAGCCCTCTCCATAGCTCGTTGTGCGACTTCGAGCTTGTCTATGAGGCCCATAGTAAGAGACCAAGTTTCAGTGCCATAAGTCATCGCTGGTAACACACATTGGTCGAAGACTCTTGTCTTGAGGCACTGAGGTATTTTTGACGAGAAGACTTCGCGAAGTTTCCGGAACGCTGCCCAGCCGAGTTGGATTCGACGATTGACCTCTTTCTCGAAGTTGAACCTGCCAGATTGACTGTCTGTCCCAGGTAGATGTACTCTTCAACAACTTCGAGAACTGATATTGAGGTTGGTACAACATGGGCATTAGATAGATAGGCTCTGCACACTAGTCAAATTACCCTCACAGACACTTGCTATTAAATCTGATAAAATCGCACACACACGTTGCTTGCTCATATAGCTCCATAATGTTTGTATTTTAAATAACATATAACGTGTTAATTATTTGACTTATATTTAATAAACTCTTGGTATAATACTACTTTATACTACAGTTTGGTTTTGTTATTAGTATTATTTTTATTGGAATTAAATATTTGTTATTATTATGATTTTAAGATTTTGTTGTCTAATATTACTTTTATTGGAATGCAATGTTTGTTAATATTTGATTTTGATTGTGATTTTGAACTTATTATTAATCTGATTTTATTTAAATTTAAATGTTAATATTAGTTCTAATCTGAATTCTATATTTAAATGTAATTTTAATTCTAAGTTTAATGATATTTTTATTTCTTATACTAATTTAAATTTTCTTTTTATTTTAAATTTAATTTTAATTTTTATTGTATAAGAATTTAATGGCAATGATTTATCGGTTCACCGACGAGAGAGGCCTGGATCCTATCACACAGGCCTTTATGAGCCTAGTTTAGGAACCAGGTATTTCATTTATATAATTTTTGTCACATTGCCTTGAACAAATAAATGATTTTTGATTTTTTGTTTTTTTTTGATTAGACATAATTTTCGTTTTATCCATGTTCATCTTAAGACCTACCCGTTGGGAAACTCGATGGAGGCCTTCGAGCATTGTACTGAGGTCTTCCATGGATTCTGCCATGACTACAATATCGTCGGCAAATCGAAGGTGAGTGAAGTATTCGCCGTTAATATTAATGCCTAGTCCTTGCCATTCCAGAAGCTTGAAGGCGTCTTCCAATGTAGCGGTGAACAGTTTCGGAGATATAACATCTCCCTGTCTCACGCCTCTTTGCAATGGAATTGCCTTCGAACTCTGCTCCTGTACTCGGACTGACATGTAGGCGTTTTTGTACAAACACTTCAGCACTTCAATATACCGATAGTCAATACGGCACCGCTGGAGAGACTCGAGCACTGCCCACGTCTCGATCGAATCAAAGGCTTTCTCATAGTCCACAAACGCTAAACAAAGAGGCAAGTTATACTCTTCGGTCTTCTGTATAACTTGCCGTAGTGTGTGGATGTGGTCTATGGTACTATAGCCTTTTCGGAAACCGGCTTGTTCCGGAGGCTGGAATTCATCAAACCTGCGACTGAGACGGTTCGTTATGACCTTCGAAAACAGCTTATAAACATGGCTCAAAAGCGAGATGGGTCTGTAATTTTTAAGTAAAGTGTTGTCACCTTTCTTGAAGAACAGCACCACCACGCTTTTGTTCCATGCTTCTGGCGTTGAACCTTCGAGTAAGACGGTATTAAAGAGCTTCTGAAGGACTTTAAGTACCGGTGTTCCACCCGCTCTCAGAAGCTCAGATGTGATACCGTCGTCACCAGGCGCTTTGTTGTTCTTAAGCTGTTTCAAGGCCATTCTAATCTCGTACAGGCTGATGTCCGGGATATCTTCGGTATAATGTCGGGTCAGCTTGGCTCTTGGGTCTTTGGCCGAGCTGCTAACAGGTTTAGCGACCGAGGTGTATAGCTGTCCGTAGAAACTCTCTACCTCTCCTAATACTTCTGCTTTGGTCGACGCTACACTGCCGTCTTCACATTAGTGAACTGTCGGGCCGTGTGAGAAAACTTATCTTTGTAATGAAGAAGCTGAGGGACTGCACACCATTAGATATTCTACGACAGGTCTATCTGGTCTTATGTCAAGCCATTCTACAATACTGCATTACAGTCTGGGGATGCGCGGGAAAGAGTGCTTTTATTGTTCTGGAGAGAGCTCAGAGAGCTCTTATTAAAGTGACTTTAAAAAAACCTTTTCGGTACCCAACAACTGCTCTCTACAAAGAATTTAACGTCCTACGCGTCCGGCAGCTTTTTGTTCTGAATGCCACTTTAAAAACTCACTCACGTTTTCTCGTTCGGCCAGATTATATAGATATAAAGTCTAGGCGTGTGTTTCGCCTCCCTCTCCCAAAAGCCACATCTCTACTTGTTCGACGTAGTCCAACCTTTGCTCATGTTAACACATACAATAAGGTTAACAAATTTTGTAACATCAAAGACCAGAAAATATTTGGCTGTAAAAGAATAGTCAAAGAATGGTTATTGAACCTATCTTATGACGAAATTGAAAACCTGATCTAAAAACACGACAGCACATGCGCCTCATAGACGCACCATCCTTGCATACACAGTTCGACACACACACATGTAAATACACACAAATACACACAAACACGCATAGGTACACACCCTCCCATAAATAAACACACACACGCACACACACTTTTGTCCATTTTCTTAACCTACTTGTAGTTCTAATTGTAAATAACCAATATAATACTCGTAGTTTATTACTGGCACCAGCACCTTGATATTAAAAGTGATGCAGGATTTAATAATGCATTGTGTTAGTGTAGTCCGAAAACGTATGAGAGTATTAGAAATATAACATGTGAATATAAAGTAAAGGGAAGTGGTATCATTGTAGATATTTATATATTGTAAATCGTAGTAGGCAATCGCGTCTCTGAGCCCCAAGATACAGGCTTTTGCTTAGTTTGGGACTCAATGTTAACAGTTTTAGATATATTACAATAACTTTTTGTTAACCTGTGTACCACGTTCGTATGTCATTCTTAATGGAAATAAATATTTATCTTATCTTATCTTGTCTTCTCTCTTCAGCTTCGTCAACTGGCTTTGCCCAATAGACATGTCTCTTGCAAACACTTTGGAGCCTTTTTTCCGCTCTATCGTCTCTTTAATACGGTTTGTTATTAAATATCCGAATGTCGTGTCGCAAGGACTTCCATATTCGTCTATTGAGCAGCCTATATGCTTCAGCATCATCCGAAGACTGCAGTTTCAATGAGCGTCGTTCAGCCATGAGGTTGAGGGTATCGTTGGAGAGTTTCTGTGGCCTATCTGTACGGTGGGGTTTAAAGTACTTGGAACCCACTGTATGGACAGTTTCTACTAACCTGTTATTGATCTCGTCCACTGAAGCGATGTTCTCAAGGCAATCGAAGCGATTGGATAGCTCAAGTTGAAAGCTCTCGGGGTCTTGAATACGGGCACGAGTGAGTCGGAGCGTAGACTTCATCAGACGAGACCTCTCCAGTTTGACATTAATATTCACCGTGCCTCTTACCATTCGGTGATCACTACCGGTTTTAACCCTGTTGATCACGGAGACATCAGTGAATATTTGCCTTTTGGTGGTCATAATGAAGTCAATCTCATTTCTCGTGGAACCATCGGGACTCAGCCAGGTCCATTTCCTGTGAGTTGGCTTCTGAAAGAAAGAGTTCATCATAAAGAGTCCCTCTTTCTCCAGGAAGTCGGCCAACCTCTGTCCCCTACGGTTCCGTTGTCCATATCCAAATTGCCCCACTTTCAACTCATCCTCGCTTCTCTTACCCAACTTCGCGTTGAAGTCCCCCATAACAACTAGAAAGTGCGTTTCAGAGGTATGTATGGCCCGACTAATGTCCTCATACATATTCTCCACCTCATCATCCGGGTGCGACTTCGTCGGTGCGTATACCTGAATGACCTGAGTATTAGGTATACGACCCTATTGGAAACGCTATCGATCTTAACTATGTTGTTAGTAAGGGACTTGTGGACGAGAAAACCGACACCACCTTGGGACTGTTGGTCGCCCTCTCGGTAGTAGAGTAGGTTACCTGATTTTAGGATTATCGTGTCCTCGTTTTTACTCACCCGCTCTACGGACTTCAGATAACCCCACAATGTCCCAGTGTAACTTACTCATTTCTTCTTCCAGCTCATATATCTTCTCGTCTGTCCTCATTGTGCGTATGTTGTGTGTCACCAGGGCCAGTCGTCGTCGTTGGGGGTGGTAGCCGGGCGTCTGCCGGGGATTCTTAGCACCCCCTGCCCCACCGTTACCGTGGCCGCTACCGTAGCCAGGAATAGCGGGGCTGCCGGGGACTGGGGGCCTGGTTCCTAATGTGTCCGTCATTGGGGGGATTTTGCCAATACTCGCCACGCTTGGCAGGCGGGTTGGCGAGCGCCCACCTTCCGATTGTTATCCCTTAGCAGATTTTTACGCACCCACGGGTAGAGTTGGGGGGGGTACTATTCTAAGCCGGTACCCCACGGCAAGTATATATAAGTATAAATAAAACATTTGACATCGTTGCGCTCATCGACGAGCTCACTGATGTCAAATACTTATTGTTTATTTAATATTTACCCTTGTTCATAAGGTTAATTTTCCAACGTTTCATGTCGTCTCGCCATTTGTTTCACGGATGTTGTCAAATATGCAACGATGTTTGTAGATCGCACGGCTGTTTTGCACTACGGCTGTCACCCCGAAACAGGTTGACGGACACAGCTGTGGTTGGTGGTAGTAATTGAAGAGGAATAGGAATGGCGCCTGCTCTTCGGTGAAGGGCATATTGTATATAAATACTAACTGGTGCCCGCGACTACGTCTGCGCAGAATTAGTATTTCAAGTAGCTTATTATCTTCCCCAAGGGCATATCTATCTTTATACCAAAATGTCATAAAATATGTACATCAAACGCAATTGCTTTAATAGTATTTAAGTAAATTTAAGTACTAAAAATATGAATCAGTAAACAATAATAATAAAATACAGGACTTACGTACATACAAATATAAAATTAAACACCATGGAAAAAACTGTTATTACATTTCATCATCCTTGACGGTCACTGAGCACGTCTAGTGTATCGAGCTGTCAAACTGACTTGGCTTTTGACTAAGCTATCAGACAGTGACACACACTTTAACAGAACTATCATCATAACGATCTTGACGTAGGCGGAGATCTTTATATTTTGCCTATGCTGTGCCCAACCATATTAAGCTTTTTCACCCGCATGGTGATGGATGATGATGATTATGAAAAGTATCTTTTGTGTTAATCTAGCGCTTCATCTACCTCCATACCAAATTTCATCAAAATTGCCCCCCGCCGTTTGAGCGTAAAAAAGTAACAAAGATCCATACGCACAAACTTTCGCATTTATAATATTAGTAGGATAACTAGTAGTTCTGCGAACAGTACCTCCACCTAATAGTAGACCTCGCGAGCACATAGTCTTATCAACAGCAATTTTTTGCAGTATTTCAAAACGTGTTATGTCGGTAACCACTTGACTAATTAAGCTCATACTCGAAATTCCTCTTAAGAGTCAGGTACCTCATGTGTACACCAAATTTTATCAAAATCAGTCTGTAAATAGCGCCGCAGCAAACTTTCCCCGTTTTTAGGAAAATTAATCCCCCCCTCCCACTCATAATCGCCGACGACAAAAATATATTAAATAGTAGAACATACATACCATGGTTCGTTAAGATTGGTTGAAAAATGCGACCTACAACGTTACAAACGAACGGACAGATTAAAGTCAATTAGATCAGCTAAAGCAGAGACGCTTCGCTCGCTCGGTTAATGAACTACCTATATTATTAACTACCTTATTACCTATATTTATATACTACAACCTATATAGACTATAGGCAGACTATATTTAATGGTTCTAAATCCCATAAAAAAGTAAGTAATCTATTTTGTAAATAGCAACATATTCTAATTGTACGTGGAAATATCTACGTTCTGGTTGCAGGGTATGGGTGCCGGCGGAATTACAGGCACATGCGACTTAACAAATTTAATGTCTTAGGGTTGCGGGCGCAGGGCTGTTCGTCACTTGTGACAAAATGCATTTGGTTTTAGGCAGAGGTTACCACTTAACACGAGGTGGTTTTTATTTAATCTCTTGCTTGTACACTCTCCTTAAATAACATAAAAACCCTGACTACAGCTGAGCGTAATGTTTTAACCATTATCTTCCTGCCTCGTTTACTACTTTTCATATGGTCCCTATGCTACGTTTCAACATGACATATATCACGCCAACAACACAAGCACTCACAAGAGTTTAATGGTCACCTTCCTGACGTTGACCATCCTTGGAAACTATTTTATTAACGTCACATATCATATAGTAACCCCTTATTAAGATCGACGTGAGTAGTGATAACTATGCTGCTCATTAGACGAATTGTATTCTTATTAATTATAGTCGTTTTTTACGCTCGCCTAAAATAAATGAAGTACATGGAACATTCCTGAAGTATTAGAAAAAGTAGTAGAGCTGCTTTATACTTTGTATATAGATTATGTATGTTATCTTTAAAGATTATTATTAAAGCAGCCCAAAGCTTTATACTTTGTATAAAGATTATTTATGTTATCTTTAAAAATTATTATTAAAGCAGCCCAAAGCTTTATAATTTGTATAAAGATTATTTATTTGTGGGTTGTGGCTAGACGGTTTAAATGTATATGAATAACTGAAAATAACTTATTACAATAATTCTCTTAAATGTGATAAACATGTTTGTCTGTTTGTTATTGTTCCTTTTAGATGATTTATTGTATTCAATTATAAAGTTTTACTCGTGATAAAGGCTTCGAAATGAGTCGAGGTTGTTGATCAACATTATTACAGATTCAATTAATATCGGGAAGTGAATACAGTCTTTGATGTCAATCACAATTGGCGGGCTTTCTTGTTGTGATGAGGCGAGTAAACAAGCTAAATGAGGTTGAGGCTTGATGTTGTCATAGTAAGTATTTGTAAGTTCTCTTCTTCGGTCTTGTTACCAAGTATTTGATTAATCACAACATTGCGAAATTATAATTATTATGGACTGAAACTATGACATAATAAAGTTATAATATATGTAATAAATTACAAAGACTCAATTAACCTTAATAGTCAATATTAAATAACCCCTGTCCACTCCCAGTGGAAAGGTGCCTATTACACTCGCTGCATTCCTACAATGAACAGCCACATAATATTAGTGTTACTAAGTTAACTAAACAGAAGAAAAAACATTGCTCATTGTTCTCATTTTGCACTTGGGTTTCTAGTATGTCTGTAAACCCTTCTCCAGTTTTTCCACTCAATTCTGTTCTCGGCGGTTCTTGTCCATAATGCCGCCGTTTTATTAATTTCGTCGGCTGATTTTACTTATCCTTACCTGTAGGCCTAGCAAGAAAATGTACATAAGTGTATCCTTGACATAATTATGCAGTACAAACTATGAGTTATCTATACCACAGTTGTACATACTAGATAAATGATAGTTCGTAGTGTATAGATCAACGATACGCTTACTTGAAAAATGCTTAAAAATGGAAACCTATTAGTAAGATGATGATGTCTGTCTGATGGAGCAGTGCCTGAATTGTACATCAAAGCACAGCACAGCTTCTTACCGAATGGCACTACAGTAACGGAAGATGTCTATTGCTAAGAATTGCAAACAATGATAGAGATGCTTGCAATTCAACAACCAAGACTGGTCAATCGCTCTTCCCCATTGCTTCTCCACTATAACACGCGAACTCACACTTCACGTTCCGGCACCTACCGTATTCACCGAACCTTGCCCGAACAGATTTCTGCTTTTTTTACAACTTTTGGTCAATTTTTAAATGTGGAAACATCCAACGACTGAGTGGCAGTATTCCGAAAAGTTGTGAAGCAAGTGCAGCCACTAGTGCGTCAGCTAGTTCTGTATAATTCTAAAACTTTGGACGAAATTTACAAATTAAAGCCAGAATGACCAACTCAAATATATAACTTTTTAACGCAAAAAAAATATAATTTTGAATGCGTTTTGACAAGCGTCTATTACCTAATTACCTAATTAATCTAAAGGGTAGGTATTTGAAAGATTGGTATACAATTTAAACAAATAAATCAAAATTAAAATTGCCATATTTAGCTCGTTGACTTGCGCAGAATCTTATCACCGCGTGTTAGCATTTTTGGCCAATTTACTAGCGCCAACTATTGGTAAACTTATGAACTACGTGGAGGTCCACTAATGGTTCTAATATAAGTAAAAGGTACAAAATCACGTTAGGTTAGCTAATTAAAATTTAAATTGAATGATCCCGTAATAAGTTATGCGTGATTATTAGTAAACTAATATTGGCGTTAATTTAAAAACCTCTTTATTTTTTTAGTGCCGTCATAAATAGTACTCAAAGCACTATATAATAAGAGCACCTGTATTAAATACCCGACCTCATTAGAACGCACTCCTAAAGCCCTTTCAAAGATTACAATCTCAGGAGGACCACTTAAATTGCCAAGTGTATTATAGTCGGCAAATTGAAATCTCAAAGCGGGTCCATAGTCTCCTAATCTCTTAAATAATGGCCCTCAAACAATAAACTGAGATTTGGGTTGTCATTTTGAGAAACTTACTGGCTTCAGTGTATAATTTTGGACGTTTTACGCTTATTAGGCACCTGGCGTTATTGTATTGCTTAAGCTCTTTTTGTTATTAAAAGCAAATTGAGACACGGTTTGATGGAGAGCCCGGAAAATTGTATTTCAGTGTACATCTTAAGGCGATCACAAAAACATTATTGTATTTTTACGCTTGATGTCGAAAGAGAATTGGTTCTTTTTAAGAATACATAGAAGCTTTTTACGTCAAAATATAATACACATAATTATTTTCCATATATGGAATCGTCCACGTTTATAAACCTAGACAGTCTCGAGTAAACAGTTTCTGTCTATAGTCGAAAAAAGATGAAGTATGCACTCTTGTACAAGAGAATTTTAAACCGTTCTCTTGTAAGTTATTTCGAGCATTATCATCATCATTTCAGCCATAGGACGTCCACTGCTGAACATATGCCTTCTCCATAATTTTCCAAAAGGACCAGTTGGAAGCGGCCTGCGTCCAACGTCGTCCTGCGAGCTTTATCAGGTCGTCTGTCCACCGTGTCGGTGGATGACCTACGCTGCGCTTGCCGGTTCGTAGTCTCCACTCCAGAACCTTCCGGCCCCATTGGCCATCTGTTCTGCGTTCTATGTGCTTGCCCACTGCCACTTTAACTGGCTAATCTTCTGGGCTATGTCAGTGAATTTCGTTCTTCTACGGGTCTCCTCATTTCTGATTCGATCTCGAAGAAAAACTTCGAGAAAAGCCATCTCCATAGCTCGTTGAGCTGTGGCTCGAGCATAATACATTACATTTTTTCGAGTAATAAACAGTAAACTGTTTACTCAAAACTGCCTAATTCAAAGTTTGTTGTCCTTAGAATATAATATCTAAACATAAGTACAAATGCTCTTTTTGTGGTATTCTATTTGATCACGCCATAACATATTTTATTTATTTATTTGTATTGTTTACAGAAACCTATACTGAATAATTACCAAACATGCTGTTGGCAAGTTATTACATTTACTATCATCTCTTTGAGTCCCAGAGACGTGTATAGTATATGTAAGTTTCATTCATAAATCTTTTGTTTTAATTATCACAGTATAGGAATGATTAATAGATATTAGATCTATTGATAGATATTACCTAAATACGAGTAAAGTAAGAAGGTAAGGTTTGCATGAACAGGTGACGTGGCGGTGGATACAAGGTTGGAGCATGCTAAGACCATCAGATGTTAAGCGATGACGTCTACCTACACCAATTGCCTCACATGCCATGTCTACATATGTCTTGACTATTGAGACATTGTGTTGTACCCATCGTCACCCTGAGAAATACTCGTAAACGGCTTAATAATCTACTCGATATCAAAAATCCGCGTCGCCGTGATCTTGCAGCGTAAACTCCCTGGAGGATGGGCATCAGATATGCCCGAAACCTAGCTTGATAACGTCAGATAATTACGTGAGTAAAGTCGGTTTTGATATTAAATAAATATGTGTCACGAGAATTTTCAAACTAAAATGGCCTAATAATTGGTGCTTAAATTCAATAAACGTCAATTCGTACAGCGCGCTAAAATGTTGTTGTACTTGTTTGTTATTTCAATTAATGCAGCGTCTATAAATAAACCTGTTAAATGGTAAGAATAATTAACACAATCCACCTAAAAGAGATCTAATTAAATTCCACACAAGGAATTGCTGAATAATACAGTACTCTAAACATTCCAACGACCCAAAACAAAAGCACGAAAGATAAAACAAAAAACGGTTATCTAATACTATGAATCCTGAAAAGTCACAACCACACGACAAGTCGCGTGGCTCGACGTTCCACGGCCATATTGTAAAACTGTAGGTACTTGCATTGTATTGAAAGGTACGCTGAACACAAATGTTGAAACTAGGTTATTCAGCATAGTGCAAAGACTCTTCTGAGAGTACGAGACGATATTTTGAAGTAAAATGTGACTTTTCTGTGTACCGCATTGGCAATGAACATTTTAAGCTCATGTTTACAAAGTAACAGCGACGTGTGTAGCGGTTCCTACGAATCAGCATCATACTCGTTTTCTAATATGTAATGTAACCAAGTCGTGAACTCAAATATATAGAGACTAATAATATCTTAAGATGTGTTTATATCTATATATTTTGAACATATCATCGCAGACAGTAATATATATAATATATTGTATTCTGGACTGAAAACTATGATTATAGTTTTAATATATTAAATAAATAACAAAGTATACATTAAACATTTAAAGTCAATCCTACTTTCTACTAATATAATAAACGCGAAAGTTTGTGAGTATGGATGTATGGATGTATGGATGTATGGATGTATGGATGTATGGATGTATGGATGTATGGATGTATGGATGTATGGATGTATGGATGTATGGATGTATGGATGTATGGATGTATGGATGTATGGATGTATGGATGTATGGATGTATGGATGTATGGATGTATGGATGTATGGATGTATGGATGTATGGATGTATGGATGTATGGATGTATGGATGTATGGATGTATGGATGTATGGATGTATGGATGTATGGATGTATGGATGTATGGATGTATGGATGTATGGATGTATGGATGTATGGATGTATGGATGTATGGATGTATGGATGTATGGATGTATGGATGTATGGATGTATGGATGTATGGATGTATGGATGTATGGATGTATGGATGTATGGATGTATGGATGTATGGATGTATGGATGTATGGATGTATGGATGTATGGATGTATGGATGTATGGATGTATGGATGTATGGATGTATGGATGTATGGATGTATGGATGTATGGATGTATGGATGTATGGATGTATGGATGTATGGATGTATGGATGTATGGATGTATGGATGTATGGATGTATGGATGTATGGATGTATGGATGTATGGATGTATGGATGTATGGATGTATGGATGTATGGATGTATGGATGTATGGATGTATGGATGTATGGATGTATGGATGTATGGATGTATGGATGTATGGATGTATGGATGTATGGATGTATGGATGTATGGATGTATGGATGTATGGATGTATGGATGTATGGATGTATGGATGTATGGATGTATGGATGTATGGATGTATGGATGTATGGATGTATGGATGTATGGATGTATGGATGTATGGATGTATGGATGTATGGATGTATGGATGTATGGATGTATGGATGTATGGATGTATGGATGTATGGATGTATGGATGTATGGATGTATGGATGTATGGATGTATGGATGTATGGATGTATGGATGTATGGATGTATGGATGTATGGATGTATGGATGTATGGATGTATGGATGTATGGATGTATGGATGTATGGATGTATGGATGTATGGATGTATGGATGTATGGATGTATGGATGTATGGATGTATGGATGTATGGATGTATGGATGTATGGATGTATGGATGTATGGATGTATGGATGTATGGATGTATGGATGTATGGATGTATGGATGTATGGATGTATGGATGTATGGATGTATGGATGTATGGATGTATGGATGTATGGATGTATGGATGTATGGATGTATGGATGTATGGATGTATGGATGTATGGATGTATGGATGTATGGATGTATGGATGTATGGATGTATGGATGTATGGATGTATGGATGTATGGATGTATGGATGTATGGATGTATGGATGTATGGATGTATGGATGTATGGATGTATGGATGTATGGATGTATGGATGTATGGATGTATGGATGTATGGATGTATGGATGTATGGATGTATGGATGTATGGATGTATGGATGTATGGATGTATGGATGTATGGATGTATGGATGTATGGATGTATGGATGTATGGATGTATGGATGTATGGATGTATGGATGTATGGATGTATGGATGTATGGATGTATGGATGTATGGATGTATGGATGTATGGATGTATGGATGTATGGATGTATGGATGTATGGATGTATGGATGTATGGATGTATGGATGTATGGATGTATGGATGTATGGATGTATGGATGTATGGATGTATGGATGTATGGATGTATGGATGTATGGATGTATGGATGTATGGATGTATGGATGTATGGATGTATGGATGTATGGATGTATGGATGTATGGATGTATGGATGTATGGATGTATGGATGTATGGATGTATGGATGTATGGATGTATGGATGTATGGATGTATGGATGTATGGATGTATGGATGTATGGATGTATGGATGTATGGATGTATGGATGTATGGATGTATGGATGTATGGATGTATGGATGTATGGATGTATGGATGTATGGATGTATGGATGTATGGATGTATGGATGTATGGATGTATGGATGTATGGATGTATGGATGTATGGATGTATGGATGTATGGATGTATGGATGTATGGATGTATGGATGTATGGATGTATGGATGTATGGATGTATGGATGTATGGATGTATGGATGTATGGATGTATGGATGTATGGATGTATGGATGTATGGATGTATGGATGTATGGATGTATGGATGTATGGATGTATGGATGTATGGATGTATGGATGTATGGATGTATGGATGTATGGATGTATGGATGTATGGATGTATGGATGTATGGATGTATGGATGTATGGATGTATGGATGTATGGATGTATGGATGTATGGATGTATGGATGTATGGATGTATGGATGTATGGATGTATGGATGTATGGATGTATGGATGTATGGATGTATGGATGTATGGATGTATGGATGTATGGATGTATGGATGTATGGATGTATGGATGTATGGATGTATGGATGTATGGATGTATGGATGTATGGATGTATGGATGTATGGATGTATGGATGTATGGATGTATGGATGTATGGATGTATGGATGTATGGATGTATGGATGTATGGATGTATGGATGTATGGATGTATGGATGTATGGATGTATGGATGTATGGATGTATGGACGTATGGACGTGTGGATGTATGGATGTATGGATGTATGGATGTATGGACGTATGGATGTGTGGATCTTTGTTACTCATTAACGTGCGGATCTTTTGATGAAATTGGGTATGGAGGTAGATGAGGCACTTGTTTAACACATAGGATACTTTTCATCACCATCATCATCACCCATCACCAAGCGGGTGGAAAAGCGTAATATGCTTGGGCACAGCATAGACAAAATAATAAGATTTCCGCTTACGTCATTATCGTAATGATGACAGTTCTGTCAAAGTTTGTGTCAGTTTCTGATTTCAGTCAATTTGACAGCTCAATACACTAGACGTGTTCGGCGACCGTCAAGGGTGATGAAATTTTACACAAATACCGCCAAGCGTGATGAAATGAAATGACTTCTTTTTTCATGGCGATTAATGTTATTTTAATATTATTGTTTGCCGATTGATATATTAAGTATTTAAATGTACTCAAATATTACTATTACAGCAATTGCGTTTGACCATCTACACATTTTGGTATAAGGATAGATATGCCCTTAGAGAAATAATAAGCTACTCGAAGTACTAATCTTGCGCAGATGTAGTCGCAGGAACCAGCTAGTATATTATAAAATAGGTACTATTTGCGCCTCGCAGTTTCACCCACATGGTGATGGATAATAATCCATCACCTTTTGGTATTGCCATATTGCATCAAATTTGGTCCAGCCGTTCAAGCGTGAAGATGCAAGAAACATACACAGTCACTAACTTTTGCCTTTTTAATAATAATGTGATATGGTGTGGTGGGTTTATTATGGGTATATAAAATGGTGAATTTTAATATATTATATAAATCCACTTTAAGATATTCAATCGAATATGAACGTATGTGATCGGCTTGTACTTGGTGATGATATATAGAAGAACAAATTTGTATTTGATTTTCACATATTCACTTATCACTAAATTAACACTAAAGTATTTCATAAAGTAACTGCTTTAGAGTTAATTCATTGATAATATGTAGAAATAATTAGTTTCTATAGTCATAAAACAGGATTAAGAGTGAGGCCCCATTGGTGCGTTGCATTGCGTTGCGTTGCGAAATATATATGTAAAACGTCGCAGACGGCGTCAACACTGCGACGTTTTACATACATATATATGTCGCGACGCACCACTGGGGTCTCACTCTAACGTGAGACTTATGTGTGGTCGGCGTGGTCGATACCAAGAAGAAGACGATTACTTCGGCTTGGTCCGGGGGCTTTCTTCAGGATTTTGAATGCAGTGCGTTCTATGCTGCATCCCGCTTCAAGAACAATAAATAGAAGTACCAAAATTTACCCCCGAAATTTTGCCATGTATGACTGACCTGCACTCCGCGGTTTCACCCACGATATGATGCTAGTTATATCAAATAGTATCATAAAAGTGATTTTTACAAGAAGATTTAAATACAATTTATCTATTACCTATACGTATTTAGTTAATTTATTTAATTATGGAGATAAAATGCATATCCTAATCCTTGTTGATTATTATTTTTAGGTTTATAAAACCTTAACACAAAATATTATTCACTTTTAAAAGTGAGATTCTGTCAACTTTTCAGATACCTCGATAAGGATATAAAGCAGCACTTTTGGGATAAAATCCTTGTCAATTATTATGTCTCGTCGAAGCAATGACTTGTTGATATATATTTTTTCGAAGTAAGCTACTCGTACTTGTCACAGTATTAAAACTTATCGAAATTCAGTGCCACACCCCACAAAATTTACTTAATTTTTAACTAATTAAACTTAATGTTTTCCATCTTATGCTTATATATCATTATGAGCAAGTAATTAAGTCGTGCTTTAGAATAGTATGCTTAACAATAAGTATACTAGAAGTATTTATGATTTAAAAATGATGTGCAAAAAAAGATATGCCAAATGAATGTTGTGCGTAACTACGAGTATTATTAGGATAAGTGAATATATGCCAAGTTAAATTATAACATAAAATTGTATGCAAAAACAGAGAACCGTGCTTCTTGCCTATTCGTAACAGTTACAATTTGGTGGACAATAATTAAAACAAAAGTTACAATATAGGTTAAAAAACAAACACCAACTTCAAAACTTGAGTCTTGACGTTGGTGTTTGTTTCACCTATATACATACTGACTACTAACTTAGTAGTAAACTTTTAAACAGTAGTAGAAAAAACTCTTTAGGTCCGTAATTTCTTTGGTTCTCATCATAACTTTAGCAGAATAGAACCACGAACCAAAACGTCATTATGTGTCACAGAGTTCGTCCTATTTAAACTTTTAGATCCTCTATATATCTATGATCTGAGATACAATTTATATCATACCCCTGAAGTGTGACTGGCCAACCAAAAAATGAGAATCGCGTAACAAACATTAAAAAAACATACAACGCCAAAACAAGCACCTACTCATTATTTGGAAGTCGGTTAAAACATGAAGGCAAATAACAGTGGGTCATCTGGAATTAAAAAATTAAATCTTGCAACACGCTAACTCTCGAAACATTCCACTTAGACTTGTCACAATGTTTTTGTTGCAATCACAAAGATTACTCAAAGGAAAACCAAAACTACTCACTTATCGACCATCTTGCAACCGCAACCTGTAACAATGTTTTGTTGCAATCACAAAGATTACTCAAAGGAAAATCAAAACTAATCACTTATCAACCATCTTGCAACCGCAACCTGTAACAATGTTTTGTTGCAATCACAAAGCTTACTCAAAGGAAAATCAAAACTAATCACTTATCGAATATCTCGCAACCGCAACCTGTCACAATGTTTCGTTGCAATCACAAAGCTTACTCAAAGGAAAATCAAAACTACTTCATTATCGACCAATTTGCAACCGCAACCTGTAACAATATTTTGTTGCAATCACAAAGCTTACTCAAAGGAAAATCAAAACTACTCACTTATCGACCATCTTGCAACCGCAACCTGTAACAATGTTTTGTTGCAATCACAAAGCTTACTCAAAGGAAAATCAAAACTAATCACTTATCAAACATCTTGCAACCGCAACCTGTCACAATGTTTTCTTGCAATCACAAAGTTTACTCAAAGGAAAATCAAAACTTCTCACTTATCGAACATCTTGCAACCGCAACCTGTAGCAATGTTTTGTTGCAATCACAAAGATTACTCAAAGGAAAATCAAAACTACTCACTTATCGAACATCTTGCAACCGCAACCTGTAACAATGTTTTGTTGCAATCACAAAGTTTACTCAAAGTAAAATCAAAACTACTTACTTATCGAACATCTTGCAACCGCAACCAGTAACAATGTTTTGTTGCAATCACAAAGATTACTCAAAGGAAAATCAAAACTACTTACTTATCGAACATCTTGCAACCGCAACCAGTAACAATGTTTTGTTGCAATCACAAAGATTACTCAAAGGAAAATCAAAACTACTCACTTATCGAACATCTTGCAACCGCAACCAGTAACAATGTTTTGTTGCAATCACAAAGATTACTCAAAGGAAAATCAAAACTACTCACTTATCGAACATCTTGCAACCGCAACCTGTCACAATGTTTTGTTGCAATCACAAAGAATACCCAAAGGAAAATCAAAACTATTCACTTATCGTTCATCTTTAGAATTCAACCATCAGACCGTTTCCAAGTTGAAGTTGTAGATTCTAATTCACCTGATGGTTAAACTATTTGACGTTAGACAAGGAACTAAGGGCTAAGTTGGAAGGGGTGGAATTCGTACCGTCTCGAGCCGTTGGGATTACATTTTCGTATTTAGCTTACAAATAACATTAGTTTAAGGGTTATTTTGGAGAGAGAAGAGTTATCGAAATTAATGAGTTTAGGATTCGGACTGTTTAGAGATTATTTACAATTGTGTTAGAAATAAAATTATATGACTTTTATAACCTTTTAGTTATGTAAATGTCGGCGAAACACGTTGTGGTAAAGATCAGTTAAATAATTATGTCGACTTGATGAAAATTCAAACGAGCTTCGATTGAACATACATTGATGCTTTGTCAGCCGTGCGATTCTCTAATGATTCATCGATGTGCTCGTCGACGAGCTCACCGATGTCAAATATTTTATGAGATATCGCTCTTGTACATAAGGTGGTTTTTCCAACGTTTCTTGTTATCTCGTCATTTGTTTCACGGATGTTGTAAAAGAATTTAACGATATTTGCTCTTAGAGAATCGCAAGGCAATATAAAGACGGCGCGCGTCAGTCATGTGCGTTGTCAGCGTCTGACGCATGCCTAGCGTGTTTCGATATTAGTGTATGCTTAATGTTTTATATAAATGTTAATATTCTCTAAGAGCAAACATCGCTGCATCTTTGACGACATCCGTGAAACAAATGACGAGATGACAAGAAACGTTGGAAAAACAACCTTATGTACAAGGGCGATATCTCATAAAGTATTCAACATCGGTGAGCTCAATCATTAGAGAATCGCACGGCTGAAGCGTGACGCATCGACGTTTACCCCACGAATACTGTTTCGCAAATTGTTTGTGCAACAGCCTCTGTTCCGTGTAGTCGCAAGTAACGCTAAGAAAATATAACATTTTAAGCTACAATATTGAGATTTTTTTATGACGACGAATATAATTGGTAACTTATTTACATGGGAATTTATGAAGTATATTAACATTGTGATGATGATTAAGTTAATGATTAAGTTTTGGTGAAGACAGTATCAACGATGAATTCAACGCGATTTAAATTCGTCGTACCTACCTTGTAATTTACAGTTGATAAATAATAATACTACGATAACTGATGTTCCATCTCTCAGCAAGTTATTAATATAGAGAAGATAACAGTTTCAGTCCAATGAACCATAAACTTACGCAATATAAAACAACCTTTATAATTAATATCATAAATTTCAACCAACTTCCACTGCACTGAAGTCTAAAGTTCACATCACAAGTCGAGCGTGAACACCAGATAAACAATTAGTAATTCTACCAGATTTATTTACAAAATGTAAGAGGAACATTTTCGTTTCAATCATCATTAGCACTCGGTACCAGGGTAGCAGAGAAAACAAGCGGTTGAGTTGAAACTTGTTTCTTATGAGAAATTTTCATATACTTCACTCATATATTATACGTTGAATAAGACTTGTAAATACATAAATTAAAACACGCTTCAGGGTAACAACCGACATAATATTATTGAAATTATTTTAAATTGACGGCAAGCTCATTTTTTTGAGCTGTGATCTAAATCTAAGGCTACATTGAAAATTAAAGATCTTCTGTATCAAATTCAACCGTTCCCGCAAAACAAACTCTACTGATCTTCTTTCAGATCTGAGTCAAACGATTTGGCTTACATTTTGTTGGTCAGAACAGTAATGTTTTACTCTTATTACATCTCGGTATCTTGGTAAGTGCGCCAAGCGGAATGGTTTATAAAAATATATAACTGGGAGCAATTTGAAGGAGATAGGTTTTTGCAATAGCAACCTGGCTTTTACTTAATCATACAGGAATATGTGTCAATCCAGTAAGGTTCAGTGTACTTATGAGGTTGATATGATCATACCTGATCAAACCCTCCTCTTCTTCTTAACCTTTTTAATAAAACACAAGTTAAAGTCTAGTCTAGAGTTTTGATTTTTAACTTGTGTCATTTTTTAATATAAAAAATTGTACAGCCAGTTGTGTTAGTCTAGACTCTTGACTAAAACGACTGACTCTACAATTATATTACCTAGCGTGTGCTGTAGTAAAACAGCAGATGGCTTGTTCTGGCCAAATGCGGTTGCCAAAGTGTGTAAAAGTTAAGGTATATTTGGGTAGTAGTATTAATAATAGAAACTTGAAGCGCTGAACTGGAAGCGGTTGCAGCGGAGCTTGACTTAGCGACTTTACCCGATCAACAGGTAAAGCAACACTTGCCGCGGTCTGGACTTGGATGGGTGACCGCTAGTGGCACTGTTCAACTGAGCGCTTCCGTGCATCAGAGCGCCATTTTAAGCCGTCGGTCACGGTTGTTTGTCTAAGAACATCAGTCGTTAGGCTATGTCGAAGGTCTTCGGGCGGCCTCAAAACTTCGACATGGGTTGGCCACTAGCCTATCCACCAATCCTCACTGGGCCTGCGCGGTGGATTATGGCTCAACTCCTCTCTCTGAGAGGAAGGCTCACGTCCCAGCAGTGGGAACATAATGGGTATAATGATGATTAATAATGGCATACTTTCCGTTTCTACATCCGCACTTCTATAGCATAGAGTACGAATGTACAACCTAAAATGCATAAAATAAACAACGTAAAATGTTACGTCTATGCCTATATATGTAAAATTTTACGTTTGCTTAGCTTTCACACAAGTAAGAGTAAAATAATTGTTAAAAATTTAAAGTCCCTAATGAGAATAAAGTCCAAATTCAATGTGATTTTTAATGAGAACTTTTCTGACGATATATTTACTGAAAGGTTTTCTCGGGAGGATTTATCAATATTTCACTCGAAAGTGTTAGCTTTGGTACTGTCTATTTAAATGAATTACTGTGAAGCTGAGACGTACAAATTGCGGTTGGCACATTTCGTGGAATAATTTCTAAGATTTGTTAATGTAGGGCTGGTGTCGTTACTTTGGCACTTCCAAAGTACGAGCTTGTGTAAATTAATTTTGAGGTTGAAGAACACAAGATATATTACTTTTGCAGTATGTGTTTATTTTACGAAAGGATAAAGTATATACCTACCTATACTTTTAAACGGGATCGGACTCACGTCATATTTACCGAAAATTGTCTTCGTTCTCAAAGTATATACTTGCGATAGTTTATTAAAATAAGTAATTAGTTTCATTCAAGTTTGTCTACTCAGTCATATACTCAATTTTGTTTACTTATCATCTAAAATCATAACTTAGACTACAGGTTTTAGATAATAATTGCTACTGAGAGAGCACACACGTTTGATTGAGTTTTTTTCGTTTTTTTGTATTTATTTTTTATTTGGTCGTTCTATCAAGTCTGTGAAGTTTGTGGTTTATAAGCGCGCGGTCAAATTGTGGTTAAGTTTAATTCGTTTAGAAACACCAGTAGGTACTTCCATGTTTCATCTAAATAATAACTATAAATCTTTGTACGTATTAGTAACTTTGTTGTATATGTGAGTTTAAGCGTTATACATCTCGATGCGATCACAATACAACGCCCAATTGCCGGCACTTACGAACTCCTTTATCTTTCCTACCGACATTTTTTTTATATATACAATGCAAATCCGAGCACAATCACTAAATCAACGCGTAAAAGTTCAGTTTATCTCGTCGCCACTGCTATGTATTTAAACACTATAACTGCATCCTGCATCACACACACACTTTTTAACTAGTAATTAATTAGCTTCATCATCAAGTACAATCCATCCACACTTTACTACTCTATTCTCAGAATGTTTAATAATAGATGGAGATTTATTAAGAAGAATACCTACCTTTTCTACCGACTTCCAAAAAAAGGAGGACGTACTCAATTTGACTATATTTTTTTATGTTTGTTACCTCATAACTTTCGACTGGGTGAACCGATTCTCAAAATTATGCTTCCCGTGTGGTCCCATTTAAATTTCATCAAATTCGGTCTAGTAGTTTTTGAGTAACACTCCAATAACTGATTTTTACCAAAGTAATAGAATGGAAGTCGGTAAAAAAATTTTCAAATTGCACTTGTTATTGATCTTATCTTATGTTGTTTTCATTGTTAAACTTTAAATGAAATTCATGGAAGAGACTGCCTTTTGTAACTCAGTTTTTATAAAAACAAAAGGCAGAGATACGAGAACCTCTGTATACTATGTAAGTTTTTCAATAAAGATAATTATTATTATTCTTTTTATTTCAAATATATCACGGATTGAATCCGGTCCTTTACAGAGGCATAAGTGGGGATGTAGCCAACACTTAGAGGCCTGTTTGGTATAGCAAATACAATGTAGTATAAAAAACAGAAACATTTTTGATGGATGATGACATGAACTAATTAGTGATAAGGGAGATAGTAGGCTATTGAAGAGACTACGGCACCTGCCAATTTTAGTCTCATTTTAAAATAGGCAGGTGGTGACTTGCCTTACGGGAACGGACCCCCCATAAAGGCCAACATTAATGGTGACAAAAGGGGCAACGTTGGTGTGGATGACTAAAGGGTGTCGAGAGGTGTGCTGCGGTTTCACTAAAGCGCTACTACCGGCGTTATGCCCTTTACGTTTTTGATACTTGCTCTTGCGTCTCCACCCCCAGACGGTCAATTAAGGCAAGCCGGGGGTCAGGGGTCTTATGTAGCCCTAGGGAGACTCAGAGTCCACGGTGTCGCCACTCACCGACGGCTCGCCACAAAGCCGCCCCTGCGGTATTATTATTATTATTATTATTTATTCAATTTATTTCACGGATTACGTCCGGTCCTTTGCAAAGGCATAAGTAGGGCTGTGGCCAACACTTAGAGGCCTGTTTGGTATAAAATATACAATATAGTATAAAAACAGACATTTTGGATGAAGGGTAACATGGTGCTTATATCTATTACTTTTATTATTATTACTATTATATTTAGGTCTCGGAGCTCAATTAAACACGAAACTTTGGCAGTGACTAACTATATATTTATTTGCATCGCTACCCTACGCAACCTACATTGTTAACATCTCACGAATAAGCCACTCGGTTAGGCATGCTAGTTACCTTAAAGTAATTATTTGATAATATGCAAACCAGCTCTGAAGGATGTATGAAAATTCTTCATTTTTTATTACTAAAGTAGGGCGCATCGCAATATCCACGTAATGTAGTTGTCAGCGACAGCGCAACGGCGGCAGCGATCCGAGAGATTGCGTTCCGTTGTCGCATCGATAATGCAATAACTGCGCTGAAAAGGGAGCTATTTGCCTTATCTATAGCTTTAAAGCCTAGTGCACACGAGTAGAATAAGCGGTACATATTATATGGCATACTGGTTGACCCGTCCACGGCTTTAAAAGTAGCCTTTACTAATCAATCTTTTTTTTATTTATGAACCGATTGACATGAAATAAACACTAAATGTTAAGTGAAGCTAAGCAAACTATATAAGTAAACCACATCTAAATCGGATAAGCTGTTTCTGAGATTAGCGTGCACAAACGCACATACAAACAGATTAAAATTCAAACAATCAATTGTTTTTCATCATATTTTAGTATATAAAAGTCCCAATATATTTTATTCTTATATATCTTCAATGTTCACAACGATCCATTACATTTATACAGGGTGGACCAAAACTCCGTTTATAACGTTGACTACCGCTGAACGACGCCATGGTACTAAATTCCCATTGGCCGCTCTTGCAATGCGTAACCCCTCCACCCCCCTCCGCCGCCGCTGCTAGACGCGGCAACCGATTCAAATGTTAACGGACTTTTGGTCCATCCTGTATGATATGTATGGATTAAAAACTACAGTAATATTACATTGTAATATTACCAACTTAGACGCAATAACAAGATCCGTGTTTTCTGAAATACAAAAGAACAGTAGGGTAAGTAGGGTAGTAGTAGGGCAACACCGAGGGTAAGTACATCAAATCAATACTTTATTTGCAAGAATACAGTACAATGTCATACGAATGTCAAAACTTTGCAGCATTTGCAGCAGTCTGCAAGCAAGCGTGGAAATATTAAACATTCTTAAAATTAGCATAGCGGCACTCCGTTACACTGTAAAACCATTTGCTTAGAAGCCGGTCACTTGTTTCATATAAGTACTTTGTTTTTGTAAGTCAAAACATGTGTCAATGATATCGACAACACAAAATTGTTCCGTAATTAAACCGTGACTATTAAATACTAGCTGCTCTCCGCGGTTTCACCCACGCGATGATGGATGATGATGATGAATATTATATAACCTATGTTACTCAGGGTGAATGTAGCTTTCCAATGGTGAAAGAGTTTTTAAAATCGGTCAAGTACTTTTTGAGCCAATTCGTTACAAGCATACATAGAAATCTTTCCTCTTTATAATATTATATATAGTATAGATTATTTAATCATTTAACAGCTAAATAATTACAATTACTAGACTGGTACATTACTGAGAAATAGTAAAGTTGTAATTTTGTTCACTCTATCGTTTACTTTAGTCTTGTACACCAGACTTAATAAAATTGGAATATTAAAATAATGCTCCGTGAACCATCACTAATGTCTTAGTAAAACTTTTAGTACATAACTATGTTTTTCTTTTCTGCTTTAATTTAGGGGCTTTTAGTCGTCCAACGACTATGTCAGTCCCATATGTGCTGCTCTTAGATCTACACTTAACAGCTTTATTCTTCTTTAGTGATCCTATACACGGATCGATATAGAAACCTAGCTGCGTCGGATGTTTGCGCAGCTAGGATACTTTGGAATATACCCACGTCACATCGGTTAAGTCCGAAGTGGGTAGATAGATCCTCCCTCATACATGCCCTTCAGGCACATTCTGTCAAAAAGTGGTATATATCATCTTTGATTCCACATAGGTTACAATCGGGGACATAACTATGTTGTAAGGGCACATAATTTGAACGTAAGGAAAGGAGCTCGAAATTACTAAATAGAGTATATTTTACGAGGAACAGTCCGAAGCTATATTTCGAAACAAATTCTGTTAGTATAGATTACTTAACGCTTCATTATTTTTATCTTATCGGTGTACTATAACTAATACAATTACTAGGAGGATGATACTATAAAATGTTGGGATGTTGAGTTGGACTTGGTTGTAGTGCGCAGTACTTGTCCGCACTGCAGAGAAGTACTGCTCTAAAACATAAAGTTCTGGGATAGCATGGTCAATGTTAGAATTTGTGCAAAAAATCTCCACTGTTTTGGTAACAAAATTTTTAGAAAGTTAGTGGTGGAGTCAGAAGCGACTAAAGAAATTTCGTTTCTCTTCTGAAATGAGAACCAGAATACTATTTCACAGTTTCTTAAAAGGTTAAGGATTTTTTGTTTTAAACCAATATTAGCCAATTTGAGCAGATATTATACGCAAGAACGAATTGCCAGTATAGCTGCAACTACCAGTTTTTGCATACCAACGATTCATATTATTGAATTACTCGTAGAATGCAGTGGATGTCTACCGATTGGCGTTACCATTTCTATTGGTAACGAATCGAACAGCACAATGTGCATTGTTACTTCAATACTGGCGACGTTTGCAGCAGTTTGAATAAGCGTCAATGTATTGTGTTTACAGAGATGGGAACGCCCGAGTCCTGCTATTGTCTCTGAAACGTCAACACTTTCCCGCTTGTAAAATGAATGCAGAGCCGAGCGCTTATTGTCGTTTAGATTGTCCTCGGTTTACGGTATGCAAATGTAACAAAAAAGAACGCTGTGAAACGGGTTTATAATTCCGTTCTTCAGTAATTTTCTAGTGAGAGGAAAATTCTACGTGAGATATAAGCGTTTTGAGAGAAAATCGGTGGCAGAAAGGAAAAATATGAAACATTTTTTGGCTCCTTTCTCCATTGTTACTTTTGGTGTTTAGATTTTTGCGTTTCATTTCAAAGTGCCCTTGATACTGGTTTTTATTTCTGATTAAAAATCGACAAAGAAGAACATGAAAATTTAATAAAACAACGGCTTCTTATATACTTACTAGTACTTTAATTAATTTTCTATAACTTGTTATAATCGTCATCATCATCATGGATCGGAAGACAATTTTCATTGTAGTACATAAGCCTGGAGGGCCATAATGGTGAGCTATTTTCCAACTATATCCATTACCTTGCAACTTTTACAATGTCGTCAGTGCAAAAGTTTAGGGGTAATGCTAGTTTTGAGCCCTAGAGTAGTGGTACTCTTAAAATCAGCATGGCTGTTATCACGGGGGTAACGAATGACATTCGTCGTTACAACAGCATTACCCCTAAAGTAATGTCGTCAGTGCAAAAGTTTAAAGGTAATGCTGAATTTGAGCCCTAGAGTACCCCTACTCTAGGGCTCAAAATCAGCATGAAGAAGATAGATAATATTCACTCTCGTATAGATCGCGGCACGCAAGTTGAACTATGCGTAGAACACACAATAGAAGTGGGGTATGCGGTGCTCGGCGAGGGGCCTTGCGTATATAGCAACGCGGTGACGAACAATCACACTCCGCCCCTCGCTGCCCGCGCAAGCTCCGCGTGTCCCTGAAGTACAATCGCGCGAAAAGGTTTCAGTTCTTCGACTTATATATCTATCAAATGCGTGATTATTAAATTTAATTTCAAGAAAAATAACAAGGCCACAGCCGACTTTAAGGAGACAGGCGAATGGAATTGTTTTTGAAATATATAATTATTTTCTAAGAGGAAACCATTTAAACGGTTATACTTGTTATACTACTATAGCGCCAATACGTTAGAAACAGCTTACGTCAAAAAAGACCACGTCGTCTATAATATGACGGAAGAATTAATAACCTAGTTGGTGATTCTCATTGCAGTAATTCTGAATTGGATTCTTGGACTGACACAGAAGACAAAATCGCAACTCATTGTCCAAGTTCTAGAATGTCACATAAAAATTATATAGGTGTTACGCCCACGAATAATAGTAATTAAGATTAGTATTCATATTAATGTTTTATTTAATAGTACCTAACGATTACTTCCTATAACACTTTGTTCGAGAAATACAATGATTTGAAAGGAAATCCGAGATTATTTTTATGAAATTTGATATTTGGTTTAACCACTGCAGAGTAAGTTTTCGTTTATCACATTTGTCCATAACTGTACCTGCGCAGAAGTCTACCATTTTGGTTTAACTTACGTACCGGGATCTATATTGTTGTTGTTGAACATATTTTAAAATAAATTATTTATAGTCTAATATTCAAATAGAATTCAGATTCAACTAAACAAGAAAATCGTATACACATAAGAGATTCAAGCTCAGGATGGACATGGGTCTGCAAATCTAAAATTCAGAGGAGGAGCTGCATAATAAAATGACTTGGAATAGTAATGTTACCCGCCTTGGTAGTCGATATTTTATCGCTTAGGAATCGTCTGTAAATCCGAAGCTATTTGATAAACGCAAAGATTGTATAGTTGTAAACGGTTTAAGAAGAATGTATTCTAAATTGATTTTAAAAGCATTTTTCGCTGCTCCATTATCGTTTATACTCGTACATCATGCGCAGCATTCCGTTGATATTGTGAAATTCTAGATTTACTTTCCAGATTAATAGTGACGTTGGGGTTTTTTCAAGAAACTTTTGTTAATGAGGATGAAGGTGGAATCCAAAGTATGAAACTGTGCCTAATGCCAATAGGCTCATCCCTTAGCCGTCCATTATGACATTCATCTAAAAACATAACTGGTGTAATGTAATGGTAAGAGGTGTCAGAGGACTCTAAAGAGACCTTGGGGTTGTACAGGCATGATGTTGTGTCAAATTCTTCTTCAGATCTCTACATACAGTTACTGCCAGCCTCTTTCCGCAGGTCACCTTTCCACCTGGCCTCAGGGCATCCTACACTACGTTTGCTCAATCATGGTCTCCACTTAAGAACTATATCTAAAGTCTGCCCATTTTAATACTACAAAAAGTAGCTAAATTTTCGCTGCTACCTACATTACATTCCAAACCTCAATAAATATTTTACCTTTCAACGAATAACGTTCATAACGAAGAGGTAGTGATTTAAACTACAGTAAAAAAGGAGGTTGCGGCTCAAATAACGGTAAAACGTTAAATCCTCGTTATATAATAACTCAATTGCTATTATTACGCGAACGAGTATAATTCACGCGAATAACTTAATCGAAGGCGCCTGAATTTACATAATAACCGCTTTGTAAGTTATTATTCAACGTCTTTCGTAATTTCAGCAGTCATGAAACATTGAGTAAAATATGGGCTTGAACTTTTAAATATTACAAACAAAAAAGGAGTCAGCCCTATATTTTATCAATGAATCAACGCAGGAATTTCACTTATACTTATATATATATTATATTATATAAACTTATGGAACACAATCCACTATGCATGCCAAGTGCGGGTTGGGACAGGTTAGTGATAGTTATAAAGTTTTAAACTACCGGAAGCTTAAGACATTGACTAGCTACTAATATCTTATAACAATAACCGGGACCAAAAGCAGCTCCGAAGAGAGCATGGTATACATATCGCGGAAGGAATTAGTTGAAATACCAGCGACGGTCTCATTTTTAGCGAACATCAGTTTCGAGCTAACGTCATCAGAACATGATAACTATTACGAGGTTTGTTTCTAGAATATACAGTTTGTTACAGAACACTGCACTGCAATGTATTATACTTGTATTTGAACTTAATTTAACTTCAACTAAAATTTTATACTAAGGGAGACTTAGTGGTCAACTTTAAAGTTACAGTCAAATTAATAGTTACGCCAAATCTGGTAATTTTGTGCAACTCATTCTTAATCCACACTAATATTATAAATGTGAAAAATACTCTATTTGCTACCTAATAAAGGCAATTTTGCGATGTAATAATATGTATCATGAAGACGGACATTTTTTTCTGACGAAAATACTTAAATTTAATGAAATTTTGTTAACATAGCGATCGCGTAACTTGAACCCGAGATTCATCACAGAATAAGTATGAGTGGTTGTAGAATCCACGCTGCCAACACAAACAACGTCAAACACTCTGTACTGATATATAGCAAGGATAAACAACTGCGAAGATGGCTTAGGTTGCAAGTGTACGTCTCCAAAAAAAATTAATAGTTTAAAACCCCAAAAAGACATTGGTGGGACCCGAACCCTGGGCCGTGAACGTATGAGGCGTACACCAGCAACCAACCCATGGAAGACCTCAGTACAATGCTCAAAGGCCTCCATCGAGTTTCAAAACGGGCCTTAAGATGGACAAGACGAAAATTATGTCTAATTCCCATGTGTCTACCCCAATATCAGTTGGGAACTCAGTTCTCGAAGTTGTTGACGGATGCATCTACCTGGGACAGACAGTCAAACTAGGCAGGCCTTCGAAAAAGAGGTCAATCGTCGAATCCAACACGGCTGGGCAACGTTCCGAAAACTTCGCGAAGTCTTCTCCACAAAAAATACCTCAGTGCCTCAAGACACGTCTTTGATCAATGTGTGAAACCAGTGATGACATATGGCACTGAAACATGGTCTCTTACTATGGGCCTCAAAAGCAAGCTCTGTCAATCCATTTGGGACAGACAGTCAAACTAGGCAGATTCTAATTCAAGAAAGAGGTCAATCTTCGAATCCAACACTTCGAATCCAACACAGGTGGTCAGCGTTCCGGAAAATTTGCGAAGTCTTCTCGCCTAAAATAGTCTTTGACAAATGTGTATTACCAGTGATGACTTATGGCACTGAAACGTGGTCTCTTACTATGGGCCTCATATATAAGCTCAAAGTCGCACAACGAGCTATGGAGAGGGCTATGCTCGGGGTTTCTCTAACTTGATCGAATCAGAAATGAGGAGATCCGTAAAAGAACGAAAGTCACCGACATAGCCCAGAAGATTAGCCAGTTAAAGTGGCAGTGGGCAGGACACATAGCACGCAGAACAGATGGCCGATGGGGCCGGAAGGTTCTGGAATGGAGACCACGGACCGGCAAGCGCAGCGCAGGTCGTCCACCGACACGGTGGACAGACGACCTTATAAAGGTCGCAGGACGACATTGGATGCAAGCCGCTTCCAACCGGTCCTTTTGGAAAATTATGGGGGAGGCATATATGTTCAGCAGTGGACGTCCTACGGCTGAGATGATGATGATGAATAGGGGGCTAACCTATTGCCATCTACTAGGCTACTGTCCCAAACACTGGACTGCTATTGAGAACTTCTTTCTCAGAAAACTTCAACAACTTTCCGCCCCGGGTATCGAACCCAGGATGAGATTCCAAAGTGGCGCTTCGGCCACTACACCAAGATCAAGCGAGCGAAGCCGCTGGCGGGTCAGCTAGTCTTATATATTATTCGTTTCAAAACCAACTGTACAATTTTAGGAGTGCATTGGACCGAATGGTCGACACTCCTACAAAAACAGTGTATCATTATACCTTTGATAAAATTTACAACTAAATTCCAGGTTCAAAATTCTTTATATTTTTTGGGACGAGTTTAGTCGGCTACCATTGGCTGGTTATGAGGAAATTATATTTTGTCACCAATGGTATTGTGCGAGAATTTCTTTCCAAAATTTGTGGGTTCCAACAAATATATTTTTGTTTACAATAGTCCCTATATGCTTTCATAGGTTCCTAATTTTTCTGCATACAATTTTTTGTCATAATTTAACGTAATTTAACATTCACTTATCCTAACAATAGTTACGCACAATATTAATTTGGCATTACTTTTAAAGGCACAATGCGTGGCGAAGCTATCCCACTATTTTATAATATTATAAATGTGAAGGTTTAGATGGATGGATGGATGGATAGATTAGATAGTATGTTTGTTACTCTTTCACGCAAAAACTAATGAATGGATTTTAATGAAATTTGGTAACTAGATAGATGAGACACTGAAACAACATATAGGATACTTTTTCATCATCGTCATCATTTATCACCACGCGGTTGAAACTGCGTGGCGAAGCTAGTGACAAATATGCGTAAGTCGTTATGCCAAACTATTCCGATTTCATGCTACTCGCATCATGCCATTTTACTCTATGGAGTAGGTACTAAGTTGAGACTTGATATGAATATGGTTTCGCGATATCTGCACTCTCAAGTCAAGTTTACAAGTAATAATTGTGGCACTGCAAGTACCAAGATTCAACCAAGTTTTAACAGGCGGGATAGCCAACTAGACGCGCGAACTGTTTTGATACTTGCTCTTAATTAACAGAGTTTGCACACTCGAACGTCTACAGCAATTTGTTAGAGGTTTAGAACTTTCGAAATGTTATTTGTATATTAAAATATTATACTCAATATCGTAGTATCTACGTATTGATTATGTTACAAATATATATATTGACTAATTCATTTGTGTTTTATTAATATGAGCTAGGTATTTAAAAACTCCAATATGTATCTATCAAAGAACAAAGACTCAGGCAATGAATTGCAACCTTAAGTTGTTCGCATTATGAAATGAAGCAAAATGCTTCGTGCAAAGGTAATGTGTCTATCATAATATGCCGATGTGTACATCTGGTGGTCCGGTGATGTACTGGAAATGGTGGAATTAAATTATGTAGTTCCAATGAACACATAAGAATCTGTGTTTTTTTTTAATGTACTTAATATATGCAGTGATAAGCAACACTTCTAAAATAATGTTTAGAATATCCCCGAGAATAATTTCGTTTCTCTTTTTAGTGAGTGTAACAATTCATTCTTATATGATTATACCTATCTTCAGCAGCTCCTTCGATTCGTATTAGTGTGATATTGGCATAGCGCGGTGCTGGTAAAAGTCAGGAATTATATCCGCCTCAGCGCAGTTTAAAGCAAAATGTAAGCTTTTGGTGTTATACAAATATATCCACAACTAATATATTCATAATATCATACAATTCACTCAGTAGGGCTGGAAAAATGGCCGCTCTATGTCACTTTTGTCAGCTTCAGTGATCAAATTACTAACATTTTTGCTTACTGGAGTTGCCAAAACTGACATATGGCCGCCATTTTTCAAGATTTCAATCAACATTTGTTAGCAACTGAGATACATAATAGCCCTGCCGGATTGCTTGATTATAAACGTAACTCATAACTTAAACAATCACAAAGTCACTCAGACGTTAAACTGCAAAGCTCTATACATACGTGAGACGTGCACAATGGAAAGTGCAGAGATACGTTTTAAAGCCTACGAACCTCGTAATTAGATGGTACTTTCATTTTGTACAGTGTCCTTAAATCCTAAACACAATAACGTTTCTATGGTTCTTCTAGGCAGAATACTGAGCAAACTTTTCTTGCACACCTTGAGGTTGGTTTTAGACTCTAATACCACTATTCTAAACAAACTTCCTTGAAAAAAAAAATAGGCCTTTAAACAGTATGTATAGAAGTACAATTTGAAAAATTTAACACCGACTTCCATTTTATATTCAGTTATTGGGAGTGTAACTCAAAAACTACTGGGTCGATTTTGATGAAATTTAAATGGGACCACACGGAAAGCACCAGCTTTGAACAAAACAAAATAAAAAAAAGGATTTCGAGAATCGGTTCACTCTATCGAAAGTTATGAGTTAACAAACATAAAAAAAATGCTATCGAATTGAGTACCCCTCCTTTTTTGGAAGTCGGTAGAAAACTACTGTATTTCATATTGTTTCTTGTTATTGTTTAGTACATGTTCAAGCATTTTGGCTTAAAATACAATAAATGCATCTAGGAACTTCGTAAGAAAAAAATCACTTCGGGCTTAAACCGATTAAAATACAATTTGCAATAAATTGTTTGTGACGCACATTAAAAACATTTCAGTTTTCTTTAATTTCAATATTTTAATTTACTATTTCTGTAATTAGGATAATGCACTGTTTCAGAACGTGCATTTTTCTTTCTAAAAGATCTGAGATGGAAATATATTTAAAAAAATAGTATTACTAATATTATTCTTACTTCTATGAACATGAAATACAATGAGTGTTTTTAAATCAAACTCTTTCAGTTATTAACTGGCCCGTTGACGCAGTTGGTAGCAAAACTGCCTTTGGAGCCGCTGGTCCTGGGTTCAATCCCGGACAGGTCAAACATTTGTGTCTGTTTTAGGTGTTTATCTGTAAGTATAGGTAAGTACAGGCTCCACCTAGTTTGGGACCTGACAACATTTTGCGGATGTTGTCCTTTATTATCTCAGGCAGTCGAATGTAATGTGAGCAGGGACTTCTGCAAATTGCCAAGTTGCATATTTCATGAGTATCGGATAGAACGAATCGTTGATTTAATTATTCAGACAGCTTGAATGAATACTATGAGATACTTTTTGAACGAGGCATGAATAATCCTCCATAATTGGATGTTAATAAAAGTCAGAAATCATTAACATAGGAAGAGTTGTAGCTTAAATTTGTTCGTTATGTTTGAGCTCGTATTACAAAAACGGCTTTATTTTTATATCATTAACACTGGGATATATTACTATGTAGCACCTACTAAAGCCAAGTGTTTTTTTTTTTAATCAATGTTTGTTTAGGGGCTTTTCCCAACATGGTAAGCCAGCCCCATCGTACCCTAAACTTAATTGACTACAAACTTAAACTTGACTTAAAACTTATTTCTTAAACAAACTTATATAGGGCTTTCGCCGCATCACACGCAGGTGAACCTAAAATACTAATAAATGAACCTAAATCTAACTTGTTTATACAAAAATTATTAAAAAGATGTTCTCTTTCTCTATCATTTTTCAGGCATTCCATAAGAAGGTAGTAAACATCTTCAAGGGTGCCACACAGTTCATAATTTGGTGAAGCAGTTTTTTTTCATTAGAAACGCAAACTTGTTACACGGATAATGACCAGACCGTAGCCTATGCGCAAGAACAAAGCCAAGTATTCAATGTGTTCACTTGCAAGTATGTGCAGGCTATGAGTGAGAGTGCGCGGCGGTAAACTGAAGGTCAAAGATGTGATAAGGTAAACTTTAGAGATGCGAGACTTTTGTTTCTCGTTTTTTTTTATCCTGTGGGGAATTTACTTACGGGATTCAACGGAGTATATCGGACTCATCCTTTACGTACCAACTGCACCCATAGCAGCAAGCAGACCATACCGACTAAACCACCGAAAAATATTATTGAATTTATAATAAATACTAGCGACTGCCCGCGACTTCATTCGCGTAGTAGGCTCAGCCTTCGGCCACGTCATTACATCACATCTTTTCTTGGTTTATATATATATACGTATAATATAGAGCTAGATTGAATGTGATAATATAAAAAGTTCCGAAAAATAGGCCAATTATGATCTTTTGAAATTTAGGATACAGCCACAACAAACAAGAAAATCTCGTGAAGAATCTTGAGTTTTCTCACGGACCTCGCAAATTTTGAACGTGCTTATTCGTACATTAGTGAGACGTGATGTATGTTGGGAGTACATTAGGCACATAAAGGGTAGATTTAACATGTTGAATATGAGAGAAGGGAGTAATGGATAACGTGACGATTTTATTTACAAGGATTTGTTGGTGGCTTTGGTTTGTTAGCAACTTTATTATTGAAACCCTTGGGGAGTAATAATATTATGATGATACTATTTACGGCATATTAGTAAATTCACATGATGGCAAAATGAATTTAGAATACATTTCAACGCTTTAAATTGATATATATATATATATAAATGTTTTTTAAGTCCATACCACTAGAAAACTGGATATTTTTATATGTTTTAATATTAACTAGTTCTTAATTAGTTACTAGTTTTAGTATTTTAAGCTCATTGTAAGTGAACTACGTTCTTTATGAGTAATAAATCGTTAAACCTAAACCTAAACCTATAAACTGTATAGAATACAACTTAAAACAGGTTAAATCACGTAAATTTTATACCAGCTACACCCTGCTACGTCCGCCTGCGCAAACTACTACTTTTAATTGAACCGCTGTATATAATCCGCGTTTTATACAAACGTGGATTATAGATATTAGAGATGAATATTCCCCAATCATGGAAGGCTATCAGGTCTTAGGTAAGCCACAACAAATACAGTATCCCATTAGTTCAAGTGATACACAATGGAATAGAACGACGAAGAGAAACCTGATGCATTTGGAGAGTTTTTATGAAACGTGTTTAACCCCATACATATAAAAAAGATAGAGAGTGTGAAAAGAAGACTGCTTTTGCACTATGCAATATCAAGGAAGATAGTATATATAATGGTCCTTGGCAATATTCAAAAATTTTCCAAAGTGAACAGTTAGATCGATAGACAGAAACTCTATTTGTTCTTTACAGTAAAACATAAAAGATAAAAACATACGAGAATAAAATACAACAATAGTTTGTATAATACACGAGAATATGTTTTATAAATCATTCTTAAACAAATCTCTTTCCCGATATACATCCAACTTTTCTCTCACATACATTAATACCCCGTAAAACGTTCTATAAGCCTTAGGGGGGGTGACAAACATTTTATCGACGGGCTCGACTATTACCAAATTTAGGTGTCAGTTTAAGGAGCCACGGACGCCGAAGGGACGAGCCTAAATAAATAAAAAACCATCCAACCATCACACGTATTAAGGGCGGGAAAATATTGATATCTTTTATGCCGTTTTCCTTCTAAGTTAATGAATAATGAAGTGCTTTTGCTCCAGTTACGAAAGTTCCAAAGTTAAGTACGTATTAGCCTTGTTAGTGACAATGGCAAGCTACAAAACTTTTGTTACTTGCCACTGATCTTTCTGCAATCGGATATTGCTAATTAGTTGTACAAAAGTTTTACAAGTCAAGAACTTTATTACGGCTTTATAACCGAACACGACACATAACTTATTGCTTAGTTATGTACTTATGTAACTAAGAAGGTATGTACGTACTTAATTATTACCTCAGTAAGTATGTATATAATACAGTTTTCTTGTAAGTACCTATTACTTACAATAAAACTGGAGGTACTAATTGTAAACTTTGGTTTTAAATGTAGGTCAATTATATCACACAAATGTAATGATACAAATGCGTAAGTCTTTAAATGAGTGTGTATATAAATGTGTACTACGACTAACGACGACTACTTTACACTAATACGGCCGAACAAAACAAAATTGAAATGAAATTGGGAATGAAGATATTCGCGACCGACGACGTAACGTGGCCTCTGAAGCTCACCGTTGAAAATGAACTGTAGGTCACCCATCAAAGTCGTGACCGCAGTAGTTTTAAAAAAATATTTTTGTAGCAGCAATAGTTATTGACAGAGCGAGCGAAGCGTCTCTGCTGACTGGCCAAATTGACTTTCATCTGTCCGTATGTTTGTAAGGTTGTTCGTTAGTCTTCCTATAGGTACAGGATGCATTTTTCAACCAATCTTGACGAAAATTATTGTAATGCATGTTCTACTATTTGATTTGTTTTATGTCGTCCGGGATTTTGACTAGGGGAGGTACTTTTCCTAAAAAGGGAGGAAGTTTGCTGCGGTGCTATTTACCAACTGATTTTGTTCAAATTTGGTACACACGTTAGGTACCTGACTTTAATCTGTCCGCATCAGGTTTACGCTATAACAAAAGATTTATGAATGGACAGGAGGCTGATTCGGAAGGATTAAAGACGAATTTCGAATATGAGCGTAATTGGTCAAGTGATATCCGAGATAATAGGTTAAGGATATATATATAGGATGCAATGATAGTATTCGGCGATAAATTTTCGCTGATAAGACTAAGTGCTCGCGAGGTCTACTGTTCGCAGAACTACTAGTCTATCTGGGGGCGATAAGTCCTGCACTGAGGTTCTGCAGAGATCTGTGCATTTCCCCTTCCAGCTATTACTTAAGCCATCCTTAATCCTTGATACTAAAGAGGACTTTGGGTCGCAGACATAGCTGCTCTAGTGTCGGGGGTGCTGGTCGTGTCGAGAATAGCTCATGCAGTTCCGTTATGATTCTGACTTTTTCCGTCGCCACGGTCTCTTTTCGCGTCAGCAGTCTCTACACAGAGGAATATCTGTTGCTTCAGTTTTGTTCACCAATTGTTACTACATTCGGTGGTTTTTTTCAAGGAGTTTTCGGGACGCCCGCGTCGATGACGTCGGCGGATACACTATGTTGCATCGGCGCGCCGACGACGCAACATAGTGTATCCCGCCCCCGCACTAACCTTTAACATCAGGAGCGCTATGAGCTGCCGCCAGCAGTGCTAAGCGAGACGTCATCGACGCGGGCGTCCCGAACACTCCTTGATTTTTCAAGGACCACCGAATGTGGTCGAAACTATAGTCGGACCTATCCGATAAATATTACGTGAGTAATCCCGTATTTCTAATTAAAACATTAGTGAAAACCACGTTAGTTTTTATAACAACAATTGTTACTAGGTTGCCGGAATCCTTTTTTTAACACATAATCTTTATTTTTTTAAATTACATACATATAGTATATTAAACAAAACGGATAAGTATATATTTATATATAAAATATTAGAAGTATTCGTAAGAATCTAGATCAATTACTATTATTTATTGAACGGCTCAAATTTACACCAGATATAATTATCTTATCCGAATGTTGGCTAGACCATTCCTTTACAAACCCTAATATAAACAACTACAACTGTTATTTCTCGAAACGTTACATAAATCAGAATGATGGTTTAGTGATATTTTCTAAAGTAGGTATTGAAATTAAAGTTTCTGAACCGTCTTTCCAAGATGCTAACTGCTTATTGCTAGACATCAACAAGACATCTTTCGTACTGATCTGTCTGTACAGATCACCATCTTTTCACAATACTATTAACGTTATGAACTCTCTTGAAAATCTGATGTCAAACTGTAAAGCAGATTGCTGTGCTATAGTAGGAGATATTAATATCGATATCAAAGAAGGGTCTACAGATCAACGTGCGGAGTAGTACCTTAACTTATATACATTAACAGCCCAATACGGGTTCATACCCGGCTACACTCACCCTACAAGGGGACCAAATTGCCTTGACCACTATCTTCTGAAATCCCGTCTAAACAAACAGTAGGGCTGTGGTCTGCTCAGCCGGAGTTACCGACCACGATACAATAGTGTTTACTAAAAGTTTCAGTAAAAACTGAACCTCCTAACAAACAAAACATGAGAATAGATTATAAGGGGCTACTACATGATCTGGGGACTTACGACTGGAGTACATTTTATTGCCATACCGATGTTGATAAGGCTACAAATGACTTCACTAGTATAATGCAAAAACTTATTAGCAAGTATTTAGAAATAACTACTCGTACTAAACGTCCCCATTGCTATAAATGTATTCTGCCGTGGGTAACACCATCTTTACTTAAGTGTACACAACGACGTGTTGCAATGCATGCTTTGGCTAAGAAAACTCCTAATGATGAAGCAAAGATGAATAACTACAAAGTGTACCGTAATATATGTAATAATACTATACAAAATGTCAAAAACGCTTACGAAAGGGATGAACTCATTAAACATAGAGGTGATAGTAGAAAAACATGGCAAGCTCTTAAAAGGCTATGCAACATTAATAAAACCAAAACACATTGTATGGATCTTTTGAAAAGACGTTCAAGTCAGAACGATTGTCTAAATGCAGTAAATATTTATTTTTCTTCTGTGGGATCAAACCTGGCTAACAGCATCCTGAATAAAATAAATAGCACTGAAAATAAACTTGTATCTGAACTTAAATCGCTTTCCAGTATACATAGTTTGCCAAAATTGTTTTTCTTTACACCTACAGATGAAAGAGAAATACTTAAGATAATCGGACGTCTTAAGCCTAGGTCGGCTCCTGGGCATGACAGGATAAGCAATGAAATACTAATTGAAGCAAAACACTTGTTGGCTGCTCCTATTGCATTTTTGTGTAATATGAGTTTGGTTAAAGGAACTGTACCGAAAAGTTTTAAAATCTCGAATGTCACACCGATATTTAAAGACGGGGACCCTTCTGTAGCTTCAAATTATCGTCCCATTTCTCTGCTTAGTAGTTTGTCAAAAATCCTCGAAAAAATTGTCAATGCGCGTCTACTCAAATACCTAGAAGCATCAAAAATTTTATCAGACCAACAATTTGGGTTCAGATCCAACAAGTCCACAGAAGACGCAGTTATCAAGCTTACTGATCTTGTAGCTGGAAAGCTTGATGATGGCCTAAGATATGCTGGAGTCTTTCTCGACCTTGCCAAGGCCTTTGACACGGTCTCAAGGCCTATATTACTTAAAAAGCTGGAGCTTATGGGAGTGCGAGGAATCACTTTGCAGTGGTTTGCCTCATACCTCACAAATAGAACCCAAAGAGTTTGTGTGGATGGCGTTTGTAGTGAACTGGAGGAAGTAAGATATGGAGTGCCTCAGGGAAGCGTCTTAGGACCTTCATTATTCCTAGTTTACATAAATGACCTTTGTTCGCTTAAAATCCAACAAGGCCAGATCTTTACTTTTGGCGATGATACTGCAATTATCTTCTATGGTAGTAACTGGGACGATGTAAACAAAATCTGTCAACAAGGACTCGAACAGGTAGGATCATGGCTCCAAAGAAACCTCCTGACGTTAAATGTAACAAAGACCAATGTAATACCTTTTAGTATCACGACCAAAACGGCGCGTACATATCCAATAAAACTTAAAATACACGAATGCACTAACAACAACAGTCTACCATGCAATTGCGTAATTTTAAACCAAGTCCCCTCGCTTAAATATCTAGGGGTCGTCATCGATGAGCACTTATCGTGGAAAATTCACATTAATACGCTAATAGGTAGAGTGAGGAAACTTATTTTCATTTTTAAAAGGCTCAGAGCTATAGCTGATGATGAAGTACGTAGGCTAGTATACTCCTCTCTTTGTCAGTCTGTTTTGACATACTGTGTCGGAGCATGGGGTGGAGCTTTTAAAACTTACTTGCTCAAACTCGAACGTGCTCAGCGTGCTGTCCTCAAGGTTGCTTACAGAAAGCCTTTTCGTTACACCACTAGTGACCTCTACAAAGAATGTGGTTTCTTAAGAGTAAGACAGTTGTATATAGTTCATGTAACACTAAGGTTTCATAAAACAGCACCTATCACTCGTATTATTTGTCACAGACACATAAGATGGAAAGTACCACTCAGGCACACCGAGTTCTATCGTCGAACTTACACATGGGTGGCACCTTATCTGTACACAAAAATTAATAAACTTCTTAACATACTACCGCTTACAAAAAGAAGATGTAAAATAAATTTGACACATTGGTTACTAACAATGAGTTATGAGGAAAACGAACAAATCCTACAAATAGACAAATAGCACATAACACATCTACTTTCTTCCCTCCTTCCCATTCAACCATAAACCATAACACACACCGCCCCTCCTACACTCACATACATAAACTTACGGAGTACAATGCATAAGGTACGTATATGATCGGTCACCATAAAATGTATTACTAAACGGAATAGTAAATCTCTTAAATTGAATATTTAATAACTTTAAGTCACTCAATAGCATAAAGCGCATGTGTTAAATATGCAAAACATAAATGTATATTATTCTAAGGAATTACTACGAGTACTATGTGAATCTTCAAAGTGCACTGCTATAGTTCCTTTTTAACACTGACATACTTCTCGGACAATCTATACGTTTCTGTTAGACACCCGCAGTTGTATACAATATAGTATATAGGAACCGTTAACTGTGACGATATAACACTTAAGTATACATGTTTGTAAGATACTGGTCGCCACGACACAGGGAATCCTAGTGTGGAGACCAGGGCCTTGATTGTTTGGCATTAACCCGTCCGCATCAGCGCAAAAAATAACAATAGATTTATGAATGAAACTTAACTCGAATGAGTCTTGCTGAGTCGGACAGATTAAGTACAGTATTACCCATACTTCCTGTCTCTTATACCTATGTATTAGTTAATTATAGTTAGTTTGATATATATTTAGAGTAATATTTCTTGTATAGTTAGTTACTGGTTAAGTGAACTGTATTTAGTTGTGGTTTTTTTGGAAATAAACTTTATTACTTTATTATTATTATATTTAGTATTGAAACATATTAGAGTGACACTATTATAAATGTAAATGAATATAAGTGTAGATAAATAGTTCTAAGTCTTGTTTATTTTTTTACGCAGTACCTCTGAAGGCTAGGTTTCAATAACAACCTCCTTCCTATCTCATTCCTATTCAAATATATATATATTCACACTCAAATAGTGTTGGAAAGATCCTATAGTCACTAGGCGAACGAAGCATTTCCGTTTCAGATCCAATTTATTCCGAGTACAGTTGGAGTGTTTATTCGCTTCAAGGGCGACATTTTGTTAAAAGATTTTTCACTTCTGCCTTTGTGAGTACAACATTTTTACAGTATGTGTACTACTTAAATTAATATATCATTCATTATTTTTACGTTTTTAATATAATGTATTAAATGTAATACATATCTTACTTACTACTAATACTTCCTTATTCATAAAATATCGGATATAAAGTTGGTGAAATAAATAAAATGTTAATAGCGAAGGGCGCCATATGTAGAGAAATCACGGGCGAATGAGACTTAGAGACAAATGTTTTGGGAGGGGAAAGCGCAGTGCAATGTCCCGCAAAAGTTCAATTTGTAGCTGTAAGCACTGCAAATGCCATAATGCAGTTTTGATATTTAGTAAACATGAAAATAGGCATCAACAGCATTATATCATATTACTAAATTTTGAAAATCATTTGATAGATTTATCATACAAATAATCAATAATCAAATTTCCATAGAACTTTATCACCCTGTTTTATCCTCTTATGGGTTGACTTTCGCATTTATAATATTATATATACTTAGGATAAGAAGATAAGCGTTAAGACATACACGGCTTATTAGGAGATATTACCACTTTACCCTTACTGTTGACTATTCTGTAGGTCACTACAAGCTACAAGTTCTTGTACGTGCGGGGTACCACTCTACTATTGTTATTTTTGGAAAAGAAACAGCGGAAAACCTTTTTGACTGATCAAAGAGCCGTTGAGTACAAAGACTTCACCAATTTGTTAAATTTGGCCTCTAAGAATAAAGTACGAAACGAATATAGATAAAACACTTATTTTTTTAGGGATACTCAAAGTGAAACACGGATCTTAACGCTGTTCATCTGTCCGTCCGAATATCATGGATGCTTAGCTCGCCAACGAAATGTTACATGTGAATGGTGTGCGCTTTTGTCTTGAACGTTGATAAAAAACGTAAAATTAAATGAATAATTTAAGTCAAAACCTGATTTAAGGGGCGCCCAATGCTAGAAAAACGTCCATTCAAAATATTTCTGATACAAATAAAGAAAATGCCTATTCATAACGTAGTGTGCATGCTATGACCAAAAAAAAATCAACATTGGTGGCATATAGCTACAGTAAAAAAAATATAGTCAATATGTACGGAGGTCTAATTATAGAGCGTGGCTTAACTATAATAGTGCTTCACCGTTTTTTCTTCAAATATATTTTTATTAGAAACCTTACTGTTATAAACATTTGTATAAGCACAATATGTACTATTCTTCGCGTAGTCAATAGTATTATGCATTAATATTAAGAATTATCTGCATGCATGGTTGCCTGTAAGAGATTGCTATAGCGATAAGACCGCCAATTGTCCAATCTACTGTAGTGTTTTTTTACTGAATTATGTTTTGTTTTCTATAAGATTGGTATTCAATAAAGATTTTTGTATTGTATTGTATAGTAATAGTAAGTAGTATTATGGGTAATTAGTCAATTCAATATGTATCCGCACAACATTACTATTGAACAATTATATAAATTTAAACAGTTTCAATAAGGTTTCGTAACTCAGGCGGAAAATGAACCCTTATATTTTATAAGCGACAGCAAGTTTAGTGAGATTGGTGTTTAGTTTTATTTTTATTAAGAATAACTAGTGAAGTATCACTGTTTGCTTTCCGAATAAATAAAAATAAAATATTAAGTTATAGAATTACTTCGTGGTCCATCTGGATTTTTTCTTCGCGTGAAATTTGAATTTAATATCAAATAATATATTGTTAGCTCATAATGTGTATCCTTTAATTATATTTATTTCAGTAGCAATTATTTTAGCAATAATTGCCTCAATTGTATAGCTAATGCGATGCAATGTAAAGTGGCGTCAGCAGTGTTGCCCTATGTCGCAGGACTTTTTTTTTGACGATTTGTAGTTATATTTTTGTGTGTAAGATATTTTTGTGCGATTACAAACATACATTTGCTGTTGCAATATTTACCGTTACCTCGGTGTTTATAAATATTCTTAAACTAAAAAGTGTTTATTTCATCGATCAGACTCTTTGTCTTTTTGTTAATTGTACGGAACCCTCGAACCGCGAGTCAAACTCGCTGGCGTCCTGTTTTATATACTTGTTTTTTTATATAATTGTTTACTTTTATTCTTTAGGGTGTCGTAGTTAATGCTATGATTGCTATATATATATATATATATATATTATGCTCTTGTGGGCGTAGTGTGTATAGCTTACCCATTTTGTAGCTTAAACATTACAGATTATTATTACTCGCAACTCACCAAATATCACAATTGACCTGAGACTGCATTACCTGAAAAAAAAAAATTATTATCAGTTATAGAACTTTAAATACATAATATAATATACTAGCGACTTCCCGTGAGTTCGTTCGCGTAGTCGGCACGGCCTTCGGCCTCTTTGATCAGAACCTTATTCTAGCAATAATTAACACAACAAAAAATAATAAGCGAGATTGTTCTATTCGTTTTCAATGTACCAGGTGTGTGACCAGGAGAAATAGGGGTTCATTTTTATATATACTAGCGACTGCCCGCGACTTCATTCGTGTACAAGGCTCGGCATTCGGCCTCGCCATATCCTCCCGTCTTTTCTTGGTTTTTCTTTCATAAGAACCTTCTCCTGACAATAGTTAACACAAAAAAAAGGAATTAGCGAAATTGTTCCAACCGTTCTCAAGTTATACCGAGATCAGAAGAAATGGGGGTACATATATATATAGTTTAGCGACTGCCCGCGACTTCGTTTTAGCGTAGTATGCTCGGCCTTTGGCCTCGCCATATCCTTACTTCTTAATTTATAACCTCGCCATAACCGCTTAACTTTTTTAAGGTAAGAACCTTCTACGAAGTATCGGAAAACATTTATAAAAAAGATGAAAGATATCGGTAAAGCCTTACTCAAGTTACGGCTTGACCAGGAGAAGTAGGGGTTCATTTTTATATATGAGGTAGGTTCTAGTACTATATAAAGGGACTGGCAATTTTAATACTGTCATGAGCACAGAATTCGCCCTATTTACATAGGTCATATATCTATGGTCGTGAGATTCTCTAAGAGTAAACTTCGTTGCATCTTTGAAAACAACCATGGAACAAATGAAGAGATGACAAGAAACGTTGGAAAAACTAACTTATGTACAAGGGCGATATCTCGTAAAGTATTTGACATCGGTGAGCTCGTCGACGAACGCAACGACGAAACGAAAAAGACAGCGGTAGAATCATTTGAAAATTTTGACGTTCATAAGAGTGTCTATGATGCCTAAACTGAATAAATAATTTTTGAATTTTGAATTTTGAATTTTGAATCATTAGAGCCAAGACATCCTTCGTCTACCCGATTTACGCTTCCCGGGTATATTTCCCATCATGATGGTCTGCAGGAGAGAATACCGATCATGCCGTAGAACATGTCCGAGGTAGTCGACCTTTCTCTGCCAATTTCTAAATCATCAAACTCCTCCTACAACACAATTGAATACTATTCTCTGGTATGGAATATAGAAAATCATTAAGTTCCCTGAATTTCCTTCTGAAAATAGTTTAACTGTGTAGTGGAAATATTTTCACCATAATTTAAAAAATATGAAAGTTTTAGGTCTACATATACAGTCGCTGTACAGATGGAGTTTTCTCCACCTTCAAAAACGTCGCTAAGTGTGATAAAAATCACGCCACGCAGCCAAATGGTTAGCGCCCATTTTGAGTCCCTCAACTCACTCAAAACTTAAGCTTCAATGTTCGGAGCATATAGTTCACTATACAAATTCAAATTCATTTATATCAGACAACAATCGATCCAATTTTATAGAACTTATTAACGCTCAGCAACCCCAGACATTAAGTATTTAGACTGTTTCCTCAGGACCTCTTTTGTGGTAGTGCCACGCTGCAATCCTACAACCGAATGGGCCGGCACGATCGGAGAAGTACCTCACTCCCACATAACACCGACGTGAAGTAACATAGTTTGTATTTCGTTTCGTCGGTTTGTGGGAGGTTCCAGAGGCCCGATTCCCCCTTTCCCGTTATCCCTCTCCTTCCTTCTCCCCCCTCACCCATTCTATCTCTTCCTTCCTATCATCCTTTCTCAAAGGTCGGTAACGTATCCTCGAGATCCCTGGTATTGCGGATGTCTGTGAGCGACGGTATCACTTACCATCAGGTGAGCCGCTTGCTCGTTTGCCAACCTGAACCATAAAAAAAACCATAGATATTCTTACTAGCGATTTATGTTTCATTCGTTTAAAACTTCTTTATGTAGATTCATTTTTTTTTTACATTACTTTTATGTATGTTTTTGTTCAAAATATATAAGTATTTTTTTAGGTTTACATATATAGGCAACATAAAATCCTTGAATTTTATAGATTACTTTTAAGCCGTAGACTCACCTTTCAATTTACTAAGAAAACATCAAAACCACTGCAAGCCTTTCTAAAACAGACAGAATAAAATTCAAGTCTAGCCTTAAGAGATTTTCGCCGGTGTTTTTTACACACAAAACACGAAGTCGCTCCTCACAGGGCTCGCTCGGCATGGAAAATAAATGCACCACTAAAACATTTTCTATGGATAAATCCACTGCGTTGCATTTCTAGGAATTACTAATTCCTAGAAAACACCTGTCTGTTTAAGAAAGGCTTGCGGTGGTTTTGATACACCTTAGTTAGATAAAAACGTTCACATTGCTCTAATATTGTTGAACGGTCTGTTCATTTGCACCCAATGCACTTTTTGATTTTAGGTTAGGTTAAGTTGTGAGCTCCCAGCGTGTCCGTTGTCCTGACATAAAGGCGCCCGGAGAAACACCGTGTGGTGGTTTAGTCGGTATGGTCTGCTTGCTGCTATGGCGCAGTTGGAACGTAAAATACGAGTCCGACATACCTCGTCGACCTCCCAGGTTGGCGGGGATGTGTAAGTTCCCCAAACGTAAAAAAAGGTTATATTTTCGCTTAGTTTGCCATAAATAACCCTGGTGTCTCTCTGATATATGTAATAATCATTCACCTACTGTACCGTAGTATGTTTCTAAGCATGGGGGATCCCTATAATCTATCTATACACAGTTTTCCTTACTACCGATAGAAATTTGACATAACGTCCATACAAATAGTGTCAAATATCTAACTCTAGTAAGGTAAACCGGCGATGGATAGATTATTGGGACGGGCCGATAACGTCAAACAAATAGTGTCAAATATCTATCTCTAGTAAGGCAAACCGGCGATAGATAGATTATTGGTACCGGCCGTTAGTCTACATAAAAGTAGTAGGAAATTATCAAGACAATGGCACTGGCCCTCTCTCAATTGTATTATGAAACGAAAAAGTTATGGATGCGTTCGAAATCTCTGAAACTAATACAACTTCAAGGAAACTAATGTAGTATCTTTTTAACGGGACCTTAAGTCGGATAACTATTCACACCATTTAATACAGAAAAATATAAGTCGATAATTCATATTCAATTTAATTAAAGACGCGCTCTAGGTACGCTTTCGCCAGTGTCCTTTACGTCTCTTACTGTATTTATTATGTATGTATAATAATATTATATATCATGTAACTTCAAAGCCTGAGCGTGTAAGGCTGGTAGTACATTAACTCGTTTGATGTTACATGTGTTCAATTAAATCGTGAATAGTTGTCGACTGGCCTTTGTGGCGGACAACACAATTACATTCATTTCATTGTCAAACCTGATGTCAAGCTCAATCTAATGAAATCATGCATCATTCAATAACATGAAAACATTTATGTTAGAACCGATATACACAGACTGCTCGAGCAGTTAGCCAGTAATCAACATTCACGGACCGCTCTTGTAGTCGTAGTCAACAGCTCGAAACTGCCATTGATAACTGCTCAAGCAATTGTTATCAACTGCTCAACAAGTCACGATTTTAATTCAGGGGCGGGAAGCGCGTGCGACGTGAAACTAAGAGCGCGGGCGGAGGTAACTGGTCGAAAGCAGTCAACTGCTCGAGCAGTCAGTGTATCCCTGGCGACAGCTTGACCGCCAACCGCCCGGAGCATTTGCAACTGGTTTGCAACTCCACGAGCGGTTTCGTGTATGCGTGTACACTGTACTTAGAAGACTGTAGTTCACTGTGTAGTGCTCGTGTATCTGGGGCCTTATTTAAACCAAAAATGAGCAGTGTTTCTCTGATAAAAAAATCCTTATCTAATATAGAAGTAATGAAACCGTTAAATCTGGAAATCCTTGAGTCTTGGCAAGACAAGCGTTTTTTCGGCCAGATACCGTTACGTGATCTGTGGTTGTGACAATCGTCGGCCATGTGTGTTCTCTACAAAGGCATGTAATTTGTTACATTTCGTAAATGGTGTAGGTACGAGATATAGAAATGCTCTAGATATGCGCAAGCAGTACCTTAAAATTTAATATGTTTTTTTCATTGTTTTGTTTGAAAATTTTCGTGCGTTTGACATACGTTCTCACACTCACTGTCCAGGGATTGAGGGAGTTTAGGCTGCATAATCGGTGCGACCACTGATCTTACAGAGTTAAAGCTACAAGATCAAGATCAGTGACATCCATTGTTTGACATAGGATCAGGCCGCGATATGCCGGTATCCCAGGTCGCTAACGTCGGTCAGCGTGAGTAAAATCAGTTGTGAAATAAAATGAACATTAATATTGTATATAAGCAATTAGATCATAATTGTAGCCAAATATGTGTGTTATAGCGTTCTGAAAACTACGCGAAGTTTTCACGTTAAAAACACCCCAGTGCCTCAAGACAAGAGTCCTCGACTAATGTGTGTTACCAGTGATGACTTATGGCTTTCTCTACGTGATCGAATCAGAAATAAGGAGATCCGTAGAAGAACGAAAGTCACCGACATAGCCCAGAAGATTAGCCAGTTAAAGTGGCAGTGGGCAGGACAGATGGCCGATGGGGCTGGAAGGCTCTGGAATGGAGACCACGGACCGGCTAGCGCAGCGAAGGTCGTCCACCGACACGGTGGATAGATGACCTGATAAAGGTCGCAGAACGACGTTGGATGCAGGCTACTTCCAACCAATCCTATTAGAAAATTATGGAGGAGGCATATGTTCAACAGTGGACGTCCTACGTCTGAGATGATGATAATGAATAGGAGGTTCATGTCTCATCTGGTAGATTTCACCGGTGACCTCGTCATGGTAACGTCAAGACGGTTGCTTAAGCTATCATCGTTTAAATTAATACAAATGAAATCGCTATTCGATCTATTATTTTGTTACGTATTCGACATGTATAGCTGATGTTACGTTTAAAGAATGATAACCGAATTTACGTACTATTAGGTAGCTCTAAGATTAAAAAGATCCATATATACCCAAAATGTAATGTAATGCTGAACATAGGCCCTTTAAATACGAAACGACAACATTTATTTTCCACGAATTATTCTACTCGTTATCTACTCGTATACAGAATGACAGAACTCACAGTAAACACTTAACAATCATTCTGTTTTCTCACTGCGTATAACGAGAAAGCTATTCTGCCCTGAATTGCTACACTGTAAATACTATTTTTATATTTGTCTTCCTTTAGTAGACTTGGCAGAAGCATAAAAGAGCTCTGTCCAATAAGAAATAAAAATACTAGAGTAGCCACTTTATATCGTAATACATATCGCAGTACTCCAATAATAAACTTAAAAATTATATACTTGCATGGCTGAGCCTTTTGGAATATGTCGACGTAGAAAGTATATTGTATAACCTGTAACGCTAAACTACGAGTACACACACGCAGACATACACACACACACACACAAACACACACACACACACACACGTGCACACGTACACATACACACCCACACCCACACACACACACACACACACACACACACACACACACATGTAAAACATACAATTATATGTACTTAGTATGCATTGGCAAGTACAAACTTTGATAGATTCATTTCTCTTTTTCTTTTATATTTCTGTTTTGACATAATTTTAGTTAAGTGGAATCAAAAATGGGAGAAGGCGCTGGTCTGCGAATGACAATGTAACGCTACATCGACAGACACAGGACCAGAGGCTTAAAATTGAAATTGTACACTCTTTTATGTTAATAAATGAATTTAATGTTTTTATGTTTACATAATGTGTACTATGCTGATAATTGATATGTCCTCCAGTGAGATAGAGGTGAAGTGATGATGTTGTTACTCATACTCTTTCAAATGTATCTTAATAAAAATAATATTGATTATAATTAGGTTTGTTGTTCGATTGATTGGACTGGCGCTGCCGCAACTAAGCGGAAGACCTCAAACGTCATAAATGTGTGTTGGTGCCGTTTGAGGTCGAAACTTTAGTCCAGTGCACTTCCATACACACGTACACTCCACGTACCAGTCCCTCAATTTGTAAAAATCTACTGCTTTTTAATAAGAATAATAAAGAATAAAGAATAAACAATCTAATGCTTTTTAATATCTAAGTAATATGACTGCTTCTTTGTCATCTCGTGTTTTGTTTGTGACAGGGACCCATGTCTTCGAATCGAGAATATTTGAGGGATGAGCAGAAGTGTTTATACTTGGGTCTTGAATATTTGTGGTATAATTGAGTGTTTATGCCTCGCGCAACACAGGAAATACAGACACAGTGAAAGTGTGTTTGTTGCTAATTTTTCAATCTTTCATATCCCTTCAAGGGTCGATGTCATTTTAACAATGAAATTTTTGTTGTCTGGCGTGACGTAATTTTTTGTATTGATTTAATTTAAAAAGTCAGCAGTGACATACGTAGTATATAAAAAACTTTATTTCACTATTGCTTCGTCTAGTTACCAAATAAAATCCATACTTCATTCTTGATCACAATATAGAGAATCTAAAGCAATCGGAGATGCTACGAACAACCAAGTATGTTGTAGAATATTTCTAGACAATTTCAAAATAAAACTACGTTAGATTTTTTTAAGGATTCATGTATTATATTTTCAATGAAATCAGATCTTTCAATTAAATCTTTGTAGTGATTTAATTTACCGCAATATGTTCCTATTCTATTTTTATTTACCTTCCAGTCATTCTATATGCCATCGTTTTCACAAAGAGCACACAATTTGTGTACAAAATACATGTCTACACGCGATTCGCAGATTTGCTGTGTTCGCAAAAGCGGAGTAAAAATCCTTTTACACTTTGAGACTCGAACAAATAAACGTACATATCTTTGAAACGTTGAAATGTGTCTGTTACTGTTTTCGTGAGCTAATTAAATTCAGAGAAATCTTGAAATTGAATTAGTCAACTTACCACTACGGTGTTTACTCTATACAAAACGTCTTGGAGTCATCTACACACACAACCTCTCTTTTTCTCTCTAACACACACACACACCTTCACACCCACACCCTCACATACACAAGCACACACTCGCGTAAACGAGCAAGTATTTTTAATTTTATGAGTGTTTTACTAGTACTTCCTACAAATAATGTTGCTTTAGACCCAAACACTTCCATGAAAACTAAAAATGTATGTAATAGGTATGCAAAAAATTAAGGGTACCAAAATTTACACATACATTTATGTACCTACAGGACATTTAGTACCAAATAAAAACAATAAAATTGTTGATCGTTAGGATGATAATATCTCATTATTTACAGATGTTTTATGATAAGAATAGGTAGCCCATTGCCTAATATATTTACCAGTTTGTAAGGTTACACCTAGTGATTTTTCATATCCTAAACAACAAAATATCAAACATGTAACGGCCTGAGTATCGACACGAAAACACGTGTGTATTTGAAGCTACGTCACCACTATCACTTGACATCAAGCCAGTGATTACATAGGAGCTATCACAACATATCCGACAGTCGACGAGGGCGGCCCCAAATTACGCTGCTGTAATTACGCGTTCTACCCAACTGTCATATCGACCGCACTGACTCAGCCTTTGATTTAGAACGGCTCCATTTGTAAGAACAATTTGGACAATCACAGACTAATGGGGTGTTTCAAAAAGTTTGTAAGGCATTCTAGGCTCTCTGCGATTATCGGATATAATCGTTGAAAGTATCCTTAAAATACTAAATACTAATCAGAATTATGGTGTCACTTTTTTACCTATTAGGTACTTGTCATCTACGGTTAGATGTCAGACCTATCACCTCAAGCGTCAACGAGAAAATAGTATGGAATTATAAGTACACGTTAACTACTACGTTCTACTCGACTGCTTCATAATCATAATCAGCCCATTGTGTTCCCACTGCTGAGACTCGAGACTTCCTCTCAGAGAGAGGAGGTGGGCCATAATCAACCACGCGGGCCCAGTGCAGATTGGTGGATAGGTTAGTGGCCAACCCATGTCGAAGTTTTCAGGCCGCCCGAATGCCCTCGACATAGGCTAACGACTGTTGTCCTAAGACCTACAACCGGGACAGACGGCTTAACGTGCCCTCCGAAGCACGGAAGCGCTCATTTGAATACACTAGCGCTCACCAATCCAAGTCCTGACCGCAGCAAGTGTTGCTTAGCTTGTTGATCGGTTAAGATCGCCAAGTCGAGCTCCGCTATGAGTGCTTCAGCTCCGCTACGAGCGCTTCAACTCCGCTACGAGCGCTTCCACTGCTTTATTGATCGCAATATATTAGTAAGTATAGGTTCCGGACAGTCGCTATCTGCTTTCGAGGTAAACGTATTTCCTTCAAACAAATATGTTAAAAGGAAACATTATTTTTACGTATAGCCTAGTGAAATATGAAATTAGTGGTACTCATACGTAAAAACGGGTAATTAATAATATGGGACAACATCCACACAAAGGTCTTCAGGTGCCAAACTAGGCAGAGCCTGTGCTATGGTAACCTGATGACTGATATACATACTTATATACATATAAACACCCAGACACAGGCCAAACAGACATGTTCATGAACACAAATGTTTGACCTGTCCGGGGATCGAACCCGGGACCGGCGGCTCAGAAGGCAGGGGTGCTACCAACTGCGCCAACCGGCCTGTCGATTATAGGCCTGTCGATGATATATTATTAATATGTGTTATATTTAAATAGACTAAATTTAAGACTTGTTTTAAATGTTTATCGGAATTATCACGTATTATTTAGCTGACTCTCAGATGTCAGCTGATGTCAGCTCGTGACCACGGCCATTGTAACATGGTCGAAACGTCGAGCGAAAGGTACATATTTTTACCTATATTAAATAATACGTGATAAGTCCCGATAAACATTTAAAACATGTGTTCAAATCGCGAAAGTTTAAAAATTACTAAATTTAAGACTGTAATAGTATGTGTTAGACTGTATTAAAAGTTACAGTTACAAAACTTGATACTTTATTTAAGTTCACTAGCGGCTGCCCGCGACTTCGTTCGCGTTCGGCTCGGCCTTCAGCCTCGCCATAATCCTCCACTTTATTTTTGTTTTTCTTGCATAAGAATCCTCTCCTGACAATAATTAATAATACAAAAAAAGAATTAGCGAGATTGTTTCAGCCGTTCTCATATTACTTAATCAGTCGAACGACCCAGACACAATAGAAATTTCATTGTTATATTGACAATCGACTGGTGAGGGGCGCGATCAGAAGACATAGGGGTTCATTTTTATATATACACATACCTAGATAGATTAAGGAATCATTAAAACCACATGATTCAGTAAAGTTATACGTGGTCATACATATAAAAACTTATACGAATCGATTTGAGTCTCCTCCTTTTTAAAGTTATATGATTATTAACGGGATATTTACCGTGGTAAGATTGTGGAATTCCTCCTTTTTAGCTGACTAGGAAGCGGATTTCAAAACTAATCAAAGATTAGGCAGAGCTTAAGTTATTTTACGTATGGCAATGTACTGCCAAAGAATAATCCCCTTGTTACTTCAAGATATCATTATTTCTACTAATTCAGTAGTGTCTTTCTTTGTAAATAAATATGTATGAGTAAAAAACAAAACAACGCTATTTATTGAGCCACCACAAGCTAAAATGAAAAAAACAAGTACTTAGGAATATCATTACCGCAATGCTCCGCAGTTTTTCACAGTTTAAACATATCCTAGAAGCCCGGCTTAAGGCTCCCGAGATCCAGTTTATCTGACAACTGACCGCCGTTCTTTGTTGCCCACCATTTATAAAGTTGAGCTTTTATCGTTGAAATCTTTTTACAGCAACTGTCTCCTTTGTTGTTATTAAAGCTGGTGTATTTCAGGATAAGGAGTTGAAACTGAGTAGAGGTTTTATTAAAGAAATACTGACAACTGTATTTTAGTAGTTTATCGTTTAGACTGGTGTCGGATAAGTTGTGATAACGTGACAGACTCGCCATTTTTATTTGTGTAACTTGCACTGCTCTGCCTTTTTCGCTTGGAACCCGACTGCAGTGAGACCCAAAAGGTGGATTAAGTGTTTAACTTGTATGTTTGTGTGTCTGTTCCTATGTCTGCACGTCACTACTCACCGGCTTAACCGATTTTCTTAATCCTTACTATACCGTGATAATTAAAACAAAAGATTTATTAATGAAAATGACGTATATGTACGTCTCTGGGTCGGCAAAGTGTTAAATAATACGTCACTAGATTCTTCTTGATAGCGCATGTGTCAAAGGTAAACATATATTTTTAATGGCAGATGATTTGCGCTTTAATGAGCAGTTTAAATATTTCCATAGTCGTGTTATTACGATTAGAGTTTGTATGTTTGTTATTGTATGTGTATGTATGCTCGGGGGTAATGAGGTTCGGCTGCCGTTCAAGCGGCCCCTGTATCGATTCCTACTTCGGGTCCGGGGTTTAGGTGGAGGTAATTTTCTGATGATATCCACAGCATGGTAGTAAGGCACTTTCTGGAGCCCCCTGGCTAGCTACCAAGGTTGAAAATCAGCCATCTTCTGTCCTTGAGAGCCAGTCCACAGATTTCCTTCTTGGTACCTTAAACCGCACCATGATTTAGCATCAAGTACTATATTAGTCAAACACTAGAATTTTCAATTATTTAAATAAACCTACATAAAACGAACTGCACCCTGTAACTCGGCTCGAGCGATATACAACTATATTTTTGAGGATAAAATGTATTTTTGAACGCGGCAATAGAGTCAGTAAAATATTTAATACTTCACGTTCATGCATTCAGTTGTATCACCACCAGACACAATAGAAAATCTATTGTTATCCTGGTTATGACGCGGTTCAATCCTAATCTTAAACCAATTTACGATGCTTTACATAAGGTTGAGAATTGCTTATCAGATTGGACGATGTAAGGCAAAGTGCTAATATATATTTATTTTGTGCAATCAAATAATTAAATTTTAATGATAAAGGAGACCATAGTTCACTAGTAAATTTCATCGGGAATTCGAATATGATACATTCATTGAAAACTATTTGGCCATAATTGAGTAAATATGCTATTTCCCACAAAGCACGTAACGATTACTTTGCCCGCGCCACAAAACTGCAAGAATTTTTGAGGTCCAAATTGTCGGTGCAACAATTGTTGCACGTTAGTTTTACGCGCGTTTTTCTTTTGTTTATTTTTAAAGTCATCCCAATGTTTAAGCATAGAGTTTAGTTTATCTTTAGCGTAATATATTTTCTTTCTATGGCAACACTACACACGGACATGTTCTATCTGTAAACTTAAAAAAAATATATAATCAATGTTTATGGCGGTGAAGTTATATGTGCTATAGTTTTTAGTGAATTAATAGGGTTAAACTCATTTTTTGATACAAATTATACATGAATAAGATCGTGAATGTGTAAGGAATATTGTAAATATGTGATTTAAATTCTGACATCAAAATTTACACGAAAAAAATTTGTCACGATTCGACAACACTCGGTAAGCTAATTCTCATTGTTATGATTGGTTATAATTTGCTTTATTTTGAATAGATTATACTTTTCATCGTAAAATATCACAGAAATAAGTTCGTCAAGTAATTACACCCACTAAGAATATGATAAATACTCCATATCATGTCAGGATCGATAAAAAATCGAAGTCATGTGACAGTTAAATTCGCTAGTACTAAAAATTCAAAATTTGTATTTTTTTTTAAATATTTCGGATGTTGTATTGATGTTGTATTCTTTGAAACCTAATTTGATCTGTAGAATTTCTAATAAGAATTCCAATAAAATAAAAAAACTAACAAGAAAATTTAATTTTATAATAAAAAATACTTTTTAGAAATCACCATGTCTAAGTCTAAAAAATGGGCCCCCAAGTTGAAAAAAAAATCATTATTGGCCGAAATTTCAAAGTAGCTGTTATTTTTTATGTAATTATTAATAAACTAAGCATTATGTTACTAGGAAAAAATAATATTTCTGTTCTAGACATTTAAAATATTTATAAATATCAAATCAAAATCCTGTCTTTGTAAGCATTATTTATTGATAAAACTTAATTTTAGTGGTAAGATTGCAAGTTTTTTTTAATGATAATATTTCTTCTACGAATTCAAATATTTGAATGTAATTAGTTAGATATGTGTTTTTACTATTGATTACCGTAAAAACCCATAGGTATCAATGTAAAATTTTTAAATTACAATTTTTTTCCACATCAACTCAAATTTTTTCGGCTACGCCAAGTTTGTCCTCGTGTAACATAACATTTTACTAATACATTTGACATGAATGTTTATGTATCAGATTTCTTGGTTATTCAACTATCTCTGACAAAAATTTCGTCTCTTAACTCGCTATAGGTATGGCACAATAGCCATTTATTCCCAACTCGGCGCAAATTTTTGACGCGGGCGCAGGTCGTAACACTCGAGAGCAATCACGAGGGCGCCACAGGGCTCCTTAGGCAAGTTAGTCGGTAAGAAAAATTTAGGGAATGTTGCCGATTTTTTGCTATCGAGCCAAGTTTGCTCAATCGTGTATTGGCTCCCATACTTTATAAGAATGTATATTTAATTTACACTAGGTTTTTTTGAAACTTCAGTTATTAGGTTTAAGCGTCGAAAAACTAAGTTTTCGCGAAGTCTAATCTTGAAATTTGGTCATAATCAATACTCATTTCGCCTTAGCGCCAGCTGAGTGATTAAAGTGAACTAATGTATCTTATTAAAATTATATGATGTTGTATTGACTTTGTATCCATACAGTTCCAAGATACCCTTAAAAGATAGTTTTGATCATCCGTGTGTCGGTCCGTCTCTCGGTCCGTCCATCTAAAAAATGCTACTTAAGCATCCTTCTCAGACTGATTATAAGACTACAACGCTTTGTGCGCGCTGGTTTTACTTTATGTTATGTTACGAGTAGCATAGCACACTGCTGAAATAAGGATATAAGGTGCGAGCGAATAAATATATCTTTATGTAATAGGCTTATAGGCCTTTCATGAGGGCATTAATACACAGATTGCGAAGCTCAAGATCTTAATGTCATGGTAGAGATACTTACTGCAATGTTATTCGTTAGTCACTGGTACGACATACATCTGTGTAATTAAAATATATACAAAGTGTGGTGTGGTGTTTGAACATGACCTGAGTGATTTCCGGGTAACGATCTATCTCTGTGCGAAGGATACATTATAAAAACAAGAAATTATTATCAGCAAATACTTCACACATTACACAAGATTCAGAATTTTTATAAATCACCTGTGGGTCTAAACGCATCACGTATACAACAGTACAAACTATAAGTTTTATTTAGTACTAGGTAAATGATAGTATGTATTGTATACGTCAACAATACGATTAGTGTGTTAGTATAGAGTTATATACACTTACGCAAATTTTCGTGCAAAGCCCACTGTGGTACTCGTAGTATTCTCATTTCTTACTTACGTTAATTACGTGTACCTCTTTTTTGAGAGGGCGGTGTGCTGTGTACTGCCCTTCCACCACAAAGGACGTGTGGAACTTAACCCACTAAAATCCCCCTGTGAGCAAGCTGGGTGGGGCTGAGATGAGGTCGCTCTAGTATGGACCATCTCGCACTGGCGGTAGGCCCGGACCGATCTTAACTGGGCCTCAGCGCCTGTGAAGAGGTTGACCTTGCTCACCAAGGCTACGCAAGACGTGTGGGGCCATACAAGCCGGTGGACAGTCCTAGTTGACTCTCCCCTAGTTTCTAATTATACCTACAGAACCTTTATTTAAGCCTAACTTGCTTTTGGCAAGTTAGTACATTATTAACTCTTGAAAGAGCGTCCATATAGGCAACTTAATTAAATCTGCGGTTTCTACGTCTCAATTTCTCGACAAAACCATAAAATTACGAATATAATCTTCAAAAACATTAATTTTGATTCCACTTCGTCAAAACCTTTAAGTAATACAAGACGACTACAATTATCATTGACAATTATTAAAAGACGAAATTAATATTGTTTCATTTTAACAATGCTTGCGGATCAAATTATCCCAATTATAATTTCGATCAATCGAATCTGTATGAACAGGTATGAGCTTCGTTTTAATTGATATATGAGGTATTTCGACTAAATGAGATGATGTTTTTAAATTTATCGTGTGGTGGTTTATTTTTACAATTCTAACTACTATTTTCTATAAAAAAATTATATAACAATTTATTTATTTCTAACTAACTATTTTCAATGAAAAACGTCTATAACAAAGTTATGTCACTCTGATCATGCCCAAATGAAGTCTTACTTCAGTAAGTAAGTCTTCGGTCATGATCGTTGTCAGTACAACGGTAATGACTGGAGACTCAACTGCGCTACAAATAGGTACTCACCGATCAACCATCCAAGCAGAGACCGCAACTATTGTTTACATTGGACAAATTGACTTGATTGATTACGAACGAACTGACTAAGCTGCAATTTCCCTTTCTTAAAAAAAATCCAAACTATTTCTAAAGGCATCTATTGCCAAAACTTCAAATTTGGAGCCACATGTGGCTTAGGCTCTGTATTAGTGAATCACAGTCGGTCAGTTCAAATAGTTTATTTTTCTTGATAGATGATCCTGGTTCCAGTCCATCCCAGGCATGGCAATTTACAAATCATTATTTCGGATATACTTTTAAAATACGTATATTAAAGACTCCAGTAAGTCAAACTTCCAATCTTTAATTAAAAAGTACGTACCATATCATGCGGTGTAGGCGTGGGACACCGACACACATTTGAAATCATAAGAGCATTGCGTATGTATACATATTTTATGTAAGAGCGTTGGCAACACTACTAGATGATAGAAGACCTCTTTCTTGAAGAAGAAACTGTTTTGGTTGGTACATACATGGTACGTAGTCCGAAGTTTATTTTATTATAAATAAGGCAGCCTTCGGGTTGGGCACTATCAAGTATTACTTTAAAAAATACACACAAAGTATCAAGGCCACTGGTAACTGATGTTCTAGTAGCTTATGGGCAAGTACTTCTTAAGAGTGATTAGGATGCTCTGATTGGAGCCACTTATCAAATTAGTGTTTCAGTCAGTAGCGAACAAAAAAGATTTAATGTGAATGTCAAACACTACTGTTATCTTTACTATGTTAAGTTGCTGACTGTACCAATTTCATATTTTGGTCAAGAATGAAGTGATCAATAGATAAGAACTAATAATAAGATTATTGTTAGTAACGTCACACGGTCGCGTCAAGGCAAGATAAAAGTAACCTATGTGCTTATATATTATAACTATCATTAGAGCTGTGGCCTAGTTTGTACCGGCGTTAATATTGCATATTTTATCGCGGAAAAGTAGTAGTTCTGGCATTACTGTTATATTTAGACAAATGGTATTGCATATTTTTTTGTAGAGATTAATGTCCTCTATAAAACTACATTACATCACTTGCTCTATTGTTAATAGTTTCCGCAGCGTACGTGATATAAGGATGTTTTTTGTACTTTTTTCAAACCTTGGGTTACATTATCGAAGTTTTCATACGGATCCCTACCTTTTTAGAAAATATTATATAGCCTATGTCACTCAGTGATAATGTAGCTTTCTAACGGCAAAAGGATGTTTTTAATCGGTCTAGTAGTTTTTAGTTTATGCGTTACAAACAAAAATAAAAAAATACGAGTACAAATCTTTCCTATGTATAGTATTAGTGTAGATGACGAAATTGATCTATCAATAGTCAAACGACCAGACGCAATAGAAATGTCATTGTTATAATAACATCGGCACATGAGAGGATAATTTTCAAATTAATTACATAATAATGTCTGCTTTCATATTCATTACACAGTCCCAAATACTGCAGAAGCTCCAAACAGAGGCATTTGTTAGCCACCACAGAAACTGGCGCGTTGATTTACCGAACTGCACAAACATTTTGTGCTATTAATCTTGCATGATGGCTCGCCCTGTTATATTGAACGGTCAACGGCATTCAAATGTTCGGAACGTGATCTCATAGTTATTGAGTGCTGTGATATGTAAGTATTATTCGGTGAGGATTTACACTTATCAAAGTGTAAGTTAAGTGAATATTATCTACTTAATAATTAGTTAATTCGATAGCTAATTAACGTATAAATATATCATGTATAAAGATGTATTTTCATGCATGAACTCGCGCGCCACATATCCTTTGTACAATTGATTTTTTTGTGTCCGGATTATAGACTTAACCTAGTTCATAGTTAGTCATATTAAGTATTAATCTGTTCACATCAGGTTTACGCTATAACAAAAAAAATATGAATGAAGCGGAGGTTTACTGATTCTGTGATGTAGCTGGAAAGTCCTGGAGTGTCCACTGACACGGTGGAAAGACAACCTGATAATGGTCGCAGGATGACGTTGGATGCAGGCTGCTTCCAACTGGTCCTTTTGGAAAATTATGGGGAAGCTAATGTTCAGCAGTGGACGTCTTACGGCTGAAATGATGATGATGATGAATTTGTTAGTTATATTGTACCTTAAGTTATATTGTACATCCTTATATTGTAAGTAGTAATACAATATAAGGATGTACTTAGATTGGTAAATTAACATATTTCTTATTCTTCTTAATTTTATATTGTTCATTTAATTGTACTGTTTTATGGCATTGCAATACAAGCTTTATATGGCATTGAAAGCAGTTCGTTTGAATAGAACACCAAACTAAACTAGCTAACTAAAATCTTATTTTTAGTAAATTACAACAGTCATTATTCTGTTCACCCTAAAGTCCAAACTCGTTAAACTATCATATTTTTAGATTTGTCATTCTTAATGTTACACGAATGTGGATTTTAGTATTCATGACCAAAATAAGAGCTGTCAAAGTTTAGATAACTTTAGATTTTAGTTCATTAGCTTAGTTTGGTGTACTGGAAAATCCAATTGCTACTATTTACTGTCAAATCTCCACTTATGTCGAAATTCACAACAGCATCTTTTTAGAATATAAGCCTTATGCCATTGACTCACTTCTTCATTCAAGCTTAGTTTAAACACAAGTCTATCTACTTCTTAATAAGGGCCTTGAACTACCATTGTCAGAAACATTCAATGAAGACAGAAGTGGGCAGATCGTTTTGAAATCATTGCCCTAGAAACTGTGGTAAAATATCACAAACTGAAAACAAATATACAAACTCCTTGTATTCAAGAATGGAGTGTGCAAGCAGTGTATAAGCATGAGTGATAAGCTCGATGATTCGCCAACTATGTTAACTTTATAGTACTACTAGCTGCTCTCCGCGGTTTCACCCGCGCGTCGATGGATGATGTTGATGAATCTTATATAGCCTATGTTAATCAGGATGAAGTAGCTTTCCAATGGTGAAAGAATTTTTGAACTCGGTCAAGTACTTTCTCAGCCAATTCGTTACAAACATACTAACATACAAATCTTTCCTCTTTATGATATTAGTATAGAAGTATAGATGAAAAACACGGCATCAAAATTCAGATTTAAAAACATTGCGAATATTAATTTTGACAAGACTTTCACCAATTTTGCTGTTTTTTATGTTGTTGGTACCAAATGTTATTTCCAAAATATTTCAAAATCGTCCAGTTTTTAATTTTTACAAACTTTTATCTCGGCTACACTTGACAAATTATTCTCATATTGAAAATCCCTATTTATAGCCATGTACCAAATGTGTATACCATGTTATATCAAAATCGGTCTATTTATAAACGGAAGTTTACTTCCTACCCTTTTTAGGAAAATAAAAACACTTAAAATCACCGACGATAAAAAATTATATTTAATAGTAGTACATGCTTACCAAGTAGTAATGCCACGCTGTAACCCACAGCAGAATGGGCCGGCACGACCGGGGAAGTACCACACTCCCACATAACACCGACGTGAAGTAACATAGCTTACTATTGCGTTTCGTCGGTATGTGGAGATTCCGGAGGCCCGATTCCCCTCTTCCCGATTCACCTTCTCCTTCCCCCTCTCCCTCCACCCTCACCCCTTCTATTTCTTTCTTCCTATCATCATTCCTCAAAGGTCGGCAACAATTCCTCGAGACCTCTAGTATTGCGGAGGTCTGTGGGCGACGGTTTCACTTACCATCAGGTGAGCCGTTTGCTCGTTTGCCAACCTATCCCATAAAAAAAAATATTCAAGATTGGTTGAAAAAATGCAATCTGTACAGGAGGACCAACACACAAGCTAACATTAAGCATACGAACTCATGAAAGTCAATTTGGGCAGTTAAAGAAGAGACGCTTCATTCGCTCGATAAATTATAAAATCATTTCTTACTTCATATTATTGCTTCTCATTCCATACTGTTATATAATATTCCCTTAGTTCCGCAAATTAAACGTTAATACAAATTTGAAGCTATTACCTACCGGGCAAGTTTACTTGAACGAAACTAGCATCATAACATAAAATTTTACGATTCTCTTACTAACAAACATCAATACTCGAGTCGTTAAACATCATCTCAACCTTAAACAACTCTACCGCCGGTAAAAAGTTTACCAAAAGGTTTAAAGTATTTAGCAAAGTTTTGGCAAGTCCCCAAAAAGTTCAGGAACAGATTACATCTACCTAGTGAAGTAAAAAACGTTAGGTATACTTACAAACAGTATGGGAATTCATTCGAAACCTCACGAACAAATGACGACGATTGTTCTTGGTAACGCACAACATACGCACGATGAGGACAGACGAGAAGATCTATGAGCTGGAAGAAGAACTGAGTAGGGACTGGGACATTGTGAGTTATCTGAAGTCCGTAGAGTGGGTTAGGACACGATATCCCTTAAATCAGGCAATCTATTCTATCAAAAGGACAAAGAACAGTCTCAAGGTAATGTCGGAGTTCTCGTCTACAAGTCGCTCATTAACAACACAGTAACAACAAAATAGCATTTCCAACAGGGTCATACCTAACACTCAGTGTATCCAAGAGATATTCGCTGAACGTCATTCATGAGTATGGTGAGGACAGTAAATCAGGCCATGCATTCCTTTAAATCGCACTTTCTAGTTGGTATGGGGGACTTCAACGCAAAGCTGGGTAAAAGAAGCGATGATAAGTTGAAAGTGTGGCAATTTCGTTATGGGCAATGGAAACAAATAGTAGGTAGGTTGGTAATCACGTACCGGTCGCCATACCCGGTGCATGAATGTCGCCCTGACGTTTCATTTGACATTTTTTTCATTTTCATTTCATTTTTTCAGATCTTGATTTTTAACCAACTTCATAAAAGAAGGAGGTTATATGACCGATTGTCTGTATATATTTTTGTGTATGTTCCCCCATTTCCTCACCATTTGTGGACCGACAATCCAAGAAAATTCACAATTTTAAAAGTTGTTTATTGTGTCAACTTTGAGAGTGGCAAAAATGGTACATACTCGTTTTTAAAAGGCGGATCACCAGCTTCGCTTTGGTGGGAGCGAGCGTCCGTCATCCGGAGATAAATAAAACTGACCCCAGCGGTCGCATTTTATATAGTACTAGTGACTGCCCGCGACTTCGTTCGCGTAGTATGCTCGGTCTTCGGCCTCGCCATAACCTGTAACTTGCCATATTTCTTTTCTGGCTTTTTATTTCATATGAACCATCTCCTGACAATAATTAACACAAATAAAAAGAATAAGTGGAATCGGTAAAGCCATCCTCAGGTTATTGCGTGACCAGGAAAAATAAGGGTTTATTTTTATATTATAGATAGATGGTAGCAATACTTGCCTTACTGTCATTATATTAAAACACTTGGTTAAAATTCCAGAATCGTAATGAAATCTGGTTATCCGTGCTTTAATCTCGAGCAACGAGTGTTTGATACAGGCAACGAGGGGCTTATTTTGGTAAAATGCTGTGAATACGATCTGCGATTGAACAGGAAAAACGCTACAAAACTTTTATCGTTCTTTTACGTTAGTAAAAGTCTCTCAAAATGTGTCACGAATCCAGCAGAGGATAAACAGACAAAATTCAAGTCGTTTAAAAGGTGCAAACATTTTCAAGGAACAGCTTATGCAAAGGCACTGTTTATGTTACAATATTTTCACTATGATGCGCCAATTTAGAATATTTCCAACTATCTAAAGTATTATCTCTAATGTTTCGCTGGTTTAGTGTACTACAGTTTTGTACTTACCGCTCGAAAGAAAAGTATTTTTTCTTTCCAATATATGGTCGACAATTTAGTAATAACATAAGTAGGTGTATGTATAATTAATTAAACAATCTCCATTTATACATTATGTTTCACTGAACTAGCGAAACATTAGAAGATGTAAGAATAATACACTTAATGGAACGAACAGAATATTATATAAAATTCTGTTATTAATAAATATTAATTCACGTATGAGTTTTTTTGCAGTTTTGAACCCGGGTCTTTCAAGCAGGGCGTGAAAAAGCATCTCTCAGGTCACCATAGGGGCGGCGATTAGTACAGCTTATGGCTGCTCGTCATCGTACGGTCTTTGCTTCTTGTATTCATCTTCGCTTTCCTTTAGGTGAGAGGGAGTCAGGGAGGGAGTTATTACTTTAATAAACCATTATAAAAAAAACTTGATCAAAATTTGGTGAAAATGAAGGTTCAGAATCACTTTTTTCTACTAAGTAAGCAAAATTAACTTTGCCCACAGGCCTTATTGGCTGCTGGCTGTAAGGTTCTGGAGTGGAGGAGGCTGCGTCCTCCAAAAACAAAACGGTGGACAGACGACCCGATAGAGGTCGCAGGTCGACGTTGGATGCAGGCCAATTCCAGCCGGTCCTTTTGGAAAATTATGGGAGAGGTATATGTTGAGCAGTGGATGTAGTGTGTAGCCGTAGGACATCCTACGGCTGAAGTGATGACGATGATGATGACTGGCCTTAAGCAATAAGAGCTACTCTGTTCAGCTTTTGAATTGAATAAACTAATAGTAATTTCATATCTCATATCGAATCTACACAGTATCTGGTAAAGAATCCGTTTTCGCTTTATTTACTTATCTTAAAGTATATGAAGTAAGATACTTAAAATTAGAGATATGACGTAGGATTACAGGGATGCAATCTCTTAAATCTCAATCGACATGAGAAAGTTTTCTACGCGAAGTTTTCTCTCAACAGTAGATAGTATGGTTAAGTAGTCCCAGTCCCGGAGGTCTGAAGTGTAACGACTCTCGATTCCGAGGGTCTCCCGGCTTGTCTCGGTGCTCTAGTAAAGCGTGTTCAATTTCCGCTGGCTTTTGTTAAGCCTTGGTGTAGGTGGAAAAGGTGTTTGCCCTTTTCAAGTATTTAAAGGTTTTGAATTTGTGGTACGAGCATTATTTTTGGCTGAAGTTACGGCTACTCATTAATTACTACTCAGATTTTTTTAATTTGAAATCATCATTAATTCTTGATTACTAACTAGAATTGTTAACCCTTATTACCTTAACCGTAACCTTAACCTAACATGTGATTTTCCTTGAAGACGCGTGCTGGTCTAATAAAGATACGGTTTAGAGTTTTTCATTATCATGTTTCTCAAGTCATTTGTTACAATCATAAATCTACATACATCATTTCAATTTACGCATTTCTTCTACAAAATGAAAAAAAAAATAGTCAAGAGGAAGACATATATATATATATAACCGCATATGATATAATATACTGTAGTTTGTTTGCTAACGCGCCAAAAACTGTATATAATACAGTTTATAGTTCTGTTCTAAAGGTATCCCAAGCTATAAAATCATGATCGCCAAGAACCCTCTAAGAAGATTTTATGCTATACAGTTTTTTAATTCATTATTTATTTGGGGACTTTTACTTAAAATGGTATGTCAGTCCTATCCTACCTTACAACTAGGAAGTTCTACATTAATTTATAACTACTATCAAACTTATCCGACAAAACGCATAAATATATCCAGTAGGACGCGGACTGTTTCGCAACTAGATATATTAAACTTACAGCAGTGCTAACGCAGTGCTTATGAAACTGTGAAGATAGATAATATGGAGGAAGCAAAGGAATACCCTTCTAAGTTAGCTTTCTTTTGATGCTTGTTGCCTTGTCAATAGTCAGTTGGTAAAATTTCTTTGTATATCACAATCACCCATATAGTGTAGACATTATCTTAATATAATTCAATCAAGTGTCTTATTAACCTGGGAGCGTGTAATCGTGCACTGACATATTATTGTACCATTCATTACACAGCAAAGGTCCATGATTGATTCCCTAATTGATCCTCGAGGCTGTCGCTATACATCAACAATGGTCGTAATAAGCAACGTAACAGGTGACGTGAATGATTCAGATGAATTACTGTACGTTTGCGCTTTGTCTACACTAATATTATAAAGAGGAAAAAATTGTTTGTTTGTATTGAATAGGCTCCGAAAATACTAGACCTATTTGAAAAATTCTTTCACCAATAGAATCTTACATTATCCCTGATGAACATAGGCTATAGGATATTTTCAAAAATTAGGGACCCGTATGTAAACTTCGATAATGTAACCCAAGGTGTGAAAAAAGTCCTTATATCGCGTACGCTGCGGAAACTATTTACAATAGAGCAAAGTGATGTACTACCTTTTTATAGAATACGTCGATGTTTATAAAGATTTCTGCAATACCATTATGTCTGACTTTTAAAGTCATATCAAAATAAATACTTTTCATGTTAACATTATGCAATTGTATCGCCGAAACATTCTAAATCGCGTACGCTGCGGAAACTAATGACAATAGAACAAAGTAATCTAGATATAATAGAGGATATAATATCTACAAAAAAAGTCTGCAGTGCCATAATCAAATATTACAGTTATGTGAGTCACAATAACTAGGTACTTTTTCACGTTTATATATGTAATAGTAATGCCGGTACAAACTAAGCCATATTATTCGTAACTTGGTGTCTTGGTTCTAATAATAAAGAAGAAACCCATATTTTTCGTAACTTTTTATTTTGGTCGTAATAATAAAGAAGAAAGATTTCATTGTCTCTTTGTTTGTAGTGGAAACGCAAAAACTACTTAACCGATTCAAACAATTCTTTCAGCAGTAGAGAACTATATTATGCCCAAGTAACATACGCTATATTGAATTCATTACAATCATCGTTATCCATCACCACGTGGGTGAAACCATGCAGCTAGTATATTATATAGACGTGATTTTAATAAAATATCAAGTGATTGAAATTCATTTTACTGATGGTTAGCGTACGTACGTAGTTTTGGTTCCGGGCAAACTTTGTATTTAGGAAAGTATTAAATTTAGATAGTTATAAAGTACAAGATACGTTTTTATGAGCAGTAGAAAGAACTCTTTGTGAAGGAATTCGTCCAGGGAAGTACTGCAACTATATCTTTTTCTACTGTCAATCTGTAATGTTTGCAATGCTGTGTTTTGGTTTGAAAGTATGGTTGCAGGTTGAAATTTGAGGCACATGAGACTTAACAACTTAATGTCTTAGGGTTATGGGTGCAGTGCAGTTCGCCACTTGTGAGGAAAATCAACTGTTCTAGGCAGAGGTTAAAATTTAAAATCAGGTGGGCCGCGTGATTATACCATTTCCTAAGAACATAAAAAGTAGGTATATATACTCTGATAAACTAATAGATTGCTTCGAATCAAAGTTTTAAACAAAACATGAATACTCAAAGTTATAAATGTCATGATACCGCAAACAAAAGTCAGATTAAATGTGAATAAAACAGCGTTCGCAAAATGAAAATTGCTGTTCAACAGAGTAATTAGCCGAGTGCTCAATTACCTTGAAACCAACGGCCGCAATATACTGCAGTTAAATGGACTTTAGATTAAATTCCTTATCCAATTCGTGGTGAATTTAATCAGAAAGAAAGCACAGAATCCAGCTTCATCAACCATGCGCAGCTGTTATCATAAAGAATACTGTGAGAACAGTAAGAGCAACGCAAAAGTTGTTTATATTATCTAGGTCAGTTCTCAACAGGTGGTCCGCGGACCACTGGCGGTCCTTAAAAATACCACAGTGGTGCACCAAGCTATGCAAATTGAAATATTACATTCAAAAAATTCACAGATATTCGAAAAATATTTATACTGAGAACTAAACCAAGTATTCAGAAGTGGGAAAGAGAATGCAGTTACAAAGTCAGCATTAAAACAATATACATAGTTACTTATGTTTTTTGAACATTTATATTTAGATATAACAATCTTATGTTCATTTACTTTTACTGTATATCACGAACCTGAAATGGGCCCTCATCAGTCATCACTAAAAGTTTGAAAACAAACACACAATCTTACACACAACACAGATAACCAACTGCAGGGTTATTATGTATCTCAGTTGCTAACAAATGTTGATTGAAATCTTGAACAATGGCGGCTCTATATCTATTTTGACAACTCCACTAACCTTTTACCTTTTTAGTAAATTTTAGTAAGTTGATGACTGAACTGAAAAAACTGACATGGAGCCTCCATTTTTTTCCATTTCAATCAACCTTTGTTAGCAACTGAGATACATAATAGCCCTACTGATTATACTTATAAATCTTATCTATACCCATAATGCAGACTAGCACAGATATAATATAGTTCATGCAAATGAAAGCGTCGTCTGGTTCTAGTGTGTAATTTTTACCCCGACGACAAAACTGACGGAGTGTTATAAGTTTGATTTGTCTCTGTGTGTAACTGGCATCGTAGCTCCTGAACGGATGAACCGATTTCGATCTATTTTTGTTTGAAAGGTGATTTAGTCAGGAGCGTTCTTAGCTATGTTTGATAAAAATCGACTCAAGATGACGCCGCTCCAAAATGGCGGATTACATATTTTTCACATCTTGCTCAATATGGGTATTAAATAGAAGGGTTTGCCTAGTAAAATACTATATATACACTATGACAAATTTCAAATCCAACACCCGCAACCACAAAATGGCGAATTACTTTTTTTCTCAACTCATACGAGTATCTCATACTATGTATTTTAATAAAAAATTTAAAATAAACTTTTAAATTATATTTACTTGTATTTTATATAAGTTGGGTAGGTTCACATTACAGTTGTTACGTTCATTAATAATAATACATTTTAAGGTCCCGTACCTCAGAAGGAAAAAGTTATGTTTATAGGATCACTTTGTTGTCCTGTCCTTCTGTGCGCCTGCATGTCTGCCTGTCAAGACCCTTTTGCTCAGGAATGCGTAGAAATATCAAATTGAAATGTATATAAAATACTCAAGTTTCTTCCATGTGGGAAAAATTGAATTCTTGTATGTCATCGCCTTAACAGATGTTTATGTCGCAATTTTTCGCATATTTTTCGATTTCACATAGGAATCAATACTTATAGGGACTTCCTTTTGACTTAGCATGAGGACATTTGGCAAATAGCAATGTCTTACAGCACATGTAAGGGAAAAAACTGAATACCGTGATGGATAATTATGATGATGATGATGAAAAGCATCCTATGTGATAATCCAGCGCCTCATCAACCTCCATACCAAAGTTCATCAGAGTTGATCCAGCCGTTTGCGCGTGAAGAAGTTACAAACATTCAAACACACTCACACATTTTCGTCCATAAAATATTTGAGTTATACAATTTTGGCATCTTCTGATGACGGGTCTATCAATTCTTTTATCGTAATAAGTAATTTTACAAATGGTGTGAATTTTGTGGACGTTTCTTAGTACTAAGCTATTACTAAGCAAGTAGATGCTATAATTAACACTTACTGTTGCTATGTTGTCTCCTTCGTAACTTCAGATGTTGTGTCCAAAAAGATATCAAAGCCGTCTAATTTTCCGCCAAAACAGTGTAATGACCAAGAAGGCCCCTTTAATAAGACTGACGAGATTTCCTCGTGATTTTATTGCCCACTCCTGGGAGTGAATCGCTCGTTTGGACATAACGACCCTCGATTCGCAGATCTCCATGGCCTTCCCTAATTTTCTTTGAGTTTTTATACGAGGCGTAAGTGCGTGTTTGCCGGGATGGAATGGTATGCCCGCTTTAACTCGTATTGGATTTTCTTTAAACGGTTTTTGAAGGAGACCTGTGTAATACTTCGATTTAGAGGAGGAGCAGTCACTCCATTAGTTGATTAGTAAGATAAGATTTGCGCAGGCATTACTTTTGCGCCAATTTGGCTAAGAAAAAAACTACTAAATATGTAATGAGTATACTTATTCTAGGAAGTAATAAGAAAGGATACTGTGACTGGCAACTGAAGCCAAAACAGGATATGTCAAAAACTTTACTTAGTGACTGTAAACTTATATAAATATGCTATGCTACGATGATTTCATATTATTTTTACACTTCTTGTGATCGTTTTAATACAAGAGGCGGTATGTAATTATGAAACTTATCTTAAACTCTATAATAGAAAACTTCTATCTACCTATAGCATATTATTTTTCTTCACAATGAAGTGGAATACTAAACAACTTTAGTTGGGATCATTTTTAAGCAAGAGCTTAGCTGAAAAAGATTCAAAATATTGTGCGGATTTTCTACATAAGGACGCGTTAAATTCCTTTTAACCGCGTGTACAGAAAAGAGGCAAAGGCATTAGCAGATAAAGCCGGCATGCATAAAAGATTAAAAGCATCTAAATATCATGTTGGCGTAGCTTGGTGCAAAGTTTTTGCGTTAAAATGCCTAATATTTTGGTTCTTAAGTAGAGTGGAATTTTCGCCTGAAATTATGACATATTGCAAAGTGAAAGCATCATTGTAAGTATGTAAGAATATTACTCGATAGTTTCGTAAAAAAACAGCAAATATTTTAATTAAATGTGTATGTAAAGCAGATTAAGGTTATTTTCGAGATATTTACAGTCGTTGATTGATATGATCTTATGATGGGGTAAGTAATATATGTTCGATTATTAAAATATATATAGACATAAAAAATAACAACTTATGATTATACTATTCATTTCGTTTATAAAAAATATGATATAATAAACCTTTGATCGAAATTCAAAACAAATAACTTTAAATGAAAACCATTAATAAACTATACATCTATGTGATACACTTAGCAAATTACATTAATCGAATTTTATTGAACATATATAATGAAACGTCGAAACTTCGAAAAACATACTTAGACAAACCATTGCTTCGACAGGACATATGTTAGACAAGAATTGTATCCCAAAAGTGCTGCGCTATATCTTTATCGAGGTGTAGATACTCGTAAAACCCTAATTCTGGCGCTTCGCCGGGCGCTGCCGCGGCACGCTCGCTACGCTCGCTTGTCTCGCGCGTCATGTGGTCACTATTCAACCGAACGCTCCTCCTCGCTTCGCTCGTCGTCGCACCTATCGTGGCTTTGCCTTAGACTTGTCATGAAAACTGGATACCACTAAACATACTTACATAATTTTGTTAACGGAATTATACCAAAATGTAAAGTATGTCAGATCATCGTTATATCGAAAAAAAAAATGATACTTGAACAATATGTAATATTAGCAGTATATAAAATTATAGTATTACAGTTGATCGATATATCAAGTGCTGGTATAGAATTTAAATTATACAACAAAAACTTATACCAAATAAAATTATATCAACTGTCCGTTACGGCTAAAGTCTTTTATATCCACTGAAGGGTATTAAAAAAAAATCTGTAAAATGAAAAAATGAATTTCGAACAACAGTCACGCACCCCTGATGATGTGTTAGAAGTTCGTTATATGGTAGGTCAACATTGCCTACCTAAGATACTTACTTACTTACTGTTGTTTGGACATATCAAAAGTATTCATCAGATCAATGCTTTTTGTAAGGGAGTGCAGCAATATTCGGCCACACTTATATAACGCTAGAATTAGATATACTAAGCCTTAGAATATAATACAGTCAATAAAGAGTTAGAATTAGTTATATTGTAAGGAACCTTAGGCGTATAAATGTTTATATCTAGCTCTGTAAGTCGTAGTTGTTTAAGTATATAGTATGTTCGTAAAGCCCACTCACCAATGTACATATTTGTAGTAAGTAATGAACCGTACCTATAATATAAGTAAAGATATTGTGAAAGTAGAGTCAAACACGTAGTGAAAATGTATATGAAGTAAGTACGATTTCATAAAACGGGTAGCCAATAGAATCGGCTCTTTTAAAATAATTATACCCAATCACAGCTTAGCCCAGCAGACAGGGAAAAAACATTGTGCGCAAAGGATAGCGATAATAGCGATAATTGTTAACGTACATTGGTGTAAACAATAGGCCCTCGGCGAGACGAGGGCACTAATTGCTAGAGTCATAAAGTAGCCTTATATAGAGCCCCAACGGGGAATTTTATGCATTGTACATCGGACCGTGAAAGAATATACATCTCGAGTTGGAAGCCGCCTTTTTCTTCTACACACCCTTGCGACCTGAATTCGCCTACAATTTCTTCGAGCCGGATCTACACAGAAGAAAAATGAGCGTGAAGAGCTCCATCACGACGCGCGGCAAGTTACGTCAGCTTAACGCGGATAAGGAAAAGCGTCGTGATTTGGAAGAGCGAACTGACTCGGGCTTACCGTCGGAAATAGCGCCGGGATCCGAATCGATTGCCACAGCGTCTGTGCTGACTCCGGTATTACCAGCGGGTGGTCGACTCATAGACCACAGCTTGGAAATTCCACCGCGCATACCGGAGTCGGAACGTAGCACACGAAGACGTCATGGCTCTCGCTCTAGTCGCGCTTCGTCCAGAGGCAGCCGCAAAAGTGCTGAATACCTCAAACGTCGCGCAGAATACGAGGCTGAGCGAGAGTTAGTGCGCATGAGAGAGGGTCTCGTCAAAAAGAAGCTGGAAGTCGATCTAGCCGAAATAGAAGCGGACGAAGATGCATCAAGCGCCGAAGAGGACGAAACAACAACTCGGCGCGTCGAAGAATGGATTGAGACGACACCTCAAGACACGACGCGAGCCGGTATTTTCGCTACGGCCGCAACTCGCGATATGTCCACGGCTCCGCAGCCGGTGTTGACAGCGACCCGCGAATCGCACGCGCATCGAGACTCGCCCGCGTCGCCTACGCCGGCCGCGCCACGGACGGCGCCCGCGCCCCGCGCACCGTATGCGCCCCGCGTTCAGCCGACGCCCCGGGCGTTGGCAGTGGCACAAGCGCCGCCCGCGTCTCGTGAACAGTTCGCGTCTCACCCACCGTTCGAGCATCGTACTGCTATATCGGGTGAATCACGCGCGCCTCCGGTGTGCGCGCGCCGCGAGTGTTGTGAAACGCGTATGGATTGTGAACGCCAGAAAGTGACCAAAGAAACACGAAGACCCCTGCAAGAGAACACACGGCTGGAGTTCAACAAAGAAACGCAAGAAGATAAACGCCGAAGCATATCATATGACAGGCGGGACAGAGGGATAAACCAACTGACAGAGGCACTCACGCAGCTAGCAAGACCGCGACCAACACCACGGCAAGCGTATGAGCTGCCGTACTTCAACGGAAACCCGTCGGATTGGATCTCCTACAAGAGCATGTACAACGACACAACAGCGATGTACGAATTCAAGCCACACGAAAACTTAGCGCGGCTGAAAACATCGCTGCAAGGAGAAGCCAAGACGGCGGTTGAAGACTTGCTACGCTCGTCAGTCGACCCCGACGAAATTATGAAGGCGTTGGAAAGGACATTCGGACATCCTGTGTTGATACTAGAGTGCGCGTTAAACAAAGTGCGGAACCTACCCAAAGTGTCACAAAGTGGGCGTGAATTACCGAAGTTCGCTGCGGCAGTGAGGAATTGTGTGTCGCTGTTAAAAAACATACGCGCAGAAGGCTATCTACACAATCCGCAGTTAGTGAGTGAACTGTTAAACAAACTGACGCAAAGCCAGCGGGAAAAATATGGCGACTTTGCGATGGGCCTAGATAACGCACAAGGAATGGATCTGCGAGTGTCACCTAACCTACAGATATTCTCGGAGTTCCTGGAACACTTGGCGCAGGCAGCATCGTACTACACGCAAATGGACATGTACTCCGGGGTACCTGCACAAGTTGGACACAGTAGGCCCCACAAGACAGTGCCAGTGCCGGCAGTGCGAAACTACCAACCCATGCGCTTAGTGCAAAGAGTGAACGTGCAAAGCGAACAATCAGTGCCCGATAAAGACAGTGATTCACCACAACTAGACACTAAAGTGAAATGTGCGTTGTGTGAAGGAGAGCATGTGCTAGTGAAATGTAAAAAGTTCACGGACCTCAGTGTGAACGAACGTTGGGAATTCGTGAAAGCGCAGAAACTTTGTTTTAAGTGTGTGCAGAAAAGACATTCGCGAAACATGTGCCGGGCCAAGCGTTGTGAGAAGTGCGGATACTCACATCACTTAATGTTACACGTGGACAAAGTCGCTGCGCCGGAAAGTGTAACGAACGTGGGTGAAAGCATAGCGAAGGCTTTACTTAAAGTGTTACCAGTGACTATCGCGGACATTAATGGAGTGAAAAAAGACGTGAAGTGTTATGCTCTCTTGGACGATGGGGCAACAGTGTCATTGGTGGACAATTCGCTCGCGAGTGATGTGAAAGGACACAAAGTGCCGTTAACGATACAAAGTGCTCGTGGACACAAAGTGACGGACTTATCATCGCGAGTGGTATCAGTGACACTGCATGGACCTAACGGACAGTGCCAAGTTGTGAAGTGCCGAACGTTGACACGTATGGATCTGCCTACGCAGACAATACCGGCGGCCGCAATCGAGGACAGCGCTCACCTTCGTGACCTGGGATGCGAGGAAATGAGGGGAGCCAAGCCGCTGCTATTGCTGGGACAGGACAACTGGGAGCTCCTTGTCAGCCAGGACATCCGCCGAGGAAAATCTGGTAAGCCTGTTGCTTCTTTGACCAAGTTAGGTTGGGTGATCCACGGACCTATGGGCGGTGTTAGCGGGAGTCAAACCGTGAACTGTATGGCAGTTTCCCTTCCCGATCTACATGAAGAGGTAAGAACTCAGTTTGAATTAGAGGCGATCGGGATATCTGAGGACTTGCGGAAACACCAGGACATTGAGAGAGCCAAGGAGATCCTGGACAACACCAGCCGGCGCACAGCAGACGGGTCCCAGTGGGAAGTAGGCCTGTTATGGAAACAGGAGAAGGTAAGCTTACCCGACAATTACAGGCACGCGCGTAAACGTCTGGAGGGAATAGAGAAGAAGATGGATCGAAATCGCGCCTTCGCAGAGACATACGCCGGTCAAGTGGAAAGATTGGTGAGTGAAGGGTACGCACGGAAGGTAGACGTTAGCATAGAAACCAACCCGGTATGGTACCTACCCCACTTCGGGGTGGTGAATCCTAACAAACCAGGGAAATTGAGGTTGGTTTTCGACGCTGCGTCTACGTTCGGTGGTACCTGTCTGAACGACAATTTACTTACCGGACCGGATCTCCTGAATTCACTGCTTGGCGTTCTATTTAAGTTTAGAGCGGGGCCAGTAGCGTTTTCAGGGGATATCGCCGATATGTTTCTGCGAATCCGAATAAGAGAAAAGGACCAGAGCGCTCAGCTGTTTCTGTGGAGAGGAGCCGACCGTAACAGAGATCCAGAGGTCTATGTGATGAACTCATTGATTTTCGGTGCCGCCTCTTCGCCTATAACAGCAATATACATCTTGAACAAAAATGCAGGTGAGTTTAAGAGCACTTATCCTGAAGCAGTGAACGCGATACAATCCAAACACTACATGGATGATTACCTAGATAGTGTTTGGTCGGTCGAAGAAGCCAACAAGTTGATTGAGGACGTGACCCGAATCCACGCTGCAGGCGGATTTGTTATACGTGGGTGGGCCACGAACTCAACAACGCTACGCGAGAAGCTGAAGGTAAGTATGCCGGAGCGTGTGGCTCTAGACAAAGGTGATAGCGCCACGGAACGTACGCTGGGGATGATATGGTCGCCGGGGACAGATCAACTGGCTTTTGACCTCTCCTTCAAGCGGCTGCCTGAGGACATCATAAACGGCAAGGTAATACCGACGAAAAGAGAGTTCCTCCGGTTCATAATGTCGATCTTCGACCCGCTGGGATTTGTCTATCCTTGTGTCATCCAGTCTCGCATTATAATGAAAAGGATATGGACGTCAGGGATACAGTGGGACGAAAAGCTCAAAGAACCGGAGGCAGATGTATGGTTTAAGTGGCTGCATAACCTTCAAGCGTTGCGTGACGTTCAAGTCCCGAGATGGTATGGGTTGCAACTAGATGAGCTAGAGTTGCATGTGTTTGGAGATGCCAGCGAGTTGGCCTATGCAGCCGTGGCCTATTTAGTAGGGAAAAATGCAGATGGGGATAGGGAAATTGCCATAGTGATAGGAAAAGCTAGGGTAGCCCCGCAGAAAATGGTCTCAATCCCTCGACTTGAGTTGCAAGCTGCCGTACTTGCCACCAGGCTGGCATGCACGGTAGAAAAAGAGTTAGGGTTGCCCATTAAAAACAAATATTTGTGGACTGATAGCAAAACAGTCCTGAAATGGATCAACTCAGATGCCTGTGAGTTTCAGCGATTCGTATCGCATCGGCTATCTGAGATTGACAAAAGGTCAAAACGAAGCAACTGGCGCTGGGTTCCCTCGGCGGAAAATCCGGCCGACAAGGCTACTCGGTGGAACTGGCCCAGTGATTGTAAAGAATGGCTTTCTGGTCCCTCTTTTCTTTGTGATCCGCAGGAACGATGGCCGGCATGCGACGACAGCGAGGCGCGTGAGGAGGACCTAGAGCGAGCTCAGCGGGTGCACGCTGTTTCGACGCCTGCCTCGACGCTACTGGACAGCTCGCGCTTTTCAACCTGGACGCGCGCTCAGCGCGTGATGGCCCGGGTGCTCGCCTTCATCGGTCGGTGCCGAAAACTCCGCACATCCACGGAGTTAACTGCTGAAGATCTGCAAGGAGCTGAAACCTACCTGCTGAAGTCAATCCAGGCAGAAAGCTTCCCCGACGAGATCACTACGCTGAAAGGAGGGCAGTCACTACCAGCGTCGAGCAAGCTGAGATCACTCGACCCGATGCTCTACGAGGACGACCTGCTACGGGTGCGAGGGCGACTCAATGCCTGCCCAACTCTGACCTTTGACGAGAAACACCCAGTCATTCTCGACGGTCGTCACCCGCTGGCAAGGAAGCTGATCCACCAGTACCACAAGGCAGCTCTACACGCCAACCAGGAGACCGTCGTGAACACCATGCGAGAGAAATACTGGGTGACGAATCTTCGAGCGACCGTCAAATCAGTAGTTTCAAGGTGCCAACTTTGCCGGATACGAAGGGCAAAACCAGTCGCACCAAAGATGGGAGATCTGCCGCGGGGAAGACTGGAAACAGGCAGACGTGCTTTCGTCCACACAGGCGTGGACTACTTCGGGCCAATGGAAGTAGCAATTGGACGGCGCCGGGAGAAACGGTGGGGTGTGCTATTCACCTGCTTCGCGACACGCGCCGTGCATCTGGAGTTGGCATCATCTTTAAGTGCTGACTCGGCGATTCTGGCCCTGCGACGCCTGATAGCGCGCCGTGGGCAACCAGCTCACCTGTACTCCGACCGGGGAACCAACTTCGTCGGCGCGAACACGGAGTTGCGAGCAGCACTGAAGGAGCTGGATCATGAACGAGTGAAGGACGAGGCTACCACGAAAGGCATCGCTTGGCATTTCAATCCGCCAGCAGCACCACACATGGGCGGCAGCTGGGAGAGGCTGGTACGTTCAGTCAAGAATGCGTTGAGGCACACCCTGAAGGAACGAGCGCCACGTGAGGAGGTACTCTACACCCTCCTCACGGAAGCTGAGTTGGTAATCAATAGCCGACCCTTGACATACGTGACCAGCGACACCGACCAACCGGTCGTCCTGACGCCAAATCACCTGCTGCTGGGAACTACTGCAGGGAGTACTCCAATCGCCAGGCGAGACGACATCGACGTTGACGCACGCCGCCAGTGGATCAAGGCCAACGCGCTCGCGGACCTATTCTGGAGACGGTGGCTACGGGAGTACCTGCCAACACTGCAGCAGCGACAGAAGTGGACGGAGTCAGTCCCTAACATTAAGATAGACGATGTAGTTGTCATAGTGGACGAGTGTAGACCGCGAAACCAGTGGCTTAAGGGCAAGGTTACAGCGCTCCACTATGGCAAAGACTCTATTGTTAGAGTAGTAGATGTGGCGACAGCAACAGGGGTATTGCGACGACCCGTGATGAAGATTGCTGTGCTTCCTACAGATGATGTAATCGGTTGAACCCTCTTACAGGGGGTGGGAATGTAAGGGAGTGCAGCAATATTCGGCCACACTTATATAACGCTAGAATTAGATATACTAAGCCTTAGAATATAATACAGTCAATAAAGAGTTAGAATTAGTTATATTGTAAGGAACCTTAGGCGTATAAATGTTTATATCTAGCTCTGTAAGTCGTAGTTGTTTAAGTATATAGTATGTTCGTAAAGCCCACTCACCAATGTACATATTTGTAGTAAGTAATGAACCGTACCTATAATATAAGTAAAGATATTGTGAAAGTAGAGTCAAACACGTAGTGAAAATGTATATGAAGTAAGTACGATTTCATAAAACGGGTAGCCAATAGAATCGGCTCTTTTAAAATAATTATACCCAATCACAGCTTAGCCCAGCAGACAGGGAAAAAACATTGTGCGCAAAGGATAGCGATAATAGCGATAATTGTTAACGTACATTGGTGTAAACAATAGGCCCTCGGCGAGACGAGGGCACTAATTGCTAGAGTCATAAAGTAGCCTTATATAGAGCCCCAACGGGGAATTTTATGCATTGTACATCGGACCGTGAAAGAATATACATCTCGAGTTGGAAGCCGCCTTTTTCTTCTACACACCCTTGCGACCTGAATTCGCCTACACTTTTTGTTCGGATTTTAGGATTTATTCAGGACTCCATTACTAAATTTACACTGCCTGCAGGTCTGTCTTACGTTTCGAAAGACGTACCTTTTAAACCAGAATATTATTTGGGCACCAGAGGTAATTTTCTCGGAATAAGTGTTATTATGCCATTAGAACCTATCAAACAATAAAACCACCAAGTGTTAAAAGAGATAAGTGCAAGAAATCTTAAAACAATAAACATATCTAAGGAATAAAACCTGTTTCTGTTCTTCAAATCTTGTTTTGCTCAAAATAATTTAAATATTATTTTGGTGTCTTATCTTTTTTTTCTTTATTATTTAAAGGAGTTTTGTCAGTAGTGACAATGTCACTCCCGTAAAATATGTCTACCTATATTCACTTTTATTTACTAGTCACCTCGCATACATATACAGTATAGTTTGGCCAGTATCTCAGCTTCATCAGAAACTGGAGAAGCTAAGATGCTGTTACAATTGCCCACGTCTACACTGCACTGCAGTGCTCGACGCTGAGTTACGTTCCGCACACATTCCGTGTGTCTAATCTTGAGGTTTTTGTTTTGTAACCACATGGACAGAAAAGTGACAAAAGCATTAGTAGATAAAGCCCGCATGCATTAAAGATTAAACGCATGTGAATAAAATTTCGGTTTACATAGCTTCGTATAAAGCAAATTTGAAGTAAAATACCTTTTTCTTTTTAGTTTATGAGTGGAGGGATCTTTTGATTGAAATTATGGTGGAAGGGCTTAAAACAATTGTTATACTCTCATCACGGTCTAAAATATATACATGTCTATTTATACTCCTAGTTATCTGTAATTGTTACATCTAATGATTAGGCACATTACTGACTAAGAGTGATGCTCCATTCGTGCGACGCGTCGTCGCAACGGTTCAACGCATTGTATGCCACATCTGCGTTGCGTATATGCACGACGTCGAAACGAACTTAGAAGCAATAGTTTGCCCCTCTAACAGTGAACCACTGTCCGTCGTCGCACCGGAGCTCCGACAACGCAGCGCATCACCCTCTCTCCCACCTCGTCTCTTGCCGTCGATCCGTTGAAACGTCGCGTGCGACGACGCAACGCACTAATGGGGCATGACATAAAATATATATGTAAACGTTGCAACGCAACGTAACGTACCAATGGGGCGTCACTCTGATTTATCATCCTAAAGACTCAACCGCTGTGACTATAAAATAAAAATTTTGGCAGTTGATGCGTTTCACATTGAAAGCGTCAACTTTTGGAAATTGCGCCGATAAGGGACAGAGTTCAATTTATTGATGTGGTTTCGTATGCCATAGATCAAAGGAGCGAAGCCTCTGGTGGAACACGTGGTCATATATAATTTTGTAAAATAAATTGTTATTTGAATCAAAATTACCTAGATAAGCGAAGCGTGGAACGGAATAGCATCGGATCTACTAAATTTCGATCTAGTATAACATGTAAATTAATATTGGTTGATGACAAAGAAGTGACTTGAGCATGATATGGGTAAATCTTTTCCTAATTCTTATCTCGCTTGTCCTGCAGGATGCTTACACACTACTGCTTGATGGCAAAGTACGTGTCACCGCGGTGGTAACTTGGGTTTCAAAAGAGAACTACCACCTATTTATCTTCATGTGTAGTATATTGAGATATTTTTCTAAAGTTAAATTTCATTTTGTTTCTTATTTAATTCATTCATAGCATTGGCAATTCAATACAATTTTTAAATATTTTTTAAATGACCCGTTATTTCTAAGCACGAACTTTTAATGGGATAATATAACTTACTCGAAGTCCTGTCTCGGATTCCACCAACTACAATAAACTTTAATCGATGTCTAAAAAGTCGATTGAAAATAGATTAAAAACTCGTTCCTAACTTTCACTTTACCGTTAAATGTTCTCTAGAAATCCTGACCCGAAGAATACTTCCACAGGCATTTGAACCTGAGAAGCAGTTCTTGAGTATTACTCAGTCGATTAGATTCCATATACTTTGAGACTCCGAACACAAAACATGTTGGAACCCAGAGGTTAAATAAAGTAAGATAACATCTTTCAATTTAAAAGGGTCAAAGCCAACAGTAGTTTTTTTGCAGAAGGTGCTTTTTTCAGACACAATATTTTGTCGAATCGAATCGCCTTTAAGAGAAACCAATTTCGTCGGGTCAGTCAGTCCGTCTGAGTTATTATTCTGTACCTTTTGAACGTGACTACAAATTATAAGGCTTTTCAATATTGTATGTTTCAATGTTAAAAGTTTAACTGATTTGAGCAAATATATTACTTATTTTTTATTTTGTTACAAATAAGATTGAAAAACGGCACAACCACGGCATGAATTACTGAACTACTAAGTAAACACATATATATTTAAATTTACACACAGTTTTTAATCAGTAAAATTGATGACATTACTTACTTACTTTGCAGTAAACCATAAGTTATGTACCATAACTTATGGTTTACTGCAAAGTGGGTACCGGTAGAACTTTACTAATTCATGGAATTTCAATTTTACTGGTGGGTTCATCAATTCAAATTTACTGTCTTAGATACCTCTAAGACAGTCAATTTGAATTGATAATATAACCAAAACTTACACTCAAGTTAAGTGTGTGTTTAAAAGGTGAAAATTGTAAGAAAAACAACGAGAGAGCGAAAGAGCTCAAGCAACTTTAACTGCAGACTTCATCGCTCCCACCTCCAATAAAAAGAACAATCAGCGCCCTACTAAGCCGGCCAAAAGCCCAGTATAACACAGAGAAAGCATAATAGAGAGAAAGGCGAAGAAAAAAACACAATAAAATCTCTTAGCTCCGTCTCTTCCGGATTTTCGAACTCAATACCTATCTATAATAAAGACGAATTCTATATGCTATTACAATGGGCACTGGTGAACAAATTCTATACATTTGTCAGCTCTCTATACAGGGTCGGGCTATTAATTTGGAAGGACCATTTGTATTGTCAGTCGAAAGTAAACAATGTGCTGGCGATAAAAAGGTCGTCATGGAACACGTCATTGTTGGATGAATTAAGTGAAGTTTTAGGCGATAGTGAGCATTTTTTGCTTCGTAATTTTGATGATACAGGAAAAGATAATGTTCAGTAACATCACATGAATGCCTAAGTTTATTAGGGAGTGTGTGTGTGTTTGTTTGAAACGGCTTAAGGGATTTGAACTAAGTATATTTGAAATGTGGATAGCATGAATTGTAGATTACACATATGCATAACACTATAACATATAGGTTGATGATGGCTTGGAAAATACAAACACTTTATTAAGAAAAAATATTTGAAAAACTCGTTAACAATTCACATTGAAATCAATGCACGATTTAAACGTACCACTTACAACACTAAACCAACGAATCAGTCAGTATTATTAAACAGTAATTCAGCTTAATTAAAAAATAGAGCTCAAGTACTCTCTCCGACCTTCTAATATCGTGCTATCTGTATCGTAATATCGTGTATCTATACAGCTTATAGTGCCTTCAGCAAGCAACCCTTCTCGCACAACAGCGATACGATTTAAACACTAGCTTTAAATTAGTCCGTACATGTAAAGGACGTTAAAAAGCCCATGAATAAATAAAATAATATAACATGACCCATGCATGATCTTTCATCGTGTCTATTGTAGTAAACCACACAAAAGCTCAAGAAAAATGCTTCGCTACCCTTCTAAAAAATTACAAACACGCATACGGCCAGCAGTATGCTATCTAATCTACCGTATCATTTCCTTTGTAATGAGGACATATCAGAGCCATAAATCCGACGGCTGTGATGTCACACTACTGAATCATATCTGTGTGACGTGACGTCATTAATTTCGCCGTCTTGCCAGGACTTGGCCACAGGGTGTAATGTTTAGAGATTTGGAAAACTTTTAAGTTCCAGTCACACTATTAAGACGATATTTTTATTTATAGTAACTGCGCTTTGCTCTTGTGGGTGATAACTATCCCAAAGAAATACTTTTCGGAGTAAAATGTAAAGTTAATAAAGTGCAGGTCAACTATGTTTAAAAATCCAGCTAAATCAAGCCAAATACAGTTTTGGAGTGAAAGAGAAACCAACTTCTATGTTAAGGATATACTTTCGAAATTATAATAATTTGATTACAGTATGATCGACTGACGTTGAAGCAATAGTAAATTAGGTTTAATAGGATCCGTTGATTGCGGGCTTACCTTCAGGCTTCAGCTTTGAGGTATTTCAGGTGAAGATAAAATACCTTGTATGAATTCACAGCATGTTGCTAGGACAATATCCTAGAGCTCGCATGGCTAGCACTCTTATGAGTTGAAAGCCTATCGTGAAGTTATATGCATATCTGTCCACAGCTGTTCTATGATACTATTTGTATTTACCGACTTCCAAAAAGGAGGAGGTACTCAATTAAACTGTATTTGTTTATGTTTGTTACTCAATGACCTTCTATATAACATTCTATTCTATATACTGTATAGAAAGTCATTATTGTTACCTCATAACATTCGACTGGGAGAAACGATTCTCAAATTATTTTTTTTGTTTAAAAGCTGGTGCTTCCCGTGTGGTCCCATTTTACTTTCATCAAATTCGGTCGAGTAATTTTGAGTTACACTCCAATAACTGAATCGAATGGAAGTTGGTATAATTTTTTTTTATTGTACTTGTAAGGAAAAAGGTTCTTGCAGTATTGGCTTTTTCTGAGCTGGTGAAGTTGCTAGACACATCTAGTAGCCATAAATCTACAAAATTATATAAAGTAAATTATCAAAAGTTATTTATGTTAATCAGCTACGTCCAAATCCATGATTTTTCAGTGCAGTATGGCTCACCCTTCTTTACTTTGTCATTAAACTTGAGAGGTATCAAAAGGTTCTACACGAGTTTGGGTACTGTTCAGAGAAGTAGCTTGACTGCACTTTGACAGATTTGGGCTGCCTTTCAAAGGAGACACGTGAAAAATTAGACAAGATGGCTACGGGGTTGTGGGGTTGCGAAATGCAGGAAATATTTGCGGGATTTAATTGCGGGTTATGTTGAGAAAGGTTTGATTTAATTTACGAGTATAATGAAGAACTTTTTATAACGTTTGTTGATAAATCAGGCTTTTTAACAGTCTTCAAAAAACGAGGAGGTTATACGTTCGTGTGTATGTATTTTTTTTTCATGTGTATGTTAGCTGATTTCTCTATGTAAACTGATTCTCTAAAATCATTTTTCGTTTGATAGAGGATACTTACGAGTTGATCCCATTTAAATTTCATCAAATTCTGTCAAGTTGTTTTTGAGTAACACTCCAAAAACTGAAAAGTTTTGATTTATCTTGATAATATCATCGATCATTGATATCACGATGATGACAAGGTCAATAAAAGGGTCAATAAAAATGGTAAAATATTTTTTTTTACTAAAAATTGATCCTACTTCAACACCAAAGAGTGTGAAATAACTTGTTGAAGTCGGTAACAATCGCACAATATTGTGATAATAGGTACCTACTTTTGAAATATCATGGTACCAATTTCAACAAGTTATTTCGCACTTTTTGGTGTTGAAGCCGGTTCCATTAATTGGTAAAAAAAAATTATAATATTACACTGTTTTAAACTATCACGGTTGTTCTCTAAAGTTATATGATTATTAACGGGATATTTACCGTGGTAAGTTGTAAGTTGTCGAGACTTAGGATCGAGTTCGAGTTCCAGTGATAACCGTAGCAAAAGACTAAGAAAGAGGGTAGATCGTTATGTCTGCACCTAACTTTTAAACTTTTTGACCAACCACCCGCATTCTTCAGTCTTCCCGTGAACATGGTGCATGCTCAGACAAAATAAAAAAGTCAAGACAGAATGTTGTGAACAGAGAAGTGAGGCCGGGTGAAACTACGCTTCGGCGTGTCCATACATATTTACATACAAAACCTACAACGAAACTACGCCTTGGCGCGTCAGTCGAACTATCGCGACGCGTGGAAGCAACACGTAAAGTTTTAATTAACATTTAATTTAAATTTATTAATAATTGATATTTTTTTAATAACTTTAATATATTTTAAATTACCATTACAGTACCGAGTCAGTTTAGAAAACCGGCCTCACTTCTCTGTTCACAACATTCTGTCTTGACTTTTTTATTTGGTCTGAGGGTGCATGTAACTGCGCCGAAATATCGGGAGCTCATTCCACAACCTTACCACGGTAAATATCCCGTTAATAATCATATAACTTTATAATATTACAGTCGACTTAATCTTGTAGTTAAAAGTCAAACTGAGGTCAGCTAAAACCGTTTTTCGTATAAATGTGTTATTCTCAGGCATAAGCTTTCGTAAAATTTTACTCAAATCCGTTTAACAATTTCAGAGCGAAGAAAAAACAAATATTCAGACTCACGCATTCACTTACTCACTGTCCAACATTTCGCGTTTATAATATTAGTGTAAGTATTTTTTTAAATTTGATACTGTTAATCATAATTATGGTGTGGAAGAGATCGCTCTGAGCGATAAGACCACTCATTAATAATAATATTATAACTATAATTTTGTTTTTTTTTCTGATAACATAGATCCAAGTTATTATTTCATTATATTATTATTATATTATATTCTATTTAAGTATATTTAATCATTGTGACACTGTTAATTTTAAGTTTTTTTTTTCAATTAATGTGTTTTATTTCGAAAGTTTCTATGACATGTATTTGAAATATATTTGTACTGTGTTGTTTCAATACGGAGTTAATATATATTAGTCTATCAATATATCTGTGATAGTCAGACTGAAACCATCCAATAAAATTTACTTCATATCAAACGTAAATAAATCTTGCCTCGCCGAGAAATAAGTATAAAATCTCATGAAATCACGCAACATACACCGGGAATGACATCCGGCACGGTTCATTTCGTAAAATAGTCCGAGATGCGATTCGAAACGAACCCATTAACCTGACCGAGCCGAAACCATTTGCGGAAAATTACTTTTCCTGCAACCTACGGACAACGACAAGTTTTAATAGGAAAAAAATGGCACTCGCTATGAAATATGCGCAATTTATCCAACTCAATTTGCCTATGCAGCTATTGTGGTCTCTTTATTGTAGGGTTTTCATAATTGGATGGTTTAGCTACAAATATAAATTAGGTATGTTAGTGATCGGTTTTTGTCAAGCGCTCGGAGCGGATGATATAATGAACTATCAATTTTAATTTTCCGCCTGATTGTGATCAGACAGTTTAATTTTTTTTACTATATGGCCTGGATAAGAACTCTTACATACGAACGGCATGTTGCCAACGGCAGAGATAACTGCTGACGTCGATACAGGTCGACGGCTGTAATTGTATTGTTCTTATATGTAGTTAGTTACTTACTTTTTATTTCAAACTGCAAGCTTTGTATATTGAATAAATAAATTGCCAAATTATGTTGATTTCAATAAAGTAATAATCTATATAATATACGAGTATATCTTTTTTTTCCTCATCACAGATCCCTTCCTCTTCCTTCTTCCTCTTTCTTGTCGGAATTTCTTCTCCTCGTTTCTTAGGGGAATCCATTCTGCAACCGACTTCTATACTAAGTGAGCGGATGACGGCTGCCGCTGAGCTTCAAAGTTAGAATGTCGATGACTGCCGTCGACACGTCATCGGCTGCAGTTACCTCTGCCGTCGATAACATGCCTCTCGTGTGTAAGAGCTCTAAGCCGTAGGTCGCAACTTTTGTTAGGACTCTAAATTCAAACCAGTCCAAATCCAATTAGAAAACTGTTTACTTAAAAATGCGAATTCAACTAACGCAATGAACGACGTGAAAGGTTACGTAGAAGTAACGCTATAACATTATCTACATTCACTATCTGTAGCACAAAACGTTTACAATCACAGATACGTAACACAGATTTATGATGACATTATTTGTTTTTCAGTTAAATAATGTTACGGAATGCGGAAGGTATATTAAATATAAAGACTTTGTATATTACATTTTAAACTTCGATGACCGATTCTTTTATGTCGTTTATTATTGTGTTATATTGTATAATGATTTACCTAAATACCACTATCATAATATAGATAGATATAAATATCAATATAGCAATATTTTCAATAGTTATTTTTTGGTCGCAGTCAAGCGCCTTTTTCAAAAACTTTAGCAACACCCCTATAGATACTGGTAGAAACAATTTTTTTTTCGTATAAATGGCGCATGAAAGTATTTATCATCATCGGCATCTGTTAATTACTGAAGTCTAACTGATGTTAAAAACGATCCAATTCATCAGAATAACATAAAATATCTGATATAAATAACTTATTGATAATGTCTCCTGGCATTTATAATAAAGGTCAACCTTACTCGATAAATCTACCTGTAATAGGACGAAAATATAGATTCACACAGAGACAGAATGAATCACGCAAAGGACGCCAGGGTTCGTATATTAAATAACGTAAATGCGCTCTAAATCTTGTGTCACTCTGTACTAACTTCCAAGTAAATGAGAATTTATTTTGTTACTGAAACAAGAGTAGTCAAACTTTGGTCTTTTCATTATTTATAATGAAACGATGCTATTACGTGAACTATATATAGTTCGTTATTCGTTCAAATAAATAATTCTGTATAAGTTCCAAAGTAAATAATTATAAATATAAAATTCATTCTAGCTGACCCTCGACGTCTATACTTTATCTATATACTATAATAAAGGACTATAGGCCAAAAAGTCTGTACCCACTTGGAAGAAAAATAAAAAAAATGTGTGTCAGAAGACGTACTGAACGAGAATATGACGTTTTTGAAAAATATGTCAGTCTGTCTGTCTGTAGTATAGACCATATTTCGATGTAATTTAGTATATAGATAGAATAGAGCCCGGAACTCCCAACTAAAACCTTTTTATCTTGATCCTTCATAAAAATCCAAGTTGGCAGCTTGGTCTCTCTATGCATTACGGTCTCATATAAAACTGAGGTCTTGATTGACTGGTCGGAGCGCATGAACTTCTACTCGTATGGTACAGCGAAACTCTACGCTATAACATTAAAATAATACAAGCACACCGGTTATTACTAGGGGCAGAGGTGAATGAATAATTTTATTATAGTTAAGAATGTAACACTTATTTTTATTTTTGTACGAGTACCCCTAGAGTAATTTATACTTAACATAATTATGTACGTGTTATTTTTAAATACAACATACCTAATCGCCACGCCTACATCCTCAAAAGGGTACGCAGCGGTGTTTGAAACACCTACGTGCCAGAGGGATGATATGTTTTTGGTCCCATATAATAGGTGGCAAGCGTATTGCCATATACGGGGCACTGCTCCGACTCCAGAATGCTATTGAGAAGTTCTTTGTCAGAAATAAACCAATAACGATTAAAAACCGGTTATTAAACCCAAAACCTCGAAATCCTAAGGTGGCACCCAGACCAAGCGAGCGAAGCCGCTGTCTGGTCAGCTAGGTATGTATGTATACCTATTCATGAAATTAGTATTAACAATAAGACCACTGAACGTTTGATACTAGTGAATATATTCGATAACTACTGGTAATTACAAAATCAAGGATGGTGCCGTCTCAAGATATCGATACAAAAAGGTGTCGCTCCGCTCGTTGCATTCGTTTATAAAGCCGTTACTTTATCCCCTCCAAAACGCCTTCTCGAGTTGTCCGCGTAGGCCGCCAGGTGGCGCTTTTAGTTCGCAACTCGTCCACCAACGGCAGCACTAGTAACTTCCTTTGAAAAATCAGCAATGTTGCCAACACGGCCATTCTGCGCGGTGCCGGTCCCTGGCACCTCACAAATTCTAATTAATTATCTAAAAATAGAAAAATGAATTGTTAGTCATGTAATGTCAAATAATAAAAAGAACATTAAGTGATTATTGCAGCCAGATATAATTGAGTTCACTTTCATTTTGATCTAGACTAACCCGCACTTATAGGGAGTTTACCGCACATAAGTGTCCAGGTTAGTCCTACACGTTGAAACTAGTTGGGTCTAAAGGGCATTTCGCCACACATAGACACAACACATTCGGCTTTTTCTTTGGAACCACTTTCATTTAAAGGGCGTTTCGCCACACTTAAATGTACCAAGTTTGTTCCAAAATCTCATGAACTCAACCTTTATTTGGCTACAATAAATTCAGGGTATCTCATGCACATAATCTCTTTAAAACATTTCTACAAAATAAAATATCCAATTTAGCAGTGCAAAAATAGCAATAATATTTGAAACTTTCATACCTCACCAATTTTTATTGCCAACACGTAAATTTATGTGTAGATTATGTAGTTAGTTAGAATCCCAGTCATCAATCCTTATCCATGGCTTCATGTTCTCAGCAGAACTTATACCCGTATATGCTGTAGTGCTTCTTTGGCTTCCTTTTATGTCTATGATTTCATATCTGTCGTTTCCGAGAACTTTTTTAACTCTAAAAGGTCCTTTAAAAGGTAGGTAGCAGTTTTCTACTCTGGCCGTCGTTACTTTGGCTTTGTATTTTAACCAAAATTAAGTCCCCTTCAGCGTACGTTCGTGCCCTGGTTCGAGATTTATCAAACCTCTCCATTTGTGTTATTGCATTGGCCTTAATATTCATGTCTACTTTTTCTCGCAACTTTGTTACGTCAACGAACTCTTCATTATCAAACCCTGGGGCCAAAATGTCACTGTCTGTACGAATCCTATACCCCAGAAAAACCTCACAAGGAACGGCCTGAGTAGTTTTATGTATGGTACTATTTATCCCTTGCTGTAAATTTTTTATACATTGGTCCCACCTATCGTCAGTTGTGTAAGCGCCGGTAGTCTTTAATGCTTCTAAAATAGTTTTATTAAAGCGTTCTACTTGGCCGTTTGAGCGGGGCATGCCCGTTGCTACTATGTGCAAACGAATGTTTTTAGTAGTACAATATTGCGTAAATTCTAATGACTTAAAGCATGAACCTGCATCACATATGATACGCCTTGGGTTGCCGAATGTTTTTGATACGCATTCTAATTCTTTAATTACTTCAGAGCATTTAGTTGTCCGGACAGCCGAAATAAAAACGAATTTCGTAAACACGTCTACAAAGACCAACAAATATTTGTTTTTATTTTGAGTTTTTATAAATGGGCCCAAATGGTATATGTGAAGAGTATGGAAAGGTTGTGCGTATTTAGGCAACGAGAACAATTCTCCTTCCTTAGGCCCACCCTTATTTTTGAAATATATACAATTGAGGCAGTTTTTTATGTACTTTTTCACAATATTTCTCATACGAGGGAACCAGTACAAATGAGCTATTCTCTCGATCGTTTTGTCAACAGAGAAGTGCCCCAGGTCATCGTGGTTGCATTTAATAATTAGCCAAATGCATTTTTTTGGTACAACCCAACGCCTACCACTTGGAGTACTCTTGTATACCTTGCCACCTAGGAGCTGATAGTTATCAAACACGTTTTTATTAGAACTGTCGGCCTCCCCTGACTCTAAAATTTCTCTAATTCGTTGCAACTCCGGATCTTGTATTTGCACGGAGAGCAACCAGTCAGCTTCTGTTATAGACATTATCAACTCAGATTCAGACTTTTCTCCGGATGGCACGGGGTTTCGACTCAGAGCATCCACGTGTTGCATACGGGTCCCTTCTCTATGCGCAATCTCATATGAAAACTCTTGAATCGATAGCACCCACCGTGCTATTCGGGGAATAATCTCTTTCTTTGTCAAAGCGTACCTGACGGCGTTACAATCAGTCACTATTTTGAAGGGCGACCCTAGCAAGTACAGACGAAACCTTTGAAGGGAGCAGATAATTGCGAGTAACTCTAATTCAAACGAGTGGTACTTTTTCTCGTCTTCAGTAGTTTGTCTGCTATAATAGTGTACAGTTTTTTCACCTTCGTTAGTGACTTGCATAAGAATACCAGCAATACCGTCTCTACTAGCGTCTGTATATAGAACACTTTCTTTGTTTGGGTCGCAAATAGACAAAACGCTTTCAGAGGTGAGTTTACCCTTTAGAACTGAAAACGCTTTATCATGTGTCGCTTCCCATACCCACACGGTATCCTTCCTCAACAGTTTCGTCAATGGTGCCGATAAAATTGCACAGTTTTTAATAAATTTCCGAAAATAGCTAATAAGACCCAAAAACTGTCGAAGTTGGTGTACAGTTTTAGGCACTGGGAAGGTTTTAACGGCTTCTACTTTTGATTCCTTTGGCATTACACAATTTGGCTTTATTCTATATCCCAAAAACTCAATCTCCGCTTTGAAGAAATGACACTTCTTTAAGTTGAGTGTTAACCCATTATCACGAAAAATATTTAATACGGTCTCTAGTAATATTAAATTTTCTTCAACAGTTTCTGTAACCAAATATATATCATCAAGATACAGGATTACATTGTCAAATCTTAAATTTCCAAGCACTTTATTCATCATTTGTTGAAAACTGGAAGGGGCGTTGGACAAACCAAACGGTAAACGTAGAAACTCGTAATGACCGTCCTCTGTTATAAAAGCCGTTAATGGTATTGATTCGGGATGCATCATTGTTTGGTAATAACCACTTGAGGTCTAAGCTAGTAAAACACTTATAACCTTGAAGCCTATCGACTAGGTCCTCGATACGTGGCATAGGATATTTGTCCTTGACGGTTATTTTATTTAAAGCTCGGTAATCAATACAGAGCCTTTTTCCCCCGTTCTTTTTGTTGACAAGTAGGGCTGGACTTGCGTAAGGTGAAGAGCTTTCACGTATTATGCCATTTTCCAGCAATTCACTGACCATGTCACGAATAATTATTCTATCAGCATGCGAAGATCTAAACGGTCTGCATTGAATAGGCACCGGGCTTGTCAGATTTATTTTCATTTCGTGATTTTTAACCCTACCTAATTCTTTAGTACTCGTAGCAACACAATTTCTATACTTTTGGAATAAAATGATTAGTTCATTTTGATGTGTATCAGCGTCCAATTGTAATTCTTTCACGTTGTTTCAAAATTCATTTAATTTATTAACGTAATCAAACCTAAGCTGGTCACCAATGCGCGAGTACATTATATCATTGCGTTCAGTAACATTTCTGCCAATTAATATGTCACAGTCAACCAGGTCATCTATGACGTAAACGTCTACATCAGGCAGTTCCACAGAGTCAATTTTCAAATTAACTGTTATCTTTTGTGTTACATATTTCGAATTATGTTTGGAAAAACCTTGTAACAAAACCGGTGTGGATAAAAGAGTAAAATGCAAAGAATGCTTCTTTACAAGTGCTTCCGATATAAGCGAGCAGCTACTACCGGTATCAATAAATGCATCATTTTCAAGTTCATTAACGAATATTCTTTTTACAAATTTACTTCTCGGATCGGAGGTAGACACAAACTTTGTTTCTTCCTTTTCTGCTTTAGTTGCATTCTTTTTAAAATAACACATGGATTCTAAATGACCTCTTTTACCACAGTAGTTGCATTTATTTGAGTCACATTGAACTTTCCTATGATTTCCGCCACAAAGATAACACTTAATTATCCTTCGACCCCGAGTTTGACCTTCCTGGCTATTACTAGACACATTAAGTGGGTTTAACATATTGGCAGACGTGTCTACTGGCACAATTGAGGGAGTCATCTGGGAAACTAGCGGTTGATTGGAATTTCCTAATCTAAGCGGATTGACACGTGTCATGGTTGAATTTGTTTGTTTTGTACTCTTTAGCTTGTAGGTGCGACCATGAAGAAAACTAGCTAAACTATCGCATGAAGTAAAATTACTGGCCTCTATAGAAGCTGCGATACTGCTGTCACCTATATTTCCTATAATGATCGAGATAACGTCTTGTTCCGTAAAATTTAACGACAAACGATTGATTTTACATTTTTGCTCAAAGTAAAATTCATAAAGCGACTGATTTTCATTCGGTTTTTTATCGACTACCTCTTTCAACAACTCAAACATATTCCTCTGTATTTGAAAACTACCCGATAATTTCTGCTTCCATTCTAACCATTTCCACGCAGGCCATTTATTGTCTGTACGTAAAAGTGAGTCGTACCACACTTTAGCAGACCCTTTCAATTTATTAAGGGCTTGATAGCGTATCATTTCGTCAGACCATGCAAAAGTTTGAGAATAAGAATGTATGATACTAAGCCAAGCATTAACGTCGTCTTTTAGAGGGTCGAACTCAGGAATAATACTGTTCAAAGTGAATTGGTTTGATGTACTCACAGTTCCACTTTTAGTTCCTTTCGATACCTTATTTGTCCGTTTAGCTGGAGGTGATGGTGTCCTGGTACTGCTGGAGCTGCGAGAGCTAGAGGACGAGCTTGTACGCGCTCGCTTCCTTTTCCTGTACTTGCGTTTACCCATTGTACGAAGGTTCTTTGTCACTTCTGATATTAACAATAAGAACACTGAACGTTTGATACTAGTGAATATATTCGATAACTACTGGTAATTACAAAATCAAGGATGGTGCCGTCTCAAGATATCGATACAAAAAGGTGTCGCTCCGCTCGTTGCATTCGTTTATAAAGCCGTTACTTTATCCCCTCCAAAACGCCTTCTCGAGTTGTCCGCGTAGGCCGCCAGGTGGCGCTTTTAGTTCGCAACTCGTCCACCAACGGCAGCACTAGTAACTTCCTTTGAAAAATCAGCAATGTTGCCAACATTAGTACGAGGGAATGCGTGGTGCTAACTATAATAATAATTTTTATTCAATTCAAAAAAGGGGTTCACTGTTATATAAAGCATAATCATAAAAAAGCATGCAAAGTAAAAATAACATATTAATTATTTAATTATTCAGCCATAACAGTTCCTTATTTGGTACAATTTTACCAAAAATCTTGTAACACAAGCCCTCACGGTAGGATACCCTGAGTCTGTGAGGGCTAGTTAACTTCTTGTGGTCCATGAATTTAGAATTGACGTGCTTTAAACATTGTGTTATTTCCAGAGTAATAGGCACTGAGTATACAATAGGTACTGTGAGACATACAGTTTTGTTTAGAAGAAGGTGATGACATAGTGCGATCTTGAATAGGTTTTTTAAGTTCATCATCATGTTACATGTGGGAGGCGAAAACTATATGACAGGTAGGGGCTATGTTTATATTTTTGCTTTAGTGTGCAGATTGCAGGTAAAAAATAATCTATAATGTAATGACTATTGAATCTAATAATCGTTATGTAATGGTATTTGGCGTATGTTATTTACTAACTCTGGAAAACGAATATGCTTGTTGTAAATCAACGCAGTATTGTTTCTTGGGTCTCTGAGCTATGTATTTCTTGTTTAACTTTATTCATAATAAGTAAGTGTGTAGCATTGTATTGGGTAAACTGTAATGATGCTATAACTGTTCTTAAGAAATAAATAAATAAAATAATAATACTAGTATGGGTAAGTATTTCTACTTTTTATATTTTATCCCCTCACCAGTCGATTGTCAATATAACAATGAAATTTCTATTGTGTCTGGGTCGTTCGACTGATGAAGTATTATAAGATGTTTTGTATTTTTTTCTTTACTCATCAGTTTTAATGAGCAAGAGCCTATTCCATGAGGACAATAATTATCATAGGATAACCGTGAATGTTATTTAAAAATTATTATTATTGCAATTTTAGAGAGAATATCAATATCTCACGGGATTCGAACCCGCGTTTTCCGACAATTTATGTTAGAAATTGTTTTTGTAAAGTTTGGTCTCCGAAGCAGGCAGTGCTTTTATTTGAACTTTTTTGTGTAGTTCGGAAATAAACCGGAAAACACTAGACACGGGTCGGGTTAAAAAAATACCATAAGAAATATAAAGGACTGCGATATCAATAAAAAAATTAAGTGTTTGTAATTTTTTTTCTTTAATTTGGATAACGATTGTTTATATACTCGTATTAGATAGATGTCTTTAGAGTTGTAATAACTCTTAACTATACTTGTTAAGAGTTTGGATGAATGCATCATGTTTTAAGAAGGCCCATAATCATTTTTTGCAAGAAATACGCCTGTGCTACCAATCTGTGTACTCGTATAATGTGAGATCAATTGAATACCCTCTGAAAAATTTGGGAATCAATTTACAATAAAAGAGATGCGGGTCGCACAAAACGTCCAGCGGACCTTTCGCTAACATAGCAGTTCTAATGCATTGCCCTTTTAAGCGGAGACCAATTGTAAAGAATTGGATAAAAACTCGAGATTAGATCTTTTCATTTGAGGAAAAGTCCGAATATTGCTCCGTCGAGGCATTTGCGAAGTAACGGTGGATTGAGAGTTGGGAAAGTCAACATTTAGAAAAGAGAAAAGAGACGTTTTGCTCAATGTGTCCCTAAAGCGATTTGAATACTAAGAAGCAGACGCAATATTGTGAAAATGAAGTTGTCTGAACCGAAAGTAGGCTCAGTTTACTTTCTGCCCGAAATTTCAGGTCCTACTTTCTCTATTTGTTTTGACGTAAAAGCTGTCGAGGTCACTTCACTGTATATTTTATTGCCAGTCCTTTCTGTACTGCGTAATGGATGTAAAATTGTGTATGTTCCAAATAAAAACATTCATTTGTTCGTAAGTAACCTGATAGATAGGTAAATTTGATATCCTTTTAAATCCTAATATGTTTATTTTGTTTATACAATGATGAATGAGGGTCGATAGCTTTCAGGGAAATGTACTGAAATAAAAACAATGATGCCCGAAAAGTTTCCGAAATATGATACTTTGTTAAAAGGAAAATGGGAGAAAATGTGTTTTCAATTCCCCATACACATCGCGCGTTGTCTGACGCAGATGAGAAATTACATAAAAATTGAAAGTCGAATTATTGTTCAAATTTCGAAATAAATATCGACTCATCTAACGTGAACCCACATCCTAAATACTGTATAGCCGCCGTTTTTCCAGTTAAAATATAGTAGTACCTAAACTAGCTTAAGATCGCATGTGTCAATGCATTACAAATTACTTTCATCAATGCTTGATAGATTAATTCTATTTATTTGTATTTTTTTAACGTGAAAGAGTATGTGTTAGCATGTCTGTCCTCCTTTCACAATAACTAACAGACTACTACACTATTTTTGTGGAAATTTGTGCCTGGAAAAGTCATGAGCTACTTTTAATCTTGAAGAAGTATTCCTCAGCGTAGTGTGGTCGCTCAGCGACAAAGCCCTTCAAAAAATAAACAAAAAAGTAAAAAAATAAGTTTCCTCTATGATATGCGTAGACCGATCCATGGAAGCAATCACTAGTGATTAAATATGTGTTCACTCTATACATGTACGATAACGATATGAAGAACAGGATAGTTTGTTTAATATATTGATTCGTTTAGATTTAAGGAAGTAATCAGATGGCCTGATAACTCCCGAACTCCGGCCAGTGGCAATAATCTATCTATCGTCGGTTTACCTTACAATATCCATATATTTGACACTATTTGTATGGACGTAATATCATGTTTCTATCGGGAGTAAGGAGATAGATTATTGGGATCCCCACTAGTAACCCACGTGGGTTGGAACCTGTGTTATTGATCGTTGAGCCAATGTGTTTGTTAATAATTCATGTACGTCTCTATTTTTTCATGAGGAAAACCACTATCCCAGCAGCGAGAACGTCTATTTAATTATTAAAATCAAGTATATCAAATTTTAAAAACTTTTTTGGCACTTCTAAAATACATATTATTTTAAAGCACAGAAACGTTGTAATTCATTACGTACTTACGTACCTCTTATTAAAAGCCCCTTTAAAACGAAAACGTCAAAAGATAAACGAAGGGCCAGCTTATTAAAAGAAAATGATGTTTGCTTAGGAAGACCTCTGCTAGCCTTTGGTGTAAATTAAAACGGAGGACATGGGTAAATGTTTTCTTTGCAAGTGGATCAAAAACGAGCTCATGGTCTAAACAGACCGGGACATGCAGGTTATTCTTCTCTCGTGTAGCATACAGCTCTGTGCATGCCCATAAGGTACTTTTACTAGTAGGTTAATGGACTTCATAAATTTTATTTTATTAAATTAAATTAACATTATCTCGTTATCCTTTTTCCAGCTACCCTTTATACCTACATTCGATAAATTAATTAAATAGCCTTTTATTGCCTAGCAAAATGACTGTTACAATTATGAAAATGAACTACGATTCATTTGCAAAGTTGCTCACCTATGTATAACTTCTTGTTGTGGCGTGTTAATGAAAAAAATTGAGGAACTTTGCTATGATACTTGTACTCCTTGGTCCTTGCCATGATGTCACCGTTATCCATCCGTTGTCTTTAAGTCGCGTGACATGTCCGGCCCGTTTCCATTTAAATTTTAGTGTTTGGTTAAGAGCATCATCTGTTTTTGTTTTCGCTCTTATATCGGTGTGCTTTATTTTATGTATTCTCTTAAGGTGCGGTCCAATCCTAATTTTAAAACAATTTACGAAGCTTTACATAAGGTTGAGAATTGCTTACCAGATTGGACGATGTAATGCAAAAATTCAATTGAATACGTGCTAATACTTTTTATATTTATTTCGTACAATCAAATGATTAAATTTTAATGATAAAGAAGTCCATAGTTCACTAGAAAATTTCGTTGGGAATTTGAATATGATACATTCATAATTGAATAAAAATGCTTTTTCCCACGAAACACGTAAGAAAAATTGCTAAATTTTGAGAATGTTGCCGATTTTTTTTCTACCGAGCCAAGTTTGCTAAATCGTGTTTCGGCTCAACGTATATTCAATTTACACTACTTTTTTTTCAAACTTTACGGTTATTAGGTTTAAGCGTCGAAAACCTAAGTTTTTGCGAAGTCGAATCATGAAAATTGGTCGTAATCAACACTCATTTCGCCTTAATATTCATCATGCTATATTCTATAGCCCTTTAACATATGATTATTTTGTTTCTTGTTCTGTTTTTGAATCTTTATACATTAAAAGATAATATACAAATTGTAAAACTGTATGTGACGAATTAAATAGCGATTAGATAAAAACCTTCTTGAATATTGTGAAAAATGATGAAAACTCCTCGAGTCACCATTTTCCAGTTGAAACAATTTCGCTCCACCAAAATTGTAAATACAATATTTAACAAACATACTCGCATATCATACATAAACTCACTTTGAAAGATATTTGGAACTGTATACATGAATTGGATTCGCGATGGTTGAAAATGTTCTTCTAAAACCTCAGTTGTAGTTAGGTATTGTCTTTATATACAAACAGTATATTCTAAATCATTCTCAGTAGGCACTGTTTAACTCGTTTTATTATTGCACTGATATCTAATAAACTTACTACACATACGTGTCGTTTACGTCTTTTTACGTTTTCATCACATCAACACTAATATCCATCAGTGATAATAAACAGAGCATTTCTTCCATTCCGCAAAGTATCATTTCTATTGCACGAACATTGTACTAGTTAAATTATTTCTCCCATTTGCTATATTTTTATTAGCTATCTATCCATAGCACAAGCGTGGTACATATAATATTTGTCCATGGGCTAATCATGTTCTTCGCAAAAACTTAAGTAGTATATTAAAGCAACTGATTTTTTGTCTTGATTTTTATATCTATACCAGATGCACATGCAAACATTGCACAACGAAATGAATTCCACGAAACTGTGTTTTTTAGTATAAGGAAAATGGCAAACTTCTAACGAATTACCGAATAATAGGTTTAAACGTAACAACTTAAAAGCTGTTTTACATATAAATTAAGAATTAGGGAGGGGAGATAGAAAGGACTATCACTACCATATTATTTATGTAGTAGCAGTAAATTCTTATCAACGAGTTCGTACGGGGAATTACTGCCGCCGTGCTTAATTCTACTACTAAGGAGTAATACTCGCATTACTGTGTTCCGATTTGATGGGTATGCGTGCTGGTGAAAATACAAGCACATGAGACTTAACAAGTTTTTGGACGCAGTGCAGTTCGTCATTTAAGTGACGAACTGCACTGCGCCCGAGCTATCTATATCTACACTAATATTACTAAGAGGTTAATATTTGTATGTTTGCAACGAGTAAACTTAAACACTACTGGAAGGATTTCAAAAAATGTTTTGCCGTTAGAAAGCCACATTATAATTGAGTAACATAGGCTACATAATATTTTCAAGAAAGTTAGGGATCCGTATGAAAACTTCGATAATGTAACCCAAGGTAAGAAAAACATACCAAAAAACATCCTTATGTCGCGTACACTGCGGTAACTATTGACAATAGAGCAAAGTGATCTACTGTCGTTTTATAGAGGACATCAATGTTTACTAAAAAGTATTCAATACCATATATCTAACTATTACAGTTATGTTACAATAACTATTTTTCCGTGTTAAAATATGTAATATTAACGCCGGTACTAACTAGGCCACATTATTTGTAACTTGACGTTAATTAAACCTTAATGTGAGTACATTAAGGTTTAATAAAGAGAGAGTTTAAAAAAGAGATTAATAATAAAGAGGAAATATTTGATAGCTTGTTTTAACAGCTAAACGTATAAACTAAATAACTGGTTAAAAAAAATCTTTCTCCAGTAGAAAGCTATTATTATGCATGAGTAACATACGCTACTTTTGATTCATGATCATCATCCATCACTGCTCAGGTGAAACCGCGGAGCGCAGCTAGTCTGTTTTAGGTAGAGGTGACCGCATAACACCACATTAAAAAAAAACCCTACTCTAGATAACAAATAACTTTTATCACAATACTGTCAGACTTCTAAATTAAGATAAGTGTCATTATAAACTGCTATTAATAGCATATCCCACTCAAATCTTTATTTTGGCTACGTTAAAAAGTATACGTAAAGTTGATCGAAAACATACGGTACATATCCTGTATTAAGTTTCATCAAAACCCGAGTAGTATCTCAAGAGTACTGCGTGCAAATACATACATCCATTTTAACAATATTTTGACTTCAATATTAGTAGTTAATGCAACTGTCATATAAGAAGGGGTATTAAAACACGGGAGTCTGTTTATCTAGTTAGTCTGGTTGCCTTATTATCCATTTTCCAATTTATAAATTCTTGGTACATTTTGTAGTACAATAAAAAAATTTTGACTTTTCTGGCAGTAGACTTTCAGTTAACGCCGATGCCGCGTCTAGAATATCTGGCGGAGTGAAAATCTCGCCGTCTTTTTTGGAATCTCGAATACAAAAACACGATCGGTTAAAAAATGTATGGGAAGCGCGGGAAATTAAGTTCAAACTACGCACGCGTGCGCCATTTTTTTCACAGTTCGAACTGCGCATGCGTGCGCCTTTTTTTCATATTCAGCCTAAAACCATACACGGAATTAATAAAAAAAAAAGATAGTGGTACTATAATGAGTTTTATGATACAATTGGCGGTACTATCATGAGTTTTTTTCTTAATTTTATGTATATATGTGTTTATTAAGTGCGTCTGTATAGAACCGTCTTTGAATTCGTAGTTCGAATTTTTCGATTTGAGTGTATATAAAATATTTTATTACATAATGTTTAGCCACTAAACAATTACTTTATTATAAGAATTAATAAGAATAATATTTAAAAACGATATAATTTTCAATTTAATAAATAATCATGAGCGTCACATGAGATCGACTGTTCAAAATAGTTTGATTATGGTTTTAAGGAAAAAAAACGTTTGAAATTTTACCCAGAAATTTGAAATACATAGGCGAACTTAATGCTAATTAGCATTTTCGTCCATCTAACCTTTGTGTGATATGGAAGTGTGTTTGGTAGTGCTTTATTTAGAATTTTAGTTTCTACAGAACAGATATTTTAGGTAGCATATTAATAAATAATAAACTATTTATATACCATAACTTTACACATACATACATACACACATATAAACAGCATACATATACATATATATATATATATATATATATATATATAAACTTAAAAATAGCTCAATTAGGCTTATTAAAAATATATGACGAAAAATTAACTGTATACATACAATTTTTCTATTCTTTTATTTAGTGTAATTGTTTTTTGCTTGGTTTTTCTGTTACAGTTATTTACAAACTAACACGCTATTATTAGACTTAAGAATAACATTTTATCTTTCTGCCATCGAGACCGATCTAAGAAGAGCCGTCACGACCTCTTCGTTTCTGTCAAGGCCGGTTTGGTAACAAACTTGAACTTTTGGAAAATAACGCAGTCAAACTATTAGCGGATCAGCTAATTACAAGATCTCTCTTCATACATTTGAAATTATAAAACCAAGGCTAGTTATATAAAATGATATTGGTGGGTTTTGATCAAAATTGTAATTTAATTAAGCCGCCCTAATTAGCAAGCTCTATTTTTTCTTCTTGCGCCTGCTTAGGCATGTTTCGGAAGATTCTTAATACACTTTAAACTCTTGTTTACTTCATCGTTTGTTTATATTTTACGATGTTAGCTACATACGAACAGTGTTTTATACATTGACTTTGTTTAACATTATTATAAGATATAATATTTTAAGTAAAGACTTGCTATACTCGAGGCAGATTCTTAATGAACTTTGTACTTTTGTTTGCATATATACTTAGTTATGAATTGGTAAACGTTGTAATGTTATAGGTAGAAATACAATTTTCTTAAAATAATACATCTACTAGTACTTTTAAAATAGGTAAACATTTAAACTTATTAAAACCCGCAAAGACAACTAATATGTATGGTTCTTTAAAAACACATCTGGTTATGATGTCTGATAGAGATGCAGATGGCTGTTTATTTCTTCGACAGCATTAATTGATTGGTTCTAAGCACATAGATTTTCTGTATAGTTGCCTGTATAGTGAATATGAATACTACACAAACTTAATATATCATCAATATCATCATCTCAGCCGTAGGACGTCCACTGCTGAACATAAATCTCCCCCACAAATTTCCAAATGGACCAGTTGGAAGCGGCCTGCATCCAACGTCTTAACAAAATAAATAATAATTAGAAATGAATAGAACTCATATTATCATAAGGAAGCTAGAAACCAGTATTTATTTAACAATATGTAGCGACATTATTCGATCGAAAATCTACGAATAATATCTACGAACCAAATATCATAAGTAGATTTTCATAGCATAATTTTATATTAATATTATAAGTAAAAATCACAAATACTAGTTTATACTAGTTTATATTTTTATACCACTGCAGCAAGCTCATAAGGAGTTTTATGTGTTTGACCAGCCGTGCGATTCTCTAATGATTCGTCGTCGCGCTTGTCGACGAGCTCACCGATGTCAAATACTTTATGAGATATCGCCTCTGTACACAAGGTTGCTTTTCTAATGTTTCTTGTCATCTCGTTGTTGTTTCACGGATGTTGCCAAAGATGTATGTGTGTCCGTTCCTATATCCACTTGTAACTCAACGGCTCAACCGACTCTGATAAATGATTAATATGATAAATGACGTCATTACATTCGTCTTGATGACGCGAACAAAGTAAGTAAACAACTTTTTATAACAACTGTTGGGGGCTATATTAAAAAGTATCTCCATACTTCAAGACAATGACACCCGCCTCTTCAGTCCGCTCGTGACCACGATCAATGCAACTTGATCGAAACCTCGAGGTAAATAAATACTATGACTAACGCGATTAAGCCCCGTTATTATAATATAAATATGTGTTCAAATCGCGAAAGTTTAAAAGTTACTAAAGTATAGTAAATCCCAATAGAAGGGCGGATTTTATGCGTATGACTAATTATTTCCATATTCTGGTTCTTAAAGTGTTTGCTTGTTTTCTTGTTGAAATATAAAATACTAATCAAATCTTCTGTAAATATTCTTCTCACTCACTTAGTACTTAAGTATCATCTATGTCAAAATTTATGCACAAAGTAAATAATGTTGAAAATAGTAAAGAAATTAATTGTAGGATATTTCAATTAAAGACAGTTTTAATTATTTATATTTAAAAACATTTTATTGGCCGACTTTCGCTCTATCTTGTTGCGGACTACCACTAAGCTAAAAGCTTCATTATTAACATTAATCTTAAGTTTTAACTTTCCTCTGCTCTCAGATATTTAAATCTATAACTAAAAATATTCAGTCCCGCCCACGACTTCTTAAGTATCCAGCACCACCGACGTTGTTATACTCTAGACATGCACAACTAAATTATGTTTGCCGTCTAGATCAATCTGCTGCATATCCGGATTGAACTCGAATATTTGCGTTAATTAAAGACTTAGAGAACTTATAGTGTAACGTAACCGTATCATTACTATTTTTTAAACGATTAAATTGAGCTCCAACTATTTATCTACCACAGCTGTGGCTGCAGTTAAATGCAATGTCATGCAAACTTCAGCTTTTAATGATGCATTAATTGTCTAAACATTAAGCACACGATATATATTAATAGTTGTAGATAGTATAATAAAATTTCTTTTTAAAAAAACAATAAATATCGCGAATTAGACCTATACCTACGTGTTTGTGTAATGGCTGTAATAATAAAAAAAAAAATTGTAAGTACATGTGATTGTATCATTGAAAAATATGGATGTGAGCGCTCCTATAAGGTGATATTCTCACCAAAATCTCTAGTAAATTATAAAAAAAAATAAAGTTCGGGCGCCTGGAGCGACCTCACACAAAGATTATATATATATATTTATTTAACTCACCTGGAATAACTTTTGATAGAGCCTTGGTTCTTTTGATCTTAAGCGGGGGCAGATAAATAACTAAAAAAATCATTCAGTTTCGTTTATCTTTATTGCCGGGAAGCACAAGCGTTACAATAGTTTAAAGATTTATATTAGGAAAAGTTTATTTGCGATAGCACAGAGTCTGAAGTACCCTGGCAGATACCGGTTTATTAAAACTAGCCTGCACACTACTAATTGTGGTATTTTCGTCGCTGAAGGCGTACACCATTATTAGCTGTCGTTATTGTTAAACTATCGTTATTGCATCTTGATTTAAAAGAAGTTAATTATTTTTATGATTTTACACTGCACATGCTCAAGGCATGGTTCATATAAGATTATGAATGCGTTACCTTTCTCCAAGGAATTGAAACCTGAGGAAATATCATTACGTGAATTGGATTTCCTTCCTTATGATGGACGATGTGACACGCGGAAAAGGAATCTCGCCTCCTGCGCAGATGAAACCTCAAGATGGCGGTCCGCTCCAAGTAAATAATTTCCACGGGAATCTCATGGGGGCAAATTACGTAGAAATATACTCGTAAGAAAAATGCTTGTAAGAAAAAATCTTACAAAAAAAAATTATGAAGAAAAACGCCAGTGGCTGAAACAATAAAAAGCTAGCGTTAAAAATAATGTCCAAATTCCAAAGTAAATCACAGTTTGACCTCAAGCAAAGAGCACCAGACTTACCGTTTTTCTTCGGCGGGAATGCCGTACTCGAAATCCATGATTTAGAGGAAATCAATATAAAGATGCAAAGCACTTGGCTTGCGTTTTCTAATTGCGACTTCCCATATTGGGAATGTCCAAGAAAATATCGATCCAAACGGATTTAAAAATTACATGTTGACTTCACATCACGATGTTTGTAGAAAAGTGATTCGACTTTTTTCCATCGACCAAACGTCAGCCCCGACACAGATCACCACAGCCAACTAAACAGATAAAAAACTGATGTCCACAGAGACAATACCTTACAGGGGCTACAAAAAGTGTTACTCTTGTAGTAAAAAAGTTAACATAGAATAAATTTCACCATAGATTAGCAATTTAAAACCGAAATACGTGTCTAGAATCGACAACGTGTAACGGAGCGAAAAACGAACGTTACATGGCACTTATTCTATAAATACTTATAACAATATTCCTATTCGCGGTCTAATATGAAAAGTCAATCTTACATGAAACGATGTATGATCGACTTTGATATGGGTCGTTTATAGTTCCCAACCAATTACCTGCCTTATAGTTTTTTCAAAGCATTAACTCAGCGAAATTCAAACGTTATAATTTAGAAAGGACACATATTTCTTAGTACAGGACATGCAGGGGAGGATCCCTCGTGGGAATAGGTCGCGTACCTATTCCTCTGTCTTTCCATGATCACTTTACTATGATGTCTACACTTAATATAATAATAAAGAAAGATTTGTATTTTGGTATGTTTGTAACGAATAAACTCAAAAACTAATAAACCGATTTAAAAAAAATATATTTCACCATTAGATTCACCATTAGATCACATTGTCCCTCAGTAACATAAGCTGTATATTTTGATTCATCATTATCATCATTTATCACTACGCGGGTGAAACCGCGGACGCTAGTATATATATCTCTAAAAACAATATATTGTCATAACAATTTCTAACTATAATATAATTATAATTTATAAAGCACTACGCTAGCTAAAGGCACAGTGCCTTCTGCCTAGAGGAAACCAACATTCATAATTTAGATAAGAATTAAGAAATATCATTGCGTCTCTTAAGGCTATTATGTCGATGACTACTAGCTGTCAAGTTTGGGGGCCTTAATTAATGACAGACAAGTTTAAGTTACAGCCTTGTTACAGCCCCCAGATGTGTTGTGACGTCATTGATTGATTCTCCACCGCTAGGATCTGGGGTCACATTAATCATCCATACCGATCTCAGTACAATAGGTATTACGTTGAAGCTCGAATGGAATCCAATCTCTTGTAAATTACGTCATAATAGGCATATGTTCAAACGTTAATTGAAGTGTTACACATTGGATGGGTTTTGAAATAATTTATGATCATTTGTTTGATTTCAGGTAATTAAATAAATAATATAATTACGTTATATAATATAAGATTGGTTTTAAATAAAATACCTAACGTCCGTACAGTTCCCGACTAACAAATTAGAATGTTCCATATAATATGTATATCGTAAAAGACGGCTAGAGTATAATAATAATTAATGCTTGTTAATAAATAGCATGGGCAGCGTTCCGGAAACTTCGCGATGCCTTCTCGTCAAAAATACCTCAGTGCCTCAAGACAAGAGTCTTTGACCAATGTGTGTTACCAGTGATGACGTATGGCACTGAAACGTGGTCTCTTACTATGGGCCTCATAAGCAAGCTCAAAGTCGCACAACGAGCTATGGAAAGGGCTATGCTCGGGGTTTCTCTACGTGATCGAATCAGAAATGAGGAGATCCGTAGGCGAACTAAAGTTACCGACATAGCCTAGAAGATTAGCCAGTTGAAGTTGCAGTGGGCAGGCCACATAGCACGCAGAACAGATGGCCGATGGGGCCGGATGGTTCTAGAGTGGAGACCACGGACCGGCAATCGCAGCGTAGGTCGTCCACCGACACGGTGGACAGACGACCTGATGAAGGTCGCAGGACGACGTTGGATGCAGGCCTCTTCCAACCGGTCCTTTTGGAAATTTGTGGCGGGAGGCATATGTTCAGCAGTGGACATCCTACGGCTGAGATGATGATGATGACATAGCATTGACTCACCCATTATTATATGAGTCAGTTCTTTGTGAAGAACATGGTGATGATCTTCACAGAATAACTGACACTGTATGCGTGTACACGTTTACATATATTTCTGATTTTTTATCCATATTGACAGACATCTGCAAGACCAGAAGTCTCACAGTGCAGTCAAATTAGGATAAAGTATGGACCTAATTCTGATAGGTGTAGATTCATCAGGAATCGTTAGAAAACACAGCTAGAAGTATCTCCCCGGTTTGCACTGTTTCTAGCACCTACGGAACCATGTTAAATATTAGGTATAAACTTTAACGGCGCATTAATAAAAAAAAAATCAAAGAAGTTGGAATAGTTTATTGTATTTATGAATAAATGCTTCCTTTAAGTATAATGAATTGTAATCAAAAAGTCGTGCATCGTACGTTATTGTTTTTTTTATTTGCGGCTCTAGGAACATTCTGAATAACGGTGCAAACTTCCTATTAGGTATAGGGTCAATGGTCATACACATATTATAAGCATCATAAATGTTCAGTTAAATTTACATTACACCAATGTACAAGCTACGGATCATATCTTTTTACCAACTTCCAGAAAAGGAGGATTTTCTCAACTCGACGTGTATATTATTTTATGTATATATAATCACGCATATTTTTTACAGAGTAGTCCGACTTTAATAATTATTTTTGTTTCGTAGAGTTATACGTCCACGACGGACACTTGCAGAATTGTGACAATAGTCGCAGCACCCATAATCTAAGAACTGAACTGAGTTATACGTCCAAGGTAATTCAGACAATCGGTTATTGAGTTACAATCTAATAACTGAAAAGTGTTTCGCCAATCTCGATGATATCGTCGAGATATGCCAAACACTTTTCAGTTATTAGGTTGTAATTCAAAAACTATATGTCCGAATTTAATAAAATTTATATACGGCTACCTCGGACATAAACTCTACCAAACACTAAAAGAATTATTAAAATCAGACTACTCGACAAAAAAATTTGCGTGATTATACCTAAATTATAATTCTTTAAGTATAGCCTAAAAATACAGCGATCACCACACTTTCCTGAATGAAGTTATGCAATTTCAAAGTTATGCTCGATTTAACCCTTTTCTGGAGATTTACTTTCGTTGGGATTGAGTTAGAAATTATTCTTAAAGCATATTTAACCATAATAAAAAAAACACCACATTTGCGAATTACTTCCACTCTTTTGAAAAATATCGCCTAGTAAGTATTTGACTGGACAACTCGAGGATGCGTTGCCATTTGAAGATAACTATGAAATATATACATTTTTAATCCGCTGATAAGGAGGTGCTGACGTTGCAATTTGCGATACCTTTCCTCGTGGGACTTCTGATACTGCTAGTGTAGTGTGTCAAAGGTCGAGGTGATAGCGGTGTGCACAACCTACGAAAAGAAATGCGGGTAATTAGAGACAACTTGCCAGTCATAAATACGATGACCGCGGCCCCTCAGACTACTTTATCTCTGTATCCAACCAATAAAAAAAATACGGATGCAACTTGATCAAAACATCGAGGTTTGTCTAAATGTTATCTATTAGATTTTTTGTGCGTGAACAGCCGAAAGTATTTGACATTCATGAGGTCGTCGACGAGCGCAACGACGAATCATTAGAAAATGGTACGGCTGATCCGATTGTTTCAAATATAATAAACACATAACAAAACTGAGTGAGCTTCTAGGCAAACCTGGTCTATCGTAGTAAAACTTAACAATCAAGAACCTTGAAAATGTCGGCTTTACAAGGGGAGGATTTATCGTATCGGAAAATCTTAGTCATAAATGAATTTTGAGTGCACAGAACTTTTGAAATAGTGTTATGGTTGGCGGTGCACTAAGAAGGCAACTCAGACGTTGACAGACACCTCCTTGAATAACTTGGGTACTTAAGTCTGTTCACAACTTGAACTTTGCGAAAAGTATTCGTATCGTACCGTAAGAAGCGTCAACGCGTCACGCTTCCGTGTATAAAATATATGGTACTCTTGATAAATTACAGTTTGTACTGTATCACGTGAACGACACATTACGTTACACCTACGCAGTTATTCGTGCCAGGCTCACAGCATTTTGAGCATTTTTGAGCATGAAATAAATCTACGAATAACCCTCTAGTCGTCGTTTCACTTCTGAATTTGAGGCTTAGCCTTTCAATACTCAGACATTCGAAAAACCCTCTTTCTATAAATACCACATTTTCGGTCAATTTCAAGCCTAATTTTGTTCAACATAAACCTATTGGCAATGGCAATCCCCTCACATGATTAGTCCCCAAAGGGTACTAATCCCGACCCTTCCTATTCATATTCCTTAACATACGACGTAACCAAAAATTCACGAAAAAGCCTACGTGAAATGTTCATGAATAAAATATTGAAAAAAAACTATAAAAGACTAAATTAATGAAACCAGTAAAGTAATTCTAAACTTACTGCTTCGGTTATAAGTTCTAAATTAGGATATCTGGTGGAGTCGTATATGACATTTATGTTTATTACAGATATATAGGTACAAAATAGATGCTTCCTACGATTTAAGGGTAGCAGTTGTCGACCGTGTGCCAATGGATTTCCATTAGGGCTCACTAAACCTTTTGCAACTCAATTGCAAGCAATTAATAAGCCCAAGGACTTAGAAGGTTGTTTACAAGTATTATTGTGTAAAGGTGTAAGAGATTGTATTTACGCAAATTTGTGTAAAGGGAAATAGTGACAGTGCTGGGTAGTCAATATCTTTCTCCTATTTTTTCTTGATGATACATGTATCTTGTTTTATCATTTAAAATGAAATTAAATCAAATTATATTTATTTAAGATTAACATGTACACGGCAAGGTAAGCACGGAATTACACAAACATGAGAAATAACAAACAATAAACAAAAGATAAAAAACTCGTACCTACCTACAAGTAACGTGATCCTGAGTGTAATATAATGTACACGTTAACTAAATGGTACGTGTCTTAAAATGGACCCATCTCAGCATATGCTGGTTACTAACCAGCGCTGGTCTTCCGATGGACTCAGTGGGTGACGTCATAACAGCTCAACGTCCTAACTATAAAACAACAAACGCTACTACATAAATACTTAATCCCAAAACACATACCAGTGGCCCGAGCACGAACATTTGCTAAAGTGTAACGTTATCGTATCGTTGACGTATACAGTACAAACTATGAGTTATCTGCGCCACAGTTGTACTTGATACATGATAGTTTGTACTGTATACGTTAACGATACAATATCGTTACACTTTAGCAAATGTTCGTGCTCGGGCCACCGAGCTCACAGAGGGAAAATTAAACTGTAAAAAACGTTTCTATAAAATAGCATGTTACAAAACCCGACATTATATAGAAGACAAAGATGCTGGGAATTTATCAAAAACTCACAATTAATATGACTAATAAGGATATATATTGTTATGAAACCTTCTTGAATTATTGCAACGACACATTTTGTAGATTTCGTAATATTAAAACTTTAAAAATATATCCATTTAATGCAATCAATACTAACATAAAGTATACGAATGAGACAATAATACATCGTGACGGAGTTCATTTTGTCACGCGATTCCGGCATTCAGTGCTCTGATATACCAAACTACCCTTAAAAGTGGTACTAAATTGTATTATTTATAGTATGAAAATAACGTAGAAAAATAAGGAAAATAGATATACAACAAAATAAGAGCAAAATATGTAACATAACATTATAAGTCATGTGCAGTCAAATAATAATGATAATAATATCTTTGTCTTTTAGTTTTAGGTTTTTTCAATCACTGACTCGATCAAGTTTTCATTTAATGCTAACATCGTTGCATCTTTGACAACATCCGTGAAACAAATGACGAGATGACAACAAAACGTTGGAAAAACAACCTTGTGTACAAGGGCGATATCTCATAAAGGATTTGAGATCCGTGAGCTCGTCAACAAGCTCGTCGACGTATCATTAGAGAATCGCACGGCAGGTCAGTGATTATTTGAAACGAAACAAAAATCGTGTCAAAATCCCTAAAAACAAGTAGCTTAAATTAAAAATGATGCATATTGGGCATTGATAGATTTCCAACAGGGTTTGCTATAGTACCTATGTATAGCTTCTTCAGTTCATAGGTTTCCAACAGGACCTAAGAAGACTATTGTTCACAGTACAAAGACCCGAAACAAATACTAGTTAGGTTTAGAATAAATTATAATAAAATATAATAGAATAAACAACTATTTCAGACCATCGTACAGCCTAACAATAAGTTACACGGTAAACGTAACATTTTCTATGTTTTACTTGTACTGACTTGGGGTGCCTGATTGCGATGACTGTAAATTAAGAAAGGGTATTGTGGCACAACTTCCCCAGACACCAAAAGTGAATGAGTATTCACGAAGAGTTCTACTGCTCTATGTGCTCAGGTTAAAATCCTTAGCGCTGGTTAAGTCATCCGAAAGGCGCTATTACCACAGCAAATATATAACACTACATGTACTAATGTATTATTTAATAAGTTATCTAACGATGTTTAAAACTATAAGAATATACATATGTTTAAAACTAAACTAAAAAGTGTATAGGCTATAGGTATGGCACAAGAGCCGTTTGTTCCCAACTCGGCGCAAACTTATGACGCGGGCGCAGGTCGTTACACTCGGGAGCAATCGCGAGGGCGCCACAGTGCTTCTTAGACAAGCTAGATGAACATGTTTTTAAGTCCATGCTACAAGAAAACTGGATATTTCATATGTTTTAATATCAACTAGTTGTTAATTAGTTATAAGTTTTAGTATTTTAAGCTCATTGTAAGTGAACTACGTTCGTTATGAGTAATAAATTGTTAAACCTATATATTTGTATTTTATTGCGCTATGTGTTACAATTATATTGTAACAAGCCTGAGCCTGAGCCCCTGTTCTATATGTAAACATATAGATGCGTGGGCTGCGTCCCCGCCACCTGTGATTGGTCTAATAAAACAGTACTAATATGGCTGTCGTGTTGTAACTTACGGTTCCACTATAAATACACAATAGCACCTGAGACAAGCCGAAGACAGGCATGCATGGAAGCAGATTGTCAAATACTCCACTCAATCAAACATTCCAAGACAGACGCGACCTTCAGTTATGAAGATTACAATGAAGAAGAAGAAAACACATATTCATATTCTACGTCAAAAGTTCATAGTTATTGAATTGATAAAAATCGTGGATTATTTTTCTTAAGCAATTTTCTTTATGTACATTAATTGTGTAAATGTAATTAAATATTCAGAATATAGCCTAATTTGCACATGACTAGTTCTAATTATTTATTGTTTACATTACATGTTGCACTATCATCATATATTTATTATGTTTGACGATTATAATATCTACTACCCATACAACGGAGATAGGGAGTTTAAATTCGATGCTCGGACGGTATGCCTCTATGGCCTAGCGGTCATGGCGTCTGACGTGGTTTATCGGAAGACGCGGGGTGAAATCCCGTCCGAGGATCTGTATTTTTTCTCTTTATTCTCTAAGAATGCAATGTTAGGTCTCACTATTAAAAATACCTATTAGTTCATTTCATATGCGCGACTTTCCCCGCGAGGATGGATATCACGATCCCGGGATATCCCGTGGGAACGGGAGAAAAGTAACCAATGTTAATCTCAGGTAAAAAACCATCTCCACTCTAAATTTCATCCTAATCCATTTAGATGTTTTAGGGTGATTGTGTCATATACAAAGGCCCAGTGCGGTGTTGGAGTTTTCAGACTACCCATGTGCTTAGGACGTGACTTATGCAGCAGTTTTTGACTGCAGCAAGAGTTGCTTAACTTTATTAATCAGTACGATTAACCAAAGTTCGCTGCGAGTGCTTAAACTATATTAATATTATTTTAGTTTCTATAAAGCTTATTATATTAAAGGTATAATTTTACTATTAGATATATCATACAATTGTACTACTATTAGATATACTAACTAATAACGTCTAGTACTATGATAATTCGTACCTATTCACTTAACCTATCTATAGATAGACAATATTATCTGTAGATGGACAGATTAGGTAACTCTTTATTAAAACACCAAAGTACAAATACATTACAAATGAAGAATTACGAATTGTTTACAAACATATTTTACTACAATTAAATGCTTAAATTATTAGCGTCACAATGGACTCAGAGAGACTCCAGACAATCATGCATGGAAATAAATAGGCATAAACTTATAGAGATGGTGTAAAAACCAAAAATATGTTTATATGGCAAGATTCAAGAACGTAGCTTAAAAAACATTATTACATTAAAAATATTATACATAATTACATTAAACATACTATTACATAAGTATATACTTAGAGGTAAGATAATATAACACGTTTTTGCATATAAGCATTATGTGCTATGAATTTACATTAAGTTACGTAAAGTAGTTATAATAGGCTTATTTAACAGTAATATATAATATACCTCAATGACTAGTTTTAAAAAACTGTGTTATGTGAGACAGTGATTTCGAAAGTTACTTTAATGACAACAATAGCCCAGGGCACTACGAATAAAACTTACAGATGACGAAAATAAGGATTATACGAATAGTATACCTACCTATAGGTATAAAAATAATATCTTGTAATAAATATTGAACGTAATCATATTGACGACTCGTAATTGACTTGAAATCGTATGATGTTTAACATAAACAAGCCTACGGCCAAACTCGCATAGTAATATAATGGTAACCTTGAATCCTACACTTTATCAAACAGTAGAGCAATGCTACGATACCGTTCCTCTAATGTGATCTTACTCCATACTGACAATGTTAGTCTATATCCTAGCAGAGCCTTTTTATATTTATTACTAGCGACTGCCCGCGATTTCGTTCGCGTAGTAGGCTCGGCCTTCGACCTCGCCATAATCTCCCATCGTTTCTTGGTTTTTCTTCTTATCAACCTTCTCCTGAACCTGAACCTTCTTATGAACCTTCTCCTGAACCTGAACAATAATTTATAAGAAAATAGAATTATCGAGATACTTCCCTCCGTTCTCAAGTTGACCGTGAGCGTGACCAGGAGAAATAGGGGTTTATTTTTATTAGATAAGAATAGAAATATAGATTACAATAGTTGATACATTGTTTTCTTTTATAATGAGTAAATAATAGGAGGAATAAAATTATTACAGCTAGTAACTAATAGCGGTGATTATGTATATTACATAACATAATCAGCCCATTCGAAGTGCTCGCAGCGGAGCTTGACTTGACTCTTGCTGCGGTCAGGAGTTGGATGGGTGACCGCTAGTGGCATTTTCATCTGAGCGCTTCCGTTCTTCGGAGGGCACGTTAAGCCGACGGTCCCGGTTGTTTGTCTTAGGAAAATAGTCCTTAGGCTATGTCGAAAGATTTCGGGCGGCCTGAAAACTTCGATATGGGTTGGCCACTAACCTATCCACCAAGTCGCACCGGGCCCGCGTGGTGGATTATGGCCCAACACCTCTCTCTGAGAGGAAGGCTCGAGAGAAAAATGGGCTGGATATGATGATTATGAATCAGCAGAATTTTATATAATTGATTATGTTCCAGCTGCTGGGACTCGAGTCTTTTTCTCAGAGAGAGGTGTTGGGCCATAATCCACCACGCGGGCCCAATGCGGCTTGAAAAAAAATACCAAAACGAAATAATGTATAATTTAATATTTGTTCAAATAATTATGATAAAAGTTGAAAGAGTAAATCTATTACAACTAGAAGGCTATTTCATGTATTTTTAATATAAAACAAATAAATACTTCACTCCCTATGACATGTTATATCAAGGCTATATTTTTTACTTATATTGTAAATTTAAATTATTTTTTTTTATTGACACGGTGGTTTCCAATAATCATATTGTTACTTACGGGATGAAAACCATGGTATTCGTTTATAATAAACTCCCGATATACCTACGGTTCTCATCCAATAAGTAACTATATGTTTATTTAAATAAGAGTTTAGAGCCTTGTAATAAACATTTTTTTCTTAATAAAAACACCAACATTTTAAAAAAAACCCCAATAGCAAGAACCCTTTTAACGGGCACTAGGTAATCGTCAAAGTAGCAGAAAGCAGGCAGCTGACGGAAAACCTAGATCACTCTGCCTCGTCGACAAACACGATCTGCCGTGTGATTCTCTAACGATTCGTCGTTGCGTTCGTCGACGAGCTCACCGATGTCAAATACTTAATGAGATATCGCCCTTGTGCATAAGGTTGTTTTTCCAACGTTTTTTGTCATCTCGTCATTTGTGTCACGGATGTTGTAAAAGTTGCAACGGTGTTTGCTCTTAGTGAAACGCACGCATGATTACGTTCCTTGGGTCGATTAATTCCAAAATAAGACATTTTTACGTAAACATATTCTTCGTTACTTCATCGTCTTTGGTTATATTGAAAAAAATCATAAATCTTTCTCCAACAAGGTTTACATTTTCCAGTTGTGTGTTGTAGTTATACGTAATCTTTGTATGTCGCCAGTCAGCTAATATATTACCAATAATGTGTCAAGTTACATTATATTCCAATTATAAAGAACTCGACGAAATACTTACATACGCCATTTTTATTGCACATTTATTTATAGTGGGATCAAACTTACTAAACCAGCCTAGGGTAAATGTTAAGTACTCGTGAACTGAACGACTATGTCACATCGTTGTTTTCTACCGACGTCTAAAAAGGAGGAGGTCCTCAATTCGACTGTATTTTTTATTTCCTCATAACTTTGAACTGAGTGGACCGATTTTCAATTTTTTTTTTGTTTGAAACGCTGGTGCTTCCTGTGTAGTCCCATTAAAATTTTATCAAATTCGGTTTAGGAGTTTTTGAGTTACACTTCAATTACTGAATAGAATGGAAGTCGGTATCAAATTTTTCAAATTGTACTTGTTAATCGACATTTTAATCCTTCCTATACTGTGATAATTAAAACAAAATATTTATGAATTAAACCGTATATTTACGTCTCTGGGACGCAAAGGGTTAAGAACTGTGACGCAATGTACTGTGTATTATTTCTGTGACTCTTCCGATGCACACGATTTTATATATATATATTTTATATATATATATTACATAAATCTCTTCAGTTGTGGGTACATTTTAGAAAGATTAGTCGTCACGTAAGTTAGTGCTCGCTAAATTAATGTAAACATATCCAAAAATGAACAGAATAATGGTATTTTTAGAAAGGTCATTCTGTAAGTGTTACGTGAATTTGGACAAGAGCATAAAGACTACCATAATTACATTTTAGTTCGTTAGTTAGAGTTGTGAACCAGTGAACCGCATCTGGCACTGCGGTACCAATCGAGCCTCTTGCACAAGATAGCATCAAGCAAATCAGGGTTTCTCGTCCCATATGATTTATATAAATATTATGGTAATAATTCAATTACACCCTCAAGGACCACCTTTTGCCATAATAATATATTAAAATTCTTCATTCATTCTTCGCATAGAAACTTCAAGAAGTCTTCTCGTCAAAAATACCTCAGTGCCTCAAGACAAGAGTCTTTGATTAATGTTTGTTACCAGTAATGACATATGACACTGGAACGTGGTCTCTTATTATGGGCCTCATAAGCAAGCTCAAAATCGTACAACGAGCTATAGAGAGGGCTATGCTCGGGGTTTCTCTACGTGATCGAATCAGAAATGAGGAGATCCGTAGACGAACTAAAGTCACCGACATAGCCCAGAAGATAAGCCAGTTGAAGTGGCAGTGGGCAGGCCACATAGCACGCAGAACAGATGACCGATGGGGCCGAATGGTTCTAGAGTAGAGACTACACACCGACAAGCGCAGCGTAGGTCTTCTACGTTGGATGCAGGCCGCTTCCAACCGGTCCTTTTGGAAATTTCTGGGGAAGGCATATGTTCAGCAGTGGACGACTGAGATGATGATGATGATGACGAGATATCGCATGACTTCTAAGTGTATCAAATGTATAAAAATATAGTTGCAAAGATATGACTTATTTATCAACCCGCGAGCAAACGTCCAAGTGGGCCTTTTAATGTTATACAAGTACTTTGACAACCCTAACTCTGCTTACAACAAAGACTTGAGAATTTAATGTTATGAGTTATCGGACTTACAGACTTTGAAATGGTTAACGAAATAATGAGTTATGTTTAAGTTATGAATTATAAAAGTTATTATAATTACTTGTAATCATTGAAGCCCTTGCCTTATCGATCTTGACTGATGCAACTCCTGTTGCGGTCACGATTTGCTTAGGTAATCAATAATAGCATTTGCAACTGAACTTTAGAGTTGATAAGCCATTGGTGCTGGTTGTTTATATAAGGACAACTGTCCTTAGGCTAAGTTGGCCTTTAGTAGGCCTGAAAACTTCAACGCTAGACTGGCCTATATATCAAGCTGCAGTTTTGAACACCTCTCTTAGTCCCGGCAGTAAGATCGTATATCGTATAGTCTCATACTTTCCATATTTTTATAAACATTAAATGTTTTACAAGTAAAAATAATGATTACTGATTTATTTTCGTTTCTTGTTCAATGATCAATAATCACTACTCTACTATACTACTAATCTACTAATATCTATAGATAAGCTAGGCATTATTTAATTATTAGGAACCGTTCCGGTTTTTGTTGTTCTTTTGTTTGTCTCCTACCTATTACGCATTACTTGCGAGAAATCAAATTGGTGATCGTACAGGTGGTAAGCTAAAACATTTGAATAACAATGAAATACAATGTAGTATAAAAACAGAAACATTTTGTATGGATGGTTACATGGTATGTCTATTACAAAAATGGGTAAAATGGCATGGCTATTGATATGTACTTATTAGTGGTACGGGAGATAGTGAGCTATGGACGAGACTACGACACCTGCCAATTTCAGTCTCATCTTAAAATATTTAGGCAGGTGGTGAATTGCCACCCACTAAACGGGCCCCCCATAAGAGCCACCATCAATGGTGACAAAAGGGGCAACGTTGGTGTGGATGGCTGAAGGGTATTGAGAGCTGTGCTGCGGTTTCACTAGAGCGCTACTACCGGCGTTATGCCCTTTAACACTTCCACCCTTGGAGCTATTTGTTTCTTGCTCTTGCGTCTCCACCCCCAGACGGCCAATTAAGACAAGCCGGGGTCAGGGGTCTTATTTAGCCCCAGGGAGAATCAGGGTCCGCGGTGTCACCACTCACCGATGGCTCGCCACAAAGCCCCTGCGGTTTTATTATTATTTTTTATTAAATATTTATAATAATAATAAAATTTGAGAACGGTATATCGAGATGGTTTAGACACGTAGAAACGATGTATAATAATAGATTTTAATGCTTATCTCATAACGTGCAGTGTAAATACTTAGGGTAAACCTTGCGTTTGGAATCAATACTGAAAAAGTAACGTCTCGTAATATTTTGTACCTACCCTTATAATCATTAAAATACATCTACGAGTATTATTGTCAGTAAGTTGCCTTAAAATAAAAGTATCGAAATACCCATTTCTAGAATTCAATTGCAAACCTTTAAGCACAATACAATAAGATCATAACCCGATCCAATAAACAGTCAACCAATAAATATAGTCTATACTGAAAGATTATCTGCGATTATGTAAAAAGCAATAAAGTAAATCATCGAGTGGAGACATGAACAAATAATTCATATTTAGTCCATTGCGAGGGTATTTTCGAAGGTTATTGTTATAAGAACTTTGTATGTGTTATTGTGTAAACTTGAAATATATTTCAATTTTATAATCTCTATTACATATATTTATATAATAATTACGCAAGCTAAGTGAAAATCTAAATCTAAATCTTGTCAAACTGCAAAATAATTAAAAATATCAATTTGTATGTTAATAAAAAGTTAAGTATATATGTAATTTTTAATTACTAATAAATGTTTCATTATACGAATTAAATACAGTATATATTGACATATGCGAGTATCTACTGAAGTAACAGAATACTTTTACAGTTGCATAATGCAAGGGTTTGTAATGTACAGCCGTGCGATTCTCTAAAGGCCGTTTTCAATAATCTATCTATCGCCGGTTTACCTTACTAGAGATAGATATTTGACAACATTTGTGTGGACGTTATGTCAAAATTCTATCGATAGTAAGGAAAACTGTGGATAGATAGAATATTGAAAATGGCCGTAAGAGCAAACATCGTTGCATCTTTGACAACATCCGTGAAACAAATGAAGAGATGGCAAGAAACGTTGGAAAAACAACCTTATGTACAAGGGCGATATCTTTAAAAAAATAATTAAATTTGAACTGTTTATTTATTAAATATTTTACAAATGAAATCGAAGAGACTAACCAAAATCTTATAATTAAAGATTGTAATGTAAGTCTCTATTATTTAACTTGGTACATTACAACTAACTTAAGTGCTAAAAAGTAAGAAAATAATCCAGACCTGCAAAACATATAGATATTAAATTACTTGTATTTTTCGAGTATGAAAAATCTTTTTAATGTGTTTTTGACTATTTTAGATTTTTTTTATTTTATTTTTTCTGTTATTGTTCTTGGTAAGGTATTTAATAGTATAGGTCAAAAGCATGTCTGAACCCTTCTCCCATAATTATTGTTATATTTAGGTATAGTGAACAATGGAGTATTAGGTAAGTAACGTAGATTGCATGGTCTTCTGTACGTTTCCAAATTTCTTATATTCATATAATTTTCAGTTATAAAAGTGAGTTTTAATTTGTCATATACACTCATTACTTTATATCTCATAAAGTATTTGACATCGGTGAGCTCGTCGACGAGCGCATTGACGAATTATTACAGAATCGCACGGCTGTTTTTCCTAATCAGCCACGACGCCCACCACAAGTACCTGCGAGGTTATTCATTATTTTCTCTTTACCCATATACAGCGTGTAACAAAAATGTGTAGGAACACTAAAACCACACACGCAGAAGCTCGCATACAATTGGGACCTAACTACAGCGTCCTAGAAGTAGTAAAACATTCCGAGTTATAATTAACCAGGTTTTCTAATACTCAAGGAGGGTCATCCCTGAAAAAACTAAGGCATAGACAGCAATGACCTCCAGAACATAGACTGGGTAAACAAGGAGCTTGAACGGGGCCTGGGCTGGGGTGCGGCGCTGGAAGAAGGCGCATGCAGGTTGTCTAGAAGAGATCGCTCTGAGCGAGAAGACCGCCTATTGTGACTTTTAATTTTAAGTATTTAAATGTGAAATATTTTTAATTGTATTTTTATTTTATTCCTATTTCTTTATTTGTAACATATATTTGTATTGTGGTGTTTCAATAAAGAGTTAATCTATCTATCATGCAGACTAGGGCAACAGAGGTTGCATGGGGAGAATTTGAACCCTGACAAATCCAAGAATAGTAATTTATAATAGGGCTGTCAAATAAAAATCAGTTAGTATTTTTTAACTTTGTACTAATAACGATAAAAGAATTGAATATTTTTTTCAATATGATTCCCGACTAGGTACATATATATGCATACCTTTCAGTATAACTACACATTTTTGTGACACGCTGTATATAAGTCATACGCTGTGTTTATCTACCTGCAGATAAGTTAAAGTGTGACGTGATGGAATAGCGGCTTATTACCATTACGTCACACTTTAATTCCAAGATTGGAACCCATGATAACCTTTTCAAATAAATCTAATAAAACAAACGTAGGTAATCCCTCGGTCAAGGTGCGTACAAATCACTGATGTGAAGTGAACCGAAATGTGTCAACCGGTAATCCTGACGAAGTTTCGCACTGAAACATCGGAACGGAGTTTTGGCCAAATGCGGAGGTTTCAATCTACCGCTCCCACTTAGTACGAGTACTAAATATCAGTATATTAGTATTTACTACAATATGAGTCTTTGTGAATGACTTAGTCCAGGTAATGCTTTCTATTTCTACCGCAGAGCAGCTATGTTCGCAATACTGTGTTCTGGTTTGAATGGTACGGGTGCCGGCGAAATTACAGACTTAACTTAATGTATCAGTGTTACGGGCGCAGTTCGTTACTTGTGACGAAATGCATCTGTGGGCCGAGCACGAAAATCTGCTTCCATCGCGTGTCGCACGTACACCATGTGTACGTTTAAAAAAGTGCTAAGCCATGTTGCGCGTACACAAAGTCTACACATTTTTAGACCTCGAGTTTGTAACCTACTTTATCAGATCCATTACACTCCACCGGTATAAACTTGCTTTTAGTTCTTCAAACTATTCAAGGGTAGTAGCTTTATTTGAACTTTTATGCGTAGTTCGAAAACAAACCGAAAAAAAACTAGACAATGGACGGGTTAAGTGTAACGTTATCGTATACTTTACGTATTCAGTACAAACTGTGAGTTATCTGTGCCACTATTGTACTAGATAAATGACAGTTTGTACTAAATACGTAAACGATGCGATTACGTTATACTTCACAGGTCTAGGCAAAGGTTACCTGGTGTTAAGTACACCAGGTAAGCCACGTGCTTGTAACGTATCCTAATAATGTAAATATAAAAATGAAATAATAATATAAATAGTAGAAGGTGAAATATTGAAACACATATTTTATCTTGTAAATAAAAATCAACTAGAAACTAGAAAAATCAAGCTGTTTACAGCTGATAGGAAATATAACAAAAGTCTTAGTTTAAATCATAGCCTTATTCAGAAACTAAAGTGTTTACAAACAAGGTTTATGAGAAATTTTAACATAACATGCATATATTTTTTTCTTGACTTTTTCTAAGAGTTCTACAGAATTTATTTTTAAATCTATTTATATTAGTAGTATATTGTTCGGTATAATATAACAAATATAATTCTTCAGAAAATTTAATAATCGTTATCCCTTTGCTTTATTCATTTCGAATATTGTGGCGTCATATTCCATTAGTAGATTATATGCAGCGCTTTGACACGTGCAGGCTGTGAAACTGTAATATCTTAGTTACTTACTTATTATGTTTATAGCAATAAGTAAGTAAGCTCAAAGTCGCACAACGAGCTATGGAGAGGGCTATGCTCGAGGTTTCTCTACGTGATCGAATCAGAAATGAGGAGATCCGTAGAAGAACGAAAGTCACCGACATAGCCCAGAAGATTAGCCAGTTAAAATGGCAGTGGGCATAGCACGCGGAACAGATGGCCGATGGGGCCGGAAGGTTCTGGAATGGAGACCACGGACCGGCAAGCGCAGCGTAGGTCGTCCACCAACACGATGGACAGACGACCTGATAAAGGATAGACGGTCGCAGGACGACGTTGGATGCAGGCCGCTTCCAACCGGTCCTTTTGGAAAATTATGGTGGAGGCCTATGTTCAGCAGTGAACGTCCTACGGCTGAGATGATGATGATGATGATGACGTTTATAACAATGAAAAAAAAATAACCAATTTAAGTTTTCAATATAATATTTAACCAGAGCCCAGGAATGTGTTTCCAATAATTATTTTATAGTTGCTTTCTCTGAATTATTATATGAACTCAGGCTGCCAGACAAAACACTAGAGTAGTAAGTACCTGAAACTTATTATCTCCTTGTACATTATTGAATCGCAATTTTATTTATTAAACGACTTTGAACGGATCAAATCGCGTTTAATTGTTTTTCATTGTATCCCAACGTTTCGAACACTGTCCAATTCAACACCAGCTAATTCAGGATGTTTCTCTATAATTTTTATAAATTTTAATTTCCCCTTATGGTGATGTTGTATCACATCCTGAAAATCCTCCTTTTCTACCTGCTTAACATTCGATAAGTAAAATTTGGCAAGTTCTGTGGTAAAAAAAAGAATTAGGAATGAATTAGTAAAGTTATACGAATTTAACAAAAAAATTGTAAATATATATTTACAATAAAAAAAAATCCAAAATAAGTTATAAATTAAACATTTCTTTTCAACCGGATTCTCATGAGCATTGACGAACCCGGTCAACTTTAGAGCGCTGTAACAGCGTTTTAAATGAATGAAATTAAAAAAAAACATAGGGAAAATATCCTAAAAATATCATCTACAAGATTGGTCTGAGGTGATGTTTTTGAAAATGTAAAAAAAAAAGTTATATAGCAAAAAAGTTTATTTTTAATCTCACTTTTTTGCTTATAACTTCTTTAATTTTTAATTAAGGGCAAAAAGTTATATAAACATATTTGTAGGCAAACATTTTCTACAAATTATGACTTGACAATTTTTTGGTAAGCGTCGTAGTTTCCGGGATATCGCGAAAAAAGTATTTTCACCCCTTTTTTTCAAGATGGCGGTCGGGGACAAGGGTGGCGACCCCACAAACTTGAGGTTAAGCTTCTATTGACCCCCCACACATGTCCCAAAAATAAAATTGCGTCCTCTTAAAAATGCAATATTCGGTCCTTAAATTGTAGCATTTCAATGGACTATTTGAGATATCGCCCTTGTACGTAAGATTGTTTTTCCAACGTTTCTTGTCATCTCGTCATTTGTTTCACGGATGTTGTCAAAGATGCAACGATGTTTGCTCTCAGAGAATCGCACTGTAGAGCGATTCTCTAATAATTTGTCGTTGCGTTCGTCGACGAGCTCACCTATGTCAAATAGTTTATGAGATATCGCCCTTGTACATTAGGTTGTTTTTCCAACGTTCCTTGTCATCTCGTCATTTGTTTCACGGATGTTGTCAAAGATGCGACGATGTTTGCTCTTAGAGAATCGCACTGCAGAGCGATTCTCTAATGATTTGTCGTTGCGTTCGTCGACGAGCTCACTGATGTCAAATACTTTATGAGATACCGCCCTTGTATATAAGGTTGTTTTTCCAATGTTCCTTGTCATCTCGTCATTTGTTTCACGGATGTTGTCAAAGATGCAACGATGTTTGCTCTTAGAGAATTGCACAGCTGCAGAGTACCTACGCTAGGGAACCTTTGCCAGTTATTCAACCGTCAAGTTGTAATGCGCAAACATTACTGTGTTTTTTTTTGTATTGAAATTCTCGTAAGTTTGACACATATTAAACTTTTATTATTAACCAGTGCCCGCCGGGAGCTCGCAGACGCCGCTGCGCACTCGCCCTGAAGATGTGGATCGGACATGCTCGGAGCCCGGGTCGACGTATTCGTTCCTTAACGTGAGTGTTTTTTTTTTTTCTAATTTTAAAAAAAATTTTATCATCTAATTTCTTAGGGTGATGAGTGTATTGCATTACTTGGCAAAGGTTTTAAATTTTATACTCGTAATTTAAACCTAGGAATGAAGAGCAAGCGCTAATGTTAGGCGGGTGCTTTGCTCGTCTCGTCGCTGAGTAACATTAAAGGTGGTTTTGCATTAGCATTCACGGTTCGTTTGTTATTTAACCACACACGGTGCAGTTCCTGGAAAAGTAGATTAATTTCTGCGAAATCTATTGTATTGTTGGCCAAACATGGCAAATCGCGAGTCAATGGGTTACATATATTAAAAAAAGAACATGTAATTGTAACGCGTACGAAGAAAACACCGTGAAAACAAGACGTGGAGATTATGGCAACTCCCAAAATGAAAGGAACGTATTATTATTCTTAATTAAAATGATGTTAAATAATTGATGACGATGTTAAATATTTAATTAATTAACACCATCGTTTTTTGTACTTTTTATACTAGCAACTGCCCGTTACTTCGTTCGCGTGTTGTCCCTGATCAGAGTCACTAGCCAAAAAATATGTTAGAGTCCGAACCCGAGTTATTTACCAGTATATTTGCACAGAAGTTGTATTGCTTTGCGAACAGTGCGGTCCGTATGACAAAAGATGGTACAATTTGTGGCCAATGACTTAATGACTTGCAAGGTATGGCCACGCAAGTGTAGGCATAGCAGCTAGCTCTTCATGAATAAAAACTCCCTGCAAATGCTAGAACAATGAACGAAAAAGATCAGACCTTTGTCTTTTGTTCTTAGTTGAAAAAAATATAATGAACTGGGGAAACTGTCCGAAATGAGAATATTTGAGGGCAGGCAATAAAGTTTGAAACTTCGGGTCAAAAAACGACAGCCGCAAGTTGTCGTGGTGGTATTCATGAACGCTTTATATTAAAAATTCGGACAGTTCTTTCTGAAAACTCTAGAGAATACCATGACGATGTTGGTATCCCATAATTATGAACATGGTTGCAAAGTTCAACTGTATATCGTTGCTGTAATATTTCAATTTCACTAGTTGGAGAATCAATTATTGTTGTCACAGTCCTTTCTACCTCATTGCCTCATAACCTACGCTTATTGAGTTTACTTCTTAAACAGTAAATGTCAGTTATAATATGTGACGTACCGTGCGATTGCTAATGATTCGTCGATGCGCTCGTCGACGAGCTCACTGATGTCAATTACTTTGAGATATCGCCCTTGTACATAAGGTTGCTTTTCCAACGTTTCTTGTCATCTCTTCGTTTGTTTCACGGATGTTGTCAAAGATGCAAAATCATTTTTTCCCCACATGAAATGTCAAAGTTAACTGACAATAATTTGGTAAATCATAACACGGCAAAACTTAATTTATTTTACAAAGTTAACAACATAGTTCACTTGGATTTGAGGTTGCGATTAATAGCACTGTTATTTGAGATATTAATAAAAAAACACTGTAAAAAAAATTCAACTATTTCGAAAAATGTCTGTTATCGCTTGGCTAAGTGACATGGATTTATTTTCTTAATTTTTGATAACTGGTATACCTTGGCCTCTCGCCTGGTACCAGGTTATCGTTGAGTTTCGGGACACGCGATATAAATACAGGTAAAACACATAATTCTCCTCTTGGGCTTCGCCGCAGTTGGGTAAAAGGCATACCACTAATCATACAGTAGATGCAGCTTCATGAGTATAAAATAATTTTCTTTCTATTAAAATGTAAAAGTTAGTTACAGAACTTGTTAAGAACAAACATATTATAAGATCTATGGACAAACGGCCCGCTCCGTCGACTAACCAAAATTATAACGTTACGAAAAGTGGATTTTGGAACTGCTGATGACAACTTAGGAAGTTAACAAATTACAAATTTAAAGGATCTAAATAAAAAAATGTCACACAAATCGCAATTCTTAGGATCGGAGTATGATTTCTGAGAAAACTATTGTATTATTGGCCAAATATGGCGTTTGGGGAGTCTAAGGGTTAATTTCATATATTTACATCATTGTGTGCTCTTGTTTGGATTACAACAGCATTAACAATAAATATATACGTATGTAGTCTTTTTACTTGTTATAATCTTACCAATATTATAAATGCGTGTATGGATGGAGATAAAACGCTGGAATAACACACATGCTACTTGTCATTGTCATCATCATTATTCTATAACCACGCAGGTTAAAACGCGGGCAGCTTTCAGCTAATTCTTGAAAATTTTAAAAGGAACTTCATTTTTATTTAATTTTTGTTAAATGTTTATGAAATAAAAGGATCAGACATGATCATGCCACCCTCATAGGCACACTCATGTTTCTATCTACGCTTAATGGAATTGTATATTTTTGTATAGCATTCTAGTTTCGTCTGATCGAGGATGAGTCAGAATGCCATTTTAAATACTCTTCAAGCGAACCCAGTTTCGTATTTTGGCATACCGCGTCCGCAGTGCAAGTACCGAATTTACCGATCGATACATTTGAGTCTTGAATTCGTCATACTTCAAAAAAACTGGCTATTTCCATCTTTTGTCAATCATGGAAGTAACTTACATAATTAAGCGATTGGTAGACAAATACGACAAGCTTTTACGATTATAACGATAATCCTAGCATGGAACTATTAAAATACTTTTGAGATCGTCTATTTAATCAATTTTAACGATTGTTTTGTCAGCATTGAAAATGACCTCGATATAGCTTATAGACAGGCAACAGGAATGGGGATATTGTTGAGTTGATCTTACTAATGTTCTAAACGCGAAAGTTTGTATTTATGGGTGAATGTATGTTTGTTGTACTCTTACGCTCAAACGGCTGGCCTAATTTCGATGAAATTTGGCATGGAGGTAGATGGGGCGCTAAATTAACATAAAGGATAATTTTCATCAACATCGTCAGCATCCATTACTATGCGGGGCGCAGCTAAAATTCAATAAAAAAATTAGACTTCGGCTTTCTTTTGATCGTAGAAGAGCGAAATGCTCGTAGAAATCTTTAAATGATAGAAAGGCGCATTGTGGAATGCAAACAATTTATAATAATCGATATACTGTCGACAATTTGACAATCGTATATGTCGTCGATATCACTTCCATACTTGTTAGGGGCGAATTTATTTTATCGATCTTAGCGACTCGACAAATTTAACGACTATTACGGTACTTGCACTGCCGCTTCGTAAAAGGAAGTCAAAAGATGCAGATGACTATTTACTTAATTTACCAATGTCACTGCAGATTACTACTTAATGAATCCTAAAATCACTAAAAGCAACACTGAAATAACATAGATAATTCACAGAATGTTTCAATGTTCGGCTTCCGAAACTAAGTGGGCGTAACGGACAGTGACTCAATTCACTAAAACGTTTCATCAATTATTTACAAGAACGCCCACTGAGCATTCACCAAGGCACGTAACAAACATTACTTAATCTATGCCACAAGAGTAATCCCTTGTCTGGGCTAATTCTCAAAGGGTTGGAGTTATCTTTCGTTGTTACTTGCCCATACGATTGTGCATGGCAGTACACAAAATAGGTACCAAACAACTATTCTCTTTTGTTTTACTGTTGGAATGAGAAGTGAACACATTGTCGTTCTAGCGCTCAGTGAGTCAACGTTTCATGAGGATACCTCGTGTACAGACGAAACACGTGTCGAATAGTTTTTGCTTGATTGGTTTGCTTGTGCGTTACTTATTCTGTACACTGCCTACATGCATTTTATGCAGGAGGGAAGGTGGTGATCACATTGCTCTAGCGTATGTGTATCTCAATATTTCTTTTTATATCATTGTAAGTGATGAACTTTTACTTTTGTAGAATATCTTACTGAAATCACTTCCTTGTAAGTATGGACGACCCGGTGTACAGAAGAATGAAATTATTTTAGGGTGTATTTATGTGAGGAGATGAAAGTAGTCGTAATCGTCGGAAATATTGAAGGGGAAAGAATATAAAAACCCCTTCCGCAATACCATGGTCTCATCGAGTGAAATAACCACCTCCTCAAACAAGTTCACCAGATAGTGGAATGGATATGAACCGGAACCAATGGCGACTGATTGTACGCTCGGATAAATCTAATTACCACGATCCTCAGTATTGATGGACCGACTAGAGAGATACGTTAACTCCCACTTGCAGGATTTTGATATGTCATTGGATTGAAATGGATCAAAACTAATTACCAGAACCTAACGAACGGGCTATGGAAATAAAGAGTTTTAAAATTAGTATCCGAAAATATTTGACAGTTGTATCTAAAATACTATCTCTATTTGCATTAAAACGTTGTCTACATATATATTATGACTATCCTTTAGAAACGACTTTCCGGGATTCCGAAATGAAAGATTTCCTATGCCCTCTCTAAAGTTACTGGTTATGTCTGACCCATCATTATCGTTTCAGTAGTCTAAGCGTGAAAAGAGGACAAATAGAAGGCAAACCGACAAACGCGCATTCGCATTTATAATAATGCTATTATCTCGATGGGCGCACTACATTAAGCTCTTTTTACAATGTGGGCATGGAGTATAAATTTACCGAACGCTGGTTTAGAAATCATTAGAAGCCCGACATAATTGGTAGAATTCTTTCATTAGTCATTACCTTGTTGAAGAATTTTTGTGTAAAATGTCACATATTATTATGCTAATCCTGTGCCCTTTAGTATCCTACGCTAAATATGCTAAATCTTATTTTAACTTAATGAACCGTAACTCAAGTATCATCTTGAGTACTGTCCAAACCGATGTGGACACACACGGTCTATATGAGACACCTAAATGAAAAGATTAAGGTGACCAACCCTCATTTGAATACCAAATACCAAGATCAGTTCAAACCGACCCTAGGGTTTTTGGAAAGGCATCACAGCTTCTGAAAACAATTGACCTTAAAGGATTAAAGGGGTACGAGGAATTAGACCTACGATGATCTTATTTTGGTCTTAATGTTGCTTGTTTTGTTCCATGGTTTTGTTGTAAATGTTACCTTGGAATAGGGTTTTGTTTAAAAAACAACTATTACTCTAGGTTAAGCAGTGGTTTTGAAAAGGGTAGATATGCCTTATAATTATCAATATTCTTAGTACATACAATGACGAATGGGGCATATCATGCATCGGACAGCACCACGCACACGTTTTGCGTACCACAGTATGGCGCTCATCAGCCTGTTATTGGTTTTGAAACGTATTCTGCCAATAACTTCACTTACTTCATAGCCCAGTCGAAATACGAGTTGAAAAAGGGGCAAACATGGAAAAAAATATAAATAGCAGTTTTCTTTCGGTATTTATTGGGGAAGGTCACTGGCAGTCTAAATTTTGTTTTGCAAGGTAATCGTCCGTTGTGTCATCCGCCATCTTGATTTTAAGATAGATTTTAAGATTTTAAGGATTATTTTTTGTCTATTGAAAAACTCGTTTATTTACGATTTCATATGAAAATAGTATAAATACAAAAGTTGTTTAGAATTGAATTTCCTACAATTTTGATCCTTATATTTTTTTTCTAAGATCGTAATTTTCCGATTTATACACAAACGAGGGGTGAACTTTTGTTTGATAAACAACTCGTTTATTTACAATTTCACATGAAAAATTGTTATAAATACGAGTAACTTTGTTGGAAATTAAATTTTCTGCAGTTTTGGTTCTGATGCATTTTTAGTCTGATCAATTTTTTTCCGATTTATGCCGGAGAAGAGGTGGGGGTAAATGCATTATCGCGTTTATTTTAAATTGTACGCTAAAAATGGTAATAAAATCAAATATAATAAAAAAATTGTTTGTGTGTTAAAAATTGCTATTTTATGATATGTGTTTCATGACAAATACAATAGTGAATAAAAAGAAAAACTGTTCTAAAGGTGAAATTAAGAGGTATATTTGGATATTTTTTTCAAGTACCTTAGTATGTTAAAGTATGTTTTTAATTCCGTCAATGTGTACGTAGAAGTCTTATAAATGTCACATATTATTTTTGTAGTTTTAATTAAATCGCTTCTTACGAGATAAACTGCTTTAAAACCCCTCATTTTTATCGACATCATGATACGACAGCACCTTAATATTAAAAAAATTCTGCGCTACTTTCTTAATTATTTGTTACATAAGAACATTTAACAAAAGTATATAATACTTTGTTTGAGAACTTTAAAAAAAATATCTGAATCGTGGAGTGACCAAGGCAAGGGGGGAAGATGTGATAAGGATAAACAAATATCCATCTTCATTCTCATAGGTACAATGGTCCTTTTTCTCTCTTATGAAGTAAAACAATTTCTGCATTCGATTAATTTTGTTTATGTCAGAAACCTTTGCGAGCGTGGAACCCTCCAAAGACTTGTTTTATATAATTATAGTCTTTGGAACCTGCAAAACAGCGCAGGTAAAAAACAATCGTTTGTGTTAATTGATTAATATTAAAAGAACGACATTGAAGACAAACAAATATTCTTATGTATTAGTTCAATATTAGATTATGATCGATACGTTTTAATTTAAACAATGTGGAACATTTAAAAAATACTGATACAGGATTCTAGAGTCGTACGGTCTTACTTATAAACACTACCTAAATTTACATAACGCCATTTAGTACGCCAATGAGTACTACAAAACTGTTCTGCGCCGTACTAAATGACGGCAGCTTAAAAGTAAGGCTGGTAGACTTTTACTGAATATCATAATATAAAATAATCCGAAAATCGATAAAGGTCTGTATTTGAGTTACTCGAACTAGAAAACATTGTTGAACTCCAGCCAATGCATTTTTGCCATTCTCGGCGATTAGGGTGCAGGCAATGGTTAACCTGTATCGTTCGTAATGGTTAATCCATAAACTCTAAGTGTAAATGTATTTTCATTTGGATACATTTTCTCTTCAAAAACTATGTAATAAACTCCTATAACCTTTTATATTACCTATCACATGTGTACCAGCAAAAGAAATCACCTAATTTAGGTTCCCGTTTCAATAATAAAGCCTATAACGGTCCCGATTACGCAGCGAAAAATCTAGACCCAAACGAGTAGGTGTAGCAAAAATTACCAGAAATTACCGCCATCTATTCCCAACCTTTCGTCCGTGCAAGCATTCACAAACATTCTAAACGTTCAAAATGAGCGTTTCAACGGGCGGTTCACAGATAAAATATTATTATGACCCAAATGTGGATGTCAGATGGGTAGATACCCAACATTATGCTATACCCGAAGTTGGACGCACGCCAACCTAGCGACGAAAGCGAGCCTTTTTCAAATATCGAAAGGGTTGAGTCGGTCTGCTTACCGGTTTTATAGAGAAAAGTTTAGTTACAAACTATTTTTTACTACTTTTTATGTAGGTTTGTCAAGATTCTTCAGTTGATTACTTTAACAGTTGAAAGGTATGAATTCAGTAACTTTTACAACTGTTTCAAAATATTTGATTGGAGGAAAAAGAAGCAATCAGGAAATGAGGCAAAATATTGTTTTCCTCGATACTACCCGGCTAAACTATGACCTCTTTTATTATAGTCTCCCATGATCTTCAAGATGTGAGCACTTATAACATTGACAAGTTCTTTAAGGTCAACATTCTACTTTCCATAATTAGCAGTTTCCAAATTGACACATATACCTGTCATGCCACAACATATGTATGGGATGGATGACAGGAAAAACCCAACAATGGTTATCGTTGAGTTTGTGGCGCTGCAAGAGCAAACTTTTAGGTATTTGAGCGGGCGAAGCACTTGCCGTGACAAGACCAAGCGTGCGTCTGTAAACACGATAATTTCGGAGTTTCAATGTGTTTAAAACTAAAAGAAGAAGAAGATATTTCTTTAATATATATTATATAAGATATTTATTAATAAATTACCTTTTTTCTGATTACAAAAAATATAGCAGTCTAAATTCTTGTCTCTCAAAATATTGAGAATTTCGAAACGAAATATTTTTTCTTGCGTTTTATTAGCGATTATTTTTCTTCAAGTTGCCAGATAAGTGTTGTGCAATATTATTATATAAGTCTTTTTTTAACTTTTAATTATGCACTGTATTTTTATCAAGTTTGTATTAGAAAGTGTGCGTCTAAACTGTACAACGAAAAGCATAGCGTGTTATGGATCTTCGGCTTCTGGTTTGAGTTTCTTCAAATTTTTACTTTTAACAGTGGTAGATTATTAACGGTTAAGGTTCGTAACTGCACTGCTAGGCCAATGGGGCCATAATCCACTACGCGGGCCCAATGCGGATCGATGGATAGGTTAGTGGCCAACCCATGTCAAAGTTATCAGGCCGCCCGAAGGCCTTCGACATGGCCTAACGACTGTTGTCCTAAGAGAAACAACCAGGACCGACGGCTTAATGTGCCATCCGAAGCATGGAAGCGCTCAGTTGAATACTAGCCACTAGCGTTCACCCATCCAAGTCCTGACCGCAGCAAGTGTTGATCGATTAAGATCGCCAAGTCGAGCTCCACTACGAGCGCTTCCTCGAATTTATAAATGCTTCGAGTTTATGCAATAGGTATATAACATGTGGTAAAACAAGTGAGTGTTTTAAGAGCAATGGTTTATTTAACTTATTTACTCTATAAAACATAGTAGTTAATTCACTGTCTACCTGACAGCGAATAATAGCACAAAAGTTTGAAAAAAAGTACACCATTTCTATATTATTTGCGTTCAAATCTTAACAATAGTAAATTTTCCGAATCCCAATACAAAACTCATATGACTTCTAGATATTCCCCATATATTTAATCAAACAGAGAAAGTTTATATTGCTTCAGAAGTTTACCCCAACTTGATCCTGAGTTGCCAGTTCACGTTGTCTTGTGCCGCCGAGATGCCGTTAAAATGGTTTTTTAATTATGTTTACTCAAAAACTTTCAGCATTATTTTCCTTTTGCCATGGAGTGGCAACTTAATTAAAAATGAGTACAAATTCCATTGAATTTATATACTTATAATGGTTATTTATCGTGTACAGTGTAGTGCAGTACCTGGCTTTTGTTTAACACTATATAGTTCTCCAAACAGAGAGGCCGTAGCACAAACAATTTGCGAAAAAGTATTCGTATCGTAAGGGTCAACATGTCACCCTTCGACTACAAACTATGAGTTATCTGTGTCACAGTTGCCCTAGATAGATGATAGTTCGTACTGTTTCACGTTAACGACATGTTAAGTTACACTTACGCAGTTATTCGTGCTAGGCCCACAGTAGACCTCGCGAACACCAACGTTCTTTTGATATTATCAAAGCACAACCGGTAGATGACGCTGCAGCCAACTTCCCTTCCAGTCAAAAGGCAAAGACCAAAAACACTACGGAATTGTTGACATCTATAAGCGAACACCAACAGTCGGGTGGATGAAACTTGGCTAGTCGTTGCAGAGATTTCGTTCGGTTCCCTCACTCAGTTAATGAAATAGTCTAAAATATTAAAAATCGTTGGTATTACACAGACCATAGTGGTTATATGGTCTGTGGTATTGCCATACGTGTATTTTCCCCCCGTTCTAAGGTATCTCGTGCCAAAAATGTTGGTTGACTGCTCCACTGTTGGCAGGAGATACATCGATACTTTTATTTTACATTCGTATTTCGAGACTTATTTGCATTTTGTTTATCTTAACGACCTCAAACTACGCTTTGTGACTTAGAATGTGATTTGATACAAGTGCAATTTGAAAAATTTAATACCGACTTTCATTCTATTACTTTGGTAAAAATCAGTTATTGGAGTGTAACTCAAAAACTACTGGACCGAATTTGATGATATTTAAATGGGACCACACAAGAAGCACCAGCTTTTAAACAAAAAAAAATAGTTTTGAGAATCGGTTCACTCAATAGAAAGTTATGAGGTACCAAACATTAAAAAAAATAATTAAAAAACATATAGTCGAATTGAGTACCTCCTCCTTTTTGGAAATCGGTAGAAAATACAGGATTTCAAATAAAAACAAAAACAAATTAAAAATTGACTACCCGTTTTGGAGCTACGATACCAAAGATACAGTCACGGAAATTTCCACTTACAGACACATACTTATAACTTGTCACATTGTAGTCGTGGAGTAACAGATGAATCAAATAGTTTTCCTGCAACTTGGTGTGACACTTCGTCCACATACTGATTGCAACCGTGCGCTCCAACTACTTTGCCGACTGATTTATAGACGTGCTACGCTGAAGCATTCATTCTGTTTGGGAGGTCCTACACGGGCAACTTACATTGCTCAATCTTGGGTCGTCGTAGTTTGGCAAGTACTCATATACTTGCTTCAAGCCATCGAGATGCATCAAGCAATGAATGTAGCAATCTAGAGCAATTACGTCTATTACATAAGCAAAATTGCTACTAATTGCGCTCATGGATTGAAAAATAATAATCATTTTTATATCCTGTTTCTATATCATTATCTATAATCAAAATATGCTCCGTATAGTTCAGTATGGTGTTGTGGGTACACTATCATCAGTTACCTTTTGGCGTAGAAGTAAATTGCTTGATGGGTATTGACATCGTTTTAGTAAATATCGCCTAAGATCCAGCAATTTGAATTGTTCGTGTTAGTTACCGTTATATAAGTTGTATTATATACTTAGTTTATTAGTACCTACTTTACCTTATCTACGGGTAATTAGTGGAGTAATCTGACGTAATTGCATTCATTAGTTTAGCTATATTACTTACTTAGTGATCTATATAGGGGGAGGCGTATGTTGAGCAGTAGACATTAGGTCCTACGGCTTAGATGATGATTTATTATTATAGAATATATGCTAAATGTTGCTGATATGAATCAGCAAAGTGAGTATAATAAGTTCATATCGTTGAGTATGACGTAAGGGTGCTTTTGCAACCATAACTGTATGTTGGTATCGCAGTATATCCTCAATAATAATAAGATATAGTTCATAAGAGTTGAGCAAGATTGAGTAATTTAAATTGTCCGTGTATGCGGTCTGTCAGCTACGAGTATAAGTAGATTTTACCAACATTTATTGATAAATCCTGACATGTTATCAATCATAGGTGATTGCATAACTCACTTCACGTTTCATAGTGTTATTTATAAGGAACATTGCGGTATATAGTCTTTTAAAGTACTGGGTACATAAATAATGGTTTATAAGCGTATACAAGCAGTGTATATTGATTAAATCTAAAAATAGCAATAATATTACAAAAGGTTGCCTATAAGATAAGGCCGTCAATTATCCAATCCAATACTGTAGTGATTTTTTTGTATTATTAGCTGACCCGGCAAACGTTGTTTGCCATATATCTACATAAAAATCTCGATTAAATAACAGGGGTGGAGTGTAGAACGGTGAAAATTTGTATGTATTTAACGATGCTAAATCATATTAAAATGAAATATTTACAAAAAATATGGTGGGTCACACTTAACAAGTATAGATATAAAAAATTATGTTGGTCGATTCTAGCTGTGACCTTGCTGAATATACACACACAATGTCCTACAAATCGGTCCAGCCAATTCGGGGGATTTTGGTAACAAACACCGCGACCCGGGAATTTATATAGGTATTAGATGGTTTTACATAAGATTTGTGATCTATAAATATGTTTTGTATTGTATTGATAAAGGGATTTGAATAATATTGAGATCCGACCTCAGAAAACCAATACTCCGGTGCATTAGTAATTTCAAGTACCTCAGGCCAAAGCAACTATTAAAAAACTACATACTAAACCTTCCACTCAAAAAAGTGCGACCTTATTTCAACGAGTCAACGTCAACTAGTCCGGAATTAGTCCAAGAGGCTGGGACATAACTCGTCACATGTCCCGGCAGAAGGGCCCTCATCACGGCCTCGACTGCCCTTGGCTCACAATGGAACCTTGACATGGCCTTGTGACTCGTTTGGGATGCTAAATCGGTTGTTTTGTTTAGAATACCATTTGCTTCTTCGCTTTTACCTATCTCAGATTAACATGCAAAATATGTTTTATTTTTGATTAGGAAGGAAGTCTTCTAGTGCATTTACAATTTTTTGGTAATAAAAAAACTTTCAGTATTTTTAGTGACCCTTGCTACGTACTTACGGGATCGATTGTCATTCACAGTCATTAAGGATTTCATAAAGATAGACGAATGACTTGTCAGTTATTGAAGTGTAAATCATAAACCACTTGACTGAATTTGAGAAAATTTAAATGGGAGCACCTCGGAAGTATACTTTACTATAAACAAAAATGAAATATCAAAATCGCGGACTACTCTGGAAAAAAAATGCGTGGTTGAAAAAAAGACACGCGTCGACATTAGAACTTTTTTTTGGAAGTCAGTTAAAAACTATTGTCACTAGAAGTGCAATGACAATGGTAGGTAATGCTTACGGTAAGCATTATCAGTTACTTTCAGTTATGAAATATGATGCTGTATTACGGCAGCATAATCAGCCCATTTTTCTCCTACTGCTGGTATTCGGGTTTGAAGCGCTGAGCTTGTCTCGTCGTTCTCAACAGATCGAAAAGTTTGAGCAACCACTGAAACTGTGGTCATGACTTGGTTGAGTGCTCACTAGTCGTGCCTTGGTGGGCACGGAAGCGCTCAATGATCAGTGAAGAGATACCCGTCGATATCTATTCACTTATCACTGGTAGTTTTTCTTAGGCCAACAGTAGTTAGCCTATATAGAAAACCTTCGAAACGCCTGATAACTTCGACCGCTTTAAGTATTGATGAATTCAGGCCGTTTAAACGCCTCCACTTTGTCCAACGGATACACGGACGGACGATAGTAGCAAAAGTTATGGCAATAGAATCAAGTTCCAATGCAGAGTTTTCCGAATGTGACCTGATATAAACAAATAGACTCCAGCAGTAAACTGAATTTTGAAGCTAAAGATCTGGTTTGTATCTGTGATAGATACCTTTATACGACGTACAATGAATAAGTATACGTTTAATTAAAATACATTACAAATTATGAATTCAAAATATGATAGTATTAGTGTCATATTTTGGTAATACATAATATCACACGAATACGGTAATCAAAATGTTCCCAATATATATTGTAAGTTAATTTTTGCTAAAAGAATCACGTAAAATCAATTTCCTGTCGTACGTGCCTCCCCTTTGTATTTACTAGTTAACTAACATGTTACTCTGTTCTGATGTACTATTAAAAAAATACGTTTGACAACAAACTAGACAGATATTTAAGCTATTATACAAATCAATAACCAAACTGTGTATCGGTTTCAAATCGGTTATATCGAAAATAGCATGCGACAAATGATAATTTAATTCGTCTACATTTCCGTGTCATGCTAATGGTATTAATGCAGGTTGTGTAGAATTAATTTAATAGCATTTGATAGCCATCTGGCGCCGAAAGGTACCAACATGAATAAGCAGTAGGCAAAAGGATTAATTCATTCTAGCGTGATTCTAAAGATTGCGAGTTTAAATTAAATAATAATTTAAAGTATAAATCCGATTACTACGGTCATTGTTAAACTATTAATAATCTGTATATCATTAACCGTAAGGATTAAATTCGTTGTCCAGTTCTAGCTCATGCTCCGCCCTGCATTATGAACTACTGATAAATGCTCGAATCCCGGATCTAAGTTTAAGGTCCGGTCAAATTTCATCTTTGTCATTTGAATAGCTTTTAGTTGTGAGAAATAACATTAGAAAAATGTATTTGCATATTATAGATATGTAATTATAGTGTCAAACGTAAAAATAGACAGGTTTTGCCTATACTACGGCAATTCGGTATGCTAAAAAAAATTAACCTATGCCAATTCCGAAACCATTTCGAGATTTTATGTTACAAACCCTTATTTTTCTACTCTGACCTTTTAAAACGATAAGATGCTATTTATTTTAACAAAAAACGATGAAATAATTCGACTTTCATTGACCTCTAAATGACGTCACTTTTTTGCACTTTTGTTTTGATTGAATAGAGACTTACGAATTAGTAGGTGTCACTGTCAAGTGTTCTAGTTTCTTTTTTTTTACTCGCGTGCTTTTCTTGGCTCCTCAACGCAACTACATATTTGTGCAAAAAAGTGACGTCATAGGATTCAAATAATCAAAAAAATATTATAAAATAACTACTGAATATAAAACAAAAATATTGAAATTAGTTTCTAGTTTCTCTTCTTTTATAATGACCTAATCTACGAAATAAAAATATAAAAAAATACCAAAAAAAAACTTTACATACCGAATTACCGGTTAATCTCTCTGCTTTAAACAATTTTAGCTAACGTACACTGCCGCCTAAAAATTTGCATTGACAACACTGATCTTTGGAAATTTCATTGGAAGCACCGTCGTAAATCTTATATATATTGCAAGTAATGCATAAATTTGCGTTGAATAGATTAAAGTATGTCAGTGTAAATATCGTATTGGGGATTCCAAAACTATCAAATATATAATAGTATACATTACAAGAGGTATATGCCAAGCTGTGGAAGAGAATTGGCTCAATCCGCCAGGTCAAACACACTCATAATGTAACGACAGTGTAAAACCTAGAAACGATAATAGCCCCGGGCAGGGCTATATAGTTTTGGCAACTCTAGAATGCAAACATGTTTCTCGTAGTAAGTTAATGACAAAGTGACATAGAACCGTAATTTTTTTCGATTTCAATCAACATTTGTTAGCAATTAAGATACAAATAGCCCTATTGGTAACAAGGGTCGACCGTCGATTAGACAGCCACGGGGCTCGATTCCCACCTCGAGCTTGAGCTTTCAGTGAAGGTAACATCATGATAAAATCCACAGCATGGTGGTAGGGCACGTCAGGTGTCCACCTGGCTATTTACTACCCTCGTGTTTTAAAATCTGTCCTAAGCACCTCACAGTGTGTTCCGGCAACTGTTTTTGAGAGTCAGTCGATGTGCTAGGTATAGTGTGATACTACCTTCCACCGCATCCTCACTGACCATCAAGTGAGAAAGTGAAGAGATAGAAACACTAGCCTATCACGTGTAAAAAAATACTGACTGATAAATTCAACAAAACCAACGATTCCTAAAGTTATAATAATATGATTATTAACGGGATATTTACCGTGGTAAGGTTGTGGAGTGAACTCCCGATATTTCGGCGCAGTTACATGCACAATGTTCACGGGAAGACTGAAAAATGCGGGTGGTTGGTCAAAAAGTTTAAAAGTTAGGTGCAGACATAACGATCTACCCTCTTTCTTAGTCTTTTGCTACGGTTATCACTGGAACTCGAACTCGATCCTAAGTCTTTTAAACTTTTTGACCAACCACCCGCATTCTTCAGTCTTCCCGTGAACATGGTGCATGTAACTGCGCCGAAATATCGGGAGCTCACTCCACAACCTTACCACGGTAAATATCCCGTTAATAATCATATAACTTTAGAGAACAACCGTGATAGTTTAAAACAGTGTTTTACCAACGATTCCTGTATTTGTCCGAGCAACTATACTATTGATTACCAAATTTCCTGGCCGGGACTGGCAAGTGAGTGAGTACACTAATTCAGTATTATCCGTATCAGATTATCAGTATTGCGGCTGTAGCTATGTCGACGAACATTTGCATGGGTTTAATAAGTTATCAAGGGTATTTACCTACTATCATAGCCTTGATATATAACATCTAAACTGTGTATTACTGAATTCGCCATTGTGAATGATCTCTGTAGCTAATAAGTGAACTAATACGCGTTCAGCTAACGAAGCAAACGTGAGCAGTTCCTGTTATGGTAACTACCTGGCGTATACTTCGGACAGGCCTAATTAACCTGCGGTATTAATATTTGTTTGAGTAAGTTTGATGGGCATTTGGTTTCGTAACTAGAAGGGAATTCTTTGTGGAGTTTTAATTTGCCACTAGCTGCGTCCCGTGGGTGCATCCACGTGGTGATGGATAATGATGATAGTGAAAAGTATTCTACATCCTTCTCCAGGATATAATCTATCTTCTTGCCAAATTTCATCGAAATTTGTAGTTGTTCTCATATTATGCCGTGACCAAGGGTGTTCAGTACTACGCTTGTTCATGACAGTTGCAAGGGCTACCCAGAGCCAGAACTATAATTTTGCTTGGCATTACTCTGCGCTTATAACCCCGAGACCTTGTTTTATGAGTCTCTTGAGACTAGTAATTTCACTTGCTACTGCCCTTTACACCCTTACTAACCGCCCTGTGGTGGTACCAATCAAAATAATTTATGAGTCTAATGTTTAAAAACTTGTAAAAAAGGAATATAGTCTAGGATGAATATGCTTCGATTTATTGGCGTCCAAAAAATCTGCGGTCTGTTTTTTTATTAATTGACCAGTGATGAAGAGACCAATGGTAGTGCTTCGAATGGCTTCCCTTTATCTTAGAACTATGGTGCCAAAGCAGAAGTATTAGGAGAGGTAGAGAGTTTCTACGGACAGCTAAACACCTCGGTCGCTAAACCTGTTAGCAGCTCGGCCAAAGACCAAGAGCCAAGCTGACCCGACATTATACCGAAGGTATCCCGGACATCAGCCTGTACGAGATTAGAATGGCCTTGAAACAGCTTAAGAACAACATGGCGCCTGGTGACGACGGTATCACATCTGAGCTTCTGAAAGCGGTCGGAACACCGGTACTTAAAGTCCTTCAGAAGCTCTTTAATACCGTCTTACTCGAAGGTTCAACGCCAGAAGCATGGAACAAAAGCGTACTTCAAGAAAGGTGACAACACTTTACTTAAAAATTACAGACCCATCTCGCTTTTGAGCCATGTTTATAAGCTGTTTTCGAAGGTCATTACGAACCGTCTCAGTCGCAGGTTTGATGAATTCCAGCCTCCGGAACAAGCCGGTTTCCGAAAAGGCTATAGTACCATAGACCACATCCACACGCTACGGCAAGTTATACAGAAGACCGAAGAGTATAACTTGCCTCTTTGTTTAGCGTTTGTGGACTATGAGAAAGCCTTTGATTCGATCGAGACGTGGGCAGTGCTTGAGTCTCTCCAGCGGTGCCGTATTGACTATCAGTATATTGAAGTGCTGAAGTGTTTGTACAAAAACGCCTACATGTCAGTCCGAGTACAGGAGCAGAGTTCGAAGGCAATTCCATTGCAAAGAGGCGTGAGACAGGGAGACGTTATATCTCCGAAACTGTTCACCGCTACATTGGAAGACGCCTTCAAGCTTCTGGAATGGCAAGGACTTGGCATTAATATTAACGGCGAATACATCACTCACCTTCGATTTGCCGACGATATTGTAGTCATGGCAGAATCCATGGAAGACCTCAGTACAATGCTCGAAGGCCTCCATCGAGTTTCCCAACGGGTAGGTCTTAAGATGAACATGGATAAGACGAAAATTATGTCTAATGCCCATGTTGTACCTACCCCAATATCAGTTGGGAACTCAGTTCTCGAAGTTGTTGACGAGTACATCTACCTGGGACAGACAGTCAAACTAGGCAGGTCCAACTTCGAGAAAGAGGTCAATCGTCGAATCCAACTCGGCTGGGCAGCGTTCCGGAAACTTCGCGAAGTCTTCTCGTCAAAAATAACTCAGTGCCTCAAGACAAGAGTCTTCGACCAATGTGTGTTACCAGTGATGACTTATGGCACTGAAACGTGGTCTCTTACTATGGGCCTCATAGACAAGCTCAAATTTGCACAACGAGCTATGGAGAGGGCTATGCTCGGGGTTTCTCTACGTGATCGAATCAGAAATGAGGAGATCCGTAGAAGAACGAAAGTCACCGACATAGCCCAGAAGATTAGCCAGTTGAAGTGGCAGTGGGCAGGGCACATAGCACGCAGAACAGATGGCCGATGGGGCCGAAAGGTTCTGGAGTGGAGACCACGGCCCAGCAAGCGCAGCGTAGGTCGTCCGGTCACCGACACGGTGGACAGACGACCTGATGAAGGTCGCAGGACGACGTTGGATGCAGGCCGCTTCCAACCGGTCCTTTTGGAAAATCATGGGGGAGGCCTATGTTCAGCAGTGGACGTCCTACGGCTAAGATGATGATGATGATGATGATGATGGTGCCAAGGCTAAAAGGCTCCGGGTCGTGAAAACGTCGACACTTGGGCTGGTTACCTATCCTATCCACTGCCCCACACTGCTGGGCCCGCCATATTATCCATACTACTCTGTCAGAGAGACTGTACGCGCATGCCAGCAGTGGCGTAATAGTTTATTACGAGAAAGTATTTGAAGCGTACTTGAAATTATGAGATCTTAAACGCTGGCTAAAATTTAAACTTGATTTAATACTTTATCCGCGGTGTCTAATTAAATGTAGTGTTTTCGTTCGTATGAAGATATAATATTCAAAGTCCATTAATGTGTTAAAACAAAAACATACTAATAAGTAAAGTGCCAACCACACAGTGTATTAAACGTAATCCGCAGACAGATATGATGAATAGTGGAGACCGCCCCAAGTCCCGGGATTACTCAATTGAAGCTTAAATCTAGCGAGTCATTGGGGTGTGGTGTGAGGTACTAGCTTTTATACTAAAATCTATCCCGTTGACTCGCGATTCACCATATTTGGCCAATAATATATTATTGGCCAAATATGCTATAGATTTCGCAGAAATCAACCTAATTTTCCAGGAACTGCAACGTTTGGGGCCCTGTTGTCGCTTATCTTATTATTCCTTACTTCGACAATTACCTGTGCTCGGGATAGAGATTAACAGTAACAGTAGTGAAATAAAAGTGCAGCAACTTGATTGAAACTTTCGTAAGTACATATTACACATTTTAATGTTATTTGACAGTTTAACTTACGCGGTAGGTACCTATAATAGGCTGCGCGAACGCAGCCGGGTGCGCACGTACTCCATGAAGAAGTGGCCCGGACGGTCATGAAACCAGTCGAGATATTCGACTATACATACCGTCAAATAACATTAAAATAAAAGTGCAGCCTTTGAATAAGAAACTCTATATTTGATGTAACTAACATGCCCCTACCTTACAATTGTAATACTCACAATCCCAACCCAGTTTGATGGAACTGCCAAATTTCATAATCATCCGATTATCCGATTAATCGTTTGGACTACGTTATCCCGTAGAGTACGCGAGGAAAACAGCTGGTAGGTCTCTTATTTTGAAGCACTGGTCCGTAGCAAATTAAAAAGTGCTATGTGCGTCTGGAACTCGCACGAAAGCAAATACTCTCTTATGCTCGAGAAGGTACAAAAAGCTTTTCTCAGGTATTTGTATAAGCGTATCAATGGATACTACACATTTATGTATCCCACGAAATTTCTCCTAGGCTGTCTCGGTTATAACTTTCTAAAAGTCAGACGGGAAAAGCAACAGCTTACAGTAATGTGCAAGGTTCTGAGAGGACAAATTGACGCACCTGATCTCCATGATGTGCTGTGTACATTTTTTGTACCTGATAACTACTGACGTAGCAGGAGACACAAGTTTTTCGCCGTTCCAGTTTGTCGTATCGTAGCGCGACATAATTCGCCCGTACCGCGTACACTCTTTGCGTTTAACGCTCTCCTGGCAGCCAAGCCTAACTGTAACTTGTTTGCTGATGGATGGCAAACTATTATGCTGCATGTTTGGATTTTTGTGAGAATGATTGAAAAAAAAAATCTTATATGTATTCTAATTAATCAATTTGTTTTGATAAGAATTATATGGTATCATTTATATTTATTATTATAATTCGTAATGTACTTTTGAAATATATTTTTATGTATAATAATTAGTTACATGTGTGTTATCAGACGTAATATATGTTCTAATATATAGGCATTAAGATTAACTTTAATAATTAATGTAATTGGTGTATACCTTTTAGTTATATAAATAAAATTAAATTATTGTACCAATAAAGAGCTGTAATTTGACTCCTTATTTAACGTAATTAAAAACTTGAACTCTCTTTTTACAGCCCCTTATACGAACTTAAAAACTCTATTGTTACGATCTACCCTTCTACCAAATTCATTTAGATCCGATCTTCCGTTCTCAAGTTTTCAGTCTTTAGATACATTCACGCGAATCCCGATTTGTTCCAGTACCCTCAGAAAATCTGCTATGCTCAGTCAATAATCTGAACTCTACATATTATTATGTAAAGGAATAATAATTCTGATCACCAAATTTCCATATTAGGATGGCTATTGATATTAAATTTCATATTGATAATATATTTTCCTTTATAGGTGCTTGCTTAGAAATTAAAATGCCCTTCAATCCCACCAATATTTTAGAGGCGAAATTTTGTGAGAAAGTGTGTTTGTATATTTCCTACTTTTCACGCTCAAACGGCTCGACAAATTTTTATGTAATTTGGTATGGAGGTGGACTTGGCGCTAGATTAAAACACAGGATATTTTTCATCATCATCATCATTAACACTATCCATCATCACGCGCATGTGACAGGGGCGCAGCAAGTATCTATATATTCTGCGGAGACGAATTCTGCATCCGCCTACTAGTAATTTTTACTGAAGCATTTTTGCAGTAACTTTTCAAGAGTCGTTATATTATAATAATGAAATTTCTATGGTGTCTGGCCGCATGATGACCAATGACCTTTGATGGATTAATAAGTAGTATAATAATATAAAATCAGAAGAGATAAATTTACAGATCTAATAAAAAAAAACACTCGATATGTTTATGTCAAGGTATATAATTGATTGTTATAATTATGTTCATAGTACGAGTACTTTGAATCTTTTCAACCCTGGAAGAAAATTCAGAAAAGAAAATTTTGGTGTCGTTTTTATAATTTGTTCTATGTAGGGTTGTCCACCTCAAAATGACAAATCAACCCTTATCGGATCACTTTGTTGCCCGTCTGTTCATCTGTCTGTCTGTCAAGATCCTTTTTCGTTCATAAAAAGAAAAAATCTTAAAACCATAAACGTGTAACAACAGTGATAACAAGATTAACGAATTGACTATTAAATATATATTATAAACTTAGGTATATTTAATCTTAGGTAATACTTAAGCTAACTGCTGCATGATCTAAACATACAAAATTTAAATTTAATTTAAAATTATATCAGTTAATATATATCAAACATTTAATTACAGTTGATGATTTGTGACGTCATGTAAAAATCTCCATGATAATTTGATATTGAACCATATAATTTGACTCTTACTTAAACATATTCTACAAATAATCATTCTGTGTGTCTAAATCAAACAATCTTTTTTTTACACTAAAATAAGGTCTTATTGCCACGACAAATTGTGCTTTACACATTGTATCCATTTACGTTTATTCCGCTCGTGATATCACATTACCTAATGGATATATTTGACCCTCATCCGCTTGATGAGAAGTGACACTGACACATTCCAAAATTATGCTAACTTTCTTTGAGTTAGACACAACAGCAAAATTCGCCTACCTGACTCAATTTGACGTACAACACTTTCAGAAACTTTTTTCAGTAAATTAACCAAGAGTGGTTGAGGATAAGAGCTGTCGCGGTTTTCATTTGTTTTAGTTTTAAGGTATTGCATAGCTTCTATCGCGGGCCTTGAGCGTAGAGACCGAATCCAGAAATTCCGTAACGAAAATAACCTAACACCCCCACTCCGACTCCATCTATCGATGAATAGCAGGACTTTTAATGACTTTTTGAAATATCACGCTTGTCTCTTTAGTTCAGCAATTCGCCTCTAGATGGCATTGGCTAAATAACTATAATTGCATAAGTTGATTTGGCATCTATCGATGAATAGCAGAACTTTTAATGACTTTTTGAAATATCACGCTTGTCTCTTTAGTTCAGCAACTTGCCTCTAGATGGCATTGGTTAAATAATTATAATTGCATAAGTTGATAAAAACAGCTATGCAATAGCTTTACCGCGGCAGTCTCCGAGTGCCACACGTCTTTTTTGCAAGAAAATCAAGAAGGTAAAGTTGATAAGTATGCGTATAATCATCATCATCATCTCAGCAGGAGGTCCACTGCTGAACATATGCCTTCTCCATAATTTTCCAAAAGGACCGGTTGGAAGCGGCCTGCATCCAATGTCGTCCTGCGACTTTTATCAGGTCGCCTGTCCACCGTGACGGTGGACGATCTACGCTGCGCTTACCGGTCCGTGGTCTCCACTCCAGAACCTTCCGGTCCCATCAGCCATCTGTTTTGCGTGCTATGTGCCCTGCTCACTTCCACTTTAACTGGCTAATCTTCTGGGCTATGTCGGCGACTTTCGTTCTTCTACGGATCTCCTCATTTCTGATTTGATCACGTAGAGATACCCCGAGCATAGCCCTCTCCATAGCTCGTTGTGCGGCTTTGAGGTTCCTTATGAGGCCCATAGTAAGAGAGTCTTTTGCTTGAAGACAATTCTACAATATTTTGGTCACATACTAGAAAAGAAGGAGATAACCTCGAGAAAATTGTGGTGACTGGAAAACTCGATGGCAAAAGATCTCGTGGCCGCAGTCCAATGCGTTGGTCAGACCAGAACCGCACCACTCTTGATACATCCGTTTACGATGCTCTACACATAGCCGGTAACCGAGCAACCTAGCATAATATCTTAAAATAAAGAACTTTAGGTGGATTGTGAAGACTCAGACATGATGATTACGACTCAAGGAAGAGGAGGAAATCCTCGAAGAAATAAAAATCTAAAGATACAAAATGTATGACAGTGACCTGATAAAGGTCGCAGGACGACGTTGGATGCAGGCCGCTTCATAGGTTCATATGTTTAGCAGTGGACGTCCTACGGTTGAGATGATGATGATGATGAAATGGAAGACAGCTTGTAGTTATTTTAGGTTGCTTCAGAATGGACACGTTGGACCGATATGCTGTCCAAAGTATTCTTAAAATTTTTCGAGGATTAATACAATCTCAATTAGTTACAATTTCTTTCTTATGGCTTGCATCGCTCCGCTAAGGAAATTGTGCGTCGCGAGCGGTAAACAAGTATCTGTGCGGAACGCGCCGAGAGCTGTTAATGGCATTCTCTAATTAACGTATTGACTATCAAAGTTGGAGATAGGTGTTTGAATGAAGGTAATTATTTTTATTCTATCTTTTTGTTCTATCTTTAAAGGCTATCTGAGAACCAACTGTTTGAAAAACTTCCGTGAGAACTCATAACTGAATGATAAAACCGACAAAAACGTCTATCATCTAGTCGTTATTACTCCGACCGGAGTATAACGTATTAGAGTGCGCGACTAGCGGCCCTCGCTGCTAGACCACGCTCTCCATGAGGATGGGCATCAGTACTGCCCAAACACCGGTCGGAGTATAACGACTAGATGATAGACGTGAGTGTTTGCCGGTTTAACCATTTAATGCTGGGAACAAGTTTAGACCAAAGCAAAAGTATTGTTTTGCTAATATCAATCAATCTAGTAAACCAGCCTTCAGCGCGCATCATGACGCGTGTGGAATAGCCATTACTATTTCACAAAAAGATTTCCTGAAATAAAAGTATTTTAGTGTCCTTTTCTAAGCTGCAGCTTGTTTAGCGCTTGTTTGCCAGTTAAAGCGCGAAAGAAAGACGATCAATAACCGATAAACCGAAAGTGTGCTATGCTCGCATTTATAATAGTTACTTTTTGGATACTGATAAACATAACGTGAATGAGACTCGTCACCCGTCCTCGTGCGATGAGTCTACTATAGTCGATACTCGATCTCGCCTACCTATCAAGCTTGTGATTGGCGTACTCGCTGTCAATTTTAGTTCTACAATTGCCCGCAAGGTCAGTGCCAACTGTTCATTTTACATATATTTTTCGCGGTTGATAGCCAGCATCGATTGGTGTCAATTTTGTAACCTCATGGTAGACCTACGGGTAGCTGAGCCAGGTCATACATCCGTCCAAGTTCACATGGGAGCGGTTATGTAGGTTGTGATGGTGTATGTGCGCCACCGCAACTGTGAGAGGCGGGCTGCGGTGTCGTATGGGCGGCGACGGAAACCGCAGTTTTAGTGGGTATGATATGATATGATATGACTCCCCCGGTGGGCTCTATCTTTGATTTCACTGCGATGAAAAAATGTCATGTATCCGTGGAGCTAGATGTTTATCGAAGGTTGGAAAGTTTCTAAATACCCCCTGCAGTATTGTACATTATAAAAATATTTTAATAGCGAGTTGTAATAATAACACATAAAAATTTTATTACGTAACTTAACTAGCTGCACTCCGCGGTTTCATCCGCGTTCTGATGGATGATGATGATGAATCAAAATATTTATAGCCTATCTTCATCAGGGATAATATAGGATTCTAATTGTGAAACAATTTTTGGAGCCTATTCAATTCAAACAAACTAGCAAACATACAAATCTTTCTTCATTATGCTTTAAGACAGGCTAGGAATCGCGTCATATTTACCGGAAATAGTCTCCGACTAGTTTCGAACTTATTTGAAGTTCTTCTTGTGGGAGTCAGGAAGTGATAGTTTTCTATCTCAAATCTTTATTTTATATAATATTAAAGTATAGATATAAATATATATAAGACGCTAGGGCATCGTGTTCAGTTTTTCGTGTATAATATATAATTTAAGATGAATCTAAACACTGATGGGTTATATCGGGTATTTACTAAGTATTTTTGAAAATTTATGTGTGTTTGAATCGTATCCGTTTAATAACAAAACATGGAGCTCCATGCAAGTCTATCGCACCGGGTCGTATCTGCCTGAGGATTAGCATCGGACATACCTGAAACCTCGAAAAAGCTTTCATGCATAAAAAAAGAAAAATATTTCCCACGCTATTACTAAGATATACTTTTTAGCATGGGCTCGTACCTTAGTACATTAGCCTCAAGATAAAAAAAATAATTAATTGCATCAAGATAGTTAGTTTTATATTCAAGTACGTAGTCATCAGAGTCAAGCCAGAGTCACACAAATAATCCTGTCATTAAGGCGAAATGAGTGTAAATTACGACCAAATTTCATGATTCGACTTCGCGAAAACTTAGCTTTTCGACGCTTAAACCTAATAACCGAAGTTCGATAAAAAACGTAGTGTAAATTGAATACACGTTCTTATAAATTATGGGAGCCAATACACGATTAAGCAAACTTGGCTCGATAGAAAAAAATCGGCAACATTCCCTGAATTTTGAATTTTTTCTTACGTGCTTCGTGGGAAAAATCATTTTTATTCAATTATGGGCAAATGTTTTGTTCATTGAAATTGAGAATTCGAATATATAAATAAATGTATCATATTCGAATTTTCAATGAAATTTACTAGTGAACTATCGACTCCTTTATCATTAAAATTTAATCATTTGATTATACGAAATATATATAAAAACTATTAGCACGTATTCAATTGCATCTTCGCATTACATCGTCCAATTTGGTAAGCAATTCTCAACCTTATGTAAAGCATCCTAAATTGTTTTAAAATCAGGATTGGACCGCGCCTTAAGTCACTGTCCATAATTCACGTTCTGGTAATGCGTTGGATGCATTTCTGTAGCTGTAAGACAATTCTTCTTGCCAAATTTCATGATTCCAGTAGGTCATAATACTAAGGCGCTAGGCAGACGACGGGGCGGGGCGGTCTTTTTGACTGCGAAGCAATAAAGTCCGCGTCTGACCGTCGATGCCCGCGGCTGCCCTCGCCGCTACGTAGCTACGGATATGCCCGCCGGACACTGGCGGCGCGGCGCACCGTGGTCTTTTTGCCCTCCGTGTGCGTTGGTGTATAGGCTTCCCTTTGCGCTATCGTTCGCGGCGAAATTTACCGCCCTGGCCCGCCCCGTCGTTTGCAAAGTGTCTAGTTTTGCAGTGTTCGCAAATATGAATCTTATTTCAAGGCACATCCTAGAGCAAATAACCTTTAGAATATGGTTCTGGGTGGTAGGCGACAGTCGACTCTCGAGCCCTCCTCGTTCGAGGCGACTACTGACAACTGCGTGACGTCACCTCTGCGCTCCTCCGCCCCCGAAAATTCTCATCGATTTTGAATATAAAAACATAGGTACCTATGAAATAATATTTTTGAAAAAAAAAAAAAAAAGGACATCAGTTCTTGCACTTCTTAGACATCATCTAGTTCATCAGTAGTTCCATTATTCTACACCAAATTTCAAAACAAGTTGTAGCTTGTGTTTTTTTAATTTCTGTCGTTTTTAATAAATTGATTTCTTAGATAATAATTACTGTAAATAATATGTTAAACGTAAAATATGTGGAGAAAATATTGGAGATTGTCATAACATTTGAAATATATATATATATATATGAAAGATAGCTTAAAAGCATCATGTTCTGCGCAGCATTTGTTATGAGACGGGCCTTATTTTTTTTTGTTATATCCTTTTAGCATGAACCAAAATAAAACGGTTAGCGACGTTATTCTATCTAAACGAAATAAATGTTCTCTGGACTAGGTACCAACTTTTTGAAATACACGTTTTAATATATTTATTTGCTCAAAGCATGTCTAAAATGTACCCATTCTACTCAAGTGAGCATAATTAATCCGTCTAGATAGTTCTTAACAACAACAAACGCTGAAACTTTGAGTTTCTAGTTTCTTCTGTTTGAATATAACTATTTTACTTGCTACTAGTTGCGCTCCGCGGTTTCACACGCGTAGTGATAGATGATGATGGTGGATGTTACTCAGGGATAATGTAGCAATATAATGGCAAAAGATTTATAAAATAGGTGAAGTAGTTTTTGAGTTGATTCTTTAAAAAATATGGCATGTACGAGTATGATATTTATACAAAATTTGTTTGTAAATCAAAAATAGACTCAATGTTATAAACGCGTGCGTCAGTGTTCGATACTCAAGGTATCTCCACCTGCATCGTCTACATTCACAAATCCCCCAGGGGCACTTTTCATCACCCAAAACAGAAACTAGTTATTCGTATTCGATAAAGTCGCTATGAACAGTCAAATAAACTGGGACTAGAGCCTCTGGTTTCAGAAATAACCTAACCAGAAAAAAACTTTATTTCTTGGAAAATATATAGAAGGGTGTTTGGTAGAGGGACCGACACACAAGAGAATACAAGTTGGCCAAAAAAAATCCCCGACCCCCCAATATGTTTAACTTTTTAAAGTATGTTTTAGACCGGATGTTTTTAGTTTTTACAAATTTTGCAAATGTTATGGTGGTAAATAGGTACAATATTGTAGAAAACGAGAAAATTCCCAAAAAAAAAGCTAAAAAAAAATGGGGTGTCGGGGATTTTTTTTTTGGCCAACTTGTATTCTTCAAGTGGGCCCCCGAACACGCTCATTTGGTTTATCGGTCCCTCTACCAAACACCCTGTATATGTGTCTATGAGTGTGCATCTGCCTCTTTACGTGCCCTACGAACATGGATTGTCAATAGGATACAATTTGACAGTAATTATCGATAAAATACAGTCCGCGATATTATAGCTATCGCGGCTTGATCCATGCTAGAGACAAGGCACGATAGATAATATTATTCTATCGACAAGTTTATCGAACTGACCATCCATGCTCGCACTACGAGTTTGCCGCTAAGTTCAATTCGGTAATCCGATCATCGCCATATAGTTTCTTAGTCATCCGAAATATACTAAATAGCTTTACAGCTAGAATATATCTTTACTATTTTCAATTGCATGTAAATCTGATAATTAAAATATTAGTGGAACCTTGTATCTACTCGTATTATATAACTGTGGTACTTAACTCATATAAGGTCAACTAGAAAAACACCTGGAACACCTAAATCGAGAGGGCGCAGCCCATTAAAAGAATGTCTGACCACCAGTACAAGTACCGTAATAGTCGTTAAATTTGTTGAGTCGCTAAGATCGATAAAAAATCGTATCGCCCCTAGCAAGTATGGAAGTCATATCGACGACTTATACGATCGTCAAATTGTGGACAGTATATCGATTATTACGAATTGTTTGTATTTCACAATGCTTCCTTCTATCATTTGAAGATTTCTACGAGCATTTCGCTCTTCTACGATTTTTGTATTGGATACTAGCTGCGCCCCGCGGTTATACCCGCATGGTGATGGTTGATAACGATGTTGATGAAAATTATCCTATGGTGATTGAATAGACGATCTCAAACGTAATTTAACAGTTCCATGCTAGGGTTATCGTTATAATTGTAAAAGCTTCTCGAATGTCTACCGATTGCTTAATGTTGTTACTTATTGCAATGATCGACACAAGATCTATATAGCCAGTTTTTTTCGAATTATGACGAATTCAAGACTCAAATTTATCGATCGGTTAGTTCAGTACTTGCACTGCAGATCCACTCTGCTCTGGATTTAAAGTACCATAATTCCACGGCGCAAAGAATAGGAATAATGCTAAAATTTTTCAGAAGGGGAATCACTACTCTTTGTAATGAGGAGAACGATGCGACGACGACAACGACGAATTAAGCCCCATGTACAAAGTTATGTACTTAATATACAAAGTTGTCGCAGAGCTGTCGTAGAGGAGCATAAATCTTTATGGAGAAGTGATAAAACATTGTCGAAGTATAACGTGTAACTCGATTTGGTTTATGGGTATCGTGAAACAACACGTCGATTATACTGACAGTAACTTTGAAATGTATTATTGCACTGCTCCATTTGACTAGGTTCTATACAAACCGCCGGTAATAGATCGAGATGGCGCTTAATAATAAAATATTGTTTTAATCAAAAAAACAATGAGAATCACTCACGTAAATGCTTACTACTTGAGTGAGAGGCGAGACGCAACCGCGAGCGTTCTTCACTCTCCATAGAAAGACTAACGGATGTGGTTGAAACTATACCTAGAAAGATCTGACTTATTTATGTAAGTGATTTTCGTTTTTAAACGATTTCAAAAACGGAGGAGGTTATATGTTCACTTGTATGTTATTTTAGTGTATGTTACCCGATTTCTCCCCAATTTGTAGACCGATTCTCGAACTAATATTTGTAGTACCTAAGTAAAAACATTGTAAAAACATCTATGTAAAAAGAATGGCCCCGAGTTTCTTGCCGCTTCTTCTCGGTAGGCTCTATATATTTTGGAACGCGGCGGTAGTCTTTAAAGTACATTATAATGAAAAATTGACGTTCATAAGTGCGTCTTTGATGCCTAAATTGAATAAATGATTTTGACTTTGACTTTATGGTGAATATTTTTTTTTACAAAAAAGGAACTGACTTTAACACAAAAGAGGCGAAATATCTTGTCGAAGTCGGTACCATGCACACAATCTTCTGATAATAGGAACTTTTTAACTATCATGATACCGACTTCAAGAAGTTAATTCGCACTTTTTAGTGTTGAAGACTATTCCATTTTTTAGTAATAAAATTCATATTAAAAATGTGTATAACGTTAGTTTTAATATTTAAATAAAAGATCGAATACATGGTGGAGGAGGTCGCGACCGAGTAATGAGGACAACGAGTGCCGGAGAGGAGGTGCCATTCCTGGCCAGAGTAAATAATTATGTGATGAGCAAAATGTTTTTTTCGGGTCTAGGTTTATTGTGATGTGTGTGTCCGTGCCGCCCGCGATACAAGGAATCCTAGTGTGTATGAGAGTGTTAACCACACACGTTGCAGTTCCTGGAAAAGTAGGTTGATTTCTGCGAAATCTATTGTATTATTGGCCAAATATGGCGAATCGCGAGTCAACGGGTCAAACCCTCTACTCTCCTCAAAAAACGAAGAAGAGTTATAAATGAGACGTGCTGTTTTTTTGTATCTCTGAGTCATTGTTAATAGTACGGAAAAGCACTATTTTCAATGACTTAGACAACTGGCCTGATTTTGACGATGTCTTGATAGTATTTATTAGCGCTTAAAAATGTTTAGATTAAAATTGGTTCAGCTATCATACAATTACTTTCTACAATATAGGGTACGGTATGTGTGTGCTATTTAATGTTATTACATACACACCGTTGAACACCAAAATCAAAATACCTGAAACAATAAAATAAAGATTAAGGTTTTGGTTTCATCAATCAATGACCTTAGTGCACACATGAATTTTGAGAATTGGTTCACCCTATCGAAATTTATGAGGTAAAAACATAAAAAAAACAGTCGAATTGAGTACCTCCTCCTTTTTGGAAGTCGGTAGATAATTAGGACAGACCACACATAACTATCTTAAAGGAACATTGTGGCGGATACCAAATAGTAGCATATGAGTTATTCTAGATCATAAACATAATGCCTATTTCTGTCTTGGTCATAATATATCTATCTTGTTAAAATTTCAGCCGAAGTATGATTTCGAAATCTAATAATAATGTGGCTCCTTTTGCATCCTGCCGCTACACAGCTTTTATTGGCTAAAGAAAAAAAATAAAGATTTCTTTTGCTTACTCGATTCTTATACACAACCTTATACGGATTAAATCGCGTATAATTTTTTTTTTTCTTTAATTTAGGCATCAAAGACGCACTTATGGACGTCAACTTTTCATTATAATGTACTTTAAAGACTACCGCCGCGTTCCAAAATATATAGAGCCCACCGAGAAGAAGCGGCAAGAAACTCGGGGCCATTCTTTTTATATAGATGTTTACAATGTTTCTACTTAGGTACTACAAATATTACATTTTATGGGTGGCAGAGTGACAGCTTGCCAGAAGTGGAGTATTCCAAGCATCTTTATCTTCTATATAATGTCAAACTTTATAGTAAGCTTTTTTTATTAAAACGTTTTTACATTCAACTTGAATTTGCCCTCTGTGAGCTCAGTTATGTGTTTTGGGATTTTATTGTAAAAACGCACACAATTTCCTAGGAATGACTTATTAGTCTTAGCAAGTCTAAAACTAGGTACAGCTATCCTATTTGTATTTCTATTATTTAAAGTGTGGTGATCACTATTTAACTTATATTTATGTAAATTTTTACGAACATACATTATATTTTCAAATACATATAAGGAATTTATATTCTTGATTCGCCATATTTAGCCAATAATACAATAGATTTCGCAGAAATCAACCTACTTTTCCAGGAACTGCAACATGTGTGGTTAGGGTCACACTGTGTGTGTCAGACTAACTTCAAGAAACTTCATTAGATAGCATCAGCGCCTTAAGCTGCGTCCATATTAGTAACATTTTACCGAACATCGTGAGCGTATCATAAACGCGTATCAGTACCGATAATGTGGACGTCCTTTGTTATCATAACCTGCAGTTACATCTTCATCGTATATACTCGTATTCATAGTTGCATTTTCATCGTACATGGTTTGTGACCTCACCACAACCCTAGATCGTCCACATTTAGCGTAGCATGTATTGTACGATGCCACGTAGTCCGGTTTGTTGTCATGTCACAAGTGTGGACGCACCCTTAAGTAGACGAGTCACAGAGAAATAGTCGTGACCGGAAACGGAAATAGATTGAAGTGGTCCTTGTCTCCGGGCCTCACATCCGTCGTTTGAACACTTATTACGTAAGTACTTACCTACTCCATTCTTGGAAAAGGTTGATTCATCCGTAGATTTTGAATGTTTTGTAGCGATTTTTCTAGAACTGTCCAATGAGATTAACTATAGAGACGTTTTACTCCTTGAATTTAAACATGGCAAATTGTATGCTTTACCTACCTATACATATACCTACCTATATATTATATAGAGTACACAACTCGCACCACGACATTAACTACACTGACAAGATTAGATTATATACACGAAGATATATGAATCCTAGTTGTCAGAAAAGGACCAACATATTATTAACAGCGTTCGCCTGTGGCCGACCATTCGACCGCCAATGACGGCCTTGTTCTCTCTGTCGCTCGCTACTTGTCTCGTTCGCATGGGTGGCGAAGCGGCAACGTCACAGGAATAAATTTAAATTAAAACACAATTTTTTATTTTTTATTATTGATAGATAAAATAGAAAAACAATACTTACAAATGAAAAGATACATCATTCTTGATTTTTACACTCGCCCCAGTATATGTACTGCAGTTTCTAAACACATATGAAGGCATATTTTCCTAAATGTTGAACATGCGCTGCGTCGCTGCCAGACAGGCTGGAACTAAGTTGACTCAAGACAACTAGCTTGTTTTGATGTCGCCAAGCCGAGCACAGCAAGGCGTATCTACCTCAGTTTATATTTAATATCATTGGAACTGTCAGTTTCAATTTAAATGTTTAAAGTTGTTTATCATTATAAGATATAAAAAGCGATGACATTAGCTACTAACATGGTTTAACTTTAGCAAATATACCTTTGGAGCCAATAATGTATTGAGCGAGTATTTTCTAAACGTCGGTTATGGTAGAAAAGAGATGACAGATGTCACAACGCAAAGCTGAAGTAATTATTTTATATTTGGACTACTTTGTTGTATACAGGGTAAATTTTTGAGATGTAGCAAGGGCAGGTACCTTAACCGTTATAGTTACAGGAAAACATTTTCAGGAGACTATCCATAAATTTTTAATGTATTCTGAGCTGCATGTACAGATTTTGGAAAAAATTACAGTCAGCAAGAAAATGGTAATTTTACACAAAAACTTTTTTCCGACCGACTGAGGTATTAGAAATAATATCAGAAATCGCGATAAACTTTTTCCATACATTTCGGTAAAAGAGTCAAACTTTTAAATTAGCCAAACTTCTTGTTATGGGTAGATCCTAGATGGTAGATAAGGTACCTACCCTTACTGTTCCGTCTTAAAAATTCATCCTGTATACATAAATTACTAAATAATATTAAGAGAGTAATAATAATAAAGAGAGCGCAGGTGTGCTCACGTAAACATCGGCCGGTAATACTTTATTGAAGAATATTGTGTTTTCGCTTTTATACTTAAAATATAGTCGAAATTGATAAAGAAGTGTCTAAGCCGACTCGTCAAATTAAAGCACCTTTAATTTTTCAAGCTAATGAAAATTCACCTGCAAATTTTGAAGTGGTTTAGCTGAGTTGCGAATTAATCTGTCAGTAATATCAACACAGTGTTTTTCTAAAATAATCGATAATTAATGTATCCTGCGATCATTAAAAAACATAAACCAGGCAAATAACGAGTATTGAATTTTTTTGGTAATATGTATAAGCGTAAAATTATTCATAATCTTTCTTTATTACATTGCTATATCTCTTCTAGACAAAAAGTTATAAATTATACATATTTCGCGGGATATAGAGTGTCAAAACATTGATTTATTATTGAGTTGGTACAGTCCACTTGTTTTATAACATCGTTCACGCCGCTATAACTCAGCTGTCATAGTAGACGTTGCAGCACGCGCGTGAACCAATCCCTGCTTTCCTTCTGAATTTAAACCAATCACCGAACATGTCTCTTTGTTACCTCGGAAGTAATTCGTATTTGAAATCATACGTACGTCGTTTTGATTTGAAGGGCAACTTTTTGAGTAGAATTTGTTCTGAATTATGCTTCCTGGCATTATTTTTTCGTAGCCTCCAGGGGTATTATGTGACATGTACCTATTGTAAACCTTAAGCAACAAGACTTGCATTGCATATTAACCTCAAAGTTAAGCGATACATGATTTGATTTGAGTTAAATAGGGTAAATTGTAAAAAATGGCACTAGACTCCACAGACTCCCTGGACCCTGTGGAGCTTATATTAGAGGATAATAATATTTAAAATAAAATTTAAAAGGTGAGACAAAATAAGGTTTTCAATTCAATTAGAGTTAGTAATATCCCTTTACATTAGCTAGCCGTTACCAGGTCACATACACAAAACGGAAGAAAATATTTAACTCCATCCCTTTCAAATGTTTCCTGAAATTAAACAGATTTTTTCTGCGCAAAATAAATAGACCAAATCTCAACCCCCGAGGGTTGGTTAACGCTCTCAAATGAGGCTCCGTTTTTCATCCCCTTTTACGCATTGATGTCAAGTGCAAAAACCAGTGTGGAAATGTGTGGAAACAAAAATCTCATGTCAAACTGAAGGCGGTATCATGTCACTGTTAAAGTGTTTACCCTTTTGGGATGAGGGAGGTCTAGGTTTTGAATAGATTTGGCGTTAATTAATTAACATTGCTTAAGAACGAACCACTTAATGAGACCCTTCTTAAGATTATGTTAATATGTAATTATGTTATTATTAAACGTGGTCTTTTACTATGGGCCTCATAAGCAAGCTCAAAGTCGCACAACGAGCTATGAGAGGGCTATGCTCGGGGTTTCTCTACGTGATTGAATCAGAAATAACGAGATCCGTAGAATAACGAAAGTCACCGATATCTAGCTTAGAAGATTAGCCAGTTACGGTGGCAATGGGCAGGGCACATAGCACGCAGAACAGATGGCCGATGGAACCGGAAGGTTCTGGAGTAGAAACCACGGACCGGCAAACGCAGCGTAGGTCGTCTACCGACACGGTGGATAGACGACCTGATAAAGGTCGCAGGACGACGTTAGATGCAGGCCGCATCCGACCAGTTCTTTTGTAAAATTATGGGTGAGGCGTATTTTTAGCAGTGGACGTCCTATGGCTGAGATGATGATGATAATTACCAAGCATTGGACTAGTAAAGAAAATTGATAAACACTATTAGTTAAATAAAAACTAAAACAGAAAAGTAATGCAATTTCTTTATATTATAATAATATTGAAAACGAAGAAATAAGTCTGCGTGATAGGCTAATGGAAATTACTTAGATATAATTAATGAATCGCTTAGTAAATTGTTTCATTTCTATAGAATAATAGCATAGTAGTGTCGGGAAATGGTAATAGTATTAGTTAATATTATGTGACGTAAGCAACAGACAGGAATCGTTCGCTAAAACTTAATTTCCTTCTTAAGAATCTTAGAATCAGAAATATATAGGTACATCAATTTTAAATCCCATATAAGGTCTCCTGCGCTAAGATGGCCCGTGTTTTTACATAATTGTATAAAATGTCGAAAATAAGTTATTAATGAATTTAATAATATCCACGATGTAGCTTGTATATATGACAAAGCAATAGTGTGTTCCTTTGTTCCTTATATGTAAAATACGTAGCTACTAATAACATTTTATTAAACATGGACTGTGGGCCATCTTAGAAACATAGCGACCCATCATGGCCCGCAATAAAAATCTCTATTTTTACGTTAAATTTACGATTTTTTCAGATTTTCAGATAAATAATAACGTTTTAAAGCAATCAAATTTAAGTTAGAAGACCTTGTAGTCTTTATTAACAATTTATAAAGAGCTGGGCCATCTTAAATTTATCAAAACTAAAAAAGGTTAAAAAACAAATCATCGTTTAGTTTTACTAAACAGTTTTGCGTGGTGTATAGTTTTATAACTTGTTTTTATAATTAAAAGAAAACAAAGCTGAATTCGGATCATTTATTTTGAAACTTAATTTTAGGTGGGCCTTCATAGGAATATGATATTTTTTATTGTGAACTTACCTATAAAAAAGTATAACAGCGTTTTTTTAATTCGATGAACTGTCTTTATCAAGCATTTAACTATGTTACTATGAGATCTATAAACAACAACAACGATTAAAAGAAAACAGCATCAAAAATAAAACAAACTTCAATCAACATCAAAAATAATTACTGACTGAGATGGCCCGGGCCATCATAAGTCATTATGGAGTGGACTATCATAGGGATATTTCACAGATGTAGGAAAAGACAACAAAAATATACAATGATAAGATAAATTAAACTTACTTACATGAAACTCGATGCTAGAAAGATTGTTCTTTAAAGTCCACTCAAAAAAACAACTGAATTTGCACTTTTAAAAGTCAAAATGGAAGAAAGTTTGTCGAAGTATTGTTATAACGGGCACGATTTTTTGGACGTCCAAGCGTAACTGACGCGCGATTTCTAAATGGCGTCTAGCTTGTTATTGTTCTAAGTTGCCATTTTGTGTACGAGTGTGTTCGGAGATTACCAAGGAATCTAATAATTTTTGTGTTAGTGGAAGTTCGTTTTATAGAGAGTGGGCTATCTTAAGCACTGGGCTATCTTAGTGTTGGATACCTTACTTAAGGAGTAAAATGCTGTATTTTTTCTTAAATTTACTCTAAAGAGAAATAAATCTCCTCACAAGTGAAAAAACTTCGATCACAGTTTAAAGCTGTCTATTTTTTCTTTCGATTTTGGTCATCTAGTCTGAAATAGCAATACAGGCATAGAGGATGAGTTTGTACGCAGATAGTGAATGGGTACAAACTATATCACACACTTATGAAAAATACTTTCCGTACCCAAGATACCACTGGACCTGGAAGATATCCCCGGGGGTGCCACGGGATTCATCATTATCATCATTCATCAACACGCGGGTGAAACCATGGAGTGCATTTAGTTAGAAAAAAAAGAAATCATATATTAGTAAGAAGGAATACATAGTTTTAATACCATGTGTATATACATTCAAAAGCACTGCACTATTGGCCTAGCGATAACACGGGTCCATTTGATCCCGTGGTATCCAAGTTCCCGTGGCACCCCAAGGGGTATCTTCCAGGGGTATCTTGGGTACGGAATGGAAAAATAGACGATTTACGTTTCGTTTTAATTATTGCTTCACACGCCTTAAGTTGGTTAAACAATAAAAAATAAATTTTGCTCGGGCTCAGACTTATAAAATGAAATCTGGTGAAAACTCTTGAACCACAAACTTTATTCGAGAACAGGCCAACAAAAAGATACTAAATTTAAATGCAACACAAATTCAAATAACTGTGCCTCAAAGGATGCCAAAATTTTCGAACATTTACGTTGCAAAGGTAAATATTTTATGGCTGAAAATTTCCAAATAGCTATTCAAATGCGGCTTTTTACGACCCTCGTGAATGATAAGGAATTTAACGGAAGACTTTAGGGGCTATGTTTATTTTACGTTAGCGATGATGTTTCCGGAAAAGTTTTTGATTTCTCTCAAATAAATAACGGAATAATCTTCTAGATTGTTTATGCATGTGTCAACAGGAAGTTTTGAGAAACATTTTAGCAAATGATAAGTGACAGCACTGACAATCTCCTTGAAACTGTTTTATAGTCAGTAGATTTAGTCGAAGCGACGCGACTTTTACTCTAAAATTTTAAAATCAATTTTTATGTACTTATCTGTAATCATCTAAGTCGGCATTTTCATTGCTGAAGGTCGTATCTAGTCTGAATGGTTGACCGCTCAATGTACTATGCTTTTCCACGTGGTTCTGTCTTCGGCGGTCTTGATAGCTTTCATGATTGGCATATCTAGTGTAGCAATAACATATAATATGAAAAAAACTTTCAAGCTATTTGATAGATGGCAATCTTTCACCCTTGGATGCCGCCTCTGTTGCCTAGCGTGAAACGGATATGCAGAAGACGCGGATTTGAATCCCATCCGAGGAGTTGTTTTCACCCATAAATTTCAAAACTCATAAAACTATTTAAATTGTGCATAGAACTACACATGCTACCTCTTGACAAGTTTCAAATTTTAAAATTCTATACGCGGACAGGTCACTGGACGACACTTGGTGGTCTCGCGCGTCTTTTACTTTACTCCATACTAAGTAGATTATCAAGTTGAATGTGTAGTAAAATGACGCATTCTGAGCTATTATTTTTTCAGAACATAGATATATACCTACGTAAGAGGCATTTATACACATCTTTTGGACTCGTGCTACTCTGCGATACTTATTTGAGAAATGGTGTTGAAATGGTAAGTAGTACGTAGTAGTAAGAAAACTAAAGCCCATCTTTGTATCTAGTAAAATAATTGTACAGTAACATCTGCTGACAAAGTACTGATCGCACTTTGACACGTTCAACAAGTCATTTTGAACATCCGTGCGATCACACCAAATGTTTTACAAACGAGGTTGAGCGCCGGCGAGCCTACGCACCGGTCATCCGTAAACATGCTAGAGATTAATTCGCACTGCAGAAATTTTGCCCGATAAATTCGTCATTTGAACGTGACAACAAATCTAAAGGTTAAAAGTACTTGATGCTTAACATAAGATTATTTTATTGCTTTACGAGTATAAGAACACCAAGAAAATTAAAAGAAAGCGAGCGACGAGGCAGTCTTGTCACGGTAATGTTGATGGATAATGTTACCGTGGTCTAGTATTAAACGGTATTTTTGTAGTTCTGTTGCTCACGCTTCTGAAAAAACTGTTTACCTATTCCCTTGGCACTCAATGTTTATGTTTAGGTCAACTGACGAGTTGATTTTGATTGCGGACGTTAAAAACTGTTCGTTGTCCTACTTTCCTACTAGTATGGATGTATGGATGTATGGATGTATGGATGTATGGATGTATGGATGTATGGATGTATGGATGTATGGATGTATGGATGTATGGATGTATGGATGTATGGATGTATGGATGTATGGATGTATGGATGTATGGATGTATGGATGTATGGATGTATGGATGTATGGATGTATGGATGTATGGATGTATGGATGTATGGATGTATGGATGTATGGATGTATGGATGTATGGATGTATGGATGTATGGATGTATGGATGTATGGATGTATGGATGTATGGATGTATGGATGTATGGATGTATGGATGTATGGATGTATGGATGTATGGATGTATGGATGTATGGATGTATGGATGTATGGATGTATGGATGTATGGATGTATGGATGTATGGATGTATGGATGTATGGATGTATGGATGTATGGATGTATGGATGTATGGATGTATGGATGTATGGATGTATGGATGTATGGATGTATGGATGTATGGATGTATGGATGTATGGATGTATGGATGTATGGATGTATGGATGTATGGATGTATGGATGTATGGATGTATGGATGTATGGATGTATGGATGTATGGATGTATGGATGTATGGATGTATGGATGTATGGATGTATGGATGTATGGATGTATGGATGTATGGATGTATGGATGTATGGATGTATGGATGTATGGATGTATGGATGTATGGATGTATGGATGTATGGATGTATGGATGTATGGATGTATGGATGTATGGATGTATGGATGTATGGATGTATGGATGTATGGATGTATGGATGTATGGATGTATGGATGTATGGATGTATGGATGTATGGATGTATGGATGTATGGATGTATGGATGTATGGATGTATGGATGTATGGATGTATGGATGTATGGATGTATGGATGTATGGATGTATGGATGTATGGATGTATGGATGTATGGATGTATGGATGTATGGATGTATGGATGTATGGATGTATGGATGTATGGATGTATGGATGTATGGATGTATGGATGTATGGATGTATGGATGTATGGATGTATGGATGTATGGATGTATGGATGTATGGATGTATGGATGTATGGATGTATGGATGTATGGATGTATGGATGTATGGATGTATGGATGTATGGATGTATGGATGTATGGATGTATGGATGTATGGATGTATGGATGTATGGATGTATGGATGTATGGATGTATGGATGTATGGATGTATGGATGTATGGATGTATGGATGTATGGATGTATGGATGTATGGATGTATGGATGTATGGATGTATGGATGTATGGATGTATGGATGTATGGATGTATGGATGTATGGATGTATGGATGTATGGATGTATGGATGTATGGATGTATGGATGTATGGATGTATGGATGTATGGATGTATGGATGTATGGATGTATGGATGTATGGATGTATGGATGTATGGATGTATGGATGTATGGATGTATGGATGTATGGATGTATGGATGTATGGATGTATGGATGTATGGATGTATGGATGTATGGATGTATGGATGTATGGATGTATGGATGTATGGATGTATGGATGTATGGATGTATGGATGTATGGATGTATGGATGTATGGATGTATGGATGTATGGATGTATGGATGTATGGATGTATGGATGTATGGATGTATGTTACTCATTAGCGCTCAATCGGCGGGGGCAATTTTGATGAAATTTGTTATGGAGGTAGATACTTTTCTTCAGCTAATTTATAATATATCTATCAGCTAGTTTATAATATGTCAAGTCCGTCTTATTCGATGCTCGCAATAAGACGGAGCGTGTAATGCACGACCACTGCTGTTAAAAGGGTGTTCTGCACTCGCCTACCGCCTACCGGCAAAAGGCAAATTCGACAAAAATAATACGAAAAACTTTCACACCGTGTACTTACTTTCTGAACGTACCCCTTATAATAATAGTCTATGGATAGAACGAAGTGAATTTGTGAAACTATAACCTGAGTAAAAGGTTAATGTGGGGTTCTCATATACAAAACAAATTATAGTGGTGTTGCTTGGGAGCATACTAGCTGGTAAGTAAATACGTCAACTTTATGATTAAACAAAATAACACTTTATTCGTGTTTATACTCCTGTGAGTATTCTTTGCACAGGTAGAAGTAAGTTAATGTTACGAATTATAAGTAAATAAGTCAAGTAACAATAAAGAACTTTTACCCACCTTAGTAACGACGTTACGAAGATATGATTTACCTAGTGTAGTAAAACGTTCGTGAATCACATTTTTTATTGTATATACATTTCTAGCTGTGCCCTACGGTTTCACCCGCGTGATGGCGATGAAAATTATCTTTTGTCCTTCCCAGGGATATCTCCGTACAAAATTCATTACGATCCATTCACCCCTTTATATATTAACTCTTACAAATCTTCTTTAACCTCAACACTTATCGAGACTAACTCTTGTAGAAGACACATAATAGGTATAATACTATCTAACTAATACCTTTACTGATTTTACCTTTTATTACTAATACATTTTTTTTGTAGTAGTGCCACGCTGCAACCCCACAGCCGAATGGGCCGGCACGACCGGAGAAGTAACACACTTCCACATAACACCAATGTGTAGTAAAATAGCTTGCTATTGCGTTTCGTCGGTTTGTGGGAGGTTCCGGAGGCCCGATTCCCCTCTTCCCCGTTCTCCCTCTCCTTCCCTTCCCTCTCCGCCCTTACCCTTTCTATCTCTTCCTTCCTATCATCCTTCCTCAAAGGTCGGCAACGCATCCTCGAGACCTCTGGTATTGAGAATGTCCGTGGGCGACGGATTGTTTACGGGCGCTTGCTCGTTTGCCAACCTATCCCATTAAATAAAATCAAAATTCTAAAGTCAACTGAAAGTATTACATATTGCACATTATAATGATAATAACATATTTCACCTCAAAACCTCGCATAGTTCACGTTTGTCATTAGAAATCTGAGTGCAAAACTGCATTTTGTCCGCTAGCATGGAAGTTTTAAAATCGAACTTTTCCATTCCATACTTTTCTATATCGCAAGTCAACTGAAAATGCATTAAATACTTATTTTATGTCAGTGCGCCAACCTAATTTCTCTGAATAATTGCACTGGCCAGCCACAGGTGGCAGCACTGAATGAAAAAAAAAAAAACACAAAATAAAAATAATTTAAATATACACAAGTGACAAAACAAAAAATAACAGTTTTAAAAACCAAAAAAATTACTTTCAATCAATATTACCGACTGCAGTAATTTTAATTTAATCTGTAAAATTAATAAACACAAATTTAATAACTAAGCTGTTTTTTGCACCTAGCATTATCCTCTCAGGAGTGAGGTGAAAAATTGTGTGTTTCACTCGGCAGCAAAGTTTTTTGCATCTCGTATCCAGGGCCGAATTAACCCTTTCGGGACCCCTAGGCAATGTCATTCTCAGGGCCCTTTTCTTTACCCTTTTCTCTATTTTTAATGTCATAAGTTTTATTCCTATTACAAATTATTACGAGTAATTTAAAAAACTACAGTATTGCAAAAAAGCATTAATTTTTATCATCATCAGCTATGGTTAGTTCCACTATGTATGAAGTAAGTATTTCATAAACTGACAACATGCGTCGAAAAGAAGGTATAATATTGAAGAAGTATACAAAACCCCAAAAAAAATTGTTAGATAAAACTGTTTTTTTTTTGCTTGGTGCGTGGTCCCGTGGGCCCCTAGTCGAAGCGAAGGGCCCCTAGGCAGTTGCCTAGTCCGCCTATTGGATAATCCGGCCCTGCTCGTACCTTTGAAACCCTCGCTATGCTCAATGTTTGCTTGCTCAGCCGTGCGATTCTGTAATGATTCGTCGTTACGTTCGTCGACGAGGTCACCGATGTCAAATAATTTATGAGATATCGCCCTTGTGCACCAGGTAGCTTTTCCAACGTTTCTTGTCATCTTGTCATTTGTTTCACGGATGTTGTCAAAGTTGCAACGATTTTTGATCTTAGATTTTTGATCGCACGTCTGGTTTCAATACAAGTACTCGCACCAAAAGCCAACTTTGCAGCCTTGCATAACAAATAAATATTTATGAGTTACACATCTCATTATGGCTAGTTTGCCATAACCTAAAACTAGCTGCGATATGAGTGATGAATATAGAGCGTTGCTGGTTTTCACATACTCAGAAGTACACGGGGCATACTCCCACCTCTTAAAGTAATCATGTTTCAACCTTACCATTGAAATTGGTATCACCACGTCAATATAGCAAGCTTAAAATAATAATGGATTACGATAGTTTTGATGACGTAGTATCAAATAGTTCGCTCAATTCTCGTACTTTGACTTGACTTTTGACAATAAGTTTAATTGTTCCAATGTCAAAGTTCTGAAGATCCGTACTCGTATCTATTAAAGTAGTCATATTGCATACCATTTATATTGCTAACCATTAAATTTGGTTGATTGTTTTGTGTCGGTGGGAGTACGATAGTAAGTATGATTATTCTGAGCTTATTACAAAACGCTCCTAATTTATGATAGTTTCGTAAAAGGTGGGAGTAGGCCCCCAGGGCTTGAAAATGAGATGCCTGCGTTTTACCGCCTCGATTTCGAATTCACACATTCTACCATAATTATTGCATATAATGCTCTGTCTCGCTCCGTTCCAGATTCCTAATTGCGCTCTCTGGCTGAGCACCTTAATGACTTCCCCAACTTTCAACGGGATTTTGTTTTTTAAATGACTGTACTTCAGCATTGCGACTGCGAGGCTTTTGTTCTTTATATCATTGTCGACGAGCGAGGTTTTAAATGAATTGGATTTTATTTGCTTATAGACGTAGCGTTCAGAATATAACGAGTAAAACAATATACCAACTGACAAATGCAATTCGATAATTTAACCCTTGGAAACTGTGCAAGTGTTGCACAGTGCAGGAAAAACTAAGATATATAACAATAGCTGATAAAGCAATTTTTTCAATGTTGTGTATATGCGACCGACTACGACATGTGAAGGATTACAACATTGAAAACATGAAAATCTGCATCCTTGATGCTAATTTAATATTAAACTTTGATGTTAGATTTTGATTGTAATATGGAATAGAAAGATAATAACGTTTACTGGAGGAGGTATACTGTAATAAAAATAAGATTATTAACGGGATATTTACCGTGGTAAGGTTGTGGAATGAGCTCCCGATATTTCAGCGCAGTTACATGCACCATGTTCACGGGAAGACTGACTTACATGGTGCATGTAACTGCGCCGAAATATCGGGAGCTCATTCCACAACCTTACCACGGTAAATATCCCGTTAATAATCATATAACTTTAGTGAACAACCGTGATAGTTTAAAACAGTGTAATAAAAATGTTTAAAACATTTGCACTGCAAATATTTTTTCCTGTAAGCATCAGTTTTTAATTTTTACCGTATATTGACTTTAGCGGAATTACAAACTCTTATCATACCCACTTACTAACCTTATTACAAAATTAGTTTGACTGATATCATTTTCACAAGTGTAATTTTATACCATTATCGAATTCGTATCTACACCAATGTAAAGTCCTGGAAGTTCCTTGGAAAGTCAATGATGATGACGAAATTACTCTTTAAAGTCAGGTGCCTAATTTTATCATATGGTAAATAGCACCACAGCAAACTCTATCCCCTATTTAGGAAAAGTACCCTCCCTCTATAAATTGCCGACGTCATAAAAATATATTGAGTAGTAGAACATCCATAGTTGTTTCGTCAAGATTGGTTGAACAATGGGACATGTGCAGGAAGTCCAACATACAACCTTACAAACAGACGGACGAATGAAAGTCAATTTGGCCAGTTAAGAGACGTTTTGCTCGCCCGGTCAATTAAAAAAAAGTAAAATAGTAGTTCTTACTTTACCCTCTAGTACCTTTTAATTTACTTACATTCATAGTAATTAATAGTTACTGATATCTATGTGTATATTATACATGTAAAGATATATGTTTTACTTTTAAAGACAATTTCCCGCTCCAAATTCCTGAGTTTAGGTTCCGACATATATCTACTTTTGAAATAATAAAAACATTTAAAAGTTTAAACGTTAAAGCAACAGAGGATTTATGGGGATTATCCGTAAAAATGCTAGAGTCAATAATAGAAGTTATAGCGCCACATTTGATGATCATATTTAATTTATGTATTGATAGAGGTACATTTCCTGACCTAATGAAAATGAGTAAAATCACCCCTATTTTTAAATCGAGTAGTAAGGCCGACCCCTCAAATTATAGACCGGTCTCTGTGCTTCCGGCTTTGAGCAAAATATTCGAAAAGATAATGCTTCAACAACTCTTGTCTCATTTTAATGAACATAGGATTTTACACGAAAATCAGTTCGGTTTCACGAAAAGCAGATCAACAACAGATGCAGGAGTCCAGTTAGTCAAGCATGTGCTGGAGGCTTGGGAGAGCTCACAGGATGCCATTGGCGTATTTTGTGATCTCTCCAAGGCTTTCGACTGTGTAGAGCACCGCACTCTAATTTATAAGCTACACCACTATGGAATTCGTGGAGCTGCTCTGAATCTTGTAGAATCATACTTATCTGATAGGCAGCAAAAAGTTGGCATTAATGGCGTGACATCTTCTGGATCTTTGGTCAGAATGGGGGTTCCACAGGGGTCGATCTTGGGTCCATTCTTATTCTTAGCATATATCAATGACTTACCACATATGGTTGAGGGCCTTGCTGACATAGTTCTTTTTGCGGATGATACTTCTCTGATTTTTAAAGTAGATAGGAAAGATAGAGAACTAGTTCAAGTCAACAACGCGTTAACTATTGTTTCAAATTGGTTCGCCGCAAACAACCTGCTTCTCAACGCAAAGAAAACGAAATGTTTAAAATTTTCCATGCCTAATGTAAGACATATAGAGCCAAACGTATTACTCGACGGAAATAAATTGAAAATTGACAAGGCAATAGTCTTTCTAGGTATTAGCATAGACTCTAAATTACAATGGGGTCCTCATATTGATGCACTATCTGGAAGACTGCGCTCAGCTGCATATGCGGTTCATAAAATTAGGCAATTGACAGATATAGCTACTGCTCGACTGGTCTACTTTGCTTACTTCCACAGCATAATGCCATATGGTATCCTGCTGTGGGGGTCAGCGGCGGACATAGAGACAGTTTTTATATTGCAAAAGCGGGCAGTTCGAGCCATCTACGAAATGGGTCCCCGCGAATCCTTAAGACAAATGTTCAAAGAAATTAATATATTAACTCTTCCATCTTTGTATATCCTAGAAAATATAATGTACGTTCGTAAAAATATAAAGAAGTTTAGAATAAATAGTGATATGCATAATATTAATACTAGAAATAAGGATAGGATAGCTGTATCTAAATTTAGACTCACGAAAACTAAAAATAAGTCCTTCTTAGGCAATTGTGTACGTTTCTATAATAAAATCCCGAAAGACATTACTGAGCTCACTGAAGGGAAATTCAAGTTACGTGTCAAAAATATACTAATGAAAAAAGCCTATTATAAATTGAGTCACTACTTAGAAGACAAAGATGCCTGGAAGCTTTCCACTTCTGCCTAATAGCCAACTATTGAATAAATTTGTCATTTTAATACTACTCATATGTAACCTCAATGTACAAAGACTTGAAAAAATAATGGCCCACGAGTTTCTTGCTGCTTCTTCTCGGCGGTGGTTCTTTTCCGAAGACAGCGGTAGAATCATTTAAAAATTTTGACGTTCATAAGAGTGTCTATGATGCCTAAACTGAATAAATAATTTTTGAATTTGAATTTGAATTTGAATTTGAATTTGACTTTCTATCATCTGTGATCTCTATCAATATCTGTGATATATGCATCTACAGTTCTGAGCTCTGGGTGACACTGCAACTGGCATGGGCAAGCGTAGAGCTTACCATCGTGCGCACGACTTGTCCGACTGTATCCAAGGAACCAACCTGCGGCCTTATTGTCATTTTGAACCCCATTTCTCGGCGAAACCCTGCTATTGGCTGGATCAATGGGAATGACAATGAAGTGCCATTTCATTCTCATTCCAGGTAGACAACAAGGCGGCTGCTTTCAACACATATTTTAATTGCCGAACCAATCCATTGTTAATATCTCTCTCTGTAGTTAAACTTATTCGAGTTATCTGTAAAACCATATCGTTCGGATTGTACGCTTTTAAATTTCCACGACACCTTACATTTTATATAAATTGTATGTCTGCTTATTAATAATGCCATACTAATTATGTATTTGAATTCCATAATATGAAATTACCCAACGGGAAAAGTTTTTGATTCGTATGAAATGTACAAGATCTATGTAATCTATGCTTAAGATACTACGTGCGTGTTTTGTTTTATCAATATGTTCCATTTTATAATATTCAAAGATATTAATGAAATTTCGGAATTTTAGACAGTAAAATTACGCAGCCTCTGATGGGAGTCGAACACACCTCTCGAAACCCGTGTCAAACGCCATGACAGACTACTGAGGCGATCTGTAGGGCTATTAATCTGTAGGTCAAACATTTTGTGTGCATGAACATGTCTGTTTGATCTGTGTCTGGGTGTGTATAATATGTATTTAAGTATGTATATCAGTCATCATGTTACCATAGTACAGGCTATGTCTAGTTTGGGACCTGAAGACTTTTGTGTGGATGTTGTCCCATATTATTATTATTATTATTATTATTCAAAATAAATCACGGATTTCATCCGGTCCTTTACAAAGGCATAAGTGGGGCTGTAGCCAACACTTAGAGGCCTGTTTGGTATAAAAATACAAAGTAGTATAAAAAAAACAGAAACTTATGGATGGATGGTATATCTATTATAAAAATGGGTAAAATGACAAGGCTATTGAAATGATTTTATTAGTGATAAAAAGATAGTGGGCTATGGAAGAGACTACTTTATTATTATTATTATTATTAATATGTATCTCAGTTACTAGCAAATTTTGATTGAAATCTTGAAAAATGGCGGCTATATGTCAGTTTTCACCACTCCAGTAAGCAAAAGTGTTAGTAAGTTGAGGACTGGAGCTGACAAAAGTGACATAGCGCCGCCATTTTTTTCGATTTCTATCAACATTTTGTTAGCAATGGAGATACATAATAGCCCTGCTGAGCATCGGATATAACTCTTTAGATGATTGTAGCCATCATACGGTAATACTATTACTTATTCTGTTGTATGAAGACTGGAATAAATGCAATTTTTCTATTCTAATTGCAAAGTTCGGTCTCGCTAAGCAGGCGTTAGTGCTTTAAAAACCCTATAATAAAAATAATATTAATGTCCACAAAACATTTTTATTTATTTTTATTGCTTCTTATAATGTTGTAAATATGCCGCGGTCATGCAAACTGATTGCATAATGGTTGTTTTATCGTAATTATACAACAAACGGGCTAAATTCGTGAGTTGCCACCACTAATAATGTAAAAATGTTGTGTACTAATAAGCCGACCTGATTTATTTTGTTTATTCGTTATTTTGCCTTCTAAATGTATAATAATTTATTTTTTTGGTAATATAAATCTATTAGGTGACGTAATTAGAATAATAATTACATAAGATATTAAAAAGTTTGATTACGCTAAGCAAAAGTTAAGTAGATCTACGGGAATAATATGAATTTTTGAATTAGATTTGAATTATTCAACGGTTTGAAAAACTAGAGAAGATGAACTTAAACCTCAGACTGGTGTCTTGGTGTTACACGGTTAGTCAGAAGTACTCAGAAGACGTGGGTTCGAATCTTATCCGAATATATATATTTTTCTTTGTATAATAGCAAATAGTTTATATTATATTATATATATGTTGCCTATTATGATCAACTTCTGCATTTGAAATATTAACATTAATAATGTGCTACATGAGCAGGATTGAAATGTAAATAATAAAAATCGAGTTAAAATGCGATAATAACTGTTTTCACAGGTTTATAATTTAGTAAAAGTAACAGTACCTGAGTTTATTGTAGTAGGTATATTAAACAGACTTTTTTCACTTTAACAGCTATTTGTCCGCATGATTGCTTTACATAATAAATCAATGGTTTTAATTTTTTGTACGGAAACCCCTATAGTTTTACGTAAAATAATCATAGATCACGCATTTTCATTTGCCATTAAAGCCTATTTGCTATACTTTTATGTATTGTTCTTTTTAAATTGGCCAGTGGATGTGTTAACAAGTACAATATGAAAAAAATTTAATACCGACTTCCATTCCATTTGATGAAATTTAAATGAGACTACATAGGAAGCACCAGCTTTTAAACAAAAAAAGAATTTTGGGAATCGGTTCACCCAGTCGAAAGGTAACAAACATAAAAAAATACAGTCGAATTGAGTACCTCCTCCTTTTTGTAACTCGGTAGAAAACAGTAAAAACAGAAACGGGAAACAGTACAGACGCACCAACCCTTTTACAATAGAAACTGATTCTTACTCTCGCTAATGTCTAACAGACTGAAAGTTGCAAACCTTTTTATAAAGTACAAAATACTAACCCTGCCCTGTATCTGCTTCTTAGAAATCTGCAAGTTCGTTAAAAAATATCCTAAGTTTTTTACAACACGGTCAGAAAAACATCCTAAGCGAACCCTCATACACAATAACATGCGTATGTTGCCCATCTCTCGCTTAGCACTGCAATCAACGAGTGCTTTTGTGATGTTATTATAAACTACCTAACTCACTAAAAAATTAAACTAAATGTAGTACGTATCTAAACAACCATAAATCTTTATTTCAAAAAAGTTGAGGATTACATAAACAAAGATTCCTTGTAATAGACCATCTCACATTGTGTTAAAAATTACCTGCCCTCCTCTCTACTAGATTTTTTGTTCCCGACAGGGTCCTTAATTGATACTAGCATCTAAGTTTACCATCTAAGCTACATTGTGGAATGCAAATAAATAATATGAATATGAATTAATTAAAAAAATAAAATGAAAATATTGAATGACAGCGAAAAGTCAATGAATAAGAAGGTAATGGGTGGTGTAGCCAAGCGAAGGTGATTTACCAAAATAATCACTAGATTGATGATAATTGATTCATCATCATCATCATCTCAGCCGTAGGACGTCCTCTGCTGAACATAATCCTCCGCCATAATTTTTCAAAAGGACCGGTTGTAAGCGGCCTGCATGCAACGTCGTCTTGCGACCTTTATCAGGTTGTCTGTCCGCCTGTCGGTGGATGACCTACGCTGCGCTTGCCGGTCCGTGGTCTCCATTCTAGAACCTTCCGGTCCTATCAGCCATCTGTTCAACGTGCTATGTGCCCTGCCCACTGCCACTTTAACTGGCTAATCTTCTGGGCTATGTCGGTGACTTTCGTTCTTGTACGGATCTCCTCATTTCCGATTCGATCACGTAGAGAAACCCCGAGCATAGCCCTCTACAAAGCTCGTTGTGCGAGTTTGAGCTTACTTATGAGGCCCATAGTAAGAGACCACGTTTCAGTGCCATAAGTCATCAATGGTTACACACATTGTTCGAAGACTCTTGTCTTGAGGTACTGAGGTATTTTGACGAGAATTGCGAAATTTCCGGAACCTGCTCAGCCAAGTTGGATTCTACGAATGACCTCTTTCTCAAAGTTGGATCTGCCTAGTTTGACTGTCTGTCCCAGGTAGATGTATTCGTCAACAACTTCGAGAACGGAGTTCCCAACTGATATTGGGGTAGGCACAACATGGGCATTAGACATAGTTTTCGTCTTGTCCATGTTCATCTTAAGGTCGTTGGGAAACGCAATGGAGGCCTTCGAGTATTGTACTGAGGTTTTCCATGGATTCTGCCATGAATACAATATCGTCGGCAAATCGAAGGTGGGTGATGTACTCGCCGTTGATATTGATGCCAAGTCCTTGCCATTCCAAGAGCTTGAAGGCGTCTTCCAATGCAGCCGTGAACAGTTTCGGAGATATAACGTCTCCCTTTCTCACGCCTTGCAATCTTTGCAATGGAATTGCTTTCGAACTCTGCTGATGTACTCGAACTGACATGTTGGCGTTTTTGTACAAACACGTCCGCACTTCAATATACCGATAGTCAATATGGCACCGCTGGAGAGACTTAAGCACTGTCCACGGTCTCGATTGAATCAATATTTTATTTATCGATCGATAATTTATTGAGGAGAAACAATGAAATTACGTGCATATATGATTAGAAAACATTAAACACTATCAAATACGTCAAATAAATACCAAGAGCGGCGATTCAAAAACCAGCTGGTATATTGGAATAACAAAACTGCCATGCCAATAGGTCCGAAAAAAGTTGAGCAAGCTTCACCCAGAACTCTGTTGTATTACGTATTATGTACATAAAGTAAGCTACACCTTATACCATAAGCCGTCTGGCAGTTTAAAGTCCTGTCATAATCGGTCTTTGAGATAAGAATTGGACCGACAAAAAATTAAAAATTATTTGATGTCATCAGTTATATGTTCATAATTATACTTATAGTAAAATTTGTTTGACATTACAAACAGATACTCCTACCTATTATATTTATTTTAGATTTTCATTCATTACGATGTAGTAACCATTTAGTTGCAAAAACAGAAATGTACAGAATATATTTACCGAGTGACACGTGATTAGATAAGTTAAGAGAAGGTTTTCCATTTGGGATATGTGCGTGAGCATGACTGCTCTGAATGCCTGTACTCACTCTTATCAGTCAGTTATTTTACAACATCTATTGAACATTCTAAGAACCAGAGAGAAACACTGAAGCAGGGCTTCCATTACCGCTACGTTCCGATCCCTAACCGCCATCTTGAGGTTGTAGTCATGAATGGTATTGATGCTTTTTTCGTACATTGCTCTATTAATGACTCTGAAGAGCCTTTTAAGATCTCATGTGTAGTACAATAAGGTAAAATTATAAATCACAGCCGACTACATTCTCAGAGAGACGACTGTGGACTATTATCCACCACGCGGGATGAGTCGAAGTTCTGGCTGTGAAATAGTTTCCAACATAGCCTAACCAGTTTTGTCCAAAGACAAACAACGGGGACCAACGGCTTGAAGTGCTCTCCGAAGAAAAAAGCGCTCCGCTGAAAGATCCCTTAACGGCCACCCACCCAAGTAAAATATATTATTTGAAAAGTTCTTAGCCTAACATACTTAATGAAACCACACGATTTTGAGTTTATTTTTATTTTTCAACATACTCTCCTCCGAGCTCAAAACACTTTTTCCATCGACCCGGTAAGGCCTCGTACCATTTTTAAAAAAATCTTCGTCTAACTCCTCAAAATAAGCGTCCACGGCGGCTATGAAAATGAAATCATTTGTAAAAAAATGTTTACCACCTGAATTTTTTTTCAGCTTTGGGAACAAATAAAAGTCGGACGGTGCTAAATCCGGTGAATATGGGGGATGAGGTAACAATTCGAAGCCACATTGATGGATTTCTGCCATGGATTGCACAGAGGTGTGAACGCGCGCATTGTCCTGATGAAACAAGACTTTTCTTCTCAATAAACCTGGACGTTTTTCTTTGATTTCTTCTCTCAAACGACGCACCAGGTTGCAATAGTAATCGGAGTTTATTGTTTCAACCTTTTTTAAATAATCCACGAGAATTATACCCTTTGCATCCAAAAAAACGGATGCCATGACTTTGCCCGCCGATAAAACCACCTTTGCCTTCTTTGGGGTGGACGATCCTGCTCTTTTCCATTGTTTCGACTGTTCTTTTATCTCGGGTGTATTGTGGTGAACCCAGGTTTCATCCATGGTAACTTCATATAACTCTAAACAGTCGCGAGAAGTTGTGAGTCGGTTGCGTTTTTGTTCCACTGAAAGCAGTCGCGGTACCCACCGCTCAGACACCTTAGACAATCCAAGTTCAGTAGTAATTATATGATGTGTTCGCTCAGATGAGATGCCTATAGTCTTAGCTATCTCCTCGACAGTCAATCTTCGATCAGATAAAATTAAATCACAGATTTTTTCTTTGTTTTGATCAGTGGAAGCAGTCGAAGGCCGGCCACTACGGGGCTCATCTTGGTCTGATGACCACGTTTAAACTCTGCCACCCAGTTTTTAACAGTCGCATACGAAGGAGCGGACTCACCCAAAGTAGCAGACATGTCTTCATGTATAGCTTTTGGAGTTAAACCTTTCAAGTTCAGGTATTTTATCACTACACGATGTTCAATTTTATCCATTTTCAAAAATAGCTCTGACTTGACTTACGGTATCACGTGTAAACGAACAATGAGTTACTGTGAATAAACTAAACTGTGCATACTTGTTGCTAAATAATGTAACTACAAAATGAGGGTAGTTATAAAAAAAACCAATGACTTTAACCATGTTAGGCTAAGAACTTTACAAATGACCCTCGTACCTAACCTTGTCGATCACTTAAAAATTACAAGGCTGCGGCCGCGTCTAACAGTTTGCAGCACAGTTATAACTAAATTTCCTTATGTAATAACGCAGGTAGAGTCTGTGTAAAAAGAGAACAGTCTCTATAACTGTCCCCTACGGTGTTACATTCAGATTATATACGGCAGCCCAATCCAGGTATTATCTGTCTGTCACGCAACTGTCGAGTGTGAACGTAGATTCGATAATACTATTAAACAGCAAATTATCAGTGCAGTTTTATTCAGTCTATTTATTTATTAGCATTAAAACAATAAATTAGCACATCGAGCACTCATAAGCATTAGCACGTGACCTCAATTCTTAGGGCGGTTCACTTTTTGCACCGATTTATAATTTACGTACCTAACAGTAGGGTAATATGTATCGGGTGTTCCGAAACTCATTAACCTGATACCGGGCGAGAAGAAGGTAAACTAGTTATAAAAATAAGGAAATAAAATCCATGTCACATAGCCAAGCGATAATAGATATTTTTCGAAAAAGTAGAAAATTTTCACTTTCATTTTCACATTAAACCACAAAAAGTAATAAAAATTGTTAACTAATAAAAAAAAATATGTTTGACTAGTTGTGGTTTACAATATTTTTTTTCATAACTCGTATAGGTAGGCTCTCGCCGGTACCAGGTTATCGTTTAGGGCGGGATACTGTATATATGCGAATGGGCATTAGGGCTTATTTGTCTGCTTATGCAGATATCCGTTATTCAATATGCAATAAAATAAAACCTCCTTTAGATAACCTCACTGCCATCATTGCCTAATTGATATACACATAAACGCATGCTCTTTTCATTCAAAGATTCCTCATTAAAATGTTTCTCATTAAAATAATTATTGTTATGAACTACATAATGCTTACTTGTATACATATATTATTATGAACTCGCAAGCAACACGACTGCAAAGTTAAAATTCATTACACGTTCACATAATTTGATAAATGACATTACTCATTAACCTGCAAAGTGAAATGGAACACGGCATCATCAAGTATATTAATTTAAAGATCTCGAATCGCGTCACTCGCTTTGATTTTAGGTAATTTGCCTTGATGAGCACGATCTAGACATTGGAAAATGTACCCTAGAATTTGAGTCTCTGGGTAGGTTATGGCGTGTGTGTAGTTAAGGGTTGTTTTATCCAGAGTCGTTAGGAATGAACACTTCACGTGGTCTCATTACTGTACTCTGAGAGTGCGGGATTCTTGTGCTGGCTGCAGACGGAAGTATGGCCGAGATACTGTCATTGTATAGCGTCATCTATTCTCTGCGGTTCGCCAAGATGGTTATGAATACATTCGTATGTGAAAGCACTCTCAGGGTTACACATATACTGCGTATTGAAATGCGTGTCATTTTGAAAGTTTACTACTTACGAAAGTTTCGATCAAGTTAGGACATAGCATTATTTTAAGAGGATTGCATAGCTAGTACTTTTTATGCTAAAAGAAATAACTCTTTTCTAACTCTTAACAATGTGCGATTTCAGTGATTTTTATGTAATCATCACATTGTTTACCATGTCTGTACGTTTTAACTTTTTCAATATTTCTAAGTAGTATAAATTTACTTTTTTACTATGAATTTACTATAAATTTACTAGCTATTCAAACACAACATACTTGATTGCCTTAAGATGAGTGCCAAATCTGTCTATATATAGTTGAAATTTGCAGTATCGCCTAATTTTAAGATTAATCTAATTGATAAAATTTATTACAAATTTTTAACGGAGAACATTAATGTATACTTTTCAGGCGGGACATTTTTACAGAGTAAGTTTTCCCTCTAAAACTTGCAAAAATATGTTACTAAGCCATTAGCGATTTAAAAATCATCATGAAAATAAGAGTTAATATTTCAATTGGGATTGACTTTAAAAGCTATGAAAATACTGATGCGCATGTGTATGAAAATTTAAATCCTCCAAATCATAACATGAAAGAAACGTAGATACAAATAATCAGCCAAATACGATATTAATAGTGATTCAATATTATTATCATTGTCACAAGCAGAAGCACCTAAAACTTATATATTTTATCGTCTCCACCAGAAATTATTTCTTCGTAGGTCTCCACAGTTTATCCTGATTTTTTTTTCTATTATAAATATAAATTCTAGTATCAAAGTCACAATCACCCAGGAAACCCCTTTGATACATATCAACAGCGGTTAGGTACAGAATGGGACATTAGGCAAATCTAAGACTTGCAAAAAGATCAGGAGGGACTAACTACTGTCATTTCTTCCAATCCCTGTGCTTAGATGTTTATCCCACGCGATTTGGGTCAAGTAATAACCAGCATTCAATCTACGGGTTGGGTCTAATGTAGATAAGAGCAGCTGAAGATTGATGAAATGGCGCATTAAGAAGGAAACTTAGCTGGTAATAGGGTGATCATTGTTAATTACAAAGCTATAGTATCAATACTGTAAGATTAGAGTTTTGACAATTTAGACCCGACTTAGTGAGGGTTAAGAACTTCCGTGACTTTGTACGTTTTTATGTTGTTATAAATGATGATGCAAATTGTTCGCCTAATAAGAAGCTCCAGATATGGTCATAACAATTGTAGTGCCACTCAGACCTTCCAAATTATTCATAACTAAATCTTTATGCGTACTGCACTGCTATCGTCATTTTGATAGGTACATAGTTATCTAGTCTCGTTAGCCAGTTGAAGTGGCAGTAGATAGGACACATAGCACACAGAACTGAAAACCGATGGGGCCGAAAAGTTCTGGAGTGGAGACCACGGCCCGGCAAGCGCAGCGTAGGTCGTCGGGGGCTAACCGCTGATTTGAATTTGTTATTCGTATTTTATTGTTAAAATATATTTATAATTGATTTCTTGATCTAAATACCAATTGGTCATTAAGTAAAATAAGTGTTATTATGAAATAAGTGTTATACTCAACGTGTTTGTGCATAATTTACCTACATAGAATTCGGACATAACCTAACATACCTGTTTACAACAAGCAACAGTACTTAACCTGGTTTCCTTATTTTAGTATCTTCACATAACTCAGATTAGTAGGTACTTATTATATATTAGATTAAAATGATGACTCGCAGTGCTTTGGCTCGTCAGAAGGCGTCCAAACTCCAAATGGCTTTAAGGGAATTGCAATCTGCGAAAAAGTTGTGTGATGAAATGAATAAGGAACGAGATGATAATGAACGGGAACTTCTTGAATTAATAAGTAGAAATAAAAACCAAAAAAATGAAATGGCTGAGTTACACACTCAATCGTTGGTTGTATCTGATGCTCGGGACAGGCTCCAGCTTGTTGTGGACGGGTTCAAAAACTGTAGCTTAGAGTATGAAAAAGCTCTTACTCGAATTAATTCACTAGAACATCAGCTACAGGAGGCATATACTATCAATATAATCAATAACCTTATTTAATCAATACCCAATATACATATATAATCAATAACCTTGAGACAGCTAAACTTAACATCACTGCTTCTTTGAACCAAAGTTTATTTGATGAGTTGGTGTGCAGTGCCCCGGGCATGGTTTCTGATGCAGTTAATACTAAACCAATGGTTACAATTGACATAACCAATAACAGTGTAGTAACACCTAGCACTATACGTAAGTCTAACTGCAGCAAAAACAAACTAAAAAAATATGTAAAAATTAACAAATATATTAAAAAACTCAAAAACTTGTAAAAAAACACAAATTTTTCATCAAAAATGTTAAATTAAATGGAGAGCGTCTTCGTCTGTTAGATACGTTGGATATGTATGCTTCTAAATTAGAAAATAATACATTGCAATATGAAAGCGACACACATAACTTGAAATGTGAGATTGACTCTCTAGAGGAAAAGTTAAAATCAATTAAAAATAAGTATGAACGCTCAGAAAAACAGCTAAAAGAGTACATATTGGCAATGAATGAGATGATTAAATGTAATTCTACTGGCAATTCTGTATACAATGATAACATAAAGAACCGATTATCGCTGGATCATTCATTGCCAACATGTAGTTCTAAAATAGTGCGAACATGTAAAAATTTATGTCAAGATACAACTTTAACGAGTGGTTCCCAAAATACAAATAGTATACCATGAACTATAGACAAACCAAAAATTGTAATATTTAGTGATGAAATTGGCAAAGACATGGGTCACTTATTGTCAAATACATCCAAGGGACATAATGTAATAAATTACTGTACACCTTGTCTATCATATCAGGAAATTATGACTAGAATTTTAACTTATAGCTTTAGCCCCAACACAACATTATTAATTTTAATAGGAAATAGGGGGAATGTAAACAAAAAACAAATAATTGATTTCAACAACCGTTTATCTAATCTTACAGTAGATAATGTCATAATGTTTACATTTTAATAGTTTGCCACAGGTGGAAAATGATATTAGATATAAGCTTAATTTGACATTATACACTATATGTAATAATAATGTTAATGGAAATAAATTTAATTTAATTGACATTAATAATTATATAAAAAAATTCTTCTTGACAGAAGAAAATTACTATCTTTCTAATTATTATAAAAGACAGATAGCTGTGTCGCTATCATATTTATTTGATATTGCAGCCAAAAATTTGGCTAACAAGGTTGCTTCTATTGAGCAATCCAATAGTATTGACAATGCTTCTATTGAGCAATTTGACATTTTTAATTCAGCCAATTGCTTGGCTACTATGTAATGACATTGTACATAATTTAAATTAGTGCCTAAGACAATAGAGACAACCTCTTGCATTAAATCAATCAATATTGTTCATCAAAACATTCAAGGTATGATGGGCAAAGAGTTGGAACTGGAATTGTTTATAGATGATAGCAAAATAGATATTCTTTGTATTACTGAACACTGGCTTAAAAAGAACCAACTCTTATTTAATTTTAATAATCATCAAGTTGCTAGCTCCTTCAACAAAAAATCTATACGTGGTGGCTCTTTAATTATTACAAATAAAAATATAAAACTCAAAGAACGAAAAGACATTGTGAGCCTATCTGTTGAACGAGTAATAGAAATGTCCTGTATTGAGTTTGAGTAGTTCCTTGTTCTATGTGTATACAGACCTCCATGCTCACCATATGATGATTTTGAAAAATGCATGGAGGAAACATTAATTAAGCTATCTAATACAAATAAATCAATGATTATCTGTGGAGACTTTAATATTAATCTGCTAGAAAATAATCAGGTAGTGGATAAATTTTTGTTACTGTTTAAATCTTATAATATGTACAATATTTTCTTGGAACCTACTAGGATAACAGCCACAAGTTCCACCTGCATAGACAATATATTTACTAATCTCAAACCTATTAAAAATTTCATTATAAATAATCTAGAATCAGACCACTGTGGTCAACTAGCAGTGTTTCCAAGAAAAACTAACAAACCCCAAAGCAAATATGTTAGCTTTGTTCCAATAAAGGCAAGCCGCCTAGAATTGTTAAGAAGTAATATATCCCGGAAAGTGCCAGAGTTGCCCAGTCACAATGACCCAAATATATCATATAACTCACTGTTCCATCTTATCAGTGATGAATTTGGCAAAGTGTTTGTACCAAAAACAATATCTGTTGGTAATCGTGCTAGGTTTAGTGAATGGGCAACTCCAGGAATTTATAAAAGTAGGCAAAAGTTATATGAAATGTACCATGAAAAATCGTATAATCATAATCCTGTATTTTTTGAATATGTCAAACGTTATTCTAAGTTATTTAAAAAAGCCTGTTCCTCAGCTAAATCTATTTATTTAAGAAATAAGATCAAACATTCTGTTAATAAAATTAAAATGACGTGGAACATTATAAACAGTGAAACTGGTAGAAATACAGTGCGTAATCGAGACTTTCATTTAAAAATTAATAATACACAACTTTTAAATTTTCAATAGTTAATTGCAAAGATATTGTAAGCAGTTTCAAAAGTCTAGATGAAAAAAAAACGGCAGACCTATGGGTTCTTTCTGTGAAGACCGTTTTTTCAATTTTATTATAGATGTCATTGCACCCAATCTAGCAGCTGTGTTTAATAGTTGTGTTGCAAGTGGTGTATTTCCTGACCTAATGAAGCACAGTAAAGTGGTTCCTTTATTCAAATCTGGTAGTACTACAGATCCAACAAATTTTCGGCCTATTTCTGTACTACCTACGCTAAGTAAGATTTTCGAAAAAAATATATTACATCAATTAGAAACTCATTTTAGTGCAAACAAAATTTTCCATAAGGATCAATTTGGGTTCACAAGGAATCGCTCTACTATAGACGCAGGTATAGAACTTATAAAAGATGTGTTTGATGCCTGGGAGAACTCCCAAGATGCCTTAGGTGTTTTTTGTGACTTATCTAAGGCATTTGACTGCGTCCGACATGATATACTTGTCAGGAAATTACAACACTACGGTATTAGGAACATGGCTCTCAACCTTTTGACTTCATATTTAAATGATAGAATTCAAAAGGTTGACATAAATGGTAAAAAATCGCCCGGCTCTATAATCTCAATGGGCGTTCCACAAGGTTCAATACTAGGGCCGTTCTTGTTTTTAATCTATATTAATGACTTACCTTATTACGTAGAGAAGAATCACGAGATTGTATTGTTTGCAGATGACACTTCACTGTTATTTAAAATTAAAAGGCAGTTATTAAACTATGACGATGTTAACAATGCATTAGCTAAAGTTGTGAGTTGGTTCAATACAAATAATCTTCTCCTCAATGAGAAGAAAACTAATTGTATAAAGTTCTCGACACCAAATGTGAGACAAGTAGAATCATATACATATACATATGTATGTACATATACAATTGAATGGAACAGGGTTGGACCTTGTGGAGTCAACGGTCTTTTTAGGAGTTATAGACGCTAAATTACAATGGGGTCCCCACATAAAACAATTGTCTAGTAGGCTCAGGCCAGCGGCTTATGCTGTTAAAAAAATTTGACTATTAACTGATAAAGACACAGCTAGAATAGTTTATTTTAATTATTTCCATAGCGTTATGACTTATTTATTTTCCATAGCATTATGGCATACTGCTCTGGGGATGTTCTGCAGGTATTAATTCCATTTTTATACTGCAAAAAAGGGCTATACGAGCGATCTACAGTTTAGCTCCCAGAGTTTCCCTGAGACAGAAGTTTAAAGACATAAACATTCTAACGGTTGTCTCTCAGTTTATCTATGAAAATCTAATGTATGTAAAGAAAAACATTAGCAGTTTTGATAAAAGGAGTGTTGCTCATTCCATCAACACATGTACATGTAACGCGTCTCCACAGAATAAGTCATTCTTTTATGGGACAATGTATACGATTCTATAATAAAGTTCCAATAGGGCCAAGTCCACATAGGAGTGGCGGGGTCCGGGCGCTTTGGCGCAGACTCGCGGAGGTGGGGCCCGGGCGCTCTGGCGCAGGCTCGAGAAGGGGGGCCCGGGCAATTTGGTGCAGGCTCGAGGAGGTGGGGTCCGGGTGCTCGGCGCAGACTCGAGGAGGTGGGGTCGCGGGGGGTTATCCCCAGTGGCTGACGTAGCAGGCGGTGGGGCTATGTATCCGACCTACCGCAGGGAGACCACGGGCGTCCAGACACGGGGAAGTCTGGCGCCCATTGTTGGCGGGTTTGGTCTCTGAGGCAGTTGCGGCGCGCCATGTGTTCCGGCGTGCCGCGAAGAGAAGGGTCCGGCAACGGACAGCCGCGGCGGGTTCGCGGTCGTGTGCAAAATCTGTCCCGCGTTCCCGCCAAAAGCGGCAGTGACGGAACACCCCGGGGTTTTGGTGGGTATACGGACTCCCACATAACCACCTACCTCCCCGTGGTAGGTGGTATCCATAAAGGATTTCCCCGGGACAAAAAAAAATAAAGGATCTATCTACTCGTGTACTAAGATGTCAAAGTGTATCGTGTCTTACCCTACTGATACCATTATTATGTTCTCTTTTGTAAGGCAACACACTGGAGCTAATATTTGTAGTACCTAAGTAAAAACATTGTAAAAATATCTATATAAAAAGAATGACCCTGAGTTTCTTGCCGCTTCTTCTCGGTAGGCTCTTTATATTTTGGAACGCGGCGGTAGTCTTTAAAGTACATTATAATGAATAATTGACGTTCTTAAGTGCGTCTTTGATGCCTAAATTGAATAAATGATTTTGACTTTGACTTTGACTTTCCACTGATAAGATAGACAGACGATCTGATAAAGGTTGCAGGACGACTCTGGATACCAGCTGCTTCCAACCGGTCCTCTTAGAAAGATATGGGGAGTCATATGTTTAGCAGTGGACGTTCTGCGGCTTAGATAATGATGATAAATTGCCCCTCAAACAAAACTTAAGACTTAAACAGAACTAACATAATATCTGGCGCTCCAGGGATGAGAGCCAAGACGTCCTAATTGCTGATGAGTCCTGTTTGATCTTGAAGTAAACATAACAGTGTCGATCATTACAAAATTGAATCAGAATCAGTATTATTTTTGGTTTAGAAACGTCAAAAGAGTGTTAGCCTCTATGGGTATTGATAGCGACACCGGTCGGCTGGCGAGTGCAAATGGTGCTCAGCGGAATTCATGCAGGTGCTGAGAAACGTCAAGGGCGCACCCTTCGCGGTCATATTTAAGAAAGTCTCGAGCGACGCCATTAAAAAACCTTTTCCTTTTTAATACCAAATTACCGGCGGGAATGTAAAACTTGAGCTCGCTGTCTGACAGGGAATACTGGAAATCCAAAATCAGAGGGGTCTGACTGGACGACGCCAAGGCTGTCGAAGTAAGAACTACGATGGGGTTGTCCGGGTCACCCAAGAGATGCCAAGGGCGGCGGCGTTGGGTAGTGAAGCAAGGGTCTGATGTTGTGTACGTTGTGTAGTTGGCGGCTTGCATCCCTAGAGGGTTATGTAGGTAGGGAGCCTCATCGAATAGCGGCGAAAGCAGTCCTTCATTAATTACAGGATAGAGGGAATCCTAGGTCAGCGTTCCGAAAGTACCACGGTGGGTCTAAAGGCCTATTCAGACCTGAGCGTTATTCGGTACCGCTGTGGGTAGCGAAAAATACCACGCGGAACTCGATGGGTAAATAGTATGAAGTTCCATGACTGCAGCGAAACTTGTACCGCCTAGTGAGGCGGTATTTTCTCTTCTTTGGCGAAACTAGATCCGCCATCCCGCCATCCGTTGCCAACGAATATCTCTACCGCGCGCGGCAAAGATATCCGGTTTGGTGTGAACAGTCAAATTAACGCATACCCTTTCGGATTTCTCTATCGCTCGCGGTAGCGAATAACGCCCAGGTTTGAATAGGTCTTAACGCCTTACGAATGACACATTTTTAAATGCTTGAAGTATATATATGTGCGCCTCCTGAAGCGTGACCGAAAGCTATAGACGCGTAAGTCTTAATCGGGCGAAAGTAATCAGTAAGAAACGACTACGATTTATAAGCATACATAAAATCTCTATTCAAATGTGTTCAAAGTTTCTACCATAAATAATAATGGTATTAAAACTTTGTCTTGACTTGCCAAGTTTTAATTATATAGGAGAAAATTCCGAATATGAACGCCTATTAGGCAGGAGATACGGCAATTTATTTAAGCACCTGAAGTACTTAATCGTGGGAACTTAACCACCTGTTTAATTGGCATGTAAGTTTCAATTTAATAATTTGTGGTGAGACGGGTCTGATAAAATTTATCATCACGCATTTCAACCAAATTAATCCTGTTTTTATATCTCTCCCTTTTGCCTCTTGGATTTACCGCGGTAATAATAATTGTAACGAAAACATTGCTGAATACGTCCATGATTATGTAAATAGAATATAAGTTTCATATTAAATTTAATTAAAATTTTTGATTATAATAAATTATAAAGAGAGGAGAAATCACACATATCTATGTCGCACGCCTTTTTAACCGGCTTGAAGAAAGGGGGAGGTGTGTGTTAGCCGATTTCTCGCTCTTTTGTAGACTGATTCTCAATATTCTTTTTTGTTTGGTAGATTCTTATATATATATACTTCCAAGGTGGTCCCATTTAAATTTCATCAAAATCGAGTTTTTGAGTTACACTCCAAAAACTGAAAAGTGTTGATTTATCTTGATGATATCATCAATGACAATCGATCCCGTAAGTAGCGGTCACTACAAATGGTTAAAATAAAATAACCAAAAAAATTTAACCAATTTCAATTCCCAAAAACTTCAATTTTTGGTTAAATTTTTGGTAATTGAATTGAACTTGATGTAGTGTCTCCCAGTTTGGGCCGCTCCTATGGGCTTTGGCCGCCAAGTCCACATAGGAGTGGCGGGGTCCGGACGCTTTGGCGCAGACTCGAGGAGGTGGGGCCCGGGCGCTTTGGCGCAGGCTCGAGGAGGTGGGGCCCGGGCGCTTTGGCGCAGGCTCGAGGAGGTGGGGTCCGGGTGCTCGGCGCAGACTCGAGGAGGTGGGGTCGCGGGGGGGTTATCCCCCGTGGCTGACGTAGCAGGCGGTGGGGCTACGTATCCGACCCACCGCAGGGAGACCACGGGCGTCCAGAAACGGGAAAGTCTGGCGCCCATTGTTGGCGGGTTTGGTCTCTGAGGCAGTTGCGGCGCGCCATGTGTTCTGGCGTGCCGCGAAGAGAAGGGTCCGGCAACGGACGGCCGCGGCGGGTTCGCGGTCGTGTGCAAAAACTGTCCCGCGTTCCCGCCAAAAGCGGCAGTGACGGAACACCCCGGGGTTTTGGTGGGTATACGGACTCCCACATAACCACCTACCTCCCCGTGGTAGGTGGTATCCATAAAGGATTACCCCGGGACAAAAAAAAAAAAAGTATCTCCCAGTTTGACAGTGTCGTAGCCAACTTCATAAAGATCTGACTGATCTGATCTGAGACCAAGATCACAAAATATACTCGGGTTCTCCTGCCATTTTCAGAATGTCCCATAAATGAAGTACATTATGACCGGGGTATTGAACTTGTAGAACTTTTTAACTATTTGTCTGGTGTTCAAGATCCCTGGTCCCTTTATTCTTGACAAATCCAGCTTGTTTTTGAGGGATTTGCCACTCCAGGAATGCTCTAAGGCAGTTATTGATGATGTGCAGTAGGATTTTGCTATCGTGAGACATCAATGCAATTGTCCTGTTATTACCGCAGTTACACACACTTCCCTTTTTGTGTAATGGTAAAATTGTAAAAAGAAAAGTAGACCCACTGGCATCCCACTCACTCGTTACACCTAAACTATGACGTCATGGTACCTAATCCTTTCACAGTACTCTTTCCATCTTTCAGCTGCTTTATTCAAACCATGAATTGGCTTATCATCCTTGTCATCGATTATCTAGGATTGTAGCTTACAGCTGGAGTTATCTGACAAACTTTCTTAAATAGATCTCCGGTTTGATATTTTCAGCGTGGTTTTCAATCCCGGGTCAAGAAAACAGTTTTTGTGCCGTCTGCAAAGGTTTTGAAATAGTTTATTGAGTCGTGAGTATTCTAGTTGATGTTCTGTTGAATTGTTTGCAAATTGTCTTTTTAGGTTTTTCCTTTCTAATATACGTTTCCACGTTTCGTCAGAGATCTCTTTCCAAAGATTGGAATATCATCATAAAATATAGCTAATGAAAGTGATACGGGCTTATGCTGGTAGTTTTAGCCTTTATGTCTAACACGGTCGCTTCCTATAATTTTTCAGGTTTTTTATGTTTCAAGTACAAGTATTTGAGCGAAATTTAAATTGTTCTATTTGAAGTTCATTCTGATATTGAAATCTCATGTGACAGTAAAAATAGTCATCCTATGTTCTCAGAATATGAATACGTATAATATCACACTGTATGGATCATGAATAGTGCAATTATTCATAGTGATGCCGACATACGTGACGTATTTTTAATTAAAATAACGGAGCTTGTTTGTGTTTGCAGATACAATATTACAACACAGTTATCACTTCGGAACGAAGCGAGTGAACTTTGGTATTGACGATACTTTTTTTCAATTGTACTATTTAGTGAGCATGATCTCACTTTCGGTAATTTTCAAACATTTTCTACCGACTTCCAAAAATAGGAGGAGTTACTCAATTCGACTGTTTTTTTTTTCTTTTTTATTTGTTACCTCATAACTTTTTTTTTCTTTTTTCAAAAGTCAAAATCGTTTATTCAATTTAGGCATCAAAGACGCACTTATGAACGTAAATTTTTCATTATAATGTACTTTAAGAAAGGTTTCTACCGCCGCGTTCCAAAATATATAGAGCGTACCCAGAAGAAGCGACAAGAAACTCGGGGCCATCCTTTTTATATAGATGTTTACATTGTTTCTATTTAGGTACTACAAATATTACATTTTATGGGTGGCAGAGTGACAGCTTGCCAGAAGTGGAGTATTCCAAGCATCTTTATCTTCTATATAATGTCGAACTTAATGTCGAAAATAATAAGCTTTTTTATTAAAACAATTTTTACAGTCAATTTGAATTTGCCCTCTGTGAGCTGAGTTATGTCATTTGGGATTTTATTGTAAAAACGCACACAATTTCCTAGTAATTACTTATTAGTCTTCGCAAGTCTAAAACTAGGTACAGCTATCTTATTTGTATTTCTAGTATTAAAAGTGTGGTGATCACTACTTTAGACTGGGTGAACCGATTCTCAAAATTCTTTTTTCGTTTGAAAGCTGGTACTTCCCGTGTAATTTCTTCAAAACTATTTCGCTTTAAATAGCAGAAAAATATATTAGTAAATGTTATTGTTTGATGTAGATAATTGCAAGGGAAACCTTATTTCTATGAAAATAATTATCACATCCAACGACACGTGGATATGTTTGTGTTTCCTTTTACGTTACTAAGGTAGTAAGGTAAGGTAATGACAGATAGGAAAGTCTTTAAAGTACAGATGGCAAACACTGCTACTGCCTTAAAGTGCAAAGTAACCAGGAACTCACTAGTCAACAAACATTGGGTGGGAGATTTTAGTAAGCAATCTAAGGAGCAAAAAAGTACATACAGCATTTTGAATTTTACTATTGGTTAACCTGCAATATAGGTACATGCAGGCATAGTATGTGAACATACTAAGATTATGGCAACAAAGAAGAAAAATCAGAGACTTGAGTTGCTTACTATTATTATAGGATATTTTCCGGTACTCCGGACAACCTACCTTTTAAGGTAATTTTTCACGTAATTCAATGTAAATAATATTATAAAATTTATTTTACAAAAAAAAGTGTAATTTTTCCATGTCTTCCGCATCAGTATGGGTCATCTCCTCGAGATCTTACCTTTTTATTATCCAGTCATTTGAATTTGCTACAATTTTTAAAAAATTTCGTCGGGGCGTACCGATCAATATCTATATGTCACATAAAAATATATTGGTTTTAGTATCATGATCGAGGAGTATGTTACTTTGGATTATATTTATTTATAATTAATATAGTAAATTATTAAAATTAATTATATTATAACGAGTATATATTTTTTCATTTCGTTATAGATTTCGTAACCACTCATCGTGCCCTTATATATGTAAGCGGTCAAGTATGCCTGGCTCGTCACTTACAAGTACTGAAAAAATATATTATCCTGCAAACTGCGCCAAAAAATTCTAAAAACTTTTCAAGTTAAATATGTAAAACGGTCGTTGCGGAAATGTAAATTGGATAACGTTTTGTTTGCTTTGGCGACTCGTCGTGCCCTCTAACGTGTTTCAAAAAAGGCAAATTTTTTTGAGGCAAAACAGCGTGTCAGTGACCACATTTTCGTGAAATAAAAATATAATGTATAAAGCAATATTTGTTTATTTTCGTATTTGTGTATTATATGATCATTCTACAGTGTACAAAAAACTGTTTCATATTTATAAACATTGTGTCACTTATCTATAACAATACGTATACATATAAGTATAAAAATATTATTTATATCATACCTAATAATGTTGTGGTAATAAAGGATTTTCGGTGGTAGAGTTGGAATTTTAATTAATTACTATTAAGTGTAAAGGTTGTGGCCAGTAGGGGTCGTGTTCGCTTCGATAATCGTGCAACTTGGTCACGTTGTCACATTACAAGAATGAATGTAGGTTGCGTTCGCAGTTGATAAGTTTTGTAATGCTGAATGTTGCTGAAGGTGTATTTCATCGATTATAATGAATTGAATATTGTAGTTCATTTGAAACTCCAAATGGACTACATTACTGCAATTTATTACCCAACAATCTGCGCATTGTGTACAAGTCCGAAGTCATTAGCCTTTAAAGACTCTTCATGATGTTCACTGGTCTAGTGCGGCATCACGACTAAGTAGCCCACACGCATGACTACCCGAAAACAAACCCTGTGCGATGGTAATAGAGAGTAATAAAGTAATAAAGAGCAGTTTAAAATTATCTATTACGACACCCGGTGTACATTGCTTGACCTTTAAATTTGAACCCCATAATCAAAGTATCTAATAACCAAAACCTTATATTCATTTTGGCATGTATTTGTATGACGCACTATAAAAGTTGACTACAGCTAGGTAAAAAGCGGTAGGCCGCGTTTCTAAGCTTAAAACCAGTAAGAAACTCGAGGAAGTTAATTTAAAATATATTTTCTAAAAATATCATTTTAAATTCACCTTATGTGCTTAGAGGCAGTTTACGACTTGTACAAATAGGTACAAATGGAGTAATACATCGTTGTCTTCTAAATAATGTCTTACTACATATGCTTTCATCGAAGCGCTCGTAGCGGAGCTGGACTTGGCGATCATAACCGATCAGCAAGTTAAGCAACACGGTCAGTACTTAGATGAGTGACCGCTAGTGGCATTATTCAACTAAGCGCTTCGGAGGGCACGTTAAACCGTCGGTCCCGGTTGTTTGTCTTAGGACAACAGTCGTGAGGCTATGTCGAGGGCCTTCGGGCGGCCAGAAAACTTCGACATGGGTTGGCCACTAACCTATCCACCAATCCGCACTGGGACGCGTGGTGGATTATGGCCCAACTCCTCTCTCTGAGAGGAAGGCGAGTCCCAGCAGTGGGAACAAAATGGGCTGATTATGATGACATATGCTTTTGTAGGGTTTCGTACCCAAATGGTAAAACGGGACCCTATTATTAAGACTCCGCTGTCCGCCCTTCTGTCTGTCCGCCTGTCACCAGGCTGTATCTCATGAACCGTGATAGTTAGTTGAAATTTTCATAGATAATGTATTTTTGTAGCCGCTATAAATACAAATACTAAAAGACAGAATAAAATAATTATTTAAGGGGGGTTCCCATACAACAAACATGATTTTTTACTCGTTTCTGCTCGATATTGATAACGGCAACAGGTACACTCCCTGTGTGTGTGTATTCCCTTTAAAAATAAATATCACTATGTAACTCTAATTTCACCCAGAGCATAGAATATTAGTTAAATACTACAGAGTGCTAGACTACGAGCACGAAAATCTGTTTAAGTGTAACGTAATCGCATCGTTAACGTATTTATTACAAACTGTCATTTATCTAGTACAACGGTGGCCCAGATAACTCATAGTTTGTTACTGAATATGTAAACGATACGATAACGTTACACTTAAGCAGATTTTCGTGCTCGGCCCACTGTTGTGTTTATGTAAATTGTTTGGAATACATTACTACTACATTACTTATATTTTTAAGTTTGGTTATAAGCAAGATCTCATAATTAATTAACTTATATAAAATCACAAAGGTGTGTAAAACAATAAAGCGAGTCAAACAGGAAAATGGCCGCCAAAACACCGGGGCATTGTTGTCAACGGTTCATTTATACAATTTGATTGTTGTACAGCACTTGATTTACATAAAAACAAAGGGAAACACTCTAAGGGCGCACCGCGAAAATTATTTCCGCTCGTAAAAATGTAAGCGGGCAGTTTCAGGGTTCCGTATTTACTTCTAATCGAATGTTTAATTGACCTAATGGGTTAAAGTTTACCCATACATAATTTTGATATTTATGAACTGCTTTAAGAAGATTGGTACGTATGATTGTAGTTTTCAAAAAAAAATACCACAGAATGGAAAAGACCTCTCCACTAAAAAGTGTGAAATAACTTATTATATACTGTATACTGTAATGTTACATTTTTTTAATAAATAAACAATTATTATTATTATTATTATTGAAGTTGGGACCATGCGCACAATATTGTGATAATAGGTACTTTTGAACAAAAAATTAAACCATGATATGGTATAATTTTTTGCCAAAACAATTTATTCACCCTTTTTAATGATCCTTACGGCTGCCTTATTGTCTAACTTGAATGAGAATGAAATGTCAATTTATTCTCATTCCCATTGGTGGTTCCAGCCAATAGAATTGCAGAGTTACGCCCAGAATGGGATTCAAATGTCAAAATGAAGCCCATTACCATTATCCGTAAAGATTGACAAAAAGGCAGCGGGATCTATTGTCATTCACCGTCAATTACAATATCATCAAGATAGGCGAAACACTTTTCAGTTATTGGATTGTAGCTCAATAGCTGCTTTACCGAATTTAGGTACGTTTACGAAATTACAACGCGGTCACATTAACTCGACGCATCGCTGGAATGCGGGTCCCCGCCCGCTTCCCCCCGCATAACCTTTTCCCGCCCGTCAAGTGTCAGTACGGTCAGCATCTTTGTTACCGATACACGCGTCGATAATTTGGCAAATTTTCTTCCTAAATTTGGCTTGTTTTCTGTTTTTGTTTTGTTAAGTTTTTTGTTACTATTGATTGTTGAATATTAACTGTTGAACTGTGTTCAAACCAGAATAACATGGGGAAAGTTATACACAGTGAAGGGAGAAATCTCGTGTTAAAAGTGATACAGTTCTTTGAGAATGAGAAGAAAAATAAACGGTATTCCATACCGGTGAATCAGGTTAAAAACGTACCTGTGCCTAACTCGGATAAAAAAAGAGGCTAAAATGGCATGTGTATCTATGGAGACATCAGATAGCAGCAGTGAAAGTGAGAGCGAGAGTGAAGGCGAAGTCAGTTTTAATGACAACTAGCAATCCATTGTTTATAGCGATGATGACTAAAAGATAATCGACTAATCGACTACATTCCTGTCGAAAAATGCCAAATAAATAAATATATAATTGGGTAGCCATACAACAAATGTGTGTTTTTCCTATTTTATGCTCAATATTAATAACGGTAACAGGTAGACACCTTAAATTTTCACAGAACATGTAGTTGTATATTACCTTTCAAAATAAATAAATATTTTTTATTCATTTAACAAACTTAATTTACTCACACAAAGGCCACTTTGCCGGTTTTTATTACACACCGTACTTGAGCGCCAAAATGACGTCACATGGTCAAGCGTCTAGTTAATGTGACCGCGTTGTAAGTGCCAAACAAAAAGAACTATCAGAATCTTACTACTCTGTAAAAAGTTATGTGAGTTCATACATAAAAAATATACGCGTCGGTTTGAGAATCTCCTCCCTTTTTTTGGAGGCCGGTTGATAAATAGGTACAGGTTTATTGATAATAATAATTATTATTATTTTTATCATACATTTACACTGGTTTTTTGAACAAAATTATCCTATTTGGTCCTACAGTTCTTCGTTCTAAAAGTTCAAGTAAACGCAGACAAAAATGGTGTTAGAACGCATTTTTTTTCGGGAATCAATATAAGATAATTATATCCCCAGCGATCTTTTTGATTCTTAGTTTGAAAATTTTCAAGAATATAGTTTATGTTTATATATTTTAATTCTCTTGCTTTTGTAGCCAAATATGTTTATGCAGAATATCAAGTTGACATTTTAACGATAGCTACGAGTATTTATTTAGTTTGTGTGATTTGGGCATACATTGATACCTGCCGTGCGATTCTCTAATGATTCGTCGATGCGCTCGTCGACGAGCTCACCGATTTGACATCGGTGAGCTCGTCTTTGATGAATGATGTCTATAACTTTATGAGATACCACCCTTGTACATAAGGTTGTTTTTCCAACGTTTCTTGTCATCTCGTCATTTGTTTCACGGATGTTGTCAAGGATGCAACGATATTTGCTCTTTGAGAATCGCACGGCTGAACATAACCTATTAACTTATTCCAGTGTTACGGACATTGCCGGTCTACCTAACGCGTGATATCAATGTGCCAATCTGCTTTTGCAATATGTGTTAGCGTTTTTAGTGAGTACACTTCTTTTTTGCATTGGGGCTTCACAGCAGTTCTGCTGCAACGGTTTCACAGGTACCTATTTCTGCAAACCCGGAGCTTACATGTAGGTAACTATCACATGTTCATTCCGAACCAACTCTAATATTAATAGAAACATGGATGGACTACACATTCAATAATTGGTGGTTAATATCATTATGATAATCATAATCAGCTCATTTTGTTCCCAGTGCTGGGACTGGAGCCTTCCTCTCAGAGAGAGGAGTTGGTCCATAATCCACCACGTGGGCCCAGTACGGCTTGGTGGATAAGTTAGTGGCCAACCCATGTAGAAGTTTTCATTCCACCCGAAGGCCTTCGACATAGCCTAACCACTGTTGTCCTAAGACAAACAACTGGGACCGACGACCTAACGTGTCCTACGCAAGCACGGAAGTGCTCAATTGAATAATGCCACTAGCGGTCACCCATCCAAGTAATGACCGCAGCAAGTGTTGCTTAACTTTTTGATCGGTTAAGATCGCTAAGTCAAGCTCCGCTATGAGCGCGTCGTGGTGGACTTGATATTAGGTGCTGCTTAGAAATGATGCATTTCCTCACAAGTGGTGAACTGCACTGCCCCTGTAACCCTGAGACTTTAAGTTGCTAAGTCTCGTGTCCATGTAATTTCGCCAGCAACCATATCTTCAAACCAAAACACAGTATTATGAGCATTAGTAATTTACGGTATAAGAAAATATGGTGGTAGTACTACCCCGGTCAAACTCATTCACAAAGAGTTCTACGTTGTTTGATAAATCTATACCATAATTAATAAAGCGATTTTTCCGTATTTGTTATCTCTGGTACTGCCAGCCCGATTTGAAAAATTAAGCTTGTTATGAGAGCTAGATACATGACCAATAGTTACACTATTTTTATCCAGGAAATCCAGAATGATCCCGCTGGACTCAGCTTGCCTTAGATAATTCAACGCCAAGTTATTATTCCCAGTAGTATACTTTATATTGGCTGACGGGCCGCAGGTCAATTGGCACGCTTCCACATAACAATGTAACATAAACATATTTGGCATACAGCTTTTACCTCCAAACGAATAGTCGCCATACACCATCATTCCTATCGTCAAATCGGCATGACGATAACTGTCATGCCAATCCACGCCAACTCACAGTCAATTATAACTGATCCAATCGGCAGCGCCATGCCGATTTGACGATAGTATAGGATAGGAAGGATGGTATATGGCGGCCGTTAGCCATACCAAGTCTGTACGGGACTCCTTACTTTATGCTTTCCAAAGACAACTTGGCAAGCTATAAGTATATATACTTGTATATTCACAGATATATAAATCGTAAGTCTACTGCATTCGTACCGCTGTGTAGGCCTACTGCATTCCTACTGCTGCAACACGAGCCTTCCTCTCAGGATATATGGGCCGCAATCTACTAGGCGGCCCAGTGCGGATAGGTAAGCCATTAGCCGCACATTGTTGCAGATTTCACACCACTCCCGACACGCATTATGAATGTTGGCTTAAAAAGCAAACTGCACCGACCCTATTACGTCGTGCTCAAGCGCATAACTGGCAATATGTCGTTGTTATACACCTCTGCCTGTCTCTTCGAGGATATACCAGCGAGATATAAGTGTCGTTTTAAGATTTGCATTTCTGACGGAACCCTAGAATTGTGCAAAGGTACACTCTTGGTGAACTCAATTTATAATTTAGAGACGGAAGAGTCCTAAGCGAAATTATTTTCGGAGAACTTAATCCTCTCCATAGCAGATACATATATACTTTCTATACTTCAGTACTACGATGATTATTTCAGTAAACGGTTTTGTGCAGTCTTTTCCAAGCGAGTGGGAGTAACAGGTTAATAATTATTACTTCCTTATCATTAGTAAAAAAGTTATAAAACACTAACACGTGTATCGTCTATGTCTTCAACGCGTGAGATTGAATTAGGCCGACGTCCTGTTGAAAAAATACCCGCTTCCCACTTCCCGCTACCGCCGTCTGCCTTGTGAGAGAAAAAGCACACTTTGCACATTGCATAACAATCAAGGCATCAGTAGAGGTATCTATAAAAATATTTTTTAACTATTTCCAAATACAAAACACAAGTACAAAAATCAATCAATCATAATGTTTATCAACTATCAATTTTGTCAACTACATATTACACAATTGTGTGAAAGCAACGTTTACCCAAAATGTATCCAAATCAGTTCATCTGCTGCTGCGTATCCGTTTATTTGAAGAAGAAATACAGACCTCGCGAGCAGTCATATCAGTAACAATTTTTCAGATATGTGCAGATCTTACTTACCGAATAATACCAAAATCGTCCAGTTTTTAAACTTCGCAACCTATGATCTCCACTTGACCAATTATACTCATATTCGAAATTACGCTTTATAGTCAGGTCTTTAATATGCGTACCAAACTTTATCAAAACAGCGTCGCAGCAAACTTCCCGCCTTTTTAGGAAAGGAGAAGAAGAAATTTTATTGATTAGCAGGCATGCATACCACGTTTTGTTAAGATTAACCAATCTTGCAAATGTGACCTCAACATTCGTAAAGTTCGCATTTCTCATCAACATACAATCTAACAAACATACGGATATATGAAAGTAAATTTGGCCAGCAGAGCCGCTTCACTCGCTCGGTCAATAAACCTATTAAAACTTGTAATTTCACTAGTATCTGGCACGAGGCACCTCGTGAGGGAGCATTGTCTGCACGAGATGTCTCAGTACAGGCGCTTTTAGGTCATCAGCCATCTCTTTGCTACTCCCCCAAAGTTTCACCATCAGCAACGCTGCTCTTTTCCTAATGCATGGAAGCCGTCTGTGTGGACCTGTAGGCCTATCCTATATATCCTAGTTTACAACATTGAAACCAATCAATGCTCGCTATCGACTGCCGTTAAAAAAATTATGAAAAAAGAAGAGTTGACTTGTAAAAATTGACAGCGAATACGCCAATCACAAGCTTAATAGGTAGGCGAGATCGAGTATCGACTATAGATGACATTTATGTTACCAACTCATGGCAGAGCCACAGAGCAAACATGCCGGCTGTGGCATGGCAAAATGGCGGGAGTTTCAATATCATCCTAAATATTTAATTTGGTGATATTGGATGCGTATGGCATCGACCTTTGTGAACAACGGAACCTCATATCGCCCGCGTACATTCTTCATTATCGTCCCTTCTATCTGACAAAAAAGAACACGTACGTAGTAGGTATTATTGTGTAGACGAGCCATGTTTAAATGTTGGACAGGCCGGTTGGCGCAGTTGATAGCACCCCTGCCTTCAGAGCCACTGGTCCCGGGTTCGATCCCCGGACAGGTCAAACATTTGAGTGCATGAACATGTCTGTTTGATCTGTGTCTGGGTGTGTATATGTATTTAAGTATGTATATCAGTCATCAGGTTACCATAGTACAGGCTCTGCCTAGTTTTACCTGAAGACCTTTGTGGATAAAAAAAAAAACTTATAATGAGCAATGTGTCAAACGATACCCAACCAATCGAGATTATCCAAGAATATTCGTTTAGATGTTCTTCGCCGCTCAAATGTGCCTGTGGAGTCTGTCTCAACCTGCTACTTATTCAATGTGATTTAAAAAAAAAATATCTCAGTTGAAATTTTTGTAATTAATTATTATTAATAATAATACCTTTTAAATAATTAATTTTGGTAATCTATACATATAAAAGCGAAAGGTCACTCACTCACTCATCACGATATCTCCGAAACTACAAGTGCTAGAAGTTTCAAATTTTGCATGGAGGATCTTTTTAGGACGAAGGTGCTCACTAAGACGCGATTTTATGAAATTCAACCCCTAAGGGGTTTTTTGGGGTTGATAGTTTGTATGAAACTTTGTGACTGCGAGTGCTAAAAGTTTAAAATTTTGCATGCGGGTTCTTTTTTGGACGTAGATGCTCACTAAGACTTAAGAAGGGATTTTGCGAAATTCGACCCCTAAGGGTTGTTTTTGGGATTGATAATGAAACCGCCAAGACCAAGCGTACGAAGACGCTGGCGGGTCAGCTAGTTACTTATAAAAATTAAAGTACACGACAAACATTTCAATGATGTAAGTACTGAGTAAAACTTGGAAAATGTGTTAATTAAAATAAATAGTATTACGCATGAAGAGATAGAAGATGAGAAAAGAGAGTGATTTTTATCTAATATAATTAATTTATAGTTTTCTTCGTTTCATTTTACCAGTTTTTATTGATAGCTGTTGATATTGGCGTTGCATTGCAAAATATTGCAAAATATATATCAACTATATACATATACAACTGTAGAGGTCGAACTACTGTACAATGAAAAAAATCTAAAACCCGAAAGGATGTAAGGAGTGAGATCGAACTAATATGGATTTTTTCAAATGTTGTGTTTCTCTGTTTGTCTGTTTTTCTGTCGGGCTAATCTCTGAAACGACTGGACCGATTTAAATTAAATATCATGTATTGTAGCTTATATGTAGGTGGTAGCTTATATCCCAGGTCAACATAGGTATAAGATACTTTTGATCCCAGTAAATTAAAGAGATAGTTAAAAACTGTTATTAACTGTTTCTATATTAATACGAGTAAGTATGTACTTATTTGCTACACATTTTACAACGTAAAACTCATCTACTAACTTTTTTTATAGTGGTTAATCAAAGTGACTCCCTCTCGCCTGATGGAAAGCGAAGATGGAATCAAAAAGCATGACTATTATTGCAGCCGTAATCTGCACTAATCGCCACCCCTATTGAAAGACCCAGGGGAACTGCAAGTACAAATACGTACGCCGGCAGAGTGTAGAGAGTAACGTGACTTGAACCCGTGACCGTAGAATGCGTTGCTTTAGAGATGTTGAATGCTAACACAACCCCTTTTCTTCCCAACTTTCCGGAAGACTGCTCGCAGGTGTGTTTTAGTGGGTTTGAGCCCCACTCATTTCCTGCCGTCACACCCATGGCAGAACGCCAGTGCACAGCATCCCCCCTTCCCCCCAAAAAACAAATAACGTAAGATGTTAAAGCCATGAGGTAGAGTTTGACATTCCAAATAACAAAAGTAATATAATTCTAATAAACAAAATTTTGAACAAAGTCACGTGCACCCTGCATGTGTAAATGCGTTTAAATTAAATAATACATAGTTCTTTAATTTGCTTCTTTATAATATAACTAACCATGTAGCTCCGCTTATAAAAAAGCCAAATTTGTGTTTATTTTATTCATGATTGCTAATCCAAAAGCCTGGCTCACATGACAAATGTATGACAAGCTAGCCAGGTATGAAATAATGGCTGACACGCGCGAATCCCATAATTCCACTGTAATTGCACCTCGGTGGCTGACGTGTGGAAACAAAATAATGGCTCTATTACGGGTCACTATGACTGTGATTATTCACGCACCTACCTACTTGCCCCAGTGAAGAGAAAGCAGTGATCTATTTAGTACGTCTGCAAAACCTTCTCTATACACACTGTTTTAAAATTTAGCGGTTGTTGACTACATTATAATTAATGACACATCGTCGGATCATATCATACGCATTACGCCACGATCACCGAGTCAATACGAATAAGTATCGAAACTCAGTGAATTTTAACCATCATATGTGGACGGAGTGCATATCACAAAAAAGCGTTAGTGTTAAGATCAGGAAATCTGGTTATACATTTGTATAGAGAAGTACATTATAATTAGAACTCACGGGATTTACACCACGATTAGGCAGGTTTTGGAGTTCCCGGTATTTCTCTCTATATATATATACAACTCTATATTTGTTTGTATTTTTAAATGTGTACTTTATTGTTGTGTGACTGGAGGTAGAATATTGTATTGTTTCTATACAACCTGTTCACCTACAAGGCTTTGCCTGAAAATCAGCGTCAAATGTCACAGATCACGGACATCTGATATATGTGCTGAGGTAGGGCCTGTTTGACATATTGCTGTTACAGCAGTAACATTAAACACACAAACAAATAAGTGATATTTCTTTCTTTCTTTTCTAATACTTTCGTTTCGTATTAACTAATGGTATGACCCATGTATAGAAACCAACAGTTGCAATAATATTGGGAGGATCATATCTTCTATTAGAATAACGAAACCAAAAAACTAACTAACTAACATATAACAATATTCTAGTGGTCGATATCTGTGCCGAAAAAAAAAATTTGCTAGCTATACTGGTGTCAAGATCCTGAGACGAAATCCAGGATTTGTGTTTGTACAAATATAAGACTCCAAAAACGACCAGAACTAATTTGTGCTACCAATCTCTTTTAATAACAGATTGCTGATATTATTTGTCTCGCATTTCTTACCCACCATTGGAGACCTTTTACACTTTTTTCTTTAGTTCATCCTTTAATTTTAATTCAAATAGAGTAAAAGATATGTAGTGTTAATTAATTAATTTATTTATTTATTAACACATTGCTCGTGGCAACCGCAAAAATGACATATCTTTCTTCTTAGGTTCTTTCTTCGTAGCTCCCGACTATTTCATCGTTGGTCTGCCTATCAGCATTCCCGAAGTTTACAACCCGCTGACCCGACGACGACGATTAACGTAGAATACATATTTTATTTGCATTTATTGATTGCACTTTTGCATCCCTACTTTTTACCCTTTTATACCGCAAATTGCAACAATTCTAGACCATCCAATTCGGCAACTATAAGAACGGACAAAATATAACAGGAGAAACAGAAAGCGTTGTTGTCTGTCACACAGTTTTAATTTTTACTTCAACTTCAACTATCTAAACAATTGGATACAGTGCATATTAAGCTCATTGTTTTGCAAGTAGCTATTGTCTAAAAAATAATACAAATAAACATTACAGTCATTTTTGTTTTAGAAAAACACCCGTCAAGCTGCCTTGGCATACCTGTATGCCAAAAAACATTCCGTAAAGCCGCCTTGGCATACAGGTATGCCAAGACCAAATCAAATAAGGATCCAATTATAAATGTTATCAAGTAAAAATTAGATTTCAGCTAATGTTTTGTTTTTTTGATGCTGTAAAGGACCTGGAAAATTTTTTTACATAACAAATTATCATTTGAAAGATAGGTACCAGATTGGTAATATCAACGAAAAAGTGACAGTCACTTGTTTTTTTGCGGGGTTTTTGCAACTCTGGTTTGCAAATTTGATGATAGTCGGGAGCTCACTAGGTTAACGGCAAGAACAATGAGAGGGTCTAGTTAAGGCATGTAATTAGACATGTAACGATTGTTTAACGTTTTAAACAAATATATGAAAAAAAAACAAAGAGAGTAAGCCAATTACCAAACCAAAAAATCCAATGTTATCACGGTTATTAAATTAGCAGCTTGATTTATAAATGGGAACGGCTCGAACAGGGGTACCAAATAGCTCTACATTGCGTGCAGTACAGAGATCCTATTTACTTACACGTTCCTAGAAGATAAATCACCTTAGAACATGCAAAACCTTTTTTCAGAAAATACACACTCGTGCACTTCCACAGTATTTAATAAGTTAGTTTATTATAATTGCATATGGACGTGCTGATCAGTCAGTAACAAATCTTTATATAAATTCTAATTTTATTCAAGAGGAATAATAATATTAGTATTTACTCATAATATTACATACCTAACCTACTCATACACAAAATATCTCAAATACAAATTAGTTACTCGAATGACTCGACGACGATCGCCTGAAGAAAACTGTAAGTATGTCGCAAAATACTACTGTAAGTAAGCTGTATGATACGTAGGTAAGTTGATGTAAGACTAATATAAAGTACCCTCATGGTGAATATATTTTTATATATGTGCCTTTTTTAAGTATGACAGAAAAATTTTTTTACTAATTAGCAGTTGTATACCTCGTGAAAGATTGTCGCAGTACCTACTAGGTCCTCAAATATAACAATTAACTTTATCAATTTTTAAACAAAGTAAACAATTTAAAAGTTTACATACATCATAAATAGGTAAAAGAGGTGTCTCTGACACTGCGATGCGGGTTTCTATGGTTGCAATGAAACCCGAGAATGTAATAGTAGTAGTGTATTTCCTCATTTTGTTAAATTGTTAATGTAAAGGTTAGAGATGATGTCGTATGTTCGAACTCACATTTTAAGTCTACACAATATAACTATGGGAACCCGCAAGCGGATAGCTTTCCGTCGGTAGAAAAAGTTTATGGTGATACGTCTGCTACCTTGCTTTCCGAGTCGCGTCAACACTGGTTTTGGCGATATTATTACTATTTTCCATTCTGATTCAATATCGCGCTATTGACAGGTGAGATCTGTCAGCCATTCGGAATGGGTTGAAATCACGCTCACGTTGCTCACGGCATGAAATACACGCACACACAGACACAGACTGTCATTTTTGACGGACTGCTCACGGTGTGTGTCATAGCGTGGTCATTGAAATCGCAAAATGATGTTCCTTGTGACGTAATACATGACGTCACATGGGTCTACGTTGTCGCGATTTCGTTGATTTGGAATGGCGATCACAGCGCTAAAAGTGATTTTGACATCACTCGGAAGGCTCGCCTGTGGCTCTACCATGAGTTGGCAACATAAATGTCATCTATAGTCGATCCTCGATCTCGCCTACCTATAAAGCTTGTGATTGGCGTACTCGCTGTCAATTTTAGTTCTACAATTGACTGCAACGTGGCACTGTTAATTTTCCATACATTTTTTAGCGGCAGTCGATAGCGAGCATCGATTGGTGCCAATGTTGTAAACTCATGGTAGGCCTACTGGTGTGTTCGTCTTTGACAGCAGTTGAAGCGGGAAATTTTAGCCGCGACAATAGGTAACTAGGTAACTGCATAAAACATGAAACGAAATTATGCTAAGACAACTTGCTTAATGAATTGCCGCTATTTAGTGATATTACATGTTTTTTCAGGTCACATAAATAAGTACTGGAGTTCACTGCATACATAGAACTAGTATAATAAACCTTGTTAGCTAAGTGTATCGGGTCACAAATACGCATTAATCAGATACGAAGTAGAACAATTTCCGTATGAGACTATTTATTCAGTGTCCTTTGTCGAGCCTGGTATTTGCATAAAGGTGGGCATTCTCCTTTATACCCAGGGCTGTAATGGTTGCCGTGAATGGATTAGTTTCATTAGTTAAAACGAGTAGATGATGATGGTGGACTTTCAGGGTTTTACAAGCTCAACACATGTCCGTTTTGTATCAGCAGTTGCAGTGTCATCCACAAATATAAGACTTAAAATTCTGCGGGACACATGATTGGATCCAGAGCATATTATACAGGGTGAATTTTTGAGACAGGACACATATGGCAGGTACCTTAACCGTTATAGTTACAGGAATACGTTTTAGGAGACTATCCATACATTTTTAAGGTATTCTGAACAGCATTTACAGATTTTAGAAAAAAAATAGTCAGCAAGAAAATGGTAATTTTACAAAAAAATTTTTGACGCCTATCGATCCTGTTTCTTATAAGGATCAAACGTCTCTACTGGACCGACTGCGGTTTGAGTACTAGAAATGTCAGAATTCGCGAAAAACTTTTCCCATACATTTCGGTAAAGAAGTCAAACTTTTAAATTAGCAATTTTTTTTGTTATTGGTAGATCTGCTATGATCCGCTATTAAAAAGACTGGCTGAAAAAAGTTGCCGCTGCCACACCAGACTGAGCGTTAATTTCTGGAACATCAGATGGTGCCAGTGTATCAACACAAGTAGCATCCCACACAAGAAGACGTCTCATTTTCCATGGAATAAGAGTAATAATTATATTTGTTACTATTATAATATTATCTTTATTATAACAGTAATTTTGCGTTATACCTGAATTAATCTATCCGCATCAGGTTTACGCTATAACAAAAGATTTATGAATGAACCGGAGGCTTGCTGATTCCGATTAAATTACTTTTTAAACCAATAATATGTCTTTGCTACAAACAAAAAATTGCCGGAAATAAGCCTATTTATGTATCATATTTTGAACGTGGCATTACTGATTTTGAGCAATAATTTAGCGGTGTATTCTTTTCGTAATTTGTGAGAGAATAAAACAAATACAAAAAAGTTCTGTCTCCTGCTTCTGTATGTCACTTGATTGGCACCGCACGGGGGCTAAGTTTAGCTTAAGTTAAGTTTAAGTTAAGTTAGGAATTTACTGAAGCGTGTGCTCATACTGGTGTTGTTTTTACAGTATACTTCTCTTAGTAATGAGCCAGTCCTATAACACCTATAAACCTCTATTAATATATCTGGCTCTTCCACGAGCAATAATAATTAATTTAAAATTTCATTGATGTTGGATAACTTGTTATCAGTATTGGATCTCGGGAGAATGAATTAGAAGAAAAGGAAGAAAAGGAAGAAAAAGTATATGACCGTAGATTACTACCACATTTTGAATTCAAACATGTTTAACATTGATTGACGACTATGTCAGCGACGAACGAGTAAAAAAAGTAGCGACAATAAAGCAATAAAGTAAAAATCTTAATATGAACAATTTTGAAATGCTTTAACCACCCAAAGCAATAAAGGCTTCCCCGTACCTTTCAACCTAAATCATTCACCTTCCGCAAACCCGTGTTGAAATATCATCCATAATCTTCTCAATGATCTTCACAAAAACCACCACAATTTGCACTTTACCACCTTTTCATAAAGTTCATTTCCTGGTGCTTTTTCTTTAAAAGGATATCTACTTGGAGGTAATAGAATTCTCGTCCCGTACCTTACCTGCCTTCCCTGAAGGGCTGTAATACACCTTTGATAATAATTTAATCTCTATCAGTTTATCACGTTTTACTGAACAATGTTGCTCCATTTTAGTAATGAAACGGTGCTACAGGTTTTCAATTTGTGAAAAGTGTGAAATGAATATTAGAAACAAGATAAAATAGCAAATTAATTTATTATGTAAATTAAAACAAATACTGTTAATAAGAAAATTATATTACCACAGGATATAAAACACTACAAGTACTGACGGGGACGTAAATGACATGTTGTGATTTTGATAGAAAAATAATAAAATAAAACATATGAAATTAATAATAAAAGTACTTGGAGGATTAAAATCTCTCACTGCAAATGGTATCTATCAAGATGAAGACTACAAAGTCAATCTGAGAAGTATGAAGTACGTATCATTGTGTACAAAATATACATGCGCTGATGGCCGCACTCATTCAAATCATTTCATATTATCTTTCTAAAAATATCAAGAGTCTTAGTAATCATCCCAAAGTCGTAAGAACATGATACTTGCGTTTTATTTCACCCTTAATCCAGCAAAAGCATAAAGTAACCAACCACGTTCGCCCATTACAACAGAACATACAGCCGATACGCATTCCGTTTTTATGTGCGTAACAAATACCCTCAAATTATAAGCCCGGGGTAAAAATACACGCTTTTAGCAGTAAAGAGTGAAGTAAAGAAGCGTTCATAAGTAAGTTACGGGTGATTTTTTTATTTTGGAGTGTTTTGTTAGAAGATGAGTGCCAGCCCTGAAAACGCCGTTACCTAAAGCAGAGCTTTGTCTTGAAGTGAGATCTTTTTACAAGCTTTTATTTACTTTTTTTTGTATGTCCGTCTTTCGGATTAAAATTGATTAAGCTTGCTTGGCATTTAGATGCCAAGATACATACAGTTTTGCCAAATTTTGCTCAACTAATTGAGCAAAATTTGGCAAAACTGTATGTAGTTTCTGTGACAACATGTGCAATGTTATCGGTATAAAAAACAGGTCTAGTGATGGAGTGGAGTCAGAAGGTTGACGAACTCCTCAACTACACAATATAACCCCGTCGCGTTTGGTCTCAGCATGGTCTGCTTATAACCTTAAAGCTTTACTTTATTTTTTATAAATAACCGTTTCTGTTATTGGTAGTATAACGAAAGGGGCACGTCGTTCACTTTGCGGTAAGCACAATGTTCGTCACATAACTACGCAGAGCTTCTAGATATTAAAACTATGCTTATAAATCTAAGACATTGTCTCATTCTCCAGTACTTAATTTATTTCAGTATCCTTCCATTTTAAATAGTACTATTCGTATCCTATTGCTCAGATGACTACTACCTTGTAGTTCGGCAAAAATACAATTGTTTTAAAGGTAATTTATAGGCCAGCGCTGGAACAGTAAGTATCTTACATTTTGAAAATCTGTGGTAACACTCTCGATACGTCCTAGGTAGTATCATATCACACTAATATTACAAAATCGAAAGTTTGTGAGTGTGTTTATATGTTTGTCAGTTCGTCAGTTCTTCACGCTCTACCGCCTGGACCAGTTATAATAAAATTGAGTATGCATGTAGATATAATGAAATTCTGAAAGAACATCACGACTCTATTGACATATTTGTCCAAAACCTACCTAGATTTAAAACTAATGTCAGGAATATAGTATTTAAGGCATATGATGAAAGTATTTAAAATTGTTTGTTTGCCTCTTTTTATTGTTATTATTAAAATACATAACTAGTTACTGCTCAACAATCAACCATGTTGTGTACACATATTTAGGAACATAGTCTAGATCTAAATTGTACTATTTAATTTTAACCATTTATTGACTGTATTCTGTTTTGTGTGCCAATAAATAAATAAATAAATAAATAAATAAATAAATAAATATATAAATAAATAAATAAATAAATAAATAAATAAATAAATAAATAAATAAATAAATAAATAAATAAATAAATAAATAAATAAATAGATGAGGCACTGGATTATAACATAGGATACTAGCTAGGATGTAATAAAATCAGCAACTAACCCTCAAGACAGCTGCCAGAATACCGTTAGATTCGTCGTGATGGATTTCAAATATTGAGGCTATCAACATAGATAAGATGAGTTCTACAAAATACCCCCGACCGTCTGTGGATTTCTTCACTCTTCTACCATCACCAGAATCTTGAGCCCTCGAGATAAGATTCTAACCCCGAACTGCCTGTTCAGCGTCTGACCCGCATTACGAGTACACCTGTGCTATAAAGCTTTAGGAACATGCATGACTCTTGCTATAAAGCCTACCTAGGAGTACCTACTACCAATTTTCATTGATTTTTACTCTCTATATGATTTCAACCGTCGTTGACGTAACAACATCTATTGTACAGCTTGATACCATTATCCAACCGAATTATTATTATCATTATCGAACCAAAGAAGATTGTTTTCAAATACTTAACTTTCTTATTAATGTCGCCACCCTTCATAAATAAAGGACACATGTTATGGGTACCTGTTATGCAATCCCGTCGGAGGATGTGAATTTATATCTCAATAATTGCAATGTTTATCTAATCAGGCGTCAAAATCATATACCATAAAAATATTGTACGAAATATAGAAACAGTATAACACGATTCACAATAAAAGAGCTGCCCCATCTGAACTATAATATTTAAAAGTATTAACTATATACCATCTATCTCATCTCTCTAAACTAATTTATTGTTGAAAATAAAATTAGCTTTACAAGCTTAAAATTAGCAAGGTACTTTATTTTATACTATCTTCTGGCGTGTTTGTATAAAAACCTGAAGCAAAGAGCTCGTGTCTACGTACAAAATACAGATACATAGCGTCAACATTATCCATAAAAATAAATTTAACGTTCGAATTTTATTGTTTAAGTACCTATTACTATTCAAAGTTTTGGTACTTACAATAAGTAAAGTGGATACAGTAAAACATTAAGCTATAGCAAAGACTCGTTATTTTTCTAAACAAGATAATTATTTTTTATTCGTTTTAGGACAGTATTCAAATACAGTACTCAAGTGTCTATTTATTATAATTATCTTTTTAGACAACATAACTGCTAGAAAATGTTACAATAGCCTGCTATAGGACTTTTTTTTTGTGTTACATGTATTCATAATTGGTAATATACAGCATAACAAAAAGGTGTAGCAATATTAAATAGTAAAAAATAAATAATATACCGTACACGCAGAAGTTTGCTTGCAATTAGTACCTAAGTACTGCGTCCCAGGAAGTAGTATATCTTCATAGTTATGAGTGATCAAAGTTTTCTAATACTCAAGCAAGTTCATGCCTGAAAAACTAGGCCAAAAATTACCTCCAGAATGTAGCTACGTAAACAAGGGGCAGGTAAGCGGAGACTGGGCTGGAGTGCGGCGCGAGGAGAGGGCGCGTTCAGGGTATGGGGACGGAGGTGGAAGAATAGGTGCCGTGGGGATCGCGGATCACTTTGATCCCAACAAACACAAAAAAACTGTTACCTTTTTTTCTAAACTTTGTATGAAAAATAAGCGATTTAAATGTTGATACTTGGCCATGTGAATCTTGACTAGGTACACGTGCATTCCTTTCAATATTACTACCCTTTTTTGTTATACACTGTATAAATAACTTAGAGTTATCTTAAAGTATGTCCTTATGAGTACGGATGCTACATACTCCGTAACTATTCAGTATTCTAATCGTAGACAACATCTTCATCCAGTCACAATGTGTACAATAGCTAAAGAACGTAACACACTCTAACATGCTCCCTGCCCAAGTTCCTTTGTGAGCCTCTCCAGGAAGACAAAAGACAGTTTTGCACGGAGCTCTATTGTGCTGCGCCTAATAAATTATGCAGTACCAGAACTTATCAGGGGGTGTATTGGCGGCGTACGTCCTGTATTTTTCTTTGACAAAGCGTTGAGATTGAAAAAGTTCGCGGTTGCTAACATATATGCAGGAATACAACGTGCGTACTTAGTGCCGGTAGTGTAGAAACATTGAGGGAGTTTCCTTTCTTTGAATGTGTGTAAAATTGAATTTAAAGGCAGATATGTGCCTAATAAAATGGATGAACAATGAAATCAGAGCAAGAAGGTCTGATATTCAATTTATACTATGCAAGTACTAAGACAGTTAGAGAAAGGGCAGAGCGATAAAGTGCGTAATTTGATACTTGAGTCGTTATGCTGTTTGGAATTGAAAACATCATCAAACTTAAGACTTTAATCCGATTTGAGTTTCATTAAACAATAAACAACGTGATTGGCTGATGACAATTGGTTTATACACATACAGATCTTTAATTTTTAAAACGCAAAAAATAGTTGTTGTTAGTGACCTTATTGATTGGTCGATTGGTATCACTGACTATTATTACAAAATATCTTCAAACAATACGCAGCTCGACTAAAACTAGTCATAAAACAGACGCAAAAAGCTCAGAACAATTATTACATAGAACAGTCGAGCAATAAGTCTAGAGCTGTTTGGGCTATTATAAATAAATACAAACAACACAACATTAAAGACGAAATAAAACGAATAAAAATAAACGGGACAATAATTACTGATCCGAAAAAAATTGCTGAATGTTTTAATAATTTTTTTATTGATGAGGTGGAGAATGTCGCTGTGAACAATACTGGCATCCAAGGAACACTTAGGCACGCTCAATCTAATTCTTGTTTCATAGAACCTACAAATAAATACGAAATTGAAAACATTATTCAGTGTCTAAAAAACACAAATACTACTGGCTATGATGGCATTTGTACTAAAATAGTAAAGGCAACTGCTAAAATCTTATCACCTGTGCTTAGTTATTTAGTTAATAAAAGCATTGAGAACGGTATATTTCCAGATAAATTAAAGACCTCCACCATAGTACCCCTTTTTAAAAAAGAAGATAAAGAAGATATGCGATTTTATAGACCAATCGCTTTGCTACCAGTATTCTCTAAAATATTTGAAAGGGTTATATATACGAGACTAAATAACTATTTCGAAGCTCATAACATTTTTGCTCCAGAACAGGCTGGCTTTAGGAAAAAAAAGTGTATAGATAGTGCTATTTTGAATTTTTTAGAGAAAGTTTATACCGGCCTTGATAACAAAAAAAGAGTAACTGCACTATATATGGACATGACTAAAGCTTTCGATCACGTAGACCACAAAATTTTAGAAAGAAAGCTTGAACTATACGGTATAAGAGGTAACCCACTAAGTTTAATCTCATCATACCTTAAAAATAGGGTACAATACACAGAAATAACTAGACTAGATACGAACACTAAATTAGAAACCAAACACCTGTCGGATTGCAGAACTATAAAATATGGCGTACCACAGGGCAGCATACTGGGCCCCCTTTTATTTCTGGTCTATATTAATGATCTTCCTCATGCAATCAATCATCCAATGGTTATGTTTGCTGATGATAGCACTGCTATATTCACGGATAACAAAACGGGTGAACATGAAAATGATATTAATTATTCTATAAAATTAATAATTGACTGGTTAAATAAAAATAACCTTAAAATAAACCTTGACAAAACTCACATAATGACATTTAAAAATATTAATTCCAAATTTGACAACTTAAATATAAATTATTGCAATAAACATGTTGACGAAATCAATACCACCAAATTTTTAGGAATACATATAGACTCCAATCTATCATGGAAATCGCATGTTGAGCATGTATGTATTAAAATCAATCAATTCGCATACGCGTTATATATGTTGCGTAAAGTAGCCAGTGATCATGTTCTTCTGAGTGCATATCACGCTTTCGTTGGCTCTACCCTTAAATATGGTGTTCTTGCGTGGGGAAATTGTACTGAGAAAAAATCTGTCTTTAAAGCTCAAAAGAAGACTATTAGGGCAATTTGCAGATTAAAACGAAGGGACTCTTGCAAACCCTTTTTCCAAAAATTGAAATTGTTGACCTTTCCTTCGGTATATATCTACGAATCAGCTGTGTATGTAAAGAATAATCTTGAAGATTTCAGTAAGTTGCGGAGTAAGCGACACAAAAACAGGTTACAAATAGCAGGCTATAGAACTGTACTGAGTGGTAACAGCACATTTAAAATGAGATTGTTATTATATAATAAATTACCAATAAGTTTAATTGAAATAGACAACATTGACATTTTCAAATTTAGACTTAAGAAATACCTGATTGAGAAGACATATTACAGTATAGATGAATATTTAAATAATAATGACATATAATCTAACAATAATAATGTTAACATGTAATTGTGTGTATGAATTGTGAATTTTAGTTATCTCGTCATATTTGTGTATGTAATATATTATTGTAACAAAATTTTGCATGCCAAAGCGGCTAAAACATGGCGATCTAATATGCTATTATATTAATAACCCTACATTTAATGTCATTACCTATGTTTTGCAAAATAAATTATTTGAATTTGAATTTGAATTTGAATTATGTGTTAAAATTGCTTTGTCACAAAAAATACGATTTATTAAACTATTCTATGATTTAGTAACTATTTCAAGTTTATTTTTATATTAATAATTCACACAATATGTTTGTATTTTATTTGCTATGTACTTACTATCTGTCTATTAGTAGTTATTCTGGTTCGTAGCTAGTAGACTTTTTTTTGAAAACAAGTTTAACGTTGTTTGTACAAACCTACCTTCAAACAAACCTCGCCCATGCGGTATGAATATGAAAATTCCTTATCATAGCGAAGGAAATTGCTTTCAAAGCGACCGTGGCGTTGTCGCTTTACCTAGGAAAAAAATTATAAGAAAATACCTATGAAAAACAGAGATACGAATCTCGGGCAAACTAATCTGTCAGCGGAGTGATTAATTTTTTTTTCTGCGACGTGTTTTTTCGGTATAAATGAGGATTAAGGGAGGATTTTATGGTTAAAGCACAAGCGGGGAAACTAATTCCAAGTTCTTATAGAAGAAGTTTGCTGTTATGAAAATCTCTGTTAGGTAGTTATATAAATGTCTTAAAGAACATTAATTCGTTAAATCTATAGTTATAACTTTTCTGACGTGGTACCCGCCTTTACGTCGACTGGGACACGCTGTATAGTATAACGTTCTTACAACAAACTGGTTAAAACTGGAAATTAGATGGATCTGGAGAAGATTTTATAGTTTTTCTACCGACTTCCAAAAGGAGGAGGTACTCAATTCGACTGTATTTTTTATGTTTGTTACCTCATTTACTTTCGACTGGGTGAAACGATTTCGAAAATTCTTTTTTGTTTGAAAGCTGGTGCTTCCCGTGTGATCCCATGTAAATTTTATAAAATTCAGTACAGTATTTAGCTTTTTGAGTTACACTCCAATAACTGACTGAAGTAATAGAATGGGAGTCTGTATTAAATTTTTCAAATTGCACTTGTTATCAATCGAACTATTGCTATAAAACACATTTAGTTTACGCCATAAAAGGAAACCTTTCGAAAGTTTGCGGTGACCGGTATCCACCACCTGTTGTCTATAATTAATAAGTTCTCCGATAATTGTTTCGAAATTGGATCGATCAGTACAATTTAATTAAATTGGGTCGTTTCCTTCTCTGTTATTCAATTTAGGGGAATTTTTAATAAAACTGGACTCGAAATGGTGAATGTTCTCATCGCGATATTGTGTCGTTGATAATAAAAGCGTGATATACGAGTTCAATAATTCTATGATAAGAATATAATATAATTACTCGTATTATATTTTATTTTAATATTGTTTTGGGAATACAAATGTTAAGGATTGCTCATATATGTGAAGAGCTAAATGAATTTAAACCGCTGTAATTGTGTTGAAAATTGGAAATAACACATATATTTGTTATCCAGAAGTAAATCTTAACTGTGATATAAAAAACAGTAAACTTTGACTATTATTTCGAGGAATGAATTATTTTTTTAACTAACATGACAGTTCCATCAAGCACCTGTGCAAAAAAGGTATAATTTTTTAGACCTGCAGGGCTATTATATATCCCAGTTGCTAACAAATGTTGATTAAAATCGAAAAAAATGGCGGCTCTATGTCTCTTTTGTCAGCTTAAGTCATCAACTTACTAACATTTTTGATTACTGGAGTTAACGAAATTGACATAGAGCCGCCATTTTTCAAGATTTCAATCATGTGTTAGCAACCGAGTTAGATAACAGCCCTGTTGTGTGCCTACGAAACAAGAAAATTGGCGTAAGGGTAACGTAATCATCAATAGTAAAACAATAATGTATCTAGTACAACTGTGGCACAGATTACTCGTAGTTTGTATTGTATACCCCGTCCAGTGTTTATTTCTTTCGGTGTCTTTTCACACTATGCATAAAAATTCAGATACAAAATACTACACTTGAATAGTTTGATCATAAATTCAATCATCTAAAATAAATAAAATCATCTAAATGCAAGTTTATACCGATAGAGAGAATTTGATCTGATAAAATTAGTTACAACCAGAGGTATAAAAATGTAATCTATATATATATTTTATACTATATATTTATTAGGCTATGGAAAGGGCTATGCTCGGTGTTTCTCTGAGGGATCGCATCAGAAATGAAGTGATCCGTCAGAGAACCAAGGTCATCGACATAGCCCACCGGATCAGCAAGCTGAAGTGGCAGTGGGCTGGCCATATTAGCCGTAGAACCAACAACCGTTGGGGTAAACGAGTTCTAGAGTGGAGACCGCATCTCGGCAAACTTAGTGTACGACGTCCTGAGGCACGGTGGAGTGACGATCTGCGCAAGACGGCTGGCAAAAACTGGATGAGAGAAGCCCAAGATAGACCTAAGTGGCGTGCAATTGGAGAGGCGTATGTCCAGCAGTGGACTGCTACAGGCTGATGATGATGACTATATATCTATACGTGCAACATGGCATGACACTTTTTTGAACGTACACAGGGTGTACGCACGACACGCGACGGGATACGTCAACGATACTTACGATTACGTTACATTTACGTGAATTCTCGTGCTGGGCGCTGTAGTTTTGGATGGTTCTAGATTGCGCTTAGCGTACCAGAAGAGGATATGCGTCGTGCTACAGTACATCTTACCAGACACAATAAAAACTCCATTGTTATGAGGCGCGGGGTCCACGAAACGAAGTATTCCTGCTTATTTTTACTTATTTCTGCTATTGATATAGCCATTGACAGAACCATTCTCAGTATGTTTTTTATCACCCTGCAACTGTATTGGGCAAGTGTTGTAAAATATTAAAATTATACCTACAGTTACATTCTGTTAATTAGGACCAAAAGCAGTTGTATTGACTTCGGGAGATAGGTCGAGATTTTGAGAGGTACCGACTACCAATCACAAGCAAGTATGATGGTGAGGATAAAATTGTCGGATTTTCTTTTAGAGAGTTCTGTATAGTTTTGCTAACTTAAACTGAGGCCGTAGTACAATCATGTGACAATGTGGTGTCAAAAAAAGTATTCAGTTTCCGTCTCCGAATCGATTCCGAGGGAATGAGAATAAGCCTGCAGATCAATCCGGGCCTACCGCTGGGGCGAGATAGTGAATGCTAGCGCGCGCGACCCATCTCGCCCCACCATGGCGGAGGACTACTCACGGGGGGGTTTCAGTGGGCCTGAGCCCCACATACCCCCTTCCGTCACCCTCGCGGCGGTAGGGAAGTGAACAGCATTTACCAGCCTCAAAAAAAGCACGGTTCACACAAGAGTAGTGCTAACCATCAGGGGAACAACTTGCCCACCTTATGACTTATTAAAAATCACTTAGGCTAAGTAATACTTGGTACTTATAATACTCGGGCTACTGCGCAAAAGCGAGTAATACGAGCAAATACGAGTAGTTAGTAGTTTCTGAATAAAATAGCTATCACTTACAAGCTTAAATGTGTCAAAACTTTAAGGTTACCTTGCAAAACACTAACAAGCTTGTCAAACTGACACATGAGAGAAACAGGTCACAATAAGCGCTCACAAAGAGTCATCATATTTCGTTGAAAATCGTCGACCCTTATAACGACTGTATTGTACTTCAGTATTTTGAACGCACAAGGGAAATTAGACTAACATCTAAAAACATCTGACGTCCTAGTTCACTAGATCGAATTGCCAAAGGGACTGATAACTCGCTTTGTAGAAAAAGGTCGTTTTTCCACTACGATGTCAAAGAGCCTGTCTATAAATTGTATTGACACCGCTCAAAGGGCTGTTAAAGCCTCGCCATAACATTGTCTCTATCATATCCGTTACTAAGGCCCACTGTAAGAGCTAGGGCCTTCGGGAGAGTATGTCCTTATACTGTATCTATAGGTATAATTAATTGACCCTTAGTTTATGTATTAATGTGACCCATACGTGGTGCGTTTAAGGACCTTACCTCACCCAATCTCACGTGGAGAAGAAAAGGGGTCTTGGAAAAACTCACGTAATTCTTTCCCTTAAGAAACCATGTAAATTTACGAGAAAATTGAGTTAAATTGTGAAAAGTGTTTCTCCACTGAAACGTGGCATCCAGTCCGTGGTCTGAATTAGGATTAATATTCTATTCATACTTATGTGTTTTATTTTTCGCTTTTTCACTGTGAAACTTATCATTTCTTATTTCTATTGTACGCTAGCGACTGCCCGCGACTTCATTCGCGTAGTAGGCTCAACCTTCGGCCTCGACATTACCTCCCGTCTTTTCTTAATTTTTCAGTGTAAAAACCTTCTACGAAGTATTAGAAATCATTTAAAAAAAAGATGAATGAAATCGGCAAAGCCGTTCTCGAGTTATATATAGTGACCAGGAAAAATAGGGGTTCATTTTTATATATATATATATATATATATATATATATATATATATATATATATATAGACTAGCGATTGCATGCCACTTCGTTCGCGAAGTAGACTCAGCCTTTGGCCTCGCCATAACCTCCCCTCTTTTCTTGGTTTTTCTTTTATAGGACTTCTCCTGACAATAACTAACATAACAAAAAAATAATTAGCGAGATTGTTTCATCCGTTCTCAAGTTATAGCGTGAACAAGAGATATGGGGGTTCATTTTTATATATATGTAATAATAGATGAGCAGCACTTTTGCTGATGTGTTATTCAATGCAGTGATGAGTCAGCAATCCATTCATAAATTGAGCAATGACTTCCTATTTAACTATTATTATTAACCGGTAAAACACTCACGTGTCTGCGAGCTTCCGGCGGGTAGGGAGCTCGCAGACTCCGCTGCGCACTCGCCCTGAAGATGAGCGTCGGACATGCTCGAAACCAGGCGAGACATATTCGACCCTTAACGTGAGTGTTTTGCCGGTCAATAATAATAGTTAAATATGTATCAAACTCACGAGAATATCAATACAAAAAAAATGACTTTCTTTTTGATAAGAGCCATTTTTCCAGTCTATTCTTAAACAGGTTAGTTAATGTGGCTGATACCACATGTTCTGGAAGTTTATACCAGGTTGAACAACTTGGTTGCTCAGGAAGTGATGTGCAGCATTAGATTTGGTCTGATGCCGAATATAATATAGTCATGACGCATGTAAATAAACGTATAAAACCAAAATAAATTATACGTCAATAATAATTTTCAGTTAAATAATGTTGGTAAGTAAGGTAAGGTCGTTGATTTTTAATAAAATTCAAAGTACCCTTTTTCAATTGACCTTTAAAGGTTCCATTAAGGCCCAGCATAAATTACCGCCTTATAAATACAGAACGGTTGTTAACAGTTGCTAAAATCTTACTAACATTTCTAATGCACATAGTGGGCCTAGTACGCACGTTTGCGTAAGGATAACGTAAACGGGTCGTTGACAGTACAAACTATGAAAAAAAGGATAAAATATATATAAAAAATTGCCATCCAGCGTGGCAATGCCGCCAGCGTTTTGGCCACTTTTCCCCCCACCATGGGGCTTATAGATTAGATAGTTATTATTATTATTATTATTTTATTCAATTTTTAATTACTAATAAATGTTTTCACTTCTATAATATAAAAAAATACATTCAAACAATTACGTTCCACTAACGTAAATTTTCGCACTAGACCCACAGGAAGTGCCAAAACGCCACGAAAAGTGACTGTTCCAGCCGTGCGATTCTTTAGCCTAACGACTGTTGTCCAAAGACAAACAACCGGGACCAACGGCTTAACGAGTCCTCCGAAACACGGAAGCGCTCAGTTGAATAAGCCACTAGCGGCACCCATCCAAGTCCTGACCGCAGCAAGTGTTGCTTAACTTGTTGATCGGTTAAGATCGCCAAGTCGAGCTCCGCTACGAACACTTCAGCTCCGCTACGAGCGCTTCACATGACTATGATTATGAAGCTGGTACTTGGCTGATCCATCCCAAAGAACAGCACTCTATGCAAGAACGGTGCATTTTTTATTTAGTTTTTAAGCTATTGCATAGCTTCTATCGCGGGCCTTGAGCGTGGAGACCGAATCCAGAAATTCCGTAACGAAAATAACCTAACACCCCCCACTCCGACTCCATCTATCGATGAATAGCAGAACTTTTAATGACTTTTTGAAATATCACGCTTGTCTCTTTAGTTCAGCAACTCGCCCCTAGATGGCATTGGTTAAATAATTATAATTGCATAAGTTGGTTTGGCATAATTATATCGATGAATAGCAGAACTTTTAATGACTTTTTGAAATATCACGCTTGTCTCTTTAGTTCAGCAACTCGCCTCTAGATGGCATTGGTTAAATAATTATAATTGCATAAGTTGATAAAAACAGCTATGCAATAGCTTTACCGCGGCAGTCTCCGAGTGCCACACGTCTTTTTTCTTCTTCCCTCTTATTTCCGTTATTACTCCGACCGGTGTTCGGGCGGGCCGCTGATAGACTACGTTCTACATGAGGATGGGCATCAGTACTGCCACAGTGATTGCTGGTTTACCAAATGAGTTCTCACGGAAGTTTTTATAACAACTAGTTTACTCACCTGTGATAGCCCATAGCTCCTTCAGACATTCTTCTCTCGATCTCTGTATCGCCGATCGCTTCTGCACCTCCGGTCCCGACTCCAAATACTCAAATAGCACTGCTCCTAATAGTACATATAGCACCACAAGTATCACAAGCCCGACTTGCGAACAAGCAGCTCTTGCGCAGACGGCGGCTGACCGACGAATGAAGCCAGGTCGCTCGCGAGCCTCTAAAGAAACCTCGGATGACATTTCGATTCTTTCGAATTATAAGTCACGGGGTAGTTTTGGCGGTGGGAACTTGCTCTTTCATTTTTGAAGGTAGCTTTTTATGTTTTCACAGGTTTGCTGTTCTATTTACAACCTGTAACAATGAGAACAAATGTTAGTAAGGATTATTGTAGGAATCCATTTGCAAGGAGAAAAGGTTTTTATAATTATTCATAAGACTAAGTAATTTCTCATTGAAGTATGCACTTGACGATATAATACTTCAACATAAAATCTTATTCTATAGTCGAGCAATGAACGTTTCTTAAGTAACGTAAATAACTCTATCAAAATTAGATGTATCCTTTTCACTTGTATTAAGTTGTTGTCATGGGATTTTATTTTTACAGCATAATAGATCCTTCACAATTCAGAATTGTGTGCGAATGTCATGTGTATACAACTTCACTTTTGCAATAAGAACGAGAAATTGACCTGTTCTCATTGCTTAAGCAAAGGAAACGGTAAGTTAATAAATGGTAAGGTTCTGTCTATTCTAGCCTTTGATAGTTCTAACTTCAAGCAAATTCTAGTCTATAGACTTAAAATTGTTGCTTAAGTAATTACTTTTCCTTAAGTAATTACTTTTGCATGTTTATAAATACGGCTGTTATCTCGTGTCCAGTCTCATGAAAAAACTAAGGATCTAATGATAGTCGTAACGCCTGCCCGTAACAGTTGCGGTATCATCCTTTGCTTTTAGTTTCAAATATCATATCTACGTGCACTACAGTGCGATCTTAACTTTAATAGCATCCTTATGTGTCTGTCTGTATATACGATCTTCACAATCAGTCAGATACTTAATGTTTCACGAAAGGTAGTCTATATACGACTAATATAAAAATGAATCCCTATTTCCCTTGGTCACGCCATACGTTCAATCCGAATGTAGCCCAAGTATGTAATAGCTAATACCTATATCGGTATTTTTACATGACTACGAGTAGTTTGATTTGCCCGTGGTTCAATTGATAGAACTACAGGCAAAAAAAATTGCCCATGGATCAACCAGTACGACTCCGCTATTGAACCACGGGCAACAAACGTTGAGAACGACTTCACCGGTTTCATTCATCTATTTATTTCGAATACATTGTAGAAGGTTCTTACTGGGAAAGAAACTGAATTGCGCAGAAAACGAAAATCTTAACGACTATAAAGCGTTATTGTAAAAATGCTAACAACCTCTTAAGGTTCACTTCTGTAATGCATAAGAAACATCATTAGTTGTACGTTTAAAATGTTTTTACTGCTTTACAAAATATAAAATAATAATCGATCTAAATAGTCGAATAAATAAACTCTATGAAGCAGCCGCCGCGCTAAATGAGCTACGGAAATGCGAGAGGCATTGCGTCGTAGACGTCGTAGTTGATTTTATTTTAATAAGGCAAAGCTAGTCAGATAAGTAGGTACTACAAAAACTGTGTGTGATCTTTTTATTTTAAAATAATTAGGTAATTACTTAGGTAAGTCGTAGAACATATTAGAATAGAATAATTTATTGGCCTTATAAAATTTGTAGGTACACTGGGCAAGACAAATTTACAGTAAGTTCTAAATTGTAACAAAATGAACTTACAGTATCTTAACGTTAGAAACATATATATATATGTTTCTAACGTTAAGATACTGATATATATATCTACTTAGTCAGTTTTATAAGACATGATAAGTTACAATATAAAAAGTCGAGTTAACGATTGTTACGATTATTAAAAATGTCAAAAATTATTAATTATGAAAAATTAAGAATTCTTAACATTTTATATTAGTACAAATAATTTCATATAGAAGCGCTCGTAGCGGAGCTCGACTTGGTGATCTCAACCGATCAACAAGTTAAGCAACACTTGCTGCCGTCAGGACTTGGATGGGTGACCGCTAGTGGCATTGTTCAACTCAGAGCTTCCGTGCTTCGGGGGGCACGTAAAGCCGTCGGTCCCGGTTGTTTGTTTTAGGACAACAGTCGTTAGGCTATGTTCAGGGCCTTCGGGCGGCCTGAAAACTTCGACATGGGTTGGCCATTAGCCTATCCACCAATCCTCACTAAGCCCGCCTGGTAGATTATGACTCAACTCCTCTCTGAGAGGAAAGCTCCAGTCCTAACAGTGGGAACAGAATGGGCTGATTATGATTATATAATATATTATAATATTATATATATAACTATACTTATACATATAACTATACTTATATGCTCTAGCTAATATCAGTGTAATAGATAAAACAAAAAATAAAAAAAGCTAGATAAGTTAACGTATTTTTGTAATGTAAAACTGTGATGTTTGGAGAACGAAGTCTCCATTCAAAATGTATGATATTTAATTAATCCATAAGTTTAAAAATGGTACGGATCATAGTGTCAGTAGTGTGAAATTAATTAATAAAAAAAAAATTATATTTCGTATCTTCTTCTAGACAAAATATCAGTACAGTGAACCACAACTGGACTGACGCTTAAACAACAGGCTTAACACTGAGGGCGTGGTATAATGTCTCTAAAGGGCCATAGTTTGTGGTGACTTTCATCCGGAATTCCCAAAACAGCCGATGGAATCCAAGTGACAAAAGTTTATTGTCAAATTGAATGATATCACCCATGAGAGATGTTTTACTACTGAGGCTGGAGTTCACCATCTAGAACTTAACCATTGATTACCTAATCGCCCCCTTAAACTTAAACAGTTGTTTAAACGTGTCGCGCTTTTTTGGTGTTCACCATCTTTTTAAAGCGAACGTTTAACTAATCGAACGTTTTTAGACGAATGAGTCTTAAATGAATGAATGGTATAATACTACTTTGAAAAGATGGTAGCGTATCTTGTGCCATTTACATTTACCCGAGCTACATTAAAATATGGTAAGGTAATATTTATATACTACAAAATGTAATGCTTGATAAGTCAATGGTATGTTCCCAAGTTGTATGTATTTCTAATTCAGCACATTTTTTGTGGTAATATCAAAGTTCTATGTGTTTGTATTGTTGGCGTTAGAGTTGTGTTTTCGTGGTAATTTAAATCTAAAATTCAAGTGAGTTTTATTGAAGTGATTATGGATGACATTATGTTACAACTTTCTTTAAATTAAATCAAGTAATTCCATGGCTAAATGTTTGTATAAACGAAATCTTGTAACGAATGCTTTTACGTCGTTTCTTCTAAATAATTGTGTCCACTTTGGAAAATACGGGGTGCCCGTAAAATTCGCTCAATATCTTCAAAGTCATCGAACACGTTATTTTCTTCAAAGATATAATTCAGAGCATCTGACATTTCCACGTAAATAAACAATAACCAATGGTTAAACAAGATCGAAGATATCGTTTAACTTAAACAGCCGGTTACGGAACTAAATCAATGGTTACTGCTTGGTGAACAGCAAAATATTGCTAAACGGTCGTTTAAGAATTAAACGTCCGTTTACAGTTTAAGCATGTGTTGGTGAACACAGGCCTTAAGCTACTATATGTTATGATAACTGTCAATGTTACTTGTTAATGTTGTAGGTATTATGTATCGTATTATAATATATGTATTTAATATCAAAACCGACTTTACTCACGTAATTAGCCGACGTTGTCGACCTAGGTTTCGGGCTTTTCCGATGCCCATCCTTAGGAGTGTACTAAATAAATATGTGTGTTAAATAAATATGTGTCAAGCTCACGAGGAAGTTCAAAATAAAATAATATAGGTATTTAATTTATTTAAGGCGCGCTCGCATCCTGATAATAGTAAAAAGCAGAATCTTTAAACATCTAGTGTAACGAAACAGATCGATACTATTGTATGAAAAAAAAACTTAGGTTAGGAAAGGGACAGGCAAATAGTAATAACCGAACAGAATTCCTAAATATTACTCGCTCTCTGCAGGTAAAAATCCTGAGTAGGTCAATAAAAATAAACTTTTACGTCCAAACTCTCACAATTTTGAGCCATAACACTATATTTTTATTAGGTAATACATAACCAACATATAGTACTAAATTAGTAACCAGCAGTTTTTTTAATTGTGTTAGTATATATCGAAATATACTCGTATTAAGAAAAAGTACAAAATTAACGCATTTTCGCATTACATCGTCCAATATAACATGAGATTTTCAACCTTACGTAAATCATCATAAATTATTTTAAAATTGGGGTTGGACCGCATCTTAAAACGACATTGATCGTCTTGAATTTTCAATTCAGAAACTATTCAATGACAGAATAGGAAAAATATGCTCAGAAAAGTCTGCCCCGATATACATGAATAATGTCCCTTGCTGAACATCTAAAAACAAAAACACACTTTTTTTTGCACCTTCCGGCATTGTCTAGATACAATACATGGATTTATAAGTTTTGAAACTGACATAGTCTGACATGAATTAACTTTTACTTAATGCGATACAAATTACTATTGGGAACTCATCAATCGTCAAACTAAAGTTAAGGGTTCGGCTTACGATGTACCTATAACGAACGTTGCTACGGACCGCACTCAAGAGCACTGAAGGCATCCTGACGAAGGCGAATATATCGACAACACATTCAAGTTAACCCTGCTTTATTAGTACTTACAATTTACAAGGTCGCAGGATGACGTTGGATGCAGGCGGCTTCCAACCGGACCTTTTGGAAAATCATGGGGAGGCTTATGTTCAGCAGTGGACGTTTACGGCTGAGATGATTTTATTTATTTTATTTAATTTTTATAAATTTGGTACAAAAATATTTACCAAATTAAAGAAACTTACATAAACTTGGATTTTAAACTAACATGTTAAATTTGTTAAACTAAATATTGTACACAGCTTTGTAGGTAATTAAACATAGTAAAAGGTATACAACGTCAAGAAGCTAGAAAATTTACTAGTTACAATTATGAAGTGACTTTTTAAAGTTAAATAAGATGATGATGATGATGATGATGATGACAATTTACAATTGTAATGAGCACGAGATTTAATCTATTTATTTTAAAATTACTTGTCCTTACTGACTGACTGGCTGATTCATAAAGACAGAGTCTTAACTGGAAAACTATTTTATTGGAAATAAAAAAATAGAGGGGTATTTGATATTGTATCTGACTAAGCTCCAAACCAGTATACCTTTAAACAATTCTTTTATATATGTATTTTACATAATATGAATCTCGGAAACGACTCCATCGATTTTCATGAAATTTAGTATGCAGGGAGTTTCAGGGGCAATCGATCTAGTTAAGTTTCATTTTTGGAAAATGTCGTTTTATTGGTGTGTTTAGGCCATGAAAAACAATTACAATACAATATCATTATGGCAAAGGGTCATCAGCTTAACCACACACGTTGCAGTTCCTGGAAAAGTAGGTTGATTTCTGCGAAATCTATTGTATTATTGGCCAAATATGGCGAATCGCAAGTCAACGGGACAACAACAGATTTATATAAAAAACAAAAATTGTATGCTAGTTATTGGTGTCGATTCTGTTACTTTTATTGAACCAGTAGATCGATACAGATAGCTATTGTAGAACTAAGTATGCAGTTGTAGTGTTAATTTGTTTAATAATAATTTAAGCTGTTGTAGTATAAATCCACCGTGACGTCACAGACTGGCTCCAACGGAAGACCAGCGCTGGTTTAAACCAGCATTATGCTGAGTTGGGGACCATTTTATGACAGCAGTAAATTGTAATTCTACCTTCTTACTTTTATCAATCAATGTTATATGCTGCCGTCATAAATAAATTATATTTCATTCATTCATTCATTCATTCAACTAAACTGTTTTACCAATACACTAATGCTACTCGACAATAGATGGCGTTGTTAAGCAACACTAAGACAATGAGTGCTTGGTTTGAGGTTAAACCAAAAAATCAATTATTTACTTCCGAGCAAAGTTGGGTCATCCAGGTAGTTTTTTTAATACTTCATATAAGCTTCATTGCAATCAACAAGGCAATCTGAAGATCTTTATCTTTATAGACATTAAAGGGTTCGGAATCAAGTCCTTGGATGGACTATACGTACAATAAATCGAGTCATGCAAGCGCGATGTATATTTTCTTGGAATTGTTCACAAACCGTAACCTTGGCATGATGACCAGACCAGGCATATCGTGTGTGGAATATGCGTTTTTTTATATTTAACAATCACTGGGTTAGTTTTAGTAATAATTAGAGTCAACATGATCACGGATTGTTTGATGACGAGAACGAGCCCAGAGGTGCCACTCATTGATTTTGTTTAATTTTCCTAAATATGTTTATATTTGAGTGTAATAGTAGTGTTGATCACTCAATTTTCAAATCAATTAAATTTTCCTGTACGTCGTGGAGACTTGGACTATGAGGAAGGCCGACCGTACCCTGATTGATGCTTTTGAGATGTGGTGTTGGAGAAGAATGCTCAGAATTCATTGGTCAGAACACCGCACCAATCATTCTATACGAGTTGTTGCTGACAAGGTGGAAGGAAAAAGATCAAGGGGTCGATCCCCCATGCGATGGTCAGACCAAATTCGATCCGTACTCAACATCACCGTACGTGAAGCCATTCACGCTGCCGAGAATAGATCAACATGGCGTGATGTGGTCTACCAAAAAATACTCCGTAGAGGTCACGACCATTGACGACATTGATTATATACGACGCAAGGAGGCAGTAGTGTTTATTTCGATCTTTAAGAGTAGGCAAAGTGTACAATATCAAAACGTTGTTTCTATGTTTTCCTCCTCAATCGTCTTACAAAATTTTTGTAATGCACCCCTTTATTATATCGTTACTTAGATATGTAAAACAAGTATCGAACCATATAATATATATTTTGTTAATGAAACTTTCTCTACCTACAGAAAAGAGCTTATTTATCGAACACCGAAACCTTCTTTACTATGAAGTCTGTGCGTAAAGTAATAAAAACTCGGGAAACCGTATCTGACAAGTTGAAAGTTCGCAAATTGAATGATATCACTCACGAGAGATTTTATCCAACTGGATTACCTGTATTACCTATCGATACCTACGTACACTTGGATCCCTTGAGAAGTTGCGTGGGTATGGTAATCACCTACACTTTTGAAATGAAGGTTGATGGATCTGTTTATAGAACAAGGATTTCAACGCGAATTGGTCCGCCTGAGGTTTTGTTAGGTAAGGTTAATTTCTGGAAAATTGGTCGTGTTTTACTCTACGTAGTAGTTTCTTATAGAAATGTGCACTAACTTTTAGCAAAGATTATTTTCATCCTATCTATTCGAAAATTATGACTTGGTTCACCTTTAAGCACACCCAAAGGTGGTGTTACCCATATAGATTTAGGATAGGTTAGCTTTAGGATAGGGGGTTGCATAGTCAAATCAGTCAGACACGATCTAAACTACACGCCCTTAACGGGAATAGGTCGACTTACCAATAACTCTGTATAGAAGATTCCATTGTGAACAAGGCGAACACAATGTGAACGCATCGTGGTAAACATTAAATTGCAACCTTCAGTTAATCCATCCATGCCACTGTCGCCGCGCCTATCTACACCCAAACAATGAGATTCACCGTCACATATTGCTCAAAATTAGGTGAACGCATCGTGGTAAACATTAAATTGCAACCTTCAGTTAATCCATCCATGCCACTGTCGCCGCGCCCATCTACACCCAAACAATGAGATTCACCGTCACATATTGTTAAAAATTAGGTGAACGCATCGTGATAAACATTAAATTGCAACCTTCAGTTAATCTATCAATGCCACTGTCGCAGCGCCCATCTACACCCAAACAATTATATTCACCGTCACATATTGCTCAAAATTAGGTGAACGCATCGTGGTAAACAATAAATTGCAACCTTCAGATAATCCATCCATGCCACTGTCGCAGCGCCCATCTACACCCAAACAATTAAATTCACCGTCACATATTGCTCAAAATTAGGTGAACGCATCGTGATAAATATTAAATTGCAACCTTCAGTTAATCCATCCATGCCACTGTTGCAGTGCCCATCTACACCCAAACAATTAGATTCACCGTCACATATTGCTCATAATTAGGTGAACGCATCGTGATAAATATTAAATTGCAACCTTCAGTTAATCCATCCATGCCACTGTTGCAGTGCCCATCTACACCCAAACAATTAGATTCACCGTCACATATTGCTCATAATTAGGTGAACGCATCGTGGTAAACAATAAATTGCAACCTTCAGATAATCCATCCATGCCACTGTCGCAGCGCCCATCTACACCCAAACAATGAGATTCACCGTCACATATTGCTCAAAATTAGCCAGATTTGGACATTATTTCAAATACGCAGGTTATAAAATCTACAACAATCTCTATTCCTAATAAAACTGTAACAATACATCTTCATAATTGAGAAAATGTCTCAAATGTAAATATAAGTTTTCAGTTAAGTTTTAGTTAAGTCTAAAATTAAAACTATTAGATACTATTTAATTTCAATTTTGGTGTTACTCTATGTTTTATTAAATACTAGCTGCGCCCCGCGGTTTCACCCGCGTGGTGATGGATGATGATGATGATGATGATGAAAAGTATCCTATGTGTTAATCCAGCGCCTCATCTACCCCCATACCAAATTTCATCAACATTAGCCCCCCCGTTTGTGCGTGAAAGAGTAACAAACATCCATACATCCATACATACAAACTTTCACGTTTATAATATTAATAGGACTAATGTTACAATACAATATGAGGCGCATTTTATTTTTTCATAGAGGGTGATGAAAAGTAGAGTGTATCACTCGGGCGCAAAATATATTTTTGACTCGGGCGACGTACTTTGAATCCCTCACTTGAACACTCACACACTAAAAAGCGCCCTCGCCGTAAAAATATTATGTTGCTCCCTTATGATACAATCTACTATTTCGTATGAGAGCAGCAAAACTACTCAATACTTTATTGTGTGTGCCTACTAACTACTACAGTATTAATATAGATAGTTTTTAATGTAGGTATGTTAGATCCTTTGATTATTTACTACTCAAAAATCAAAGCTTACAGTCATATTACATAAATCCCTTTATACAATCACGTACTTAAATCTGCTATGAGTGTAGTAGTAGAAATAGTCCAGTCAAATTAGGCGATATTTTGCAAAAGAGTGAAAGTAATTCGCATACGAAAGGTTTTTATTTAAGAATCATGTGTAACTCAATCCCAAAGAAAGCAAACCTCCTGGTTAAATCGAGTAAAAACTTTGAAATTGCATAACTTCATTCAGGAAAGAGGTGGTGATCACGATATTTTTATACTATACTTAAAGTATTATAATCTACCGTCTTAGTAAGTAGTTTTGAACCAAATTCCGAATATGATAAAATGTACGTGGGATTACCTTGGACAGAGGTCCAAGGTAGTCCCACGTATACCACTCTACAAACACACTCACCAAACAAAAGAAATAATTAATAAAATCGTACTACTCTGTAAAAACTTAAGCTTGATTATACATAAAAAATATACACGTCGACTTGACAAAATACCCTTTTAATGGAAGCCGGTAGAAAAGGTATGATCTGTAGCTTGCACATTGTTGCAAATTTAACTGAACGTTTATAATACTCAAAGATTAAATTACCTAATAGTAAGTTTGCACTTTTATTCAGAACCAATGACAAATATTCCGTACGTCGCACGACTCTTTTTATTGTAATTCATTATACATAAAGGAAGCCCTTATTCATAATACAATAAACTATTCCAACTTCTTAGAATTTTTCTGATTAACGGCCTGTTAAAGTTCAAACCTAATATTTAACATGGTTCCGTAGGTGCTAGAAACGGTTCAAAGCGAGGAGATACTCCTAGCTGTGTTTCCTAACGATTCCAGATGAATTTACTACTGTCAGAATTATTTCCATACTTTATCCTAATTTGGCTGGACTATACGTAGTAATATTACCTATTCATTTTTTATTTATGACAACTGCAAAATGCACTGAAGATCCTGAAGAAGGTTTGGGCGCTACTCCCACCTCTTAAAGTAGTCATATTTAAAACTTACCATTAAATTTGGTATCACCACTTCAATATAGCAAGCTTAAAATAATAATGGATTACGATAGACATTTTGATGACGTATTATCAAATAGTGCACTCAATTCGCGTGCAACTGCGTTAGTGTTCTATTCGGGTAGGTATTGATCCTGGAACGTACTATTAGATTCGATTTCGGATAAGGAATACGCCGTAAATAGTATTAAAGTAATATGTTCGACCGTTTTATGTCGGTGGGAGTACGATAGTAAGCATGATTATTCTAAGCTTATTACAAAACGTTCCTGATTTATGATAGTTTCGTAAAAGGTGGGAGTAGGCCTCCTGGAACTAAAACAATTGCCGATCCCATGTGATTATGATATCCACAACGCGCATGGCTCGTGCCGATCCAGCTTACAAATTAAATGATATCACCCACGAGAATTACTGTATAACTTGAAACGTATGAATATTTACAGAGCCTACCTGTTTCACCCTTGGTCTCGGGAGATATCTGAAGGTTTACAATGAAATATGTAGTGTGTGATCTATTAAAAAAAATTGCTGCTAAATAATTCTGAAACTAAACACAGAGAAGGTTATGTTATACGGTGGTGATATTTGCCTAACACCTACTTGTTTCTTTCCTTGGCTGAGTTCCGCATATTTTATGAAATGATTTGTGTCTGTGTGTGTTTACATGCGTTAAATAATACGCGTGTTTTCCAAATTATAGTCTAAGTGCTTGATCTACTGCTGTATGTTAAGTTATCGCAAAATAATCGCATAAATAGTGCATAGTAAGTAAGTTATTAAAAGTACTATCAAGCATCTGATATGCTCGGATCTCAGGTCGACATATTCGATTCCTAGCGTGAGTGCTTTGCCGGATAATATGGTTTAATATGTGTTAAGTTCACGAGAATTTCAATCCATAAAAGAATTATGCTTTAAAGCACAGAATTATGCAATCACACAAATTTATGGAAGTGTTTTCAGGTCTTGCGAAAATGGCTCTATCGATTGTCCTTCACTGGAGCACATATTGGTCTGAGTGTGCCGTATACGCTTCATATCGTAATCCTATTTCACTTCATGTTTCCGCGGTGAAAACTAAACTAGAAAGAATTCTCACCTCATTAGGGCGAGCACTAGCTATTTAAATCAAGCTGTTATGAAAAACGATGTCGATACATCTGCCATGCAGGTGAAGAGCATGCTTGCAATTGTATAGTTACAATTGCCTTAAGTAAATTATGATTGATAATGATTATTATTCATTATTTTGTCATATCATCATAGTCGGCATCTTCATTGCTGAAGGTCGTGTCTAGTCTGAATGGTTAACCGCTCAATGTACTATGCTCTTCCACGTGATTCTATCTTCAGCGGTCTTAAGAGGATTGCATATCTAGTACTTTCCATACTAAAAGAAAAAAAACGATATTAAAAAATATTTAGTGACACTTCCGCTGAAAAGAAAACAATGATTTTGGCCTATTTGGGGGCGTGCGCCACCCTCCCTCCCGCATAAAATGCTAATAGGAAGAATACGAAATAAAAAACACAAGAAACCCCATATAAACCAACACCGATTCGACGAGTCAACATCTCCTGAGGATGCCTCGTGTAGAGGCGAAACACGTGTCGAATCGGTGTTGGTTTATTTGGGGTTTCTTGTGTTTTTTTATGTCGTATTCTTCCTATTAGCATTTTATGCGGGAGGGAGGGTGGTGCACGCCCCCAAATAGGCCAAAATCATTGTTTTCTTTTCAGCGGAAGTGTCCCTAAATATTTTTTAATATCGTTTTTTTTTTTTCGGCGGTAGGTGTCGTAAAATAAGCAACAACTTGAAAGAGCTTAACACTTTAATAAATAGTTAAAATTAGTTCTAAACAACTTTTACATGAAATAATACACTAGTCAGATACCTCACCTGCCAAATTGTGTTATCCCTGCAACAATCACTTAAATCAACAAAGTATTATCACTTCACAAAGCAGTTCAACTATTGTAGGTACCTAACCTCTAAGATGGACAATATTCCTGAACAGATGTCATTGACTGAACTGACTGCAACTTTTTTGCAAAGAATGGAGAGTTTTGAAGCAAAACTCGCAAACAAACAAAATCCCACTCCTTGTGTTGAAGAATTGGCTGCTGAGTTTGTGGCCTTCAAGACTTTTGTTCTGAGTTCCCTGCGAGCTATTCAAAGCCAAATGGTATGTTTGTCTACTACTGTCGATCAGCTGGAGATGCAAAGCAGACGTAAGTTTCTCCTGATCCACGGCGTTGCAGAAGATGCACAGGAAAATACACCTGGAGTTGTAGTAAAGGTTTTGTCGGAGCGGCTGAAGCAAACTTCATTTGTAGTTAGTGACATCAGCCGGAGTCACAGAATGGGCCGCACACTGGTCGCCGGTAAGCCACGACCGATCCTTTGCAAGTTCCGTGACGTCAGCGTGCGCGATAAGATCTGGTCTGCCAAAGCTGGTTTGAAGGGATCTGGTGTTACTTTATCGGAGTTCCTCACTAAGGCTCGGCATGACGTATTTATGAAGGCTCGCCTACGCTACGGTGTGTCAAAGTGTTGGACGCGTCAGGGCTTTGTTTTTGTGCTGGGATCCGACGGAGTTCGTCACCGCGTAAGCTGCCTTAGAGATCTCGATGGAATTCAACTAAAGGAAGTTACCACACCAGCGCCGGTGGTAAAGGAAACCGCTCCATCGAAAGCACTCCGCCGAGTAGCAGCCTCAAAAAAGTAATTGTACAATTCCAATTTTAAAATTGACATTCCTTTCTATACGAGCTGTGTTTTTAAGTTAATCACAAAGTGGGTATATAGGTACGTCTATTAACATATTTTTTATTTCGAATCGCCGTCTTCTAATTTGTCTAAGATAACATATTTTATATGTGTTCTAATCAAGGTTTTAATCTATACTATCTTTGTTTTGTTTGTGTTAGTAACGTAGGTAGGTACCTTATACCCACAGACTAATAGATTCTAAATCTAATATCAAAGAGTATGATAACTGTCCTATACAGGAAGGAACGTAATATTATTAGTTGTAGACATAGATGATTATGTCGTAGAGTAGAAAGTTTTTTTTTTTTTTTCTCATGACAGAACATAGGTAACGAATTATTTTGTGTCGGAGCTGCGTTCCATTTCACTTACAAATGTTATAGTGTTACGCTATTTTTATCTTATTTTTTTCCTTAGTACTAACTCAGCTGGCGAATTTTTATACTATGTTATTTTTTTTTTAATATTGTGCACGCTTTAATCCACAACAAAGTTTATTCCAAGCGTTCTTTACATTATTTATTTATTTTAGAGAAAAGAGTGACTTGTTACGAGTATCTACTTATGTCTACAGTTGAATTTCTTTGTAGCTGTTTTTTTTTTAATATCTTTGCACAGCACAATTGGCAGGTGGATTTAAAATGCGCCTGGTAGTTACTTTATTTTATTTTAATTTTAGTTTTAATTATTTTAAATTTATATTTTTATTTATAGTATTTAATATTTATTTATGATTAGTAGTGATAGTGAATATTTATCTTTTTCTTCCTCTGATGAAGTAGAAAGTAGTGTAGACAGCTTTAGCAGTATTCCTAGTCTTTCAACCACAATTGAGTGCTTATTCAGTGGGGTAGCAAAAAATTTTAATGTTATACATATTAATGCGCAGAGTATTCCGGCCCATCACTGCGATATGTTGGCATCATTTGAGATTAGAAACATTCATGCTATTCTTGTTTCTGAGACATGGCTAAAACCATGCCTACCCACTATATCGTATTCGTTACCTGGCTTTCGATTAATCCGTAACGACCGCACTAGCAGTAGAGGTGGTGGTGTTGCCATATATCTTCGCGAACATTTTCCTTTCACCATTGTAGATATGTCAGCGCAACCACCTCCGACTGATGCTGGTGAACATCTCTTCGTAGAAGTTTCGTTATGTCATACTAAATTACTTCTTGGAGTTTTTTATTCCCATTCTTCGCACGTTAATTACTTTGATTCATTTGAGAAGCTTCTGGAAGATTACTCTCCTTCTTACGATCACACTATTATAATGGGCGATTTCAATACTTGCTTGCTTAAAAAAGACTCTCGTTCGTCTAAACTCGAATCTATTACCAGATCTAGCAATTTAACGATTCTACCATCAAATGCCACGCATTTCTTTCCAAATTCCGCACCCTCACTTCTTGATTTAATCATTGTCTCTTCATCAGAACACGTTGACATGCATGGTCAATGTGCGGCTGATGCTTTCTCTTGCCACGATCTGGTATATCTCTCTTATAAAATCCGTCCGCCGAAAGCTAAGCCTAAAATCCTTTTACAGCGCAGTTTTGGTGGTATTGATCTAAATTGTTTGTGTAAAGATGCCTTAGAAATAGATTGGTCCGATGTGTTCGATGCAATCACTGTCGATGAAAAAGTAAACAGATTCAATGCCGTGTTATTAAAGCTATATGATAAACATGCCCCTCTCCGACCAGTTAAAATCAAGCATCTCCCTGCGCCTTGGCTTACCAATGAAATACGATCTTTAATGCATAAAAAAGTAATAGCCAAGGCAAAGCTTAAGAATCGGGTGACGGACTTGAACAAAGCAAAGTATATCTATAGTCGTAATCAATGCAATAGGGCATGTAGGAACGCACTACGCCAGCATATTCATCAATCAGTTAAAAATGAAGATTCATCTAAGGTTTGGAAGTTTCTTAAAACGTTGGGAGTAGGAAAACAACGCCAAGCTCATTTCCCTAATCATCTTGATATAAATTCACTAAATCAGCATTTTTCTAATTCTTGTACTTTCGATGCGATAGTAAAGGCATCTACTTTAAATAAACTTTCTTTAATTCCAACTCCTGACTACTCATCATTTTTCTTTCGTCAATTCACTGATAGTGATGTTAAGAGAAGTATATTGTCCATCTCGTCCAATGCAGTCGGTAGCGATAGTGTCAGTCGCAATATGATCATGCTAATACTTGATGAAATCCTTCTAGTTATTCAACATATCCTCAATGCATCCATCACGAGTGGTACCTTTCCATCAATATGGAAAGAAGCCCAAATAATTCCTCTCCCGAAAAAATCTAATCCAACCTCATACACTGATTATCGTCCAATATCTATTTTACCCTTCCTCTCCAAAGTCCTAGAACGTCTCATACACCAACAACTTAGTTCCTTTCTCAATAGAAATGATCTTCTCAACCCTTTTCAATCCGGATTTCGTCCTGGGCATAGCACGGTATCAGCTCTGGTTAAAATTACCGACGATGTTCGATATAGCATGGCTAATGGCCAAGTGACAGTATTATCCCTTCTTGACTTCAGCAACGCTTTTAACAACGTGGACTTTGACATCCTTCTAGGACTCCTTCTTTCTCTTAACATATCTCCTACAGTGATTGAGTGGTTTCGCAGTTATCTGCATGGGCGCCGGCAGCGTATACGAATTGATGATTATTTTTCTTCATGGTGTATTACGACTGCAGGTGTCCCGCAAGGCGGCGTATTATCTCCTCTTCTGTTTGGTATATTTATTAACTCCATTTCTGATCACCTTACTTCCTCCTACCACCTATATGCAGATGATCTCCAAATATACAGGCATGCACAAATAGATACATTACCTGAGGCAATAGATTCCATCAACTTGGACTTAGGAAAAATTCTCACGTGGAGCAAATCGTACGGTCTCAGCGTAAACCCTGCGAAAACTCAAGTGATAGTCATCGGCAGTTCTCGTATGATTTCCAAAATCGACTGGTTTACGCTCCCACAAGTCTTATTTGACGGCACTCACATAGAAGTTAGTGAATCTCTTAAAAACCTTGGAGTAATTTTCGATAGGCATTTATCATGGGAACCTCAATTAGCGGAAACCAGTCGAAAGCTCTTCGCCTCAGCAGGTTCTCTCCGTAGGTTACGAAATTTTCTTCCAACTTCCACTAAAACTGCGCTAGTTCAATCTCTTTTACTCCCGATACTAGATTATGCTGATGCCTGCTATTTGGATCTCACAGAGGTACAGCTTAATAAATTAGAACGTCTGCAGAATTTCTGTATTCGCTTCATTTTTGGTTTACGAAAATATGATCACGTCTCAGAATATCGTCATAAGCTACAATGGTTACCTATCCGCCTACGCCGGAATACTCATATACTTTTCCTCCTTTACACCATACTATTCTTTCCTTCTACACCCTGCTATCTCAAGGAGCGATTTGAATTTTTATCTTTTGCGACTTCTCGACCTTTACGCGTCTCATCTTCTCTAATGTTAAGGACTCCTGTTCACTCTTCAAAGTTTTCTGGCAATTCATTTACTGTGCGCGCCGTGCGGCTATGGAATGATCTGCCTCTACCTATAAGACAAGCAAAATCGATAGGGATATTTAAAAAGATGGTTCAAGATCATTATTTGTCCTCTGCCTGCTAAACTGCTTCACTTTTCCTATGATATATTAGGAATATGTTTATGTATTTGTAGTGTATATATCGTATATATTAATAAATTATTCACATACGACTGAATAATCTCAATTTATATGAATTTCCTTTATGTATTTTTAAATATATATATATATTAGTTTATAATATTATAAATATTATATTATTGATATTTGTGTAGGTATTTAAGTTACCCTCTCATTGTTCTTCTTTGAAATATTCTGTTTAGTTTTAACTATTATCTTGTTGCACACCACCGTCTAAACTTTTATTTTTGTCCAGTCCATTCAAAGGTTGTCTGTAAGAGATTGCATTAGCGATAAGACCGCCAATTGTATTACCAGCATAGATCTAAGCTCCTTACTTGTAAGTAGATTAATTTGTTAATTTACCTACTGTTTTTGTTTGTGTGGTAAGCAATAAAGAGTTATTGTATTGTATTGTATTGTATTGTATTGTTTTTTGATAATGCATTTCCGCAAAGTAACGCCTGAATCAATAAATTATCTAAAAGAAAAATCTTTTTCTACCTTTTAACTATGTCCGATTTCAGTGATATTATTTTTCATGTAATCATCACATTGTTTACTATGCCCGTACGTTTTGATATTTTCAATATTTCAAAGTACTATAAATTTCCTTATTTAGAACTTCAAAAAACGAGCGACATGTCCAAAATATGGTTGCGTACTTTTTATTTTCTTTTCATAATATTATAGGTACCTACTAGATGCGCTGCGCGGTTTCACCCGCGTGTTGATGGTTGATGATGATGAAACAAAATATATAGCCTAGGATATGTTATGCTATGTTACTAGTGGTAGAATTTTTCATTCGGCCACTAGTTGTCGAGTTTATTCGTCACAAACATTATAGAAATACAAATCTTTCCTCATTATAATATTAGTTTAGATAGTATAGATCATTTATCTGTGAGCGAAAACGTGTATTGAGCTCCTCTTAAATGTTTAGTAGGTATACTCTGTAGTAACTAGCTTTTAAGTAACTATTTTCCTTAAATATCAAGTATTATAAAAAAAACTGTACAAATGCATAAAAGCGCCGTACCACTTTACCTATAGTCCTTCGTAGGTAGCTGTTTGACTAGAATCACCAAATGCTCATAGCATTTTTGCAATTTTCTAATGACAATTTATGCGCTTAGAGATCACGTTAATCCTTCGGTTCCAAATGTTATCTCAAGATAATCGAAAAACTAAACTGTCCAAATGCATAAAATCGCCGTGGCACTTTACCTATAGTCATTCGTAGCTGCTTGACTAGAATAAGCAAATGTTCATAGGATTTTTGAATTTTTCAATTTTCTAATGACAATTTATGCGCTTAGAGATCGAATTAACCCTTCGGTTCCAAATGTTATCTCAGGATAATCGAAAAACTAAACTGTCCAAATGCATAAAATCTCCGTAGCACTTTACCTATAGTCATTCGTAGCTGCTTGACTAAAATAAGCAAATGTTCGTAGCATTTTAGAATTTTTCAAATGATAATTTATGCGCTTAGAGATCACGTTAACCCTTCGGTTCCAAATGTTATCTCAAGATAATCGAAAACCTAAGCTGTCCAAATGCATAAAATCGCCGTAGCACTTTACCTATAGTCCTACGTAGCTGTTTGACTAGAATCAGCAAATGCTCGTAGCATTTTTGAAATTTCAAATGATCATTTAAACGCTTAGAGATCACGTTAATCCTTCGGCTCCAAATGTTATCTCAAGATAATCGAAAAACTAAACTGTCCAAATGCATAAAATCGCCGTAGCACTTTACCTATAGTCATTCGAAGCTGCTTGACTAGAATCAGCAAATGTTCGTAGCATTTTTGAATTTTTCAAATGATAATTTATGCGCTTAGAGATCGCGCTAATCCTTCGGTTCCAAATGTTATTTCAAGATAATCGAAAAACTAAACTGTCCAAATGCTTAAAACCGCCGTAGCACTTTACCTATAGTCCTTCGTAGCTGTTTAACTAGAATCAGCAAATGCTCGTAGCATTTTTGAATTTTTCAAATGATAATTTATGCGCTTAGAGATCACGCTAATCCTTCGGTTCCAAATGTTATTTCAAGATAATCGAAAAACTAAACTGTCCAAATGCTTAAAACCGCCGTAGCACTTTACCTATAGTCCTTCGTAGCTGTTTAACTAGAATCAGCAAATGCTCGTAGCATTTTTGAAATTTTCAAATGATAATTTATGCGCTTAGAGATCACGCTAATCTTTTGGTTCCAAATGTTATGTCAGGATAATCTAAAAACTAAACTGTCCAAATTTTCCCCCCCCCCCACCATTTTTCCCTGCCGGAATCGCGTAGTTTTTTTTTTAATTTAATATCAAAGATCAATTTTTCTACTCTATTTAAACACTTTTACACTTAACTTTGGGGGAGGGGGAGTGGGTAGGAGGGGGTTGGGGGCAGGGAATCCCCCCCTACAATTTCCCCCTGCCGGAACCGCGTAGTTTTTTTAAAATTGAATATCAAAGATAATTTTGTCTACTCTACTAACACTTTTACACCTAAATTTAGGGGGGGGGGGAGAGAGAGGGGGGAGAACGTTTAGGACCTCCCTTGAGCTTCTGGCTCCCGCATTATTTATAAACACTCTAGGGGTAGTAGCCACAAGAATAGGTGGAGTCGGGGTGCTCTGTGTCGGTTTTCTGACAACTTTCAACCTAACCGGTCTGAGTTGGTCTCTGGGTGGGTAAGGGAGGAAAATAATTTTCACAAAACTATGTAGGAGTATTTATTTTATTTTGTAAACATAGTTAAATCACAAACCTCAAAAATAGCGATCAAAACGTTTCGTTTCACGAACATAAACATAGTAGACGTTCAAATTTATGCAATATTTCCTGATATTGCGTTCCGTTTCACGCATCCGCATGTTTTTCGTGTGAAATTACAGAAACTTTAAATATTAATTTAAAATACTTTCGCGTAACTCCGGCAGCCAAAATCGAATTGGGAGGGTCAAGACAAAGCCCCTTGACCATTCCACAGTAGCAGAATCCTCAAATTCAGGCGACTCGATTCAAGACCCGACCCAATATAATGTAAGTATGTTCGTAAAAATTTACATAGATATAAGTTAAATTGTGAGCACAACTCTTTTAATACTAGGAATATAAATAGGATAGCTGTACCTAGTGTTAGACTTGCGAATAATAAGTCGTTTCTAGAAAGTTGTGTGCGTTTTTACAATAAATACCCAAAACACATAACTGAGCTCACAGAGGGAAAATTTAAGTTGACTGTAAATAAAGTTTTACCAATATATTTATATAACAAATATATGCTTGATATACTCCACTTTTGGCAAGTTGTCATCTGCCGCCCGTAAAATGTAATAATAGTAGTGCCAAGTAGAAACATTGTAAAAATCTATATAAAAAGAATGGCCCAGAGTTTCTTGCCGCTTCTTCTCGATAGGCTCTATATTTTTTGAACGCGGCGGAAGAGTCTTTAGAGTTTATTATGATGAATAATTGACGTTCGTAACTGCGTCTTTGATACCTAAATTGAATAAATTATTTCGACTTTGACTTTGACTTTATGTTTGTGTAATATGTATAATTATGTATTAAATACTTTCAAACTCATTATCAACTTCAGTTAAATAACAATATATGTAATAAGTTAATTCTACGAACGACACTGCATGTTAGTTTCAAAATAGGTGCAAAACCTTTAATAACAGAATTATATTTCTGGTTTACCAAAAAAAAACATGTCTTCTTAGTAGATTGATTTATTTTATAATATGAAGGTAGCTCGTTCAAAAAATATGGTAAAATAACCATGTGCATGTTTCATAAAACGATATAATATGTAGGTACCTAATAAACTACATAACAAAATGTCAGGCAAATACGTGCAATCTATGTAGATAAAACAAAATATTCTTGACTTGACGAATGTCATTGTACCCACAAATTGTTTTATGAAATGCAATATTTGTGTTAAAATGCCAAATATCTTTATGTATAGACGCGACTTTATTAAACTCTAGGTATTTCAGTGAAAACTATTATGGTCTTGCTTTTGTTAAAATAATACGATATTTCCAAATTTGCTAGTTAATTGCATTATATAGGTAGGTGCCGAGTTAATAAAAAATTTAGCATCTACCTTATACGTACCTAAGCATTAAGTTACCGCTAACAAAATAAAAAACCATAATTAAATTTAATGAGAATGAAAAAATTATGATGAAAGTGAATGCAACATAAATATGGAATTTAAACATCAATAACCACTTACCGCACGTAATTCTATTAGTACTTACTTAAAAGTATTTATTATGTTACAAGACACTAAACTTTGTACAATCCACTAGGTACTGAATTAAGTTTTAAATTAACATATATTTACGACACTAAATTTTATACAATCCACTTCTAATTAATGTAGTACATAACAACAATTTTCAAAGATTTTCCAATGTTAACTTTTCCTACTACGATTTACGAAAACTTGTACTAAGGCGATAATGAGTGACGCGCGCGATGCCGACTCCACTCTATAGCAGCCCCGAACGTACTACTGAAGATCGCATGTTTCAAACATCGCCTGAAACTGTTTTCCACTGGTCCTTTCCTGCTGTAGTTACGATGCGCAAACCTCTGGAAAAAAACAATTTCCACGTGCCTGTAAATTTTCTTAATAATTGTGTATATCTGCCATCTGTTAGAAATATGCGGAAACAGTTTAGTTATCTTCGCTTACCTAGGTATACTCCTAGCTAGTACATAAAGTATGTAATAGATGACTCTGCCAGACAATAGTAATTAAAAGAAGGTAATATTTTGGTATATGTATATTTTAAAATTTTCCTCTAGTAAAATAGAAATAAAATAATAGAAAATAAAAAAATACCACAATACGAATAACAATAACCTGTGTCACCTAAATGTATTGATATGTTTGAACTAGTTTGAAACTCTTGTCTATGTTATTAAATTTCAACAGATGGCACTATTCCTAATCTAGTATAGCTGCCAGCTGTCACAAAACTGTCATTTAAGAATACGGCATTGCCAGTTTATTATAATATAAAGTACGATGTTTTGTTTGTAGTATTAAAATTTGTGACTTTGACCATTATCCAAATACCCACGTCCTATGCAAAGCTATGTCCATTGTACATGCACAAGGAACATGGAAGTGGATAGGTAGGCTAGCCAAAAAATACAACAATGATAAATAGTCAAACAGGAAGAATGGCGATTTAAATAATATCTGCACGTAGTGATGGAAGCATGGGATATACATTGTCGCTATACTGAAAAGATACAACGAAATAAATGGGATAGTAAAAAGGGCTGAAAAGACGCAAATCTATACAGCCAATCTTGAACATTGTTCGAATCGATGTCGTCCTTGGTCGACATCGATTCAAGCCGCTCTGTGTTGAATGCAATCAAATGAAAGGAGCTGGTACTGGAGAGGTCATGTGAGGCCGAACTTGAGTCTTATAGAGTTGCAGGCGATGGGCTGACGTGAAGTAACGTATCGTCAAAGCTTGGTGTGCTTGGACAAGCGTTCCAAGCACACCAAGCTTTTTAGAGGCTAATTTAGCCTTCCCTTCCAATAATTATAACCTGAATATAATAATATAAGACTTCTAATATTATACTTAGTAAGGATAAGTACAAAATAAACAATGCATTATATTGGCTAGTTGAGACTTTTAGTAGTACGAGCTTAATATGTGACTTAGGCATGTGTCAAGTGTGTATGCGTATGCATGTGCCCTGTGCATGGGGCAGTAGATACAGAGACTTAAAAAAACTGTTATGACTTACCGTTACCATGCATGTTAAATCTGAAGTTATCTAGACAATAATTTATAACTTCTTCATTTGATATGTTTATAGTGAATTTTAAATAATGTAAGCACATATAAAATTACGAATCGAAGTGCTTCAGTAATGAAATAAAGTACCCTGTGAACCCTTGTGCTTGTGGGACAAATTGATCGCCAAACAAAATGAAAGACCGACTACAAAAAAATGTATAATGTACTACTATTTTAAATAGGCCTACTTACCACGTTGAATCTGAAATAGTTCAGAATACAATAAATTTGATTAGCGCTTTTATCTAAACGAGCGTGGCTTAGCCCTAATCCCTCTACAGTATGATCGTTCAAATAGAGCACATAATAAAAAATAGTAACTATAGCTGCTAATTGTACGATAATAGCCAAGAATAAGTAAAAAAATGGTTGCCTATAAAGTCAGTTTACGGACGATATTTTACGTGAAAACGTTATAAGACAAGCCCAACGCTTAGGCCGATCGTGTATTTCTATTGCTTATTCCGTGATCTCGCTTGCACGCTCGGCTCAGGCCGAACGTGACAATGAGTCATGCTTTTTCATACGTGCAGCTGGTATTCATTGATTTATAACACGTTATCACGTCAAAAGCCATTCTTCAATTCAATTATATTATTTAAAAATCCAAAAAAAATATCAAATTTAGAATTAAAAAAGTGGTTTATGGTCTGATATTGAAAAAATTAAAACAAAAATATTACATATTTGATCATATTACGCTGTAATAATACAAAAAATTATGCTGGCAACAGTTTCTGGCTTTCTGTTTTGAGCAGTGCTGCCAGATTGGGTGAAATGTCGCCAATTAGGCTACTCAAGAGCCTCCGGCGGCGGCGACAAGAAATCCCGAATTGGTGACTTGTCGCCAATTGGGCTGTCTCAAAATTATTGGGCGACGCTAAATAAATTATAAAGTGACCTATTTTTTATTTAAGTAGTATTTGTCTACAGATAATTATAATTTTTTCAAATGTGTTTGTTATAAGTGTAACGGAACTATTACATTTATATTTTGCTCATAATAATATGTGAAGATAAGCGTGACAGCAATGTCGATGACATCTTGAATGAGCCATGCTGGATGACAGTAACTATACTATACTGTAAACACTAGACATGCGCAAAACAGTGCACTAGAATGTAATGTGACATGTCATTACAGTTCAGCTCGGGTGATATTACACTGTGATATCACTCGAAACATCACTCAGAACATTGGCGTCAGTATTACTCGTATCATCACATGACATGTCCGATACCGCACATTGCACTGACATAAACTTAACACAGGAGTTGTTTATATCACACGTCTCATAGGCATATCATTTAATCATAGGCACTAAGTTTATATTACAAGATGTGATTTTCATTGCCTTGCATTAAAATTGAAAGTATAGGTATACTACACGTTTTGTTGTAAGTTAATTTTCCTTCACACTAGGTAGGTGAATAGTAGGTATATACATATTTTGCTGTTAGTGGGTTTTCTTCATACTAAAAACAAAATACTAATCTGGGAACAATAATAATATTGATATCTCTATTTATTTAATTCTAGCTATAGAACTGTAAAGCAGTACAAACCCAAAGCTAGCCGAATACCATGGTTCGACTAACTTGGTGTGATATTGGTAATGCATTCGGCACTCGAGTGATGCGTAATGCCATATCACACTCTCGCGTAATATCACCCGCGTAATATTACTCGCATCACCTACACATGTCTAGTAAACACAAGCGCGAATTTGTGATATTCGAATAAGTGAGAGTACAACAGTTTGTTCATTTCTATTGTTGAAATATAAGGCTAAATTAATAAGACGTTATCACGTCAAAAAACCCTTTTACTGCTATTTAGATATGGTATTGCTTTTTGAAATTTAATCTTTTGTTCGAGATGTTGTATTGAACACAGGTTAAGAAAAATACAATCTGTCATTGTTTTGGGCCATTGGAAGACATGCTGGTACGCTTCTTATCTTCTACAATAAAGTATTCGAAAACAGAAGACATGGACGTGGAAGCAATACCTACCTAATCGAAATTATAAAATATACTTAATCATGAGGAATAGAAATTACATACCTATTTAAAGTTCATATAATATTACTTATTATTATTCCTTAATCCCAAATTTATTAAAAAATAGTCATGATGATGTTTTATGTAATAATATATAAATAAACAAGATGTGGGTGATTTGGGCTACCTCAGATCCCAATTGGACGACAAGAGCCACAGAGAACTTTTTATATACGAAAAGAGCTTGCAGGCATCTGGCAACACTGAGTTCTGAGTTTCTGGAAAATTTTAATGAGTACGAAACGAAGTCAAAAACTGACACGCTTTACTGTTATTTTTGTAATTTTTGTGAAGAATAATAATTTATTTTAGTTTGTAATTGAAAGTCTGATAGTAATTTACTAACACGTGAAGGAATAAGCTGCGAAAATGAGTACAATATTGGATAAAATTGCCGCCATAGAGTCGGAGGTTGGTTGAAGAGGTTATGATACGTATAATGAAAATTTATCAGGAAATACCACCAAACCTACATAATTTACGAATAGTTTCCCTGTTATTAACTACAAGTAGTGTTTTGATTCTGTTCTTTTGAATCGAGTATGCGATTCAAATTCGTAAATTTGAAATGGATTACAGATGGCCCGCACGCAAAAAAACAAGGCGACTGCCCTTCACTTAGGTATTCTAAAGGCCCGGTTGGCTAAACTGAGACGTGAATTGATCACTCCCAAAGGAGGCGGCGGTGCAACCGGTGAAGGTAAGTGTTATTGAATGTATATACAATCAAGAATATTTTAGGACACATCTGTACCCACTTGAGCCAAATTCGGCAAAATCTGCAAACGCAAGCGACGGGACTTTCTGCCTATATTTCTGCCAGTAACCCTAACTTTTGCTGGCCTATGGTTTCATATATAAATCTTTCATCATCATAACATCCTCAAAGAGCTAATTACACTAAAATAAGAATAATATTAACTTTTTAAAATGTTTGCTATTAGAATTAAAGTATACATAAATTTTCTACTGACACTGCTAGCTTTATTTTTATATGTATAGTAATTGTATATATAGATTGTAAATGTTTAAAAATTAACATTTAAACTCCTCCCACCGCCAGCTTCCTCCCGCACCTGAGAGGCCTTTTAATCTGTCCGCATCAGGTTTACGCTATAACAAAAAGTTTATAAATGGACTGGAGGCTTGCTGATTCGGATGGATTAAGCAGCATTTGATTGAATAGCCTCAAGGTGTAACAAATAACTGTTAAAATGCTAAAAATGTACACAAGGGTGTTTAAATTGGGAATCTGTGGGTGAAGTTGTCCTTATGAGCTATTTTGTCCAGCATTTGTAAGCTTCAAAATGCCATCCAATTTTCAACCAACATCGCAGGCTTAAGATATTATTTTAAACTGAGGTGTGATTCGGGTGTAATAAAAAGTAGCAAAATTAACGAAATTTAAGCATTATGGAATAGAAAGACCTGAATTTTGTGCCCATTCTTGTTAGGAAGTCTATATATTTATATACTCAATTTATTTTAATTGGAGCAGTAGTCTTTTGAAATACCTTTTTTAATAATTTCCATTCATAAGTGCATTGCCTAACTTTGATTTGTAAATGGAGTATAAGAATGTGCGAGTGAGTCAGCATTATATGACGTATAGTCTATTACCTCAGACCACATCATGACAATGTGCTGATAAGTGTGAGATCAAAATGCTTACCTGACAATCAATGAGATAAATTACTAAGTGTTTAATGTATGGGTCCATCATAATGAAAGAATACATGTAAACTTATGTAACTTATGTATATTATATAACCCACATTATGCGCTCTTAAAAACAGTAGCTTGTGTATTTTAATAAAGTAAATACTACCCTACAGCTGTGGGAAAGTATGGCTAATTATGCTGATCAGTAGTGCAGTAGTTAAAAATAGAACAATGCTTTTTAGGTTCTGCAGTTGTATGAACTTCTTTCCAGTTGCAAACACACTAATAGAAACATTCATAATACCATACCCTGCACTGCATTGAATAGAAAAAAACCAACATGAAATATTGTCATGCTACTGCAAACCTATTTTAAGATGTTAAGATGTGGTTGATTATCATGTACATATAACTTAAACTGAGCTCCGAAGCATACACCTAAATTGCCAGATAGGGTGTGAAAACATACACTTGGGTGCAAAAAATTCGCATGTATGCTACATTTTGACTTTCGCTGAATTATTATTTTTGTCATTTTAACTGTACTGCAAAATGTTACTACCATTAAATCAAAATGCACACATAGGCTTTTGAGTGACACATCGAGTGACCGTCAACCTCTATAAACAATACAATAACAACAATACAATAGCATACCCCGAAATCGCTCGTTACAGGTAGAACGCTCGCACTACTTGTTGCAGGTATAAAATGGTGCATTTTAAGGGTAGTGACCTCATTCGCACATCAATGTTTACTTTGAACAGTCGTCAATTGATAACATCGTAACCCAAAATTAAAAAATGAGTACCACACCAGAAATAGCCGCTCAAGTGGTGGCCCTACTTCAAGCAGGGAGAAACCAAATTGAAGTGGCAAGACAACTGAATCTAAGCCGGTTCTCTGTCCGTCAAGTATGGCAGAGGTATCAAGAGACTGGCGGCTTCAAACGGCGCCAAGGATCTGGCCGACCCCGTGCCACAACAAGGCGTGACGACCGCTTTATTGTGCTGACTGCATTGCGCAATCGGCGTTTGAATGGAGTTCAATTGGGACACCGTCTCCAAGAAACACGGGAAGTCGAAGTCAGCCGATGGACAGTTAGAAGACGACTACGGGAAGGGAATCTGACTGCGCACAGACCAGCAAATGGACCGAAACTGACCCCAGCCCACCGACAAACCCGCCTTCAATTCGCTCGAGAGCATTTGGAATGGACTGAAGACCAATGGAGCGCAGTCCTGTTCTCTGACGAGTGCAGGATGTGCCTACATGGCAACGATGGAAGAGAAAGAGTCTACCGAAGGCCAGGCGAGCGATTTCAACAATGCTGCATCGAAGAACGAGTCTCTTACGGCGGTGGATCATGCATGTCTGGGGAGGCATATCACTGGAGGCAAAGACTGATTCATCTCCGGAGCGAATCCTGGCCGCCGATCAAGGGGATTCACTTCTCAAAGGTACATTGAGGAAGTACTCCAGGACCATGTTGTACCATTTGCGGGATACATCGGAGAAAACTTCATCTTCATGCAAGATAATGCAAGACCGCATACGGCTCGTATTGTGTACCAGTACCTTGAAGAGGTTGCTGTGCCTGTCATGGAGTGGCCAGCTCGCAATCCGGACCTCAATCCGATTGAACATTTATGGGACGAGCTAAAAAAACGAGTTCGGGCCAGAGACACTGCCCCAACGAGTCTCCAGGAGCTGCAACATGCGATTCAAGAAGAATGGGAGGCCATACCGCAAGATTTAATAAAAAAGTGTTTATGCTGATTTTCATGTTTTTAATTTAATTTCAACCCCTAACTTTTATGGTATAAATACACAAAAAACAGGTACTTCAAACATTTACCCAAAACTCACTAGTAGACGCGGTCTAAGGACAAAAAAGGTACCGCTGGATAGGTTTTGAAATAAACTTTAACATTAGATACCAAAAAAATAAAAACAAATTTTTTTTTGTTTTTTGAAAATTTTATGAAAATTTATACATGTGCGAATTTTTTGCACCCAAGTGTAGATGGCGCTTGGTCATTCTGTTGACCATAATATGCTAATAGACACTACCATCTAACTGGCTGATCTACCATACCTTACTTAATTAATTCATATTGTTGCCAGCCATTATAATTTTATTTCATTAAATTACAGGATTCGACGTTGCCAAAACTGGTGATGCCCGTATCGGATTTGTAGGGTTTCCATCAGTGGGCAAGTCTACACTACTTTCCAATTTAGCAGGAGTATACTCAGAAGTAGCAGCTTATGAGTTCACAACACTCACCACTGTGCCCGGTTGTATTAAATATAAAGGTGCTAAAATACAGGTATGTTAACAAATAGATAGATTGTAAACTCTATTTGTACACTATAGTAGAACATAAAAGAGGAAAACATACGAGGAATAAAAAAATTATAAAATAGTTGTACAAAAGGCGGTATTATCGCTTAAAGCGATTTCTTCCAGACATCCTTTAGTTAGTTGTTGGTTAGTTACTAACTATTGATAGTGTAGTCTATTATTTATTTTACTAGGCAAAAGGTCTCACATGCAAAAGAGACCGCTATGGTTGGACCATAAAAGTCCCAGACATACTATACAAGCCTGTATCCTGATAATAATAAAAAGCAGAATCTTTGAACATCTAGTGTAAAAACAGTTCCATAATAATATGTAAAAAAAACTTGACATAAGACAAGTGCAATTTGAAAAATTTTATACTTACCAACTTCCATTCTTACTTTGGTAAAAATCAGTTATTGGAGTGTAATTGAAAAAGTATGGAACCGAATTTGGTGAAATTTAAATGAGACTATATGGGAAGCCAGCTTTCAAACAAAAAAGAATTATCGAAAGTTATGAGGTAACAAACAAAAAAATAATAATAATAATACAGTCGAATTGAGTACCTCCTCCTTTTTTTGGAAGTCGGTAGGAAAGAACAGGTTAATCTGAACTAAATAGAATTCGTAAATATTACTCGGTATTCACAATTCTAACAAGGTCTACAAAAGAAAACTTTTTGAATGTCTAAAATTTCTGAATTTTCAGCAATAAATATATAATATGTCTATTTTAAGTAATTCATAGCTAAGGTATAGTATTAAAAATGTAAACCAGTACCTACTTTTTAAATTGTATTAAGTAGTATATTATATCGAAAAATATATAAGAAATATACACACAAAAATGCATCTTCCTGCATCAAATCTGCTAAGCAATTTTAAATCCAATATGATGCATGGTAAATCAATTTAAAATCTTAGTTGGAGAATGTTAGGTTTAGGCTTTATCAGGTGACATTACTTTTTGGATGAGGCTCAAAATCCGCTGTTTCGGGTTACAAAAGAGGTAGTGCATTGCTCAGCAAAACATCTCATTTTAAATCTGTGAATGGTACTCGATATATCAAGGAAAGATCTTGTTCTTACCATTAGACCAACGCTTATCCACCTCGCATCATCATAATAGTATAAAAAAACCAATTACTGCAATGTATACCTACATTTATACGCAGTGGAGCTTGACTTGGCGATCTTAACCAATCAACAAGTTAAGCAACACTTGCTGCGGTCAAGAGTTGAATGGTTGACCGCTAGTGACATTGCTTAAGCGCTTCCGTGCATCGTAGGACAACAGTTGTTAGGCTATGTCGAAGGCCTTCAGGCAGCCTGAAAACTTCAGCATGTCTAGTCACTATCCTATCCACGAAGCCGCACTGGGCCCGCGTGGTGGGTTATGTTATGCCCAACTCCTCTCTCTGAGAGGAAGGATCGAATTCCAGGCCTGGGAACATATTGGGCTAATTATGTTATGTTTATGTTGTACATTTATCTGAATTTCAAAAATATTTCACAGCTTCTGGACTTGCCCGGAATCATTGAAGGCGCTAAAGACGGCAAGGGTAGGGGTCGCCAAGTCATAGCCGTGGCGCGAACTTGCAGTCTTATATTCATAGTCTTAGACGTGTTGAAGCCACTGCAGCACAAAAAACTCTTAGAACACGAGTTGGAAGGCTTCGGGTTGCGGTTAAACAAGCAGCCTCCAAACATAAACTTTAGGAAAAAAGACAAGGGCGGCATCAATTTGAACACCACTGTAAGTAAAGTTTATAATATAATTTCAATTAGTGAATTAAAATATAATTCATTTAGTGAATTATAACATAATTCACTAATTTTATTCATTCTTCTCTAAATTTATCTTAAAATTATTCATATGAAAGGCATATCAGTCAGTAAATGTTCTTTACTTTGAGCCAATTTCAATTTTAATATCTTCAAGCACACCTCACAAGTTACAGTTTGGCCTGCTAACTTATTATAAGAATCTGAATTTATTAACGTGTGTATTCAGTGCGCAATCAATTAACAATCACAATGAGCTCTCTACAAATGAACACCATGATAAATGAGGAGGATTGCTTTGTATTGTTTGCTTCCATATTCGCATTTTCCAGAACGACAATATTAAAATACACTTCTATTGTGAAGAGATACAATAATTTTTGTAGAGGTTAAGTAGTTGAGTGCTTTTAGGTAAACTAGCGTTTCAGATGTACTTCTACAACACTTAATTATACTTATGGCTAGCTATTTTGTTTGGCTCCTCATTACTACTCAAACATGTGAAGGAAGGACCCCACAGCCTTTTTCAGTGGTAGGACTTTATTTTGGACGGATTTTGATGAAGTATGATTTTTTATACAATTTGCAAATAAATTTACCTGTTTACTATTAACCTACAGTCTAAGAATAACAATAAATAGTTCGCGTGGGATCGCGTTAACTTTACTTTACGCGATTGAAGTAACAGTCCCAAGTCTCTACAAAAGCCCTAGCTTTTTAACAATTTCATAGATTCCTTAAAAGTCCCAACTAATAATATATACCCGAAAGTTCGTTAATAACTGAGGATGTGATTGAGTTTATGTTTTACTTTTACTTCGGGCTGAAATAGCTGAACGGATTTTTTGAAAATCAAAAAGGGCTTATTATATGTGGATATCGCGTATTTTGGATTAACATATAGACTAAGTTTTATCCTGATTTTATGGATTCCTGAGGATTCGCATTATCGGTATTCCACGCAAATGAAGTGCTGGCGCCTACTAGGTAGTCCGCTTTTGGAGGATGAAATGGGGAAAACTAACCTCTAATATGAAGATTATATTAAGGCATATTAGTTTGAAGTCCCGTAAGCGTCAACGAGTCACGCGTCGGTGAGCAAACTATTAGTTATCTGTGTCACAGTTGCCCTAGATTAATGATAATCTGTACTGTTTCACTTGAACGTCCCGCTACGTTGCACTTACGTAGTTATTCGTGCTAGGCACACAGTTAGTTGTCCCTTTGATTATCCATTGAGTTGAGCGCAAATTCGTAAAATACGTATTCTTAATGCTTCGGCGACCACCTTTCACCACGATCATATTTATATGGATTAATATCTGGTGACATTCAGTAATTTATTAATGTCGAATAAAAAAACGATACCGCAATGTCAAACCGTCTGTAAGTCTTTAGTGGATTAAACATTAAGTAAATGTAACTTTCAGTGCCCACAATCAGAATTAGACAACGATACTGTTAAAACCATTTTATCGGAGTACAAGATCCACAACGCTGATATAACGCTGCGATTCGATGCTACGAGTGACGACCTCATCGACGTCATTGAGGGCAATAGGATTTACGTACCCTGCATCTATCTGCTTAACAAGATTGGTGAGTAAAATTTGGGCAGGTTAACGCGAATGTGGTTTTGACATTGGGCAGTCTGCAGGATAATTAATTCGATTGCAAGACTTACAAAGCGTATGAAATGGTGCAAGCGATGACATTACCAAAAATCGCTAACGGCAGGATATTCGTGCCAATAGTGGTCTAGAAACCAATTTGGGTTACAAAGTCGACAACGCTGTATGTAACGCTACCTACTTATATACTACTAGTGAAAATCTGATCGACTTTATCGAGACTTGAGAGCAACAGGATACAAAACATAATAAATATCCGTTCGCTGAAAAGAATATCGCGGAAGCGTTCTTAGTGAGACTAGCTTAAGGAAAGTTGGCTATGTATACGTAAATATATGACCGCTAGTGACATTTTCAAGTGACAAAATCCATACCTCGTAGGACAAGTTAGTCGTTGGTCCTGATTGTTGTTTTAGGACAAAAACTTGTTCCACTATACGGTAATACTTCATCAGTCGAACGACCCAGACACAATAGAAATTTCATTGTTATATTGACAATCGACTGGTGAGGGGTTAACCACCTTCAAAAACTACGACACTTGGGCTAGCTATATCTGCAATATAACACTAAGGTTGGTTGGTGAGGGAGGCCTGGGTGCCACAGCCTGGTTCCACATACAAAATTGCATTCAAAGCATAGCTGAATGTTGTAAGTTTTCTTATTCTGCTATTGAAAAATTTTCCAGCTTTTCTGTTGATGCCAGCGATCCATGAAAACTTTATACTGTGTTAATTCGATAGAAAATACGCGAAGCTTACTCATATACGTATATGTAGCGTTTAAAGTTCACATAAAAAATAGTAGTGTTTAAAATAACATTAAGTTCCACTTTGTCTCTAAAATAGTAGAATGGCTTGTTGGTGATAATCTAACGACAACTGTAGTCGAACGAGTAGAACTGCAGTTGCAGCCGGATAGATTGTTGAATGTTGGGAAATAATAGAATTGGCCTCCTGTAATCCAGCAGTGTGAATGTATTGGACTGGTTATGCTTATGCCATGTCAAGGTGCCATTCGAACCTCGGCTGTAGAGTAACCAGTGCCACACGTCTCTATATAAAATGCAGACCCACTGATGTAAGTTATTCAATACTAATTAAGAAACATTTGAAGTATGATGACGATCAGTTTAGGAATGATTGTCAATTAAATAAAAGACAGTTTCGAATTGCGGCCGCAGCACTTCTGGTCTGCGAGCGGCTGCGGCTGCAAGTCACGGCAGCATTCGCAGTCGAGGCTTTGCAGCACGTGCAGCCGCAGCCGCGTTCGGAATGTTTTCGCAGAAATCCATACTACTACATAGATAACCAGTCGTGCAGCCGCCGCAAGTGCTGCCTACAGCCGAGGTTGAATAGCACCTTCAATCTCCTGACCCCATATTACCCAGAGCATTTATTCATGTCTGGATACGAATAATTAATACCTCTATCTATATACTACATATCGAAATCCTTCTTACAGACCAAATCAGCATAGAAGAGCTTGATGTAATCTACAAGATTCCCCACTGCGTGCCCATCTCGGCCCATCACAGGTGGAATTTTGACGACCTATTAGAAAAAATGTGGGAGTACCTAAAACTGATCAGGATATACACCAAGCCTAAAGGACAGCTGCCAGATTACAATTCACCAGTGGTATTGCATGCGGATCGGACGAGCGTAGAGGACTTCTGTAACAAGTTGCATAGGTCTATTGTGAAGGAATTCAAAATGTAAGTATGACGTAGCTCTTGCCAGTTTTGGCTCGCATATTATTGACTGAGCGAGTGAAGCGTCTCTGCTTTAACTGGCCAAATTGACTTTCATCTGTCCATATGTTTGTTAGGTTGTATGTAATCCCTGTACATGTTGCATTTTTCAACCAATCTTGACTAAACTTGGTATGCATGTTCTACAGCTATTCAGTATAGTTTTTTCATACTACTACTTACTAAAAAACTATTTTCCTAAAAAAGGGAGAAGTTTGCGGCTGTGCTGCTTCACATACCGATTTTGATAAAATTTGGTACACACATTAGATACTCGATATAAAATATAAATTTCCAATATGAGCACAATTGGTCAAGTGGTTGCCGAGATAATAGGTTGTGGAGTTTAAAAACTGGAGGATTTTGGTAATATTAATATAACATTTTTTCAATATTGGTCCAAATTACCGCTGATAAGATTGTGTTCGCGAGGTCTACTGTTCGCAGAACTACTAGGATATGTATACATTTTCGTAAAGAATGAATACCAATTTAACTACTAAAAGCGAAATATATAAGATCATAAAGGACTTTGACTACTGTCTCACTTGATGGTCATGGATGATGCAGTCATTGATGTTACGTGCTCGCCCAGTTACAGCCCCAATTACAGCCCAATTACAGCCTATTTAGTTTCGTTTTGAGGCCAAGAAATAGTATTTCACGCTTTGTAGTTTGTCATCTATTAGATTATTAGATTAGCCTGCTCAGCCTCGTTTTAGGTTCAAGTAAAACAGACCTTTGAACAGGGACTTTGAAGTCTCGTTTTGAGGTCACGAAAACTTGTTTAGTTTAGTTTTAGGCCAGTAAAATACAGAAAATGCTGGTGAATATTTTTTCAACTTTTTTTTAATTATAATGGTTAATCACAGTTACTCCCTCTCGCCTGGTGGAAAGCGAAGATGGAATCAAGAAGCATGACCATTAGTGCAGCCGTAAGCTCCGTTAATCGCCACCCCTTTGATGACCTGAGAGACGCTTTTTCACACCCCGCTTGTAAGACCCAGGGTCATAGTTCGAAAGGGAAAAGTGCGCCGGCAGTGCATTTTCATTTAATGTTGAGTCATCAGACAAGCAAGTCGTTTGTTTGTCGTGTGATGTTTAGTACTACGCTTGCCCATGACAGTTGCAGTGTCACCCACAGCTTAGAACTGTTACTTTTGCGTAGCACTGCACTAAGTAATCGTAACCCCGAAACATTGATTTGACTCTCGCTCGGAAGGGCCGGGCACGAAAATCTGTTTAAGTGTAACGTAATCGCATCGTTAACGTATTTAGTACAAACTGTCATTTATCTAGTGCAATAGTGGCACAGATAACTCATAGTTTGTATTGAATACGTAAACGATACGATAACGTTACACTTACGTAAAGTTTCGTGATTGGCTCACAGTAACTTGTAATGTTGCAGCTTGCGGGGATCGAACCTGCAAGGGCAATGCTTACATCACGGGTCCCACGCGCCGGCTGCGCGTGAGATTGGGTGTGCTCGGCTAGCTATGGTCGGAGGCTTCCTAGCGGTGGAGGTGAAATTAAATACGGATCACTTTCCACTGGCCGTGTGCTTTATTTACTTACAATGGTACTTTATACATAAAGGGGGGTTTCACCCCAGGTTACAGAGGTTACGGTCGGAACGCGGGGAGGGCTCCCTCTGACGGGGCTGTCCGTCCTAGTCTATCGTGAGGTTTTATTATCTGGCGAGGGGTCGTGCTGCTCGGTAACCCCCGAGCCGCGCCAACGTCCCCGCTGATACGCGGATCCCTATTTAGAATACCACCGTGCTGCCCGGTAGCCCCCAGGCCGCAACAGTGGTTTCCCTACCGGACCGCGGAACCCTGAGTGCTGCTCGGTAACCCCCGAGCCGCAGCTGCAAAGCTCCACGGGAGCGACTTGGTCTGCTTGCCTTCTTACTGATGGAGGGTGCGAATCGGTACCCCAGTCCGCACAACCTCTCAGCTCGAGCGCTCGCAGACGAGTGCTGCTGTTTACTGCCGCGAGTGGCTTATATAGCTCCGTGGCGAGTCGACGTGCGTCGTGGGTGGGCGCGGCGCGGGTGGGCGCGGTGTGCCTATGTGCGTGCGGCCATACGTCATCGCGTCGCTGTGCGCCGGCCCATCGGAATGCGTGGAATGCACTGCGTGTCGGCTCGTTACACTCTCCCTCCTCTTCGGAAGATTTTTACCTGTAAAAATCACAGCTGTAAAACTCTGGACACCATGACTTAAAAAATTTTTGTTGTAGGTGTGGTGGTTTTGGGTTCACTCCCTGCGGTGAACCGAAACGGTGCCTAATAATAGGTTTTCAACTTGGTTTGTTCTTTTTATATTATTTCCCCGGTTAATCTGTGGCCGTGATGAAATACTAAACTGTTGCCACTCCCCGGTTTTAAACTAAATTTGAATAGCTTGAATTCTTGTGGTTTCCCCGCCTTACTAGAACTGTCAAACCTTTTTCTGGTTTTGACTAACTGTGCAATTAACGCAACCTTTCCTTGGCTGAACTAAACTAACTTAAAAAAAAACTTAAAATGACATGCAGCCTTCTCTCGGCTTTAACTAAAAAAAAATGGCCTTCACTTGGCTCTCACTAAACTAACTTAAATTACTGATAAACCAAAAAAATGGAAATGAAAGCTTGTTATGCTAAGCTTCACTTCTTTTTTCGTCTTTTGTACTGGGTCTTCGGTTGTCTCTTATTTCCTGGAATGCTTTTCCCCAGTTCCTTCTGGGAATACGATTTACTTGCGTTCATCTTTACTACTTCTCTTGGGACTCTGTGTCCCAAGTAATCTACTTCTGGCTTGAAATAAATACACTTGCTTTGGTTTATCTTAAGTCCTGCCATTCTTTCTTGCGTGAGTTTATGTTTTTGACAAGTAATGCATTTTTTTATGTATCTTGCGGTGTCTCTAAACATTCCGGGCCAGTAATAACTTTGTGCTATTCGGTTTAACGTTTTTGCAGTACCCACGTGCCCTGAGTTTGGTGAATCGTGGTTTCGTGATATTGTTTGGTTTTTATCCTTGTCTTGTATACATAGCCTCCAATTGGAATTCGGTTCTAGCTTGGTTCCATACGCTGGACTTGTAATTCTTTTGAATAATTTATTCTCTTTAATGCAATAGTCCGGGTGTCGTCCCGGGTTTTCACTGACTTCTTTTAATTTCCTGCAGTACCAATCCTCCCTCTCCGAGGTTATCATGTATGCAATCGGGTTCCTTGGTAATTCAACCGTTGCTTTAGTTTGTGTATCGCTCTTATTTGCAATAACTTTTTCCAACCTGACGTTATTTACTAGTTCGTTTATTTTTACTTGCAATTTTGGATTCCTTGCGTAACATTTTTGTTTTACTGGTTTCTTATGTTTTAACTTATTGTTTTCCTGGTGTGTTCGAACTGGGCTTGTTTCCGTCATGTCTATTTTCTCTGGTTTGGGTTGTTCTTGCTTTTGACTTGCTCCTGGGTTTTTTCCTTTACTGCCTGTCCATTGCAGTTTCATTCCCATCCTCTTTAGTAGGTCCATACCTATTATGAAGTCGGATGTTCTGGGAATCACGTATAGTCGATGATTAAATGTGGTGCCGTTAATGTCCAATTCCAATTCTATGGATTTATCGATCTCCATTTTCCTACCATCGGCTATAGTTATGCGCTTGCTGATGTCCTTCACAGTTTCGTTTGCGCATGCTTGCAAGATTTCCTTATTTATAAATGAGCTAGTCGATCCGGTATCTACTACTGCCTTGTATTTGTTACCTTTTACTTGTACGTTCAGGTAAATTCTATTGTCGTGAAAATTTTCTCCTATTGCCGTGAAACTTGTCTGACAACTTGTGCCTTGATTTGACTTGCAGCAGTCTTTACTTCTCTTGCCTATTTTCCCGCAGACACAGCAGAATACAATTTTATTCCCACTGCATTGCTGACGGATATGTCCGTGTCTCCCACAACCCCAACAGCTTGTCTGTGGGTTGTAGTTTTTCATAAACTTTTCATCGTTTAGATTTGTTGTATAATGACCCTCTACCTGGGGTTCATAGTTTCTTGTGCTGCTTTTGCTATCATTTGCGCCTGGCTGCGCCTCTGGATTTGTAAATCGTTGGTTGTTTCTTGGCTTATTTTCATACTTTTGTTCTGATATTGACTCATATTCACAGGCTAGATTTATCAATTCGGTGATTGATTGAAATTCCTGTCTTTTTATATAGTACTTGTACTTGGGGTTCATATTCTCATAAATTCTATCTATTTGTTCTATTTGTGACATTTTTGCATACCTTCGCATTAATGTTTGCAACTCTGTCAAATAGTCCATGAACTTCTGCGTGTGATGTTGTTTCTTAGCAATGACTCTTTCTAATAAGTTTGCTTCGTATTTTCTTGGAAAGAAATATAATTTAAATTCTTCTAAGAATTCTATCCACGTATTCCATGCCGTGCAGTTATTGCGATGCCACATCAAAGCTTTTCCCCGTAATAATTGCGGTAGCATGGGAAGTAATTTATTCGGGTTTATATGGTCAGCTGCGATCAATTCGTCTAGCCTCTCTATAAACTCCAACGGGTCCTCTGACATGTCAAATGATATGTTCCAGCTGGATATGATCTTCGATCTATCCCATGTTGATTTGCCATCTTGGTTATGTTCTGGATCGGTTTTATGTTCTTGCATTTTTTTGTTTTCGCGAACTTGGTCCTGGCGAGAAGCTCTCTGCGTCTTCCATTTCTTCTTGTTGTTTTTGTTCTCGTACTGACATGGTGAGGTTCTTCCGTAATTCTTCCACGGTTTTCCCCTCTGTTGGGAGTCCCCTGGCTTGGGATTCTTCTACCAGAGCGGGTTTCCGAATTTCGTAAATCCACGAAGTGTATGGCATTAGTACTAATTTATCTAATGCTACGCTGTGTATTTAACGGTTATGGTAAGAAACAGTAACGGTAAACGCAATGTCATATATGTTTTTTTTATTTTTTTTATTCATTTAAAACGCGGATAACCGAAAAAAAAATATTATTTGATGGTTTGACCGCGAATCCCGAAGCTATTTATGTTTATTTTATTTATTTTCCCGGGTTTACCTTAACCTATTTGTGGGTTTTTATTATTATTCACATTATTTATTTCTTTTTCTTAAAATTACATTTTTTACAATATTTCTATATAAAATAAAAACATTATAAAAAACCTAATCCTAGATTGCCATCGGCAGTGGAGCATGACCCAAACTACCGGTGGTTAGGGCTGCAGACTGAGGAACCTCCTGACAATACGTGCCGTGTCAAGGAGTACTGCCTTCTGTATCTGGCTCTTGATCCAACCGTCTAGCGAGAGCCTCTTAAGATGTTGGTCGAGGCTTTTTGCTATAAGGCCGTTTGCTGAAACCACTATCGGAACAATGATCGTCTCGTCAACATCCCACATGGCGGTCACCTCGTGAGCTAAGTCAAGGTACTTCCTGAGCTTGTCCTTCTCGGCCTTCACGAGATTCTCATCATGAGGAATGGTGACGTCAACAAGCATTACCCGGCGCTGAGATCGATCGATCACCACGATGTCAGGCTTATTAGCAACAACAGTCCTGTCCGTGATTATAGATCGATCCCAATAGAGCGTAGCACGACCGTTTTCAAGAACAGGCGTAGGTGCGTACTTATAGTACGGCACCTCAGACTCAATAAGGCCGTATTGAAGTGCAAGTTGCTGGTGAATAATCCTGGCTACTTGGTTATGTCTGTGCAAGTACTCTCCATTAGCAAGATGTGAACAACCGGAAATAATATGTCTGAGTGACTCTCCAGGACGGCGGCATGCCCGACAAATGTCGACCGTACCGTCTTTCAGAATATATTTCCGGTAGTTATTCGTCTTGATAACTTCGTCAGCAATTGCACAGACAAAACCCTCGGTTTCACCAAACAGATCACCGAAACGTAGCCAGTTCACTGACGCGAGCTGGTCTACATCAGGTCCTGTTAGGGCCTTGTAGAATCGTCCGTGCAGCTCTTTGCCCTTCCATACGTCTCTTCGGTCTTCGATGCTTAGCACAACTGGTTTACGCCAGTTCTCGTTTGCCAAGGAGAGAGGCGTGAGGCTCCTATCAACTGCTATGACATCGCGATGTATCCCACACTCGGTGTTACGGAAATACTCTCTGAGACTGGACACCTCACAGTTATGGAGGTTCTTGGCATTGAGGAAGCCACGACCTCCCCCTTTCCGTGGGATGTACAGCCTCATAACAGACGAGCGTGGATGTAGCATGCGATGTTTTGTAAGCATTTGACGGACCCTCCTATCCAGGGTGTCAAGTTCGGTCTGAGTCCATCTTAGTATGCCAAAGGAGTATATGAGTAGGGGCATCACCCAACCATTGAAAGCGCGCGTCTTGTTTCCGCCCGACAAAAGACTATTAAGAACTTTTGTTAAGCGGTAGAAGAAACGCTCCTTCACTGTCTGCTTAATGTCTCTATCCATGATACCCAATGACTGTGACATACCAAGATACTTATAGGTTTCAACTTCAGATAGACATCTGAGAGTAATTGTCTCAGAAAGTTGTAAATTTGAAGAATTTACAACCTTCCCCCGTTGCACATGCATGACCGCACACTTATCTACTCCGAACTCCATCCTGATGGCACTACTGAAAGTTTCAGTAATTTTCAGAAGGTTCATCAGGTCTTGGTGCTTCGGTGCAAACAGCTTGAGATCATCCATATACAGCAGATGAGAAATTATCTCACCATCTTTACGAAGTCGGTAGCCCAGTCTTGAATCCACCAACAAAGTGCTGAGAGGATTCAACGCTAGGCAAAACCACAAAGGACTGAGACTGTCGCCCTGGAATATGCCTCGTTCAATCCTTATGTAGTCCTGTGAACTAGGGACGCTCCCTCGACCTACCGGTTGACAAAGGACTGTGGTCCAATGTCTCATGCATGTGCTTAAGAATGATCTCAGAGTTGCATTGATTTTATACAACTCTAATACCCTCTCTAGCCATGAATGAGGCACTGAATCATAGGCCTTCTTATAGTCAATCCAGGCAGTCGATAGAACCCCCCTTTTTCGCCGGACTTGTTGACATATGGTCATGTCTGTGAGGAGGAGCTCTTTAGTACCACGGGACCCAACCCGACATCCATTCTGAGCAGGAGCCAAAATGTTGTTCGCAACAATGTGCGAATTAATTTTTGTTCGCAGAATAGATGTAAGGAGCTTGTATAGCGTTGGCAAGCACGTGATGGGTCTGTAGTTCTTCGCTTCCGCGGTACTACCGGACTTATAGAGCAAAAAGGTGACACCAGTTGTCAAGAAACTGGGGAGGGAACCATGTTGAAGGGCTTCTTGGTACTGTATTGCCAAGCACTCATGTGAGCATCGAATCCATTTTATCCAAAAGTTGTGCAATCCGTCTGGTCCAGGGCTTTTCCAGTTCGGGGCCTTACGAATAGCACAACTTACGTCTATGGGGCTGATGTTCACAGCCTCCATGGGTTCGATGGATTCACATGAGCGTTCGACAACCGTCATCCAATTGTCCTCCGTGTGTTCAATGGGTAGTGACCAGATGCCACGCCAGAAGCTTGTCATGGTGTCAGCATCCGGCAGCCGCCCATCACTCACACATTGGTCTTTTCCTTCCCATTTTCGAGGGGTCGTGCTGCTCGGTAACCCCCGAGCCGCGCCAACGTCCCCGCTGATACGCGGATCCCTATTTAGAATACCACCGTGCTGCCCGGTAGCCCCCAGGCCGCAACAGTGGTTTCCCTACCGGACCGCGGAACCCTGAGTGCTGCTCGGTAACCCCCGAGCCGCAGCTGCAAAGCTCCACGGGAGCGACTTGGTCTGCTTGCCTTCTTACTGATGGAGGGTGCGAATCGGTACCCCAGTCCGCACAACCTCTCAGCTCGAGCGCTCGCAGACGAGTGCTGCTGTTTACTGCCGCGAGTGGCTTATATAGCTCCGTGGCGAGTCGACGTGCGTCGTGGGTGGGCGCGGCGCGGGTGGGCGCGGTGTGCCTGTGTGCGTGCGGCCATACGTCATCGCGTCGCTGTGCGCCGGCCCATCGGAATGCGTGGAATGCACTGCGTGTCGGCTCGTTACAAACTTATTCCACTGCATGGTGAATGAGGAGTCGACACATCCTTTGTTTGATCAACAAGCTAAGCAACGCTTGCTCCGGTCAGGAGTTGGACGGATGACCGCTAGTAGCAGTATTCAACTGAGCACTTCCGTGCTTCGGAGGCCACGTTAAGTCGTCGGTCCCGAGGAAGCCCTTCGGCGTCCTAATAATTTTCGAACTAGCCTATCCACCAAGCCCACTGGGCCCGCGTGGTGGATATGGCCCAACCCCTCTATCTGAGGCTCGAGTCGCAGCAGTGGGAACAAATGGGCTGATTATATATAGTATGTACATATGTATGTTTAGTACGGCTTCGCCCCCGTGACTTTGAGAAATATATTGGTGCCTTTAAAATAAAATCAGCATTAGCTTCTTCATACAACATCAACTCAGCTATCTTCCAGTGAAAGTCCCGTTACAATAGGTCCAGCTGTTTCGGAAATTAGCCGAAACAAACAGACACACAAATACAAATTTAAAAAAAAAATATCATAAGCAATTAGGTACTCTCATATTATTATGCATTAAGTAAAAATCTGTTTTGCTGTTATTACAGACATTTCAGTTTTATTAATTTCTATAGCTAAGGGAGAAGTCAAACAGAATATGTTGTAAATGTTTCGTTTTCATCTGTCCTTGTTTTTCGCTTTTCATTCTTTTAATCGTGTATACAGGGTTATTGGTAATTAGACCGGATCCTTTTAAGGGGTGGTAGGGAATGCCATTTGCAACAATATGACTGTACATTGTGATATCCGGAAATGAATCATTTCTGTGATGTTCTTTTTTTTTATTTTTTTTTGGAAAATCCAGTTTTGCTACTTTAAAATTCAATAAAAAAAAAAGTAATCAACCGATTTCAATTCTGTTCACAGTTTTAGAGAAACCTTGTTACAGCTCTTAATAATAAACAATAATATCGTACTAATGTAGATCCATCCAAAAACTAGAGGCTTTTTCATAATTTTTATTTGATAATTTTTGTAAGATGCTTTACAAAAAGCTTTATTTTCTCTACAAAAACGATAGTAAATTAAGTCTGCATTTTATTTAAAAAACATCTACAAGTCTTTAGCTATCCAACGAGGTAAAAAAATTAGCACTTTATTGCACAATTGCAGAAATAATGCGATAACAAAGACTCAGGTAGAGACATTCCGAGAAAGGGTTTTAGACAACGGTATCCATGTTGAACGCGTCGTCTCCCTCTCGCTTATGTTTGTTGAACGAGCAATGAGAACCCAGTTTGCTCAAGCGCATCGTACTGTTCAGACGCTCTTTGGCAACCCTTTATTACGATTAAATTTCGACCTTGATAACGTTATTGGACTTGTGTAACTTCTTTTTCTGTGATTCGACTAGTGAACTGGACTTTTTGATTGATTGCTTACCCGACGACTTGGCTTGTACTACAGGATCTGATCATGACTGCGGAATCCCACGACCATCTACCTCGGCTTCGAGAGTTCACAAACGAAGAGTATGCGGACATACTGTTTTGCTATGGTTTTGCCAACGGCGTCGCTACACATGCTCGAACGGAGTATCAGTCTCGATTTCCACAGCGCCGTTTACCCCATGTGAGTGTATTTGACGGAGTGTACCGGCGACTACGAGAAACTGGTCAAGTTCAAAGACGACAAAGTGATGCTGGATGATCTCGTATTTATCATTCGGATGAAGAGGAACAAATAATTCGCATGTTTGAGCAAGATCCTACGACTTCAACAAACATCATTGCACGACGTCTTGGCATGTCGCAATGGAAAGTATGGAACACAGTGCACCGCTCAAGACTCTACCCGTATCATTTGACCCCGGTACAAGTTATCCAAGACGGAGATCCTGCACGTAGAGTCGAATTTTGCAGATTCATGTTGAACACCGATATGGAAGATGCCAATTTTTTATTAAAAATCTTATGGACCGACGAATCCAAATTTGATCAGGATGGAATATCAAATTATCATAATATTCATTATTGGGCCCGAAAGATGACGGTAACCCAAACAAGAAAAGATTACAAGGATCACAAAGAAGGTTTTCCGTTAATGTGTGGATGGGCATTATTAAGAATGAATTGATCGGCCCTTTCTTTCTGCCCAACAACCTCAATGGTGAAGCGTATGAATTTTTTTTGAGAAACGAACTTTATGAGCTACTCAGTGAAGTACCCCTTGAAACCCGCAGAAACATGATTTACCAACATGATGGTTGCCCCGCACATTTTAGTTTGAGCGTCCGTGAGTGGCTCAATCGTCAGTATCCCAATAAGTGGATTGGCAGAGGAGGACCCATTCCGTGGCCGGCCAGAAGTCCCGACTTGACTCCCGTCGACTATTACGTATGGGGTCACATGAAAAGCTTGGTGTACGACGATACTCTTGGACCTGTGGCAACCATCGAAGAACTGAAACAGCGCATAATAAATGCAGCAGAAAAAATGAAAATTAATTTAAATACAAGTGTTGTTAAAAGCAATTTACGCAGACGTATGCGTCTCTGCATTCAAAATTCTGGCTCACATTTTGAGAACGAACTGTAAAAATAATAAATACAGACTAATTACATCTACTCTTTTATTTCTTTAAAAGAAATTAAGTTACCTTAAGAAAGTATTTCTTCCATAGCTACTTCTCATGGACTATTCTCATTCCTTTCTCGGCCTTTTGTAATCGCATTATTTCTGCAACTGTGTAATAAAGTGCTAATTTTTTTACCTCGTTGGATAGCTAAAGACTTGTAGATGTTTTTTAAATAAAATGCAGACTTAATTTACTATCGTTTTTGTAGAGAAAATAAAGGTTTTTGTAAAGCATCTTACAAAAATTATCAAATAAAAATTATGAAAAAGCCTCTAGTTTTTGGATGGATCTACATTAGTACGATATTATTGTTTATTATTAAGAGCTGTAACAAGGTTTCTCTAAAACTGCGAACAGAATTGAAATCGGTTGATTACTTTTTTTTTATTGAATTTTAAAGTAGTAAAACTGGATTTTCCAAAAAAAAAATAAAAAAAAAGTATTTCACAGAAATGATTCATTTCCGGATATCACAATGTACAGTCATATTGTTGCAAATGGCATTCCCTACCACCCCTTAAAAGGATCCGGTCTAATTACCAATAACCCTGTATGTATATACAGCGTGTAACAAAAGGGTGCAGTAATATTGAAATGTATGCATATGTACCCAGTCGCGATTCACATGACAAAGTATCAACATTTAAATCACTTATAATTCTTTTCAAACAAAGTTAAAAAAATACTATTCGATATTTTTTTGGAAAGCCCTATTAGATATGCCCATTTATGGAGTTCATTGGGTTTAATGCGCTCTGCAATCCCTATGCCACCTATACATTCACCGCCGTCCCCCTACCCTGCATACGTCGCACCGCACCCCAGCCCAGGATCCACTTCCTCCTCCTTGAGTCGTAATCCTCACGTCTGAGGGTCGTGACCTCCTCCACCCACTGTCCTTTCTTTTAAGGCGCGGTCGTATCCTGATAATAGTAAAAAGCAGAATCTATAAACATCTAGTGTAACGAAACAGATCGATAATAATCTATGAAAAAAATACTTAGGTTAGAAAAGGAACAGGCAAAGAGTAATAACCGAACAGAATTCATAAATATTACTCGCTCTCTGCAGAAAAAAATCCTAAATAGGTGCATAAAAATAAACTTTCACGTCCAAACTCTCAGAATTTTCAGCGATAACACTATATTATTTTTTAAGTAATACATAGCCAACGTATAGTACTAAAGTAGTAACCAGCAGTTTTTTCAATTGTGTTAGTATATATCGAAATATATAAAGAAAACGTACAAAATTAACGTAAAACGTTAGGGTCAGCTAAGAAACAAATTCCACTAGATGGCGCTGTTTTCTTGATAATTGCATATTAATTTATTTTAATGAAATATGGGAGGATTAAATAAGAATGTATGTTTTTGCGCCCTTTATATTTATTTATTAACACACTACAAACATAACTGAAACTATTTATTACTCGGATTTCGAGAAAATGGATAATAATTCTCAACTCTTGTTATACCACAGATTACGTAATAGTACATAACCCTTAGGCACGCACACATACAAATTAAGAATTTGTAGTAGCTATTTAACAAATTCGTCCCATTAGCCTATCCGTAGAAACGTTTTCGCATGGGAACAAAGGTGCATGGTTCGAACCTGGGCTTAACGTGTTATTTTCGGCATTTATGTTTTAGTTTTTTGAGAAACCTTTATTCGTCATTTTAGATAACGATATGAATAGATACTAATATTATCAGTGACATTCTAATATACCTAAGCCTCAACCTGAATTAGATACCTATACTTTATTACCCTATGTCTTTTCTGTTGCTGTAACAGAGCGAAGGATCGTCTTGATTTTGAGTAGTATAGGGTTCCGAGGGTGACTAAGGTTACTTTTTATACAGATGTAACACGGGCGAAGCCGCGGGCAGACACTTGTGTAATAAATAAAAGTCTACATCATTTCAATAGTGTATATTCATAGATCTAAGCACTTAGCATTTTTTTTAACCCTTAGAATAATTTCTGGTAAAACACATTTTTTTAAAAATGCTCCCAGTTTCGGGACCATTCCAGCAATAAAATCTTCATCTCGTTCTATTTCTATTACTTTTATGGGTTGTTCTGGTGAGATGTAGCACACAAAGTAACATTTTTTCATGTTGGTTACTCGCAGCTGACCTTGCACCTGCAAAAATATATTAGTTGAGCACGGGATGCTTTACGGCCTCTCTTAGGCCCAGAATATCTGTGAGCTCTCTATAGCTCGCTTTGGATCTCTGAGATTGCATTTTGCACAATATTTGACAATATGATATCGCACAAAAGTTTTTGCAAAAACAACGTAATAACAACAAATACTACGAACAAATAACACATGGAATATTACTCGAGAAGTCAGTCACACGGAATAAAATAAAATATCAGCAATTCAGCATCACCACTGCAACTTCAGTAATAATGACATATGAAAAATATGAAATTGAAAACTGTCAAAACGTCCGAACCAGTGTTGCTAGTGGCAGATAGTCAAAAGTAACTCGAGTCATCTAATAAGTACCTATATCAGGCAGAAAAACTCACTATTTTAGCACTCTCTTATTTGGGTTTTTGTGTTTCAAGGTCATTAATTAATGTAAGTAATTTTGGAATAAGCATAACAAGAGTCGATAATGTCGCTGGAAACAAAAAAAATCTAAGCATTAGGTAGCTTCCATTTTTTTACATCAACAGTAAAATAATATACCTAATGAAGGTTATGGTAATTACTAATTTTGTGCAAAAACACTCAACTAATACATTTCGATCAGAAGTAGTGCACAAACGTAAAAAATAACTAAAATAGCTAACAGCTCGAGTCTGGTAACACAAAGACAGCAGAACTGAGTGGAAGAAAATGAATTTATTTTATGTCGCACAGAATGGCAACGTCGCGTTCAAGCCGTGATATAGCGCGGTCTTACTCTCGCAGAAAATGTACTCTACTAGCACGCACCATCTGACAACGTAGCTTACTTGCACTGTCAAGATATTATAACGTACAATAATAATGTAGCTATATGTATAAAATTGAACCACACAAACGTAAAATCAGACGATTTGGCGATGGTAAAACAATAAGATAACACGCTGATGTTTAACTATATCATTGATTTGCGCAAATATGAGTACAAATTAGGACAATGTTAACTCACAATAACTTTAAATTCGCTCCAGAGAACTCAAAAATGCGTAGTTTAATTTGTATGGAAAACGTTTAACCTTAACGCATTTTCGCATTACATCGTCCAATCTAACAAGCGATTTTCAACCTTACGTAAAGAATCGTAAATTATTTTCAAATTGGGGTTGGACCGCGTCTTAAGATATTACGTCATTGTGCTTGGTTACCGGCTATGTGTAGAACATCGTAAACGGATTTATCAAGAGTGGTGCGGATCTGGTCGGACCAACGCATTGGACTGCGGCCACGAGATCTTTTGCCATCGACTTTTCCAGTCACCACAAGTTTCTCGAGGTTATCTCCTTCATTTCTAGGATCCACTTAGGCTCCTTATTTTATCTAGTCTACGTTCTGGAGGTCATTGCCTTCTTTGGCAACGACAACTTTAGTTACTCATAACTCGGAATGTTCACTACTTCCAGGGATGCAGTAGTTAGGTCTCAATTGTATGCAAGCTTCTGTGTATGTGGCTTTAGTATTACTACATCTTTTGTTACACGCTGTATATATGTACATTTTTAATACCTGTGTTTTTTTTTTAATTTCAGAGCGCTGGTCTGGGGTTCATCTGTGAAGCATCAGCCTCAGAAAGTCGGCATTGAGCATATTCTAGCTGATGAAGATGTCGTCCAAATCGTTAAGAAAGTCTAGCAATATCATCCAAACAGAAATTATATTTTTAATAATCAAAAACGCCCTCATCAAATAAGAGTGTATCTGTATATAATATATATTTTATAATCCAAGTATTGGAGAGAAATGGTTTGCGATGATTAACAGTTAGTTGTGTTAAACTAGTACACATGGCGTATCTGTCTCGGAGTAGCGAGTGAACCTTGTAAAATGACATTCTCATACCCCATCATTAAGATTATCTGTGTAGTGGTAAGCACGGACACAAACATCTAAGATCCGAGTGCAATTATTTCTGATCACCACAGAAACACTTGTGCCAGCCTATGCTCGACAAAATGCCATCTAAAGTAAAAGTTCACCCTTTTGCTTTGAAGGCATAGTTGCTAGTAACTAGGCTAACCGAGTCGTAATTCTTATTCAACTGAAACCTCTCATTTTTAAACTGAAATATCCCTGCTCTGGGTTGCACTGCAACTGTACTTACCACCAGGTGCAAGAATAGCTCGTTTCATCACCTTATTTTAATTAAAAAAAACGGCAAGCATCAGTTCATTTCAACTTATCCATGACGTCTTGTGTATTATGTTTGTTTTGTCGTCACTAACATGTTTTTTCAGTCTGTTACTACAAAATTTGCATTTACTTGTAAATCCATTAACAATAGTTACACATACCTTTTCCGTTTGGATGGAATCATAATAATTTATTTAAGGGACATATGTATGTATTTTTTTATTTTGTACCTACTCCATATATATTTTTTTAGTTTAACAAAAAGTGCGGGTAGCTTTGTATTTATCTGCCATTATTCTAAGGGAAAATTGTAATGATTGTGTAAAATGAGATAATCGCGAGATATGAAGTACCTAGATTAACAATGTTGTACTTCTAAAGGTAAAACATGGTTAATTTTTCGTTAAGAACTATTTTATATTCAACCTTCAAACAGTTTTGGTTTATATTTAATATTTAATTAATAATTTAAATATTTAAAAAGACTAGGTACATGATAATGGAATGAATATTTTTTTAATATGAAAAACGGTCTTTTTCAAGGAGAGTGCAGAACTCGCACTGTAGTGCGAAACTATAGTCGGAAACTGACTTTTTTACCTTAGTGAATCCCGTTTTTTTTTTCATATTAAAAATGTATAAAAACCGCGTTAGTTTTCATAATAAAATTGCAAACCTTTACGGGAATGAATAATCTTAGAGTACCTATACTAAACCAAACTATAGAGCGCGCCTTAGTATGAACCGTAAACATAAGTATGAACAACACAGTCGCAAAACAAAACGATTAATATTCAGTCGGCGAGCAATATTTTATTTGTTTTGTGATTATAATGTGCGGTGCCAAATTGCAAAAACCATGTTTTCATCAGTAGGTATAGTATAATAATTTAAAAAAGCGCCATACCATAGATTGATAAACTCTTTATTGCAACACCACATTATAAAAACAACACAATATAATAACACAAACAAATAAAAAACTTAAAGTTAAGTGTCACAATGGGCGGTCTTATCGCTCAGAGCGATCTCTTCCAGACAACCATGCACGGAAAGAAATATGTATACAAGTAACGGTGGTGCATAAAACAAGTACAATATAGAAGACTTAAAATTATGTTACAACATATTATATTATATATTACCATAGATAATTATGTATAAAAAAATTTGCTTACGATCGGTACAAACTGCCCGGAGCGATAAGTGCGCTCTATAGCTTGCTTATGTTGTATACTTCTAAGACTATTCATTGCGTTATCATGTATTATTTTTTTATTTTAATTATTTAACCTGAACACTCAAGTAGGTATATAAATATTTGAAAGCGAATAGTAACCGATTTCAACTTACGCAATACGCCGAGTATGTAGGACTCGACCGGTTTCGCGACGTTCAGAGCCGCTTCTTCACAGAGTACGTGCGCTCCCGACCGCGTCAGTGCATGCGCGGACGCGGTCGGGAGCGTTGTTCAACTTACGAAAGTTTTAATCAAATGGTATATAAATATAATATGTATTTTTGTTATAATTAGTTAAAACATTAAGAGGATTGCATAGCTAGCTAGTACTTTCCACACTAAAAGAAAAAACTCTTTTCTACCTCTTAACATTACCCGATTTCAGTGATATTTTTTTCATGTGTACATGACATTGTTTACTATGCCCGTACGTTTTGATTTTTTCAGTATTTAAAAGTACTATACATTTTCTTTTTTAGAACTTAAAAAACTGAAAAATCAAAACGTACGGGCATAGTAAAAAATGAGATGATTACATGAAAAAAATATCACTGAAATCGGGCAATGTTAAGAGGTAGAAAAGGGTTTTTACTTTTAGTGTAGAAATACTAGCTATGCAATCCTCTTAACGCCTGCAGTTCAAGTATGGTACTTTGTCGATCGATCAATTCGACGTCGACGGAATCGGTTTTCTTTATTATAAATGTCATATTTGACAATATTAATCATTAAACTCCTTTTATCGATGTTATATTATATCTAATTTATCGATCGACAAAGTACTATACTTGCACTGCTGTTTCGCGAGATCAAACAGTGCAGTTTTAGAAAACGAATTTCGTCTCCATGAGAGACGGTTAGATGGTTCCAAACACGACGGTTAGTTGATACTAGAGAGTTAAATTTGATGCTTGGACGGATCACCTCGGTGGCCTAGCGGTTAGACGTTTGACGGATTGTCCGAAGACGCGGGTTCGAATCCCGTCAGAGAATGTATAATTTTCCGGCCTAAATTTGAAATGTTATCGTGTAACAAATTAAAAGTGATCAGGTCCATTTACTTAATATATTTAAGAAGTAGCTGCGCCTCGCGATTACACCCGGCGGTGATGATGATGATGAAACACATTACAAATTTCAAATCCATTCAGTGCGTTAAAGAGTAATAAACATACAAATTTACGCTTTTCTAATAATAGTAGAATGTTAACAAAATTATTCGGTTAACACTTATTAATAGTTAGGCACATGACCTTTTCCATGTGGACGCTGGTCGTACTGTTGCGCGCTGTATGTCCCCGTTAGTTAGGACTCACCGCCACCTCAATGCAGTTCTTGCGACCAACACTGAATGTGACATCATGATTGACTCATTAAAAACTGTGTGTGAAATATTTGCCAAATATTGTGAGAATTTACCCGACCAATGGGACCGATGTATTAATAGAGATAGCTCACTTGAGCTGGAGAATAATTTTGACTAATAATTTTGTTCTGTGCTGTATCTGTTATCTGTCGTGCTTTGTGACGTAAAATTATATTTTTCTAATAATAAGTTAAGTTTTTAATGTGACCATGTATACAATGTTTGAAATTAATTTTTGTGAGGTAAATGTAACTGATTGACTTCGTTTTTATCTCAATAAATAATAATTTAATTTAATTTAATTTAATTTTAATTTAATTTAATTTAATTTAATTTAATTTAGTACATTATACCAGGTATAAAATAAAACAAAAAATCTTAAAATTTGGTATTTTCCGCTTATATAGTTGATAATATGTAAAAGAAAACAAACATCTATAAAATAAAATAGAACAGTTAACAATATAGAAATAAACAATGACTATTGTTTGAGTTTCCAACCGATTAATTTAAGTTCAACTTGTCTGTGTTATTATTGAAGTTAAGGATATATAAGTATACATTGATGAATTGGGTTTTGCAAACCCATCCTGCATTGCATCCTTTATAAAACACAATATGTCTTCCAAGGTCATGCTACCATGCTTTGGCAAGCCTGATTAAGAAACACAATAACAATATGACCAATGCGATATAATCATAGGATTTATGTTTTATAAAATGTTTAGTACAAGCATTTCTTAAATGTGAACTAAAACTTTCAATCGATATCAACGAAACCACTTGGCGAATATTTATAATGAATTAATTTAATTTTCAATTTGGAGGCCTGATCAAATCACATTAGATTTAGGCCAGTAAAAAGAACCTTTTTTTGTCAACCTCGCACTAAATTTTATATAAGTTTTAGGGTCATTTACTGAGCATAAAATCACAAAATGCTGACACATCCAAGTGGAACTTCGAGCGCCATCTTGAAAAAAGTTTTTGGGTGATATCTCGGAAACTTTGCACTTTAGGGCAGTTATTGCGACTATATATTGTATATATATATTGTAAAGAATAAAATTTCGCAACATTTATTTTCAGTAAACTTTTTTGAAAACTTACCGTTCACGATTTATGGCGCATTAAAAACGAAAAATTTGAGCGGAGATATAGTGCGAGGTTAAATTCTTTTTTATAAAATAGTTAAAAGGCGTTTCTGTGTCTTACTGGGAACGGAATTTAGATTCCCTCCGTCGAATTGTGTACGAATGGAATTTACGATCCCCGGCGTGAGGGTGTGAATCGTAAGATCTAAGGAAACCCGAGTTAGTAGCTCTTGTGCAAAAGACCGTCTTGATTGGTACCACCCCATTGCCTGATATTCTGCCGCGAAGCAATAGAGCATTACTGTGCTTGGATGTAAAGAGTACTTTATTAATTAAATTTACTGGTCGAATGAGACCAGCTGGGCTATTATGTATCTCAGTTGCTAACAAATGTGGATTGAAATCTGAAAAATGGCCGCTCTATGTCACTTTTGTCAGCTTCAGTGATCAACTTACTAACATTTTTGCTTACTGGAGTTGCCAAAACTGACATAGGACCGCCATTTATCAAGATTTCAATCAACATTTGTTAGCAACTGAGATACATAATAGCCTGACTGAGGCCGTAGCACAAACAATATTTTGCCAAAAAGTAAGTATTCGTATGGCAAACGTCAACGCGTCACGCTTCGGCGTACTAACTTTGAGTTATCTGTGTCACAGTTGCCCTAGATAAATGACAGTTTGTACTGTTTCAATACGACACATTACGTTACACTTACGCAGTTATTTGTGCTAAGATGACAAGCAGAGTGGAGTATCATGCATTTCAGTTCGAAGCTATATATCGTACTAAAACTGTCATAGGCAGATGTAGTGCTTATCATTAGACACACGACTTGTCCGTCTCGTCACTTGAAAGTATAAAAAATGTACCTTCAGGCTTAAGGCAATATTATGCAGTACCGAAGTGAGGCGACTTTTTCTTTAATGTTATGTTATGTAAATGAATTATTGGAATTAATTATATCCTCGAAATGGATGGATAATGCTATTATTCTTCTTACTACTCTACTCTATACTTCAAACTTCAAAAAATATTATAAAGTAAGTAGGTACGTACGTACCTATATGCCAAGCTTATCAGCTCGTGTATCGTGAACGCAGTACTAAGACAAAACATAAGAACTTGTTTTGTAGTAGAAAGGCAAAAAACTTAAAAATACGACATATACATAATTAAGGAGCGCATATTATTATAATCTAGTTACCTAATTTAATTTAGTTGATACCCGCATTTTTTGTTAAACTAAGTAAATGTAATGTTTTACACCTTATGTTGTACAGAATGCTCATTACATCTGTAAAAATAAAGAGTGTTTCATTTCCCCTAAATCGTTATCTTCTGAACACCACTAAGCTGTATGAAATACAATAAAATATTTTACATGTAAGTTGTTTTAATACACGATACATATCGAATAGTTTGTACCTTCTATACATTTCAGATGAGAATATTTTCTTCTTTCATTCATTATATTAGTGTGTTTTTACAGTAAAACACAAATTAGACTATATAAAGTATTTAAATTAAGTAAAGTAATTCATCTTCTGTTTAAGGTTTGCTGTTTTTTATGCAAACTGCCATAAAATATCTTACCTATATAGATAATGCTTAAGTTACAAGATTAGTTTTCTTGACTAAAGGAATATATCTAGCAAACGGTACGTAAGACAAAAGTACCAAACCCTACCTTCATTTTAAAATCCGTGTTCAATAATACCATAAGTACGTGGGGCGAAAAAAATGATCCTGACCTCGTGCCCCATAGCAGAGGGCGCCATTATGAATTTTTTGAACGTCACGTCACATAACTTATAATATACCTAACCAGCGTCAAAACAAGACGCGTCCAACGACACCTCGTTTGTCACAGAAGTTAAGAACAAATGAACATACATAAACATTATACATAACCCTCCCTTTTGCTTCGCCGTGGTTGGGTAAAAATTGATAAGGTACCATTATTATTAGGTTATGTTTTTGTATAATCAAAATTACAGCTAGGTATGGAGTAAGGCACTGCGATAGTTAGGTACATAAATCTAATGCCAAGCTGTAAAAACATCTAGGTTTTTAGGTACCAACAGAGAAAGACTACCTGTCTTTTAAAATGTTAGTACTTACCTACATATGCACTACATACTTTATTTTTTAACAATAAGTAACTCCTCAATTTGTTTCAACTTATGCTATAACTTCACCCGGTTGACTAATAAAGAGTTTTAACCTAAAAGTACTTGTCTTACTTCAGTCCGGTACCTACTGAACATTTGTCTTTCTCAAGGTAAAAGGGAGAGATACGATTCAAAAATGAGATAGGTCATTATCTAGGTATTTAGGTACCAACAGAGAAAGGCTAACTTTCTTTTAAAATGTTAGTGCCTACCTATGCATTACTTTATTTTTTAACAATAAGTAACTCCTCAATACGTTTCAACTTATGCTATGACTTCAGTCCGGTACCTACTGTACATTTGTCTTTCTCAAGGTAAAAGGGAGAGATACGATGCAAAAATGAGATAGGTCATTATCTAGGTATTTAGGTACCAACATAGAAAGACTAACTTTTTTTTTAAATGTTAGTGCCTACCTATGCATTACTTTATTTTTTAACAATAAGTAACTCCTCAATACGTTTCAACTTATGCTATGACTTCAGTCCGGTACCTACTGTACATTTGTCTTTCTCAAGGTAAAAGGGAGAGATGCGATGCAAAATGAGATAGGTCATTATCTAGGTATTTAGGTACTAACAGAGAAAGACTAACTTTCTTTTAAAAGGTTAGTGCCTACCTATGCATTACTTTATTTTTTAACAATAAGTAACTCCTCAATATGTTTCAACTTATGCTATGACTTCACCCGGGTCACTTAAAAAAAGTTTTAACCTAAAAGTACTTGTCTTACTTCAGTCCGGTACCTACTGAACATTTGTCTTTCTCAAGGTAAAAAGGAGAGATGCGATGAAAAAATGAGACAGGTATACAAACAGCCGTTAAAGTGAGAGTAATGTTAAATTTTAAGAATAAATGGCGGGAAAAATTCCAACAATAACAAGGTAACGTTGATTTTGTTTATTTTTCTCAGATTTGTGCTTCTTCCAGTTGACGTGTAAATATCATATCGGCGTTTGTTACGTTACGGTACACAAGTAAAGGTAAAGTGTAATAAACACATGGAAGTCCCTCCTTCAAATAAAAATAATTGTGTTTTCCTCTTCAATCGCCCTATGGCTCGGCCCATCAACAATAAACGCAGTTGATTATCGCGATGTTGAACGTTAACCGTATATGTAACCACCACTTAACGCGATAATTTGACAACGGCATTAACAATACCGTTGACTTTGTTAAGCGATAAATCGGATGGCGGTATTTTTTGGCATATCAAAGAGATTTAACGCGACAATTATTGCGTTGAAGCGGCCATACCAACGTTTGTCATTGTACACCGTGATCGCGAAGTGTTTGTACAAAGCTAATTATGGATTGGATGAATGAAAAAATCATTGAGTTCTAAAAAATCATGTAAGCAGAGTCATGTATACATATGAAAGTTTGGATGTATGGATGTCAGTTACTCAATTACGCAAAACGGCTGCACAGATTTGGATGAAATTTTGTAGGTAAATAGAAGAAAGGCGCTGGTTGACACAGAATGCTTTTTATTATCATAATCATCCATAACCACACGGGTGAAGCGAAGGGGCTCAACTACATACATATAATACAAATTAATACTAGTTAAATATGGAAACGGAGTACTGTTTACTGTTATTTATTCTGTGATATTATCGGCAATGAAGCTAAATCGCTAAATGGGCTTTAACGTTTACGGTTCCAGTGTGGCTACTCAATTTATCGCAATCATTAGCACGTTTTTTAAGGCGATGGGCATTGACGTTGAACGTTGATGTTGCCAAGCCATTGAAAGATTTGCGTTTATGCATTCATAATACATCGTCGCTTTACTAGATCGTGAGTTACACAGGACAGGGACTGACTTACTCATGTGATTGTGACTAGACTCTGACGACTTGAATAAAATGTCACTTGATGCAATCAATAACTATAAAAATTAAATGGTGAAATTAAAAATATTTCCTTAAAATTACTTGAGGAATGGCAAATGTACAAACAGATGAGTCCACTTATAAAAAAGCAAAAAATGTAAACAATACAAACCAACATGAAGTGAACGTGGTAGTCGTAACGTAGGTTATGGAACAAACTGAAGACATATTATTGAATATAATTAGTACTGGGACCATAAAGAACTCGTAAAAGTTTCAAATAGTGGATTGGAACAATGACTACATTCGAGGCATTAGACAAAGAACAGGTATGATGAGAGTTTTACATTTACTTACCTACCTGTTTATTATTTATATTTCATATCATTTCAATAGCAAACACATTACAATACATTTTGAACAATATAACAAAGTCTATCAAACAATAAACAGCAAATCGAAGTTCAATTCGATATGTCGTTGGCATTTTGCAGGCAGTCGGACAGAAGTCAGAAATATTACCCTACTCTTTGAGTCAGAATATCGTTTGTTTTGTTTGTTAAATCTGATCCAGTGTTGCCAGATGACCATGTAAATTTCCCCTCAACAAAAACGCCCCAAAACAATTTTGCTCAGTAGAAATACAAAAGATAAAATGATCTTGTAATTTTTTATGCATACCTACTCTCCCAACAATTAGGTACTAAATTTATACCATTATACCACCATCTATTCCCGTTATCTTAGTCGTTAACTGAGATAACAATCCATTTTCTATTGTGATTTTGTATTGATAGAGCATAAGGCTTGTTTTTTATCCCAAATAAAATAAAATTTAATAAAAATGTGTACCGTGCCGTGAAGCACTAATGATCGCAATTCTGTGTTCTGGTTTGAATGGGTGCCGGCAAAATTACAGGTGCATGAGAATTAACAACATAATGTCTCAATTCAAGGTTGCGGGCGCAGTGCAGTTCGTCACTTGTAACTTTGTAACTGTTTTAGAGAGATGTAACCACTTAACAATAACATATTTTTTTAATACTTAAATATCCTATCTTCTGGTTAAACAAAAGACTATTCATTATTATCATTATCAACATCAGTGATTTCCACCACGATGAAATAATAACTCCTAACCGATAGCAGCGGCCGCACTGGGCGACGATGCGCGCTGAGAGTATCGTTACCTATACGCAACAGTTAAGTACATTACTAGTTTGCCTACAGTATTTATTTGTTGAGTTGTAAAAAATTCATAACACTACCAGCAATGGATGTCGAAATGAATAAGTATGCTACACACTGGCACGCCGATAATTATGATTTTAGCCAACAGGTTCTCCAGAAGTTGTTGCAGCGACACGTGCCACGCTCGCCTTCCCAACACATCCCCTCTCTTCCTAAATCCGTGGTATACATACTTGTACGACATTATTGTTTACTTTTCCCGCCAATCGACATACCCTTGTAATTTATTTTATTTTTGTGTAAGTACATATATCCAGAGTTAATTAATCCTTCCTATACCGTGATAATTAAAACAAAAGATTTATGAATGAAACTGACGTATATGTACGTCTCTTGGACGCAAAGGGTTAAGTGTAACTAAACTAACTTAAATGTATTATTTGTCATAGAAAAAATATTGTGAATTTGCAGAAAGTACGTGCATCCCTGCATCGTGATGTGCAGGCTGTTTGCACTGAAGCTTGCCATTTCCTAGGGCTGGATATCACGAAATCTGCGATGGATCTCATTTTAGACGTGTTTTTTCATAAGATGAGCTGCTACGCTGATGATTTGGAAAAATTTGCAAAGTAGGTATCTAGGTAACTAACCTACAAACTCACTGTTACTAATAAAATCTTAGAATATTAGTACCACATAATAGTACCACAGTTTAGGTAAATTATGCTGTGATAATACTACCGCAGGCGGGCAGCCCTATCCCAAGGAGCACATACATAATATCTATAGAAGGTCTATAAGATATAGAATTTAACACGCTAATAATATCATAAGAGTAAAATATCCCTCAAGATATCTTCAGGAGAGCTAGTAGATAGGCTTAAGTAAAAGTGGGCACAACTTTGTAGAGGTTTACAAGATTGTCTTAAGGTAACATATAGCTACTGTTAGGAGTTAATTCTTAACTGATCCCTCAAGCAAGCATTCTGGAATGCTACACATTGACGTAGTAGCATTTAGCTCAATGATGCTACAAGACAATTTCTAGAATTCAATTTGGTTTTCTAGAGAGTAATAAGACTATTAGGTACTAGACTTAATTGAGATAGCTATTATTGCGTACACGATTTTAAAACCTAAATAACTGAAGACAAATAGGTTGTCATAAAACTTGTTTAAAAAAAACTTGTCTAAAAATTGTTTTATTATAAGTAGTTTTAATGGAGTTATATTTACAAAACAAACGTTTATTGCAATATGGCGATATATTTTTCGTAATTTTATGTGGGAGCTATGTTGTGATATTGTATGCTTCAAGATAAGTGCGGATTTTATTATATAGAAAAGGTGCTAAAAAACTTATTAACAAATGCGCTCACTGTAGTTTGTGTATTTTTGGATATTAAATGCGTAAATAAAATGTACTTCGGTTATTTTTATTTTTAATTATTTGAGTTTCGATACAGAAGGTTCAAACAAATACATGTAAGCTATTATACGTTTTCTCTTGTAAAATATATCTAAGAATTAATTTAAAATCAAAATATTTCATACCAACGCAGCCCTATTTTAAACATTAAAATGGCGACAAGAGGAAACAGACTTTGTGAAAACATTTTTAAGTGCATTTTTTCTATAGACAAATCTATAGAAAAGCTTTAGAATCCTTAAAGAGTATAATTACTTGCTCTAGTCAATTCACTCCTGTGGAAGAGTAGCAGCTCTTATAAAGGTTCTATGGTTGTCTATAAGCCAATATGTTTCTAAACAGTTTTTTCTTATTACTGTCTGTGTAAAACCTTTTATGGAGACAGTTGTGTTTGGAGCACAAAACTGGTTTATGCAACAAATGGCCAAGCAAAAGTTAAGTAAAGCCTTTAAATCAAAAACTATCACAATGTCAGACATTTTTATTTTATTTTATTACATTTTAAAATAAGGTAGGAAAATACACCCTACCTTTCGTATGGCATGCCAGTAGTAAATATATCTATGACTAGGTACCTATATATTTTGCTAGTTTGCATGCCGTACAGTTAAGAGCTTATAATATAGGGACTGTTCCTTATCCTACTGTTGGATGTCATTAATGGAAAAACTGAAAGTAGTTAGTCCGGCTTTCAGTTCTGAGACTGAAAGCTGAACTGACAGACTGAAATTATATAATAAGTGGCAACAAAGTGAAATTATAATATCACTTACTACTTACTTATACTTGTTGCCACTTACCGGTGCGGCCAATTCTTATTTTTAACAGACTGCCAAACGGGAGGAATTTTCGCATGTCTGCGCTTAGGTAGCCTTTTTATTGTAATTTATAAGGTTAGTTAATCATACCGTTTCTTAGCTAGAGCCTCGTGACTTACCTACCTTACGTCGAAATCCACCAGATCTTTTTACTTCATCCATTTTGCATAAAACTGTCCCTTATTACAAGTTCAATAGATTAATCTGTCCGCATCAGTTTTACGCTATAACAAAAGATTTATGAATGAACCAGGGTCTTGCTGATTCGGACGGGTTAAGAATCATGTCTAGGTAAATCAATCACTGCAAAACTTTCAACTTCCGGAAGGGAATTAAAACGAGTTAAAACTTTTAAACTGCAGTACTTCTTTTAGAAAAGAGTGGTGATCACTATAATTTTATAAATCTACCTTCTAAGTATTTTCCAACCATTTTCCAAAAGCTCCTCCTTTTGTTATGAAGAAGACACGTAATTTTTTTCATACTTGTACTCGTATGAATTGGTGCAAATTTGCAATTGGGTAACTATAAGCATCATACACGTACAATTAAATTTGCATCAATGTGCAAGTTACGGATCATATCTTTTCAAGCGACTTCCAAAAAAGAAGTACCTACCTACCTATGTTATCACGTCGACGTGTATAGTTTTTATCTATGATCACGCATAAACGTACAATTAAATTTGCATCAATGTGCAAGTTACGGATCATATCTTTTCAAGCGACTTCCAAAAAAGAAGTACCTACCTACCTATGTTATCACGTCGACGTGTATAGTTTTTATCTATGATCACGCATAACTGGAGGTGGTCCCATTTAAATTTTATCAAATTCGGACAAAAACCGAAAAGTGTTTCCCCTATCTTGATGATATCGTAATTGACGTTGAATGACAAGTTCAACCATAAGTGACAAGTTTATTATATGTCGGAATTTTCATAGAGCCGCAAATAAAAAAAAAACAACAACAAAATATGCCATATGTCGCACGTTTTTATTCACTCTCGTCATTATATTTATGGAGGACTATATTTATAAATACTTACACTGCTGCAGCAGTTGGTATTAACTGCTCAACCAGTCACAATTTCAATTCAGGGGCGGAAAGCGCGCGCGACGTGGAATGAAAAGCGCGGGCGGAGGTAACTGCGCGAGAGCAGTCGACAGCTCGAGCAGTTCATGTATGTGTGTACAAAGAAGAGTAGTTCACTGTGCAGCCGCGGCTTGAAGCAATCCATACTGACTGCTTCAAGCTGCTCGTATATCTCGACTTCGAAAGAAGACCGATTTTACAATCCCTAAACCCTCCGGGAAAGTGAGTCAGGGACTAACCCCCTAAATCTTACCTGCTTCTATTGTTTTTGGACGACGACGTCTAAAATTTCCTATCGAATTTCAGCAAATCCGTTTACCCGGTTGAGTGGTAAAATACATAATCACACTAATATTGTAAGGGCGAAAGTTTGTGAGTAATTGTGTTTCTATGTTTGTTTACACTTCACACTCAAACGGCTAGACCAATTTTGATGAAATTTGGTATGGAGGTAGACGAGGCGCTGGATTAAAACATAGGTACATACTTTTCATCATCATTATCCATCACTACACGGATGCATCTGCGTAGTGATTATATACCCATTGAATAAGACACATTTTTTAGACACGCCAAGCGGTCTGTGATAGCGGCGGATGACTGTAGACTGCTTACGCGCCGGAACCTCGCATTGGTAAGTTTTTTCTTCTGTCTCCTAATAATACGGCCTTGACAAACAGCGGGCGTGGCGGGCTGCGACGTAACGTGTTCTTGACACGTTTACTTACTATGGAAAGCATAATGTGACGTCATAAGCCTCGCTAAGGCTAAGGTCTCCCATAAATGCCTTTGGCCGCGTAAAGCCGCGTCAAGATGATCACTATAGAAATTAATGTACTGTTGTGGTCTCTTTCCACACTTTCGGTGTGGAGTCGTAGGTGGCATTCAGACGCATATGCGTCTCTAGTCATTTCGAACCATGTAGCGTAAAGTTCGTACCTACTGAGTGTCAGAACAAAATGTCGAAATTTGATAAAGAATAAGTTTTGTATTTCTAGAATAAGTTCAATATTATAAATCCATTTTATAAGTACAATAAAAGCGAACTTAAACCTTTTTGTGAATTCATAATCCTTTCCATCCTAGCTTTTGTTGTTGTTCATCAGCATGATCGATGTAGGTACATCATGCATAATGGTGAAATAATTTTTCAAATCGGACACTTCGGAGTCTACTTAATTTAAAGGAAACAAAGATTTTCTCCTTCATTGTTCTTTCTATTCAATTCAAAAAAACAAAGATACGCGAGCACTTGTCGACTTCTGAGACCGTGACGTCGTCGTTCGCGTTTTGTATGTGATGACCGCTGACGCTATGCCTGGCGTTCAGACGTCGATCGGAACGTTTTCGTTGAAATCGGACGACGAGCCGCGTATAGCAGGAGATGGAGGGGCGTATAGAGGAGGATAGGATAGGAGGCCATAGCCTAAAACGCTCGACTCGGCGGCGGCCACACCCGCTGTTTGTGAAAGCCTTAAAATCTGTCGTTTGGTTATCTGTCCTTGTAGGTTTCATGAGGAAACAAATTACAATAGGAAGTAAGAACAGTTGCGGGGAAAAAAACTCAACAATGACTGTATTTGATTTTGTTTCATTTTCGTAGATTTATGTAAGTAAGTAGGTATAGGGTATAGGCAAAGTGTACCTATAAGTATTAAAATTGTTGCTTTTATGTTTTCCTCTATAATCGCCTTAGAGAGTTACAATAATGCATGCAACTGCTATAATAGAACGCGACTTAAATGAAAAACTTATTTATTTAAGTGAGTCTACCTACAAGAATAAAAATATTACCTTGCTGCAACGGCTTAACTTTCAAGAGCAAAGCGTTAGGTTGAATGGTGACCACACAACGCGCAAGCCGAGCGAGCGCAGCGAGCGTGCTGCGGCAGCTGCCGGCGAAGGGGGGTGGTCCCCCCTCCCCCCTCGAGGGACGTTATAGGGTAACCTACACCTCGATAAGATATACACTCGTAACTTCTTCAGAATTAATAATTTAAAAATCTTGAAAAGTGGAGGGCTCCGCACTTTTTCCTTTTAAGGGGGGGTGGGTAGTACCCCTCCCCCCTCCCCCTCTCCTCTCTCAACTCGACGGACGTTAATGGAAAGCCGTACCGCTGCAACCACTGGGACCACTTGTAAAGCTAAAATAAAACTTAAACTGTCAAAAAAACACTTTGTGTCTTTTTTTTTACTAAATTGTTTTTCAACCATTCTGTGCAAAAATGTTAGTTGATGACTGGAGCTGACAAAAGTGGTATAAAGCTGCCATTTTTTTTAGATTTCAATCAACATTTGATTGCAACTAAAATACATAATAGCCCTGTTTACATTGTTTCCGTGTTTCAGACGGCTCAAATTAATTCCTTGAAGCTTCCTGGGCAGTCTAGTAAAGAACCAGCCAAGCGTCGCCGCACCGTTGCCACAACAGCTGCTGTCTTCAGCCCAGTGAAGCGATCACGCGCCCTTGATACCACGAACCGAGCTGTTGCTTCTGAAGTTCCTACCGAACAGATTGCTGATGACGCCATAGATCTCACTTTTGATTAATTATTCAATTTGGAACATGTGCCTTATTAATAAATTACTTAGAATAAATTACAAACGCATTTTTGCGAGAATCAGAGCGCAATCTCCATTTTTTATTGATTGCTATATTATGTAACCTATAGTAACGACGAAAGAAGTCCTGTAGACGCGGCGCTATAGTAGTCGTATCTCAATGATACATTTCTTATAAAATTGTCAAAATATTAAAAAAAAAATTGTGCCGAAATGTCTTGTCTATCCGTGAACATAGTGCATGTGACTGTGCCAAAATGTCTTGTCTATCCGTGAACATGATCCATGTAATTGTACGGAAATGTATTGTCTATCCGTGAACATAGTGCATGTAATTGTGCCGAAATGTCTTGTCTATCCGTGAACATGGTGCATCTAACTGTGCTGAAATGTCTTGTCTATCCGTGAACATGGTGCATCTAACTGTGCTGAAATGTCTTGTCTATCCGTGAACATGGTGCATGTAACTGTGCCGAAACGTCTTGTCTATCCATGAACATGTTGCATGTATAACTGTGCCGAAACATCGGGAACTCCGAAATGAATTAAATCATGGTCTACATCCCGTGAGTACCTACCTACTGATTATAACATGAATACTTAGTGTTTGTAGTACTTATAACACATCTTTGCCAGTTATTCAACCCTGAAGTGAACTAGTAGTGTGAAAACATTATTGTGTTCAGTTGAAGGGCAACGTTTCCAGCTAATTTACAGGCCAAAAGATTCAACATCTTATGTCTCAGGGTGATGAGCGCAGTGCCATGCCGGGGTTTTGTATTTTAAAATCTTGATGGCAGTGCACTGTTATGAGCGCTTAATATCAGGCGAACAACTTACAACTCGTCAGCAATTGATGCAGGAGAAACGCCTCATTAAGTAAACATTAACAAATAACCTCACTTTATTTGACAGAAATAAAAACACCTGAGTTTTATTTTTCTTGAGTGTGTAAGTAAACCTTATTTTTTTGTGTCTACTAGCTGCGCCCTGCGGTTTCACCCGCGTGGTGATGGATGATGATGATGATGAAATAAAAGTAGCCTAAGTTGCTCCATAAAACATCAGCTATCTGCCAGTGAGAGTCCCTTTAAACTCGTCCAGCTGTTTCAGAGATAAGCTGGAACAAACATACAGACAAATAGACAAACAATAAAAAAAAATTATGTAAGTAGGTACCGACTCTACGACCATTTATGATTTCGTATGCATTTAGTGAAAAGCTGTTAATTTGGAATTAGAAACAGAGACTTCAATTTTATATACCTACCTGTATAGATATATCTAGTCTCTGTGAGCATACGGAGTTATAGAATGAATACTGGTCCGTCGCCGTCGTCGTCGTCGTCGTCCGTCGAGGAATCCCGGCCTGGACTAGCGATAGTGTATTGTAATGCACTGTAGGTAGCAGTAGCATGTGAAATAACTGGACGAAAAACTCAAAATCATTAACTCGGGTGACGAAGAGTACCAACAGTGCTATGCAAAACTATTCTGAACTATATGGGTAACACTGAAAAACTGTCATGGGCAAGCGTGAATTGATGGTAGTTTTTCATCAGGCGCATACATTGCCCCCTTGTCACTTATCGCCTCAAAAAACAGGGTTTGAACCCACTGTAAACAAAACATTATTTTATGTACCTAGATACTTACTATTAACTCACCAAGTGCTTCGTACTTATATAACAATGTTGAAATAACAACAGTAGGTAGTTACGTAAAATGTCAGACAATGACGATTAAAAATACAATCTATCCCCAAAATTAGAGACATTTTTGACAATTACTATCGTGAAAATCACTGTGAAAAGTGAGGTAAGTATTACCGAAAAAATATTATTTAGTGATGGTTACATTGAGTTGGCTTCTAAGTCATACTTATTTCAAATAAAAAGCAATTTTGTTTTTTGTTGCATTTCCATAAAACTGCTATCACAATGTTAAGTTTAAATCCAGTTAGAATGTGCGTAAACAATGCTCACTTTTTACTTCAGTACACTTCGATTCACTTCACTGACATAATAGTACAAGGAATACGCTGACATCTTCATAAAAAAAGTTACGTGGTGTTGCCACTTCCTTACTTCAATCTCAATCTTTGTTATAAAATAGCTAGATACTTGTGACCACCACCAAGTAGCTATGCAAAACGAACATTAGTGTCTTACATAATTATGTAAGCCAGTAGTTTTGCGAACAGTACCTAGACCTCGCGAGCACAGTATTATCAGCGGCAATTTTTCGCAGTGAGGGCTATCAAAATCGTTCCAGTTTTTAAACTTCACATCACAACACAATTATTATTCAACTGAGCGTTCCATGCTTCGGAGGGCACGGTCGGTCCTGGTTGTTTGTCTGAGGGCGACAGTCGTTAGGCTATTTCGAAGGCATACGGGTGCTCTGAAAACATGGACATGGGTTACTAGCCTATCCACCACGCCGCACTGGACCCGCGTGGTTGATTATAGCCCAACATAGGCAACACATCTCTGAGAGGAATGCTCGAGTCCCTGCTGCTGATTGTGATTATGTAAGTATATATACTACCTACCTACATATGTTAAAATTTTCAACCAAATCATTGAAGTAATTTTTGGGTGAGAGTAACAATAATGCATCAATAATAACATCCCTTTTCGATTGTGTGAATACCAAGCGTGCATATTATCCTAAAGTTAATGTGAGTGGGTAGGTCCAGGTGAATATTTCGCACCTACCAGTTTAATAGTACTCTTTCTAAGTATTATGATTTTGCGCTTGGCAACCCTGGCTAGTCAACCGGCGAGTGGCGTGTTTCTTTCTAGTAGGTACATTTTTTCAGCCAATTTCAGTTATTGTACATTGTTGACCGTGCCTACACGAACGAACAGCACGCACTCAGAACGGAACCGTATACTTTTGTGCCTTGCCTGGTATTTCCGGTCAAATATTTGTTTCTTTGTATTCAATAATTAGATATATCAGATAGAGAAGAATAGTATAATATCTTTTCTCAGTTTTCGTTTAATTTATTATATTTTTACTTGTGGCTTTTAAAGTAGTGGCATGGAACTGGTAATTAGTTTTTATTTAATTAAAATTATTTTTGTAAAATTGTTTTTACTAAAAAATGGAACCGACTTCAACACTTAAAAAGGTGAAATAACTTGTTAAAGTCGGTACCATGATAGTTCAAAGGTGACACAATATTATGCGCATGGTACCGACTTCGACAAGTTATTTCACCCTCTTTAGTGTTGAAGCCGGTTATTTTTTTATAATATTTTTAGAGACCCTTGCTACTTACGGGATCGATTGTCATCCACCATCAATCATAATATTATGAAATCATCAAAATATGCGAATTGGAGTGTAACTAAAAACTCTCAGTGTAATTAAAATCAAAAATTTCCAAAAACTGAATACTATGTAGATTAAAAAGTTCTTTATATTTATCGTACCTGCACACAAAAATGCACGAGAGTCGGTTGGGAAATGTGACTTGTAGAGAACAGTAGGCTCTACCATGAGTTGGCAACATAAATGTCATCTATAGTCGATACTCGATCTCGCCTACCTATAAAGCTTGTGATTGGCTTACTCGCTATCAATTTTAGTTCGACAATTGACCGCAAGGTGGTTTTTCATAATTTTTCGCGGCAGTCGATACCGACAATCGATTGGTGTCAACCAAAGACTACAATGAATACTGGGTTATGTCAACGTTGTAAAGTCATGGTAGACCTAGACATTTTTACCCAATCTATTGCAGAGACGCTTCGCTAGAACTTCAAATCCGTGTAGTTCTTATTCTTCTTACTCTTTTTTGGGGGCGATGAGGCCTGCACTGACGTCCCGCTTGGGGTGTTTTGTGCATTCCCCCCTGCCAGCATTTACTCAAGCCAGCCTAACTCCTTTACATAGCGGAGTATGCCTGGGGTCGCTGGCACAACTGCTCCAGTGTTGTTTGAGATGTATGAACAACTGTCGATGATGCTAGTGATGCCTCATGCGGTCTGGAATCCGTGCAGTTGTTCTAGCGTGATTTAGCAACAAACCTTCACCATAAGTATGTGCCTCCAAAGCTTAATCCATCCAAACTTTCGCATTTATTAGTAAGAATAATAAGTTAAATAGAAACTTTATTCATGAAATTCACATTAAGTAAGTACTAGCGACTGGCCGCGACTTTGTTCGCGTAGTAGGCTTGGCCTTCAGCCTCGTCGTAACCTTCCACCTTTTCTTATAGTTTTTATTTCTTAGGAACCTTCTCCTGACAATAACTATTAGAATAAAAAAGAATTACCGAGATTGTTCCATCCGTTCTCAAGTTATAGCGTGACCAGGAAAAATAGGGGTTCATTATTATTATTAGAATATTTAAGTAAGTAGGTATATATTACTTACGTAGATACCTAAAGACTCGACCATAAAATATAATATAAAATGAAATAGACAAGCTAGGTTACATTACATCTAGAATAAGTACTTAAGAGGATTGCATAGCTAGTACTTTCCATAGGTACTAAAAGAAATACTTACAATTAAGACGCGGTTCAACCCCAATTTTAAAATAATTTACGGTGCTTTACGTAAGGTTGAAAATCGCTTGTTAGATTGGACGGTGTAATGCGAAAATGCGTTAATTTTGTACGTTTTCTTTATATTTTCGATTTATACTAACACAATTGAAAAAACTGCTGGTCATTACTTTAGTACTATACGTTGGCCATGTAACTATTACCTAAAAAAAATATAGTGTTATCGCTGAAAATTCTGAGAGTTTGAACGTGAAAGTTTATTTTTAAGGACCTATTCAGGATTTTTTTCTGTTGAAAGCGAGTAATATTTATAAATTCTATTCGGTTATTACTCTTTTCCTATTCTTTTTCTAACCTTTGTATTTTTTTCATAATAAACTATCGATCTGTTTCGTTACACTATGTGTTTAAAAAATTCAGCTTTTTACTATTATCAGGGTACAAGCGCGTCTTAAGGCGCGGTCGTATCCTGATAATAGTAAAAAGCAGAATCTTTAAACATCTAGTGTAACGAAACAGATAGATAATAATCTATGAAAAAAATACTTAGGTTAGAAAAGGAACAGGCTAAGAGTAATAACCGAACAGAATTCATAAATATTACTCGCTCTCTGCAGTAAAAAAACTTAAATAGGTCCATAAAAATAAACTTTCACGTCCAAACTCTCAGAATTTTCAGCGATAACACTATATTATTTTTTAGGTAATACATAGCCAACATATAGTACTAAAGTAGTAACCAGCAGTTTTTTCAATTGTGTTAGTATATGTCGAAAAATATAAAGAAAACGTACAAAATTAACGCGTTTTCGCATTACATCGTCCAATCTAACAAGCGATTTTCAACCTTACGTAAAGCATCGTAAATTATTTTAAAATTGGGGTTGGACCGCGTCTTAACTCTTTTCTACCTCTTAACATTGTCCGATTCCAGTGATTTTTTTTCATATAATCATCACATTGTTTTCTATGCCCGTACGTTTTAATTTTTTCAAAATACTATAAATTTATAATAAGAATAAGTGAAAGTGCAAATCGTGATTAATAAAAATATTTATATAAAAATTAACAAACGGCATATTGTACGCTTGCAGAGACCTATAAAGCTTGTGATTGGCTTACTCGCTATCAATTTTAGTTCGACAATTGACCGCAAGGTGGTTTTTCATAATTTTTCGCGGCAGTCGATACCGACAATCGATTGGTGTCAACCAAAGACTACAATGAATACTGGGTTATGTCAACGTTGTAAAGTCATGGTAGACCTAGACATTTTTACCCAATCTATTGCAGAGACGCTTCGCTAGAACTTCAAATCCGTGTAGTTCTTATTCTTCTTACTCTTTTTTGGGGGCGATGAGGCCTGCACTGACGTCCCGCTTGGGGTGTTTTGTGCATTCCCCCCTGCCAGCATTTACTCAAGCCAGCCTAACTCCTTTACATAGCGGAGTATGCCTGGGGTCGCTGGCACAACTGCTCCAGTGTTGTTTGAGATGTATGAACAACTGTCGATGATGCTAGTGATGCCTCATGCGGTCTGGAATCCGTGCAGTTGTTCTAGCGTGATTTAGCAACAAACCTTCACCATAAGTATGTGCCTCCAAAGCTTAATCCATCCAAACTTTCGCATTTATTAGTAAGAATAATAAGTTAAATAGAAACTTTATTCATGAAATTCACATTAAGTAAGTACTAGCGACTGGCCGCGACTTTGTTCGCGTAGTAGGCTTGGCCTTCAGCCTCGTCGTAACCTTCCACCTTTTCTTATAGTTTTTATTTCTTAGGAACCTTCTCCTGACAATAACTATTAGAATAAAAAAGAATTACCGAGATTGTTCCATCCGTTCTCAAGTTATAGCGTGACCAGGAAAAATAGGGGTTCATTATTATTATTAGAATATTTAAGTAAGTAGGTATATATTACTTACGTAGATACCTAAAGACTCGACCATAAAATATAATATAAAATGAAATAGACAAGCTAGGTTACATTACATCTAGAATAAGTACTTAAGAGGATTGCATAGCTAGTACTTTCCATAGGTACTAAAAGAAATACTTACAATTAAGACGCGGTTCAACCCCAATTTTAAAATAATTTACGGTGCTTTACGTAAGGTTGAAAATCGCTTGTTAGATTGGACGGTGTAATGCGAAAATGCGTTAATTTTGTACGTTTTCTTTATATTTTCGATTTATACTAACACAATTGAAAAAACTGCTGGTCATTACTTTAGTACTATACGTTGGCCATGTAACTATTACCTAAAAAAAATATAGTGTTATCGCTGAAAATTCTGAGAGTTTGAACGTGAAAGTTTATTTTTAAGGACCTATTCAGGATTTTTTTCTGTTGAAAGCGAGTAATATTTATAAATTCTATTCGGTTATTACTCTTTTCCTATTCTTTTTCTAACCTTTGTATTTTTTTCATAATAAACTATCGATCTGTTTCGTTACACTATGTGTTTAAAAAATTCAGCTTTTTACTATTATCAGGGTACAAGCGCGTCTTAAGGCGCGGTCCTATCCTGATAATAGTAAAAAGCAGAATCTTTAAACATCTAGTGTAACGAAACAGATAGATAATAATCTATGAAAAAAATACTTAGGTTAGAAAAGGAACAGGCTAAGAGTAATAACCGACAGAATTCATAAATATTACTCGCTCTCTGCAGTAAAAAAACTTAAATAGGTCCATAAAAATAAACTTTCACGTCCAAACTCTCAGAATTTTCAGCGATAACACTATATTATTTTTTAGGTAATACATAGCCAACATATAGTACTAAAGTAGTAACCAGCAGTTTTTTCAATTGTGTTAGTATATGTCGAAAAATATAAAGAAAACGTACAAAATTAACGCGTTTTCGCATTACATCGTCCAATCTAACAAGCGATTTTCAACCTTACGTAAAGCATCGTAAATTATTTTAAAATTGGGGTTGGACCGCGTCTTAACTCTTTTCTACCTCTTAACATTGTCCGATTCCAGTGATTTTTTTTCATATAATCATCACATTGTTTTCTATGCCCGTACGTTTTAATTTTTTCAAAATACTATAAATTTATAATAAGAATAAGTGAAAGTGCAAATCGTGATTAATAAAAATATTTATATAAAAATTAACAAACGGCATATTGTATACAGCTCTATCTATTCAAGATCCCTAAAACATTGGAGAACTTCTATGCAAATTACCAACCTTTGAACCTCTTACAAATTTTAGTTCAACCAGCTTACAACAGATGTCACTATAGTAAAGGAAGCATGCAATAGACGTTCATTGATTTTTCAAAATTCACAGATTCTCTGCAAGCTCCAGTGTTTCTGAATATTTTGAAATAAGTAAGAATAATTATGGCGGACCTCTTTTTTGAACACTTCATCGTTAGAATGGAGATCATTGCTGAGGAATTTGAGAAGTTAATCCGGTGAGTTAAATTTTTTGTATTTGTGTGTTTTTTTGGGACGTCTTTATTCTGTGGTAGAAAATTTGTTTTCATGAGAAAGCTTTGCGTATATTTGTAATATTTAATGACTTTGATATAAACTAATAAATGTGTTTGTCGAACTGGTTCAATTATGTACCTAGTTCTAACTTTGACAAGGTCATGCGAAGAATTCGCGTCGGATGAGCAGCGACGATCAATGAAACTACGCAGCATCCTGCTCAACCAATCGTAAATAAAAAAGCAAGAGTGGAGATCAAGAATAACTCTTCAATCAACCTGTGTTAGTCATGGTTATGTAGCAATGCATTGTCTTATATGTAGACCACGTTCGTATCTATATTATTATGTATTATACTATAACATTATGTACCTACGTGCCTAGTTAAACCTACCTAGCTTTTGCCCTTAAAATATATCCAGGTTCCTTAGGTTTCGGATTAAACAAACTGGCCAGATGGTGACGAAAATCTAAAATTATACAATGTTTGTGTTTTGTTAGTAACCAGACAGGCATGCGTCCATGAAAGTTGGATGGACTATATTCGTTTTGATGTTAGGTACGAGTATAATGACCGTGTGAGCGAGGCGTCTCTGCTGTAACTGGCCAAATTTACTTTCATCTGTCTGTATATTTGTTAGGTTGAGGTTGGTCTTCCTGTACGGGTCGCATTTATCAACCAATCTTGACAAAACTTGGTATGTATGTTCTACTATTTAATTGAGGTTTTTTGTCGTCAGCGAGCGTTTTTTGATTCAGGGTGTAAATACCTACTTTTCCTAAAAAAGTTTGCTGCGGCACTACTATTTAGCGACCGATTTTGATAAAATTTTGTACACATTACTTAGGTACTTACCTGACTTTAAAGAGGAATTTTGAATATGAGCATAATTATTGGTCAAGTGGATGCCGAGATAGTAGGTTGTGAATTAGGTACTGCGAATTGCCGCTGATATGACTATGCTCGGGCAATCCATAGATTGACGCCAGATCCAACGTCAAACCCCGAAGCCCCTCGGTACGTACATAGTCCATAGAAGTTCACCGTTATAAAATTATATTTCAGGTTCGCGAAAAAATTTCCCTTCGGTCATATCGCATGGTTGATCAAGTATCGCAATCATCCAATGGTAAGTTGATTTAAGATTAACAATACAAAAATTATTTATTGAGTGCTAATCTTAAAGAAAACAAACATACCTAATACGGTAAAAAGCACTACAGTAGATTGGACAATTGGCGGCCTTATAGCTATAGCAATCTCTTACATGCAACCTTGCATGGATATAATTCTTAATATTAATGCGGTAGTTAGTAGATGATACATAAATACAAACATTTTTTTCTGGGAAGTAAGTGCTAATAGATAATTAAAAATAAATACATAAATATAATATTAAATAACAAATAGTGATAAACGAATACATGATATTAAAATATAAACATAATTAATACAATATTTTAATACATAATAATAAATTATAATATTCAGTAGGTGTTTGATAAATATTCCTTATTCACCATATCTTTGAAAGATGAAATGGACTTTGCTTGCCTGATATTGACAGGCAGTGCATTCCGTAGGTGGACAGCATGTGTATGACATTTTATGAGATAGATTTATTTTTGGACTGTCTGTCACACTTAAAACGCTACATAGAAAAAGTATGCACGATGCGTTTTGTACTTAGTAATGTTGTAGAAGTAAAGTGTGAGATTTTATGTTTGTATTTAGTAATTTCAGTTTATAAATCATGTTGGATTAAAACTTTCCATTCTAAAATTAACATGGAGATTCCAAAACAATAATTTATATTTTTTTACTAAAACATTAATGAAATGTAAAAATAGAACAATGTTCAAAACTAAACGCAAACTTTTTAGTAAAAAATAAAACGACTGACGGGATTTCACATTCAATTGCGACAATTGTGTTTTAATTTACCTATAACATAGTTAATCCTAAAAACTGAGTTCAAGCGAATCTGATTAGGAAATAGATGGCGCTCCTCCCGATTTAAAAGCTGAGGCTGAAATAGCAAAAAACAATTTACTTCCTCCAAAATCCAAGGAGCGATATATGAAAACTTATGAAAAATGTATGAAGTGGAAGGTAGACAAACAAGCCAACAGTTGGTCTGAAAATACCATTTTTGAGAAAAGCATTATATAAGCCTCAACCAGTAAGTAAGCGATCCTGGCCTCGTATATAACCGGACCTCACCTGTGGTTCGGTCCGGTTAACTCATAGGTACTTGGCCAGGAGAGCTTACTTACTGGATTCTACAGTAATGTATTATATGGTGACATAACTGTAATAGTTTGACATATGGTAATGTGGATGTGTTTTCTTTGTAGATATTGACGTCTTTTATAAAACTGGGGGGCAATTGTACTGTTTCACAACTTTCAATAATCCACCCCGCAGCAACTGCAGTTCGACTCCGGTTGCAGTTCGATAATTACCTAAAATGCCATTCTACTATTTCTGTAGATAAATTGAAACGTAACGTCACGTAAACGTATCGTAAACGCCACCATGTAATATTTAAATATTAAACACCAATTAATATGAGTTAGCGTCGTGTTCATGATCTATCGAGTTAGTATAATATAAAATGTTATTCGATCGCTGGCGTCAATAGAAAAGTAACTGCAGCTGCACTGTTTTTCAATAGCAGAATAAGAATATGAGCGTAAATCAGCTACGGTTCGATAGCAGTTGGAACAAATTTAGTTAGTGAAAGTGACCCCCTGTCATCACTTTTAATGTTAAAAGCATAGACAAATATAATATGGCCATTAGTTTGAGCAGCGTACGCGATATAAGGACTAGTTCATGGGCATTTTCTTACAATCTTCGCCGTATTATGATTGTTAATAAAAATTGAAATTTTAGTCGGAAACATCTGAAGCCCGGTTTATTTTGAAAATTTGTATGGCGATCTTTTACCTAATTTTATTTCAGAATTCACGACTTAGTTTGAAATGTGGATATATCCACAGCCAGCGGCAAATGATATCAGTGGAGTTGATCGATATGAAAAACATCTTATAGGTATCTTATATATTATATATTATATGTCTGACTTATAATGTTATGTCAAAATAAATAGGTACTTTTTCATGTTAAAATACGCAATTGTATCGTCAAAAAGGCCTTATATCGTGTACGCTGCGGTAACTATCGACAATTGAACAAGTAATGTAGGTACTACAGTTTTATAGAGGGTACAAATATCTACAAAAAAGTCTGCAGTGCCATATGTCTAACTATTACAGTTATGCCACAATTACAACCTTTTCACGTTAAAATATACAATAAAAACGCCGGTACAAACTAAGCCCCATTATTCGTACCTTGGTATTTAAACCTAATAATAAAGAAGAAAGATTTCATAGTTTGTTTGTAATAGAAACGCAAAAATTACTTAAGCGATTCAAACAATAATACTTTCAGCAGTAGAAAGCTACATTATGTCTGAGTAACATACGCTATATTTTTATTCATCATCATCATCATCCATCACCACGCGGGTGAAACCGCGGAGCGCGGCTAGTTTTTAATAAACAAAATGTGTACAAAACTTTTTAGAAGTCACGTGACCTCAAACGGAAGTAGCGGCGGAAATTATATCATAAGGGCAAAAACATGATAGTGTCGTGCCTTATCCACAGACTACGAATCAAGGAAGTGAAGAAAGCATCAAATATTATTGCTTTAAAACTAAATACAAAGGACAAACTGTCGATCCATAAACACGGTTATAACCGCAACCGCAAACAATAAGTTTGTTATACATTTTTATAATAATTAAATACCTAAGTTTATAATAATATTCAATAGTAAGTAAATTAGTTTTTATTGATATCACTGTTGTTACACAATAAAGTTTATGGATTTCAGTTTTTTCTTTTTATGAATGAAAAAGGGTCTTGACAGACAGACAGACGAACAGACGGAACAAAGTTATCCGAAAAGGGTTAATTTTTCCTTTTGAGGTGGACGACCATACATGGAACTAATTATGCGCCTAAAATGTTGGTTAGGTTAGTAGGCGCTACGCAGATGACGGAGCGGGGCGGTCTTTTCGACCGCGAAGCAGTAAAAAGTAGAAAAATAGAGTGATAGAAAAAACAAAAATAATGTTTCATGATACACTTTACTGACACTCGTACATCATTGTCATCAACAAACATCAACGGTAAATAATCCACCTATATTACACGTCAAAACTTGAGAATAAACACAAAATATTTTTTTTCCCGTCATCCCCATGTTCAAGGAAGCAAAACGTAATAATCAAAACACTAAGGCTACGTTCCGGGAACCGCCGAAATCACTTACGACGCTCGATACGTCATCAATGACATCACCGAAAATGCTCACGCCGCGCTTACAACGCTCGCGGATCTTAGGTGGGTCTACGTGATCATTGCTAGCTGTCACTGTCAACCAAAGGGAACGGCCAACCGGGGCTCATAACGGTCATTATGAGCGTTGAGGGCGCTTGCCAGAACGTAGCCTAAGTATTTGTTTTTGCCCTAGTGACGTCATACGTCATATAGGCCGCCATTGAATGATGTTTTAGCGTCAATTTCAAAAGTTGAAATAAAAACATTGTTTTTTGTGTAGAATAATTAAAAAAAATATTAAAAAATGCTGGGTGTGTATTTCTTTGTCCTGCATAATTTAACATACATTAGAAAAGGTAAACAACCCCATTACATACACCTTACTGCACTCTCAGAATCTGGCTCTGGATCTCTGCATTGTTTTATCCATAATATTTTATAGGATCGTGTTTTCGTTACACTCATTATGAGTACGTACTATTTGCCATTGTCTTTATCATGTAGTATTAGCTGACCGACCAGTTGCTTCGGCCGCTTCGCTGGGAATAAGATTGAAACACACAAAAGAAAAAAACTTTAAATTATTTCTTTATAGTTTTTAGCTCCAGCTGTTTAGACACGTGTCCGTCGTTCAAACAGTTACTTATCTACGAGTTCAACAACGCAGGGACTGACTAGTCAGGACTAATCAGGACATCTTTAATTTAATTTAGTACACGATCTACTTATACACTACTTATAACAGTATACTATCAATTATAGGTAAATAAATACATGCACCATCATCTTTTTATGCTTCAATTCAGTTACCATTGGTTGTATATAAGAGTTTATCTCGACGAGATCACTTTGAGTAATAAAACGACCATCTCTAGGGTAGGTATGCGCACTTAACTCTAACATAAAAAATCTAAATCTTCTCTCATTTTGCCTTGCAAGACTATAAAATATCACTGCATTCATATCTCTATTGTATTCTCTTTGGATCACTGGTTTTGCTAAACTGGCAATTGTAATCTTTAGATGGGAACATTGAATTGTCTATGCGCTTATATTGTAACCTGACTAATAATGAATGAATAGAAAAAGAAGTGAAGTGAAGTTCTTTTGACACAAAACTTCACTAACCCTAGTTAAAGACTTAACCCTCCCACATTGCTGGGTTAAATATCAATAAGTAACCTTAGATTTACTAATTTATTGATTCAGGCGTTACTTTGCGGAAATCCATTATCAAAAAAACGATAATAAACCAAAACCGATTCCATGGAATCGGTTTTGGTTTATTGGGGTTTCTTGTGTTTTTTATTTTATATTCTTCCTATTAGCATTTTATGCGGGAGGGAGGGTGGTGCACGCCCCCAAATAGGCCAAAATCATTGTTTTCTTTTCAGCGGAAGTGTCACTAAATTTTTCTTAGATTTACTCCTAACCTTTAATGGTGCAAGATTTATTATATAATTATTTTTTATTACGGGGTTTTATATAATTAATTATAAAACCCCGTTTTAGCAGTTGACTCTGAGTTATTGAAGCTAACTCTGGAACGTGCAAGTGGGCCTAAAGGGAAGACTTGTACCCCAGCAGTGGGAACTTGATTAATTGTATGATAAAGCTAAAATAATATCAAACTCACATATCTCTAATCAATCTTATTTATATACTTTTATGCAAAGGTTTTTACAGATACTCTTAACCCTGTAGTCTAGGTAGGTAACAAGAAGTTTATTTACTCTAGTTTATTACAATTTTGCATTAACATACTACAGTAACTAAATTACACTCATACACACGTTTCATGTAATAACGTATTCATTAGTTGATCCGGTGTCAATTAAGTATAATAATTACAAAATGAAAACTGCGTTTGCATAAATAAACCCTCCATCACGCGTGTATTTAAAGATTCAGAATTTCAAATGAACGTATTTCTGTGATCTGTTCATGATAGTTGTATTGGTTGTTAGTTGAGACATGGCCCTCAGAATTATTTTAAAAGTATACAGGTTATAAGTAACATAAATATCTATATAAAAAAAACATTAGCATTAGATCAAGAGAAGAAGTATGCGTCTACGCAAGTACGTCTGTATGGAGAAGACTCGAAAGATGACTAACTATAGATACCAACCTGAGGTCTCTGATATTATCATCACTAATTAGCACTATGCAACTGGAAAGGTCAAAACTTTTTCAAAATGATGTTCTGATTCATATACTATCAATATCTACGGGATATTTTTTATGTATATGCGTACTTATTCTGCGCACTTTAAGCAACTTTTAAATTTTCGGCGCATATTTTTTTTATGTAATGCCACGCATAGCATTTTACTGGACCATACTATTTAGAGTTTGTTGTCCAAGTTGGTTCTATTTATTAATACATAAAGTACATGCAATTACCATCATTCTCAGAGCTTATTTTGCGATGCTACTGGTGCTGTTTGACTGTAAGTTCACTTTTTGTGGTTGATATTATAAAGTCTGAACTGTTACCACACTAGACCTACACACCTACAGCACACCCGTGTAGTAGGTACACAATTTGGTTATAGCTTGGGAAATGTTTAACGCTACATAACTAATATTAATATCTATGATATTTGAGATACGATGTTTCATACATGGCCTCAATGCAATCATTTGCTTTTTCCAGGGCCCCTTTTTGAAATACTTCAATTTTGGACGCAAACTACCAGATCTTGATTCTGACTATGATGACGATGTAGATATTGGATTAACCCATGGCGAGATCTTTCCCATCGCTTCCTCCACGCCGCTCAAACGTATTTGCATCGAGGAAATACCACTTGAAGAACCAGAAGTGTTCGAGGATGCACTGGAGTATCAAGAGTCAAAATAAATTTAAAAAAATTAAGTGCTTACTACATCACACTCTTGGTGTTAGTTATATAGTTTGTAATTCGTATGTGGCAACTATGAACTTTGTAGTTTTTTGTAAGTCTGACCACAGGAGAGAATCTTAACAAGCAAACAAAGCGCTGTTAAAGCAGATATGCTTTGATATCAACACCCTCTGCACAGATCAAGCGCAATGTGTTCATCAGAAAAATACATTGAAATGTCGAGGCTCCAAATAAATAAAAGGAAAGTTTAGATTTAGTACAATTTATTCCATCACACTTTTGATGTTAGTCAGATATTTATAGTTACTCAAATGTTGCAACTTTTTGAACCATCTCTAGGTTTGTTGCAAGTCTAACTACGGAAAAGAATCTTAACAAATAACAAAGCGCTGTTAGAGCAAAGACGCACTGATATCATGATAATATCATCTTCCGCGTAGTTCAAGCGCATGTGTGGAAAAGGCCAAGATATATAAGAAAGTAGAGAGGCCAAAGGAAAAGAAAGATGGTTTAGATTTAGTAAAAATTTTCCATTACAATCTTGATGTTAGTCAAATAGTGAATGTGCAACTGTTTTGAACACTCCAGATTTTGAGCCTGAAACGTGGAAAGAACGTCAAGAGAAACAGGCGTTGATTGTACTTCGTGGTCAACACACGAAAAATATCGCCCGTATTATTGTTGTAAAATGCACTAAAAGTTTTAGGACTTGGAACTAACAGGCTCAAAATGATTCAAAGAAAGTTTATATTAAGAAAAAAATATTCTATCATACTCATAATGTTAGTCGGATAGTTAAAGTATAACTTTACTGAATCTGCTATGTACTCAAATTTATTTTGAGTCTGACAATGAGAAATAGTTTCAATCGCTAGCAAAGAATGGACGTTGCAGTCAAAAATCCTTCGACGAAACTCAAGCACATATTGTATCTTTCGCAAGCGCCTGCAAAGCGAGGATGCTCCAGTCTCCTATCCTTTCACGAAGATCAAACGTGTTCAGGTAATACCAAATGCAAAGCCATATACTTATGTTCAGTAGTACACTGTAATCTGAAGGTCCTATCGTAAAAAAAAATTGTAATCTCTAGTAGAATTCAGTTTATCACATGCTTGATTTTATCTGATAGTTATGTGGCATGTGGCACTTGTTTGAAACTCTCTTGTTTAATAAAGTCTGTCCACACCTTCCGCGCAGTAAAAGCTCAATGTTGTTCACAAAATATCACTTGTAATATTGAAAATGCCATAAAATATACTGGCATACTTGTACTGTAGTATGAAAGATGCCACTTCATTTTAGGGCATGCTCTTGGCTTGACATGCTTAATTACCTTAGCCCTAATTAGGAACGAATCAGAGCATGTCTAGAAACGGTTTTTCAAAACATATAGAACATTCACCAAATTTCAGAAATGGTCATAAGCAACATTACACGTTAGGTACGTGTAATGTTGCTTATGACCATTATAATACTCTTCAAGTTTTAATCAAATAGAAGACTACTGAAAGAGTATTTTAAATCTCAAATATGTTTCAGTTTTCCAGGAGCCACATAAGCGGTGCTAAAGAAAGGACCTTCCATCTCTACTTGGTACAATACAAGCAGACTCAAGAACTACCAATCGCAAACTAAAGTATATGATGGACTGAGACATGAATTCAAATTCATGTAGAAAGAATCTGTAGAGCTAAACAAACACTTCTTAAAGAAGGATACTTCCATCTCCAATCCGTCAGCGGAGCACAAGTACACATTCAGGTCATATCATACGCAAAACATGGTTGATGATGCATTGGAATGTCATGGATCTGATTGTAGAAGAGAACTTATTATCTAGTGGAATTTAGTCTATTACACTATTGATGTTGACACTTGAATTTCAAAGCACAAGAAATGAAAAAATAGTTAAGTAGGTACATAATGTGACTTCTCGTCTTTAAATGATCATATAAATAGTTTTGTGCATGTTGTATAAAGACTTTTGAAAGTTATTTTGAGAATGAAGATCCAGTGTAGGACAAAGTAGGTACCTACTTTCCTACCGCAAATGTGCGTCGATTTTGACGTCCTCCTCGTCGCTCAAGAACACTCCGGGAATTACTCAATGCTGTAGTGCTGTTATTAGTGGTGATGATTAGAAAACATCTACACAGCAAACATAAACAAGGAGATACCACAATTTTTTTTTTAATTTGACAATAAGTTTAGATACAAGCTGTCTGAGTGATCTTGAAATTGGTTTTATGTTATATTGGTTGTATATGTGTGATGATAATGAGTATCTTCGAAGCTGAAGCATCAGACAAATGCCGCAGCCGCGACAAGGATATTCTTCTTAGCCCTTCCTCCTTACTTAAAAAATTAAAGCGCATCGGCATTGAATAATTACACGCAAAACCAAGTGAAAAAAGACACTGGAATCTCAAATCAGAGAATTATTTTTATAAATATATATGTCAATTGAGATTAGACTCTGTGTTAAAATTTGACCAGTATAGATCATGTATTTATTCTTCGAATTATTTTTTATTAAATTTTGACTTAGCTTAGTGTTGTGTCATTGAAAGTTTTATTTTAGTAACTTCTTCTAGCCCAGCCGAATTAGCTCAAAAAAATAAAATTGCTACTTATATTTTTTCCGGGTAAAATCCTAACTCGACTGGGCTATTTGAACTTGCATAATATTCATGATTAGTTGGTAATTTGATACTTTCTACATGTTACCACAATTAAGTACTTGAACCAAAATTAGGTAGACATTACCTAGTACCTTTTTAGAATAAGTTATGTGATGAGACAGGTAAGTACAACGCTTTTTTTCTAATGGCAAGCTTCACGTCTACTATAGCATAACCAACACATTATTATCCTGGTATGTTTCTACTGCTGAGACACGGGCCTCTCACTCGTAGTGTAGTGTATGCGCCAATTATATGTCAATGCCGGCAATCCACGGCGCGGGTCTATTGCGGTTGTTGGCGACCGAGACCGTGCCTTAGTGGGTATAAAATTAGCAGTCTTCCAAGCCAAGGCGCAGGCCTGCAAAAGAGGTCCTAACTGCCGGCGATAGCACCGGGCTAGGTTAAGTATAGAAATACACTCAAAGTTCACTTACAAATTCCACGATGACTTATAGGACTAAGCTACACTAGACCTAAGTGCACTGCGGAATAGAATATGTCAACTTATGGTTTACTCAAAATCCAAATTAGGTATTGCGTAGACGTCTTGCAAAAGGTGAATCGTGCATTTCCGCCGCCAGCCTTTACCATTATGTTCCTGGGTCTCCGGCACTACTACTCCAGAGATTTCAAAGTTAGGCGAGAACTAGAGTTATCCTCAAATTGTCCGGTGGTGTCCTAAAATATTATGCCTTTTCCTATGAAATTGGAGATTAGTATGAAACATTTAAATAGTTATAGGTACACACATCAAAAAAGTTTGTGATCACTAGCATAAGCTGATATTTTTTTTTAAATGAAACTCATTCTATATAGTATATTTCCTCCTCTGGCTCGAACACATGCGGTGATACTCCTAGGCATGCTGAGAATCAAGTTATCCGGCATTTCTTGGGGCAACCTGTCCCATACTTGAATAGCGGCTTCCCTGAGCTCTGGCACTGTCTGGGGACGTGGCTGACGGTTCCAAACACCTCGCTTAAGAGTATCCCACGCGTGCTCTATTGGGATTACGTCAGGCGAGCCGGCAGGCCAGTCTAACCTTGTGATGTCGTATTCTCGGAAAGCAGCATTGATTCGGAGAGCACGATGGGCGGGCGCATTATCATCGACCAGTAGGGGAAGGGCGGGCAGGATGGATATGGTAAGAACAAACTGCTATTAATATAGTTAATCTTATATATCTAAATAAAAAACTTAACTTAGAGTAATCGTTTACTTATTAATCTATTATTGGCAATAAAGAGATCAGTTAAAATTACAATAAAAATTATTGAATTCGTCGAATTATAATGAAGTAGAAATTATCCATCTTACCCGAATAGGGTAGGTAAGATGGATCGCGAAGTCGGGTAAGATGGATCATGGATATAATGTTCCTTTCAGTCATCGCACTCATCGTAAAAATACAAGCCATAACCTAGATAGGACAACCAGAGAGCATGTGTCCACTTCTAACACCCTGAACAGCTTCAGCTATGGAAGTTTGATACGGTTTTTTGCAGATTGTGCATAAGTAAGTAGGCTGGTCAGAGTTTTCCTCGAGTAGAGTTTTCTGGTTCAGATTATAGTCTTCCTCTTCGTATTGTTCTTCTGGGACGTCGAGAGGTCGTTTGATATTTGACCGGGCGAAGGCTTTTATAGGTTTGAGGTTGCTGAATAGTGATAGTATTTTTAATTAAATATCGTTCTCTTATTTTTGACTTTCTCAAACATTCCTGCTAGCTGTATGTATTATGGATTCTACCCTCGTCAAACCATATAAAAGTGAATTTACTATCTGAACGTATTCCACTAGTAACTTCTTGTGGTTTGAAGAATGTAATCTATGAAATATGCATATAACGTCACATATGAAATACCATATTTGAGAGAAGCTTAACGCATAGATTAAGTTTTTGCTTCTGTCATAGCTTGGTCGAGGGTTTCTAAAGATCACGATCCATGTTGATGTAGTCATGTAAACCATTTGAAAGACATTAAAATATATTAAATTGATTTTTAGTAATCTGAGGGCCAGATGAATATAGCTAAAATAACATGATCCATATTGCCCGCTCGGGTTTCGGTGAAGTTAAAAATGATTACCTCATAAACTAATAACAACGAACGACAATCCATTCCAAGCAAGTATCTTCAATACATATCAAACGGTAAAATTAACATGACATCCAAATCAACACGAAAATAGTTTGAATATTCACTCATACTTACCTTGAAAACATGGAATGTTTGGAACAGAAAACTTTAATATGCTCGCCCACAACCGGTGCGCGCGAGTGGCCCGCGAATTGAGCGAGGGAGGTGGTTGTCACCGAGACAACGAAGTTACTACGTCTGCATCATAACATTCTGTCGCATTCTCATAATAAACCGAGTATCCGTCTTGCCCGCCCTATCTATCTTGCCCGGCCTTCCATATTGGTGTCCATGGTTTACTCGGAATGGTCTGACAATTCCATTAATAGCATCTGCTCTATATATGTCTGCTGTCATGAAGCCACGATACGGAATCAAAGGCATTCTAGATCAAAGTGATCGCAAACTTTTTTTTATGTGTGTATATAAACATTTTACCTATTTACTCGGATCACATCAAATTAGCAAAGGAGCAATGCAGAGAGATGTGGCAAGAGTATTTTGACGTGCGATCACATTTCATTTTTTGTGGACTTCTCGGGGCGATGTTGTCCTTTAAAAAAACTTTTGTGCCATTCGGTAACAAGCTCCGGCACTGGTCCGCCAGACAGTCACCATCATCTTTCTATGAGTAAAGTAATCTTCTTTTTTATCGTTGCCATTAGAGTTGTACCGGGTTCTACCACTGAGGCGAGGTTACGGTTGTCGTATAAGATCTACTTAGCGCTTCAATGTTGTTTTGACACAAACTGCAAGGCCCGCAGCAAGGTCAGCCACATATTGAGTTGGATCCACTTCCAGTATCGCCTTCAATTCGTCGTTGTTGATAATGGTTAACAGGCCGACTGCGAGGCTCGTTCTTTAACTCAAAATTTCAGATGATTGAAGCAATAATGAACCGTGCCTATGCAAGCTGATAAAGGTCGCAGGAAGACGTTGGATGCAGGCCCCTTCCGACCGGTCCTTTTGGAAAATTATGGGGGAGGCATATGTTCAGCAGTGGCCGACGTCCTACGGCTGAGATGATGATGATGCAAGCAGTGTTAGGCATTACACGTCGTTAATGTTTCGTGTTGTTTGCGCAGTGGTAAAGCCACGTAGGAACTCATATTTGAAAATTGTATGAATATCAGTTTATTCACGGCGCCAAAAGCTACCACAATTTCATAAAAACAAAACACTATCTTAAAACAAATAACTGAATATAAAATTGAAATAACACGGCTTTCGAACAAAAATTATTCATATTTTGAATTGCGCGCAATCCACAGGTAATTAAATCTGAAAAGGCTGGTTTTAGAATCTGCAATTACATAGGTAAGGACCTCTTATTACCTAACTACAGAACTATCTATGATCCAACGTAAAATTCTTTTGAAGAAAATTCGACAAGAGACAATAGACAATATTTTATTTGTAGCAAAAAACAAAACAATTTATATATAGATATAGATACAGACTTTAACAATAAATAAACAAAAGAACAGAATATAATTTGTTTTTTGCCACAAACCGGTCCCAACTCGGCAAATGCTGGTCTAAAACCAGCGATGGTCTTCCGTTGGAACCGGCAGGTGACGTCACGCACGCGTGAAATACACAGTGCACGTACGAGCTTATGAACAAAAACAATAACAATAACTGAAAACATCAAGCAAATTATACATCACTAACCAATATACCTAACCAATAATAAAAATATAAAAACAACCAACAATAAACATAATTATCAAACCATTAACTAATGTATTTCAATATATAAGAAAAGTGTATGTACTACCTACCTATTACCTACCTACCGCTGAACGTAAACCAGTAAGTCTCTATTTTTATTTAATATGTATTTAATTAGATAGCACTGGTGTCATATCGAAGTTCTTCCTCTTTTTGGTAAGAGTAAAATAGTATTTTCAGTTTGGCTCTGAAAGTGTTTATACTCTGCAGGCTCCTTATCGGCGGTGGAATGTTGTTCCAACACTTAGTCGCTGCGTAACGGAAACTACCACGAAAAGCGGCTGATCTGTGCCGCCCCATGAAAGTTTTGTCGAGCATTGGCGACTGTTGCGACTAGATTTCCATGACAACTTTTCGTACAGATAACTCGGAGATTTGTATTTTATAACGCCAAACATAATGCATCATCTTTTAAAGTTTATGCTCATTTAAAAATGGGGACACAAGAGACCTCGGTGGAATATTAAAACAATAACGGGTACAAGCGTTCTGAACACGTTGTAGGTACTAGCGTTTTAGTTTTGGCTAATCATCGAGGACCAAAAATTGTGTCTAAGTAATTTAATTTTGATAGGATTAATGTATCCACCAGGTGAACACGCAAATCTTCTTTTAAATATTGTCTACCTTTATATAACATTTTTAATTTGTAATAGCATTTTTGAACACACTTTGCTACCTATATGTTTTTCGTAACGCAGTCAACAATCCATAATTAGACCTAAGTTTCGCGCTGTATATACCCGTTCAATGGGCTCACCCATGAGCATGATACTTGTAGATGGACTGAGACTGTCAAGTTGATTTTTAGTACCAAAGATCAAGTATTTAGTCTTAACAGGGTTGAGCAGCAGGCAGTTATCACTAGACCACACTGATATTCTCGCGATTAATATTACTAATTAGATAAGTCTATGTATGGATCAGCTTGCACCGACCTATAATAACTCTAAGGGCTAAACGTGTAGAATAATTTTAATATCTAAAATGCATACGTATATGTAAACACAGGTTAACAGCCAAAGCGAATGCATAGTACGGGTAGACCACGCGCGTGGTCTCTGCAAAAAACTCGTTATAACCAAACACAATTACTGGTGGACAGGAAATCAGTAGAGTAGACAATGTTAGCAAATTGGACAGCAAGATGTTCCTTAATTTAAGGGGGATTTAACCGAAAAAACCTTTAATTCTGATAAATTTTACTGAAAAATATTAAGCATATATAAATATCTAGATCTAGTAGCTACCTGAGTCCACGAATTTAAAAAAAAACAATATTGATACCATATAAATAGGTACCTATTTATATACTTAGAAGCCGATAATTTTAACATGGATATCCTAAAAAGTGACCAAGGACGTATGGTTGCAAAGGGTTTGCTTGATTTACATATATATGTAAATCAAATATCATATATATCAATATATATATATACGAGTATATGTGTAAATTATCAACAACTTTCAACGGTGCAATGTTTCGATACAAACTCTGTGTACAACTTGATATTAGCTTAGATATAACTCAAAATTACCCGTGATTAGTAAGTATGTACAATGAGAAGGTGAACAAATCTATTCTGATATAGGTGTAGATAGATAGATAACACTTTATTGTGACACCACATTCATGACTTACTATTAGTATAAGACAACATACTAATAAAGTGGTTTAACATTACATTTATTCATAAACATTTGTTCATTTATACTAGTACAATATACCAAAGGTTTCACAAGAGGTGCTTACCTTAAATCTCACAAGTTATCCGCACAACGGACGGAGAACGAAACGGCCACGATTTCACTCGACAAGTGCTTTTAAAGACTTTTATTCAGTTAACAAGATGGCGCCGTCGGACAGTGCCAACATGGCGTGCGCGGGAAATTGTTGATCGTGAGGTATTCGTTCAGCGACTTACAATTATGTTTGCACTAATTAGATACTAGTTAAAATCATTAACAAATAAAATATGAATTATCACGCATTATAAACAGTTGTTTTAAAAGTATACATCAATGTCTAATAAAAAGTCAAAAGGCGTTACTTTTTAAAAAGTTTACATAGTACATGATTTTCTAAGAGTCATTTTTCAACCAGTTCGTAAATTCGAAACATGAATTACGATCATATTTAACAAAATATAAAACAATGGTTTGCCATGATTTGCCAATTATAAGCAAGACAATTTACAGAACCTTACATAAGAAATAACAAAGCTTTAAACTAGATGTATCTACCAATGGGCTTTCTTACATTAATGTATATATGAAATTATTTTATATTGCTATAACAAAAATCTCACTAGGATGATCAGAGATGTGATCTAAAGTGTGCTACAGCAAACCTAGAATGGTGACTGGCTCTCAAGGAAAGCTGGAACAAACCGTTAGATAAGAGAAACCAATTTTCTATCTTGAGAGTGGTAGTGGTAGCGCGTACTAGAAAGTATCGTTAAGCATAACGCCACCGTGTTGTTTCTTCACGTCATCTTCACTAGAGACCCAAGCCTAAAGTACGATTTGCCAATGACCACCTAACCGGCGGCTGATCTTAGGCCAAACTACACCTCAGTTACCAGTACACTGAGCTACTAGGTTCTTAATAAAATATTAGTTACACGACTCTATACCTCCCTTAGCCCAGGTAGTTAATTACTCCTATAACGACAGTTAGAGCATAATGAGATTTTTGCAATTCAACAGTAGCACATTACAAGGGGGCTGTTTGTCAACCGCCCTGGACACCACAGGGGGAAAGGGGGAAGTTATTAGGCAGGTTTGTTAATGAATTTCATGTAAGCATTCGGGTAAATGAGTTATGTGGCACAGAAGCTGGTTTGAAAAGGGTAAATAGTCTGTATTTAGGTACCTGTACCTATATCCACATATTTTAGTTAGAACGGTACCAAGTACCTAAATGAACTTCGAGTAGGATCAATTCGATAGAGATGTGCATTAATGTAGGTACCACACGGTGATAGACTAGGGCCAACACTATTTCTCCTTTATAGATGAACTATTTAAATACGAATATTTACTAAGTAATAAAAAATAAAGAAGTAAATAAAAAAGTTGTCATATTTACTACTACTACTATAACACACGCCTATGCAAATGTTATTTGTGTTGTTTGGCCACATAGCCCGTAAGCCCGGCGACAACCTCCAAAAACTAATCGTCACTGGGAAAATAGAGGGCAAGAGACCGAGAGGAAGGAGTCCAATGCGCTGGACAGATCAGATCCGCACTACTCTCAACATAAACGTTACTGAAGCGGTTCATGCAGCTGGAAGCCGGAATAGATAGAGAAACATCGTACGGGAGTGGCTAATCCGTGATGGGTCACGACACGACCTCCAGCATTGGGGAATCGACGCAAAGAGGAGGAAGACCTACTACTATGATATGATAGCCCCCTACCATCATGCAATGTATTTCATTTGCGATGTTATCTTCATCAAAAGCTGCCAGAAGTAGAGGACTAACCGGTCACCGCCTGATTGATGACTTATCCTCACTACCATGAGCTATTTCTGTAACAAAAACCACAGCAGATGATATATATGTTGGATAAAAACAAAATGTTTAAAGGATAAGGCTAATATGTTTTTATTATATAGTCTTAGTAGTCTAGTATAATATGTATTATAGTCTTCTCAAATTATAAGGAGTTTCATCGAGCGAGTTATAAATTATATGAAGAGGAATTCTTCATATTATTCATAACTATCTAAGACCTGAAATAATACAAGTTTCTCACTAAATATGTTCCTTCATTTCACTTCTGCCTTTCTTCATTTCAGAGTTGCATCCAGAAAAAGCAAAAGTTCCCACATTTCCTTTTACTCAGCATTCACATGTCATAACTTATTAGCCGCAAAGTGCCTCCGCAACTTCAAAACCTATCATTATAATAGAACGTTAGCATAAAAACTAAATCGTGACTTATTCATACAGCGATACAAACAACCCACGTCTGTCAAGCAAATCTGTCACTTATACCCAGGTAGATACCCGCTTTCGCCTTATTAACATTTTATTAGCATTTCCCGTGCGTCATTAGGGTTGAAATTTGAATATCATTGGATCGGAAATGCACAAATTAAGCGAGTGATCTGTTGCCAGTAATGAGCTGAAAGGTACGTAATGACGGGCCCGTGGAACAAAACAACACTCTTGCTTACCTCAGCGGGACGGGTAACTAATGCTCGCTTAATATGGAGAAAGCTTATTTTAAAATCCATATTACTTGCTGTTTGAAATACACAGCATTGAATTGAAGAAGCTGTCTTTATATTTCGTCATTTCTTCTAGTATAGGTACGTAGTAATAGTACCTACCTCAGTGAGTATGGGCGATAAACTTACCGTACACTATGCTGTGATACACTTCCTCTCTTTGACACTAGCAGGAGCTCGTCTTCGATGTGCGCACTGCCTGCTCTCACCTCCACAGATCATCATCATCATCATCTCAGCCGTAAGACGTCCACTGCTGAACATATGCCTCCCCCACACATTTCCAAAAGGACAGGTTGGAAGCGGCCTGCATCCTACGTCGTCCTGCTACCTTTATCAGGTCATCAGTCCACCTTGTCGGTGGACGACCTATGTGGCCTGCCCACCGCCACTTCAACTGGCTTATCTTCTAGGCTATGTCGGTGACTTACAGACTGACCACAGATCATAGCGTGAAAATATTGCAATGTTGTACTTACATTTGAAAATTCTCTTGTTTTATTTAACAAAATGAAGTTGATTGCGTGTGATTCAATATAATTTGCATAATATGTAGTCTTTAATAATTGCGTATTAGTTGTCACTTCGATCAATTGCGATGTACACAATAAAGCGATTAATGATGGCCGCCGGCTGGCATCTTTGACGTTTTGATAGAATTGGCCTACTAAGAACGCTGTGGTATAATATACCACAGCGTTCTTAGCAGGCATTGCTGAAGTGTGTTTCATTATACCGTATAATGAAACATACTGCAGGAATGCTTACGAATACTACTTGGCTAGCACAGCAAAATGACAAAGCCCGTTAAGGACTTCTACCATCGGAACGTCACTGCTTAAACCAAAATGGAGTCCTCGTTTGGGGAAGACACCAATTTTCTGCCGACTTCCAAAAAGGAGGAGGAACTAAATTCGACTGTATTTTTTTTATGTTTGTTACCTCATAAGTTTCGATTGGGTAAACCGATACTCAAAATTCTTTTTTTGTTTAAAAGCAAGTGTTTTGCGTGTGGTCCCATTTAAATTTCATCAAATTCGGTTTAGTACATTTTGAGTTACACTCCAATAACTGAATAGAATAGAAGTCGGTATTAAATTTTCCAAATTGTACTTGTGAATTTTGCTAACGCTTCCTATCTGATGGCGGAGTATGGGCTCACCAGAACTGCATTCACGCGCTGTGCTGGTTGGCGGATAATAGAGTAGCCTTTTCAGAATCTTCAGACTTTAACATTATCTAACGATTAGACAATAATTAGGACCGCTTGTCTGAAGCGCTCAGTGGACCTTGCACGAAAGTTTGAGTACCTATCGTATCGTTGACAAATCTCTAATTTTGTTTGAACAAGAAATAAAACGTGCAAACTGCGTTCAATACCCAGGTACAAGATTTTTCTTAAGGATACAACACGTGTCTTAATATTACGGTTGGCTAGTTTACTTTTTAAACAGGATAGTGTTTCCTAATTACTGCTTAAAGTAAAACACGCTAGTAGCAGTTTTGAAGCCGCATCAGTTTTTATCCTACCTCGATTAAAGGTTTCGGTGATGTTAACATCGTAAGGCAAATCAAAGCATGCTGGCTATATGATGGTAGCTCATCCGGACACTGTGTACTGCCCGGCTGAGAAAATATAGAAAATCATATAGAAAATATATAGAAAATAAAAATATGTATATATAGAAAATATACATCATATAGAAAATCTTAAAGCACCTAACCATGTGTTCCATCAGCTGTCTTTGCTAGACTAAATCTAAGGTCTAACTGTAGTCAGTCATAAAAAAGACAGAATGCCACTGCCATTGGGAAATATGATCTGGGTTGTTCTCTTTTTAACCGACTTCAAAAAAGGAGGAGGTTATATTATGTTCGATTGTATGTAACTTTTTTGTGTATATTTTTTTTCCGATTTATCCTTCATTCGTGGACCGATTCTCAAAATTCTTCGTTTGGTAGAGTATACTTCCGAGGTGGCACCATCTAAATTTAATCAAATTCGGTCAAGTAGTTTTTGAGTTACAGTCCAGTAACTGAAAAGTGTTACGACTATCTTGATGATATCATCATTGACAGTGAATGGCAATCGACCCCGTAACTAGCAAGGGTCACTTTTTCACCACAAATGGTGAAATGTTTGTTACTAAAAATTGGAACCGACTTCAACACCAAAAAGTGTGAAATAACTTGTCGAAGTCGATACCATGCGCACAGTATTGTGATAATACGTACTTTTGAACTATCGTGGTACCGATTTCAATAAGTTATTTCACACTTTTTGGTGTTAAAGTCGGTTTAATTTTTTGGTAAACACATTTTTGTCGATGTCGAGACGGGCTGATTTCTGTTAAAAGTTGTCTCCACACTAAGCGAGCACCCAATGTTCCTTATTAATAAGAAACGGTAGCACACACACAGACAGACGAGACAGACACGCGGACACGGGAACATTTGTAATGATACTAAATAGTTGCGCGCGGTAGGTGCCCTGCAAACCTGCAGTAATGCGTTCACAACTCGCCTTTTGGAGGGTTTCATGCGAGAACGGCTCAATGTATGGAGGTTATTATGCTATAGCTTAGACCAACCACCCAGTGGGGGGAAGGTTTTTAGACTGTCAACTGCTTAGAGATTACGATTGCGGTGGCGTGGCTTCTCCTCAAATACTCTAAATAATAGCTGTGGGGATGGGTGAGAACATGTAAACACATAAAATATTTCTTTGAAAGTCATCCGTTTTACAAATTAAATGAATATATGTCAATGGAGTTCTCGGAGTCCTCAATTTTGTGCATAGAACAAACGGAGAAATAATAAAAATTGTAACATCTATATTTTTAGATTAGTTTATTTAAGTATTTAATTATATAATTCATAAATATTAAAATTATTTCTTTGTTGTGAAGTTGACTAGCCTGTAACATGTACTGTTGTTTATGGCCAATAAATATCTGCTGGATAATAAACATGACAATGAGGAGCAATGGTATACAAATTGGGAAAAAATTCTATCACGCGCTCTCTTTTCTTTGCACGTGAAAGACGTCCTCTCAGACGAAAGACTTACGTGCGTGAGCATTTCTCACTTAACCTAGCGAAACAAATATAGATAGATAGATAGATAACGCTTTATTGTACATAAAACAAACGTGGATACATTTAATATACAATTATCAATACTGTTGTACAATGGGCGTGTCTCTATACTCTATCGACTTCAAAATAGAGACAGAAATCTTATGGTCCTTCGAAGTTCATATGAACCATCGTTCATATGAATATTATTAATAGAATAACATATTTAGTTCATTATGAACCTGTCTCTGTTTTGAAGTCGATAGAGACAAAATAATGTTAAAATAGTTAAATGATCTCGCGTTTGGACTTGACACTCTACTCATTCTTTATGATCTATATACGATTAAATCGTATTGTTATTACATTAAGTCTGATAAATATGTCACGCATTTGCATAGATGTAAAACAAACAGAAATTTATTATACTAATAAGTAACAGACTAAAAGAAATTATAGAAGGTTTTTGTTGTATATTTCTGTCTAATTCAAATAACTTTTATTTTCGCTTGATAGCCGTTATTACTTTGAAATAAATTACATTCTTATCATTAGATGTTTCTATTAGTATCTTTTAAATAATAGTAAGCAATGAATGCAATCAAAGCCTGATGATAAAAACAACATCAGCTATCTACCAGTGCAGGGCTTTTGATTAAAAGTGCCACGAACTCCACTATCATACAATGAATGCTCGCAATGCTTCTAACCGCCAGAAATGGAGAGACATCACGGTGGGTCTGGACATGGAAGCTGACGAGTATCCGCACTTTACCATCAACCACGATTACTTTGCCAAGACAAAATAATCTGACAATCCAAGTCCCGTCAAAATAAGTCCAGCTCTTTTTGGAGATTAGTCGAAACACACAGACAGACAGAAAGATAGGCGAGGCAAAACAATAAAATATGTGTATTTTTTTAATAAAATTCTCGTGAGTTTGAACATATTTAACTATTATTATTAACATAAGGACTGCGATTCTCCGGCGACGTACAGAATCCGCTGATGGGTCATCCTCTCTGCGTCGTTCTTCTTCCTCTTTCTTGCCCATTACTGCCTCACAGTAGGCATTGACAGCGTTACATGATGTTTCGCTGTTGACCATCAAGTTGACTACTGGAGGTCGCTCCCGCTCGCAGAAGAAGCTGGGCACTCGCCCTGAAAATGAGCATCGGACATGCTCGAAACCCGGGTCGATGTATTCGATCCTTAACGTGAGTGTTTTGCCGGTTAATAATAATAGTTTAAGTTGAATTATCGTTATAAATTAGTACCGTATATACGTTCATATTATTAAATGCATTCAGTAAATGTTTTGCCGTTACCGATGGACACTTTAATTTTACTTATTTATATAGATGTATATATATAAACCAGAGCTTTGTTAAATATTTAGATTGTTTTGTTTGTTCAGAAAATAAAGGAATAATACTCTTTTTAAAAGGTTGGTCGTCTATAGTCCATCCTTATTTATTTTCAGATTACCTAAATATTAATTAGCGACTGTCTCATTTTGCTTAGCCCGGTCCAGCCAATAAGTCAGAAGCACCTATCTGCGTAATGTCTGCTCGACATTTACATATTTTAATGAGCAGCTCTCGGCCTATCTCAGTTCTATGCGACTCTACCGTGCTCTACAACTAGAGAGTAAGGTAGAGCGAGCATTGTTGATGGATTGGCGCTGATTTGAATTTTACTTGTTGATTAATAGTTATGGACGTAGAAATTGTAATTATTTTATATCAAATGGTAGATCTTCTTGTTCATTCAGTGATACTTCACCTTGAATTAGCTCTAGGCATCTAGATACTAGAGTAAGCAAGCTTTTTATATGGCTTAACACTGATTTCATTTTCACTTGGTGATAAAAGTTGCTAAAGAAGGAATTGTATTTGTTTTATTAACTATATATATTGGTATAATAAAAATATCATAACAAAAGAAATCAAAATGCGTGTGTATGCAATGTACAAACGTATGTAAAAACGTTCCTGTAGACGTGTGACAATCAGGCCATCCGTGCGATTCTCGAGCAAACATCGTTGCATCTTTGACAACATCCGTGAAACAAATGACGAGATGACAAGAATCGTTGGAAAAACAACCTTATGTACAAGGGCGATATCTAACATCGGTAAAGTATCTGACATCGGTGAGCTCGTCGACGAGTGCATCGACGAATCATTAGAGAATCGCACGGCAGATGGAATTACGAATTACAATAGGTCGTCACGTTTCGGCGTACTAACTATGACTTATCTGTGTCACAGTTGTCCTAGATAAATGACAGTTTGTACTGTTTGACGTGAACGACGCGTTACGTTACACTTACGCAGTTGTTCGTGCCAGGCCCACAGCGCGTGTTTGTAGCTATATTTGTATGTTTTGAATTTTGTTATTTAACTAGTAGACTCACGCATCCACAAATTTTATTTTTTCGGAGGCCGTTACAGAACCTCGAAACAGTTGATCTCCTGGACACGGTGGCCCAGGGAGTTAATTACTTAAGTAATAAATATGCAATTCACAACCTTTATTTTTATCGCCTCAGTATATCGTTATTGTTAGAATTGAATATACAAAGTGATATTGCGCACAATAATAGTGTGAAGTTCATAATCTTTTGTCAACCATATAATTGCTTGAAAGTAACCTATTCTTAACAAAGCCAGCCTTTTACTACCTCAGTCCTAAAACAACAAGTCTATAGGTTTTGATACGAAGCCTTAATTAGCGATAGTTAACTTAATGAATTCAAAAGATAACTTTAATAAGCCTGAATTTGAATAAGGCAGTCCCACGCGATGGTATAATTCTGGTCCTCGCGCATGTTGAAGATATTCGCAGTTTGAATTATTCATTATAATCAGTGCACTTACTGTACGGTTATATTCAAGTTTACACGGATTCGTATTTAGTGCGCGCGTGGGGTAGGAGATTACCTGCTGATAAGCGAAAGTTAGTTTGTATTGGGTTTCTGTTTTGTTATGTTATTAATAATAATAAATACTTTAGTAACATGAGAAATAGTGTCAAAATGTAAATTGAATTGGGTTTATATTTTAATGCTTCTTTTGAAGTTTTAAGCCACTTTTACAATACTTACTTTCGCACACAGGACTTATCCGCCTAGTCACTGGGTAAGAAACTGAAAAAAAAAATATAAGGCGACTTTTTACTGTCAGTTTTATCCCAAAAGGTGTTGGGCAATGGCCGAATTTTGAGGTTAATTGTTCTTCACGGCCCTTATATATGCTCCTTAATTCGACGGGCAACAGTTCGTTTAGTTTGACCGATAAAAGATTCGCCACAACTTCTACTTTATAAACGCCAGGTTTTTCCAAGGGAAAGTTGTCTTTCGGCGAACGCAGCATTTGATCTATCTTTTTGAAAGGAGTGAAAATGGACTTAACAGAATACTTCGGAAATAATTGGAATCGGGATCGAATCACTGGATTGAGTTACATAACCCTCAGAAAATCTCGACATAACGTCACTATACACCTAGATTGGTGAGGGAGGCAATCGAAATTACCAAATATAGGAGTTTTAATAGAGTGAATATGGGTTTCAAATGTCGAGAACCTGGAGTCCAGTGGTTCATCTTTGCAAAAACCGAAGAAGTTCCGAAAAAAGCTCGCGATCAGATGTGTGTGTCGAGACCCAGATCGAGTTCCAAGTGACTGTTGTGTCATTGGTAATAAGCCGGAACGCAAGAAACGTGAAAGGAAGAGGGTAGACCGTTTCGTCTGCTCATAACAACACCTACCCGCAGCTACATCAGTTTACTCGTGAACATGGCGCATGCAACTTGCCGAAATATCGAGAGCTCACAATAAATACAATACATGGTAAATATCCCGTTTCTAACTTAATTAAAATAATAATTGGTTGATACGGGCAGATTTCATAATAATTAAATTATTTTGTTTTGCTAGACTCTGTGTTTTCAGGCGGATTGCACTTATGTGTAGTACTTAGGTCCGTTTATACTATATAGTGCTGTAAGAAAAAATAAATCCTTTGTAGTGTTCCTTACCTCAAAAAAATTATAGTATAATGTACCTTATATACCACTATTTGTTATTACATACTTGTTTTTCTTTTTTAATTCTTTTGTTCACAGACTCAATGGGTCCGTGGCATTGCTTACATTTATATTTTATACTTATAATTTTTTTAAATTAATAACGGAATACAGGTGGACTTTTTTTTTCTTAAATAAACTTACATAATACATTTTTTTGTACACAAATAGGCTATTAATTAATTTCTAAATATCGTACATACCAAGAGCATACCGGCTCCCGCAAGCAGCGCCCGTTCACGAGCTTGACACGTGTGCCAGCCATCGCCCTCCTCAACCATATTTGAGGGAAGAGGACGACCCGCCACAAGACGGTCGTGATCGTCATGTAGTAGTGTTGATGAGGCCAGAAGTTATACGTCTCACGATGTCACGCCATTTTTGCCCGTTAGCGGTCATCCTGGTGCACTCAGGCAAGGAACCACCGACCGCACACTTGATTTGGTCGGTCCATCGCATCAGTGACCTACCGCGCGGTCTGGTGCCTTCCACTCTGCCTTGGACGACTAGGTGCTCTATGGAGTCGTCATCTCGCCTGGAAATGTGTCTAAAGAACGATAATATACGAGATTGGACAGTGGCCGGTAGACGTTCCTTAATACCGAGTTCTTGGAGTATTGACACGTTTGTAGGAAACTCAGTCCACGATACTCCAAGCATTTTTCGCAGCCCCACAGCGTTATGTTAGGTTGTACTAAATAAATGATTGGCCCACTGTTCTAGTCATAGTCGGTAGTACAGAGCTTCAACGTGCATGCATTGACATTCAATGAAAACTCATTTTAACTTACTTTTGATTACTACTTTAATATTAATCTTTACCTACTACATAGTCTATTAAAATTTTAGTCAAAGTAAAGCTCCCACACAAAAACAAATTATTCATCCACAAAGCAAATTATTTCAAAAATCTATCAACTCGACTTCAAAAGAACCTTCACGCTACCCCCAGACAAACCCCATCACTAGCGCGGCCCATTAAAAACGACAGAGTTTTCATAAAAGCGGCAACGGTCATCGACCGCAAAAAACTATTGGCACTGAATAGAAAAAATGCGAAAAAACTCTTTTTTGCGATTCAAAAAGAGCGCAGATTGTCGTGGTTTCGGCCCCACTGGCCGGCCGGGCGCGTTCGTGATTAATTCTTGGACGGACGACCGGCCGGCCGGACCGCAGGGGACAATCGAAAAATAAAATAACTATCATTCATTTGCGCTACAATCATGTTCATATGTGTGATGTCGGTGTGTTGGTAGCTTCACTCGTCGAATACCTATTATCTCATGACCTCCTCATGGGCAATGGCTAAAATAACTTTAAAGTAATGATAGCCTAGGGCCACGGGATCGATCTCCGCATCCGCATGAAATCCGCATCGTAATAGCTACCTCTCTCAAGTTTGAAAATCTGTCGTTAAGCACCTAACAGTGTGTTCCGGCTGCTTATATCAGTAGAACTCTTTGTGAATCGCAGTACTGTCACCATAGTTTTTAGATTTAAAGAAATTTATTCTCAAATAATACAGTCACTTTCATGAGAACTTAGCGTTACTGTGGGCCGACCACGAAAGTCTGTTTAAGTGTAACGCTATCGTATCATTCGTATCGTTTACGTATTCAGTACAAACTATGAGTTATCTGTGCCACTATTGTACTAGATAAATGACAGGTTGTACTAAATACGTTAACGATGCGATTACGTTACACTTAAACAGATGTTCCTGCTCGGCCCACTTTAGCAGTAAAAACGTTCGTCTTTACACTAAACACACACATAACTCGAAACTATGAGATCAAACACTATATATCTATCATAAGTTCTATAGCCTATCATAAGTTTAGAATTTTTATTATTATTTTAGTATAATTTAAAATATATTCTATATTGTCCTTCTAAGCGATATGACATTATATACTTAAAAAGTAAGAACCTATAATTGACAGTGTTACATAAAACGCATGTAGGTATTATTTTATTTAAGTGCTGTTGATTCTATGACAATAAATAAAAAAAACTAAATGTGCAGCACAAAACAGTCCCATCATAGTTCAAACCTTTTAACACAGTAAGTAATTTGGTAATGCTTGCCCACTATTGCTTTGTGGCAGAATATAATATGGCATTTCAGTATTTAAAAATCACAAAGACGGGCTTTAGCACAGGAGGCCTACCACCACCCTCTTACGATTCACATGCCGACGGGGCGGAAGGGTATTTTTTAACTCCGTTGCAGTAATAGCTTAACCCTGTTAACCACACATGTCGCAATTCCTGGAAAAGTAGTATGATTTCTGACAAAATTATTTTATTATTGACCAAAATGGCGAATGGCCAGATAGATAGAATAGATAGATAGATAAACTCTTTATTGCAACACCACATTATAAAATACATCAAATAAAATAAGAAAATTTAAAATAAAGTGTCAAAATGGGCGGTCTTATCGCTCAGATAGATCTCTTCCAGACAACCATACGGCGAGTTACGTTACAGGCGAGTTACGGGTTAAAACCAAAAAGGATACAATTTGTGGGATAACAAGAATCGAACTCAAACCACAGTGCCCCAACGCCACTGAGCCACAGGAAGCCGCTACTTTTTCAATATTTTGTTAATAATTAAGTATGAAACCAAAAAACGTCAACTACATTCGGCGTTCGACGTCGATACAGGATTGAGTAAGGAATCATTTTATGAACATGATTTCGTATTGAAAAAAAAGTATCCCTATTGCAGGGTTTCCTTTGTCCGGAACATTGTTTTTTTATTTTAAAATTAAGTGGTTTTCGCCACAACTGCTCATAACATTCACAGTAACATCTGCGGCTGTTAAGAACAGCAAAGTACTGTCATCTCCAAGACTCTAATAGTTCTGTAATCTTCATTCACCCCTTAATTTCAATTACTGCATTGCCCTTCTAAATATTAGAATGGCTATAATACTAGGCTCTGGAGTAGTAAATACTGATAATGCGATATTGTTTAAGACGCATTCATGTTGATAGAAACTTTAAGGGGAAGACGGAATTAATAATCTTACCTCAGGTCAAGTATCATGTGAAGAAACTAAAGTGGTATCGTGACAAAGCTTCAGAAAAACAATAGTTATTCAATCAAGACTCTAGGTCTTAGACAGTGGATACGCCTATGTAAGTAAGAAACTAAATATCTATACTTTGACATTTCAGAAAATACTGAATTATAAACTACTTAATATAAATATTGTATGAAATTTACCAATTATTGCAGATTTATAAAATTTAAGTTAACCTTTCAAGAGTCGTTATATTATAACAATGCAATTTCTATTGTGTCTGGCCCTATGATGACCAACGACCTATGAAGGGTTAATCAAATTAAAATTATTATTATAGGTATACAAAGGTACGAACAAGTGCGCTCCATGGCAAGAGCCGCACCAGCCCATATGAAATGCTACCCAGAGCTTCAAGCTGAAGTTTTGTCATGCTCATCTCCCTCTATCTCTAAATTTCTATTATAAAACCTTATTTAATGACAGAAATCTTCTATAATTCAAAAGATAATTATATATCTTATCGATACTGCGAACATGGTTTGTCGATGTACAAACTATGCGTTATCTGTGTCACAGTTACCCTAGATAAATGACAGTTTGTACTGTTTGACGTGAACGACACGTAACGTAAGTTTTAATAAAATAACTATTTACTAACTTTCTAAAACTCCACATCTTAGCTGACTTTTAAATATGTAGTTGTAGTATGCTAATAACAGGTTACTCACCTATTATATTAATCAGTAGGCAATCCTTTAAATACACACACAATGGAAATCAGCCAGGGCTGCCTGTTAAATATCGTGACCAATCCGAATCAACAGTTAATAGAGTGGTAATGAATTCTTTGATCAGCCGTCAATGCGGTTATATCAGATGCAATTCCGATGTTTGTCAGTTAACGGCAGTGGCTAACCCCCGCCCGGTAATGAATTTATACGGAGCTGCATTTACAGCCACTGTATTCGGGAGAACCACTGGCGTAGTCAAAAACGCAGTATCGTCTTCGACGGATCATGCATGTCATGACTGTCATGGAATGAAAAATAAATAATCTCCGTCGAAGACGATGCTTCGACGGAGATTGCACTGTCATACCGTGGTATATATCGTATATAATCCATATTGGAGATTTATCTGTTCGCAGTTAAATCTGATTTTGGCGAGGTAAAATTAACGGTACATTTACAGCCATTTTATATTGAAAAAAGTGGCTAGAGTCGGGTCAAAAGGACAGTTAGCTCAATTACATTCGACTTGAGAACTACCTATGTGAAATGTTAATCAGCTAATGTGCGGAATAACTATGGGGCAAACATGTGTTGATTTTTATTTTATGCTTATTACGCTCGAAACTAAAACCTTACATAAATAAAATTGTAAAAGTAGTCTTAATAGTTGGTCTATTACCACACGATAGCAATGTATCTGTCGTATTACATGATACAGTGCTGCTTCTGTAATGAGATCAAAAACATGACTGGTAAAATGTGGGTGTTATACCTCTGCGGTAAGCGACGGTATGTTATGTTTTTCAATTAAAGACGCGGTCTACATCTGGTTCAGTATCAAACACAAATCGATAATGACTGCCAAGATATTGAAAAATGTATACAAAACTGCATTCACAGCCATTTTATACTGAATATATATAACGTGTAAGAAGACGTATTAATTTGGAAGAACATATAAACACAAAGCTATACATAATGTTTAAGGTATTTCGCAGTTAATGACAGCAATTAGCTGCGGCTCGATGTTGAATGCACATATTTTTGCGGAAAAAACAAATAAACCTTGCCATCGAAAAGGTGAGAATGGTAACACTTTTTATTGGATCAAATCATACGTATAACATGGTAACAATATTGACCTATTAATGTTACGTATTAATATAATACCCAAAGTAGAACTAATCTACATAGACACAACATTAATAATTAGGTCTAGCGCTCGACGAGTCAACATCTCCTGAGGATGCCTCGTGTAGAGGCGAAACACGTGTCGAATCTGTTTTGGTTGATTTGGGGTTTCTTGTGTTTTTTATTTTGTATTCTTCCTATTAGCATTTTATGCGGGAGGGAGGGTGGTGCACGCCCCCAAATAGGCCAAAATCATTGTTTTCTTTTCAGCGGAAGTGTCACTAAATATTTTTAAATATCGTTTTTTGATTAATAAGACAATAAGAACAATAAAAATTACCCATTCCATGAGATGAAATATAAAATGGCAGATGCTGCACTCTCAATCGTGACAAAGCCAACTGTGCTTACTGTGATGCCCAATTTATTTCTGTCTATCTGATAGTTGCTTTGGAGTGTATTAATACGGTATAACGTTTAATTTATAATGGACGCCGTATCTGACTTCACCGGATATGTTTCAATATATATTCGTAAATTTTTGTAGGGTATGTGAGGGTTAACAGATTTTCTCTTGTCAATTATAATTCTCAATATTCAATTGGAAGGTAACGGTTACATTTTTTTTTGTTTTGTGGTCTGCGTTTCTAAACCTGATCTTTTAAGGGGTAGATTAAATATTTTGGGAAAAGCAGTTGGGTGAGAAGTTCGAGGAAAAGTAAAAATGTGCTTATTTACATTGTTACCTTTTACTTTCGCATACACAGCGCAAACTTTCGTAATTTTCGCAACTCTGACACGTATTGTCCGAAGACGCGAGTTCGAATCCCGTCCGAGGATGTGAAATTTCTTTCTAAAATTGCAATGTTTGGTATCGCTAAGCAGGCGTTAGTACTTTAAAAATCATCTAGGAAAAATCCAAGTACAAGTTTGGTAAACATTGTGTTTTGGTTCGAACAGTAAATAACTAAAATTCAATAGACGCATGTCATGAATAAACGCAGCAGAAATACGACTGCAGTGCTCAGCAGGTTGCGTTCCAAAATTATTGCATCAACAACAGAGGCGCTTATAATCAGGCGAGTAAAGCCATTGTAAGAGGCTTGTCTAGTCGTTCGAGTTAAACTGTTCAACTAAGGCTAGGCTAACTGTAAATCTAGTGGAATTTTAACGGAGGGCTTTCGTGAGCGCGCTATGATATCTTCATGGAATGACAGTGAAATCAATACAAATTAGCGATGGCATCAATCAAATCGCCTAATTTTGTTAGGCCTAAACTTTCCTTTTATAAAGGTCGCAGGACGACGTTGAATGCAGACCGCTTCCAACCACTCCTTTTGAAAAATGATGGGGGAGGCTTATGTTCAGCAGTAGACGTTCTACGGCTGCGATAATGCTGATGATGATGAAACTTGCCATTGCCGGGTTCGTTCATAAGTCATAAGTTGTAAAGATCTATAGAATAGTTGTAAATCACATAACGGACTCTGAAATGTCACATGGCTAATCTTCTCATTTTGGAAACGCTCGACACCTTTTAGCTCAGTTGGTAGATGTCCTGCCTTTGAAGCGCGGGGTCCCAGGTTTGATCCCTGGCCAGTACCACTATTTGTCTGATGAGCAGTAATGTTACTTCTTGGGGATGTTGGAATCCTAGTGCAGGGTTATGGAGTGTGTAAACATTATTGTTATTATATTTCATTTATCGGATTGAATCCAGCCCTTTACAATGGCATAAGTGGAGCTCTAAATAAAACTTATAGACATGTGTTGTAGATACATATTTTGTAAACAATCCTACTAATATTATATTATAGAATAGACAGAAACATTTTGGATAAAGGATAGGTATGTCAAAAGCGGTATCCAACATGTCTTGTGATTGTTTTGGTAGTTCTCGCTGCTAGGATAGCAGTCGGATGACCATATTGGTTCGCTTGCATTGACAATTCCTTAAATAGAATATAAGGTCCTAGCCTCAGCCTCGAAACTTAATATAGGGACGTATTATGTGCGCTATTGACAGTGTCCTTAAAAATAATAAATGCAAATTTCGTGCGCCATGAATTTCATAGCGTGCATGCAAAGGAAACGCATGGCTCTTACCCTTGTCATATACAACTTTAGGGTTAGTGAGATACCATCTAAGTGTTGTAAGACTTTTCAGCAAGACACTGTCTTTTATAACACTAAAAAACGTAGAACGCTGACACGGTGTCATATTACTGACGCCATAGCACAAACAATTTGCGAAAAAGTATTCTTATCTTAAGCATCAACGCGTCACGCTTCGGCGCACAAACTATGAGTTATTTGTGTCACAGTTGCCTTAGATAAATGAAAGTTTGTACTGTTTCACGTGAACGAAACTTCGCAGTTATTCGTGCTAGGGTCACTGTTAATGCTTACCTACGCTTGCTTATACGAATATAGGTTTCAAAGCCACTGACAAATATGGGAATAGAGAACTGTGGTGGTTAGCGAGCGCAGTAAAGTTCCGCATCTAACATATCTGTCAAAAGTACTAAGCGACTGTTACACCAGGTTTGCACAAAACATTATACATGTAATGATTGCAACTTGTTTGACATAACTAATCTCACAATTTGTTTTGTTGAGGTTTACGTTCTCACTGCAGAAAGCTGTAGAGGCTTTTGAAAAGTTTTCCGAAAAAGTTTTAATGCTGTCATTGGTCGTAATGTATAATGTACATTAAACACATTTGTCTATAGATTTGCCTCGATTAGCGTTCGCACTGTCATCGTTTCTGAATCTCGCAACATGTTTAGATCATCATCATGTTGTGTGACAGTGCGTACACTACTCTATAAATAAAACTGTGTTTACAATATGTTTTCATGTGAATGTTTAGGCAATGCAAACTCACGGTTACGTCACGCGTTGCACTTTACATCGGACGAACGACTTGACTGTCTTACTTTATAGATATACTGCAGGAGCTTTACGTTTGGCTCCCGGCGCAGAGTTCCTAGCAAAAACAAACTAGGTACTTACTTAATTATTAATTAGTATATCTATACTATATATAATAATAGTATCACGAGGAAAGATTTGTTTGTTTGTTTCAATTGAATAGGCTCCGAAACTACTGAACGGATTTGAAAATTACAATCCTACATTATCCCTGATGAACATAGGCTATATATTTTGATTCATCACCGTCATCAACAATCACCACGTCCCGGTGAAACCACGGAGGGTAGTACTTATATACCTAAGCAACTACATTAAGACGTAGATTTGCCGCAATTACCCTTATCTATACAGGAAACCGCCAATCTAATTAAATATATCTAGGTTAGACATTTACGTGTCAGTGGTTGCTTTATTTCTATTGTCAGTTTATTTAACTCCTATTTGTATTGTAAAAGTGGTGAAAACGAATCAAATGTTTGGCTCTGATTGCTCGGTGATAAAGTACCTACTTACTAAATTATCAAATTACCCAAATTCACAGAGCACTGCTGCTGTTTCACCTTACTAGCATGCTCGTAGCAGCAACGTAACGAATGTCGAATTAAAAAAAAAATGATATGAATAAATAAATAAGCGTAGGTAGGTACATACATAAATAGGTGCTATGAAAATATTGAAAATTGATTAGGTCACTATGAATACGAGTATAAATAATAATAAAAATGTAGGTTAATTGGTATTATTAATTTTAATTACAATCAATAAAAAATATCTTATGTTCCGGCTGCGCGTTGTTTTTATTTTTTAGCTGTTGATCAAAACTTTAACATTACTTCTAAAACTTATAACATATTATATTATTTAATAATGTTGTATAATGATTTAAGAAATGTTTAAATATAAAATATTGGTGTTATTTATGTCGATGCCCCTCAAGTGTCGATATCATTATAACAATGAAATTTCTAGTGTCTGGACGTTCGACCTTTGATGAAATATCAAAATTAAAATTATTAAATTATTTTCGTATATATTTATTCAAGCCAGCCATGCGATTCTCTAATGATACGTCGATGCGTTCGTCGACGAGCTCACCGATGTAAAATACTTTACGAGATATCGCCCTTGTACACAAGGTTGTTTTTCCAACGTTCCTTGTCATCTCGTCATTTGTTTCACGAATATTGTCAAAGATGCAACGATTTTGCTCTTCGCACGGCTGCATGCATGTACTTATATGTACTTTACTTATTTATTTCCAAATAAAACTTCGGGATTTCACTTCGAGAAGTAAAGTATTTTATTTTAAATCGTGTATCAAAGTCGAGTACTTATTGACAAATAACAAAAGTTATAATAATACTCTCTCCTTACTTTGATTCAGAACTAGTGAAGTGTTTAGTCATGGGCGGAAGACCTGGCTCCGCCAATCCCTGGGTAGTGGACGGTGGAGGATATCCGTGCGGTTCTTCAAAGGGGGGTAAAGCGGCCTTTCGGGTCGCTGACCTTTCGACTGGCGCAGGTGGTTTCCGGCACGGATGTTCCGGAAAGTACGTGCACCACATCGTAAGATGGGATGCGGCCCCAGCCTGTCATGAATGTGGAGCTCTGGAGCATACGACGCTTCACACGCAGGAGGTGTGTGCCGCATGGGGTGCCCAGACTCACACATTTTCAGCGGCAATAGGTGGAGATCACTCCCTGCTGAACGTGGTAACTTTATGCTCGACAGCAAGAGATCGTGGCAGACAGTCGGAAACAACAACAATAACAGCGGAATTAAGCATTATAAGCCCAGGAGTCACATCTTTACAGAAACCCGTGCAACAGGTATACGATATAAATTAATAATTAGGTATAAATATACCGATAATATAATGTAATGCCAACAAGAGCTGCCGGCGCGGCGGTCGTACACCGGTTGCCTGGGTAACGGCGGGTAAGGAGTTGTCATAACAACGTTTGCCGATCTTGCGACTTTGAACGAGTTTATTTTTGAAATACTGTGCGTGTATAAATGAAAGAAGCATAAGTAGTGCTCTAAAATTAGTACCGTAATACAAAGCTGACTTCAGATCTACGCATGCAGATTTTTATACGTCTCATGAAACACAGTTTTTAACTAGTTTGAGAGCCTATAGATTCATTATATAAAATGTAATATATTAATGCAAAATAAAATAAATTAGTATTATTATTATTTAATTTTTATCACGGATTTCATCCGGTCCTTTACAAAGACATAAGTGGGGCTGTAGCCAACACTCAGAGTCCTGATTGGTATAAAACAATACAAAGTAGTATAAAAAACAGAATTTGGGATGACGGTGACATGGATTATCTATTATAAAAATGGGTTAAATAACAAGGCTATTGATATGAACTTGACATGCTATTGACATGTAAGGATAATAGATGGCTATGGACAAGGCCTGCGAATTTCAGTATCATTTTAAAATATTTAGGCTGGTGACTTGCCACCCAATAAACAGGTCCCCCTATAAGGGCCACCATCAATGGTGAAAAAGGGGCAACGTTGGTGTGGATAGCTAAAGGGTGTCGAGATGTGTGCTGCGGTTTCACTAGAGCTCTAATACCGGAGTTATGTCCTTTAATACTTACTTGCTCTTGCGTCTTTACCGCCAGCCAGCCAATTAAGGCAAGCCGGGGGTCAGGGGTCTCATTTAGCCTCAGGGGGAATCGGGGTCCACGGTGTCGCCACTCACCGACGGCTCACCACAAGGCCGCCCCTGCGGTAATTATTATTAGGTAACGTTATCTTTACTTATAAGGAGTTTCATTAAAACATGATCACGGCACTATATGTGATATGTTGATGTCGTTGCATCGAGCGGGTTCGCGAGTAGACATCTTTTATGAAACTCTGACCATAATAAAATAGCCAAGGTGAGGAAGTCGCTGACCTGGTTAGAGAGGCTGAGAGCAGTTCAACGCCGTTCAGAATTTTACACTACAACAGTTTAAAATCCTACTTGGCAATGCACTAGTCAACTTGCGATATAAGATTAGATTGAGATAGGTTAAATACCTTGCCCCGTAATTTCAATAGATACATTACCCACCACTGGAACAAAGTAATGTTTGTTCTACTGCTTTGTGGTTGAATAACTAGCAAATGTGTGGTATTACTTCAGGCGAAGTCTGCATAAGTCAGTGACATGTAGCAGTGACATGTAGCAGTGACGGTATAAATAGTCACTGCTAAATGTCACTGCCGTAGATTTTAAATTATTGACCGAGCGAGCGAAGCGTCTCTGCGTTAACTGGCCAAATTGACTTTCATCTGTTCGTATATTTGTTAGGGTGTTCGTTTGCCTTCCTCTATAGGTCTCATTTTTCAACCAATCTTGACGAAGCATGGTATGTATGTTCTACTACTTAACTCGTCCGCATCAGGACAAAAAAAAAACAATAGATTTATGAATGAAACTTGCCTGGAATGAGAGTTGCTGATTCGGACGGGTTAATAGATTTTTGTCGTTGGTGATTTTTGATTAGGGATGTACTTTTTCTAAAAGGGGGGGGAAGTTTGCTCCGGCTCTTTTTACCGACCGATTTTGATAAAATTTGGTACACACAATAAGTACCTGACTTATATGAGGAATTTCGAGTATGAGCATAATAATTGGTCAAGTGCATTCCGAGATAATAGCTTGTGAAGTACTGCGAAATATTGCCGCTGATAAGGCTATGAGCTCGCGAGGTCTACTGTTCGCAGAACAACCTACTAGTATAAATTCAGTTTGAGAGAGTTTATAGTCATTCCTATGACTTATGAAATAAACCTGGGCTGATAAGCATCAAGCCATAACCGTAACATGTTATGCGTCAGATTTCGCCATTTAAGATCACTGAAAACATAAATTTAAATAAACGTAGTTTTTGGCACAATACTATTGTACTTGTAAAAGCTTATGTGTTTAATTTTGGAACTATAGTGCTCTGTTTATGAATATGAAGAAGCTGGTTTTGTCTACTATTTGGCATCGTTTTCACGCAGTGGTCGTGGCAAATTTCGGCGCATCTTAACTTTGCCCTTCTAAACGCCGCCTAAGTCCAAGTGCAACGAATTAAGTCCACGATTAGCATACGTAATTACAACTCTTATCTGTTCCTTAATTGCGCTGTAATGAATCAACCGGTAGCTATTGACGCGGCATACATTATACTCGTATCGTATGTACTTGTTATTTTAAACTGTTCATTTATCACTGTGGAACTCTTAATTACAGCTAGATATATTTCTTAGATCAGATGGTGGAGTAAGTATGTTTTTTATAATGACTACCTCTACATTGTTCTTAGGTATATCAAAACTGGAACTTTGTCTTTTTATTACCTTACTAATATCCCTTCGATCACCTTGTAGATATAAGTACTTACGTAATATAATTACTAGCACTAAAGAAAAATTTCAGGCAAGGGGCGGCGTTCCGGAAACTTTGCGAAGTCTTCTTGTCAAAAATACCTCAGTGCCTCAAGACAAGAGTCTTCGACCAATGTGTGTTACCAGTGATGACTTATGGCACTGAAACGTGGTCTCTTACTATAGGCCTCATAGATAAGCTCAAAGTCGCACAACGAGCTATGGAGAGGGCTATGCTCGGGGTTTCTCTACGTGATCGAATCAGAAATGAGGAGATCCGTAGAAGAACGAAAGTCACCGACATAGCTCAGAAGATTAGCCAGTTGAAGTGGCAGTGGGCAGGGCACATAGCACGCAGAACAGATGGCCGATAGGGCCGAAAGGTTCTGGAGTGGAGACCACGGACCGGCAAGCGCAGCGTAGGTCGTCCACCGATATGGTGGACAGACGACCTGATGAAGGTCGCAGGACGACGTTGGATTCAGGCCGCTTCCAACCGGTCCTTTTGGAAAATCATGGGGGAGGCATATGTTTAGCAGTGGACGTCCTACGGCTGAGGTGATGATGATGATGATGAAAGCAAAATTTACAAAGTATATGAATAAAATTCGTGGACCGGATTCCTACAATTTATTTTCTTGTAATACTTATAATTAATAAAAGATTGAGGTTGAGAGGAATAGCCTATATCTATAGTATATAACCATAGACTATTCCTCTCAATCTCACTACTTCCTAGACGTCCGCCTTATTAGTATTATTATCTTAGTCCATTTATTTCACGAATTACGTCCGGTCCTTTACAAAGGCATAAGTGGGGCTGTGGCCAACACTTAGAGGCCTGTTTGGTATAAAATATACAATGTAGTATAATAAATAGATATTTTGGATGAAGGGTAACATGGTACTTATATCTATTACAAAAATGTGTAAAATGGTAAGGCTATTTATATAAACTTATTAGTGATTAGGGATATATTGGGCTATGGACGAGACTACGGCTTATTACTTATTATTATTTCATTTATTTCACTATGTTCACGGATTTCATCCGGTCCTTTACAAAGACATAAGTGGGGCTGTAGCCAACACTTAGAGGCCTGTTTGGTATACAAATACAAAGGAGTACAAAAAAAGTATTAGTAGTATTATTATTATAGCCTCTTTATTTCCGTAATGAATGACTTATAAAAAGAACAGATATATCATAAGATTACTATTACATCAAATGTGCATGCATAAAATAACAAAATTAATATGATTTGCAATTAACTAATTTTAACAAAATCGTATAAGTTCTTTAGGTTTTTGGAACATTGCTAAACTTTAACGTATGCCATAGAAGCGCTACCACAGAAAATCAATAAGGATATATAACTTTCTTCATCAGTGTATTGAGAGTTCAATGACGTCCGTATGCAAGTTATACATAATAATTATTAAACTCACGTTCAATATACAATTACAATTATTTATTACTGATATGTAAAAAATAAATCAAATTTGTTGCCGTCCCGTTTTAGTTATAAAACTGTGCTACAGAAGGCTGTGTAAAACTAAAATTTAATCCGTTACAATAAGTTACAATGTGTGTGTATGTTGGGGTGAGGCTGTGTGTGTGTGTGTGTGTGTGTTTGAGGGTGTGTGGGTAATATAGTTTTATAATCATAGATCCTGAAAAACGCGTTGATAAAATCGCGAACGATAATTGTTTCGCGTACTATGTAGACCACGCATACTTACACAAGGCGTAATCCTGTTTTAGTTTCACCAAGTTTATCGTACCATTATCAAAGAAAACTGTGCTTTGAAGCCTTTCACATCCCAAAGGATTCGGCAGTATTGTACGTAGGTATATAGGTCATATTGGGCTAAATCTCATCGCAAAAGAACTACCTCATGGAAAACATGGCACAATATCCATGTAGCTCTTCCTCATGAAACAGCCCAATTCTTAAACTGGGACTTGCACGGCACATACTATCATAATGGTAATATAAAAAAACTAGCAATAAACTCTACATTTAAGTAAATTAATTAGGTACATTAAGTAACACGAAATGACAACATCACTTCACAATCGCGAGCAGACGCCATAAAAGTGTCGCAGCGGCCTAAATATATTAAATACACTGTATATGCCCCGTTCTAATTGCTCCAGTGGCGTTCAACCACTTATCATAATGTCTCGCAAATCACGACTCTGAGAGAATAAATCTACCTCCGATAGTTGGGCACTGGCCCAGGGTTGTCAGTTACGAAAAAAAAACTAGATTTATTTCGGAGACTTGTTTGTTTCGGTGACAGCGCAGGATTTTAAAGTGCCGCTGGAATATTTCTTCTTTCTGGAAAATGTGTACTTTTATTTTACCATACCGCAGTGTAATGTTCACTGATTCGATGTTTTTTTGTTCAGAATAAGCTTTTTTGTCACGGACTTAAATATATAAAATATTCTGTACATACAAGATAAGCTTAAAGTATTGAATAATTAAAATATATAATATTTAATCAGACTCGCTGATGAAAACGCTCTAAGTGAAACAAAACACCGTAAGTGATGCTGACTGTTGCAGAGCCATGCGAAAGGTTTTGGTAGGTATCTAACCTGAGACCTCTTGCTTGGAAGGCAGGATAACTACCATCAGGCTAAGGGGCCGGCGTGAATATACTTGATGTACTTTAAAAATTACGGTAGTATATCGTTACTTTTATATTATATCTTTTTTAAACTATAACGTAAAAGTTGAACGGTTTGCTGTTCATAATAATAAAACTGTACCTACGATAAGCTGAGACAATTCGTACATAACAGCATCGTCTACGAGTGAATTCGTGTTCCGTTTGAGTTAAAAACATAGTTATATAAAATAAAATTAATATAATATTAATATAATTTAAAATTAGGTTTAGTAGCCCTATAAGATCCAGTTATGTACAAAAATGGAGCTAACCAGTGCGGCACGCGAATTTCTAACATAAATCCGTATTGACTCCTTAGACGCGTACACGCATAACCGATGTTTCTTATAATGCTTTATTATACTCACTTATTGCACCCCGTGGCTACACCTGTGGGTTTCCCTATCTTTCTTATAGTCTGTTTCTTTTTCAAAGTGATAGGTAGGCCTAATATGGAAGCCTGTAGTTAGAAGTAGGCACTATAAAGTACATTATAAAGTATTTTAATAATATTTTTCTAACATCTATTCGAAAAGGGCTAGTTTGTTCCTCGTAAACAAAGAACAAAATAGCTTTTTAATCCCTATGACTAAAAGTAATTTGAATTTGGAATGTACATAAGTAAATTTTCCAATCACCAAAGAAAACGATCGCCAACATTGTATGAACGCAAGTCGGTAACAGGCATTAAAGAAACCGCGCGTCGAATGGTAAAAAGTTTGTGAATAAGTAATACGCGCGATATACATTCCACCTTTGTTCGTATAGTAATTGCTTACTTAACTTCGAGTTTTAGTTATATGTAGTTTTATAAAAAAATGTGTTTCTTCTTCAATAAGGTAATGAGAATAAAATAAAATGTTTACGATGCATTTCCATAATTGTTCAAATGTAAACATTAGTCTTAATTATTTCTATCACAAATATCTTGTTGTTCCTAATTTTATGTAAGTAAATAAATAAAAGTGACATTTATATTAATATGTTACACATACCTACTTATTTTCTCATGGAGGGTGATTAAAACTAGAGAATCTACCTCGGGAGCAATACTACGAGTATTTTAAGCTCAATTGACGAACTTTGAATCCCTCGCTATGTTCAGGATTTTAAAGTAGAATCCTAGCGTGGGATCCTAAAGTTAAACCCTGAGCAAAGCGAGGGATGCAAAGAAACACTCTTGCCTTAAAAATAGTTATTTGCTTTCTAGGCAAAAATCTACAATTTGACGGTTTAACTAACGCGGTAGGTTAAATCTATCTATCCGCAGTTTTCCTAACTACGGATAAAAATTTAGATACATATATAGTGTTAAAATAATATACATTAGTAACAAAATAAATATAGAAATAATTAAAAAAAAATGTTAGCATGATGATGATTTACCGCTTTGTTCCAAGCTTAGCTTTCGTTTGGAAGGCAGTCGCGGTTTTTGCGATTTAGTCGCTTTCGCCAATAGGTTTTTGACTAACTCGTCTAATTGTGCCAATAGTTCTTTTTCAAGTTCTTACTGTTCGTTGACACCACGAAAGTAGTAATTCATTCTCTAATTATGTACCTTAGTACGTATACCTATTTTTATAATTCAAAACTACGCACTGCCACAGAATAAGTAGTTTATAGTAGACGCTACAGATTCATGGTCCGTACCTTTTACCGATTTTTTCATTTTTACAATTTCGATCTCAAGTTATGTGGGAGAATTCTTGAACTTAAGATAGGGTTATTATATACTTAAGGGTTCCGTACGTCAAAAGGAAAAAGAAACGCTTATACTCGTAAGATCACTTTGTTGTCCGTCTCTCTGTCTTTAAAGCCTTTGAACGCGTTGAGGTAGGTGAAATTTATAAAAAATACTCGGAACTGTGTAAATATGTATTTATTCTCTGTGAACAAACTCAACTTGTACGCATGCCGGACATGGTTGTAAAAGTAATAAATAAATAAATAAAATAAAATAAATACACTACCGCCTCTTTCAGCTGCGAAAAAATCTAACTTGTAAGTCAACGCGATGAAACGATGTGATGGTTTATATCGTATATTTTAACATATCGTAATCAAAACCTATCTATAGGGTGCAACTTCCTCTTGATCTAGAATCACGAAGCTTAGCAAGAAGCAACGTTTTACAACACATAAATAAAGGAAAAATATCTGAAAACCGTAAATATGTAGTTAGTAATGACAGAACAGAAGGCTATCTAGTATCTACTATTTGTCTTCAACAGGTGCTGCAGTATGTATATTGAAATATGTTTTAAAATGCATCAAAATACCTTAGTCTGTCACATAGAAGTAACACTGTCGTGACTTCCCGATTTAACAGTTTTCCCGCATACTTTTCAAATTGTATTTGTATAGGGAACCTTATTGGTACTACTGTTTTGCAAATATTTTAACTTATTCGCAATCTAACTGTAATTTGCCATAATATAAACACATATCGATAGACAACTATTGGTCTCAAAATGAATGTCATGAAGTAGGTACCCCGATAACAAGAAAGCGAGAAGCTTAAGTGATTCGACGCAATGTAGTAGGTTACTCTTCAGCACCGACAAGGGCGACAAGGTAGAAAGAAGACCTGATTAGGGACGCAGGATGACGTTGGACGCAGGCAACTTCCAACTGATCCTTTTGGGAGTCTATAAGCGAGACCTATGTTCAGCAGTGGACGTCCTACGGCTGAAATGATGATGATTATACAGCGAAATTAGCTATCGTGAAACTATATAACTACTTATAACGCTGAAAGTAAGCAAAGTTTTACAAAATCATCAGCTATGCTATTTTTAGCACTTTATTATGAAAAAGTTTATTTTTACACTTTTAGCTGTATGATAGTAAATAATGACAACGTTATTTTAAATCTTTGTTTAACGTTTACATGTCGAGTTCGTTCCACTTTCGCACATAAGATACATTTTATTTGTAAACTAGCGACTGCCCGCGACATCGTTCGCGTAGTAGGCTCGGCATTCGGCTTCGCCATAACCTCTCATCTTTTCTTGGTTTTTCTTTCATAAGAACCTTCTGACAATAATTAACATTAGAAAAAAGAATTGGCGTGTTTATTCCATCCGTTCTCAAGTTATAGCGTGACCAGGAGAAACAGGGGATCATATTTATCTAAATAATAGATAATGTAATGAAATTGTAACCAAGGTAAATCTATACATGTATGATAATTAGAAAACTCGATTGAAGCTTTCGTAAGTATTACACATTTTAATGTTATTTTGAAGGTTTAACTTACGTTTAACTACTCCATGAAGAAGTGGCCTGGACGGTCACGAAACCGGTCGAGATATTCGACTATACCTACCGCGTAAGTTAAACCGTCAAAATAACATTAAAATAATTAGAAACATCATTAAGATATTAGATATCAAAATATAGATGCGATGTGCCTTCTTGAAACACGAAAGCAAATGTTATAATCACCTAGGTCTGTGGTTATAATGTTCAACGTAAAAAAAAACGGTATTAAAAAATATTTAGTGACACTTCCGCTGAAAAGAAAACAATGATTTTGGCCTATTTGGGGGCGTGCACCACCCTCCCTCCCGCATAAAATGCTAATAGGAAGAATACAAAATAAAAAAACACAAGAAACCCAGCGCTAGACACAGACTAGCGACAGTCAACTGTCTGTCTGACTGTCGGTCTAGTGCTCGACGAGTCAACATCTCCTGAGGATGCCTCGTGTAGATGCGAAACACGTGTCGAATCGGTGTTGGTTTATTTGGGGTTTCTTGTGTTTTTTAATTTTGTATTCTTCCTATTAGCATTTTATGCGGGAGGGAGGGTGGTGCACGCCCCCAAATAGGCCAAAATCATTTTTTTCTTTTCAGCGGAAGTGTCACTAAATATTTTTAATACCGTTTTTTGATAATGGATTTCCGCATAGTAACGCCTGAATCAATAAATTAGTTCAACGTAAACTATTCTGTAGGAAAACAGTTTTGCTTCTTTATAGCTATTTATCTACTCGTAGAAGTAATGTAACAATTGTATTTGACTCATACAGAAATACCTCCGTTCTTATGCAAACATTAGGTTAAATAGAACAGTATACATAGGTTACTTATGAGCTCATAAAGGTCTTTTATTTAAGCCCCTTTTCCTACGCGTTTAACTCTAGGTCAGCGAGCAAGCTCACACTAGACAGGGTTCTCTCGTATACCAAACTAAACTATAGTAGGGTACAGACACAGATTAAAGCAATGTAGAGTAAGTGTAGACACAGATAGGACAAGAGTTAATATAGGTATAATGTTACGGTTAAAGAATTTATCTCTCATAAGAATTTACAAATTCACTTGCTGAGAAAAACAATTTTACATTAAAATATGAATGCCGGTAAGCTTAGTGTACTTAGCCTAGTGTATTAAATTATCTCATATGTAACACAGTTGAATAATTTATTTTGACATTAGTATAGTACTTAAATTTACAATATTATAATTGAGCAGGTAGACATAAAAAATGACGAGTTTCTGGCTCGCTATACACCTACGGTCGCGCGTCAAATTTGAAGGCGCGGTGCAGCGCGGCGCGGTGGCGCAGGTATATGTATTAATTAAACATATTTTTCAATTGTTTAAGACGCAGTCCAACCCCAGTTTTAAAATGATTTACGATGCTTTACGTAAGGTTGAAAATCGCTTGTTAGATTGGACGATGTAATGTGAAAATGCGTTAATTTTGTACGTTTTCTTTATATTTTTCGATATATACTAACACATTTGAAAAAACTGCTGGTTACAACTTTAGTACTATACATTGGCTAAGTATTACCTAAAAAAATATATTGTTATCGCTGAAAATTCTGAGAGTTTGGACGTGAAAGTTTATTTTTGTGGACCTATTCAGGATTTTTTTCTGCTGAAAGAGAGTTATGTTTATGAATTCTATTCGGTTATTACTCTTTCCCTATTCCTTGTCTAACATTTGTATTTTTTTCATAATATACTATCGATCTGTTTCGTTACACTAGGTGTTTAAAAATTCTGCTTTTTTTTAATCAGGGTACGAGCGCGCCTTAAACTGAAAAAACAGTATTCTAATGCATAAGATTACCAGTACATAAACTGAAGCAAAGACTGGCGTACTTTTGCATGTATATTACACATACATTGTATATTATGTGTGTGTATTGTGTAGGTATATATTGCGAATTCTAGAGAACTACCCGGAGCCCTACCATGAGTTGGCAACATAAATGTCATCTACAGTCGATACTCGATCGTCAATTTTAGTTCTACAGTTGACCGCGAGGTGGCGCTGATCTTTTTTCATATTTTTTTTGCGGCCGGTGATATCGAGCGTCAATTGGTTTCAATGTTGTAAACTCATGGTAGACTTACCGGTTGAATCGACGTAATAGATGGTGTATAATCCATACGTCTGAGTCGAAAAAACTTACAAATAATTTTAATGTTATTTGGACGGTTTAACTTACGCGGTACGTATAGTCGAATATCTCGACCGGTTTAAATAATTTCCGAAAAAACGATTTGTATCGTACTTAAAATTAAATAAGTTCAAATACACGTCGTGCCTAGCTGCAAAGTATGAGTTATCTGTGTCACAGGTGTACCTATCTCAACGATACGATAGGTTACACTTACGTAAATGTGTGTGCTAGGCCCATCACCATCCGATGATGAAGTAAGGAGTTCAAATTTGATACTCATAATAGGTAGAGAGTTCAAAAAAGAACCACGCATAAGTGAATAGCTTATAGTAAACTAGCTGGTACCCGGAACTTCGTCTGCGCCAGGATTAGTTTTTCGTGTAGCATATTATCCTCTCCAAGGCCATAACTATCTTTATACCAAAATGTCATAAAATATTTACATGGTCAAACGCAATTGCTATAACAGTATTAGAAAATCTAAATACTTCGTAAATCAATCGGTAAACACTAATAATAAAACAGTACCTACGTACATACAAATATAAAATTAATCACAATGGAAAAAAAAACTGTCATTACATTTCATCACCCTTGATAGGAATCGAGCACGTCTAGTGGAACGAGCTGTCAAAATAATAGCGTGCTTTTGACTACACCATCAGAAACTGACACAAACTTTGACATAACTGTCATCATTACGATCTTGTCATAGGCGGAGATCTATCAATTTGTCTATGCTGTGTCCAAGAATATTACGCTTTTTCACCCGCGTGGTGATGGATGATGATGATGATGAAAAGTGGCCTATGTGCTATTCCAGACGGCAATTAATCTCTGTGCCAAATTTCATCCAGATCCGTTGAGCCGTTATGCCGTTTTTGAGTAACAAACATCCATTTATCCATCCATCCATACATCCATCCATCCAATCTTTCACATGAATAATATTAGTGGGATAACTGCGTAAAGTAATATCTAGGCATTATTTTCTTTGACTAGACTAACTCTTAGTTTAAATGTGAGTTTTCGTCTGCACAAACACAGTAGTTACGAACGAGCACTATCAGTAAACACAGCGTACATTCTGCACCGGCTACCAAGAAAGCATCCGTCTGAGCCTGTGTACATTATCGAACAGGGCCCAGCCTCGCTATAAATGATCAAATATACAGAACACCCTCTGTATTTACGTTGTACCTACGTACAAAACACCCGCCTTGTACACTGAGACTAGAAATCTATGCCTACAGAGAGGCTAGGCCGAAAATTATTTAGGGGTATGGGTAGGGCCCCATTGCAAGGGGGGCCGTCGCCGGCCTGATATGTGACCGGAGAGTCTTGTTCAACAAACGATGACGATGATTTAAGCTCAGTCGTTTTAAGTGTATTACGGCTAGAAATCCGGCTTTTGGGCTTTGGCTTAGATTTGAGTGAGCCAGCTATTATGGGGGGTGGATCTCGATTTATGTATGCCTGTCCGTTTGACGGCCGTGGGGGCTGTGACGTCATTTAGTTAGCGTTGAATACTAAGCAAGCTGGTAATGGTGTTGTTTAAAGCCGAATGTCTGATGCTATATATTATGATTTCTCATAATTTATTATTGTGCAATTAGGTAAAAGATTATGCAATTGTTCAAACCTAAAGTAAGACTAATAAAAGTTCAAAAACAAGGAATATTGAATAAAATATGTATGTTTAATAAGCTACCAGTAGTTATAACAAAATTACATACAGGTGATTTTAATACGAAAATAAAACACTTCTTTCAATCTCATCCGCTTTATTCTGTTAATGAATTTATGGACATGCGTCTTATAGAATCCTTATTTTTGTAATATAGTATAGTTAGAGTCAACTCCTTTGATTTACTGTTTATTTAATATATTGTTAGATATTTAGTTTCTTTGACTGTATTGTGATGTATCCCGAGACATTTATATAAATAGTCCAATCCAATTTTAATCATAATAATCATCATAATCATAATTAGTTATTTTTTAATTTCGAATTTTAATCTCTGTAGTCTTGACATTTATTGTATGTAGCTTCTATTAATAAGTATTAATAAGTATATAACACGTTAGATGTTTAATTGCGTTGAGATTCTCAATACAATTAAATCAATTAATATTGAGAGTGGACGGTATAAATGTCATGGGTGAGATCCACATACATACTGATTTAGGATATCGTTTAAGAAATGTAATTTTCTATGACGTGCTTAGTATAACGAACACTGTTATAAGGTCAATAAATAATTCTAATTCTAATTGTATATAGTTTATATATATATATTTGCCGCGTGTGGATAGCTTTAAAAGCTCTAAAAAAAGAAAAATCTAAATGGTACCAATCCAGATATCATACAGAAATCTTAGAGAAAGTATTTTGAACCTTTGCTCACTGGACCTGGAGTTCCTTTGATCCACAGGATGCATGTTGACCAAAAGCATTCCTGCTTCCAACACCAAGGAATTTAAACTTTGAAGTTACAATATAGATCTGTTTTTCCAGAAAGTAACACAATACTTACGGTTACTTATTTATAGGGGCTTGAATTTAAATTATATCTTTTAGCACTGCACACATCAGTTTATTAAGTGCGCAGTACTTTATGACGTAAATTAGTACAGCGCATAGTGCGTACGTTTTAGAGTCACGAACTCCGTTCTCGTCCCATTTGCTGTCTAGTTACAATTTTCAATCGGACTCTCCCTTTCTATCAATTCGAACCTAAAATCCTTCTTGGATGTAACTCGTAATTATATTTATATAGTAGGTCATAGTAATACATACAAATACAAATACACTTTATTGGTAAACTAGTTTACATGTCAGGTATGCGTTGTATATAATGTACCTTGCACTAGGAGAATATGTCGTTAACTAAATCTAGGTACTGTGGTAGGTGGAGTGGAGACCACGAACCGGCAAGCGCTGCGTAGGTCGTCCACCGACACGGTGGACAGACGACCTGATGAAGGTCGCAGGATAACGTTGGGTGCAGGCCGCTTTCAACCGGTCCTTTTGGAAAATCATGGGGGAGGCCTATGTTCACCAGTTGACGTCCTACGGCTGAGATGATGATGATGATGAGGTACTATAATTTTTAATATAATTATAAAATAAAGTCACATGAAATTTCAAAATAATATGTCAAATATAGGTACAAATTCCGTAAGTCACATAACAAAAAAATACATTAATTGGTCAACCATACAACACAATACAAAAGCTCTTTATTGGCACCAAAGAAATCAAAAAATAATAAAACAACTTAAATAATAGGCACAAATGGGCGGTCTTATCGCTAAAAGCGATGTCATAATATATTACTCATCACCTCATCACTCATCACATCATACTCATTATCTCATAATACCATAATAAATTACATATACATTAATATTATAAATATTATTTCTATTTTAGTTTCATCAATTTAGCTCATCAAAGCTATAGAACGCTTGCTCGATAAGCCAGCGTTTCAATCTTTATTTAAAGCTCTGCATAATTAGGGCTGCAATAACGTCAGTGAGGAGTCTGTTGCAAACAGAGGGGCCCATCACGTGGGTCAGCTTGCTAGACTTGGCCAAGGAGCGGGGTATAGCTGCTTGCTTGTGGGCGTTGCGCGTGCTGTAGGAGTGCACGTTATTGTGCTTTAGGAACGTGTCGGGATCGGTCCTCACAAATATGGCAATGTGAGAATGCCGAGTTCCTTGAAGTAAGGTCTCACGGAGGTGAGCCTATCAGCCGGAAGACGTCCTCTGCTGAACATAGCCTCCCCCATAGATCGCCATTTGGAACGGCTACTTGCTTCCTGCATCCAGCGATTCCCCGCGATTATGACGAGGTCGTCGGTCCACCTAGCAGGGGGCCGGTACGTACTCTTCATCTTCGACATCATTTACCATTTAAATATTATTTGTTAACGATTAATCCTTCCTATACCGTGATAATTAAAACAAAAGATTTATGAACGAAACTGCTGTATATGTACGTCTCTTGGACGCAAAGGGTTAATGCTTTTATATGACTAGACGGGCTAGTAGTGCGTCTGATGGTAAGCACTACCCACCCTTGACCATGACAGTGGCAATGCCACTCAGAGCTTACAATACTTTACAATTGCGTATAGCACTGCGCTCAGCCGTGCGATTCCCTAAGAGCTAACATCGCTGCAGCATTGACAACATCCGTGAAACAACGAGATGACAAGGAACGTTGAAAAAACAACCTTGTGTACAAGGGTGATATCTCATAAAGTATTTGAAATCGGTGAGCTCGTCGACGTGCGCAACGACGAATCCTAAGAGAATCGCACCCGGAGACAATAGGTAACTAGTAACTTCACGATACGCACTTTTGCTTCGCGGCGGAGGTTTCTGGCACTGCGTAACACCTAGTAAGTCGCGTTTCCTCGCCTCTTACGATATCACGACGGACGGAAACATTCTTTGACTTAGGTACACGTCACAGAGTAAAACATACTAAACAAGTTAGAATGATTTTGTGATGCGTACATCATGTCATACATTACCGGTACAAACTTTTGCATGTACTACATTGTATTAAATCAACTTTTCCCGATCAACCACTTTCACCCTTTTCCACAAATCACGCCCAGGATATAGAATTCGATATTGAATTTTTCTCGAGTTAATCTTGTATTCAAATTTTAATTATATCATTCTGGCGTTTGAATAAAAACGAATTCATTTCGCCCCGCGCCGGTGAATAATAATGTTTCAAGCCCACTCTCGAATTACACAGGGCGCCACTCACACCGGAGTGTAATGATTAGATCATTTAGATTTGAGAAAAACGATGTTCGTTCCACCGTAAAACGTGGACCGTAAAACATAAGTGAAATACCGTATGGAGAATACGATATTTCACTTATGTTTTACGGTAATAGAGAATATGGTATTTTACATACGGAGTAAAATACTGTATTCTCCATAGAGAATAGTACTCCATTTACGGTAGTAACTCCATTTTACTCGTGTTTTACATACGGAGTAAAATACCGTATTCTCCATAGAGAATCTCCATAGAGAATACGGTATTTTATTCGTGTTCCATATTCTATATATTAGGAATATAGAAAAAAAAGAATTATACTAGTACATTATACTATCTAGTACACTAGGTTATTCTTAAGTAAAGTATTAAGTCTTAAGTAGGGTATTCTTAATTGCTCCGTGAACCAACTGCGAAACTTCTACAGGAATTTTTTCTATCGATAGTAGTACTGAATTGGACTCTAAACACACAAACGGTCAATCAAACAATCAAGCCAAATCCATATACATAATATAAATAAAGTTCTATCAAACATTTCAATCCTTCTTATACCGTGATAATTATATAATAGTATATATAAAGTATAATAATAAAGTAATATAATTGAAAATACAAATGATACAAATTATAAGAGTGTGATCAAACTACATTATGTGCAGCTAGCTGCACCCTGCGCCCGCGGTTGTACCCGCGTGGTGTTGGATGATGATGATGATAAGGTATCCCATCATCATCATCATAATCAGCACATCTTTATCCCACTGCTGGGACTCAAGCCTTTCTCTCAGATAGAGTAGGATATAATATAATAGGATATAATATATAATAGGAGTTAGGCCATAATCCAGCATGCGGGCCCAGTGCGGCTTTGTGGATAGGTTAGTGGCCAACCCATGCGAAGTTTTGAGGCTGCCCGAAGGCCTTCGAGATAGGCCACCTTACGACTATTGTCCTAAGACAAACAACCAGGACCGATGGCTTAACCTCCCTCCGAAGCACGGAAGCGCTCAGTTGAATGATGCCCCTAGCGGTCACCCATCCTAGTCCTGACAGCAGTAAGCGTTACCTAACTTGTTGATCGGTTACGATCGCCAAGTCAAGCTCCGCTACGAGCGCTTCATATTATTAGGTATAATAATATGTTATTCCAGCGCCTCATGTATATACACATCAAATTACATTAAAATCCATACAGTAGTTTTTGCGTGCAAGACTAACAAACATCCATACATACAAAGTTTCGGGTTTATAGTATTAGCGGGATATATTAAAGATATCATTACCAATTAATGAAAAATGTCGTAATATGAGTGGAATGCTCTATAAAATTCTTCATGTCTAAAGTGAATTGGTTTAGGATCTATGCGACCTCATTCCAACATCGTACATTGTTTTCTTGCACGGCGATCAAATGTCTGCGAAGAAGTCTTTTATATGAATTTAGACGGCGCGATTTATACAAAAAAAGCTCAAAGATTTTTCCGCCCTGCTTCTATGTGATGGACGCCCCATGGTATGGTGATCAACAATTAATTCGTATATTTGTATCAGGAAAAGCACTTTTCATGACATCATATGCATATTGGAATAATGCTATGCGATAACGCTTAGAATATTTTCAGTGCAAACGTTTGCATTAGCTGACAGCAAGACAAAAATAAACCATAGCTTGACATACGGTAAAAGAGTGACGGTGAGTTTTAAACTTGGTAGCGAAAATATTGATCATTTGTTAAATAACTTGTGCAATAACACATAATCACATCGATTAAAATAACATGGTGCTGCTCAGCCCCTTTACAAATGATTGATTTAGACTTAGACTAGAATATTTAGACTGTGTAGAGCACTTAATTCATTATCATCATCTCAGCCGTGGGACGTCCACTGCTAAACATATGCCTCCCCCATGATTTTCCCAAAAGGACCGGTTGGAAGCGGCCTGCATCCAACGTCGTCCTGCGACCTTCATCAGGTAGTCTGTCCACCGTGTCGGTGGACGACACGCTGCGCTGCGCTTGCCGGTCCGTGGTCTCCACTCCAGAACCTTTCGGCCCCATCGGCCATCTTATCTGCGTGATATGCGCCCTGCCCACTGCCACTTCAACTGGCTAATCTTCTGGGCTATGTCGGTGACTTTCGTTCTTCTACGGATCTCCTTATTTCTGATTCGATCACGTAGAGAAACAGTACTTAATTACGTGTAGAGTAATTAAGTTATAAATTATAATTAATAATTCACCTATTTTAAATACGACTGTTGCAATCATGTTCACTTTGTCGTTGAACGCAGATGGATTACTTTTGTTAGCTTAAATGGACTATGGACATATCATACAGCATCCTACGGAATATTTTCCACATGAATATGACAACTGTCATTTCGCGCTCTAGGCATTCTAACGGTCGTTTTCAATATTCTTTCTATCCACGGTTTTCCTTACTACGGATAGAAATGTGACATAACGTCCATACAAATAGTGTCAAATATCTATCTCTAGTAAGGTAAACCGACGATAGATAGATTATTGAAAACGGCCGTAACTATGACACTGTGTCACCAACTTATCTGCCGTGTGATTCTCTAACAGCAAACATCGTTGCATCTTTGACAACATCCGTGAAACAAAAGACGAGATGACAAGGAACGTTGGAAAAACAACCTTATGTACAAGGACGATATCACAGAACAAATATGTTCTGTGGGCGATATCTCTTAAGTATCCAGCGTGCGATTCTCTAACAGCAAACGTCGTTGCATTTTTGACAACACCCTGAAACAAATGACGAGCTGACAAGACAAGAAACGTTGGAAAAACAACCTTATGTACAAGGGCGATATCTCTTAAGTATCTAACCATGCGATTCTCTAAAAGCAAAACATCGTTGCATCTTTGAAAACACCCGTGAAACAAATGACGAGCTGACAAGAAAAAAAAACGTTGGAGAACAATCTTATGTACAAGGGCGATATATCATAAAGTATTTGATATCGGTGAGCAGAATTGGAACTACAGCGTATATCCATACATACCTGCTAACTTTCGCGTTTATAATACTAGTAGGGTTTTATAATCCTACTAATTTGTAGATTAAAGAGTGGCTTGAAAGACTGCCCTATGTTTTGATTCTCACTTTTTTTGATGAATTTCTTTACTAAATTCTGCACTAGCCACGATGTCAACTGAACAGACAGGATGGTGGGACTATACGTATTAACGTAAGCTTCTGCAAGAGATTTCTATATAAAGGTATTTTAAACAGGCATTAAGGCGAAAATAAACAGTAAAATTAAAAGGGAAGTAACAGTCCAACTGAAAAGAAAATACCTCTTTGCGACACTTAGCAATCTCGACAAAAGGTCTCTCCCATTTATACCTACAATAATACTCGTCAATAATAATTTCATTAAAATGTAGATCTAGTTAAAAGCATTTTTTCTGATTAATTTTCAGTCGCGGACCGCTCTTCTTTTTTTAATTGAATATCAGGCCACTTTGATGGCGCGACGAGAAAGGGTTGAAAAAAAAGTTCGCCCTCATTTGAATAAAATAACAGCACTCGCACTTTGCATTTACGGAGATATTTCAAATTATATCTGGACTCTTTTTTGTTTTAATTTTTTTTGTTCCTCGTATTTATTTTATTTTTCCATCAGCGCTCTCCCATCTAATTGAGTTAGGGCTCCAAATCGAAAATGTCGATCGAGTTGTAATTCAATTTATTTTTGTTTCTAATGGAGTTCGGAGCTTTTTATTCTCTTTTTTTAACTGTAATTTTGAATCATTTGCTTATTGAAGGGTTGGTTCTGCTCGGCGGAGCGAGGAATTTGGGTTTTGAATCTGGAATACTTTTAAACCAATTGTTGAGTTATATTGTTGTAGATGTAGTGTGACTTCGATAAAATTAAGATGATTGTTGTAGATGTAGTGTGACTTCGATCAAATTAAGATGATTGTTGTAGATGTAGTGTGACTTCGATAAAATTAAGATGATTGTTGTAGATCAAGTGTGATTTCGTTCAAATTAAGATGATTGTTGTAGATGTAGTGTGACTTCGATCAAATTAAGATGATTGTTGTAGATGTAGTGTGACTTCGATAAAATTAAGATGATTGTTGTAGATCAAGTGTGATTTCGATCAAATTAAGATGATTGTTGTAGATGTAGTGTGACTTCGATAAAATTAAGATGATTGTTGTAGATGAAGTGTGATTTCGATCAAATTAAGATGATTGTTGTAGATGTAGTGTGACTTCGATAAAATTAAGATGACTGTTGTAGATGAAGTGTGATTTCGATCAAATTAAGATGATTGTTGTAGATGTAGTGTGACTTCGATAAAATTAAGATGATTGTTGTAGATGAAGTGTGATTTCGATCAAATTAAGATGATTGTTGTAGATGTAGTGTGACTTCGATAAAATTAAGATGATTGTTGTAGATGTAGTGTGATTTCGATCAAATCAAGATGATTGTTGTAGATGTAGTGTGACTTCGATAAAATTAAGATGATTGTTGTAGATGTAGTGTGATTTCGATCAAATTAAGATGATTGTTGTAGATGTAGTGTGATTCGATAAAATTAAGATGATTGTTGTAGATGTAGTGTGACTTCGTTCAAATTAAGATGATTGTTGTAGATGTAGTGTGACTTCGATAAAATTAAGATGATTGTTGTAGATGTAGCGTGATTTCGATCAAATTAAGATGATTGTTGTAGATGTAGTGTGACTTCGATCAAATTAAGATGATTGTTGTAGATGTAGTGTGACTTCGTTCAAATTAAGATGATTGTTGTAGATGTAGTGTGACTTCGATCAAATTAAGATGATTATTGTAGATGTAGTGTGACTTCGATCAAATTAAGAAGAGAATGACGCTAAATTGTCATGAACACCAAATAAAACAACTATGTTAATTAAATTTAATTAATTAATTTCAATGACAACAGTTTGATGATTCTAGTATGTTTAGTGTATATTTTAGGATATTTAATTATAATAAAAAGCAATGCCGTGAAATAAAAATACTATGTTAATAATTATTACATAAGTATCTAATTCTCAGGGTAAAGTTTCATATCCTATCCTATAATAATATGTATTTTACGGTTTACAGTTTCATAATCTTTTTCGCACACATTGTTTATGTTATAAATAGAATCATAATTCATGTAACATTAGAAGTAAATACTACGATAATTTCTATACAGATAAATAAAATTAAAATGTCTGTTTGTAATTCCAATTTAACAGCTTATACTAGCACTAAGTATATGGAGGTACCTAGATACGGTAACTTACATAGAAAAAAACAAGTTTTAAGTAATTTGTTGTCTCTTTGTTGGTTCCGGCTAATCTGAAACTGATGGACGTATTAACGAGACTTTCACCGACAGATATCTGATGTTATAAGAAGTAACTAAGGCTACTTTTGAAATTTATAGAGAGAAAAATTCCATCCTCGGACGGGATTCGTACCCGCGTCTTCTGACTCTCCGTGTCAGACGCCATTGACCAACTAGGCCACCGAGGTTCGGGACCGAGCATCGAATTTTAACTCATTTGACTAACCGTCTTGCCGGACGGAGCGACATCTGTTGGACAGTTTAACAGTACCATCCAACCGAAAGAAGCATTATTTAGAAATACTTAAACTTTCGTATTGACATCGCAGCCCTTTTAATTTTTTATAGTTTTTAATTATAAGTAAATATATAACAGGCCTGTTGGTCTAGTGGTTAGTGACCCTGACAGCTATGCCGGAGGTCGTGGGTTCGATTCCCACCCAGGACAAATGTTTGTGTAATGAGCACGATCATTTGTTCTGTGTCTGGGTGTAATTTATCTATAATATTTATGTATTTAGAAATATACAAGTATGTTTATCAGTTTTCTAGTACCCATAACACAAGCTCTGCTTAGCTTGGGACTAGATGGCGTTGTGTGGTAGTTGTGGAATATTTATTTATTTATTTTATTTATTTATAAGTAATTTTTTCAATGTTTGAGATCGCTAAAGCAGGCGTTAGTGCTTTAAAAAGTAATACTATAAAAAAGGCTACTTTTATTTTAGAAATAAAACTCTGACTCTCTGTCTGTTTGTTACCTTATCACGCTTAAACGGCTGAACGGATCGTAATCAAATTTGGCAAGGAGATAGATAATATCCTGGAAAAGCACATAATGATGCTTTTCATTATTATCATCATCATCCATCACCTCGCGCGTGTGTGAAACCGCGGGGCACAGATAGTTATAAATAGACAATCATAACAGGATTTGCCACAGGAATATATCCCCGTACAAAAAAAATGACGATCTGTTCTTATTATTTCGATGAGTAACGATGGAATGAAATGGTTAAAATTGGAAGATTAAGGAAGAACTAGAAACTATGCTGCTGCTTTAAAACTATATTTTTTTGCAAAATATCTAAAGAGTTAGAAATTTATTAGGAAGTAATGTTTCATAAGAATTTTTTAGAGTCCGCTTGGGGAAGTACCACACCTTTGCCAGTTATTCAACTACCAAGCAATAGCGTGCAAAGATTACTGTGTTTTGTTGAAGGGCAATGTTTCCGGCGAAATTACAGGGCAAGAGATGTAACATTTTATATCTCAGGGTGACGAGCGCTGAACATTGCCATTCAGGATGATCGAACTTTTCTACCGACTTCCAAAACAAGAAGGAGGTACTCAATGCGACTGTATGTATTTTTTTGTATGTTTGTTACCTCATAACTTTCGATAGGGTGAACCGATTCTCAAAACTCTTTTTTTGTTTGAAAGCTGGTGCTTCCCATGTAGTCCCATTTAAATTCATCAAATTCGGTCCAGTAGTTTTTGAGTTACACTCCAATAACTGAATAGAAAGAAGTCGGTATTAAATTTTTCAAATTGTACTTGTTTTTTTATATGTTGGTTACCTCATAACTTTTGACTCTCAAAATTATTTTTTTGTTTAAAAGCTGGTGCTTTCCGTGTGGTCCAATCTCATCAGATTCGGTCCAGTAGTTTTTGAGATATACTCCAATAACTGACTAGAATGGAAGTCGGTATTAAATTTTTCAAATTGTACTTGTGTAGTTTAAAATTCTGAATGGCACTAGACTGTTATAGACAAGCATGATGTTTAACATCAGGCGAACGACTTGCTTATCTCATCATCGATATAAAAACAGTTTTCAAATAATGAAGAGCATTACTACCCACGCTACGGACCAACTAGGTAAATTAAGTTATTACAAATAAGTCAATCACAATTTGTTTGGATGGTTTAAGTACATATTCTGATTTAGTTATATTACATTTAAAAAATCTCAAGCAACAAACGCAGCTATTCTCAAGTTGAAGGTCTTTATTCTTTCAACATCACTAAAGGCGGCATACACTACAAAGTCATAATGAAGGCATCATGATATGTATGTATATCCGTTATTATATTAGTAGGTGCAGAAACAATAGCATGTCGCGGGGGCAACTCTCAAGGAACACTTGTCGCTTCTACGTGGTACAAACGGGTTTGATATTAATAAATAAAAGCCTCATTATACATAGACATATATTTATTGATAATTTGCATTAAAGGGAAAAATTTCTTAAATCACAGCTCGTGGTTGATGTCATAACATTAATTCCTACAATACCATTGTAAACTTACTATATTAATTTTCTAGAATTATACTAATTCCTATATATAAATTTAATAAGTATTTTTTATTTTGTAAAATCATTAATAAAGATAACAATATAATTAATTCTAGTAGTAGGTATTATTAATATAAACAATTTTATTAATCTGAGCTTTATCACATGGTCACATATAAATATTAATTCTAATTTATGAGCCCGTTTTTTTTTTAATTTAGCTCATATCATTTTTAGCAAAATAATATTTAGAAGCAAATTACCTATCATCACAAAATAAATATATATATTACAATAATTAACAGCTAGGTGTATAAGTCGTAAGTTGATCTTACAAAAATCGGTTAAATGACTCCCAATCTAACCGCACTGTAATATCCATACCAACGTACGTAAATAATTCAATTTTTTGGCCATTTTAGCGAAAGAAACCAGTTAAGAAGAAAGGAGCTGATATAAATCAAAGTTTTTGTGATTACCAAGGAACAGATTACAACTACTATACATATTGATTGATTTTACATTTTGGTTTTTACTTACTGAATGTCTTAAACAAAGTTTCTGTATGTAAGAGATACAATTATACGTAATTTGTAATTTTTTTACACGTTTTGCAATGTTTTGGATATGATTGCATCAAATCGGAACAGTTAATAAATGTAACTTTATGTGACGATTTACTTTCGAACACTATTCATTTTATACACATGTTTCAGTGAATGAGTTTATAAGTTTATAGCCATTTATATAATCTAAACGTACATCGTTTAGATTTTTTTCATTTTAAGATAAAAATTTGAACTAGTTTTTATGTAATTACAACTTATAATCAGCCAATGTTCAAGCCAATGCTATACTTAAACCAATGGCATAAGAAGAGCTTAGACATTTCCATTGCATTATTTGTGATTTTATAAAACATTACAGTATGTAAAAGACGCTTAGGTAATCAGTTGAATATAAGATTTTGGATAAAATAGTTTAAGCAAATTTAATACTTAATTATATATATTCCCAAAATCAAACTTCTTTATTAATATAGCATGATAATCATAATCGTAGAAGACCGCTGTTACAAGTATCAAAACATATCGGTCGTGGTACACTTCGCGAGCGTTTATGAGAGTGAGAAAAGTTCGCCGCCCGGCCTATAAGTTTCAGGAAGGGTGGTCCTCCTACTTTTGTGTTAGTGCCTTGCAGAACAAACCGTATATGTTTAAAATTGTGTTTTTAGTCGTAGATCTTTTTTTAGAACAATGTATTATTTATTAATGTTGCAAGCACTATATACATATATCTAAACACTAAACAAAATACGTCAGAATTATAATTTGTGCTGACGTTTATCAGTCCAGTACTTTAACAAGTTTTGTGAAATTTACGCTCTTCCTGTGACTTTTTTCACACAATTACTACACGTCAGAAGAAAAATTCGTCGCTACAAATTACCTGAATGCGGAAAACCTTCTCCAACCCTTTTTTCTCACCTCATAGTTTTAATGTCTATTGTACCTACATGGATTTCGTGGAGATACTTTTGAAGCAATCATTTCGTAAGGCGTTTTTATCTTACCTCTACCATAGGATAAATTAATTAAAACTTTACCTAAAGACATACAGGACATATGCCTCCACACTGTACGCCCTTTCAAAATACTTAAAAAGAAACTTATATTTTTAAATAACTCTGATTATGTACTTTAAATAGCTACTTTTCATGTAAGTAAATTGTTAAATTATACATTATATAGATACATAATAATATTATAAGTTACCGAACTCATTGACTGCTCATAAGCCCTTCAGGCTTCCGCAGTCTTTAATGTTAAGTACAATTAATTAATTAATACAATTTATGCTAATTAATACTTAATTATTACAATTACTTAAGTAAATTGTGAAATTTTTGGTAATAAATAAATAAAAAAAATTAAAAATATAGTAGTATTACGTACTTATACTTCATAAAGTATTATATGAAGAAAAAAAAGTTTTTGCGATCACTAAGTTGATGAAGGGGTTCATATAAATTTGGGGGAGTTATGTTTAAAAACGTTCTGACCTTATACGGTTGTGTATAGAACATTTTCATTTTTTTCCTTAATATCAAAACCACGTATCACTCACGTAAGTAATTAAACGACGTTATCGACCTATTTTTCGGCTTGTCCGATTGAAAATACTGATCTGAAAGTTCTTCAGCTATGTACGGCTCTGCTTTCTTCATAGTGCTATTCCAAAATCCTATAGGCCGCATCTTAGATTCTGTATGGCCACAGTCAATTCAAACCACATTAGAACATAATTCGCTCAGTCATGAACATTTGCAATAGCATAGCGTTTTTGGAGGTAGTTAAAAAGTAATAATTTTATCACTTACTCACTTTCTTCCTTAGTTACTCCAACCTTATAAGAATCTCGGCGTGAGGTGGAGAAGTGGCCCTTACCGCACGCTGACACCGACTTGACACTCATTTAACTAGCACATCATTCAGTTTATTTAATTCTCTTCGATCGATGATATCTATAAATATGTACTTTTTTATAGTACGTTAATGAACAGGGGGTGCTATTTGATTTCTTTATATTCTTTTATTTCCGATTCAAGTATAATTAAAAGAGATACTATTGTTAATGCTATTAAAAGATCTGCCATAATAAAAAAATATATTATGTCATGTCAGTTAAAAACTAAATAATATATAAACATGAACCCCTATTTCTCCTGGTCATGCTGTACTTGAGAACGGAAGTAACAATTTTCAAATTATTATTTTGTTGTGTTAATTATTGTCAGGAGAATGTTCTTATGAAATAAAAACCAAGAAAAGATTGGTGGTTATGGGAGGTTATGGCGAGGCCGAAGGCCGAGCCTACTACGCGAAGCTGCGGGCAGTCGCTAGTATGTATATAAAAATGAACCTCTATTTTCCTGGTCACGATGACATGGTCACAAGTTGTCTTGAAAACGGATCGAACAATCACTCTAATTCTTTTTTATTTGAGTTTTTATTATTGTGAGAAAAAGGTTCTTATGAAAGAAAAATCAAGAAAAGATGGGAGGTTATGAGCCGAAGGCCGAACCTACTACACGAACGAAGTCGCCGGCAGTTGCTAGTATATATATAAGAGAAATAAGCAATGAGACAATTCAGAATAAAATTATTCCGTTAGCTTCTTGAAAAAAAAATTCGTTTTAAATTACTTCCTAACCATTTTTCTCGTTACCTTTTTTAGCTTCTACATGGTTTTTTTTTTAATATCCCTATGACAATTGAGTGGCCTGTTTGCGCAGTAAGTAGCAACCCTGCTTTATGAGCCACTGGTTCCGGGCTCATGTATGTCTGACTTGTTTCTGGCTATTTAAGTAAATATGTAAATCAGTCATCAGGTTACCATAGTACAGCCTCTGCATACTTTAGGACCTAAAGAGCTTGCGTGGATGTCGTCTAAAAATAAATTAGTAAATTTAAAAAGTCCAAGGCTGTGTGTTCATTTGTTATATACATTAAGAAATTGGCAATAAAATAAATGTAAAAAGACAAAGCCGCTGAGATTCTTGCCGGATCTTATATATAAGTCGTGGTCGCGTGCCGATCTGGTTGTAGATTTCAGAAAAAATAAATGACCATTCGTATCGCTTTTCAAATGGTTGATGCCATCTGCAGTTGCCGCCTGCAGTCGGGTTCGAAATCATGACTGCAGCGACATGAAGTAACGACGTGTCGCGGCGACATGAAGCGACGACACGTCGTCTGCTGCTGCTACGTGTAGCCGGTTACATACTTGCACCTTAACGAAGCATAGAAGCGCTGAGTTGAACATATCCTTACCAGTCACCCATCCACGTAGTAACCGCAATGGCCTAGTGGAACTACAAACTGCACAAGCTACAATCGCTTCTGAATAACAGGAAAACAAACTAACTTCACAAAATAGCGGAAATATTAAGACTCCACATTCAAGCGCATTAAATCTATCCTTCTTTCGGGGTTTACCGTTGGCGAGTTGTGTATATATCCAGAGACACTCGCGTCATGAAGATGAATCTAATGACGAATCATTTATTAAAATCGGTAGAGCCGTAGAGTAGTTGAGTAGTACATGACATACAGGTCAAACACATTACCCTCCTTTTGGGCTTTTGTAAGTGCCCCCGTAGGCTTATACAGAATAAATGATTTGATTTGAGTTAAAAAAAAAGCGTCACGCTTGTCCATAACACTTCACTGCTCTCGTCACTCTGAGGTTTAAGATGTTTTATCTCTTTCCCTGTAATTTAGCTGGAAACATTGCCCTTCAGCGAAACACAGTAATGTTTGAACACTACTGCTTCACTGTTGAATAACTGGCAAAGGTATGGTACTTCCCCGAGTGGACTCTGCACACGTCCTACTATTACAAGATGTGTTGAAGATTTTATGTCATGTGGTTGCAGAACAAGCACAAGCCGCTAAATTATTAAGTGTCATGTGCCAGTAATCACCGGCACCCATAAAAAAAATTGAGAAATTGGCAATTCTCAAATTCAATCAAAATCAAAATAATCAAAAAAAATTATTAAAATCAAATTGGAAATTGGCCCTTCAAACCGTAACACAGTAAAACGAACAGTTCTGCTTAGAGGTCGAAATACGTAATGTGGTATTTACTTGGACTAACTCGTTCGAAAAGAGTTCTACTGTTTCCATGCCAGTCGTTTCAATAAGAAACATACAAACAGCAACTTCATCGAGCCGACATTTTCGAGATAACTCAAACCCGTCCTCAACACTACATAAACCAGTCGTCAAGGGGTTAAGGCGGGGATCTAAAGGGGGGTTGTTATTCGTTTTTATTGGAATAAATTAGCGGAATTGTCCCCGACCCGTGCCTAATGAATGTCTTGTGGACGGCTTGTCTACGGAGTTTACTTTAATTAATTGATTTAATGAGAATTTGCGAGTTTATAGCCCATTTTATAGCGTCGAATTTGAATTGTACAAGTTTTTGTACGTCATTAGCATATTATTCTTAAGATACTATATTTCTACCCGACTGCAGTGGAGCCCGAAAGGAGGGTAATGTGTTTGACCTGCAGGGCTGTTATGTATCTCAGTTGCTAACACATGTTTATTGAAATCTTGAAAAATGGCGGCTCTATGTCAGGTTTGACAACTCCAGTAAGCAAACATGTTAGTAAGTTGATCACTGAAGCTGACAAAAGTGACATAGGGCCGTCATTTTATTCGATTTCAATCAACATTTGTTAGCAACTGAGATACATAATAGCCCTACTGTATGTCATGTACTTACTCAACTACTCTACCGATTTTGATAAATGATACGTCATTAGATTCATTTTCATGACGCGAGTGTCTCTGGATACTCAACTACCCGCCAACGGTAAACCCCAAAAGAAGGGTGGATTTAATGCGTTTGAATGTGGAGGCTTAATATTTCCCATATTTTGGGAAGTTAGTTTGTTTTCCTGTTATTCAGAAGCGATTGTAGCTTGTGAAGTTTGCAGTTCCACTAGGCCATTGCGGTAACTATGTGGATGGGTGACCGGTAAGGATATGTTTAGCTGAGCGCTTCCATGCTTCGTTAAGGTGCAAGTTGGTAGCCGGCTACATGAATCCGCAGCAAACGACGTGTCGCAGCGAGACTACTGGTTTCTATGTATTTCTATGAAATACCAACTGTAGTTAGCGACACGATGCTTGCGTCGCGTCGTCGAGTGGCAGATCAGACTGTCGAGTACCAATCGCAAGGTCGCAGTCAAGGTATATTCCAAGCCATTTTAGCGACCCTATTTCAGATACATATAATAAAAAGCTGTATCAACCACTTCTGCCAGTTCAAAAACCCTCTTCAATGATATTCCACTTAAAGGTTTATGTACTTACCGAAAAATAAAACATTTAACATGTATGGTTTGTTAGCTTAGTTCGTAGTGACCCTGCTTTTGAAGTGACATGTCCTACGTTTGATTCCAAGCCGAGGCAAATGTATATGGTATGAGCAAATATGTTGGTTCTTGGATCTTGGATGTTGTGATGTGTGGTCATGCCTACCGACTCAGGGATCCTAGTGCGGGAGTGTGTGTGCTTAAGTTTTTTATCTTTTCTATGAGCTCTTCCCTAACACTCACATATTTATCTTTCATTACATCTCACTATTATTATAAACTAGCGACCCGCTCCGGCTTCGCACGGGTGCAATGCTAATACTAAATAATATACCTACCTATTACAGAATGTCCTTATAAACAACGTTCACAGCTTTTTTGTCATTAAACAATACAAACATATTTTGTTTAGAAGTTACTCTTGAAAGAGCGACATATAATTGACCATGAGAAAAACACTCAACGCTCAAATCTAACCGCCGCCGCACCGCTATGTCCCTGCATATTAAATCTGTAATATCTTCGGAAATATTCATTTAAATTATATGCTGTAAATGGCCATATTGATCTATATTGAATGGACAATGTATTTAAGGTACTTAATTGGATAGGAATTAATGCTGTATTGCTTAAAATAACTTTCTAAATAAGCCATTTTCCCCGTAAAATGTAAAGGATAAAAAATGCTTATTGTGAGTTATCCTTAAGATATAGACATATACCATTGCGGACTTTTTTGTTCACCTTTTTAAGGTGTACAATACCGTAGTACATTATTCTGATTTATCTCGTGGGGTTCAGTCAGCGTTTGCAATGTAAGCGCCAAAAAATGTGTGTATTTACGACATCACATTAGAAACCTGTAAATTCATCAGTGTTTCTCTACAATATTATGCATGTATCATACATATAAACCTTCGTCTTGAATTACTCTATCTATTAAAAAAGCGCTTCGAAGATGAAGATGAAGATTTAAGCATACGTAGGGACGGACATACAGCGACAGCGACTTTGTTTTATACTATATAGTGAGTAGTGATAGTGATAGTGGTGATAGTGAAGTGAAGTTATAGTGATAGTGAAGTGATGTGAAAGTGTGTGAGTGTGAGTGTGTGTTTGTTACTTCTTCACGCTGAAATGCCTCAATGTATTTGGACTACATCATATGGTGTTGTCCAAATACATTGAGGCAAGGCTAACATTAACAATATAGTGAAAATTCTGAATGGAGACCACGGACCGGCAAGAGAAGCGTACCTACCTGATAAAGGTCGCAGGACGACGGTGGATGCAGGCCGTTTCTAGCCGGTCCTTTTGATGATATGGGTATATATTATATACCCAGAAATAATACATGGGTACCTTTTTATCTTGATTCAACGTATTGTTCCCAAGGGACCTTGATAACCTTGTTAAGCACAGACTAGTGTATATATATTACAGTCATAATGTATTGCGTATATAATATTATAGTCATATATTCAATATTGATCTAGTCATATATTTAAGTACTTCTTTATACGTAATATAGTCATAAATAATATTCCATATGAATATAATTTAATGTTATAAAATTATATATCTTTTTTTTTTTGAGGGGGGGAAATGATCTCCACTTCCCTTCCGCTACGGGGGTTGACGGAAGGGGGTATGAGGGGCTCAGACCCACTAAAACCCCCCCGTTAGCAGTCCTCCGCCAGATGGGGCGAGATAGGGTTGCGCTAGCATTCACCATCTCGCCCCAGCGGTAGGCCCAGATTGGTCTTAACCGGGCCTGAGCGCCTGTGAAGGGATGATCTTGCTCACCAAGGTCTTTCCCTGGACGTGTAGGGCCGTGCAAGCCAGCGAAAAGTCCCCCGACTCTCCGCCAGTGACCCCACTAAAGGGGAGGGAGGAGGCGTGCGAACTACCTCCTCCGTTCCCCCGTCCGTCTGCGTCGGAGCAGGTCAGCTGGAGCATCATTCTCTCTGACCCGCTCCGCGGCCTCCTTCTGCGTCATTACCGCTTCACAGTAGGTGGCCACTGCCTGCCACGATATCTTGCTGTTGAGTATAGAGTTCGACAGCGAGAGATCTCCGCCAAGTATAACTGAAAGCGTGTGCCGCTGGGGACCCCATGCGGCACACCCCTCCAGCGTATGGAGCGCCGTATCCTCCAGCGCTTCACATTCGTGGCAGGCTGGGGTAGCCTCCCGTCAAAAAATTATATATCCTAGTACAACGAAACGTATTCGAAATCACAGGCAGCTCTATTTATATACTCGTAAGTAACGTGTCGACGTAGGTCTTGTAGAAAAAAGTCTTTTATATTATATTTGGGAACAACATAATTATGTATATTGCTTTGACTCACCCGAATTGCTCATAGTGTCTGTTTTTCTTAATAAGTAAACTATAGATACATACATACAGATCAAATACGTAACCCTCCTTTTGGGCGTCGCCGCATTCGGATAAAAAACAGAATAGAAACGGCCATATCTCAAAGATGTACATTGTTTAAATAAAAAAAACTACTTATAGCGTTTACCCAAGCTGCTTTCTTCGTTATATTTTTAATTGGTATGGACACTGACGGATTAGTTTCTTCACACGTGCTACACACTAACTCCGTAATTATTCGAAATATTTTATTCGATAGCAATATTAAAAGGAATAGTGGACGAGGTGCCGTAATGGAACAGATCAGAATTGTCCATTCAACGAGACAAGTAGGAAGATGATAACTGAAGCATTCGTAGGTCTCGCAACTACAGAATGATTCTGAGTAAACCAATAAGCGTAAAGTACGCTTTAAGTCGTCAAGTGATCAAAGAAAAAAACGGTTGGAGTAAAAACACCACACTATAACGCTAAGTTTCGCTAAAAACCAATCGTTCAGAAACAGAACACTACATTCATATAATAACTATAAGTACCTACAGTTAAAACTTACATAAGCTTGATAACATACTAATTGTGCTCACTGCTCCGTCTGTGCTGATCATTACTATATAAAATATATATAACTAGCTGCCCTCCGCGGTTTCACCCGCGCGGTGATGGATGATGATGATGATAATGAAACTTAAATAGCCTATGTTACTCAGGGTGAATGTAGCTTTCCAATGGTGAAAGAATTTTTGAAATTATTCCAGTATTTTTTGAGCCAATTCGTTACAAACATACATAAAAATCCTCTTCATAATGCCTGCTTCTTAATCCAAGTCGTCATCCTATGACCTATGGTAAAAACATCCATTAATTTATCCTTATCGTGCATTCGTTTCGTATCTTTTGAAATATTTATTAATTCAAATCATTGCAATCGTACAAACTCCCCAAAATTAGTTACCCCAAACATTTTAAAACTCCCTAGAACTAATTAACAATTGTTCTTAATTGTAATGCAAGTACTAGAAAACCTATAGACTTATTAGACCCTATAAGTTTAAAAATATAAAGAAAAAATAATGTTACATAGGTGCAACATTGGTAATAATATTTTTTAGTAATTAAGTAATAAAGGCATTCGTAATTAATTGATCACTTTATAAAATGCATTTCTTTATAACAATTAGCTAATGGTTCGGATTTAAATACTCATTAGTATATTTTTTACTTTTTTTACTTTTAGTGACATACAATTAGTTTATTATCAGTTTCCTGAGCTCAGTTTTTAATAGGTACTTTTTTTTCATACCTACTCGTATTAATAAAACGAATGGCATTATTTTCTTTTTTATAAAGGGTTTTAACCTTATTATAGAATAGATGTACCATGTATTATCATAAGTATTATAGATACCTTTAGTGATTAATAGTCAAATGCGTTATTTTTTTAATAATTAAGTCTTCATCGCTTGCTGAGGAGCTTGACTTGACGATCTCAACCGATCAACAAAGATATGCAATGCTTGCTGCTGTCAGGAGTTGATTGGGTGACCGCTAGTGGCATTATTCTACTGAGCACTTCCGTGTCTCGGAGGGCATGTTAAAGCGTCTGTCCCGGTAGTTTGTCATAGGACAACAATCTTTAGGCTATGTCGAAGGCCTTCGACATCAAGCCACACTGGGCCCGCGTGTAAACATAATGGGCGTGTGAACATATGGACGTTGTGTGTTGTTGATGTTTTTATGTTATACATATATTCGTTTATTATTTCTAATAGTTGTTTTTATAATTCACAAAATTCGTGAAACAAACACTCCTATTAATTATGTATACTATATAATAAATAAGAAGTGTCTATGGAAGAATAAGAAGCGTGCGTTCTATCGTTTGAACAATCAAAACGAACCCGGCCACAAGTTTAATTATGCAAACATCAAGCCGGTGCCAGATTTCTCATTAGAGCCAAGATAATGACGGTACACACTGTCGCAAAATTAGATAGCAAGCACGCACCCAAACAGATATACGGGCACATTAACATAAACCGAATTTGCATGTAAATTACATTTTACAGCATCTTAATTAAAACATTTTGGCATTATAAATGATCAAGCGGGCGGGGGTGGTGTACCCCTGACCTTACAGAGTCCCCACCGTTCGGTTAATTCGATAGTTTCCAATTTGATATTCAGTTATTTGCCGTTCGAATTTTAAGTTTTGAAATAGTATTTATCTTACTCGGTGGCTTGTGTGAAACAAAAAATACTACAAACTTCCGCAAGTAGGTAAGAGAAACACTCTGTAGCTGAACTTGCCTTGTGGTTCTTAAGTTACATTGCTCCGGTACTTAGTTAGATGGGTGACCGCTAGCATTTTCAAATCAGTCCTATGTTTCGGAAAGCAATTTATGCCTTGGGTCTTTGTTGAATGCTTAAAAGCAACAGTCGTTAGGCTATATCACATGCATTTAGAGGGTTTTAAACATCTAGGCACTATGGCTACTATATAGCCTAAATATAAAAGCGAAAGGTCATTCACTCATTCACTCACTCATCACGAAATCTCAGAAACTTGGTACAAGTGCTAGGAGTTTCAAATTTTGCATGGGTTCTTTTTAGGACGGAGGTGCTCACTAAGACGGGATTTTATGAAATTCAACCCCTAAGGGGGTCAAAAGGGGTGAAAACGTTTGTATGAAACTCCTTTGTTTTTGAACTTATAGTTGTGAAAATTTGTATTTGGATAGGTCATTCAAAATAAAAAATGTTGGCCTAAGTTTTTTTAAATAGTGGTGGTTTAAGAGGGTGAAATGGAGGGGTGAAAGTTTGTATGGAAAGTTTTGTGTTTTCGAACATACAGTGGTGAAAATTACCATTTAGATAGTTTAAAATGATGATTTCAATATTTATTGACAGGGATTTATTTATTTTTATTTATTTATTTCTTAAGAACAGTTATAGCATCATTACAGTTTACCCAATACAATGCTACACTTACCTAAAGGATGACTTAAGGGGTGAAACGGGGTATAATTTTATTTTCAAAAGTTCTTTGTTTTTCGAGCTCCAGTGATGAAAACTGATAACTGAATAGGTAATTCAAAATAAATAGTGATGCTTTCAATATTTTTGTCAGGGATGACTATTACATTTTATAAGCTGTAGAGGTCAAATTTCTGTACAATGAAAACTATACTAAAAACCATCAGAGTCAGGGGATGTAAGGAGTGAAAAATAAGTTCAAATTGTTTGTTTCCCTGTATGTTTGTACGGGCTAATCTCCGAAACGACTGGACCGATTTGAATGAAATTTCGTATGGTGGTAGCTTATATCCCTGATCAACATATAGGATATTTTTGATCCCGGTAAATTAAAGAGTTCCCGTGGGATAATTCAAAATCTGTTATTACCGTATCCCGCGAGGCCACGCGAGCGTAGCCGCTGGCGGGTCAGCTAGTAGTCTATATCCGCGAGTCACTGGGCCATATGGTGGACTGTGGGCGGTATTCCAGAAGAAGCTCAGTAGTCAAGCAAGACTTAAGTATTGATCTGAGTAAATGTTGTTTGACATTTACTCTCAAATCTCCGTTCCGTCGAGATTCTCAACTGAGAGCGTTTCTGTGCTGCCGGAGTGTTACTCATACTCGACGCCCTAAGAGGTCTGTATCCCAGCTGTGCGAACATAATGAACTGATTATAATGATTAAATCAAGTTAATCAGTCGTGAATTTACAAAGCACTAGCTGCGCTCCGCGGTTTCACTTACGTGGAGATGGATTATGATGACGATGAAACTATATAGTCTATGTTACTCTGGGATTAATAAGCATTCTATTGGTAATTTACTTTTTGAAATCAGTCTAGTAGTTCTTGAGTTTATTCGTTACAAACATACATAAATACAAATCTTTTCTCTATATACTATTATTGTAGTATAGATAACTTGGATTCTGTATGGGGCACTGCGGCATACAGGCGTTTGAGCTATGGACCTTCCAGCGGCTTCGCTGGTTTGGTTTATGACATATGAAGCCATATAATTTAAATTTATTTTCTTAGGTGTGAATTTACAAAAATCATTCCTTAGTCGTTGTGTACAGCATAAAAAGCATATACAGCCATATTTTCAAGATTCTAGCCCCAGCTATTTGGGCTTTGCGTTGATAAATTTGTCAGTCAGCCAGGACTGGACAGGATTTATAAGGAATTGTGAAAAAATTACGTTATTTTGTGGTATTCTGGTTTTCGGTAATTGTTTAAGAAACATTTTAGACAAACTGCAAGCCATATGAACGCTCTGTATTTTGCCATCGGATTACTTGATAAAAAAAGATAGTCTAAACCATAAGTCGGATTACTTGATGAATAGTAGTCAAAAGTAGATCACGTGATGGATTATACCATCAATTTTTATCAAGTAATCCGGTGATCGTTATGTTAATTTAATTAGGCGTATTCAATGATGAAAAGACATGTCAGTACAAGCAAAATGTACTTATTCTAGTAATTTCGCATGCAATGTGAGTCAATGATAGGAATGTCAGGGATGATTGACAATCAGGAGTGTCAATCACTTCTGATTAACCAATACATTGATACGCTGATGTATTTTGAATATGGAGACTCTAAACTAAATTTGATTACTTTTTGTATAAAATTTGGCGTAGTATTAGTTCATACGGACGGACCGTCTTAGCCTTTTACACAATAATAGTTCACATTATATACGATATCAAATTTAAAACATGGGTTGATTTACAATAATAATAACAACGAAAGACTTGATTTTTGTTTGTTATTGGTAAACTAAAAACTATTTAACCGATATATTTAAATATGATTTTATATGAATTATTAATAAAAAATCTTTCGTCAGTAGTAGGCCACAATATTTCTGAGTAGCATAGGCATATCATCCATCTCGATGCGGGTGAATCCCCGGAGTACAGCTAGTTTAATGGCATGTACAACAATGTAAACCAGCGCTAACGTAGGATCCGATAAGAATGAGAACTATGAGAATGGGGGGAATTCCGGTAAGGTGATTCTTTTACGATCGGTTTAGTGTTGTCAAGCCGAAGCAGCTCCCTATAATAATACAATTGTAGGATTAACAATATTCGTAAACCTTAATTTACTAATATTTAACTTAAAATAATAAGTTAACAACATTTACAATTTTAAATGCTAAAATGTTACCATGGCTTTAAACTTCAAGTAAAGTTTAATGACAATTTTTTTCCTACAGTTTTTGTGTTTCATTATGTATAACTGACTGACAGCTTCACGGTGTTGGCGAATAATACCCAATTTACCATATTCCAAATTATGTATATTTACTATTTATTTTATGCTATTTTCATGCTTAAAAGAAGACTTGGGAGCTTGACTAGCTTACACAAATATCGGGAATCGTACTGTAAGAGCTAGGGCTGTGTAATCTATAGTATATTTAATATATAATATTATATAGAGGAAATATTTGTATGTAAGTATGTTTGTAACGAATTAGCTCAAAAAGTACTCAACGAAAAACGATTTCAAAAATTCTTTCACCATTGGAGAGCTAAATTCACCCTGAGATATAAGATTCATCATCTTCATCATCCATCACCGCACGGGTGAAACCGCGGAGAGCAGCTAGTATTTTATATTCGTAATAACTTCTATTTATTTCTTAAGTGTAAACATCTTTAGCCGCGAGAGAGGGATAGAATTTAAAAGATTTCCGGACGGCAGAAATAACGGGTTCGCGTCACCGATACAATTGAATTCATATCTTGAAACTGGTATGGTATTTTTCTTTACATTGGCTTTTCTGTATAATTTATTCTTCTCTGCATTGTCTGATCATCTTTTAAAGTTTTGTTCAAGACAGATAATTTTCTATTAACAAATCTTTCAGTTTTCTTTGTTACGTTCTTTCTTGTGTGTTCTATGTGCTGTTTTACATACTTCTGCGTTTTTTAGTTGAACCAATCTAACACATTAGAAGAATTTCTAATTATGTCCATAAATTTGATAATATTGGGATCCTAATTAACATTTTCTGGCAACATTAAATAGTCATTAATCAAGGCTTAAGTAAACATTAACACTGGGTCACATAAAACAAAAAGTCGCTGTTCGTTCAACTTCATTATTTATAAAGCTTTTGAAGAGACGATACGTAACTACAAGGTTTTGTTTCTTATTGACAACTGTGCTCTCTTTTGTGAAGGTATATAATACAAAGTGGTTCCTAGTTTACGAGTCGTGTTTTAGGTGAGTGTTTTCAAATAATATTGTTGACGTATTAGATCCCTAACGCGAGTGTTAAGCCGGTAAATAGTAATAATTTAATATGTCTCAAACTCACGAGAATTTCTACAAAAATATACAGAATAAACAATAGTCTCTGAACAAGGATAGTAGAACATAAGCTTATTTTTAGCATAATTTTCCCAGTTAAAAGATAAGGCTCAGTTTAAGTCACTGTCGTATTTTATGCCTAGATGTATATCTTTACTTTTTTACACATGTCGAAAATTGTTCATTCAAATGAGCATACAAAAGTTTATTTGACTTGTGCATCATTCTATCACAGTATTGGCCAGTGGCTTAGCTTAGGATTCTCGGCTACTAACCAGACACAAGAAAGAGTTACATTTTATTTAATTTTTATTATGTAGGTACTAGCTGAGCTGACATTATCAGCGGCGATTGAAAAATTATCTTTCAGATTTACTGAATTCTCTCTAGTGTTTCTGCCAACTTTTTCTTTCCCTAAAAACATTGTTTTGATTTTGTTTATAATGAAATATTATGAACATAGTCAAATCAGTCAATGTAATCGGTGTGGGGACGGAACTATACGGTTATATGCAAGGCTATTCACTAGATGTCCCGTCTCCTAACGACGACGGTTAAAATCATAAAGAGGGTTAAAATTCGACGCTCGGACGGCTCACGGTATGCCTCGGTGGCCTAGCGGCCACGGCGACTGACACGGATTGTCGGAGACGAGGATACGAATCTCGTCCAAGGACGTGTATATTATTTATAGGTATATATCTTTTTAAAATTGTAAATTTTGCTAACGCTAAGCAGGTATCAGTGCTTTAAATATTATATAAAAAAATAGAATATTAAAAATCAAATGGTCAATTGAAAAGTTGTGCGGTGTCAGAATATGTTTGTGAAGTCAAAATAACAGCTTTTATTAAACTCTTCTAGCTGCGCCCTGCAGATGGATAATTCTGACAAGTACAATTTGAAAAATTTAATACTGACTTCCATTCTATTCAGTTATTGGAGTGTAACTAAAAAACTATTAGACCGAATTTGATGAAAATTAGAAAGAAAGAAAGAAAATACATTTATTCATACCAATACAACAGAACGGCTAATATTCATACTTATCAAGTGGTAGCTATTAGAGTTGTATTGCCACGAATCAGCCCCAACTCAGCATAATGCTGGTTGCGGACAACCGGCGCTGGTTTTCCGTTGAGACTGGCGGTGACATTACGGGCGTAACGGGCGTTAGGTTACGTACAAAGATGCTCATAATAAAACAGGTACTTAATGTTATGAAATATTAGACAGCCAAAGTAAATAATAGAAAAAAAATATTATGAGACCACACGGAAAGCAAACACGCCAGCCAGCTTTAAAAACAAAGGATTTTGAGAATCGGTGCAGAAAGTTAAGAGGTAACAAAGACAAAAAAATACAGTCGAATTGAGTACCTCCTCCTTATTGAAGGTGGTAGAAAAGTATACTAAGTGCTATTCCAGTGCCTCGTCTTTCTACATACCATATTTCATTCAAGACCGTTCTGGCGTGGTTGAGTAACAAACCTGCAACCTTCTAAACATTAGCAAATGTAACATTAGTAAAGTAGGAGTAAGATTATGTGCGACTCTGCCGTGCGATTCTCTAATAGCAAACATCGTTGCATCTTTGACAACATCCGTGAAACAAATGAGGAGATGACAAGAAATTGCATCTTTGACAACATTCGTGAAACAAATAACGAGATGACAAGAAACGTAGAAACGAAAAACAACCTTGTGTACAAGGGCGACATCTCATAAAGTACTTGACATCGGTGAGCTCATCGACGAGCGCATCGACGAATCATTAGAGAATTGCACGGCTGTATTGTGAAAAAAAACTTTGTAGGTATTTGAAGATGTCACTAGCAATTACAGTAAGAATAATAGTTAGTAGGTACGATAATGGTCTTTTTTCATGATCGTTAAGTTCTTGTTTATGCTGTATTATTTGCGCCCCGCGGCTTCACCCGCATGGTGATGGATGAAGATGATGACGCCTCATGTCTACGTCAAGTCGTTCACCTGATAATCACCATCGCGCCTGCCCATAATAATTACCACCAATATTAAAAAACGATATTAAAAATTATTAGTGACACTTCCGCTGAAAAGAAAACAATGATTTTGGCCTATTTGGGGGCGTGCACCACCCTCCCTCCCGCTTAAAATGCTAATAGGAAGAATACAAAATAAAAAACACAAGAAACCCCAAATAAACCAACACCGATTCGACACGTGTTTCGCCTCTACACGAGGCATCCTCAGGAGATGTTGACTCGTCGAGCGCTCGACGTTTTTTTTTTTTTTAATATCGTTTTTTGATAATGGATTTCCGCAAAGTAACGCCTGAATCAATAAATTACCACCAATATTATTTTTAATATTATTTATTGTTTTATTGTCGTCATATATATAACACATAATCGTCCCATTATGTTTCCTTTGCTGGGACTCAAGCCTTCCTCTCAGAAGGATGAGTTGGCCCATAAACCACCACGCGGGTCCTGGGCGGCTAGGTGGATACGCTAGTGGCCAACCCATGTCGTAGTTATCATGTGGCCCAAAGGCCTTTGACATAGCCTAACGACTGTTGCCCTAAAACAAACAACCGGGACCGACGGCTTACAGTGCCCTCCGAAGCACAGAAGGGTTCAGATGAATAATGCCTCTAGCACACACCCCTTTTTGATGGGATAGGTTGGCAAACGAGCAAGCGGCTCACCTGATGAGTGAGTGATACCGTCGCCCACAGACCTCCGCAACGCAATAGCAAGCTATGTTACTTCACGTCGATGTTATGTGCGAGTGTGGTACTTTTCCGGGCGTGCCACCCCACATTCGGCTGTGGGGTTACTTCTTCTTCTTCAGGTTCCACTCCTACCGGAGGTTGGACATCATGATAGTATTTTTTATTTTACAAGCCGCTGCTCGAAAGAGTGAGGTGGTACTACAGCCAAACCATTCCCTTAGATCTCTCAACCAGGAGTGTCGCCTTCCGCCGGCTCCTCTTTTCCCCGCAAAATCTTCGTTTCTACAGGAGCAATAGGGATAATCTTTTTGTCTAGATTTTCACTAATTTCAGGAATCACAAAGACACACAACCAACAAAACCATCGAATTCTTAGAAACATGACAAAATATATTTTACAATTTTATATTGCAGTAGGTATAATCAGTATAATCAATTTATTAGTAAATACAATTTACAAGTCAAAAATTACATTTAAATTAGATCAAAATAATACATTTTTAAAATAATAACAAAATTAATAATATAGTATAGAATAATAACAAAATAATTAATCAAAATCATAACCATTATGATACAATATATATATATATATCTATAAAGTTCCTTCAATATACTTTTTTCATTAGTCAGCTCGTTATAATGAGTACCTACATAGTCATATTAGGTAAATAACTATTTTATTTTAAGATATTATAATATCTAAGACTAATTTGAAGTTCCTTTAATACCGTCTTACTCAAAGGATTAACGCCAGAATCATGGAGCAAATGTGTGGTGGTTCTATTATTTAAGGTAGGTGACAGCACCTTACTTAAGAATTACAGAATCATCTCGCTTTTGAGCCATGTTTATAAGCTGGTTTCAAAGGTCATCACGAACCGTCTCAGTCACAGGTTCGATGAATTCCAGCCTCAGGAACAAACCGGTTTCCGAAAAGGCTATAGCACCATAGACCACGTCCACACGCTACGGCAAGTTATACAGAAGACCGAAGAGTATAACTTGCCTCTTTGTTTAGCATTTGTGGACTATGAGAAGGCCTTTGATTCGATCGAGACGTGGGCAGTGCTTGAGTCTCTCCAGCGATGCCGTATTGACTGTGACATGGTTATGTACTCTATGGTACCACACTACTGAATATAGACACATCACTAATCTATGTTAGAATGGCTACCATATTAATCGTACTTTAAACTAATAACTAATAAACTTATTCAAATATACAAGTGTTTCTTATCATAATCCATCAAAGGTCGTTGGTCATCATAGGGCCAGACAAAATAGAAATTTCATTGTTATAATTTCAACGAATCATGAAGGGTTAATAATAAATGTTTAATAATAAATGTTTATTCGACCAAAACCAACACATTGTTAACATCAAATGTACGTGTAACTAAATACTTAATCAAATTAGTTATAGTTTTGCAGTTAGTACAGGTAAGTAGGTATGTATTATTATAATAGGACTTAATTAAGACATTTAGAATAAAGCTTTACGTTAGAGTGAATAGATTTACATCTATTCACTCTAACGTAAAGCTTTATTCTAACTTCTATATAACACTTTTTGCTTGTACCTACCTATATTACTATAGGTAGGTACAAGCAAAAAGTGTTATATAATATGACATCGGTAATATGTATCGGTATATCAAAGCGTTGAAATGCTTGTACAATACCGCGAACATGTCAGTCCGAGTTCAGAAGCAGAGTTCGAAGGCAATTCCATCGCAAAGAGGCGTGGGACAGGGAGACGTTATATCTCCGAAACTGTTCACCGCTACATTGGAAGATGCCTTTAAGCTTGTCATCAATATCAACGGCGAGTACATCACCACCTTCAATTTGCCAATAATATCGTCGTCATGGCATGGCCATTGAAGACCTCAGTACAAGCAGCATTCCGGAAACTTCGCGGAGTCTTCTCGTCAAAAATACCCCAGTGCCTCAAGAAAAGAGTCTTTGACCAATGTGTACTACCAGTGATGACTTATGGCACTGGAAGGTGGTTTCTTACTATGGGCCTCATAAGTAAGCTCAGAGTCAAACAACGAGCTATGGAGAGGGCTATGCTCGGGTTTTTCTACATGATCGAATCAGAAATGAGGAGTTCCGTAGAAGAATAAACGTCACCGACATAGCCCTGAAGATTAGCCAGTTAAAGTGGCAGTGGGCAGGGCGCATAGCACGCAGAACAGATGGCCGATAGGGCCGGAATGTTCTGGAGTGGAGACCATGGACCGGCAAGCGCAGTGTAGGTCGTCCACCGACACGGTTGACAGACGACCTAATAAGGGTCGCACGACGTTGGATGCAGGTCGCTTCCAACCGGTCTTTTTGGCAAATTATGGGGGAGGCATATGTTCAGCAGTAGACGTCGTACGGCTGAGATGTAGAAGTTCCTAGCAATCCTAGCCAAAAATACTTTTTTAATGCTCTAAGAGAGATTTTATAAGGTTGAATCCGTGTTGTTTTCTCCTCTTCCTTTATTAGGTTATGTCTGTGGGCAGGGAAGTGCCCCTGCCAAGTCGAGATTAACAAAGGCATGGCAGTACCATTCTTTTTTCTAAGCCATTCGGGCCTTTCTTGGCCGCCTGTAACTTCGTTGTGCAAAAAACTAGAAGATTAAATATTCAGTGACTAAGAGAGTACAACATCAGCTAGTAAATGTAATTCCTCTTTTTACGGTCAAACAGTTTACTGCAAATCTAATTTTACCTTTTTTGTTACAGGTAGAATATTATGCACCCCTTATTAAATTCGCTGCTGGATAGTACAGGCGGGAATCAGGATATATACAACGCAATGAATAGCGATGACCTCGCTGATGTCGTTCGTGTTACTACGAGAGCTTTGGAAAAAACTTGTTCTTTACCGATGCATGTCCAGGAAAATAAGTCTGCCGAACTGTCTAACAAGCTACGTACTCAAGGAAACGTACATTATAAAAATAGACAGTACTCAGCAACTATTTTATGTTACAATAAAGCACTCGCTTATGCCCCCAATAAATCTATAGAGTTGAAACTGGCATATGCGAACTCTTCCGCAGTAATGTTCGCCATAAACGCATATGAAGAGTGCCTGCAACATATTAACGCTTGCTTTGCATTGGGCTGTCCGGATGAATTAAAGCAGAAACTACAAAAGCGAATGGATAAAGCAAAGCAGTATAATATAAATAAAGAGTGCCCAGATGCAATTCTAAAGTATTTAGAATTTAAAGTCACAAGAAATTCTGAGGTACCATGTGCAAGTAGTGACATCAATTTTCTGAACGTAAATGGGTCTATTAGGGCTGTGGCTGCGAGGGACATTAAACCAGGGACAATAGTGGCAATGGAACGAGCGTTTGTAAGCACAGAAACTCATGACAACCAGTATACGTCCTGTTATTATTGCCATAAGATGGAATTTTTCTTTGTGCCTTGCGAAGGGTGCTGTAAAGCCCTGTTCTGCTCAAAAACTTGCAGGACCAAATGCTTGGAAGACTATCACCGCGTAGAGTGCCAAATTGTGAAATATATGGGCTCTATGTATGTTAAACCAGTAAACAAACTGATGACAAGAGCAGCCATAAAGATTTCGTTAAAACTTGGCTGGAAGGAGCTATGGTAAGAGATCCATACCTTGATTTCACCTTAACCTTCTCTAAACATTATATCAGACTTTTTTGAAGGTGGAATCTGGCTACTAAATATCCACTGAAATTTACTCCCCGTATAGTAAATTTATTTGGCTGTAGAGTCATGGAAGGTTATGATTTAACTAAATTTATATTGTTATTTAAGTAATCAATGCCAATATTTTGTAAATTTCTTGATTTCAAATTGTCATAACTTTTACTTTGCGTAACTTCATTTAACAAGTGCAGTAAATGACATTCGGATAACGGTGGTAATGATTTGACAAAGTAAGAACTTAACGAATGTTAAGTTTGACAATGTCAGAATTTAACAATATAGGGATAGGCGCTGTTATTGCACGTAACGGTCTACATATATGTAGGTTAAGTCCACATTCGCTTTTCATTTCTAGGCGAGTTTAGTATTTTGTATTTCTCTAACCTTGTATTTCTTAGTTTTCTCACAAAATGTTCCGTGTCAAGATGCAATTTCACTTATAATCAAATGTTGAAAAACATTTACCGTTACCCTTAAACTGCACCGTAACCTGGTAAACTGTGTAGGTACTTAACGTTTTGTACATCTTTCAGTGTTGTCTCACAAGAAGTTGGAGGAAAGATACTAAAGAAGAGTACCATTAAATCGGCTTTTGATGTGAACGACCCCATTTCCATGCTGTGTTATGACGACCAGAAAGCAGTCATTCAAGGAAAAATATATAACGGCAGTTTCATTGCCGCAGCGGCCGTGCACTGCCTTAGTCGAGTGCCAAACTATTTTCCTAAAGGTAATGTTTTCGGTGAAGGTAACATTGTGATGGAATCTATAGCTGTGGTAGGGAACTTCAGGTTATCGCCTGGCTAGCTCAAGTTGAAAATCTATCGCTGGATACCTAACAGTGTGTTCCGGCAGCTGTCCTTGTCGCTATTCTAGGTCTAGTGTGATACTACCTTCGACCGTTTCATCAGCGACCATCAAGCCAGTGGTTTTATAGTAGACTTGGTGTGGTGGACTTGTTCAAGTATGGCATCGCATGCCACCAAAGTAAGTAGGATAGCAGTAGACGATATCTAGGTAGATATTATTTAATTCAGATGAATTGTAATATGTATAAGTAAAACACAAATGTTCTGGTAGGGCTTTCAGCATAGTATATTCATTTTTAATGCGAATTACATAATATGTTACTTTTATATAATGATTTCCGGGAACCGAGTTTCAAGTAAAACGTATGCGTGGGTCACGATGCTGCGCGGACGCAACTGAACGAAGCGTGCGCTCGCAGACGCGATATGAGATAGCAGGCGCGGACCGGCCGTGCATTGTGTCTCAGGGTGTCGAGCGCAGTGCAGTCGTCACATCTGACATGCGTTACGCTTCTGGCGCATTCTGTGTGTATTGAAGGCTTGTGCGTCACACGCACGCACAAGCCTTAAATACACTTGCGTGATAAATAGCCACTACATAAACGGAATCATAATTATGTTAATTTAATATATAAAATGTTGTCCACAGCGGTCAAGGCAAGAAATAAAGCAATTGACGCCTTAAGTCGTACTATGTTGCATTTGTACTCGACATTTACAAACGGAATCGTGATTGAAAATCCAGCTTTTGACTTTTACACGGAAACACCCAAACATAACATACAAAATAATGTGGGCTGGTTTTCGTTCTCCAGCAAACTATCACATTCCTGCGAGCCCAACTTGCTAGTGGTGGGTCTCAACGATCAAATCGCTTTGGCCGCCGTGCAACCTGTCAAGAAAGGAGAAGAACTCACCATAACGTATGTGTAAGTATGTACTCAATAATGCTATTTCGTGAAACCGCCGATCCCGCGGTGGCTATATGAGTGAGGTCGAAACTGGAACTCGGTATTTGGGTGAGTTATGGTACTATCTGACTTATCTGACTAATCCTTTCGCCAGGAACTCTAGGCCTCACTTAAGTATTGAATTAATATCAAACCGACTTGAATCACGTAATAAGTCGACGTTAGCGACCTAGGTTTCGGCAGTTGACGAAGCGGTCTTGCTGCGTAAGCTGCCTGAGGATAGATACCGCGACATGCCGATGTCTCGGACAATGACGTCAGCTTATTACGCGAGTAAAGTCAGTTTTGATATCTACTACACTTCTACACTATATAGTGTAGAAGTATTTTATTATATATTATATAATATTATAAAGAGGAAATATATGTTTTTTTGTTTGAATTGAATAGGCTCTGAAACTACTGGACTAATTAGAAAAAATCTTTCACCAGTAGAATCCTACATTTTCCCTGATGAAATTTTGATAACCTATGGTGTGGAAAAAATACCAAAAAAGTCCGTATATCGTGTATGCTGCGGAAACTATTGACCATATAATATTAGTATATGCTATTGGCAATAAAGTAAAGTGATGTACTACAGTTCGATAGAAGACGTCAATATCTACAAATAAGTCCATGATAAAATATGTCTAACTATTAGGTACAGTTATGGCACATTAAACACTTTTTCATTTTGAAATATACAATTGTAACGCTGGTATAAACCAGGCCACATTATTCGTACCTTGGAGTCCTTATCTACTCTTGAAATAAAAAGCAAATATATATGGTTGTCTGTTAGTTTGTAATGGATACACATAAAACTACTTAACCGATTCAAACAATTTATCCACCAGTATAAAGCTACATTATGTCTGAGTAACATATTTATATCGCTATATATTTGATTCATCCATCACCACACGAGTTTTTATTATTTGGTTAGGGCTTAGCGAAATAAACGATGAAATAAGAAGCAGTTACGTTGACGTTTTATTTTAACAACTCACATGTTTACAGCAAAAACTACAAGGGGTGGGCGGAAAACGGATATGAACATAGAGTATGACAATGAACACATACATTTGTGTTGTTTTTCCCAACACGAGTGAAACCACGGAGCGCAGTTAGTTAACTACATATGTATGCATAGACACCTAAAAAAATTAAACTTTCATAACTATTAGACATTTTTAATATCATCTTGACGGCTTACCTTACGCAGTAGGTATTGTCGAGTATCTCGATATAGTATCGTGGGCTTCCGGGCTACATTTTCATACACTACATGCGCACCCGGCTGCGTCCGCACTAGTAGGTACTAGTCGCAGCTGGATGCGCAAGTACTTTAAAAAGTAGTGACCTGGAAGGTCACGAAACCGATTGTGATACTTAAATATATAATAGAAGTTTGTAAGTAACACGTAAGTTGCACCGTCAAAACAACTTAAACATAAGTCTAAAAAGTTACCTACAAGGTAAATGTACGTTTTAACGAACGCTTAATACCTAGGTACGTTTCTTTTTTTTAATAAGGTCTGGTATTTTTATACAATTATGGTAGGTAAAGATATTTTTACAAAAAAATACCTTTGAATGATTTTATGACCTTATGTATGCGTAATTTCTTACCGTTTTACTTTAGTACACCCATACAAACCGGCACTCGTCGAATTCAATTCGTTGGTACGACTCTACAAAGAAGCAATATGTCCGACTCTGGTGCGTAGTGGAAGGGCATTTAGCATTTCTCTCGTAATAAAAAAATTTACAACTTAATTTTATCTGTAGTTCGTTATGAACTTAATTAAAACTTAAAATAGAACAGATTCGGCAATACGCACGTTCGGCGAACCGTACATTTACCTTACCACGTATGTTATGAATTTATTAATAACACAGCATGCATAATTATTTACACATGTGGTACTACTATACTAGCAAATATTACTAAACTTTATGATGACGATTATGAATTAAAAAATAAATTTTCTAACCATTTCAGTAAGCATTACTACGAGATGGAAATCCGCAGAGATAGAAGTGAGAAGTTCAGCAACGTCCGACAGCTCACGATACTGAGCCACATCCAGCTCTTCTGTGAATGTCGGGTCTGCGTTCAGCGATGGGATTCCAATACGCATGTTCCCGCGACGATGACGGAGAGACAACATGATGCTGTCTATACACTCATGCACATTACTAGTGCTTCTACGCACAACCACGGCGAAGTTAGGAAGGCGTCGTGTGCAGCTCTTGACGTTTTGTCCAACTTAGTAAATACCAGTGAGCATAAGTTCGCTTTTAGCGTATATATGGGGTTCTTATTGGCATGTCAATGCATTACAACTCTAAACAAAACTTACAATAACATGAAATCCAATAACTAAAATTTAAGAGACTAATATACTGAATGTAAATGTAAATACATAATAATTTCATATTAAATATTAGTTTGAAATATATCCTCATCTTCATTTGTTTCGTTTTCATTTCTCAGTGTTGAGGATTGTGACTCTTATGAAGTCTTTTTACAGCTTCTCTTCAGGTCTTTCAGTCTTTAGCTTCCTGGAAAGCGTGGAGTTGAAATATAGACAATTATTTTTATGATCATTTCGAAGTTATTCTATTATCACACAGTGCTAAGTAACTTTAAAGTGTATCTTTTGTGCAAACTAACGCCACGTACAAATATACCGTTAGTAACTCTGAAGCAATTCTGATTGGAATGTCATTGGTAAAGATTTGAATACGTACTACGTAAAAGATAATTGTTAATAGACATATAACAATTTCAGGTAATTTATTTACCATTAATCCATTAATGAAGGCTTCTTTAGCTCAGTTGGTAGTGATACCGCCTTCAAAGGGCGGGGTCGCAGGTATGATACCCGGACGAGGCAAATATTTCTGCGATGAGCCGAAATGTTTGTTCTTGGGAGTTGGTTATTGTGCGTGTTCATGCCTCCTGCGATGCAGAGAATTACGTAACTTATATAATGTATGGTCTTATCGATATAAGTGTTTAACTTCATTTTTGCACCTACATATCAAGTGATGATGTAGTTTCCTAAAGCAACCATTAAATTATTTATTCTGATTTAATAGTTTTATTTGTTAGAATACATTATAATATACAGTAGCTGATAGGTTTCAGGGTTCACGCGCGATGTCTCAGACTCGGGGTCACGAATGAATCAAAATACCCGCCAGGTTTAAAAATAGATTTTTTTCTTTGGTTGCTTTTTGAAAATCACAGTAATTCTTAAATCGAAGATCAGACTGTAATGCTGCAGCCGGTTAGACCTAACATTGCACTATTATCAAAAATATTGCCTACACTAAATAATAAAAATAATAAGCAATTCTGAAAATAAATTATAAATAGTTTTATTTAAATAATACGTACCTACTGTAAGACTAGGTTCCCGATTTGCTTAAAAAACAGGATTTATAAGAACAGAGATTTATTAACACTTTTATATAACTATTATTTTCACTTCTCACTAATTTATATATAAATAACTCCTTGTTGAATCACTCGGGTTTTGAAATCGCGTACTAAATTATTAATGATGAGAGGCAGTAACCTTCTAAAATTGAATGACAATAATATCCAAAAATTATAGGTTTATATCTACGAAGAAAATATAAAACAATATCGCTGACTGGTTGAAATTGACGTCAATCGCTAGAATGCGAGTGTGGGCGATTGCAACATCAGCAGATATTAGGGTTGTAACAGTAAGTAAGTTTTAAAAAAATAATCGAGTCTATAACACAAGTATGATTTGCCAAAGTCTCAGTTCACTCCAGCGTATGCGCAAACGCCCGTGTGGTCAAGTAAAGGAAAACATCCAAGTTAACGCCGGGATAGGTATCCTTACAATACAACAGGGGTAACTGTTTCTCTGGGATCAATACGTTTAATTAGTAAGTTTCTTCGCAATTTGAGGAATCTATTTCGTCTATAGGACTCTGATAACCGTTCACTATCACAGAACTCTATCCGTACTCAGTATCACGAGATTGCAATTTGTATACGGTTTGTAATTCAGATTAAAGTTGACCTGATGTTAGGTTATCTAGATATCACAGTTTAAGAGAATGCTGTTATAAACATAACCTAATCCAAGAAACAAGTCGAGCTGTGTCTTTCATCAGCCCAACGATCACAATCTGTTTGTTTTCCATTTGAAGCTGTGACTCCCATCAGCCCAACGATCAGAATCCTATTATTTTAATTTGAAACCTTGAGTTTTCGATCTCTATTAATCTTTTCTTTAATTTCCAAATTTAACACACCCGCTGGCTAATTTTAAAATGACATTAAATTCGAAAATACATAAAGTTATATAAAAACAAGTTACAACGGAGAGCAAATGGAAATGCGTGAGCCATGAATATTTACAAATATTAAAACTTATTAATTATTATAGGTCAAAAACTCTGTATGTGTAAACATGATTAAAATTAAATTAATGATTAAATCTCTATTTGTTCTGTATGTTTACACATACATAATTATAGTATTTTTGACCTATACAGCTTTATTATAGCTTGTATCCTTACGGAGTAAGCAACAAATCGAGATTTAATCATTCTTAATTTTTCTGTTCGTCTCAATGTAAGTAACCTTACAACTCGAGAACTAGTGAATATAATATTTTATTATATACGAGTAGATATAAAAAAGGTTCATTTCAGTAAGATATCAGGGAGCCAAGATAGAATGCAAAAGGTGACAAATTCGCACCCTTATCCAATCCCAATCACGCAGAAACGGCTGAATGAATTTTGGTGAAATGTAAATGAGTTCGTCCGGGCAAGTACTGTCACCATACTTATTTTTACCGTGTAGCAGTAATGTTCATATTACTTACTGTATTCTGTTTTAAAGGTACGGGTGCCGGTGAAATTATAGGAACACGAGACAACTGCAACTCAGGGTTACAGATGCAGTGCAGTTTGTTGCGTGTGACGAAATGCATTGTTATAGGCAGAGGTTACCACTTCTCACCAGCTTTGTGCTTGTACCGTCTCCTAATATTATAAAACAGAAAACTTTCTGAACATTGTTGTAAACTTATTTTTTTTTTATTATTCTTCCACACTACAGACTCTTTGGTCCGTACTTTTTTTAAATTTGTTTTTTTTAAACATTACGTTTTCATGGAGATTCGTTCTCTTAACATCACAATAAACATTCTTAAGCTATGGTGGAAATTGCTTAATAACTAATGTGAGTCCATTTTTTTTTTGTTTTTGTAAATACTTAAACCTATTGCTAGTAGGTAAACTATATTTCCTAATTTTATACGTATGTGTACGCTATTGGCCAGAAGTACTGGCCTCAGGTTCACGCCTTTGCCGTATCCTTATTTTGTAGAATAAGACGCCTCTGTCCACTTGGATCCACAGCTCGGCTCCGTGTCTTTATGATAGTAAGGTAGGCTATACTGATGCGCAGGGAAAATACGAATGAATCTAAGGAAAAGGAAAATCCCTAAGAGGAATTGAACATTCGGTTTTCACTTTTTGTTTTGGCTAAGCTTTTTAGAGCCAATTTTTGAATGCTCTGATGTTGGTTGAGAATAATAAAGCGGATCTCATTCATACAGTTATAGTTTTTCCTCTAAATTAAATGCATAATCACTTTAAATTTACTCCTACTCTTGAGAGTCTACTGGTGCCTTCAAAACATACTTATCACAAAATGATCAGAGCGTAAATAGTATTAATATCAATAATTATGTAAATAATAATCGTCATCATCATCATCTCAGCTGTAGGACGTCCACTGCTTAACATATGTCTCCCCCATAATTTTCCAATGAAAAAAGTTCCATAAAAGGTTGGAAGTCGTCAACGTCGTTCTGCTACGGTTATCAAGTCTGTCCACCGTGTCGGTGGACGACCTACGCTGCGCTTGCCAGTCTGTGGTCTCCATTCCAGAACCTACCGGTCCGTTCGGCCATCTGTTCTGCGTGTTATGTACCCTGCCCACTGCCACTTTAACTGGCTTATCTTCTGGGCTATGTCGGTAACTTTCGTTCTTCTACGGATCTCCTCATTTCTGATTCGATCACGTAGAGAAACCCCGAGCATAGCCCTCTCCATAGTTCGTTGTGCGACTTTGAGCTTATCTATGAGGCCCATAGTAAGAGACCACGTTTCAGTGTCATAAGTCATCGCTGGTAACACATTGGTCGAAGACTCTTGTCTTGAGGCATTGGGTTATTTTTGACTGGGGTATTATGTAAATAGGGAATAATAATTGTGTGAGTTGAGGCTCTTAATCATGTACGTCCCGCGAGCGTTTCTCTTTTGTTATTCATCGTATTCTAAAATGCATGCTGAGGAGATGATGGTGATATGATGATGACAGTCACCTCGCTGTGTGTGCTGATGGCCAGCAGAAAATAGTTTGTAATGTATGTTTCTAAGTGCTAAACAAGAAAAACACAAAAGACAAACATACCACCTCGGCGCAGTCCCTCTATATCTGCTTTCCAATCTTTAATCCAAGCTTCGGTCCAACTATTGGCTGCAACTATTCTGAAGTACAGGTGCTTCAACACAGGCAGATGCAAAACGGTGTTCAAGTCATTTAACCAATCTAACACTTAACACGCAACAGTGAACTGCAGTGATTACTGAATTTAACGCTATTAATTATTACATTTTAACTATACATTTTCTAAAATTCTAACTAGCTAGTTAGCCGTTACAACATAATCGTAGATGTGAGAGCATCTCTGTCCATAGTGGACATTACAAAGTCAATACAAAAATCAAGTGACGTTAAGAGCGGCGCCCTCTAGTTTTATAGTTCATGACCAAACAATAATATATATTTATTATAATTTATTATGTGTACTGTATCATAATGTTATATAGTGTACAAAACTGGTCTGGACGACACAGGGAATCCTCGTGTGGAGATCACGGTTATTAATAAAATTAAGTAACATACATTGGAATTGTGAAACTAGTTTTAAGATTAAAACTAGAGACCCAGGAAATCCAGGAAATTTCCGGGACTTTCAATCCACGCCAGAACCGGGAAATCGTAATCTAATTCCCGGGAATCCCAGAAATAATAAATTGGCACAATCTTGTTTTATACCAACATGATCGTAGTCATTAACACGTCATACAACATTAATATTGGCAAATTATTCAAAATTGTTTATTTTCAAGTGACTTAACTCATTAAAGTACAATCAAGTATGTTTTATCATTATAAATGTAAGAAATTATGTATCTACGTAACAGCACAAAATAAACATACAACTAATAAATAAGTCTTGTCAAATCTAATCACAACATAATTTATTATTATATTAATCTAACTGATATTGAACTCGAGATCTCCCGCAACCAAACCAGATATACGGGCAGTACAGTCTGCTGGCAATGATGGCCAAGACGGCATTAGGGCTGCTCCGCACCTTGCGCACCATGCTGAAAGCAGCCAGTTTGCGGCTCCGCTGATGTCTCTGTTGCGCTATACAAACGAGGCAGCCCCAACACCGCCTGGAACGCGTTGTTGTACTAGACGCGGAAGGCACTGTAGGCTGTAGGCCCTTTCCGTATAGTCGACCCACAAGCTGCACGTCTACAGAGGTGCAGTACACTAAAGAACTTGAATAGTACTCTCATTATTTCCCGCGGTGTATTCGTGCTCTCCAGCTTTTTTCAGAGTAGGTATATCGTAGGACAGGAAATCAAGGAAGAGTATGTTATTGCAGAGTGTTTGGGTTCTTCACTATTCGTCACCAGCCTTTCTCGTGCACATGATCACGCAACCATTTAGTGCTGCCTTAATATGGTCGACCCTACGTAATTTACGATCTTATAGATCTCTATGGTCGCCACCAAAATGGTGACAATACTTACACAAACGACAAAATAACGGTGAACGCCTGAAACATCTAAACTGTCATATTTACAAAACCCTGATACATACTTCTGCAATGCACACAGGGAAGATTCTACAGTGTACGTCCGACCAGCAAATGAAAATGTGCACAATAATAGTATCTACTTAAACATACGAAAACCGAGTTTTCTTCGGAAGCAAGTTTTTTACAGCCTCTGTTAACGGATTCAAATGACCATGAAAAAATGCAACAATCGAACAAGAAAAGAAGAACTAAGCGCGGAGTTTCAAAAGCTTCTGCTTGTGAAAGAACAAGAATACAAACGCACAGTGATCTCCATACGAATGTCCGAACAGAGATAGTCTTTACCTGTCACAGGCGTATCTAATCTTTTATCAATTCCACCGACAATTGTGGAACCAGAACGAGTTATATCTTGTGCTGGGTTGCTTTGCAATAAAATAAATCAAAAATGAGTATATTGCATATGTACGGGCACATTGCTAGCGATCACTAGGAACACTGCCGGATGGGTAATTTTTCACCTCCAGCACCTGACAACACTTCCTCAGACTGATACAGACCATCGTTCAAGTGAGTGTTTACAACACAATTTAACTGCAGTTAATATTTATAATTCATATCGTGCCAGTGCTAAAGTGCTGTAATTTATCCAGTCTCCGAGTACTGAACCACATATAATAAATCCAAACTTTTTGCACTTAATCGAGATCTTTTGATTAAATCGAAATAGGTATACCTACTTCATAGAAACTAAGTAATTACAGAACATTAATATTTACATTCAAATGTTTCTTCTATGACTGATTAACAGTTAGTAAACATCGTCTGACACAGTTAATTTTTATTTTTTTAGGTCTTTCACTTCATATTTTCATAGATCTGTCTTAGTTTTTACCTGTTAATTATTAAAATACTTACTTACAAGTATATTATACAAATACCTCAAATTCCCGGGAATTCCCGGTTCCTTACACTGAAATTCCCAGGATTCCCGGTTCTTCGACAGAGAACCGATTTTGCAATCCCTAATTAAAACCGAACCATTTAGTTTATTGAATAAAATTATTATTTTTATTTACCAATAAATAAAACTTGAGCGCGAGCTTTCAGCGCTCGCAGTGGAGCTCGACTTGGCGATCTTAATCGATCAACTAGTTAAGCAACGCTTGCTGCGGTCAGGAGTTAGATGGGTGTGTGCTAGTGGCATTATTTAACTGAGCGTTTCCGTGCTTCGGAGGGCATGTTAAGCCGTCGTTCCCGTCGTCGTTGTTTGTCTTAGGACAATAGTCGTTAGGCTATGTCGAAGGCCTTTGGGCTGCCTGAAAAACTTCGACATGGGTTGGCCACTAACCTATCCACCAATTCGCACTGGGCCTGCGTGGTGGATTAACACCTCTCTCTGAGAGGAAGGCTCGAGTCCCAGCAGTGGAAACAAAATGGGTTGATTATGATTTTATGATGAAATAAAACTTTAAAATCGGAATGAAACATTTTATTATTTAAAAACTACAGCATCACCTGATATGTAGGTGCAAAAATGAAGTTAAACACTTATATCGATAAGACCATACATTATATAAGTTACATAATTAGGGTTCTCTGCATCGCAGGAGCCATGGACACGCACAATAACCAACTCCCAAGAACTAACATTTCGGCTCATCACAGAAATATTTGCCTCGTCCGGGTATCAAACCTGCGACCCCGCCCTTTGAAGGCGGCATCACTACCAACTGAGCTAAAGACGCCGTCATTAATGGTCAATGAATTACCCGCAAATGTTTTACGTCAATTAACAATTATCTTTTACCTAGTAAGTATTCAAATCTTTAGAAATGATGTTCCAATCAGAACTGCTTCACAGTTAGTGACAGTTTAATTGTGCGTGGCCGTGTTTTACAGTACACTTTTAAGTTACTAATGACTATTTGATAATAGAATAACTTCATAATGATCATAAAGATAATTGTCTATATTTCAAATCCACGCTTTCCACGAAGCCAAAGACTAAGAGGTGAAGAGAAGCTGTAAAAAGAGGTCTGAAGAGTCACAATCCTCAACACTGAGAAATGCAAACGAAACAAACGAAGATGAGGATATATTTCAAACTAATATTGAATATGACATTATTATTAATTTACGTTTACATTCAGTATGTTAGTCTCTTAAATTTTAGTTATTGGATTTCATTTTATTGTATGTTTTGTTTTCAGTTGTAATGCATTGACATGCCAATAAGGACCCCATATATACGCTAAATGCGAACTTATGCTCAGTGGTATTTGCTAAGTTGGACAAAACGTCAAGAGCTGCATACGACGCATTCCTAACTTCGCTGTAGCTGTGCTTACAGCCTTTAACAACGTCCCTGAGTGTATAGACAGCATCATGTTGTCTCTCCGTCATCGTCGCGGGAACATGCGTATTGGAATCCCATCGCTGAACGCAGACCCGACATTCACAGAAGAGCTGGATGTGGCTCAGTATCGTGAGCTGTCGGACGTTGCTGAACTTCTCACTTCTATCTCTGCGAATATCCATCTCGTAGTAATGCTTACTGAAATGGTTAATAAATTTATTGTTCAATTCATAATCGTCATCATAAAGTTTTGTAATATTTGCTAGTATAGTAAGTACCACATGTGTAAATAATTATGCGTGCTATTTTGTTAATAAATTCATAACATACGTGGTAAGGTAAAAGTACGGTTCGCCGAACGTGCATATCGCCGAATCTGTTCTATTAATGTAGTAATTCAAAAATTAAAATAGAATGTTTGAAAATTATTAACCAATAAAATTTAAAATTAATATAAAATTACTTATTTATTAATAAAAATAATAAATAAAAATCGTAGTATTTTGTAATTATTTTTTTACGAGCTAAACGCTTATCCCTTCCGATGCGCAGCAGAGTCGGCCATATTGCGCCTTTATTGAGCCGTAGCAAGGAATTGATTTAGACGATTGCCGGTTTGTATGGGCGTCCTAAACTAAAACGGTAAGAAATTGCGCATACTTCTTAAGGTCATATCAAGATCAGTAAAATTGTATAAAATACCAGACCTTATTGAAAAAGAAACGTAGGTATACCCAGATCTTAAGCTTTCGTTGAAACGTACATTTACGTTGTAGGTAACTTTTTAGGCTTATTTTCAAGTTATTTCGGCGGTGCAACTTACACACTTATATTTAAGTATCACGATCGGTTTCGTGACCTGCCGTGTCTCTTTTTTATAAAGTACTTGCGCATCCGGCTGCGTCTAGTACCTACTAGTGCGGGCGCAGCCGGGTGCGCTTGTATGAAAACTCGACAATACCTACCGCGTAAAGTAAACCAACAAGATGATACTAAAAATGTCTAATAGATATGAAAGTTCATAATTTTTAAGTGTTTTTGCATAAAGGAGAACTGTCCTGAGATTGATACATATTTATAAATAAATAATCAAAAATATGTGCCAAACTCACGAGAATTTTCAAACTAAAATAACTGTAATAGTTGACATATGGTATTATAGACTTCTTTGTAGATATTGGCGTCTTCTATAAAACTGTAGTACATCACTTTACTCTATTGTCAATAGCATATACATAGTGATTTTATATGGTCAATTAGTTTCCGCAGCGTAGTACGGACTTTTTTGGTATTATTTCCACACCTTAAGTATAAAATAAAAAAAAACCGTATGTGAACACTTCGATAATGTATATCGAAGTGTTCACGGAACTTTTTTAATAATATAATATAATATAATATAATATAATATAATATAATATAATATAATATAATATAATATAATATAATATAATATAATATAATATAATATAATATAATATAATATAATATAATATAATATAATATAATATAATATAATATAATATAATATAATATAATATAATATAATATAATATAATATAATATAATATAATATAATATAATATAATATAATATAATATAATATAATATAATATAATATAATATAATATAATATAATATAATATAATATAACATAATATGCCCCCCAAATCCAACCTTACGTCCGAGTCGAACACCAGACCACGTGGGGGGGCGGACACGCATACTATAGAAACTTATGCGGCTAATAGGGCCATTCAACATGGAGAAATCAAATAATGAAACACGTTTAGGGGGGATGCGCCGGGGCACGTCTGGAGCTGACGCTGGACGTTACAGCATGCAAGCCGTCAGCTGCTCTCTGCTGAGCAGGCGGGCGAGAGTCGGGGGACCCAAAAATATTACAGCCGACGTATCTACCAGTGATACTTTGCGGAGTAGGGAGGCATCTCCCGCAAGCTCTGCCGGTACATTGATATCGACCACAGGATTTTCAAAGGATGACGCTAGAAGAAAGTGGTCACACACGGAACTACAAGAACTTATGTTCTGCTACTACCTAGCCAAAGCCGGAGTGCCGGGCTACATAAAAAGACTTGAAAGACTTTTTAAGGACAGGAATTCGAACCACCCAAAATGTAGGAAATTTACAGGAAACACGCTGTCTAATCTGGTTCGCAGTGTATTATCACGTAGATGTATTGCAACAGAAGTATTAGATGAAATCAAAAAACGAGCTGAACTAACATTCCTTAACCCAGACATACAATCACCTAAAGTAGACAACACCAGCCTCCATGCAGTCACCAACCAGCTTATAGACACCAACAGACCTGAAACACCAGAACCCAACTTCACTCAATCATCTCACTTATCACAATATCTAAGCACACCACAAAATACACTGACACAACATACATACCATACTCTAGAGTTAGCAGTTACATCTGAATACATACAACCAGGTGAAAATACACAAATTACAAACACAGAAACAGTTCATGAAATTGAAGTCAACGAAGATCAAGACCCGGTTATACTAGAGTTCTTACAAGTTTTATCAGAAACCAAGGGAATATCAATAGAACTTAGACAGTTTCTGCCCAAACCAAATTTCAACAAACACTTTATTTGCAACTTTAGTAAAATCAATAAATACCTACTAAACTTGTTGACAACCCAAAACTCATAGCGCGAAGTTAATGACACTATTTACGCAACCGCTAAAACATTACTGATATTAAATAAACAGACACCATACACACCACCAATCACGGCACAAACACCAAAACGGGACCCACCATGGAAAAAAGGCTAAAACGAAAAATTTAGGACTTAAGAAAAGAACTAGGACGGCTGGTAGAAATAAAAGGCGGAGCAAAAAGTACTAGAATGATCAATGTGAAACGAAAGCTATACGAAAAATATAGAATAACTGATAACGAAAAACTAAATACCACCATTGAAAATCTGAAACAAAAAACATAGGCGCTAGCAGGTAGACGCCGTAGGTACGACGAAATAATCACGCGAAAATTACAAAACAAACAGTTTCCAGAAAACCAACATAAATTCTTTAGATCACTTGATAACAACACAAATTTCAGAAAGAGACAACATCCAAAACTACTGGATGACTATATTATCAAACCCCACTGAGTACAACAAAGACGCGACGTGGATACCAGAAATCGTAAAATCTACAGAGGACATAGAACAACACCCATTTGAAGCGATAGATGTAGATAAAGTTAAACAAGCCATAAGAAAAACACAAAACTGGCAAACACCCGGAATAGACAAAATACTAAACTATTACTTAAAATACCTAATCAGCACACATAAATATCTAGCCACTTTGTTTGATAAAATAATTAAAGGAGTCGAACCCGTCGACACTTGGTTTACAACAGGGCAAGTCATACTGATCCCAAAAACAACGACACCCATGACCCAAAGAACTAGCGTCCAATAGCTTGCCTACCCACAATGTACAAAGTACTAACATCCTTAATAGCCAATGAACTCTACACCCACCTTGACAAAAATGACATTTTAGCTCCAGAGCAAAGGGGTTGCAGACGCCAGTCACGGGGCTGCAAAGATCATCTCATGATCAACAAAGCCATATTGAAGATGCGCACAAATGCCAAAAAAACTTAAGCATGGCGTGGATTGACTATCGGAAGGCTTTTGATAGCATGTCACATGAATGGCTACTCAAAGTACTTGACCTCTATAAATGTCCACCTGCTATCCGAAGTTTTCTAGAGATAGTCATGCCCATATGGAATGTGATCATGACAGGTCGCGGATCGAACACGTTTGTGTTCATGCAATGCAATGCAATGTGTTACATATGGTATCTGGTAAGAGAAAATAATATCGAGGGCAAGGGCACGTACTACTGAGTGGAGACGAGTTCAAACACCTGCAGGTAGATGAACAGTATAAGTATTTAGGTATCAATGAAGCCGGGAAAATAGATCACGGAAAAGTGAGACAGTATAGAAAAAGAATACTTCCGTCGCGTGAAAAATCTAACATCTTCATATCTCAATGCCCGAAATCTACTCAAGGCGATTAAAATTTACGCGGTCCCGGTTTTGTTATACATTTTCGGTATTATAAATTACTCAACAGCAGTTTTAAAAAAGCACACCAACAAAATTAGAAGTAGAACGGTTATACTTACCAACAGACGAAGGAGGAAGAGGTTTGACAAGTTTAGAGACATTATACATGTGACGTTGCAGTGCACCTTGTGGCTAGCTGGCCTGGGCACTTCGTCCAGAAGATGTTCTTACTCCTTGTCGCGGTCCTCGCGGTAAGAGATGGAACGTTTGATAGGGGTAGTCTGTGGAGGGTCGTTGTCGAGAGAAACACACGGTATCGAGTTAACGGTACTTCAACATATATTTCGGGTGCCCACATTGATTGCTTAGGGCCTCTAAACAGTAACTAGCTTATACTAGGTTCTACACTGGTTTTCCCGGAAGGGGCAACGTTGACGGGAATGACTGGTTTGGCCCTGAGGAGGGCCACGGGTTCCGGGATGTCGCAGTCGTGGCGGAACCTCTAGCAGGAGCGCGTCGGCCTGCGAGAAGTATCGGGTCAACGGGTACGCGTGTTACGACTGGCGGCGGTTCGGTTAGTGAGTACTCTGGTAACGGGATTATTCGGGATCCAAAGATGAGGGGCTTGCAGCATGGGCGGACCACGCGCACCGGTTATCCTCCGGGAATGGGTTCCGGGAACGAGGGCCTTGCTGCATGGGCGTACCACGCGCACCGGTTATCCTCCAGGATAGGAAGCTGGTTTCAGGAATGAGGGACCTTGCTGCATGGGCGAACCACGCGCACTGGCTATCATCCTGGATGGGAAACAGGTATCGGGAGTGAGGGCCTTGCAGCATGGGCGTACCACGCGCACCGGTTATACTCCAGGATCGGAAGCAGGTTTCAGGAATGAGGGACCTTGCTGCATGGGCGAACCACGCGCACTGGCTATCCTCCTGGATGGGAAACAGGTATCGGGAATGAGGGACCTTGCAGCATGGGCGAACCACGCGCACTGGCTATCCTCTGCGTGTTAGTAGGGAACACGGGACAGGGCGATTTGATGGAAACTCCTACGAGCGGTACGGCTGGTGTGCCGGTCACACGTCCGTTCACCGCGAGAGCTTTGAGCAAATGCCTCCGCTTCAAACGCCGCGCTGCCTTTTATAACGTATGTGTTATCGGGGCGCATGCTTGTGTGCGTGCGATACAGGTGGGAGCGCGTGCGCAGATCGGGCGGTCGATAGGTAGGTATGTATCAGTCCGTTACATACAAAACACAGATTATAAAATACAGAACATATCTAGAAACAGAAAGGATTACAAGATATACAGGGTTATTGGTAATTAGACCGGATCCTTTTAAGGGGTGGTAGGGAATGCCATTTGCAACAATATGACTGTACATTGTGATATCCGGAAATGAATAATTTCTGTGATATTATTTTTTTTTATTATTTTTTGGAAAATCCAGTTTTACTACTTTAAAATTCAATAAAAAAAAAAGTAATCAACCGATTTCAATTCTGTTCGCAGTTTTAGAGAAACCTTGTTACAGCTCTTAATAATAAACAATAATATCGTACTAATGTAGATCCATCCAAAAACTAGAGGCTTTTTCATAATTTTTATTTGATAATTTTTGTAAGATGCTTTACAAAAACCTTTATTTTCTCTACAAAAACGATAGTAAATTAAGTCTGCATTTTATTTAAAAAACATCTACAAGTCTTTAGCTATCCAACGAGGTAAAAAAATTAGCACTTTATTACACAGTTGCAGAAATAATGCGATTACAAAAGGCCGAGAAAGGAATGAGAATAGTCCATGAGAAGTAGCTATGGAAGAAATACTTTCTTAAGGTAACTTAATTTCTTTTAAAGAAATAAAAGAGTAGATGTAATTAGTCTGTATTTATTATTTTTACAGTTCGTTCTCAAAATGTGAGCCAGAATTTTGAATGCAGAGACGCATACGTCTGCGTGAATTGCTTTTAACAACACTTGTATTTAAATTAATTTTCATTTTTTCTGCTGCATTTATTATGCGCTGTTTCAGTTCTTCGATGGTTGCCACAGGTCCAAGAGTATCGTCGTACACCAAGCTTTTCATGTGACCCCATACGTAATAGTCGACGGGAGTCAAGTCGGGACTTCTGGCCGGCCACGGAATGGGTCCTCCTCTGCCAATCCACTTATTGGGATACTGACGATTGAGCCACTCACGGACGCTCAAACTAAAATGTGCGGGGCAACCATCATGTTGGTAAATCATGTTTCTGCGGGTTTCAAGGGGTACTTCACTGAGTAGCTCATAAAGTTCGTTTCTCAAAAAAAATTCATACGCTTCACCATTGAGGTTGTTGGGCAGAAAGAAAGGGCCGATCAATTCACTCTTAATAATGCCCATCCACACATTAACGGAAAACCTTCTTTGTGATCCTTGTAATCTTTTCTTGTTTGGGTTACCGTCATCTTTCGGGGCCCAATAATGAATATTATGATAATTTGATATTCCATCCTGATCAAATTTGGATTCGTCGGTCCATAAGATTTTTAATAAAAAATTGGCATCTTCCATATCGGTGTTCAACATGAATCTGCAAAATTCGACTCTACGTGCAGGATCTCCGTCTTGGATAACTTGTACCGGAGTCAAATGATACGGGTAGAGTCTTGAGCGGTGCACTGTGTTCCATACTTTCCATTGCGACATGCCAAGACGTCGTGCAATGATGTTTGTTGAAGTCGTAGGATCTTGCTCAAACATGCGAATTATCTGTTCCTCTTCATCCGAATGATAAATACGAGATCGTCCAGCATCACTTTGTCGTCTTTGAACTTGACCAGTTTCTCGTAGTCGCCGGTACACTCCGTCAAATACACTCACATGGGGTAAACGGCGCTGTGGAAATCGAGACTGATACTCCGTTCGAGCATGTGTAGCGACGCCGTTGGCAAAACCATAGCAAAACAGTATGTCCGCATACTCTTCGTTTGTGAACTCTCGAAGCCGAGGTAGATGGTCGTGGGATTCCGCAGTCATGATCAGATCCTTTAGTACAAGCCAAGTCGTCGGGTAAGCAATCAATCAAAAAGTCCAGTTCACTAGCCGAATCACAGAAAAAGAAGTTACACAAGTCCAATAACGTTATCAAGGTCGAAATTTAATCGTAATAAAGGGTTGCCAAAGAGCGTCTGAACAGTACGATGCGCTTGAGCAAACTGGGTTCTCATTGCTCGTTCAACAAACATAAGCGAGAGGGAGACGGCGCATTCAACATGGATACCGTTGTCTAAAACCCTTTCTCGGAATGTCTCTACCTGAGTCTTTGTTATCGCATTATTTCTGCAATTGTGCAATAAAGTGCTAATTTTTTTACCTCGTTGGATAGCTAAAGACTTGTAGATGTTTTTTAAATAAAATGCAGACTTAATTTACTATCGTTTTTGTAGAGAAAATAAAGGTTTTTGTAAAGCATCTTACAAAAATTATCAAATAAAAATTATGAAAAAGCCTCTAGTTTTTGGATGGATCTACATTAGTACGATATTATTGTTTATTATTAAGAGCTGTGACAAGGTTTCTCTAAAACTGCGAACAGAATTGAAATCGGTTGATTACTTTTTTTTAATTGAATTTTAAAGTAGTAAAACTGGATTTTTCAAAAAAAAAATAAAAAAAAAGAATATCACAGAAATGATTCATTTCCGGATATCACAATGTACAGTCATATTGTTGCAAATGGCATTCCCTACCACCCCTTAAAAGGATCCGGTCTAATTACCAATAACCCTGTATAAGAATATAGATATAGATATATAACATAAGGAACAGAGAGGATTACATATTAAGAGCAATAGTAGAGCACGACAGAAAAAAAGACAAATACTCAATAGCTAATGAAACACAAACAAATTTAGAAGACATAGGTTTACGCCGCTATGAAAAATATATAGATAAGGAAATAAAACATGCAGTAACTAAAACAGCAATAGAAAAAGTTAAAGCGAAACCCTTGCACGGGCAGTTCTACAAAGTAGTTTTAGACAAAGAAAATATAGAAACAAAGCAGTCATTCCAGTGGCTTAAAAACAACCGCCTACATTAGAATCATGCATATTTGCAATTCAGGATCAAGCAGTAGACACCAAACAGCATCAAAGGGACATCTTAAAAAGAGTAGTAGACGGCAAATGTCGTCTATGTTCAGTAAAGATGAGACCACACAACACATTGTCTCAGTGTGTGAAAAACTGGCCGGCACTTACTACACCAAAAGACATAACAATATTTTATAATACATATTCTCGTACCCTAGCCAAAAAACATAAATTCCCCGTATCCAACCTGTGGTGGCAAGAACATCTAAAGCAACCGCAGGTCAAGGAAAATTACAGTGCCAAACTAATGTGGGAGGTACCGGTTCAGACAGATGTTACAATAGTACACAATAGACCAGACATAATATACATCAACAAGTTAGAAAACACAACATACCTAATTGACATCACAATACCAGCAGACTACAATATAGGACCAAAAGAAATAGAGAAATTAAGTAAATACCACGCACTGTATGTCGAAATAACCAGACTATGGAAAACACCCACAGAAGTTATACCCATAGTTGTAGGAGCCACTGGAGTTGTAGCTAAAAGCCTACACAGATACTGCGATAAACTGGACTCAAATATAATATCCTTAATGGTTTCGGGGCGGGAGCTCAGTAAGCTGAGCCTAAAGCTCGAGTAGAGGAAAACTCCAAAAAACAACATAATATATATATAGTGTAGAGTGTAGATAGTGTGGATGTAGATATCAAATCTGACAACTCGCTTAATTGGCAGACGTTATTGTCCTAGGTGTCGGTATGTCGCGGTATCTATCCTCAGGCAGCTTCCGCTGCTAGATCGCGTCGACCACTGTCGAAACCTAGGTCGATAACGTCGACTAATTACGAGATTCAAGTCGGTTTGGTATGAATTCAATACTTAAGCGAGGCCTACAGTTCCTGGCGAAAGGGGTAGTCAGATAAGTACCATAACTTTGTTATGTTACAACGAATTTGTAACATAAATACTAGTAAAACACAATGTTCTGGCTTATTCAAAAGTAACTTGAGTCCGAAGGAATCGCTTAATGAAGTAAATGACTATTTCACCACTATTGGTACTAATCTCGCAAACATCATCTTAAACAGTTTAGGGAAGTCTGAAAGCGAACTGTCATCGAACGTAAGATCTCTTACTACTTTCAATTCCTCTTCGAATTCCTTTTTTCTTTTTCCAACAGACATAAGAGAAGTGATCAAAATTATTGAAACTCTTAAACCTAGATCGGCCCCTGGACACGATAAAATAAGTAATAACATATTAATTAAGGCAAAACATTCTCTGGCTGGTCCTATTACATTCATATGTAATATGAGTCTAGCTAGTGGAATAGTACCCAATAGTTTCAAATTGGCAAATGTAACGCCTGTTTTTAAAAATGGAGATCCGCAAGTGATCTCAAACTATCGTCCAATCTCGCTTGTCTAAGATACTGGAAAAACTTGTAAATGCTCGCCTGATAAATTACCTTGAGTCAGCAAGCCTACTGTCAGATAATCAGTATGGGTTTAGACCAAACAGATCTACAGAAGATGCCGTCACGATACTGACTGATTATGTAGCTGGCAAGCTCGACGAAGGCTACAGATGTGCTGGTATCTTCCTCGACCTTGCCAAGGCTTTTGATACTGTGTCAAGGCCTATTCTTCTAAGGAAATTAGAACACATAGGGATTCGCGGAGTTCCATTGTTGTGGTTTTCATCCTACCTCAGCAACAGAAACCAAAAAGTTTGCGTAGATGGTATAAACAGCGATGCGTGTGAAATAAAATTTGGCGTGCCACAAGGAAGCGTCCTAGGTCCTACGCTATTTTTAATATATATTAATGACTTATGCGCTCTTAACCTACATCGAGGACGAATTTTCACCTTTGCAGATGACACTGCTATTATATTCGATGGGCACAGCTGGGAATCTGTTACTAAAATTTGCCAACGTGGGCTTAATGTAGTTGGAACTTGGCTCAGTAACAACCTCCTTACTCTTAATACATCTAAGACAAAAGTCATTGCATTCAGCATATCACAAAGGACAGCGCCCATTCAACCCTTCTTTGTCAAAATACATCACTGTAAAGAAATTGTCAACAACACTTGTGTCTGTACCATCATAGATACAGTATATTCCCTTAAATATCTAGGTGTATTCGTAGATCAAAATCTCTCGTGGAAATCACATATTGACACTCTTTCAGGTAGAGTGAGAAAACTCATGTTTATTTTCAAAAGGCTTAGATCAGTAGCCGATCGCGAAGTAGTAAAGCTGGTCTACACTTCTCTATGCCAGTCTATTCTAAGTTACTGTATTGTAGCTTGGGGAGGAGCGCATAAAACATATTTATTAAAGCTTGAACGCGCTCAACGTGCTATCCTTAAGGTAGCCCATCGGAAACCAATTCTCTATTCAATAAATGATCTATATCAAGAATGCGAGCAACTACGAGTTCGACAGATATACATTGTATCTGTTATCGTCAAGTTTCACAAATTTGCACCACAAAAGCTGATCATTTGTTTCAGACATATCAGATGGAAAATACCAGAAAGACACACTGAATTTTACCGGCGGTTCTACAATTGGGCAGCACCATATTTGTACACTAAAATTAACAGATTACTGAACATCTTACCCCTAACTCGAAATAATTGCATAAAAACAGTTAAGAAATGGTTACTGTCTATGAGTTATGAAGAAAACGAGCAGATCATACAGATAGACAAATAGTCAATAACAAATGCCAATAATAATAAAAACAATATATTCATATATATCCTAACCAATTAACATATTTTAAATTACACTAATATCCAATATCTACTAGTATCATTTCTTATATAATAATAAAAGAAAAGATTTGTTTGCTTGTAACAAATAAATCCAAAGATTTTTCTTTATAAAAATACTACTTGAAACTTTATTTCATCTGTGGAATGTTTCATCCTTCGGGAGTAACATGAGCTAAGTTTTATTATTTTTGAAAATTTTATTATCCTGCGAGACAGACGTGCTGGGACAAAGGTAGTTTTATTCCGGAACGGAGTTCGCGTGGACAGCTAGTTCAGTAATATACCGTGGAAAATATTCCATGCTTGTAATATGTGTATTGTATGTTGTATTATATGTTTGTATATATATATATAAGTAAAATATATATATATATGTGATATAATGTAGTATACACACATAGAATTATTATTTTTCATATAGGTACTTACTCAATACAGCTTCAATATATCAATTCATTACCTACTGCTGTATTAACTCCACTGTGTACCTATTTGTGTTTACTATTATGGTTTCTAGACAATAGAACATGTTGTTGTAACGTCAGTATTATGTTGTACCACAATGTTGCATAGTGTACGACACTGATCTGCACGACACAGGGAATCCTAGTGTGGAGATCAGGGTTATTAATAATATTAAGTAACATACATTAGCATTGTGTAACTAGTTTTAAGAGTGAAACCGAACTATTTTGTTATTTGAATAAAAAATATTATTATATTATTATATAACTCACCCAAATACCGAGTTCCGGTTTCGACCTCTCTCATAGCCACCGCGGGATCGGCGGTTTCACGAAATAGCATTGTTAAGTACATACTTACACATACGTTATGGTGAGTTCTTCTCCTTTCTTGACAGGTTGTACGGCGGCCAAAGCGACTTGATCGTTGAGACCCACCACTAGCAAGTTGGGCTCGCAGGAATGTGATAGCTTGCTGGAGAACGAAAACCAGCCCATATTGTTTTGTATGTTATGTTTGGGTATTCCCGCGTAGCAGTCATACGCTGGACTTTCAATCACGATTCTGTTTGTAAATGTCGAGTACAAATGCAACATAGTACGACTTAAGGCGTCAATTGCTTTATTTCTTGCCTTGACCGCTGTGGACAACATTTTGTATATTAATATATTATTATCCTTATGGAGTGTCTTTTTATCACACAAAAACACGCACCCACAAGCCTTACATACACTCAAAATGCGCCAGAAGCGTGACGCATGTCAGATGTGACGAACTGTACTGCGCTCGTCACCCTGAGACACAATGCACGGCCGGTCCGCGGCGGCTATCTCATATTGTGGCAGCGAGCCCACGCCTCGTTCAGTTGCGTCCGCGCAGCCACCGTGACCCACGCACACGTTTTATTAAAACTCGGTTTCCCGACGTCATTATATAAAAGTAGCATATCATGTAATTCAAATTTTTTTTTTTAACGATTATTACTTTTACCTTTAGGAAAATAGTTTGGCACTCGACTTAGGCAGTGCACGGCCGCTGCGGCAATGAAACTGCCGTTATATATTTTTCCTTGAATGACTGCTTTTTGGTCGTCATAACACAGCATGGAAATGGGGTCGTTCACATCAAAAGCCGATTTAATGGTACTCTTCTTTAGTATCTCTCCTCCAACTTCTTGTGAGATAACACTGAAAGATGTACAAAACGCTAAGTACACAGTTTACCAGGGATCGGTGTTGTTTAAGGTTAACGGTAAATGTTTTTCAACGTTTGGTTATAAGTTTGTTCAAAATCCATCCTGAAAAAATTGCATCCTGACACGGAACATTTTGGTAGGAAACTAAGAAATACAAGGTTTGAGGAATACAACATACTAATCTTGCTTAGAAATGAAAAGAAGCGAATGTGGGCTTAACCTACTATACCGGGTTACTGGTAATTCGACCTATTCCTGGTAGTGGGTTATAGGGGGGTCAAAAGAAATAAATTTCACCCCGAAAGCCCCTATTCAGAAATCAACCATTTCTAGATAAATAAAATTAAAGTTTTTTTTTTAATTTAGCGAGGCAAGGTTACTTAAAAAATAATTTAAAAAATAGATGGTTTTGATCAATGGTTTTTTATTGTTACAAAGCAGAGACAGCAGACAATAATGATGAGTAAAAAAGTAGCACTAGGTGTCTTCATCACATCTTCGGAAACATTGAAAAAGTTGTATAATTATGACTAATTAATTGGTTATCTTTGATTGACAATTAATTAAAAAACGCCAACACACTTGGCGTGCACATTATTTAAAAACTTACTTAGAACTTTCTAATGAAGTATTAAAACTTAAGATCGGTTATAGGGTTTAAGAAAAATATGCTTTACAAAATCATCATCCAGGTATGAATTTCATAGAAATTACGTTCTGGCGGGTGCCAGAGAGGTAATAAGATTCCTTATTCTGTGTTTGTTGACGGGTGTCAACAAACACAGAATAAGAAATCTTATTACCTGCCATAAATGATCATTATTTTGTCGGCATGTATCGAGGGATCACCAGCAGTAAACTCTTGGAATTTTTGCTAAGCACAGCCGCGTAAACAAGTTAGTTGTAGAGTAGGTAGAGTTAGTTAGTCGGTTCGTACTTCTAGTATCGTTCAGACGTGTTTTCCCTTGTTATTGCGATCCAATTGTTGACCTGGCTTGATATCGGACTCTGATTCTTCTTACAATTTGTGACTTGGCTTGTGAACTGGTTCTGTGATCGACTGCTCTATCGACGACTTGGCGTGCTAAAGGACTTGTGAGTTGTGGTGAAGTTCTCATCATGACCGGACGTAATCAATGCTGTTCGACCCAACAATATTCTAATGAAGAATACGCCGATATGTTGTTTTGTTGCGGCTATTGCGCAGGTGACTCTGCAGCAGCTCGCCGCGAATACCTTTGGCGGTTCCCTAATCGTCGTAGACCCGATGTGAGAATTTTTGATGGAGTTTTTCGGCGAGTCCGAGAAACTGGCAGTGTTGTGCGAAGAACGAGTGATGCTGGTAGACCACGAACCTATGCTGTGGAACAAGAAGAGGAAATTCTTCGACGATTTGCTGAAGATCCAACGTTATCTACAAACGCAGTTGCATCACAGTTGGGTATATCACAGTGGAACAATACACTGGTGTATTGGCGTTTTTTTGTTAATTGTCAATCAACGATAAATAGTCATAATTATAAAACTTTTTCAATGTAGTAGGTATGTGATGAGGACACCTAGTGCTAGTTTTTTACACATAATTATTGCCTGCTGTCTCTGCTATGTAAAAATAAAAAATAAAAATCAAGACCATACATTTTTTTATGAATTTTTATGTAGCGTTACCTCTATAAATTAATTAAAAAAAATTATCTCCTAAAATTGTTAATTTTTGGATATTTGAATAGGTAGAATTACCAATAACATAATAGAAAGTGCAATTACAGCGACAATCGTCAAATCCCTTTATCATTAAATTCTGACATAGTCAAACTTTACATTCGTTAAGTTCTTACTTTGTCAAATACTTCCTTACCTAACCATCGTAATCCGAATGGCATTTACTGCACTTGTTAAAATTAACCTGCGCAAAATCAAAGTTATGGCAATTGGAGATCAATAAAATTACAGAATATTGACATTGATTACGTAAATAAAAAAAATATATAGGATAAATATTAACTTCCATGACTCCACAGCCACAGAAATGTACTATACGGGGCTATAAATTTAGGATTGGACTAGAGGACTGGACAAGGCAACAGTCTACCTAGGCATTAAAATTGACGCAAAATTACAATGGGGTCCTCACATAAATGCACTGTCTGGGAGACTCAGCCGGCTAAAACTAGGTGTAACCGCACTTCGGGTATTAGCCGTAACATATATACGAAATGGATTGGATGGATGGAAGATTTATTTAAAGAAATCAATATATTAACGTTGCCTTCCTTATATGTATTTGAAAATATAATGTATGTTCGTGAAAATTTACATAAATATAAGTTAAATAGTGATCACCACACGTTTAATACTAGAAATACAAATAGGATAGCTGTACCTAGTTTTAGACTTGCGAAGACTGATAAGTAATTCCTAGAAAATTGTGTGCGTTTTTACAATAAAATCCCAAAACTCATAGCTAAGCTCACAGAGGGCAAATTCAAGTTGACTGTAAAAAACGTTTTAATATAAAGAGCTTATTATAAAGTTCGACATTATATAGAAGATAAAGATGCTTGGAATATTCCACTTCTGGCAAGCTGTCACTCTGCCACCCATATAATGTAATATTTGTAGTACCTAAGTAGAAACATTGTAAAAATCTATATAAAAAGAATGGCCCCGAGTTTCTTGCCGCTTCTTTTCGGTAGGCTCTATATATTTTGGAACGCGGCGGTAGAGTCTGTAAAGTACATTATAATGAAAAATTGACATTCATAAGTGCGTCTTTGATGCCTAAATTGAATAAATGATTTTGACTTTGACTTTGGAGCCAGATTCCAATACACCTTCAAAAAAGTCTGATATAAAGTTTATAGAAGGTTAAGGTGAAATCAAGGTATGGAACTCTTACCATAGCTTCTCCCAGCCAAGTTTTAACGAAATCTTTATGGCTGCTCTGGTCATCAGTTTGTTTACTGGTTTAACATACATAGAGCCCATGTACCCCACAATTTGGCACTCTACGCGGTGATAGTCTTCCAAGCATTTAGTCCTGCAAGTTTTTGAACAGAACAGGGCTTTACAGCACCCTTCGCAAGGCACAAAGAAAAATGCCATCTTATGGCAATAATAACAGGACGTATACTGGTGGTCATCAGTTTGTGTGCTTACAAACGCGCGTTCCATTGCCACTATTGTCCCTGACTTAATATCCCTCGCAGCCACAACCTTTATAGACCCATTTACGTTCAGAAAATTGATGTCATTACTTGCACATGGTACCTCAATATTTCTTGTGACTTTAAATTCTAAATACTTTAGAACTGAATCTGGCCACCCTTTAAAAATAATATACTTCTTTGCTTTATCCATTCGCTTTTGTAGTTTCTGCTTTAATTCATCCGGACAGCCCAATGCAAAGCAAGCGTTAATATGTTGCAGGCACTCTTCATATGCTTTTATGGTGAACATTACTGCGGAAGAGTTTGCATATGCCATTTTCAACTCCATAGAGTTATTGGGGGCATAAGCGAGTGCTTTGTTGTAACACAAAATAGTTGCTTCGTATTCTCCATTTTTATAACGTACGTTGCCTTGAGTACGTAGCTTGTTAGACAATTCAGCAGACTTATTTTCTTGGAAATGCATTATGGAATAAGATTTTTCCAAAACTCTCGTAGTAGCACGAACGACATCGGCGAGGTCATCACTGCCCATTGCGTTGTATATATCCTGATTCCCGCCCGTACTCTCCAGCAACGAATTTAATAAGGAGTCCATTTAATATTTGTCTACCTGTAATAAAAGGGGGAAAATTAGATTTGCGGTCAATTATTCGAATGTAAAAAGAGGAATTATTGTATATCTTCTCTTGTACAATAAAATGAATTAAAGAATTGTATGCACGCGCATAGCTTACAAATGACTTCCCGATTCGAATAGTTATTTTTTTGGTTTTGTTCGCTCTGATACAGAGATAGTTTATAAATAAAAAATATCTTCAACATCTTCCATCACCACGCAGGTGAAACCGCGGGACGCAGCTAATATATAATATAATAGGTGTTATGACTTCTTGGTCACTGAATATTCTTTAATCTATCACAATAATAAAATTTATCAAATCTCTAATTATTCTAGTTTTAGTGTCAGCTATGACCGTACTCATTATAACATGAATTCTAAAATTTACATAATAATGAGACTGATCTCATTTATAAATTCTTCTTATGTTCTTACCGTAAACACGATGCCGACTATTTGATCGAGATAGAATTTCCGATAATACATTTTATACCACACTTACTCAGAAAGTCAAAAAACCATATTAAAAAATATTTAGTGACACTTCCGCTGAAAAATCAGCGTAACAATAGACAGCGTACAATGAATTTTTCAGCGGAAGTGTCACTAAATATTTTTTAATATCGTTTTTTGATAATGGATTTCCGCAAAGTAACGCCTGAATCAATAAATTTACTCAGAAAGTGTCTATTAATGTTAATTTTTTTCCACAGTACAGAAAAAGGTTGCTAATCTCGTTTCATTGAAAATCGAGTACAAAATAACTATTCCTACCTCTTTTTTTCTAATTATTAAATATAAAACCTTTTTGAGATTTGAAGTTTGTATTTTTTGTATGTTCGCTGCTAAAAAACAGAACAACGCTAGGACAGAAATGGATTTTCATACATTTCTGCCACGCTACCGAGGGCGGAAATGAAATTCCATATAACTTTTCCTTATAAAAGTTATGTTGAATTTCATTTCGCAGCTTTAATAAACTTTATAGACTTTAATAAATACTTGTTATTTTGACTTTATTAACTGATACTAAGAGCACGCACAACTTTTCACCGAAACATCTGATTTAAAATATTTTTTTATTTAATTATTTTACATAAATATAATATACTTACATAAATATAAGTTAAATAGTGATCAACACACGTTTAATACTAGAAATACAAATAGGATAGCTGTACCTAGTTTTAGACTTGCGAAGGGTTGGCTTTAGAATCGTGACCCCTGAATTTGGTGAAACAAAAACTGTGGGTGGGTTGAAGGGGTTTGTATAAAGCGTATTTACAACATTTTAGCTGCCGGAGACACGCCAAAATAGTCTAAATAGTTTTTTAAAGTTTCAATAAAACACCGTAATTTTGATAGTGACAGGTGACATAAATGACATTAAATGCGTAAAACGAAACGTTTCTAGGTAACTTTTAGCCTTTTTTGATATGTACGTTGTATGTAAGTTCTTGAAACGGAACGCAAACATCGAAGATAGCGTAATGTCACTGTCGGAATACTCGCGTCATTCCGTTACTTCCGAGTGTACGTGAATGTTTTCTCCTGTTTTTCTGCGCTTTCTTTTGATATCTCAACGACTTTGCTACGATTTTGGACTCCGATTTTGCTGCTTTACTGTACGACACCTGCTTGCTCACTGGACACTGCGATTGCCTTTGGAAGATTTGATAACTGGTACCAGCTCGACGTGCTCATTAGTCATCGCGATGGCGTCTCCTGTGCCTGGACCTTCATCAAGGGCGGACTTTGTAGATGACGGACCCGTTTCGGACCGGCATTTGTACACGGAGGAAGTTGTACAAATGTGGAGCCTACCCAAAGTTGTGCGCGAATTGGGAACCATTGACCAGTGTCTAAAATTCGCTGAAGAAAACAACATGGTGCAACGCCAAAAAATGTGCCGCACGCATCGCACCCCTATGCGTTTATCGAAAACAAACAAATCGTTTGGGGCTTGGGTGTGCACCAAAGGCCAGTGCAAACAAAAAGGGAAAATATGCCGAAACACTGGGACATTTTTTGAAAATGGCAAGATCGACATAAGACATGTATTTTATCTCATATATGCATTTGCCCACAAATGGACTTTTGACTCGGCAAGAAACGAAGACCTTCTAAAAGAAGAGAAACAACAGTGCCTGAGTACTTCAACATTAAGTGATTGGTACAACTACTGTCGAGAGTGTGTCAATTTACCAACTTGAAAGAAATGAATATGTGGGCAAGATTGGAGGACCTGGAAGAACTGTACAAATAGATGAATCAAAATTTGGAAAGAGGACGTTTAACCGAGGACGCCACATAGAGGGACATTGGGTCCTCGGAATGATTGAAGACGGGTCAGAAGATCTTCTATTAGAAGTGTGCCCAGACAATGTACGCTCTGCTGAAGTGCTGGTGCCTTTAATTAAAAAACATGTGGAAAAAGGCACCACCATCCACACTGACTGCTGGAGAGCATATGATTGTCTGGCAGAAAATGGTTACATCCATAAAAAGGTGAATCACTCTGACCCGGACAATCCTTTTGTAAGTAGTGATGGGACTCATACTCAACGCATCGAGTCCCAATGGAGAGCAGTGAAGCGTTATTTTAAAAAAGACAATTATAATAATACTGAAAATTTCACTAACTCCATCATAGAGTATTTATGGAGAAGAAATGTGACTAAAAATAAAAAAAGACCCATTCACCGAAACTATAAATGCTATAAATTATGTCTATAAAATATAAGTTCTAAATATAACAAATTGTTTTTCAATTTTAATTATCAGACCCATACTAGTAGGAATGTGTGCACAATAGTATATTAGTACCTAATGAATTGGCAATGTCACTTGTCTGTGACAAACCTATAGGTTAGGTTAGGTTTGAACTGTGACCCACCAGGCGCGAGCCGAGCGAGCGTAGCGAGCGTGCCGCGGCAGCGGCCGGCGAATTCTTCATCAAACTACTTTTGTTCCAAATTTGTGCACAATAGTATATCAGTAGCTATCTAATGAATTGGCAAAGTCACTTGTCTGTGACATACCTATAGGTTAGTTATAGTTAGTTAGAATAGGTCGAAGTCAGTGACAGAACCGACTCATAGCACCCCGATTTCAAGCAGTCTTGTCGGATTGCAGAGCCGACGCGGGGGTGGTAGTAGATCGAAATGCAGTACTTAACCTCAAAATACTTAAACAAACATAACTCGAAAACTAATGGTCTCCGGCGGGTGGGGTTTCCGGGGGTATACTACCCGAACCCCCCCTCCCCCTCCCCCCGAATTCAGGCGCCACGATTCTAAATGTTTACCCTTGCGAAGACTGATAAGTCATTCCTAGAAAATTGTGTGCGTGAAACATCTGATTTAAAATATTTTTTTATTTAATTATTTTTTATGCACTGACACCTGCTTAGTGCGGGCACAACATCCAAGGGTTCGCATTTCCACGAGACAGGTGCAGTAGTGGCCAATGATTTTATTTCGGCCGTCCAAACTATTATCTAGTAATTGATGATTTAGTTCCTTAATTAATTCAAGTAGTTGTTTCGTGCAAATGTTAAGTTTATTGTAGTTATCTTTAGCAAACGAAGCATATGTAGGTACTGACAAACGAAGCGTTGGTCGATCTCCGGCTTGCTGGTTCGATGATATAGTGAATAGTGTAGGTACTCGAACCTGGACAAGATTGACACAGGACCGGGATGAATAGCGTACAAAAAGAGAGACCTATGCTCAGCAGTGGGCTATAGCTGGCTGATGATCATGATGATATTTAGCAAATATTTGATTAATCAACCTGGGAACTGTTATTTGAATTCAATGGAATGTGTATACACACGTAATTACTGGATTTGTAGTGATTTTCATAGTTCTCGTACAGCGATCTTTACATCCAAATATCTCGAGAACATGACACTTTAGGGTATCATAGTACGGAATGATTATTGTGTGTATACCTAAGTGTCCCCTACACATAATATATACTACTTACATCGTGCGCGGAAACTTTGAAAACATCAAAATGGCGGCGGGTGGATATGCAAGTGGATATACAAATGTTCAAACCCCTTTACAATTTTAATGAGAAAAACACAAATCCTCGGACGGGATTCGTGTCTGCGTCTCCGACAATTCGTGTCAGACGCTGTGGTCGCTATGCCACCGAGGCTTCCCGCCGGACATCGTACCCCTCTATACAGGGTTCGAGGATATATATCGAATATATATCAAACGATTTTTTGTAATTTATATCAACGTACAAAAATGGTTAAAATTTGATATTATTAGGTAACTTTTGCAGTTTGTTACTGTATTTCTAATTCCTAAATGTAGATGGTGTTGGAATGGAGATAAAACATACTCCCTAATAGTAATTTTAATTCTTAAATGGCAACACTGAATAGCTGCATCTCTCTGGCGGCGATCTAGATTATGATCAGTTCAGCCGTGATAAGGTAATAACAGACAGAGACAGAGTTATTTAAAAAAAAATAAAAGTAGCCTAAGTTACTCCGTATAACGTCAGCTATCTGCCAGTGAAAGTCTCATTAAAATCGGTCCAGCCGTTTCATTAGCCAGAACAAACACACCTGCAAAATTTTCAAAAATTGTTTTTACATGTAATGTAGTACCATATGCACTTTCATATGCATTTAGTAAAAAGCTGTTAATTTGGAATTAGGCACTCATACAATTCAAAAATTGAAACGTTATATCTTGTAGGACAACTCTTAGCATTTATTTTCTTTTTATGTGATCTGCCTGTGGCGGCCAGTTTGATTTTCAAATAGACCCTCTTTACAATGCTTCTGCCCGTTGGAGAACACAAAAAAGAGGCGCGAATGTAAAGAATGTGAAAGAAAAGACGGTGTTTGGTGTTTTTTTTTATGATTATTCATTCATTATTTTATTTTCGATCTACGATATTTTATAATTGTAAGTATAACAACAAAAACGGAACATCTCACGAAACACAAAAAAGAAACTTGTCCAGACGTTGGTGTTCTCCATATTTAGCTATGGCTCTGAGACATGGGTTATTAAAAAAGCTGATAGAGACCGCATCGACGCATTTGAAATGTGGTGTTGGCGAAAAATGTTACAGATCCCTTGGACTGCATTCCGCACCAATGCGTCTATTCTGCGAGAGCTTAGCATAAAAATCAGACTATCCACCATCTGTCTACGCAGAATATTAGAATTTTTCGGACACATAGCACGCAAAGACACATCGAACAGCTGATGGTGACAGGCAAGGTTGATGGCAAAAGACCAAGAGGCCGCAGTCCAACGAGATGGTCGGACCAAATTCGATCTGCGCTAAATACCAATCTCCACAAAGCCCTCCACGAAGCAAAGGACCGGAACAGATGGAGGGACTTAGTCCATAAGAAAATTATTCAGCAAGGGAGTCACGACCCTCAGTAATGAGGAATACGACGCGAGGAGGAGGAAAACAACAAAAATGTAATCGAGCGATAGTAATTAGATAACGGAGTTTATTAAATTTTAATGATCTACTACAGGCAAAATCAAAAGATGGATACGAACAACTCTATAACTATTTCAATAGTTTTTGATTAGGTATATTAATATTAAATTAATATAATCAATAACTATTGAATGACAATAAAAACTCAGCGCTTCATAAAAAGTATTGAAAATAAAATATTATTTAAATTTATGTGTTCAGTGCGAGAATGATCAGAATGACCAAAATACTGTGCAATGTGATGGCTGTAAGAGGAATATATGCTTACAATGCAGCAATCTTACAACTAGTGAGGCTCGCGTGATGGGGCTAAAGCCTCACACACGATGAAGATACTATAAAATTATATGTTATCTTAGAGCAGATTCGGACATATCGTTCACCATATAATTCAATGAGCGACCACACACGGTGAATATACAATAATATTTTACCTTAGAGTATCTTAATCTGTCCGAATCAGCAAGCCTCATTCGAGGCGAGTTTCATTCATAAATCTATTGTTATTTTTTGTCCTGATGCGGACAGATTAAGATGCTACCGATATTCGAACGGCATGTTAAGATACGCTAAGACTACTGCAGATAGTAAAGACATCCTGTGTGCGACACTGATCTTAAGATCAAATACAGCCGTGCGATTCTATAATGATTTGTCGACGAGCTCACCGATGTCAAATACTTTATGAGAATTCACCCTTGTACATAAGGTTGTTTTTCCAACGTCCTTGTCATCTCGTCATTTGTTTCACGAATGTTGTCAAAGATGCAACGATGTTTGCTCTTATAGAATCGCACGGCAGGTTGTTCACAAAACCGTTGCAGTAAACGGGCGTCTGGTCTTCAGTTGTCAAACAAATTTATATTTTCACAACAAGAACTAATAAAGCTACCTTTAATTGTATTCGTTATCTTAGGTACCTACCTATTTTGTTTCGATCCTGTAGACATATTATTTGTAAATTAAAATGAAACTAACGACTGACTAACACGAATCAACTCGGCCAAACAAAGGGAATCATTGAAAAAGTGATACTTTCTATCTACTAACCGAACTATCGGTATGACGAAATTATCTTTTTAGAACTTTTAAAAATTCTGTTTGAGCTCAACCTCATAGCTTTTTCTAGATTGTAGTACCTAATTGTACAATCAAACTGGGTAATTACTAAATTACGAGTAATTTTAGTATTCTTGATGTAATTAGGCTATGTTTATTATTAGACTAGCTGCAGCCGCGACTTCGTTCGCGTGGCCCTTTAATTAATGCTTTGAGTATAAACCCTCTCAAAATTGGTCCAGCCTTTTCAGAGATTACCCGGATTATAGAGACAGTCAGACAAACATTTAAAAAACTGCTAGGTATCGTGCAAATAACCACATGAATGTAAGAAAAAGAAGTTTTTTTTCTGAAAAATCTTTGTAAAGTATAAATTCACCACGGTGTTTCCTATGTTTTATGTGATCTCAGATTCTTCGTTTTTTACTTTTAGCTAGTATGACGGTTATATCAAACTCACAGTTCCAATCCTAATCTGAGAAACTGTCCAACAGGTCTAGCAACAAAATACGCTTCATCGCAAAATGGCTCTCAGATTTGGAATCGTAGATATGCATTATACATCGATCGTATAGTGTTCGATTCACGGAAATTTATGCGTCATGTAAACTATCGAACTAAAAGCAACGAAGAAAATTACTTAAAATCATGCGCGAAGCATCATTTTTGCGTACCACCTCTGATATCATTTTTTTGCAAAAATGGTTACTTCAAATATTGACTGTCCTGATCTGGTTAGTAAAATTTTCTTTTACACACCATATAGGTCATATCGAAAAAGTCCACTTTTCTGCATAGCTTTAGTTTATACAAATTATGGACAGAACAGTTTTATTTATCGTGCAACTAAACCCTTATGTAGTAACATAAATCTTGACCTTGACTTATTTTATAAGCTGACATACTTAACTAACTTCATTACATATTACTTCATCAGTCGAACGACCCAGACACAATAGAAATTTCATTGTTATATGGACAGTCGACTGGTGAGGGGGTAAGCAACTAAATGATAATTTCTTTATCACTTATGAAAACTAAATTGCATTATCTTCTATTAGTTAATAATAAATACCTAGTTGGTAGAATTAATCGGTAATTATTTAGTGTGTGCAAATGATGACCATTTTCTTATTATTGTAGTCATCATCATCATCTCAGCCGTAGGACGTCAACTGCTGAACATATGCCTCCCCCACAAATTTCCAAAAGGCGATCCTTTTGCGTTGGAAGGGGCCTGCATCCAACGTCGTCCTGCTATCGTCGTCGTCATTCCACCTCGTCAGTGGACGACCTACGCTGCGCTTGCCGGTCCGTGGTCTCCACTCTAGAACCTTCCGGCCCCATCGGCCATCTGTTCTGCGTGCTATGTGGCCTGCCCACTGCCACTTCAACTGGCTTATCTTCTGGGCTATGTCGGCGACATTAGTTCGTTTACGGGTCTCCTCATTTCTGATTCGATCACGTAGAGAAACCCCGAGCATAGCCCTTTCCATAGCTCGTTGTGCGACTTTGAGCTTACTTATGAGGCTCATAGTTAGAGACCACGTTTCAGTGCCATATGTCATCACTGGTAACACACATTGGTCAAAGACATCACAAAAAGAGGGTGCAGCATTTTATAATAAGTTACCTAACGATATTAAAGATTGTAAAATTTCTGTTTTTAAAAGTAAACTTAAAAAATATATTTATAATGAAATAACCTAAGATTGCTGAACAAATATGTTATACTCGACTAATCACTTTAATTAGTTATAAGTTTTAGTGTTAAATCTCATTTTAAGTGCATCTGCAAAAACCATAACAACGCATGCAACATACACCAAGCTTTAGTTAGTACCACCACACGCATTATCACATATTATGTAAGAAAGGAAATAATAATAGATCTCATGAGTGATTAACGAAAATAAATATTGGCTAGGGTAAGGTAGGTAAAACAAGATGTTAGTTCTACTTGAACACTTTTCATGATCACGAACAAGTCAGTTTTAGTCTGTTAATGTCACGCCAGTCACCACACAGTACCTAATTTATTTAATACAAGAATGTCAAAATAACTTAAAAAAAAATGAAAATAATCGCTATCTTGTCGAGCACATTAAATTGGTACATTTGTATAAAACTAAACATATAAGATCATTTCCCGATCACTTCGTTTTTAATGTACGCGAATTAGTCAGTTTCTAATGATCATTTTACACGTGGTCGTAAAGTATTCAATTCCCGATCACCGAAGTTATAGTGAACGAACAAAAAGATATACTTACGTGATCACCTACTGATCAGTATACGATCACCTAAAACGGACAAATTTGTATGGATAAAAGTCAAAGGTCGTCAACCAGTCATTTCAAGATCATCTCGTCTTTCATGAATAAAACGCGTTAATATTTCTGGTTATTGTTCATATAAACCCGATCGCCATCTGAAGTATAAATAAAACATGCTATTTTCTATCTAAACAAATGAAAATACTCGTATGTCCACCAAAATCATGCAACATGCTAGAATAGATCAACTTTGATTTGACTGAAACCGCCCGATTCACGATCGGGTGATCGTAAAAAGAAAGAACCTTAGTTTTACACCGTCCCGCGGCGGTCGCCTAATATTTTCGTACTTAAATCATTTCTCTCAGTTAAATGTTAGATTAGACGAGAGTAGGACTATATATTAGCACAACAAACACAACATTATATGCATAAACTGTACTAAAAACGTGTTTAACTTACAATTCGATGGATGCTTCCCACTAACCGTAAGATTTTGCTTCAATATCCACGCAAGCGCACCTGCTCATATTCGTCTGCTTACTGATCGAAAACTAATGTATTTGATTGATGAAATGGCTACTCCAAAAGAAAAGGATAGGTAGAAGTTTCTTTTTCAAGCAAAATTAACGCTTACATTGCGTTAATACGTCTATTTTTGGCAGTTTTCGTAAAAGTGATCGTGAGCAGGCAGTGATCGGGGAATGGGTCGATTCATTCACCCTACATTGTTTAGACTAGATCGTAGTCACAAAAAGAACAAGGCAGAAGGCAAAACAAGAGGTGGAGGTGTGGCCATGTATGTGAAAAACTATGTGAATAACACTCCAATTATAGCTAGACTTAATAAAACATATATGTGTGAAACAGTGGAAGCACTCTATAAAGATATATACAATGTGGCCCTTACCATTTTCTAGTGATAGGGGTGAATCGACCAGACTACAAAGACGAATCAGCATGGAAACCATGTGACACCAAACTTCTTGCAAATATTTTATCAGCTGCTGAGAATAACACGGTTATTATTGCTGGAGATTTTAACTATCCATCCATTAAATGGCCCATCCAAATAGATCAACATCTCACTGCGCCTGAAGAACTGTTCAGAGACACCCTTCTCAACAGCAACCTTTTCCAATTAGTAGAAAGTCCAACAAGACTCCAACTAGGTAGTGAACCATCCTTACTTGACCTTGTATTGGTGAACGAGGAAGCTCTAATAAAGGATATTCCTAATCCTGCCATTGGTAAAAGTGATCCCTGTGTGTTGGAATTTAGTGTACAGTGTCAATTGCAGAATACAAATACATCTCCAAAGTATAGACGTTACTACCAGTATATTGACTTTGATATATTGACCTATCATGTGGAAAATTTGTGGAGGGGCATTTTGTGTGCGATCATCGACAAAGTACCGCACATTCGACTTCTGACCAAGCTTGAGCATTTTGGGATTTGTGGTGCACTGCTCTGATGGATTGCAAATTATCTATTTTAGAGAACATTCCAGGTATGAGTTGGTAGGTAATTCCTTATCGCAATGCAAACTAGTACTCAGTGGCGTCCCTCAAGGATCAGTGCTCTCGGCCCACCTGTTTGGAATTTTCGTCACAGACATGGTTGAGGTAATCAAGTCCAAATCTGATTTCTTTGCAGAGTCCTTGACTGTATACAGAATTTGACTAAGAATTGGGTGATCCAACTAAATATATCAAAATGTAATGTTCTACATTTGGGTAGTACTAACCCTGGAGCCTCTTACAATATTGAAGGAAAAACAATAGATTCGACTATTCTCCAAAAGGATCTAGGCATATTAATCACTTTAAACCTGAAATGGGCGGATTATATTGCTATGAAAGTAAAGAAGGCCAATTCTTTCTATGTGTCATCCGCAGATCCTTTCAATTTATAACCTTAGAATTCTTCCTGAAAATATATAAAACATATGTAAGACCTCTTTTAGAATATGGATTTCAAGTGTGGAGTCCTTACTTCCAAAGGATATTCATCTGATTGAAAGTGTGCAGAGAAAAGCCACAAAGATACCTCATGTTCTACGATGCAAGCCTTACCAAGACAGACTCCACGCACTACACCTCACTAATCTTGCTTCACTCTCTCGGTGCATAATCTACTATTATATTATTAAGTATGGATTAGAGTTTATAGTAGAGGTCAATGCTGGCATCGCAATTCAGCCAATGCGTGGAGACATTAAAATGTACTTTTGTAATGTGTTCGGTGTATATGCCGAACGAACTTTTGCATTCCAGTAATTCTATATAGTATAGTAACCGTACAGGTCTGTTTTGACAGCGAATCGGTTTGTTTATCGCTGAGCCTGTTAGCCGAAATCTTTCCACCCACGTCTCCAATAACTGGACACTTGGTGCATCACGCAAATACTGGATATTGTAATGACCGCAAAATATGCGCAGTGCTCGTGTGTACGAAAGTCCATTGCTGAAACAGGCTCCACTGCGTACGCACGGTGTGCTCCAGACCACGGCATGCCGCCGACTAAAAAATTCCAAACGGTCAGCTTTCGAACGCCGCACTCCGCCTCTCGCTAGCCCCGCTGCCCGCAAAATTATTAATAATAATAATAAAACCGCAGGGGCGGCTTTGTGGCGAGCCGTCGGTGAGTGGTGACACCGTTGACTCTGAATCTCCCTGGGGCTAAATGAGACCCCTGACCCCCGGCTTCCCTTAATTGGCCGTCTGGGGGTGGAGACGCAAGAGCAAGTAACAAAAAGCTCCAAGGGTGGAAGTGTTAAAGGGCATAACGCTGGTAGTGCGCTTCAGTGAAACCGCAGCACACCTCTCGACACCCTTTAGCCAGCCACACCAACGTTGCCCTTTCTGTCACCATTCATGATGGCCTTTATGGGGGGCCCGTTTAGTGGGTGGCAAGTCACCACCTGCCCAAAAATTTTAAAATGAGACTGAATTTGGCAGGTGCCGTAGTCTCTTCCATAGCCACTATCTTTTTATCACTAATAAAATCATTTCAATAGCCTTGTCATTTTACCCATTTTTATAATAGATATCCCATGTCCCATATCCCATCCATCCAAAAGTTTCTGGTTTTTTTTATACTACTTTGTATTTTCTATACCAAACAGGCCTCTGAGTGTTGGCTACGGTCCCACTTATGCCTTTGTAAAGGACCGGATGAAGTCCGTGATTTATTTTGAATAAAAGGAATAATAATAATAATAAGACTTTATTTCAGATTCATGATCCATAAAAAAACAATAAAAATTGAATAAAATAAAATTGTAAAAAAAAAAAATTTAGAGAGACGCCTTCGTGGTGATTTAATAGAAACTTATAAAATCCTTAGTTGCAGTTACAATCTACCCAACATGGACAGTATATTTATAAAGAAAGAAAAGATAAAATCCACATGAGGCCACTCAATACCACTATGTCGCGCGCCCACCAAGACTATTACAGCACATCACTTTCTGAGTAACAGGGTAGTCCATAACTGGAACAGATTACCAGAAAAAGTAGTTACTGCCACTAATCTCAATTCCTTTAAAAATAAACTTGATAACTGGTTACGTACAAATGAATTCAAATTACAATGAACAAACTCAAACATTAGTGGAAAAACTTTCAACATTGTGTGATATAGACACATCAGCAGTCATGCTGCCTCCTCATATACCATGGTGCACCCACAGGTCACAGGTAGCGTTCCGGACACATGCCATTAAATGGATTTAAGTACCTAATGAACAAAGCTAGGAGCCCTAATTGTGACACATGTGGTGTGGATGAAGATGTGTACCATCTTCTGATAGAGTGTGTCCAGAGTGCATCTATAAGAGATGACCTATTTAAGGTCCTTGACGTTAACCGCCTTGATGTGGGCCTGATTCAGAGTATTAGCTGCGCCAACATCTAATGCAGCTGGGATGCTCTATCAGTCCACATATAAGATGCTCAAGGATAAAGTGTAAAAAAGTAAACAAAATTTTTTGAGTAAACTATGGAACTACTATGGACCCTAAATTAAAAAAAGAATTTAAAAAAGCAGCTGCTTGTCTATAAATAAAATAAATAATTATACTTACTTGAAGTTTAAGACATCAATAACATGCATTAAATTGTTGTTCTCAGTTTATTAATATTAATAATCCTACAATTATTACAGGGAGCAGGGAGCTTTTTTTAGCGGTAGGGTAGCAAAAAATAAACATAAACTTAAAACAGCTCTCACTTTTATTTGTGAAATAAATTATATTTACTTACTTTTACTGAAAACTAAATGCATATGACACTCACCACACCTGCCAGTAAGAGTTTTCATTCACAAATAAGTTAAAGTTTCACTGATACAAACATTTGTTCATCACTGTTACATATCACTTCAATCCAAAATTATTGATGTACCTACAAGATTCATTGAATCAAATGATGACTTTCTTCACTCAACATTTAAGACACCATTAACTGTATCAGGCTTAGCTGCTGGGACAGCTTGCTAAGCCTGATACAGTAAGCTCTGGTGATCTGGCCACTAAATGTGCATCCATCAAGACTTTGTACTTATGTCCTGCATGCGAGCACTTCAAAGTCAGATTGGATTACTTGCAAATCAAGTTGATAATGTAGAGATGCAAGGAAGGCGAAAAATTCTTCTTATTCATGGCTTGCCTAAATCCAGTCAAGAAGAAATTGCATCAGTTGTTGTGTTGTAGGGCAGTTGTGGACCATTTAAAGTTGGGCAGTTTTACTTCTACTGATATCATTTGGTGCCACAGGATGGGCCGCTTATCTGGGCCTGATAAACCTCGTCCAATACTTTTCAAACTGAATGATGTGAACCTCCGAGACAGGATCTGATCGTCTAAAACTAAACCTTAAGGTTCCGGTATAACCTTATTGGAATTCTTGACAAAAACGAGGCACGATGTATTCTTGGCCGCTCGACAGCGTTTCGGAATGACGAAATGCTGGACGAACCAGGATAACGTTATTGTCCTCGGTTCTGACGGAGTTCGGTGCCGTACCAATTGTTTTGGCGATCTGGATCGAACCTAGTACAAGTCTACCGACCCGGCAGCGGCATTGAAGGAAGTCGCAGCAGCCAAGGAGACTCTCGCGGGACCGTCAAAAGCTAGACGTGCTGCCGCGTCGAAAAAGTGATGTAATTCGTAATTTCTCATGTATTCTAAACGGTGCGGGTTGTTCACTCACGTATATTGTACTTATTATGCTTTTATTTTTAGTAGAAGCTTGCGTACTATAGGGTCGGCTTGAGTAAAATGTGTACAGAAGTTGAGAGCGCTAACCAAATATAACCATAAATATAACTATAATATACCTCCACTTCTTTTCGAAATAGGTAGGTAAATATCACAATACAAATTCTCTTCTCCGTAATGTTTTCAGTGTCGTATTCTTCTTCTTCTGTGAATTTTTAATGTAACAGACTATTAAAGGTGCGTTCGATTAGCTTATGAGGGCATTGGTGGCGTTGTTATTGATGGCTCTTTTGTTAAAGCGTTCGTAAAGCTCAAAAACGTTATTTTTGCCACTTTTGCTCATACCCTATTCGAACGCTCAACTGATCACAAGACCTCAAATCGCATGATTATGCTGTCAAATACATAGCTGTCAGTCAAATAAAGATCACAAACAACCATGCTCCGGACGTGGGTCAAAAATTGCACATGAACGACATTTTCACCTACAGATTCCCAATTCGAACGAGTGAGCGTTTTTAGCGTTATTTTCGCCAAAAACGATCAGAAGTTATCTATTCGAACGCACTTTACGTTTTATTAATCTGTGCTATCAGAGAAAGCTGTAAATTTTTTGTTTTGTTTTTATAGGTTTAGTCATTAGGCATCGCAAATTTTGTACATTTGCCAATGTCGGGATACTTGTACACAGTTTATATACGGTAAAGTCAACGAGTGACGATTGAGGCTGTAGACACATTTTATAAATAACATATTTTAGGATCTGCATACGTGAGGCTGTAGACACATTTTATAAATAACATATTTTAGGATCTGCATACGCCGCCACAACCTTACAAATTAGATATATATAAAGCTTAGATATTATTTTTATGTGTATTTTTTCGTTTTATGCAGCTTTGTTTTTCTAAATTGCACCTTTTTCTGTTTCTGTTTGTGTTTTGCTTACCGAAGTGTCCTCTGTATTTTAAAAAAGAAACATTATTTATTAATATTATTTCATACTTTACGTGTTGCATAATTTATTCTGCGGCGTGTTGCAATTACTTACTCGTCGTCATTGATATAGAAAACTTTGACTTATAATTTAATTTGTTCTATGATAGCCCTTAGAACAAATTGTGGATCGTGGACCGCCTAGATAATAATAATTCTCCTGAATTGACGCCACTAGCGAAATGTAAGGTTGTCTCATCCTACGTTTACCTGGGCGCATTCATTTCTAACAATGGAGGTTGCATGGAAGATATAAAAAGACGTATGGTGATGACAAGGAATGCCATGGATAAGCTGAAGAAGATATGGAGGAACCGAAAAATCACAAAGAGTACAAATGTCAGACTTGTTCGTACACTTGTGTTCCCCATTTTTCTGTATGCCGCCGAAACGTGGACTTTGCGAGAAATCGAAAAGAAAAAGGTAGACACTCTGGAGATTTGGCGTTGGAGACGAATGCTAGGAGTATCATGGGCCGTGCTTAGAACTAATGTCTCAATACTGGAAGAACTCAGTATCAAGGATTTCACGGCTATAAGTACGGAGCAGATGATGTACCAAAAGTGACTCGTAAAAGTCGAAGATGCTTCAGTTCATCTTCTGGATTTTCTCGCCACAACACACCTTTACTTGCCTATACATTTTTATTATATCTGCTACGAGACATATAGGGAAGCAACGCCATCGCAACAATATAAAATATGACGCAGTTCCGGTTGCAGAGTTGGACTCACTAACATGTCTTAATTATTTAACGAAACGCCATTTTTCCCAGGACACGACGCATCAAACACGACTCTCACTTTGGTCGTAAGCTTGTCTTTCCTAACAACCGCGTGATGTGGTAGATATACAGCATCTGACTTATTTCTATCTTCGACCACCGCCATATGACCGGGATGCAAGTATTCGTTAATGACCTGAGCATACTGGTTTTTCAATTCCGGAGCCTTTGCCAACCGCCTTTCCAATGAGAGAAACCTTTGTGGGCGATTTGCTGTGAGGCACCATATTTGCATTTAGGATCCTTTGTACGAAAGGGTGCCTAACTACGTAGCGACCAGATTCATCTCTCCGTGTTGTTTCAGCAAATAAACGTTCACACTGATGCTCTTCTTCCGTTAAATGCTTCTTTTCGTTAGAATACTGATCTGACTCAAGCTCCCAAAAACTTTTTAAAAGCACATTCTCATTTAAATGAGCTGAGTGCGTGCTGACTACCACATTGTAATGCGTATTTAACTTTCCGACCTCATCTCTCGCACCGGACAAGATACATCCAAGCGTAGTGTTTTGAGCCGTAGGAGATCCGGGTGGACCCCTATAATAAAATCTGGATGTACACTTCTGCTCTAATAAAATATATATTTTATTTGGCGTATCCAAAAATGGATCAGCCATATCAACAGACTGCAACGCAGGCAATGTTGAACGACTACCTTTCTTTCGGGAAGGAGCGTCGTCAATTTATTCATGACATAAGCTTGAACGACAATGCCAAAGCTGAGGTCGTGACGAGATTTTATTTTGATAGAAACTATCGACTTACAAGCTCCCAAAGCTTGTGGATCACCGCCAAGACGCCAAGACCTGATACGAACGTTTTAATGAGGCTTTTCTTTATCCCTAGGAATTGGACTGCGGACTCCGTAATAAACGAAGCCTGAGACCCTTGATCTAACAAAGATCTTAAACAAACTAACGATCCAGTTCTAGACTCTACATCAACCAAGGCTGTAGCTAACAGTACTTGACTACTAGCCTTTGCAAAACATGATAAAGCCTTAGTGGACTCATTCTTTGAAGATGATGCCTCCACTGAAGCAACTACTTGACCCAGTGTAACTACATCATCAGATCAGACTACGGTGCATTCTTGGGATGAAGAAGTGGGTGATTCTTTCTTTTACATAGTTGGCACCTTGTATTCTGGCGACACGAGTATACCAAATGATTAGTGTTTAAACAGTTAAAACATAACTTACTGGTTGCACAAATCTACGACGTTCGTCTAATCTTCTTTGGTAAACTTCTTGCAGTTGAATAATTTGTGATCTTTGCTAGAGCAAAAAACACAACCATTATCGGTAGTGGTAACATGGAAGGACGCAATGTTCTTGTTCCTATTAACATTTTGTGTCTTAGTTGCAGTTTGTGAACGTATACATTCTAGAACTCTAAACCTATTCTATAGAAACTGTCAAAATTGGCTAAGTTGAGGCAATTCACTCGAAGATTCATTATTCTTTGTTTCCCATAGAATCTAACCTTTGACTAACAATGTAAATGACGAGTATGTCCCATGAATTTGCGTCAACTCCTAAATTAGTTAGCGCATGTAAACTTTCATTCATAATGTCCAGCAGCTCCTTAATAGCAGTTGCTGATTCAGACGAAAGGTTTATTTGATTCATAAATCGTTTTTAAATACAATTTGTGAGAAACTTTTAATTTGAATCTGTCTTCTAACTGAGCCCAGCACATCTTATAATTCTCAGCCGTTATGGGAATTTGCCTTAAAAATTGTTCAGCCTCTCCTTGTAAGCGACCTTTCAAGTCTAGTTTCCATAAAAATAAATGTGGGTTTACAAGGAATCACTCTACTATATACGCAGGTATAGAACTTATAAAAGATGTGTTTGATGCCTCGGAGAACTCATAGGATGCCTTAGGTGTTTTTTGTGACTTATCTAAGGCATTTGACTGCGTTCGACATGATATAGGTACTTGTCAGGAAATTACAACACTACGGTGTTAGGGTAATGGCTCTCAACCTTTTGACTTCATATTTAAACGATAGAATTCAAAGGGTCAAAGGGTTGACATAAATGGTAGAAAATAGCCCGGCTCTATAATCTCAATGGGCGTTCCACAAGGTTCAATACTAGGGCCGTTCAAGTTTTTAATGTATATTAATGACTCTTATTACCTATGTAGAGAAGACTCACGAGATTGTATTGTTTGCAGATGACACTTCACTGTGATTTAAAATAATAAGGCAGTTATTAAACTATGACGATTTTAACAATGCATTAGCGTGTTTTTGTGTGTAATATTATGATAATTATTATTAGTGTGACCATGTGTGTGAATTTTAATGTTTCTGACATGTCTTAAATGAATTAATTAATAAAAAGTGTCAATTTATGGATATATCTAAAAATAAATGAATTAATAATAATAGGCTAAAGTTTTGAATTGGTTCTATACAAATAGTCTTGTCCTCAATGGGAAGAAAACTAATTGTATAAAGTTCTCGACACCAAATGTGAGACAAGTAAATCCAATATACAATCGAATGGTACAGGGTTGGACCTTGTGGAGTCAACGGTCTTTTTAGGAATTACTATAGACGCTAAATTGCAATGGGGTCCCCACATTAAAAAAAAAATCTACTAGACTTAGTTCAGTGGCTATAGCTGTTAAAAAATTAGACTATTAACTGATGTAGACACAGCTAGAATAGTATATTTTAGTTATTTCCATAGCGTTATGACTTATGGCATAAAGCTCTGGGGATGTTCTGCAGATATTAATTCTATTTTTATACTGCAAAAAAGGGCTATACGAACGATCTACAGTTTAGCTCCCAGAGTTTCCCTTAGACAGAAGTTTAAAGACATAAACATTCTAACTGTTGTCTCTCAGTTTATCTATGAAAATTAAATGTATGTAAAAAAAAACATCAGCAGTTTTGATAAGAGGAGTGATGCTCATTCCATCAATACGCGAAATAAGCACAAGCTATCCGTACATGTAACGCGTCCCCACAAAATAAGTCATTCTTTTATGGGACAATGTATACGATTCTATAATAAAGTTCCCAATGTTATCCGAGATTTGCCTATTAATAAGTTTAACATTAATATCAGAACTAAACTCTGTCAAAAACGTTATTACAAAATTTCGGATTACTTGGAGGATAAAACAGCATGGGACTGATCACTCCAGAATCTATCTACTCGTGTACTAAGATGTCAATGTGTAGCGTGTCTTGCCCTACTGATACCATTATTATGTTCTCTTTTGTAAGGCAACATACTGAAGCTAAAAATAAGCGAACATTTGTTACGAGTAAGTATATCATTTAAAAAATTGGCGATACAGTCTGACATTATATAAAAGACAAAGATGCTTGGAATACTCCACTTCTGGCAAGCTGTCATTCTGCCACCCATAAAATGTAATATTTGTACAGTAGTACCTAAGTAGAAACATTGTAAACATCTATATAAAAAAATGGCCCCGAGTTTCTTGCCGCTTCTTCTCTGTAGGCTCTATATATTTTGGAACGCGGCGGTAGTCTTTAAAGTACATCATAATGAAAAATTGACGTTCATAAGTGCGTCTTTGATACCTAAATTGAATAAATGATTTTGACTTCGACTTTGTAGTGCAATTTTTGTACGTCGTCGAGACCAACATTATTATGTACAAGTGACAAAAATAAATCTCGAAAACTAGTCCAGTCAACGTATTTGCCCGAAAAAGTAGGTATAGAAATTTTTGGCAAGTGTACATTGAATGGTTGACAGCTCTACTTGAAGATTGTGAAGAAGGTACAGGCGTAGCGGCTGATTTAAACTTTAACAGACCCTCCTTCAACTTAGATTTAAATTCTATGTACATTTATTCTACTTGTTCATACAAATCCGCCTTATGGTAGTCTGATGCTTCTAACTCTTTACGGTCGGTTTCACAAACAATCTTTTCATGATATTTTTTAAATACATTCCACAGATCTTCCAAATTATCTAAACGTATCTCTAAATTAGTTACAGTAATTTTATCTTTCGCCTGTTTGCCAAAGTTAATTCTTGCCTTTGATATTCTTGCTTTCACATCTTCTTGAGATTTTACTAACTTATCCATGATTGCAATGAATGGAAATGTTTAACAATAAAAGTTCTAAGTCAAGTTTCGTTAACAGACAGAAATTTCTAAGCGTTTGAGAGACAAGTAATTTGATACTAAATTGGGCATAGGTTCCCCGCAGGTACACTTTTACTAAAACTATTCTAAGTCCATGCAAAATTTCTACAAATTTAGACTTATTGGATTATCTTAATGGAAATATTTGTTGCAAATTTTACTGCGTGTGGACCAAGTTAGAGATTTGGGCGTAGTGAACGATAGCAAATTATTTTAGGAACAACATCTTGATCACATTGCGAAAAAATCTTTCTGCTCTAGGATTCGTCATCCGTAACTCCAAATCATTGAATAAATTGAAAACCATATAAATGTTATATTGTGCCTACGTCCGTAGCCATCTTGAATATGCTAGCCAAGTTTGGAATCCCTGTTATGCAGTACATTCAGATAGATTGGAACGTCTTCAGAGAAGGTTTACTAGATACCCACCTAGGTTTTAAATTTAAAATAACTAATTTAAGTTACGACGAACGCTGTTTCCGTTTACACTTACTTCCACTAAAATCTCGAAGATCCATCTCTCACATACGCTACCTAAATTAAATTAGCACAGTCTAAAGTTAACTGTCCTGTACTAGTGTCTAAAATTACCCTAAATGTACCGCTTAGACCCCAGAGTCGAGTACTCAAAGGTATACATACTTCATACTCCACTCGCGCGCACCAACTACCGCACTAACTCCTTCCTAATACGTTCGGCTATTGCTTTCAATAAAATACTTGACACGAACCCCAACATTGATCTATTTACGAGTAGTTTGGCGTCAATAAATTCAATGTTAGATCCGACTTACACCGGTGCCGACAGTCGTTAAGTGTATAATATTTGTTCTAGTTGTATTATTATGTTACTATTTCTACTTATTACTTATTTTATATTCTTTTACGTAGCTGTTACTTGTGGAGGCTTGTAAATGGCTTTTCATTGTTAATAACCATGTACCATTGTAATTATAGCTGTAAGCTCCCCGAAGAAAATAAAATAAAATATTTTTAAATTATTCTAAGTTTAATGTCTAGTTATACTAAATTTCTTAAAATTTGCATATGTTCTTGAAAATGTTCAAAGTTAAACACTGCTAAGTAATAAGGTTCAAAGTACTCACGCACTCTTGACCTGTTTCCACACAACCACCGAGATGACTTCTAAAATCCTGTCCAGCCCATTCCACCACGCAGCTAGTTCCGCAGCAATCGGTGACGACGATGCCAGTGCGTCCCATAGTAACTGCTACGCCTTCTGTGGTCGATCCCGGTACAAGTACGCCTTCGTGTCCAAGATACCAACACCCGGCATCGATGGACCATGTGCAATCACAGATTAGGAAGGTATATGTATAATTATGTGCAATGTCCCAAAAACCCCACAATCAAACACTTGACTTGATCAGGTTGAGAAAGAGAGATTTATTGTAAAATTCAAAATGCTAGCCTCGGCTTCCGTGCGACGAACGCATGCTCGATGCAGCTCCTTGTGCTCACAGTAGCGTGCCATCTATGATTGATTTAAAGTACTACATTACATACAGTTTAGTGGTGTGGTGCATTACTTGGTATGAGGCTTAAGAGGATTGCATAGCTAGTACTTTCCATGCTAAAAGAGAAAACTCTTTTCTACCTCTTAACATTGTCCGATTCAGTGATATTTTTTCATGGAATCATGACATTGTTTACTATGCCCGTACGTTTTGATTTTTTCAGTTTTTTGAAGTTCTAAAATAAGGAAATTTATAGTACCTACTTTGAAATACTGCAAAAATCAAAACGTACGGGCATAGTAAACAATGTCAACTCCATAAAAAAGAAACACTGAAATCGGACAATGTTAAGAGGTAGAAAAGAGTTTTCTCTTTTAGCATGGAAAGTACTAGCTATGCAATCTTCTTAATAGTGTCAGTCATATAAAATGTTCTTCCAAAAATATTACTCTGTCCCTCCATATCTGGACAAATGTGTCCAATTTTAATATTTACTTTTAATTTATTTTACTTTTAACTAAATAACTGCTTTTTATATAGCTCTAAGTTTTTATTGTCTCGTAGTAGGTATGAAAAATGGAATACCTATGCACCTCGAGGATAAAGCCTGTCTTCGTCTTGGGCGGCTTGAACCCCTCGCTTCACTCAGGACTCTAAATAACCCCCCCTCAAAGAATCAAATTGTAATGCTTTTGCTGCGCTCAGGGATTAACTAATGAGTCCCCGTTACACTGCTTTACCACCTCGGTGCATTATCTACTATTGGGTTTCTAATTTGTACCTAAGAGATAACAATAAAAAATGTACCATTTGTATGTATAACTCTCTCTCTTACTCAGATATTATAAGAAAATATATCGAAAAAACTCGATCTGCTCGGTTAGTGGTAGCATATCTATTAAAACTAAATTCTAAAGTAAAAAAAACGCCCGTTAAGAAGTTCAGTAACGAAAGAAAAAGAAGAGAAAAACAAGAAGTACTTACCTAATTCCAAAATCAAAATAATATAATAACAATACGTATAACAATATATTATAAAAAGAGTAGTAATACTGAATATAAGTACCTAAATAGTCGGGATTCAAATAGCAAAGTATCAAAAGTAGCTTGTAATTTTTTTCATACAAAATTAAATAAATAAAACGGATTTATTTGGACAGTTTTATTAGAAATGTCAATTCTTGGATACGTTGGGGTCAATACGCTCTGCAATCCTCACGCTACCCATTCATTCACCTCCGTCCCCTACCCTGCATACGCCCTCTCCTCGCGCTGCATCTCAGCCCAATCCCCGCTTAGGCCCCTTGTTTAACTAGTCTACGTTCTGCCATCTTTGGCCTAGTTTTTCAGGGATGAACCTGCTTGACTATTAGAAAAACGTTACTCTCATAACTCTATCATTAATAAGTAAGTATTTAGTATTTAGTACTTCCTGAGATGCAGTAGTTAGGTGCCAATTGTATGCAATCTTCTGTGTGTGTAGTTTTAGTATTACAACACCTTTTTGTTACATAATGCAGGATATTTATACATGTGTTAAAATATAGTATTCTGCATTATTTTACTGTACTTCATTGATTAGGCAGTAAGGACATCAAGGTTCGTAGAATGTGAGGAAATGGGGCAGATAGGTCTCGAGTTGAGGACAGCTTCGGCACGAGTCAGAAGCGTCGAAAATTCTTCAAAAGTGAGTCGTTGTTCACCTACAACGCAGCGTAAAGGAAAAGAACTGCTTAATTGATTTTACTGCGTTATCGTGCTATGCCCGGCTAAGTGCTTACTTAATAAACAACAAACAATAAATAAATAAATACACATTGATAGTAAGTAAAGTAGGTAGGTACTTACAAATATCCAGAGAAAATATGTACTTCCATAAACTTATTTTATTTTAATGGTATTTTAATAACACTAAACGTATCTAAAATTTTTTAAACAACTTCAAAATATGGTTTGTTAATGTACTTATGAACACATAATCAAAAGGCCACTTTTCACTTGTTAATCGTAAATTAACATGCGAGCACAATCAATTCACTAAAATGCGGCTCCCTATCTGTTAGCCTCGTTCAGGCCACTAGCTAATTGTTCACAAACTGAAGATACTAAATAAATAGCCATCTTGAAGGTAGACCCGTTTTTAGAATAACTATTTAACGGTAAATACACAAAAAGAGCCGCAAAGATAAAGATCGTCTACTTTAAAGTCCAGCAATAAAACTCACAAATTACATTGTAAAGTTCCTATTCAAAAGGTTAGAAATTGTATGGTTATTGTAACCGTCACTAAAGTAAAAAAAAACATTTGCCATCACGCTCGCACAGATGTATGGACTCCGTCATTACACAATGCAAACCTTTTTAATTGAAAGTCGGCATTATCTTATGCACGTGTTCTTTTGTTTCGACATCAACTTTTGCCTACTAGGCGCGTTCGGAACTAATTGCATATTAAAACGGATTCGACGGACACAGTTATATCATTTCATATATACAGTACGAACAATGAATTATCCATGCCGCAGTTGTACTAGATAAACTATAGCTTGTACTGCCTCTTCACCTCGTTCCCTCACTCCTGAGGATCGCGACCACGTACAATCAGTCTCCATTGGGTGCGGTCGTAGGCTGTGTGAACCGCACGGTGTATGCTACCACCCACCGCCTGTAAGTATACGTAAATTGTACAATTAAGGCGCGGTCGTACCCTGATAATAGTAAAAAGCAGAATCTTTAAACCACGAGTGTAACGAAACAGTTCGATAATAATCTATGAAAAAAAACTTAGGTTAGAAAAGGAACAGGCAAAGAGTAATAACCGAACAGAATTCATAAATATTACTCGGTCTCTGCAGAAAAAAATCCTAAATAAGTGCATAAAAATAAACTTTCACGTCCAAACTCTCAGAATTTTCAGCGATAACACTATATTATTTTTTAGGTAATACATAGCCAACATAGAGTACTAAAGTAGTAACCAGCAGTTTTTCAATTGTGTTAATATATATCGAAAGATATAAAGCATTTCGCATTACATCGTCCAATCTAGCAAGCGATTTCCAACCTTACGTAAAGCATCGTAAATTATTTTAAACTTGGGGTTGGACCGCGTCTTAAATTACATTTATGAAAATGTTCTTGCTAGGCTCACTGAGCTCTTGTATCCGTGGCGCAAGGTACGCGCTTGTTACCTGTATTCTATATTAGAATTCACTAGTGATTTATTTAAATAGTTATAAACAATAGTTTAGTAGGTAGGTAGTGTACCTATACGTAAATTGTGGCTTTGATATCTCATTGACTTCGTCGATCTTACTTATATTCAAGAATTAAACTATGTACATTACCTTTAAACGCTTCGACGAATAACAAATGAATGTTGATCGAAGTTTAAACGAACAATTCTTGCTACCTTTGGAATCTGAATCTCGAAAACGGCTTTAACGATTTTCGCGAAATTTACTATGCAGAGGTTTCGGGGGTGATACATCGATATAGCTAGGATTCATTTTTAGTAAACGTCGTTTTATCCGTGTTTTACCTATAATAAAATACCTAACCAAACACACATTGGCTTGGTATTGCTTACCAACGCCATCTATTGTCAAGTAGCCTCAACACAACACTAAAGCTAATATTGCTAAGGAGTTTTTGATTGGTACCTAATTAATTTATTATGTCTTTTTGTCTTGTCTTATGTCTTTTTATTATTAATTTATTATTAAGAGCGAAACATATTATTCATATTTCATCAACAATCGAGAGCGTGACGTCTTTAATGATGCCTTGAACGACATTCTAGCTGAATGTTTGACGCTCTGCGAAGCGATGGTATAATTATTATTATTTTTGACATTGATATTTTAATAAAATTGACATTTGTTTTGTATGTTGAAATTTTGTAATGAGTGTTAAGTTAGTCTTTTTTGTTTTGTTTTATCATTAGTGTAAGTGGTGTACATAACCGTTCTAGTTGAAATAAATAAATAAATCAGTAAGTAATTCGTATCTAAATCGAGCAAAGCTCCGGTCATCCAGGTGCTCTCTGTATGTAATGCCCTTAGCTAAATAATGAATTTCTAAATCGAACCAGTTTTTAATTTTCATAATAACTAAAAATACTAAACTAATAATAAGTGTTCGGTTTGAGGTATTTTATTATAGCTATTTATCGAATCTAATCTAATCTTCTGAGATTATCCAGTTAATGTGGCAGTGGGCAGGGCACATAGCACGCAGAACAGATGGCCGATGGGGCCGAAAGGTTCTGGAGTGGAGACCACAGACCGGCAAGCGCAGCGTAGGGCGTCCACCGACACGGTGGACAGACGATCTGAGGAAGGTCGCAGGACGACGTTGAATGCAGGCCGCTTCCAACCGGTCCTTTTGGAAAATCATGGGGGAGGTCTATGTTCAGCAGTGGACGTCCTACGGCTGAGATGATGATGATGATGATGATTTATCGAAAAAAATATAATAACTATGAGCGTAACGAGGACTCTAGATTTAATCTCTAAGCGCAGAGAGTGGACCCGATTGAGTATGATACCATTGAGTTTATGGATAAGGATGAACGAATGCCAGTGCCGCTAATTCCTCTTTCTAAAGTTTGTGTGGTCTCTCACTCTAAACCCGCCGGAAGTGACTCAAATTGCGAACTGCGAAGTAGTCCAATCTTACGTTTATCTAGGAATTTTAATCACGAATAACGGCGGATACATCGACGAGGTAAAACGACGAATGGTGATCACCAGAACCACGATGGGGAAAATGAGGAAAATATGGAGGAACAGAAATATCACCAAAGCCACAAAGATCAGACTATAGTGCGAACTTCCCCGTATAGTTCGTATTTTCCCCATATTTTTGTACGCCACAGAGAAGTGGACTCTACGAGAGATAGAAAATAAGAAACTAGACGCTCTAGAGATGTGGTGCTGGAGAAGAATGCTTGGGGTGTCGGGGACCGAGTTTTATACAAACGTCTTGATACTTCAAGAACTTTGGATTAAGCAGCGCCTTTCAGCTTTGGTGCAATCGCGGATCCTCGCCTTCTTCGGACACGTTTCGAGGTGGGGCAGTCAGTCTATAGAGTGGTTTGTCATTCAAGGCAAAGTAGAAGGCAGTAGACCGCGCGGGAGGTCACCCATGCGATGGACTGATCAGATCAAATCTACGGTGGGAGTTTCCTTGCATGAGCGCACCAGGATGACTGCGAATAGAGGGGGATGTCATGACATCGTGAGGCGCATTACATCTACCTCCACCACAACTACATGACGAACTACCACGACCGCTCTTTCAAGAGCGTAACGACTGAGAAGAGTATAAAGTGTATGTTGGAGTATCGGCCGCCACTTTTAAGAGGTACAATACAAGTATCGTGCATGTAAAAGCGTCAGAGAGTTTATGCTTTTTGTTTTGTTACAACCCAGTTGTTAGATAACATTATAACTTACTTATAATGAAATAATAAAGCTCTTTGTTAATGAAATTTCTGTAGTTCGTCAGAGGAAGTACTGCAACCATATCTTATATATCTCTACCGTAGAGATAATGTTAACTGTGTCTTTCTTGATAGAAGGTATGGTTGCCGGTGAAATTACAGGCACATGAGACAAATTTGTTTCGTAAGGCTTCGGGCGCAGTACGTTTATATTTGCTTTGTAATTGTATATCTAAAAAAGGGATAATTAATTACTTACCTCAACAATAATCTAAACACTCCTCCGTGCTTCGTTCGTTGTCGTACCTATATGTACGACATGTATACATGCCTTGGTATGACTTTGCCCTAGACAATTAAAAAAAAAAACATATTTTTATACGAAATTATACCAAATATGTCCGTCAATATATCCTAAAATATGATAACTGAGCAGTATTTAAATTAGTAGTAAACACATACGGCCTTATTAATAAACTTGGCTTACACCCGGAGTAGTTAAAACATCTATCTGTCAATTTTTCGCTTGCAGTAAATGTCACGCGTGAAAGCAAGACAAAGCATGTTACGCCTAATATAGGTTTACGCAACGTTTAATAATAAAGGCCATAGTGTTACTGAAGATCGATATGTTAACTGTTGGTATAAATCATCATCAGCCTGTAGCAGTCCACTGCTGGACATAGGCCTCTCCAATTGCACGCCACTTAGGTCTATCTTCGGCTTCTCGCATCCAGTTTTTGCCAGCCGTCTTGCGCAGATCGTCACTCCACCGTGCCTCAGGACGTCCTACACTACGTTTGCCGAGACGCGGTCTCCACTCTAGAACTCGTTTACCCCAACGGTTGTCGGTTCTACGGCTAATATGGCCAGCCCACTGCCACTTCAGCTTGCTGATCCGGTGGGCTATGTCGATGACCTTGGTTCTCTGACGGATCACTTCATTTCTGATGCGATCCCTCAGAGAAACACCGAGCATAGCCCTTTCCATAGCCCGCTGAGCGACCTTGAGCTTGTGGACCATTCGAGCCGTCAGTGTCCACGTTTCGGCTCCGTATGTCATGACGGGTAGGACGCACTGATTGAAGACTTTCGTCTTCAGGCACTGTGGAATCGGCGAAGTAAGGACTCGACGTAGCTTCCCAAACGCTGCCCAGCCCAGCCGAATTCTTCTATTCACCTCGTTCTCAAAGTTGTTTTTTCCCAACTGCAATGTCTGCCCGAGGTACACATATTTTTGAACAACTTCGAGAACGGCGCCATGTATCGCAATCGGTTCCGGTAGAACATGTTCGTTGAACATGACCTTGGTTTTGTCCAAGTTCATCCGTAGGCCGATGCGTATAGAAGAGTCAGCCAGGTCATTCAGCATCTGTTGCAGGTCCTGCAGCGTCTCTGCCACGATGACGATATCGTCAGCAAATCGCAAGTGAGAGATGTATTCGCCGTTGATATTAATGCCACGTCCTTTCCAGTTCAGCGTCTTGAACATATCCTCCATTGCATTTGAAAACAATTTCGGGGAAATAACGTCCCCTTGTCTCACTCCTCGATGCAACGGTATGGGACTTGTTTGCTGATTCTGTACTTGGACGGACATGGTGGCGGTTTCGTAAAGACATCTCATCACTTGGATGTATCGCCAATCTATCTGGCAACGCTGCAGGGACTCCAGAACAGACCAGATTTCAACCGAGTCAAAGGCCTTCTCATAGTCCACGAATGCTAGACACAGGGGCTGATTATATTCTTCGGTCTTCTGTATAATCTGACGCACTGTGTGAATGTGGTCTATGGTGCCGTATCCGCTCCGAAACCCAGCCTGTTCCGGTGGTTGGAATTCGTCGAGTCTACGCGCAAGACGGTTCGTGATCACTCTTGAAAACAGCTTATAGACGTGGCTTAGAAGGGATATGGGTCGATAGTTCTTCAGCAGGGTCTTATCTCCCTTTTTGAAGAACAGGACGACCATACTCCTACTCCACGCCTCTGGAGTTCTCCCTTCGAACAGGACAGCGTTAAAAAGCTTCTGGAGCTCCCTCAGTACGGGTTTACCTCCTGCTTTTAGTAGCTCTGTTGTAACGCCGTCCTCTCCAGGGGCTTTTCCATTTTTAAGCTGTCCAAGAGCGATCTCGATTTCGCCAATACTGACTTCTGGCAAGTCTTCGGTGAAATGGCGTGTTAACGTGGCTCTAGGATCATTTTCGGGATCAGGTCGAGATGCATGCGATGCGTATAATCGGCCATAAAAGTTCTCCACTTCCGAAAGGACTGCCGGCTTCGAAGCAACGACTTCTCCACTAGCTGTGGTCAACTTCGTCAGGTGGCTTCTTCCAAGAGATTGTACGAACACCTTTGACCCCCGATTCTGCTCGATCGCTCTTTCGATCGAAAGAGTATTGAAGCACCGGAGGTCGTGTCGTACGTTCTTGTTGATCTCTCGGTTTAGAGTCCGCTTTTCTGACGAAGTGATGGGTGGGTTTTCACGTCGTTCCTTCATTAGCCCCAAAGTCTTTTCTGAAAGCTTGGACTTCTTGCCCTTACGCTGCATGTAACAAAATCTTGTACCTTCTTCCCTGAGGACCCGAGTCACATTTTCGAGGTTCTGGTTTACGTCTGTGGTGGTTTCCACGGCAGCGAATTGGTTCTCCAGGTTTAGCTGGAATGTTTCAGATCCTGCAATGGTTTGGAGCAGTGTTGGTCGGAGCCTGGACTTCATCAGACGGACACGTTGCGCCTTGAAGTTGATATTCAGAGAGCCTCGGACAAGTCGGTGATCGCTACCGGTATTGAACCTGTTGATCACGGAGACATCTCTAAATATGTGCCTTTTATTCGTCATGATGAAGTCAATCTCATTTTTAGTCCTAGTGTCGGGGCTTAGCCACGTCCACTTCCTTTGGGGCTGTTTCTTAAAGAAGGAGTTCATCAAGAAGAGCCCCTCCCGTTCGAGGAAGTTGACGAGCATTTGCCCCCTATGATTTCTGCGTCCAAAGCCATGGCATCCTACTACCGATTCGCCGAAATTCTGTACTCCCACTTTAGCGTTAAAGTCCCCCATGACAACGGTGTACTGGGTCTTTGTAGTGAAGTGGAGGGCCCTCGATATGTCATCGAACATATCCTCCACTTCATCGTCCGAGTGTGTCGAGGTCGGTGCGTACACTTGCACCACCTTGAGGCTATACCTCTCGGTGAGCTTTACAATAAGGTACGCTACCCTGTTCGACACACTGGACACTTCCACAACGTTGTCAGAAAGGGACTTGTTTACCAGAAACCCAACGCCACCTTGGGATTGTTGGTCTCCCTCTCGGAAGTACATAAGGTGGCCCGATTCTAGGGTTAAGGTGTCCTCCCCCTCTCTTCGGACTTCACTCAACCCCAGTATGTGCCACCTAATTTTCCCAAGTTCCACCTCTAGTTGCGCCAGATGCGAGTCAAGCCTTAACGTGCGTCCGTTATACGTCGCCAGGGTCAGTTGTTTGTGGTGGCCTCCCGTAGCCCGGAGATTCTTAGCACCCCTCGCCCCGCCGTTACCATGGTCGCCACCATGACCAGGAATAGCAGGGCCGCCGGGAACTAGGAGCCGTGACTTTTTGTTGTCCTGCATTGGAGGAGTTTGCCCGTAATCGCCACGCTGGGCAGGCGGGTTGGCGATCGCAGGGCGTAGCTTCTCGCACCGGTGACGCTGCTGCCCGTCACCGGCCTGTTGCATTTAGCGACGCCTGTTGGGATGGGTATACCGCCATCGGTCGGTTGTCAGAGCCTCGTTCGTCGATCAGCAGGATGCACCGCGTGCAGGTGAGGTTGACTTGGGTCAAAAGATGTTGGCTTGCCCCTTACATCCCTTTTGGTATAAATAATAATGAATATTCTTCATAGTGTACAGTATTCTACAGGTCGTGTCATGTAAAATGTACACTGGAAGAAAGTGGAGGATGTGTTTGCGCATGGGGACACTCAAAGGTCGACGGACGAACCAATAGCGCTCCGGTGCGGCGCGTGACCCGCCCGCCCCGCGCCTCACCTCATACCACCAAATAGACCGATAAATCGCTGCTAACCGCCACCATTATTTTTACATGACGTGACCTGTACTAATCAAGTTCTTTCACTTGATACCCATATTGAGGTAGTTGTGAAAAATATGTATTCCGCCATTTTGTGGCGGCTATCATGGACCGATTTTCATCAAACATAGCTAAGAACACTCCCGAATAATTTACCTTTCAAACAGAAGATAATATCAAAATCGGTTCATCCGTTCGGGAGCTACGATGCCAGAGACACACACACACACAGACACGTCCCAATTATAACACCCCGTCGTTTTTGCCGACAAGGTTTGAATATCTATACCTATGTACCTGTATCTATAACTATAATAATACTATAATATATATCTTTGTATGAAATATATCTTTTGTATTCTTGAAATGTTGTATGTAACGAATAAACATAAAAACTAGCTACATTTGAGTCACATACGTTATATACAATTTTCAAAAAGTTTGGGATCCATATGAAAACTTCGATATTGTATCCCAGGTGTAAGAAATACCTAAAAAACCTTCTATCCCGTACGCTGCAGAAACTATTGACAATAGAGCAAAGTGATGTATTGCAGTTTTACTCGTATTAGAAAGCATGATTATAAACAATAAAGTCCGCGACACCATTTGTCTTACTATTATAGTTATATCACAATAACTACTTATTCACGTTAAAATATGCAATAGTAACGCCAAAAAATCCTTATATTGCGTACGCTGCGAAAACTATTGACAATAGAGCAAAGTGATGTACTGTAGTTTCATAGAAGACATCATCTCTACAAAAAATTGTGCAATACCGTATGTCTAACTGTTACAGTTATGTCGCAATAATTACTTTTCTGTACATATTAAATATAAGTTATATGCAATATACGTTTTTAAACTGATATGGTCACCAATGCAAGAGCTTAGAAAACTTAGCAACTTTAGAAAAAACATTTTCTGCAGTGCTGAATCAGCACAGCGCCATGTTCATGACGCATGCAATTGGAGAGGCCTATGTCCAGCAGTGGACTGCTACAGGCTGATGATGATGATGAAAAAAATAAAATAAAATAAAAAAAAACCTTTCCAATGGTGAAATAATTTTTGAAATCGGCAGCGGTGTTTTTGAGTTCATTCAATTCAAACATACACACACACACATAAATACAAATTTATCCTCTTTATAATATTAGTGCCAAGGAGCTATGGAGAGGGCTATGCTCGGGGTTTCTCTACGTGATCGAATCAGAAATGAGGAGATCCGTAGAAGAACGAAAGTCACCGACATAGCTCAGAAGATTAGCCAGTTGAAGTGGCAGTGGGCAGAGGACATAGCACGCAGAACAGATGGCCGATGGGGCCGAAAGTTTCTGGACACCACGGACCGGCAAGCGCAGCGTAGGTCATCCACCGACACGGTAGACAGACGACCTGATGAAGGTCGCAGAACGACCCGGTCCTTTTGGAAAATCATGGGGGAGGCATATGTTCAGCAGTGGACGTCCTATGGCTGAGATGATGATGATGATGATGATGATGATGATAATATTAGTGTAGATGTAGATTACATGTCACTCGTTATATACAAAATGATTGGTATATCCATACGTTTTTATTTGCTTTGTTATTATTAAGGAGCGATAATTTATGACTTACCCCTCAATACGTCCATGTGGTAAATTAATCAAAGTCTACGTGGGACGCACCAAAAGTTTCCGGAATCAATAATAAAAAATACTATTAATGGCGAAGAGAAACCCAACAATGGCTAAAACTGTTTCATTCTCAGATTTGTGTATCTTTGAGTCTGCAAGTGTAATAGTGATGGATTATTAACCGCTAATAACGGGACACGAGTAATAAAGGCAATAAAATACAAAACCATAAACATTATTGTGTTTTCCGAAGCGATGACTTGTCGATACCTACATAAGGGGGATTATTTAACATTTCTTTTTAGATTCCCGTTTTTCTACTTAAGGGGGATTTCCAGGGGAGAATAGTGGAATGCCACTTATTCATGTGACTGTGACTTGACTCTGGCTACTTGATTTATCTTTTGATGCAACTTTACATGTTTACCTAAATCAATTGAAGGACAGCAAATGCACAAACGTACGAGTTCACTACTGAGGAAAATAAACCAATCCTGGCCTACTCCCACCTTTTACGAAACTATCATAAATCAGGAGCGTTTTGTTATAAAGTTAGAATAATCATACTTACTATCGTACTCCTACCGACACAAAACAGTCAACTTAATGGTAAGGTTGCAATAGGACTAACGGCCGGTCCCAATAATCTATCTATCGCCGGTTTGCCTTACTAGAGATAGATGGACACTATTTGTATGGACGTTATGTCAAATTGCTTTCGGTAGTAAGGTAAACCGTGGATAGATAGATTATTGGGACGTGCCTTAAGAGATGGGAGTACGGATCTTTAAAAATTCGACACTAAAACATTGAAATTAAGTGTCAAAAGTCACGTCAAAGTACCCGAATTGAGTGAAATATTTGATACTACGTCATCAAAACGTCTATCGTAATAAATTATTATTTTAAGCTTGCTATATTGACGTGGGGGTACCAAATTTGACTCATGAAACTAAACAGCTTAATGTCTCAGGGTTACAGGTGCAGTGCAGTTGGTCACTAATGTGACATGAAAACATCTGTTAACAGGGAGGGGTTATGCTTGTACCCTTCCATAATACCATGAAATAAAAAGTAAGACTCTCTGAGGCTGATATTGACTATCTTGGAACTAACCTACTCCATATTTAAAACATAGAATTTCTGTATCATCAGCCTCAAATGGTGTTCTATCCACTATCTCGAGAAATTAAATAAAATAAATTTAAAACACAAAACGGAATAAGCCTTGTTTTATGCCGTGTCATCCCACTGAAATCTTATTACGATGTTAATTTCATTTTTTATTACGTCTGAGCGAGGAACCCCATCGATAATTTCTATAATAAAATTTACATGCGATTTGGAGAAAAGAAAACGCAAAGAAATGTTTTTCGGAGGGACGGTACCCTCTAAGGAAATTAACAGAAACCTCTTTAAATAAGTTCGCAATTAGGGGTAACATAAAATCTGCATAATTGTGCAAGTTTGTTTATGTTTTCGCAATGGAATTGTTGTCGGTAATCCTTTCTTTAGAAATAAGTTAATAGAAGAAATAGAACAATAATGTAGTTCATAGAGAATAGTACATCATGCAACAAGAACGCGAAGTTGTTTATTACAATCGAGACGGATTTTAGTAACTAAATGGAGTAGAGATGATGAATTGATATTTATGTTGGCTTTATTTTATATAGAGTCTTCTACATACGATTCTGCCACTGCATTGGAGCGCCACCCACCATGGCGCTTTAATGTAAGCAAATCAGCTCCTGGATCAGCCAATAATTTGGCTGACGTTCGCCTAAAGCTATGTCCTGTTATGATTCTGCATCTGGTAAACCGAGAAACTTTGCGATTTGTTTCGGCATGGCACCAAATTTATTTATTCCAATGCATTGACGTGTACATTTACCTATTTGATAGTTTTGAAAAAATCTTTCAAAATATATCTCATTTTCGCACTCGTGCGGAAACGAAAAGTAAAAAGCATGCGTTCGAAATACGCTGCATTTTGGTTCTAATTACCGTTCAATAAGAGTCCCTTTTCTAGTAGATGTGTTGAAAGTAGAATAATATTAAATATAATTAATTAAATAGATGAAATAATAGACACCAACAACTTTAATATTAGCTAATTAACGAATATTACTTTTAAAATCAACCAATATTCAAAACGTTGGTTATACATACTAATGTAGATATATTTAATGATTAAAGTTTTGAATGTAGGTTGATTTTAAAAGTAATATCTAATATTCAAGTTGTTTGGTTTATCACTACACCTGACCTGTAGCTTTACCATGAGTTGGCAACATAACTGTCATCTATAATCGATACTCGATCTCGTCTACCTATTAAGCTTGTGATTGGCGTACTCGCTGTCAATTTTAGTTCTACAATTTACCGAATCAGAATCAGAAAAAAATTATTTGCAACAAACTAATATCAATTTAAACAAAACAATACAACAAATATTATTAAAGAAAATTAATTTGTCGCAAACCGGCCTCAACTCAGCGTTGTGCTGGTCAATCGACCAGCGCTGGTCTTCCGTTGAAGCCGTTTGAGTGACTTCACAGACGAACTTTAAAAAAAATAACTTAATAATCTACTTTAACATGATCTTAATGTGCTTTCCTAAAATGTTATATACAAAATAAAATAATATGCAAATGCTCGTATATAAAATAATGCTTGCTAAAATTATGTATGAATAAAGGTAAAATAATATACATATATAGGCACACACATACCTAACACATTCATTAAGCTACACAATTAAAAAAAAAAATCCGCTCTCGTCAATGATTGTTTGCATGTACCTATGCTTCGTTTTATATGGCACTTGTATCAAGTCTAAGAGTTTCCTGTGATTTTTGGTGTAAGGTAAGAAAATGTTTGATTTTTAATCTAAAGCCGTGACGATATTGCAGGTTCCTTAAGGGCGGTGGGATATTGTTCCAACACTTAGTGGCTGAGTACCGGAAACTACCGCGAGGTGGCACTGTTCTTTTTTTCATACTTTTTTTGCGGCATCTGAGCATCGATTGGTGTCAATGTTGTAAGCTCATGGTAGACCTGCTGACACTGCCTACTAAGGCATATGAGGAAATAGTATAAGTATTTCATTACAAGTGGGGAAAGGCTGTCATTGCAAAGAGTTCCGTTTTTCTTCCGAGAGTTGACAGTCGGAACAAGTTGCAATGACGGTTCCACACGTGTACTGAACGACTATTTTTAATATAATATAATTTAATTGGACCTTGTGGAGTCAACAGTCTTTTTAGGAATTACTATAGACGCCAAATTGCAATGGGGTCCCCACATTAAAAAATTGTCTAGTAGGCTCAGTTCAGCAGCTTATGCTGTTAAAAAAATTAGACTATTAACTAATGTAGACACAGCTAGAATAGTTTATTTTAGTTATTTCCATAGCGTTATGACTTATACTCTGGGGATGTTCTGCAGATATTAATTCTATTTTTATACTGCAAAAAAGGGCTATACGAGCGATCTACAGTTTGGCTCCCAGAGTTTCCCTTAGACAGAAATTTAAAGACATAAACATTCTAACTGTTGTCTCTCAGTTTATCTATGAAAATCTAATGTATGTAAAGAAAAACATTAGCAGTTTTGATAAAAGGAGTGATGCTCATTCCATCAACACGCGAAATAAGCACAAGCTATCCGTACATGTAACGCGTCTCCACAGAATAAGTCATTCTTTTATGGGACAATGTATACAATTCTATAATAAAGTTCCCAATGTTATCCGAGATTTGCCTGTTAATAAGTTTAAAATTACTATTAAAACTAAACTCTGTCAAAAAGGTTATTACAAAATTTCGGATTACTTGGAGGATAAAACAGCTTGGGACTGATCACTCCAGGATCTATCTACTCGTGTACTAAGATGTCAAAGTGTAGCGTGTCTTGCCATACTGATACCATTATTATGTTCTCTTTTGTAAGGCAACACACTGGAGCTAATATTTGTAGTACCTAAGTAAAAACATTGTAAAATCATCTATATAAAAAGAATGGCCCCGAGTTTCTTGCCGCTTCTTCTCGGTTGGCTCTATGTATTTCGGAACGCGGCGGTAGGCTTTAAAGTACATTATAATGAAAAATTAACGTTCATAAGTGCGTCTTTGATGCCTAAATTGAATAAATGATTTTGACTTTGACTTTGACTTTGACTTTGACTTTGACTTTGACTTTGACTTTGACTTTAATACAGTTGCGAAAAAATGAAGCAATTTAATAAAATAATAAAAACACAATAAACTCAACTGAGATGAATGAAATGAAACCTAACCTAACTCATTCAATCAAATCATTAAATCTGACATTGAAACAAATTAGTAGCTTCTTTTTAGAAATATACGTATTTGCATGAATCATAAAAACTTCTATGAATTTTTTTAGTAAAAACTTCATGGTGGTTTTTCTTTTTAATAGACATTATTTTGACAGTTGGGAAAGAGAACGCACGAGTTCGGGAAAGGTAAAAAAAAGCACGAGTATGTAATAGCCCACATCCCGAACGCTATACGTCCCTGCAATACGCCACTTTTTGAGCAACTGTATTAAAAAGTTTGTTAATTACAACTTTATAGTGTAATGTGGTAGGTAATGAAGAATGTTATTAAACTAAGTACCTGAGTAGGTAGGTACTACAAAATTTTCTTCTCTGAGGTAGTCCTGAGGGCAGGAAACAAGTCCGCCTGGGTAAGTGGCACACCTTTGCCAGTTATTCAACTGACAAACTGCTAGAGTACCCGTCACACCCTGTGGTCAAATTCTTCTTCTTCTTTGTGTGTCTCTGCACTACTGGACGTTGGCCGACATCCTTCTAAATTCATCTTTGTTCAGGGCGAGCCTGAACAGATCTTCAGCCCTTCTTATCCCGGTCGTCGGTCGGTTCATTGTCGGATGTTACGGAGCCATGACAATTTTCTTCTTCCAACATTCCGTTTGCCTGCAACTTTGCCCATCATAATAGCTTGCAGCAGTTGATACAAGTTGTGCGGTAAAACATGACCTAAGTACGCAACTTTTCTCTTTTTGATGGTCCTGACAAGATTAGTCATTTCGAGTCGCATTCGTTTAAGAACATCGATGTTTCTAATCTTCTCTGTCCAGCTAATACGTAGCATGCGTCGGTATGCCCACATTTCCGATGCCTTTAGTTTTTTACGGTGATCTTCCTTGATTGTCCAAGATTCACAACCATAGGGGTCAATTTCTACCTTTATTCAAATCTAGAACAAATATAGTAGTAGGTATTAACCAATAATTTTGAACTGTTTTGAGGTTTATGCTTTAAGACCAACCTATCAAATAGGTAACATAAATGATGGAACATTATATATGAAGTCTGAAGAAACTAAACTCAACTAGAAAAAGACGTGTGGCACTCTGAGACTGCCGCGGTAAAGCTATTGCATAGCTGTTTTTATCAACTTATGCAATTATAATAATTGAACCAATGTCATCTAGAGGCGAGTTGCTGAACTAAAGAGACAAGCGTGATATTTCAAAAAGTCATTAAAAGTTCTGCTATTCATCGATAGATGCCAAATCAACTTATGCAAATAATTATTTAACCAATGCCATCTAGAGGCGAGTTGCTGAACTAAAGAGACAAGCGTGATATTTCAAAAAGTCATTAAAAGTTCTGCTATTCATCGATAGATGGAGTCGGAGTGGAGGGTGTTAGGTTATTTTCGTTACGGAATTTCTGGATTCGGTCTCCACGCTCAAGGCCCGCGATGGAAGCTATGCAATAGCTTAAAAAGAGAAATAAAATAATGTTTCCCGAAAGGATTTAGTTCTATGGATGTAGACTAAAGAAAGGCCTAATGTCGATGTCAATGCAATTTGACTCAAAGGTCTAGTTAAGTCAAAGTCAACATACTTTTGTTAATTGTTTATGCGCGAGTGGACCCGCTAGTATCAAATAAAAAATAATTTAGATGATGAAGGTTTCAAAGGACTAATACTTAAAGCCTAGGCATAGGTGTTGATTCTGCAAGCATGCTCTAAACGAAAAAAAAATGAATGATGGCAATTCTTAATCTGTTTAGCCTAAAATACAAATAAGTATCAAGCACTTCCGAATGTCAGAATAAAAATTAGATATTTCTCTTAATTTGTGAATATACTTTAGATATATTATTCGTCACGTAACTCAGTGCTTGCTAAATTAACGTAAAAATACGCAAAATTGAATAGAATAATCCTATTTATAGAATTCCGAAGGCAATTCCATTGCAAAAAGGCGTGAGACAGGGAGACGTTATATCTCCGAAACTATTCACCGCTACATTGGAAGACGCCTTCATCTTGGCATCAATATTAACGGCGAATACATCACTCACCTACGATTTGCCGACGATATTGTAGTCATGGCAGAATCTATGGAAGACCTCAGTACAATGCTCGAAGGCCTCCATCGAGTTTCCCAACACATGGATAAGACGAAAATTATGTCTAATGCCCATGTTGTACCTACCCCAATATCAGTTGGGAACTCAGTTCTCAAAGTTGTTGACGAGTACATCTACCTGGGGCAGACAGTCAAACTAGGCAGGTCCAACTTCGAGAAAGAGGTCAATCGTCGAATCCAACTCGGCTGGGCAGCGTTCCGGAAACTTCGCGAAGTCTTCTCGTCAAAAATACCTCAGTGCCTCAAGACAAGATTCTTCGACCAATGTGTGTTACCAGTGATGACTTATGGCACTGAAACGTGGTCTCTTACTATGTGCCTTATAGATAAGCTCAAAGTCGCACAACGAGCTATGGAGAGGGCTATGCTCGGGGTTTCTCTACTGGGTGATCGCATTAGAAATGAGTAGATCCGTAGAAGAACGAAAGTCACCGACATAGCTCAGAAGATTAGCCAGTTGAAGTGGCAGTGCGCAGGGCACATAGCACGCAGAACAGATGGCCGATGGGGCCGAAAGGTTCTAGGGTGGAGACCACGGACCGGCAAGCGCAGCGTAGGTCATCCACCGACACGGTGGACAGACGACCTGAGGAAGGTCGCAGGACGACGTTGGATGCAGGCCGCTTCCAACCGGTACTTTTGGAAAATCATGGGGGAAGCCTATGTTCAGCAGTGGACGTCCTACGGCTGAGATGATGATGATGATGATTTTTAGAATCATAATACTAAGTACAATAGTAGTGGTGCCTCGCATTACTAACGAGTACGGAAGAGAGTAGACCGCTTCGTCTGCTCGTAAACATTCAACCACCTGCAATTCCTCAGTTCATCCGTGATCATGGCGCTTGCAACAGTGCCGAATTATCGGAAACTCATAGAAAATATACATGGTAATTATCCCGTTGATAATTTGAATACCTCTTATGTTTGTGACCATGATAGTTTATAAACTTATATAATTCTAAGTGTAAGGTACATGAATTTGAATTTTAGTGGTAACAGAATAAGTAATACAATAATTAAGTTGTAGTTAGCTAGTTACTTACGTTTAGTTTTTTGAACAAGAATCATGTCTTTTGTCCCTGATCCATTGAATAAGTTTTGTCGATTTCCTTCTTATGTGTGATCATGTCTCCCGGGACAAAGGAAATTCTGGTTGTGATGTATTGCGAATGTATGAACGCTACTTTTTTTGCAGTAGTGATATATATATATATATATATATAGCTCCCGCTGATTTCTTTAAGAAAAACTGTGCTGTTACTAAAATGTAGGTCAATTTTAGAGAATAAATTTCTTTTAACCGTGAAACGTAAATTCGCTTGTTGTTTATAACTTTGCTAAATTTTTACCTCTACCTACACTTTTTAGAACTTGAACGCTCGCAAGCTCGGCGCCTTCGGCAATGCACCAGCTTTAACACAGAACAACAGATGTCAGCACTTCCATCACTTATTCTGTAGACTGCAATGCCTAACAGTATGTCAATAGTCTTGAAAATTGGACGTCTTTGTAGGTGTTTCACTAAAGGTAAGTCTAAAGGTAGAAAGAATGAAATATTTTTACATACTCGCAATATGGTAGATTCTCTTTTACACACAAAGAGTTTTTTTTCTGATTTTATAGTAATAATAATAATTTTGATTTTATACTTATAACTAGCTACGCTCCGCGGTTTCACCCGCGTGGTGATCGAAGATGAAATATATGTACCCTAAGTTACTCCTTATAACTACAGACATCTGCCAGTGAAAGTCCCGTTTTCAGAGATTCGCCGGAACAAAACAAACAGACAGACAGACAAATCTGTAATTTTTTTTATATATAAGTAGGTAGTAGGTGCCGAATATAGGTACTTCCATATGCATTTCGTGAACAGCTGTTAATTTGGAATTTTTTCAAATCAATAAAATCCAAGATCTGAGAACAAACATTTCTGCTCATCACACATTTGCCCCCGCCAGGGATCGAACCTGGGACCCCGAACTTCGAGGTGATAATAGTAGTAGGCTAGTAAGATACTATTGATCGCGATCTCACTTGAGTGATACCTAACTTCTGATGATGGGGACAGAGATTTCTTTTATGATCAATACTCTCATAAAACATACACAAAATCAGATATTAAAATCAAATTTAAGTCACATTTTTGTTACACAAAACGCCTTGTAGCATTACGATAATAACAAAAATCTACTTAACTAAGTAGGTACGAGTAGATACCACACTAACTCCGGGGTCTCCCAATTAGGTAACACTTTCAATACATATTTAGTACTAGTACACAGGTAAGTACATACAGACTTGACTTAGTAGTTACTCATTTAATATTAAATTATGTTGGTGGATATATACCAAATAAAATAAACTCTCCAATCTGAAAATGACAAAACCAACGCCGCCTTTATTATAAACATCAATAACAACGCGTACAAAAGCATACCACTTGTAAAAAAATAAAACAGAAAAATAATGATACAAAGCTCTTTATTTCACACAATTACTGCGATATGTGGAGGAGCTGAGTTATGAACATTCACGCATTGCCACCTTTTTTCCCGCCACACCACAGAGTAAAAAACATTCAAATCGAGAACTTTAACTCTGGCAGCTCACAAAGCTGGCGTTATAAGAACTCTTTGCATGCAACCGTTTTGAAAATAAAGTACGCGTAATATAAGCGAGCACTGGGTCGAGATGAGTAGTGGAAAAACAGGCGCCTGGTGTCAAGTGTAAATCGCCTTGTTAATTTCAGTAGCCCTGCGGCGAATTTCGCCGAGGACGCATTGTGTATGCCGGCTTTATGTCGCGTCTTCCCGTTGTCTGTACACAGCTTTAATTGTGCGCGTCATTGGCGCGCTTTTTGAAAAAAAGAATGACGTTTAATTAACGCTCGAATATGGAACGTGACAACGCGTTCTGTTGTTCTTCGCGTTCATTTATTTTTTTAATTAGGCAAGGGTTAAAGCCATCAAACAATACGGTTATTTTTTGTAAGTAATTATTGTATGCTGATACAAATTAGTGCGGAGGTCGATTCAATGTTGAGTCCTTGAGTCGAAACAAAGGTTAGCGGTACATTATGCCAAACTATTTAACATAACGATCGCTCCCACCGCAATTAACACAGCAATTAATTTGATTAACACCTACTACTTGTCTATGCGAGTTAGGTAAGTAAATACGAAAAAAATTCACCGACAATGACTGTCCGAAAAAAGCGATGATACATGGTCCTCGTTTGGGTGGCTCATGTATATTTTTTTTATTAAAAAATCACATTAACGGCCTTCATTGGGGCGGCGATAAATAATGTCCTCCTTATTCAAATTTTTGTTTTTGTTCAGCCCCCGCGTGTTATAAATGAGCTTATTTTCGTAACGCGGAATGATAGGGCGAGATAAAAATGCTCGATTAAAAATACGGGGATGCCGATGTGTGACTGAGTTGGTTTTGGTTCGCGATTCGGCTGTATAATGATTTCATGTTTATGTATGTTTGAATTACTTAGATAGGTTTGAAGCCTTGATGAGTACTTATTACAATAAATGTTTACGTCTTTGAAGGGTATCATCAATTTTTACTATGAAGAAAGTTTATTTTTAAATTTATTTAGTTATTGGAATCCATGTAATTAGAATTGAATTAAACACTAGTTGCACTCCACGGTTTTACGGAATGTTGATGATGATTATTTTGTCCTTCACCGAGATACGTTATGACAAATCGAAAAACACAAAAAGTCTAAAAATTTGCCCAACTGTTCTTGAGTTACAAATAGTGTGATTAGCAAGGATTTGTCTATATAGATATATAAGGACATACATACATTTAATATTTATGTACCTAATAAAAACTTTCATTGTAATGTATTCAAAAGTAATCGATATAAGTATCTACTCATAAATAATGTAGTATATCACAGTTTTATTTAAAATATTCTAAGAAATGTTCATAACAAGTACAGCAGCTTAGAATCGATGTCAAAGCCAACGGTTACCACTTATACTAAAACTAGCTGTGCTCCATGGTTACCACCGGCGCGGTAATTTATAAAGAGGAAAGATTTGTATGTAAGTATGTTTGTAACAAATTGGCTCAAAAAGTACTGGACCGATTTCAAAAATTATTTCACCATTGGAAAGCTACATGAATATAGCTTTCCAATGGTGAAATAACTGTACCCTGTGTAACAAAGGCTATATAAGATTCGTTATCATCATCATCATCATCCATCACCGCGCGGGTGAAACCGCGGAGAGCAGCTAGTACATGATAGAGATGAAAAGTATATCCTACCTGACTTAATCCAGTACCTGTTCTACATCCATACCAAATTTCATCAAAATTGATCCAGCCGTTTAAGCGTGAAGAAGTAACAAACATACGAACACACTCGCAAACTTTCGCATTTAAAATATTAGTGTGATAGTGCGATAATGGGAGTTTTATCTCAGTTTGGGAAGGTTTATCTTTCTTTTACGTATCAATGGACCAACAAGATTTTTGTGCAGTGGTAGTAAGACCGGACTCAGGAAATTACTTTAAACCCCTCACAAACACGTAGTTCCTGACGCAACGCTATTCTTTCTATTTTATCACAGATATGTGATACTTCGGGAATTTTCGATCCATCTTTTGTTTCATAATACTTCAGTGCCTGACAAACAATATTTTCAACCAGTGTGTGTTGCCATTAATGACTTATGGGCCATAAGTTATGGCACTGAGACGTGGTCCTTTATCCTCAGACCTCATTAACAAGTCCAAAGCCGCTCAACGAGCTATGGAGAGATATGCTTGGTTTTTCCTGCCTGATAAGAACTGTAATTAGGAGATCTGTAGGAGAACTAAGGTCACTGACGCAGCTCTCAAAATTAGTTGAAGTGGCAATGAGCAGGTCACCTCACTCGCAGAACCAATAACCGATAGGGAAGAAAGGTTCTCGAGTGGCGACCACGCACTGGAAGGCGTAGTGTTGGCCGGGCTCCTGCTAGGTGGAACGACTACCTCGTCAAAACGCGGAGATTCGCTGGATTCAGGAAGCAAGTAGCCGTTCCAAGTGCCGCTCTATGGGGAAGGCTTTTGTTCAGCAGTGGACGTCTTCCGGCTGATAATGAGTTTATACAATTTATAAACTTCAACAGCGGCAGCGCTCCGAAAGAGCGAAGTGCAAACCCGAAATCTATGGTACAACCACAGTGTAATACAATTGTTTTCGTTGAGGATAGGTACTCAAATAATTCGTGCTAGGCCCCGCGTCATACTGCAGGCAATATTTTTCTTATTTAGCACTGTCCTTACGAGCAAAGTCAAAGTAATAAAGACCATCAAAGAACCCTATTCCTGTCTGAATCCCATTAAATAGAATCATAACTCACGGTTGACTTACTGAGGCCGCTGCGATTTTCCACCTGACCTCCAGATGAATGGGTGATGCACAAGGATAACACTTTATTTATATCGGATGTAGGTACAAGTATTTCGTGACTTTTCCAACTAATTATCTAGTGACAATTCTTATTCTGGAATGGTTAGAGGAAGTCAAACATTCCAAAATATTTATGCTCTGTATTAAATGCTCGATTGAGGTTTTTAGAACTCTGTATAAAGTTCTCAATATAAGAATTGAACTGTGGCATGACCTCTAATAATAATAAGTAAGTACTAGTAGAGATATTAGCAACTGCCCGCGACATCTTTCGCGTAGTGGGCTGGGCCTTCGGCCTCGCTATAACCTCTCATCTATTCTCAAATTTTTTAAATGTAAGAACATTCTATAAAGTATAAGAAAAAAATTAAATAAAGATGAATGTAATCGGTAAAGCCGTTCGCAAGTTATAGCGTGACCAGGAAAAATAGGGGTTCATTTATATATATACATATACAATCGAGAGCAATGAATCCGGGTCACTTAAAGAATCCTAAAAATCTCGGAAACTAAAAATGCTAAGTTAATGCAATAAATTGTATTTAATAGACAATGTAATACTCCTTAAATGAAGGTATTAAAACTTCTTAGTTATTGTAAAGTTATATCATAAAAAAATCAAATTTGAAAAAGGGCCACTTTCGAAGATGGAACTACGAAATTACAGCATTTGGTTTTGCTTTTGTTTGTAATCTGTCATTTATGTGGGTACATAAACCATGTTGATAGTGCTCTATATTCATTATTCAAGCTGAAACTATGTCGCTTACGCCTGAAGAATGCACCAGAATACTTACAATGCTGGAAACCGGCCGGAGTCAGCGCGATACAGCCAGGACTGTCGGTGTGTCGCTGTCAACAGTACAAAGAGTTCTCCGACGTTACGAAGAAACTGGTTCTAACCTACGCAGACCAGGAACGGGCAGAACCAGGTGTACCACAGCACGAGAAGACCGATACTTGGTGAACACCATGCTTCGAAATCGCTTTCTCACAGGAACTGAACTCACAAATCAGCTTCGACGCCTCGGAGGAAGTAACCCAAGTGCATGGACAGTAAGACGTCGGCTTGCTGAATCTAACTTAAAACCCCTTAGACCTGCAAACGGCCCTAAACTGGAGCGTGGGCATCGTATTTCAAGACTAAGATATGCCCAGAGCCATGTAAATTGGAGTATTGAAGATTGGTCAAAAGTTATGTTCTCCGACGAATCAAAATTTATGCTCTACAAGCACGATGGAAGACACAGAGTGTATCGAAGACCAGGGGAAAGATTCAAGCAAGCATGCATCGAAGAAAAAGTAGCCTACGGTGGTGGGTCTGTACTTGTGTGGGCCGGAATTTCTTCTGAAAGTCGCACAGAGCTGGTGATCATAGAAAACAGCTCTTTAACTAGCGAAATATATGTGGAAGAAATCCTCAATGATCACGTTGGTCCATTTATGGTCAATTAAGGTGAGGATGCTATATTTATGCATGACAATGCCCGACCTCATACAGGTAGGATTGTGAATGACTACCTTCAAGAGATGAACATTACTCGTATGGAGTGGCCAGCGCGCAGCCCGGATATCAACCCGATCGAGCATGCTTGGGACGAGCTAGGCAGATGCGTAAAACAACGAAGCCCAATCACGCTTCGTGAGCTCAAAATTGCTCTCACAGAGGAATGGGAGAATATTCCCCAAAATCGTATAAGGAACTTGGTGTACAGCATGCCAAACCGCGTAAACGCAGTAATGGAAGCACGAGGAGGCAAAATTCAAGAAAATCGTAATAAAGTTCAAAAATTTCATGTTTCCTATTTTTGTTTTAAGGAGAGATCAGCAGTTTTTTTCTTTATGTAATTTTGTGTTAATAAAATGTATGGTGACTCATATTTTTTTTTACTTTAATTTAAGGAGTATTTCATTGTCTATTAGGTAAATACAATTTATTGCCAATTTATACTATCATTTTTAGTTTCCGAGATTTTTAACATTCTTTAAGTGACCCGGATTCATTGCTCTCGAGTGTATATATATAATATATAATTTTAATTTTAATTTATTTTTTAATAATAACTCGTACGAATTGTATATATGCCGTTCATCAAATATAATGTACAAGTCAAATTCAAACATTGCAATTTTTAGAGAGAATAATTTACATCCTCGAACGGGATTCGAACCTTCGTCTTCCAACAATCCGTGTCAGACGCCATGACCAACTAGGCCACCATGTTGCAACCGATCGCCTATCTGTACCGAAGATGTAAATTTTCCCCTCTATAATTGCAATGTTTGGTATCGCTAAGCGGGCTTTAGTGCTTTAAAATGTAATATTATAAAAAAAAGTGTAATTCACATAAAAGTGAGTCATTAAGGCATTGTCCTGTCTAAGCCACGCTCTAGTAAAGCGGTGGACGCATTACAAAATCTTTTTAGAGGGGACTGACGAGGAAACAAAAATTACGTTATATTATTTGTACACTGTAAACCTTAAATTCTACAGCATTAAAAACATATTTTATAACGGCTAACAATTTACCTTTACTAAATTTAAAAACTTGTGAAAACAAATCTTGAAAAACTAACACAAAATCAATGACAGGCATTTATAGGTGTTTCCCCGCAAAAATTATATATTGACAGAGGTAAATCAAAACAGGTGATAATTAATTGTTTTCTGCTTCTTAGACCATCGGTTACCAAATACCTTAAATAATATAGAGATATAAAACACGTCGGAGATCATGCAGTCTGTTGTTTATCACTTAAGGTGCTGTCAATTCATGACGTCGATAAAAATGAGGGTTTTTGAAGCAGTTTATCTTATAAGCAGCGATTAACTTAAAATTACAAAAAAATATATGACATTTCTAAGACTTTTTACACATAGACGGACTTAAAACATATATATTTTACATACTAGAATACATTAAGAGATATCAAATAAACCACTTAATTTCACCTCAAAAACAGTTTTGCTCTTTATTCACAATGGTATTTGTCATGAAACACATATCATAAAATAGCAATTTTTAATACAAATACACTGACGGACACTGTTCTTATTGAATAGTGATCTTTATGTATTTTTATACGTCTTCACGAGTTGCGTTTGCTTGATTTTAAGTGAAAGAATTTAAGCTCTGAACTGCAAGCGCCTTAAATATATATTTCTTGTTGCTTACCTACAAGCTTGACACATCCCAGCAAACCGTATATAAAACATTGTTTTATCTTTTACCATTTAACTATGTTTTGGTTAATTACATTAATATTTAACTATGTGGGTAACATTTAACTATGTGGTTTTACCATTTAACTAGGTATGAGTTCTCACGGAAGTTTTTATGACAATATTGTTTTATCTTCTTAGATTACCAGTTTCCAACTCAATATCCTACATTGAACAAACTTATGTTTCAAATTGTTCTCAAGTAAGTGATACGTCATGTAATTTTTGAGAATAAATGTCTTTCTAACCTTACCTACCTAACCAGCGACACTAAGCATCCGCAATACCTTCCCATGGCAATAATAAAATATTCCGCTGCAAATCACCTCATTGGAACCACTTATCATATCAGCATTCGCATATGCTGACCCAATAATACGGTCGCATAAGTGGATGGAATAGACATCGTTACAAGCACCTATCCTGCAGGAACTCTAAACATAGTCACAATGGTTGGTCATCATTCAATTGTGACGGTGGAAATGGCCTGGTTATCTACAATAGCTAAGGCGATCATGCGTTGCACTTCTATAAACGGCTACTTATTTTCTGGAGGTCTTTATTTAGGTTACGATTAGGTAGGTTCTGTGACGATTTGCTTTTTAACAGACCAGCTTTTAATCAGTTGGATATTTCTTACCTGTATTCCATATTTGAGAAAGACGGTCAGTAGTTAAGCTAAGCTTGGTTACAGTTCTGAGTAAAATTTGTCTTCTATGGACGGCTACTTATGTTCGAGAGGTCTTTATATAGGTTAGGATTAGGTAGGTTCTGTGACGATTTGCTTTTTGGCAGGCCAGCTATTAATAACTTGGATATTTTTGTTATTCCGCATTTGAGAAACACTGTCAACAGTTTGTCAAAGCTTGAGTAGAATTCTGAATAGGTAAATGATCTATGGTATTTGCTGTGAAATCTCCTCTCAAGTAGAAATTAACAACTGTATTTCAAGAATACCAGTCTTATTATAATGCAGGTTGAGGACTATGTGCATTAAAGCCCCGCTTGATGTATTGTGTCTCCCGACAGCATTTACCCAAGCCATAACTTCAAGCCAAGCCAACTTCTAAACCCTACCTAAACTGACTCGCGATTCGCCATATTTGGCCAATAATACAATAGATTTCGCAGAAATCGTACCACTATTCCAGGAACTGCAACGTGTGTGGTTAATGTAACATAGTACGGCTCAATTGCTCCACTGATATTGGTGTTGTAAAAGCTCACGATCAATATTAATTTCTTGTATTATTTATTTAGATGTATTTTTTATTTTATATACATAAGATGTATATAAAATATATTTTTTTATATATAAATAATTTAATATTCAATTTATATTTTTTTTCTTAATATATATTTTAGACTGTAGAGGAAGAATAAAAACGACTTAAACCCCCTCGATATCATCGTTTTCCTGTGTTAAGACGTATTCAGCAAAATAACAGTGACACATCCTCCAAAACGTTCTCGTATCAGAGCTCGTATAGTCTTCAAATTAAAAAAAATATTCATCTAATGATTGATGATGTCACTACTAAGATGGATTGAAATTTGCTACTTAGAGCGGAGATTCCGAGCTTTGCCAGGTCATGAACGTCTTCGGACAAGCGTTACAACAGCGCAATGTGGAAAGATATTTTGAAAAACAATAAATTCATTTTTGACCATTTATAGTGTTTTTTATTATTTATTTCGGAAACGTATAGTGCGCCCCAATATAGCTATATATATAATACATACATGTATATAGTAATTTAAATAGAAAATTTAACATTAAATGCACACCGGTACATAACGGAAGTCCTATTTCCACATGCACAACCCCGGATTGACTGCTCTTGCGGAAGATTCAATTTTTATGGATGACAATGCTCGCCCACATCGTTCTGGCAAGGTAGAAGCGTACATGCAAGAAGTTGGGATCCATCGCTTAGATTGGCCAGCTCGAAATCCTGATCTCAATCCATTTGAGCATGTCTGCGATGTTCTAAAGAGACGTGTTAGATCAGTGCAACCCGCTCCACATAACATCAGGGAGCTAAAAAGAGTCATTGCAGAAGAGTGGGAACATATTCCTCAAAACGTTATTAAAAATATCGTGGAAAGCATACCCAGAAGGATTCAAGCTGTGATTTTGGCAAGAGGAGGTCACACTCGTTATTTGGTTTTAACATTTGTAACTTTATTATATAAAAAAGGTAAAAAAACTTCTTGATTTTATTGCAGCAATTCGCGCCATTAGATGTAAGTAAAGCAATTTTACAATAATCATTATTTTTCTTTTGTTAATTTCAAAATTTAAATTTGGACCGTAACAGAATCATGCCAGGATGCTTCAAATAACATGCCAATACATCGGCAAATTAATAAAAACCTCTTTTTTGTAATACTCATTGAAGTAAAGGAAAAAATCGAAAGTGCCCGTTATTTTTGCAAAAGGGTTTTTATATATAATTCATCCAAAGTTTTGGCCCGATTGGTTTACGAAAGCAGTCCTAAGTATCATATTAGATACAAGCTATAACATTATAAATTATTCATGGTCTGACTATGAGAGCATTCAGCTTAGCATGAGTGCCTTCTCTATGAATTATATGCACTGTACCCCATCGGAATATGTTGGCAACCTTTTTGACTGAGAGCTATTTTAGGATTTTTATGAAAAGTGGACTTGGAAGTTGCTTGTACTGCATATTGTCAATAGGTATAGTGACTTTTAATATATTTTTATAAGTATTCGATTACGTAGTTCTTGGTGTAAGTAAGTAGGTACCTACGTATTGTATGTTTTTATTGTGATAAACTAGCGTTTCACCACTATTGCACTTGCTAGCCCTCAAGGACAACTGTCGGAACATATAAGTAGTACAGTTACTACTTGATCAAAGATTTTAAGGGTAAAAAAATGCAATTTGAAAAATTTCATACCGACTTCCATTCTATTACTTTGGTCATCATCATCATCATCTCAGCCGTAGGACGTCCACTGCTGAACATAGGCCTCCCCCATGATTTTCCAAAAGGACCGGTTGGAAGCGGCTTGCATCCAACGTCGTCCTGCGACCTTTCTCAGGTCGTCTGTCCACCGTGTCGGTGGACGACCTACGCTGCGCTTGCCGGTACGTGGTCTCCACTCCAGAACCTTTCGGCCCCATCGGCCATCTGTTCTGCGTGCTATGTGCCCTGCCCACTGCCACTTCAACTGGCTAATCTTCTGAGCTATGTCGGTGACTTTCGTTCTTCTACGGATCTCCTCATTTCTGATTCGATCACGTAGAGAAACCCCGAGCATAGCCCTCTCCATAGCTCGTTGTGCGACTTTGAGCTTATCTATGAGGCCCATAGTAAGAGACCACGTTTCAGTGCCATAAGTCATCACTGGTAACACACATTGGTCGAAGACTCTTGTCTTGAGGCACTGAGGTATTTTTGACGAGAAGACTTCGCGAAGTTTCCGGAACGCTGCCCAGCCGAGTTGGATTCGACGATTGACCTCTTTCTCGAAGTTGGACCTGCCTAGTTTGACTGTCTGTCCCAGGTAGATATACTCGTCAACAACTTCGAGAACTGAGTTCCCAACTGATATTGGGGTAGGTACAACATGGGCATTAGACATAATTTTCGTCTTGTCCATGTTCATCTTAAGACCTAGACCCGTTGGGAAACTCGATGGAGGCCTTCGAGCATTGTACTGAGGTCTTCCATGGATTCTGCCATGACTACAATATCGTCGGCAAATCGAAGGTGAGTGATGTATTCGCCGTTAATATTGATGCCAAGTCCTTGCCATTCCAGAAGCTTGAAGGCGTCTTCCAATGTAGCGGTGAACAGTTTCGGAGATATAACGTCTCCCTGTCTCACGCCTCTTTGCAATGGAATTGCCTTCGAACTCTGCTCCTGTACTCGGACTGACATGTAGGCGTTTTTGTACAAACACTTCAGCACTTCAATATACCGATAGTCAATACGGCACCGCTGGAGAGACTCAAGCACTGCCCACGTCTCGATCGAATCAAAGGCTTTCTCATAGTCCACAAACGCTAGACAAAGAGGCAAGTTATACTCTTCGGTCTTCTGTATAACTTGCCGTAGCGTGTGGATGTGGTCTATGGTACTATAGCCTTTTCGGAAACCGGCTTGTTCCGGAGGCTGAAATTCATCAAACCTGCGACTGAGACGGTTCGTTATGACCTTCGAAAACAGCTTATAAACATGGCTCAAAAGCGAGATGGGTCTGTAATTTTTAAGTAAAGTGTTGTCACCTTTCTTAAAGAACAGCACCACCACGCTTTTGTTCCATGCTTCTGGCGTTGAACCTTCGAGTAAGACGGTATTAAAGAGCTTCTGAAGGACTTTAAGTACCGGTGTTCCACCCGCTTTCAGAAGCTCAGATGTGATACCGTCGTCACCAGGCGCCTTGTTGTTCTTAAGCTGTTTCAAGGCCATTCTAATCTCGTACAGGCTGATGTCCGGGATATCTTCGGTATAATGTCGGGTCAGCTTGGCTCTTGGGTCTTTGGCCGAGCTGCTAACAGGTTTAGCGACCGAGGTGTATAACTGTCCGTAGAAACTCTCGACCTCTCCTAACACTTCCGCTTTGGTCGACGCTACACTGCCGTCTCCTCTCTTCAGCTTCGTCAACTGGCTTTGCCCAATAGACATGTCTCTTGCAAACACTTTGGAGCCTTTTTTCCGCTCTATCGTCTCTTTAATACGGTTTGTATTAAAGATCCGAATGTCGTGTCGCAAGGACTTCCATATTCGTCTATTGAGCAGCCTATATGCTTCAGCATCATCCGAAGACTGCAGTTTCAATGAGCGTCGTTCAGCCATGAGGTTGAGGGTATCGTTGGAGAGTTTCTGTGGCCTATCTGTACGGTGGGGTTTAAAGTACTTGGAACCCACTGTATGGACAGTTTCTACTAACCTGTTATTGATCTCGTACACTGAAGCGATGTTCTCAAGGCAATCGAAGCGATTGGATAGCTCAAGTTGAAAGCTCTCGGGGTCTTGAATATGGGCACGAGTAGGTCGGAGCGTAGACTTCATCAGACGAGACCTCTCCAGTTTGACATTAATATTCACCGTGCCTCTTACAATTCGGTGATCACTACCGGTTTTAACCCTGTTGATCACGGAGACATCAGTGAATATTTGCCTTTTGGTGGTCATAATGAAGTCAATCTCGTTTCTCGTGGAACCATCGGGACTCAGCCAGGTCCATTTCCTGTGAGGTGGCTTCTGAAAGAAAGAGTTCATCATAAAGAGTCCCTCTTTCTCCAGGAAGTCGGCCAACCTCTGTCCCCTACGGTTCCGTTGTCCATAGCCAAATTGCCCCACTTTCGACTCATCCTCGCTTCTCTTACCCAACTTCGCGTTGAAGTCCCCCATAACAACTAGAAAGTGCGTTTCAGAGGTATGTATGGCCCGACTAATGTCCTCATACATATCCTCCACCTCATCATCCGGGTGCGACTTCGTCGGTGCGTATACCTGAATGACCTTCAGCGAATATCGTTTGGATACTCTGAGTATTAGGTATACGACCCTATTGGAAACGCTATCGATCTTAACTATGTTGTTAGTAAGGGACTTGTGGACGAGAAACCCGACACCACCTTGGGACTGTTGGTCGCCCTCCCGGTGGTAGAGTAGGTTACCTGATTTTGGGGTTATCGTGTCTTCACCCGCTCTACGGACTTCAGATAAACCCACAATGTCCCAGTGTAGCTTACTCATTTCTTCTTCCAGCTCATATATCTTCTCGTCTGTCCTCATCGTGCGTATGTTGTGTGTTACCAGGGCCAGTCGTCGTCGTTGGGGGTGGTAGCCGGGCGTCTGCCGGGGATTCTTAGCACCCCCTGCCCCACCGTTACTGTGGCCGCTACCGTAGCCAGGAATAGCGGGGCTGCCGGGGACTGGGGGCCTGGTTCTTTTTGTCCAATCCATTGAGGGGTTTTTGCCAATACTCGCCACGCTTGGCAGGCGGGTTGGCGAGCGCAGTTTGTGTGTGTTTGACTGGGAAGGTGCTGCTGCCCACCTTCTGATTTGTTATCCCTTAGCCGGCTTCTACGGCACCCACGGGTAGAGTTGGGGGGGTGCTATTCTAAGCCGGCACCGCCACGGCATTACTTTGGTAAAAATCAGTTATTGGAGTGTACTCAAAAACTACTGGACCGAATTCGATAAAATTTACATGGGAGCACTACTACGACTATAAAGCACCAGCTTTCAAACAAAAAAAGAATTTTGGATGTCGGTTCACCCTGTCGAAGTTATAAGGTAACAAACATAAAAAAACATACAGTCGAATTGAGCACCTCCTTTTTGGAAGTCGGTAGAAAAGAATAAAATAATAATCATGTTTCAATACATATCGCGGGATTATGTATTCAAATAAGATCAAAATGAACCATAATCCAGTGAGGTATATCAACAAAAAATTATAAAAGATTTCCAAAATATGTATACAACACTTACATAAAAAATGGGGAAACCCAAAAAGGTATTTATAAATATGACAAAACATAAATACACGAATACAAAATAAATCTATCAATCTGTTTGTTTAACTGAATTGAAATGTAAAGACGACTGGATTATACATTGAAATTTATTGAGAGAAAAATTCACATTCTCGGATGGGATTCGAACCCGCGTCTTCTGAATATCCGTGTCGGACGCCATGACCATCTAGGCCACCGAGGCTCGAGGTCTGAGCATCGAATTTCAACACTCTATTTGATTTAACCGTCTTACGGAGACGGAGCGACAACTATTGAGCAGCTTTGACATCACTATCCAAATGAAAGAAGTATTTTTAGAAATACTTAAACTTTCGTTTTGACATCGCAACCCTTTATAATTTTATAGTATTACTTTTTTTAAAGCACTAACGCCTGCTTTAGCGATCTCAAACATTGAAATTTATGGAGAGAAAAAGATGGATCGTGAAATTAATAGTCGTTTTTCACAGTAACATTTACCTACCCTGTTCGAATCCCTGTGTCAATAGAGGCAGGGACACACACAATAACACATAACAACATCCAAGATCCGAGAACAAACATGTCTGTCCATCACACGAAATATTTGCCCAAGGCAGGGATCGGACCTGGGATCTCGCACTTCCAAGGCAGGATCACTACCAACTGAGCTAACAGAGAGCCGTCGCAAATATCTAAAGCTTGTTTACTTCTATTCGTCTGAAATCAGGTCCTTTGATATTCCCAATAATTACCTCTCGCATCAATTATTTTCTAAAAACATTTTCAAAACGATGCCACCAGTTATCGACAACTGGTACGACGCTTAAATTACGAGGCAGGCCCATTTTTATGTTTTTTTGCCCGCCGAGCCTAGGGGTGGTGCAGAATTTTTTTGGATTGTTTTTTTTTTATCGAACTGCCTGAATGGTCCACTTCTCCCCACAGAGTTAAAATGTCGATTTAAAGTAGCGTTATGCGTTGGAAGTGCTTTAACGTCTATTCGTTTGTTGAAACTGGTCTAGGTTGTGCTTAGGACCTATGATATTTCTAATGTTATAATAGTTTAATACTTTTAACGACCTATTCTTGAATATTTAAATCTGAGTATAATCTAGATCTCAGGAACGGCTCCAGCGATTTTAATAACATTTAGCATGCAGGGGGTTTCAGGAAAAATCGATCTAGCCAGAGTTCATTTTTAGAAAACGTCATTTTGTCCGTGTTTTCCGGCAATGACAAATTTGTCATTGGGCTGAATGCGTGATGTCTATTGCCAGTATGATGGTTAGATGTACGCGAACGTTTTGAAAGAGTGAAGTGTTTTTTTTAATTACTTACCGCCCCCGGGCTTTTCTAGCTACATTATTACCCTAGAGCGCTAATTGGTCACCTACAAGCCCCATTTGTGTTTTTTATTACTTACCGCCCTAGGGCTTTTCTAGCTACATTATTACCCTAGAGCGCTAATTGGTCACCTACAACAAATGGCTATTTGGGGGTAATAAGGACCTACTTACCGAAAATGAGAGATGTAAAGGTTTTTTCTTAAATGTTGTTAAAATAATTATCTAAATTACATATAAAAATATTTGCCCCATAAAATATATGGTTTGATCAACGAGTCCTTCCAATATGTATCGATAATGAAGTCATTAACATGATTACTAACCACCTGAATTTCATAATTTAAGTACCTAATATTGTCTTACGAATTGCGTGTCACGTTATCGCGGTGCTCCAATTGAATATTATATTTGAAATTAATGAAAATACTTAAAACTCATAAGCAGTTCCGGGGTTATGAATGGGGCTGATCCATATTCCTTTCATATTTATGTCGTAAAAACTGAATCAGTAAGAGTGTGGCAATAGCCCTCTATCACGTGGTACCAAAACATAACTTGTAATGTTTGGATGTGTATGCATACGAAGAGAGATGTACAGGCGTATGATGTATGAGTAGTTATGTATAAAAGAGATGATAATGTTAATTCAATAATATACCAAAATAAAACACAAAATATCCTACTAATATTGTAAACGCGAAAGTTTGTGAGTCCTCTACCACGTGGTACCAACAACATAACTTGTAATATTTGGATGTGTATGCATACGAAGAGAGATGTACAGGCGTATGATGTATGAGTAGTTATGTATAAAAGAGATGATAATGTTAATTCAATAATATACCAAAATAAATATATCCTACTAATATTGTAAACGCGAAAGTTTGTGAGTATGGATGTATGCATGTATGGATGTGTAGATGTTTGTTACTCTTTCACGCTCAAACAGCGGGGCCAATTTTGATGAAATTTAGTGTGGAGGTAGATGAGGTGCTTAATTAACACATAGGATATTTTCATCACCATCACCATCTATCACCACGCGGGTGGAAAAGCGTACCTAATATTCTTTGGTACAGCATATACAAAATAACAAGATATTGTTATTTTGTCCAACTTTAGTGATGATGATGACTAAAGTGTGTGTCAGTATGTGATAGTTTAGTCAAGCAAATCATTTTGACAGCCCGATACACGAGCTCGACGACCGTCAAGGGTGATGAAAAGTAATGACTGTTTTTCCAAGGTGATTAATTTTATTATTTACCGTAATTTTTTAATAGTGTTTACTCATTGATTTACTAAGTACTTAAATTTACTCATATAAACATGTAAATATTTTTTTTTCTCAACCTCTCCTGGAGTCAGGTACGAACCACTGGATCGAGTTGTATAACCCCCAGATACTTTCAACAGAACGCCACTACATACCAAGACTCGTCAGAGAAGCGATTGAAATCACGAAGTTTAAAAATTTCAATCGTGAGGATGGTTTGGTAAAAACAAAAACAGTAATAGTCCCAAGGTTCGAGCTGATACGGTTAGTGTTGTGTGTCGAGATAATACAAAAACTAACAGTGCGAACAATAGTAGTGGTCCCCCGCATAGCAAACGAGTACGGAAGAGGGTAGACCGTTTCGTCTGCTCGTAAAACATTCACCCACCCGCAATTCCTCAGTTCATCCGTGATCATGGCGCTTGCAACAGTGCCGAAATATCGGAAACTCTTAGAAAATGTACATGGTAATTATCCCGTTGATAATTTGAATACCTCTTATGTAAATATTTGATGACATTTTGGTATAAAGATAGACATGGCTTTGGGGAAGACAATAATCTACTCGAAGTACTAATCCTGCGCAGACGACGTCGCGGGCACCAGCTAGTTGAAAATAAAGTTATAAATAATCAATGCTTTCTGTAAGAGCAGTAGAAGCTACTACAATATCTACTATAACTAAGTACTACAATAACAATTGATGACAAAAAACCAGCGCTGATGATCTCAGTGGTAGTGACAAGTAAATGTCGGTCACCAATTAGGCGGACGTAGGTTCGACGTATAGGTAGCTTCCAGGAAAGGTACAATCGTGATGATACCCTCGCCTGGTAACTATCACCCTCGAAAATGCGACCTACCATGAAGTATCTATAATGGTGTATTCTGGCTATTGTTTTTGAGAGTCGGAGTAAGTCTCAGTCTAGTGCGATACTATCTTCAATTCAACCGCATCATAATTGACTGACATCAGGTACGATCTGAAAAGCTAGTCTACTTATGCCAGCATCATAATCAACCCATTATGTTCCCATTGCTGGGACTTGAGCCTTCCTCTTAGAGAGAGGAGATGGACCATATCATAACCCACCACGCGGTGCCACCTGACCCTTGCTATTTACGGGATCGATTCTCATAATCAGCCCATTTTGTTCCCACTGCTGGGACTCTAGCCTGTCGCTCAGGGAGAGGAGTTGGGACATAATCCACCACGCGGGCCCAGTGCGCATTGGTGGATAGGTTAGTGGCCAACCCGTGCCGAAGTTTTCAGGCCGCCCGAAGGCCTTCGACATAGCCTAACGACTGTTGTCCTAAGACAAACTACCGGGACCGACGGTTTAATGTGCCCTCCGAAGCACGGAAGTGCTTAGTTGAATAATGCTACTAGCGGTCACTCATCCAAGTCCTGAACGCAGCAAGTGTTGTTTAAACTGTTGATCGGTTAAGATCGCCAAGTCAAGCTCCGCTATGAGCGCTTCCTATGCCGGCATATATCATTCAAATATTCTAGCCCACAACTTTAGCACCGTACCCAGAATGCTATCAGTATTGCCCTATTGAAGCATATAAGACTGATTGAATCATAAGGCTGATTGAATCATAAGGCTCAGGTTTTTTGTGGTAGTGCCAAGCTGCAACCCCACAGCCGAATGGGCCGGCACGAACGGAGAAGTACCACACTTCCACATAACACCGACGTGAAGTAACATAGTCTGCTATTTGCTATTGCGTTTCGTCGGTTTGTGGGGAGGCCCGATTCCACCCTTCCTCGTTCTACTTCCCCTCCCCCTCCACCCTCGCCCCTTCTATCTCTTCCTTCCTATCATTCTTCCTCAAAGGTCGGCAACGCATCCTCAAGGCCTCGGGTATTGCGGATGTCCGTGGTCGACGATATCACTTACCATCACGTGAGCCGCTTGCTCGTTTACCAACATATCCCATAAAAAATAGGTATAGTACCTGTTGCAGCTACCAGGAACTTGAAAAGTTTGTTTAAATTTGATTGTTCTTCTTCTTATTTTTTATTGCTTATGCGAGAATGTCGCAATTCCGCCACTATCACGTGGGTAGAGCAGAAAACAAATGAAAGTTTTTCGGTATCCATCATGATATATCCCGATATAACTAATACGGCCTTATTAATAAACTTGGCTTACACCCGGAGTAGTTAAAACATCTATCTGTCAATTTTTCGCTTGCAGTAAATGTCACGCGTGAAAGCAAGACAAAGCATGTTACGCCTAATATAGGTTTACGCAACGTTTAATAATAAAGGCCATAGTGTATAGATCTATTCAAGTTCTATTCAACAGAAAGCAATATCTTTTCATAGAACATTCAAACTATCATAACATAATACAAGTTACGTCTTACATGAAATCAGGTTCAGCTCGCTACTTACTTTCATAGCGAGCTTTGACAGGTAAAAGGTTTCTTAGGGTTGTCGCTCACTACTTATGATTATACTATTTTTATGCAGTCATTTCGGTGTTTTTATTACATAGTGAGACGACGAGTAACTAATCCATTTTCTTGATAGTAAGTACACTTCTAGTAACAGTCGCGGTGTCACGCGTAGTTTTTCAGTGGTACCTATTGTACCTCATGACTTCAGTTTCTTTTGCACCCGTGATTAGGTACACTAGCTTATATTTGAAAGTTACATTTTAAAACCTAGAAACATAGTAACTAATGCTCGAACAGTTGAATAAGATATATATATTAATATCGGTATAGAAAACTCCTTGTTATGTACCTACACTTCAGTAAAATATAAATATAACATTTTAATACGTAGATGATATTCAGCCGTGCGATTCTCTGAGCAAACATCGTTGCATCTTTGACAACATCCGTGAAACAAATGAAGAGATGCAAAGAAACGTTGGAAAAGCAACCTTATGTACAAGGACGATAGGTAGTATAGATAAAGTATTTGACATCGGTGAGTTCGTCGACGAATCATTACAGAATCGCACGGCAGGATGAGCTAGAAGGCTCAATTTGATGTTTTCGTGATAGCGGAAGTGGAGGACCGAGTACGAAATAAAATCAGCCGTTTCCACTGTCCGGATTCCGGATATCCGGTCAGAGAAAGAAATATGAGCTATAATCCACCACCTGGATCTATGCGGCTTGGTACATAGACTACTGACCAGTCTTGTGGAGTTTTCAGGCAGACCCAAGGTCTCTCAGGACATAATCTAAAGACTGTTGTTTTATTTTTATTTTCAAGGATCAAAGAGCAGTAACACAATAAGTACTTATAATAAGTATGTCTCAAAGTCGCACAACGAGCTATGGAGAGGGCTATGCTCGGGGTTTCTCTACGTGATCGAATCAGAAATGAGGAGATCCGTAGAAGAACGAAAGTCACCGACATAGCTCAGAAGATTAGCCAGTTGAAGTGGCAGTGGGCAGGGCACATAGCACGCAGAACAGATGGCCGATGGGGCCGAAAGGTTCTAGAGTGGAGACCACGGACCGGCAAGCGCAGCGTAGGTCGTCCACCGACACGGTGGACAGACGACCTGAGGAAGGTCGCAGGACGACGTTGGATGCAGGCCGCTTCCAACCGGTCCTTTTGGAAAATCATGGGGGAGACCTATGTTCAGTAGTGGACGTCCTACGGCTGAGATGATGATGATGATGATGAATAAGTATGATTACTATAAGATGTAAGTAAATGTGCTACCCACATTATTGACCACAAATTACTAAAACATCGTATATTGAGAGAAGATTTCGCAAGTAAATTGTACATAAAAGTAAGGCAATATTTTGTTTGCTGCCTTGCAAAATAGACAAATTTTGAAATGGAAAAAGAAGCATAACCTAACAATATTCCAAACAATTACTTAGGCATGGCGTTTTACAATGAGTGTAAGTATACGTTTTACAATGGCGGAATAATTAGAGTACAAATCATATAGAATTTATAATGAATAAGCAATATACGTATAAGTGAACAACGTGCAAACCATAACAAATGTAATTTAGTAATGATGTCTCACCGTAACGGCTACAGCCGATTACGTAATTATTAGTACTTAAATTGAAATAAATAATATAAATATATAAATAAATATTCCACAACTATCACACAACGCCATCTAGTCCCAAGCTAAGCAGAAATTGTGTTATGGGTACTAGACAACTGATAAACATACTTATATATTTCTAAATACATACATATTATAGATAAAAAACAAAAAATACATACATATTATAGAAAAAAAAACTACAGCGTGAAAACATAAAAAAATGTACCGATTGCTTCAGTCTATGATCTATATCTATTAGTGATGTGTATGTCGATGAAAGTACTATTTATATCACTATGACTGACCACTGCCAAATCCACCCAACAAATCCAGCACGGACCGCTTAAAGCGGCCCTTTCTATCACTAAATATGTCTAAGCTATTATCATTATACGTTTTCGTCATCCGGTATAGAAGTAGGTATAGAGGAGGAGGGGTTTTAAGTATAACAGTGTACCGATGGTTTAGCGTGATTGAGGGTGGAAATCTGTATGATAGCCTTATCTTTCAATATAGGCACTAAACAATATGGATTTGGTTTGAATCTCGATTTTAAATACTTAAATCCTTTCAAAATAGTTTTTAGAAGATACGTGTAAAGTAAGTGGTGAAAGCTTGTATGACAAGTACAATTTTAAAAAAATAATACCGACTTCTATTCTATTCAGTTATTGGATTGTATCTCAAAAACTACTTGACCGAATTTGATGAAATTTAAATGGGACACGGGAAGCACCAGCTTTCAAACAAAAAAAGAATTTTAAGAAACGGTTTACCCAGTCGAAAGTTATGAGATAACACACATAAAAAAAACGAATTGAGTACTTCCTCCTTTTTTGGGAAGTCGGTAGAAAATCTTATAACTTCAAATCTAAAATCTCGAAACCTGGAGTTGGGTCACTAGGTTCTTAATAATATTGAAATAACTGTGATATCATTTTATGTTCAACACGGGTCTAAGGTTTGTATCGACAAATGTGCTCCTAATAAGTATTATGAAAGCTTTCGCTCGGTTGCCGATATCTTCTTCTTGCAACCCTAATCTCCACCAACACAGGCCCAGTAGCAGCTATCGGCTCGCCTTATTAATAAACATGCGCTAACAATAAATAATTGTTTATAATGAACTTTATAATATATTAGTGCAGATACTTAATTATCTCGCGGACACCTCACGCACACATTAATAGGCACGCAATGTTAAAATAGTGGTGTCTGGAAAGATTTTATCGATAAAGACAAAGTATTTTATCGGTATACGGATTATTTGTGCTAACAGTTAACTATCCGCCTGCATTGCCTTCATGATTACTTATACCCACAAGCATTTGATGTTTTTAAACGTTGTTATAGACATCCATGGGGATTGTGTCTTTATATAATGTTTGACACAATTTTTATTTTTATTTTTAAGTCGAGAGTGAATCGGTATCTTCTAGGTAAGCGCGCTCCATCGTAGATCACAACTACGCTTAACATCAGGCGAGTTGTGGTCAAGCGCTAACCTATTGTACATAAAAAAAAAAAAAAAAAGACACTCATATGATTCGTATAAGCTTTTTTTTGGCAGACTAGGCAGATCTTGTACTATGGTAACCTGGTGACTGATATACATACTTAAATACATATACAAACCCAGACACAGATCAAACAGACATATTGATGCACACAAATGCTTGACCTGTCCGGGGATCGAACCCAGGGCCAGCGGCTCAGAAGGCAAGGGTGCCAACTGCGCCAACCGGCCTGTCAATGTTCAAAGTTCTAAAAAAACCTATTTTCCAAGCCCAGGTAAGAAGTGTCCGTACACAATAAAAAGCTTGGAATAAATAATTATGAAACATCTGCTACACACCTTAGTTTTATGTAGGTAAGTATAATTAATTCGTAATGATTGAATATATAATAATCTTAGATATGACAGTTTTGTTTAAATAGAACAAGATACAAAAAGAGACTCTAGGTTTGTATATTATAAATCGAAGCCAATGAATTGTCAACGTAGCGCCAGGTCACATGATTAATCCAGGCTGGTATCAAAAACGTGGCTACAATAACAATGCAACAATACGATAACAATTGTGTACTTTTTACTCTGGGTAAATAAAATGTATTATCTTATCTTATTATGTATTATCTTATCTTATTATCTCTTATCTAATAACTGGCCATATTTGAAAGTAAACCTGCTTGCGGCTTGGCTGGAGTGGCCTGCGAGATTTGATCCCATTGTCGTTTACAGACCCTCACAGGTCTGAAAGTGTCACCACCGCAATAACACTAAAGTAAAAAACTTAATTTGTCATCACACATACAAACAGAAAAAACTGAACTTTTAAATGTATCTATTTATTATTTCTAACACCTCTGAAAGGCTTTTTAATGTATGTATTTCCAATGTACAGAATTTTTGGTCTGTGTCTGTTTCATTATAGTACCTATACTAGCTGCGCTTCGCGCTTTTACCCGCATGGTGATAAATGATGATAATAATTAATCAAAATATATAGCTATGTTCATCAGGGATAATGTAGGATTCTATGAAAGTATTTTTCGGTCCAATAGTTTCGGAGCCTATTATATTCAATTCAAACAAACAAACAAACAAACAAATCTTTTCTCCTTATTAGGTATTTCTCGAATGTACATTTTTTAAAGTAGAGGAGGAGAAGGACGTTTCATAATTTAAATGTCGATATCGAATTATCGAATTATCGATATCAATTGAAGTTGAAACGTACCATCACTACAGCTGTGCGCAGGACCATCGACTCTCGTATTTTCTTTTATCGACGCATTGATTAATGCAACTTGATTTGAATAATTTTGATATAAATGTTATTGTATGATAAATTTAGTGCAAATTGTAACTTGAAACCAATTGTAAGTTACTATTTCAGACTACATTGAGTATGCTACGTTTTTAGATTAATGGAGTAGAAAGCGTCTCTTTAAATTCGAGGTTAAAGTCGGAGTGTAAATACTTCGTTGTTAAATAAAGTAATCGTAGTAGAATCGACCCATCATGTTACCACTGGTGAGACACAGACTCTCCGAGAGTAGCGTATGTTCCATGATCCACCAGGCAGGCCCAATGCGGTTTGGCATTAAGGCTGTACTAGTTGTTTTTCAAGTCGTCAAAATACCCCCAACATGACCTAACAACTGTTGTATTGCTACTACAACCAGAATCATGGCTTTGGCTTGAGAAACATGAAAATGTTTGGTTGAAAATACCACCAGCTCGACCTAGTTGTTGCAAGGTTTACATAATTGAGCATGTTACAGATAAGCATTGTTTAACGCAATTGAATGACAAGACGGGAAAGTCGTGCACGGGCAAGCGTAGAGCTTACACTACGCTTGCCCACGACAGTTGCAGTGTTACCCAGAGGTTAGAACTGTTGTTTTGTGTGGCGCTGCACTGGGCTCGTCAACTGAGACATTCGTTTTTTAATCTCTTTCACCCAGTAATTTCACATGCTACAGTGCCCTTCACAGTTTACACCCTAGCAAAGTGACTACTAACAAACTTGAGCAGCAGAATATCTGGCACAGCGGTGTGGTACTAACCAAGACGGCCATAAGTCAAGAGGCTACCACCTAGTAGGCCAGATTTTTTCGCCTCTTAAGATCCTATACCGATGGCGGAAGCAATATTAGAGAGAAACATGCTCCATCACGCGCAATTCAGTAAAGTGTAAATTTTCGACTCCTTTTAGAACGATAACGATTAGGTAGTTTTCTAGGAGAGAACAAACTTACTAAAAACCATAATATAATAAAGTAATTAAACAGTTTAAAAACCGTTTTGACAATCACTACCAGAATATCTAAAAACTAGCTGCGCTCCGCGGTTTCACCCGCGTGGTGATGGATGATGATGATGATGAATCAAGTATAGCGTATGTTACTAAGGCATAACGTAGCTTTCTGCTGGTGAAGAATTTTTTAATTCGGTTTAGTAGTTTTTACGTTTTTTTTATTACAAACAACAACCAAAACATTCCTCTTTACCATTAGAGCAGATGAACTGTAGAACAGTTAGTTACAGGCAACATCAACTGTTTGCAACTGCTTGCCTGAAGAATAATAATAATGATGATGATAAAATGGCAATGTTTGTTGACGTCACCATTCTTCATGATTAGAACCTCATGAAGGCCGAGAACGACAAGTTCAGCAAGTACCTTGACTTGGCTCACGAGGTGAGCGCCGTAGGATGTTCACTCGACGATCATTGTTCCGATAGTCATTTCAGCAAACGATAAAAAGCAAAAAGCCTCGACCAACCCCTTAAAAGGCTCTCGCTAGACGGTTGGATCAAAGGCCAGATACAGAAGGCATTCCTTGACGCAGAACCTATCGTCTGGAGGTTCCTCAGTCTGCAGCCCTAACCACCGGTAGTTTGGGTCATACCGCACTACCGGTGACAATCTATGGTTAGGTTTTTTATGTTTTTATTGAAATACTAGCTGCTATCCGCGGTTTCGCCCGCGTGGTGATGGATGATGATGATGATGAAATGTATCCTATGTGTTGATCCAAAGCCTCATCTATCTCCATACCAACTTTTATCAAAACTTGCCCAGCCGTTTGAGCAAGAAAGAGCAACAAATATTCATCCATCCATCCATCCACCTAAACTTTCACATTTATAATATTAGTGGGATAGTATGAAAATATTTTGAGAAAACAAAATAAATTATGTGAATAATGATTATAAGTTTACCAGACTATGGTCTAGTCTCCTAATTGAGGCAAAGGTAACTTTCATCTTTTCTACTAAGAAATCTTCATCATCCGATTCAAAACAAACTACCTAACCACGTGCTACAAAACGGGTCAACAAAAAGACGATCGGAAACTGAGAGAGAGGTGAAGGTCAAAAGACGTCCCACTTGAAACAGCCACGCAGATTGAACAATAGTTACTCTGTAACCAGTACACTCTGCCGGCAGTGAAACATCGCTACTCAGTAAAAAGAAAACTTGAAAAGAATGGCAGAAAGCAAGAAGTTTACAGAGCTGATGTGAAATAAGGGACATTCATATTTTTTTAAACCTTTTGTTCACTTCTTTAATCATCACGTTACGAACAAGTCAGGTTAATTAAAAAGGCCAATTAAAAATCAGACATTTAAGTATTAAGGTATACAGATCACAAGAATAATACTAAACGCTTAAGACGACGAGTATAATATTCGTAAGAATAAAGAATAATCTATACATACCTACGAGTACATATTACATATAAATAAAATACAAATAAATGAAACTGAAATGTCTGTATTATCAAAACAAAAGTTTTCTACAAAACTCAGATGAAAGCGTATACTGTACTTATTGCAATACAAGTAAAATTTCAAAAATTTTATACCGACTTCCATTCTATTAAGTTATTTGAGTATAACTCAAAAACTACTAGATCGAATTTGATGAAATTTAAATGGGACCACACGGGAAGCTTTCAAACAAAAATAGTTTTGAGAATCAGTTCACCCTATCGAAAGTTATGAGGCAACAAACATAAACAAATACAGTCGAATTGAGTACATCCTCCTTTTTGGAAGTTGGTAGAAAAACAATATATATCTAACTGTCAGTCTTTTTGTTCCAGATAATCTTCCAAACGGCTGGACTGACTTAACGGGACTTGGTAGTCGGGATAGTAGCCGATGGCTGATGTTATAAGGTCTAAGTTGGCTATTTTTGTTAAAGAGGCGGTGTATCCCGCGAGGCCACACGACCGAAGCTGCGGACGGCTATCACGGTAACTCTTGCCTAGAATATTCCAGGAGGATATTGATAGGAAGTCAAATAACGACTAGAGTAAAGTCTATACATATATCTATATAAAAAGTGTTTTTAGAGGTTTGGTTTTTAAACTGGCAATACTTTTTCTAATACTGTCAATTTGACGGTTAACAGTTGACAGTTGATTAGTACTCAGTACATTCTGCCGTTTTATCATCCTTTATGTGCAGGTGGAATCATTGTCCCATTTTTTTTAAACGATGTTAGGCGATATATGCCTCTTACCGGAGAACGCTACAGAAAAATGATTTTGACTTCTTCGTACATCAGTTGAAAGGCGTTGAGTAGACAGAGCTTTAGTTTCAACAAGATGGGGCAACATGCTACACAGGGGGCGGCACCACCAATTTTATGCGGGAAACATTTGGTGGGTGCATGATTTCGCGTAATGAACCTGTGAACTAGCCTCCACAATCGTGTGATCACACACCTTTGGATAACTCTCTTTGGGGGTTTGTGTCTATGTTGATACACCAGAGGCTTCAGACCACTTGGAAGTCTAAATTTGCCGTCTTATTGCTGATATACAACCCCAGTTGCTCGATAAAGTTCTCGAAAATTAGACTTCACGATTGCGCTCCATTCGACGTAGCCATAACGCTCATATTATTATACCCGAAATCATATTATTAAAACAATAATGGCATAAAATTACCTTTTAAATAAAACCAATATCACGCACATCACCATTATTTTCATTTGTTTTATTTAAATTTCATTGTGTATACCTCAAAAATACCCTTTTGTATAGCGATTACATAAACAATACAATACAACAATTCTTTATTGAGTACCAATCTTATAGAAAACAAAGCATAATACATAATACAGTAAAAAGCACTACCGTAGATTGGACAATTGGCGGCCTTATCGCTATAGCAGTCTCTTACAGGCAACCTTGCATGGAGATAATTAATAATCCGGTGTCGCCCGGTTAGACCCACATGTGGAAAAGTCCTTTCGATGCAAATAAGCAGTTTATTAATTGTTAATATTAATGCGGTAGTTAGTAGATGGTACATAAAACAAACATTTTTATCTGGGAAATAAGTGCTAATAGATAATTAAAAATAGATACATAAATATAATATTAAATAATAAATAATGATAAACTAATATATAAAATATAAAAATATAAACAATTACAATACTTTAATACATAATAATAAATTATAGTAAAATATAATATTCAGTAGGCACTTGATAAATATTCCTTCTTCACCATATCTTTGAAAGACGAAATGGACTTTGCTTGCCTGATATTGATTAGGATAAGGAGCGCATTCCATGGGTGGACAGAAAACTAAACTAAACAAAACTAAAAATAATAGGTAAACATTGTATATCCTTATCTTTGTCATATCAATATAGAGCAATACATGGCAATAAACATAAAAATATCTCTTTATTAATAACAGGGAGCTTTTAAACAACACCAGTCATGTAGTCGCCCGAGCAGACATGTTCTTGAGTGTCACATGTTCTCATTAAGATTTATTGACATACTAACTGTATACATTGTCACACCCGATGCACTCTGTACAGATCTAAGAAACAGACGAGCTTTTAAAGTCCGGTGGTCCCATATATCACGGAGCTCTGTCTACATCGTAATGTAGGTACCACCTTCAGTGATCTTCTATAGTTTACACGATCGACAAGACTGTAATCTTGTATGATGTAGAGTTACGGTAGCGATAGTGTTGTGTTTTTATTGGATGGGCAAGATTAGAGTTTATTTTGTAGGGGAATGTTTTTAAAGGTTGGACTTAGTTTCATGGAACTTGCTTGTTAATAAATTGGAGTTTTATAGACTCAACGTTCGCATTGAAATCAGGAAAGTAGTGAAAGTAGTAGTGGACAAAATCTCTCAAGCGAGCCCAGTGTGGGTTGGCGGATAGATTATAATTGCCAACCAACATAGCGGCTGCTGTCTCAAAACAATTATCGAGAGCAACTTTACGTGCCCATCGAAGCACGGAAGTGCTCAGCCGTGCGATTCTCTAATGATTCGTCGATGCGCTCGTCGACGAGCTCACCCATGTCAAATACTTTATGAGATATCGCCCTTGTACATAAGGTTTTTTTTCAACGTTTCTTGTCGTCTCGTCATTTGTTTCATGGATGTTGTCAAAGATGCAACCTACGAAGAAATAATATTTCTTCGTAGGATGTAGGTAACGATATTTGCTCTTAGAGAATCGCACGGCTGTTGACAGGCTATTAGCGGTCACCCATCCAAATAATGACTGCAGCAAACATCGCTTACCTCTTTGAATAGAAACAAGGCAAAGCTCCGCTACGAAGTTTTACCACCCTGGTAATAAAATACAATTTAATACGTGAACTACCGTAATTGCAGCTTTTTAATTATTTGGAAAAAAAAAATGCTCTTTGTATATTAAAGAGGCATTGGATCGGTGGAATTACTATAAGTAACGTTTATTGTGTAATCTATACTAATATTATAAAAAGGAAAGATTTGTATGTATGTTTGTAACGAATTGGCTCAAAAAGTACTAGACGGATTTCAAAAATTCTTTCACCATTGGAAAGCTGCATTCACCCTGAGCAATATAGACTATATAAGATTCATCATCATCATCATCATCATCCATCACCGCACGGGTGAAACCGCGGAGAGCAGCTAGTATCCTTATTATACTGTGCTAGGTTTTTTTCCACACTGCACGTTTTGTGTACACGTGTTTGTATACTCCATAAGTCAGAAAGTTTTACGCATCTACTGTTCAAATAGCATCGTCTTTGTTTAATTAAACAGAACCCTCCGCGTAGTCACTACTCTTTTAATTGTATTTAAAAGAAAAGTCTTGGTCTATGATTAGATTCATTTCTTTTTAATCTTTACACAAGGAGGTTTTATACTTTAGAAGCCGAAAGATTTTTATTTAACTATGTTATTACTTTAAGGAGGCAGCATAACTGATTACACTGAAAAAATGAATATTATAAGATGACGGTCTGTAATGCAATATGATGTTTATTTTATAACAGAAAATAACGCTTCTGTTGAACAGTCATGGGTAATGCGAGTAACGCCGCGGTCCCAAAATTTGTATATATAGAAAGAAAAGTACATTAAAGTTGGTGGTTTATAGAACTTTTCAAATTACCGCGTATCAATTCATGTTATAAAAGAATATCGGGGCTTTTTCGCGCATAGAATATGAAAACATAACTTTTTTGACTAACCTCGACGTTGAACATCTACTCGTGACCACGGTCGATCTAACTCGATCGAAACGTCGAGGTTAGTCAACATCAACAATAACCTGTGCGCGAAAAAGGCCCGATACTCTCTTCAAACGTTGGTGGTAGTCTAAGAATCTATGTATACTCGTATATCTGTTAACATTCAGAACATTGTCATAGCGTAATGTGTCCATATGTCACCAATATTCACAAAATTTTGGTATCTAACCCCCGCGCGTCACGTTTCGCCATCAAAATTTTACTAGCAGCAGCATTATTACAAACGGGGTACCTACGTAACGTAGACACACGTAGACCTCATTAAAGCAAGATGCGTAATAAACCAACACATTACTCTTACAGATACAATGTAGCTCGGCTGTAAATTACTTACTGTCGCCGAATGGAGCATCAACGAATAGTTTGCAATTGTCCGATTGTACCGCGTTCTGAAACAGGCTAACATCCCGACAACGACAATCACGATTTTCAAGTATATTTACACCACTGCATATTTTGATGAAGTGTGTGCGAAATGACAGCTACAGAAAATCATATCTACTTCAATCGAGACACTTGGCTACTGCAACGCTATACTAGCGAGTTCTATGTCAGACCAAGTAATAAAACTGTATAGACTAGCACAGTTAGCCCCACCATAGCTATTAAGTAAATGTGTACATGGCGTTACTGGGCGGTATGGCCGCTCAGCGACAAAGTGTGCAAAGTGATTTAAAAAATATTTAAACTCCTACAGCAACTGCTTATCAGGGATTGTACGCAATTAAAAATGGCATTATCTACTACAATGGCATTATAGCAGTTATAACCAAACATGTTGACTTTAAACACCTTGCATTACGTTTTCTGCGTTGCTTTTTTGGTAGCCAGAAAGTTCTGAAATGTTTTGTTTTACATTATTTTCAAAACATTACATGCGGTTGGAAACTATAGCAATAAACCTTATGGGAACATCCTTTCACGTAAGCAATTTTCGGAAATATTCATAAATGCTAAAAGTTTCTCATTGTAACATTTTCTGTAATCTCATATCAGGCTGTTTTGAGACTGTCTTGTAGCCTCGATACAAACTAAAGCATTTCTGTAAGCGTTATAAAGAATTTGAAGTATCGCGTTTCATTTATTTCCAGATTATAAGATTTTTTAAAGCGGATATAAACCAAAATTTAGTTTGGAGATAAATGTTCCAATAGAAATGACTCACGCCTTACTAGAAGATATCAGGTAAGAACTACAGTCATAAAACAAACACTAGTGAAGGAATTCGTATACCTGATGGTTGCGAAATGAGATCTGTCTACTAACTATCTTCTTTAAAAAGACAACAGCTTTTATTCTAGAATATAATTAACACCTACTAATTTAATACACATTGGGTAACATTCCTAAAATAAAGTTTTTGACATTGCGGTGAACCTCCACTCTGATAAATTCTACTGTGTTATATGAACGTAAATACATTTTATTTAATATCCTGTTTCGATGAGTCGTTCATTTTATGTTTGTGTCTACAACTCAATTGGAACGCAGCGAGACGGGGCGCGAACTTGTGCCCCGTCCCATTGTGTGGACTTGAAACAATAATCTGGAACTGTTGTAATGAGTCGCTGGGCCAAGATGATCTACAGTGGTCACAAATTCTATTCTATTAGTCACATTTATTTTAACACTTTTTAAATTTACATTTCAGCACATATTGTAGAGATTTTCAATAAATACAATTAAATTAGTGTTTAAATTGTCATTCTGCCTCAATCAGATTCAAAAGGGCAATAAAAGAATATTTTAATTTTGATTAGCATTAAACATACGAGTATTAAGAATTGTGCAAGTGGCCCATAGAGCAACAAGAGTATATAATTTAAACTAAAAATGAGGGTAACTGATTGAGTTATTTTTGTTGTTACATAATCTGTTGCTGAAAACTTGAGATTATTGTTGAATGTATTCGGAATAGAGTAGAAAATTTTAAGGAAACGAATGTGTTAAAAATGATAAGTTAAAACGTGGTTGATAACCTAAGCATATAATCAAATACCATTTTTATATAAGAGTTTTTTGTTTGATTCTAAGGACTTTGGTTACTATCACAAACTAGTATAGATGCTAACGCATGTTACTATGTATGAGAAAGGTAATTAAATGATAAGTCAAGAACTTATCGAAGCCTGCGATTTCGTTTAAAAAACCAATGACTGTGTGGATTTGCCAAATGAAAGGTGTAGATTCATCAGTGATCTAATTCCATCAAAAATTAAATCAAGAAACTTTAAATATATAATTTCACTATTACATTGTTTTCCTCCAAGCTTATAAAATGGTATTACTAAAATCTTGAACCACTGTAGAGCGCCCGACCGCAAGACGTCTGCCCATGGCTGGCTTCTTATGCAGATTTTACGAGAGGGCATAGCTGTAAGCAGCGCTGGCATCGCTTAATTGTTCGCATCAGACGTATAAACTAACAAAAACAACAATAATATGACGTCGTTTGGCAGCAATAATGAACAAACATTGTGCTATGCTCATGATAAAGCAAATGCAATTATTATGGAGTGAATTTATTGCTGTAGAAATATTATTGTATAGTCAAGTAGGTAGTTTGGCTAGTTAGTCTATCAGTAAACGTTGTTTAAAGTTTTAATTATGTAAGTATTTCAATCAGAAGATATTTTTAAAGATTGCATATTATTCGTAATTAAAAATAAAGTGTAATGCGATTATGCTTTATTAGATTTCAGGGTAAAACTGCAGGTGCTTTGTTTTTTCATTTAGTTTGACAAAAATAAATGATACGAGTATGTAAATACATTTCCATTGCAACGGGTGCGCTAGAGCTTTTGTTTTTTTTATTTATAGCTATCATCTTCATGTATAGGATAACAATTCCTATGCCTAGAAAACCTAGTCAAATAATTTGTGGTTTCAGTTTATGAAAACTTTCGTCAGATGAGCATAAATATGTATGTACTATGTACCTATGTTCCTAAGTAAGTACCTATGTTATTGGATATTGGAATGACTTCGCTACGAAAATTTTAAATGTAAGTATATAATAATGCAATGTTTCTATTCATTTATCATTATTAAGCACTTATCATTATTATGCATTGATCATTATCGTGCACTACGATACTTACGGATTACCGTATTGGAGTGCACATATTATTACTATTATATGCTACTTTGCAGAATGTATTGTTCTGTTATGGTGTGTATGGATCGACCACTCTTATACTCTCAACACCACTATGATTACAGAGCATTTCATCACAAAATGCTGACAGATCCAGGCGTAGCTTCAAGCGCCATCTTGAAAAAAATGTTTGTCCAATATCTCGGAAACTATGCACTTTAGGGCAAAAGTTATTAAGACCATTATTGCAGAGAAAAAAAAATCGTATCCATAAATTGCTTCATGATTATGGCCCTTTTGAAACGATGCATTTTATTGATTAATCCAATATTTTAACCCGTCCGAATCAGCAACTCTCATTCCAGGCAAGTTTCATTCATAAATCTATTGTTATTTTTTGTCCTGATGCGGACGAGTTAATAGTTATCGGCCGAGCTAGAAAAACCAGTTTATCAAATGGGCCATAAATCTAATAATAATAATACAAATAAAAGATGCGAATTGGTGATGTCTAAGTGTACAACATTTTCGACGGCACATGGAGCGAACTGCGATGGGTTTCGTTGACATGTTCTATTTGTTTATTTATTAGCAATGATAATAGTTAAGTATCATGGCGACTATGAATCACCTCTGAATCAACCTCTAATTTGCCAAATCAATCCATAAACAGAGCAGTCACAATGGCTGACATGTCGTCACAACCGCATTTAGGAGCCGACATAAAAGCTTTAATTGCACGCTTAGACACTATTGTTACAACAGTACATGGAGAGTTCAGATAATTCTGTACCAAATGATTGTTGCAAGCTGTCTTTAGAGATAAAACACAATTATAATAATTATCATTCAGTATGTTCCGAGAGGTTTTGTATTTTTAAGCATTTGTGACCAAAACCTTGACATACGAATGCATTACAGCTATACCATAGCAAAAGTATTCCTACCTTTCCAGAGATAATAGTTTGTATAACTTATGTTTAGCGTTGCAGTTCCTGGAAAAGAAGGTTGATTTCTGCGAAATCTATTGTATTATTGGCCAAATCGCGAGTCAACGAGTTAGCTACTGATTTTAGGCAAATCGCTTCTTAGTCAGTTTAGCAATTCAGGCATACTGTTTTTTCGGCATTTCACGTTAACGGCAAAAAATTTCCTAGTCATAGTCTTGTTTTGGGTATAATGCTGTCATTGGCATTTTGCCTTTCAGGTAAGTAATTCGATCATAAAGGCCTATGTTAATACCAAATTTTCATCCGTTTAGTTGTTGTCCGTCCTTGCATCTTTGACGTTGGAAAAACAACCTTATGTACAAGGGCGATTACTCAAATTATTTGACATCGGTAAACTCGTCGACGATCACAACGACGAATCATTAGAGAATCGCACGGCTAGCGTGATAATAAGGCAAACATGGTTACATAGGTACTAATATATTGAATTTTCGTATTTTTAATATTGATGTGATGGTTAAGCTTTTAGTACTGATAGATTTAGATCTACCTTCATATTGAACTGCGGAAATACCTTCAAATTTTGAACTCCCTTTTTTTTAATTTTATCTGATTTGTAGATGGTACAAGTACGATGCCCACCTGGTATATTTATTTGTAACCATACCTTTCAAACCAGAATACAGTATTGCTAACATTACTGTTTCGCGGTAGAAAAAGCTATGTTGGCATTACTTTCCTGGACGAACTCATTCACAAAGTGTTAAATGAAAAACGTGTTTCTCTTATGAGAGTATTTCGAGACTAACAGCATGAGTTCATTTGTGTGGCGCCTACCTACATACGTTGTACATTACAAACCCTATTTACCCGGTATATCTTGTTATTGTCTACATAATAACTACCAATATACAACAAAGCTAACATTATTTTAATTAATGGAGAACACTTAATGAGGAATAATAATTTAATAATAATATTTTTGTTTCATCTTATTCCCCTTAATTATATGAAGGTTTTGTAATTGTTTTTTAAGCAGTATAGATTATGATAAGTTAATCAGATGACGAGCAGGCTGTTGATGTCTCCTTGCTCGGTACACTCAAGAATCCTGTCACGGAACACCTTACGGTGTTTTTGGCTGCCATCCATGAAAGCCTTTCACCCTTGTAGATCTCGATTGTTATCTCCTTTGCCACATCATCGCTGACCTACTGTTATTAAAAAAAGTGCAAAGTTGCAAGTTTAAGGCTTATCTAATCTACTTTGTATATTATTGAAAATTCTAAATAATTATATATCACTACAAAACAAAGTCGCTTCCCACTGTCTGTCTGTCCCTATGTATAATTAGAACTTTAAAACTACGCAACGGATTTTAATGCGATATTTTAATAGATAGAGTGATTGAATAAGAAGGTTTATATGTATAATACACACATAATTATAGTAGAGAAACACTGATAATTTTAGAGATATCTAATGTGATGTCGAAAATAAAAAAAAAATTTGCGCTTAAATTCAAACGCTGGCTGGACCCTACGAGATAGACCAAAATAATGTACTACAGTATTGTACACCTTGAAAAGGTCTAAAAAAGACCGCAAATATTTATCCGCGACTTGGTCGTGCAATAAAGTTATCTTCCGTTGATCTGGGACAACGTGTTAATCCTATAGGTATCAACTATCTCCATTTTGATTTAGATTTTTCATACAAATCGACAAATTTCAGCGTAAATACGTAAGATACGTATACATCTCACTCAAATCCTCTTTCACAAACTTTTGAAAACCAATAAAATCCAGCGTGTAATGTCTGCAGTTTCATAATATCCTGTAACAAGGTGTAATAACAATTAATTGTAAGATCTAGGCGCGACCGATAATTTCGCGGCGAACATCGCGTGACTCATCTTGTATGTTAGGCTTTTATACAATGCATCATGTAAGGTTCGTTTAACCACACAAGTTGCAGTTCCGGGAAAAGTAGGTAGATTTCTGCGAAGTCTATTGTATTATTGGCCAAATACGGCAAATCGCGAGCCAACGGGTTAAAGTGGACTGTATCTATTTGAAAGCGGAAATTATACGAAAGTAAACGATTTGAAATTAAACTGTTCAAGTATTATCTACAATAAGTTATACTTGTCTAGTATTGGAAAGTATTATGGTCCAGGTATTTTTTACGTTATTAGAAGATGGTACAAGGAAGACACTCAACTGGTGTGTCTCGTTTGTACCGTCAACTGCTGTTTGGTAACCTCTGCCAAGAACAGATGTATTTCGTCACAAGTCAAGACAAACTTGCACTTCACCCGTAACCCTGAGACATTGAGTTGTTGAGTCTCAAGTGCATGTACCTCATGTCGCTTACTATGGGCTTCATAAGCAAGCTCAAAGTCGCACAACGAGGGCTATGCTCGTGGTTTCTCTACGTGATCGAATCAGAAATGAGGAGATCCGTAGACGAACCAAAGTCACCGACATAGCCCAGAAGATAAGTCAGTTGAAGTGGCAGTGGGCAGGGCACATAGCACGCAGAACAGATAGGTTCTGGAATGGAGACTACACACACAAGGCCAAGGTGGACACGGTGGATGCAGGCCGCTTCCAACCGATCCTTTTAGAAATTTGTGGTGGAGGCATATGTTTAGTAGTGGACGTCGTATGGCTGAGATGATGATGATGATTTGATACCGATGTTACTACGATCATACCACATGGCACTGTAACGGCTCTGTGACCATATGAATACTAATATGGACCGTCTTAAGATATGACAGTCAGTGAGCCCAAGCCTTAGCCAATGTCTCTATGAGATTAATTAAGTGATGTCATACAATAATCGTGGAGATTGGTATTAATTTTCTAAACTATGATAGACGTTAATGTAAATCAAACAAAACGAGCCTAATTGTACGCATACATTTTAATTGTACTTGTACTTCTTTATAATGTTTTTCAGTACAATTTAAGTGGTTGTTTTCGCTCAGTAGACAGTCTTTTAAAATCATGTATTAAAATTGAGATTTGCGACATGGTCACCAAAGTTAATGTTTGAATTAGTTGTGGATGTGATTAATGTAAAAATATTTAAACGACATAATTTAATTTTTATTTTGTCTTAAGATTTTATAGTTTATAATCATTTATTTTGACATTAATCCTACTATAATAATATTATATACGCGAAAGTTTGTGAGTAGAGATGTATGGATGTGTGGATCTTTGTTACAATTTCACGCTCAAACGGCGGGGCCAATTTTGATGAAACTTGGTATGGAGAAAGATGACATAGGACACATTCATTATCATAATCATCCATCACCACGCGGGAGAATAAGCGTAATATGCTTGGGCACAGCATAGACACAATAATAAGATCTCCATCTACGTCAAGATCGTAAAGATGATAGTTCTGTCAAGTTTTAGGTCAGTTTCTGATAGCTTAGTCAAGAGCCAAGTCAATTTGACAGCTCGATACACTAGACGTGCTCGGCGACCGTCAAGGGTGATAGGAGGAAATGTAACACAAATACCGTCAGGGGTAATGAAATGTTATGACAGTTTTTCCCATGGTGATTAATTTTAAATTTGTATGTACGTAAGTCCTGTATTTTATTATTTATGTTTACTGATTGATATACTAAGTATTTAAATTTACTCATTTAATACTATTATAGCAATTGTGTTTGACCATGTACATATTTTATGACATTTTGGTATAAAGGTAGATATGGCCTTGGAGAAGATAATAAGCTACTCGAAATACTAATCCTGCGCAGACGTAGTCGCGGCCACCAGCTAGTGACTTATAATTGTTAAACATGATTATTTAATTACATTCTTGACAAAAAATGGCGATGTCATTTGATTCGTAGTTGTCTGTAAAAACTCTTCTTTCGGCCGGATACAGATAAAAACAATCGTATTAAACTTTTAATTTGGAATACAATTTCATGATTGGAAAAAGAAACCATAAATGGTGTTTTATTCCTGTAAAAGAATGACAGTTTAAAGAACTAGATAAATAAATTTGATCTGATTTTTTTCTTTATCGGCGGATTTGCGATCATAGTGTCCTACGCAGTTGGTCAGATGAAGCAGGTTCAATTCCTGTCCAAGGATATAATATATCGTTAAATATTTTAAAATACTGTCTTTTATTTAACTATATTTTGAAATAACTTATTATACAATTTATTTTTAGACCATATTAAAATTTAGAGAAACACTCTAAGATGGTTGTTACAAAAATCGATTTACGGGCCTTAATCAACGCCCGTGCCCTTTTAAGTTATGTATTCACAACATAGTAATAAAACATCTTAAGTAACAAATAATATTAATAGACAAATAAATCCATAACTCCTTAGCAATAAAGTAAATATTCCGAATGCATTCCTAACTCGTCTCCATCAATATTCAAGTGAAACGTTTATTATCATATCTCATTATAGGAGTTAGTGCTAGATAACCCTTCTTGGAACTAGCTTTATCAAAATCAACTTTGAATCAAATAACAAGTACACTAAATTCAACTATATTGATACAGATTAGAGCTTATAGTCTTGTAGAGTCGAATGGTTATAAGGGTGAGATTGAGTTTTGAAATCTAATTTGAAAATGAGATCCGTAGTGTACAACATAGTATTTTTCTGAGCAGTAGTTAATGTTTTGCTTTTGTTTTGCAGTAAGAAGTGTCTCTGTTGAACAAGATGATCAATCGCAGTTACCATGACAACTAGATGCATATAGTGAAGAATCACGATTACAGGTATAATTAAGAATTAATTAGAATGAGGACCATTTAATTGTAACAATTTAGCATATTAAAAACCAAGAACCAAGCATACACTCAGAAAAAAATATTGCGAAATTGACAGGTAAAACTTGTGAAATTGGAGCCGTCATAGTTTGTTTGTTAGCGCAGCAACCTTGTATACAATTCGATCTCAACGCAAAGTTGTGGTGGTAAGAGACATTAGGGCAACATTTTGTTAGGATTTGAATCCACATCTTCATCTTTCTGACAATCCGTATCAGACGCCATGAACGCTAGGACACTGAGGCGATCCACCCGTGCATCGAATTGAACTCCCTGGTTGACACGGATTTTTGGAAGTCACGGGTTTGAATTTCAATCTCGTCCAAGGATGAGTAAAAATGTAATGTGTATGATGTTTCTCTGTAAAAATAGCTAAGTTTGGTCTCGCTAAGCAGGCGAAAGTGCTACACAATATATTAAAAATTAAAGTTTGTCCAAAAGATTTGTAAATCCAGAAAAACCTTTAATAAGTAAATTTAATTTAAATTTAATTTAAGTACTCAAGAGCTCAGACATGAAGTCAATGAAATATACTCGTAGGACGGGATCTTCTTTAATCCATCTTGAACCACGTAGAAAACATATTAACCTTTTAATGTTTTGTATTTTTTTATATATACTTAAATATCCACTGATTACATTCTTCTTGTCTTAGAAAACAAACAAGGTTGCATAGAGAACGTCGGTTTCTAAACAATGTCTACTCAAAACGCACGGGCTGTGTTTACTTGCCTCGTCACGCACACAGACGCAAACATTATATATTCTGGTAAATTGCATTCCCTTAAAACTTGGGTAATTGATTGGTAAAAATGTGTTCCATACATTAATTTAAAAATACACAAAAATAAAGAAGACTTCAAAGTACATCTATATGTACTTTATAATTATTTATGAAATAAAGTCGTATACTGCTGTGCCGACGGTGCAAGGAAAAGGAGACGTAAATGGCTTCGATTAAAACGGCTTGCAATTAGCGTACGTACTCGTACTTGGTTTCTATAGGTAGTTATTCTAAGTTTCGCGTGTGTTTTATACAAAGCTGCATCATTGTCTCCTCATTCCATTATAGCGGTTGTACCCTTAAGAGGAGGATTGGGGGGTCAGCCGCCTTGCCACTATTATTTATAAGGGTGGTCAGCAGATAGTTCGCAACAGCTCCTTGCAACCGCTTACGTACGTAAAGCATATCCTCATCTTGTTTTGTACTATTAATAAGCATAGTTTCTGTCTCGTTTTGATGCCAACTCATTTTCAATGCAGACTCGCTTTTAGTTTATTTGTATGATAAATCTAACATTTGCTTTCTATTACAGATATGCCGGATGATACCTACATTGAAAGTGGCAATAAATGTGAGTCTTCGTATTCTTTCGAAAAGAGGACATGTACGCCGTCGTCAAAATTATGGGTTGTTAAAAATCTTTTTGCCAATATTGCGATCTACCCTACCAGATCGGACAGTCGCAGCGAGATCAGATATAGGCCTACAATGTATGTATTATTGTGTGTATATGTGTGATTGAACGCCGGTCGCGATATTGCATGTAAACAGCAGTGCAAGTACCGTAATAGTCGTTAAATTTGTCGAGTCGCTAAGATCGATAAATTAAAAAAAACGATATTAAAAAAAAATTAGGGACACTTCCGCTGAAAAAAACAATGATTTTGGCTTATTTGGGGGTTTGTACCATCCTCCCTCCCGCATAAACTGCTAATAGGAAGAATACAAAATAAAAAAACACACACGAAAACCCAAATAAACCAAAAACGATTCGACACGTGTTTCGCCTCTACACGACGCATCCTCAGGAGATGTTGACTCGTCGAGCGCTAGACCGACAGTCAAAGTGTCACTAAATATTTTTTTATATCGTTTTTTTATAATGGATTTCCACAAAGTAACGCCTGAATCAATAAATTATCGATAAATTAAGTTTGCCCCTAAAGTATGTAAGTGATATCGATTTATACGATAGTCAATATATCGATTATTACGAATTGTTTGCATTCCACAATGCGTTCTATAATTTGAAGAGCATTTCGTTCTTCTACGATAAAAAGAAGGGCGAAGTCTATTTTTTTCATTGAATTTTAGCTGGGACCCGCGGTTATACCCGTATGGTGATGGATGATGACGATGTTGATGAAAATTACAAATACATATACAATACGAATACACTACAATACAATACAAACTTTCGCGTTTATAATATTAGTAAGATCAAACACGACTAAACAATATACCCATATCTGTCGCCTGTCGATAAGCTATATCAAGGTCATGTTCAAAGCTGACAAAACAATCGCTAAAATCGATTAAATAGACGATCTCAAACGTAATTTGACAGTTCCATGCTAGGGTTATCGTTGTTATCATAAAAGCTTATCGAATTCGTCTACCGATCGCTTAATTTCGTTACTTACTTGCAATGATCGACAAAAGATCGATATAGCCATCAGTTTTTCGAGGTATGACGAATATGACGAAATTTATAGATCGGTGAGTTTGGTACTTGCACTGCAGTTTCCAATACTTGCTCTGTACTTACGAATATTCAAACGTTAAGTTTTAACACTGCAGTGGATAATGAACTTATTGAAGCTAACAGAATACGTTGGATCGCGGAATACGGCCGCTGCTTGTGAAACCATATTTTGTACTCAGCCGCACACATTGGCATCTCTCTAGATCTATAATTTTGAAACTATGATAGCTCAGGTGTAACAATAGTCGGCCTTCAATTATTATATGATCTATCCGCACCTCTAACTGGAGCTTTTGGTGAAGGCAACATCCTGATGAAATCCACAGCATGGTGGTAGGATATTTCTGATGTCCGCCTGGCTAACAACCGCTCTCAAGATTTAAAATATGTCTTCACCTAACAGTGTGTTCTAATGATACTAGCTGCTCTCTGCGGTTTCACCCGCGCGGTGATGGATGATGATGATGATGAATCTTATATAACCTATGTTACGCAAGTTGAATGAAGCTTTCCAATGGTGAAAGAATTTTTGAAATCAGTCCAGTACTTTTTGAGCCAATTCGTTAGAAACATCTTTCCTCGTTATAATATTAATATAGATTTAAAGCACCAAGGCCTGCTCAGCGACACCAAACATTGCAATTTTAGAGAGCTAAATTGACATTCTCGGACAAGACTCAAACTCACTCCTTCCGACAGTCCGTGTAAGACGGCATGCCCGCTAGGCCACCGAGACTTGGTACCGTCCGAGCAACCTTAAAAACAATAAAAAATATTTTTTTCTTCTATTGTTCAATATATGTCGATCCGTCCCCCCATACGACATAAAACAGTATAGAGAGTTAAAATTCGATGCTTGGACGTTAGCCTCAGTGACCTAGTGGTCATAGTGTCTGACAGTACATTTTTCTACCTGACAGTGTGTGCCGGCAGCTATCGTTGAGAACCAGTCACTATTCTAGGTCCTCACCACAGTGTGGTACCTCCTTCGACTGCATCTGCACCACCAAGTGATATATTGATCAAACACTGGCTAGTGATTTCAATCAAGTGTTAAAAAATTGAGAATAGAGCGTACGTGCGGGAGAAGAATCAATAAAGTTTTCTTTGTGATGTTATGAAGGCTACGTGATTCATAATTTTCGAAGTAGTGACAAGAGCTGAAGTACTATGTCTCAGAGTGACGAGCACTTTCTTGCCGTTTGCAGTTACATAGATGTGATGTCATAATGAACTAGTGCTGTCTCTTACAATGTTAAGTCTCTTTAAAACTAGCTGCGCTCCGCGGTGATGTGAATTGATGAAAAACGTGGTGTGAAGTGATGGATAATTATGATGATGAATCCAATACAGCCTTTGTTACTCAGACATAATGTAGTTTTCTACAATGAAACACTTTTTTATTGGTAGTTTTTGATTTTATCTATTACAAACAAACAAATCCTTCCTCTTTATAATATAATTTTAGTGTTAAATGTTGACAGTTACATTCTGTCCAGTCAAGCAGGCTATGTTATGCTATATTCCAACGTCATCGGCAATATACTTGCGTTCTGTGCTGAATACTCTGCAATATACTCCAAAAAACTGCACTGAAGTTGAATCTATAAGAACAATAATTATATTCAAGTTAGACTTGTGACTTGTGAGTACGTCGTCATCTACTTTTAGAAACAACGCTATTAGCAGCCATTAAATTAAAACAAGTACACGATTAAACGTAATTTATGTTAATTATTCCGACAATGGGAGCTAAGTAGATGTAGTTGTGAACCAAATTTTTATGGCAATGTGCGTTTCCAATATACAAACACCCGCAACGTGTCACTGGGAAACAATTGTAATCATCTAATTTATTTCCAGAGCCTAGGACATAAAAATCCACTCTATTGCTAGCTCGGTCTAATACTAATGAAATAACAAAGATAGCAATAAAATAATTTGTCAGATAATAAAAATGTTTTTTTATTATTCTAATTTTTTTTGGGACTTTGGTTCACACATTGACTATGTCAGTCCCATGAGCCATTACATTCATCGAGATAACAATTGTAGATGTAGACAGTTTGTAGATGCCCTGATAGAGCAACCTAGCTGCACCAGATGTTGGCTCAGCCAGGATGCTCTGGAGCAGACTGTACAAGATTCAGTGACGTGAAAATTTTAAGCCTCAAGTCAGCACTTCGACTACATTCCATTACATGATGATAAACATCTTCGAACACCCCACACACACTACAATTGGGGCCATCTGCTTTTTTCATTAAGAATTTAAAGCGATTCAGGGGCATATGTCCAGAACGCAATCTGTATGCCGGTGTCGGCTTAACTTTATATTGGCACACCATGGTATATGAGGTGGTTCACTTTGAATAGTTTTGAACCAAACACCTTTTTCTCTAGAGGGAGAATATCAAAATACTCCTTCCAGTGTGAAGAAATTATTTTTTTGTATTTAACGAGTATCTCTTAATATTCTGGTTTTAAGTATACTTCGGTGTCATTTGATATTGCCTCTCAAGCTAGCCTATCTGCCTCCTCATTACCATGTATGCCGACATGTGCAGGAATCCATTGCAACCCCCGAGTCACCCCCGCAGATATCAGCGCTAAGACTTTATTTAATATGGATGCACCTCTGAAGCCAGAGGCGCATCGAGCAATGTGTTGCAAGGCACTTTTGCTATCCGACATAATCACTACCTTTTTGAGTCCCGCACTGATAACATATGACAATGCCTCTGAGATTGCAAACAACTCCACAAACATAATTGAAAATTCTGAAGTTACTACATTTATAGTCTTCCGTCACATTGCGACTGGAATACGCTGCTCCACGACCATCTTGTGTTTGAGATCCATCAGTATATATATCTTATGCCAACCATCGTATTTATTATCCAACATATGTAAGTTATTATATATATAAGTATTCTATTATCAGTACTGTTTTTGGGCTGAACTACTCGTATATTGTCAACATTAGTTAGGATAAAGTCCATATTTATATTTGAAACCCATACAGGTAGGTAACCTAAACATATTCAAGGGTACAAATGTTGTAGCGAATAAAGTAATGAATCAGACAGTGAAGCGCCTGATAATGGCCAATCTTCGATAATATGAATGTCCTAAATACACAGAGTAAAAGTTATCGAAGTAGGTACCAAGTTTTATACTCTGTGTGTATAAAAATATGTACAGCAGTGACTATATACCGCTGCAGAATGAAATAAATCGAAACTATTGCTAGCAACTCTGTGCTGATATACCTTCAACCAATAAGTGCTTCATAGAGAACGGTAAGAGTATGTGTGTATAGTCTATTGTGAGCAACTATTTAAGTGTAAACAAACGCATTGTTATTCTTTACAGATCGCGTCGAAAATGACGGTACGTTCACGAAATGAATCGATGGCATCGTTTGCGCCTTGCTCTGATCTATCGGCGTATGGATACTGATTTATACTTTGACAGTGCTGACAAATCGCTTTGGACTTTATATCACTTCCCGGTTCCGTAGTGTGGAGGGTCTGGTCATCTGGTGCATTACTTAACAAACAACAACTTAACCTTAATACTAACCATTGAACATGATGGTAAATAATAGTATACTAAACCCATATATTTCAAGGTTTGAATTATTTAAAATTGGTATTCTTCATCTTGTGAACTTTGTGTAGTATTTTTTTAAATATAGCTGTATACTTTATTAACTTTTCTACAGACTTCCAAAAAGGAGGAGGAGGAAAACTAAATTTTTTACACAAAAGAAGTAAAGGCGACAAGTAAAGTAAAGTTTTGTACCTCGAAAAAAATTTAAAAACCGGGAAATGGCCGAAATTTAAAGTTTTTTTATTCTATACTTACAACTCTCAGCGACTTTGACGTGATATCTGCTTAAACACAAAAGCCATTAGCAAAATGACACCCTTCTGCACCTTATTGACCAGTAGGGCTATTACGTATCTCAGTTACTAACAAATGTTGATTGAAACCGGAAAAAAATGGCGGCTCTTTGTCAATTTTGTCAGCTCTGACAAAATTGTGTTCAGAGTTGTCAAAACTGGCATAGGGCCGCCATTTTTAAAGATTTCTATCAACATTTGTTAGCAACTGAGATACATAATAGCCCTACTGATACAGGAACAGTATCACACGTCATCGCGTCATTGATAGGCTAATGGACACGCGCATAATGAGACATTAACTTCCGTAATAAGAAACCCGTGAAATTAATATGTTACCATGGATGTTACGACTTTTAATTGTTCTTTCGCTTTGTTCGGTCACAGACGATGAATTACAACTATAATTAGGTGTTAGTGTACTATAATAAGGCGTTGGTGTATAATAAGGTGGTGTAATGTTGTGTATATATTGTACGGTACGGTATATTTTGTTGCGGATACCGTAAGTACGATCACAATGAGTGTTTTGTGTTGTATGAAATGTGAAACTTTAAATTACAACGCAACAACGCGTAACTCTCACGTTAATCCCGTTTTATTATTACAAAATGTACATTACCTACTTCTTGCATATTCCTCAATTCTGTCGATATTTTTTTTGTGAACAAGTACAATTTGAAAAAATGTATACCGACTTCTATTCTATACAGTTATTAGAGTGTAACTCAAAAAGTACGGAACCGAATTTATTGAAATTAAAATGGGACCACACTGAAAGCACCAGCTTTCAAACAAAAAAAAGAACTTTGAGAATGGGTTCACTCAGTCGAAAGTTATGAGGTAACAAATATATTTAAAAAAATACATTCGAATTGAGTACCTCCTCCTTTTTGGAAGTCGGTAGAAAATATAGTGATTTGTGAACTTTGAATATATACTCACTGTACTTAATTGAGAAATGTTCTCAATATGTTACCATGTTTTACGTAATTTTCTAATTATAACCGCTTCGATCTACACTATTTATAACCATTTCGATAGTATAATTTATGCATATTTTTTATATGATTAGAAGACGGTACAATCACGAAGCCCACCTAGTGTTAAGTGGTAACCTCTGCCTAGAACAGATGCATTTTTATTACAAATTACGAATTGCGCTGCCCCGTAACCCTGAGACATTAAGGCGAAATGAGTGGAGATTACGACCAAAATTCATGATTTGACTTCGCGAAAACTTAGTTTTTCGACACTCAAACCCAATAATCGAAGCTCGAAAAAAACGTAGTGTAAATTGAATATACGTTCTTATGAAGTATTCCCTAAATTTTGCATTTTTTTTTTAATTTTAAAGTAAGTCCATACTTTAAAATTAAAAAAAAAATGCAAAATTTAGGGAATTTTACCACCTATAAACACGCGCCGGTACACCGGTGGCCAAATCTATACATTGCATAAAGCGGCGCTGGTACACCGGTGTACCGCAGTCAAAACCCATACAGTACTGAACATAAACGTTAACTGTTCAAATATATAATACATTTCGGTTATTTAGATGTTTTTTAAATACTAATAAGCACCTAGAAATCATTTTTACATAGAAATATAAATTATTTTGGTTATCAGTAGGCTAGTAAAAAAAACAATGGGCGTCGATACCATATCTCTTAAACTTTCGCAGGTGTGCATCTGCTAGTGTATTTTTTTTATTTTTTTCCGTTCCGTTTACAGATACAAAATAGAACAAATATCTGTTTTACTATGATTTTACTTCTGCAAAATTCGCGCGCTTTTTCCTTTCGATTTGGCGCCAAAATATTTTTATTTTTAAGCTACTTCAAGGGTTAAAATATAATTTCATTTGATTATACGAAATAAATATAAAAAGTATTAGCTCGTATTCAATGAGGGCCACCGTTTTTGTGCTCACCAGTTGGCGCCACTGGCAAGTGAGGTCTGACGAACTGTCAAACTTATTAGGTTATGTTACTTTGTTTTGTCTGGCGTCAAAACAAAGTTTACTTACAATCGCCTACAATTTAAAATAATATACCGAGCATGCCGCAGTGTTGTGCAGTCCCGTTTTGTTCGGAAAAAAAAGGAGGGCACAAGTTTCCGAGAGATAAAACTGTCTCAAAGCAGTGGTTAGCAGCAATTCGCAGGGACAACTATACCCCTTCAAAACATTCCCGTGTTTGTAAAAAACATTTCAATCCTGACGATTATGCATTACCTAAAGAACCAAGTACTGAAAATCGTAAGTGATTGTCTTTTTTATCTCTAAATGTTTCTCTAACGTTCGTGTTTGCTTCAAATATTTGGTTTAGCCTGATCTTAATAACTAAGCAATTTTTACATACCTAAGTACTTTCATCTCTTTAAATCTTCTGTTCAAATGTTTTCAGCTATTCCTAAGCTAAAACCCAAAGCAGTGCCTAGTCAATTTTCTTGGAACCATGAGAGTGAAGAGAGAAAGGAAATTAAAAGAAAAAGTGCAGAGAGAGTTCTTCAACGTCAAAAGAAACGTGAAACTGCAACGAAAAATCAATGTGAAGAATATTTTGCTTTTGAAGAAACATGTGAAGAACTAGACATTGAAATGTCAAATAAAGATGTCTCAGTACAATGCTCTATATGCAAATGCGAAGAGAACACAAGTAATAGTGTGAATTTGTTGGAACATGAGAATAACAGAAAAAGTACATTAAACATGTTTCAAATTAAAAATCTTAAAGATAAGCCTGACATAGTAAAATTTTACACTGGTTTTGACAATTATACACATTTTATGTTTGTGTTCAACCTTTTAGGAGATGAAGTGAACCACTTAAAGTATTATCCATCATTGCAGCCGGCTCGAGGAAAACATGCATTGACACCATGTGATCAATTTTATTTAACACTTATAAAATTGCGAAGAAATATGTGTAATAAAGAGCTATCTCTTCACTTTGGAATAAGCACAACTTCTGTTAGTAAGTACTTTATAACATGGATTAATTATCTTTACTGCAAGTTTAAGGATCTGCATGTATGGATACCAAAGAAAACAATTGATGAAAATGTAATGTATCAAAGGAAGACTAATACCTGTACAGTAATTATAGATTGCACAGAAACCAAAATTGAAAAGCCACAAAATCCAGTTTCTCAACAAGCTACATATTCCAACTACAAATCCGCCAACACACTCAAAGTATTGGTTGGAATTTCTAGCTCTGGATGTGTGACCTTTGTTTCGGATGCATATGGTGGATCGATCAGTGACAGAGAGTTGTTTGAAAAGTGTGGTATAATGAATTTACTTCAAAAAGGGGACATAATTCTTGGTGATCGTGGTTTTAATATACAAGATCTAGTTTCTCATATGGATGTTACAGTAAACATGCCACAGTTTTTAAAAAAAGGTAGTAATCAGTTTGAAGCACAACAGCTCAGAAAATCAAAAATATTGTCATCTGAACGAAGCAATGTTGAGCGTGTTATAGGTTTAGGAAAAACATATAAGATTCTGAGTAATAAGCTCTCATCTAATTTGGTTGCACTCGGAGGAAGAATCATATTTGTGTGCTTCATGCTCACAAATTTCAGGAAGAATATAATGTAAATGAGGATTTTTGTAGTTATACATATGTATGGGTACTTCATAAATAAAATTAAAAAATTAAATAATTAACTTTTTATTTATCCCTAATGGTAGGTACATACATACTCTTTTAAAGTAATAAACTAACTAAGTAATTAACTAGTCTGTCTCCTGTGTTCTATTGTATTAGTTAAAGTTGTAATTTTTTTTAGCTATAACAGTTATCATGTAAATATGATAAAAAGCAGTTACTTGTGGAATTATAACTTCTGAATTAAGCTTGTCATTTCTACTCACATATATTCTCTTTTCATCTTTATTTGTCCAAACAAAAAAATCACAATACATCCTTTCAGTGACAAGTAGCTGTGTTTGAATTTGATAATAGTAAGGGCTATTTTCTTTCAAGCAATATACATTATTGATAATTTCAATATGCTTATAATTATCTGCAGTGATAAGCTCATCTTTAATTGAGAAAGGACATTTAACTTCTAATACAGTCAAATCTCCAATTAATCCATCAGGTGAAGCTCCAATATGTGGATATTTACTGGAAATACAAATCCACAATGTTGTACTTTATTGAATGACATTGATTCATAAGGCATCAATTGCTGTTTTCTCTTTTGAATTTCCCCATTCTGTAGCTTCACTTTTGAATTTCTTCGGAAACAAAATATCTTCAGCATACTTCACTTTGTCTCTTTTATCTGTAAATTTACATATATTGGAAACATGAGAACCAGTTATCCTGAGACTTCGTTCACTATGCCACATTTTATTTTGTGACTGTTGCGTTGTTTGCTGCTCTATTAAACATGCTTCTTCTGGAAAAACATTAATTTTATTCAGGATAAATTGGTCAATTATTGGTAGTTTCAGGTAATCATGGTCATTAGATATTCCTTGCAGGGAAGCCACTTCAAACACACCACTTATACCAAGCCTTGTTTTCTCTGAAGAGCAATAGTTTATTACACTGTTCCTAACCTTATCATTCCATTGAACAGTGCTGCAAGTGTTGTAAGGGCGTGGATCAAAACACAAATTACTTCGTTTTCTTTTTGTAACATTGTATTCTTGTATCTCAAATGACAGATTTTCAGCTTTTTTAGGGGATGAACTCAGTTTTGTTTTTTTCGGCTCATGCCATTTCTGTTTCTTTTCTGTGGGTGTTTTCTTGATATGTCACTCAGAATGATCTTTAAATCGCAAAATTGCATAGCATGCACAAGCTATGTGTTTACAAACTGCTTTTGGGCCTTGACCAGCTGCACACTCACACATGGACTGAATAATTTTGCCATCTTTTTCAAAGGCAATACTTATGAAATATGATAATGCTTTCGTATTTTCAGAGTGGACCTGTCCTCTATAAAAAAGCAAATTATTTTGCGTACATGTCACTAGAGCCATTAATTATTCATTCATCATCAGGTTATAGCCCTTTCTATGAACTGCAGCATACTCTGTCATTCCCGCATTGTCTTTGTAAATATCTATAAAATAAGTGGTAATATTCACTATATCCAAGTCAGGTGATGCACTTTTCGCCGTTACACTGCTGTACAAACTGTCTGCAGGCCACTCGACAGCATACACCAAATCGTTATGTAGTATTTCACCTTCTATGTTTTCAATAAAGTTATTATTTTTGTCATAGTCTTGAAGTCTGTAAAAAAGAAAAACATTAGGTACACTAGGTAAAGAAGAAGTAATTATGACAAAATACAAAATATTTTGCTTGTAAACAGTAAACAAACTAACCTCTGAATTAGCTGTTCTTTCAGTCTGCTTAACTTCGCACCTCTTTTTCTTAGTTCCACTTTTAAAGCACTGACAGTCATTGACCCGTAACTCGTATTTGCCATAATTAGGATGTTTTACATTAAATATAAACCTCAGAACAATATATAAACCAAATAAGAAATAAATAACACCGTACAGCCTGCCCATTAAAGTGACAAGTGACATTTCGGAGACCTCACGTTACACTAGCGCCCCTAGCGGCGATTTCACTCGCTTTAGCCCTCATTGCATCTTCGCATTACATCGTATAACATACCATCGGATGTTATTCGAACCCGCGTCAGCTTACAACCCGTGTCAGACGCCATAACCGCGAAACCACTGAGGCACCCATCCGACTATCGAATTTTATCTCCAGTTGATTTTCATCTCGTATACCTAGGGACGGAGCACTATCGATAGATCGAATAGCTTAAAAAGCTACTATGTCCAACCAAAAGAAAAGGTTTTACAAACACTTATCTTTCATATTGGTGTCGCAACACTTATTTTTTTAATTATAATATGATATTTGTAATTAGTACATAGTATGATATACATTTCCAAGTAAATCGATAACCTCTTTATAATTATGATAGAAGCAACTCAGATACAAACATAAGTAAAAATAAATTTAGTACGATTAAGCAATTTAGTCGTATATCTTTTTTCTGATCCATGTTATGATTCTTTTCGTAAAGTATAGTTTCCAAAAATGTCTATTTCCTAGCTAAAAGTATAGTTGAAGTTCTACAAAGGAAAATTATACAACCTGAAGCCTCCTGAAATTACAAAATACCGTAATCAAGGAGGTAAATATCAATACCCAATATCAGTACAAAATACCAGCACCCACTTTCCTAAGTATTTCAAACGCAACCAGTATCTGATAAAACTTGATTAATCTACCAACAAAGTTCTTATTATAATAAACTAATTAATGATAGAACGAACAATTCATTATCGAAGCAAAACTGCCTTCGAACAATAATGATAATGAGGGTAATTAATTATGGGAAGTTCGAGACGTACTAAGGGGGGCGCCGTGCGGTGGACCCCCTTAAAGAATGAGTTACTCGTACCTAGGTGAGTTCATTGGATAAGGTAAATAGACATTTTAATAAATAGAAGGATACAAAGTACAATTTGAAAAATTTAATAACGACTTCCATTTTATTCAGTTATTGGAGTGTAACTCAAAAAATACTAAGCTTAATTTGATTACATTCCTCATAAATTTAGCCTGGCTGAACCAATTTTCAAAATACTTTTTTATTTGAAAGCTGGTGCTTCCCGCGTGGTCCCATTTAAATTTCATCAAATTCGGTCTAGTAGTTTTTGAGTTACACTCCAATAACTGATTTTTACCACAGTAATATAATGGAAGTCGGTATACAATTTTTCAAATTGCTCTTGTGTATAATTAAAAAAAGAAACATAAATGGAACCTACTAAGTCGGTACCATGATAGTTTTAAAGTACCTATTACCACAGTATTATGCGCATAGTACCGATTTCGACAAGTTATTTTATCTCATACTGTGTTGGAGTCGGTTTCATTATATGGTAACAATTGTTTTTCACCCTTTTTAGTGACCATTTCTGATTACGGGATAGATTGTCAATGATGATATCATCAAAATAGTTGAAAGACTGTTCAGCTATTGGTAACTCTAAAACTGCTGATTTTGATGAAATTTAAATGGGACCACCTCGGTAAAATACTCTAACCAACAAAAAAAAAATTGTGTGTAGGTCCACAAATGGGGGAGAAATCGGTAAAATCGGTGTAAAAACATATAACTTCCTTATTTTTCGGTTAAAAAATGATAAACGCCGATACGACTAAACTTTGATTGTCAACTGGTGTGTACGAGTGAGGACAGCTGCCGGTGGACATCGTGCCTTGCGACACGACTTTCAACCAGAAATGCACAAGTAATTGCTGAATACATGACATTGCGATGTAATTTTGTGAAGCGTAATCCGAGCATTCCTGGTAATAATAACGCCTCCAAAAATAATATTCTTTCCACCCAAAGGTATGTCTGAAAGAAATCGATTTAATTAATATTATATCATAATGTTTTTATTTTTATGTTTTACTGTAGTGTACAAATAATATGTGTTGTCTTGTTATTTATCTTATCTAATATAGTAAATGCAAAAGTGAGTTTGTTTGTTTGTTACGTTATCACGCCTAAAGGGCTGAATAGGTCTTGATAAAATTTAGCAAGGAGATTATATTCTGGCGAATGACTAGGCTACTTTTCATCATCATCATCATCCATCACTAAGCGGATGAAACCGTAGTGCGCAGCTAGTCTACAAATAAATCAATCAACTTCTTTACAACCAACCATTATATGTTATTATGTACAAGATCTGAATTTTATATTTATTTTGATATTGAGATTTTTTTCCATTTTTTATTTTAGCTTTCACACCTTCCCACATGGATGTCGTAAAACTTATTCTATAATAAATAAATGCCGTTGTCATGCTATCATGCATGACAACGGTATACCCTATTACCATGAGGCTAAGAACTCGACAGACAAACATGGGGGTTTTAAAACTCTTCACAACCCTTCCTTTCAGTAGTATTTCGGTATGTATATACTTGGATAACAAAAAATACAAGTATACCATCGTTTTAAATAGGTTAATTATGTTAAAGAATTCATTTCCACCTAAGCTGATAGTTTTGGTAACAACTATATTTGTAACAAATCATCAGACCATTTATCAACTAGTGAATTACCACATCCACAAGCAGACTTCCTCATCTTGCTCCATGACATTTTAAAGGGTGTGAGACAGGAGGTCAGCCGTTGTCGTTCTACTGATGGCTTTAATCATTACTTATAATTAAATTCAAGAGATATTCTATTGTCTACACTCTATTCCTTCTCTGTTTGGGGTCGATGACCTGTAATTTTGACATATAAAATGTATAGCACAAAATTGATTATTTATTCAATTCCGTTCTTTAAATGCGCGAATATAGTGTTAGAACGATGTCTGATAAATTATAATAAAGTTGTATTGATTTCACGGTCAAATGGCATACACTAATCACTCAGATCAGTGGGCCGAACATGAAAATCTGTTTAAGTGTAACGTAATCGCTTCGTTAAAGTATTTAGAACAAACTGTTATTTATCTAGTACAATAGTGGTACAGATAATTCATAGTTGCCCGTGCAACCATACTTGGTAAATGATAGTATGTACTCTATTCAATTGTTTTACGTCAACGTTACCATAACCTGACACTTACTCAGATTTAGTGCAACTGAAGCAATAAAAATGTCGGGAGAATAAAGAACTACGCATGATTTTGATAAGCCTATGGGATTGGCACAAAAGTTTTCGTAAGAGTATCGTAATCGTATCAGAGACGTAAAACCAAATTCAGTACAGACTATCAAGTATAATTATCTAGTACAGCTGTGATACAGATAAGTCATAGTTTGTATGAAAGACCTTCAACTGATTAAGTTTACGATTCAAATAGTGTGTCGCAAATTATTCGTGCTATGACCTCTTGAGTTACGAGCGCGCTGCAGTGCTGTGCAGAACTTTAAAGTTTTAAACGCTGGTTACACTACAACTAGCACCACAGTTATGGTTAACTGTAGCACTTGCCCATCTTGTTTACCGAGCGAGCGAAGCGTATCTGCTGTAAGTGGCCAAAGACCTAAAACTGAGTTTCATCTGTCCATATGTTAGTTAAGTTGTATGTTGGTCTTCCTGTACAGGTCTCATCTCTCAACCAATTTTGACGAAACCTGCAACCTTATACAGGTTCAACTACTTAATTTTTTTTCGCCGGTGATTTATGAGCGGAGGGTGTACTTACTTGAATAAAACATGGTACACATAATATATGATACAATTGTTAAAGTGATTGAGATAATAGGTAGGGAAGTTTATAACGACGACGATTTTGATAGCTTCGCAGTCTTATCAGTGGCAAAAAGTTGCCGCTGATAAGACTGTGCTGACAAGGTCTACTGTTCGCAGAACTTCTAGTATGATAGCATTAATACAAATAAAATCCATTTTGGTGCCAATGTTGTAAAGACTATATAGACTTGCAAGTATATATTAAGGATACATAGACTTGCAAGGATACATTTACAAGTCGTGAAAACTGGGCGAACTATTCCGGCTATCAAAGTGACATACACTTTTAGCAATCTTGTTTGTGGTAAAAGCCCTGGGGCCATACCCCCACCTCTTAAAGTAGTCATGTTTCAACCTTACCTTTAAGATTGGTACCACCACGTCAATATAGCAAGCTTAAAATAATAATGCATTACGATAGACGTTTTGATGACGTAGTTTCAAATATTTTACTCAACTCGCGTACTTTGACGTGACTTTTGACACTAAGTTTCATTGTTCTAGTGTAAAATTTTTGAAGATTACTCTCATCTCGTACTCCCATCTCTTAAAGTAGTCATGTTGCAACCTTTAGCATTAAATTTGGTTGACCGTTTTTTGTCGGTGGGAGTACTAGTAAGTATGATTATTCTAAGCTTATTACAAAACGCTCCCGATTTATGATAGTTTCGTAAAAGGTGGGAGTAGGCCCCCTGAACTTCGCGTAACTCTATTACTATACAGTGTGTTCGATGAATGTTATCAACTAGATATATAGTTTTCTTCCGGTGCCTAAGCCGACCGCAGGCCTAGCGTCCGCATAAAGAGGCGCGCGCTCATTAGCTGCGCGGTATCTTCCATAAATACATTATATCAGGGTGTTCCCCCCTGGGGTGGGAGGGGAGGCGGTGGCTCTAGTCGGTGGGTTATCGAATTAAAACTTCACTAGCAATAGTAGAGTTGAACACCGTATTAATACAACATGTATAATTTGTGAGCTTGGACAAACTAGCATGTTCCCAAGTGGTTACGTTTTCATTGGCCTGAACGAGATTTTTTGTGAAGTATTTTTTATTTTTCTTGCTGGTACATAGTATTTTGTCTGTAAACTATATATATGACATGATATCATAAATGTTTTTTTACGTTTGAATAATAATAAAAACAATAAACTATTCCATATTTACAACTAGCAGCGACATGTTAGGTACTTATATAATTATTATTATAGCGTTTTTTTATTAAAAATATTATTTTTATAATATACTACTAACTGCTTCAGTCGTGTTGAAAATGACTACAACAAAGTTTATTTTTATTTTACGCAGATCGTTGTAGTTTTTCTAAATTAATAGTAGTGTAAGTTACGCCTTATAGAATGAGCTATAAGCCAGTGAAATTATTGTCAAAATAGGTCCAGCTGTTTCGGATATTAGCCGGAATAGCCGGACAGACTGATATTATTTGTTAAGGTGTCGCGCATACACAAAGTGTACATTTTTAGACCTCGAGTTTGTAACTAGTTTTATCAGATCCAATACACTCCACCGGTATAAACTTGCTTTTAGTTGGTCAAACTATTCAAGAGTAGTATTTTTTATCTGCACTTTTATGCGTAGTTCGAAAATAAACCGAAAAACACTAGACACTGGACGGGTTAGGTACACTTTAGTAAGCATTTAGTATAAGGCTGTTTGAATATAGGGATTAAAACATACACTAAAAATTTATTTATCTATACTAATATTATAAATAGGAAAGATTTGTATGTAAGTATGTTTGTAACGACTTGGCTCAAAAAGTACTGGACCGATTTCAAAGATCCTTTCACCATTGGAAAGCTACATTCACCCTGAGTAACATAGGCTTTATACGATTCATCATCATCATCATCGATAACCACGCGGGCGAAACCGCGGAGAGCAGCTAGTTTATGTATATAATATGAATACCGCCGTTACTGCCGTTTAATTTCTGCCATTCATGATGTTAAGTAATAATGCGGTCTACAATGGATCACGCCTGTCATCTTCATTTCGAAATTCTTACAGCAGTTTCAACGCTGTCTGGAACTAACACAGTAATACACACAAACAAACATACAAACACACTCACGCCCAAAATCCAAAACTATGGATAGTTTTCTATGGAAAGTGTTAAATTTCGAGAGGACTGAATTGCGCTATGCGAAAATAACAAAAAAATAACATTAATAAAAAAAAACGACTTTACCCACGTAATTAGCTGACGTTATCGACCTAGGTTTCGGGCATGTCCGATACCCATCCTCAGGGAGTTTACGCTGCAAGATGGCGGCGACCACTGCGGGCTGCAGCGCGCTCGGCCCGGCGCGAGAGTCGCGTTATGTGGTGAGGGGGTGCGCTCGGTACTGCTAGTGCGCCGCGTCATCTCCAGTATGCACGGAAATTGCCCGATAGTTGGTGGTATATTTTCTTCATCAGTGTGGTCTGTGTCATCGCCGAATGCGCCGGATGTGTATAAAAATTATAATTAATATTAAATTAAATACAAACTTTACTTCCGAAACCGAAGGTTTCTCCGTGAAACAGTAGGTACAAACTATCATTTATCTAGGGCAACATTGACACAGATTACTCATAGTATGTAGGCCGAAGCGTGACGCATCGAGGCTTATTATAAGAATACTTTTTCGCAAATTGTTTGAGCTACGGCCTCTAGCTGCTTTGGTTACAAGGCGTTTCGTGAACAAAATGCCGTCCAAACAAAAACCTGCCAGAGGCAATAGTTTCTGTAACTTGTAATAACAATAATATTAAATCATCATAATTTATATTAGCTCATTAACCGAATATTAAAGTCGGTACGGGCACGGACCCTGGGCGGGCGGCAGTGGGCGGGCGCGAAGGAGCGATCGAGGTAAGGGTGCTGGCTACGTAATTAGATTTTCAAAGTCCGAATACACTGCTCGTACTTGTCTTCATAATAATGTGATATGAACAAAACGTCTTGATACTTTAGAATAGTTTGGTGTTAACTTTGTTTTTATGTTACGTTATGGTCTGGATGTCCTTTGAAAAAGTGTGGCAATAATGGATAGCATCTATACTATAATATAATAACTAAGACAATTCTTGAATGAGGTAGTTATTAAAAATTAAAATTATTTTCTACTGTCATCATCATATTATTTTAAAAAATATTTGTATTTATTAATACTGCCTTATTGATTTTACCACACAGCGATAGGACGTACGTCCGTTATTGATTATTTATTCCAAAAATGTATTTGGGTTTTCTGCCGCAAAAACATCTTTGTGATAACTAAAAAAATAACTGCATTACCCAATTAAATTGAAAATGTTCTGTTTATAAGCAGAACTCGTCATCTTATCAATTTTTAAACATTGTATTTATACATACTCGCCTTAGAAGACGTGGACTAAAGATAGTTCCGAGTTTAAGCCATGGCTTAATAGAATTTCTGTCTATTGTCTACTGTTACTCAAAGCATCAGCCGAAGCATAATCATTCTTGAACATCAAGAGATAGTTTGCAATTGATATTGGTACATCTTGTCACCTGCTTTTCGATAGTTTCTGTTAATTTTAATCAGACTAATCCTGTTGGCCATTTACAAATTTCATGTTTATACCTTATGCCTAACACCATGCTTATTAAAGAATAAGAACGGTGACTTGATGTTAGTACCAGAGAGAATTAAAAGTTTAGCAACTACATAAGCATACACGACTGACTGTGATAATAGTCGATTGACGAGGAAATCTTAAAAACAACGCTTTATTATTTATTCAAGTTATATTAGGTATATTAGTTAATAAGTCATCTTGGTTCTATCTCAAAACTCGAAGAAACACTAATCTAGGAAAGTAAAACAAAATCAACGATAAATAAATTAAATCCCAAGTATCAAGATCTCCCTTTCCCTACACACCATCGAGGTATTGGATATTTAGTTTGCTTTGGGCCAGCGGCGCGGGGGACGGGGCGCCTAAGTCCAACTATAAATTAGGAAGGGTACAGTTTCATTAATCACCCATACGCCGTTATTATTAATTAACCCCCTTCGGAACTGCCGACGGTATGGTAACTATCGACTACTGGGTGGAGTGTCAACTTATGAAATTGTTAAAAATTTTAGGAAAATGTACAGGCAATTTTCCTTACCGTTCTTGGTTGACATAATTATTAAGACTTAGAGGTAACTTGTGTGTAAGAAAAAAGCTGCGCTGGGGGTTTCAGTAAAATCACACTGTTACTGTATAGAGCAGTATTTCTTAACTAGTGACGGCCCATAGTAGACCTATGGGCCTCATAAGCAACCTCAAAGTCGCACAACGAGCTATGTAGAGGGCCATGCTCAGGGTTTCTCTACGTAATCGAATCAGAAATGAGATCTGTAGAAGAACGAAAGTCACCGACATAGCCCAGAAGATTAGCCAGTTAAAGTGGCAGTGGGCAGGGCACATAGCACGCAGAACAGATGGCTGATGGGGCTAGAAGGTTCTGGAGTGGAGATTACGGACAGGCAAGCGCAGCGTAAGTCGTCACCGACAAGATAGACTGACGGCCTGACAAAGGCAGTAGGACGACGTTGGATGCAGGCCGCTTCCAACCAGTCCTTTTGGAAATTTTTGAAGGAGGCATATGTTCATCAGTGGACGCCCTAAGGCTGAGATGATGATGATGATGATGATCTACGGACCACTGATGATCCCCGAAAGCATCTGAAGAGGTCCACGAAGCAAAACAAATTGAAAGATACATTCGATATAAGAATAAATTAAATGAACTAATGTCACCGACATAGCCTAGAAAATAAACCAGTTGAAGTGGCAGTGGGCAGGCCACATAGCACGCAGAACAGATGGCCGATCGGGCCGAATGGTTCTGGAGTGGAGACTACACACCGGCAAGCGCAGCGTAGGTCGTCCATCGACAAGGTGGGCTGACGACCTGATAAAGGTAGCAGAACGACTTTGGATGCAGGCCGCTTCCACCCGGTTCTTTTGGAAATTTGTAGGTGAAGCGTATGCTTAGCAGTGGACGTCCTAAGGCTGAGATGATGATGATGATGATCTACGGACCACTGATGATCCCCGAAAGCATCCGAAGAGGTCCACGAAGCAAAACAAATTGAAAGATACATTCGATATAAGAATAAATTAAATGAACTAATGTCACCGACATAGCCTAGAAAATAAACCAGTTGAAGTGGCAGTGGGCAGGCCACATAGCACGCAGAACAGATGGCCGATCGGGCCGAATGGTTCTGGAGTGGAGACTACACACCGGCAAGCGCAGCGTAGGTCGTCCATCGACAAGGTGGGCTGACGACCTGATAAAGGTAGCAGAACGACTTTGGATGCAGGCCGCTTCCACCCGGTTCTTTTGGAAATTTGTAGGTGAAGCGTATGCTTAGCAGTGGACGTCCTACGGCTGAGATGAAAAATATATCTAGGAAATTTATGGAGCTAAAAGGCAATTTCTTTCACAAATGTTCCTGAATTAGGTTTAATTTCGATGCATTTGATAATTAAAAACAAGTACTGAATTTGGTTTGATGCTAGTGCCAACATGCGTTTTGCTTTAGCTAGTAAAACTAGGGATTTGTGACTGATAGAGCCACAAATCGCTTTAAAGTAATAATCATGACACTTTGAACGATGTGGGTAAAATTCTAAAAACCATGGTCTAATGGTATAAAAGTAAAACTTTAAAGTAAATCTAAAGTGGCCGGAAGGTTCTGGAGTGGAGCCCACGGACTGCCAAGCGCAGCCTAGGTCGTCCACTGACAAGGTGGACAGACGACTTGATAAAAGGTCGCAGGACGACGTTGGATGCAGGCAGCTTCCAACCGGTCCTTTTGGAAATTTCTGGGGGAGGCATATGTTCAGCAGTGGACGTCGGCTGAGATGATGATGGAGTGATGAGGATAAAGTGAGTCCTTATTTAAGTCGTAACTTAGTGCAGCAAGATGATGTGGAATGGTTACGAACAATATCGCTAAGTAGATAGAGACAATTTTTAAGTAGAGTACTCTATCACAGAATAACTGATAGACTCTAGAACACTCAAATACAGTGATTCTTAACATTTTAGTGATAAGCGGTTTTCTGTCTTAACATGAACCACCAGTTGTTTGGAGGTAATACACGGTAAATGTAAATGATACAACGTTAATAGATAATACACACATTAACATGGTCTAGGGATATTTCAATGAAACCTAAATAACAAAAGTTCTATTAACTTTTTGTTAAGACACCTACACATTAAAATAAACCTTGTTTAATAGCCTATCTAATCTGATTATTATCTAAAAGTTTATTATCAGTTTAGATAGGCTATTAAACAAGGTTTATTTTAATGTGTAGGTGTCTTAACATAAAGTAAATATAATTTTAGTTATTTAGGTTTAATTGAAATATCCCTAGACCATGTTGATGTGTGTATTATATAAATTGGGTAGTATTTCAATAAAACTATTTTATTATAGTGATGATCATGGAATAAAAAGATGTGAAGCTGGTAGCTTAACCCTACAAAGCCCTAGAAGCTGCATGGCGATACGTATTGCAATCGAAGGTTGGATTTCCCCCCACTCGTCACTATCAAAACCCACCGGGCGATAAGAAGCACAATTTTTATGTTGGTATAACTTTTTAACAAAATTTTAAACCAGCCCAGTCTATTATACCCGATGTTGATGAAATTCATTAAAAAAGTGTTGCTGATCAGATTTTGATAAAATGTATATTGGGTCATACGAGAAGTACAAGTATAGTAAGTAGTATAGTTGCCTACTACTCATGTTTGCCTACTTTGGGCAAAAACTTTTGCTTTGCCATCCAGCGTGGCAATGCCGCCAGCGTTTGGCCACTTTTCCCCCCACCATGGGGCTTACAGATAAGATGTTTTTTTTTATTTTTTTTGATACCTTGTGAATGTATACAGCTATTTGCCTACCATATACGAATTACTTACTTGAACTCTATTAGTAGTAGGAACCTATGTATCTTCTTTATCAAAAAAAGCTTTAATTTTAATTTCAAATTTTTCAAAAAGAAACCTTGAAGATCGGTTCACTTGGAATAAAATTATGATAACACCTACGAAGAAATATTATTGCTTCGTAGGATAACACACATAAAAAAATTATTGAATTGAGATGCTCCTCCAATTTACTAAGTTTGTCGAAAGTAACGTAATTTTCACTCATTCTACTGAAAAATAAAGGATTACTCAAGTAATAATGGTCAGATAAATTTGACTTCAAGTTCGACCTCATTCGGTGGTATTATTCAAGACATTTTCGAAATGCCCGCGTCGATGATATGAAATGAAATGAAATATTTATTTATTGCTACACAAAATATCACAAAAAAAACAGTATGCAGACAATGGTAAGTAATGTGTTATATGTATTTGAAAATATAATATATGTTCGTAAAAATTTACATAAATATAAGTTAAATAGTGATCACCACACTTTTAATACCAGAAATACGAATAGGATAGCTGTACCTTTTTGCTGTTTTAGACTTGCGAAGACTAATAAGTCATTCCTAGGAAATTGTGTGCGTTTTACAATAAAATCCTAAAGCACATAACTGAGCTCACAGAGGGCAAATTCAAGTTGACTGTAAAAAACGTTTTAATAAAAAAAGCTTACTATAAAGTTCGACATTATATAGAAGATAAAGATGCTTGGAATACTCCACTTCTGGCAAGCTGTCTCTCTGCCACCCATAAAATGTAATATTTGTAGTACCTAAGTAGAAACATTGTAAACATCCATATAAAAAGAATGGCCCCGAGTTTCTTGCCGCTTCTTTTCGGTGGGTTCTATATATTTTGGAACGCGGCGGTAGAGTCTTTAAAGTACATTATAATGAAAAGTTGACGTTCATAAGTGCGTCTTTGATGCCTAAATTGAATAAATGATTTTGACTTTGACTTTGACTTTGTGATTATTGCTGACAAAAGGGTTACACTCAGCATAAGTCGCGTGACATTTTCATGCTTCCGCGACGCTGTTTTTCAGTGTACCCCTACGCTCGGGCTGGCGTTCGCCGAGATAGGTGTAGCGAAAGAGGGAGACTACGTAGAGTTTCTAATTAAATATAAAACAGCTACACATAGAAACTAAGCGTACGATGGAACAAAACTATACTAACATATAAATAAAATATATTACATCAATGCATATGATAGAGCCGTAAGTGCTGTGTTTATGTTGTGATGATGTATGTATGTGAGTGTGAAGGAAGGTGCGTGTGAATGTGTATACGTGTAGTTGGGAGGGGTTAATTTGATATTTAACTTTGTGTATTATAAAGGTTGCTTTAAAATTTCTCTTTTGCCGATCAAGTAAATTAACTTTAATTTTTTTCCTGAAACTATATATGCTTATATTTTGTCTCAGAGGAAGGTTGTTCCACACTTTGACGCTCTGTACTTGATGCAACCTTTAAATCGCACAGAAGTGTGTTGTGGTATCGAAGGACAATTGCTGTGTTTAGAACGAGTGTTTAATGTGTGAATGTGCTTGATATATTTATTTATTTGACACATGTCTGGATGAGTGGGTGCGGTCGAAACTTTAATCGGCCTTATCTGACAGTTATTACGTGAGTATTTTTTTTCATTATTTGTTTTCAATTAATTTTTTTTCGTATTTTTCAGTAAAATAACCTAAGTGTAGAACTAAACACTCCCCCTCCAAAAACAGAAGACAAAATTTACGAGTATTGTATATATTAGAATATATATTAGAAAGAGGCAGAATTTATATCATCGAAAATCCCAATAAAATGGGATCCATTGTTAAGGCGAAATGAGTTCCAAATTTCATGATTCGACTTCGCGAAAACTTAGTTATTCGACGCTTAAACATAATAACCGTAGTTTGAAAAAAAACGTAGTGTAAATTGAATATACGTTCTTATGAAGTATGGGAGCCAATACACGATTGAGCAAACTTGGCTCGATAGAAATTCATTTCTCACTCATTCCCTAAATTTTGCTATTTTTCTGACGTGCTTCGTGGGAAAAAGCATTTTTATTCAATTATGGGCAAATATACTTCAATGAATGTATCATATTCGAATTCCCAATGAAATTTACTAGTGAACTATGGATACCTTTATCATTAAAATTTAATCATTTGATTGCACGAAATAAATATAAAAAGTATTAGCACGTAATCAATTGAATTTTCGCATTACGTCGTCCATTCTGGTAAGCAATTCTCAACCTTATGTAAAGCATCTAAAATTCTTTTAAAATTAGGATTGGACCGAGCCTTAATGGATTAATTCTACTGTCCAAAAATATTGTTGTCTAGTTTAATTTAGTCGCAAATATAAAGGTAGACATAGTTTTAATTCGTTATGCGTGAACTTAGCGTTAAGTCGTGAACCACTAAAAATCCTATTATTATATTGACACCACATCGATTGCGAAATCACCAGTGTGGTTCTACCAATTACGGTATAAGGCAACTTTTTAAAGTTACTACAGACAGACAAACAAGCGGTCAGTGATGGCTTTGAAAATAATCCCGCCGTCTCTTACGGAACTCTAAAAACGATGTAGCAAGATTCGCTAACCAGATAATAAATTACTAACTTTTCATTGAATTTTCTGGCTCGCAAAACCTTCGAAATTAACACCCAAGTTTTGTGGTAAATATAAAAATGCAGACGCTCATCCAAAAGTTTGGTAGACTTTTGAGACATGAATAAATTGTAAATGTTGTTCTAACAGAAAAATCTTTGAAATAACTTTGGGGTTTGTTAAAAGTTGGAGTTTTATTTGAATTTACATTAATATAAAGAAGATTGTATTATTGTAATAACTAAAAGAATGAGGTAAGCTACTAGTAACGGTAAATACTTTGTTACGTCCTCATGGTCCTGATACATATTTAATATATATTTTAAATAAGCCTACATGCTTAATATAAATAAACGTGTTTTAAAAAAATCCTTTTGTTCAGACTGTGACGTGAAATTATAATTTAAAAACATGAAAAAAATTGCAAGATGTTGGCAAGATATATACTTACTTAATGTATTTTTTATTGTATTTTTTTTGTTTGTGACCAAAAAGTCTTACTTAAAGTCTAGAGCGCGATTTACACTTTAATAAGTACAGTAGCGAGTTAACTTGTGACATCGGCGAGTCAAGTTGCTATTGTCGTTTGAACGACACAAGCGGGTGAAGTAGTAGGTAAGTTGTTGATTAAGTTGACTTGAATAGATCACGATCCTATTTTTTGGCAAGTCCAGTGCGAAGTAGGCCCATCTCTCGCGTCTCGCGTACCCCGCCAACTTAACTGGCCTGCATGCAGACGGGCGAGTTTAGTATATTACAGTCCATAAGTTTGTACACTGCTGACGCAGACACGTGTTATTTTTTGACGGTAACTTATGACAACTAAACTCACGCACGTTTGGACGCTACTTACAACTTGCTACTTAACTGACCGGTTACTTAACTCGCTACTGTATACGGATGTGTAAATCGGGCTTTAGTAATTTAAACAATAAAAAAGGATTGAGGCATACCATAGTCAAACATGTTTGGTGGTTGGTTGAACAATGGTTTAGTATAGTTCATAGATTTAATTTTAATTACTTCTATGGTCTAGCTGTCTCAGTTGCCTCAGTTCATCAGTTCAGGAGCCACGATGCCACAGACAAACACACAGACACGTCAAACGTATTAACACCCGTCGTTTTTACCGTCGCGGTTTAAAAGTAAACGTTACTAAAATGAGAGAAATACGCTTAAGTTTGACCACAATTTCTCCATAAGTTTCATATTGAACTCGCCATATTAGTGCTACAAAATAACTAAAACTAGCTGCTCTCCGAGGTTTCACCCGCGCGGTGATGAATGATGATGATGATGATGAATTTTATATAGCCTATGTTACTCAGGGTGAATTTAGCTTTCCAATGGTGAAAGAATTTTTTAATTCGGTCCAGTACTTTTTGCGCCAATTCGTTACAAACATACATACATACAAATCTTCCCTCTTTATAATATTGTAGTATATATAGTAAAGTATATATAGATTAGTATATATTTCTCCGAGAATACAAGCCGTTTCACATGAATCAATTATTACTTTTTAGAATCGGCCCGGTTTAAGAATACTTCGGCTAGTGATCTGATACACGTCGCTATTACGTGTCTCTTACGTATGCCTCATATACGATAGAAATACTTAATAGCTTAAAATATATATTTGTATAATATATTTGATACTACTATGTTTTGTCTTGTTTATGTAATCTGATATGTTTTAAACTTCCAAATGAAGACTTTAATTCTAATAAGTAGGTACTTATTACTCAAATTCAAATTCAAATTCAATTTATTGGGCCCGTGAGCCTGGGTTACAAAGTTGGTATTATATGTGTAAGAAAATTAAAGTTCTCCAGGTCCCGCTTTGTCAGCTACTATGTTTTGTTATCTCATAACTATATTTGTAAGTATCCAATGAAAGAGTTTTCGATCTATCTACTTATTGTATCTAAATTGTAGTGCAAAAGTGGCACTTTTGTGTAGATAGATATGAATAAAATTCATAATTGCGCTTTCATATTATAAATGTAAACGTTTGTGAGTAAGTAAGGTTGTAAGTGAGTGAAATGTTGCCAATGTGCTACTGATTACATGAAAATATTAAAAAGTTAACAAAGGGCAATAGTAGGCATCGTGCTGCGAAACTGTGTTTGTTACTTCCTCATGGTGAAACGACTAAACATATTTGGATAACTTTCAAATAGACATATTTAAATTTTAAGACAAGATTAATTCATAGGGAATACATTTTATCGCGAATCGACGGGTTAGTACCCTTAGGATTTGCTAATAATCATATCTCATTTTAATGATTCTCTTAGTTCGATTTATGGTTTTCTTTACCGACGTCATAATATGTGTCTGTATGTTTAAGGCTATCATGGCACCAGAGATATTAGCAGCTAAGAATTTATTTTTCCAAAGGGTTGATTCAATATGTCGTGATACCGAAATGATTACATCATAGGCTTTATTTTCCTTAACTCGCCACTTACTTGTATCTACACATATATAATCCTAAAGCTTGAATATGTTACCTAACGTCCTTTGATTGAATATCTCCATAAAGTTTGGGATTCCTTTTGAAAACTCACACTAAACAATACTAAATAAGCAGTTTCCGTTAAATATATATCCGTGTTAACGTATTTAGATAGATAGATAGATAACACTTTATTGAGACACCACATTTATGACTTAATATTAGACAATAAAATAAAAAACAATGCCTAAAACTAGGTGCATTAATGGGCGATCTTATCGCTCAGAACGATCTCTTCCAGACAATCCCCTCGCAGAGGAATAGGTATACAATAAAAGAGGGACAATACAAATACAAAAAACAGTAAACACACTATAAATACATAAATGCTATATTAAATAAACTAATAAAAATACATTAACAGCATACTTTTATAATATATACTTAATTATACTAATAAATTTATATATATATATACATATAAATATATATGTAAACACTAAAGCATCTTGACAGTATTTTAATAGTCTAGGAAGTGTTTATTACATGTAAACACAAATAAAAATTTAAAAGAAATATAAAAAATAAAAAATAAATACACGATTAGAAATACAAAATCATGAAAGTTAGATAACAATTAGTGAGTAAGAGTTAGAGAGAAAGATATAATTTTTTAACCTGATCTTTATGTAAGCGAATAATCACAACGTTTTCCGCATGAATGTAAAGTATATTATTTACTCATATTATTTAGGCAACATCAAACCAGTGCAACGCCAGTATATGACAAATATGTTTTTTTTAATTCCATTCAAAATATCATAATATATAAAAGGCCATTCCAATAAAGAAAAGTAGAAAAAAGCTTATACAGTGACCCAATAATGTCATAGCAATAAATTTAGCACACGTAATACCGACCGCTATCAATTATGTACCGAATCAGTAACTTTGGCTCGCGGGCCGACAACTTTACCAGTTTTGAACCCATGACGTCATTTAGCTATTCACGTGTTCTTATCGTTGCAAGTTGTGATTTGTTCAACATTTATTATATTCATAAGGTTATATTAAGGCGCTGGAAGAGCAAACTTTTTGGTATTTCAGGAATTGAAGCACTAGCCGTGACAGGAACAAGTGCGTCTGTAAACACACTAACTTTTTCGCAGTTTTAACTTGTTTGAAAATAAAAGAACCTACAATGGTAAAACAATAAAATAGTTCTCTATTTTAATAAATTACCTTTTTTCTGATTACTAAACATAGAGTTATCGCTCAAAATATTGAAAAATGCGATACGGAAGATTTTTTCTGTTGTTTTATTTGCGAATTTTTTTCAAGATGCCGGATAGATATATATAGATATATACGTGCAATATTATGAATGAAGTATTTTTTTAACTCTTAACTAAGTAGGATGCACTGTATTTTTTTTAGTTTTTTTCAGTAACTAGTAGGTATGTCTAAACTGTGCGACAAAAAAATAGCGTTTTACGGATTTTTGTATTTGGGCAGCACTTGACAAAATAGTTTATATAAATTCTGAAAACGATGCTTATCATAATAATCATAATCAGCCCATTTTTGTAAATCATACAATTATATGTACTTAGTATGCATTGGCAAGCACACACTTTGATAGTTTCATTTCTCTTTTTCTTTTATATTTCTGTTTTGACATAATTTTAGTTAAGTGGAATCAAAAATGGGAGAAGGCGCTGGTCTGCGAATCACAGTGTAACGCTACTTCGAGAACCAGAGGCTTCAAATTCAAATTGTACACTCTTTTATGTCAATAAATGAATTTTTATGTTTTACGTAGATGTTTTATTTTGTTCCCACTGTTTGGACTCGAGCCTTCCTCTCAGAGAGAGGCAACGAAATCGATACTTATATTATTATTTACTTCAATTTATAAGATTTTACTGGATTGTTTGGTTTGATAGGTCACTAACCGAAACAAATATATTATGTGTGTCCGTGGCACAAGGAACCCTCGAGCGTGGTACGAGTGTGTAAACGTTATTTCGTTTATTTAGTATCAATACCGACTTTACTCACGTAATTAGCCCACGTTATCGACCTAAATTTCGGGCATGTCCGATGCCCATCCTCAGGGAGTTAACGCTGCAAGATCGCGACGACCACTGCGGGCTGCCGCGTGCTTTGCCCGGCGCGAGAGCCGCGGTGCGTGCGCGTGCGCGGGCGCGGTATGTGGTGCAGGGGCGCGCTCGTTCGGTACTGGTAGTGCGCTGCGTCATCTCCCGTATGCTCGGAGATTGTCCGAGTGTTGGTGGTTATTTCGTTCCGTTATATTCTTATTCCGATTGGGGGTGCTAAGTCCTGCACTGTCGTCCCGCTTGAGGTCCCCCATTCCAAAGCCTTCCCAACTCCTTAATATAACGCAGTATGACCCTGGATAGCTGGCACAACTGCTCTAGTGATATTGGTGGTATGTAAGCCGATGATGATCTAAGACTATACTGATCCTCTAGTAGTTGTATTCGGTATATTTTCCGTAGCCGTGCACTCTAACAGCACGTGCTTCACGGTCTCGTCCTCCTGCAAATATCATCTGCACAGTGGACTATCTTTTGGGTAGAGTGGGCACCAGGTTTATATAGATAGTAGTTGAGATTTGATTGAGGTAGCATTTATTTCGTATCGTTATAATAGAAATGAAGTATTTGATTCGATAGATCAGATGACTTTACATAGTTCACATTTCTACATAAAAATATTTTTTAAAAATTGTTCTGACTTCTTATATGAGATTCTCAACTTGACTATATATTTTTTGTTTACCCGATAATTGTGCTAATTATGAATTGATCTTGAGGGTTCTTTTCTGTTTGGTAGATATATACATTTTATCGAATTTGATTAGGCGCGTTTTGAAATACTTATGTTTTGTCGGTTGTAAATCGATTTATAAAATGTTTTGTTTTTATTAAAATTTTGTCATCAACATCGTGTCTTAAAATATTGCGTATCTTGAATATTACGAGTAGAATAAGAGTCGGTTTCAAATCTATCTATATAGAGGTGGTTTTTTGAGAAGGGCGCCATGGCCAAGTCCGGAACCACCAGAGTTAGAGAAAAATCGTGAAAAGAGACATGCCGTCCATTTGTAAGAAAACAATAACTGCAATTTAGTTTTTTAAATCAATGCCTTTTGACGGAAATCGACCCAAATGATTTTTCAACAAAAAAGGCACCTGTATTATTGAACTAATGAATTGAATTTTAGAGAGACGTATAAACTTATGCATTGGAGTCAATGGAAACCATTTTGAGCAACTTATTAGTTTTTTTTTTTAAACGAAAATTGTAAAAAATAATGTTTCCTTTCATTTTTAGTAATGCATTTCTTTGCGAAGATTGCTCTTTATTAGCAACAGAATCCATTAGTTCAATAATACAGGCTGTATTTTTTTTTGTGAAATCATTCGTGTTGATTTCCGTCAAAAGTAAAACATTAAAAAAACGAAGTATGCAGTTATTGTTTCCTTATAAATCGAGGGCATGTTTCCTTTCACGATTTTCTCTAATTCTCGTGCTTTCAGACTCGGCCATGACCGCCCTTCTCAAAAAACCAACCTGTATATAAAAATGGACCCCTGTTACTCCTGATCATGCTATAACTTCAGAACGGTTGGAACAATCTTGCTAATGATTTTTATTGTATAAATTATTGTCAGAAATATTCTTATCAAAAAAAATAAAGAAAAAACGGGAGGTTATGGGGAGGCTGGAGGCCGAGCCTACTACGCGAACCAAGACGCGGGCATAAACAATCTTATTTAGATAATAAATAACTTACTCATTACCTATCAATTTTGATATTATTCCCGTATATAAATAAATCTAATTAAAATAAACTTAAAATAAAGCATCAAACGTTCCAGCCGTGCGAGTCTGAGCAAACGTCGTAGCATCTTTGAAAACATCCGTGAAACAAATGACGAGATGACAAAAAACATTGGAGTAACAACCTTATGTACAAGGGCGATATCTCATAAAGTATTTGACATCGGTGAGCTTGTCGACGAGCGCATAGATTATTAGAGAATCGCACGGCAGCTCGTAACATATCACGTGATCACGTGGTAACCTGTGCATGATCGATATAATCGAATGAGCGTCTGTCGGCCGCTCGACCCTACTTCCTAATAACATCAACTTAGTGCAATAAGCTCACGGGTCGGACCGGCATACACTGATATCAAACAAGCTCAGAGCCTTCCAAGGCTTGTAATTAATTTTATTAGCTTGCTTGAAATTCTATACGATAATTTCTGACACTTAAGCTAGCAATTTCTAGAGTTACATAACATGAACATAATCTAATGCCCGTTATGTTTCCAATTTAATTCAATTCAAATAATATATTTGCCAGAATATCCCGTACAGTGTCTACTTCTTTTGGTGTCTTTCCGAACTTTGTATAAAAGTTTAGATAAAAAATACAACACTTGAATAGTTTGACCAACTAAAAGCAAGTTTATACTGGTAGAGTGCATCTAATGTGATAAACTTAGTTACAAACCAGAGGTATAAAAATGTATATATACATGATGTGAAGGCATGTCATGGTTAGCACTTTTTTATATGTACACGTATGGAGTATGAGCGAAACGCGACTGGATACATGCATTAAATATAACATTTTTAGTCGTTGTAAAAATGTCCTGCGTCTATGTACAGCCTGCAAGCAGAAATGCAAATGATTAGTCTGAAGTCGCAATAATTTTATTATAACTACAAATTTAACATTATCTTTAATCTATATATATAAAAGCGAAAGGTCACTCACTCACTCACTCATCACGAAATCTCAGAAACTATAAGTGCTAGGAGTTTCAAATTTTGCATGCAGGTTTTTTTTAGGACGTAGGTTCTCACTAAGACGGGATTTTATGAAATTCAACCCCTAAGGGGGTCAAAAGGGGTGAAAACCTTTGTATGAAACTCCTTTGTTTTTGAACTTATAGTTGTGAAAATTTGTATTTGGATAGGTCATTCAAAATAAAAATGTTGGCCTATTTTTTTTGGATAGTGGTGGTTTAAGAGGGTGAAATGGAGGGGTGAAAGTTTGTATGGAAAGTTTTGTGTTTTTGAATATACAGTGGTGAAAATTAGCATTTGGACAGTTAAAAATGATGATTTCAATATTTATTGACAGGGATGACTTAAGAAGGTGAAACGGGGTATATTTTTTTTTTTCAAAAGTACTTTGTTTTTGGAGCTAAAGTGATGAAAATTGATAACTGGTAAATCAAAATAATAATAATAATAATAATAATAATAATAAATCTTTATTGCCACAAAAGAAAATTACAATATTGACAATGCATAATCGTTATTAACACAAACATTTAATAAGCCAAATATTGTGTGATGAACCTCAGATGCCTAAGCTAGACTTGAGAAAGCCTGTAATATAGGCATCTGCGTTTCCCCTAGTTACATATCATATTACGTGTACCAGTTAAAGATTGCATTGAATCAAACTAAATAACAATTATATATTTGAATGACACATGATATTTTTATGAAAATTAAAAATGGAGAAATGAAACTAATTACATATAGAACAATGGGCAAAAAAAAAATATATTTAATTATAAGAATTGAAGCCTACCTTCTATTTATGGTGTGTGAAAATGTTTGCTTGTGTATGAGTGAGCGCGTGCGCGTGTGTGTAAGTGTGTATGTGAGGGTGGATGTGTGTGTGTGGTTAATGCGTGTGTATGTGGGATGAGGAGTGCAGTTATGTGAGTGCTCTTATTGGAGTTATTATATATCTTATTGGATTAAGTAATTTCATTTTAATAGTGATTCCGTTTTATCATAACTATAAGTGATTAATATATCTGTAACAGATTTTTTAAGTTTATAAAAATTCAATTTTTGCAAATTAATGTGTTTCGCCAATTGATTGTAAATATGACCACCCAGAAAACCAGAGAATCTCTTGGCGAAAACTGTGTTACATTTCGGAACGACAAAAACATTACTATTTTTTCGGTTATTCCTCCACTTTGGCTGGTGTGGTTGGATCTTTTGCTGCCTTAGTATCAGTCTGAGGATAAATAATTGCCTTACTGTTAATACTTTGGTCTGCTCATACAATGTCTCAGTTGGAAATCTAAAAGGTAAGAAGTTCATTACCTTTAAAACTGCACGCTGAGCTCGCTCTAGTCTTATCAATGTCGTTTTCGCACATCCTCCCCAAGTATCTACGCAGTACATAAGCAGCGATTGACAAAGTGCAAAATAAATAGATTTTAATAATTTCTTGTCTGCTACATGTCGTACATTCTTAAAAATGGCTATAAGCTTTCGTACTTTGGCTGCCAGATTTTTAATATGTAACTGGAAGCGTAAAGTACAATCCAGTGTAATACCTAAATATTTAATTGTCTGTACTCTCTCTAGTTTATTACATGAACATGTGTTATTGGAACATAAGCTTGAAGCGTTATAACTTTGGTGAGCAATGATGTTATATAAGGTCAGAGGAAAGTAAATAATAATGCTTTCAATATTTTTGTCAGGGATGACTTAAGGGATGTAAAAACTACTACTATTATAAACTGTAGAGGTCAAATTTCTATACAATGAAAACTATGCTAAAAACCGAGTCAGGGGATGTAAGGAGTGAAAAATAAGTTCAAATTGTTTGGTTCTTTATCTGTTGGTACGGGTTAATCTCCGAAACGACTGGACCGATTTAAATGAAATTTCGTATGGTGGTAGCTTATATCCCTGATCAACATATTGGATATTTTGATCCCGGTAAATTAAAGAGTTCCCGTGGGATAATTAAAAATCTGTAATTCTCGCGAGGCCACGCGAGCGTAGCCGCTGGCGGGTCAGCTAGTTTATACGAGTAATATTTGTAATGCCCTGAAAATCTAAATATTCTTAAACACTATAACAGCAATTATCTAACAGCCACTTAGTAAGCCCCTTTCTAAAGATTTGTTCATCTGCTGGGACTCGAGCCTTCCTCCCTGAGAGGAGGAGGGCCATAATCCACCACGCGGGCCCAGTGCGGCTTGTTGCATAGGCTAGTAGAATCCATGTCGAAGTTTTCAGGTGGCCCGAATGTCTTCGATATTAGCCTTAAGACTGTTGTCCTAACAAGAAAGTCATTGCCTAAGACAAACAACCAGGACCGAAGGTTTAACGTGCCCTCCGGAGCACGGAAGCGCTCAGTTGAATAATGCTACTAGCGGACACCCTTCCAACTCCTGACCGCAGCAGGTGTTGTTACTTGTTGGTCGCCGAGTCAAGCTCTACTGTGAGCGTTTCTATTGTTCTAGAGTAAGTCTCACGTTAACTAAAGTAGTGGGAGGAGCTAATGTGATCTTCCAATAATGGTACTGATGTGATCAATGGTCTTCCAGGACTTTTACGCAATCTGTACGTTTTAACTGACTTCAAAAAAGGAGGATTTTGGATGTCGGCAATTTTTTTTTAAGTATGTTCCTCGTTTTTTCCCTATTTGCGGACCGATTCTCTAAATTCTTTATTTTAAAGAGTACCTATACTTCTGATGTGCCCATTTAAATTTTATCAAATTCGGTCAAACGGTTTTTGAGTTACACTCCAACTTAACTGAAAAGTGTTTCGCATAATGATATCCTTATTGACGCTGAATGCCAATTGATCCCGTAAGTAACAAGTCTCTCAAAAAGGGTGAAAAAACTTTTTCAAAAAAGAAACTGACTCCAACACTAAAAAGTGTAAAATATTTTGTCGAACTCGGTACCATGCGCACAATATTGTGATAATAGTACGAACTATCATGGTACTGACTTCAACAATTTATTTCACACCTTTTAGTGGGCGTGTGCGACTTTAAGTTTACTTTAGAGGTCCTTAGTAAGAGACCAAAAGAGAGACTCAAAATTGGTAATATAGATACTGGTCTATTATTTGAGAGGTCTGTTTTCTCTCCAGCCTTAAAAATTGGAGTGATTCTACTATATTTCATTAAATTAGGAAAGGTCTATACAAAGATTAAATAAGCGAGCCAAAATCATCATCATCATCATCATCATCTCAGCCGAAGGACGTCCACTGCTGAACATATGCCTCCCCCATGATTTTCCAAAAGGACCGGTTGGAAGCGGCCTGCATCCAACGTCGTCCTGCGACCTTCCTCAGGTCGTCTGTCCACCGTGTCGGTGAACGACCTACGCTGCGCTTGCCGGTCCGTGGTCTCCACTCCAGAACCTTTCGGCCCCATCGGCCATCTGTTCTGCGTGCTATGTGCCCTGCCCACTGCCACTTCAACTGGCTAATCTTCTGAGCTATGTCGGTGACTTTCATTCTTCTACGGATCTCCTCATTTCTGATTCGATCACGTAGAGAAACCCCGAGCATAGCCCTCTCCATAGCTCCTTGTGCGACTTTGAGCTTATCTATGAGGCCCATAGTAAGAGACCACGTTTCAGTGCCATAAGTCATCACTGTTAACACACGTGGGTCGAAGACTGTTGTTTTGAGGCACTAAGGTATTTTTGACGAGAAGACTCCGCGAAGTTTTCAGAACGCTGCCTAGCCGAGTTGGATTCGACGAATGACCTCTTTCTCGAAGTTGGACCTGCGTAGTTTTCTGTCTGTCCCAGGTAGATGTATTCGTCAACAACTTCGAGAACTGAGTTCCCAACTGATATTGGGGAAGGCACAACATGGGCATTAGACATAATTTTTGTGTTGTCCTTGTTCATCTTAAGGCCTACCCGTTGGGAAACTCGATAGATGCCTTCGAGCATTGTACTGAGGTCTTCAATGGATTCTGGCATGACTACAATATCGTCGGTAAATTCGGTTATTTATTATTGTTGTGTTTTTCATAAGAACCTTCTCCTGACAATAATTGATTATCGTCTAAGGATCTTATGAAAGAAAAGATGGGAAGTTATGTCGAGCCCGAAGGCCGAGCCTACTACGCAAACGAAGTCGCGGGCAGTCGGGTCGATTTCCGTCAAAAGTAAAAGATTTTAAAAACCCAAATATGCAGTCATTGTTTTCTTATAAATCGAGGGCATGTCTCCTTTCAAGATTTTCTCTAACTCTCGTGGATCCGGACTTGGCCATGGCCGCCCTTCTCAAAAAACCATCCTATAAATTGTATAATAAATAAATAAAAAGCCTCTATTTCGCTCTTTTATATTTAGTAGCAATTATTCGTATTTTTTTTCTTGTTACGTGCCCCTCTACGAGTAAATTTCTTCTCCAGGTTTCTCCAAGTTGCCCTGTTAGTGGCGACTTCTGAACACTTCTGTCTTGGTTATAGGCGCTGAGGCCGACCGAAGACGAGGTGGAAGGATGAAATTGAATCCGTTGCTGGACAGAATATATATGTGTATGTTATAGTAATAAATAACATGTCACGCATGCTCTATCATTCTATTAGTTCTGTGTGGAGTCATTGTGTAACTATGATAGGTTGATGATATTAGAGGAGAGCAGCCTCATTCAATTTCGTTGATTACACGTACGAGTAGTGTCGGCGTTAAAATGAATTTTAGGGGGTTTGGTCACCCACGTAAGCTGGAGGACAGTCTTCACTCAATTCCTACATGAGTAATATATTCACCATCAGACATTTTAATTGCAATTAATACCTTTTTATATACCTTTCTGTATTTTGTATAATCCTCATTTTGGAACTGGCCAGTGAATTACATTTGAAAGGGAAGTATAAGATTGATATGGAATAGTCAGGAAAAAAGCAGGTATTCCGATCAAAGAATTCGCCCTATTTACATGAGACTATATTTCTGATAACGACTTAAGAAAAGATGGAGTGATGACATCAGGGCTATAGCGGGAATAGAATAGAGAACAAAGGCAGTGGACAAGACAGGAAAAATTGGAACAAGCTGGAGGAGGCCTACACCCAAAAAGGGGTTCCTATCCAGATAGATAAAGAAAATGATATTGATTAATAAAAATACATAGGTACTCTTATAAATTAAGTCATGCGTGTAATTAATTAAGGGATTAGAAATAAATTGGCTTTATTATTATTAAATTTTAATGGTGGCACACCATATGGCTATTTGTGTTCGCTATTAGGTGGTGGTAGGTATTTGATGTATTTGGCAAAATATATAACGTTCATGCAACATGGAATATAGGCAAATACGACCATCCACACTTGGCAGACAAATAACAAGATAATTGATTTTTATAGTATTACTTTTCAAAGCACTAACGTCTGCTTTAGCGATCTCAAACATTGAAATTTATAGAGAAAAAATTCACATCCTCGGACGGGATTCGAACCCGCGTCTTCTGACTCTCCGTGTCAGACGCCATTGACCAACTAGGCCACCGAGAATCTGGTCCGGAGAAGATATTTGATGGTTTGTTTGCGTATTTGCCTATTTCATCCCTTTGATATGCTGGTGCAAGTGGTGAAAATTGTTAAAAAGATGGAATAGTGAATTTGGACCCGAGGTTTCGCCCACCAATTAACTTATCGTCAATTATATTCAGTCATGATCCAGGTTATGATATTATAACTTTTGTAAATGGCTAGCAAACCGAGGGTTGTTTTGTCGAGTATACGCTCGCTTCTGACCACGCAATCAAAGCTCGTAAGGCATTCAATGGACTCCTAATATAGAACACGACATTGAAAGTATCCTATGGGCTCTTAACCCAGAACTGAAGCCTCCCTCGAAGCCAGAAGCTGACTGTAACCTCTACGTGTGTAACCTGCTGGACGATCTGACCTTTCAGGACTTACAGTGAAGTGCGAAATCACCAAGTCATGTTATTTTGTTTATTATAATTGTTTTATTTCTAAAGTTCCTTTTATTATTTATTTTAGTTAGTATACGTACTATTCTTGAAAGTTTATCAATGCAGTGTAGGTATTTATGTGGTATCAAATAAGCTAGATTTTAGAACCTTCAAGAGGCGAGGAATACCGACGTAGGCATCTTGTTCAAAAGACTGCCTTGGATTGTACCACCGCAGTGTGTGATAGTGCTAATAGGATGTGAAGGGCTGTAGCAAGTGAAATTACTGCGAGAAAGATACTTGTAAACCAATGTCTTGTGAGAGTTGAGAGTGATTACTTAATTCGAGCCCGAGCGCTAGAGAAGGCTCTAAAAAGCACGAGGGTAAATAATATCCCGTACTTTATGCTTGGTGCAACAATCTTTTTAAAGTTAAAAAATGCCTTATTTATGTAATAAATGATTATGATTATGATTATCTACCTGTTCTGGTTCTTATATTTTTCCCGCTTTCAATCGTATTTTATTCTAAATACACTCGAGAGCAATGAATCCGGGTCACTTAAAGAATGTTAAAAATCTCGGAAACTAAAAATGATAGCTTAATGCAATAAATTGTATTTAATAGACAATGTAATACTCCTTAAATAAATGTAAAAAAAATATGAGTCACCATACATTTTATTAACACAAAATTACATAAAGAAAAAAACTGCTGATCTCTCCTTAAAACAAAAATAGGAAACATGAAATTTTTGAACCTTATTACGATTTTCTTGAATTTTAATACTTCGTATTGCCTCCTCGTGCTTCCATTACTGCGTTTACGCGGTTTGGCATGCTGTACACCAAGTTCCTTATACGATTTTGGGGAATATTCTCCCATTCCTCTGTGAGAGCAATTTTGAGCTCACGAAGCGTGATTGGGGGAGGGTTTCGTTGTTTTACGCATTTGCCTAGCTCGTCCCAAGCATGCTCGATCGGGTTGATATCCGGGCTGCGCGCTGGCCACTCCATACGAGTAATGTTCATCTCTTGAAGGTAGTCATTCACAATCCTACCTGTATGAGGTCGGGCATTGTCATGCATAAATATACCTAGCATCCTCACCTAAATTGACCATAAATGGACCAACGTGATCATTGAGGATTTCTTCCACATATCTTTCGCTAGTTAAAGAGCCGTTTTCTATGATCACCAGCTCTGTGCGACTTTCAGAAGAAATTCCGGCCCACACAAGTACAGACCCACCACCGTAGGCTACTTTTTCTTCGATGCATGCTTGCTTGAATCTTTCCCCTGGTCTTCGATACACTCTGTGTCTTCCATCGTGCTTGTAGAGCATAAATTTCGATTCGTCGGAGAACATAACTTTTGACCAATCTTCAATACTCCAATTTACGTGGCTCTGGGCATATCTTAGTCTTGAAATACGATGCCCACGCTCCAGTTTAGGGCCGTTTGCAGGTCTAAGGGGTTTTAAGTTAGATTCAGCAAGCCGACGTCTTACTGTCCATGCACTTGGGTTACTTCCTCCGAGGCGTCGAAACTGATTTGTGAGTTCAGATCCTGTGAGAAAGCGATTTCGAAGCATGGTGTTCACCAAGTATCGGTCTTCTCGTGCTGTGGTACACCTGGTTCTGCCCGTTCCTGGTCTGCGTAGGTTAGAACCAGTTTCTTCGTAACGTCGGAGAACTCTTTGTACTGTTGACAGCGACACACCGACAGTCCTGGCTGTATCGCGCTGACTCCGGCCAGTTTCCAGCATTGTAAATATTCTGGTGCATTCTTCAGGCGTAAGCGACATAATTTCAGCTTGAATAATGAATATAGAGCACTATCAACATGGTTTATGTACCCACATAAATGACAGATTACAAACAAAAGCAAAACCAAATGCTGTAATTTCGTAGTTCCATCTTCGAAAGTGGCCCTTTTTCAAATTTGATTTTTTATGATATAACTTTTCAATAACTAAGAAGTTTTAATACCTTCATTTAAGGAGTATTACATTGTCTATTAAATACAATTTATTGCATTAACCTAGCATTTTTAGTTTCCGAGATTTTTAGGATTCTTTAAGTGACCCGGATTCATTGCTCTTGAGTGTACTTATGTAATAGTACATTACTGCAGAATCCAGTAAGTAAGCCTTCCTGGCCAAGTATGAGTTAAAGAAAGTTGATAAATATTTGTGTATATGTTTTACTATTTCAAGACTCTTGTGTATTGTATTGTTGTTTATTGTGTAATTTAAACTGTGGTACTGACTTGATTGCCAGCGTACATTTTAGAGTACCTACCTGCATGTTATTAAACAAAGTACCAAAGTACATAATTTTTGGATGTCTCAATCATCTATAAATATCAGTAAAGTGATTTTGTATACTAGGTAGTTGTAGTGTTTAGTGATCGCAAATTGAAAAATTTGATAATCCAATATTGTATGTTTTTACTTTTTACTAAGTTGAAATTTATAACGAGATTTTTAATGCAGTGCGAAGTATTTAGAAGACACTATTTTGCTTAATGACCTATTCGGCTAGTTCAAATAGGGCAGCAAGGTGATGCGTCTGAATTGCCGGACCTGCTCGATAATGCATTGTCCAGTAACGAGCACCCCCGAAAACACAGCATGCGAAAAAAGCCATCCGCACCACCTCCCGTTAGCATTAACGTCCCCCCACCGCGCACTAAGCTTCTTTTTTTAATACATAACTTTTTTTCAAGATGCATTTTTACATGTTTCGGCCTAAAACTTTACACACCCAGCAGTGGAAGTCGACAAAAACGGTAACGCCTATTCACGTTCGGATCTCTCGCTCACGCGCGAGCTAAAGGCGCACCGGACGATAGTGGCGTGAGCGAAACAGATCGAACAACGGCCACTGCTGCGTCTCAAACCAAGATTAAGGCTCTGCACTAGTTTTTCGTACGCAAATTCAGTTTTAACGCACTGAGCGCCATCTTACAGCGTCCGAAACGATATTTGGTCCAAGGCATTGCATGTTACAAACAAAATAAGTGAGTTTAATGAGTTGCAGCGCCTGATATGAGCCGACCGCTATACGTCTCACTCTAGCGTCCAGTGCGAAGGCATTCGCGCCACGACAATTGAGTTGAGTTGAATTGAATTGAGTCGGTTTAAACGTAAAAATAGTCGGGTGGGTAGCCGCGCGAGAGAGAGACGAACGAAAGGCGGGTTGGCCGAGACCGCTGCCTTCTTCTCCTCGACTTACGCCGAGTCGCGACTAGTGAACGTCAGCGGTCTGACGTGGACGGCCGTATCTCCGTTTGTCCGTGTTTCGTTTGACAGCTACTGAAAAAAAATCCGTTTCGCGCGTCTTCTGTTGAGCTTCCAAACACAAACTTTTGAAGTGCGTTCGACCAAAAGGACTGAGTGGTGTTAAATAAATTTAATACGGATTTGCTAAGGAGTTTTGGAACGTATTTGCAGTGTAATTAACTATCGGCTCGGACTAGCCGTTGAGACGCTATAAAGTGATGAATCAGCGGGCGCCGGCTAATTAACAACGTCACTGCTACGAAAACAAATCTAACGTCTAGCCACGGTACACTAGCTACTGGAATATTGTAAGTACTGCTTTTGTTTAAACTTAATTTAACGTTCGTAGATTCCAATTCTGCACATACATTTTGTCAAGTGTGCTGCTTTTGCTCTTGATAATTTCATGTATGCTTAATAACCTTATATGTTGATAGTTGCCTATCACATGCTCACTAATTGCAAAACTCATTATTATTTAATTTTCAATTTACCGTAACAGATAACTTTATGGAGTCATAGCTTTGTGCGATTGCTTAATGAAAAGAGTTTTTAACATCTTTTTCCGCAGAACTTTTTACGCGCATCTCTCGATAAAAGTTTTCGCGCGTATTTCTACAAGTTGCTACGATATTTAATAGACAATCCTCACGTAGAGCATGAAGGCATGAAAAAAATGAAATGGTAAAATATGTATTTTGACGTGTAAGAGTGGAAAAGTAACATCGGGGCGGGGCGTCCGATCCCAACAGCTGATTGGTTCGTATGCCATGTGTCGCGCTTTTTTCTGTATGTATACTTTTTCTCAACTTTTTTTTTTTTTTATTTGGAATGACCCATTTTTCCTGCCTTCAGCTTTATTTTGTCTCGCTGTTGATGTATCGGCATATCGTAGACTCTTATATATAGTTATGACATTATTTCAATTAATTTTGCATTTGTTTATAAGTAAGGTTCCTTTTATTGCTTAAATTGATCGAGTAGATAACAGTTAAGCCTCTCAAAATCAAAAACGAAATTTTACTTTTTAAAATAAATATTTATTTTTTATTAATAATATTTTTATTGTATATAATTACATATAACCTATTCAAACATATTTCAATACATAAATAGGTACACCAGTACGATAGACTAGTAATATTTATGATTGTATTAAATTGATTATTTTGTATTTTCGCATAAATAAACTTAATAACGGATGTAAACTATTTTGAATATATTTAATTATATTGTTTAGTATTTTTGTTTGCCTAATTTGAAAATATTTATCAATATTCTATAATAAGTAGGTAAATAAAAATAGCATTTTTTATTTACTTTTCTTTCATCCACTAATCCTACATTATCCCTGATGAACATATTTTGATTCATCATCATCATCGACATCACCACGCAGGTGAAACAGCGGAGCGCAGCTAGTTACCTATAAATTCATACGTCGTCATAATAAAACGAATAGCTATGTTAATATATGCAATGTGTACATCATAAATGCAATGAAAGCTACAATAAAAGTAGATAAGAGAGAGATTAATTACATGATACTTCCCCCTCAGTAAAATACTGAAACTAGCTGCGCGCAGTGGCTTTTCCCTACACGTAAATACTAGTTACCAATTTATTAGGTCAATATTTAAAATATATGAAACCAAATTCTACTAACTTACGTATGAAATCTTTAAAATACGTACTACTTATATCATAATACAACACTATAATGACCCCATCTAGATATGGATTTTTGGATTATAAATAATAATAAATAATATATATAAACTTAAAAAATATAAAATAATAAATCCTTAAAAACTTTTCAACTGTAAATACTGGTTACCAATTTATTAGGTCCCTATTTAAAATTTATGAAACCAAATTCTACTAACTTACGTATGAAATCTTTAAAATACGTACTACATATATAATACAACACTATAATGACCCCATCTAGATATGGTTTTTTTATCATAAACAATAATAAATATTATTGAAACCCCCTTAATTGATATATAATAATATATCCTCAAAAACTTTTCAACTGACGTTGATTTAAATAGGATCAAATTAGAGGAAGACCTGTCAAAAAATATTATCAGAATAGGATCATACATACGTCGTGTACTTTAATAATAAGAATTATTCTTTTTATACAATATGTATTATTATATCCCAAACTACTCGTCCCGGCCTAGCATTGCATCTATACTGTTCAAAACTTCTTACCACGCACCAAAAAGTTTGGCAGTAAGTAAATTGTGGAACGCTCTGCCGGCGAAAGGTATTTCCTTGCAGCTATGACCCTGGGTCTTTCAAGCGGGGCGTGAAAAAGCATCTGTCAGGTCATCATGTGGAAGGCGATAGAGAAGCAATGACCATCAGAGCAGCCGTAAGCTGCACTAATGGTCATCTTCTTGATTCCATCTTTGCTTTCCATCAGGCGAGAGGGGGTCACTTTGATGAACCACTATAAAAAAATCTGTATTTGATTTATGCGTAATATTCATACTAATCCGACCTCCAATGTTGTCAGATTATGCATATCCCCTTTTGTGTTCAAGCCACTAGTAAAGTGAATTGATATATTCTAGATAGTTATGATCTACCCGACAGCATGATCAACTAAAATCATCTCGATATAATAAATGAACCCTTATTTCTTCTGGTCACGCTATAACTTGAGAACAGCTTTACCGATTCATTCAGCTTTTTTTTTTAATATTTGCTACATATTCCGTAGAAGGTTCTAGGGAACATTAGGCATGTTTGTTTTAAAATAAGGCTTTAACAATTCTTAAACATGCAAATTCAACTAATAAGTTAGTATGGATTTTTTTTATTTTCTTAGATATAACTTATCTATGCAAGTGATCCCAAAATGGAAAAAATAGATACGAGTATTAGGAAGATTTTTAAATATATAAATATGTAATATTTATCAAATAATTTTTATCAAATATCAAATGCTGACCCTCACCTCCATCTACATCTTGGAAATGTGCATGTTTATTCGAAAATATCCTCAATACTTTTTAAAAGCATGTGAACAGACGAGAAATTATCCCCTTAGACCAACACGGAAACATACACTTTTAATACCTACTTCTAGACTGAAAATGCACAGTTCCGGTACCAAGGCAATGGCAGTTAAAATTTATAATACACTACCTAACAAAATAAAAGACGAACATAAAATGAACGTATTCAAATTCACACTTAAAAAATTACTTTTGCAGAAGTGTTATTACAATATTGACGAATTTTTCAATGATAATACATTAAAATAGACTGGTCCTCTCTGCACAATTGCAACACCCCCAGGGGGTAACATGTGACATGTACTTACTGTAAACCTTATGCAACAACACCTGCATTGTATGTTAACTTGGCACATAAGCAATAAATCATTTGAGTTTGAGTTTGAGTTTGAGTTTACACAAGTAGGTAATTCCTTATTATAGAAACTAGGATCATATTACAAGCGAGGACAATTTCCGTATATTAAACAAACGGATCGCCAGACAAATGGTAAGATACAGTAGCTTATAAGTGAGGAGATATAGATATTAAAAATAACTTGCAAACTAAATTTAATTTTATTGGATAATAAACATGTTATATTATATTTAACTTTTGAACAATAAAACTCAGTTTATTACTTGATGATAAGTATAAAAATCTAAAACTGAATATTTTATCATCAGCAACTTTTAAAGACATGCAAAAATATACAATTTATTTCTTTATTAAAATGCAAATATTGCGTTTTAATTGTAACAATTAATGACAACGAAATGGTGTTGCATAAAGTATCTAATAAAATAAAATAAAATATGTAAGTACTTTTTTTATGAACGAGTATGAGAGAGAACGGCTCGCCATTATATCCTATATTTTCTTGGTTTTTATTTCATAAGAACCTTCTCCTAACAATAATTCACACAAAAAAAATAGAATTAGCGAGATTGTTTCATCCGTTCTCAAGTTATAGCGTGACCAGGAGAAATAGCTTTTCATTTTTATATTTACGAAGGATATAGCCATATTCTTCCTCGTTGGCTTTCTAATGTTAGATGAATGACGTTACTCCACTAGTATTAAGATTTTTGTATCAAACATATGCCACAATCAAAAATATACACTACACAAAAAATGTTGCTTCCTTATCATCTCAAAGTATATCAAAATATTGTATGAAAAATCACAATGAAACTGAATGTAAATCAAATGACAAATTAAAAATCAAAGTGAAATACGGGAAGAAAAATAATTACAGTTACTTAATGCAACAAATGGCTTTTGAAAAAGACATTGGATATAATTCTGACAAGATTAGCTATCATCATTTCAGCCATAGGACGTCCATTGCCGAACATATACCTCCCCCACAAATTTCCAAAGGAACCGGGAAAGCGGCTTGCATCCAACGTCGTCCTGTAACTTTTGTCGGTTGATGACCTACGCTGCGCTTGCCGGTCCGTGGTCTCCACTCCAGAACCCTCCGGCCCCATTGGCTATCTGTTCTGACAAGATTGTGATATTAAAATAGGACTTAAGAGTAATTAAAAGAGTTAATTTCCCTACTGTAGAAGAAGAAGAGAGAGAAGAGAATGAATGCTTAGACATGTCTCTCCAGTGAAGAAGCTGCACTCTTATGTGCAAAAGGAAAATTACAAAAGGCACAACTATTGTATGACCACACTCCAGACAATCCACAAACCGAAATAGAACTCAAATCGTGACTGAACATGATCCCAATTCACTTACCAAGACGTCAGGCCAGTGTAATCGCGTTCCTACGCAAAGATGTGAACGAGTAATGAAACTGGATCTGAACTCTCACATATGCGGGGACGCAGATATGTATGTGGTGTACAACATTGCGTAATAATTAGGTTACTAATACGCAATTTTGTACCACATATGAATATAGCAAAAGAAACTTCAAAGTCTGATACATAAATGCAGTTGAGGTGAGACTATATACAAGAATGAGTGGTACTGAAAGATTATATATAAGAGCAAGGAAAAATCGATAAGAAACCAGTGTGGAGTGAATGAATGACATGACGAGAGACGGGGTAAGGGCATGTAGAGATGAGATGGCTTTGGCACATACTATTTTCACCCATCCCTTCTAATAGAAGTAGATTGGCTAAATAAGTATATAAGGTGAGAGTGGGTGCGACCCTGTTGGAAGATGATGAGGTTTTCTCGGAAAAGGCCAGTTAAAGAAGCTTTTGTCCTAAGACTATATAAAGCAATTGATTGGAGTGAATTATTTCAGGATCATACTGAGTGGAAATCTGTGGTTGCTACCTATATTTCGAGGAACCATACGTTATTTTATGTTTTTACTTTCAGTTTCTGCTGATAAAAATATTAAGAAAGATTTTGAGAACAATTAGACGTGAGGACGGCAGTTGGAGGATTGGCAAGAACAGCGATATAGAAGAGCTAGTGGGGAAGCCTAATATTATAGGCGTTCAAGTTCCACAGAATTCGCTGGCTTGGACATCTCGAGAGTTTGGGACGGGTTAAGCGCGCTTACTTGGCAATATTGGCAGAGCAGGAGCTCGCATAGGATCAAGTAAAGTGGGGTCTTTTCGTATCGGAGGCCAAGACACATTTTGGGTCGCTGCGCTAGCATAAGAAGAAGAAGAAGAAGTTTCTGCTGATAGTAAAATGAGTTATTATCCATTGACATACATAGACATGCACCTGCTGGTAAACATAAGACAGACCCGCTAAAATTAGATAGCCTGACGTATGGGTGCGTCAAACCTGTTTAAATTATAAACTTGCACATCACACAATTTACTATCTCAAGATGAAGAAATGATAATATTTTTCAAGCTAAATTTTTCTCTCTCTCTCTCTCTCTCTCTGTCTGTCTGTCTGTCTGTCTGTCGTTGGTGAACTTTGGTATCGTGCAAGATACTGGTATGGTAAGCTGGTAGGTGACTCTACTAACTTTACTTATTATTAAAAATTACCATGTTATCCCATAATATTGTAGGTCAAATCTTATAGATAAAGTTGAGATCCTTTAAACAAGGGATTTCGTAGCATTGAATTTTCTTGGTTTTCACCAATACTTGCCAGTTATGACTTCACGTCTCCAACGCGTTCCTGTACCACTTTATTTTCTTTCCATATCGGCTAGCACCAAATTCGATTTTATGAATGTAATGAAGTTTCTAATCGAATCTGATTAAAATCATTTCTATAATTCAGACGGTCTTGACAAAGAAATCTGTTATTTATATATTTTAGAAACAAATCATGCCATCGTGTTCAAAACAGAAGAATTACACTGAGAAGAATTGGCAAGAAATTCAGTAGAAGATCTACCGTGTGATTCTGTAATGATTCGTCGACAAGCTCGTCGCGAGCTCACCGATGTCAAATACTTTATCTATTTATTTATTCAAGTCAATCGATGTGGCTAACAGAATTATTAAAAAACACCACATATCATACATTATTGTAACTTACGTAAGTAGGTACATTTATAAAACATCAAGTAGGTTAGTTACTTAGAAGGTAAAATAAAATTATATAGCAGAAGTCAGAATTAGTGATGTCAACATAAGCAATACAAAATTAGGATAACAACAATAAAATAATATAAATCAAAGTCAAAGAACAATTTATGAGATATCGCCCTTATAAATAAGGTTGTTTTTCCAACAACAATTTTCTTGTCATCTCGTCATTTGTTTCATGTATGTTGTCAAAAAGGCAACGATGTTTGCTCTTGGAGAATCGCACAGCTGTATCTGTGTGACGAGCGGAGTGTCGTGCTCTATACAATTATTTTGAAGCCACTACTAAGTATCTATAATAATATTATATTATACACCTAAAAATAATAATAGGACTAGCTCATATTATATTGGTGATTCCTGTAAAGATCTTAATTTTGGAATAACAGATTGAACTGATTGCATTCTCTTACCGAAATTATATATAGGTACCTACATGTATCTTGTACTTAACATTTACCCATACATTACAAAATTGTGCTATTATTTAATTTATTTATGTGCTTGGATTTCTGACATATTTTGTGTTGTTATTTGTTTAGTCTAATTTAATTCTAAATATTCTTGCGTCTGACCACTTTTTCATAACAACTGTCAAACCTATTTTAACAATCACGTACATAACTCGAATTGTTTAACAATATTTCAACTACAACACAACGTTCAACAATCTTTTTAATACAGTTGCTCAAAAAGTGGCATATTTCAGGGACGTATAGCGTTCGGGATGTGGGCTATTACATACTCGTGCTTTTTTTACCTTTCCCGAACTCGTGCGTTATCTTTCCCAACTGTCAAAATAATATCTATTAAAAAGAAAAACCAACCATGAAGTTTATACTAAAAAAAATTGATAGGAGTTTTTATGATTCATGCAAATACGTATATTTCTAAAAAGAAGCTACTAATTTGTTTCAATATCAGATTTAATGATTCGATTGAATGAATTAGGTTAGGTTTTATTTCATTTCATCTCATCAAATTTCATTTTCATTTCATATCAATAAAAAAATTCTACTGAAGACTTGGCTGTATGGGCACAGTTCCCTTTGCCTACCAGAATGGGTGAAGAAAAAAATAATCTCTGCTTATATTCTACGGTTGGCGCCATTTTCCAGAAATTTTCTTTGCGCGTTTATTTTATTATATTGCTTCATTTTTGGCAAGTGTATTAAAAATAGTCGTCCAGTACACGTGCGGAACCGTCATTGCAACTTGTTCCGACTGTCAACCCTCGCCTTCGGCTGCGCTTCGGCTCGGGTAGACATTTGTCGGAACTCTTTGCAATGACAGCCTTTCCCCACTTGTAATGAAATATACTATTTCCGCTGCAACTGCAGTTTGACTCTAGCTGCCATTCGATAATTGCCCAACACGCCATTCTACTATTTCTGTAGACAAATTAGAACGTAGCGTTATCTTAAACGCTACTATAATACTATTATATAGTATAACGCTACTATAATATTAAACGTCGTAAACGTGGTCAACAGATATGGAACTGCAGCTGGAGTATTTTTCAATAGCAGTATTAAAAAACGTGTAAAAGCTATCGTTAAGCTACGGTACGATTGCAGTTGGAGTAAAATTTTGTTAGTATAATCGACTCCCACCTCTTAAAGTAGTCATGTTTCAATCTTACCATTAAATTTGGTAGCACCACTTTAATATAGCAAGCTTAAAATAATAATGCATTACGATACACGTTTTGATGACGTAGTATCACATATTTCACTCAATTTGCGTATTTTAACGTGACTTTTGACACTGTTTCATTGTTCCAGTGTCAAATTTTTGAATATCCGTACTCTCCCATTTCTTATAGTAGTCGTATTGCAACCTTACCATTAAATTTGCTTAGTGTTTTAGCGACTTAATTACCTGAGTGTATCTGTTATTTCATAATAAATAATCTATCAAGAGTTAAATGGCCAGACACAATAGAAATTTCATTGCTATAATGATATCGACACATGAGGAGGATTTTCAGTGTTATGATTATTACCATCCAGAATTAAGGTAATTTCAGCATGATCTCAGTTTTTTGTGACTGTACCAGCAATAAAATTTAATCAACGTAAAGGCCAAATAAGGCCCGCTATTTTCGGATCATTCTTAATAAGTCAGATGTATTTAAGATCCAGATTAAAGTAATTGCGTGCTCTATTTTGGAACGATCACATCATTTTGTTCCTTTACATTCTTGTGCCATTGTATCTAATTAGAACGAAGTGACTCATTTCCATCCCAACTCGCAGTGAATAAGTCATTTTAATTGAAACAACGTTCATTACCATTCAGCTTTGATTAATATCAAGATTACAAAAGCAATCATGGAATTGTAAAAAAAAGTATGTCTCCTTTATTTTTTAACGTAAAACTGACAGTAGGAATGAAAACATCTCGCCATTTAACGACAAACAGAACAGCCTGACATCAACTTTTATAACCGTTCAAACAATTACATCTAATCATATTGCCCTCTCAACTCGCTAACAAATCTATTATAGGAGAAAAAGAGACAGACACAAAACCCCCGCTACGCCCATCAATGTCTAATTGCTTTTATTATTTTAAGGCATCGTAATCATTATGGCTGCAATAAAAATTGTAATTACTTCTCATTAGTTCAATTAAGAATTTTCTAGACACGGTTTAGTTGATATGTTGATTGCAAAATGGTTTGGTCTAGTGATGCATTGTTGAGAAAGCGGCTTTTTTTATTACTATTACGTTATTATCGATTCCCTTGTCTGTGGGTGAAATCTGATGCCGATAATCAATAAATTTTATGAGTGTTAGACACGGCTCATATCAATCAATATTAATGATCATTCTGAAATTTGGAACTAATCGTAGTATTTTAATTTTTAATGTCCATAAGTTACTAATCTTTTTCGATAGATACTTAACGACCACAATTTGAAGTTTTATAACGGCTTTGTCTGCCGACAAAACGGTTAAGAGCGCACTTTTAAAATAATTTACTACAAACAATACTAAAAAGTACTGGCACTCCACACAACTTCACACACTTCAGTAAAAATAAACTCAAGTAAACACAAACCCTCGTTTAAAAATAGAACGCCTAACCCACTGAAGCTCAAAAAAGAAAACATCGAGACAACAAGGAGTCGGTGAAACAAAAAAGGATAGCACCGCGCGAGAAAACTTCGCCAAAAAGTTTCCATGCACGTGGTAAACACGTGGTCTTGGGTGAAAAATCGCGCAGGCCCCGCGCGTTCCTTGCATTCCACCCTCTCCCCTCCCCCTCCTGAGACTGAGGAGTCCTTTCTAAGCGAAACAGCCGGGAAGAAGCGAACACATGGTAGCCTTCCATTTGTTTTAAAACCCGGGCGCATATTATCCTTTGCTTCTCGATTGAACTTGACTTTGAATTTCACGTAGTTAGTTAAGCTTCAGTGGAGCTACTTTTGATATTCCTCGCTTCTTAATTAATGCATGTATTTGACTTGTGTTTGATTTTGCATCTCATCTCCATTCTGTTTCATTGTATTTTTATTGAGTGGGTAGTTTTAATTTGTCTTTTCTGATCTATCTTACAAACTTATTTTTTTATTCTGAATTGGGGACGTTTGTACATTTGCTACACTTCAGCATCATCCCATCGTATTGACTTTTCATCTGAACTTTCATTGAAGTAAAGATTATTTAATTATTAATTTAATTATTATTTATTTAAGTAAAGATTATTATATATAAGTTTATATTAAAAGATTAAAGAAGGACTTCTTATACGAATAAAAAGATATTGGAGAATTTGTTTAAAGGAATTATGTATCTACTTGACGTATCATTAACAACCAAGTTTCTAGCATCTGTGTGTGTGTGTGTGTGTGTTTGTGTTTATAGTTTGTATCGATATGAAAACATTAAAACCTCATTTTAATTTTATTGTTATTGCAATAACGCTGTCATGAGTCAATTATTGTATACATGTCATATCGTGTCGAGCACATCGTAATTTAAGTTAGTGAGCCGATTCAGTAATAGAAGTGGATTTAAATGAGTATTTAATATTTATTTGTACTCGTAATTCTACTCTCTCGTTGCTAGAAATAACAATTTCACTTGTTTTTCTACCGACTTCCAAAAAGGAGGAAGTACTCAATACGGCTGTATTTTTTATGTTTGTTAGGTACCTCATAACTTTCGATAGGGTGAACCGATTCTCAAAATTCTTTTTTGTTTGAATGCTGATGACTTCCGCGTGTCCCATTTACATTTCATCAAATTCGGTCCAGTAGTTTTTGAGATACACTCCAATAACTGAATAGAATGGAAGTCGGCATTAAATTTTTCAAATTGTACTTGTTTTTTTATAAAAATCTGGTGCATTGCACTCGTCGTCTTGAGATATAATATTTTAAATCTCTTTCCCTACTAATTTTACTGAAACCTCGCCCTACAAACCCAAACACAGTAATGTTTGCACACTACTGCCATAGTATAAAAATGCAGCCTAGTTAAGCGGAAATAAACTTAAACGTGACGTACTCGTCTTGATGCGGCCTCATTACTGTCAGCACCGCGACAACCGCTTAGGGCTGTCGTCGGTGCGCATGTTTGTGTGAGTGAGCTGTTTTGAATGTTTGTAGGTTTCCGTACTGTTTCTCTATATTTATACTGTGCTACTGCCGTGCGATTCTCTAATGATTCGTCGATGCGCTCGTCGACGAGCTATAAAATATAAAATAAACTAACCTAGTATGTTAAACCGCTACCTGTGACAGCATTTTGGGTACTTTGCTCCCATAATGCTGTCGGCATTGCCACGCTTAAACGTCGTATGAGGATCAAGTGTCATCTGTCTCAATGAAATAAATACATCAAATTTAATTCTGAAAAAATCAAAAACCAAATGAGCACCTCGGTGGCCTAGTTTTCACCACGTCCGTCACGGTCAGTCAGTAGATGCATGTATGAATCCCGTCCAAAGAAATACATCTTTTCTTTAAGTCAAAATTTAGTTTCGCTAAGCAATTCATAGTATTTTGCAAAAATAAAACTAAAAAAGCTACATGTTCATTGATATTGGGTAGACGGGGGACAAAAAATTGGGGATAGAGTTTGAGAGTAGAGTCGTGGGTACTACGGAAATATAACTAAAAATTAAAAAAAAAATGTTTTTCATTGACAAACGTCGCTGCATTTTTTATAAACAAATCTTTGCGAGTGCGAGTGAGAGAGAGAGAGAGAGAGAGAGAGAGAGAGAGAGAGAGAGAGAGAGAGTTTGATAATATGTCTGGAATAAAAACTTCACATTTGTTGTATTTATGAGACATATTGTAAGAAACCTTTTCATAAAGCCAATTTAATTAAATACTGTATTTACATCACCACTCAACCCATCATATAAGTATATGTTTATGTTTTTATATTAATACTAGTTGACCCTGCGGCTTCGCTCGCTTGGCCTTGGTGTAGTGGTGAGAGAGTTATTCATTAAATTTCAATATTTTTTTATTTATGAACCGAATGACATGTAAGAGGGGACCACACGGGAAGCACCAGCTTTCAAACAAAAAACAACTTTGAGAATCGGTTCACCCAGTCGACAGTTATGAGGTAACAAACATTTAAAAAAACAGTCGATTTAAGTACCTCCTCCTTTTTGGAAGTCGGTTAAAGTTCTTTTTCATTCTATATTCGTTTATAAAACTCCTAATAATATTTTTTCTCGTATATCTTCCATGTACAGACAGCGATCCGGTACTTTAGTCACTCTGGTATCGGTATATAAGTGCTATTTTTGTGTAACATCGTGTTTTTTTTCCAACAGTTATCAACCCGTCCCCGGAACGGCAGCAAGCTGTTTTACCCCTATTTGAAGACGTCTTCCCTGCACAGGGAATTCCTATTTGCCAGTGGCTCTGGTAAGTGCATACTCTACATAACTGCTTGAGTCAAGCGATCTTGATACACAGTTGAAGAACACAGGACTTGAAAAATTATCACAGACTAATAAAATGAAAGTAATCCAATTGTTGGATGTTTGTTATTCTTTCACGGCAATAACTAATGAACCGATTAGGCTGTGTATAATGCAGGCAGATGATGATCTAAAAGGCAAAGACTAATATCTCAGCAGTACTGTCCCACGCAAGTATTTAGCTCTGAAAGACGGTCCCAATAATCTATCTATCGTTGGTTTACCTTACTAGAGATAGATATTTGACCCTTTTTGTACGGACGTTATGTCAAATTTCTATCGGTAGTAAGGTAAACCGTGGATAGATAGATTATTGGGATCCTCCATTAGTCAGTACTGCCGTGCGATTCTATAATGATTCGTCGATGCGCTCGTCGACCGATGTCAAATATTTTATAAGATTTCGCCCTTGTAAATTTAGTTGTTTTTCCAACGTTTTTTGTCATCTCGTAATTTGTTTCACGGATTTAGTCAAAGATGCAATGTTTGCTCGTAGAGAATCGCACTGTTGTCATGGGCATGTCGTTTCATATTAGTGGGTCTAGCATGAATAACTACGTAACGTGTCGTTCACGTGAAACAGTACAAACTGTCATTTCTTCACTCCACTGTAACGTAAAGTTGTAATCTAAATGTCTTGATTAAGTCCTATTATAATAATACCTACTTACCTGTACAAACTGCAAAACTGTAACTATCAGTATTGGGTTAAGTATTTAGTATTTAGTTATATATAAGAACATTTTGATTTGATTTATCTAGGGCAACTGTGCCACAGATAACTCATAGTTTGTGCGCCGAAGCGTGACGCGTTGACGATTACGATACGAATACTTTTTCGCAAATTGTTTGTGCTACAGCCTCGGGTTCTCGACTTGTCCCTTATTACATTGAAATTTATAGAGAGAAAAATTCGCATCCTCGGGACGGGATTCGAACCCGCGTCTTCTGACTCTCCGTGTCATCGTGTTGTCCCTTATTATTAGTCATTGAAATGATGATACAATTATAACATCTGGATTTGAATACTCAATAAGCTTAATGTAGGTGTGTTGGTCATTATTCACGTGATAACGTCTTATAAATCATCCACGAAAAAGAATGACTCATTGCCATGTTGTCACGTTACGTCTAGATATCACGTTACGGGCCGAGCGTGCAAGCGAGAGCGCGGGACAAGCGATAGAGAGGCACGATCGGCCTTTACGTTCTGCTTGTCTTGTGATGTTATCAGATAAAATTATCGTCCGTAAACCGACTTTACAGACAACCATTTTCTTTTTTAACTGTATTAATCCTTCCTATACCGTGATAATTAAAATAAAAGATTTATGAATGAAACTGACGTATATATACGTCTCTGGGACGCAAAGGGTTAATAGCTTATAGCATAAGTCATCTGAGGAGTGCCCTTGGTGAGCAAGGGCACCCCTTCACAGGCGCTGACGCCCGGTTAACAACCCGGGCCTACCGCTGGGGCGAGATGGTGAATGCCAGCGCAACCCTATCTCACCCATCTGGCGGAAGACTGCTCACGGGGGGGTTTTAGTGGGTCTGAGCCCCACATACCCCCTTCCGTCAACCCCCGTAACGGAAGGGAAGTGGACAGCATTTCCACCACTCAAAAAAAAAAAAAAAGTACTTTACGTAAAACAATTATATGGGCAGAGCTTTTATGCGACAATATTAAAAATGTCACATGTCATCAATTAAATGTATGAAGAACTCCAATCACATACTGACAACGCTTCTCTGAATACCAAAATTATTACGAGTATAAGTAGAAAGTTTTTAAATTCATTCAACTTCATTACGAAAACCAACTCGCGTGTGTTTAAAGTAATTACAATGTCAATGCATAAATTACGATCGAGGTAATAACAGCTTTGGTAGCACACAATATGTGAAATATTTTATCTTAAGTATTATCTCAGAAAGGCCGGAAAAGGTAGAGAATAAGCGGTATTTTACCGGTTTATACCGGAATACCATTCGCTACATAGTTTAGCATCACTGTGCAGCTTCGAAATAATTTGCTATAATGTCAGCAACAATTCTTAAAAATGTTTCGTAAAATGTATATTACAATCACGTCTTCACAAATTGATCACTTTGAGTAGGTATGTCATCAAGTTAGTAATATTTGATTATTTTGTTATAATTTTTGCCAATTTTTCACCACAAATTAATTGCAAAAAATTTGTTTCCGTGTAACATAGCAGCCGGTAACTACACTATCTTAGGCGAGTTTTGCTTTAGGAATGTAAAGAAACAGATAGCTATACTAATTTAGTATTACATAAAGTACTATGGTTCTTTTGGCTACTTCGGACTCTGTAGGTTTTATAAGTGGTAACATAAAATAACAAAATTAGGCCTTCTCTAAGTTAAGTGATTGGTTTTAAGTAACATGTGACATGTGCCAACATAAGTGACAATCACTTTTTATTTATTTATATTTATCATTTTGAAGTGATTACTACTATTAGAGAAGGTAAACCAATTTGTTACGTAACGCGTCACGGCGCCAGTCTGTCTGGCTTCCCTTTTTCTCACGCATCCTCTCTCACTCTAACCCACAACACTAGATTAGTTTAAGTTAAGTGTATATTAAGTGTATATTATTTAAGTGTATATTATTTAAGTGTATATTACTATTGTAAATAAATAAATAATAAATAAGTTATAACTTCTGTTGGGTGTCCCGAGACGCACACTTTATTTTTACATATCTTTATATTATTGCGTACATTGGCATTCAACACAATAACATCTATTAACTACAATATGTCCGACATTTTTGTAGGGGTCGGCTTTTGTAGAGTATGCTTTACGAAGTACCACAGTTTTTCAATCAGGAAGCAGTAGTGTCCAAACATTATTGTTTTTTATGAAGCGAAATTATAGGGCAAGAGATTTAGCATCTTATATCTACGGGTGACGAGCGGCAGAACATTCAAATTCTGAATGGCACTGAACTGTTATGGGCAAGCGTGACGTTTAACATCGTGGCCCGAGCATGAACATTTGCTAAAGTGTAACGTTATCGTATCGTTGACGTATACAGTACAAACTATGAGTTATCAGTGTCACAGTTGTACTAGATAAATGATAGTTAATACTGAATACGTCAACGATACGTAAACGTTACACTTTAGCAAATGTTCGTGCTCGGGCCACAGACGAGTGACTTCCTCGTCTCGTCACCAATTGACACACGACTACAAAAAGTTAAAAAACATATTCTTGCGTTTCCGGTTATTCAGTCCTCGTTATCTTATCTTCCCATCTCGTTCACTCGCTGCTTGTATTAAGGACCAGTAAAAACTAATAACAATTTAACAGACTTACTTGTGTTTGTTTATGCCAGAGTTAATATCGATACTTCCGACTACTAAAGCGATTACACTCGATTAAGGATTAGTGTAATAGGGTACAGATTCGGAAAATAATCCATCTTGACATGTGAAGTCGATAAAATTTTATCGAAGAGAGTATTTTAAAATGTGTTAAGAGTAACGTATGGTAAGATGAATAAGCCGTTCTGCGTAATAGCAATAACTAACATAAACGTGTTAAATCTTCTAGCTTTATGTTTGGTAACCACACTCATAAAAGTCTATGTTCTAGTATTAACTAAATATAAATTTTAAGAGCATTAGAACTCTTTCTGAACAAGTTTGTCCAGCCGTGCGATTGACATCGTTGCATCTTTGACAACATCCGTGAAACAAATGACGAGATGACAAGGAACGTTGGAAAAACAACCTTGTGTTCAAGGGCGATATCTCAAAGTATTTGACATCGGTGAGCTCGTCGACGAGCGTATCGACGAATTATTAGAGAATAGGGTTGCTGGGAAGTACATCATCCATACTTTTTTCTAACGTCAAGCAGTTAATGTTCGCAATGCTGTGTTCCGGTTTGAAGGTATGGGTGCCGGTGAAATTACAGGCACAGGAGACTTAACAAACATGTCTCATGGTTACGGGAGCAGTACCTATAGTTCTTCACTTGTCACGAAATGCATCTGTTCTAGGCAGAAGCTACCTGCTGACATACCTGGTCTCGTGCTTGTACCGTCTCCGTACCGTAATGTACCGATATTTCAGCTTAGGTTAATTTTCAACTGTGTTAAGCAAATCCCGTTGTGATTGCTACTTAGATGGGCAACTGATAGTTGTATCATCCTTCCTCATAAGGTCTGGTAAGGTCCTTGGTCAACATTTTGATTCGCTTCGTGTCCTGCGTTACTACCGACCAAAAAAAAACGAGGAGGTACTACTCGTAAATTCATCTGCTTTTTTTTATGTTTGTTACTTCATAACTTTTGACTGGGTGAACCGATTCTCAAAATCATTTTTTTTGTTTGAAAGCTGGTGTTTCCCGTGTGGTCCTATTTATTCATTATTAATTTCATCAAATTCAGCCTAGTAGCTCCAATTACACTCCAATAACTGAATAGAATGGAAGGCGGTTTCAAATTTTTCTAATTGTACTTCTGTGAACGGTTTCTCATCTGTATAGCCTTCTTCTTCTTTGCATAGCCCATAACTTGTTGGGGGTCTCGTCTTGCCTTGATTATCATATATTCGATAGTGAGGATCTCATCCCTATTTTCAGTCTTCCTGCTGTGGGATTATTAACGCATGTTATGAATGTATATATAATAGTTTATCTCTATCTATAATAGTTATTCACACTCTGAGTAAGTAATTGGGTATTAGGTATGAAGATAATGTATTACACACGTTCCTGTAGAAAGTAATGTCCCAAGCGGTTGGGACCGCAGGGTGCAGTTTGTATGAAACAAACCCTTATAGTTACTTAACTGTACACATAACTATATACATTAGGTACATTAAACGATAATTTTAAGGTAAAGACATACTGAGCCCACGTATCAAACACATTATGACATATATACTCTTGAATTTGTATGAAAACTGTTGAATCAGAAACATACCTACTTATAATAGGCAACGTTGCGTGTACGTGGTACGGATACGTGGGCTCATTTTGTCTAGTTTGTCTTGTACCTAATCAACAGACATGATATATTAAATTATTTTTAATGTATTTCTTTATAGTTAAAAACAGAAAAGATAAATTGTAGAATATTATAATAGTTTGGGATGTACTTTTTGCCGAATAGATTTTCTAATAATTTCTATAGAGTGTGTTACTACTTACTTTACTCTACTTTTCGAAATAGTTTCATACATTTAAACAAATAGTCAGTATTTTAATAACATAATGTGTATGTATGCTTTTACACTTGGTACTTATAAGACAGACTAGAGGCGCCCGAATTATACATCCATCGCAAACAAGCTCGATTAGATCGACTCCGAGAACTGGTCATAAATCCAACCCTAAAACAACCGCTCTGTTTAGTTTGGAAGCTTCCATCCCAGTAATTATACAATAATTCATACTTTAATAAATACTAATAAATCGTTCCCTCACTCCACCGCCGCTGTATTATCGACCATTATTACACGATGTAATTACAGCCAATAAATTACCAAATAATACATCAATCAGATGTGTTATAATTTTCTTATTATTACTTTTTTACTTTTTTTTAACTGGACGGCGCGGGCAATTTTATTAAAATTATAATGCAGCGGCATTCGAGACCGGCCTCAAATTGGGGTAGCTGGAGGCTAAGCTTGCCTTTAATTATATATGTAATGTTTAATGATATATTCTTATAATAAGCTACCTGATCCTCGCGGTGGGCATAAATCAAATATTTCATTAAAATTCTACGAGCTTACAACCCTTCATTTGGTTCTTGGGATAGAATTGCTTGCGAAATCGTCTAAGTATTAGGTACGCGTCTAATTTCAGATGGGTATAGCATTTTTGTTGTGACTTTGATTAATGGCTCGATTTTGCGAGTGCATTGAAGGGTTAGATTCGATCATATTCATTCAGTTTTTAATCGATACTGTTGTCTTATTAGCCACTTAACACTAAATCACAATATTTTGTTTGGGAATAAAATCGGGATCAATGTGAACTTACGCTACGCAAGTTTTTTCATCGTCCCAAAATTTACATCAAAATCTTGAGTGTGGTCACAGAATAAATAATATATATGTACATGTATAATAGTACTTTATGTGCAGTGCACTCGTGAGCACAACGATGTACCGGAAGGAGCGAAAACAATTATTGTTAATGATATATATTAATATAATAATTAGAAAATGAGCGTTTCTAAGTATTAATTCTCAAGATCTTCTCAAGTAAGACCCGCGGGTGTGTTTAGAATAGTATAATTCCGAGAAATGTTTTTTTTATTTTATTTTCAAACAATTTTCCAATGACACGTTACAGACGATACAATGGTATATCCATATATTCTGATAGACTAATAATTATAAATTCATTGGATTTTTCGACAGTATAGACATTTATTTTGACCATTTTTTTTTTAATTCGAAGTGACCCGTAAGGTCACAATACCGGTCGAAAGACTCGACTACCGCTTACCATTTTACTTATTACTTATTTACCGTACCAACCGCTTAGTAAAACCGTCAAAATATTAATAGATTTATAATTATACACAGAGTAGATTTTTTTACTAAATCATTTTCAATACCTACTCAAGTTTTCATATTCATTGGAATACTTGCTACCAAAACAAGCATTCGTATCAGATTAAAATATTTTTATACGAAGTTGATAAAACAGGCCTGTGGGTGGTCTAAGACATAATGAAAGTGACGAAGATGCCTCTAAGCTAAGAATACCAGTTCACTTGCCTCATTATAATAAACGGATAATAACAAAATAAGCTAATTAGTATCCGACTCAAACGTAAGAATATTATTAAATAGATACGATATAACACGATTTCTTATGCCGTGCTAAATGTACGGTTTTATCACTTTTGTCTAAATAAAAAATCTAACGCACTAGTGTGGTTCTCTAATTATTCGTCGATGCGCTCATCGACGAGCTCACGAACGTCAAATACTTAAGAGATATCCCCGTTGTTTACAAGGTTGTGTTACCACCTCATTATAACGCGAATTTCATATAGGAAAATTAATTAATTCATGGTGTAAACTAAGGACTAACTTAAGTCCAGGTTTATCATAATTATTAGGTATTGCATTGTTATGGATAAGCTCATCTAGCATCCATAGTTAGTACCTAAAAAAGAACTTACTTAAAATCTACTCACGTAGCCCACACGGCCATACTCTTGATCGGAAGCCGACATAAGACAACAATCCTGTTCCAGCAAGCCATTTTCAATTTATACATAATTAATTTAATCCATATGCGCAATATACTCGTATATAGTAACAAAGTCTTTCTAAAAATAGAACCGACTTCAACACTAAAACTAGTGCAATAACTTGTTGAAGTCGGTACCACGGCCCTATCATCACAATGTGCGCGTTTTGACAAGTTTTTACACACTTTTTATTGTTGAAGTCGGTAAAATTTTTTGGAAAACATTTTTTTCACACTCTTTAGTCTTAAGTATTTTTCACCCTTGCTACTTCCGGGATCGATTTACATTCACCGTCAATTACAATACAATATCACCAAGATACGCGAAACATTTTCAGGATTATTGGATTGTAACTCAAAAACCGTTTGTCTGAATTTGATGAAATTTAAATGGAATGATGTATACTCTACCAAGCAAGTACCTACCAAGAATCTCAGACAAAATAAAAAAGTCAAGACAGAATGTTGTGAACAGAAAAGTGAAGCCGGTTAAACTACGCCTCGCCGTGTACATACACAATTACACACACACACGCACAACGAAACTACGCCTTGACTCGTCAGTCGAACTATCGCTGCGCGTGGAAGCAACACGTAAAGTAAATCAACAAATTTACCAGTCAAAATGCCGAGTTGTGTCGTGAAACGGTGTTAAAACAAACATCAAAATATAAAAAGAAGGATGGAATCACATTTCACACGTAAGTAACTTGGAAAGCAATATTTTAAATAAATAAAAATAAAAATAAAGGTTATTGCTTGGAACATAGAAAGTGTTGCCTTGGTAAAGCCTGTAAGGTTTACCCTATTATTGGGTAATCTTAATATTTAGTATATATGTTACGTTAATACGGGTACGTTTTTATAATAGTTTATCAACGTGTTTTAACCGACTTCAAAAAAGAAGTAGGTTCTCAATTAGACTTTTCTTTAAATATAATATTGTATGACACTCGACGCAATATCTTTATACAAAACCGGTTCCGTCGTTTGAAAGCAAATAAAAAAAATAGGCCATTATTTTTTTTTATTTTTAGTTTATTTTCAACCGACATCTAAAAGGAGTAAGTTCGCAATTAGGTTCTATTGTTTTAAATACTTGTTACCTCATAAGTCCGTTATTTATAAACCGATTTGAACAATTATTTTTTGTTGGAAACCTTAATACCTTTAATATGGACTCGCATTAATTTCACACTGGATTTTCAATTTCGTACATATTGAAGGCGGTTATGTATTTTTGTAAAAATAAACCATATTTCTATTGAAGTCTTTTGTTTTTAGGGTGTATCTATATTGAATGTTGTTGTGTGTAGTTAGTATGCGGAAAGTTATACGAGATGGTCGACCAGTCTTTGTCATCACGCGATTTTATAAACCAGTCGTAGAAGAAAAATGCAAAGCAGGATTCATAGGTACATTAATTAATATGGAAAGTTTAAAAGCGCTTTATACGAAGTACATAGAAAATGAAAAAAGGCTGTTTTTTTATCTACTTATAAATTAAGCCAGGATCATTTGGAGATTCTATTTACGTATATTAGGATGCATGGAGGATTCAACAATAACCCTAACGTAAGACAGTTTACAAGCAAGCTACAAAAAAATACTATGTCATTTAGAATTAAAATGTCTTACAAAAAGTAATAGTGTTCCTTTAGAACACATAGCAATACTTAATTGCACTTCAACAACTAAAATTATAAATAGCACTTCATCGTCGTATAGACACGAGAAGAAGAAGAAACCATTGAAAATTCTTCGTTGCAACTTCTTCATGAAATTCTTAATGAATCATTTGATTGGGCCACTTGTTTACATGACAATTCATATTATGGTGACTACAGAAAAATGATAATTGGTTACATATCTGGAAGTACAGTGCACTATCTTGTTAAAAGCATAAAATGCTCTAAATGTTAAGATGCCTTGCAGACTGATGAGAAACTTTATTTTCACAAGCTTATTAGTTTAAAAAACAAAGGCAGTCTTCGCTTCCCGTCTAAGGATTTTTTGACATTTGTGTCACTTGTGAAGCAGTTATTCGAAAATTATTGAATGAAAATATTGCAATAACCGCAGAAAATCAACACCAAACTATAGTCTTGAACATATTAAAGAAATTCATTGGAAACAATCAGATTTTTATCAATTTAGAGTCAAAACATGAATATGTTGGGCAGGAACATTACTTAATTTAATACGGTGTGTAATTGAGAAATACTTAAACATTAGATTCCACCATATTGCTAAATTAGAAAGTATTTCTAAATCAGTGCAAAGTAAACGATAAGCGTACAAAAAATTAATTCAGCATAAAGGTTTTTAAATAAAACTAGCAGTTACACCGAGTAATTTTATTTCTGAAACTCTTTGTCTTTTCTCTTTCACTACCCAATGCCACTACTTTTTACCGACACCTAATGTAGGAACCCTATTATTATATTAAAACTAATAACGTTATAACTTTATTAAATTTATAACGTTAATAATTTGATAACGTTATTTTTATGGGGTAATTTAAATTATCATGGCAGCACCGATTCACGCACTACATGCATAGAAAACCGGCCTCACTGCTCTGTTCACAACATTCTGTCTTGACTTTTTTATTTTGTCTGAGCCAAGAATTAACAAAATCGGACTACTCAGTCAATAGTTATGCGTGATCAAACAAAAAAATATACGCAGCGACAACCTCCTCTTTTTTGGTAAGTTGTAAAACACATTGATTTGACACGTGAGTTTCTATCAAACATGAGCTGTTTTGAATGTTTGTAGGTTTCCGTACTGTTTCTCTATATTTATACTGTGCTACTGCCGTGCGATTCTCTAATGATTCGTCGATGCGCTCGTCGACGAGCTATAAAATATAAAATAAACTAACCTAGTATGTTAAACCGCTACCTGTGACAGCATTTTGGGTACTTTGCTCCCATAATGCTGTCGGCATTGCCACGCTTAAACGTCGTATGAGGATCAAGTGTCATCTGTCTCAATGAAATAAATACATCAAATTTAATTCTGAAAAAATCAAAAACCAAATGAGCACCTCGGTGGCCTAGTTTTCACCACGTCCGTCACGGTCAGTCAGTAGATGCATGTATGAATCCCGTCCAAAGAAATACATCTTTTCTTTAAGTCAAAATTTAGTTTCGCTAAGCAATTCATAGTATTTTGCAAAAATAAAACTAAAAAAGCTACATGTTCATTGATATTGGGTAGACGGGGGACAAAAAATTGGGGATAGAGTTTGAGAGTAGAGTCGTGGGTACTACGGAAATATAACTAAAAATTAAAAAAAAAATGTTTTTCATTGACAAACGTCGCTGCATTTTTTATAAACAAATCTTTGCGAGTGCGAGTGAGAGAGAGAGAGAGAGAGAGAGAGAGAGAGAGAGAGAGAGAGAGAGAGAGTTTGATAATATGTCTGGAATAAAAACTTCACATTTGTTGTATTTATGAGACATATTGTAAGAAACCTTTTCATAAAGCCAATTTAATTAAATACTGTATTTACATCACCACTCAACCCATCATATAAGTATATGTTTATGTTTTTATATTAATACTAGTTGACCCTGCGGCTTCGCTCGCTTGGCCTTGGTGTAGTGGTGAGAGAGTTATTCATTAAATTTCAATATTTTTTTATTTATGAACCGAATGACATGTAAGAGGGGACCACACGGGAAGCACCAGCTTTCAAACAAAAAACAACTTTGAGAATCGGTTCACCCAGTCGACAGTTATGAGGTAACAAACATTTAAAAAAACAGTCGATTTAAGTACCTCCTCCTTTTTGGAAGTCGGTTAAAGTTCTTTTTCATTCTATATTCGTTTATAAAACTCCTAATAATATTTTTTCTCGTATATCTTCCATGTACAGACAGCGATCCGGTACTTTAGTCACTCTGGTATCGGTATATAAGTGCTATTTTTGTGTAACATCGTGTTTTTTTTCCAACAGTTATCAACCCGTCCCCGGAACGGCAGCAAGCTGTTTTACCCCTATTTGAAGACGTCTTCCCTGCACAGGGAATTCCTATTTGCCAGTGGCTCTGGTAAGTGCATACTCTACATAACTGCTTGAGTCAAGCGATCTTGATACACAGTTGAAGAACACAGGACTTGAAAAATTATCACAGACTAATAAAATGAAAGTAATCCAATTGTTGGATGTTTGTTATTCTTTCACGGCAATAACTAATGAACCGATTAGGCTGTGTATAATGCAGGCAGATGATGATCTAAAAGGCAAAGACTAATATCTCAGCAGTACTGTCCCACGCAAGTATTTAGCTCTGAAAGACGGTCCCAATAATCTATCTATCGTTGGTTTACCTTACTAGAGATAGATATTTGACCCTTTTTGTACGGACGTTATGTCAAATTTCTATCGGTAGTAAGGTAAACCGTGGATAGATAGATTATTGGGATCCTCCATTAGTCAGTACTGCCGTGCGATTCTATAATGATTCGTCGATGCGCTCGTCGACCGATGTCAAATATTTTATAAGATTTCGCCCTTGTAAATTTAGTTGTTTTTCCAACGTTTTTTGTCATCTCGTAATTTGTTTCACGGATTTAGTCAAAGATGCAATGTTTGCTCGTAGAGAATCGCACTGTTGTCATGGGCATGTCGTTTCATATTAGTGGGTCTAGCATGAATAACTACGTAACGTGTCGTTCACGTGAAACAGTACAAACTGTCATTTCTTCACTCCACTGTAACGTAAAGTTGTAATCTAAATGTCTTGATTAAGTCCTATTATAATAATACCTACTTACCTGTACAAACTGCAAAACTGTAACTATCAGTATTGGGTTAAGTATTTAGTATTTAGTTATATATAAGAACATTTTGATTTGATTTATCTAGGGCAACTGTGCCACAGATAACTCATAGTTTGTGCGCCGAAGCGTGACGCGTTGACGATTACGATACGAATACTTTTTCGCAAATTGTTTGTGCTACAGCCTCGGGTTCTCGACTTGTCCCTTATTACATTGAAATTTATAGAGAGAAAAATTCGCATCCTCGGGACGGGATTCGAACCCGCGTCTTCTGACTCTCCGTGTCATCGTGTTGTCCCTTATTATTAGTCATTGAAATGATGATACAATTATAACATCTGGATTTGAATACTCAATAAGCTTAATGTAGGTGTGTTGGTCATTATTCACGTGATAACGTCTTATAAATCATCCACGAAAAAGAATGACTCATTGCCATGTTGTCACGTTACGTCTAGATATCACGTTACGGGCCGAGCGTGCAAGCGAGAGCGCGGGACAAGCGATAGAGAGGCACGATCGGCCTTTACGTTCTGCTTGTCTTGTGATGTTATCAGATAAAATTATCGTCCGTAAACCGACTTTACAGACAACCATTTTCTTTTTTAACTGTATTAATCCTTCCTATACCGTGATAATTAAAATAAAAGATTTATGAATGAAACTGACGTATATATACGTCTCTGGGACGCAAAGGGTTAATAGCTTATAGCATAAGTCATCTGAGGAGTGCCCTTGGTGAGCAAGGGCACCCCTTCACAGGCGCTGACGCCCGGTTAACAACCCGGGCCTACCGCTGGGGCGAGATGGTGAATGCCAGCGCAACCCTATCTCACCCATCTGGCGGAAGACTGCTCACGGGGGGGTTTTAGTGGGTCTGAGCCCCACATACCCCCTTCCGTCAACCCCCGTAACGGAAGGGAAGTGGACAGCATTTCCACCACTCAAAAAAAAAAAAAAAGTACTTTACGTAAAACAATTATATGGGCAGAGCTTTTATGCGACAATATTAAAAATGTCACATGTCATCAATTAAATGTATGAAGAACTCCAATCACATACTGACAACGCTTCTCTGAATACCAAAATTATTACGAGTATAAGTAGAAAGTTTTTAAATTCATTCAACTTCATTACGAAAACCAACTCGCGTGTGTTTAAAGTAATTACAATGTCAATGCATAAATTACGATCGAGGTAATAACAGCTTTGGTAGCACACAATATGTGAAATATTTTATCTTAAGTATTATCTCAGAAAGGCCGGAAAAGGTAGAGAATAAGCGGTATTTTACCGGTTTATACCGGAATACCATTCGCTACATAGTTTAGCATCACTGTGCAGCTTCGAAATAATTTGCTATAATGTCAGCAACAATTCTTAAAAATGTTTCGTAAAATGTATATTACAATCACGTCTTCACAAATTGATCACTTTGAGTAGGTATGTCATCAAGTTAGTAATATTTGATTATTTTGTTATAATTTTTGCCAATTTTTCACCACAAATTAATTGCAAAAAATTTGTTTCCGTGTAACATAGCAGCCGGTAACTACACTATCTTAGGCGAGTTTTGCTTTAGGAATGTAAAGAAACAGATAGCTATACTAATTTAGTATTACATAAAGTACTATGGTTCTTTTGGCTACTTCGGACTCTGTAGGTTTTATAAGTGGTAACATAAAATAACAAAATTAGGCCTTCTCTAAGTTAAGTGATTGGTTTTAAGTAACATGTGACATGTGCCAACATAAGTGACAATCACTTTTTATTTATTTATATTTATCATTTTGAAGTGATTACTACTATTAGAGAAGGTAAACCAATTTGTTACGTAACGCGTCACGGCGCCAGTCTGTCTGGCTTCCCTTTTTCTCACGCATCCTCTCTCACTCTAACCCACAACACTAGATTAGTTTAAGTTAAGTGTATATTAAGTGTATATTATTTAAGTGTATATTATTTAAGTGTATATTACTATTGTAAATAAATAAATAATAAATAAGTTATAACTTCTGTTGGGTGTCCCGAGACGCACACTTTATTTTTACATATCTTTATATTATTGCGTACATTGGCATTCAACACAATAACATCTATTAACTACAATATGTCCGACATTTTTGTAGGGGTCGGCTTTTGTAGAGTATGCTTTACGAAGTACCACAGTTTTTCAATCAGGAAGCAGTAGTGTCCAAACATTATTGTTTTTTATGAAGCGAAATTATAGGGCAAGAGATTTAGCATCTTATATCTACGGGTGACGAGCGGCAGAACATTCAAATTCTGAATGGCACTGAACTGTTATGGGCAAGCGTGACGTTTAACATCGTGGCCCGAGCATGAACATTTGCTAAAGTGTAACGTTATCGTATCGTTGACGTATACAGTACAAACTATGAGTTATCAGTGTCACAGTTGTACTAGATAAATGATAGTTAATACTGAATACGTCAACGATACGTAAACGTTACACTTTAGCAAATGTTCGTGCTCGGGCCACAGACGAGTGACTTCCTCGTCTCGTCACCAATTGACACACGACTACAAAAAGTTAAAAAACATATTCTTGCGTTTCCGGTTATTCAGTCCTCGTTATCTTATCTTCCCATCTCGTTCACTCGCTGCTTGTATTAAGGACCAGTAAAAACTAATAACAATTTAACAGACTTACTTGTGTTTGTTTATGCCAGAGTTAATATCGATACTTCCGACTACTAAAGCGATTACACTCGATTAAGGATTAGTGTAATAGGGTACAGATTCGGAAAATAATCCATCTTGACATGTGAAGTCGATAAAATTTTATCGAAGAGAGTATTTTAAAATGTGTTAAGAGTAACGTATGGTAAGATGAATAAGCCGTTCTGCGTAATAGCAATAACTAACATAAACGTGTTAAATCTTCTAGCTTTATGTTTGGTAACCACACTCATAAAAGTCTATGTTCTAGTATTAACTAAATATAAATTTTAAGAGCATTAGAACTCTTTCTGAACAAGTTTGTCCAGCCGTGCGATTGACATCGTTGCATCTTTGACAACATCCGTGAAACAAATGACGAGATGACAAGGAACGTTGGAAAAACAACCTTGTGTTCAAGGGCGATATCTCAAAGTATTTGACATCGGTGAGCTCGTCGACGAGCGTATCGACGAATTATTAGAGAATAGGGTTGCTGGGAAGTACATCATCCATACTTTTTTCTAACGTCAAGCAGTTAATGTTCGCAATGCTGTGTTCCGGTTTGAAGGTATGGGTGCCGGTGAAATTACAGGCACAGGAGACTTAACAAACATGTCTCATGGTTACGGGAGCAGTACCTATAGTTCTTCACTTGTCACGAAATGCATCTGTTCTAGGCAGAAGCTACCTGCTGACATACCTGGTCTCGTGCTTGTACCGTCTCCGTACCGTAATGTACCGATATTTCAGCTTAGGTTAATTTTCAACTGTGTTAAGCAAATCCCGTTGTGATTGCTACTTAGATGGGCAACTGATAGTTGTATCATCCTTCCTCATAAGGTCTGGTAAGGTCCTTGGTCAACATTTTGATTCGCTTCGTGTCCTGCGTTACTACCGACCAAAAAAAAACGAGGAGGTACTACTCGTAAATTCATCTGCTTTTTTTTATGTTTGTTACTTCATAACTTTTGACTGGGTGAACCGATTCTCAAAATCATTTTTTTTGTTTGAAAGCTGGTGTTTCCCGTGTGGTCCTATTTATTCATTATTAATTTCATCAAATTCAGCCTAGTAGCTCCAATTACACTCCAATAACTGAATAGAATGGAAGGCGGTTTCAAATTTTTCTAATTGTACTTCTGTGAACGGTTTCTCATCTGTATAGCCTTCTTCTTCTTTGCATAGCCCATAACTTGTTGGGGGTCTCGTCTTGCCTTGATTATCATATATTCGATAGTGAGGATCTCATCCCTATTTTCAGTCTTCCTGCTGTGGGATTATTAACGCATGTTATGAATGTATATATAATAGTTTATCTCTATCTATAATAGTTATTCACACTCTGAGTAAGTAATTGGGTATTAGGTATGAAGATAATGTATTACACACGTTCCTGTAGAAAGTAATGTCCCAAGCGGTTGGGACCGCAGGGTGCAGTTTGTATGAAACAAACCCTTATAGTTACTTAACTGTACACATAACTATATACATTAGGTACATTAAACGATAATTTTAAGGTAAAGACATACTGAGCCCACGTATCAAACACATTATGACATATATACTCTTGAATTTGTATGAAAACTGTTGAATCAGAAACATACCTACTTATAATAGGCAACGTTGCGTGTACGTGGTACGGATACGTGGGCTCATTTTGTCTAGTTTGTCTTGTACCTAATCAACAGACATGATATATTAAATTATTTTTAATGTATTTCTTTATAGTTAAAAACAGAAAAGATAAATTGTAGAATATTATAATAGTTTGGGATGTACTTTTTGCCGAATAGATTTTCTAATAATTTCTATAGAGTGTGTTACTACTTACTTTACTCTACTTTTCGAAATAGTTTCATACATTTAAACAAATAGTCAGTATTTTAATAACATAATGTGTATGTATGCTTTTACACTTGGTACTTATAAGACAGACTAGAGGCGCCCGAATTATACATCCATCGCAAACAAGCTCGATTAGATCGACTCCGAGAACTGGTCATAAATCCAACCCTAAAACAACCGCTCTGTTTAGTTTGGAAGCTTCCATCCCAGTAATTATACAATAATTCATACTTTAATAAATACTAATAAATCGTTCCCTCACTCCACCGCCGCTGTATTATCGACCATTATTACACGATGTAATTACAGCCAATAAATTACCAAATAATACATCAATCAGATGTGTTATAATTTTCTTATTATTACTTTTTTACTTTTTTTTAACTGGACGGCGCGGGCAATTTTATTAAAATTATAATGCAGCGGCATTCGAGACCGGCCTCAAATTGGGGTAGCTGGAGGCTAAGCTTGCCTTTAATTATATATGTAATGTTTAATGATATATTCTTATAATAAGCTACCTGATCCTCGCGGTGGGCATAAATCAAATATTTCATTAAAATTCTACGAGCTTACAACCCTTCATTTGGTTCTTGGGATAGAATTGCTTGCGAAATCGTCTAAGTATTAGGTACGCGTCTAATTTCAGATGGGTATAGCATTTTTGTTGTGACTTTGATTAATGGCTCGATTTTGCGAGTGCATTGAAGGGTTAGATTCGATCATATTCATTCAGTTTTTAATCGATACTGTTGTCTTATTAGCCACTTAACACTAAATCACAATATTTTGTTTGGGAATAAAATCGGGATCAATGTGAACTTACGCTACGCAAGTTTTTTCATCGTCCCAAAATTTACATCAAAATCTTGAGTGTGGTCACAGAATAAATAATATATATGTACATGTATAATAGTACTTTATGTGCAGTGCACTCGTGAGCACAACGATGTACCGGAAGGAGCGAAAACAATTATTGTTAATGATATATATTAATATAATAATTAGAAAATGAGCGTTTCTAAGTATTAATTCTCAAGATCTTCTCAAGTAAGACCCGCGGGTGTGTTTAGAATAGTATAATTCCGAGAAATGTTTTTTTTATTTTATTTTCAAACAATTTTCCAATGACACGTTACAGACGATACAATGGTATATCCATATATTCTGATAGACTAATAATTATAAATTCATTGGATTTTTCGACAGTATAGACATTTATTTTGACCATTTTTTTTTTAATTCGAAGTGACCCGTAAGGTCACAATACCGGTCGAAAGACTCGACTACCGCTTACCATTTTACTTATTACTTATTTACCGTACCAACCGCTTAGTAAAACCGTCAAAATATTAATAGATTTATAATTATACACAGAGTAGATTTTTTTACTAAATCATTTTCAATACCTACTCAAGTTTTCATATTCATTGGAATACTTGCTACCAAAACAAGCATTCGTATCAGATTAAAATATTTTTATACGAAGTTGATAAAACAGGCCTGTGGGTGGTCTAAGACATAATGAAAGTGACGAAGATGCCTCTAAGCTAAGAATACCAGTTCACTTGCCTCATTATAATAAACGGATAATAACAAAATAAGCTAATTAGTATCCGACTCAAACGTAAGAATATTATTAAATAGATACGATATAACACGATTTCTTATGCCGTGCTAAATGTACGGTTTTATCACTTTTGTCTAAATAAAAAATCTAACGCACTAGTGTGGTTCTCTAATTATTCGTCGATGCGCTCATCGACGAGCTCACGAACGTCAAATACTTAAGAGATATCCCCGTTGTTTACAAGGTTGTGTTACCACCTCATTATAACGCGAATTTCATATAGGAAAATTAATTAATTCATGGTGTAAACTAAGGACTAACTTAAGTCCAGGTTTATCATAATTATTAGGTATTGCATTGTTATGGATAAGCTCATCTAGCATCCATAGTTAGTACCTAAAAAAGAACTTACTTAAAATCTACTCACGTAGCCCACACGGCCATACTCTTGATCGGAAGCCGACATAAGACAACAATCCTGTTCCAGCAAGCCATTTTCAATTTATACATAATTAATTTAATCCATATGCGCAATATACTCGTATATAGTAACAAAGTCTTTCTAAAAATAGAACCGACTTCAACACTAAAACTAGTGCAATAACTTGTTGAAGTCGGTACCACGGCCCTATCATCACAATGTGCGCGTTTTGACAAGTTTTTACACACTTTTTATTGTTGAAGTCGGTAAAATTTTTTGGAAAACATTTTTTTCACACTCTTTAGTCTTAAGTATTTTTCACCCTTGCTACTTCCGGGATCGATTTACATTCACCGTCAATTACAATACAATATCACCAAGATACGCGAAACATTTTCAGGATTATTGGATTGTAACTCAAAAACCGTTTGTCTGAATTTGATGAAATTTAAATGGAATGATGTATACTCTACCAAGCAAGTACCTACCAAGAATCTCAGACAAAATAAAAAAGTCAAGACAGAATGTTGTGAACAGAAAAGTGAAGCCGGTTAAACTACGCCTCGCCGTGTACATACACAATTACACACACACACGCACAACGAAACTACGCCTTGACTCGTCAGTCGAACTATCGCTGCGCGTGGAAGCAACACGTAAAGTAAATCAACAAATTTACCAGTCAAAATGCCGAGTTGTGTCGTGAAACGGTGTTAAAACAAACATCAAAATATAAAAAGAAGGATGGAATCACATTTCACACGTAAGTAACTTGGAAAGCAATATTTTAAATAAATAAAAATAAAAATAAAGGTTATTGCTTGGAACATAGAAAGTGTTGCCTTGGTAAAGCCTGTAAGGTTTACCCTATTATTGGGTAATCTTAATATTTAGTATATATGTTACGTTAATACGGGTACGTTTTTATAATAGTTTATCAACGTGTTTTAACCGACTTCAAAAAAGAAGTAGGTTCTCAATTAGACTTTTCTTTAAATATAATATTGTATGACACTCGACGCAATATCTTTATACAAAACCGGTTCCGTCGTTTGAAAGCAAATAAAAAAAATAGGCCATTATTTTTTTTTATTTTTAGTTTATTTTCAACCGACATCTAAAAGGAGTAAGTTCGCAATTAGGTTCTATTGTTTTAAATACTTGTTACCTCATAAGTCCGTTATTTATAAACCGATTTGAACAATTATTTTTTGTTGGAAACCTTAATACCTTTAATATGGACTCGCATTAATTTCACACTGGATTTTCAATTTCGTACATATTGAAGGCGGTTATGTATTTTTGTAAAAATAAACCATATTTCTATTGAAGTCTTTTGTTTTTAGGGTGTATCTATATTGAATGTTGTTGTGTGTAGTTAGTATGCGGAAAGTTATACGAGATGGTCGACCAGTCTTTGTCATCACGCGATTTTATAAACCAGTCGTAGAAGAAAAATGCAAAGCAGGATTCATAGGTACATTAATTAATATGGAAAGTTTAAAAGCGCTTTATACGAAGTACATAGAAAATGAAAAAAGGCTGTTTTTTTATCTACTTATAAATTAAGCCAGGATCATTTGGAGATTCTATTTACGTATATTAGGATGCATGGAGGATTCAACAATAACCCTAACGTAAGACAGTTTACAAGCAAGCTACAAAAAAATACTATGTCATTTAGAATTAAAATGTCTTACAAAAAGTAATAGTGTTCCTTTAGAACACATAGCAATACTTAATTGCACTTCAACAACTAAAATTATAAATAGCACTTCATCGTCGTATAGACACGAGAAGAAGAAGAAACCATTGAAAATTCTTCGTTGCAACTTCTTCATGAAATTCTTAATGAATCATTTGATTGGGCCACTTGTTTACATGACAATTCATATTATGGTGACTACAGAAAAATGATAATTGGTTACATATCTGGAAGTACAGTGCACTATCTTGTTAAAAGCATAAAATGCTCTAAATGTTAAGATGCCTTGCAGACTGATGAGAAACTTTATTTTCACAAGCTTATTAGTTTAAAAAACAAAGGCAGTCTTCGCTTCCCGTCTAAGGATTTTTTGACATTTGTGTCACTTGTGAAGCAGTTATTCGAAAATTATTGAATGAAAATATTGCAATAACCGCAGAAAATCAACACCAAACTATAGTCTTGAACATATTAAAGAAATTCATTGGAAACAATCAGATTTTTATCAATTTAGAGTCAAAACATGAATATGTTGGGCAGGAACATTACTTAATTTAATACGGTGTGTAATTGAGAAATACTTAAACATTAGATTCCACCATATTGCTAAATTAGAAAGTATTTCTAAATCAGTGCAAAGTAAACGATAAGCGTACAAAAAATTAATTCAGCATAAAGGTTTTTAAATAAAACTAGCAGTTACACCGAGTAATTTTATTTCTGAAACTCTTTGTCTTTTCTCTTTCACTACCCAATGCCACTACTTTTTACCGACACCTAATGTAGGAACCCTATTATTATATTAAAACTAATAACGTTATAACTTTAATAAAGTTATAACGTTAATAATTTGATAACGTTATTTTTATGGGGTAATTTAAATTATCATGGCAGCACCGATTCACGCACTACATGCATAGAAAACCGGCCTCACTGCTCTGTTCACAACATTCTGTCTTGACTTTTTTATTTTGTCTGAGCCAAGAATTAACAAAATCGGACTACTCAGTCAATAGTTATGCGTGATCAAACAAAAAAATATACGCAGCGACAACCTCCTCTTTTTTGGTAAGTTGTAAAACACATTGATTTGACACGTGAGTTTCTATCAAACATGAGCTAACACGGCGATTGCAGTATCATTATTGGTCCAGTAGCATTGTCCGCCGTGGGATGTAACTACTTATAATGATTGCTTAAATCAGCTCTGGACGATTTGATAACACAAATAGCATAATAACAATGGTTAAATCAAGTGCCAGCTTCCTAGCTGGGGGACTGGAAAATTCATCTGGCAACATTGTTATTGTCCTTAATATAATGAATGGTGTAGAGGTTATTTTATAAAGTAGAATCGCGATTCGATAAATTATTTTTATAATCTCATTCCGTAATATTCTAATTATGAAATGAAATACAGAATTTTATTGGCATATTTTATTTACATACTTTAAAGCATTATTCTCCTAACAAAACAATGCTTTAAAACATTTTTTTAATTATTAAAGTACAATGTGTCCCGACCAAGGAGGTTTCAATTCAATTTAAGTATTGTGGTATTCATTATCTGTGGTGAGCGCGCTGGTTCCGAGCCAATAGACCAATAACAGACTTTTTCACAGATATTGGCAAAATTGTGGTTACGCCGCACAAGCCATACAAACAAGAAGAAGAAGAAGACTTTTTCCATTTTGGCGCTGTTTCGTACATACGAATTTGAGTAATATTTTGTTAGATAAAACTTTAGTAGCAAAAATGTCATGAGATTAAATAAAGTAGTGTATGCAACTGCATATAATTAGGTAGATACCTATTAAAACACTCGTGTAATCTTATTTTGAAACTCGCCTGCTGCCCGTTTTAAAATAACTACACGAATGTTTTAATACCCCCTATTATATGACAGTTGCATAAACTACTATACTTTCATATATTTTTTAAAATTTCTATAAGTAATAGCTATAATATCGCTAGAAACAACATAAGTTTTCATAGCGTTATACGATTTACCTACTATTTTTAATGTATAAGATAAGACTGATTAGTTTAATGATGCGTGACATTTCCTTAATTAGGCTGCACATTCGTTTAATATAAAAACACATAAATGACGACATATTATTATAATACAACAATGGAAATTTGGTGATACTGTTTGTAACTATTACTCAATCTGCTGCGTTGTGGTCAATCATCAGTCAGATAAAAACAAAAATGAGCTATTGATTATATTGTAATAGTTTCCTTGTGCTCTTAACGATTCATTAAAACCATTAATTAGTAATAATAATTAAGGTTGAAGTTCTTGCGGGTGATTTTAGATAGCTAATGAATGTATATTACAGTTATTAAGACAACAAGTACAATTTGAAAAATTTAATACCGTCTTCCATTCCATTCAGTTATTGGAGTGTAACTCAAAAACTACTGGACCAAATTTGATGAAATTTAAATATGACCACACAGGAAGCACCAGCTTCCAAAAAATAATTTTGTGAATTGATCTACTCAATCGAAAGTTATGAGGTAACAAACATTAAAAAAAAACAGTCGAATTGAATACCTCCTCTTTTTTGGAAGTAGGTAGAAAATAAGAAACAATGTTAATTTCAAAGTTTTGTAGTAGATTTTCTAGTTTAGACATTCGTTTATTAAAACAAAATCTAAATTACTAAATCTATCATAACAGTCACCTTATCAAAACAAAATAGTACGCCGCCCTGTCACAGGCGTAAACGATTCGTAGCACCCATTTGAAAAGATGAATTTTATCTCAGAAAGGAAACCCGACTTAGAAGGTGGTAGTTAGTGGTAGGCCTGTTGTGCAAGAGGCCGTCTTGTTTGGTACCACCACATTGCCAGATATTATGTCGAGAAGCAATAGTGCGCATCCATTATTGTGTTTGGGTCTGAAATGTAAAACAAACAAGGGCGAGTGTCAAGACAAAATTTTGATCTGAAGTTCTGAGTGACACTGTAACTGTCATACTGGCATAGAGCTTACTATCAGACGGGTGACTTCCCCGCTTGGCACTTGTTTAAAAACACTCACCGGTAGGACTTTACTCTGATTATTTTAGTGTACATTTTCTGCATCGTATACTGCATTGCTGAAAGTCGTGCCCGTCTTGGAAGGCTTGAGTAGACTGTTTCACCAGTGGGCCTAGCACGAATAACTGCGTAAGTGTAACGTTACGTGTCGTTTACAGACAGCACAAACTGTCATTTATCTAAGGCAACTGTGACAGATAAATTACAGTTAGTAAGCCGAAGCGTGACGCGTTGACGTTTGCGATACGAATACTTTTTCACAAATTATTTGTGCTACAGCCTCTAGTAAGTGTATTGGGATCACGTTAAGACGCGTTCGTATCCTGATAATAGTAAAAAGCAGAATTTTTAAACACTTAGTGTAACGTAAAAAATACTAAAGTTGGAAAAGGAATACGAAAAGAGTATTAACCAAATAGAATTCATAAATATAACTCTCGTTCTGCAGAAAAAAAATCCTGAATGGGTCCACAAAAATAAACTTTCACGTCCAAACTCTCAGAATTATCAGCGTTAACACTATATTTTTTTTAGGTAATACATAGCCAACGTATAGTACTAAAGTTATAACCAGCAGTTTTTTTCGATTCTGTTAGTATATATCGAAAAATATAAAGAAAACGTACAAAATTAACGCATTTTCGCATTACATCGTCCAATCTAACACGCGATTTTCAACCTTACGTAAAGCATGGTAAATTATTTTAAAATTGGGGTTGGACCGCGCCTTAAGTCACAATTTAAGATCGATTTTGGTTTATGGATTGTCTGGAGTGTGATCATAATAATTAAATTAAATCATTGTAATTAAATAACAAAATAGTCATAACATCACAATCTTGTTAGAACTCTTTTTATTTTATGCTACGGCCTCAGCTCCTTCCATGCATGCTTGTCTTCGGCTTGTCTCAGAGCAATGGTGACAGGAAGACCAGTTACCAGCCTTCACTTCGTCAGACCAGCGGCAAGGTGATCGGCCACGTGGTCTCTTCCCCTCAATATTTTCCATTACCAACAGTTTGTCCAGGTTATCAGGTTGCATTCGTGCCATATGACCGGAGTAAGAAGACACGTTAGAGATGGTCGACGTTGGTCCATTGTTTTGTTTGTTTATTAGCGGTCCAACAATCACTAACTACTACTAGTGTAAATCTAACTTATTTTAAACAATTTCACTTGTTCAGTGGTAATTGTACAAACCATACGATTTCTAACGGAAATAGTGGTAAGTCTAAAAACTTACTTATTTCAAATACTCTTGATTAGCGGTAAGGAATGTAAAAAATAGTGTCCTTGGTTCTTTGTATATGTTTTAGTACTTACCTATCACTACAAATAATAAACCTGTAGAAGTCGAATTTCTGTACAATTAAAAAAAAATCGATAAAAACCGAGTTTAAAATAAAATGGAAATATAATAAAAAATAATAATAAAAATCTGTTTGTGATTCTCTGTTTGTCTGTCTGTTTGTACGGGCTGATCTCCGAAACGACTGGACCGATTTAAATGAAATTTTGTATGGTGGTAGCTTATATCCCTGGTCAACATATAGGATACTTTTAATCCCGGTAATTTAAAGAGTTCCCGTGGATAATTAAAAACTGTAATTAACCGTATCCCGCGAGGCCACGCGAGCTTAGCCGCTGACTGATCAGCTAGTAATTTAGTATGATTACTTAAAGTATCATGATAAATATATGATAATAAAAAAATTATTATGAACCATTGAGTGGTCGTGATGGTGCACGAGTAGGTAAAGTATATTTCTTGAAAAGGTTTTCCTCGCCATTTACCGATTTATTAAATTTTAACACAAGAAAGTGTATTCAATAAAAACCTGACTTTCTGATAATAATAATTTTACTTGACGAATGGCAATTATGCAAGCTGTACGAGTCCATATTTTTTTTCTCTTTTCTTAAAACGCAAAACAGAAGTTGTACTTAATATTATAAAATACACAGAACAATTGTTGTATTAACGCATTACGATTGCTCGTAAAAGTCCCAGTCGTAAAAAGGAAGCAAGAGTTATAATTTCGTGCGGAAAAAATACCCGATTCAGAATTAAAATCGCTAATGACTAAGACCATTAAGTTAATCATTTTAATTAGAACTTGGCGTCCGTTTGCGTTTAGGCCTTTTTTTCGGTGTCCTGGTTACATAATAACTATTATAATAATCTATGGTCCAGCTCGCTATTTTATCGTTTCATTACCTAATTTATAGTTAATATTGTAATTTTATATTGTACCTGTAATTTGCTAATATTATTTATATAATCTCATTCGGTAATATTCTAATTATGAAATGAAATACAGACTTTTATTGGCATATTTTATTTACATACTTCTTTAAGAAAATTAAAAAACTAAAGCATTATTCTCCTAACAAAACAATGCTTTAAAACAATTTTTTAATTATAAAAGTGCAATGTGTCCCGACCAAGGAGGTTTCAATTCAATTTAAGTACACATTATCTGTGGTGAGCGCGCTGCGCGCGCAACGCGCTGGTTCCGAGCCAGTAGACCAATAACAGACTTTTTCCACTGATATTGGCAAAATTGTGGTTACGCCGCACAACCCATACAAACAAGAAGAAGAAGAAGACTTTTTCCATTTTGGCGCTATTTCGTACATACGAATTTGAGTAATATTTTGTTGGATAAAACTTTAGTAGCAATAATGTCATGAGATAAAAATAAAGGAAAACCGCGGATGGATAGATTATTGGGATCCTCCTTAAATAAAGTAGTGTATGCAACTGCATATAATTAGGTACCTACCTATGTACAGTTGCATAAACTACTATTTTAATAATCTCTTTTTTTTGTTTTTAGGAGATTATATTAATATGTATATTTACCATAATGTGACAAACGTTTAAAATGTTTGGACAATGATAGTTTCAAAACAATTCATATTTTGTAACTTTAGAGAGTAACATTTAGGCGTTAGTGCTTCTAAAATCATGTCATACAAAGAAAAACATATGTTGTATGCCATATACCTATTGTATTAATGCACCTACTAGGGCATCCCCCCTTTTTTCTCAGACTACGCTCACTCATTTTTTTATACAACGTGCAATCTATATTTTTCAAGACACTGCAAATATCAGTAAAATCTATCACTACAGACCACAGGTTACTACAACAGACTACGGCACGGAAGGAAACCAAGCACCGTTCGTGGATTAGATCGACCATCAGGATGAACATTCTCTTACCAGCAGGGCTATTATATATCTCAGTTGCTAACAAAATTAAATGTTGATTGAAATCTTGAAAAATGGCGGATCTATGTCAGTTTTGACAACTTCAATAAGCAAAAATGTTAGTAAGTTGATGACTGGAGCTGACAAAAGTGACAGAGTCGCCATTTTTATCAACATTTTAATCAACATTTGTAAGCAACTGAGGTACATAATAGCTCTGCTGTATCGATCCGACCACGTGACCATCAACGAGTTAAAAAATAATAAAATTACCAGATTTTCAACGGTGCTCTACCTGATTTAAGAGGATATTGGGAGTTTATCGGGCACAGATAAGAAAACATAATTTTGACTGACTTCCACTCTTCGATCGATTTGCGTCGACCGTGATCACGACTAGACTGGAGAAGCTGGTGTCGGGCGGGTGTTTTTTTAATATATTTAAAAAGTTCTAGTACTCCTACTCTTCTTATTTTTGTGTCAAATAAATTGCATACAGTAAGGAAAATATATAATGATGTCTATGTATAGACAGTTTGATTGATATATATATACAGTATATCCTATATGTATATAATATATACATATATGTATATAATTATATACATATAATAAGGTCCCAATCCCGAGATTTGGTAATATTTAGTACCGATCAGTGACTACGTGGGGGGTAGATATGCTGGCGAGCAATATCTAGCAATTTTTATGTTCGCTTCAAATAAGGAGCTGACATGTCGCGAGCAAACTTATTGAAAGATGGGTTGGATGCATTTGAAGACCAGTTTTTCTATACTAATATTATAAAGAGGAAAGATTTGTATGTAAGTATGTTTGTAACGAATTGGCTCAAAAAGTAATGGACCGATTACAAAAATTCTTTCACCATTGGAAAGCTACATTCACCCTAAGCTATATATGATTTATCATCATCCATCACCGCGCGGGTGAAACTGTGGAGAGCAGCTAGTATTTTTATATAGCTTATCTTTACTTTTAAACCACTGTACAAATATCATACTAATTAACTATATATTATAGTAAAAGTAATCGGCATTTTTATTAAAATATGCAATATCACATCACTGACAACGTTAAACTCATGCAGTTAAAAAATAAAGGTGAAACATAAACTTATGCCGCAGATAAGAATATAGCACTAATTAGTGTAATTAGTAAAAGATTTCAACATTTGTTCGAGGGATCGTCGTTTGAGTAAGTAAAAAAACCCTTCATTTGGAGAAATCCTGTCTTCGTCAGTCGTGATTCGTGAAGGATGGTACGAGGAGTTATAACAAAATGAAGGTGGTATTTCCTAAGTGTTTAATATATCATTTTGTACAGGGTCCAATTTTCTATTTATTTTTCTTTTCTACTAAGTGACCATTTTGTATCTATATACTATTCACTATTTATATACCAAATTCTGTAGGAAACAGTAATTAAGAGCGTTTTCTTTAATAATTGTATCAAAACTCTAACAACTTAAATATATGAAGGATGTATTTAGGTCAAATTTGTGACATTAATTGTTTTGCGTAGTTTTAATTCCGGAAAATTTTGAACGTGATGTGTCGTTTATGTGAAACAAAACAAACTGTCATTTATCTAGGGCAACTGTGGCAAAGATAACTCATAGTTTGTACGCCATAGCATGGCATGTTGACGCTTTCGATTAGAAATACTGTTTTGCAAATTGTTTGTGCTACGGCCTCATTACAAACTAAACTCTACCACAATTGTACCACATAAATTATAGTTTGTACTGTATACGTCAAAGATAACTTAAAACTTTTAAGTAAGGCCCACTGATTAGCTAAGATAATAACATAATACTATAAATATTGTGTTTATTACATCTAATGAAAATTGAAAAAATATTGAATATCTGTTCTGAATTACCCTTTAAATTAATACTCTTCAAAATCTCAATAATTTAACTTGGTTAAGATCAAGCTGAACGAAGCCGTATCCACGAACTTTCGATGCTCCACGATTCGAAAGGATCCAGACGGACATTTGAATAGCGTCTCATTATCTTTAATTATATACCGATTCTTCGGCAGGAGGGTGCTCGCTTTACTTATTGCATCCCGTTCGTGGTATATACGTCCGACTTTACAATTAATCTGGGTTTAGTTAAGGATTAAATTGGCTAGTACGATATTTTGACAGTATGTGACGATGTGGGCTATATTTGTCATTGCCGGTGTTACATTATATGTACAAACCGTAAGTGTACTGTACACTTACGGTTTATACATATTCGCCAAATTCAATAATTAATTCAGTCTAGTTATTTTATAAATCAAGTCACATTTACATTAAAGTCCATAGTCATTAACTTACACACAGTCATTTCAAAATAACTGTTTAGTAAATAAGGGATGCATACTTAAAACTTTTTAGGTTTAAAACGGACAGAAAATGGTGAAAAACGAGCTGATATTTTACTGATTGCCCGGGCACATTCAAGAACATAAATGTTATTATCATGGCCTATAGCTACCGCAGAAAATAATTTCTACTCAACGGCTGCAAAAATACGATACGATGTATCATAGTTTCAATAAACGCGATTAAACACTAAACAAAATTAACTCATCTCGTAAACAATTAACTGTATTGTTTTGCATTAAGCAAGCTGGCTACTACTCATTTCCGGAGAGTGATGCGTCTTTGCTCGCCTTAGGCGGTTGGCCTTCTGTACCCGCCACTGGTTGAGTCTCTTCTGCACTCACCATCTTTTTTTTCGAACGGTTTAATGCTGTTTGCCTCTACCGGCATTTACAGCGCCGCCGGACGGGTGGTTAGCGCAGATGGCACTCGGCCATCAGATGCGGGCGCAGAAGGCGCAACGCCTAAGGCGAACAGTAGGCGACTTGCTCAAGAGCACCACTAAGGTGAGGTACGGACCTCGGCTTGGGCCGTCACCAGGGGAGTCAGAGAGAAGAGGGGAGCCGGAGAGGCGCACTCACCATCCGCCTGGTAACGCTTTAAATACCGGTAGAGGCAAACACCTATTCGAAAAATAATCCTTTATTGTTTTTCTTCCCAGCAAGTGTAAATTAACAAGGAATCATTTGATTCATTTCTCGCGTAGTACGTTAAGTAATGACGTCATCACTTTCATTCATTACTAAAGTCCACAAATGCGCATTACGCGGCTCAAACTAAACATTATCTGTCATTATAAAAAGTGATCTAAATAGAGATTCTTTTCACCGCCACTTATTAGGGTGAAAGGGGATGTCGGGGTAAAAAGTGTAATTATGTTGATTATTTAGGCCCTAATGCGCCGACTATCCCTGGCCCCCCCCTCGCGACGTCATTAATCGCCCCCCTCTCTCCCAAACCACCCCTTCCTTACTGCCTTTATTATTTCGTTTCAATTATTTTTGTGATTATCTTTTTATGGCGAGTGAGCATTAAAAGTTAAAAAAAATAACAGTAGACATTAAATGTAATTAGAATCGAAATTACGAGATGTCACCAGCGCTGTTTGTTTGTACTTTCGGTGCTAATGGGGGTTTGCTTATTAAAAATACGCTGTTTTGGGTAATTGGGTGGAATTAATTTCAGGGAGAAGCCGTCTGAGCTACATTTTTGTGTATATTTTTTTTCTAGGAGCCCGTTGTAGTGTATGTCGCTTTACCAATGTACATACGGCATTACAATTACTGCACTCACTCAGTTCATTTCATTTCATATTAAAATATTTGTATTATAATTGTATAAATAAATTACAAAAGCCATCGTCTCATGGCTTAACTCAAATCTTTGTGCTAGGTAAGAATACTATAAAAAACATTACGAACCACCACCAAATGCGTTTGAAGTTTTGGAGTTGCAACTGCAACTGCAAAACTTCCGAATTCCAAAGAATATATTATAAACGCAAAAGTTTGCATTTTCAGTAGGATATTTCAACACTTGTTAAAATTATCATCGTTTAAAGAATAAAAAACCGGCCAAGTGCGAATCGGGCTCGCGCACGAAGGGTTCCGTACCGTTATGTATAATAAATATTTCAAATTTCTACCTGTAACCATTACTAATATCAAGAAAAAAATTAAAACAAATACGTTTGTTGTATGAGAGCCCTTAAATATTAATTTTATTTGAATAAAATTCTTTATTTTTAAAGTGAATATTATAGCATATTCTGTGAATATTTCAAGCGTGTACCTGTTGCCGTTATCAATATCGAGCAAAAACTAGGATTAAAAATACGATAATTCTATGGGAAAATATTTGTTTTATTTATATATATATTGAAATATTTATTTTCAAAGCTAATACATAACGAAATATTCTGGGAATATTTCAAGCGTCTACCTGTTGCCGTCATCAATATCGAGCAAAAAATCACGTTTGTTATATGGGAGCCATATTTATTTTATTGTTTTTTTAGTATTAGTTGTTATAGCGGCAACAAAAATAGATTATCTGTAAAAATTTCAACTGTCTATAACAGTACATAAGATACAGCCTAATGACAGACGGACAGCCTTAGTAATAAGGCTGTCCGTCTGTCATTGTGTCATGTCCGGAGTCTTAGTAATAAGGCCCCGTTTTACCCTTTGGGTACGGAACCCTAAAACATTAAAATTTTGTCCTTAAGCCACAGATAGGTAGACGAGAATTAACATTTCCCTAAAAAGAGGGGCATAATTAAATGAATAATTAGTATAGAGTTAAAATTCCGTCACTCGAAAAGTTAAAATCACATTATGCCTAGGTAAAGTCACATATGATTTTAAAAGAGGTGTTTAACTAAAGTTTATGATTTTGGAAGATTCTACCACACTTTTGTGTTCATCATCTAAATTACGTAATTTAATTAGAGGTATAGTTAAGAAATATGTATTTTGTGGTCTGATCTAAATAAACATATCATCATTATGTTCTGTCTGAGTCTCTACATTGCATGGTTAAAATAATATATTTCATTACAAGTGGGGAAAGGCTGTCATTGCAAAGAGTTCCGACAAATGTCTACCCGAGCCGAGGCGCAGCCGAAGGCGAGGGTTGACAGTCGGAACAAGTTGTAATGACGGTTCCGCACGTGTACTGAACGACTATTTTTAATACAGTTGCGAAAAAAATAAGCAATTTAATAAAATAAACTCGCAAAGAAAATTTCTGGAAAATGGCGCCAACCGTAGAATATAAGCAGAGATTTTTTTTTCTTCACACATTCTGGTAGGCAAAGGGAACTATGCCCATACAGCCAAGTCTTCAGTAGAATTTTTTTATTGATTTGAAATGAAAATGAAATTTAATGAGATGAAATGAAATAAAACCTAACCTAACTCATTCAATCAAATCATTAAATCTGATATTGAAACAAAGTAGTAGCTCCTTTTTAGAAATATATGTATTTGCATGAATCATAAAAACTTCTATGAATTTTTTTTAGCAAAAACCTCATGGTTGGTTTTTCTTTTTATTTGACATTATTTTGACAGTTGGGAAAGAGAACGCACGAGTTCGGGAAAGGTACAAAAAAGCACGAGTATGTTATTACATACTCGTGCCACATCGCCCACATCCCGAACGCTATACGTCCCTGCAATACGCCACTTTTTGAGCAACTGTATTAAAAATATACATTTCAACAGTTGTGGAAATTTTCAACGTGTGAAGTACCTATTCTTTAATAATGAACGAACGAAGAACGAACGGATAGGCGGCAGCATAAAATGGCCTATCTAAGTTTTAGGGATCCTCGTTGGACTGATGGATCAATGCTTAGACCATACTTACCTTTTCCTTTACAATTAAAAAAAAACTTTTAAATTATTCAAGATTAATTACATTCCTACCTTACATTATCAAAACCTACAATGCATTAATTTCTATAGCAACGGAAACATAAAAACACGTATAATTATATTTAATGCCAAGTTGACGCGTGACTCTTTACAATACAACTTGGATTTGCCAACCCTTTGAATTGACTAATGAATACAGAAAAGTAACATAGAAAATGATGTCTTATGCTTTTGAAATAGAGTCGAAAGTGTGTACGAGATGGAATGTTAATGTATGTATTAATAAGAGTATTTTATGGATGAGTAATTTTTATTATTCAATGGTATTGTGTCGCAGCAATCGTCTGTACAGATGGTTTATTATTGTTTAGTTAATCGTTAAAATCTTTTCGAATGCGCACGTCGACACGTTCATATTCCTTATGGTGTATTGGCAATATTATTAATCGAAATTGCCAACTGCTATTTCTATGTAGATTTTATTGTAAGTAGTGGCGGAGTGCTATTGAAGTTCCGATTTTATGAGTCTGACGAATTGACAACTTTTTTTTTTTTCAATTAATGCGAAGACTTGAAATATGAATGGTCAGAGCTTGGGAATTGTTTGAGAGGAGTTGTTGTGGACACAGATTAACATACTAGTTACTTCATCTATGATGTCTTGTCCATATAAACGTATTAGTTAATTCCTTCGTGGATCTTGATTCTAGTGCCTTTTTTTTAAAAGTAACACTGGTAATAGGCCACTAGCATGCTCCGCAAAGAAGTAGAGTTACAGAATCAGGCGAATTTTAAACGGCAAGGAAACCCGATTTACTTAGTGTTAAGGCTCTTTTTTTACTGTGTGAGGCTGTAAAGGGCATATAGCAACTGAAATTAGTGGGCAAAAGAGACTCAAAAAATGTCGAAATAGGGTGTGCCAAGCTACCAATATGCGCAGTGTATTTTTAGTTTTTATTATTTATTTCTTTATTGCACTAAAATAAAGTACAAATGGAGTGCTTAATGCTAAAGCATTTTCTATCAGTCATCCTACACATTGTAGTATCATGCAAAACTAGATTCGTAGGTCTGAGTGGAACTGCGGCAAACGATCAGTTGGCTCACCTGATGTTAAGTGATACCGTCGCCCACGGACATCCGCAATACCAGAGTTCTCGAAGTTGCGTTGCCGGCCTTTGAGGAGCTGTCATAGGATAAACATCAGGTGCAGATTTAATAAGATACTTCTGATCTTCTTTAAATGCTTAAAATCTCTCTGTTCCCTACCTGGGTCCAATTTCTTTAATTTCTTCAGTTTGTTTTATTAAACGTATTGCGTTGCAAATTGACCGTCTGGAAAAATGTTTACGCCCAGTGGGCCGAGCACGAAAATCTGCTTAAGTTTAACGTTATCATTACGTATACATATTCATCGTTTACGTATTCATTACAAACTATGAGTTACCTGTGCCACTATTGTACTAGATAAATGACAGTTTGTACTAAATACGTTAACGATGCGATTACGTTACACTTAAGCAGATTTTCGTTCTCGGCCCACAGTACTTAATAAGTTACACTTAGTTTTATTTTAATCTTGTTTCACACAATTTGGATACGTAGGAAGTGAAAATAGATACTGTTGAATGGAGTTGTATGTACCTATCGATAAATTAACCTATCTCATTAATTTCACAAAATGAACAATGCATCAGCGCAAAGCGGACATTTAATGAATGCATTATGAAATGAAAATACGTGTAAACATCCACAAACGTGTGGTCAATGACATGCTGCACGCGCCAATGACGGCGATCGTACACATACAGGGCGACAACGTTTAGTGAGAAAAAAGACGGATATAAAAAAGTAAAACAGTTATGAAAAAATATTGAATCAGTAAGAATGACTTTGTATAGCGAGACACGCCATACTTGCCAAAGGATAATTCTAAAAAATTCCGAAAGAATTTTATTAGGACAAGTACGGAGTAAAATATATAAAAAAAAACCCGAGCAGATTCAATTACTATTATGTTTTATATTATAATAATTTAAGAGTTTGTTTATTTTAGAATTATTTTTGTATATTTGGATAAAGTGCTATAAATAGTTATTGTATTGTATTATGAGAAGTCGCACAATATTTTGTTTTGTTATCAACCATTTTCAGAATTTTAACGCACGGATATGTGCACGTATTATTTAACTAAAACCGAATCGATCGTATTATATTTTTGCATTATCATTGAAATGTTAATATAGCACAAATCATCTACTTTTGACATTTTAAGCAGTACGTCATTATTTCATGTAACCCTATATCCTGGCTGATATATTATTTAAGCATTGCACATCTTAGCTCATGTCAGCAGTTATTTTATAACCAATCCGGCATAAGTTCAACTCGTTAAGCAAGTGTGTATATCATAAATAAACCCTACCTACGTACAATCTTTATGCGATAAATCATCTTATAAATTTACATCGATATATAACAATACCACATAATAAAGATAACGGTTCGAGCCTTGTAACCAAAGTGCCAGTAACTTATTATCAGATTGTTCAAACCTCAATATTCTTCAATAATATTAAAAAAAAACGAAATCATGGCTACCTCACGAGTTCGCTGCGTTCTGAAAATTGAAAGTGCCCGCCCGAAAACGTTGTGGACATCCATTGATATATCCTCATCTATTAATATATTTAGCGCAGTTTACGCGGCCTCGGCTGTACATACTAGTATTGCATCTGGGGTTTTGCGTGAATTAACTATAACTTCATCTGTGGTCTCCCGCGAAATAACTAGTATTAAAACTGTGATCAGGTTGAAAGTGAAACCGATCCCAATTGTTATCTCGTTTAATTGACCGATATTTGTAAATGCTCTCGGGTAATGGCCGAGGTTGTGATGCAGTTTGCGTAGGGCGCATAGTTGCTATGTTGATGTACCCATCTCTGACGTATTAAACGATTTGGCTACTGTAGGGCCTTTGTCTTTTGTTCTGTTTGTCATGATAGTAGATGCACTGGATTAGCAAGTTAAAGGTGGCAATGCGCTCTACAGGGCTATTACCTACGTATCTTAGTTGCAATCAAAATGTTCATTGAAATCTTGAAACTTGAAAAATGGCGGCTTTGTGACGATTTTAACAACTCCAGGAAGCAAAAATCTTAGTGAGTTGCTGGCTAGAGCTGACACAAGTGCAATTTGAAAAATTTAATACTAACTTCCATTCTATTACTTTGGTAAAAATCATTTATTGGAGTGTAACTCAAAAACTACTGAACCGAATTTGATAAAATTTACATGGAACCAAACAGGAAGCACCATCTCCATCACCATCCAATAATTTTGCGAATCGGTTCACCTAGTCGAGAGTTATGCGGTAACAAAGTCGAATTGAGTACCTCCTCCTTTTTGGAAGTCGGTATAAAAGTGACATAGCGGCGACATTTTCTTAGGTTTCAATCAACATTTGATTGTAGCTGAGATACATCATACCTGCGGGTCAGGTCATAAATGAAAGAAACAGAAGTCAACAACCGCAAGATGATAGTAATACATTTCAAGCTGACGCAAACTGTTTAGCAATCAATAAATTATTCGAAAATACGTCCTACTTTTGTGAAATAATAATAAGGGTGTTTTTAGGACAACGGTGTCGACAAGCACTTGCACAAGGGTAGGTTAGGGTGGTGGGGATGTTCACTCGCCGATTTGTTTTGTAATACGTTAGTTTCAACATGGACAGTAAGATATGTTTTTAAATGCGCTCTGAAATATATATTCAGATGTTTTAAAATGACAAGCTAATGTGCTTTTTTCAACACTAAGAACAAACTTTCATGTATTACCAAGAAAATTTACTACAAAAAGGTTGGGGTCCTGTTAAACTTGGGTTCAAAATAAACCGCCGTTTCTAAATTACGCAACGTAGAAAGTAGAAACTTACAATGCTCCACATAAACTTACTCGTATGTACGGACAGTCCCTAAAAAATATTTCGAGTATAATGCAAATTGTAACTATTCGACTACAAGAGAGAAACTGTAAAACACACACTCTAAAAAAGCTCATGTCATTAATTTTTCGAGGTAAGAGTGAGATATTGCAAGTAAGTAACCCTGTACCATGGCATGTTCTTGGGAAGCTTCGCACAAAAACAAAGCATTACAGCTCTGTTCGCAATCCATTGATAATCAGGAATGCACAAAAACTGAAGACAATATCAACAAATCTATCTTTTCTATCTTCTTATTAATAAATCGATTTCTCTACGGAAGAGATGTTAAGCCCCGCAGGACAGTTGAAGATATTGCTTGTTACTACGCTCGTCACTCTGAGAGGTTTTAGAGCCATTCGTACATTTATTTCACTTGTTATAGTTTCTTTCAAACCTTAGCAGTAGTACATGCACATTACTGCTTGACGGAAGAATGTTTGGCATTGCGGTGGCCAACCATGGCGGATTCTTGCAAAAGAAGCTTTAACATTGATTATTATTTAATAACTATTTCGCTAGATGGCGTTGAGCTTTTGAGTTTGTAGACTAATAGCTTAAAAAACTAATAGGTTAAAATAAAACGCTGAAGTGGTCACAGCCGTGCGATTCCCGAATGATTCGTCGTTGCGTTTGTCGACGAGTTCACCGATGTCAAATACTTAAAAGATATCGCCCTTGTACACCAGTGGCTCTACCATGAGTTTGCAACATAAATGTCATCTATAGTCGATCCTCGATCTCGCCTACCTATAAAGCTTGTGATTGGCGTACTCGCTGTCAATTTTAGTTCCACAATGGACCGCAACGTGGCACTGTCATTTTTCCATACATTTTTTAGCGGCTGTCGATAGGGAGTATCGATTGGTGTACATGTTGTAAACTCATGGTATAGGTTTAAAGGTTGTTTATCCAACGTTTCTTGTCATCTCGTCGTTGTTTCACGGATGTTGTCAAAGATGCAACGCATGCATGTTTGCTCTTAGAAAATAGCACTGGATAACATCAATAGTTGTGCCAATGTCATTAATTACACAAGCTATCACAATAATAATTCAAACATTACCGAAACATCCTAAATGTATATTGTAGAATATCAGTTCTGTCCCAACCTTTATAAAGGGTCTAAACATTTGCCGATCCATAAAGCATTAAAAATGGAACCGACTTCAGCACTGAAAAGTGTGAAATAACTTGTTGAAGTCAGTATCATGATAGTTCAAAAGTACCTCTTATTACAATATTGTGCGCATGGTACCGACTTCGACAAGTGCTTTTTACGGTGACCCTTGCTATTTACGGGATCGATTCTCATAATCAGCCCATTTTGTTCCCACTGCTGGGACTCAAGCCTATCGCTCAGGGAGAGGAGTTGGGCCATAATCCACCACGCGTCCCAGTGCGGATTGGTGGATAGGTTAGTGGCCAACCCATGCCGAAGTTTTCAGGCCGCCCGAAGGCGTTCAACATAGCCTAACGACTGTTGTCCAAAGACAAACAACCGGGACCGACGGCTTACGTGTCCTCAGAAGTACGGAATCGCTCAGTTGAATAATGCCACTAGCGGTCACCTATCCAAGTCCTGGCCGCAGTGAGTGTTACTCATCTTGTTGATCAGTTAAGATCGCCATCTTAACCGATCAACAAGATGAGCAATTGATTGATTGATTGATAAGGATATCATCAAGATAGGCGAAACCACTAGACTGAAATTGATGAAATTCAAATCGGACCACCTCGGAAGTCCTCTACCAAACAAAAAAAGAATAATCAAAATCGGACTATCTGTAAAAAGTTATGCCACACAAAAAAATACGTTCTACTTGAGAACCTCCTCCTTTTGGAAGTCGGTTAAAAAGAAAATACTTCATACATTAGAAAATGAGGCTTAATATATAATTTTAGAACAATGGTTCGCCAAGCACTTGCGCAAGGGCAGGGCGGCGGGGATGCTCACTCGACAAGTGCTTTTGTGAGTCGAGAGCGTTGGAGTGCCGGCCTCCGGTTTATTGGTTTATTCATATTGGAAATGTTACAATATTAAGCTTATATTATTATGTTTTGATTATTGCTTATGTATATCATGTTTTTTAATAGAATATCGGGAATTTTTCGCGCACAGACTATTTCGCATCGATCGAAACGTCGCGGTTAGTCAAAATTATGTTTTGATAAATAATCAGTGCGCAAAAAGTCCCAATATTTCTTAAAAACATGAATTTGATTCGCGAAAGTTGAAAATTTTCATGTATATCCAGATCACAAGTAACAAAACTATGTATATTTTGACTCTTGACTGGCCGGTTGGCGCAGATGCTAGCAGACCTTCCTTCTGAGGCGCTAGTTGCCCGTTCAATCCCAGTAAAAGTATATAATATATATTAGTCATCAGGTTACCATAGTACAGGCTCTATTTAGTTTGGGACCAGAAGACCTCGTGTGGATTTGGTTCCTTAACAAGTAGAATTTGAAAAATTTAATACCGACTTTCATTCTATTTAGTTATTGGAGTGTAACTCAAAAACTACTGGACTGAATTTGATGAAATTTAAATGGGACTACACGGGAAGCACCAGCTTTCAAACAATAAAAAAATTGAGAATCGGTTCACCCAGTCGAAACTCATGAGGTAACAAACATTAAAAAAAATACAGTCGAATTCCTTGAGTACCTCCTCCTTTTTGGAAGTCGGTAGGAGGTCGGTTTCTTTGGAAGACAGTCGCCCCTGGGCTATCCATAGCTCGAAGTCCTTCCCATCTTTCTTATTTTCAGTTCTGAACGAATTCTAGAACAACTTTGAAAGTTTAAAGAAGTAAAAGATCGACAGAAACACATATTCAAGTTGCTTCAGCTTTTGTATTTTTTTTCTTTTGTTAGTGGGCTCTTAGGTTTGTACATTTGCTAATCCACGAGTTATATGTTTAATAATATGCTTATACCATAAACAACAGCTGTAACGTTGCTGTTTGAACTATCATACTGTTTATAGCCTTACTTCACAAGTGGACAGTGATATAAATTAACTAGGAAACGGTAAGGATTCATTAACACGGTGATGTGACTGAAAGAGGAAATAAGAAAAAAATGCTTGGCGGATTCATTACCCATTACTTTATTGAAGTCGGTTTAATATTTATCTGTGGTAAAACTTTGGAAGGAGCGGTTATCAAAAACTCCTATGTCATAGATATAAATAGAAAAAAGAAAAATGTTTATGGTGCACAAACTTCGCACAACGTTTGCTCGTAAATTTGTCTTAAAGTTAGGTTGTGCACAAAAGGAGTAGGTTCGGCATAAAGCTCCAAGTAGGCTTCGACCAAAATAAAATGAATGGACGTATCCAAGACATATAATTTTGAAGACTTTAAATTGAGCGCCGGCTCACACTTTGCTTTGTGACTTTTGACTGTCAACGGTTCGAGCGCAACCGATAAACAGAGGTGTATCCTTTTTCTCACGTAGATATTATATTCGCTATCTCTTTTTTGTAATAATTATACATACCTATACCTATAAGATTTTGAAGTAGGTTTAGGTTTATTACCTATTTAGTTTGTGTCAGTAATCTGTGGTGAAGGTCCATTCATTTCATTTTGGTTAAGGCGAGTAGGTTTAACTGCCTACCAACGTAGCGCTGGAATATCTTACCGAAAGCCAGACTCCCTAGGTGGTGGGCCTTTTGTGCAAGAGACTGCCTTAGTTGGTACCACCACTGTCAGATGTTCTGCCGCAAAACAACAGTGTGCAAGTATGTTAAGGCTAGAAAACATCAACACAAATCTCCGGGTGACACTGCTACTGTCATAGGAATCAGAATTAAAAATAGATAAGATTTAAAACATCAATTATTAAATCAGGTCAGCGTAGCACCTGTCCAACCTCCTATGTTGAAAATGAAATCATAACCTTCCAAACTCCTCGTAAACGATATATACATGCAAAAGTTGTCTGAAACAGATATCTGTGAGCGATAATACCACTACTACACTACTACTCATTGTGATATATTTTTATAAGTATTACAATAAACTGGTTGTGTTAATGCTTGTTTACAAGTGCAAGTACTATAAATTGTAGTGTCTGTCGTTTAACAATTTATATCTAATTCTTTAAACGAGCAATTTTTTTTATATAAATAATCTGGATCTCAGAAGCGGTTCCAGCGATTTTCATGAAATTTTCATATCAAATTTCGGGGGCTATAAATCGATCTAGCTAGGTTTCATTTTTAGAAAACGTCGTTTTTTCCGTATTTTAAGGCAATCATAAACATCAGTTTGTTCGTGCGTTCAAACTAGATGGCGTAACAGTCGCATTGAAAAATCCTGAATTGCGGTGACAATATGCTCACCTAACAACAACCAAACTTTGTTCGTTGCGTTCAAACTAGATGGTGTAACAGTCGCATTGCAAAATCCTAAATCGCTGTGGTATAATTCTCACGAAACAACAACCAAACTTTGTTCGTTGCGTTTAAACTAGATGGTGTAACAGTCACATTGCAAAATTCTGAATCGTGGTGACAAGATTCTCACGCAACATCAAACAACAACCAAACTTTGTTCGATGTGTTCAAACTAGATGGCGTAACAATCACATTGCAAAATCCTGAATCGCGTTGTTATTTTGTATTCGTGTCTAAATAGATCAAAACTCGTTCACTCACGTACTTGCAACATAAACCAACATAATATAAGTCCAGAAATAAAACAAAGTATCAAACTTCTAGTGACCATTGTTCGAGACAAAACAAAATTGAGTTACCGTTTGAAGTTTCGCTGCATTGCTATTTTAAGTGCGAAATCTTATGGAATGTTTTATCGTCTAGTGCTAAGTTTATGATGCTCTTGTTAATGATTGTTCGTGTACTTATTCTGTTGTTTTTAGTGTTATTATTACATTTTATGTCGACGATGTACAAATAATAAATCTTTGATGTAGAAAGTTTAGGTTGATTCGACGTGTAAAAGATATAGAGTCACATATAGAGTATTTTACACGTATTCTTTTGTCAAATAAAGAAGTAAGAAAAGCGGAATTTATTTAGAAACTACAATACTTCCTTAATACTTTATTTTTAATTGGTTCATTTGTTACCATACATATTCGTACATGGAAGTTTAAATGTAAAAGACGATTTATAAAAAAAAAACAAGAAATAAACACTTATTCCTGCTTTAACCAATTAGGTAAAAAACATCACATTTCACTTTTGCCACCGCAAAATTTAAGGGCATATACCCTTATCATAAACAATTAAACTAAATTTAAACCGACTTCTACTCTATTATTAAAGTTAACTACTCAAAATTTTAAGAACCGATATAATGACAAATTATATTATAATTACTGGCCAGATTTTGAACAAATTTAAACAGGACACATGAGTAGCATCAGCCGTGCGATTCTCTAACGATTCGCCGTTGAGCTCACCGATGTCAAACACTTTATGAGAGATCGCTCTTGTACATAAGGTTGCTTTTCCCACGTTTCTTGTCATCTCGTCATTTGTTTCACGGATGCTGTCAAAGATGCAACGATGTTTGCTTTTAGAGAATCAGTCTGCAGCTCAAATAAAAAATAGTCATCAAAATCGGTTCTTTTAAAAAAAATACAGTCGAATTGAGAACCTTCTCTTTTTCTGTTGTCTGTGTCTTAGTCTGTTGATAATATGGATATGAATAATCCAGGTTAAGCCTACTTTGTAATATACTTGCAGAGCCCTGTGGTAACGTTTCGTAACATTTTCCCGGGTTCCTAAGAATATTTTGCTCTAGCTGTTCTTAGTTACTGTTAATTTATATGTAAAGGAAACCCAGCTGTGGTTACTACTTCGATGGGTGACCACTTGTGGCATAAAGCTGTTTAAAACTCTCTGAAGCTAGGACTGGCCAAAGGCACTAGGGCTGTTGTATTCGCTAACCAGGTTGGGCACATGTTGTGGACGACCCATACTTTTTATTTTTAAGAGGATGCTAAACGTTTTAGTGGATTGTTTAGATCGTTACCTACAAAAGTATAATGCACCGTTTTTGTATAATTATTAAATAATCTAGTATAGTTCTGCGAACAGTAGAGGTCGCGAGCACTAACTTTTTTGATATTATCGAAAAATGAACCGGTAGATGGCGCCGCAGCAAATTTCCCATTTAGCGATAATATTTCATTTTCAATTAAATACCGCCGATCACTAAAAATTCTTCGAAATCGTAAAGAAATATACCAAATTTCTATAATTAATTAGTATTTTTGCATTCCATTAATCATTCTATAGAAGCTTGATTGTCTGAAAAAAATGCGTTAACGTGATATCGGCATCTTAAATTTAATAAAAAAATACAGTTTTTTTTGCAATATTGTACATATAATAAAACTAACTCATACTTCAAGTTCTTATAATTTGTTTTTTATTATGAAGTTTAATTCACGTTGTAATTTCTATTCCTTGTGTCTGTCTCTCTTTGAATTTAATAACCGAATTAAATAACTGTTATTGTAGTTTTAGTTTTGAAATTTTGATAATTTATTAAGATATTGATAGATAATATTTCTTTGGGCTTATAACTGGAGAGTCAAGGAATCAAGACAAGTAATTGATCTGGATTTATTAGTTCAGTTAATTGATCTAACCCTCCATTGAATTAACATTGATTACGGAAACACATCTAATCTATGACTTACACTCAACGCTCTTTAAAATTATGTTGGCTTTGATTATAAAATTTTCACCATGGTAAACAACCAGAAAAAAATATAGAAATCAGCATATTCATGACCAGGAAAAAATTAAGTGCGTTCTGAAGGTAATACGGTCCCTCGTTGAATTAGAAATCAACCGTCACTGGCCGAAAACGAAAAAAAAAACAATAATTATAAAGCGCGCGTAATTCTAATTCCGAATTCAAATTAAAGCCGCTTAATGCGCGGGAGCGACCCCGTTAAAAAAAAGAGTTGACGAGTGCTCGCCGAGGGTGGTAATTTTTCATTAATTTAAGTTCACCATTCCCTGTTTTGTTTGCTTTTAATCGCATTTCTAATTAATCCCGTCGCGAATAACGTGACAACTGTCGACTATGGCCGCCATTTTTTCGAGCTGAGTATAGCAGATGTCGGCCGATTTCCATTTGTTTCTGAGATTAATGATTCGGTGCGATTGTGAATTTTTCCGGTCGGCTTTTGTTGTTTTAGAAGCAATTTGTCCGCTTACTTTTGTAGAGAGGCAGTCGTTAAAGCCTCCGCAAATGATATTGGAACGGAATAGGAAAAAATCAGAACAAAGGGTTTTGGATCTACGGGCCTGAATGTCGTCGAGTTACAGCTTAGATAATACTGAGCTAGAAGGCATGATTTACAATACAAATTGATTTAGTGGATACAATAATGGATGTGAATAGGCGTGTTGAAATCGCAATTTGCATCGCACTCGTATGAGAAATGTGTATAGGAAAAACCTTTACTACTATCGATAAACCATTGCCAAAAGCCTTTCGAATTAAAATGGCCGGCGTGATCTAAAAGCTCATTATTTTCAAGTTTAGGTTACGTGATGAATGAAGGCTTAAAAAATTCATGACTTACGACTATTCGTATTGCAACATTAATGAAAATGGGTTTAGTGTAGTTTAAGTGTTTTAAAACGAATTTGTAATAGAATGGCTTATTAAAGAAATACAGTATACATTTACAAATATGCAGAAATCTAAAATAAGTAATGCTGCATGAAACAGAAAATATATATAAAATACTAAACTAATAAAACAATAATTTTGTCTATTAACGCCAAATTATCATTTAATAATTTTTCAGCGGTTACCTCACGAAGTTTCGCCTTATATAAGATGTCATTTGCTATTTAACTTTCATATTTTTAAATTAATTATTTTATTACATGCAAACTAATTAGGTAAATAGTACATTTTGCTTATCCTTGTTTTGCATTTGAGAGCGACAAGGCAACTTCCACTGCCAGCATTTAAAGATCCCATAGCTCTATTTGAATTTGACAGCTTTATTTCTAATAATTATTATTTATTTCACCGCTGTTCAAACTGTGGTGGTGATACTGGGTATATTTACCTTTTAATGCCTGCACATCGCAACACTAACAAAAGTGGTTATCCTCTTTATTAGCATTGTTCTTGCATTGAAAAAAAAAACAAGCCTTGACCCAGTGAACCAAACAATAGCCAATAGAAATAAAAAACCTGAATGAATCCGTACACTTTCGCACTAGATTTAACGCGGTAAAGAAACCACCCTTGTACTGGGAATCCACCCCGCTGGGGGATACTGGGGTTGCAAAGTTACCGGGTTAGGCGGTGTTCTCTGATTTTAGTGCAAGGACAACACAGCTTAACTCTTCCAAAGTCAAGCACGCTTTTTGTTTTGTTACTTTGTTTATCAGCTAACACCAAATAAACCGTCAAGATACTGACGGTTCGTTTGGTAGTCAGTTTATCCTCATTGTTTATTTGGCAGTCTCACATAATCGTTTTATGCTATTTCCTCAAGAGTTAATTATTACTTAAAGTTGTCTAAAGGTTATATTATTACTACTATACTATTAAACTACTATACTATAATCCACTACACGATACTACCACAGTATTAATATTAATATTTACCTACAATAAGACTATGAAACTACTAACTTCAGTATAATTAGTACTCACAGGATGTACACCACGATTAGGCAGGTTTTGGAGTTCCCGATATTTCGGCGCAGTTACAAGCACCATGTTCATGGGTAGACAGTACTAATTATAGCGAAAGTTTAAAACAGTGTGATACTAAAGTTGTATAAAGGGTATACAATACTATTCAAGTAAAAAGTCATAGACTTCTCGTTTGTATGGAGTAACCACCAAGTAAGAAGTCAAATTCGCGCTACTGGCACTTATGTCAGTTTGTCATTATGTCAAAGTCCTGTCAGTGTCACGTAATAGTAAAGCGGGGGATGCAATACTAATACCCGTTTTCACGAGCATTTTAGGTAACACCTATGCCATTTAGGTAGCACTTAGTAGTACAAAAATGTCACCTAAATAGGCTTAGGTGTTACCTGAAATGTTGGTGAAAACGGACATAAGACTGTACTCGTATAGGGCTATTGACGAGGTAAACATAAAATACGTTTGACATGATTTTATACCTTGACTGTACTTGTGCGTCGTTTCAAATACTTAACGGTTAATAATCCGTCAATATAAAATATCTAAACTAGAGGTAGAAGAGTAGAAGATAAAATACATTTAAAATATAATATAACCAATGATAGCCGTTGTTCGGCTCTTTTAAAAAGTTATTATAAAAATGAAATAGATAAACTTTATGAATTTAATCCAATCATTTTATAAAGTTATTCAACTATTTGTACAATTCAAAATATTTTTGAAATACTAACCGGCCTGCTCTGTTTATGACCAGTACAGTCTATCTACATATACGTAGATATTTACCCCCCAATGCACTTGTATGCGTCTATCCTAGGTAGGAGGAACAAAGGGGGAGACGGGTTCGTACCCAAAGGGTGGTTGAATCTAGTTTCTTAGCCGTTATAATCATTATAGCCACAGAATATAGACAGTCTAAATCCTGCAATTATTTAACAACGGAATGAATGATTCCTTTTTATTTTATTTTCATTGATTTCCACTTTACCTAAAAAAGTACCAAAAGATGCAACCGACTTCAACACTAAAACGCATACAAGTGTGGAATTACTTTTAATTTTTTGGTAAAAAAAAATTGCAACTTTTTTTGACGCTTATCGGATTCGATTGTTATTCACCGTCAATAAGGATATCATAAACAAAGACGAAACACTTTTCAGTTAATGGAGTGTTGCTCAAAACCCGCTTGACCAAATTTGATGAAATTTAAATGGGGTCACCTCTGAGGTAAACTAACAAACAAAAAAATAACTATCAATATCGGACTACTCTGTCCTCTGCGTTATCATACATAAAAAATATAGGCGTAGAATTGAGAACCTCCTACTTTTGGAAGTCGGTTAAAAATCAGATGTTTCCGTGATGACATCCGTATACATTTTCGTTTAGTAAAAGTACTCTCATAAAGAGTAGGAAGCATCATCTCAAGCACAAACTTATCTTACGTCTCAGGGTAACGAGGGCCATGCAGTGCTGCATAGGGAGCTTCAGACGCAATATCCTGGACGGTCCCGCCAGTATGATGGGCAGAGGATGGCATTTTCCTTCAGGTGAGCCATCTGCCCTTTTATTTTCAATACCTATTGTTCACTGAGCACACAATCTCCAACTTTTTTGAAACCCCAACTATGGCGCCTTCTTTCATGACCCACGCGTCTTGTCCCTCTTAATTATGTATAATAGTATCAATAAACTCTTAGTATAATCTTAGTATAATCTTAGTATAAATAAACTACATTTTCCGTTAAACTGTTTTCAACTATGAAAATAAGGTTATAATATATTTTATGATATTTAATCAAAAAAATATGAAATTGTACGATTTTGCGCTAATAAATTATTTTAGATAGGTTTTTTTCATGTTTAATCGGGTTTGTATTACGTAACAAAAGAACACATTTTTTTTTCTTTCTGCAAGGTGCATACTGCAAAAATATCTTTTACGTTCGGCAAAGTAGCGAAAGGAGACGCATAACCGGGTGCGGATAATGAAGCTGATTCTGTAATAAAAAATAGTTGAAAAAAGGTTCTTTAGTAAAAAAATACTTACTATTTACGTAGTAATGAAATATATAAGAAAGTAAATAATTACGAATCATGTGCATTTTTCTTACTGTAATTAAAATCATGCTTGTGCAGGGCCTAATGTTGCCCATGTAACTTGGCGTTTGACCTTAATATTAAAATTCAGTTCATCAGCTAAATATTCTTCAATAATTAATTATATGTAATCGAAGACAAGTTAAAGGAAGACGTTGTGAAAATACCAATTTAAAATTGCCATGTCAATCAGTCAATTATATAATCTTTATACTGAGCTTGCTATTTAAGAATAAAAATACCCTAAAACATGTTTTATTCTCTCTACCAAACAATGCGTATTTCTGATATTCATGAAAACCAGGTCCGATAAATCATCGTTCCATCGAAACTATTCTTATTCCATCTTTCAAACCATACCTTTTACGTAAATTTAAATAGATATAATATAATCCCGTCTAACACATTTACTTTGTGCCATAGCCACTTAGCGCCACAATCAAGTGTTAAATAATACCGAACTAATTGCATCTATATGATAAAGTTCAAAATTGTCCAAGTGATTACTAAGTACGAGACCAACGCAGGACGCACTATGCTTCAGGGGTCAGCTAGCCGGGGTCAGGGGGCAAGGCGGTGCCCGTAGGGGGTGTAGGGGGCATGATGATGATAATTTGTTTCAGACGGGCCTGAATTGGCAGACTTCCTTGTTCGGCATTTTGGTAGGCTCCGGGGTGTTAAAGATCTACCTACACTAGTTGAAACTATTCGTTTATGTTTAGTATGTGTACAACATTGATAAACTATACTTATTTCGTTGCGTTTGTTACGTGTCCATTGTCTTTTCTGAAGGTATTTTGAACATCTTTGAACGTTTTATAATTGTAATATTATTTAGTAATTTCTCAATCGTTGCATCTTTCTTACTTTTACTAAGTTTGCATTTATTATCTTTGGTAGAGAGTATTATTATCTGCAATCGAGTTTCACACTTCTGCAGGTCATTCTCGAAACATGTGCGATTAGATTTTTTGTTCTAAATAATAGAAGTAAAAAGAAACGACGCAGTATTATTTGCGTAGACGCAGTGGCGCTTTATTAAGAACTAACTTAAAAGTCACTTTATACAGATTCTTATGGTTTGTCACTAATAGAAGAAATTATTCATAAGAAAGGTTTAGGTTATAAAGTTAAGTTGTGTTAGTGTCGTACACTGACTAAGATATGGGATGGCAATAGCCTGGCTCTTTATTAGGTACATAATATTGCTCTAAATGTAACTAACCTCTTCAAGAATGTAAGGGCATTATGGTATATTGTAAGTACATATTATTATTGTTCTGAGCCTAAGTTCGAATGAGGCAAATAATCTTATAATTGTATACTTTGTGATGAAATGAAAATACAGGCAGTTGTTATACTATCAAATGACGAGATTGGAAAGTCAGGCGTCTTCGTAAGCCGATGACAGTCTGACTGACCCAGTAATGCTTGCGCACTAAAAATGGCATTGCTGTGGTACCAATCAAAACGGCCTCTTGTCCAAGAGGCATATCACCTAGTATGTCAGGTTCCTCGGCTCTTACAACGAACCCTTTATCTCCATTTTTCTCTCCTCACGGACTACTAAGATACGATTGCTCAAGGTATATTTATGAATAGTTACGTGGTGCAAGGTAATAGGTGCAAGTTGGTAGCCGGCTAAATGTAGCAGCAGCAGACGACATGTCGTCGCTTCATGTCGCCGCGACACGTCGTCGCTTCATGACGCTGCAGTCATGATTTCGAACCCGACTGCAGATGCATTTGAAGAGCGATACGAAAGGTTTAGTTTAAAAGCTTTTCAGTTGTTTTACTAGGCAGATTGCTTGGTACCCGCGAGCGGCACTCAGGTCAGTATCTGTGGTCGGGCGACTGTGTCGTCTGCCGCTCGATGACACGACGTGGTATTTCATAGAAATACATAGAAACCAGTAGTGTCGCTGCGACACGCTGGTTGCTGCGGCTTCATGCAGCCGGCTACAAACTTACACTTTTAGAACTTTTTTCTGTTTTGGAACCTCCCCTACAAAGTTTCTAACACGAAGATTTTCGTCTAAGTCTGTCGAGTCAAACAGCGTTAAGACAACCGTTTGGTTCGAAATAAAATCTATAATTAAACCCAGCTTCCTACACCTTGAATAAAATATAAGGAAGTAAGTTAACTTCCAATCTGGAGTGGTCTATTTGATTCTCTATTTTTGGTTACTGACTCAAGTCTGACCTCTTTTGTCCATTTTGCTCATGTCACTTCGATTCGACCAAGTTTCGATGTCTATTAATTGGTTATTGGCCTCTGACAGTTTGGATTGTTCTCTATGTTAGAATGATATGAGTTTGTTATTTAAGTTTATTTGATTCGGAACATATATGAAGCGTTTTTTAAACATACTCTTTACTTTTTGAACTTGCTTTATACAAAAGTCGCAACTAAATCTGTTCGTTTCTGTATTTTTCACACTCTTCTGATGCCCTACTTCATGGATGATGGTAGGTATGTATGTATATATAGTTAATTATGTGCATATCTATTCACCAAGAATACCGTTTCACTTGTAGTAATTCCTTGATTTTGGCATTAGCATAGTGATAATGGAAAATTTAATTTATGCACATGCATATATGTCTCTATGTAAATAGGGCGAATTCTGTGTGCGCATCATACTCGTATCTAACACTAATGCATCGTCAATACGCACGAACGAGTGCACAAATATTATCTCACATACAAGTGAAAATAGACTCCTAATTAAAGATCGCATATCAAAAATATAAAGTATTTTCACCGAACGTATGTTATGTTAGGGAATCCATCAATTTACTTTTCAATGACTTCTCTGTTACGAAAATTACTCGGGTAAGTAACTATCTAATTCTAAAGAAAGTCGACGAGTACGTAACTAACTCAAGATCATTCAGGATCACACACTTACCGAGCACACACACAATCTCAACGCACACACACACACACGCATAAACAAACCCTTTATCGCCACTATAAGTGTCTGGTGTCGGTAAATTTTCGCCGGCGATCTGCGGCCGGTCTTTGTGCTATTAATTTGTAATGCTCCCCCTCCCCCCACCACCTAGATGCACCGGGTGGGTGCCGGACAAGAGTAGTAATGTCTTATGTTAACCGATGAAGGATTGATCTTTCGTTGGAGTTTTCGACTTTAGGCAATTGATATTGAGATTGTTTTCGTGTGTGAATGCTTTGACTTTAGTTGAGATAGCAATAATGGCAACTCTTTTATTAATGATTTCCCGTTGGATCTCTCCACATACTTGTATTATTAATTGTCTGTATCTGCTCGTAAATTAACTGTCCCACAGAAATCTTTTCACTGAGATAATAAAGTAATAACTGTAATAATAATGAACACTTCATTCTCATTTCCATTGATGGCTCCAGCCAAAAGGCTTGCAGGGTTTCGCCCAGAGTGAGCTTAAAATGTCAAAATGAAGCCCATTCCTATTCTCCGTAAAGATAGACAATAAGGCCGCAGGTCCTATCTCTGTTTAAAGTTTCACTCGAATCCATTGATGTGTACAGAAAAAAACTGGTCCGAGTACAAATATAAATATATTAGTATTAGTAAAATAATATTAGTTAAAAAAATATGCGTTCAAATTCTTTCTCTAGTCAGTCCTTTGCTATTGCATCGATGTAACTAATACTGACTGCTGAAGTTTCTATATGGAGTAGCAATAAACTGATTTTATGCAAGTTTAGATTTCTAAATTTAAGTCTATCTACAGCTAAGATTCAAGAAAACACTCCCATCAATATTAGATAATAGCTTGCAGGTTATAGGTTACATACTTCATCCTACCAGGTTCATTTTAATGCTAATCCAAATCCTCCACGTTCCTCGTGATAAAGCAGAAGCTTATGCAAAATCATCGTGTAGCCATCCAAAACTAGCAGAAATCATCGGAGGTGTCTTCACCCCACTCCCACCCCCTTGAGCCCTTGCCGATCTTCAATGGTGGTCCACGTTTCCGATAGGATTAAGCTAGACTTACTGCTCGGTCAGGAACACAGTTTGCTATACAGGCACGAGACGGTACCTTGGGTTCGCACACATTAACACGATTTACTAAGGCATAGGCTTCTTTAGCTAGAGTCAATTTCAGTTGCTACCACCGCAGAGGCGGGTATTCCGCGAAGCAATACTGCACTAGTGTTAAGGGTAAGTAAGGGTATAAAGGAACGTCAAATTACTGGGCAGATGAAGCAGTGGTGTCCGGATGAGCGCAAGAAATCGTGTAGGATATTGCAACTGTCTTCACCACGTGTGTTGTTCCATCAGAAACAGTTGTTCTGTACAGTATTTACTCAGAATACAGAAAAAAAATGTATTTGTCATAGAGTGAATAATGATTAGTTCTGTAAACTTTTCGTTATATAATAATTCATATAAAGATACAAAAAATGATATAAAAATAGTAGTAATATTTACCTTAAGTGTAAAAGGGTTTTTAGAAAATTGTTTTTTTACAAATCAATTGACTTACCCAATTTGCAGAAACCGTTCTGTTCCGCTTTTGACATGTTAATTACGACGGAATTCAAAAATTCTCTGAAAGTATGTTGTCTTTTTGTATGTTGAAGAAGATCTTCTTTTCATAAATACAATGATTTTCTTCGACCTTTTACATTATTTTTTTCTTAGCATGCTCTATATTTGCTCACCTGGTGATATTGTGATAGGGTAATCAAGTCAACCTCTTATTTCACTGATCATACTAATATAAAATTTCTAAAAACTGTCATGACCTTTATCACTGTCTTACTTAATGCGTTTTGATGGTGGCGCGAAGCAGTAACCCCTTTCAACTCCCCTCCTACCCCCATCGCATTAGGAGCAATCATATTCGACGGCCAGGTTTTGGCATCGCTTCGTGTTGCTTAGGCTTGGCCTGCTCTGGCTATTTGCTGAACAATGATTGGTAGTGTCTTGGTTCGGAATGTCTTTAGGTCCATTTTGGCGTGAATCGGTGAAAAGTTGCTGCAGTATCCCGTGGTTAACTGGTATGGTTAAGCTAAGTTGCGTGTGTGATACTGAAGAGCTCAGAAATTGTTTTGGAAAATATACATCAAATTCCTTATTAATCTAGTTATTAGGTCTAGCTATTAGGTTCTTTACCTTTTATCAAATCATTATTAATAATAGTAAATTGTCATGTATGTATGTGTAAGTTTTTAGGCTTTAACGGTTTATTTAATTGAAAATAAAAAACTTAGAATTTGTGGGTTCTGAAATTCTAGCTAGTGTGAACCACTATGAGTTGAGAATGTTGAGAGGCAATTTAAATTTAAAAAAAAACACTGACTGATTAAAAAACTAATTGCAATAGAGATGATGGATGGCACGTAACACCTGCTCGGGATCCAGTGATCAAACTAACAAAATCCAAATCCAGCACAATACTACAAGACCTCTGGACACTGTGAGGGACTACTGCGTGCATTGGGAACGTCTTGGTTAAAATACGAGTATGATAGGCCGGTGCATAAAAATAATTTCCAAGACATTCACAACTGTCATACAGTCTACCCGTGACCATGTTCACAGAAAAGTGTTCGAAACATCGGGATAAAATAATATAAACTTATACGCCATTTAATCCGTTTACAGTTGTTTTATTTCAATGTATAAAAATCGGGAAATCTTAAAAAATCGCTTTTTTTAATTTTCGTTACATATTTTCCTATATTTTTGTTAATCATTAAAATTTAGCATTGAAATTTATAATTTACTATTAATAAATGATGATGTAAATTTATTAATAACAAATTTACATCCTCGGACGGGATTCGAACCCGCGTCTTCTGACTATTCGTGTCAGACGCCATGACCATCTAAGCAACCGAGGCTCGAGGTCCGAGCATCGAATTTTAACTCTCTATCTGATTTAACCGTCTTAAAGGAACGGAGCGACATCTATTGAAACAGATTTGACAGCACTATCCAACCGAAAGAAGCATTTTTAGAAATACTACAAAGTTTCGTATTGACGTTATTTTCGTTATTTCTACTAATGTCAGTCGGTGACGAGACGAGCAAGTCGCTCATATGATGTTAAGCGTCACGCCGGGCCATATACAATAGTGCTAAACTGCTAATAAGATTTTAGGAGAAATTGTAATCAGGAGTTCAAAACCCTGCATCGAAATGCATTGCGCTCGTCCCTGAGATACAAGATATTACGAGTAAATCTTCTGCCATGTGTATTTTACTGCAAACATTGCCCTCCAACGAAAAACAGTAATATTTGTTTATACTGCTTCACGGTTGAATAACTGGCAACATTGGCTTACTCCTGCACAAATACGGTAAACATTAAACACACAAATTAAACAAAATCACGCACGAAAAATCTCGATAAAACTCTCTTTCCTCCCACATTGCTTACATTCTCCGAGTTCCCGACCTACCCCAAACCTCGCCGGCAAATAGGTCAAGACACGTGTCTCGCCCGTGGGTGGGTTAGTGGGGTCCCGCGTTCTTTGTGCCTTTTTACCCCGCGTCGAAGTATACAGGTTAAAGTGAGATAGACAAAGATGTGTTGGAGTTTATCGTCTGTTTTTGTGTAGGATACGGATTCAGTTATCCTTGTTTTGTATGTTATATGGGATGAACTTTGGCTTTGTAATAATCACGTAATATTCTTCTTCTTTAAGGCACGGTTCAATCCTAATTTTAAAACAATTGACGATGCTTTACATAAGGTTAAGAATTGCTTCTCAGATTGGAGATGGACGATGTAATTCGAAGATGCAATTGTGCTAATACTTTTTATATTTATTTCGAACAATCAAATGATTAAATTTTAATGATAAAGGAGTCCATAGTTCACTAGTAAATTTTATTGGGAATTCGAATATGATGCATTCATTGAAATATATTTGCCCATAATTGAATAAAAATGCTTTTTCCCATGAAGCACGGAAGAAAAATTGCAAAATTTCGGGAATGTTGCTGATTTTTTTCCATCGAGCCAAGTTTGCTCAATTGTGTATTGGCTCCCATATTTCATAAGAACGTACATTCAATTTATATACTACATTTTTTTTCTCAAACTTCGCTTATTAGGTTTGAGCATCGAAAAACTAAGTTTTCGCAAAGATTTTAATTTAAGATCGCTGAAATTTTAATGCGGTCGTAATCTACACTCATTTCGCCTTAAAGTAACAGTAACAATGTACTTATAAAATGTTCTTTTAAAAGCAAATCAATTGTGCTAATTTCTATTTAATGACTGAAAATAATTTAATCGTATGTAAAAAGGATATTAAAAGAAATGTTTAGTGACATTTTTGCTAGTAAAATGCTTAGAATGACAGAGTTGCAGTCTGAACCACCCTCCCCCTGCATAAAATAAAAGTGTATACAGAATAAGCAGCACACAAAACAACCCAATCAAACAAAAGCTCTTCGACACGTGTTTCGCCTTTACACGACATCTTCGGGAGATGTTGAATCGCCGAGCGATATTACAACAGTGATACTAAATATTTATTTTAATATCGTTTTAATAGCGATTTCCGCAAAGTAACGCCTGAATCAATTAATTATTTTAATCTTATGTGTTTAAATTTCGCTTAAGATCGTTTTTGAATATTCCGATAAACTGTCTTTGTGAACTCTCTAAATAGACAAGTACAATTTGAAAAATGTAATACCGATTTAAAATTAAACAAGTACAATTTAAAACATGTACTTCCTTACCGACTTCCATTCTATTCAGTAATTGGAGCGTAAATAAAAAACTACTGCACCGAATTTAATGAAATTTATATGGGACCATACGGGAAGCACTAGCTATCAAACAAAAATACTTTTGAGAATCAATTCACCTTATCAAAAGTTATGAGGTAAACATAAAAAAATACTGTTGAATTGAGTACCTCTTTCTTTTTGGAAGTCGGTAGAAAATATATAATCTTATTTGAGAAACTGAAAAAAGATACGACCAACTTGCAATGAACGATGTTAACCGCTATAGTACAAAAACAGTGTCGCAGATAGCAACGCCCTCCTCCTTAAGACTTAATGAATACGACGCTCTAATTTTACATATAATCGTATTAAAATTAGGAAAGGTTTTCACAAAGTTTATCTGTTATCTGTATTATTGTTATCGGGCTAAAAATGTGAAGGTTTATATAATATAGATGTTTTGTTTTAGATACTTCAGATTGTTATGTGGCATAGGTACTTATAAAATCAAGTTAAGGATTTAAGACGTTCATGTGTATGTTCACATTTTGAACGCCTCTACACGTTTTTAAAGGTCTTTGTCCAGGCATCAGTATAGCTGGATGAGCTATGTAGCAGTGGACCATTCTGATGCGCAAGATTCATGAACCCGTATTCTAGAAAAAGTATAAGAATATCGTATCTCAGTTGTGCATCTCGGCTTGAGTGGAGATCTAACAGTAAATGCCATATAGCCGTGCGATTCTCTAAGAGCAAACATCGTTGTATCTTTGACATAATCCGTGAAACAAATGACGACATGGCAATAAATGTTGGAAAAACATCCTTATGTGCAAGGGCGATATCTCATAAAGTATTTGACATCGGAGAGCTCGTCGTCGAATCATTAGAGAATCGCACGGCAGGGCCCTTATTCGCTATGACCATTCAAACGCGTAACGCGCTGCTTACTATATCGTCGTGGAACGCTAGTAAAATTGTATTGACTATACGATCATCCCGTCAAAACGAATAAGGTTCCAGGTCTGTACTCAAGCCATTTACAGAGCGTAGGTACTTCTGGAATATGGCCTTAAATATGCAATAGGAATAAAAATATGTTATGATTGTTCGCAGACGAGTCGGGATGCGAGGCTGATATGCTGGAGGGCGCGGAGGTGGGACGGCACTCGCCGCCGCGGCCGCAGCAAGAGCCCATCAACCTCAAGAATGAGGTTAGTGTTATACAAACCACATAGACCACATTCAGTAGCAGTAGCACTCTTTGTCAATTTATTTTAACGGTGAAGCTCATAATGTGTTCTGGTTTTCACGTTTTTTGGTTTTCACTTGCGAAATTACAGGCAGATGAGACTTAACAACCTAATGTTGAGACTCAGAGTCACGGGCGCAGTTCGTTCATTATGACGAAATATTTGGTCGAGTTTACCGTTTGATACCAGCAGATGTATCTCATTTGAAATCAAATGTTGATAAAAATGATAATCTGAAAAAGTGGCGGCTCTATGTCAGTTTTATCAGCTCGTCATCAACTTACTAATATTTTTGCTTATTGGAGTTGTCAAAACTGACACAATTATCACGACTTCCTCTTGAAAAATGGCGGCTCTATGTCATTAGCATCAATATTTGCTTCCCTGCACGTGAGCCTCTGCTTGTACCGTACCCTAATGACATGAACTACTGAAGAAGGTAACAGGCCTCCTGACAATTCACTATACAATTTATGATGTAGGCTATTTCCAGTCCTTTTGGAAATCCTTAGGCGCCCCAAAAATTTTCAAGGATAAACAATGAATCGAAATTTGAGGGGCAAGCGTAAAAATATATTTTCCATAATAAACATAACGTTTCCTCAAATGCCTTAACTAGGATAAGAACAAAGCCGTTGAGTTTCCAATTTTAGTTGTTTGCGAGAGCAACCAAGAGATTCTCCATCTCAAGAGCGAGATGAGGACGCGTTGATTAAAAGAGACTGTAAGAAACCCGACAACAAGATTTACAACATTTTTAAGTTTTACATATTTTTTTCTATACGAATAATAATATTAGGAAGTTTGTGAGTTTGTTTGTAGGAAGTAATCTTTTGAACTACTAAACTGATTTAGATGCGATTTGATAGAGGAGATAGATCATATTCATGTGAAGGATATAAGTTATCATCATCATCATCCATCTCCACGCCGCTGAAACCGGGAGCGCTCTAAGTAAACGCAGCAATGCAGCGTTGAGCCGCGGTGACGACGACGGCTCGCTACCCTCGACTCGAATCATTAGCGCTTGTATGCCTACTTAATTATCGGTAACTTCCTCACTTAAACTTGCGTATGCCTGGTTTTAGGTGTATTAGGCAGATAATAGGCAATCTCAACAATTTTACACTAAAATCCAGATTCATGTAGTGCTTACAGTGACATTTCTAGAAATAGGATTATTCTATTCAGTTCTGGGTATCTTTATGATAGTTTAGCGAGCACCAAGTTACGTGACAAGTTACGTGAGGATCTGTCTAAAATATGCCCGCAAATGAAGCGAAATATCTGGTTTAGGTGGTGATTCGGGAGTTTTGTGCTAATTTGGAATTTAGCCTAAATAAGATTAAATTTAGAGTTTTTGTTTAGTTTAGACTTTAGAAAATGCTTATAAAATTCCGATATCTACCAATAATTTTGTCGAAGTTATTACAACAGGTAGGTACTTAAGTAAATTTATATGTGTAGGTAGGTAATTGATAAAACTGTTAACTTTATATCATTATTATTGAAATATTGTGTTGAAATGTTGTGTCATCCGGTTTATGTACCCAATGTGGTTCCTAATTTTACTGTCACGAATGAAACTTACTGAACCTTCGGGAAAAGACTAGCCTCCCACAACACAGGGAATCCTAGTGTGGGAGCTAGTGCTCATAACTTAGCTTAAAAGTACAGATAAATTAAGTAAAACTTAGTATAGCTACGTAATTTTAAGCTACATATTGTACACCTTATATCCTGAAATAAACATGATTTGATTGATTGATTGATTGATTGATTGAAGTAAATTATAAACAGAGTATAATAAAATTTACATTTACTCACAATTTTACCACAGGAACACTCCGATCTGAAAGGTAAAATGTATGTTTAAGTTACTGTAATCGTGTCTAATTAAGACATTTTATATAATGACTGTCATGTGTTCAGTTATAAGTAGGAGACAAACACATATATTTACAGAACTTTATAAGTGAGATTTTGTAAAATTCATTCGAACACAAACTAATCTTATATTGGAAACTATCACGCCATCATTGCATAAAGTGGTGAACTGTACATTGTCCATGCCTCCTACGACATAGGAAATCCTAGAGCAAGGGTGTGTCAACGTTAAAAAAACTTATGATAAGTGCGTAGAACATATATGCTAATGTGCTAACACACTAAGTCGGCATAATTAAAAAAAAACACATGTAATACTAACCAAAAAGGGAACCGGCTGGTAATCGACGCAATCCTCGTAGCGCTACGCGGCTACGCTACTTAACGCTCGTAGCGACCATTGAGATCAACAAAAAAGCGGGCAAAGTAAAGTGCGAATAAACGCTGTTTTCCTTACCGAGAGTCGGGTGAGCAACTTTAAAAAAAATGACACACAGCTCAAAAGGTCCTCGCAAAGGCTAAACATGCACCGCTTCGTTAGTGCTGCGAAAAATGCGATTCGTAGCCGACCAATCGGTGTGCCACTCGCGCAACCTACTTGCCTCAGAATCTATAGTATCGATTAGTGAGAGGTTTTTTACCCGCACGCACCCACACACGCGCGAGCAGGGGCCAGCCTTTTTAACAATCTTTTTTTCGTCCACCCCTCTCGGGCCGAAACCGCCGTCCATTGCGCGGATGCAAAGACCACCCCGAGCGCTCCTCCCCTCATATAGCAAGCATTGAAAATGGAATTTCCATGAGTGATGGAGTGTCAAACGGGAAGTGAAAAAAACGGAGAAAAAGTACATTATGTTAATTATTGAACGCGTGCTCCGTCGTCGGAGTTTAAATTGAATGTCATGTCGTACGTGGCGGGCCGTGTCGCGGCTACGCACGCTTCTGCTCTTCCTATTCCAACAGAGGCTGTTCCAATTTTTAATTTTCATTTTTTCAATATTTCCCGTGTTTGCGTGGAATTCAATTAAAATTCGATGTAAAATTATTAGGGTTTGCTCGTTTCAATCGGAAACTTTTCTTAGAATCCACTTCAATTGAGGTACCTTAACAGAGCGAGTGTAGGTTAAAACTTGATTGGCACTAACTAAAATAAGTCAGTAGGTCAAACAAGAATGTTATAGGTATAGAATCTTTTAAACTTTACAAACATAATACTCGTATACTCAGCTCTAGCATAAAACACAAGTAAAGATAAAAAAAACTTCATGAAGGGTCATGGGACGAATAAATCTGAAAATGTAACTTTTCTCAAGTTTCAATAAGATCTGATTTACGACTTAACACACTAATCGATGAATAATTGTTTTATGGAAGCATCTGTTTGACGTGTAAAAACTGTCAAAATCTACTTTTCAAAAGTTAAAGTTCCAATGTCGAGGGTCCGGCAGGACGGCAAAGTGGTTCAGTAGGTCGCAAGGGAGCGTTCCCCTCGCGAACTTAGCTTGGCCGGCAGGACACGAACTGAGTTCCATGTGACGGAAGCTTGTACTGTCAATCAGACTTATTAATGTTGCGAATTTGGTTCTTATTTATTGGAATATGTTTAAAATGTGTATTATTTTGAATTACATGTTTGCAAGTTTGGGGGGTTTTATGGAGTATACTTGTTTATGGATTAGATGTGATATTTTGAATGGTGTTATACATTTAATTTTAAAAATATATTGTAGAGTGCTTATAACGTACAAGTAAGAAACTCAGTAAAACATTCAAGTTTTTTTACGTTTTGCTAAGTTAAATCTAAATTAAGTTTTATTAAGCTTTATTCTTGTTTGTAGTCGCAATACTTTTTAAAGTCATATCCGATAATTTGGTCCAGTGCAAAGTTTAAACTAAAAGTTAATATTCGAACTATGTTTTACTTTACTACTGTTTGCTAGAGAGCAATTATGCCACCCACATATGTACCAAACATCCTTGAAATGTTTGTTAAGTTTATATATACTATGTGAAAATTATCTTAAAAATTAAACAATATGGCATGCTCAAACTTTGCTCGCTTTAACTTTTAATGAAATCTGGATTCACATACCATCGCACAAAAAGAACTGACAAAGCACTTATTCACCGGACAACGCGACCAACTATCCTACAGTACGTACGCTAATGGAAAATCCCGAAAAAATATCCGCGTAGAAAAAAAACTTAAAAAACAAAACACATTTGAATGAAAATTGGGCGGCGGCGGCCGATCGGCTATTATTATTATTATTACTTGCATTATATCCGCATTTTTTCAACGCACACAGACGCGGCGCGCGCCATTTTTATTTTCTTCTTTTTTTTCTTTTTTCGGGAAATTGGCGGGGGTCGCCTCCCCACATACGTGGTGCGGTGGGCGGACGATGCCTGCAGAATCGAACTATGCGATGTCTACAAGTGGATGAACATTTAAATTGCCTCTCATCAAATATTGACTGCGTGTAGTTTTTTCATTACCATTGGGCTTTTTGTGAGATACCTCGGCGGCCGCGATCAGCTCAATTTGTATCCTCCTTTTGAACAGATAAGTGCGTGCACATCGAGTTTTTTTTATTATTAGAAAAACATATCCAATTAAAATGTTTTTCGCTTTGGTTCTTTTGATCTGTACAAAGTGTATTTTTATTTTACTAACTTAACAACTTACATTTAAGTTTCCAGACTTGATATTTTGTTTTGGTGTCATTTAATTTAAATTGATTCTTATTTATTTCCTACAATTTTGCTACACCTAGAAGACACAGGTTTTAACTTCACCTTCAAAATAATATTTAGATAAATACAAGTACAATTTGATAAATTTAATACTTACTTCCATTCTATTCAGTTATTGGAGTAAACCTCAAAAACTACTCGACCGAATTTGATGAAATTTAAATGGGACTACACAGGACGCACCAGCGTTCAAACAAAAATAATTTTGAGAATCGGTTCATCCTATCAAAAGTTATGTTTAACATAAAAAAACAGTCTAATTGAGTACTTTCTCCTTTTTTTGGAAGTCTGTAGAAAATCTCTAATATACCCCTAAAAATGTAATCTACAATATAATATATTCTCGTGTTTGCAACAAAACTCCTCCGAAAAGGACTGACCGATTCTTATGAAATTTTGTGCGTATGTCCAGTAAGTCTGAGAATAGGTCGTAGGTACTTTCCATCATCATCTTCATCATCCATGAGCAAACCGTGAAACCGAGGGGTGTTGCTAGTAGTATTAGGATAATAATAATAACGTTTATACTCATAGGATTAGATCTACGATTTCCTGGCTCGCGGTATACATATCACACTACCAAGACCCAAAACATTTTTTGCCTCGTTTTTTTAACCATTTTCCACTGATTACATTCTGGCGGGGCAGAGGACGCTAGTATCTCCTGCAGAGATCAACGTCAAGATCAGCAGGCCTAGACAAATTTCAAACAGGCGTGTTACCGCACACGCTGCAGAAGAAAATGTGTCTACGAACTTAGCGCGACGTCACGTGACTTTTCCACAGGTAATGTCAAGTCAACGCCATACATTTTGAAGTTGTCGTTTGGCGTTAACGCTAACAGAAACGTCTTTTGTCTAGGCCTGCTGGCTCTCTTACGGATAGTTATGTTACATTTCATACACAGACCTAGAATGCAGGCCAAGAGAATAAAAATCTTCGGTTGGTAGACAAGATGATAATGTAAAAGTAACATTGGTAGCGGTTCTTTTGTTCAAAATACTAAATTATCGAATTAAAATGTAATTATGGTAGTCCTTATTCTGCTGACACTAAATTCCAAAGTCATGTAACACATAGACTAACCATTGTAAAAACAAGATAATTCTATTCAATTTTGGGTATTTTTACATTAGTTCAAGCACCAAGCTACTACGACTAATATGTCTGGAATATACCCACAATTGGAGAGAAATGTCTATGTTTGAAACTGTCATTCAGAAGTGTTACACTAATTTGGATTTTAGCCTTAACAGAATAAGAATGACTATAATAGACTTTTAGTTTAGATGATGCTTGCAGAATCGATACCATTGTCTGCCTACGACCATTTCTATAAGATAACAAAATATGAAATGTTGTCACAGTACAAAAAGCCCAACAGGCCAACTCACCTCATTCTTGTTCCAAGGTGATAAAACGCAAACAAAGCCACAGAGTAAAAAAGCAAATACGAAACCAACTGCAGTCAAGCGAATTTATTATCATTAAAAAATGCAAAAAATCATAATTAAAGGGGTGGCTGCGCGGGGTGCATCCCATTTTTTATTTTAATTGGCTTGTAAATTACGAAAGTATAGTGAAAACGGTGGAAGATTTTTTCGGTGTCATTATACGTTTTAATTTTTCTGCTTATGATAAAAGAAACATAAACCATATTTGTGTCTTATAGCTGACAGATGGCAACATCAGCTGCAAGATATAATTTTTGGTCAGTTTGTTTAGTTTTGTTTTAGTTAATTATTAATTCAAAAACATTGGTGAGCAAAAACAACGTATAAACTAAAAAACTAATGAAAGCAAAATCTTTGCACGTTTTTCACTCGATAAAACTGAAACTATTAACCCAATATTTATCAATCTGCTATCTATAGGGGTGTCAGCATTAAAAAGAAACTATAGGTACGAAAAAAAACAGTTTTACTACAGTAAATTATTAATATAATTGTGTTGGTAAGTTGTACAAACTGCCAACTTTATGAAGTGATGGACAAAGTTATATTAAACATTTAAATACTGTAAGTAAGTAAGTAAGTAGTAATAAAAAAAATAAAAATAAAGTAATACTCCGATAAAAACTCCCTTGCACAAATTAGTTTTGAATTTAATAATAATTATTAAACGGAATCAAATTATACACATTAGTAAAGAACTGTTATTTTTTAAATAAAATGCTCTTGCAATATCTCAATACATTTTTCCTATAAAACTGCAAACCCATTTATAGTGTTTGACACCGTTGAACATTTTTGCTAGAATCTCAACGCGCGAAGTGTCTCGGAATGCACCATCTTGTTTGTTTTTGTTTTCTTGTCTGTATTTTTGACTGTAATTATAATAATTATCTTTGTTTCATACTATGTATCTTTGTTTATTTTCTATTGTTTATTTGTTTCTGTTGTGTCACGAGTTACGTTCGTGGTGTCAGTGAGGAGCGCCGACTGAAAATCAGTGCTTGGGTTTACCCTAGCGTATGCTGAGTCGGGGCTCTTTCATGGCATTACGCAACATTATTATTATGATGGTTGTCCTATTTTGTCAGTATTTTTGTATGTTATGTTGTGTGATGTCCTGAATAAATCTATTTTCTTTCTTTCTTCTTTCAAATCTGCTGCATTAAAAACTCGTTCACTAATTCAATATTTGCTTTAGCTCGTTTTACGTGCATGGATTCTTCCTTGAACGCTTACGATAAATTCGTCTTCCCAAATGCTACCAAATCCAAAACAAAAACAATTACCAGCTCATGAACAGGATAAAGCATCATAACTTTGAAGAAATAAGGCTTAAAATTGTTTGAGAATTATTATTGACAGCCGCAAATAGGTTGTGGCACCTACGGAGCTAGGGTTGCTGCAAATATAAATCTCCGGCATAGCGGGCAGGGCTGGCCATGGAGGACGGACGTGATTGATCAAAGTCGTTTGTCAGGCTCGCGTCGCGACTGTTGGTAGCCCTGCGCAATTAGCACATGATTCTAGGAGCCTAATGCGCCCGAATTTAGTTTTAATTATAGAACGTATGTTTCCATGGCAACATGCTCAGGTGCTTCAAAACTTGCATATTATCTAGGTAAAAACTTTCAATAAGAACAACATGAGTAATTATTCCTGTCGAATTGTACATTTTTACCATTCAGTCATAGCGTCACACCGGTGTGACAAGAGTCTATAGTTGTTATAAATTACTGTTTTGCAAACTGAATGACTGTAAAAGTAAACACTGAATTTCATATGTTTATTTTGACTAAACTCTTTGACTTGATACTTTTTTAAATCGAATAATTACAGCAATTTTAAAAATATCCCAACTTTAAAGCTTTGATTATTTACTTGTCAAGTAAATAATCAAAGCTTTGAATGTTATTAATATAATGAGGCATATAAAACTCTGGACTCCATAACTGAAAAAAGCCTATTAAAAGCGTGATATTATAAAGTAAAAACTAATTTCTCATGTGAACTTAGGCTGTTATTATGAAGTACTAAAGCGGGCTTAATGCCTTCTTAATGATTGTGTATTAAATCAATATGTTTATAATGAAACCGTAATGCTAGGACGATTAAAACTGGCGCAATACACTTTTAACTCCAAGTGCCGCGTAAGCGTAGTTGCACACTTCCGACTAAAACATTCAACTCATGTTTAGTTTAGTCATATCATATTTTTTGTGGACCTCATACTATTAGTAGTCATTATGAAGTAGCAAATGTTTCTAATACTTTCGTAAATCAATAAGCTAATTAAAACACGAGTTCTCTTTAAAACACAAGTTTTTATTTTTTTATTTATTTAAGTTCCCTCTGAAATTCTTGTTCTGAAATTTGTTTTCTTTGTTTCATTTACGGTCCTATTCTATGTGTACAGTCTAAATGTCTATCAAATGCAAAATGTTTTTAAACAATAACAATAATATATCTATCTACCTACTAAAACACAAGTTTCTACCGACTTCCAAAAAAGGAGGAGGTACTCAATTCGACTGTATTTTTTTAATGTTTTTTACCTTATAACTTACGATAGGGTGGGCCGATTCTCGAAATTCTTTTTTGTTTAAAAGCCGGTGCTTCCCGTGTGGTCCCATTTAAATTTCATCAAATTCGGTTCTGTAGTTTTTGAGTTACACTCCAATAACTGATTTTTACCAAAGTAATAGAATGGAAGTAGGTAATAATTTTTTTTAATTGCACTTGTATTTCATATACTAATGCCTTCACCTAAATAATGAATTTAAAAAAAGATCTGATTTGAAATCTTCGTAATAAGATTGTTAGTTGTTGAAAAAAATGGCTGTATCAGCTTTGTTAAAAACTACAAAAAATACTTTTGTAGACATGTACGTATAAAGATTGCGATTGTACACCATGTTTCAATCTACGAGTACATAATTTCAAAGTACATAGTGCATACTACCAATCACTCAATATCGACTAAAATTTCAACTGAAATAACCGACTACTTCGAGTAAATTACTTTGCAGTGTGAACTGGCTTTAATTATGTACATACATGTCACCAAAAATATGTCATCAATTCACTCATTGCTATGATCGTAAAGAAAATAACGCGACTTCAATTATGTTTTGATGAATATTCAAAAATGTTTACGACACAAGGGGCTTCGCATTGATGTAATTTTAGAGCTGATTGTATCTTATACCGATAGAGTTGGGACCAAACCTTCTCCAAAGTAAGACTGAGACTTGATGTTTAAAGAGTTTTCTTTCAAAAAGTCTTTTATTTTAATGTTAAAAATAAAAGATGAATTGTTAAGAGTGCTATTGGTAACATAAAAGAGAGAAATGGTGGAATTTGATATCTTTAATTATAGTTTACCTAATTTAAGTTTAGTTTTGTTTTTAATAAGTTGACACGCCAGCGGCTTCGCTTGCTTGGTCTTGGTGTACTGGCGAGAGAGTTACTCATTCAATTTCAATTACTTTTTTATTTATGAACCTATTGACATGAAACAAACAATACATGTTAAGTGAAGCATACCACAATATATTAGTGAAAAGCACATTTAAATCGGATAAGCAGTTTCTGAGATTAGCATGCACAAACGCACAGACAAACAGCTATACAGACAAACATTCTAAGAACATTTCTTTTCACTCTATATTCTTTTTTAAATGTTCTAATCATATTTTTTTCATATATTTTCCATGTACAGACAGCGATCCGTTACATTTTTATTATATGTATAGATGACACCGTTTATTTTTGGCTGAGTTAGTATTTATTCATCATCAGGGTGTGGTTATTTTTATAAACTATTCTTAGATAAGGCCTCGTACCAACTTTTAACCATACCTGGTGGTCGTATGCTGCATGGGCTTATCCAGTCACAAACTTTATACGTTTGACGTGCAACCACCCTGCTTAGTATTAGTCCACATTATGATTGGATTGTTGCCCTGGATCTACACTCCGGAAATTGTATAATAAGTTAATAATTGTTTTTTTTTCTTCTCTCTATTATATCTAATCAAATTTATATTCCCTATTATATCTAAATAAAATTGTACTTACATATTTAAAAAATCAACACTAAAATAAATTCTATTGTGCGAGGTTTGTTGATTTGTATATATAACATGAAGCGAGGGAGCAAGATTATATTTTTTATAGAGTAGTTTAAGGGCCGGAGAGTATTAATAAGGGCATTCACAGTAAAAGTGGTGCAGCCAAATTGATAGTATTATAGTTATTAATGAATACATTTTATAATGTAAAAAAATACTTTTTTTTACGTGAATACATGTTAAGGATAGAACTTATAGTCCTTACTTATCCCATCCCTAGTCAATCAATCAATTTATACTTAATGCAAAACTTAAATATATATGCACGCGGCCGTACTTGCCTATGCTATGGGACTTAATAGTACAAAATATATATGGAGAAGCAATAAACATTTTAAAAGGGAGTGTTGCCGCATTAAAAACGAATTAAAATGCGGAATCACGAACATTACACTGTGTTTGTTTTTTTTATCAATACACTTCCAAATATCAACGTTGGTATCCGTGGAGGGGCCATTATTTTTTTAAGTTTAATTGTTTTTAGTCAATACAATTTTTTTCAGCCAGTCGCGAAAAGTGTCAGTTTGTTGTTTTTACGACATTTTTAATTGAAACGAGGAACGTGTGCCAATATTTTTTAATTAAAATTATAGCCAGCTTTTGAGAAACTACTGCCATTAATGTAGTGGGCTTAAAGTGTTTAAAAGAGCCACTATGCTGTGTTCAGACATAAGAATAATTGAAATTATGAATCATTCTTTATTTAGCTTAGATACTCGTAATTAGTGCATAAATTATTTTTTAGGTCATGAATCACGACAAAGACGCAGTGGAGAAAAAGAATGACTAAATTAAATAAATTATCAGGCAGGGATCGGTAGCCACACTGTCGTTACTAAATATACAGAAAAGCATTAAGTGCGATATAAAAGCTTATATTATAATATTTTAAACTTAATTTGTGCAAATATTACAGGAGTCTAAAATTAATTTCAGTATCGTTATCAGTGTTACCGGTATCTGGTTGAACACTATATTCTATATAATAGTAGAACATTCATACCAAGTTTTCTCAAGATTAGTTTAAAATGCGATCTGTACAGTAATATCAACATACAACCTAACAAACATACAGACAGATGAAAGTCAATTTGGCCCGTTAAAGGAGAGACGCTTCGCTCGGTCAATAAACTAACAAATCCTTATACTGCATGTATCAGTCACCATTAAATACTCGTAAAAATGAACAAACGAATCTATTGTTTTATAAAACTAAACGATCAAACGTTTGAAACTAAGTAGAAATTAAATGACAACCAGTAAGAATCTGAATAAGGCTGAGCGCAGACTTGAGTCACGATAGTTTTAAGACAGACTATAATTGCTTTACAAAAATTATGAAGACGCGCAAACTTCAAACAAAACGTCTCATAGAAAAAATTGTCTCATAGTCAAAACAGTTTCGTTAGATGTGCGACGTGTCACAGGCAAAACTATTTGGTTTTAGTTTTAAGACAGACTTGTGTATATGAGGAAAGTCTGTCTTAAAACTGTCGTGACTCTAATGTGCGCTCAGCCTAAAACAACAACAATATGAAGAAGAACTGTACAACAATCTATCTACAGTAACAATCTATAAAACAACAGTAACAGAAGTTCACACAAACCGCAGTTGTCAATAATGAACTTGTACGAATAGAAAGAGTCCCTTGATTGTTTCTATTGTTTCTATGTAACAGAATGTGTTCCTATCAAGCACCCGACAAAGGCTAACGATATGAGTAATGCACAACTTAGATCGAGTTGCTATCCGATATATGAAAGAGGTATTATAGACGGGCGGGAATTTTCTACAAGGCATTGAAGAGATACGTTAAAGAGAAATGTTTCAACAAGGTAAATAAATATTCTGCTTGTTAGGTTAGGTTAGTATTAGTATTATTGTTAGGTTATTAATAATATACTTTAGGGTACGTAAGGGCTCATGTCTGTTTCTATTATTGTTATCATATGATATGCATAGAAAGACCATAGATTAGAGTAATATGTATACTGGAGAACAGACCATAGACTACCAATAACATTATCTGTAATAGTACTTATTAATACAATACATTAAATAATAATTGTTATTTTGTTATTTCAATAAATTAAGTTCACAATGAGGCAGTACAATTTTTTATTCAATATAATAATTAATTTGTATCATATATCAAATAAATTGATTTTACATTCTAAATATGGCTTTATTTGTCACGGTAAGAAAATGACAATAAATAATTAGTAACAGTCTAATAAAAATATTTAATTTAAGAATATATTTTCAATATCAATAGTAACGATGATGATTATACAAAATTACGTAATATTCTATTTACTTATAAAATAACTTATTTTTAAAAATGCCAGCGTTTTAACCGCCCGTCAGCAAACCACCGCTCGGCCCATCCTCTGAAAATGGAGCGACCGATAAAAAAGGTAACGAATTATAAAAAAGCGGAGGCACACAATCGCTAGCGCGGACGCGTGGGTGGTGGGCGAAATGAAATGTTATAATGAAAAAAATGGGCAAAAAGCAGTACAAACATGCATTGTCCTGGCGCCCACCACCCTTAATGAGAGAGGGAGGGCGCCGGGCGAAGTGGCTGATTATCACCTGATTCTATCTGTCATACGGACGAGTAAAAGTGAGCTGAAACTCGTGTTACGTGAACCTATGGTTGGAGCGTTGTCTTGCTAATATGTAGCTTCCTATTATTGTATATTGTGGTGTTTCAATAAAGAGTTAATCTATCTATCTTACTTATACTAATATAAAGATACCAGCTTCACTCACTTGGTATTATGTCGGTTGAAGTCCGACGATCTCCAAGCATGAACACTCCCTGAAGAAGAACGTATTAAACGTTCGTAACGTCGTCGGACTTAAACCGATATAATACCAAGATACAATACTGATACTCACGATAGTTTTCAAACTCTGTCTATCTATCTTCCTAATGTATGAGCAATGAGCGTGTTGCTTTCATCATCACAGATGAAATCGTAGTTTTTGCCTAGAGTGTCGTCCTGGTGTAACAATATGTAATACCGTACCATATATAGCCGTGAGGACTAGAGTCAGCAATGCCCTTTATATCCCAAACACCTGTCAAGTGTTGAAATTATGACAAATCCCATAGTAACCTTTCGCTTTGGTTTTGTAGATGCGGTTATAGACATCTTCTGACTGTTTATTGATAATAATGAAGCGGGTCAGTAATGATTTGTGATTTAACATTTTTCTCTTAAAAGAATATAGTACAGTCACATTAGGATAAAGTATGGATATAATTCTGTCGTAGTGGGGTCACTGGTGAAGAGTCGAGGGACTCTTCGCCGGCTAGCACGCCCCTACACGTCTAGGGGGTGACCTTGGTGAGCAAGGTCATGCCTTCGCAGGCGCTGAGGGCCGGTTAAGATCAATCCGGGCCTACCGCTGGGGCGAGATAGTGAATGCCAGAGCGACCCTGTCTCGCCCCACTATGGTGGAGGACTGCTCACGGGGGGGTTTTAGTGGGTCTGAGCCCCACATACCCCTTTCCGTCGCCCTCGCGGCGGAAGGGAAATGGACAGCATTTCCCCCCCTCAAAAAAAAATTGATATAATTCTGTCAGTAGTAGATTCTTCTGGAATCGTTAGGAAACACAGCTAGGAGTATCGCCCCGGTTTGCACCGTTTCTAGCAGCTACGGAACCATGTTAAATATTAGGTATAAACTTTAACAGGCCGCTATATGTATATATGAATATAGGCTTCCTCTATGTATGTGTGATGACTTAGACTGAAAAAAGTTGTGCAACATGCAGAATATTTGTCATTGGTTTTCTTTTTATTTGCGGATCTAGGAACACGATTTAACGCTCTTCCGAAGGTTAATTTTCGTAGGGATTGAGTTAGGCATGATTCTTAAAGTACTTATATCAAACCAAAATAACATAAAAAACCCACTTTCGCGAATTATTTATAGTCTTGCATAATTTCGCCTTATTTGACTGGACTATAATGCCGCAACTGTAGTCTAAGTCCGATTAAAATTATCTTATTGAAAGATTGCCTCTTGACATCTGTGTCTTCAACTTAATGTTTGATCTGGTAAATCATTTTGAGTAACTGAAGTTGAAATGTTGTGCACTTGAGTAACCCTTTGCGTCCCAGATACGTAAATATACGCCGTATTCATTCATAAATCTTTTGTTCTAATTATCACGGTACAGGAAGGATTAATCTTATATCAAAAATGCCAATAGTAAATACTACCAATACTCGTATTGTGATCGTCACTGCTCATTTAATGGTCAGCAATGAGTGGTCAAAGAAAATAGCTCACCGACAGCTTTCGGAACACACCGTAAAGTTTTGTCAAAAATAATGGTACTCGTAGTAGTAGCACACTAAGTAACACACACAGGTACCGCTAGTGCTAGCACTAGCCTACCTACTATGATGCTGAGTTTTTACCACGATTATACCTTCATCGGAAGCGCAAGTTCAAGACCGTACACCTACGTTCCATAATAACCGTTATTTATAGTTTTTTATTAAAATCCTTTGAATACAGACTCCGGTATCCGCTCTAAAAGCCCCGATAATGTTACACATCAGAATTAATACAGAAAGCTAGGATGTACGTCTAAACGTCCGGCGTTGTCAGTCTGAATCGAAACCGGGAATGCTAAGGCAGGGAACCATATTCTCACTCACGTCCCAACTTTTGCCTTCCAAGCGATCGACTCTGCATCCGAAAAAATCCCATTTTTCGAACACATTAACCATCAAAAACAGCGTCCGAAATTAATTTGTTTATGCGAAACAAAGGTGGGTGCCGGCTGCATGCACCCGTGCCTCGCCCACCTCCCGAAAAAAAGAAAAAAATAGAAAAAATAGGGGGAGAGGGGAGTGGGCACGACTCCCCCCATCCCGCGGCGCGATCGGCATCAGACTTCTTTTTTTAATCGCGTCGCATTCGGCGTTTTCGTTTTTGGTAAGCACACACTGCGCGTTGCCTATTTTCCAATTTAGATTGCTTTGTATTACCGGTTGAGCTATGTGCAATAGTTTTTTGAGGTCCGTGACACGTGAACGCAGGAAATTTAATTTCACTGTACAAAAATAAAGATAGGTGGGGGCTTAAAGGGGTAAAAGATACGCACGGGCAAGGTGGCCACTAAACTACGCGACATCTGACGGCGATCTCTCATTAGTTGGTAAGAAGTCTTTACAGATATACATCATACAGATAAACCATCCCATATTATTTTTTATTTTGAGAAAGTTATCCTGTTTCCGCAACATATTTCAATTACCATTTAGGTTAGCTCTGAGATAAGAAGAATAAAGAAGAACAACACTTACGTTCAGTATTGAAGAGGTACTGAAAAAGAAGAAGAAAAATATGATCTTGGTTGTGAAATTGTGTACTGAAACGTATAATATTCAATTTCATTCATATATCGGCATCTAACAGGAGAGTTGTAACAGAGAGTCCTACTTCCGATACCACAGAGTTAAAAAAAGGTTATTTTGTTTTACTTTATTTATAACAAGTACAATTTGAAAAAATTAATACCTTCTTCCATTATATTCAGTTATTGGAGTGTAACTCAAAAACTACTGGACCGAATTTGATGAAATTTAAATGGGACCACACGGGAAGCACCAGCTTTCAAACAAAAAAGAAGATTAAGAATCGGTTCACCAGTCGAAAGTTATGAGGAAACATAAAAAAACAGTCAAATTGAGTACCTCCTCCTATTTTTGGAAGTCGGTAGACAAAATGGCGGCGGGTCGATTTGCCAGCTTCCATACAAAAAAAAATTGATCCCTTTTTGTTTCTACAAAAGCTAAGATTGATTTGTAAGTACATTTTTTTCATTTAGTGATTGAACTACTAGTTCCTTTGCGCTAGTCTTTATTTTCTAGTATCTAGTTACTAAAATAATCAAACGGGCACTATTTCTCCTACAATAGTATCAACACAAATAATATATCTACCTGTGTTTAATTTCTTATTAACCACCAGCTTTCAAACAAAAAAAATTTAGAATTTTGAGAATTGGTTCACCCTATCGACAGTTATGAGGTAACAAACATTAAAAAACATTTGAATTGAGTATCTCCTCCTTTTTGGAAGTCGGTAGAAAAGCACAGATTAGTTTGTTTAACCACTTTCCATAAACTCTGTTTAATTCCTAACATTTGTAAACATTAGTTCCTTGGGCTGCGAGACCCACTAAACACAAAAAATTCCTGGATGCAAAACAACCCTGACATGAACATTGAAAAAGTACAATTTGAAAAATTTAATACCGCATTCCATTCAGTTATTCAGTTATTGGAGTGTATCTCAAAAATTACTTGACCGAATTTGATGAAATTTAAATGGGACCACACGGGAAGCACTAGCTTTCAAACAAAGGTTCACCCAGTTGAAAGTTATGAGGTAACAAACATTAAAAAAAAAATACAGTCAAATTGAGTACCTTTTTTTGGAAGTCGGTAGACAATATTATAAAAACAAAACATATTTTAGTCTAGATTTTGAGTATGTAATAGGCATAGACATTGGTATCCATAAATACCGCATAATTGTAACCAACGATTGGAAACCAAAGGCATTTGAATTTCCTCAAGTTACGCTCTACTCAACTGCTTAATGACTAAATTCTCTTTCCTTATTTAATGACAGTCCGTCAACAAAGTAAAAACATTTTTTTGTTACTTAACAATTAAAAATCCTTTAACCCCACCGCAATATAAAAGCGCTCCTGCAATTACAACCTCAGTAAATTAGCTCCCATCACAATAACATCGGTATTATTAATTATTAATAATTAAATACAATTATCTGACGCAGCGTTCCCGGGCAATAATTCAAGTATCAAAATTCTTGATACTTGATAATTAGCAAGCAAAAGGTAATAAATATCAACGGGTGATTATTAACTGGCGACGCCTAATCACAGGCAGTTGCGACAACGCTTACTGTGGACTGCCGAGATGTTAATAGTATCAAGATTGTTATCAACTTTAAAAGTTTTTATCATGCATGCTATAAGTATTTCCTTGCTTTGATATTCTTTAGAAGGTAAAGTGATAGTGTAAAGATGAATCCATACTAATACTAAAAAATAAGTTTGTAACTTTGTCAGTCTGTCTGTTTGTTATCCAATCACTCCTAAACGGCTTAAAGGCTTGTAATGGAATTCGGCAAGGCGGTTAATTATATCCCAAAGAAGCATATTTAGGATACTTTTCATCATCATCATCATCATCATCCATCACCAGGCGGGTGAAACCGCGGGGCGTAGCTAGTATATTCGGTAGGTCTAGCTAGGCCACCAAGCTGCAATAGGCCAGTGCAGCGTGGTGGTTTATATATTACCGCACATCCATCTCTGTAAGAGGAAGGGCAGAGTCCCAGCTGTGGGCAAATAGTTGATTGCGTGTTATACTATGTTATTGGTTTAGGAATGGTACAACAATATGGTGGGTCAGTATCACGTATCATGAAAATTGCAACAATTTTACAGCCTTTTACAGCGCGCTAGAAAATATATCGAAAATAAATAAAAAAAAGATTAAATATTAAAAATCCACATAAAAATAATAATATTGTGATATAAAAATATTAAGTTTACACAGAAAATTAAAAATAAATTATACAAAAGTAAAAAAAAATGTCTTCATAATCGTTTCGTATTGATTTATGCCTATCTAGACTAAGCACCCGTCTACCTGTCTACTTCTAAAAACGATTGAACTATTGAAAATATGTCGAAAAAAATAAAAAGAGTAAAAAGAACAAAAAATCCATCAAACAAATTAATATTGTGATAAAAAATATTTAGTTTAAACTAAAAATTAAACCAAAGATGAAAAAAGGTTGTTATAAAACTTATGCCTATCTAGACTAAATACCCGTCTACTTCTAAAAACAATTGAACTGTTCACTTACTAACATACAATTATTTGTAATAATACAAAGTGATATGGCTATGAACAAATGGTACATTGCCAAGTCCCCCAACTTACTTAACTTCAAATGGCCTAAGGCACATCGGTTTCCTTCACTCTACCATACAATTAAAACGTATACACTGCGTCCTCAATAAGTACTCGTACCACAAAAATTAAAATGTACTAGGAGATAATAAGTAGCACGTAGTTGGCTTTAAGTGGATACGTATTACCTTAGGATTTTCAGCTAAGGGTATGATTTCGAAAAGTGGAAACTTTGTATGGGTAGGAAAAGCATAGGCATAATGTTTTATCAGCTGGTAGATCTGTTTACAATGCACATTATTGTGTTTAAGTCAACATAGTACAAGTTTTTAAACTGACATGGTCACTAATGCAAAAATCGACTTTAGAAACGGAATATTTACCATGTATTGTTTTTATTGTGAGCTCTCGATATTTAGTTAATCGTGAAAATGGCGCGTGCAACTGTGTAAAAATAAAAAGAGCTCAAAAATACAAAACATGGTAAATATTTCGTTTTTAAAGATAATTCTAACGTAGTACTTGTAGAATTGTCTCGTGCTTTTTATAGCTTAAGATGCGGTACAACCCCAATTTTAAAATAATTTACGATGCATTACGTAAGGTTGAAAATCGCTTGTTAGATTGGACGATGTAATGCGAAAATGCGTTAACTTTGTACGTTTTCTATGTATTTTTGGATATATACTAACACAATTGAAAAAACTGCTGGTATTACTTTAGTAGTATACGTTGGCTATGTATTACCTTAAAAAATACAGTGTTATCGCTGAAAATTCTGAGAGTTTGGACGTGACAGTTTATTTTTGTGGACCTATTCAGGATTTTTTATCTGCTAAAAGAGAGTCATATTTATGAATTCTATTTTGTTATTACTCTTTTCCTATTCCTTTTCTAACCTTTGTATTTTTTTCATAATATATTAACGATCTGTTTCGTTACACTAGGTGTTTAAAAATTCTGCTTTTTATTATTATCAGGATACGAGCGCGCCTTAAAGATCTGAGTGCCAACAGTAAGGGTTATGAGCTTGCAATTAGTGTATGACTTATCCATTTCATCACTAGATGTACTAATAACGTAAACGGAAGTAGAGTAGCTAGATTTGTATATAGAATATGAAGCTCTAGAAATTTCATTTTGTTATGTACGTCACATTATGACTATGATTAAACTGAGGTAAAGTTCTTTACTGATATTTTTTCTAAAATCAAAGAACAAACAGTACTTTATCCTATAGTTATTAAAATCTTTAACGAAAATCGTTCCTTATTACTAATGTGTTTGAAGGAGTAACAAACAGGTATACAAAGTCCAAATGAATTTCCACGTACACAAACGATTTTATCACATATCACAATAGAGTATTAATGATATCATAATCTTATAGAGGCTTATACATTGAGTAATAAAAATGTGTTGTAATATTGGAACCACGCAAACAGCACCCCAACCAGAATTATCCTGTGAGTACCTCTTTTCAGAGAAGTAGTTAAAATGTCCAGATATGGGATGTCAAAGTTTTTTGGGAAAACACGAAAGCTTGAGGAAAAATATGCAAGTTTTTTACGCAACCTTTGGAAACGACAATGACACAGACTAACTATTAACAATAATAATTAATACATATTATTGTGCATGTCAAAATGCAAACCTGTCCGGAGACTCTGTCGAACACGGGACCAGCCGCTTAGAAGGGTTGCTAGCGCGAACCAACCGGTCAGACAAAAGTTGTACAAATTAAACAAGAAAGTGTGTTTTTAATAGATAAAACCTTTTAAAGGTAGAACACACGAACACACACACAGATAGCTAAAATGCGAACATCGTACACTAAGTTTTATAGAGCCCCTTATACTAGTAGGGACCTAAAAACACGGACGTGTAAAACAAAGAAACAGCTAAATTATGTCTCATCAAGCTTAAAGCCGATCGTCCATCGCCAACTAAACTAAGTAAGTTTAGCTTAGCTCACATAGTTGAGCCAGTTATTCATACATGTTAGTATTATAAGGCCTAATTTGCTTGCACCGCAAACTTTACCACCTAGCAGTTTTTTACTCTCAACTACGTGAGCTAAGCTAAACTAACTCAGTTTCGTAGGCGGTGAACGATCGGCTTTATTTTAGGTAGAGTTGGTTGCATAGACCTAGCGTAATGATACCATTTATCATTAAACAAAATATGCTTTTAATTACTTTTAATTAAACTTTTTAGAATATCTTGCATAAAATGTTTAAAAAGGGATAGTTTCCAAGTATCCGAGAGCCAGCAACTCGATCCCGGTAATGATCTAATTACTTTGATTAATGATACACATTTATATCCTTCGTAAATGTATACTGGCCGGGGACTTCGAGATATTTGATACCGTCTGTAATGCGCCTTTATGGAGACTTTGTGGTTGAGACTTGTAAAGGAGTTTAAAAAATCCTTTTACGAATTAATAATGATATCGTTAAAGTGACGTATGCAGCAAGTTGATTTTCATTTTCACCATTAGTTTTTATACAAAAAATTCTCTGATCGTGCCTAAAAACAAAGTATTTAATATGTTGAAATTAAATTAGGTGAAATCGATTCAACCTCCATTTTATCGGTCGTCAATGACTACTTTGTGCATCAAAAACGTTTTGGTTAAAGTATCATAGGCAGTAGATCATTTTATTTTATAACTATGTAGCCGACATTGTCTCGTCTATCCGTTACCATGTTTAGTGAAAATCGTTTACAAGGCCGAATTAAAGTAATATTAAACATAATCGATTTAATCCGTTTTAGATTTATTTGCTAGATTGACTTTTGATTGATATTGATTCTTGATAGAGACTTGCTAGTAGATTGATTGCTAAAAGTGCATCTATACGCTATTCTTATTTCATATTGATTTTATTAATCCTACAGTGCTTAACATCTGGGTTGATTTTAATGAAACTTGGTATAAAGATAATTTAGATGGCATACCACATTCAAATGTACACCAAAAATTTTTATTTTTAGTACTTTTGTACCTACCACGCAGGTTTTATTTGTCGTTTTACCGTTTATTACGACCAGCAGGATAATTGCGTATCTCAGTAATGGTGCTATCAGACAGAAAGCGGTCACGCTTTCACGTTACATAGATAATCAAACTTAGTAATAGATAATTTATGTAACGTAATCGGACGCAAATCTGAATCTGACCGTGTGAACGCGTGACCGCTCTCTGTCAATATATTTTAGTCTATGCTCTTTGTCTGATAGCACCCTTACAATCAAATTTTACCCTAGATCTTGAAAAATGGCGGCTCTATGTCAGTTGTGTCAACTCTAGTAAGCAAAAATGTTACTAGGTTGATGACTGAAACTGACAAAAGTGGCATAAAGCTGGCTTTTTTTATTTTAAATCAAGATGATGCGGAGCCTTATTCTATTTCGATCATGTATCATGTTTGTTTGTATGCTTGCCTTCGCCTAGGTTATATTAAGATTAGGTTTAAATATGTTAAAACATGACGATTTTGGGGATAATATCAACTACGACCTGTGGATTATGTGTGGTAAATTTGGAGCATGCGTCATGTTTCTTTGTTTGTTGGTCTGCCTTCGACGATTTCTTTTATTCAGAATAGATTATAATGAGAGAGAAAGGAGTTTAAATATGTATGCTAGATCTATCATATTTAAAAAGCAAGCACACAATAGACTGATATTTTCTTTCTTTCGTGAGGATAGACATTTTTTGTAAAATTATCATCAACCTCACGTTTGTTGATTCAGTTGTTTTTATATTATTATTTTAATTATAGAACGGATTAATTTCGTTTTAACTCTATACCGAGTTCAAAAAAGGATTTTTTTATTTCATATTATTTTCACGCAAATGATAGCCTCAGTATTAAATCTTGTCTATTTTATAATATTTCGATTGCCATTTTCGCCCTAATTCTGACAAAATGCAGAAGTGGCTTTAAACTATACGTAATATCTATGAATCTATACTAATATTATAAGAGGAAAGATTTGTATGTAAGTTTGTTTGTAACGAATTGGCTTAAAAAGTACTGGACCTATTTCAAATATTCTTTCACCATTGGAAAGCTACATTTACCCTGAGTATCTTAGGCTAATAGGATTCATCATCATCATCATCATGCAACACCGCGCGGGTGAAACCGCGGAGAGCAGCTAGTAGTTCATATTATAATTGATTTCAAATTGGCTTATTTACAAGCAGTTATACCACAGCATAAAAATTATGGTGTTATGGTAAGTGGCGTCCTATGGGGGAGGCATATGTTCAGCAGTGGACGTCTTCCGGCTGATAATGATGAATGATGATGATATAAATATACATAGACTGTGGTTATACTAAGGTTTTGAATCTAAAATGTACAATGTTTTGTAATATACAACAAATAAATCCGTTGCCAAATAGCTAAGTTTCCCACTAAGTAGCTACTTACGCCATAATGTAAGTGGAAAACAGCAGCATTTGTTCCGCGTTCCTAAGTAACTCACGTTGCGTTCCACGACCAGCAGTTAATTGGAACAGCTATGATTTATTATCGGTTAATTTTATGATAATGAGACTATGAATAATCTGCGCCCGGTGTCCTATTCCTGAAGCGTGTTCGAAAGCTTTGCGGAGATTACGTCAGCACGAGCACGCATAGAATATTTTATCTATCTTATATATAACTAGTTGCATGCATGCACTCCACGGTTTAACCCGCGTGGTGATGGATGATGATGATGATGGATCAAAATATATATCTTATGTGACTCGGGGATAATGTAGCATTCTAATGGTGAAATAATATTTGAAATCCGAACCGTAGTTTCTGAGCCTATTCAATGCAAATAAACAAACATACAAACAAACAAACAAATCATTCCTCTTGATCATATTATAATATAGATTACTTGTCCAGACTGATTCTCCAACTGGGGGTACAAAATTTTTCTCTCTATAAATTTCAATGTTTGAGATCGTTAAAGCAGGCGTTAGTACTTTAAAAAGTAATACTATAAAAATTACCAGGGCTGCGATGTCAATACGAAAGTTTAAGTATTTCTAAATAATGCTACTTTCGGTTGGATGGTACTGTTAAACTGTCCAATAGATGTCGCTCCGTCCCCGCAAGATGGTTAGTTAAATAGAGAGTTAAAATTCGAAGCTCGGACCAAAACCTTGGTGGCCTAGTTGGTCAATGGCGTCTGACACGGAGAGTCAGAAGACGCGGGTTCGAATCCCGTCCGAGGATGGAATTTTTCTCTCTATAAATTGTGATGTGGGGGTACAAACTTGAAATTTCGGCAGTTAATACCTTTTATGATGCAGTGCACCAGCAGTGAAGTGAATCAGGTTTTTAGTTATTATTGTAGATTCGAATGTATGTACAGGAAATACTTTTTTTGTTTGTTTGCTTGTTTGTTTATCTAAAAGATCGACAAATCGATAATCTCTGAAACTACCAGTGTGATGTGAAATATGTTTATGTATGTGATAATCAGATTCATGAGGAATAGTATTGGTTATTTTATTGAGGAAAACGCGGGCTATCCCGCAGGGTATAGCTAGTACAAATATAAAATACTATAATATATAACAGCTTTAGTTCTGACTGTCCATAGCACAGCAATGGAAAATTAATCTCAAACACATTTGAATGGTTATTTTCACATAGTATGTTTTTTTTTTCTAATTTTATGTGTTGTGTGTACCTTCGCATATCTTAAATCAGCATAAAGCAAGCTATGCGTCATTATTCACTCTGAGACCACTTTAATCATTTACTTTCACTTTCTGATTTCCAGAATAAGTAACATAGTAACAATCTCTTCAATCCAATGCATAAATACAAGGTCCTATACATTGCGTAAGGTGTACTTAGAAGCTTCGGTGTTAATGATTATAAGGCACCTTGTACCAATAAGTCCATCATTTTCAATATAGAACTAAGTTTATTAGGCACATCGTTGATAGCAATTTCAAATTAGAGACCTAATTTCTCATAGCAAGATGTATTTTAACTAATTAACTATAGACTATAAGACGTTGTGGAAGTAAGTTTAAACGCTCTTTTGAAATAGTAACCGTATCAAATGTAAAATTATGTCTGCCTTTTGGCCGTTTTGAAGAATAAGGATATTTGCAGGCATTTTACAAGAACATTATAGTAAGACAAGCACATCTCCGCTCAAGTAGGAATTAACAGCTGAGCGTCATGCACAAGTAAACTGATATTGTGAAATTAAAGCGCATAATATCGCCTCGAGGCGTGTATTTAAACGGGAGCGCATTGTAATAAGTTAGCATAGAACCATTTTAGGGACGATGTTTATTTGTTTTGAATTAATAGAAATACAGGAAAGAAAAATATAGTCATAATACCTTTAAACGAATAATTTTTGTATATATGTATATTATATAATCTGAACATCGGAAACGGCTCCAGCGATTTTCAAGAAATTTTGTAGGTACGCAGGGGTTTTGGGGGCGATAAATCGATCTAGCTAGGTTTCATTTTTAGAAAACGTCGTTTTATTCATATTTTTAGAAACTGACACAGCAACACTAAAGCTACTTAAGAGGATTGCATAGCTAGTACTTTTCATGCTAAAAGAGAAAACTCTTTTCTACCTCTTAACATTGTCCGATTTCAGTGATATTTTTTTCATGGAATCATGACATTGTTTACTATGCCCGTACGTTTTGATTTTTCTCAGTATTTCAAAGTACTATAAATTTCCTTTTTTAAAACGTAAAAAAACTGAAAAAGTCAAAATGTACGGGCATAGTAAACAATGTTATGATTCCATGAAAAAAAAATCACTGAAATCGGTCAATGTTAGAGGTAGAAAAGAGTTTTCTCTTTTAGCATGAAAAGTACTAGCTATGCAATCCTCTTAACAATAGATGGCGTTGTTAAGCAACACAACGTCAATGAGTGTTTGGTCTGAGGTTAGATCAAGAAAATCAATTGTGTACTTACAAGCAAATGTGTGACTTCACAATAAGTACCAAGATCATCTAGGTACTTATTGTGAAGTCACTAAGTTTCGAAATATTATCGCAGCGAAACTCCAGAATAAGTACGTTGCACATAGTGTACAAGTACATAATACCACCTCGAGGCGTGTATCGAAACGGGAGCGGATTGTAATAAGTCGCCATAATTTATGTTACTCGCAATTAAAGTAAGATTGTTGCGGCCAAGGAATTAGCTGAGCTAGAAGGGCCTTGTCCATATTGAAAATTGAATTAGAACATTAATGTTTTCACAAACGGTGCCTATCTCGACAAGGACCTTGCTGTCTATATTAAAAAACTGAATTTGGATATTGAATATTAGTATTCTTAATATAGTGCCGGTATAACAGTATAATATAATTACGAGAAAACTGCCTTGATGATAAATAATGAAATCAATATCAACTCAATACTAATAAATCCCATGACTTTCACATGTATTCGCAAATGGAATTGCACGATCTGTAGGCCTAGCACGAATAACTGCGTAAGTGTAAGGTAACGTGTCGTTCACGTGAAACAGTACAAATTGTCATTAACTAGGGCAACTGTGATACAGATAGCTCATAGTGTGTACGCAAAAGCGTGTCTCGTTGACGTCTGCGATACGAATGCTTTGAATATCAAATTGTTTGTGCTACAGCCTCTGATAAAGTAAAACTTATAAAAAATATTGAAGGTCAATTGTGTTTATATTTATCAAATAAATTTATAAGGGCTTATCTATCTTCACCTGCTCCGTGACTGCGACCTCGACTCACTCTATAGACCGGGAGCCAGTTTAATTTTCGAATTATGTTATTATATACGATGTTATTAAGTGATTTATAAACTTTATGTCGCTGTCGAATATGTAGATTACACACTTTTTTGATGTTTAAGGCGAACCAACAGAAAATAAATGCACGCTGGGATAGATAATTTAAATAATTATAATGTTAGCTTATCAATATTTACATAAGGTTAGTTATGGTACTATGAGTTAAAAAAAAACAAGCAGCAATGGAAAACATGTCTTATTGTTCGTGCATATATCACAACCAAAGTGCTAGCAGCATTATATACTATACCTATATATGTAAGCATTTAGAAACGCATAATATATATCTATAACACTATCTAACTTTTTATTAGGAAACGGTACAAGCACGAGGCTCACCTGATGTTAGGCGGTAACCTCTGCCTAGAACAGATGCATTCCTCACAAGTGACGAAGAACTGATTTATGCCTTTATTCCTTAGACATTAATTTGTTATTAATTAACTCTTATTTCGCTGGCAGCCATCAAACCAAAACCAGATACAGTATTACGAACATTACTGATTCACGGTAGAAAAAGGATCTGGTGGCAGTACTACCCCGGAGGAACTCATCCACAAAGAGTTCTACTGCTCTTAAAAAAGAATGAAATGGTTAAAGATGTGTTGTTAGCAAGCAAAAGCTAGTAACATAGCTACAGTATAATAATAGACATAGTACTCGTAATATAGCGACAGTATATTAATAGACATAGTAATATAGCTACAGTATAATAATAGACATAGTAATATAGCTACAGTATATTAATAGACATAGTAATATAGCTACAGTATAATAATAGACATAGTAATATAGCTACAGTATATTAATAGACATAGTAATATAGCTACAGTATATTAATAGCCATAGTAATATAGCTACAGTATAATAATAGACATAGTAATATAGCTACAGTATAATAATAGACATAGCTACAGTAAACTATGATACAATCTGTTTTAGGGCAATCATGTTTACCCAAGCTCAAGATCGAAATGTAGATTAAATGTAAAAAGATTGAAATGTATTCGAAAAGTCTATGATAAAGACCATCATCACCAAATATTGTCCGCCTGTGATGATGACCCAGTGGTGACTAGTTGAAAAATCAACTAATCACCACTGGGTAGGGATTAAAATCCGTAATATAAAATATACGGTTTTTTTTTTAATCAGTCTAAAATGTTATAACTTTAATATATAGCTGTTTAACGATTAAAGATGTTAAGTTTAAGCTAATTACACAGTTAATTATAAAGCAGTACTTTACCTCCTTCACTACATTGTAATACCTATTATTATAACCGCTTTACTGTCACTAAATAAGATTAAATGCGTACAGGTTCTCAATAACATAAGAACGTTTAATGAGGCCGGTAAGTTTACTTTATGACCGCATATTACAAATAAACAAGCCTTACTTAAGTACTAACTTATTACTTGTTTATGTATGTTAAGTAGGCACTTCCTGGTTTAGTTTATAAACTGTTTTAAGTTAAAGCGTAGTGAAATGTGCAGTGTATTTTTACACTAGAGTGCCTTTTTAACTATAAAATTAAGTTCTGGTTTTAAAATAACTTGAGAGATAAATTCGTTCCTTCGGTCGGGTGCATCGATGACCGTGTATCGATATCTTTTAAATTTGGTACACGGTTTCGGGCCTCGTACAAGAAAATTACGTGTAACTCTTAAAAAGTCACACTTTATCCAACAAAAATAACAGGTTTTGTAATAAGTTACCGAGTATCTGTATTCGGAACTTGTATGGACTAGGAATGCATCGATACACCTTTTTGCCAATACGATACCGACACCGATACTCTTATAAAAGTATCAGCGATACCGGTATCGATACCGATACCGTAACGCTTATTAGAATTATTATTTTTGTTTTAAAAAGAAAAAAAAATATAAAAGTTATGATACGAGTAATATTTTAAATTAATATAAAACAATATATAGGTTCAGATTAGACAATGGTTCTATTAATTAAAATTAACATTACTAAGAGTTTTGTTTAAAAATCAAAGTAAAGACTTCTAAGTACACATTGACGGAATTAAAACTTATTTTAACTTACTAGAGTACATTAAATTGAAAATCAAATAAACCACTTAAGTTAGTAGCAATTAAGTAATGCAATTTTTCTCTTTATTCACTATTGCATTTGTTATGAAACACATATTATCATAAAATAGTAATGTTTAATACACATACATTGTCGGATTATTTTTTTATGAATTTCGTACGTTTTTATGCCATGCATTTGCTTGATTTCAAGTAAAGGAAATTGAACGTAGCCAAGCGCTGAGTTGACAGCACCTTAAGGTTTGTGAATGTGATTTCTCAAGTCCCCAAGCAAAGTTAGTTGGTACGTGGTTTGCAGCGAATGAAACGAGAGAACACGCGCGCATATATACTCGTATATAACATTTGAAACCGCGATATTTGAAAAGTATCGTCGTATTGATACTTTTCAAATGTCGGTAAACCAGTATCGGTATCGTATGCATTCCTAGTATAGACATCGGGATGACCATCAAATTTTTTTTTTTATACTTTCTAACAAAAAGGCGGGCATATCGTGGGCTTGGATTTTAGACAATACGCCTGCATAGTAGCAGTACCAGCTAAAGTTTTACGTTACACTGCACTCTGATTAACTCCGAGACACTTTTGTTTGGAGTCTTGTTCATCCAGTAATTTCACTGGCATCAGTGTGGCTAGCACGAATAACTGCGCAAGTTTAACGTAAAGTGTTATTCACGTGAAACAGTATAAACTGTAATTTATCTAAGGCAACTGTGACACAGACAACTCATAGTTTGTACGCCGAAGCGTGACGCGTTGAGGTTTAGCAGAATACTTTTCGCAAATTGTTTGTTCGACGTCCTCGGTGCGCTTCAAACCTTCGGTAGTGTTACTCCTTCGACGTTCTCTTGCGCAAGAGTGAACTCGCTTTTCGGTCACTGACGATAGGTTTATATACCTAAGCGATTATTGGATAGTTCTCTACCATCATGCTTTGGATTTCTCAAGACATTATTCTCGCCGGAAAATATATACACACCGTCATAGAATTTTAATCGTTCAATTGACAGCCGATCCCCATTACTTATGTTATTGTCATTTCCAAAAAAAAAAAAATAACATAACGCTAAAGTAACTAAGTAAAAATCTGGTCCAAGCTTTGGTAGAATAAATAGTAGTATGTAGAATGCGATCGCAAAGCGTTCGATACTAATCAATATGCAAAATCGATTCGATATCGCTTCTGTTAGCGTGGATCTTTAATTAAATTGTCGTTAATTTATTATTAGTAACTGAGTAAGTGAAATCGATTTTGCCCTCTCGTAATATCGGGTATCTAGACACAATCGATTTTCCATAATCTTTTTCGTACACCTACGTCACTATGTTACCTGGGATTGGACACAAATCATTTGCTAAAAATATTCGTTTGTAGGTCAACGTAAGCAATTGGAAAACGCACAGCGGCTCATCGCAAAAGACAAGTTATCTATGCTTTAAGTTGTACTAAATAAACCATAAATTGTAATGAATTTATTAGTTTACGTTAACGATACGATTACTTGTGCTAGACCGATGTTGACAAGTAGATTCTCCATTTGCCATATTTGGCCAATTACATAATATAATTCCAATAAAACATACGACATTTCCAAGAAATGCAATGCACTCTGTTTTTTATACTATTCTGCGTGCGACATTGTCCGCATGATGTAAGGCTACCGCGATCCTTCAGGTTGAATTGGTATAAAAGTAACCTAGATATATGTTAAACTTGGGATACGCTATCACCACTTCAAAATTTATCAATATCTGTTCCCTTAGATTAATGATTAGTCTCCGCGCGCGCGGTCGAAGCGAGAGCGAGACCAATGTTTAATGTAAGATCTGTTCCGCCATTTTAGCTTGAAAAAGATACACACTCAATTACATAAACATTTGCATGTGTAAGATTAGTGACAATTTATTAGGTACTTTCGAAACCTAATTGCCAGAATCCTATATTTAACGCCTAAAAGGATTATCTTAAAATATGATGACTCATACTACCGATTAATATAATGCATAATTAAAAGTTATTTTATGTAGATGATCCCATTAATACCCAAATTATAATTAAGGACCTAAAACGAAAAAATAATAAAGGCCAATCAAGAAGCCAAAAGTTTTGCAATTCCTTTTGAGCTAAACACTTATGGATACGATTTTACTAATTAATTTCGAGGTGCATTCATCTTCCTCGGATGATGCAACCGTTTAATAAGGAGCTGCCCGTACGATCCTATAAAGCAGTACCTCATCTACATACAAAATATATTAAGTTAATGAATTATACTTTAGTATAATTATATGATAAGGCCTATCAGATCAGAATCTGTTAGACAAGTAATAGGAGACATAATAAGAACTTTAAAGAAAGGAAATAATGTAAATAATTAGCAATAAAAATCCAGTGCAGCCCTGTATCTTATTATGACGCTCATGACTGCGTCTCCTGAATAAACCCGATCATGACCTCACTTTTCTGTACCAAACCTGAATGTGAAAATGAAATCATAGAATGAAATAAATTTGTGACATTTCAATAGATTTCATTTTTAAACACAACATAATTGTATCGACAATCCAGACACTAAGGGCCATATTACAGAAGTACTCTCAGCAGTGACTGCACGCTTGCGTCAAATCTCAACTCAAGGACTGATTCCGTACTGAGCGAGTTTCTGGAATACCACTGTGAGACAGTGTCATCGTGTATTGCGGGCGGCGAAGAGAGACCAAGAGAGGCCATTCTGTACGTAGGATTAAATTAAGACTGTGCCAATCTTGTGTACTGTTTTATAGTTGAAATTAGGACTTGGCGCCATTACTGGATTGCGTTTGAGGGATGTGAGGGAGAACTGGACCCGCTGAGCAGGCGATAATTTATAGTCATGTATTTTGATCGCTTTGTTTACGGTAACTTTATTTTAGCGTTCTGTATAACACAACGTATGCAAAAGTATAAAATAAGCTATCATTGCCTTCATTATTTCTGATATGTTAGTGTTATAGTCCAACGTAAATAGGTTAAAATCTGTTATTGATTACATTGTTAGAAAGAAAAAAGAAAAAACTATTTAAAGAATGTAAATCCGTTATTGGCTGTATGTTATATAAGTAAGTCCTAACAAATTGTAATTTTTTTAAGTGCTGTGGATTTTGTTAAATAAATAAAAAAAGCGTTTAGAAATAAGTGCATAAGTAAGCAGTAGAGTAGTGTAGCAATGTTATTAAGCACTATTATACTGCTAAAATAGTAAAACTATACAATTGAAAATATACATTACACCTGGCTCTGTACAACTTCGTAATCTAAATCTAGCTGATTCTAGTGCCCAAATTCGAGAGACACTATTTCAAAATGAAAATTTAATCATAATGGATTGTTCTTGAATTCTTGATAAACAAGTGCAATGTGAAAAATGTAATACCGACTTCCATTCTATTACTTTGGTAAAACTCAGTTATTGGCGTGTCTTAAAAACTACTGAACCGAAGTTGATTAAATTTACATGGGACCACACGGGAAGCACCAGCTTTCAAACAAAAAAAAATTTGGAAATCAGTGAACTCAGTCGAAAGTTATGAGGTAACAAACATAAAAAAAGGAAAAATACAGTCGAATTGAGTACCTCCTCCTTTTTGGAAGTCAGTAGAAAAATGCACAGCTTTCCAGCAGTGTACTTGTATCCACGATCCTTATTTAGCCCCATCGCCCCTAATTCAAATCATGATCTCGCTATCAGTCGTGTTGATTGTGTTCCTTGTTTATTAAACAAGGCATTATTAAGATTTATCTTATATTAAAACCAAAACCTATTCGTGATGTTGCTATCGACGATTGTAATCTAATTAAAGGTTTATCAACTGAGTCTATTTTACAAATAGCTGATACATATTATATAAAACATGTACCTTTACTACTTTTATCTTCACTGGATATTACTGAACACGTTTATACGTACGTAATGTTCAAGGGAAATAAGTGAACGAAAGTACAGACGAGTAGAGGACAGCCGTGCGATTCTGCCGTGTGATTCCCTAAGAGCAAACATCGTTGCATCTTTGACAACATCCGTGAAAAAAAATTGAGATGACATGAAACGTTGGAAAAACAATCTTATGTACAAGGGTGATATCTCATAAAGTACCTATTTGACATCGGTGAGCTCGTCGACGAATCATTAGAGAATCGCACGGCTGTAATGATTCGTCGTTGCGCTTATCGATGAGCTCACCAATGCCAAATATTATATGAGATATCGCCGTTGTTTACAAGGTTCCTTTTCCAACGTTTCTTGTCATCTCGTCGTTGTTTCACGGATGTTGTCAAAGACGCAACGATGTTTGCTCTTACGGCCGTTTTCAATAACCTATCTATCGTCGGTTTACCTTACTAGAGATAGATATTTGACACTGTTTGTATGGACGTTATGTCAAATTTCTATCGGTAGTAAGGAAAACTATGGATAGATAGAATATTGAAAACGGCCGTTAGAGAATCACACGGCATTCTCAACATTCTCTTATGATTCATCGTTGCGCTCGTCGACGAGCTCACCGATGTCAAATACTTTATGAGATATAGCCCTTGTACATAAGGTGGTATCTCGTCATCTCGTCATTTGTTTCACGGATGTTGTCAAAGATACAACGATGTTTGCTCTTAGAGAATCGCACGGCTGTTCAGAATTCTGGATGTAGTGTTTTATTCAGATTATCCACTTCGTTATTTGCCATTATAAAATATTATCTATTAGTCTTTATACGGCCAAATCTCAATACTCAATACCTTATTGCATTTTGTAAGTAGTTAATATACAGATGGAATGCAACACTACAAGACCGTGTCGGCCGCGCAATTTGAAGATAGTAGGACTACTCATTTGTTCTTGCATAAGATCACAGTAATTCTTGCATAAGGCCCAACTCCTCTCTCTGAGAGGAAGGTTCAAGTCCCAGCAGTGGGAACAAAATGATTATGATTATGATGAAGACAACAAAGTAATTTTTTTATTTCGATTTAAAATAATAGTTAGTCTAAATAAAATATGCACAGACATTTAATGAATATATAATAATAATAATAATAATATGGGCAACATCCACACAAAGGTCTTCAGGTCCCAAATTAGGCAGAGCCTGTACTATGGTAACCTGATGACTGATTATTACATTACATACTTATATACCTATGATATTAAATACTTATATACATATAAACACCCAGACACAGATCAAACAGACATGTTCATGCACACAAATGTTTGACCTATCCGGGGATCGAACCCGGGGCCAGCGTCTCAGAAGGCAGGGGTGCTACCAACTGTTCCAACCGGCCTGTCCATATATAGTCATTGTATAATAATAATTACGTTTTATTTATCATAGGTATAGTTTGTTTTGCTTTAATTATAATTTTGATTGTTGATATGTAATAATCATACTAATAATATTAAGAGGAAAGATTTGTATGTATGTTTGTAACGAATTGGCTCAAAAAGTACTGGACCAATTTCAAAAATTATTTGACAACTGGAAAGCTACATTCACCCTGAGTAACACAAGGCTATATAAGATGTATCATCATCATCATCATCCATCACCGCGCGGGTGAAACCGCGGAAAGCAGCTAGTAATTTATATATTTATATGCAATCTTGGACTTACTAGTTGATGAATGATTATGCAGTTGAAAAACACACTAGACCTAGAATGCTAGTGACAGCTACGGAAACTTACGGGTGGTAGCGAGCCAGCCGGCAACTAGAAAGTAGAAAGTTATTAATTAAAAATACGGGATTACTCACGTAATATTTATCGGATAAGTCCGACTATAGTTTCGACCACATTCGGTGGCCTTTTTCAAGGAGTGTTCGGGACGCCCGCGTCGATGACGTCTCGCTTAGCACTGTCATCGATGTCATCGACGCGGGCGTCCCGAACACTCCTTGAAAAAGACCACCGAATGTGGTCGAAACTATAGTCGGACCTATCCGATAAATATTACGTGAGTAATCCCGTATTTTTAATTAATAATGATTGAAAACCACGTTAGTTTTTATAACAAAAAAGTAGAAAGTTCTGTACTATTGTTTCTACATTTCTTCATATTATCATCATGGCTTTAGATTGATATATATTCATAAAGAAAGGACGACATCTATCTTACACCGCACAGGGGTATTACTCCCACCTCTTAAAGTAGTCATACTTAAACCTTACCATTAAATTTGGTACCACCACCTCAATATATCAAGCTTAAAATAATAATGGATTACGATAGACGTTTTGATGACGTATTATCAAATAGAGCGCTCAATTCGCGTATTTTTTAACTGCGTTAGTGTTCTATTCGGGTTGGGTTCTATACGTATTGATACTGGAACGCACCATTAAGATCGATTTTGGCTAAAAAGGAACACGCCGTAAATAGTATTGAAGTAATATGTTCGGACCGTTTTGTGTCGGTAGGAGTACGATAGTAAGTATGATTATTCTAAGCTTATTTCCAAACGCTACTGATTTATCACAGTTTCGTCAATGTTTATATTTGTAGTAGAATATTCGTTGCATCTAAAAAAAGCATAAAGCTACATTACATAGTTACAAACAAAATTACGTTGAAATTCCAGTAGTGCTATAGAAAAATGTTAAAAATGGATTTTAACAAAACTATTTGTATTAAATTAGTATACAAGCGTCTAGACACTTGTACGATTACATTTTGGATTTACATAAATATTAGCAAACAGAATATCATAAATCATAGATCATTCAACTCTCAAGTTCAAAGGCTAACCTTCAATAGTTGGGTTCAATCTTTAATCTAGTAGTAGGTATAATATGATTCACTAACGTACGTAACACGTGGTCTTTGGGTGGTACCAGTTTGCACAACGAGCTATGGAGAGGGCTATGCTCGGGGTCTCTCTACAGTCTACGTGATCGAAGCATAGATTAAGAGATCCGTAGACGAACTTAAGTCACCGACATAGCCCGAAAGCAGCACGCAGAACAGACGGCCGATGGGGCTGGAAGGTTCTGGAGGGGAGACCACGAACCGGCAAGTGCAGCAAAGGTCGTCCACCGATAAGGTGGACAGACGACTTGATAAAGGTCGCTGGATGACGTTGGATGCAGGATACTTGCAAGTTGCAACCGGTTCTTTTGGATTTTTGTGGGGAAGGCTTATGCTCAGTAGTGGACGTCCTACAGCTGAGATGATGATGAATCAGTTTGCGTTCTAGATAAGTCCACGACCATAACTGGTAGAAGGTCGCTCTTTACAGTGCAAAGATAATTGGAAACTACTATAATTAATATAAATAATACTAATAATTGGGAACTTCTGCTAAGTTGTCAATTGTCATCTGCTAACCTTGCAATTAAATATTGTTATTAAAATAATTCATAGTATAATTACACAACTTAAAGTGTACAAGCTTTTCAAAAATGATGTACCTATATTCTCGCCGTTTTTCCTTGGTGGTAGATCTCTTTACTTTGGAATGGTAATTTTGATTACTGTAGCAAGAAAAAGTAATAGGTAAAAGCAAAAAGTACCTACTTTGTGTACATTGAGCAAAAACATTGAAATGCCAGCATAAAATGCCTCTTTTCATACAAAATTCCCGCCAGTTTTAGTACATAAAGAGTATGTGTTTTAAGTTGAAAATGGACATACATATAATTATTCTGACATCATCTACTGGATAATAATGACTGAATAATGTTATTGAATATATTATTGAAAGACACTTTATGGTGCCCTTTGTCTTTGAGAACTACAACAATGCTTCTCCTGCACTCTAAACAAATACATACAACTAAGAAAAAATGTGAACATTATGAGATTTAAAATGACCCTTTCCCGAACAGTAAAAAAACTTGCTATAAATGTCGGCAACCCTAAGCAATCTTAATTTCAATCCCAAATAATGGCGCATTCACACATGCGTCGATACGCGCTCCTCGCCTTTATTAACATACTTATTAATTGTTGCCCCCGGGCTACACCGGCAGACGTTGGTAGCCCTGTAATATTTCTTCGATGGTTTACGATATGCCACGCCTACCGCGTCGCAGCATACTGCCTCAAGTACGTACGCACTCCGACAAATGAGTTCGCTGATTATGCCCGTGTAGTCATCTTTATATTACGAGCATTGGTCATCTTAAGACGCGAGGCTTTAATTGCGAGGATGTGCTTTATTTTTAATGCTGCAAAATATGGGATTTATTAAGTGCATCTGTTTAAATTTAAATTGCATCTTATTTCATGAGTATTGATATTTGTAGGTTGTGTTTTGTTTTGTTTTATTATCTTGTATTTATATTATATTAATGTTAGATATTAATTTTATTGTTGTGCATTTTAGTTCATACGGAAAGTGCTATAGGTTTCTGTTTTTGCTAATTAAGTACCATTTACTTGCAATTAACTTACCTCGTGAAGTTGGTGCAAGTAAATTTTTCTGAATTAGCATAAAGCAAGATAATAATTTTAAATTTTATAAGGAATATCTTATGCAGAAAGATACAGCATATTATCCTGAATTTGCATTCGAGAGTTGTATGTTTAAAATGTTACTTCCAGCCGAATGCTTTCCTTTTAAAATATGCTTAGTTTGACTGGCCGGGTGGCGCTGTTGATACCAATCCTGTTTTCTGAGTCCCGGTTTCGATCCCCGAAGAGGTCAAACATTTGTGTACATGAACATGTTTGTTTGAACTGTCTAGATGTATGTATATCAGTCGTCAGGTTACCTACGTGTGGATGATGTAAAAATATTAGATTTAATTTAGTTTAAACTAGTACTTAATAATACGTCATACAAGCCTTCTTAATTATTTCATTTAGTGCAAGTGATATCTTTCACTGCATAAGCTCATCGTATTAAGCTATAAACAACTAACCATTTCTCTTCTATTCTCAGGTAAAGTACCGTCCACGCCATCCAGTACTCGTAAGTTTTATATCAATACAGCTTACCAATGTTCAGCACATTACCAGTTTAAACCAGTTTTGAATATTAAATCACAAACACAAACAAACTATTAGCGATTACAGTCACCCACACAAGGACGTCCTCAATCAAGCCAAGTCGCATTTCGAAAGCAAATTATCAAGCTAGCTTGCGAGTGGGGGTAAGAGGGGGGTGTATAATTAAAATCCGTTGATTAATATGTAAATGTAATAAGATTACCCTCCCTGAATAATTTAGCGGGAGTTGGGATGAGATATAATACGTCGCTGGACGTCGTTTGTATCGGACGCAGCAGTAGTGTTGATAAATGATGGGACGTGTTTAGAAGCGCTTAGTCGTGATTTCGACAATAGTTATGTCCCTTTATGAGGCAGCCGGCAATGTATGTGTTCTCAAAACTCAACGGGTTATCGAAATGTGTGTCTGAAATACGTGTGTCTCTAAGTCACGACATACACTTACGTCGTTATTCAATTGTTTTACGTCTATTTTACGTTATAGAGGTCATGAAGTGATCGTCCAAGCTGTCAAGATATCTTTTATGATGTTTTGACTAAATCTAGTGCTAAATGTTTGTACTTATAAGTCGTATCTAACTTCTCGTAAGCTCTCCCAAAATGTGGTCGCCAAAACGACCATGTTCCGCCATCTTTACTAAGAACGCATGGCCACCCGCCTCCTGGCGTTGGTCAGCGGCCAGCAAGGCGTTAAAGGCATCAGCTACGCCACCCACCAGTTTTAATAGACCCTCCCGCCCTCGCAGAGTCTTAGCCGTCTTTACCCAAGGAGGGGTAGTGTTTCAGTGGGTCGTGGGTCGTGTTAGGATGGTCGTAGGAGCTTGGCTCACTTGTCTAATGGCTTTGATTAAACTGCCAGTTTATTTGACGGTAGGCTGCGTGCGTGCACCACCTATGAATTTATGTTTGGGCGACGTCCGAATATGGAATTATGATCGAAGATTTAGGATCTTGTTGCAGGTTGTTAGTGTCGGTACTCTATTTCGGAGAGCACGGATTTTTAATTGGTAACTCTAGGATTTCAGACTTACGTAGGTACCTACATACGTGCCGAAGTGTCTTTAATTATATTTTATATTATACATTAAACTTTAACTTAATAAACCAGGAAGTTTTAATCGTTTACAAGCATATTAAGTATTTTTAATACAGCCCAAATACCATTATTGTTCTACGTAGAAGTTACTAAGTTACATACATTTATGTTAGTATAAGTATCAGCTGTATTATAAAGTTAACAGCACATTCAAAACAATATCTATCGGGTAATTCATTTGGAGGTACTTTAAAAAAAATAAAAAATTTAAAGCATATTTATTGCGTATTTTTTATTTTTACACAAAAGAAATATTTTTTAAATTTTTTTTTAAAGTTTATTGCCATCAAATGTTGGCCGTTCAAAAAACATAGTCCATTCTGCGCTTCCAAACTGCGATGACGCGTCCGAGCATTTCGATTGGTATTTGGCGAATAACGCGACTAATGTTGGCTTCCAGTTGCTCAAGATGTAGTCTATTTGTTCGTGTGTAATCTAATAATGTATTTTGGCTTTCAAACTTTTCGATGGTACAGCGAATCGTACGTTCAGTAGGCCGATTATGTGGACCATACGTTTCTCTAAGTGCACGAAACACATTCTTCGCAGAACGCTAATTTGCATAGACTATATATATTTTCAGTAGACGCTGTGCGGGGCTAAGTCTTTCCATAATTAAATGTCAAACTATACTGAAAAAAAACACCATAAGACTTACTACGACTCCCGCTTCATCTGTCAAAAATTTCATGGAAAAAAAAGCACCTCTAAATGAATCACCCGATACAATCGGATCACTTTGTACACAACAAAATTGTCACAAGGTCCTTAGGTTCTAAACTAGCTAGGGCCTGTAGTATCGTAACCTGATGACAAATATACATACATACAAACACGCAGATTCAAATGTTAGACCTGTCCGGGGATCTAACCCAGGGCCGGCGACTGAGAAGCAGGGTTGCTACCAACTGCGCCTACCGGCCAGTTGAACTGATGTTGATACATAGCATAACGAGCTTTATAGCATCCCCCTATATACACCATCAAATGGCACCATCAACCTGCAAAGAACAGAACTATATAAATACACGCTAGAAATAAACTACTGTACTTAAATTAAACAAACCACTACCAAGACTGATAACACGATTAGCCGCAGCAGCTGCTACCTTACGGCGATATTAATACCAGAAGAGTACAATTTGAAAAATTTAATACCGACTTCGATTCTATTCAGTTATTGGAGTGTAACTCAAAAACTACTGGACCGAATTTGATGAAATTTAAATGGGGCTACAAGAGAAGCAGCAGCTTTTATACAAAAAATAATTTTGAGAATCAGTTCACCCAGTCGAAAGTTATATGGAATCAAACAAAAAAAATATAGAGTTTTGTGAAAATTTGAGTACCTCCTCCTTTTTGGACGTCGGTAGAAGACAAACTACCTTTTAATGTATGACCTCAAACCTATATGATGGTGATGTTGTCTGTTATCCACAAACTCGGAAGTAATACGTCTATAACATACTCGTAATAACATGTGCGAAGTTAAATCACCAACTCCATAGCATCCTAGGTACGATCCCGAATGGTACCTACCAACCTTCAAAGGGCAGGGTTACACAAATTAATTATCAATAATCCGTACTACGGACAGAACACATTAGCCGCAGCTCTGTTTGTATCGACCTGCGCAAGTTCAAAGTTCTTCATTATTTAGTGGGCCTTTTGCCTTTCCGAAGATGTATAATGTTATTTTATAATGACTGGGATTTGCGATACCCACTTGTTTAGGATAAAAGATAGTTATGAACATTGTTGTCCGACTACTCGTATTATAAGTATATTACTAGTATTTGCCTGAAGTTAGAACTATCAAAGGATAGAATTCTTAGCTGAGTAATAGTCACCATTTCCTTTGCTTAAGAGGATTGCATAGCTAGTACTTTCCATGCTAAAAGAGAAAACTCTTTTCTACCTCTTAACATTGTCTGATTTCAGTGATTTTTTTTTCATGGAGTCATGACATTGTTTACTATGCCCGTACGTTTTGATTTTTTCAGTATTTCAAAGTACTATAAATGTCCTTTTTTAGAAATTCGAAAAACTGAAAAAATCAAAACGTACGGGCATAGTAAACAATGTAATGATTCCATGAAACAAAAATCTCTGAAATCGGACATTAGAATGGAAAGTACCTACTAGCTATGCAATCCTCTTAAGCAATGAGAACACGTAATTTTTTCGTTTTTATTGCCAAAGTGAATTTGTATAAAAATGACATTCGCAAACAAGTCTGAATGAAGGATTTATTATGCTGTAAAAATTGAAATCCCATGACAACAACCGTATACAAGTGTAAAAAGATACATCCAATTTGGATAGGGTTATACTTCAGCATTTACTTTAGTAAGTAACGTCCATTGCTCATTGTAGGAAGCTTTATGCAAAATTTACTTATTTACTCGTTTTTCATTTGTTTTAAATCCCTTTATGAGTGATCAGATGTGCGAATAGCAGCTTCACAGCTTCTTGGTTAAACATAGAAGATGCTCGAAAAGTTCCTTTTGCATATTTTGAAGTAGAAAATCAATTTTCTACCGTTTTCCAAAAAAAAAGGAGGAGGTACTCAACTCGACTGTATTTTTTATGTTTGTTAACTCATAACTTTCCACTGGGTAAACCAATTCTCAAAATTCTTTTTTTATTTGAAAACTGGTGCTTCCCGTGTGGTCCCATTTAAATTTCATCAAGCTCAGTCCAGTAGTTTTTGAGATACACTCCAATAACTGAATAGAATGGAAGTTAGTATTAATTTTTCAAATTCTGCTTGTTCTTCGCTTTATTGAGTGTATAAAACGGCAATAATTCGTAATCACAAGATAAACTTAAATAATTAGCATTATCTAACTTTTAACCCTGATTTATATCATAATTATGTACAACAAAGAAGTTCCGCAAACTTCCCTCCATTACAATTTCAAAGGGCTCCTAGAATTCGACCGCAAATTTGAAATTAATCTAATTTATTATCATTATAACTTCACAACAAACCGGGAGACCTCCATAGATTGTATAGATAAGATACACTATTTGCCATAAGCGTGCGGTAGTGCGCCTGAAACAATAGGTATCCGGCAGCCGTTGCTTCTGGCCTTCCAATAATTAGGATAGTGCATCTCCGTTTACCGAATGAGAATAAAGCCTACCCATTGTGGTGGTGTGCGAGGGGGGTGGGTACATACATCTTGATTCTGAGTATTTATGTGTGCTGTGGAGGCAGTACGGTAGCCTGGACCACAGAGTTGAAACGTCAAATATATGTGTTCTTAACGTGCCCTATTCTGAAATAGTGTGGGATAGAAATAAATAAATGAAATCACTGTTTAATTAATTCAGTGCTCACGAGTTTTTATCCATGTGATATTAAGGAGCTAGAATTGCTAAATATTGTACATGACCATAGAAGTAGCTGCATTACACAATTATAGGTAAGATTGTCTTCCGTAAATTACATTCCTCCATATAACATACTAGCTGCTCTCCGCGGTTTCACCCGCGCGGTGATGGATGATGATGATAATGTTGAGGAATCTTATATAGCCTATGTTACTCAGGGTGAATGTAGCTTTCCAATGTTGAAAGAATTTTTGAAATCGGTCAAGTACTTTTTGAGCCAATTCGTTACAAACATACCTACAAATCTTTCCTCTTTATAATATTAAGTATAGATTATGTAGGTAATGGATAATTATACAAATTAATCGTTATCACATATTGTTAAAAATATTCTTTAAATCACACCATGAAATTTTACCCTTAAGATACAAAATCATAAGTTTTTCATGTTTCAATTTCCCGTTACAAAAGAGAGCGTACACCTGTATTTTCTAGATTTTCGTTCGTTTGTACTCGTACGTTGTGTAAAGGCGTGTGTTAGTGTGAGTGCACAGACTAGAGTTGGAGTCTCGGTACTGTTCTCCATTTATCAGAGGGGGCATGTCCTGTGCATGCCACTCTCTGATAGTAATGCCGTATATTTCGGACGGTGCGTGAACCGTCTTATTATGCTTTAGCTGCACTATCCAGCCTATAATTGTCATACGCTTAAATTCCATCGTACCATCGCTTAACCCTCTAGACAATACAATACAATAATACTTTATTGAACACCAAGCTTATAAATGAAAGCACTAAGAGAAATTTACAAAACAGGTTGTACAATGGGCGGCCTTATCGCTATAAGCAATTTCTTACAGGCAACCTTGGGATGGATAGTAACTAATATACATTTGAATAGGCGCATAGTGGTGTAAAACGGTAATAATTAAACAATGTAACTTAGTGCATGGATCATTTTTAAAATAATTTGTCACCATATATAACTTTATATAATATATCAAATATATCTTTATATATCATACTTGTGTCGTTATTACCGAACCAAATTAATTTCACTCCTTTGACGATACGGCTCATTTTAAAGAAAGGTTTCTTCGGACGTTTTGTAATCAGAAATCCTTCGGAGACTTCAATTTTTTATTGAAATTGGCGGGTCGTTAATTAAAACCAAATCGAATTAATTAAAGAGTGGAAATTATTCCCTGGTCCTTTCCCTGTGAAATCGGTCAAGACAGTTGAGATAGAGCTAAACGGAGAATGTTCTGAAAATTGGCTAACTTATATAATAACTAGCATTATGTGTATATACTATACTATTTATTACTGCTTACTTATTACTATAATATTCCTATTATAAATATATTGAAAGAAAACAAAAGATTGTTTGAAAGACTCTCATAATATCTAATTACTCTTTGAGATAATTCGAAAATCTTATGTATACACATAAGGAAATTATAAATGCATGAGTTAAATATTATATCTAAGTACTGAACTATTAAACCACGACATAGCTGAAAGTTAATGATGATCTGGAGCCACATAGACTATTTTCAATGTCATAAAAATCCCTGCAAAATATAGAGTAAAAGTTTTTCCTTGTATGTCTGAGGTTATATCTGGTACTAATCTGTATTGAATATTTCGTTTACAGGATTAATTTCATGTTAATGCGAGCTACTCGAGATTAATTGAATTAAAAAATACTTCTTATGCATTGAATGTTTCGTTTACAGGATTAATTTCATGTTAATGCGAGCTACTCCAGATTAATTAAATTAAAAAAAATACTTCTTATACCTATATTTAGCTACTACGTTTATTAGGAATTAGATAGGCAGTCAATGAATTTCGTCTTTTTCTGTTATTTTTTCTGTTATTAGGTAACCTATGCTTGGACTGAGCATGCCTTTTGAAAAATGTAATGCTGCATTTTATAATAAACGCCATAAGCTGTCTAAGTAGGTGCCGCAACCTTGTCTATAACCTGGTTAACCTGAAGAGAACGACTAGTTAACGTTCCATACGAGCGCTTCAGATAAATATCAAATCAGAGAAATATCAATAAGACTTTTATTACGACATTATTTTCCGTCACCAACTTCTCTTAATACGAGTAGGTATATGCACCGAACATTGGCATATCGTAAACTAATATTCTCTCGGACACTTGGAGTTATTGGACAATGTAAACGAACGGTATCTCCTATAATGCTTGCCTTATTTCCCCCTCCCAGGCCAGTGCCCGGAGCACCCCCAGGGGTGGGTGGCCACCCCGACCGATGTCTCATCAGTAAGGATTGAACCCTTTAATGTATTCACCGTAACTTCGGGATGAGTCTTGTATTAGTGTTATAATGAGACGTGGCCCTAAGGAATTATGGCTATACTTGTGGAAGTTGGGGTCGGGATTAACCCCAACCTAGTTTCAATTTCTGTGTGTGGGTTGAATGTTCGATAGAGTCATATTTCAGGGTTTTCTTGCACGGTCAGTGTGTAAATATAATATTGGGTTATATAATGGTTTGTAGGATACATCCAAACTTGACGATACTGAATATTTAGGTAGATCTCTCTATACATATATATGTATATAGGTCTGTTTCTACGTCTGTCATTTCTACCTCCAAAAAGTTATATCTTTTGAACCCTAAAAGGTAGCACGTATAAATGATGTTATTACGGACGATAACCCAACAAAAAATCTTAAGCTTTGATTGTATTAAAAATGTGTTTATATAAAATGAATATATTATAATATATATTCTTAATAAAACTTAACTAATGAAATTGCAAGTAATGGGTAAATAATAAGCATAAGGTCCCCACAGAACGGGTAAAGAATAACATACTAAAGGATGAGTAGTTTTTGTTTCTAAAATTGCAAAGTTTGTTCTCGCAAAGCAGGCGTTAGTGCTTTAAAAAATATATAATAAAATTTATAATATAGGTAATATTGGCAAATACACATTTGGTTAGGGGCCAATATTTGACTTGTAACATCTTGTATAAAGCGCTTTTTTATTGTTATGTATGAGTAATTTATTGTTACACGTTTTCCAAGTTTGAAGAGCTAACAAATGTCAAAATGCTTTACCACTCATACGAGTATTTATACCACAATCCCGCACTTAGGTACGGCACACACTCGATGGTTTGCGATTTCTTCCCCACATTTTCCAAGAAGCGAGCCTTGTTACCACCGGTTCCCGGTAAATAGAAATATACTATTGTAATCATCTTTCCGCTATTACGATTGATTATTACATAAGCACGTTCGTATGATACATACGTTTATAAATCATAAAGCCTTCACACTCGAACACGCGTAATTTCGTCGTTACTTCCCCAAGAAGCCAGTTCCACTACCCCGATCGCCGGCAGATCGATAATGTTGCCAATTAGCCGATACCAATTTCCCAATAAAACTTCAAACTGTTTTCCATTCCATTATCTTTCACCACCCTTTATTGCCGGCGAAGTTAAGCTACGACTTCGTTTCTCTCTGCGCCGCTCCTCTCCCGACCGAAATTATTACAATAATAATATTATTATATTAATAATTGTATTGATAAGGAGACTCTCGTAATAAGGGTAAACCGTCCCCTTTCTGCCAGCCATCCTCAATAGGAGAATTTATGTAACTAATGAAATAAGCGAAGTGGCGGCCCCCCCTCGCCTCCAACCCTCTCCCACCCTTCATTATCGGAAAGTTTGAAATATAATTTGAAATTATGCTCAATGTTATATTGAAGATAAGAGAAACACAAATTCCTTTAATTGGACTTGTTAAAGTGACTCAAATTAAGTTAACACGGAGTTGATGGTATTACTTTTGAAGTTGGGAGTTATGACGGACTGTCCGCGAGGCCGTGGCTGTTTTCTGGATCTATAGGGTGATTAGCGATTTAGAACGGTTATCGGTTCTGCGACCTGAACCGGCTCACTTTGGTTAACGGGCTCGCGGAGCGTTTATGGGAACTTATTGCATTGTAAGGCCCCACTTCACCAACATTTGGTCGTTAAACAGTAGATATTGTAACTGGTTAAGTGGAGCACGGGAATTATGCGCAGTTCAATAAGTATTATAATCTGCAATGGGGTATAATTAAAGTGGTAGGTAACTTCTTTGTGATACTAATTGCTCGAATTCAGATACTCTGTTTTAATTAATGCAATTTTCGTACTTGAAATAATTAACTAATTAAATGAAGGTTACCATTTTTAAGTACTCGCATACTTATCTTTTTTCGCGTGTCATTACACTTAAATGCTGGCATATAGACACAATTGGTCATGTATTATGAAACTGAACATAGCGATACCAATTCATATACCTACCAGTTTTATTGTACTAAATCGTCGTAAACAAATTATCCAAGACAAATAAATGCCGTTACTTTTTAAGTTATCATATTTTACACATTGTAATAAATAAATACTTAACTCTGTATGTCGGTTCTTAGTTTGTCCTTTCTATCTTTTTATTACTTTTACGAAGCTACGGAGTACCAAGGGGTCTTTGTGATTTTTTTAAGCCATCGGCCTCAGAGTGACACTGGATAAAGTTTAAATTACAATCATGCATAGTTCCTTTCAGATTGCGATATTAATTCATTCGACGCATAATACATTGCGGGATAAATCTAGATAGGTACGTACCGCCGACTGGGGACCTAATCCCATCTTTTACGAAACTATCATAAATCAGGAGCGTTTTGTAACAAGCTAAAAATAATCATACTTTCTATCGTACTCCCACCGACGCAAAACGGTCAACCAAATTTAATGGTAGCGTTGCAATATGACTACTTTAAGATATGGGAGTACGAACCTTCAAAAATTTGACATTGGAACAATGAAACTTAGTGTCTAAAGTTATGAAAAAGTATGCGAATTGCGTGAAATATTTGATACTACGTCATCAAAACGTCTATCGTTATCCAATATTATTTTAAGCTTGCTATGTTGACGTGGTGGTACCAGATTTAATGGTAAGGTTGAAACATGGCTGCTTTAAGAGGTGGGAGTAGGGCCCCAGACCTATTGTTGCTTTTGAAAACATTATCGCCCATTCGACACCATTATATTACATACATTAAAACATCTAAAGACATGAGAACGCGGTGTAATGACCAACTATTGAGCAGATAAGAAATAAGTGGCCTTCTAAATTTACATCCAAAACTAAACTAAAACACAAATTAATAAACAATATTTAATCTATATCCTTTAGGGACGTGCGCCGGGTCAACTATTGATTTTGCCGGACCTCGACTGGACTTGAGGCCATCACAATTAGGTCCGACTCAATCTAATTATATTTCTGATTGGGCTAGTGACGACGCCGGATGTTACTCAGTGATTTACAAGGTGATGTTTCGACAACCTCGTTATTTATGCAGTGGATGTGTTAAGTGTTGGAGACAGAAGTATCGTTTTATAGACTTCTGACATTTTTGTCGGAAGCTTTTTGACGTTTAGTTTTCTCGTGAGAACTTTATTATTACGTAAGTCCACTATAGGGGTAATTAAATGACTTAGTTAGGGTGCATAGTTCACAATTTCTAGAGGGCTGACCCCATCGTGGTAAAATGTTTATTTATTCACGACTATTATTCAATGAACAGTACTACGTTCACTTTGGCATGTTATTACTCTTTTCTCGCGATTTTCAAAGAAGTCTCTATGCTTTAAACTAGAATAATAAACTCCTTTGAAAAGGTTCTTGGGAAAATAAAACCATTCTATCACGGTTCTATTTTATTATTTATATGATTGTCGATAAGATTCAACAATTCAAACTTTTTCCGCGATTCATACAACTTAAAAGTACACGTTAACCAAAGAGTAAGAATAAAACACCCCTATACTTATTCCTGTAGCAGCATGTAGTACAGAAGTTTTCTTCTTTTGGTTGGCCGTGATCCACTTTGACTAATTTTGCTGTTATATCGCGACAGTTGTGAGTGTTGACGGCGCTTTCCGGAACGCACCCATAGTGCAGCCAAACAATTGATGATCACGATATCAACAGTGTTACGTCATTACCAAAAAATACCCTCGCTTAGTATAAATTTAACTATTAGACATGTTTAAAGGTCCTAAAGCAAAGACTATTATTGCTATATGAACTCGGTCCTAAAGTATTTTAATTGTACTTACTCCACAATAACTATACTATGATAGGTCCTTTTATATCACCCTTGAACGACTTTAAAGTTTAGATGGAGGATTAATTTTCGTGGCAAGTTATTGCTATCAGCCTCATTGTTTCAAGATTCACCTCGTCAAGTTTGTATTTACTAAGTGTTTGGGATTACAAATCGATTTGGGAGCGTTATGTTTCGATTCAAAGCATATGTAAGATTACCTATTATTAATATATATAGCCACGGAACTGTGCGTTTATTTTATCCTTAAAATCTCGCCTGTGTGCGCATTTTTTACGCTTTGACAGAGAATAATAATAGTACACTGTAACTGAAATACGTATCCCCGAGTCAACATGGAAATATCGAGAAAGTTTAATTGACATAATGATTATATTACTATGCGCTGCAAAGTGGCGGTTACTTAGCTGTATATTTTATTTATAATATATGGTTTTCATTTGGAATTACAGCTACGGAACCCTAGATAAGGCATGGCTCTATACGCTCTTACCAATTCATTAAGACTCATTCGTTCGTGAAATTACTATTTCACTTGCAACACCCTTTAAACACAGTAACATACAGACTGATTTTGAACGACAAATACCTAGATCTGTATTAAAATGAATCGTAACAAACCTTCACAGTTCGCACCAAAGGCATTATCATATAACTAGAGTCGTAGCAATTAGATGCAGATCGAGATCTAATTATTCCGAATCGGACTGAGCCGGCGCAGCACTATTCTGATTGTCGACAAGCGATTTCGGAAATTACTAAGGCGTTGAATCCGCCCCGCTCATTCCGTCCCCATCTCTAGACAGTCAATCACTAGGTAGGTACGTCACTATGCTTGTATAATTTATAGGGCTCATACTAGGCTCTCGGTCTATATATTTATTGGAATTTTAAGGTCGCATTATTGTTCGAAATCACATCCGAGAAGACCTTAAGAGGATTGCATAGCTAGTACTTTCCATACTAAAAGAGAAAACTCTGTTCTACCTCTTAACATTGTCCGATTTCAGTGTTTTTTTTTCCATGGAATCATCACATTGTTTACTATGCCCGTACGTTTTGATTTTTTCAGTATTTCAAAGTACTCTAAATTTCCTTTTTTAGATCTTAAAAAAACTGAAAAAAATCAAAACGCACGGGCATAGTAAACAAGGTCATGATTCCATGAAAAAATATCATTGAAATCGGACAATGTTAAGAGGAAGAACAGAGTTTTGTCTTTTAGCATGGAAAGTACTAGCTATGCAAACATTACCTTATGTGCAAGAGCAGTGGAACCCTTTGTGAATGAATTCGTTCAGGGTAGTACTATCACCATACCTTTTTCTACCGTGAATCAGTAATGTTCGCAATACTGCGATTTGGTTTGAAGGTATGGTTGCCGAAATTACAGGCACATGCGACTTCACAACTTAATATCTCAGGGTTACGAACGCAGAGCATTTCATCATATTGTGACAAAATGCATCTGTTCTAGGCAGCCACTTAACATTAGGTAGGCCGTTTCATAACACAAAAAAAAAATTACATATGAGGCGAGAGAATTTCGAGAAAGGCTGCAAACCTTAACATCGTAACATGTAACATGAACATTCGGTTCAAAACTTGATGTAGTTTAACATCTCGGAATGACACTGAACAGTAATGAGCAAGCGTGACGCTTCGTGACGCGTGATGGTTGCAGTGCCATCCAGAGATTAGAACTGTAGTTTCGCGTAGCCCTGCACTCATCTGCTTCGTGACAGATTGTCTGTCACCTCAGTGTTAGCAACCGAGATGGCCTCAAGCAAAAGAGGCCTACCTCCTATTAAGTCGGGTTTTCTAATGTTTTTCGCAGCACGATGAAAAGCGAATATTTTTGTTAACTCTGTCCCTTTACGGAGTAAATCTTGGGGGTGATATACAGCCAGGTAAGCAGTAACATGTGAACGAATTCGGTCGCGCCCCCTAGCGTAAAACGAAGCAGACCCACACTACCTCTAAGCCGTGCTTTAAAATTCGCTAGGATCAAGCTTTAGATACAGTAATAAATCAAATTTTATCCCATGAATTTTGATTACTCACAATTAATTGTGTTTTTTTTCGTATTTTCGATCGGTTCGAGAGAAATTATTATTACGTTTCTAATTTTAATTGCCGATAATAATAACGGTATATTAAAGTGTTAAGAATGGAAAGATTACTGCATTCGTTCCGGGAGGGTTCGTGATTAGACACAATTCGTCTTATTTATCATCTCGAACACATGGTAATGTACTTGGAATAAGGATTGGGTTTTTTATGCAGTTGTCGGGTTTGATTCTCTATCAATAAGTTACCCCTATTACCTAATGTTAGTTAACCTAATTCCTGTTACTCCTATAATAGCTGTAAGAAAAAAAAACAACCTAGTAAATGGCCACGATTATCCGCATCGACGTAAATGTTGTCCGAGTACCTATAGATATTCTAAAAGCCTAGATAGTCTAAAATCTAGACTGCCCAGATTACGATAAGATTACCTGCTGATAGATTTTTACTAATTTGGTTTTCTAGTTCCCTAAATTATCTTTGACAAACACAACCACACTCTTTGTTTTTTAATTGGATTGAATTTTTTAATTAATTGGATTGGAAGACGAGGAAGGTCTGCTGGCTGAAGTTATATAAGCGCTTTTTAATTAAATATATTTTATTTCTTTATTAATATTGTTTATATATAAACTTATTTAATATGGTATTACGAAAGCAACGTTAGGTATAAAATGGTATTCTTAATTTTAATAATTATTTCCAAAACACAGATTACCTTAGACTTATGATATTAAAACAAAGTATAAAAAATGATAACAACAAAAGACATTTAACAACCTATATATATATATATATGTATATATATTGAATTTTTTAATTAATTGGATTGGAAGACGAGGAAGGTCTGCTGGCTGAAGTTATATAAGCGCTTTTTAATTAAATATATTTTATTTCTTTATTAATATTGTTTATATATAAACTTATTTAATATGGTATTACGAAAGCAACGTTAGGTATAAAATGGTATTCTTAATTTTAATAATTATTTCCAAAACACAGATTACCTTAGACTTATGATATTAAAACAAAGTATAAAAAATGATAACAACAAAAGACATTTAACAACCTATATATATATATATATATATATATATATATATATATATATATATATATATATATATATATGTATATATATATATATAAAATAAACACCTATTCCTCCTGGTCACGCTATAACTTGATTTTTGTTGTGTTAATTATTGTCAGGAGAATGTTCTTATGAAAGAAAAGCCAAGAAAAGATTGGAAGTTATAGCCGACTACTACGCGAACGAATTCGCGGGCAGTCGTTAGTATGTGATAAAATGGGTTGTTCCGTACTCATCCTATGCCGTCTGATTCTATTAGGTATATTTATCTCAACTCATCTTAAACCATATTCTCAAAATATTAAATTTGAAATGAATTTTTTTTTTGTTTTTGATTTTACCAATGAGTTTTACTTTTATTACTAAATATTTAAGATTCTGAAGACTATCTCTGAAACGTAGTATTTAAACTGCACGTAACGTATTTAAATAAGATCAAAGGTAGTAGACATAACTTCGTAATTATAGTAAACAAATGCAATTTGAAAAATTGAATTCCGACTTCCATTCTATTACTTTGGTAAAAATCAGTTTATGGAGTGTAGCTCAAAAATCACAGAACCGAATTTGATAAAATTTACATGGGAACACACGGAAAGCACCAGCTTTTGAACAAAAAAAATTTGGGAATCGGTTCAATCAGTCGAAAGTTATGAGGTAACAAACATAAAAAAATACAATAGAATTGAGTACCTCCTCCTTTTTGGAAGTCGGTAGAAAAGTTAATTTCTTTTAGATTTTACCATTTGTTGCCCGTGGTTCAATCGCGTAGTTCTACTTACTGACTATTTTCCGAACTCCGACTACCTAAGATTACAAAACTGCGTAGATCACTACAACTAACTAACTGCGTAAAGTAGGTACATACGAGTATATACCATTACAGCTTTTAATTTTCTTTGTTTGCTGATATGAGATTGACCTTTAGCACTTACCGTATTGGTAGGATGTGTGCAGAGTCCGCCTGGGAATTACCACACCTTTGCCAGTTCTTCAACCGTGAAGCAGTAGTGTGCAAACATTACTATATTTCGTTGAGGGGCAATGTTTCCAGCGAAATTACAGGGCAGTACTTTTAACATCTTGATCTCAGGGTAGCGAGCCCAGTGCATTGCCATGCCGGGATTTGAACTCTTGTAGTAATGGCGCTGCAGGCCTAGACAACGTTCAAACAGGCGTGTTTCCGCACACGCTACGGACAAAAATGTGTCTACAAACTTAGCGTGACGTCACGTGATTTTTCCACAGGTAATGTCAACACCATACATTTTGGAGTTGTTGTTTGGCATTAACGATAACGTCTTTTGTCTAGGCCTGCTGAACTGTTACAGTCAAATACTTCTGTCACTGATTGACATAAAAAAGTAACACAGAAACGTTACTGGATCTGCAATATTTAAATTAAAATATTGTAATACATAAGGGTGACCGAAATGCTGGCGCTTACTTTGAGCACAAAGTTAGCATTGCCGTCCAGCATGGCAATGCTGCCAGCATTTTGGCCACTTGACCCCACCTTGGGGGCTTAACATTTAGTTTTAATTTTTTAGTTTTTACTTTATATTCTCTAAGTAAAAATGGTAGTTGTAAATTAAAGATTATCTATATTATGAAAACGCAAGAAATATAATAATACTGCATGATTGTATTCATATCCAACTATTGTTAATTAGCGAACAGCTAGACGCTGGTAGATAGTGAGTCAGTATCGACCAAAAATACCCGGCATTCATTAACATAACCATTTAATTAATCAAGTCCCACTCGACTCGAAGTAAGATACCGACTATGGTATTACTGCTTATAACGTCAAATAATAAGTAATGCTAGCTGTTTTCTGTGCTGTTATTTCATGTTCATTGTTCATATTGAAAAATAATAATAAATATGTACATAATGTTAAAAAAGTAATAAATAAAAAATATCAGCAAAATGGTAAACACTACTGTGAAAATAATTTAAATGGTAAAAATATTTAAATTACTAGTATTTTACACTATAATTCAACAACCTCGAACTTGAACCTTTCGTCTATTACCGTTTAAGACCAAAAGAAAGTATATTTTTATATGATTATACTTCGAATTTACGTCTTTAGGTTTTTTTTCCTTTACTCGTAATGTGACTTGTTCCTTGACAAATTTAGTGATTCTGTGTCGACGGAAAGTACCGTATAGGTTTTTATTTGCTGATTGTGTTGTGTATTTCACATTAACATTAATTCTTACGGGAGAAAATCTGATTTGTTCTGTTGCAAGTGTTTACTTTTTAACAAAAGTCTAAAGCGTTATTTTATTTGACATTAATTTTGACTCCATGCGTCCCTGAGACAGTAAATTTCTTGACTAGCAGACAGATAAATAGACAGTCGAACATGAAAATGCTCCTTATATAGGGTTTCTTCTTATCGGAGAAAATCTAATTTGTTCTGTTGCAAGTGTTTACTTTTTAGCAAAAGTCTAAAGCGTTATTTTATTTGACAATAATTTTGACTCCATGCGTCCCTGATACTAAGTTTCTTGACTAACATACAGATAAATAGACAGATGAACACGAAAATGCTCCCTAAATAGGGTTTCCTCTTATGGGAGTAAATCTAATTTGTTCTGTTGCAAGTGTTTACTTTTTAGCAAAAGTCTAAAGTGTTATTTTATTTGACATTAATTTTTACTCCATGCGTCCCTGAGACAGTAAATTTCTTGACTAACAGACAGATAGATAGACAGACGAACATGAAAATGCTCCTTATATAGGGTTTCTTCTTATGGGAGAAAATCAAATGTGTTGCAAATGCTTACTTTTTAGCAAAAGTCTAAAGCGTTATTTTTATTTCATATTAACTTCTACTCCATACGTCCCTGAGACGAAGTTTATTGACTAGCGGACAGACAGATAAACAAGAAAATGCTCCTTATAATAGGCTTTTCCTCTTATGGAACAATATCAAATTCACTCTGTTACAAGTCTTGACTTTTTAGCAAAAGTCTAAAGCCTCCCGGTATATAAATGTGTACCTACGGTTACGACACATCCACACTTTCATAATTGCCGTCTGTCATCATTTCCTGGCACAGTAGACTATATACACACACTTAATCTCAATACAAAGGTTTATACCTCCTCCAAGGTCCATCGCTTCGTCACGCCATCCCTCCGATAATGACTGCGTCTGCCCGCCAGTATTTCGTGGCGTCTCACACGCCTCCCCAAAGACCCCCCATCCACCCCAGCTGTACATCATCTCATTTGAATTTCTAACTAGGAAACCTCCATGCAATTATTGGATTAATGTAAATTACGCAGTCTACAGCTCTACGGTGCACTATCAGGGACAGGGTTTAATTAGAATCCGGTTAAGGATAAGAACAAGCGCACGTAACAGACAATCGCAAGATAGTTTAGTCGTTGTTGGCCACTCATTGTCTTTTAACTCCGATACTTGCTTCTTCTCCTATTTATAAAAATATATGCGGCTGAGATTCAGTTGTTTAATAGTTACCTTCAATGTTATGTATACCAGGTAGGGACTACGAAGAAATAATAAGTCAGGAACTGTAACTGCGTTAAAAAATTACCTACTAAAAGTCGTGCTAATCTAATAACATCGTTCACGCCGCTATGACTCAGCTGTCATAGTAGACGTTGCAGCACCCGCGTGAACCAATCCCTGCTTTCCTTCTGAAATTTAAATCAATCACCGAACATTTGTACGAGTAACCTCTGAAGTAATTCGTGTTTGGAATCATACGTCGTTTTGGTTTGAAGGGCTACTTTTTGTGTGGAATTAGTTCTGAATTATGCTTCCTGACATTATTTCTTTGTAGGGCAGGACACGGTTTAATAATTTAAAAAAACGCAATCTGCAACTCCTCTGTGCAGTAACTGAGACAGGTGAAATTCGGTTAAGAAAGAGAACAAGCGCGCGTACCAGACAACAGTTTAGTCGGTATCAACCATTGATTGCTTTTTATCTTCGATAGAAGTTGTAGAGCTTGTCTACCGACTTCCAAAAGAAGGAGGAGGTACTCAATTTGTTTCCTCAGAACTTTCATAGGAAGACCAATTCTAAAAATATTTTTTGTTTAAAAGTTGGTGCTTCCCGTGTGGTCCCTTTTCAATTTCATTAAATTCGGTCCAGTATTTTTCAGTTACACTCCAATAACTGAATATAATGGAAGTCGGTATTAAATTTTTCAGATTGTAATTGTATCTACTATAAATGTTACTTATTACTAAATGTTTTATAATTAATAACACTAGAGTTATATTCGTGAGTGAGGTTGTGAATGGAGTATATATGAGATAGACCTTTTTTTTTTAAACATATGTTAAGAGAATATCGGGACTTTTTGGCGCACAGATTACTTATCAAAACATAATTTTGACTAACCTTGACGTTTCGATCAAGATGTATCGACCGTGGTTACGAGTAGACTTGATATGAATATGAAAAAGTCCAGATATACTTTAACATGTAGGTACTTATATGTGAGATGCCAGTATATGTAAGTTTCTTCACACTGGCTAGGAAACGGATTTACATGATATTTTGATTGACGATAGCTTAACATTAAATTCAGTAATTATACTTTAAGAAACGGCTGGTACTCGCGAAATATTTACCGGGTTACAACTTGCGATAGTTTTCTACTCAAATTATATTTAGTATTAACACAAGTGCTTTCTGCAATGAACTTTATTTTTTATCCAGATTCAATGAGTAGATCCCGAGAGATATTAATCGTATTCCGTGTCGGCAAAGTTGCGGACCGATACTAGGAATTCATAAATTATAAGATGCACGCATAAAAATGTGAAAACGTTTCTAACTTTAAACTCTCTTTGGATTACCATGAATGTTTTAGAAACAGTTATATGACGCACTTTATGAAACATAGTTTAATTTGAATCCTGTATTTGAAGCATTTTTTTATATAATAATATAATAAGGTAATTTCGATTTCTAATAATGTGCTGTACAGACAACAAACTCCTTATAAACGAAACCATACTTAAGCCAATCTGGACATACGGCATTCAACTCTGGGGATCAGCCATTTCCTCTAACATGTTGATAGTGCAAAGGGTACAGAACTACATCTTAACACAAATATCTAATGCACCATGGTTTATCAAGAAAACAGAGATCCTGGTATCTTAAATATTTCTATGGTCAAGGAAGAAATAAGTGCGCATGGCGAAAAATATAAAACTCGACTGCTTAGGCATCCAAATGAGCTTGCAGGGCAGCTTACTATTCCGGAAAGCATCCGCCGATTAAAAAAGCGACGAGATATCTTTGACGAAATGAACGACACGAAGACTGATTTTGATCAAGAAAAGGCAGATAGTACATCCATGGTACATTTTTGCACTTGATTACTATCAAGCTAATTTTCCGTGAGTAGGCTACCTCTTTTGCTACCTCTGTTAGCTACCACAATCGAGAGTTTCGTACAAGATATTGTTGGGCGTCTCATCAAAATGAAGCTACTCACGGAAAATTAGCTTGATAGTGATCAAGTGCTAAAATGTACCATGGGTCCTGTACTTAGACTCTAATGGGAGTAGCACCCTACCCGCACATACATACACCACATCTGCTCATAGTCGATGGGCTGATCGCAGGATGAATAAATAATAAAAAAGTGGTGTAAGTAGCATTTATCGATGCGACTTGATGCGGCGACTGTATTATGAAAGTTGTTTGCAATGTTACACCCACCTAAAACTTGGCCGATAGTTGAGTTAGTAACATGTGTTACCTTAACTATTATAGCGTTTCGCAAATAAGTTTCTTATTATATCGAAATAAGGACTGGTTTTACTTGTCACAGTTAGTCGATTTACGAGGTCTTGTGGGCAATTAAAGAAATTGTGATTGTGTTTTCAATACAGTAGTCGTAGATAGGGTTTGTCACCCCACACCATGCAGTGATTGATCTATTGAAATACTAAAAAAAATATATTTTTGTTGAAAGAAGTGAACTGAGGACTGGTTTTACTTGTAACAGTTAGTCAATTTACGAGGTCTTGTAGGCAATTAAAGAAATTGTGATTGTGTTTTTGAATACAATAGTCGTAGATAGGGTTTGTCACCCCACAACACGCAGTGATTGATCTATTGAAATATATATATAATAAAAAAAAAATTGTTCAAAGAAGTGAACTGTTGCAGATTATTTTATTTTTACACAGATGAGTTTTTTTTAGAAATATGATAAATTGATATTCAATTGAAAATACATTATATTTTTACAATAACTTAAAAATGTAATTTTATGATTATTTCAAATTAACAATTAGATTAATACGTTCAAGGAAGCCTGTAATAATGAGATGACAGATTATGATAATATATTTTTTTATGTCGTTAGTTATTTGGTCAGTTCTAAAATGCGTGTCTATGTGTTTAGTAGATTACTAATAGATTTCTATATAATATGGATAGTCTAATGTTTGACAGAAGTCATGGTATGGTCGAAAATGATAGCATTAAAGGAAAACGTATTGTAAGATTTTATAGTTTGATAAACTTGGTTTTATTACATCATTCGATATCCACTAACAATCGACTTGCGTTTTGAAGTACACAAACTATGCCTAAGATTAGGTACAAATAGTTACATCATTTAACACGATATCGTTAACCTAATCATAAATATATATTCTATCTTTCATATCTCTATTGATTTATATTAAAAATACCCTACAATAAATATTGTACCAGTTTATAAATACATTATACCTATATGAATGCCGGTTTTATACCTAAGGTGGCAAGTTTTTCTTGTCATATTTCGTCATCGAATATAAAAACCTAAATATTACGAATATGTGACACTTAAAAAAGTTCGAATTGAAAAGAACTTCGAGTATAACCCAATTTCCAATAAACTCTGAACCAAGCTCAAAGACAATCTCGGCTAACCCACGCAGCTCGAGCGCGGGAAAACTCCAAAACATAGCCTCAAAACATCCCAGACATGACCTCGAAAATGCACGTAGGTGAAAGCCCTCGGGAGTTCACCGTAGGGGAACAAAAAAACCCCTTACACCCCCAAGAAGCGGGGGGCAGACCGCCCGTGAATGAACCGAAGGAGGCACGCGTCCTTGAAGCAAAAAAGTCACGTGATTCCGTTCAACAGGTGGCGCCGTGAACGTGTCCTTGGCAGCCGGATTAGAAAAAAAGCAAACGGATTTCGAATTCTTTTTTCTTTTTCTTACACTTTGGTACGCGTGTGGAGGGCGAGCCGATTGCGTTTTGTTTTTGCGTTGGTTTTTCAAGATCCTTAGGTAAGGGTTGAGTCACAATTAATGTAAATGAAAATGTTGGTTTTACTAGGAGTGTGAGAGTAGGATAATAATTTACACAATTGTTGGCCTTTTTACTCTATTTGAGTAACAATATTTACAAACTCAATAGAGACTTTATACGTTTCAAGGGTCATATTTTTTCATTTACTTATTTCCCGAAAATAAGGCCTGACTCATAATTTCCTTATTCTGATTTTTTTTAGAATGTGTTTATCTTCTTATCTTAAATTCTTCATTCGTAGTTGAAATCCAATCAAAATATATTTATTTCCTCTTTGATAAATAACAATTTCACAAGCAGAAAAGACGGTTCAATATTGTGCATGAAGATTCAAAGCAGTACCAAAACGCATTAGCCCAAAACTTAAATATTAAAAAGCATTACTTCCAAATTCAAAAACTCATCGTGCCTTAAAGCAGCTAGTTCTCGGAAACAATCTGTAGCTAACTCCGCGAACACCTCATCATGAATGATCTCCCTACCTCGGCTCCGCTTAACACAAATGTCACGGCTTCCCGACCAGCCGGAAAACACTCTTTTCTTCCTAAATTACTGTTATAACACTCCACGCAAAAAACAACTTAATAGTGTTGATATAGCGTTCAAAATTGCTATAGTGTAGAATGGAAATTCGAGGAATTTTCTGCGAAAATACTTCATTTCATTTGCAGTTGTATTAGCGGAAGTTAGAGTATATTTTCGCACGGCAAAGTGAAGTTGAAGGCATGAAATCTTCAGTCTCCTGCGGCAAATTGTTTCCTCACGCGGCGTGTTTGTATTTTATTATACATTTTTATTTCTCGATAACATTAGCTTAACCGACTTTTCATTGCCTCCGCTAGGGTTGCCGACGATTGTAAAGTGTTGTTGTTGTGGGCTGTGGTAAAATCGTTTTACGAGTCTTTTAATAAGTTTACAAGCTGTTTTATTCACACGTTTGACTTTCTTTGAGGTAACTGGTTTATTGGAGATTATATACTTTTTAAGTTGATGATTAATATATGCGAGGGATTAAATACGTTCTGCTTAAATAAATACAATACTTAAATAAATACAATACTTAAATAAATATAATACTGTTCATTATTGTATTCGTGTAATTATTTCAACGTGTGGTCAACGAAAACTACACTGCATAATATAACTTTAAAATGTGTGTACGTCTACGATGGAATCCATTTAGAAAATAAAAATATCTACAACTGTTTCGGGCTCAGCAATGGCCAATCATATTAATTAGATGAAATCGTTTTTCTAAAGAATAATAAATACCAAGTTAAGTTATTAACCACTCTTGTAACATGAAAACTGGCTCATTAGTGAAGACAGGAGTTTATAGGCCTATTCAGACCTGAGCGTTATTCGCTACCGCTGTGGGTAGCGAAAAATACCACGCGGAACTCGATGGGTAAAAAGTATGAAGTTCCATAACGCAGCGAAAATTTTCTCTTGTTTGGCGAAACTAGTTCCGCCGGGCGACGCGGGAGCAAGTAGCGAGAGTGACATGCTAGCCCTCGCCCCGCTAACCGTTGCCAAAGGATATCTCCACGCGGTAGCGATATCCGCTTTGGTGTGAACAGTGAAATTAACGCATAACCTTTCAGATTTCTCTATCGCTCGCGGTAGCGAATAACGCCCAGGTCTGAATACGCCTTAAATCAAGCGATGAGCTGCTCATTCTGAACACACGCAGGATTAACGTGTACTATTGTTTCCTGAGATTAGAGAAGAATTTATAAATTCGTGTGAATGCGGTTTATTTTTTTGTTTATTTTAAGACAAAGTAGTTGCCTAACTTATATAAAAAAAACAAATCGGTATTTGAGTTAAGTGTACAAAAAATTGTTTCCTTTTTTAAAGGAAACTTCTTTGACAGCCCTACCAAACTTCCAAAGCTGATCTTTACAGGTGTAACAACCCTAAGAAAAGTTGAGGCAAGGTAGGAATGTCAAAAATGTCGGGCGCGAACAAATATGTGCTTTGCTGAAAGCCGCTTATACCGTGGCTTAAACAGGGGTTAGGGACCGGTTATAAGCTTAATCTTATGAATGGACGTATTTTGGAGTTCTTTTCACTGTTATACTTAATATAATGTTTTTTAAACAAATGTTAAATGAAGAATGAGTAATATTGAGATTTTTTAAGCATTTTAATAAGACTGTTATCATTTTTTGTACTAACTAGAGCTTAGATCAGTAGTTTTAGTTTTTTTAACATTAGTTTTAGTGTCATAGCATTGTACAACGCTCGTGACCCTAAGATTGATTTTGAGTCTCTTTCGCCTAATTTCACTTGCTACAGTTTCAAACCATAACACAGCAATGCTCGTGCATTATTGTTTCACGGCAGAATATCTGGCGCTGCAGTATTTGCAGTAATGAAGACGGCCTCTTGCAATGCCTAAAACCCAGTTACACGTTGAGTGATAAAATGTAACTATTAACCATACGTTACATTAACCATAGGTTTACGTAAAGAGTAGAAGTCTGTTTACCAAAAAAATCATCAGATACCATTTTTTATTACAATTATGTTTCTTCAGATCAATTACACATCGCATGATATTTTTTTAGGAACTCGATGAAAAGTCATTATTTAAAATATTCTACTGACATCAATAACCTGCAAATGTAACCAAAAGGAGAAAAAAAAATGTTATCGTAATCTAATTTAGTCAACGATGTTAATTGTTTATAAAAGATGAGTTATGCACTATATTTATTGTTACAATAAAAACGTCGTAACCTTTGGTGTCAGCAAATTAATTGTATATTGAAATTGATTACAAGCAACAGATGCACAAATATATTAAGACATGTGAAACATGAATGTTTCATGAAATTAAAACCCGCTAAAACCATAATACCATAAAACTATAACTATTAAGCTGCAGCTTTGCCAGTACATAATTTGTTTGTAAATTTGAAAAAAGACGTGTGGCACTCGGAGACTGCCGCGGTAAAGTTATTGCATAGCTTTTTTTATCAACTTATGCAATTATAATTATTTAACCAATGTCATCTAGAGGTGAGTTGCTGAACTAAAGAGACAAGCGTGATATTTCAAAAAGTCATTAAAAGTTCTGCTATTCATCGATAGATGGAGTCGAAGTTGGGGGTGTTAGGTTATTTACGTTACGGAATTTCTGGATTCGGTCTCCACGCTCAAGGCTATGCAATAGCTTTATAAAAGTATATACGACACCTTGGTACTTTGACTTTGTGATATAGGTAAAATGGTGTAGGTTATATATACCTAAACCAATTATTATTCCACAGTAACCAAATCAATTACATACTATCTTCCGTCCTTAAGTCATTGTCATGTGAAAAGCGATCCATTAACGATATGGGTAAATAACAACCAATTTAATCCTCGTTTAGCCTTTCTGTGAAACAAAACCAAACATAATCCTTCGCATATCCATTTTATAATTTATATCCCTTTATATCCTATTGATATTATAAACGCGAAAGTTTGTGAGTCTGGATGTGTGGATCTTAGTTACTCTTTCACGCTCAAACGGCGTTCTGATAGCTTCAAGAGCAAAGTCAATTTGACAGCTTGATACACTAGACTAGTATGTACGTAAGTCCTGTATTTTATTAATGTTTACTGATTGATATACTAAGTATTTAACGTTATTCATATAATACTCGTACTATTATAGCAATTGCGTTTGACCATGTACATATTTTATGATATTTTGGTATAAAGGTAGATTTGGCCTTGGAGAAGATAATAAGCTACTCGAAATACTAATCTTGCGTACACGTAGTCGCGGGCACCAGCTAGTAATTATATATATATATATATATATATATAGCATAATATGTTGCTTCCTCTTATCAGCGTAATACAGAAAGCAATTCATAAAAGATAAGTATGGGTAAGTAACAACCAAATTAATCCCCGTTTAGCCTTTCGGTGAAACCAAACCAGCCCTATACGGAATCCTTCGCATTTCCCTCCGCGATTCTTGTTTTCCCTTTTATTATTTATTTACTTTTTAGCGCGAACGTTAGACGCCCGCGGTGCCACTTGCCCCGCTCCTTTATCCAGTGTTGAGTGGTAGCTCTAACTTCACGCTTTTTTTATTTTTACTGTTTTACGATGTAGAGAGTTACACGGTTTGTGTAGGGTGCAGTCGATGAGATTCGCTTGTCTCGAGTGGTTGCGTACTAATGATTACTTATTTGCGTTGGAATTCAGTGGGGATTAGAATTCCCGGTTTAATAATTGAACTGTGCCATGTCGTGTAACATGGTTGTTGTAAATGTTAACAAAAAGGGGTTAGCTCGATCCTTCTCATTATAAAAAATTGACTAAGATAGTCTTGAGTTTAACCCTTTGCGTACCAGAGACGTAAATATACGTGAGTTTCATAAATCTTTTGTTTTAATTATCACGGTATTCGTGAAATTCCCTTAAAAATGATTTAAACTCGGGACTATATTTTAGTCCACGTTATATAATAAGGCAGAATAAGTTTTAATAGATTTTATATTTTTATTTCTAATGGATTATCTTTAGGTGAAGGGTCACAATTAAAATAAAAAAATATCTACAAAATCCATAAAGGCGTTTGGGCTCTAACAAGTGCCTACAATTCGTAAATTAGATAAGAGTAAGAAATTTTATTTATATATATTTAAATTTTATAATGTTAAATTATTAATGGTTGAAATAAAATTTCTTAATATCTAATTCTTACATATATTTAAAAAATATATGTAAGAATTAGAGTTATATTCTATAAGCACAGATATATATATTTTGCATCATATTATATCATTTATACGAAGTTGAACTTGGTTCGCGGTAATTTAACCCTCAGTTACCTAAATGATATGGTTTAAAAATAAGTTAAAATGGATATATATTCGTATAAATATTTTTTCTGATTTTCATCATTTCTTTCTCTCACTCGAGTAATATCATTTTATCAAATCATTATAATCTAGATTTCACTTTTACAAAGAAAAATTATGATGAAAAGTCAATGTTTTATATCACAATCAAAAACGTATTTCATACTACTGTCCATATATAATACGATAAGTTGTTTTTATTTGCACAGGCAAGAATCCATAAACAGACTCTTTGGACATTCATTTTCACATCATTATGTAGAAGTGAAAATGTGTTAACAGTTTATTATTAATGTGTAACAAAATAAACATATATCCGAGCATCGTCAACGGTAAGCATTACTTAGGCTCGCCTATTTCGGTGCAGCTTCCAATCCGCTCAAAGCCTCCCTAGATTGTTATTAAGGCTCGCATGTCTCTAGTCCGGTTTCTCATCCAAAATCGATAGTTGGCCCCCGGGTGGCCTCGGGCCTCCCCCTATATCTGGTAGACGGTCGGCTGCGCCCTGATTCGGAACGCATGTCGATCTTTACGAGGTATGAACTGCCTAGGTTTTAATTATAGGCCTGAGTGTCGATTTCGTCAGTTATTTGATGATTTTCATATGTAGAATACTATTGTAATAATTCAATTGTTCTATTCAAAAAGTCATATTATAGGGTGCACAGGGTACTCTACGTTGGGTGCAAAGTTACAATGTATGCAATTGAAACTTACACATTCCTTTAATTTGTCATTTCTGTTCTTGTTATATGTTATTAGCAGCTGTGCGATTCTGTAATGGTTCGTCGGTGCGCTCGTCGAAGAGCTCACCGATGTCAAATACTTTGAGATATCACTCTTGTATATAAGGTTGCTTTTCCAACGTTTGTTGTCATCTCTTCTTTTGTTTTACGGATGTTGTCAAAGATTCAACGAGGTTTGCTCATAGAATCGCACGGCAGATTTAGAGACAATTGAACAGAAACGCCAAATGTAAGGACTTAGCCTTAACCATACTATAGATCAATTTTAATATATAAATCTTACAAAATCGTCACCGCTAGACTATTTTGGTGTTGACTGACAAGGATCACATGGTTTACGTTGCACAAAACATTGTCTTGAATCATTCGCATGCATATAGTACCGCTGCGCTGACATCGTAAAGTACTGGGGGCTTACTACCAACTTTTACGAAACTATCATAAATCAGGAGCGTTTTGTAATAAGCTTAGAATAATCATACTTACTATCGTACTCCCACCGACACAAAACGGTCGAACATATTTACGGGTTGTTCCTTTTTTAGCCGAAATCGACCCTAATGGTGCGTTCCAGGATTAATACCTATAATGCCCAACCCGAATAGAACACTAACGCAGTTGCAAAGTACGCGAATTGAGTGCACTATATTTGATAATACGTCATCAAAACGTCTATCGTAATCCATTATTATTTTAAGCTTGCTATATTGACGTGGTGGTAACAAATTTAATGGTAAGGTTTAAATATGACTACTTTAAGAGGTGGGAGTAGGGCCCCTGGTCCCACATTTTAGCAAGAGTGACATAACTTTATTCTGTAGTTGCGAGTTCAAATCTCGCCAATGGCACGTTAACTATTTAAAATTAAATTACTGTATTGTAATTATTATGACTCTTTATTACTAATGAAGAGGTTATTTAAATAGGGTCACATTGAAAATTATACATTACTAGCAGCGCCCTGTGGATTTTCCCCCGTGGTGATGGATGTTAATGATAAAAGTATCCTATGTGTTATTCCAGCGCCTCATGTATCTACATACCAAACTACATCAAAATCCGTTCAGACTTTCAGGCGTGAAAACCTCCATCCATTCAAACATTCGGATTTGTAATATTTGTAAGATTTACATTTTCCGCTGTCAATGCGATAACGGAAGCGCTCGTAGCGGAGCTTGACTTGGAGAACGTAACCGATCAACAAGTTAAGCAACGCTTGCTGCGTTCAGGAGTTGGATGGGTGAACACTAGTGGCATTATTTCAACTGAGCGCTTCCGTGCTTCGGAGGACAAGTTAATCATCGGACCCCGTTGTTTTTCTTAGGACAACAGTTGTTAGGCTATGTCGAAGGCCTTCGGGCGGCCTGAAAACTTCGACATGGGTTGGCCACTAGCCTATCCACCAAGCCGCACTAGGCCTGCGTGGTGGATTATGGGCCTAATCCTCTCTCTGAGAGGAAGGCTCGAGTCCCACCAGTGGGAACGTAATGGGCTGATTATGTATTGTGATAACTCTACTACAGTACCAAATTGAACGATTAACAACTTATAAAGTCATTAAAATTGGTACAGTTTGGAAATAATTGTCAAAAAAGTTAACAGAATTATGTATTTAAAAATATGTCACTGGGGTTTTCGTGTAAAATTTTTGTTCGATGAGAACCTACTTGATGCAAATTTCGAAGGCTTAAAATTCTTACTAGGATTTACGGAATTAATAACCAACGAAATGTAAATATCAATTCCATTCATTAAAACTACGAAAATATTCCGGAAATTATAAACTGAACTATACGAAGAAAAATCATTCACTTAATGCTCAAACTTTTTTTTAAATCTGCAGCTTGCTTATTAAAAGTTGTAAAAAGCGAATTTAATTTTGGGTCTAACGAACCGTACATTAAAAATATGTTTTCAATAACGCTTTTTTCTGTAGTAATGGGGTTAAATATTTTATAATAGTATTTTGAGTATCAACATTTGTTCAGTATTCAATAATGTTAATAGTAAAAAGTGCATACATGGCAATATTTGTAATGGCAATAATTTAATTTCCCGCCTAAAAAAGCATTTTTTTGACACTTCGAAGTGTCATACGAGTTGAACCATTGTCGTTACACAGTACAGTCCGTTTTTTCGAATCTGCCTTTTTTCGTGATCAACCTCCGCGTCGTAAATTCATTACAATTCGGTATGTAAAGTTTTTTTTTGGTATTTTTTTTATATTTTTATTTCGTAGATTAGGTCATTATAAGAAACTAATTTCAATATTTTTGTTTTATATTCAGTAGTTATTTTATAATATTTTTTTGAAAATTTGAATCCTATGACGTCACTTTTTTGCACAAATATGTAGTTGCGTTGAGAAGCCAAGAAAAGCACGCGAGTAAAAAAAAAGACACTTGACAGTGACACCTACTAATTCGTAAGTCTCTATTCAATCAAAACAAAAGTGCAAAAAAGTGACGTCATTTAGAGGTCAATGAAAGTCGAATTATTTCATCGTTTTTTGTTAAAATAAATGGCATCTTATCGTTTTAAAAGGTCAGAGTAGAAAAATAAGGGTTTGTAACATAAAATCTCGAAATGGTTTCGGAATTGGCATAGGTTAATTTTTTTTAGCATACCGAATTGTAATAGTCGTAGAGGCAGAGCCATCTCATATTTCCGCGCAGGAGTGAAATTCCATAACGTCAGTGAGGCGCCGAATCTATCAAACTTCGGTGGCACCCGATTGTCAGCGGGCTACTACACTACACTGCATGACCGCCGCTGCTACGGGTAACGTAAGGACATATAGGTGAAAGGGCGCCCTAGTAGCTTTTCGTCTTACATCCCTAGGCAGGCTTAGAATTTCTATCGGTGAGTCTCTTTTTTCGTCATACTAATGCTCGAAAACTCTATGTATATATATAGCTATAGTATAGCTACAGTCTAATATAAATCTCGCACAACATTGTTATTTTTTTTAAGTGCGATTAAAGTCAATCTTAGAGTGTTTGTAAAATAATTTATGTTGATTTATTTATAAGATTTCGTCTTTATAATATAATTACTTAAATGAAATGTATTACTTTTATTTCCTTTCTTGTAGACCTAACCGGTGTGAAGTTCAAATGTATGTTCTACATGTGACTACATTGACTTGATACTTGTATATCAGTTACACTATAGTACACGCTCTGCCTAGTTTGGGACCTGAAGAATGTTCATTATCATCATCATCATCCATCACCACGCGGATGAAAAGCGTAATATGCTTGGGCACAGCATAAACAAAATAACAAAATCTCGGCCTACGTAATGATGACAGTCCTCAAAGTTTGTGTCAATTTCTGATTGCTTAGTCAAGACACGCTATCATTTTGACATTTCGATACACTAGACGTGCTCGGCGACCGTCGAGGGTGATGAAATGTAATGACAGTTTTTTTCCATGGTTATTAATTTTATATTTGTATGTACGTAGGTACTGTATTTATTATTAGTGTTTACAGATTGATTCACTAAATACTTAAATTTACTTATTTAACTATGTAAATATTTTATGACATTGGTATAAAGATAGATATGACTTTGGAGAAGATAATAAGCTACTCGAAGTACTAATCCAGCGCGGACGGCGTCGCGGGCACCAGCTAGTTATTATTATTGTTTTGCTAAAGATTTACGATGTTTAATCTTATAGCGAAAGGTATAAATAAATTAACATTAAAAAGACACAATATTAGTTTCACAAAAGACACAATTAAGTATATTGCGACAATAACGTACGTATCCAGTTACCCAATCTAACCAAAGTCGACTTAAAGTCGGCGTAGCGACGCATTAGCCGAACGCCGGCTTAACATTAGTCCAACATTAGCCGCCTCCTAGCATCGACCCCAAAAACTTATTACGTACCCTTCCCACTACCCAGCCAGCTCATTATCTCTGCCCATAGTTCCAAATCGATAATAGATACACACAACCAAACTAAACACACACACAAACGTACACTTAAAGTGTACGCTCGTAACCGGCGCGTCAACTTAAAACTTAATTATAATTAATTAATTCCAATTCGACACCATCCCTTTCTAACTGGCCACATCTTCTGTAAATCTGTCCTTTTCTTTTTGGAGGGTAAACGTGGTATTGTGTTTTCGAAGACCTTTTATCACGAGGCATTTGGTGGAGAGTCGTTAGTTCGATTCCTGATCCAGTTTATTAGCTATTGGATTTTAATTGGCATTCATTTCGTCCGGTTTTTTACTGTTAAAGTAGTAAATCAAGTTAACTCGATCATTTTAGTATGTTGAACTTATTATTAATGTCAGCTTGCTTGCACCCAGGAAATACTAAATACTAAGTTAGAATTAAATCCATCAAAGTGCATCGTTAAAATCAAAGCTAGAAGCAAATGATACAATTTTTGTTGACTCTTTGTTTTGTGCAATGTTTTAGAATGTATTGTGATAATTTCTTACGTGTATCATAATAAATATGACATCGCACACTCTGCTGCTGTTTTCTTTTTTACAAATGTACCTTTAAAATTTTATTATATTCTTAGCAATCAAAATGAGTCTAAGTCATAATCGACTTAATCTACTGACTCAGTAACCAGCTTTAAAAAATATTTCTATCCGTGATTCTAAAATCCAAAACACACAATACCGTTTATGGTGGGTAGAGATATACCTCATCAACGGCACAGCAGATATAAAAGCTCTTTTATAGCTTTCTACAATAATAAGATGCACACAGCCGCTCCATCGAAGTTGTAAAAGCATTAAATCAGAACAAAATGGCCGTAGCGTCGTGAATACCGTATAATTTAATTGTAATCATCACTACATCTCGCCTGACGAGTATCAACGAGATGCGACTAGAAGGGCCCACTCCCACACCCCTTTCTCGGCGACTTCACCCCCCAAGAAGGGGTTAAAAACCCCCCTGATTACCATATTTCATTTACTCAACGAAATTATGCTAATTACTTATATTGCTTTGTGTAAAAAGGAAATTTATAAGGATTAAACTTATACCCCTTCTCCGAAACTGGTTTGATTCTGACGCAGCGGAGCTAGTTCGGAGGATGAGTTATAGGGACGATTCGAATGAAAAAATCTCGACGAAGCGCTCCCGTAATTCGCAATCGTCTCGATTATAATCGCAACGCAATTAAAATTCAAATTGGGGAATTTTTAATTTTGTTATTGATGACCCTCTTTCGCGGACGGATTGAATTGAACGTTGTTAAAAACTTTTCGAGAAGTTAAAGCTTGTGATTAACGAAACAAAAATTGCTTTGTTTATTTTGCAAATGTTCAACGAGTTCGTTTTAGTTAATATAAATTAAATTTTCGATTAATTATCTTTAATATTCTCCGGACTCTGGATGGTGTAAGACGTAAGTCAATAAAACTTTTCGGCGCCGTGTTGTTTCTTCTAATCAAGTGAAGTAGTAGACTTATATCTTTAAAAACTAACTCTATATAGCTTTTTCTAATTATATTAAAGTTTTGGGTAAAACGTTCGCATAAATTAATTTATAAGAATCGAATAAAAACGCATGTATAACACTAATTTGTATCTATAATATTATTATTATATTAGAGTGATGCCGAAAGTTTTTGAGTGAGCAAAGATATAACTGCAGGATGATGTGTGTTAGTGTACCTATGTTTGTAAGTTCTTCACGCTGAACGGTTTTAACCCTTTGCGTCCCAGAGACATAAATAAACGTTATAAATATTTTATTTTAATTATCACGGTATAGGAAGGATTGAGAAAATGCATGAAATTGGACATGAACATAGTTTATATCCAGAATTAACACGTCACTACTTTTTATCCCTGTTCAACGAGTAGTGGGATGGATCACTATAATGCACAAAGTCACAGTTACTAGTAGTATCCGTTTGTGACTTCGATGAAGACTATATATTGTTTCTGAAACTCTCAGGACATTAATTATGCTGTCAGAAGTAACATAATTGTAATTTTAGTTTAAATGCCAATATCATCGGCTCCCAACATACACAATGTATATGTATAGAGCTGAATTGAATTATAGTAATGAAACAACCGATGCTTTGGGCAGAAGTGCCCCGGGCCGCTAGTTTCGCAACTTATCCCGACTAAGGCGAGTCCTTATTTAAATGTAAATTAGGTTCATTTCACGAAATTAATGTCGTGGAGACCCTCCCCTTAGTAAGGTAACCATGAGGCTGGTTTTGGGAATCTCATACTGAAGACGTGATACATCATTTTAATTCATAGAGTATCATTCTTTAATAGATTCATATTGAATTATACTTATGTATTTTTGTATCTTGATATTGTGTTTATTTGTGGCTGAATAAATTTAAATTTAAGAGTACTCAATCAATAGAGAAAAGGCTGTGCTGTTTTTGTCATGATATATTTTGTTTGCTTTTGTTACCATAAGGTTAAATTTGTCTCTATGTCTGCCATTTTCCAAAAATAAGGTAATTAATGAGGGCAGTTTAAAAAACATGAAGCACACGTATAATTAGTATAATTTATATAGTTTGCGCAACATTGTTGCATGATATTAAATTATTTTATCTGCGTTTTGTGGAATCTGGTAAATCTGTCCTACAGTGGTAGACTTAATCGTTTTTTCCGACTGTGTTTAATTTGTGACACTATTGTCACATAATAAGTAATAGTACTTATATTGTAGGCAAGTTCTTTATGTAAACTATGCTTAAATTATCAATAGCAATAATAAAATTATAATCTATTATTGAATGATTTATACAAATTTTAAATTAAATCGCACTCCATTTTCTTATTGTTACATAGTACTAACATTTTTTTTAAATAATATGATCATGAACCCTTTTTGTATTTGGGTTACAACCCACGCTTTGCGGCTCTGATCGCGTGGATGATGTAAGTTTGTTTCCATTAATCCTACAGTTTCATAAATTATGGTAAAGTAAAAAGATTAGAAAACTGTTTTTTTTTATTTTGGGTCGGCTGATACTTACGTATATATATTATAGTAAAAGCACTGAACACACAAATATATTGATCAATCTATCTCTAGGGTATCCGTTTAACTTGCAGCGTGAAGAAAAAACAATGACACCACATTACAATATTTTGTCTACAATAGAAACCTAGACGCAGCAAAGTAAAAAAAATTGCAAAGTTTAAGATAGCAAAATTTCATAATATTTAAAAAAGTTGATGCGACGTTTAGCAGGCGTCTGTATGGAATATATTAACGGGTCGGCCGTAAGAAGTGTGAATGTTTCGATAAAGTGTATTCGAGAAAGAGCAGACCGCCGCAAACTTCGCTCGACCTTGTATACTTAGTCCTCAGTAATTCCCTGAATATATCCGCCCTACAAGGCGGGAGTAATGGCTGCTCTATGATTATATGGACAGACGAGTCATTACTCCTGTGTAAGTGTTGTTGCGAATTGCTAATGTTCTGCTTTCAGAGTTTTACACACACAAATTAATCGTTACTTTAGCTTCAATTACTGTTTCGGGCGGCTTGATGGCAGTAAGCGGCGGAGTTTGTTTGCAAAGTTTATGGTGTCTTTTACAAAGGTACATTGGTATATATAGAATTACTTACTTTGATTTTGTAAAAAAATAATGCTGCGTTATCTATTTATTATGCATTTCATCATCATCTCAGCTTTAGGACGTCCACTGCTGAGCATATGCATTCCCCACAAGTTTTCTAAAGAAAATTATGTATTATTCTTACTATAAGCGTTAAAGAGACAAATTTAGTCTTAACTCCATAATCTAAAACTATGCCGTAGTTGTAGGTAGGTCGCCAGTAAGTAGGTACTCTAAAATTAAGCAACGTAATTTACATTATTTTTGATACATCCTACGAAATTTAATAGGATCTGTTGAAATATATATTTTTACTATACCATAAGCTTTAAAAAATACAATATACTTCTTAATGCAGGTGACTGTACGTGTTCAGTGTCGCATAATCACTGATATTATTGCTATGAGAAGAGTCACAATACGTTATAAAATAAGGCACTCGACCGTGGACTCGATCAAAGTGATAGTGATAGGTGTTAAAATACCGCATATTTCAACATACACGAATTCCGAAATTCTAATGAAAAGTTTCCTAAATTATATTGTTTGTTAATGTAAATATCTCATTTTATATATTTTTAAACACATTACGTGTACAATTTGAGAAATCACTAGGCAAATCAATCTGAAAAACCCTTATATTTTATTGGTCAAATTGTGCGACTAACATAGTGCAGTGCCTTGGAAGCACTGAAATTGTCTCGTCACTTGATTGTATAAAATATTCATAACCTTCTTATTCTTTAAGTGCCTCTCCATTACTGAAGGTTGGCAGTCAGCTTCTTAAATTTTTCTTTGTCTATCGCCAATCTGAACAATTGCTCCACGGTCTTAATCCCGGTCCACTACCTGATATTACGGAGCCAAGACATCTTTCGTCTACCCGATTTACGCTTCCTGGGTTCATTTCCCATCATGATGGTATACATAACCACAATTGCTCAAACACATCGCCAAGTTGAAAATAAAAACACGAAAAATCAACAAAACTGATCATTAATCGGGCACATTACCGTGATCGCTTCCCGACGCCAACGAAAAGGGTTAGCGCACACTAGCACCTAACATAATTACCACGCACACATCTACGAATCAACATTAACACTACGATAAAACAAGCCAACTACTTAGCATTTTCAAATTAAATACACTAATCACTTGTATAAACGCACTGTGTACGGACACGGGGAGGGATCGATAGTTTCTATGTGTGAGTAATTATAATGAAGGGGTAGAAGGGTGATATTAAGTGGCTCTATCGTGCCCCTCACTGGTGTAGTCATGCCTCCGCCACTTCACTACTTCGGAGCCGATAATTTTGTTTTTAATAGATCGCGGAATCGGCTGCCAGTTGTACAACGCCACAGAATAGTCACAGTTGAGGGTATCCTAGAGCTAAGAACTCTTTAGAGCGTCTTCATGTACGTCTATTTTTATTTTATTTATTTAGTTACGAAGAAATAATATCATGAAGAGTAACTGCCTTAAAAAAATGACCCAATAAATGTCGTGCTAAATCAATAACATCGTTCACGCCGCTAGCTGTCATAGTAGACGTTGGAGCACGCGCGTGGACCAATCCCTGCTTTCCTTCTGAAATTTAAACCAATCACCGAACATGTCTATTTGTAACCTCGGAAGTAATAAAATTCGTATTTGGAATCATACGTCGTTTTGGTTTGAAGGACCACTTTTAGTGTGGAATTTGAGTTATGCTTCCTGACATTATTTCTTCGTAGAGTTATCCATACAGCGTTACAATTAGTATTTGCATAAGTGACATCTTAACCAAAGTATCGCCAAAACAATCTATATGGTTTAAGATGTGAATGATCGCAGCATTTGCAAATTTGGGTCAAGTTTGTTGTTCGTAAGTTAAGATTCAGTCCAGTGATGATGAATCAATTCCAATAGGGTAGTAAAAGTTCACCAGTAAGTAACATCACGAAACATTAGTTATTGCGTCTCATCCACCCCCTAATTTCTGGTTAGCCTTATTTTTAGATAAAATTATTTATAAGTTTTAATTTTAAAATGTTTTATTAAATACGTTAAATACCCCTTCAAATGTAAAACACGTGAAGCTACACCATGTATACAAAACTCTCGACGGGGAAAAAATCCACACATCGGAACAGCGATCGATTAATTAACGTTATTACATACAGAACACCGATCCATCTGCCGTAATTAGCGATCCCTTTCCCCCGCACAAAAATAATGACGCGCCCCTAAAACACTTTCTTTTTTTTCATCATTTTTTAATCCAATTTGGCGGGATTATGTACGTAATTATATTTTCCCAATTGCTCCGGTCGCGGTGGAAACGGCTTGGTTGATTGCCATTCGAAATCCACGCGTTGATTAGCCTTTTTAAAAGGATATTTAAGCTCAAAACCTAAGGTACAAAGGTAGCCTGTAAAGTAGGGTTGTGCAAAAAAAGAACCGTCGTGGCGTTACGGTGAACAACATTCAGATTTTTATCCCAATCCAGCTACAATGTGTTATATTGTTTATCTGTCTTCTATCTACTATCTGCCGTGCGATTCTAAGAGCAAACATTGTTGTATCTTTGACAACATCCGTGAAACAAATGACGAGATGACAAGAACCGTTGGAAAAACAACCTTATGTGCAAGGACGATATTTCATAAAGTATTTGACATCGGTGAGCTAGATGTTTGCTCTTTGAGAATCGCACGGCTGGTCGTCACACAGCTGTCAAGTGTAGACTAACTTAGGAGAACTTATATTCAGTTTTTTCATATACTAGCTTTAAATAGTAAATTGCAAATGCGCGACCTCGATTTCTAGAACGCTTATCTTTTTGCACTCTAGAAGGCAACATTTATACCTACATACAAACATAATATCCTCTGTATGATAAAATACCCATAATTTTTTAGAAGAACTTAGCATCATCACCAACAATCAAGATTATAGTCAAATACTAGTACAATAATAACAACTTTTCAACAATATACCGACTTCTTGTGTATACCGGATGTTGATGATAAATTATTATCAAAAAATAACGGGTGAAATTTTGATCAAATTTAAACCACATGAGATGCACCAGCTTTTAATTCGTTGACTCGCCATTCACCATATTTAGCCAATAATACAATAGATTTCGCAGAATTCAACCTACTTTTCCAGGAACTGGAACATGTGTGATTAAAAAAAAACATTTATTTTACTTTGCAAAGATTGATCTTTATCAGCAACAAAATCCATTAGTTCAAAAATGCAGAAAACCTATTTTTTTTAATTCATTCGCGTCGATTTCCGTCAAAAATAAAAATTTAAAAAGGAACTAAATATGCAGTTATTTTTTTCTTATAAATCGAAAGCATTCAGTATATATTTTTTAATGTTTGTTACCTAATAATTTTCGACTGGGTGAACCGATTCTCAAAATTCTTTTTTGTTTGAAATCTGGTGCTTCCCGTGTGGTCCCATTTAAATTTCATCAAATTTAGTAAAGTAGTTTTTGAGTTACACTCCAATAACTGAATAGAATGGTAGTCGGTTTCAAAATTTTCAAATTGTACTTGTATTTCTCTATGGTTCGGAGAATTGTTGTTGAATTTAAAAAGATAACATTGATATGTCGTTTCTCCATTACACTAATCAACCACTAAAAACGTGTATACCTAATTCGATAGGTATCCAACATTCAACAAATGTCAATATAATTTTGTACCATAACGCAGTAGCACCACTTTATTAGTCGTAAATGAGTGATAATAATCATAACTCATACATATTATATTTTTATAAGAACACAACTAATTAAGTAGGTAGAACCAGTTTGTCATTAGCCATTTCAATAACATTCATGTTGGTCGTAAAATTGTTTTATTCTTTTGTATATAACATCCTTCAATGTAATAACATTTATTTCTTATATGATACGATCTAATTTAAGTTGTTTATTGATTACAAAAAATGCTGTTAAGAACTTTGATTATTAATGTTATTTAAAAGAATCTACTGCTACTGATATATCTTACGCCGTTTTCGAAGGGAGGTTACGTTGGTAGGGACTAGTGGAATAGCCCAAAATAAATAAAGTCATTACAGAGAAGAAACTGAATGCAACTTGAGCCATCCTTGTCGGTTAGTTTTTTAAAACCTAGATTAGATATCTAATTAGAATAAAATAGAATCTAAATTAGAAGTATAATAGTAAATAATATATATAAATAAATAATAAAATAAATACTACTTAAGTAAAGTATTGTTTTACTTTTGGTTAAGCTTCATATATTTCGGCTGTACAGCCACAAACCTTTCCATTTCAGAACCTGCAGGATAGTTAGATTAATATATCCAAAAAAAACCTACTATTCGTCGAAACAAGCTGTTGAAATATTGAATTTACCTGCCTCGGACATGAGATTTTGGTTAATGTAATGAAAATTGTGATCCACAGGCTGTCGAAGCCCATTTGGGCATTAGGAAGTGCCCATCTGGCTAGCGACTTTGAGAATACTCGTAGTTTAAAAGTCTGTCACCAAATACCCATGCGGTAAATGTTTCTGAGAGCGAGGTGCCTTTCTTGATCTAATATGAATCAACCTTCGACCGCATCATCACTAAACTTCAAGTGTAATAATAGTCAAACGCTAGCCTACCAAACATAAAAAGGAAAATATAAAATGTTATGTGATTTTTCAATTATTTAAATCTTTAAAATAGAAGAAATCATTCAAAAATAAATACCGAACCAGAATTCGCGGCAACCCATCTCGATTAACACCAATATTAAGTAAAGATTACATGAAAAGAGCTACACAGCATCACGCTAATGCAACTTTAGGGTAATCAGTTGCTTTTGTGATAGTATCTGGTTATTCACAACCGGCTCGCGGGGTAATAGCGAGTTATTGTCATTAACACTGCACGCTGGTGTCGACTGGAGGTGAGTTCGCGTTATACCACGGCACTATCATATTGGTGATATATATATATATATATATATACATATATCTCACGTCATATTGGTGATGCCCCAGCACTATCTCACGTCATGTTGGTGATGCCATAGCACTATCTCACGTCATATTGGTGATGCCGCAGCATTATCTCACGTCATATTGGTGATGCCACAGCACTATCTCACGTCATATTGGTGATGCCACAGCACTATCTCACGTCATATTGGTGATGCCACAGCACTATCTCACGTCATATTGGTGATGCCACAGCACTATCTCACGTCATATTGGTGATGCCACAGCACTATCTCACGTCATGTTGGTGTTTTTACTGCAATTAAGTGATGAGACGGGCCAGTCGTGCACCCGATACTTACTCATTAAGGTTGCCCATGACAGTTGTAGTGTCAACCAGAGCTTAGATAGTTTTGATTTATGAGTCACGTTCGCCCAGTTATTTCAATAGCTTCAGATTCCAGCCCTTCACACCAGATAATAATATTTGTAAATTATGCCTTCGCGGTAAAATATCTTGCACTGCCAATCAATACAGTTTCCTGCATAGGCTTACCACCTTGTAAGTCGTTTTCCTCACCTCTTGCGATTCGCATCTTGGCAGCGGAGAAAAATTGAACAAAATAAACAAAACTGCTCACTCAACACTATAATAATGGATTTTCAAAAGTGTATTTCCCGGTCACTACGATCATTTGTACCACAGTAATGACATGTACATCTGTACTTATTTAAAAAAGTTATAAGTTCCTTTCCGAGCAAGTGTAGTATAAAATCAATATTTACACCACCGAGACGTAGTTAAAAGTTCTTGGATTTGTAATTTAAAATAAGTAATTTATATAAAAACGTCCTCAAAAATGGGTTCACATAGTTTACCCTAATCTTGAGACGACCACTAGTATAGCTCAAATAATATCAGGTTCGCAATCTGATTGTACTGATACAGCTACAATAACTAGCTACCGATCATTGATAGCATAAATATATCGTATCGTCCTACAATGGAAACACGATCATAGTGGTCTGACGCGGCGTTCTCGCCCGCATACTTAGGACCATTAAGCATGAACCTAATGAGAGCTCATGATGTAGACGGCACACACACATACACGTAGACAAATTGTGTATTTATGTAAATATCTGCACGATCTTAATGCAATAATTATTATTACATTAAAATATAGATTGCTGCAATAAAATGCCTTGAAATTTACTAAGTTGTTTCAAATATTACAAGAGAGCGAGGCTGTAAATGTAAATTAACGTGATTTCGTGATACGGCACTTATATGTCATTGACAGATGTAAATAAAACTAGATTAAACGTCTACAGTATCAGATCAGAAAAGTAAATGTAGAAAAATATGAAGGCATTTTTTTTTATAGATCAACATTTAAGTGATTTCTTACAAACTGAAATAATAATATGTGGTGTAACAATTATTGTTCTTAGTTTTTAGGATAATTTACCCTAAATTAACTAACGCCTTGGTAATTGTACGTGACGTGATGTACATTGACATATCACAAAGTTCATCATCAGAGGGAACCCTAAGGAACCCAATTGAGTTTTGAGTTGAGAGTTTTTCACTCCGTTCACTGAAAGAAACACAAATCATCATTGCACGCCGGGAGACAAAGAAGAAGACTTAGCTGTGATTGGACTACACATTCACAAATATCGAAAGTATGGCACTGATTGGCCCGCACACTGACAAGCACGATCACAGGTGCGATAAGTTAGCAGTAAACTGTATACGTTTGGCTAGCTATGGTGGTATTCGCAGTCAAGTGGCTTTAATAGTATATGGTTGCTATCCGGGCGAGTACTATAAGGTGCTGCTATTCTCTGGATTACCTCATGATGTTACTCTCAGCAGAACATCAAGCCTGATGTATGATTTGAACCCCCGACTAACCTGCGTCAAGTCGGCAGATGACCTCCACCATATCTGAACTCTCATCACTTCTATAGCTTCAATATCTGTACGCTCCTACATAATGTGGCTAAATACAGTAAACTTCAATTTCATAAACCTAGAAACCCCTCACGCACACATCAGCACCGCACCCACACTAGCACAGCTACCCTAATTGCTTTTGTCATTAATAGTCGCGAATACTTCTTAGCCGATGTATTGTACAATTAGATATAATGATGTATAATTAGTGTTTGCTTGTGTGAGTTTATAAATGAGCCCGTGCAGGATGTTGGTTCATTGTTCACTGCGAACTACTTGAGGCTAAGTAGATGTTTAGATTTTTAAACTTGGTCATAGACCTTGAAGGTCGGTCTTGGAGCAGCGTTCATGTATGCACAATATGAAATTCTAAAATCTATAGCTAAATCGTTTTTTCTAAGATCTTATTTATTCTTTCGACTGAGATTCTTAGCCGTATTTAAATCAACAAAGATCATTTTAGTGGCATAAATAGTAAAACCTCAAATTATCATCACACTAATATTGTAAAGGCGAAAGTTTGTGACAGTGTTTGTATGTTTGTTACTTCGTCACGCTGAAACGGCTGGAACAATTTTGATAAAATTGGGTATGGAGGTAGATGAATGCCTGGATTAACATATTAGGATACTTTTCATCATCATCATCTATCACCACGCGGATGTAACCGCAGGGCGAAGCTGGTTAAAAGGTAAAGTCGTAACCTCACTGCGTTACTATATTAGTATACAGTTAGATAGTAGGTATTCCATTTGTCTCAACTGCAATAATACAGCACAATCGTGGACGCAGTCGGGTGCGCGAGCTCTTTGTGAAGAAGTGACCCAAAAGGTCACAAAACCGGTCAAAACACTGGTAACTTAAACTTTCTCAAAATATTAAAATGTGTTATTACAGTTCATATTAAACCTATATTATTACTGAGATCTAGTCCACAAATATCGCATTCATCCTCTTTTTGTATCTCCTTTTTCATATCCTAGAAGTCGACATTAGCAGAATGTCATAGATTCCTTCATAATGCAGCTTAAAGTTCAAAAGCCACAGCAGAAAAAAAAGTTGAACAAGAATCATATTCCGATATTCAGAGTTCAGCCAACGTCTAGTTAATCAATTGGTCTTAATAGAACGAACTAAATCTTCAGTTCTGTTAAGACATCTGTCAACCTCCTTGAATTCCTTCTACTTGCGTTATGTATTCTAAGCCGCAGCAGTTTTAAGTTTATGCTTGGTCTCAAGAACGTTTCTATGAAAAGATATGCATCCAAACAAATAAAAACCAGGCTTTCGCGTTTTGCTTGCTAATATAGAAAATCTAAATAAGCAAACTTTAAAAAATCACAGGACCCTAAATAAACTTAAAATAATGTAGAGATCAATCAACCTAGTAGTACGTAACTAATCAGGTACCTCGACTTAGAAAATTAATTACTAAATTAAGCAAGACCTTCATTACTAGTGCAAATATGCATCAAATTGAACGCAAAATTATAATCAACGTACTTAGTATCTAGTCTATCGATCATTTTAATCTTGATCGCGGTCTATGTAGGTACCTAATGAATTGCTGCAATTATAATTCTACGTTCTCATATATATATAAGGTTTTTATAAGACTCTAAAGAGTCTGCACAGATATAATTTTCATAACTTCAAAATTGACGGAATGCACAGGCATAGTCTTGGTGCCTGATTCTGGGATAAAAGTTATCCTAAATTATGATCTTTTATGATAGTATTAGCTATGCCCCAGCAGCATCACTCGCTGCACCCCTTTACTGAGCTGGGGCTTGCCCGGTATTGAAAATAAAGTTCTTTCGAGGCAAAAAGCAGTTCAGGTTATATGCCAATTCTGATAAAAAATGATTTCTATAGTAAAAAAGATAGCTTTATGCTCGAAATTCCAGCCTGAACTTGGGGCTGGAAGGTTTTGGAGTGGAGACTACGGTCCGGCAAGCGCAGCGTAGATCGTCCACAGACAAGGTGCAGGCCGCTCCCAATCGTTCATTTTGGAAATTTTTGGGGGAGACATATATTCAGCAGTGGACGTCATACGGCTGAGATTATGATAGCTTAGAAAATGATATACATATACTTAATACGTTTTATCTCGTAAATATAAATGCCTGTGTAGTAGGGCGTAGCCTTATAACACTATTAATTATAATAATACTAATGTCAAAATATGTTAAACCCTTTGCATACCATAGACGTACATATACGTCAGTTTCATTCCTAAATCTTTTGTTTTAATTATCACGCAAACTCTAGCTATGGTCTTTAGCACGATATCTGAACACAACTGCTTACTGCATTTTTATCATTTATCACTGTTCTTGTACTCACAAATTGCCAAAATTGCTCACGCAGGCCACTACAAAAAAATTGAATTGGCTTCTTACTTTGAGATGTTGCTTATGATACAAGACGCATGGATAAAACAACGCTCCCGGCACAAGGATTTCATAATAATCTAACCCGCATTATACATCATTAAATACTTAAATACCCATAATGATCAAAATGATCAAACTTTATTGGTCAAATTAAAGAGCACGCGATCAAAACGGCATTAAACACACAGCGTTTTCTATATGGCACGTATTTATTATGCTATGTCTACACGGGGGCTTTTGTTACGGAACAAGGTCTCGAATGTTTCGATACATGTTGCAGCATATAATGTGTTACAGTAGTTTCAAGTTAAATCAATAGGCATGTATCGAAACAGCTTGTAAACATCTCATTTTAATACGTTTTAAGTGCATTTTTGTTTAATGTTTCGTGATCATGATTAAATTCGCGATTCGTGATTAAAAAAATATTTCACATCACGGTCATGTTTTAAGAACAGAAATATATACCTACTACAGTAAGAAATTCAATGTATATAAATATAAACCTTAATAACCAGTGAAGTGTGGACACGGTTTTTTAGTGGAAGAGTTGGGGCATAAGAATAAAAATCAACCAACCAAACATAACCAACCAACCTGGTTTTTATTCTTGTAGTTAGGGTCTCACTACTAGCATTAGTTTCTAATTGAAATTATTCATAACCTAACTCTATGAACTATTCTTTAAGCTTATATCTATATTCAAACTAAAGAATATCTGTATTCATAGCTCGAATAAATAATAAAATAAAAAAAAGACGTGAGGCACTCGGAGACTGCCGCGGTAAAGCTATTGCATAGCTGTTTTTATCAACTTATGCAATTATAATTAATTTAACCAATGCCATCTAGAGGCGAGTTGCTGAACTAAAGAGACAAGCGTGATAAAAAGTCATTAAAAGTACTGCTATTCATCGATATATGCCAAATCAACTTATGCAATTATAATTATTTAACCAATGCCATCTAGAGGCGAGTTGCTGAACTAAAGAGACAAGCGTGATATTTCAAAAAGTCATTAAAAATCTGCTATTCATCGATAGATGGAGTCGGAGTGGGTTTTCTGGATTCGGTCTCCACGCTCAAGGCCCGCGATAGAAGCTATGCCATAGCTTAATATGCGTGTTGTTATGTAACCAAGGAAGATGTTAAAACTAAACCCTAATAATAAGCGTTAACATAATGAACTCCAAATACGTATTTATATACAGTGCCTAAAACAAAATCTGTAAAAGCTTTACCAATGTACTTAAATTTTTTTTAACAACTTTGAACCTGTTTCCCGTTTTAATTCTAAGCCTAGGTTAACTTGCTTACTATATTTTTTGTCTTTTACTAATATCAATGTTTCGAAACCTTTTCAGTGATAAAGTTATCTGAATGTTCTGAACAATATATGAATCCCAATAAAATCATGCTATTTTATTGGGTTTCATTTAAACGTTATCCTGTAAAACTGAACTAACGCTTTTGCTATATATATTATTGTATCATTGTGGATAAAGCGTTAAATTCAAAGGCTTCATAAAGGCAGCGGCACACCGCCAGCGAACAATAGAAACGCGATAAAGTATGCAACGCCTCGGCGCGATCATATCGAAACGTAATTAGCTGTAATGCATGCGACGCGACGAACGGTCGCTGTAAAGTTTGGAGCTGTTGACTTGTAGCTGACAATGGATTGATTACATTACGAATATGATAGCTGAAATCTGGCGGCGCCGAATTACCCTAGCTTTAAATTAAGATACCCTTCATCGAACCCGTATACGTTGTACTCGAGTATTGCCGATCAAGTTACGTAAGTCGTTTTGCTGTTTTCACACTAATTGACCGAGCGAGCGAAAAGTCTGCTTTAACTGGATAAATTAACTTTCATCTGTCCGTATGTCTGTTAGGTTGTATGTTGGTCTTTCTGTACAGGCCGCATTTTTCAACCAATCTTGACGAAGCTCAGTGTGCATTGTTGGCGAATTTTGAGTGGGGGGTACTTTTCCTAAAAAAGGGGTAGATTTTGGAAAAAAATGGTACATACATTAGGTAGGTAGGTACTGTTTGCAGATTGCTCACAGTGCGTAAAATTGCTGCTGACAAAACTGTGCTTGCGAGGTCTACTGTTCGTGTTGCGGAACTACTAGTTTATAGAAAAACTAGGCATTTTAATTAATTCATAATTTTACTTTGGACATATAGCCACTGAATTAAATACTACATAGAGAAGGCCACTTCTCCACTCAACGGAATCTGCGTTCCCGCACTCCAGTCCGCAATTCAATGCCAATATTGGAGTTCAGTTTGAGTTACATTGCTGGATTTGCGTAGAGATGCGGTAGCAATATCTCAGCATTATGAATTGGGCGTACCTTTGAATTTTGACAAGTCACAGTCACGAAAAAACATAGTTTGACAAGTCATTATTTATTACACAGGACATTATATTCCGCGTATTCCTGCGCTACGCATAATTTCAAATTGTTTTTGTCATACTTCAACTGGTGTCAGTTGGCGTGTGCATATGATAAATGTATTGCGGCATTTAATATCTATCCAATTATATATTATTATTTAATTTATATATTGTTACTATAAGACATAAAGTGTACGTATTCAACATTTTCTACCGACTTCCAAAAAGGAGCAGGTACTAAATTCGACTGGATTTTTTTAAATGTTTGTTACCTCATAACTTACGCCTGAGAGAACCGATTTCAAAAATTCTTTATTTTTTTAAAGTTGATGCTTTCCGTGTGGTCCCATGTAAATTTTATTAAATTCGGTCTAGTAGTTTTTGAGTTACACTGCAATAACTGACTTTTACCAAAGTAATAGAATGGAAGTCAGTATAACATTTTTCAAATTGCACTTGTATTTGAGCCAGCATGACACATTTCCAAACGCTCATCACGTTCCCTGATTAATTGCCTCGTAATTGCGTAATTATGTGTAATTCGTTGTTTTTATATGACACTATTTGTCAGAATACCAGACAAATACGAATTCTGAAGCTTCAATTGTTTTAAGCTAGACATACAACCATAATAATTTTGTATACAGGGGTACTGGTAATCAATTAGCATCCTTTTAAGACCATATTCTGTACATCAAAACAAACATCTTTTGTTCTACGATTTTCAAAAATTCGTATAACTTTTTTTTGAGAATTTTTTTGAGATATTTGTTTAGTTTCGGGAAAAGTTCTAGAACAAAAGTTGTTTGTTTTGATGTACAGACTATGCCCTTAACAGGATGCTAATTGATTACCAGTAACCCGGTATATAAGCCTATTGTCCTTAACTTACTTAATAACAGCACGGAAGTCCTGGTAAAATTATGACAAGCATTGCCCCCCCCCCCCCCCCCCCCCAAAGTAGAAACCGTATCAAGCTTCCCTTAGCCTAGTTGCTTAGCATTTCATAGAACTAAAACATTTTCAGTATTCAGTAGCCTATGTGTTGATTCTGCATAAAAAAGTAATCTCTATTCCAAATTCATATTTTACGCTAATCTGTTTAGCCATATCATCGTGCATGAAGAAGTAACGTGTGGACTCATTCATCCCATATTTGTATTTACTTACTTTAGGACCCAGATATACAAGCAACCAGTCAGCATGAACTGCTTCAAGCTGCGACTGCACTTTGAGCTGCAGTCTTCTACGTATACACGAAACCGATCGAGCAGTTGCTAATGCTTAGGGTGGTTGGCGTTCATGCAGTCGCCAGGCATACACAGTCTTACCTCCGCCCGCGCTCTTCATTTCACGTTGCGCGCGCTTCCCGTGTCTAAATTTAAATATTGACTTGTTGAGCATTGAAATTTATAGAGAGAAAAATTCACATCCTCGGACGGGATTCGAACCCGCGTCTTCTGACTCTCCGTGTCAGACGCCATTGACCAACTAGGCCACCGAGGTTCGGGTCCGAGCATCGAATTTTAACTCTCTATTTGAATAACCGTCTTGCGGGGACGGAGCGACATCTATTGGACAGCTTTGACAGTACCATCCAACCGAAAGAAGAATTATTTAGAAATACTTAAATTTTCGTATTGACATCAAAACCCTTGAAATTTTTATAGTACTACTTTTTAAAGCACTAACGCCTGCTTTAGCGATCTCAAACATTGAAATTTATAGAGAAAAAAAAACTTGTTGAGCAGTTAATACCAACTGATACAGCAGTTATCATTGGCAACTTCATGGCTGTTGATTATGACTGCAAGAGCGGTACGTGTATGTAGATAACTGCTCGAGCAGTCCATGTATTTCCGCGCTAATTGTTACGTCGTGGCTTTTTTGCAATTAAATAACAAGAACGGCAAATGGTGCCCTGATTTACTTTGACTCTTCACCTGTGGCCCGAGCGGGAACATTTGCTAAAGTGTAACGTTTACGTATCGTTGACGTTTACAGTACAAACTGTCATTTATCTAGTACGACTGCGGCACAGATAACTCATAGTTTGTACTGTATACGTCAATGATACGATAACGTTACACTTTAACAAATGTTCCCGCTCGGGCCACTGTAGTGTGTTCAGCTATGATACATCACACAAAAGTGTATGTAAAGTTATATTAAGATATTTCATTTATATTTTTAGTTTGATCTGTCAAACTAACCCACCTAAGTACAATTTTGGATAAAACTTCAATTTTGTAATTAGACAAAGCTACAACAAAAAATCACCGTTTTATTTTCCACCTGGGTAATTTTCCCTAATGCGCGTTACGTCACCCTGATTACCCCTAATTACGGTAATTATTTACAAGTGTACGTACGTAATCGTAATGTGTAATATCAAACGGTGAAGCCTTCAATTACAGTACATCGTTTACCATTACACCGTCTCGTGGATTAGTGAACTAGTATAGGAGTGAGTGCAAGTTATAGGGTGTAGGCGATATTTTTCCCTTAAGGTCGTTAAGCGAGGTATGGAGAGGGATATACTGAGGGTTTCCCTGAGGGATTGGAAATGAAGTTATTCTACAGAGAACTAAAGTAATCGATATAGCTCGAAGAATAAACAAGCTAAAATAGCAATGGGCTGGCCACATTTCTTCCAAAAACCGATGACCGCTTGAGTAGACGAGTTCTTGAGTGAAGATCACATTTGGCTATACTTAGGCCTGTATTCCAGAATGCAACTCAAATACTGTTTATATATGATAACCTAATCAGTACTTGAGGTTAGATTAGAATGTTATCTGCTTGAGAACATCCAGAATCCCAGCTAAACCAAGTTTCAAATCTTGTTTTGAAGCTCAAGCAGTGATTGCGTTTTGTCGATCTAGAATGTGAATATATCTCAAGTGATTATGGGACTGTGCTCAAGTACAGTTCTAGAACTAAATGTTTAGTTAAATCTAGTACTAAACATACTTAAGTTGAATTCTGGAATACAAGACTTAGTGTAGGACGCCTGATGGAAGATGCCTGGCAGTAACTGGGAGCAGAGAACTGAAGACTGAGCTCCATGGCGTACTTTAGTAGAGGTCAATGGAAGAACGCGGGTTTTATTTTTCCAAGATATGTTTTTTAGCTTTTTAGCTAGACCTGTAGGTACTTCAGAACTACGCAAAATTAGTGAATCGCAATTTTTTATGCGAAGACGTTGTGCTTACCATCCGGCGAAAGACTTGCACATCTTCTCACTTGATAAAGGCGTAAGAACTTATCTAAAGTAATTAATGTACTCTACCATTTTAATGCACCTCATAAAATTACTCATAATCATAACTTTATTACTGCATAATAAAATAATAAAGTTTTTCCATCTACCACCAAAAATAAAGAAAATTGTGTGGTATAAACCAATCTTTTTGATAATTAGATATTATTAGCTCCACACATACACCTCGCACGCACACACACAAACACAAATAATTGTACAAAACATCCTACGTACATTGGGTGTAACTAATTAACACACTTATATAATTGCCAGCAGTATAAAAACATATAATTTGCGATTTGAATGCCATAATCGGGAATTGTTTAATAATAATTAATTGTCGAACGAAGGTCAGGCATTAGATAAAATAACATATTGATTTATTTAAACGATGATTGACTTTACTGGCTACTAGAATATTAAATTTAGTGTTAGGTCGATGCCGATTTTATATCAAGTATAACGATGGTAATCCATTCCTTGGATGGCAATTCATCAAATAGTTACCGCGTGGCAAACTCAACAAATGAAATCGTAGAAACGGTAGTTACCAATAGCTGCTGAAACCAAAAAACTATATAAAAAGGTTTTTACTTTGTATACGCCACGCACGGTAAACACGCGGCCCGCAACGATTTTAAAATACATCAAAATGTGTCATTAAACATAGTTAAATGAATACTGAATTTTAAAGTAAGTATATTTACGGCCTTACTTAAAAACGCTGCTTAACTTTAAGTGACGTTAGTTTGTACTGCGCAAAGGAAAAATGTTCTGCGCCGTACTAAATGACTTTATTTAAATTTAAGCAGCGTTTATAAGTAAAGCGTTTAGAGTTTAGAAATGTATTGTAGTTAGGGATTTCTATAAACCAACGTAAGAAGAGTTCGTTAAAGTTCATAAGGAAATTTCGTAAAAAATAAGTAGTCTGTGTATCGGTCGGTATATTACACATGTAACTTAGACGTTTACATCATTTCTATACATGGAAGCATTCACATATGCAAACAAAAAAGGTCTCCATAATTTTCGGGGTTTTTTTTTTTTAATTCTAAATTTTTTAAGGGAGTTTTGTCATCAGTTTGACAATGTCATCCCCGTAAAGCAAATTTACATGATAAGACCAACTAGATACTATGGCATCATCCAAAAATATATAAATATAATCTAATAAGTGACCTGGCCTCTGCCGAAACGGGAGAAGCCAGGGCACTGTTGCAAACTCCTACATTGGCGTCAATCACCAACTGATTTTGGCGCAAGGCGTCATTCCGGACACATTCCACCAACACATGCTGCACATCTTCTACTACACCGCAATCCGTACAATTCGGCGAGTATGTTATCTTCATCAAACATTTAAATTTGTTAGACGGAATATGTCCAGAACGAAGTCTTAGTAGTGCGACCACGTGTTTGCGACTAAGACTCATTCTATCGAACCATGGGTAACGAGGTAGTTCACATTGAATAGTTTTGTACCAGATTCCCTTAAACAGTGACCTTTCATCGAAATATTCGTGCCAACTGCTTCTACATAGTTTTTTAACTTTACCTAATATTTCAGTGTATAATGGTAAACATCTGTACAAAACTCCATCATTTATAGCTTGTTTTGCTGCCCGGTCAACTTCTTCGTTACCCAAAATGCCAACATGCGAAGGTATCCATTGCACCACTATTGTTTTGTTTAAGTCTTGAAGTTTACAGATAGAGTCTAGGATGCTGTAGGCTATCGGGTGACCTCGAATGCTCGAGGTCAACGAAGCCAAATGTAAAAGTGCACTCTTTGAGTCGGATAGGATAACAATTTTATTTCTGTTAATAGTAAAAGCATAAATAGAAATCGCTATTAGTTCACAATGCATAATTGAGATATCGACATTTATTTAAAATTTTGCATATATTCCTAATTGAGGATCAAAGAATGCTGCACCTGATCATGTTGCCTCCTTAGATCCATCCGTAAACATTTGATAATATGTGCCATATTTATTGTTAATAAAATCATTGCATATATTTTTCAATTCCGATGTGCTAGTGTGTCGTTTAGAAACATTAATACCACCTACATCTGTTTGTATATTATCCGTCAGATTGAAGCTACTTATCCAGGTATCCAAACAATGTATTTTTAATTTACTCTCCGAATGAATTTGATGTTCCTTGTAGATGCTATTAATTTTAACGAGTAGAGGTGTTTTTTTCCTAGTCCAGTAAGTGCAATGGATAATATCGCTTAGTTGTTCTATAACATTTATACTTAAATCGTTACTAAAGGATTTACATCTCAACCAAAATTTACCAGCTAAGTACATTCTACGGATATGTAACGGTTGGATGCATAACTCACTTTCCATTACGTGGATCGGTGTGCTTCTAATAAAACCTCCTATGATCCGCATTGCCTGATTTTGTACAATGTTGAGTTTATTTAGATGGCTCTTTACACTAACATCATATAAAAAACTACAGTAGTCAAGTCTACTACGAATAATTGAAATGTAAAGGCGGCGGAGGTGTTTAGGATGTATTCCCCATTTTACTCCGGCTAGAACTTTAAAAACATTTAAAAATTTAAGGGTTTTATCTCTGATTTCGTTAATATGTCTACCCCATCTCAAACTTCTGTCAAGCCACATACCTAAGTATTTTACCGAATCGACTTGTTGTACTATGTTACCGTTTATACTAATATTGATATTTTTTCTTGATCTACCTCTGCTGAACAAACATACTTTTGACTTCCTATAAGAAATATTAAGGACAAGTTCATCAATAAGATTACTAATTATGTCTAAGGCATTTTGTACCTCAATTACTGCCAAGGATAGGTTTTATGAGAGCTATAAATTACAAAATCATCCGCATACTGTGATATAAACACTTGCTGAATATCTTGACAAATTTTGGCTGTGGCAACGTTAAACAATATCGGAGATAATGGATCGCCCTGTGATATGCCCATCCCCGTTGTTCTACAGAGAGTTTTACCATCATTTAGAAGAATAGTAAGAGAGCGCTCATTAAGAAATTTCCAAATGTATGTACAAAGCGGCGATCCCACTCCAATATCATCCATAATCGTAGTAAGTTTTGTTAATTTGACATTATTATATGCACTGTCTATGTCTATGAAACATCCTACAGTCGAGTATTTGTTTGTAAATCCAATCTGTATACGAGTCACAAGTCTAGTTAGATTGTCAAGACAGGATCGTGCTTTTCTGAATCCCACTGTATCTTTCGGTAAACAGTCATTTTTCTCCATAAACCAGTCAAGCCTGCGAGTTATTATTGTATGGAATGTTTTGCAGAGACAAGACAATAGTGCAATAGGTCTGATACCCGCTGACAATCTATTTTCACCTCCAGGTTTCGGTACAGGGATTATATTAATCTTCCTCCATTGGTTGGGAACAAAACCTTCCGATAGAAATCTATTATATAGTGAAACTAGTGCTAATTTACCTACTTGAGGGAGATTACTGACCATAGAGTATGAAATATTATCAGCACCTGGAGCAGTATCAGAACTCTTAATACAATTATTTAATTCCTGTATCGAAACCGGAGAATTCAACTGTTGATTAATTGAGGTAAAATTAGGCATAGCTGGTGACACATAGTCTGGAGTTAAGCTACTTAATAATAATCTTGCTTTCTCACTATCTACCACTGGTCATTTTCGGGGTTGACACACTAAAATGGTAAATGATAGGAGAACGTCAGTTCTCCCAACATTTACCATTTTAGTGAGTAAATATTTTAAGATAATATATTTGTATTTATGTTAAGAAATTATAAAATTTATACAAAAAACCACAAAATATTATTGCGGCTTCGCTTGCCAATTACTTTTCCCAATTTGGCTCTGAAACGACGTTGAGTTTGACGTGCCTGATGTACATAGTATATATGATCTACTCTACACTATAGTAGTGTAGAGTTCGTCATAATTCTAAGAAATGGGTAGAACGAAATTTGTTTCATTCATTTTGACTCAAGTTCTGACGATTTCTGTAAGATTCATTAGAAAATCTTGGTTATCTTTCATTTTATTATTTTTTGTGGTTTTCCTCAAACTACCGAAAACACAAGTGTTTTGCTCTGTCACGCGCTCTAGTTTTGTCATTTTTGCTCACGTGAACAACAATTTTAAATGTCCCTCTCTTTCTTAACTTTACTTACCGTCAGTAGCTTCATTTTAACCCAGAACTTAAAACTATGAAGTCCTGAGTACTGCACTACGATCTCTATACTGATAAAGTTACTTTCATGACTACGTATAATGCTTTAACCCTTTGCGTCCCATAGACGTAAATATACGTCAGTTTCATTCATAAATCTTTTGTTATAATTATCACGGTATAGGATGGATTAAACCACTATATTTACCTTTACTGTGGTACCCAAGACTTTTCGCTAAAAGGTCCTAAAGTCCGCAAAACTATTGCTACACAAGTTATAGAAAACCCTTAAACAAATCTAAAAACGAAATATAAAATTTATGCAAAAGGAGTCACGGGTTACACCTAGCTGTACATTTATAATTAAAGTCAATTTAACATTAACATAAGTAATAATTTATTAAATCTACAATAGTAAAGTATACTTGCTTATTTAAATAATTACTAGCTTAATTACATCGCCCTTTACAATGTGACCTTATTCTGTCATACATTGTGCAGAAATTGTGTTACTGTTGTTGCTTGACTGCGACTTATTTGCCATCTTAAGAATATGTAATTTATTCTATTTATTTTTTGTAATATATGTTACGTTAATTATTTCGAATTGTAATAATTATATGTGTAACTAGTGGTGCCTTTGAGCTCCGTTCGAGCAGAAAATTATGGTCAAGTGGGTTTTTTAACCATATGTGTTCAAATATTCAATTTTATTTATTTATACCATATCGTTTTTAAAGTGAATATTTTAGGCATGAGTAATCGTGGTGTAAGCTTAAAAATTATCTATTTGTCATTGATCTATCTATCATATATTTGGTTACAGCTGAATATAGGATAAAAACGTAGTTTTGTTGTCCCTTGTCTTTTGTTTTACCGTCTGCTCTATTTTACACAAAATTACAATTTCACCGCAATGGCCATGATTTGAATTTCTATATTTAGTTACATAAATATATATACAGTATTTTTTTATAATTTAAATCTATACTATGTATAGATATAAATTAATAATATATTATGTATACTAAAGAGGTAAATTATGAGAGTTCGGAATTACTAACACGATAATGTATATAAAAAGTCTCTACAAAGTCACTAGAAAAGTTGGACTTTCTGATGTGACACAGAAAAAGTTGTTGTAATTTTTATTTAATACATATTATAGACGTTGCACCCAAGTTTGGCAGTTAAACTGTACCTACCTTCAAGTGAACTTGTTTTGCACTTCGTGGTATTGCAGATTGTAATAACGATTTATTACCTTTATTAATTTAAATGGAATGGCTTAATGCTTAATTAAGAACATTAAGTTAAATAATTTGTCGTGATTTCCTTATTGATTAGATAATTAAGTAAAAATTTTGCCGTTATCCATAATCGATATCCTGTCACACAGTACAGTACACAACATTAATTACTACAGCAGTACAGTACCTAATACTAAATGTAGGAAACGAGTGTAATTTAATGTAACATTGCACTCCATTATCCATTTACTTGTTATAAAAATATGTATTATTAAGTTCCTTAATTACTGTATGCCTGCGCCTCGTGGCCCACATAATGTTAAGAGGTAACCTCTGCCTAGAACAGATGGATTGTCTCACAAGTGACGAACTGCACTGCTGCGCCTGTACGTAACGGCCGGTGGCAATAACCTATCTATCGCCGGTTTACCTTACAAGAGACAGATATGTGACCCTATTTGTATGAAATTTACGTCAAATTTCCTACGTTAGTAAGGTAAACTGTGGATAGATATATTATTGGGATCCCCCATAAGTTGTTAAGTCTCATGTGCCTGTAATTTCGCCGGCAACCATACACTTCAAACCTAAACACAGTATTGGGAACATTACTGCTTCACGGTAGAAAAAGATCTGGTGGCAGTACCTCGGAAGAACTCATTCAGAAAGAGTTCTACTGCTCTTACAATTTACGAGTTACTATTACGATTAAATGTAGTAGATAATATAATATATTTATCACTTATTATAATGTGCAAAGTTTCGGTACCACCAACCTATTACGTTTCCATTGAATCAAAGGCCTTTCGCTCACAGAGTAGATCATAATTCAACACGCGAACCCAGTGCGGTTTGTTGAATAGGTTCAGGGGCCTCCCACCTCTCGAAGCAGTCATGTTTTAACCTAACCATTAATCCTGGTACCACCACGTCAATATAGCAAGCTTAAAATAATAAAGGATTACGATATACTTTACGCATACTTTTTCATGACTTTAGACACTAAGTTTCATTGTTCCAATGTAAAATTTTTGAAGATTCGTACTTCCATATCTTAAAGTAGTCATATTGCGTTAACGTTAACCATTAAATTTAGTTGACCGTTTTGTGTCGGTGGGAGTACGCTAGTAAGTATGATTATTCTAAGCTTATTACAAAACGTTCCTGATTTATGATAGTTTCGTAAAAGATGGGAGTAGGTAGTACGTCAGAGTTTTCAGACCACCCGAAGGTAAAAAAGGTTTAAATGTGCATTGTCCTAGATATTAACTAAAATAAACAAAACAATACAATCATGAGTGATAATAATGTTTAAGGCGCATTTTAATTATGCTTATTAACAATTAAAGTCAATCCTCAAATGTGGGTCAAGACGATTAAAATGAATAAATCAAGTGAGCCATGATCTCATGAGTGAACAGTACACCAATTTAATCAATTACCTTGCATTTCCTACTTATCATAGTCATAGAGTCGAAATTCGCAGCTTTTTAAAGTAAAGTTAATGTTGTTAGCATAAGGCCGTAGTTGTCATTACGTATATTAGTCTACTGCAAATTGGTTAACGCTTCAGCGCTTTGTCATAATAAATGTTTTTAATCTAGTACTAATATTAGAAAAGCGTCTTACATTTTCTAATTGTGGTATGGTCATTGACGTATGTATGGAACATTTTATTTTATTTTGTTATACTTATGTGATTTCTAATCTATGTGAATTATAGATACATTGTTAGGTATCCTAGTTGGTAAGTAATTAAGTTAGTATGTAGGTTAACAAGAGTGATTATTAACTAGAAAAACAATACTTAAGTGTTGAATTAGAAATGAACTGCATCATGCCTATTGAAGTTGAAACGACTTATATTTTTAATGGAATTAAGTTAAGGACACGGGTAAGTCACAGTGCAGACAGGTTGTTGCAGTGCCACCTTATGATTGTAGTTTTGTGTGGCACTGCACTGCGCTCGTTACCCCAAAGTTTTTGTGTCTAAAAAAACGATATTAAAAAATATTTAGTGACACTTCCGCTGAAAAGAAAACAATAATTTTGGCCTATTTGGGGGCGTGCACCACCCTCCCTCCCGCATCATAAAATGCTAATAGGAAGAATACAAAATAAAAAACACAAGAAACCCCAAATTAACCAAAACCGATTCGACACGTGTTTCGCCTCTACATGAGGCATCCTCAGGAGAGGTTGACTCGTCGAGCGCTAGACCGACAGTGAGAGATTATATATACTGTTTTTGTGTCTCTTTTGCTCAGTGGTCAATAGACTTTACTTTTCTTATTTATCTGATACACTGGCCCGCAAAAATAAATACTATACACTTTTAGAATTTATTTATTTTTTAAACTATAGAAGTTCGGGATTTAAAATAAAAAACGTTAATAGCAATTTTTTTTGATCTGCTTTCTTTGCTTGCTTTTTTTTTTCGAGTCCTTTTTTTCGAAAGTATATCTTGTGTACTTTAAAAGTTATTGCAATTTTAAAAGTGTGATACTTGCAGGCCAGTGAAGATGATAGGAATATATTAATTCATATGAAAGATTTACCTGATAACGAAAAAAACACTCAAATTTGTTGAAAGAAAACTGCCCAGAATGCTGGCTGCATTTCCACATTGCATAGCTATGCTAATTTGTGCAAAATATGAACCAGCATTCTGGTCACGTACCTACGTATGTATGGCCAAGTCTCTGAATATTTCGTATGCGCCTAGACCCCACGGAACCAAAGTCGTCTCAAATATGTAACCTCTATCGATATTGGCATATTTGCGCCGTTTAAAGTTTTCGGCTTTTGTCGCTGCCACACCAGCCTGAGCGTAAGTTTCTGGAAGATGCGACGGTGCCTGTCGACAAAAGTAGCAATAAGTTATGTTTGATATATAATATTAGACATATTAATCAGCCAATTCATGTTACATACCGAAATAGTAAAAAAAATATATCTCTAGTTGGAAAGGGAAACCCTGAACATACAAGATATACCAGCAGGCTGTTAGACAACCCTGCATTGTATATATTTTGTAACAAACTACCTACGAAAATTATTATATTCGAATTTGTCCCTAAGAAAATACATGCCTAAATGCATACATTTCTTACTCATAGAAATGAAGACTTATTTTCTCAGAAATACAGTTCAATTTCTACTTTCTAATATGTACGCATTTCTGTATGGACTACTAATTGGTTTGCAATTAATAGTTATGAATTTAATATAAATTTGTGAAAGGTATAATTATTACTACAGAATTGATAATGAAACAATTGGTATCTTTGTGGAATTCTATAATTAATAATAATTGGCTTGTCATAAGATTTAAACCTAAAATTATAACATGCAATGCAATTCAAGCATGGAAGTATGAACACTTTTTTTTTAAATATAAAACTCGCATATTGTTTCTAGAGACTGAAACACCATACTAAGCTATGTGTCTGTGATAATAAGCATGCCGTGTATTGTTGTGTCAGCATACTATGGTGTAAAAGTGTGCTATTTTTATTGTGAACTAGCGACTGCCGCGACTTCGTTCGCGTAGTAAGCTCGGCCTTCGGCTTCGCCATAACCTCCCGTCTTTTATTGGTTTTTCTTTCATAAGAACCTTCTTCTGACTAATTAACACTGAAATTTACCAACCATTTTTTGATCTATAAATTTAAATGTTTTAGATCGCTAAAGCAGGCGTTAATGCTTTAAAAAGTAATAATATAAAAAATACAAGGGTTGCGATGTCAATACGAAAGTTTAAGTATTTCTAAATAATGCTTTTTCGGTTGGAAAGTACTGTCAAAGCTGTTCAATAGATGTCGCTCCGTCTCCGTAAGACGGTTAGTCAGATAGAGAGTTAAAATTCGATGCTCGGACCCGAACCTGGTGGCCTAGTTGGTCAATGGCGCCTGACACGGAGAGTCAGAAGACGCGGGTTCGAATCCCGTCCGAGGATGTGCATTTTTCTCCCTATAAATTTCAATGTTTGAGATCGCTAAAGCAGGCGTTAGTGCTTTAAAATGTAATACTATAATTAACACATCAAAAAAAGAAATAGTGAGATTGTTCCATCCGTTCTCAAGCTATAGCGTGACCAGGAGAAATAGGGGTTCATTTTTATTTTATATAGATTCATTCTCGACACGATTTGATTCCTCACATGAGTAAAGTGTACAAAATAGAGCGCACTTCCTTCTGAAATAAGACACAACTTTTTTATTAAACAGAAAGTACATCAAAATTTGAATTCTAAGAAAACCGACTGTTTGAAATTAAACTTATGCAATGCATTTCAAATTTACAGTTACGGAAATTGGTTACCAGCTTTACCGGTTTCATTCATATTTTTTAATGTTTTCTTATACTTAATAAAAGGTTCTTACATTAAAAACAAATTAAGAAAGTCGGGAGGTTATGGCGAGGCCGAAGGCCTTCTACGCGAACGAAGTCGCCGGCAGTCGCTAGTCTATAGGTATATATATAAAAATGAACCCTTATTTTTCCTGGTCACGCTATAACTTGAGAACGCGTTTACCGATTTCATTTATCTTTTTAAAAATGTTTTCTAAAACTTCGTAGAAAGTTCTTACATTAAAAAAAATGAGAAAAGAGAGTAAGTCATGGCAAGGCCGAAGCTAACCTTATACTCGAGCGAAGTTGCGGGCAGTCACTAGTGTCCAATAAAGTTTGGTATGGTCTTGCTGTGAGGCGTACTGTCGCAGTGTATGGATTTCAAACCTGACATTAGATGACTTTTCAATACTTATATAGTATATAGTCGCTTAAAAATCTTTTAATCATCACTAGAGTGAACAGGAAGGTATCTAGACTTAACCAGGTACCAATTATAATCAGGTTCGAAAAGCCGTAATTGGTAAAACCGACTAATAACATGTTAACAATCAATTTTGAACTAACTATTATGTTAGGAACTAATCGGAAAGCTATAAAGAACACGATAAAATTACAAAAGAAATCGTAAAATGATTAAAATTTCTAATCGCACCAATTAGCTGGATTTATGGTCTCGACTCCATGGACCCAACTTAAGGTACCACGGTTACCAGCCAAGGAACTTTTTAATTTACTGAGAAACCTGGCCCCTGAATCAGAACTTATCGTTAACTAACCGGAGTTATTCGATTAGATGTTGACCCCGTATCGTAACTTACATATGGAGCTACTCAAAACATTTGACCGACGATATCGGTTACAATATCAGTATTGATTGTTATATGGAATATTATAATGCTAACCCTTAGTAGGTATTTTAGTCAACCATGTAATAAGACGTGGAACGTCTTGTCTTACGTACAGTTATCGGCTTAACCCTTTGCGTCCCAGAGACGTATATATACGTCAGTTTTAATCGTAAATCTTTTGTTTTAATTATCACGGTATAGGAAGGCTTAAGGATTAGACTATTATATTTCACATCTTACCTTGGTTGCACACTGTTTATGATGATAAAAATCATCATAAAAAGTACTAATTATAATTTATCTTGGTTGACGTAAGTATTTCATGAAAAGGACGGGAAAATGCCTAACAATAGTTGTCGTTGTTGTATTTGTAATGAAATTCTCGTGAGTTTGACACATAAACTAGGTACTACTATTTACCGGCTAAACACTCACGTTAGGGAGCGAATACGTCGACTCGAGTTTCGACCATGTCGCTCATCTTCAGTGAGTGCGCAGCGGAGTCTGCGCGCTCCCGGCGGGCACTGATCGTTGATTTTGTTTAATTATCCTAGATTTATGATTCTTCAAGTTATGGCGTGTGATAGTGGTGGATTATTAACCGCTATGTGTTCGTAATGGCACGAGTGTAGGCAAAGTGAACAAAATCATAGAACGTTGTTCACTTTCTAAGGCAATTTATAAACGAAAAAAAAATAAAAAAACGGATGTATAGAACCGACTTAGACAGGACAGTGACGTCAGTGACTTAATGACTGACTTATTTTTGTTGATTAAGAATTGAATATAGACGTGCCACAATCTACAACAGATGCATGTCCTCAAAGGTGGCGTATACTGCACGACGCCCGTTAGACATTAACTTGATAAATCTCATGTGCCTGTAATTTCACCGGCAGCCATACCCTTCAAACCAATACACACTATTGCGAACTTTACTGTTTCATGGTAGAAAAAAGCACGGTGGCAGTACCTGGACGAACTCGTTTTCAATGAGTTCTACTGCTCTATACTTTGTATGGAACTTGTGTCAAAACTCTATCTCTAGTAGGGTAAACTATTGTTAAATAGGTTATAAAACCGGCCAAAAAAAAAATATATATAGGTGATAATAGAACATATTTTGATTGTGGCAAGTTAGATTTCCATTGCTTGAGAAATGGCAAATATACAGAAGTTCGAGTCCAAATATATAAAAAGAAAAAATTATAGCATATTTCATCATCATTTATTATTTCATTATGTTTTTGTTGGAAAATTGTCTGCATATTATAAAATTTGGTATGCTGAAAGAAATTCCAATTATACAATAAGTCTGTCTGGTAACATTTCTATACTATTATTATAATATTATATATAATATAATAAAGAGGAAAGATTTGTATGTAAGTATGTTTGTAACGAATTGGCTCAAAAAGACCTGGACTGATTTCAAAAATTCTTTCACCATTGGAAAGCTTTATTTACCCTGAGTAACATAGGCTATATAAGATTCATCATCATTACCGCGCGGGTGAAACCGCGGAGAGCAGCTAGTAGTGTATAAAACAGGAGATTTGATACATTTCTTTGTGGGTTGTGTGACAGCCATGCAATGTTCGTGCATTGCATGGCTGTCACACAACACACTTATATGTAAATATATACGTGTTTCATACACACCACATATGTATAGTTTATATACTCAGTAGTGTAACTTAGTTATGCAGTAACCTACGTGGCTATTTTCTGTAAGTTTATTGTAGTATATAGCATGTTATTCAATTTTGGTAGTCATAAATACATTTTAATAATTTTCGAAGTATTGTTAGACGCGTCCTTATGAAGTTGTCTCGGAAACTCCAAATTTATGGATAACCTATCAAACAATAACTTATATTTCCAGGCAGGTTAAGTGATTGAGCTATGAAAAACTGTATATGGTTAACGCGTTTTTTACATTCAATATATTATGATATGTATATAAAAATAATGAGATGTTTATTAAAAAAGCTCTACCCAAATTAAACACAGAATCCTCATCGAAGCGACGCCACCGAATCATAAGGGCCCCTCCACACGTCTGTACAAAAGTCCTACACACCCCAATGCTCATAATTTGCTGACAAGAAAACAAAAAAAAAACGCAGCACCCGTTCTAATTAGGTCGTCGAGTGAGAACAGAGCGTTCGTCAGCACAATAATAATTAACACTGGATGTAATGAAGCGTACCATAAAAACTAATTGGAGGCCCTACGATCGAGTCGCGGGGTAACTCGTGCGGACAACTTCGATCCAACTTCGATAGAACTGGTCGACTTTTGTTTGGTACGCGCTATTCAAATATTAGTGGTGTGAAATGTTAATCGTCATTAGTGACGATTTGTTGCTATAAAAATCAACGCCAATGAAAATTTTCCATCAAAATCAGCTATAAACGAGAAGTTATATTGAATCATAATGAATAAATATAACCTCGGCGAACGTATTCCGATCAAATCGGAGATGTTCTGAAGAATGGCGTGGTCAATACCCGGAACTGACGATTGTGTATGAAGAATGTGATGCGAGTGAATAAAGCACAAGAGTATGCCACGATCGTAGCAAGTGGAGATCTGTAATCTCTACCTACCTCTCCGGGAAACGGGCGTGACGTTTATGTATATATGTATAACTAACCTACCGTAACGCGGAACTTTGTAATGTGTCTGAAAATATGTGATAGTATTTTCTATAAAAAAATATAGTATACAGTACATATAGTACATTATGGAAAAAACACTAGAAAACCGCGAAAACCTCAGACAAAAAACAAGCATTATTATGAATACTGGCCGTGGCGGCTGGCGTACGTGAAGATGTCTGACCAGTAGGCTTAGCACGAATAACTGAGTTTGTGATACAGTTTTTTTTTATTTATTTTCAATAAGCATACATTTTTATTACCTTATTATTAGATAATTCACAGTATGTACGCCGAAGCATGACTAATTGACGCTTACGATACGAATACTTTTCCGAAAATTGTTCGTGCTGCAGCCTCTGCGTCTGGGTGTGTATACGTATTTAATTATATATATTATTCATCAGGTTACAGTACCGTATAAGCTCTCTGCTTAGTTTAGAACCTGAAAACATTGTGCGGATGTTGTCCCTTATTATTATATTATACTGTTAATAATAAACAATATCATCGATAAGTATGTTCTGTTCATCTCCTCCCTAAATTGAAATATCGAAGTTTCCAATATTTTTAAAATAAACAATGTATAACGAAGCTACAACATAAACCAGCAAAATATTTGATCACTAACAGTGTAATGTAAACGCTAAAAACCTCTCAGCCATCCAATTTGTGTCGTTTTATTGTAATACTATATCATTAGACAGAACTACGCTTTTGTAAAAGGGAAAAAGTGCTAAATAAATTGAGTTGCCTTTACACCGATGCATAAATTAAATAAAAATGCATATCATATAACGGAAACTGTTTTTATATATTTGTATTCTGCCGAATTGTTTATATTTTGACATTATATTCAGTGTTTAATCAAAAACAACTTCACACGAACTTGTTTCATTTTGGCCTCTTTTAATACCTAGGCACTAAAGTCAAAATCACTAATATTTGCACTGACAGCACGCTACTAGTAGATTGTATAGTGCGTTTTTTCTTATAAACGTCAATGTTATAAATCACAGAGTACACAACATTTTTTTATCAATCGTCTCTCCGAGTGAGTTTAAATCCGTTATCTTATTATTGGCACTTACGAGGGTGGGCTGCAAATTTTCCTCATAAACGTAATTTTTTTAAACCACAAAACATTCAATCTTTTTTCTATCAATTTTATCTTTCTCCAAGTGAGTTCAAATTGATTACCACCTTGGGATAGGCACCTACGTAGACTGTAGTACGTACTACTATTATTTATTCTGTGATTGTAGAGCATTTTCCATAAAAAAACCTCTAAATCTAATAACCCAGTATGTTTCAGTGTTTCAATGAATTCTCTCCAAATAAGTTCAAATTGGTCTTCTGATCATTGACAGAGTGAGTGCGAAGTACGAGCATAGCGTCTCTGTAATATCTTGGGTAAAAAGCTTTCTTATGTCCAGAGGCCGTAGCACAAACAATTTGCGAAAAAGTATTTGTATCGAATGCGTCAACGTGTCACGCTTCGGCGTACAAACTATGAGTTATCTGTGTCACAGTTGCCCTAGATACGTGGCAGTTTGTACTGTTGCACGTGAACGACACGTTACGCTACACTTACGCAGTTATTCGTGCTAGAGCTACGGATGTCCCGGCTGCTCTTCTCCACAGGTCGCATTTCTCAAAAAAAGGTCTTTGAAATTTATAAGCATATTCGTTAATTATACAGTTTTCTTTGTGATTCAGTATTTGGAATTTGTTTTAAGGTGCACGTTGAATATTTATTCAGCTTTGCAAAGAATTACTCGCGAGGTCTACAGCACTGAGCCATAGTTGTAATGAGAAATTAATAACAAACATAAATATCTCCAAAATACCTTATCACTTAAAAGTCCGATTTAATCACTGAAAAAGTTCTAAACTGTGGAGTTTGCGTCGTTATACCATTAAACAAGTTGCAGTGTCGTAATAGTGTCTGAGTAGACCGGACTGCGCCATTAAGGAGGGGAAATTAGTGCATTATTGACTGATTTCCCTTTTCGACTAGCTGATAGAGGCGGCAGGGTTGCCGCGCGTGTTCTGGGAAATTGGGACACGGTATTTTACAATGAAGGTTTAATAGATATTGGTTTGATAAAGTTTCACAAAACTTACATAGTACTATGATTTACTGTTAATTTAATTGTTAAGCTTGTATTGGTGATAAGACAAGATACTTCTAAGTATATTCCATCAAAGGTCATTGGTCATCATGCGGCCAGACACAATATAAATTTCATTGTTATAATATAACGACTCTTGAAGGGTTATTTTAACGACCTGCGTAGCCAATTTTAATCACATTGCTTCACATGTTCCTTCACTCCATGAAAAAGTAAAATCTTTCGGCGACTATGCATCTAAAGATTGTCTACATTTTGTGCAAGTATTCCCAACTGTTGCTGGAACGCATGATGAAGGATGAAAGCGTTGAAAGCAGCAAAGTCTGCTAAATTACTAGTAGTGTTACTGGCCATATAATCTTATATCGAATTCTCTTTAAAACACTTACATTGTATGTGGCCAAGTAACGAAACTGATAATATCCCGGGAATTGAAATGTCTGTGTTATGATGGTAACCAATTTTATGTGTAAAATTTTGTCAACCAAATTTCATAAATACTCCTTTAAAATATGTTTGACATGATTTTTCTATATAATTTCATAACACTGCAATATAAAGTTAACTGATAATGACACGTGTGATATTTTAATATTTTGGTTCTGCGTATACTAGTCATAAGTCATTGCTTCTTGATACAGGCAGCGCCATTACTCAGTTGCCATCAAATGTTGATTGAAATCTTGAAAAATGGTGGCTCTATGTCAGTTTTGACAACTCCAGTAAGCAAACATGTACTAACATGTTTGCTTACTGGATTATTTAAATTGATCACAGGATCTCGCAAAATTTCAATCAATATTTGTTAGCAACTGAGATACAAAATAGCCCTACTGACACATAAAAAGATACTTTTAAACTGATTTGCGTCAAACGGACTTATGTGTCTGTCAACAGCGGTCGGACCAGGACTTGCAATACCAGGGGAAACGGGTTTAATTTACAACCAGATACCACGTATATCTACTATCCACGATTGCTTTAGCTCAATGATTCAATAACAAAATCTTTAAAATTATATTTTATGGCTGTAGCAAACAATTCTGATCTAAGGATGCTACTAGTACCAGTTTGGAGTTAAAGAAGTCTGCCCACTGACAACCCTGGAGCCGCGGAACAGTTTTCGATTTAAAATAACTGACTAGTCGCTTTGCTGCATTAGCGTCGGCAGGGAACGGCTCGAGGTAGTTTTGTAAATCTTTGCAATAATTCACTTGAAATAGGATCGAATAATCTATTTACATCGCAAAAATAAATTGATAAATATTTTAGGATAAATATCAGCTTTATTAAAAGTCCCCTTTGTTGAATAATGCCGGAAGGCCTTAAAAAACGCCTGTTATAAGTACTTTAAGTAGTCATCATCATCATCATTATCATTATCATCATCATCTCAGCTATGCTTGTTGGATATAGGTCTCAGGACTCCGGACAGGATAGGGTTGCGAACCCACAATACAACACCCAAGCCCCAATTACAAACATTTCTGCTTATCACACGAATAGGGATCGAACCTGGGATACTGCGCTTTGAAGCAAGATGACTCAACTGAGCTAACGCAGGTGTGAACCTGTGTTTGCAGGTTTTTGGCCTCCATTCAATAGCCTTAAATGCAACGACGGCCATTAGTTCTGCGTACTACCCTGACCACTGCCACTTCTACTAGCTAATCCGTAGGGCTATGTTAATGGTAATGTTCGTGACTCGGGCTTTTATTGGAAGTCCGAACATCTTCTCTTCAGATATATACTCGTACTAGATTTATATGTATTAGTAACAAACACAAGTATAATTTTTATATTTAATTTTATAATTAAAATTGAAAATCGAATGTATCAAGCCAATTAAAGTAAACATGTCTCGAGAGAACAAGTGCAGTGCTGTCTGCTGCTTGCCGCTTAAAACCCTATAAGTAGAAATACAATTGTTATAGAAAAGCTTGGTGGTTATTATAAAGTATATGAATTCCTCTTCTTGTCATCCGTGTGATATGATCATATCTAACTAGTTGATAATTCACCAAGTTCGCAACCAGCAGGGCTATTACGTACTTACCTATATCAGTTACAATCAAATGATGGATGAAATCTTGGAAAATATTGTCACTTTGGACAACTTCAGCCGTGCGATTCTCTAAGAGCAAACATCGTTGCATCCTTGACAACATCCGTGAAACAAATGACGAGATGACGAGAAACGTTGGAAAAACAACCTTGTGTACAAAGGCGATATCTCATATAGTGTTTGACATCGGTGAGCTCGTCGACGAGCGCAGAATCGCACAGCTGTAAGCAGAAATGTTAATAAGTTGCTGACAGTAGCTAACAAAAATGACAAGAGTCGCCATTTTTAAAGATTTCTATCAACATTTGATAACTGAGAGACTATCCCTGCAGGTTATCGATAGCATAAACTAACAAGTTGAAGATATAGAAAAACTGGCCGTAATATGAGCTGATAACTTTTATTACAGTAAAGGTAGTTATTAGTCGAAGAAGCAAGATCGCGACTTAGCGTGACTGAATCGAAGGGTTGATAAACTATTGAGTTTTATTAAAGTTAATACATAATCGATACATGTTTTCCACAAATTAGCCTATTACTCACGATCGCGCCCTTTATTAAGCACCGTACACATTGCTGCGGAAGAACAATAATCGGCACAAATGGAAAGCCCAATTATTTCCCCATTAGGACTTTTCCTTAGAACACGCTGTATGTTCAGAAGTAAAAATGTAATGATACAGAACTAAACTGAATTGGTTGAAACTAAACGCAATTGGTAATGTTCAATTGTTTGCAGCAAGTAAAATATTCCTTGCTGCAAACAATTGAACATCGTTACTGATAATATCAGCACCGTAATGTCGCGTCGATGGATGTTGAGAACGGCTTTATTACAAACATTATAAAAGATTTGCCTTAAAATAAGCTTTGATAAGGCATGCATACGTATTTAAAGCAGATAATAGATAAGAACTCGAAAACGGCAGAAGAACATTATATTATAACCTATGATCTTAACGAGCACAGTATCTAGGTAGAAAAGCAGGCAATTGAAGTTAATTAAAAAGCGCTTCTAGCGGAATGAGACCATCGTCGCAAAATTTGCCAAGTTTGACTTGGTTAAGCAGCGTTTACTAAGGTCCCCACATGGATAGGCGCCCGCTAGAAGCATTTTCAACTGAGTGCATTCGTGCTCTGCAGGGCTTTTCGAGACCTGCTTCTCGGTTGTCTTATAAGACAACAGTTGTTGGGCATTTTACTATACGTAGCCCACGAAATCGATTATTGCCTATTCTTCTCCCTTTAAAAGGAAAGTTATGCCAATTAGTAGGGTTCTATATATATCTATATATATGACTTATTTCAATATTTACATGACATAAGATACAAAAAAGTAATATAACAAAATTAAGAAGAACTAAATACGACCAGAAAGTTCAATCTTACTACCTTGGGAGAACTACATACGACCAGAAAGTTTAATCTTACTACCTTGGTAGTACTACATACGACCAGAAAGTTTAATCTTACTACCTTGGGAGAACTTCATACGACCAGAAAGTTTAATCTTACTACCTTGGGAGAACTACATTCGACCAGAAAGTTTAATCTTACTACCTTGGGAGAACTACATACGACCAGAAAGTTTAATCTTACTACCTTGGGAGAACAACATACGACCAGAAAATTTAATCTTACTACCTTGGGAGAACTACATACGACCAGAAAGTTTAATCTTACTACCTTGGGAGAACTTCATACGACCAGAAAGTTTAATCTTACTACCTTGGGAGAACTACATACGACCAGAAAGTTTAATCTTACTACTTTGGGAGAACTACATACGACCAAAAAGTTTAATCTTACTACCTTGGGAGAACTACATACGACCAGAAAGTTTAATCTTACTACCTTGGGAGAACAACATACGACCAGAAAATTTAATCTTACTACCTTGGGAGAACTACATACGACCAGAAAGTTTAATCTTACTACCTTGGTAGTACTACGTACGACTATAAGTTTAATCTTACTACCTTGGGAGAACTACATACGACCAGAAAATATTATTTTACTACCTTGGGAGAACTACATACGACCAGAAAGTTTATTCTTACTACCTTGGGCCGACGATCATAGCTTAGCAATTGTATAAATTATACTAGCTGCGCCCCGCAGTTTCGCCTGCGTGGGGATGGATGATGTTGAAGATATTTTTTAACAAATTCTGTATCAACCAAAAAATAATTATTCAAATCAGTGAAGTCGTTCGGAAGTTGTGCGCGTATACATTTCGGCGATTCATTTTTATTTATATATAAGATACCGCATCTTAATGTAAATTTGAGTTTAAAACATCTTATAGGGATTCAAATCCATACGTTGCTTATCAATGCTAGGGTTATGTTTAGATTTGGACAGCGATCCAATCAACAGTAAAAAGCAATTTGTAAACAAAATTAAGACCTGACACAATTCTTCTGTCATATGACTCAAAAGACTCGATTAATTCCATCAGTTTCGCAAGACCGTTAGCTCATCACTAAAAGCAGCGTCATTAAAACCACATATAGAAAGAAACGTAAGCCACAATTAGTACCACCGTTCGCAATTAAAATAATGGCTGTCACACCTATGATACAATTAGATGGTACGAATAAATTCTATGTTTTGGTCCCGGACCACTGTGCCCTAATAATTAGGGCTAATCAAAAAAAGTTAATTCACTGTAATGGTACATAATAGTTGTAGATAGAGATGGAGGTGTCTAAGAATCCGGCACATTGTGCTTATTCGGCTAATTTTAGCTTTTGGCCGGACTACTATGGTCTTTGTGCGCATGGTAGGACTGTAAATTAGTGTTTTGTGAATTACGGATAGTCAACCACAGATTAGATAGAATTATAATTACCATATCAGTCACATTCTACTGCTAACAGTTTTTTAACACTTGACCAAAGCTTAAGTGGTTGTGATATGTGAAATTAGGTCCAAAACATATTTATTATGTCAATTTTATTGCAATCAGAATTAAATGCAACTAAACTTGAACTGATTTTGACCTGTCCTATTCCCATAGCAAAAAAACTTTCAGTTATTTTCGAATTTTCTTAAAGTAATTTAGCATTATACATATCAATCCAGGTTTTCTAAAGCTATGCGCTTAGCAACTAGCTACTTTTATTTTGGATAATTTATTGATTCAGGCGTTACTTTGCGGAAATCCATTATCAAAAAAACGATATTAAAAATATTTTGTGACACTTCCGCTGAAAAGAAAACAATGATTTTGGCCTATTTGGGGGCGTGCACCACCCTCCCTCCCGCATAAAATGCTAATAGGAAGAATACAAAATAAAAAACACAATAAAACCCCAAATAAACCAACACCGATTCGACACGTGTTTCGCCTCTACACGAGGCATCCTCAGGAGATGTTGACTCGTCGAGCGCTAGACCGCGGTCTAGCGGAGCTAGAGCTAGCTTTTTTCAGCGGAAGTGTCACTAAATATTTTTAATATCGTTTTTTTTAACTTTTATTTTATTTTTTATAATACATTAGGCTATCGACATTCCCAATCATAATTTCAGTAAACACAAATTTATTCTTTTGAAGAACACACATTAATAATAATTAATATCCGTATATCCGTCCAAATCCCAATCGCACCCATCCCTATACAAGTTTTTAACGCGGCCTCCTGATATGTTGATAATGAATGCTAATTACACAATACCTTACAGTATGTGTACTCGGACGTTTTTATTGTAGGTTTGACGTTTCAAGGAGGGTAATTAGATATTGGAAAAGTAAACAGTACGGTGGGCGGTAAATAGTTAATGTCAGTGTTGCTTTCACGGCGTGACACTGGTGTTTATTTGTATTGTGACAGTTTATTTCTTGTTACTCCCATCACCGGGACGTGAATGGTCGTAAGAGACGAATAAAACTGAATTAATAAGTTAAAAGCCTTAATAGACCAGTAAAATAGAATTAAACCTTGCACTAAATTTCCGATGCAATTTTTTATACGGTCACTGAGCATAAAATCACTGACTGACTGAAAATCATACTGACAGGTCCAGGTGGATTCCCAAGCGCCATTTTGAAAAAAGTTTTTGGCCGATATCTCAGAAACTTTGCACTTTAGGGCAAAAGTTATGCCGACTATTATTGTAGAGAATAAAATTTCGCTTCTTTTATTCCCAGTACACTTTTTTGTAAAACTTACTGTTTACGATTTAGGGACTGTGATTTTATGCTCAGTAAGTGACCCTTAATCTTATAAAAAAAAATATGCTGGATTGGTATCTTGATGGGTGGTCCCAATCTGATTCGAAGTAGTGGTGTGCAAGGAACTACTCTGCTAAGCTTCCACGGGCACGGCTATCAAAATAGCAACTATAAAAATCGCCGAATAGCTCATCATACAGGTTCATCATGTCTTCATTTTATACAAGATGCGTTAATTGACGACTGATCTTCACGTGGGGTACCTATTATAGGCTAGCCAATAAAAGAAGCTTACCATATATTATTAACTAAGTAAATATTTGAACAACATTGCAATCATCATTATTTTCTATTTGGCATTACTTCTTTGTACAATCGCCCAACAAACTGTATTCATTAATTAGAAAAATAGAAAATAAAACACAACCTTCAGACAGTTACGTTCGTCCAATGAACTGCATTTATACTTGAGGTTTAGCACTTTGTCGCATTTATAAAATGCAAAATTTCTTGAGTTACTCAGGTGACAGCAAAATTATTAGTACGACAAAGTGCTAAAGTGTTGCAGAGCACCTTTGAGCTCATTCAACAGTGTCTACTAATCGCAACATGTCTTATAACTGCCCTACCACAATAGGTTAACTTACAATTCTTCGAGCACTGTATGGAGTGGTGCAGGTGTGTGTTGTGACAAGGTACTAAAGCGTTATTGACCGATCGTAGTTGACTCTACCATCTAATGGAGGCAAGTAATAACACCATTATCATTAGTAGTAATTGCCGCTGGTTGTTACAAAGAGGCAAATATGACTTTTTAAAATACTTTTGTATGTATGTTCAAAGGGCGCGAATAATGCATTGAACTTTGCGTGAAAGGGACAGATGATTCTGGGTATTCAAGATTGAAGGGCTGCAATTTCTCTGTATTAAATGAACTTATTGTAGCAGAAATAAAAAGTAAATTTAGATAATTGTATCAATTTACTTTCAAATTATATGTAATGAAATAAAAATAAATTAGAAGTATTGAAAAGTAAGATAGAATTATAGAATTACAAATCATGTAAAATTGATTCAGTTAATTTTGGGATTTATTCGAAGTATCTAGATTACAATGAATGTCAAATTAACATTGGGGTTTTACTGTAAAAAGCACAAATTCTCCTAGAAATAGAGAAAACTTTCGTACAGTTTTAAATTATATGTTTCATGATTATCAATAATAGATAGATATTTGTTATAGAATAATCAACCTTATTTAGCTTTTAGCTAGAATATAAATACCAACGTCAAATTTTGACTTTGACTTTGAGCTTTTTTTTGAGAAAAATACAAATTTTCCTGGTACTAAAGATAAGATTGGTACTGTATTCATTCTTAAATTTTAATAATTATTCGCTATATCGTATACAATATATTTAAATAACAATATTTTTATCATTATGAAATGAAACCCATTCCTTCATTGATGATGCCTAGAACAGATGCATTTCGTCAAAATTTGCGAACTGCACTGCTCCCGTAACCCTGAGACATTAGGTTGTTAAGTATCATGTGCATGTAATTTCGCCGGCAACCATACATTCAAACAAAAAAATTACGAATATTAAAGCTCCGCGGTAGAAATAGGTATGGTCATTTATTTCACGGACGAACTCACTCACAAAGAGTCTAAAATGGATATCAACTTTATAAATACATATACCCTACATTTACTTTCAAAAAACTTTATATCTAACATTGCAGTTTTATAGAGAGAAAAATTCACATCCTCGGACGGGATTCAAACCCGCGTCTTCTGACAATCCTCGGTGGCCACAAGACGCGGGTTAAATTCCGTCTGAGGATGTGAACTTTTTTCTCTAAATCTGCAATGTTTGGTACCGCTAAGCAGGCGTTAGTGCTTTAAAAAGTAATACTATAAAAATTGTATATCAAGTTTATATTTAGCGTGTGATCGTAATGCACTGAATGCTAACTCTTTTCATTATACGTAACGGTTTTTATGTATTAAACGAAGTCTTAAAAAAATTATGTCATGTCTGTCCTTTTTCATTAATCTGTGAAACAAAAAGAAAACCCCGAGATTATCAAGAGAACCATCGAGTCAATAATATCAACGGCGAGTGACGTAATTTAGGGAGGGAGGCGTAGGGGTGGTCGACATTCGACGCTATTTACCATACGTGGGCCTACTATTTTTTCATAGTTTTTTTGGTCACGTTTTTACGCCATTTTCCATCGCCCCCGGCGGGTGGCACAGTGTCGAATTCTTTTTTTTAACCTTCTTTTTTTAAATCAGTAAATTGCATATTTGAAAAACTACTGTACCCTTTGAACCTGCGTGGACTCTGAATGTACGAATGTTTTAACTGTATACTTGACTATGACGGCACAGACAGACAGGTACGATGTTGTCCGTGAATTATATATAGCTTTATTTGCTGTTGATGCTTTTTGTTTTCGTATATGACATGATGAGGATTGTGCATTATTGTGTGTTGCAGATATGTGATACATTAATTAGCTATGGAATATACCTACTCGTAAACAAAGTTTTAAAAAAGAGTGAAGTTTGAAATGTTTGGCTTAAAGACACTTTTTTTCGTTGGATTTTATTTAATTTAATCTTATCAATACAAAGTAAAAAGTATACGACACTAAGTTTGAACTTAATCAGTAGAGCAAAAAAAATAACCAAAATAAACCCAAACTAAATTATAAACTACCTATCAATACTACCACTAGGTAACGTTCCCACAATGTTGCCATACCCAAGTAGGGTCATTATAAAACACAAAAATATGTATATCTAAGACCATATGACTGCATCTGTAAAACTCATAATGTTGCAATAAATCCATAGAGTATTGAGTATTGAAATGGTGCGACATTGGTCACGTGGTCTGGATCAGATGCTCCGATGAATCTGTATTATTATCGTTTTATCATATCTAAAAACACTATAATTCTCATTAAAATACATAAAATTAAATATCACTCAATTATATAGTTCAAAATTCTTTGTTCTATTACAAAGACCGATAAATTGCAATCATGTGCGCTTATTGCGTCTTCAGTAGTAATTTAAAACGACAATAGAAGTAGAATCGAACTTTTGTGAACTATAATCGAACAATCGAATGAATGGGACCGAGTCGAGAGGCCACGCGCCGCACGCGGGGGGCGTGAGATCAAAATTGTAAAACGAAGGGTTGTGTGCCTATTAAATATAAAGTAAATCAATCAACGAGAAAAACAATGGAAACTAACTTTTATTCAGATATCAAATTAAATATAACACTCGTTACAATGATCAATAATCACTTTCCAAAAATGTTTTCATATAAACTAAATAGCTTAATTAATGATTCTTCCATCCCTATTCAATCGCAGAACAACCAGGCGTATTAACGACTATGCGACATGTTATAAAGATACGTGGTGCGTTTTCACTTTCACAGTAGGAAACGCGAAAACCGTCAAACGAACTTCCTAGGTCGGTTTTGGGAGTAGGCGTCTAGTCGACAGAGAGGAAGTTCTCCAGAACATCTCCAAATTGTTCACACCATACACACTCTAAAGTCTTCAAGTTTCTGATGTTCCATCTATGCACGCATTGCGCGTACTTCGCAACTATGATGTTTTTTGACATGATAACGTCTTATAAATTGATGAACGCCGGCTGCACGCACAAACAAGTATGACTCATTGTCACGTTCCGTTTGACCCGAGCGTGCAAGCGAGAGTGCAGAACAAGCGATAGAGAAGCACGATCAGCCTAAGCTTTCGGCTTGTCTTATCAGTTATAACGTAAAATTATCATCCGTATACCGACTTTACAGGCAGCCATTTTTTTATAAATAAATATTAGGTGCCCTGTCCGTGGCTTTGCTCATGTGGCATCGTGTAATAGTAACAAATACAATTTGTAAAATTTAATACTTCCATTCTATTTAGTTATTGGAGTGTATCTCAAAAACTACTGGACCGAATTTGATTAAATTTAAATGGGACCATACGGAAAGCACCAGCTTTCAAACAATTTTGAGAATCGGTTCACCCTATCGCAAGTTATGAGGTAACAAACATAAAATAATAAAAAAAACAGTTAAGTACCTCCTCCTTTTTGGAAGTCGGTAGATAAATAGATTTTATTATTTTACGTTTAAAGGTGTCTTGATCTAGTTTTAAAGCAAGTCGATGTGTATTAATGGAAATTGTGAAAGAGAACTGAGTGTGCCCACTTCAAGAAAGTGGAAATGCGTGGTCTATTTCTATCTCTCCAGAAAACAGGCATGAATGTCACATACGTAAGTATTCACACACATATTTCAATTTTATATCGAAACATAAACAGAACGGAAACATGTACAAGACCACTCGAGTTAATAACAAAATAATTGAATTGATTGAACCATCTCAGCAGAATCTCTACACACGACAGATGGCTGAAGGGTCCTTGCGATTAATTTAACATTAAATTCAATAATAACCCCCCATTTATTGCGTAATTTCCTTTCAATTACCTTTCATTTATCGCTCTGTAAACCGATTACAGATGTGATCGAGTTCGATAATTCTAGTTTGTGATGAAACGATGTGGCATTTATAATTTTAATTAAGGATTTGTTAAGTATCACATCTGCTTTTTTATAGACCACTAGCTGCGCGCATGGCTTTACCCGCGCATAATGACTAAAAACCCTTTTTCAATGCGGAACTCTATCAAAGTCAAAGTCAAAATCATTTAGTCAATTTAGGCATCAAAGACGCACTTATGAACATCATTTTTTCATTATAATGTACTTTAAAGACTACCGCCGCGTTCCAAAATATATAGAGCCTACCGAGAAGAAGCGGCAAGAAACTCGGGGCCATTCTTTTTATATAGATGTTTTTACAATGTTTTTACTTAGGTACTACAAATATTAGCTCCAGTGTGTTGCCTTACAAAAGACAACATAATAATGGTATCAGTAGACAAGGCAAGACACGCTACACATTGACATCTTAGTACATGAGTAGGTAGATCCTGGAGTGATGTCATTGTTTTATCCTCCAAGTAATCCGAAATTTTGTAATAACCTTTATGACAGAGTTTAGTTTTAATAGTAATTTTAATAGTAATTTCATTTAAGTATCAAAAGTATAAGTTACTCCTTATAACATTAAATATCTGCTTTTGTCCTATCGGAGATTATCCGGAGCAAACAGAGACACAGACACACAGACAGATAAAAAAGTTTTTTGTTATAACTACAGTCTGTAGTTTCATATGCATTGCATAAAAAGTTTTTATTACATTACAAACTTGAATTTTATTTATTTGTATATGTTTATATACAAATTAATGTAATTAAAAACTGCAACAAACAGATGTTAGACGAGTAAAATTAGCAAATAGATATTTTGATATTAAAGTTTTAAAATAATAGTGTTCATAAATAAAAATAAAAAAATGTTATTTATACACACATTACAACAGGAACTTAAAGTACAATTTGAAAAATTTTATACCGACTTCCATTCTATTCAGTTATTGGAGTGTTACTCAAAAACTACTGGAACGAATTTGATGAAATTACATATTTATAATAAATGGGACCACACGGACCATCAGCTTTCAAACAAAAAAAGAATTTTGATAATGAGTTCACCCCAAAGTTATGAGGTAACAAACATTAAAAAAAATACAGTCAAGTTGAGTACCTTCTCCTTTTTGGAAGTCGGTAGAAAATAACATCCTCCAATTACGTGAGTAAAGATCGACCTTTGATTGAAATAATCGCGAAGTAATTAATTACATAATTATCTGGCTTCTTGAAAATCAAATTTTACAACTCGTAATAAGTAACAATCCGACATAAACATTATGGCTGCCGTCAAAAAACATACAAGACATTAAAAAACAAAATGGATAAACTAATTCTAATCGGCTTAGAAAGAAAATAAAAGCGACAAGAATTAGATTCTGTTGGCAGAGCGAGAATAAGTCATCAAATCGTTCTTCATCCGAGCAATGTATTCAATCGAACGAGCAAACCTGACGTCCAACATCGGCTCGCGTATGCGACACCAGAAAACGAGCCTGCATAATACATCGCTGTGCGCGTTGCTGTACGTTGGACTTTAATTATATATCTGCTACAATTTCGCCTTTTTTCGAGTATTTTTCACATTTACTCCCCCCACATACACCCCTTCACCCACTGCCGAACGGTCGCGGAAAAAAGGCTACATGCATGTGTGCGTACACACGTTTCGCTATTGTTTGTGTGCACCGATCGACGCTCCAGATATTCCACTCGATATAATACGACATCTTCACAATTTCACAAGTGCGCAGAGGGACAATTAACGACGGGAGGTGGAGGTGCATAATGAATAGGAAAATTTTCGTAATAAAAATACACTTTTAATGCAATTAAGCTTGTAGAACACGGGAGAGGCCGATAAGCCGCGCTCAACTTTTCCTGTAACAGGCTGTTATTTCACGATTTAAAATCGGTTCTCAACCCGTTAATGACGCGAGGTACAAGTGCAGATCGGAGGCTCCGTTCGGCCGCGGACCAATCTATTTAATAACCCCCGCCGGTGACACCCCGCCCGGCGGCCATCGCCAATTTTCAACCCCCTCTGCCCAAGGCCCCCTAGCACCCGCCCTGAAAAAAATCCGGAGCGTTTTAAAATTAATGAGTAAAAATCTACACATACATCGGGACGGACAATGCTTCGTGCGTGTGTGTGCGCGCGGCCGATAATGACCGCACCACTTTACTGCCAAACAGCGCGATCGCGGGATCCTCGCGGGCCACACGGCGGTTCGTGTAGCGAGGACAGCCGTGCGATTCTCCAATGATTCGTCGTGGCGATCGTCGATGAGCTCACCGATACTTTAGGAGATATCGCCGTTGTTTACAAAGTTGCTTTTCCAACGTTTCTTGTCATCTCGTCATTTGTTTCACGGATTTTGTCAAAGATGCAACGATGATTGCTCTTACGGCCGTTTTCAATATTCTATCTATCCATAGTTTTCCTTACTACCGATAGAAATTTGACATATCGCCCATTCAAATAGTGTCAAATATCTATCTCTAGTAAGGTAAACCGACGATACGAGTAGATAGGTTATTGAAAACGGCCGTTAGAGAATCGCACGGCAGATCTCGCGTCTCCTCGCAGAAACAAAACACGATCGGCACCGCACGTGGCTCGAAGCTTACAGAGAATCCATAATCACCTAGCCTATTCCATTAGCTCAACGTCCCAACTATCCGCGAAAAAAAATAAACCACAAATTGAAATTTCGCCGTTTCGACGCTAATTCTGAGCAAAACGGCGCCGCGCCGCGGACGAACGCAGTTAGATAACATTTGTAGAGGCGATGGGGGCCGGGTGTCACCCCTACGCAACGCCGTTTTTATTTTGGCCGGCCCTTGCCCCCTTACCCCCTTCGTTCGTCCAACTTCATCTGAATAATTACTGATTTTTTCCGTGTACCGCTGATTATTCCGAATGTTACTTGTTGATGATAATTTTTTTAACTTTTTTCATTAGCTGGCAGGTGGATTGTGATTTTAATTTCTTTTTTTGCGTACCCTTTTTTACTGTCAGTCAGGATAACAAGCGTACACTGGAAATCCATATAGAAACACCGTGTAGACCAAGTATAACGAATGTGTGCTGTACAATAGGCTCCAAGTTTAAATTAGGTACTATAAAATCGTTGGCATACATTTAACAGACTTCTTATCAGGTCAGATCTTTAATCAGTATTTATCTGTTTAAAAACAGATTAAGAATGTGACGATTAGATTGGTTTGCAATTAGTCATGTTTTAAGCGAAAAGGATAATTACTTTACATACCTACATTAAGTTCTAAGTAGATGCCTCTCTTATTTACTCAAACCAATTAATTTTGAGCAGCTAATTAATGTAAACGTCTCAACACCTTGAAAACTTTGGTAACAGGAGAGCAAACGGGAACTAGAAACAAAAACTTTAATAATCATACTTATTCGACAAGTGACAAGTCGCGCTGTTGGCGATTGCTTTGGCAAGGATTTCGGCGGTGCCACCCACCCTCCCAAAGGGGCCGCATTTTTTTCCCGCCACCACCAAAGGGGTTGATTTTTTAAACTGATGACGCGCTTTCATTCGCGTTGTGCAAGTTGCCCGCGCGGCTGTATGTGTTGCCGCTCGTTCGCCGATAAATAAATAAAAAAAGTAAAAAACTCTACGCGCGCGCTTTGTCGATAGTGCGTCACGATTCTTTTTCCCGCGCGATATCTACGCATCCGTTCTATATTTAAACTGTAACTTTTTTCCGGTCGATATAACTTTTTTTCGCTAAGCAACCGCGTGTGTTACGGGCAACTGAGGGAACTGAGAAGCGCTTAGTTGGATCCGACTAGACATTTTTATTGGTCGGCTAACTTCGGTGTTAAGTTAGCGGAAGTTTTCACGAAGTTTCCGCGACGAGGCGCGACGGAACATTCATCGAATTTTTCAAGTTGCGACATGATAAACGTGTAGAAAGTGGAATAAAGTGAAATTATTAGGCGTGGAGAGAATGACATTGTCCTTTGTAAGTATGAGAAAGTGTTTTAAGTTTTGTTTTTACTTTTGTGAACAGTGAACCATGTGTTTTTCAGTGATACATTTAAAATCGAAGACATATCCGTGATGTATTTTAGATTCGTAGCGGATTGAAATGTGTTGTCAATTTAAGAAACGTCTCGATTTCAATAGAAACTATAATCTAACGATTCCAAACAATAAACATAGCATATTAGATGTAATGTTCTAATACAATTATTATTACTTTCATTATTTTTGCAATAAAAACATTAAAAAATCAATTAAATATTTTTAATTGATTGTACAATGTTGGAATATTGTAAATATACTTACGTGTTTAATAAGTAGTACCTAAATGATTTAATCACAACGGATTTAATTCAAGGTGTTTCCTTGCAATAATATTTTAATGGTTGCAATGATTAAAAGTCAAGCGACCTTCATATTCTTTTTATATCGCATTATGATTATTAACGAGTTTACACGTAAAATAAAAGTCGTCCAATTGATATTACTTTACCTACTTAAATGGACTTCCGCATTTAATTCTTAAACGAATAATAAACATAATTAAACATTGTGAATAAGACAATCTTCAGCATTAAATTAATTTAACTCTGAGGCCTTATTCGCTATGACCACTCAATCACGGAACGCGGCGCGTCACGGTGTATTCAAGGAATTCTTGTGTATTCAATACAAATTTACTAGCATTCCTTTAAGAAATCGTAAAATACTACGTTACGGGCCTAAGTGGTCATAGCGAATAAGAGCCCTGGGCCCTAATCCCCCCTCTTAAGTAATCATGTATTAACCTTACCATTAAATTTGGTACCACTACGTCAATATAGCAAGCTTAAAATAATAATGGATTGCGATAAAAGTTTTGATGACGTAGTATAAAATAGTTCACTCAATTCGCGTACTATGACTTGACTTTTGACACTAAGTATCATTGTTCCAATGTCACAGTTTTGAAGATCCGTACTCTCATCTCTTAAAGTAGTCATATTGCATACCACTTATGTTGCTTAGGTACCATTAATTTTGGTTGACCGTTTTATGTCGGTGAGAATACGATAGTAAGTATGATTATTCTAAGCTTATTACAAAACGCTCCTGATTTATGATAGTTTCGTAAAAGGTGGGACTTGGGAGTCGGATGTGATTGGAAAGTTATTTTTGTTACGAAGTGTTACCGAAAAAATGTCATTTCATTATTGGAAATGCTAGTGGGGTCTGCGCTGAAAAGGTCAAACTAAACTCACGTTTGATCAACTAAGAAAACAATGAAGGATAAAACTTTAATTCTGCAAATACTGAACACAACATAAAACACGATAAAACTAACACATACAATACTTATCCATAACATGCCGCGTTATTCAAACTTACAACTAAATGTAATCTCTTCCTAGTCTACATTAGTAAGGGAGTGACGTGGTGCCAATAATGGATTTGAAGCTAATTTAATTTACTTTCTTCATTTATTCGTTAGCTCGCGGTTGGTACACGGAATAAAAACATTCCTAGAGCTAGAATAAAAAGATAATTCCTAGTTGCAGTGTACAGTCTTTTTGAGGGGTGAAATGTAGCCATGATTATAAGACTCTAGTAATAACTATTTTTAATTGATGATCAAGTCTCTATAGCTGCTTTATCCGTCATGTGAGGGCACAGCGCCATCTATCAGACAGGTTGAAAAGCTTAATCCATTTAAAAAAGTTTTATTTTTTCTCCGAAGTCCTGGTGATGGTCCAAGCTGAGACTCGTTCCTCAGCAGTCTTTGAGCTAATTGCCAATCCTTGCGGCAATTATTTTTAAGGCTCGTCGCGAATATAGCCAACGCTTTAGGTCGTGGCCGTTTTGCGTCTGCTATTGGCTGAGAGGGCTCAGCACTTACTTGTCCATAGTAACCGCCGTCACCAGACGTAAACAAACATCACTTTAGTTTAGTCTAAAAAGGAAAGCATTGATAATTCAGGTGTAGTGAAGTTCAGTCGCCAATAAGATGGTTGCCTGTGGCTTTGGACTTGAGATTTCTATGAAAGGTAGCATCGTGGTGGAATCCTGATCATGATCATGATGGCGAAGCACTTTTTAGTGCCTGCCTGACTAGTTACCATCATGTATCATTTATACTTTCCGGCAGTTATCTTTGAGAGTGATAATTACTACCTTAAACATCACCGTTTTCAAATAAATACAGGGTCCGATTCCACTAACTAAATTGCAATCGAACCGTAGCTGAACGGTTACTTTATACGATTTCTTATGCTATTGTAAAACAGTTCAGTTGCAGTTACTTTTATGTTGACGTGCGATCGATCAAAACTTTATATTCTGTTAACTCGCGATAGATAATGGACGATAACTCATATTTCGTTTAATATAATAATATATGTTTAATAAGAAGTTATGATTAAGATGACGTCACGTTCCAATTTTTCTCTGGAAATAGCAGAATGGCTTTTGAGGTAAAGATTGAGAGACTACAGGCGTGAAACGAGTTGAACTGCAGTTGCAGCGGGATAGATTGTTGAACATTGTGATTGTTGAATAGTAGAATCGGCTTCCTGACCATCGAGTGAGATAACGGTCCAAGCTTGCCTATCAAGGGTAGAAACACTAAAGTAAAACTACATTCGCTATCAAAAAGTGTTGATGTCGCAAGCGCTTTTTTAATAGTTTCTCTGTGTTTTCGTTGTCAGCAGGCGGAGTCGGACAGGGAGAGCGGCGCGAGCTCGCCTGAGGGGGGCGCGGCGCGCGCGCAGACCGCCGAGCCGCGGTCCCCCTCGCCCCGCTCCCGCACCCCGCAACACCAGCCACACTTGAATGGCTCCAGTGAGTTCGTACTACATCCTTTCTACTTTAATAGCTTAGTTAGCTTCATTTTATTTCATGTAAAGAAAATAAAACAAAATAAAATTATTTTGTTTTATTTTCTTTAATTTCATTTCATTTTATTTTATTTTATGTGTTTTATTTTATTTTCATAGAAAACCCATCAATGTCATGGCTAGGTATTTTCAGCTTTTCAAACTTTCCATAATGGATTATTTAGAAGAATTGTAACACACACAGTAATATAACTAGAATCTAATTAGACTTAGAACTTTACTTTAGAAAAGTGACTACTACGTACGTAGTTTTCAAGTAGGTAATAGAGACTTCTAAAATTCTAAAGATCTCTTATTTTAACGGCCTTTGCCAAGATCAAAAGAAAAAAATCCTCTTGAAGATGCCGATATAAAAACAAAATTACCCGCATGTACATGTCGCGCAGTATTTTATACCAAAGAAATTTTGTCTAATTATAATACTGACAATATTAATTAAAGGCAACGGGGTATTTGTTATATATTTAGGTTTTCCTTATTGCTTAAAATCCAAACAGCACCAGAGTTTTCCAGACTGGTGCGTCACCATTCACTTTATTAACATAAACTAACAACAAAACCTTACAGTAGTCTAATGTCCATTCATAAAGGCTCATTGCGTAAGTGAAAAGGTTGAATAACGTACAAATATTGATTTGAAGATGGTTTGAACTGCTTTGATATTACATTGAGGACTCTGTAATCTACTATTCCGTCATGACTGTCAAGTGGCATTCTTCTAAAAGTTTGAAAGGTCAGTTTTTTTATCTTATTAACAGACGAGACGGGTAAATCGGTAAAATTGTAGTTACACTATTAAACTGCAAAAGTAGTGTGCAGAACTCTCTACTAATCAGAGTTTTTATCACTACTGCATGCCAATCTGGTTTTTACTATCGATAGTCCAATGTATTGTCTGAAGTCTTGTCAGTTCAGTTTCGGGAAATGTAAGTCAACATCTTCAGACTTTAAACTTACACAATATCTCTGCAAGCTCCGCTGCGAGCGCTTCAAATAATGTTAGTGGAATAAATCAAAAAAGATAATAATATTACTTTATGACTATAATTTCATATATTTGCAAATTTAACCTGTCGCGTATCGAGCGTACACCATGTGTTCATACAAAAAAGTGCTAAGCCACGTTGCGCGTACATAAAGTGTAACTAATTTTATCTAATGTATAAGCATTGGATCTGATATAAATTTGCTTAAATATAAATTTGCTCTTAGTTGGTTAAACTATTCAAGAGTAGTATATTTTATCTGCACTTTTATGCGTAGTTCGGAAAGAGCCCGAAAGAACTAGGCATTGGACGGGTTAAAACCTTCTTGCTTGAAGCTCTGAATGCGTTATGGCACAATATAGTCATCATGACTGAACAAATCCTTTAACCAAAGACATGATCTAGAATACGTGTTATAAATAATGAAATATTGGCTCAAAGTTTGCGACTCCGATAACAATCCAGTGTTACCAAATTCATTGACGACCGATAAGCTCTTCAAACACTCAAATGTAATGTTATCATTTCATTTAACGATAATTACAGTTGTTGAATGAAATACTTATTCTCACAAACTTGAATGAAAGTCTAACGAACATTGGTAAAGCAAATCAGCGAATAAAAAATAACGATGATCATTGGTACGATCGAATTGGACAGCTTTTGAATTTTCAGAGATATTGTGTAAAGAAGACTGGCAAACCTCTGTGTTTTTTGGGTACCCTACATAGACGGACCCACGTGAAAGGAAACCATGCAAAACCAGGTAGTCCTTACTAAGACTAAGATATTATAAAAATGTACCATATTTTTTTAAGTTGGATTTGAAAAGTTATTTGTATTTATATTTTTTCTAGGTTAGGTTAGATAGGTAGAATTTGTTAGCTTAAATCTGACTGGGTTTTCAAAAGAAATGTATCGTAATAGAGAAACGGGTGATTGGCATCAGATATCGTTATCGTAGCTATGGATGCAATGCAACTACTTATATTTTATGTGATAACATGATAAAACTTACTTGAGAAATGGCAAATGTACAACATGTACGAATCCAACAACAAAGGAAAAACTATTGGTATCACTTTGTCATGTCACATGTCACACTCTTTTGGCTGAATATACGTAGTATCAAGAAAGTTGTATAGTATCCTATAGTCTATGAACTGAATAGCGTTTCGTTATTGCCCACAAGCATCTTCTGCGTATTAATTTTATTGTTTTACATTTAGGTTTCACATTATTCCCAACTGCTAATTAAATATATGCATCTACTAATAATAAATAAATTTGGCGTAGTTTCATTCTCCGTGGTTTTCATTCTCAGTGGGTACCCAGGTGACCATTCTCATTTTATAAAAGTACATACTTACAAAGATTAAAAGACACTTACTAATTTATTAAACCATTTTTTAAAGGAAAAGTGCCCAGAATACTGTCAGCATTTCCACGTTGAATAGCTAAGCTAATTTTTGGTGCAAAATATGAACCAGCATTCTGGTCGCCTGACGCTTAGCCCAAATCAAGTCCCTGAAAATTTCGTATGCACCTGGACCCCACGGACCCAAAGTTCCTACCCCAAAAGGCACAAATATGTAACCTTTATCAAGATTGGTATATATGCGCCGTTTAAAATTTTCGGCATTTGTCATATCTTACATTGTGTAAATTTTAAATTTGTTACGAAGATGATGTCTCACATTTCCTGCAACTGTACATTTATATTTTGCATAAGTTTTTTTTAAGTGATTTTTAAAGAACCCGCGGCAATTTTTTTGTGTATTTGGGACCATATTTAGGGTATATCATAATAATAAAAGCAAATAAAATGCATTTATTCAAAAACTTGCTTTATAAAATTTCGTCACCCTTTAATGTCAGCGCACAAGTCGCCAAACATATAACTAGATACCTAATTAGAGTCTGTGCGCCAAATTTTCATCCTAATCGGACAAAATGGTATAGAGACGCTTAAAATATGAACAAATAAAAACAATTTTATAACATTCATAAACATGGCTCGCAAATTTTAGTCTAATGATTCGATCAACAGCGCCGGCGCTGCAAAGTAAAAGGAAAATTTAATTGTTTTAACAGTGCATTATAATTTTATCCTTAATACTTTTCCTTAGCATTAAATTAATTTATAATATTTAAGCGCAATTTATCTAATTTTTAACTGACTTCCGAAAAATAAGAACGTTCACAATTCTACGTTTTTTTGCAGATATTTTTTCTGAGTTAACCGATTTTGTTATATTTTTTTTATTTGAAAGCTGCTTCTCATATGATCCCATTTAATTGGTCAAGATCAAACCCGTTGTTTTTAGGGTTCCTTATCCAAAGAGTTAAAACGGGACCCTAAGACTTTGGGGGATTACTAAGACTCCGCTGACCGTCAGTGTGTACCGTCAGTCTGTCTGTCTATCCGGCTGTCACCAGGCTGTATCTCATGTACCGTGATAGTTTGAAATATTCACAGATGATATATTTCTGTTGCCGCTATCCAAACTAAATGCTAAAAAACCGGCCAAGTGCAAGTAGGACTCGTGCACGAGGTTTTCCGTAAAAACAGCAAAAAATGACGTCTGGTGTATGGGAGATTTATAGATAATGGTACGGAACCCTTCGTGCGCGAGTCCGACTCGCACTTTTCCGGTGTTTTAGTAATCATTTTTCATCAACATTGGGTCTTAAAATATTCATTAATTTATCCGAAGTCGGTTACAAATTTTTCAAATTTGTATAGCTAGTATTATATCATATATTATATACTTTATTTCCTCCACAGTGGCTTCGATGTTCCAAAACCTCCAAAGCCTGGCCAGTATGCAGCAGAACATGCCAATGTCACAGCAGTTGCAGCAACAAATGTCGCAGCAGATGTCTCAGCTCGCAGCCAACCTTCAGGGCTTGAACTCGATGCCGTCCAATCCGGTCATCAACTCGCCTCTCAACCTTAGCGTTAGTGCACCAGGTAAGGGAAACATACGAGTATGATATAAAATAATAACCTTATATATTAGTAGTTCTGCGAGCAGCAGACCTCGCGATCACAGTCTTATCAGCGGCAATTTTTCGCAGTTTGAGCTATCTGTAGTTGGAGCACCATCGTCTAGTTTTAAAACTTCACAACATATTATCTCAGCAACCATTTCACCAATTATGCTCACATTCAAAATTCCTATTTAAAGTCAAGTAACTAATGTGTGTATAAAATTTTATCAAAATCGGTCGGTAAGTAAATAGCACCGCAGCAAACTACCCTCTTTATTCGAAAAGGACCACTTAAAAAATCGTCGACGACAAAAAAATATATTAAATAGTAAAACATGTGTACCAAGTTTCCAGTTTTAGTTAAAAATTGCCACCATGTACCAGGACGACCAACATACAATCTAACAAACATACAGACAGATGAAAGTCAATTTGGCCTGTTAAAGCAGAGACGCTTCGCTCGCTCGGTCAATAAGCTTTGCCCCGCGATTTTGTCCGCCTGGTAATGGATAATGATTATGATGATACAAGTATCATATCCGTTATTCCAGCGTCTCGTCTATTTATGTACCAAATTTTATCCTAATGCGTTCAGCCGTTACGGTGTGATTGAGTAACAAACCTCCATTGCATCCAAACATTCATTTATAATTTTAGTAAGAGCAAGATTATTTTAATATGTTTATAATTAATGGCTAAGCCTACTACTGCCTGATTCGCAAATTATAAAACTTGGAGATTAAGAGTTCTACCATCTATTATAGTAGGTGGTACCTGACTGGCAACGCCTTCAGATCACTTGTAGAGTTTCACTGAAGGACGTTTACTTTCCCACAAACATAAGTAACTCGGGTTTGGGCATCAGAAAACTTTTTAGGCGCGTACGCTACAAACTTTGCAAAGTTTATTTTTGTATTCGGATAAATGCTACCGAAAAATAAGTTAATAGGTAATTTTATTATACTTATTTAAATTAGATTAGTACTTAATTGTACGTTAAGAGTAACTCCTCGAATAACGTGTTTCGTTTAAAATTAAAGTAGTAATGAAAACGAAATCATAGACGCATTTACGTCTGATTTTTATCGATGCAAACAATAAAATCGTCTCTATAGCATCATTGACCATTACACCATTTAGAGCGTAGTATCTTAATATCAACATACAATAAACAATCATATCCTTGACCCTAGTGTTAGTAATCCCTTCACCTAATATAGAATATGAACGTAAAATATTCCAAAGAGTATAATGTCCCTTTGTCCATAAACAACAATGTATTACAGTTCTTTAATAATGATGACTAAATAATAGGTAGCTTTCTTCGTGCTCGTTTAATAATGCAACGATTTCTGCATTTTCACACCAATTAGATTAAAATATTCATTCGAAACGAGAAATACAGAGACAGGAATTTTAAATTTCGACGCGAGGCTAATGCGGTGCTTATAAAACGCAAAAGTTTTTCTATTCTAGATAAAATTATGCAAGAGAAGTGTCAACTGTGAGTTCAGAGCATCATTAAACTTTTTCAGTGTATCAAAGCTTGAGTTAGTGTTGCCAGATGTCCTTATAATTCTGGTAATTGTAGTATATTTTATATTTCTGCGCCACATGATCGCCTTCCTAATATAGAGAAAGTTAAACAAAAATAACCTTGTTACAATAAAATAGGATTCTGTTTTTTATTATATGATGTTTCAAGCACTAATGACTGCTTAGCGAGACCAAACTTTGTAATTTAGAGAGAGAAATACACACTTTCGGACGATATTCGAACCCGCGTCTTCCAATAATCCGTGTCAATCTGTTCATCATCAGCTACTGCAGTTAATAGATAATACCATAAAGTTTTCTAAATATATTTGTACTATCCAACCAAAATCCACAACCAATTCCACAACTTCTTACATGTAATTTTAAATCATTATATAATCAGTCCGCCTCAATCAACTTATTATAAAACATTGATTATATTTTGTATGAATTTATTTACACTATCTGCATATCTTCCTATCACACTGCCCACGTGGATAATTACATACATCCATCCTACCATCTAAAGTCATACTTTTGTATTTTAAATAAAAGTGTGATATTGTACTAAATTTAATATCTAAGTCCTGGCAACACTACGTCTGTTAGGTCGTCTAGGCAGGCGTTAGCGTAGCGCGAGCCATGAGGCCGCACCAATAATTACTCTAAATTAGACAGATTGGGATAATCAGAGGTACACGGTTCGCGCATTAAAACTCTTAACTTGAGAATCACGTGATCCGTAATTAGGTGATTACCGAAACCAATCGATTTAATGAATTCGAGATAGCGGCTCGCTCGCCCGCCCATTAAAGCTATGCCGTAATGGACGAAAAAACCTATTTAAATAATGAGTATAATTACATATTTTTTCACGAACGCACGGATATTACGACTGTTGCGGTATCATTAAGAGTTTTATTGTCTTAATAGAGCTAATTATACATTTTTTTCGGTTCTTAATTGATGCGCCGTAGGAAAAAGCATTTATTACAAAATGTGAAATGTCATGCTTTAAATGAATACGTTATGTTAATGTGGAATTTAACGGGCTTGTAAGGCGTGCTGATAATGTTTTTGGATATCTGGGCCCGTTTTGTTCGCGGTGAATTAGTCTAGCTTGAGTACCGATGGAGTTTGTTTAATTTTCTATATGTATATAATAACTCTCTCAAAATTCTCAAAACTCTTTTTTGTTTGAAAGCTGGTGCCTCGCTTGTGGTCCTATTCACATCATATTCGGTCCAGTAGTTTTTGAGTTACACTCCAATAACTGAATAGAATGGAAGTCGGTATAACATTTTTGAAATTGTACTTTTGATGTCGTTAACGTGACTTAATCGTTGACGTAACTACGCAAGTCGCTCGTCTGATGTTAAGCGTCACGCTTGCCCATAACAGTTCAGGGCATAGCAAAGCACTGTGCTCGTCATCTTGAGACACCAAGATGTAAGATGTCAAATCTCTTGCCCTGTAATTTCGCTGGAAACATTGCCCTTCAATGTAACACAGTAATGTTTGTACACAGATAACAGAAACAAGGGAGATATGAAAGGTGGCCGGTGTCGCAGTAATATGGCCAAAAACAGAACACATTGCTCGCGACCGTTCGCAACTTTTGTATTATGTGACTGAACGCCGGTCGCAATATTGCATGTAAACAGTTTACAATGCTTGCTCTGTACTTACGAATATTCAAACGTTAAGTTTTAATACCGTAGTGGATAATGAACTCATTGAAGCTAACAATACGTTGAATCGCGGACTACGGCCGCTGCTTGCGATAACAGGTTTTGCACTCAGTGCACGGATTGGCATCTCTCTAGATCTCGATCTCTATGGTTTGCACCTTCTGCTTCACTGTTGAATAACTGTCAAAGGTATGGTACTTCCCCATGGACTGCAAAAGTCCCACCACTACAATTATGAAAAAAAAAAAACAATTAAAATCCAACCCAAACGATAAATGTTTACAACTACACTTCCACGCATACATTGCATAAAACTCTTTGTAAAATTATTTTTTATTTATTCATAAAGGAAGTAATATTTGACATTACCTGTAATTATAATTTATGTACTTTCTGAAGGTTAAGACAAACATGTGTATTTTGTGCATACACTGAAGAACCGTGTCTCAATTGTTTTTAAGACATAACACTAACCAATAAAGCTTAATGTTACACCGATGTATTGCGATAAAGTTCTTGAGAATTAAACACTTGTAGTGTTGTACCATGTCCAATGAATTATCGCAATCGAACTTTAGTCATCGGTAATCACAGAATGTTTTATTTGCCAAAGCTAATTTTTATATTATGAGATTAGGTAATAACATGTGTTTTATGAGTTTTCATGTTTATCGCGATTACGGTTATTGAAGAGAAACGTACATTTAGTTTTTTTGCTATTGTATATTTCCTAAATGAAATCCGTCACGGTTTGTACTTACATACCCTCCTCATGTTTGAAGTTAATTCTGTTGCATCTTATTATTCCTTCGCTATTAGTTTTAAAGTCATGGCTGATATATTAAAAATCAATTTTTTGTGTCGGTAGTACAAGCGCGAGGTCCGTGGTAACCTGTATTGTAACTGCACTACGCCCGTAACTCTGAGACATTAAGTTGTTAAGTCTCATGTGCCTGTAATTTCGCCGGCACCCGTACCATTCAAAGCAGAACACAGTATTGCGAACATTACAGCTTCGTGGTAGACAAAGGTATGATGGCAGTACTACCCCGGACGAACTCATTCATAAATAGTTCCAATGAAAAAAAGTGAGAAAGTGCAAAAAGCCTTCCTGAGAAGTCTCTTTAAGAAAATGTATGGATATTATCCTTTTCTTTATCATACAGCCATTCTTCTCGGCCACCTTGGCTTTAATTCTTTAGAAACCAGAAGGTTACTCGACCAGGGGCCTAACTATGAGCTCTTAAAGCAGGACTTCTATACAACTGCCCGGTTTATTCGTACCATGACAACCTTAAAGCAGGCCTGCCCAGGGCCTGTTATTCAAAAACTGCAGAAAAACCGTTCACCTGTTTTTTTGTATGCACTCCCGTTAACATGTCGCTCTAAATCTACACAGTTTATCAGCTTACAAACGTCTAGGCGTCTGCAATGTTGGTTATAGTAAATTGTTAGAATGCCAGAGACAATATTATCCGTTCACCTTTGAGAAAACAATATTCAAACAGTTCACCAAAGTGAGCGTCATGGTATGATTTCATTCAAAACTGTTTATGTCAGGTTTAAGAACTGCACGGAACTTGCATAGTTTTTACGAAGCTGATAGTACGGCCCCAGCTCAAGACTGGCTGTAAAATATTAAGAGGGGACATAGATTCGCTAGAGTTTCATAATCGTATGTGCGCTATGTATGTACCAGAGAAGTATATCCGCCATAGATCTAATCACAGCCATAAGTTTTTCTTCCCTGGCTGGTGTCGTACGGTACATCGTCGGTACTCCCCGATTCACCGCGCCATGTGCGACCTCAACGTGTTCCTCAGTACGTTTCCCGACTGTGACATATTTAACGATAGTTGGTCTAATATTGTAAATTTTATGCTGACATTTTGTGAATAATATTTAATTGGACATTTTATTAAGGGTTATTATTTAAGTTTGACATTATATAAATAATTTTATTTTTAAATTACTTCATTAGCTAGGACTTTGTTTTGTTTCATTTAAGAACTAATAATATGTATAATTGCAAGTGCGTTCATATTAATTAATAAAGAAAAAAATAATAAATGATAAAAATGCGACATAAATATTACTTGTATAAATACAAATGCATTACGCATCCGTCGAGGTTAGTTCCATTCACAAAAATTTTGTTCTAAGCGTAAACAGGATAATGAGTACTCAAAGAATTAATCAGTAGGTATGTCTTACCAAAAAAATATTTATTGCTACTTAATTTACCCGTTGTCTATGAAAGAGGACAAAGACGATAGACAGTCAATCTTAGTCATGTCGTATAGTACAGTTCAAACAAACCTTTATATTTTTAAACCTCTTTATTACACACCAAACAATAAATATAAATATTTAAAGTAAACCGAACTTATCACGAATTGAAATCTCTTCCAGTCACAAGACTATTGCACAATTTATATAATCAGCCGTGCGATTCTCTAATGATTAGTCATTGCGCTCGTCGAGCTCACCGATGTCAAATACTTTATGAGATATCGCCCTCGTACATAAGGTTGTTTTTCCAACGTTTCTCATCTCGTCATTTGTTTCACGGATGTTGTCAAAGATGGAACGATGTTTGCTCTTAGAGAATCGCACGACAGGTTTTAAAGCACCAACATCTGTAGCCCTAGCACGAATAACTACGTAAGTGAAACGTAAAGTGTCATTCACGTGAAACAGTACATACTGACATTTACCTAGGGCAACAGTGACACAGACAACTCATAGTTTGTGTTCTAAAGCGTGACGCATTGACGTTTACCATACGAATACTTATTGCAAATTGTTTTTGCTACGGTTTCTGCTTAGCGATACTAACATTGCAAATTTTATAAAAAATATGAAGAGTTGAACAGAGAAATTGACGTTACGATTAACATTGGAAGAACGAAAGCAAAGTATCAAATGATTTTAAGAAGGACGAGGATATGTCTCAGCCTTTTATAAATAACAAAGCCGTTACTGTTGTTTCTCCCGAGACTTGTATATGATTTTGTCTAATTTACGAAGAAACTTTCGAGTTCGTTTCGTAATGTTCTACTTTTACGTATAATACTAATAAATACTAACTGTAATGTTTTGTCCAAAGGTATGGGCTCACCAAACCCGGTGGCCAACAACAATATGCTGCCTCCGGCGATGCCGTCGCCGATGCCGCAGCTTATCCTCGCTTCTGGACAGCTGGTGCAGGGCATCCAAGGAGCTCAGCTGCTTATACCTACTTCTCAAGGTAAGGATCCTCTACGATATTTATACATGTAGAACGATATGACTACTTTAAATATGGAAATAACTTCAATTGTTTATAAGAGACGTAAGTCTCTTATACATCGAGCGGTAACTATTAAACATTTTGTTTTGTTCTGTAGTAAGTCTGGATTATAATTTATATTAGTAGCAAATAAATGTTGATTAAAATCTAAGAAAATGGCGGCTCTATGTCACTTTTATCAGCGCCAGTCATCAACTTACTAACATTTTTTCTTACTGGAATTGTCAAAACTGACATAGAGCCGCCATTTTGAAACATTTCAACTAACATTTGATTATAACTGAGATTCGTAATAGTTTTCTTTTGCAATCAAATGTTGATTAAAATTTTAGAAACTGGCGGTTTTAGTAGTAAGTTACTGACAGGAGCTGACGTGACATTAAACCGCCATCTTTTCACATTTTAATCAACGGTAATTGCAACTGTCAGTTATATATGACAACTAAATTTAGCAGATAATAGTAAAGATGTATAGATAGTTAGTTACTAACTGGACTGTCAAGACTTTAAGCATTCATTTTTGAAGATAAGTGTAAGAGTTATGTGATTTGAATTTTCCGCACTAAGTGAAACAAACCACCTGTGGCCTTAGCACGAATAACTGCGTAAGCGTAACGTAACTTGTCGTTCACGTGAAACAGTACAAACTGTCATTGATCTACTGCAATGTGACACAGATAACTCATAGTTTGTACGCTGAAGCGTGATGTGTTGACGGTTACGATACGAATACTTATTTGCAAATTGTTTGTGCTACGGCCTCTAAACACATGTGTGGATATTTATTAACTAAACGGGGACCATTTAGCACTATCGTTAAACCTGTATTTATTATTTAAACCATCACATGCCATCATATTTTTATCCTGGATGTGAACTCGTTGAAGTCTTTTGTTTGGGCCATGATTGCAACTCCCAAAAAATACGTTTCCATTATGAACTTTTGTTAATCACATTTACTTAAAATTCGGAAGAATATATCATAATGGTACAGTTAACAAGATGCTGCTAAAATATGCCTTAAACACAAACTATGATATTTCAAAGTTTGTGTTTGAGACATATTTTTTGAACTTTGAATTTTGTTCAAAGCAGAATATTAACAAATTCTTCTTAACAAATCTATCAACAATTATTGTGTTGTTAACACATGTTATGTACACCGAGATATTATAGACAAATAAAGTCATTGTATCAAATAATAGTCCTAGCCTATTAAATCCTTAATTTTCTTTTGTACACTCATAGTCATAATGGTCCAAGTATTTAAATTATTCTGTCACTTAAACTCTTATCGAACTACAAAATACCCAGTTATGTAATCAGTAGGCCTACCACGAGTTATTTATGAATATATATTGGTATTGTTGACGTAAATGATTGTATAACGCGCCCTCTGAATAAACTATTAGTTTTTATAGTATTACTTTTTAAAGCACTAACGCCTGCTTTAGCGATCTCGAACATTGAAATTCATAAAAAGAAAAATTCATATCCTCGGACGGGATTCGAACCCGTTCTTCTGACTCTCCTTGTCAGATGCCATTGACCAACTAGGCCACTGAGGTTCAGGTCCGAGCATCGAATTTTAACTTTCTATCTGACTTTAATCGTCTTACGGAGACGGAGCGACATCTATTGAACAGATTTGACAGAACCGAAAGAATCATTATTAAGAAATACTTAAGCTTTCGTATTGACATCACAACCCTTGTATTTTTTATAGTTAGTTAAGTAAACTATTAGTTATTTATGTTACAGTTGTACTAGGCAAAGATAGATAATTGTTCGTTTCTGAATTATTTTTTTATGATTCGATATAATTACTATGCATTAAGCAAATAGCTCGCGTCGACTTTTCAAATCCATGGAAATTAACAACCAACATTTTTTCCCCTACAGGGATTGCCACGCAAACCATCCTCACCATACCAGTTAACCACGTCAACTCAAATGACCAGATGGTGAACCTGGCCCTAAACAACGGCCAAGTGGTTTCCACATCTTTGGCCAACCTCCAAGCCATGGCCCAACCCCACCAGCTACTAAACTCCAACCCTCAACAACAAAACATCAGACCGAACATGCTGAATCCAAATCTCACCAATGCATTATTAAACCCTGGTTTGCCAAACTTTTTGTCAAATGGGGCAGCCAACGCTCAAGAGTTGTTACAAGCGCTACAGCAGCAGCCTCAAACAAACCACAACTTGTTGCAAACAGTCCAGCAGAATAACATGAATGTTCAGCAACAGATGCCAGGAAGGCGGTCTTCTTCGCCCAGATCAGATCGGCATTATAAAGAACGGGAGAACTTTGAGAGATTTGCTGGAGGATCGAGGGATCGAAACGAGAGGGAAAATCCCGGGAATGCAGCTATGAACAGTATTAATAGGTAAGTTTAGACTAAATTTTTTTTCTTCTCTGCACATTTATCATACTGAGCTAGAGATAGAGCTTAGATTTTAGTTTCTTTTATATAATGGTTCATCAAAGTGACTACCTCTCACGTGATTGAAAGCGGAGAAGGAATCAAGAAATGTTGACCATTAATGCAGTCGTAAGCTCCGTTATTCGCCACCCCTTTGATGACCTGAGAGATGCTTTTTCACCGCTTGAAAGACCCAGGGTCGACCCATAGCTGCAATAAAAACGTATACCGACAGAGCATTCCATAATTTACATACACGACAGAGGTAGGAACTGCCAAACTTTTTGGTTCATAGTAAGAAATTTTGAACAGCAGATTCTAAGACCAGAACGAGTAGTTTGGGATCGGAATGGTGAGGAAGGAATAAGATTAAATAGCTCTTCAGAAACGGTAGAAAGTTAATGACAGGATCGTTTTTCTCTATTTTATAAGACCTTTATTTCCTTGGTATCCTTCTTTGTAAACTTTTCTTAGCAACTCGAAGTACGCCATAGATTTTTTGTTATTTAGGGTAAGGAGATGGCTCACCTTTTCCGTTTGATAGAAACTTCACTTCTGCTTTAGTCCATATTGTTGCCCAGATTGTTTATATTATTGGCATTTTACTTGGAATCAAACTTTATCATCTTTAAATCTCTTCACTCCTCTCTAATTTATTATGCTTGATAATTTTGTAAAGGTCAATTCCGATAGATCCCTCTGACCTTTGATATTTATATAAAAATTGTTGCGTAAATCGTTTGGAAAGACGAGAAGCTCATTGAATTGTGAACCAATTAACCGGTGGATACTTCGTAACTTTTGATTTGACATGAATCGTTCATAGGTGATATATTAATCAAAGTCGATATATTAAAAATGCAATTATCATAATTAAAATTAGTCATAGTAAGAAACTAATCAACCTGTCTTCAAACGACTCATCCCAGGTTTGATCCCTGGCAAATGTATTTGTGAAGAACTGAAATTTTACTTCCCGGATTTTGGATGTTTGAAATGGGTTAATGTGCGTATCCATGCCTATCGCGACATTATTAGGATGAGAAAGTTAAAAAAAATTACGTAAGTATGAAATTACAGTTATTTACTATCCGTAGGGTTAGCAAAATCATTTACGCAAAATAATACAAATTTGAATAATGTAGTAATGTAATAGTAGCACGAAACGCGGCGGAATTCTGTACTTTGACATATGTTTAGATCAGTTTTTTTTCTTTCTTCCATGAGCTCAGACAATTTGCACATTTGCCATTCGTCAAGTATACTTGCATCGTATCATTTGGATCAAAGTTGTCACAGTCTCATACAAGTTCGACAATATATAATTGTCCTGTCTATGTATTGTTCTAGTAAAACTGTAGATGCATTACCAATTCTTTTTTTTAAAGGGAAGTTTTTAGTAATGCATTACTAGAACGTGACTTGGACATAACATTACCTTAATGTGGTTGTGACTTGACACTGGCTACTTGAATATAAAACTCACTTTATGGATTAATTTATTAATCATGTTGCAAATGTACTAACTGGCGAGTCCACGTAAATCGATATAAAGAATGAAACATTGGTGTTGCTAACCAATGTTTAAGCCTTATGCCTATGATATCAAGGTTCTCATTGCAAGCCGATAGTCAAATACAAGCACTAAAAGTTAGATTTGAACTTTCTCTTATTCCTTTTTCAAACAACTGTCTGCTACTCGTTTTTTCCAGGGTCTTTACTTCCTCTTAAAACATTCTTCAGGTATCAACAAAAACTATTACTGTCGTTAACGATATCAGAATTGGTGATGACCCTATCAAGTACACTCAGCTAATCCATTTTGATCCTTATGTTCAAGATAATAAAGTCCTCATCGTATGCTGATACGGAGTTTGGCGTGGGTGCATTGACAAGTGTTGGGTGTAATTATGTGACAATGAGAGTAATTATTACACTGACGCCGACCAACATACGTGTGTTTGTGTGCGTGAATTAGTAATCAACGTTTATTATGAGCGGTCGTGTAATAAGGGCTTTTATTGGGTTTTTGTTTTTTATGACTTGTCATTCGTGTTTATATATTTATGTTTGTGTTATAACTTGGTGGTCAGGTTATGTACTAGTACTTTTTACTATGTTTTTGTATGTGTTTTGTCGGATTAGAAATGGATACAATTACTTTAGTTTATATGAAGTCATAGATACTGAATGGAGTTTATTAAATCGACAGGAAAGTCCTCGAGGGTGTTTTTGGGAAACTTTGCTTTTTTTTCTATCGAGGCAAATTGATTTAATCGTGTATATGTGTGAACACATCCGAAACAATTATTTTGTTAATATATATTACACATAATAATAAAATAAATATAATAAGTAATAATATAATAGTAAATAATAATACTAATAAAATTATAAAGACGAAAGATTTGTTTGTTTGAATTGAATAGGCTCGGAAACTAATGAGTTGATGTTAAAAATTATTTCACCATTAGAATTCTACATTAACCCTGATGAACATAGGCTATATATATATATATATATTATATATATATATATATATATATATATATATATATATATATATATATATATATATATATATATATATATATTTTGATTCATAATCATCATCATCCATCACCACGCGGGTGAAACCGCGGAGCGCAGCTAGTATAATGTCGATTAACCGTTTTCAAAGGTCTACTTTTAAATATTGGAAATGTTAATTTTAAATCATATTTCGTCTTACTTACTTCACAAAATGCAGGCGATTGCTAATATTGGCACTTGTTTTTTTTTGTATGGTTAGATTCCGCAACATGCACGAGGCCTAACTGGTGTTAAGCAGTAACCTCTGCCTATAACCCTGAGATATTAAGTCTCATATGCCCGTAATTTCACAGGTACCCATTACCCTCGAAACGGAACACAGTATATTTATTAAAAATATATTTATTTAATAATATATAATTAATAAAACCTCAATCATTATTTATTAAAAATACGGGATTACTCACGTAATATTTATCGGATAGGTCCGACTATAGTTTCGACCACATTCGGTGGCCTTTTTCAAGGAGTGTTCGGGACGCCCGCGTCGATGACGTCTCGCTTAGCACGGCGGGCGGCCGCTCGTAGCGCTCGTGATGTTAGAGGTTGGTGCGGGGGGCGGGATACATTATGTTGGGTCGGCGCGTCTTGGTGTGAACCCTCTTGACCGTCAAGACCGTATTTTTAATTAATAATAATAAAACCTCGTACACAAAGATGTCTACTGCTAATATTGATTCTTATTTAATACCATTAATAAAAATACGTCACAGGTTTTTTGAGTCTGTCTTGAGGAGTACCTCCGTTATTTCCGACATTCAACCTACTTCTACCATGAAGCTGTAATGTTCGCATTTCTGTGCTCCGGTATGAAGGGTTATCGTTGCCGGTGAAATTACAAGCACATGAGATTTCACTACTTCATATCTCAAGGTTACGTGCGCAGTGCAGATCGTCACTTGAGACGAAAGACAGAGGTTACTGCTTAACACTTCGGTCCTCGTGCTTGTTCTATAATCTAATGACAAAGATAAATACAGAAATGTATCTATTTGTTTTCTACCGCCTCCAAAAAAGGAGGAGGTACTCAATGAAATTCTATTTTTTATATTTGTTACCTCATAACTTTCGACTGGGTGCACCGATTTTCTAAATTCTTGTATGAAAGCTGGTGCTTCCCGTGGTTCCATTTAAGTTTCATGAAATTCGGTCCAGTTGTTTTTGAGATACTCTCCAATAACTGAAGAGAATGGAAGAAGTCGGTATTACATTTTTCAAATTGTACTTATATTATTTTTCCGGCTGTAGCCAAGTTTATTAATAAGGCCGTTAGATTTAATAAGATTGACGTTTAACTTTAAAGTACTTAAAAATTTAATGTTCATTATAGTTTTATTATATATAGTTTATTTATATATAAATGTTTATAATTAATAAAACAGAACATATTACATAACAGGAAAATCATCTGAACTTTAAATAAGAGTCAACAATACAAAACATAACAAAACAACTGCCAGATTAAATGAATTAAGTATGTTTTCGACACAATCTTGGCAACTCCCCATTACAATAATTGTAGTATTTGATATTTCCTCGTGGTAATTCCCAGAAGCGGTATTCACCTTTCCTTGAGTAGAGAAGTGACGAAACCTAATTACTTATTAGTATTACCTATTAATTAATTGAATGAGTAATGCAACTCGCGATATGTCACGCCACTGTAAGGGCGCGATCACACAGCCGTGACGAATTGTACGAACAAAGGTTTTTATACTGACGTTGCAGCAGTTAAGTATGGCGAATTGCGACTCAACGGATTAAAAAGTTGTGCCCTGTGAGATAAGAGAACGGCTGGGTAATCTTCGCTTTGAACGCTTCCTTTTTCCAACAACGTAGATAGAACCTTGATAGAAAAGGAATGTGGTGTTATAAAAGCCAATAATGGTTATTTATTGAGTGCTAAGCGAGACGTCATCGACGCGGGCGTCCCAAATACTCCTTAAAATTGCTGGGGTACATATTATTGATACTCATTACTAGTAAATACATACTCGTATTATAAGAATTATTTTGCTGGACCTTGACAAAAATTTTCAATACTATACCGGACCCTATTCAAAATTACTTGCCGACCCCTGCTATAAGTATTAAAATAATAAGATAACTTGAGGAATAGCAAATGTGCAAACCTACGTGTCCACTGTTCGTTACGATTCGATACGATTTTCTTCATAATGCTATGAATTCGGAACCTTCAATAGTAACAATACGAACCGACCCTTACTTTTTAATACAATTGCTTTTAAAAATCCGATGTTTATCGCTTAGCGTAATGTCCCCTGTCATTACACGTAATTATCCAGAGAATGATATAGTCCTGATGACATGCCAGGGGAAAACTGTTTATAAACTTTGTATAACAATGGCATATACACAAGTATTACAACTTTTTATATCATATGACAACAGTTTACAATCTCTGACGACTTTTTATTATAACGTCTCAATTGGATATTAATTGGTAATGTAATGATTAAAATACGTAATTTTATAGCGTTGTTTCCTGGGATAATAAGCATTAATTATTTTACGGCAATTATTTTAATAGCAGTATATTATATTCCTACTGCAATCCGTCACATCATCATCTTTGTAATGACCCTGCATTTCATTATTGTAGTGGTCTAGCCCGAGACGAAGAGAAGAAGCTAGAATGACCTTTACCCCACCTTGTTTTAAGGTTCTGCTATCCTCCACTTTAAAAAATGCGAGAAACCTGATGTATTGTAAATGTTGGTTTCATTTGACCAAACGGCCGCTTAGTTTGATCATAGACGAGCGACACTTGCATGACCGCTGTCGATGGCCACCACATGTCATCAGTGACCAGTGTCGACCATAGCCCAGATCACAAACCTAATCTTATATCGACAATCGTCGGCTAGTCACGTCAAATAGTACTTGGTAGTGGATTTGCAAGGTCATGTTGGCTACGTACAATAGACTTAGTCCCAAGTCTTAGTAGATGTCTCGAAACCTTGACTCTAAAATTAATTAGTTTTTGGCCCTTTCTCTCAAAAGAGAGGAGTTGAGGTGTGAGAGGTGGCGGAGAGGTTACGGTCAGCACTAGTTTCAGACCTGTCAGATCGCCACAATGCCTCTAACATAGTCTATTGACTAGTTCTAGGTCAAACTCCGATAGACTAGCTCTGCTCCTACAAATAATGCAATTTACTATTACCTATATTACGTACGTACTTTCTTTCCTTTACAACTAGAACTACAAAAACTAACAATAAAACAAGTTTTATCGTCATTACGAATTAATGGGGCTACGAGGAAAACTCGCGTATCTGCCTATTATCTACTTTAATTAGGTATTTAATGTTAATTATATACAGGATGTAATGTAATGCCGCTGATACGATTGCGTAAATAATGCATTATAACAATTTTCTGGTGTTGGCAGCGCGGAAAAATAATACAAGAGTCGTAATATGACATTATTTAGAGATTGAAGTTGTTTAGTAACTTTAGATTTGTTCACCACGAAGCCAGATGGTATGTTTGTTTCAGTACTGTATTATTCCATCCAGTGTCAAACCTCCAGACACAATAGACATTTCATTGTTATGTTGACTTTGACACATGAACGTTGAGTAATGCACATATAAGGCAGGTCACTAATGCTAGGTTAGCTGTCACCAACAATTTTGAAAATGTATTGATAATCAACTATAATACCTAGTGTATCCGATAGTGTAGCCGTTCTGGAGAGTCGGTTGTCTTGGTCTATTGCAGGGATGGCGGTCAACGCGCCAATTTTTCTAATTATATGTAACAAGACCATAGACGTGCCTATAAATAGTTTTGACTATTCGTATACTAGATACCAAAAACACATTTTGCACTGTATATTAATAACTGACCCACGGTCCACTAAAATCCAATGTAAAGACCCTCTCTCTCTCTGTTCTCCTCTCTTCTTGCACCTTTATGCCCACTTTATTCCATTATCCAAGATTTTTAGCAAAGTGGATTTTTTAGAAGTAATGTGAGTCTTAAAATCTGACTTACGTAGTCTTATTTTATGAACACACATAGCTATTTTTTTTCATATCTTTTTCAAAAAAATGCTAACCGTGCCCGAAATATTGCGTCGCGTGCCATTGGTTCGCCATCCCTGCTAGTGTGCTGTCCAGACATCCTTGACCACAGCTTCATTGACCTTGAAGTGGTTGTTTAAACGGTTACCTATCAAATATAAATAAATTATGCCCGTTTTCACTTACATTACAGGGAACACCTAAGCAATTTGGTCGCATATAACAGTATAAAAAGTTAAATTGTTAGTGATAACCGGCATTAACTATAATGTCAAAATTTATATTGAAGCGTTTCTTTTTACGTTCAGAAATAAAAAGCGTAATTGCATTTTTGAAATTAAAGAGCGTTATTGATTAGTATTCGTGATAGGTATGAGTAGATACAGTGAATAAAAGTTGAACAGAATAATGCTAAATTTCTAAAAAGAAGAAGTTGATTGTTTTAATAACGAACCGTCGTATTATGCATAACATATATATTACTTATTAAGAGGATTGCATAGCTAGTACTTTCCATGCTAAAAGAGAAAACTCTTTTCTTCTATCTAACATTGTCCGATTTCAGTGATTTTTTTTCACGGAGTCATGACATTGTTTACTATGCCCGTACGTTTTGATTTTTTCAGTTTTTTGATGTTCTAAAAAAGGACATTTTATTGAACTTTGAAATACTGAAAAAATAATAAAAATAAAAAATTAAAATAAAAATAAAATAAAGATAAAAAAATAAAAAAAATACTGAAAAAATCATGACATTGTTTACTAGTAAACAATGTCATGACATTGTTTACTAGTAAACAATGTCATGACTCCATGAAAAAAAATCACTGAAATCGGACAATGTTAAGAGGTAGAAAAGAGTTTTCTCTTTTAGCATGGAAAGTATTAGCTATGCAATCCTCTTAAATGTTGGTCACTTACGATAGTTTCGGTATTGGTCTAGCCTTGGAATTTATTTTATTTCATGCTATGTAGGTGACATTTGCAAACCATCTTCTATATTGAACTTAGAGTGTTTTAATATCAATAGCTTAGTTGGTTGCTTTTTGCACATAATGTATTTTGAATTAAACGTAAGCTATTGCATTTTAACTTAGTATAAAGTGTAATACTGTGCCAGAAGCAATATCGCAGAATAAATAGTAGTGCTTTGCAATATACAACAAAATAGCAGTTTGCAAGAATTCATTTCCTATAAAAACTGTTGCTCTTCTTACCGCGTACTTCTGCTGTTCAGTTTAAAAGTAGGTACCAAATTTGCTCCAATTCACTTTCATTGCATAAAACTATTAGATATATTTCATAGAAACAGGAAAACTCAATTATAATGTGTTGATTAAAACAAGTCTCGCATTCTGTTCTAACTTAGCTAGGGTTGTCGCTATCTGGGATTTGTTGGCAAAATCGTCCAAATCTTCTATACTAATATTATAAAGAGGAAAGATTTGTATGTATGTTTGTAACGTATTGGCTCAAAAAGTACTGGACCGATTTCAAAAATTCTTTCACCATTGGAAAGCTACATTCACCTTGAGCTACATAGGCTATATAAAATTCATCATCATCATCATCCATCACCATGCGGGTAAAACCGCGGAGAGCAGCTAGTCAACTAATAAGTAACAACATTTTCATATGTACGTGATTAATTTCACGAAAAAAAAGTGTATGAAATTAAAATGTCAGCAATAAAATTTATACGGAATACCAGAAAAAACAGTTGATAAGCATAAATAACTACATATTTAAGAATCACATTAAATAATATGCCTATGTTTACTTTTTATTATCTATTACTTTTAGGTGACATTATTTTTTATAGTGGTAGAACATTTCTGGCTCCTGTCTGTCCTTTCTGTCTGCCTGGCTAGCGACCACCCTCAAGTTTGATTATCTGTCACTAAGCACCTAACAGTGTGTTCCGGCAGCTGTTCTTGACAGCCAGTCGCTGTTCTACGTTTAGTGTGATATCACCTTCGACACCATCATCACTGACCATCAAGTGAGATAGTGGTGAAACACTGAATAGCCTATCAGGTATTTAAAAAAACTGAGCGCGTCTGAGTCGTTTTATAACAATTTGGGCTTAGCTTCACTCTCAGAGGCATTCATCAGAAACAAGCCAGTGACAACCCTAACATCGACTTCTCACACCCACACCTAAACACACACTCGCACAAATACAGTGCAATAGTTGTATTGAAGTAGTCGTTAATGTGTAATTGCTTTGCATTGCTGTGGCAGTGTGGAACTAGAGCGGCGTTATTGTAGATAGATGTTTGGTTTCTTGGTGTTGGTAAATTAATTTAATTAGAGAAATAAAACTGCTGTTTAGGTCACAATTACCTGGCACATTTATAAAAATTACCTCGGATTTCCAGAACTATTCTGTTTAATAAGTAGGTTTGTGCTCGGCTAGATCGGTAAAATATTTTACCGTAATACTTCCTGTACCTACAAACCTACGAAGAGTACAATACAATACAAAAACACTTTATTGATAACCAATCATAAAAGAAAAACATAATACAATAAAAAGCGCTACAGTACATTAGACAATTGGGGGTCTTATCGCTATAGCAATCTCTTACAGACAACCTTGCATGGAGAGGATTCTTAATAATGCGGTGGTAAGTAGATGGTAAAATAAACATTTTTATCTATTAATTTAGTACTAATAGATAATTAAAATAAATAAATACAAGTAAATAAAATTAAATAATAATAAACTAATACATACTATTAAAATATAATATAAAGATAATATATAATATAATATAGGACAACATCCACACAAAGGTCTTCAGGTCCCAAATTACTGTACTATAGTAACCTGATGACTGATATACATACATATACATGATATTAGATACATATAAACACCCAGGCACAGATCAAACAGACATGTTCATGCACACAAATGTTTGAGCTGTCCGGGGATCGAACCTGGGACCAGCGACTCAGAAGGCAGGGGTGCTACCAACTGCGCCAACCGGCCTGTTAAATATAAACATAAATACAATACTTTAATATTTAGAACAGAATATTTTTTAATGAAAATACGAAACTTCACGTAGGTCTAAGTAGGAAGTACATATCTTAGACAGAATTTTCACAAAATATTTTTATTATAATTTCGTATAAATATAGATTTTTCATAATCCTGAATATAAAAATATCGTTTGCATTAAAATATGTCCATAAAATTGCGCCTGCAGGACTTAACTTCATTCAATAAAAGCTTAATTCTCAATTGAAAGTGTTGGCGAAAAAGAAAAAGCAAGACATAAAGTTCTCTGCTTTGGCGGATAAATAAAAATGAGAGCGGCATTTGCACGATTACAAATTCAAAACTTTTAAGCTGGTTAATGCAAAAGTAGATTTCTGTCATTTCCGGAGTTTTTGTTAAATATGCGTATGCTACTAAGCCAAATCATAGATTTTCGCCTTTACTATATTAGTGCAAAGTGTGAAACACTTAATTCCATTTCTAGGAATAGTGAAATGAAATTAACATCGTATCACACTTTGCTAATAGTAAATGCAAAAGTTTGTGAATTTTGAGAGGATTTAGTTACATATTGCATTAGCTACTAATTAATTCTGATAATCAAGTTTTTGTGTATCCATACTTGTCACCACTTATAGACACTATAAATTAGTCAACTAATTACATTATAAACGGGAAATATTCGTTGGTTTGTTAGTTTGAATTGAATAGGCTCCTAATTATTGGACTGATAGTGTCCAATAAAAAAAGTCTTACAGAAGATTAATAAAAAGTAGAGATCTTAAATACAATAAAAACTAGATAACTCCAATACCTGAGTCACGTCCTGCGCAATGAGAAAAACGATCTTCTCCAACTGATCATGCAGGGTAAAATCCAAGGACGTAGACGACCAGTCAGAAGACGTACCTCATGGCTCAATAATCTCCGGACGTGGTTCAACATGAGCAACAGGTCGCTATTTCGAGCAGCTTCTAAGGTCCGAGTAGCCTTAATGATTGCCAACCTCCGGTAGAAGATAAGGCGAAGAAGGCTTCTAAAGTACTAGATTGATTTGAAATTTTTTTCACATTTAGTATCCTACATTATTCTAAATGAACATAGGCTATAAGTTTTATTTCATTATCATCATATTTTTTTAAATAGAGACGATATGACGGTACGTCAGTGTAACCTGGTAATAAGGTCATGTCACCTCTTATGCACGGTAATATTAATATTAATAACGTATAATATGTCTTTGCCTTTCCTACGAGCGTACCACAAAAACATCAATTTTGACAGCAATATTTATGTAAAATATGATATAGTATATTATTGTAATTATATAAATATAACATAATGATCATCATCATCTCAGCTGTAGGATGTCCACTGCTGGACATAGGCCTCCCCCATGATTTTCCAAAAGGACCGGTTGGAAGCGGCCTGCATCCAACGTCGTCCTGAGACCTTTATCAAGTCATCTGTCCACCGTGTCCGTGGATGATCTACGCTGCGCTGGCTGGTCCGTGGTCTCCACTCCAGAATCTTCCGGCCCCATCGGCCATCTGTTCTGTGTGCTATGTGCCCTGCCCACTGCCACTTCAACTAGCTTATCTTCTGGGCTATATCGGTGACTTTCGTTCTTCTACGGATCTCCTCATTTCTGATTCGATTACGTAGAGTTACCCCGAGCATAGCTCTCCATAGCTCGTTGTGCGACTTTGAGCTTAGTTATGAGACATATAGTAAGAGACCACGTTTCAGTGCCATAAGTCATCACTGGTAACACACATTGGTCGAAGACCGAATCGAAGCATTGAGGTATTTTGAGAAGATTTCGCGAAGTTACCGGAACGCTGCCCAGCCAAGTTGGATTCAACGATTGACCTCTTTCGCGAAGTTGGACCTGCCTAGTTTGACTGTCTGTCCCAGGTAGATGTACTCTTCAACAACTTCGAGAACTGAGTTCCCAACTGGTATTGGGGTAGGTACAACAAGGGCTTAGAAATCATTTTCGTCTTATTTAGCATAATAGATTACACTTATATATCACTGAATTATCTATACTGGTCTAAAGGCTATTTAATTCCATTTTTGCTTTATAATGATCACAAAATGGTTTAGAAATTCACTATGAGCTCATTGTATATGTAAATAGTGCAATAAAACCTTGCAATGAGCGCACAACAACTACCTGTACCAATGATTTACAATTTTAATGCAACTTTAATATACATCAAGCGACACACAATATTTATCTAGATTGTAGGCCAACAGAAATGAGGTATTAAACTTAATTATGGATGCTAGAATTAATGCTTCTAACCAGTAATTATGAGGTCGCATTAACTTAATGTCTTTGAATTACGCACACATACAAACGCGGTATAATTATAATCGCTGCGTAGTAGGGTAGTCAGACTCTAAGCTTACCATGTTTCTAAGACATCACTAGTTTTTTTAATTTACTTGGGATGTCAAAAAACATACACACACATTCACTCACTTACACACACATACACACATATAAACACACACAAACACTATCATCATCTATATATGTAATATAAGGACCTAAGATTAATTCTAAAATTCTTAAGATTAGTATTGTACCGAAATGGCTAGCAGTAGTCCAACGCTGGGGAAAGAGCGCTGTATGCTGAAACACGGGTGATGAACCTAGTTCAGCAGCAGAAACTCTTGCACAAATATGCTCATGTTTTCTAGCCCCATTATAATGTATTAAATAAAATTGTACAATTTCCCAATGTTATCCGAGATTTGCCTATTAATAAGTTTAAAATTACTATTAAAACTAAACTTTGTCAAAAAGGTTATTACAAAATTTCGGATTACTTGAAGGATAAAACAGCTTGGGACTGATCACTCCAGGATCTATCTACTCATGTACTAAGATGTCAAAGTGTAGCGTGTCTTGCCCTACTGATAACATTATTATGTTCTCTTTTGTAAGGCAACACACTGGAGCTAATATTTTGTAGTACCTAAGTAAAAACATGTATATAAAAAGAATGGCCCCGAGTTACTGGCCACTTCCTCTCGGTAGGCTCTATATATTTTGGAACGCGGCGGTAGTCTTTAAAGTACATTATAATGAAAAATTGACGTTCATAAGTGCGTCTTTGATGCCTAAATTGAATAAATGATTTTGACTTTGACTTTGACTTTGAATTGTATGAATCAAGATTTTTTTATTTTTAATACTAGATACGATGCCATTCTTTTTAAGAAGTTATTGTTCTGTAGGCTGCGCAGATAACAAAAAACCAAAACAGTGCGAGCCAACTGGTGAACCTTTCTTTTCTTTTCTTTCCAATCGTCCAAAGTCCTGGTGACGGGCTATGTGTCCAGTACTTTTTGAGCCAATTCGTTACAAACATATTTACATACAAATCTTTCCTCTTTATAATATTAGTATAGGTTAGTATAGTTTAGTATGACTACTGACAGTACTAAATGGTCCCGTGAATATGTGCGTAAGGAAGACAGCAATTCGTGAGGCAACGGATTGTGAAGCAAGCCACCACCCGAACTGATGACCACGACCACTCTGGCAAGAGTGTCAACGAATAAGAAGAATGACTATTGACGCCACAAGCGCAGTAATGACTTTGACTTATTCAAAATTGAAAATGAATGGAAAAGCTCTCAGTATAGCTAGATAAGTAAGCTATATGTAGCTTCATTTGACAGTGTGAGTGCATTCATTCGAAGTGTATGTATTAAAGTTGAGTCACTGTTATACAGTCAGCCAGATTATAGAATAATGAAAGAACAAGTACTTGTTTACCACGTTTAATGGATATGTGTACTTGTAGTACCTCGGGAGGTGTTATCAAGGACGAGACATGAAAACTTTTATGGTGATATATAGACGCCATGTCAATACAGTGTTCTATTATATAAGAAACTTTTTACATGCTTACAAATATTAGTTATAGCATTTTTTTTTAGTTAAGCACAGTAACCCTTGTTGTTACTTAGTTTTTATACGATTTTAGATCGGCAAATACTTATATTAAATAGTAGAACAGTTATATCCAGTTTCGTCAAAATTGGTTGAAAAATGCGAACTGTGTCTACGGGAAGACGTACATACAACCTAACAAACATACGCACAGATGCAAGTCCATTTGGCCAGTTAAAGCAGAGACGATCCGCTCACTCGGGCAATAAAAACATTCAAGTCACCTGTTCGTATCACATTATTATAAAATAGTTGCGCCCGCAGCTTTCGTAAAATTGATATAAAACAAAGTCAACCAACCCTTCATATACCGTGATAATTAAAACAAATGAAACGAACGTACATTTACGTCAGTGGTACGGGCACTCAAAGGATTAATTAACAATGGTGTAAATTTACTTCCATATGCATAATGTTAAATAGTTGTGATATGATAATGACATTAAAAAATATATACGTCAATTTTATTTTCCGATCCGCTGCGCTGCACGGTTTCACTCACGTGTTGTAGGATGATGATGATGATGATGATGATGAATCAATATATTCATAATACAGCCTGTGTGCATCAAGGATAATGTAGGATTCTAAAAGTGAAATCATTTTTAAAATCAGTCCACTGGACTGTACTTTCGGAGCTAATTAATTCAAACAAACAATCAAATCTTTCCTCTATATCAAGAATTTTTTTGTGAGTGAGTTAGTGTGTATATTTGTTGCTTCTCCACGCTGAACCGACTGAATAGTTTTTGATGAAATTTGGAGAGACAACTTATACCAAGGATATTTTGGAGGATTGTGGTTCATTCCCATTCAACAGGTAATTACCGTGGGATCACGATACTTGTATTCCATGCGAACAAAGTCGCGGGCAAGTACTAGTTAGTGAACTATACACGTTCCTACTTATACATATATATCGTAATGTATATCAGCTAAGTTGCTTTAAGGCTTGCACCTCGCTAGTCTGTAATTAACCTAATATTCTATAATGAGGTACGCCTTAGGCTTTCCAATTATTTCTAGATCTGTGTGGTAATTTATAATTGTATAGTGTAAATTATTTAGGTTATTTGAATTTTCATAACCATATCAGCCTATAAAGTTCTCACTACTAGGACTCGAGCCTTCCTCTCAGAGAAGTTGGGCCATAGCCACCACGCGGGCCCAGTCCGGTTTTGCTGATAGGCTAGTGTCTAACCCATGTCGAAGTTTTCAGGCTGCCGCAAGCCCTTCGACATAGCCTTACGACGGGACCGACGGCTTAACGTGCCCTCCGAAGCACGGAGGCGCTCAGTTGAATAATGTTACTAGCGGTTGCCTATCCAACTCCTGACTGCAGGAAGGGTTGCTTAACTTGTGGATCCATTAAGATCACCACGTCGCTATAAACATCTACAGAATCCGTTAAACCACCACTCTAGGAGTAGTGGTTTTAGCTACAGCTTAGAGGAATAATATCTGGTACTACGGTGGTACACATCAAGATGGACATGCACAACCTATCTACCCAGTATCCCACCAAATTGGCACCACCCGGCAGGCGCGGATCCAACCCATAAAAAAGGTTGTAGTCACAGCGACCCGAAAATCGTCCGAGTGCGCATCGGAGTATGAACTCGCTCATGATCGATATAGTGTCAGAATTTTATAGAACTACAACAGTTATAAACCCTGCCTGCTAATTAACTGCGCGCTCTTCACTCTAAGATATAGGATATTAAATCTCTTGCCCTGTAATTACCCTAGAAACAACTACAATGGATAGCAAATGATTTCAAATTCAACTAAACGTTAGACCTACATTTTACATTCAAAGTCAAAGTCAAAGTCAAAATCATTTATTCAATTTAGGCATCAAAGACGCACTTATGAACGTCAACTTTTCATTATAATGTACTTTAAAGACTACCGCCGCGTTCCAAAATATATAGAACCCACCGAGAAGAAGCGGCAAGAAACTCGAGGCCATTCTTTTTAAATAGATGTTTACAATGTTTCTACTTAGGTACTACAAATATTACATTCTATGGGTGGCAGAGAGACAGCTTGCCAGAAGTGGAGTATTCCAAGCATCTTTATCTTCTATATAATGTCGAACTTTATAGTAAGCTTTTTTATTAAAAAGTTTTTTACAGTCAACTTGAATTTGCCCTCTGTGAGCTCAGTTATGTGCTTTGGGATTTTATTGTAAAAACGCACACAATTTCCTAGGAATGACTTATTAGTCTTCGCAAGTCTAAAACTAGGTACAGCTATCCTTTTTGTATTTCTGGTATTAAAAGGGTGGGGATCACTATTGAACTTATATTTATGTAAATTTTTACGAACATACATTATATTTTCAAATACATAAGGAAGGCAACGTTAATATATTGATTTCTTTAAATAAATCTCTCAAAGATTCACGGGGACCCATTTCGTATATAACTCTAATAGCACGATTCTTTCATTAATTTTATACAAGTGATTAGGTACATTGAACTGGTTGAAAGGACTTTATAACATGTAGTCTAAACTAGGCGGTACTAGATTATTTGATACCTATTAAAAAATAAAGTTTAAATCTGTAATCTATTAAATTACAAATTGAAGCACTTTTCTTTTTCGCGAGAACGTCGATTATTTCATATCATCAGCCTCAGACTCAGCGTGACGTAAGTGTCAAGTCCATTAGGGTTGTGGGCATGCCCATCGTGCCCACAACGCTGGATCCGCGCATGCCACCCGGGGTATAACTGAAATCACAGATTACCTAATTTGTGACTGAAACAGTTTTAAAGCCGCAGGTGGCTCAGATTTACATACATGATCCATTTAGAGAGTTCAGGGGATCAACATTCTTAATAATACTTTATAAGGTTAATTATTTAAAAACAAAAAAGAAACATGTTTCCTAATAATTTCACCAATACATCCCCAAGTCACAATCCCACACCTTCAGTAAAACACCACATAATGCGACCATATAATTATCCACGCCCGAAGCATTAAGTATTCTCGTCTATAATTACCTCGCCCGTGACGTGTCTAATCCGCCAAGTAATGGTGATAAATAGATCCAATGTGGATATAGCCTTGGAATATATTAACGTTTAGTGCTTAGATTAGGGTGGTACTCGTATAACACCGTTTGGAGGTGTAAGGGGGTTATTGAGGTGGTATAGGAAAACCTTGTAGCGCTTGTTATTTCTCTTATACAGTTGCGATGTAATAGTCAAGAATTGTTCGAACTTTTAAAGTGTGTCTTTTAATGTATCACTTATAGTACAAATATCGTAGTAATAAAGAGGCAGTGTTCCATTGAGTTATATAACATATTTTTTCTCAATAAACTTTTTATTATTACATTACTTACATGAATTATGACTTTATTTTTATGTTTATTTCGAAAATAATTTTAATTTTGCAACTCACTGGATAAACCATGGTTTGCATTGTTTATATTTACTTAGCCTGCTGTCGTAAATAATCTACAAAAAAATTACTTCTTGTCATGTAGATTCTGCATACCCTCAAGTGTTACAGTAGGATATGATAACATATTTATGTGAAATACATGACTATAAACAAAATCTAAATTACAACATTGTTTCAAAGCAAAATGTTTGTAGGATAAAGTTGTTTATGTACAGTTTTTTAACAAATATTGTAAACTAATTACAATACTTATTAGTACGTTTCTTGATTTGATTGATTTTGATTTTAGTTCAAACTCCGAACGCAGTACTTTATATTCACCACATACCACAGAAGCATTTCTCTACTTGGATCCGAAGGACACTGTAGTAAAGTTACTGAGCTAGCGAGAATTTTCAAACGGATATCTTTAGGCGATGATCGCAATGCGGCACCGTGTAGAACTACTAACTTAATAAGCAATACTCATGATAAATACGAAGAAAGTATAAAAACTAATTTCAAGGTGTTTCATTTAGGCATTAGACACTTGAGGTATTTCCGAACAGATACGACTCGGGAGCCTATACAATAGATTCAAAAGAGCCTATTCCTTCCTCAATGACCGGCATCCTCAATACCTCAGGTATAACGGATTTCAGTGGGCGACGGTGATCACTTACCATCAGGTGGGCCGCCTGCTCATTTGCCAAACTATCCCATAAAAAAAGACAGTGTGCGACGCGATCTTCACGCGTGAACAATACCTGAAAAAGAACGTCTTAACGAAGTTAATGCAGCTGGTATCTTGATATTATTATAATTGGACATGACGCAGTGTAGGTACCTCATAAGTAGTACTATCACAGCATAAAAGTTTACATAGACTGTGGTACTAATATGTATTTAATGCCCCTACCAAGTCTGGACTTCACCGAGTATAAATAATATCAACGTTAATGAGTATCTTTATTAAAAACTAGCTGCTCTCCACGGTTTCACCCGCGCCGTGATAAATGATGATGATGAGTCTTATATAGCCTATGTTACTCAAGGTAAATGTAGCTTTCCAATGGTGAAAGAATGTTTGATATCAGTCCAGTACTTTTTGATCCAGTTCGTTACAAACATACATACAAATCTATCCTCTTTATAATATTATAGTAAAGATGACAGCAAATAACATTCGGAAACCTAAATACTTCATAAGTATATAATACTTCATGGATTTTAATAGTATGAGAACTCTCACACTATTAAAAATCCAATAATCGTAAAAACCATAACATAATATTAGCAGATGTAATAATTATAATAACAACGTCCCGTCAAAATATCTCGAAATAATTTACTCAGCTCATTTGTTGTATTAAAGTGCAATTATTGACCTTAATAAAACTGATCTCTCCTCTGTGGCTGTATAATAATACCTGTAGGCAAGGAAGAATACTAAATGCAAGGCATGTCTTAAGTTGATGACTTACGACTCCAATGATATGTGAATAATTATGTTGGATAATGTTTCCTTAAACATTAAATTGTTTTATTGTTCATTATATTGAAGCAACTTTAAACATGTAAAGAAGTACAATTATGTATTGTTAATATTTAGTTACTAGCTCCTCTCCGCGGTTTTACCCGCGCGGTGATGGTTGATGATGATGATGGTGAATCTTATATAGCCTGTGTTACTCAGGGTGAATGTAGCTTTCCAATGGTGAAAGAATTTTTGAAATCCGTCCAGTATTTTTTCAGCCAATTCGTTACAAACGTACTTACATACAAATCTTTCCTCTTTATAATATTAGTATAGATTTATGATTAATTTCAACGAACAACATATCTAAACACTACCACCTAAAAAAATGATAAAAAGCATATTTTCACCGTTTTAGTGACCCTGCTACTCACGGGTCACGTGAGTATATATAGCGTCATTGGGAACTGAAGCCGTAGCACAATTTGCGAAAAAGTATTCGTAGCGTAAGCGCCAACACGTCACGCTTCGGCGTACAAACTATGAGTTATCTGTGTCACAGTTGCCCTAGATAAATGTCAGTATGTATTGTTTTAAGTGAACGACACGTACGTTACACTTACGCAGTTGTTCGTGCTAGGGTCTCAGCAGGTCTAGACAAAATTCAAGCAGGCGTTTTTCCGCACACGCTACAGGCAGAACGTTCCCGGGTCCCGTCTATAAACTAAGCGCACCGTCACGTGACTTTTCCACAGGTAATATCAACGCCATACATTTTGGAGTTGTCGTTTGGTGTTAACGATAGCAGAAACATCTTTTGTCTAGGCCTGCAGCCGTGCGATTCTTAAAGAGCAAACATCGTTGCTTCCTTGACAACATCCGTGAAACAAATGGCGAGATGTCAAGAACCGTTGGAAAAACAACCTTATGTACAAGGGCGATATCTCATAAAGTATTTGACATCGGCGAGCTCGTCGACTAGCGCATCGACAAATCATTAGAAAATCGCACTACTCCTGTCATTTTGGACAAAAAAACTATTTTTTTTACAGTTTAACAAGACTAATATTTAATTATAAGGAACTAAATGAAGCAATAATAAGACTTTTTTTCTTCCTTCCAACAACTCAAGTCCGTACGACGGCTGCGTCAGCTCAGTTTGAAGCGCCTTAGTAGCCTTTGAAGCGCGTGGTTCCGGGTTTGATCCCTAGCCGAGGCAACTATTATAGTTTGAGCAGAAATGTTAGTTCTCGAGTCTTGAATGTGAACATGTGTGATTGTGTTCTAATTGTATAGAAACGGAGTCCTAGAGCTTTATAAACCCGCTCGGTGTGCGATGCTATTCCCTTTTATTAATTTCGTGCTCTTATTATTAATGTATAATATTGAGTGCGTATGATTTATCGTGTCGCAAAATAAGCGTGCGACTGCCTGTAAGGGTTGCCAGTAATTTACATTTAAATTGATTATTACGCGAGATAGAAATAAACTATCACATGACTCCAAAGACTAATTAGGTTTATTTATAGTTGGCAAGTTTTTGAAATATAGGTCGGGGGTCTACTTTGTCGCTCCAGCTGTATCATGAATATAAAGTAGGGAATTATACTTGAAGAAGTAATTATGTAACTTTAGTTAATTAGAATCTTATTAATATTATAAACGTGAAAGTTTATATAATACTAGATGCTCTCCGCGGTTTCATCCGCGCGGTGATGGATGATGATGATGATGATGAATCATAGCTTATGTTACGCAGGGTGAATGTAGCTTTCCAATGGTGAAAGAATTTTCGAAATCGGTCCGGTACTTTTTGAGCCAATTCGTTACAAACATACATACAAATCTTTCCTCTTTATAATATTAGTATAGATTAGTATAGATTTGGATGTTTGTTAAACAATCACGCATAAACGCTAGGAAGGATTCGGATAGTTTGGAGTGAAGATAGTTTGTCCTTTTTACCCCGTTTCAATGGGTAGTTCTCGCGGGCCAAATCCAATCCGGGCCAAATGTGTGTTTGTATGTTTGGTACTTTTCACCAATTGGACCAATTTTGCTCAAATTTTGTGTACGTACTATATAATTTATATGTGGCGCTGTAGGAACAAATAGGACACTTCATCATTATCATCATCCATCACCAAGTATGGGTGAAACTGCGGGGCGCAACTAGTCAAAAATAAAAAGAGTATATACCTACACAGAAAGTGTGAATTAAATAATAGTTAGGTTTTCGTTCTATTCCGCGTGAATTTTTTTAAACCAAATTTTTTTTTTCAAACCAGGCTCCTCAGTTATTTAATAAGCTAAAAAATTATATTATCTTATTTTATATTTCGTTTTTATAATGATAAATTTAAACCATACAACTTATACTAACGAATAAGAAAAGACTATGTTCCCATGTTACAATTTTAGGTAGAAAACAACCTTATAAAAGAAAACTCCATTAGAACTACTTCCCTGTACTTGACATACGAGCTTGTAACAAAGGTGTCGCGACACTCGAAAGTGTCAAGCGCAAGTCTTGCTTGTATAAGTAGACACTAGACATATGCATAATACAAAAAGGAATACACGTACCAGCAGTGTGATTCTCTAAGAACAAACATCGTTGCATCTTTGAGAACATCCTTGAAATAGTAATTGACAACTGAAAAACAACCTTGTCTACAAGGGTCGATATCTCTTATTTGACAGCCGGTGAACTTATCGACGATCGCAATCGATGAAGCATTCCTTAGAAAACACACGGCAGTAAGTACTTAATAAAATCCCCATTTCGAAATTACGGCACACATAGGCACAACACGTAGACGTTTTCGTATAAAAATAGACAACACATAGATGTTTTAGTTTGAAAAAGAACGAGCATTTTCGAACGAGCTAAATGTTTTTTATCTCTGTTGTTGTGTTCTCTCTACCAGCATGTAGGTAGTTCATCAACATTAATTCACAAAAAGTTAACGTTAGCGATGATAAAACCAATACATAATCACTTATAACTTTCCGAGTTCTGCCCTCACCTTCAACATTGATGCGTCGTTAGTTGCGCCTCCGGCGGTACTCGAAGACCCAGCAATAAAAGAAAGTACTTTTTCTCAAAAATAGTATGTAATGTTGCCATAACAGCTCTCAAAAGTATCCAGAAAGTGAACTCTACCGGAGACTTATTCACAACTGTCCAGTAAAAGCGAGATTTTAAATTTGGAAACTCCTACTGTCCAGTAAGTAAGTATGTATGTAATTTATTTACTGGACAGTAGGTCATCCTCATTAGATCTGCTTAGAAAAAAAATATATAGTACTAGACACAGATTTATGGAGGAACCCAATAATCTATCTATCTACGGTTTTCCTTACTACCGATAGAAATTTGACATAACTTCCATACAAATAGTGTCAAATATCTAACTCTAGTAAGGTAAACCGGCGATAGATAGATTATTAGGACTGGCCGTAAGTGGGATCCCAATAATCTATCTATCCACAGTTTACCTTACTACCGATAGAAATTTGACATAATGTCCATACAAATAGTGTCAAATATCTATCTCTAGTAAGGTAAACCGGCGATAGATAGATTATTGGGACCGGCCGTAAGTGGGATCCCAATAATCTATCTATCCACAGTTTACCTTACTACCGATAGAAATTTGACATAATGTCCATACAAATAGTGTCAAATATCTATCTCTAGTAAGGTAAACCGACGATAGATAGATTATTGGCACCGGCCGTTAGAGTTTAGCCCCAAAAATGAGTTCAAGCGAATCTGATTCAGAAAAGATGGCACTCCTCCTGATTTAAAAGTTGAGGCCTATTTAGAAAAAACTTTCTTTAATTTTTGAGAAAAGCATTAAACAAGTCTCAACCAATAAGAAAGCCATCCTGGTTAACTCATACTTGGCCAGGAAGGCTTACTTACTGGATTCTGCAGTAATGTAATATAGTTTTAAATTTATACACCCGAAAAATCCGATATTTCTACCAAATTTCCGCATGGCGAGTGCATGAGACATTCAGCCATAAAATAATAAAATTGCGCTCTATATCTGTTCACAAACTCTAAAAGACGGTATTGAGAGAGTCGAGATTGTCGAGCGCAACTGTACGAATGAGTCTTACGCTACGCAAGCAGATTTTAACCCATTATCAATAATGTCGCTTATTATATCTCTGCCCTGGGGCCTTACTATGAGCTCTTAAAGCAGGACTTCTAGACAACTGCCCGGTTTATTCGTACCATGACAACTTTAAAGCAGGCCTACTATTCAAGAACCGCAGAAAAACCGTTCACCCGTTTTTTTTGTATGGGCTCTCGTTATCATGTCGCTCTTAATCCACTCAGTTTATTAACTTACAAACGTCTAGGCGTCTGCAATGTTGGTTAAAGTAAATTATTAGAATGCCAGGGACAGTATTATGCGTTCACCTTTGAGAAAAAAATACCTCAAAAATGCTCTCGTCAAAAATACCTTAGTGCTTCAAGACTAAGAGTCTTCGACCAATGTGTGTTACCAGTGATGACTTATGGCACTGAGACGTGGTCTCTTACCATGGGCCTCATAGATAAGCTCAAAGTCGCACAACGAGCTATGGAGAGGGCTATGCTCGGGGTTTCTTTACGTGATCGAATCAGAAATGAGGAGATCAGCAAATCAAATCAATCAAAGTCACCGACATAGCCCAGAAGATTAGCCAGTTGAAGTGGCAGTGGGCTGGACACATAGCACGCAGAACCGATGGCCGATGGGGCCGAAAGGTTCTGGAGTGGAGACCACGGACCGGCAAGCGCAGCGTAGGTCGACCGACACGATGGACAGACGACCTGATAAAGGTCGCAGGATGACGTTGGATGCAGGTCACTTCGAACCGGTCCTGTTGGAAAATCATGGGGGGGCATATGTTCAGCAGTGGACGTCTTACGGCTGAGATGATGATTATGACCTTTGAGAAAACAATATTCAACAGTTCACTTAAATGACCGTCATGCTATGATTTCATTCAAAACTGTTTATGTCAGGTTTAAGAACTGCTCGGAACTTGCATGGTTTTTACGAAGCTGATAGCAAGGCCCCTGAATATGGTTAAAAGTAAACAAAACACATTAACCTCGCGCATCTCTCGAGCTCTAACAATGGTGTCGCGAGAGCGTCGAGTGTCTCTCGCAAGTGGCTGCTACAAATGAGGTGCGCGCTTCATTAAGTGCGCGGTTGCATTAGCAGTAATTGCAGCTAATTACGGCATGTTCCGTTGCAACAAACGCATGCATGCACGTGTTTTTACAGCGATGTATGTACGAGCTTTGTACAAAATATTTTTAATAATGACTGCGTTTTGATGATATATCTACCTACATCTATATTTAACTATCTTGCTCTACTGCTACTGCTCTACTTTAGCTCTTTTGCTCAGCAAGAGAGCTGAACTCTTTGTGAATGAGTTCGTCCGTAGTGGTACTGCCACCACACCTTTTTTACCGTGAATCAGTAATGTTCGCAATATTGCGTTTTGGTGTGAAGGTATGGTTGCCGGCGAAATTACAGGCACATGAGACTTAACTTAATGTCTCAAGGCTATGTGCGCAGTGCAGTTCGTCACATGTGATGAAACGCATCTGTTCAATGTAGAGGTGAGAGGTGATGTCTAACATCAGGCGGGCCTCGTGCTTGTACTGTTTTCTAGTATTTCGTATTTCGTTACTGTAACGTAATTCTATATCGTTGCCGTAAGTAGTAAAAACTATGCGTTATCTGTGCCATAGTTGTACTAGATAAATTATAGTTTGTACTGTATACTTCAACTTGGTAGATATGTGAAATGAAATGATTTATTAATTAATTGTTTACAAACTTAAATAACTTTATACTTTTACATAATATGTATGTATACCATCGCTGTGCCAAAAATTATTTCTTGAAGCGGTAGTGTGAAAGCACTACTATGTTAAGGTTGAAGGGCACTGTAGCAAATGAAATTACGGGGTGGATGAAACTGAGCAGCTATGTCTCAAGATGACGAGTGCAGTCAGTGCTGCGCAGAGCTTTGAACATCAAAGATCTGGGTCGCACTGCAACCGCCATGGACAGACGTGCTTGTTATCAAGTAAACGATGGTAAGACGTCTTTGCTTATTTGCATTGAAAAACAATATTAAATAAAAACCGGCCTAGTGCTAGTCGCACTCGCGCACGAAGGGTTCCGTACCATTATCAATAAATACGAGCAAAAAATCACTGTTTGTTGTAATTCTTAGTATTTGTTGTTATAGGCGGCAACAGAAATACATTGGTAGCGATTCACTTGTTCAAAAAACTAAACTAAACTAAACTACCGAACTAAAAATTTATTGTGGTGTTCCTTATTCTGTTAACAATAAAATCCAAAATGATTTAACACTTAGAATGACACTTCTAAAAATAGAATACTTCTATTGAATTTTGGGTTATTTTACGTTAGTTTAACGCGCACCAAGTTACGTGACGATTAAACGGTCTAAAATATACCCACAACTGAAGAGAAATATCTAATTTTAGTGCTGTCATTCGAAAGTGTTATATTAATTTGGATTTTAGCCGAAACAAAATAGGTACTGTCATAATTTAGCGATTTTTAGTTAAGAGAATGCTTACCGAATTGACCTTTGTCTCTGAAAATGTAAACTAAGTAAGTAAGTCTAACTATAACGTTTCATGAGATACCTACAGCCTGGTGACATGCAGATAGACGGACGGACAGCGGAGTACTAGTACACTAGGGTCCCGTTTCACCTTTGTGTACGGAACTCTAAAAACCAAGCATCAGTTCGTAAGGCACTAAGAGCAGCAGTACATTTAACTATGACGTAATTTACAGGAAATGAAAAGGCAGATAGATATTTTTTTCAAATTCAAGCTACTTAATATAGATTATTTTACTTACATAGCTATCCAAATCTGTTCATAATTTCTTACACCTTAACCTTTTGTGGAATTTTCCTCCATAAGTACTTACGATACCTATAATTAATGTTGTTTACTTTACCAATGATCTACCACATTGCACCTTAACCCATTGTGTTAAGATGCAAAATTTAAGAGCACCCTTTGTCCCTAATAATATTTTTTAAATATAATTATAATGTGAGTCATAGTTGGAACGTGTGCGTTAACGTTGCGTTACGGTGCAGGCTGGCTGCGTCGAATGGTGAAATCACGATCACGACGTCACACAACAATGCGGGTGCTGGGCCTGCGAGCAGCGCGGGCAGCGCCGGCTCCGGCCCAATCCCCTCACCACACGCTCCTGTCAAAATGTCTCCTGGGTCCGTGAAGTCACCGAGTCACGAAGAACACGATCTGTTGGCTGATTCGCCAAGTAAGTGGTAGTGTAATTTTTCAATTACATAATTTGTATACGTGTTTTTTTTTCAGAGTTATAAATATATCGAATGATCATTTTCACTATTAAAATAAATGAGATATAAGTTTATACGTTGTAATGAGAATGATTTTCCTTACAGCTTTAACATAAATGTATTTTTAACATTTTATTAGATAGCCTTTACTTTTTTATACAATAACGACGTATCCTAAAGAATACAGACAATTCCATTAAAAATGTCATGAGTGTTGATGTTAGGTGGTTTAAGGTAGGTAAGTTGTTATGCAATCACGCAATCCTAAAACTTCGCTCCATTAAATATTCGAAACGTAACAAACTCTCATTCGCTATTTTAACACAGCAAAAGCAGAACTAGCAAGCAACTTAAATGCTATTTTAGACACAACTCGGTAACTCGATTCTACTTATCCATAAAAGTTTCACGTTCTAAGCATAGAGAGGCGATCCATTAGCTTCACGAAGTCTAACAGTGTCCTAGGAGTTATTTCACCTAATACTATAAAGAGTTGTTGTAGACTGCACTGGACTGTTTAGAAGTTGGTAGTGCGTTCGTTCGGTAACTGAGTTTGCAAAGTTGATTAGCGTTGAGTAGGCTTGCGGCTGTTCGGCCGGCGTTCGGCGTAGGTGAGCCGCCACTGCGATCTTATCAAAACATTTGTAAAGTTAATTTGGTTGAGTTTCTGAATGGGTTTTTTGTTTAATTTGATTTTTAATTCCTATGGGCGTTTATCTTATGATTTTAATGTTGCATTTATTTCATGGTCATCTAATGAAGTTGGTTTATGAATTTCTTTATGAACTCTTAATTGACTGTGCACAGAGTTAATCAAAAAGGTTTCCAAACCTACAGGAAATTATGAGTTCGTAGTAATTCTTAAACGTTATGTTATATAATTGTAAATCTTGATAACGGGTAAATATTATTATAAGTATTAAGCTTAGAGTTGAAATGGAAAGTCTAACGCAAACTTCCATACCAAAATTATAAATGCAAAAAAGTAAGTTCGTTTGTTTGTTACATTGCTACAACTAAACGGCCGAATGGATCGTGATAAAATCAATTTTTAAAGTAATGTATGCACGTAACTTTATAGCTTTATGAGGAAGCTCCTTTGGTGTCCCTGGAAATGGAGACGCCTAAAGAGCTTTTTATTTTATAACGTATAGTAGGTATACAAAAAAATGCCTTAGCTTTTTTGTATAAATATATGTATATTTATGTTTTTCATCGTCGGTGTGCTCCAGCAATGAAATTTACTAAATGACGAAAAATTTACTCAAGGGGTCCTTAAACTGACGATGATGCCTTAGGATTACGATACGATATTGTAAAGATATGTATGTTATTATAAAACACTAATGCTATATTTAGTGATTTTGTTTATCTAATATTGAAAAGACGTCCATAAATATATAGCCTGAAAGCGCCTGAGGAATAGCGAAGATTAAGCAATATGCATGCGCGTGTCATTCAGGCGTTATTGAAAAATTTACGATAAATGAATATTTAAGGAAATAAGGAAATAAAGATATATTGGCCCCCTATATATTTCGTATATATAATTTCATAGTAAGCTTTTCAATTCCATTTCTAGGTTTTCGCCGTTAAGCGTAAGTTGGCAACGACGACTTACTGACATTACTGACGCTTAATTTAGATCTTTCTGAAATGTTCCTGAAATATGTAACCAAATTTAAACTATTCCAATCTAATTGTTTACAACTATGTCTGACATTCATTGTATTTTTGCCTAGTTATTGTTTCCCCGAGTTTTGACATTTAATAATGACGGATAATATCCGTATCTCCACCACATTACTAAAACGCGACTTGGATTGGGCATTGACGTAATGACTGACTTATTTATGTGACTGACTTGAATCTGACTTGACTCTGACCACTTCAACAAAAAATGACTCTCAAAAACTATAAATATTTATATTTAGTTTAATAATTTAGGAATGGCAAATGTACAACAGTATCCGAGTCCAATCACAAAGAAAAAACACCCATTTTGAAATATTGAAAATGTTTGAATGTTAAGTATTCCAATGACAATAAAGTATGCCATTGAGCTGGTTTTTGATTAAGGTCGCTGGTAGGAAACAGAATTCTGAAATGGCCTTAATCCTACTAAGTCCATTGAGAATGGACTAATTAGTCATGAGTATTAATGAGTCCTATTCATTACGCCTGACGATGAAAACTAAACAGTAGAACTCAGAACTATGAATGTTGGTTAATTAAAGCAAGCACATTTTATTAGTTTAACTTTCTGCACTTACTTTGCTAATAAACACAAAGTAATCGAATTTCTCAAAGAATAAGTAAGATGAAGTGGCAATGTGCTGGCCACACTTCCCGTAGAACCGATGATCGCTGAAGTAGACGAACCCTTGAGGACGCCTTGTGGCCATGTGGAGAGACAACTTGTGGAAGACGGCTGGCAGTAACTGGATGCAGAGAGGTGAAGACCGAGCTCTGTGGCGTAATTTAGGAGAGGCGTTTCTTCGTCCACTGTTAAACATTGCCGGCGGTGGACGAATGTGGGCTGATGATGATGATGATTTTATTAATATCCGTATCACTATTATCTACGCATTTATTAAAACGGTTTCATTCCAAAATTATTAAGACTTATTAAGCAACAGCTTCGAATAACTAGAGGATGAGTAGGTATAGGTTTTTATACATTTTAATCTACCTTCTTTTCCAATTCTTGTTCACGTTTCAGACTTGCCATTTTATAAAAAGACACAGTTATTTTCATTAATTGGTCCATTGGTTACACTTTTGGAATGAACTGTTTCGATTTTAAAGTTACATTCAGCTTAGCCTCATATGAAGTGAGTCTTAAATAGATATAAAGTAGCCAAAATCAATATATCACTCTTAATCTAGCTCTATTTGAGGTTATTCAATACTAGCAGCGCCCCACTGTATCACCCGAAAGGTTACAGCTGATGATGATAAAGATACGATGTCCTTCCACGGGAAGTAAAATCTCCTTGCCAAATTTCATCGAGATCCGTTCAACCGTATAAGCGTGAAATCGTAACAAACAGGCAAACAAACAGATTCACTTTAATCATTTGTACTTAGTATTACATGCTCGTTCTATTACGCTAATGTTTGTAAAGAATCAGGCTTTCATTATCTAGTTTGAAATCTATTGGAAGCTAAATTTTGTTTGTATTTCAATAGTCCGAAAATGTATTGGCTAATATAACAACATACAAGTACAATTTGAAAAATTTAATACCGACTTCCATTCCATTCAGTTATTGGAGTGTTTCTCAAAAACTACTATAGACTGAATTTGATGAAATTTAAATGGGACCACACGGGAAGCACCAGCTTTCATACAAAAAAAAAGAATTTTGAGAATCGGTTCACCCAGTCGACAGTTATGAGGTAACAAACATAAAAAAAAACATGCAGTCGAATTGAGTAGGTACCTCCTCCTTTTTTTGGAAGTCGGTAGCTAAAATCTAAGATCAACTTACTTATAAGTGAAGCTGAATCTTTAAAATTTTCTTTGTGTCCGTCCTTGATATTGAAGAGATTTTCTTCCAGCTTGTATTTATACTACAGAAATGGTCGGCTTAGGGTATATGTCCTCATGTTATTGGTCTCGTGACAAAATGTATGAATCCGTTCTGCTAAAGAGGGTAATTCGTTACCTGAGTCTGTGTTTCCCCATAGACACCATCTGTTTTACCTTCACCTCAAGACTGTATCATCATGTTTCCTAGCCGATGTCGCCCACGGCGACCAAAGTTTCTGCTGTAAGCTATCGTTTGTCATGTAAGTCTAGGCGCCGCTTATGCGCTTTAATATGACTAGGATATCCAATTTTGTTCTTAAACATGCGCAAACAAATGCTACACGTTAGGAGACCACCCACAAAATTATACTTGAGGTTTGAAGGCGGTCTATTTTTAAGGTCGTCTCGTTTATCATCAAGTTCTCGCCTCCTGTCATCTTCAAAAACGTACACATTTTGCAGCACCAAACGCCGCCAATCCTCGCCGTTTTGTGCGAGTGCCTCCCAATGAGAAGGTTCAATTTTCCACCTCTTCATGTGCCGCTCCTGAATGTCTTTGTATCTTGGAAATTGGCCCTCACTTATCCGCTTGCCGACCGCGAAGACTGTATAGCTATATTCTAGGCAGACGTGATCCATTGTAGACTGCTTAAACACTGAACATGTTTATGTTGAGATACAAGTCAAACGCCGGCCTATCTACGTATATAACAAAATAGAAGAAATATCCTTGTAATAGCGACCCTATTCTCAAGTCTGCTTTTATGACGTCTATAAATGCATTGTTGCATATAAACAATTAGCCAGTATCAAGCATCCATCTATACCCTAACAAATGCATTACAGCAACGCCTAGATCACTACGTACGACTCAGTTACATAACTCTATACAAAATGGTGAGCCTAATCAAATGAATACTTCCTATACCATGATAATTAAAACAAAAGATTTATGAATGAAACTGACATACATTAACGTCTCCGGTACGCGAAGGGTTAATAAATATGATGCTTTGCGCAAAGCTCGTCGAAGATGGCGCACCACCGTTTCACTGAAACAAATATTATTTCAAGTGCGGCAAAGGTTTCAAATATATATTTACATTGGTTAGGAGTGGAATTTTTCTCTTGGGGTTATTTAATTATTCATCATCGTCATCTTCTCCACCAAAGAACGTCCACAGCTGAACATAGGCCTATTCCTAATTTTTTTAAAAAGGACTGGCAGAAGGGGTCTGCATACAACGTCATCCTGCGATCTTTACCAGATCATTCGTCCACCTTGTCGGTTGACGACCTACGCGGCGCTTACTGGTCCGTGTGACCACAAAATTTAATTATTAAAATGACACAATGCTTTATTATTGTTTTAGAGTCTCAGGGAATGTAAAATAAGATACCCTATAAATTTGCTTACAATCTTTTATAAATGTTTGTTAGTGGTTTTAATATATTTGTATTTAATTAGGAAGGGGAAAGATCTTTATAATTCTATCAGAAGGTGTTTAGTTAAAATCACTGTGAAAATTGGAATTACTGGGCAAAAAACATAAAAACAAGAAATAAGCAAATAAAACTCTTTAATTTTTTACAATCTAAATGCAGTCTGTCAACCAACTAAAAATTCCAAAGAAATATCACATGTTATCCAAATCATTAATAAAATGTACTTGAAATTCACTAGTACACACTTATAACTATCACTTAGAGATTTCAATCTGTAAGATTACACAACAGAACAACAATAGGTTACATATTAGACATAAATGTTCAGCAAATCATAAAGACATCAAATATACGAGGTAATTGATTAAAACCATCGCTAAATTTGTGCATAAACTTTTAACTCAAAATAAATGTACCTAAGTAAGTAGTTTATGTACTGGATTCGCTAACACTATAGCCAGAGAGCTAATAGCAAAAGTGAGGTGCGACCTACTCTGTTAATTGTTTAATAATTAGTCCATCGATTGAGCACTATTTCTGCACATTAAAGCGATCGCCATTACTGTAACTGTATACAAGTTGGAAGTGATGCTTTCACTGATAAGTTTTTGATTAGACCTTTTTGCGAATTGAAATTTTCTTATCATATACGGCTAACATGGTTTGAAATTGGTAGGTCCTAGTAAGAGTGTTGGTGAGTTCCACCGCAGTACTGGATAATCTGCATCCAAGTAGTAGTATGCAAGGACAGTGTTAATGAGATTCAAAGAACATTGACACTTAGTGGTGATACTATTGAGCAAATGAGGCTAAGAACTGATGACGAGTGCAGTGCAGTGCCGAAGCCTATACTTTTAGTGATACAAATGTCATGGGCAGACTATGCCTGTTGGTTCTCGGGTGCTGTTAAATAAACAACTGAATTAAAACTCGATAAAATAATATAACTATTTCTTTCGGAACTTTAAAATAGATGATACAAGGGAAAGAACGATATAGCCAAGATTATTATTAAACATGAAATTTGCTTAATATTATGTCTTAGTATCATTTTTCAATACTCAATTTTTACTAAATTAAAAATAATCGTAAATTAATAAAAACTTATTATATATATACATAGATGAGTTATTTAAACAGAGATAAAACCATAACTGTACAACAACTACGATAATAAATATTTATATTAATTATATATTTTGATAAAAAATGGACGATGTCGCGCAAAACGCGATTTTTCGAAGCCAGAAAATAAAACTACATCCACTACTATTACTACCTATCCACCTACCTATGGCTAGTACAGGGATTGTCCTCTTAAACTTCACATCTCGCGTGAAAATCAACAACTTTATTGTAATTTTCGATGCTTGATTATCTTAAGACAAAGCGTGATATTCCAAAGGTTAGTGACATACGACATTCAATCCGTTACGTAACTCTAAAGGTTAGGACTTAGGACATAACTCACGACGACCAGCATAAACCTGATCACGCGAATAGGCACCGAACTTTAAGCTTAAGTACCCATTTAAAACAATAGCTCAGCAAATTCATTAGTGTTGTTTATACGAGACGATTAACAGGGGCTCCGTGAAATGGATACTCTGTTTATCAAATTAATTTCAAAAGACAACCAACAAATAAGAAACTCATGGTTATTTATTACAAACAAATACAACTATATTTATTTCCAACATCATCAAGTTCACGAAAAGTAATTGATATGTCTCAAAATTGTTAACAGGCTCTCGCTTAGTTTGGGATTGAGTCCCAAACTAAGCGAGATCCTATCTTGGGGCACAGAGACACGATTGTAATACAATATTGGTTATAAATTATATACACACAAAATTTATTCAATATTATCTGATTGTGACCAATGAGACCTGAACTAGGGTCTTATTTGCTGACCAGGCAAACACGTAACGGGGCGCATTACGATTTCTTCAAAGAATGACAGGAAAATTGTATTGAAATCACGGTCATTCCTTGAAAATATCGTAGCGAACTGTGTTACGTAGTTAAATGGTCATAGCGAATAAAACCCCGCTCATCGCGCTAGGGATGCATGCCCAACCACGTCTTATATAGAAAATCGCTTAATAATAAATATTTGATCGGGTTTTTGCGAACTACCATATCATTTTATATTGATCGCAGCTTCATTCAAGAAACTCATTCGATCCTCTATTGGAATTCAATGGAATGTAGCATTCTTATTCTCATTTAAATTTGAATACATTGTTTGAACATTACGTTTAAGAAAAAACTAAATTGAATTGCATCAGTCGAGAGCAACCTATGGCTGCACAATTAAAATAAACCAATAAAACAGCCAGTATGCCCTAAACACGAAATATATATCACAACCTTAATGTGTATCTGGACATTTTATACCGGTACTTAATTTATACAATATGACAAAAGAGCATAACTTTAAATTAATATATTTTGGATGAATCCTAGTCGGAAACCTCCCACCACCAACCGCGTATCGCCAGGGAGGTTAATAAGTTGCTCTAATTCTAAATTGAATTTGTCTAGTAGTAATTGTCTAGTGTTGTCTTGTGTGTGACCGACGACACGACAACGATCGCGTCGTGTCATCTAAATTCAAGGCAGGGTTCGTGCCCCGAGCTCCAGTTCTATTGATTACTATTTAATTCGTTGTTAGAGGATACAATTACTAAATTACTCAGTTCCTTTATAACTCCCTAGTACTCGTGTACTATGGAGAGCTATCGTTTGTAGACCTACAAATCGTTTGTACATTATGACTTGGTGAATTGAATGTTGGCTAACATCAAAAAACACGCTAGAAAAATTTGTTACAATCTGTATTGATATAAACTGTATTGAATGTAGATTGTAGCAATTTTTTGTAGTGTGAGGTGTGCAAGATATAAGAATAACAGACTTTTGTTCCTATGTCAAGATTTATTTGATAAGTTATGCTCTTGGTCAAGATAAGACAACGACCATATTAAACAACTATAATGTACTCGTAGGTACTAATAAAAAAACAACAGTTTACGTTGTTAATAGGCATCAATAATAGTCGTTAAAACCTGCCATATCTATTATCCACTAAACAAAAACAACTATGGTACAAAATGTGTCAGCAGTCTGTTGTCATCCCAACAAGAAGAGAATGAGTATTCTAGTTTTTGTCTGCTAATTGAATATGTAAAACTTCGTCCATCAGTGTTACAATAAAGTCAAAGTGAAAGTCAAAATAATTTATTCAATTAAGGCATCAAACCGCCGCGATCCAAAATATATAGAGCCTACCGAGAAGAAGCGGCAAGAAACTCGGGGCCATTCTTTTTGTATATATGTTTACAATGTTTCTACTTAAATACTACTATTACATTTTATGGGTGACAGAATGACAACTTGCCAGAAGTGGAGTATTCCAAACATCTTTGTCTTCTATATAATGTCGGACTTTATAATAAGCTTTTTTATTAAAACTATTTTTACAGTCAACTTCAATTTTCCCTCTGTGAGCTCAGTAATGATTTGGCATTTTATTGTAAAAACGCACACAATGTCCTAAAAATTACTTATTAGTCTTTGCAAGTCTAAAACTAGGTACAGCTATCCTATTTGTATGTCTAGTATTAAAAGGGTGGTGATCACTATTCAACTTATATTTATGTAATTTTTTACGACACACATTATATTTTCAAATACATATAAGGAAGGCAACGTTAATATATTGATTTCTTTAAATAAATCTGTCAAAGATTCACGGGGACCCATTTCGTGTATAGCTCGAATAGCACATTTTTGTAGGAAAAAGATGGTCTCTATATCAGCGGCTGAACTCCATAAAAAAGTACATATTAATAAACACAAAAAATACTCAAGCATTTTTTCTCCCCATTCACATAAGTGGAACGCACCCCAAAACTATAGTCCACTCGCTTACCAAAGTCACCAACTGAGGTATCTAACCACTAAGCTGATGATGTTATGATGTTATATATATCTCATTGCTAAACTGATTCAAACTGCCTTTTGGATTTTGCGTTTCCTTAGAGTTTTTTAGTTTGTTATTGGAAGCGTTATCACAAATTGCATTAAAGTTACTCCACTGGGTATGACCCTTTGTTTGCTTTATCAATTCAATACAATTTTATCGAAGACTTTCATTAATTGTAATGGGTTAAATTAGTTAATTAATTTACTTGGAATACCGGCACAGTCGGCTCCTTTGATGTAAACTTTATTCGATGAATTCTCTTTGTGAGCCGTATTTAGTGGCATTTGTAGTTATTTTTGTTAATTACGTGTTATTATATATTAATAACTGAATGTTCGTGGGTTGTTAATTAAAGGTCATAGACAAATATGCGCATTAACGTTGGTCATTTTGATTGTAGGATAGAAAAAAAAATAATGAAATGCAGGAAGTTTTATGATGTCTTTAAGATTGAAAATTGACAATTTATAATGTTTTATTCTTAAATTGCTATCAACTCAAATCATAACGTTTGGTTTTATCTGTAGGATAAATCCTGATGCCTATTAAGAAATATAAAAAGGAGAAAGCATGTTTATCGGTTCATTTGTTAATTTGTCCTTCTTTCACGGCAAAACAGATGTTGACTGACTGAACATGTTTTTAATTGAAAAATATCGCTACCGGACTTCGGATACTTTTCAACCTGTAATAATTCAGTAACGTAGTATTTTAGCGCTTGTGAAACCGCAACGTCACTCCTATTATAATTTTATGAAATTACTTACTTACCTACTCTTTTTTAAATTACTACTGAACCACTTATTTTTAGAAGGAGTGTAAATGCTGTTACACTCTTCTTTCCCACGTGTGTTTATGTTCTAGTTCTAACCTCAAAGTATTACACGCCTCTAAGACTCTTTGAACGCAACCTAGTATTACAGAGTAGTAGTCACTACGTAGCCTATCTACCTATACATATTGTTATAATAAAATGTAACGGAACGCTGTCTGTACGTGGAAGATATATGTGAAAAACTATTATAGGGACTTTTTTAATAAAAAATATAATGAAAAAATAATTTTCACTTTGTTATAACTCTATTTGTCTGTTTATCAGTTTGTCTGTGCGTTTCTGCGTGCGCTATACTCAGAAACTGATAATCCGATTTAAATGTGGTTTTCTCTAATTCATGCTTTCAATTGTATCAGGGACTAGACACAAAAGACAATCTATTGTTCTCCTGAGTAACGACAGCTGACAAATATTTGGTAAGCTTTGGTAATCAATTAATGGTTGTTTCATGTCAATCGGTTCATAAATAAAAAAGTTATTTAAATTTAAAGAATAACTATCTTGCCACTACACCAAGACCAAGCGAGCGAAGCCGCTGGCGGGTCAACTAGTATATATATCAAAAAACGATATAAAAAATATTTAGTGACACTTCCGCTGAAAAGAAAACAATGATTTTGGCCTATTTGGGGGCGTGCGTTTTTACACAAAAAATCTTAATTAAATAAGATTTTAAATTTTAGATAATGTATTTCCGCAAAGTAACGCCTTAATCAATAAATTATCTAGTATATATATCTTGTTCTCCTCGTTCCCTCACTCCTGAGGATCGCGACCACGTACAATCAGTCTCCATTGGGTGCGGTCATAGGCTGAATGAACCGCACGGTGTATGCTACCACCCACCGTCATCTTAATCGTGTCCGACCACAGACCAATATATTGTGTGTCTTACAGGCGCCCTTCCCTGACCACGTCTACCGTCAATTTATCCTAAAATAATGGCTTTCTCCAGACAATGCTTTGAAGACCGCATAATATCTCCGAAGAAGCTGAGGGCTCTTTGTCGGCAGATACTGGAGCCGTGTGGGGATTTTAAGCTCTTTTAGTATGGACTCGTTGGTTCTCATAGCAGTGCAAGGTATACGTAGCAACCTTCGCCAACACCACATCTCGAAGTCATCTCTCTTACTACTATCACGTCTTCTCACAGTCCAAGTCTCGGCACCATACAAAAATATGGAAAATACTAGGGCACGAACCAAGCCCACTTTAGTTGTGCGTAGTATATATAAACATAGTTACAATATAGTCATACGTATACCACACTAGTTGCTACTGGGGTATACAAACTCATTGGACATGGTGACATTATTGTATTATTATTACTGACACATTGATAGACCTGTGTGTAATGACACAATTATTTATTCATAATCATAACCGAAGGTTAGGTATGTTATGTGGGCTGCCCGTATGTTAACAACTGTAGTGCTTACTTTTCGACAGGCAATTTGTTAGCGTTACTAACAAATTGAAACATAGCCACGTAATTCTTATGTTTTATATGAACGCGTCTTCTGTTTCAATAAACTAAAAGTAAACTTAAGATATAAAATCATTTATATTTTTTAAACGTAAGAACGTACTAAGTACTTTTATTGATTCATATGTTACTTTCCGAAAATCCATACTAATAACATATTAAAAGGAAATATATAATAGTCGACCGAATGACACCTTCGCTAACCGCTTCACCTACAACACCCTCCCTCCCGCGTGAAATGCAAATAGGAAGTATAAAAAAAACAATTAATCGACGTTACAAGTTTATCGAACCGATGATCTACAGCAGCCTTTCCCAAAGTGGGCGATAACGCCTCCGGGCGCTACAGGCCTAAAGGGGCAGTAAGAGACGCAGCCAAAAAATTAGGGGCTTTGTGTTCTTGAGTAAATTGGAACCTGATATCAACAAACTTATTAAACAGAAAAGATACCCTGAATATTTTTATAGTTGTGTTACTATAATCATTCTCATTGTCCGTCATGTATGTACTACCTACTGCGCTCAAGTTCTAAGTTATAGTAAAAGTCTCGTTTAGAATGAATGCTTAACTCTCCGCTAATATAATTCACAATAATTAATTTAGTTGAAGTTATAGTGGTTTTTAAGTAAGTAAAAAGCGGGGGCGCTTAAAATAATTTATTGTCAAAATGGGTAGTAGACAAAGAAGTTTGGGAACCCCTGCTCTACAGCGTGTTACCGAATGGAGTAGTAATACTAAAACCACACACGTAGAAGCTTGCATATAATTGTGACCTTACTACTACGTCCAAATAAATTCAAAAAGTAATGGTTTTTTTAATATTGTTTGCAAAAAATTATAAGCGATTTAAATACTAATACTTTGGTGGATCCTGACTAGATACTTAAGCACATTTTTCAGTATTACTACACTTTTATGTTACACGCTGTATAATACGTGAGTCTTGCTTCAATCAAATGAGTTAAACACATTATATTAAACGGACACGAATCATTTATAACAATATTATTTTAATACATTTACGAACTGAACATCTACGTAGACCTCTTCATCATTTTCACACTTCATAATTAAAATACCTTGATTTTTATACCGCTCAATTTAAAATTCGTCTTGACCATTGAACAAGTCCTTAATTTTTATACTACGAACCAGTTTCTAAATCGTCGTAAAACTTTTAAAAAGCGTGAAAATACAAATTCCTTTTCATATTTGAATTATAGAGTCTGCAATCGTTTTGATTATTTCAGCATGAGGAGACACGAGTATATTCGTGATTCTGATCGTACTAAATTGAAAGACAACAGAAAAACTTGCACAAAAATATATCATTATAGATTTTAACAATACCATTAATAATTATTATAATGATGTTCTAATACAAGATTAAAAGATATCTTTAAGTCATAAAATATTTGCGAAACAAACCGAGAGCATCGTAAGCTATCGGACGGCTATTCTTAAATCACTCTACATCGCTGCTCGATATTTAGGGCTCATTTAGACGAACACAGCAATTAATCGACTTTAATACATAAATTGGTACTAAAGTATAGTGGACCATTTGTTACCCGCATTCCCGTTAGTTGGCTTAAATGTTGGCTGTTTACGTGTTTGGCAAATGTCTTGTTTGGTGTACTTTATAAATGATTCCTTACATACAATTAATTTTATATATATAATAATAAATTTTATAATTGTCAAACGAATCCTACGAATACGAATCTATATATATATTTATATTGTAAAGAGGAAAGATTTGTTTGTATGTTTTAATTGATTTGAATAGGTTCCGATAATACTTGACTGATTTGATTACAACCCTACATTATCCCTGATGAATAAAGGCTATATATTTTGTCATCCAACCAAATCATCACCAACGCGGAGTGCAACTAGTCTAATAATGTTTTTCTATGTTTTTTTACATTTCCAAGTACTTAAAGGATTACGCTGAAATTTTAGACATAGATTCACATTCATCCCTGAAATAAATATAGTACTTTTACGTGAGGGGTAGTCATTGTTCCGATCCGCATTTAGAATGAGTTCGGTTGGAGAAGATTATGTGAAAAGCAGAGTAATATCTAAATACATTGCTTGCCAGCTAACCCGCCAGCGGCTTCGCTTAATTAGTATAAAAAAATACAAAGAATAAAACCGATAATTGTAAAGTTTTCATCGTTATAGTTCAAGTCTCAATAGGTAGACACTTACCTATGTGTATATAGGTAGGATTAATGTTTCATACAAAAACAATTTCAAAAATTAAGCTCTAGATTTCGATACCCTAATTCCATTCTTATTTAAGTTCTAACTCTTATCATAATACAACTCGAAAGTAATCGTTTCCTACTACAATACAATGATCCCGCTAATATCGGATTTGCGTTTGCCGCCAGTAAGTTAATGCCGGCCTCTCATGCTAGATTTACAAAAAAGCAGAATAATTCGACATAGCTAATAATCGATACCGACCGCTATTCAGACATTTTATATTCAACGCTTCATTATTTTTAATTAAAGTTTTCGAGTGATTAGACGAATTGTATATTTTGAACGAATTATTTCGGATAATCGTCCACGATAAAACAATTCTTCGGATCAACAGCACAAGTACAATATTCGTATGAAGAGACAGTTTCCGAGACACGCAAATTACAAATTTGTGAGCACACGTAATGGGTGAAATTACGCGAGCCGAATCAACTCGATCCACGTTACGATTATGATGTAGAATCGAATACGATATCGATTATAATTAACGCGTATTATTAACGTAACTGTTTTAAGTACTTTGAACAAGTTTTTGAAGTATTAAACGTTATTTGATAAAAGTTTAACGCTTTTCTTTAATGTTATCGAGGGCTTTTCATTTGTATTGTTATTAAAATCCAATTTGGTCAAGAAGTCAATAATCATTGATTGTTTGGTCTATATAATCCTTACTTCGGCGATCTGAATTGGGTCTTGGCCTTTCGGCCCCCGACGAGGTCAGTTATTAGTCGTGTTGTAATCAAACATGTTTACTGCTTTTACATACTTTCCTTTAATCATTGTCATCATCGGGTGGAGTGGAGTGATGAGGAGGAGGCCAAATTATGACTAAGTATTTGTCTTCTTACGGTCGATCATGACGTGGTGGTATCACACTAGACCTGTAATAGTGGCTGGCTTTCAGCTGTCTTGACCTTTAGGTTTTCAATCTTAAGAGTGTACAAGCAACAGGAAGTGCTCTACCACCATGCTGTATTTAATCAGGCATCGTCGGGGCACGTACGTACCGCAAGGGCGAGACAATTGGTTCTTTTCATAAGACTTCTACTGCTCTTAAAACTTTAAAGATTTGCTCGCGTATATGCAGAACTTTAGTACAAACTATAGTAGAGAAGTGATTCTTAGTGATATGCTTATAAAGCCTTCAATCATACTGAAGGGACAAATAGCAGTGGTGAGGCTTGGCTGACTAACCGCAGTTTTGAATCATAGTTCAGGCCGGAGCTTCCGATGAAGGTAACGTAGTGGTGGTAAAGGGCCGCTTTGGTAGCCCGTCTGCTTGATTGAAAATCTGGAGCCTACCTTACCTACTTCTATAGAGTCTGTCTAACGAAAGTAGACACTCGAATTTTTATGAAACTTTTTAAATGACCATACTAAAGTGATATAGTGTTTCCACCTCAGGGCATTATGGCCCATTATATTTCGTCTACTGAAAGACAAGGCATTTACATCGTTTAACAAAAATTGAGTATGGGACTGAACAGAAACATGTAGCCTTTAGATTTGTATGCCCAGACGTAGAATTTATGATCCAGAATCCGATCAATTTTCCCTCCACCTATCAGTCTCATTCATTTGATTTCTACTCTATCCACGCGACACTGACGGAATTGCGGCAATCCCGCAGAGTGCATTATCTAAGAAATCGAAACTTCTCAACATGACGAGCACTGTGTCACGTACAACTTTGTAGCTTGAAGATCTGGATTGCACTGTAACAGGCAGAGTCAGACGCGACAGTTATCATTAGGTGAAAGACTTGCTCGTTTATTAATATTTACAAATAAATAACATTAAATTTGTCCTCTTGTAATTTCAACAAAAACTTTTTTTACTAAAAGATTAATATGAAATTATTATATGTACGCGGAAGCGCTCGCAGCGGAGCTTGACTTGGCGATCTTTATCTATCAACAAGTTAAGAAACACTTGCTCTGGTCAGGACTTGAATGGGTGACCGCTAGTGGCATTGTTCAACTGAGCGCTTCCGTTCTTGTCATGTGTTCGTGTTCATGTCGAAGGCCTATAGGCGGCCAGAAAACTTCAACATGGGTTGGCCACTAACCTATCCACCAAGCCGCACTGGGTCGACGTGGTGGATTATGGCCCAACTCTTCTCTCTGAGAGGAAGGCTCGAGTCCCAGCAGTGAGAACAAAATGGGCTGTTTAAGATTGATTATGACATATGTACGGAAAGTACATAAAATTAAAAATGTTTGTCTGTATATATTTTGGCTAGATTCACGACTGCACAAATTTTGACGCGACTTTCGTGGGCACATAGCTGCGGGCACTACAAACTGCGATAGTGCACACGAGCGAAGCCGTGAACAGGTAATCTAGTTGCCAATAAAAAAAGCACCTACTTTACACACTCAATACCGAAAATTGTTTTACTTTCAACCTCCAATTATAGATCGCGTGATGAGACCAACCATTAATTAGCTTTCAAAGATAAGTCAATTGGTTAAATACCTCCAGCTCCGTCCCGAATTCAATAACAATAAGTACCTACATCGAGATACCGAGTTAATTGTTTAATGCATGTAATAAATTAATTAGGTACAATTAAAGTTCGCGTGCGTTTGCGTTTTTTGACCTCTTACGTGTTTTTGGTTATTGTAAAGTAATTTGTTGCGGCGATTACGAGTGTTTCTGAATGTCGACTTTCTACCGTTCGTTGTCGTGTTTTTGGTGTGACTTCTATACGTAGACATTTTGGTAAAATTTATAGAAAGTGTCTTCATTAGTAATTAATAAAATGTCTAATGTTAGCGGATATGCTAAGTTTAGCATAATAAACACCTGGGTTATTATTATTACATACCTACTGTTTTTTTACTTAATTAATACCTAGCTTCATGTATTTACTCGACTGCAAGAGGTTGGTAATGTATTTTTATATTTGTGCCCGCGACTAAATCTGCGCAGGATTAGTACTTCGAGTAGCTTATTATTTCTCCAAGGGCATATCTATCTTTATACCAAAATGTCAAAAATATGGACGGTCAAACGCAATTGCTATAATAGTATTATTTGAGTACATTTAAATACTAAGTATATCAATCATTATATATATCAGTATATAAACAATAATATAAAATAAAATTAATCACCCTGGAAAACAAAATATTATTATATTTCATCACCCTTGGCGGTATATGTGTTACATTTCGTCACTCTTGACGTTCACCGAACACGTATAGTATATCGAGCTGTCAATTTGACTTGGCTTTTGACTAAGCTAACAGAAACTGACACAAACTTTGACAGATCTGCTATAGTTACGATCTTCACGTAGGCAGAGATCTTATTACGAGTATTTCGTCTATGCTGGCTGCTCGCGAAATTTTCTCATAATGAAAAAAATCTTCGTTTTTTGCAAAGATGAACCACTGGACACCAGCCGTGCGATTCTCTAAGAGCAAACATCGTTGCATCTTTGACAACATCCGTGAAACAAATGACGAGATCACAAGAAACGTTGGAAAACCAACCTTATGTACAAGGGCGATATCTGATAAAGGATTTGACATCCGTGAGCTCGTCGACGAGCTCGTCCACGGATCATTAGAGAAACGCACGGATGGTTCTCAACAGCAATACCTACCCGCAGATACTTCATTTTACTTGTGAACATGGCGCAACTGTGCCGAAATATCGAGAGCTCACAATAAATAAAATACATGGTAACTATCCCGTTTCTACATTAATTCTTGCTTTATATATGCCTTATATATTTTGCACTTTCTCATATTACAGAAATTAATTCCATAGAAAAACAATCACGTACCCGGAAATGGATTAAAATCACATTACGACCCTATTTCGCTACCCCAAATCATTTCCTAACCTTGTTTCTCTCTAATCGGAAACTTCACTAGCAACATTCAGACGTTAACAAAACAGAAGCCAATTGCGTTTTTAATTGTGTCAGAATCGTTTTGTAATTACATATGTCCTTACACACATTGGTACATTGCTCTGGTTCCGGCCCAAGAAAAGTGGCAATTTCTCGTGGCAAACCACCAATTTTAGTACTTCCCATGTGTAAGACAGCTACACATTTTCGTTTACAATATTACAATAAAAACGATTGATTGGTCAGCAGGGCGCAAGGATTGATACTATTTATCTACAATGTTGACATATTTGTCACGAATCACGTAGTTCCTATCAACATTGGTCTTCGTGTTTGATTAGTTGACCAACAGAAACTTTTCTGAATGCTTCTCTGTTTCTTTCTGAATGTGTTTCGTTGTAAGATACGTGAGTTAATTTGTCCGGCACACTCCATTATGCCAATAATAAGGACAACCTGTAACAAATTCAAATTCAAATTATTTATTTTCAGATAACAATGATCCATGTTTTTTAGTAACTTAGTGTAGGTACTTAAAATATAATGTTTGTATAAAAATAAAAAAATAAATTTACATTCAAAAATATATGAAACACAAACGAAAGAAATTGTTTCACAGCAAGTACTAAGATGCGTGTACATACTGTACATACCTGTTTTCACATAAAAGTAGGTACCTACTTTAAACAAAGATATTAGATATTTATATTATATTAACGGGGCTTAATCGCGTTAGTAGTAGTATTTATTTACCTCGACGTTTCGATCAAGTTGCATTGATCGTGGTCACGAGAGGACTGAAAAGGAGGGTGTCATTGTCTTTAATTTGTCTTGAATTGCGATTAAGCCCCGTTAATATAATATAAATATGTGTTCAAATCGCTAAAAGTAAAAAAAAAAGATATTAGATTATTAAAAAAGCGAAATACTTACTTTTGTAGCAATAAATCCGGAGTAGGGCGCTTCGTTGAGAAATTGCTAAATGTTAGTACCGGTGAAAATCTTAGTTATTTTTGGTTTGTGACTTTTTAAAAAAAAAAAGGCGCTATTTGTAATATTTTTCTAAGTGTATATAATTATTTGTTTTTATATCGTGGCTTTCAGCATTGAGTAAATGCTTTAAAGCGTGTTTTAGATAGTTTAATGAAGTATGGATAAGTAGCATTAAAGTCTCCGCAAACGTTTACGCGCTTTTAGGATGTCTCCATGCATTGAATTCACGCATTTTTCCGGTAGAAAACTCAATTCGGCATTATGTATTATGTTATATATTATTGTTACATTATGCTTGCACTAACTGCAGGGTTAAATTAATATCTTCGTCGCTGCTGGACACGCTCAAATTTCATAAAATAAGGTTTTTTAAAACAAATTATAGAAGTTGAATTTAATAAACAGAAGAAAATATTAAACTGTTTTGTTGTTAAAACACACACCTGTGGCTGGCCAGTGCGATTATTTGAAGAAATGAGGTTGGTGCACTGAAATCAAATAATTTAATGCATTTTCAGTTGACTTGCGGTAAGTATATAAAAGTATTGCAGAAAGGTTAAAATTTTAAAAACCCTTTCCACGCTAGCGGACAAAATGCACTTTTGCACTCAGATTTCTAATAACAAACAGAACCTTTCTGAGGTTGTGAGTTATTAGTAGTTGTGTCTTAATTTCATCAAAATCTGTGCAGCCACATACTTTATGTGGTCTCATCTGTTGATGTGTATAAACAAAACCTCGATATTTCTAACAACAGCCAGCAAAGGTGAAATGATTGCCAATTTGCGAACCCCACCTTGTCTGATTGATCCAGACTAGTCCTTAAACTTGCAGATAGGGAAAGTAATTTGTCATCGGTTAGCTAAGAGGCCCCTGCACCATTCTCGTGGTGTTCTCCGACACAGAATAATAGCATAAACAGTACTACCACTTTTCACATTTAAAGCGCTAGTAACTGTTACAAAAAATGCATTGCACAGTTAAGAGTTTTACGGTTAAAGGTTTTTAACAGTAAAACTCAATTGTATATATTATTATCTTATATTCAGCTTACTTTAAGTACTTTAAACGTCTTCACTCTACCGGAGCTCAGACTAGAATGCCACGCTCCGAACCAAAATACAAATCATCGTAGCTACTCCCACCCGAGAGACAAGTGGAAGTCAGTTCAGAGACTATTAGAAAAACTGAAACGGATATGCTAACAAATACTTCCCCTTGCCTGTCGTTACAATGGCAGCCAATACTAATTACTATTAACAAACGAAGTGGTACAAAATAGTAACATAATTCTTGAGTTGTTTGAACATGTTTACATGATAATAAACAGATACAGATATTAACATAAATAATGTAGACAATGGATCATACCTATTTATATAAAAGCTAACAAGAGTTTTAAGAAAGACTTGTCTAATAATCCATCAAAGATCGCACGGCCAGACACAATAGAAATTTCATTGTTATAATGACATCGACTCTTGAAAGGATAATATTGCACCATATATATTTGGCATATTAAAGAAACAATCGCTAATAAAACGACAAAAATTTAAATCTATATTTTTTACCATTGTGGTTTCTTTTATTTTTAAACAAATTAAAACTGCGGAAAGGTTCTCGCGTTTACAGGCACACGCTTGTTCCTTGTTCCTTCACCCCATCAAATACCTAAAATTTTGCTCTTACAGCGCCTTAAGGTGCGGTCCAATTCATATTTTACAATATATCAAGATGCATTACGTAAAGTTGAAAACTGCTTATCGGATTCGACGATGTGTTGCGATGATTAATTTTGTAAATTTTCCATATAATAAAATTAGTCCTGGTTAACTAAAAAAAAGATGTAGTGCTATCGCTGAAAATTCAGAGAGTTTGCACGTTAAGTTTATTTTATTAGAGCTATTTAGGATTTGTTAAGGATTTGTTTCTGTGAAAGCGAGCAATATTTATTAATTATATTCGGTAACATTCTATTCCTGTTCCTTTTCTGAGTAAAGTATTTTTTTCATAGAATATTGTGGATCTGTTTCGTTACTTTTATATTTCACGATTCTGCTTTTTACTATTATCAGGATACCAGCGCGCCTTAAGGATATTATGTAGGTGTGTAGTAATTCTACATGGCCTTGTGAAGATCGGCAGGGCTGTTATATATCTCAGTTGCTAACAAATGTTGATTGAAATCGAAAAAAATGGTGGCTCTATGTTACTTTTGTCAGCTCCGGTCATCAACTTACTAACATTTTTGCTTACTGAAGTTGTCAAAAATGACATAGAGCCGCTATTTTTAAAGATTTCAATCAACATTTGTGAGCAACTGAGATACATAGCCCCACGGATATAATACAAGAGCAATTTGAAAAATTTTATACCGACTTCTATTCTATTCAGTTATTGGAGTGTAGCTCAAAAACTACAAGACCGAATTTGATGAAATTTAAATGATAAAAAAACAGTCGAATTGAGTACCTCCTCCTTTTTGGAAGATACTGTAGATATAGATACTTGTGTAGGTATCAGTATGCATATGAAGTGTGACCTGGGATAAAGATTAAGAATATCATTGATAGTTATAGTTAGTAGTCACTTAGAAGACAAAATAACCAAGACAAAGAATACTAAAAAAATAATGTTTACGTTCATACCCCGCACTAGGAGAATCTTTTGTTGCGGGAGGCATGGACACACACACTATCACATCATGCAATACACGAGAATAAACATTTCTTCTCATCAGATCATCACACAAATATTTGCCCTGGCTTGGGAATCGAATCTGGGACCTCGTGCTCTACTACTAAGCCGACTGTCATGTTACCATTTAAACGCACTAAAACTTTTAACGTGAAAGTGTGTTTGTTTTCGAATTGAGTACCTCCTTCTTTTTGGAAGTCGGTATTCCAAAAAGGAGGAGGTACTCAATTCGCCTGTATTTTTTTATGTTTGTTACCTCATAGCTTTCGACTGGGTGAATCGATTCTAAAATTATTTTTTTGTTTGAAAGCTGGTGCTGCCCGTATATAATTTTTTGAGTACACACCAATAACTGAATAAAATGGAAGTCGGTATCAAATTTTTCAAATTGTACTTGGTATATGTGGCCAGTATTTATAAGTTAAATAGTGATCACCACACTTTTAATACTAGAAATACAAATAGGATAGCTGTACCTAGTTTTAGACTTGCGAAGACTAATTCATTTGTAGGAAATTGTGTGCGTTTTTACAATAAAATCCCAAAGCACATAACTGAGCTCACAGAGGGCAAATTCAAGTTGACTGTAAAAAACGTTTTAATAAAAAAAGCTTACTATCAAGTTCGACATTACATAGAAGATAAAGATGCTTGGAATACTCCACTTCTGGCAAGCTGTCACTCTGCCACCCATAAAATGTAATATTTGTAGTACCTAAGTACAAACATTGTAAACATCTATATAAAAAGAATGGCCCCGAGTTTCTTGCCGCTTCTTCTCGGTGGGCTCTATATATTTTGGAACGCGGCGGTAGAGTCTTTAAAGTACATTATAATGATTTTGACTTTGACTTAGTACTGACCCATATGAATAAAAGCGTCTCAGTCTGATAGTAAAAATGTATCTAGGTCTATCCTAGTACTTGTAGCTTCTACAGACCTGGTTCACTGCTTTTCATCTGCTATGCCTCCGCGGAGTAGCACCTCTCCACTAATGACATCCCGCATAATTAGTATCCGCAGCCATCTACTAATTACATTAAATTGCCCACTAAACTTGGCTATAATTTTACCTCGCGTTAACGGGGTGGCTTGAGACCGTTCTTGGTTCATGGAAATTATATATTAGTGAGATACACTCAGTAAAACCATCACAGAATTATTGTTAACTAGCTGCTGCCCGCGACGTCGTCTGCGTATTATCTTCTCCAAAGCCATATCTCTCTTTATACTAAAAGTCATAAAATATTTAAATGGTTATATAAGTAAATTTAAGTAGGTACTTGGCACATCAATTAGTTAACACTTATAATAAAATACAGTAAAAGGTACGGACCAAAGAGTCTGTAGTGTGGAAGAATAATTAAATAAAAGAAGAAAAAAAAATACAGTACCTACGTACATACAAATATCACCATAGAAAAAACTTTCGTTACATTTCATCACGCTTGACGGTCGCCGAGCACGTCTAGTGTATCGAGCTGTCAAAATGATAGCGTGTTTTTACTTATCTATCAGAAACTGATGCAAACTATAACAGAACTGTCATCATTACGATCTTAACGTAGGCTGAGATCTTGTTATTTTGTCTATGCTGTGCCCAAGAATCTTACGCTTTTTCACCCGCGTGGTGATGGATGATAATGATGATGAAAAGTATCCTATGTGTTAATCTAACGTCTCATCTACCTCCACTCCAAATTTCATTTAAATTGGCCCCTTTGCTTGAGCGTGAAAGAGTAACAAACATCCACACATCCATACATCGATACTCACAAACTTTCGCGTTTATAATATTAGTAGAACTAACAGATTTGATCAATAATCACATTAGTTTACGGATCTCTACTTAATATTAAACAGAACTTTGAAAAAGTAAGATTAAATTTCAAACTATACAACCATCTATTAACACCTAAAATCAACTTAAAGACGCCTAAGTTTCGAAAGAAAACGCAGTTAGTTTAATTTACACCTACATTTATCTGTGTACCAGTAAAACAAAGCATAAACATAGCAATACATTCAATAATCTTGATTCTGTTTGTAATAAGTTACACAATTTTAGAAAGAACGCGTAAAATCGTGATGGTTATATGTACTTACTTAACTTTGCAATTTAACGTCGTTTCAGTGTACTAGCAACGTTCTAGTACAGTCTAAGTACTTACTAAATGTCGCTATTTCAACACTCGTTGATTGGGCAGAGTGGTTTGGTAATGTTGCACTGGCGAGGTGCTAACAAGATAATCTCAATATCCAATTTACTTGCTAAACTAATTAGCATACAATTGATGAGTACTTCAAGTTTATTAATAAGTATTAAGCATGATGTACCTAGATACAGACGAATAAAGTCCCGCTTGTTTTGCGTACGCGGTTGTTGACGTATATTTACGCATAGATATCTACTATCTATCTCACCTCCCAAATTATGTTTTATTGTGTTATATTATTTAAGTCATAGTTACTTAGTTTTTATTGTTGCTTATTCTTAAGCTACTTAGAAAAAAGAACAGCGTTGCACGTTGGGCAGCGTTCCGGAAACTTCGCGAAGTCTTCTCGTCAAAAATACCTCTGTGCCTCAAGACAAGAGCCTTTGACCAATGTGTATTACCAGTGATGACATGGCACTGAAACGTGGTCTCTCACTATGGGCCTCATAAGCAAGCTCAAAGTCGCTCAACGAGCTATGGAGAGGGCTATGATCGAGGTTTCTCTACGTGATCGAATCAGAAATAAGGAGATTCGTAGACGAACTAAAGTCACCGACATAGCCCAGAAGATAAGCCAGTTGAAGTGGCAGTGGGCAGGGCACATAGCACGCAGAACAGATGGCCGATGGGGCCGAAAGGTTCTAGAGTGGAGACCACGGACCAGCAAGCGCAGCGTAGGCCGTCCACCGACAAGGTGGACTGACGACCTGATAAAAGTAGCAAGACGACGTTGGATGCATGCCGCTTCCAACCGGTCCTTTTGGAAATTTGTGGGGGAGGCATATGTTCAGCAGTGGACGTCTTACGGCTGAGATGATGATGATGATAATGAAGCTACTTATCGGGGGAAGACGCTGACTGCTGCAACACAGCTTACGCTAAAGCAGCAAGCAGGGCAACCTATAGTTATATTATGTACTTACGATGTCTAAAAACAATAAACAATTTGTATTGTATTGTATATTTGAGATTTTTTAGTTATACTTTTTCTCAACAGACCAGCCAACCATCAGCCAGTCATCCAGCAACGTAGTAGATGGCATCAATCTAGAAGATATCAAGGAGTTTGCCAAAGCCTTCAAACTTCGCCGGCTAGGCCTAGGCCTAACGCAGACACAAGTGGGACAGGCCCTCTCTGTGACGGAAGGACCGGCGTACAGTCAAAGCGCAATTTGCAGGTATTTTACGTAGAGTTTGTCTTTTGAGAAATTAAAAATCGTTGGAGATAACATTTATTTAAAAAGTTTAATTTTTGTTTATGGACGATTTTTGATTTTTCTTTTCTACTTCTTGCTATTTGCTTATAAAAGAAAAAATAAATGCTTGATAAAATTTTCGTGCGATTCTACTCATTACGTTTTAAATGTAAATTTTCCGAGTTTGAAATATGAAGACAAAATAAATTTAAAATCAAAATTTTAAGAGTTATTTAAATTGTACATTGTCAACGATTGGCTTCCCGATATTTCTAGTGTCAATCTCACACAATTAATTTAAAGATATGTCGATAAATCAAATTGATTATGCCTACTTGCATTACTCGTATTGCTACCAATCTCCAGGTAGCAATTGAGCTGTCCGTAAAATTCTGCTAGTAAGTAACACAATCTATATCAAATTCAATTTGAAAAAATTAATACTGACTTCCATTCTATTCAGTTATTGGAGTGTAACTCATAAACTACTAAGCCGAATTCGATGAAATTAATATATATAAAATAAATGGGACCACACGGGAAGCACCAGCTTTCAAACAAAAAAAGAATTTTGAGAATCGGTTCACCCTATCGAAAGTTATAAGGTAACAAACATAAAAAAATAACATACAGTCGAATTGAGTACCTTCTCCTTTTTGGAAGTCGGTAAAAAATAAATAATAAACAATAAAACACGACATAACGTTATCTCAATTTGTTATCATAAGAGATAAAGTCGCACGCTTGTCAAAATAATGTTACCACTTGCGGGAAAGCCGGAGGGTCCGACAGCTACGAAAAAGGTTATTACGTCTACTTTTTTTGTCGTCACGCAGGCTTGAGTCTCAGTTATCATTCCCAACTTTTTAATATCGTTAATTGAAGTGATTTGTAAAACAGCGTGACTCCTTTCATTGCTTACAATTCGTCTAATTAATTACCGTTCGGACTGCTTCCGTTCAGGCGTCATTTTTTACGTGGTTAGAGACGGCGCGTGCTCTTTTCGTTACAATACGTAACGTACATTTTTTATGTTCTATATTCAAATAGTGAATGCAGTTAACTGTCAAATCATATTATTTCAATGTTATCAGGACTCCAATCCAGAACTTTTTGTACTGTTTGAGTCAATTGGATTATTCTTCCCGTATGTTTTTATATAGAACTATTCAGAAGAATCAATTTGCTATTTTAGTTACGATAATAGTTTTGATTAGAGTATTCAAATAAATTTACATAACGTTCTATAAAATTATATGTTTGATTAAATATAACAACAACATTTCAAGGACTGAGTTAATGAGAGTTGAATTGATCTTGAGACTTTTCAAGGAAAGTGCGGGGAATATTAAGTGCCCGCGAGCACTTAATATTGCATAATTTCAAAAATAGTTTTGAAATTAATACAAGTATTGAAATGATTTATTCCCATTTTCTCGGGATTCTCTTACATTATCAATTTTCAAAATAAAATTTAAATAACTGTTAGCCATGTTCATTGTAACTGATCACAAAGTTTTAATATTCATTTTATTACACACAATTAATATTTTTTCTCCTTTCAAATCAATGCGTCGGTCTATAACAATCAAAATGATTTTATGGCCAATTTCTGTAACATCAAAGTTCCCGAAGTTTTATTTGAGTCCGTTGTTTCTGATTCTCAAATGTAGGAATTAATCACGCTCAGTTCCATAATGTTTAATTGATAAATTGAATCAAATCATTCGAAACAACATTATGGGCTGGGGAGCGAGCGAATCGTGGTTCGATGCAAAACGGTGTGCGATCGACACCAGATGAAGGAAGTGTTGCCTGAATAAATGTCTCGATTAACCCATACTTTATAACATTACATTTTCTCAAAATAAGTAATTATTTACATAGAAGTGTCAAGTTATGTACTCACTGGTTTTCAAATTATTTATCGCTTAAATCAACGCATTGACGTACTACTAAGTAGTTAAAAATGGTTGAAAAATGTCTTTATATTATTATGTAGAATGAATCCAGGGATTTCATATGTATCTACTAAATATTATATAAGGATATCTACATAAATACTGATCCTTCTTTTTATTTTACAAACTTTAAACGACCAAGCTATTTTACATCACGTTAACTATATAGTTTGTAATTCAAATAATTTGTATTAGTTACCTACAATTTTACGTCTGAATCGACTTATATTTACAAATTCGCATTGAAAGGCTAAACCTTCAAACCTAGCAACACTGACCGATAGAAATTTCAATTTCAAACACCCCCGAACGACCTCCTTTCGTATAATAAAATCATTAATCGTTACTTCTGTTTCCAGTTAATTAATTATCTTGCCGTAATTACTTTTTTCGTGTAATTAAAAAGAGTAGAATTCCCCTGTCTTTGTTCCGTCGTGATTTCATTTTCCATTAATTTTTCTTTCGTCTCCCTACAATTTGGTGTCGTGCCGTCGGTACATGGTAGTTACCCCTTCCATTATGCTGGACTTTATTAATTTGCATTTTAATTAAAACATATTATTGTTTTTTGAGAAAAGAGTTCGTTTCGTTCTCTTTCGTGACATTGTTACTTTTGTGGAATTTTCATAGCAACTCCTTCAAGTGCTATTTTACTTATTAAACAAAATGAACCATTGAAAACAGCTGACGTATACGTTTTGCTACTTTCGCGATCAAAATAAAAATATGTATAAGAACATGGGAAGCTCTAGACGATAAAAAACAAAAACGATTGAATGGACGTCATGTAGCCAGTAAATAAATAATCAATTTGTTAAGCGTGTAACATGCTTCTTTAAATTCAGTTTAAGTTCCTTTTTATTCAGATCGTGAACTCGTTTCTTGTTTTTCTTGACTAAATCAAAACAGAATCAGTGCCACTTTTAAGTAGTATCAGACTAATGTGAATTACAAATTATTGTATCAACCGTGGAACGAATGCATTAATATAAAAATTGTGCGTCAAGAAGTGATTTGATTAGACGTTAATTGTATGCTGTTGTCTCTTAGCAGTTTTGATAAATGAATTGATTAAGTACACACAAAGCTCGATCATAGTAATAGCTATTTCAGAAATGTCAGCATTTTCTTTTGTCAACGTGACATTTTCAACAAAATTATTTGCAAGTTTTCTAAAATGAAAGTAGGCTAGTAGCTTATATTACAAAGTAGTCACATTTATAATATAAGCATTCAGCCAGTGTTACTTCCGTCAAAAATGATCCAGCCAGCTGTAGAGATTAGTCGCATCAAACAGAGATATTAAAACAATGATTTTTGTAATAAGTGGGTACCGTATATACATGCATACGCATTTATTAAAAAGCTGTTAGTCTTACTAATCGTATTTATGTGTAAACAAAATAACTATTACGGCGATCAAGAATAATTTTGAAATCTGTAACAGTATCGAAAGCGTGCGGCTTTAATTCCTCAATTTTCCATGTGATTAACTGCGACCGTCTTTCAAACCTCTGAGATGGTCATCATGCTACATGATGTATCTAACATATAATTTGTTACCGTCCCCAGTGCCCTGGCTTCGCAGATGCTAGCAGCTCAGCTGTCTTCACAACAACAAAACATGTATGTGTTTTGTTTTATATCGGTACCTGCATCTTTGAAATTATCATTCGTATTACAACTTCACAGATCCTTGTAAACTTGTACGCTTTCAAAACTGTTGTATTGTTTGGTGATAAATTCAAGGATGATTTTAGTACATACGTTAAGTACACGCTTTGGTTCCCCATCGTCGAATCCACACGTAGATTGTCTTTAAATCAAAATGTTTCAACGCTGTTTAATGTAATCTTATCTTGATCGGCGATCCGTGCATTCGTTTTCAATGTATGCCGTATATAATTATTTGTAATTACCGGTTCTTTCTTTTCCTTTTCACACGTATACGGTATTTGCATTCGTGTAATTATAGCGAAGGCGCCATACATCATACGGCCGAGTTACATTTTGATGTAGAGACAACCTCGCTACACTAATGTGCCGCTACCAAACCATGTCGATCCTACACCATGAGTAATAGTTGTGAGAACTGTATCACCTATTATTGTACTCGTAGCGTCAAGATGAGTAATTTCTAACTTTCCATCTAATATAGCATGATAAATTATTTTCATTACTCTTATTTTTATTTTAATATTCATTTTGCGCAATTCAAAGCCAGGGCATTGGCATACGTTACCTTTCGTTTCTAATTGAATCCGTTGTTTTATTGTTACCCCGTTCGGTATTAATCAAACTGATTACCCCGGCAGCCTAAATTGCCTATTGTTTTTTTCTCTCTGTGTAAAATCGTTAACGCAATGTCAATGTCCTGTGTTTATGCCTATTTTAATTTGGTTCGGGTGAATTTGTGTACAAAGCGTTATGTGAAACGTGCCTCGCCGCGTAGCAAAGTTAGTCCGACCGGTGCGTGCTAGAGAGAATCTAACATTACAATTTATGTTCGATACAGATTTGAGAAATTGGATATAACACCAAAAAGTGCGCAGAAAATCAAACCGGTCCTCGAACGTTGGATGAAGGAAGCTGAAGAGAGGTAAATATTTGTTTGAGTGAATTATGTTCGTGGTTGTGTTACACTCGTGTACGTGAAACATTTGGCCTATAACGCTTAGCAACGTTTCGGAATACATTTCTCAAATCTGGACTAACTATCGCTTATACGGGCTAGACTTATGTTTATTTGGATCGCGTTAACACTAACACCCTCACTAACTTTAACTTCTCTGAATTCGGAATCAGTTTAAAAGCTTTCATTACTGATGCCGATTTCTGAGTAAAAGTTAATGTGTGGATACGCCACACCTAATGCATGTTCGGCTTCTACCCATACAACATTTACATTATGCCTAAGTATACATTTAAATTGTGCAATTCTCTCTGTAGTTTCTTCTTAACAAGAACATTGATGCAATGTTGTGGTTAACATTGGACCATTGGTCTTTATACTTGATATTATGTTTTCACTGCCTGTTTTAGGTTGATGTTTTGTTGTATCGATGTTTGTTTGTGTCAGTATCATACAGGTTTCTTTCTAGATATTGTATCGATATGTAAGTAGTTTCAGTTCTGGATAGTATCGTGCCTTGTATAACTATAATATAATGTATTCAGTAACAGCAGAACTCTATGTGAACGAGTTCGTCCGGGGAAGTACTGCCACCGAACCAATTTCTACCACCAAGCAGTATATATGAAGGGTACAGGTGCCCGTGAAATTAAAGGCACATGCAATTCAATAACTTAATATCTCAGAGATAGCCGCAGTACAGTTTGTTGCTTGTGACGAAATGCATCTGTTATAGGCAGAGATTACCGCTTTATACAAGGTGGGTCTCATGCTTGTTCTGTAACCTATAATCACATTAAAAACGACCAGAATACAATAAATATAAATAGTGAAACTAAAAAATTTGCCTACATAATAAGAATATTTAGTAGTAATGTATTAGAGCGGACGGTAAATACCGTTCCTCTCACTATTTGTCTACTGGATGCAGTAACTCTAACTAACGAATACAGTTCACAGTAACATTAACAACTGTATCAGACTTATTTACCGCAAGGAAAGAGAAAACGTCATCCCAATCAATCGTCCTTAATCCCATTAAAATTTCAAATCGGCCAGGTGCCACTTAAATCTCGAGTAAGACCGTAATGAGACCGTAACGTCCGTACGCCTGTCACAGGGATCTATCGATACAGTATTTTGCATCATTAAAATGCATTATCTAGTTACGACTGAGATTGAAGATGTGTGCTCACCTGCGCGACGTCAGTGAAACCTACTTTGAAGCGTCCATAAATGACTAAACTAACTTGATTATATTCGAAGATTTTCGATAAATTATCTTCGTTAACAAAACGTGCTAACATAGTACCTTATTCTATACTCACAAGTTTGAATTGAATATACTTGAATGGTAGAAAGTTGGTAGTGGTGACATTTATGACATTTGTGAATGATCCGAATTTTCTTTGCAATAAGTTAAATAAAGGTGTTCCATTTTTCTGGTCTCATCTACATAACTATGTAGAGTGAAAAGCTTGAAATCAAAAACAAGGATATATCATACAAAGATATTATTAACCACACATATCGCAATTCCCATAATAAGAGTATGATTTCTGAGAAATATATTGTATTGTTGGCCAAATTTGATGACTGACGAGTCTACGGGAACGGACACTGGAGAGTGTGCGTAACAAATAGTCAGAATTACATACAATAGCCTTCACTGATTATAAAGTATATGTAGTCTTCCAGAAAGGCCCCTCTTTTACATTGATTACTCTGGGAAAGTGCCCAGAACCCCTCATCCAATGCCTTCTTATCTCGTGCCAGATCACCAACCAATAGTAATAATTTCTTATAGTACATTTCGTGTCGTTATCCGCAATAAAATTTCCTAAATCGAAATATATTTGAGTCAAAATACTATAATTTCCTCTAACTACCCTAACCCTAACTTTCTGCATTTTATAGATAGATAGATAGATAACTCTTTATTGTATAATAATAATAAATACATGGATACATAAAAAAATTGTCATACAATAGTCAAGTAGAAACATCCATCTATCGAATAGAAGAAATATATCGAGAGATGAAAGTTGTTACAATTGTTGAGCTTTCGCATGCCTCGAACTATCTCAGTGAAAGTAGTAAGAAAATCTGCCTGTATCCACATCACATCACCTCTTGGACAACACTTCTTTTTTATAGAGACTACAAACACGTGCACTACCTGCAGCAAGAACCATGCAGAATTCTGCAACTTACTAACAACTTACTAGCAACTACATTTCGGTGGCACTTTTTTGCCGTAGACAAATCAAGACAAGATGTTTACGATAAGAAGAATGACTTATCTTTCAAAAAACCTATTGATTTGGACTAAGATACTGCAGATGATTCAACTGCGCAATTCTGCAGTCGTGCTGATCGCGCAGCCAGACCTTTAAATACATTATCTGGATGCAAGAGATTTAACATTGCAAATGCAAGCTGAATTTGCAATCTGCGGCCCCACTTGGTGGTAATTTTTAACGAGCTGAAACAACGCTGGAACTTCTTGAATTAAACAGCGATAGATGTTCCAACCTTCATTAATTCTTTGTTAATGCTTTATTAGGTTACATTTGCAATTTGGAGAGCTGTTGCGGACAGCTGAGAATACCTCTATTTACCTCTACCTTTGGGTAGGGATTAGGTACTTTTAATTTCAGAGTTAGTTACTGAATACAGTAGCGATACCTCCCGACCTAAAAGCCAATTATTGTAGTATTACTATATTATGATTCTGCTAGTAACTGAGAGGTTCTAGTCGCTAAGACTGTACTTATCGTTGAACTACCTGACCCACCCGCGGCTTCACTTCTTGGGTTAGGGTACATGAAATAAACTTAATTTCCCAGAAATTCTTTCTTAGTGGGTTCTTATTAGATAAATCAACTGTAAAAATTTCAAGTACTCCCCGTGGTTTAGATTCTGCGTTTGTGAATCGATTTGTTGTCCTATATTTATATTACATACTATACCGGCCTAATAGACAAAATATGTCTAGTAGGGCAAACAGTCAGTTATGCTGTGTAGGAGACATTTGGGCGGCAAAAGGCTTCGATCAAACTTAGGATATAGTAACTCAATCCAACAATCTTATACAGTGAATCGGAATTTCGGGATTTGGTATATGTAGTGTACAATATATCAATATAAAGTTTGTTCCGAAATTCAACGATAACCTGGTACTGCACGAGAAGCCAAGGTATACTTACCAGTTATGAAAAAAATAAGAAATAAAAACCGTGTCACCTTAGCCAAGCGATAATGGACATTTTTGTGAATAATGTTGAAACATTTTTACAGTGACTTTTTTTATAAATTTAAGTTCAAATAACATATTAATCGCAACCACAAATCAAATTCATAAACATTGTTAACTAAGTAAAGTAAATTAAGTTTTGACGAGTTATGGTTTACAAAACTATTGTCAGTTAAATGTGACACTCCATGTTGTAAAAAAAAAAAATATTTTTTCGTCTTCTCGCCCGGTACCAGGTTATCGTTGAGTTTCGGGACACACTGTATACTATAGTTACTTAAACAAAGAGGTATATCTAATAAAGCCATGTTTTTAAAACCTATAATCAAAGTGCGTGTTTAAAATATCGTTTCCTACGATCTTATTTATTTTTATGTATGGATGACATTCAAACAACATTGATATTATGAAACCAGAGCAAGGCTTATTATTTCTATTTGAAGATTGGATATTAATTGATATAAATTTATTCCTGCAAGAGGCGAAGATCAGAAGATGTATCGGTTATCAACTCTTCTAACTAAATTGTTCATGGATTCTTGAGTGTCAAAACAGTAATTGTTTTCTACACTTTTGGCATTCTTTATTACAATCTTCCATTGCGTTTAAATTAAGGCATTGGAAAACAATGTACAATCGTCGTTACTTTTCGTATTCTATAGATAACTTACACATCATTATATAAAATATATATATCAATGACGTAAGAAGTTAGAATTCATTTACATATTTTTTCAACTCTCCCATTTGCTACGCTGAGTTTTTTGTATAATTCAACTTTAACGCATTTCTAATGCAGTATAGATACCTACTGTTGCAGTTTCAGCAGAATACAGATTTAAATGGTAATTGCAATTAAACTTCAATTGCATGGTGGATTTTTTTAAAGAAATAGACGTCTAGGACGTAGCTGAACTGTTACATTTTGAAGAGGAGGAGGAAATACTTGGTATTTTTTTCAAATATAATGTATGCATTGGTTTGATTCGATGATAGTAATATTTCAAGATGAAAGATGTCCATCAGACCTCTGAAAATAATAGATTCAACGTCAACATTAATTTTTTTTACGAAAATAGTTCACTTCAGTCTAGAAAGCTGAGGGCTTGCTATAGAGCTTGCTTGTCGTTCTCAATCAATCAACTAAAGGCAACTCTTACTACGGCCGCGACTTGTAACACTTAAAACATTGTAACTGCACTCACTTGGTATTATCTAACACAATAAACGAGCAATTCTTGTATATAATTATATATAATCTGGATTTCGGAAAGGGCTCCAGTGATTTTCCTGGAATTTAGTATGCAGGGGGTTTCATCGTTATCAACGTCTCAGCCGTAGGACGTCCACTGCTGAACATATGACTCCCCCACAAATATATAAAAGGACCGGTTGAAAGCAGCCTGCATCCGACGTCGTCCAGCTACCTTTATCAGATCGTATGTACGCTTGCCAGTCCGTGGTCTCCACTCCAGAACCTTCCGGCCCCATCGGCCCTCTGTTCTGCGTGCTTTGTGGCCTGCCCACTGCTACGTCAACTGGCTTATCTTCTGGGCTATATCGGTGCATTTAGTTCATCTATGGATCTCCTCGTTTTTAATTCGATCACGTAGAGAAACCCCGAGCATAGCCCTCTCCATAGCTCGTTGTGCGACTTTGAGCTTATATATGAGGCCCATAGTAAGAGACCACGTTTCAGTGCCATATTATTATGTCATTACTGGTAACACACATTGGTCAAAGACTCTTGTCTTGAGGCTGGGGGTTTCGAGGGCGATAAATCGATCTAGCTAGGTTCCGTACCTTTATCTATAAATCTCCCATACAACAGGCATGATTATTTTGCCGTTTTATATATAATGGTACGAAACCATTCGTGCGTGAGTTCACCTTGCACTTGGCCAGTTTTTTAGTTATAGCGGCAACAGAAATACATCATCTGTGAAAACTACAGTCTACTTATTCACATATACACACGGTTCGTGAGATACAGCCTGGTGACAAACGGACAGACAGACAGACACATACGGCTGATCCCAATAATCTATCTATCGTCGGTTTACTTTACTAGAAATAGATATCTGACACTATTTGTATGGACGTTATGTCTAACTTCTATCCGTAGTAAGGTAAACTAAGGATAGGTAGACTATTGGGATCCCCCTTTAGACGGACGGACAGCGGAGTCTTAGTAATAGGTTCGTTCGTTTTACCCATTGGGTACGGAACCCTAAAAACGGAGGATCTACATGACTCACTTTTCACTTTTGTCAGCTCTAGTCAAATTCAAATTCAAATCGTTTATTGCGAATAAAGGTTACCTAATAAGTTGTTACAAGTCATCCACTTACAAAAAGTTTTGCTTACTGCAGTGGTGTATAAATAAAAAATGCGTGGAATAACTTGAAATAGGTTTTTTATTCCTATTTTATAAATATATTTTACAGAGCACTGCCGTTGGTATTGAATGATGAAGAAAGAAGGAAGAGATGTTGCCATAGCACAAAAATCATCTCCACATTATTTAGTGTTGCTATACTTAAAGTTAAATTTACTTAAATTATACATTTTAAATTATATGTTCAGTTTTGGTCTGAACATAATTGGGGCCCGGCATGACATGGTTAAACCACAGGTAGAGGACACAACCGATTAATTGACCTTCTATAAACTTTATTGTTCATTTTAATGTCTGTCACTCTTACTCTCCCATCAACACCGGGGTATGTTTTAACAATGCGAGCCATAGGCCACTCTAAAGGGCGAGTATTTAAATTTTTAACAATAACTAAATCACCTTCTTTAAGGTTTGGCTGCATATATTTCCATTTAGGACGGCTTTGAAGCTGATTCAAGTAGTCTTTTGACCAACAGTTCCAAAAATCTTGTTTTAATTTAGTGCAAATATTTCAAAATTTTAATCGGTTAACTGAAATTTCTGTTAAATCAACTTCAGGATAGCTAGTGATAGCCGTTCCAATTAGAAAGTGTGCAGGTGTTAAATATTGACAATCATTTGAATTTGCATTAAGTAAAGGTCTCGAGTTTAAAATTCCTTCGATTTGTACAATTACTGTATAGAGCTCTTCATAAGTTAAACATAGGTTACCTACTACTCTTTTTAGACAATATTTTAGACTCTTTACCCCTGCCTCCCACAATCCTCCGAACTCTGGAGAATAACTTGGAATAAATTTAAATTTAATATAATTTTGAGAACAAAAATTACTTACTGTATCTCTGTGGTTTTTGGAGCATTGTAGGTTATACAGTTCTTTCATTATGTTAGACGCTCCTTTAAACGTTTTTGCGTTGTCACAGTATATATTAGTGGGCATTCCTCGCCTTGAAATGAAACGCTTGAGACATGCTAAGAAGGCCTCCGTTGTTAAGTCTGATACAAGCTCTACATGGACAGCTTTTATGGCAAAGCAAACGAAAAGTGCCACATAACATTTCCGAATCATAGGCCTTCTTACCCTAGCAACTTTCATGTCGAAGTGTCCGCAAAAATCAACGCCGACATGCTGAAATGGCCTTGACGCTGTAACTCTCTCCTGCGGAAGGGATCCCATCAACTGTCTAGCAGCCTCAGCTTTCAAACGTGCACATTTGATACACTTGTGTACCACCTTTTTGACCTCTCGAATACCGCTTACTAAAGAGTATCTTTGTGAAAGAGAACTTAATACTAATCTAGGTCCTGCATGCAAGAGTCTCAAATGTTCTCTCTCAATCAAGAGGGTTGTGATGTGACAATTCTTAGGGAGAATAGTGGGATGTTTTTTATCGAAAGACATCTCCTTGGCATTTTGTAACCTACCACCTACTCTCAAAATTCCCATCTGATCAAGGAAAGGATGGAGGTTACCTATTCCTGTCTTGACAATTTTATCAGCAGAAAGTAAATTTATTTCCTTAGAAAAATGTTCCCTTTGGGCACAACGCACAATAACTGACAAAGAGTCGCGAAGTTCCTCAGGAGTAAGATTTCTGTCCGTTATTTTATTTTTATGTTTTGAACAGTTTTTATAAAATCTGTAAATAAACCCTATCACTTTCTGTAATTTATATATATTTGAATATCTTTCAAAGAAAGGAGCTGAAAATGATGGCTCTACTTTTGCAATACTGCACAGTAGGTTTTGATTATCATCTGTCTCAGTGTCTGTGGGCAATTCAGGCATTTTTAAATTTTCTATAGAATTATGTGTATAATTTTTATCTAATAGGTAGGTTGGCCCATGCCACCATAAACTACTTTGCTGCAACTTGTGCGGCAAAACTCCCCGCGACAACAAATCTGCAGGGTTATCCTTTGTATTGACATAACCCCACTGATGCTGGTCTGTTAGCTCTATAATTTGTTTGACTCTATTACTGGCATAGACATTTGATTTTATATTGCCAGATTTAATCCAAGCTAGTACAATTTGTGAATCACTGTATAAAAACACTTTGAGCTGGGAAAACCTAGGCTCTAGGACTCTACTGACTCTATTTACAAGCTGTGCTAGAAGAAGAGCACTATTGAGTTCCAGTTGGGGAATAGTCAACGCTTTATTCAATGGAGCAATGCGGGACTTTGAGCAGAGTATATTTGTTTGTACTGAACCATCTTTTTTAAATATTCTTATGTAGAGACAGCAACCAAAGGCTTTGATTGAGGCATCAGCATAACCTACTAGCTCCACAGAGGAAACATCTTCAAAATTTACACACCTGTTTATTATTATCTTGCCCATTTCTTTTAATTTACTTAAAAACATATTCCAGTATATATACTGTTCATGGGGTACTATAGCATCCCAATCTAATTGCAAAGACCATAGCTCTTGCATAAATATCTTGGCTATCACTATTATTGGGCCTCCCAGGCCAAGCGGGTCGAACATGGATCCTATGAAGCTCAGAATTTTTCTTTTTGTATTTAAATTATTTGTCTGATCAATATCAGGACTTGAAAATGTGAAAGTATCTGAATTTATGTCATACATCAAGCCTAAAGTTTTCACTACATTATTTCCACTCATGTCTTTGTCACTAAATTGTTTTTGTGAATCTGGAATGTCATGTAAAGCCTCAAAAGAATTTGAACACCATTTGTGTAGGGAAAAACTACCTATTTTAAGCAGCTCTATCAATTGAGTTTTTAGATCATAAAGCTCTTTTATATTATCTGTGCCAGAGAGAACATCATCAACATATGTATTTTTTATCAATGTTTGAGCAGCAAGAGGAAACTCATTGCTATGTCGAATAGCTAATTCCAGCAAACATCGACTTGTCAAAAAAGTAGATGCCTTTAGACCATAAGTAACTGTCTGCAGCTGCAGGCAGGTGATGGGTTTCCTGGGATCATCTCTCCAGAGAATATTTTGAAGACAAGTTTGGTGGCTATTGATCATAACTTGGCGAAACATTTTTTGTATGTCACAAATCAAAGTGAAAAGGTAAGTTCTAAATAGTATTAGAATATCAAAAAGCTCACTCTGTACCACAGGGCCTTTCAGCATGACGTCATTGAGAGATACCTGACTCTTCGACTTGAGACTCCCATCAAACACAACACGAAGCCGGGTTGTTTTACTTGCCTCATTGATAAATGCATGATGTGCTAGAAAGTAAACAGGATCATTATTAGCATTATAGATTGCAATATCAACTTTCTTAGCATGTCCCAACTCTACATATTGATCTATAAATAGCTTATATTGTTGCAACAACAAAGGATTTCGTTGAAGTCTTTTTTCTAACATTAAAAACCTTTGATATGCTACAGAGAAGGAATCCCCAAGCTGCAGCTCATCCAAAGGAGCAATGAGAGGCATATCAACATGAAAACGACCATCTGTCAAACTCATAGAACTCTGAAAAATTTCTTCAGCCTTCTCTTGCTCATTAGACCTTGGCTTTGCAGCTTCCGGTACTTTCTCTGACAGCCAGAAATTTTCCATGACATTTTCCAACTTCTTATAATCTTGAATTGCAAAGTTAGTAACTAATTTACAAGTTTCATTACTTACATTATTACAGACACTTTCAGGATAATTGCCACCAACTACATAACCAAATATGGTATTTTGCAATACAGGTCCATTCTGTATTTTAATGCATCCGTCTAGTAACACAGTGAAATAAATATCTGCACCCAATAACAAAGAAATTTTTGCTGGGATATTAAATTCATCATCTGAAAGTTTTACATTCTTAGGGATATGCCACCTATTTATATTAATGAATTTTTGAGGCAATTGTGTTGTTATAGCATCAACTACATGACATTTTAAATTGAATTTTACATTATTGAGGCATGAAAGCACACTCAAGTTAACACATTGGTTTATTTTGGTTGGTTTGTTACCAATTCCAATTATATTATTTTGTTGATTTATAGCAATCAATCCGAGAGTTTCCACAAGTTCAGATGTAACAAAAGATGCTTGGCTGCCTGTGTCAAGCAATGCTCGCACAGTGATTTGCTCACCTTGCTTATTAATTAAGTTTACCTTTACAGTTGGAAGCAAGATATCATTGGAAACAGGGTTTGATAATAAGGTCACTGCAGGTTCCTTGATTTGAGTTTGATCCTGGTGTAAGAGGGTGTTATGATCCTGCCGACATAGCTTGCATTTAAAATTAAATTTGCACTTACCACTGTGTGGTTTTAAACAAAGAGAACATAGCTTATTATCCCGCACAAATGATTGGCGGTCCAATATTGCTGCAGTCTTGAACTGCAGACAACTGAAAAGAGGATGGTCATCTTTAGTACAAAATTTACACAAACTTTTAGGATGTGTGACAACATTAGTCACTTTTGTATAAAATTGTTTAGATCTATTGATGGTACTTTCATAGGAAGTATCCTTATTGTATGTATCTTCTAGCGCTATAGCACGCTTTTCAAGAAATTTTAAGAACTGAGCCATGGAAGGCATTTGTTCAGAGTCTCTATCCAATTGGTAGGCTCTGTGAGTGATCCGGCTCGAAGGACCACCACACGCATGTATAAATAAAAAATGCGTGGAATAACTTGAAATAGGTTTTTTATTCCTATTTTATAAATATATTTTACAGAGCACTGCCGTTGGTATTGAATGATGAAGAAAGAAGGAAGAGATGTTGCCATAGCACAAAAATCATCTCCACATTATTTAGTGTTGCTATACTTAAAGTTAAATTTACTTAAATTATACATTTTAAATTATATGTTCAGTTTTGGTCTGAACAAGTGGTCAAAATTGACTTAAAGCCACAATTTTTTCAAGATTTCAATCAACATTTGATTGCAACTGAAATACATGCCCTGCGGATTATATGCCATTGCATATTTGCATATTTCTATATAAGCATATTATTTAGCCCATTTTCGTTATTGCATATTTTACCTAAAACTCTTGCGATGGTGCATATTTTCGTTATATTAGTAATATTTCTGGGTAGGAAAGTTAATGATAATGAACAAATGAAATGTTCCGTTGTTAAACGTAGAGATTTGCGTATTTTAGCATAATCTCATGTACCAGCAAGTATTAAAAAGACACTCATGGTTTGGCGTTGGCTGAATCAATTCAGATAATTAATAAAATAAACTTAAAGAAAAGTTTTTAATACTTTTGAGCGAAAGCCCATTGGGTCTTGAACTTAGGTACTGTTTTTTTATTATTCAATGTGTAATTGCCACGTTGCATGCATATTTGAAGCATTTTCATACATATTTAAAACTTTTCATGTTGCATATAATCCAGTCTCTTGTCATCAGGCTATGTCGAAGGTCTTCGACAGAACCTAATTCTCAAAGAAAACTTTGACACTTAAGCCGCACTGGGCTCGCATAGTGGATTATAGCCCTTGCTGCTCTCTAAAAGGAAGACCCAAATCCTGGCGGCGGGAACGTAGGTACGGGGCTGATAATATAATATATTAGATTTTATATTTAATAGATTATGTTATGATATATCATTTATAAGATATATAATACTTAGTAAGAAGTGATGCTTTTGAGCAATTTCTTTAACGTCAGGTTCTTTAAGACAGGCAACCATGGTTTAACATAATTAGCTCAATATGTTCCCAATGCTAGAACTACGTTCCCAATACGACTGGCTGGAGATGAAAACCAGAGCCAAATCTTTAAAGTATATCTAGGTACACAGGCAGAATAAAAAAAAACGCTCAAATATAATTATTAACGGAGAACTGAATTATATAGGGTGTTTGGTAGAGGGACCGACAAACCAAATGAGCGTGTTCGGGGGGCCACTTGGAGAATACAAGTTGGCTAAAAAAAATCCCCGACACCCCAATTTTTTTAAACTTTTTTTTGTGAATTTTCTCGTTTTCTCCAATATTGTACCTATTTACCACCATAATATTTGTAGAATCTGTTTTAGAGAGGATGTTTTTAGTTGAATTTGGTCTCTATACACCTTCAGGCCAATCCAATTCAAAATCCAGGTATCCAATTCTGCTTTGATTGGCCTGAAGGTGTATAGAGACCAAATTCAACTAAAAACATCCTGTCTAAAACAGATTTTACAAATGTTTTGGTGGTAAATAGGTGCGATTTCGGAGAAAAAGGGAAAATTAACAAAAAAGAGTTTAAAAAAATTGGGGGCTCTGGGATTTTTTTTGGCCAACTTGTATTCTCCAAGTGGGCCCCCGAACACGCTCATTTGGTATGTCGGTCCCTCTACCAAACACCCTGTATAGAGTGAGTGTTTATGATATGATTGGATGGCATTTGACTACTATTTCACCTGATATTGTTACATATGCCCTCTGCGATGGATCATACTGAAGAAATCTGAAAATACTTATTCACTTGTGACTAGAAGATAATCAGATGTTATCTATGCGTATAAACACAGAATCAGGCAATTAAGAAAACAAAATACGATAGGTTTCATTCCTTGGCCGTACGCAATATGAATGTAGAACTGAAACGATTCGTGCTCAATGATGGTATTTTGACTATGTAGAGGTATCGCATCGCCGTACGTCTGGTTGTTTTTAAATGGGATGGAGGAAACAAGTTTTCCAGCGACTCCCAAACTGTATCAGCAAAAGACCGATAAACTAGCAATTTTCCGTCGGTTTTCAAGACTGACGTCTTGCTTCAAATGAAACAATGAACCTTCATTGTGAGTGGTTTTTTTCTCCTCTATTGATTGTGTCGAGAGCATCCAGCTAGGGATTTTCCAAATCCTACCTCAAATGGCAACCGTACTCAATACATAAAGGATTGAAGGAATTTAATCGGCTAAAGAATGAAAGCCCGCAAAGTCAGTAACAGTATGCTCTCTATTGCAGTTGTCATGTTTCCAACTTCTTGATCATCTCTACACAGGATTTAGTACTACTTGATAGGCACTTAGGGAACAGTGACCTGCAATAAGATGTAGGCCTTTTTCATAATTTTCAATAGTATTCAGCATTCAATTTCATATAAATTGTCATCGAAATTATTCTAAAATGAAGTTATTTATATTATTTTACTGTTTGAAATAGTCTTACATCTACTTACATTGTTGTAAAATGTAGTAGTGTATCATAGTTTTGAAAATTATGGAATATATGCATAATATTGTAGGCGACTGTACTTTAATTTATTAACTAAAAAAATGGCTGAATTCACAAGAAGTTATCTACAATATCAAAAGGTATATACAATGTCGATTTCCTTTAGCATGTACAGTACCACAGCAAAATCGACTCCATACTAAGAAAATATGGAGGCGATTCTGTCAGTGTAGCATTAAATACCACATCTGTATCGACTAGCTTGCCTAAGGAGCCCTGTGGCGCCCTCGTGATTGCTCCTGAGTGTTACGACCTGCGCCCGCGTTAAAAGTTTGCGCCGAGTTGGGAATAAATGGCTCTTGTGCCATACCTATAGCGAGTTAAGAGACGAAATTTTTGTCAGAGATAGTTGAATAACCAAGAAATCTGATACATAAACATTCATGTCAAATGTATTAGTAAAATGTTATGTTACACGAGGACAAACTTGACGTAGCCGAAAAAATCAGAATTGATGTGGAAAAAAATTGTAATTTAAAAATTTTACATTAATACCTATAGGTTTTTTGCGGTAATTAAATAGTAAAAACACATATCTATCTAATTACATTCAAATATTTGAATTCGTAGAAGAAATAATATCATAAAAAAAACTTGCAATCTGACCACAAAAATTTAGTTTTATCAATAAATAATGCTTCCCAAGACAGGATTTTGATTTGATATTTATACATATTTTGAATGTCTAGAACAGAAATATTATTTTTACCTAGTAACATATGCTTAGGTTATTAATAATTACATAAAAAATAAGAGCTACTTTGAAATTTCGGCCAATAATGATTTTTTTTTCAACTTGGGGGCCCATTTTCTAGGTTTAGACATGGTGATTTCCAAAAAATTTTTTTTGTATGAAATATAAATTTTCTTGTTGGTTTTTTTATTTTATTGGAATTCTTATTAGAAATCCTACAAACCAAACTAGGTTTCAAAGAATAATTATATATCAGAAATATTTAAAAAAAATTACAAGTTTTGAATTTTTAGTACAAGCGAATTTAACTGTCACGTGACTTCGATTTTTTATCGATCCAGACATGATATGGCGTATTTATCATATTCTGAGTGGGTGTAATTACTTGACAACATTATTTCTGTGATATTTTACAATGTAAAAGTATAATCTATTCAAAATAAAGCAAATTATAACCAATCATAACAATGAGAAATTAGCTTACCGAGTGTTGTCGGTTCGTGACAAATTTATATCGTAAAATTTTGATGTCAGAACTTAAATCACATATTTACAGTATTCCTTACACATTCACGATCATATTCATGTTTAATTTGTATCAAAATCATGAGTTTAACCCGATTAATTCACTAAAAACTATAGCACAAAACATAACCTCGCCGCCAAACACAGATGAAAATATAAACATTGATTATATATTTTTTTTAAAGTTCACAGATAGAACATGTCCGTGTGTAGTGTTGCCATAGAAAGAAAATATATTACGCTAAAGAATTAAACTCTATGGTTAAACATTGGGATAACTTTAAAAAATAAACAAAAGAAAAACGCGCGTGACACTTACTTGCAACAATTGTTGCGCCGACACTTTGGACCTCAAAAATCCTTGCAGTTTTGTTGCGCAGGCAAACTAGTCGGTATGTAATACTAGTAGCTTTATTAGTCGGACGCTTATCATTACATCTAACCTTCCCATGCTTAAAATGCACATTAATTTTATCAAGGGAGCCAAGCTCAACATTGTCAACTACCATTTAAGTACCAAACTCCTCGTTTCAGGTACGCGTCTGGCCAGAACCACCTGACGGACTTCATTGGTATGGAGCCGAGTAAGAAACGCAAGCGACGGACCTCTTTCACACCACAGGCTTTGGAACTGCTAAATGCACATTTTGAGAGGAACACTCATCCTTCAGGTAATTTTCATTATAATTTGACAGGCTTTGATCCAGAGCTGAGCAAAGACTTCTCTGGGAACCTACTCTGTCTGTAGGGACTTCGTCACAATGTATAGGTAGGCAGCAAGGTATACCTACAGCCCAACATTTTAATGAGTAAATGAAAGACTAAAAGGTTAGTGCACTTTTAGTTTTTGTGAAAATAAAATGCTAAATTAAGTACCTATCTTAAAATTTTACAATAACATTGCGGATCAGCAAAAAACAATAGTTCCTTGAATTAACCAAGTGTTCCAACCAAGTTTGTGTATTATGTAAACCTAGGGAGACAAATAGTGGATTCCTATTAAAAAGGGAAGGGATAGTGGGATTTTAAAGGAGAATTTTGAGTATATCAGGGGATGCAATATGGAAGCTCAATAAAGACAAAGAGCGAAATAGTTTTGAGAGAAAGAGATATAAACGCACGCCATTTCATACGATCTAAATTAATAGGTATAGAACGCTGGATTTTTCAAGTACTAAAATTATATCTTGGTTAGATTCTCTCCAAATAGTCATAGAGTAAAAATTAATAGGGCCCACTTTCAACGGTACCTACACTCATGTACCGGGTCGTTTCTGTCCGACTCCCCTCTCTCCTGGCGACGGCCCAAGCCGAGGACCGTACCTTAGTGGTGCCCTTGAGCAAGTCGCCTACTCCTCTCTTTGCGGCGAAGCGTCTTCAACGCTCGCCTTAGGCGGTGCGCCCTCTGCGCCTGCATCTGGCTGAGTGCCATCTGCGCCCGCCACCCGTCCGGTGACTGTGTTAATGTACAGTGTGTAAAAAAAATACAGCACCGACGTCATAATAGGACTGAGTGGCAGCATGATTAGATTGCAAAAGAACTTCTCACTATATCATAATATGATTATAGGGGTTTTACACAGTCTCTATGATACGCAGGAGTCATGTAGATAACGATTGATGTTATTTGTTCTCAATCACCATACTGTCTATTCGTTAGTGATTCTCTTTGTTGGTTCTTACTAATCTATACCTACACCACAGGTAGGCGTGTACCTAAGTGTAGGCACCTCTATAGGTGTCATATCACCACACATACTCATAGTTGGGCCAAATACATGCTTTAATTTAAATACAAATTACAAAATACTGTGCCGCAAGTAATTAAAATACGAAATACAAAATACATTCAAGTACGGTATTTGAAATATAAAATACAAACAACAGTACTTTAGCTATTTTGAATTGAAATATGAAATACAAATTACAAAATCTCTCTCTAGACCAGCACGAGCTGAAAAGTAGACGAAAACAAGATTAATTCATCAGTAAAACCAGAGTTCCCTTTGATTTACACTAGATTTTGCTGGTGGGTCTCTAGACTACTGGTGCTGCTTGAACTTTATGAGTTACACTGAATTAGAACGTGACGAAGGTTATGACGATTAGGTTTATTAGTGCTTGTCCACCACTTCTAGGAATTATAAGTATCTGCCAGTTATTACAATTTTAAGTATTGTGCGGGGATGGCAGATGTCGATATGGAAGTAAAGTAGCTTAACAGCCATAACAGCCAAGTAGCCAAGTTGTACTTGAACATTAAATAAAAGAATTATCGAAATCGGTGAACTAGTTCTATAGGCAAAGTAGGTAGGTAAGTAAATATCTATAAGTTAAACGTCTTAGGTGCCCTAAACCCCCAATGCACCGCCTCTACCCACTTTTGTCGCTTATTTATCGCGCGAAGACGTTCTACTTACTCGGGGCAGCGCGCTCCAAGTACTTTGCTCAAGGTATAACCCGCGGCACGTAACTCTAGCGCTGAGCGAAATGTGGAGGGGATATCTGCGCATGGGTACAGTCGCGTACATGTGACAGAGAGAGAAAGGAGTCCCTCGTCTTCGATGTGACAGAGAGAGACAAGAGTCCTTCGTCCCTGTAGCCCCCCTGTGATACCCAATTTTTGACTTCTGCGCAATAACGGTCAGCGCTAGAGTTACGTGCCGCGGGTTATATACCTAGCCTTATATAGAATATAGGTACCTAGATTTCATTGAGTTTACCTTGGTACATTTTTATACCAACAAGTTATTCTCAGAACGTCCATAGATTGAAAGGTATGGAGGTACCAACCTACCCTACCAAGAAGAGTAGGGTATACAATATACATAATATTGAAATACGTTATGATGTGTGATGGAGTAGGAGAACATGACATGTCTATAGATATAAGATTGTTCATGACTATAACTCATAAACAAAAGAACTTGAAAGCTAATACTATTATATTTTTTTCTTTCCAGGAACAGAAATCACTGGTCTCGCCCATCAATTAGGCTATGAACGCGAAGTCATCAGAATATGGTTCTGCAACAAGCGCCAGGCGCTCAAAAACACCGTCAGAATGATGTCCAAGGGAATGGTCTAAAATCTCAGAAAACTTAGTAAAATTTTGACAGCTATGCAAAATTCCCGCGTAAACTTCTAGTGTTGGGAATGTATCGATATTCAACTCGATATTGTCGACTTAAGATGTGCACGTAGTTTCTTGATAGTTTCAATATTCAAATCACTTTTTAATTTGCATCTGTAGTGTTATTGGCAAATTAAATTAATTTTCTCATAATATGAACAATATTTAGGCCTTAACCAACCGCAAAACAGAATGCAATTCCAGCCAATGTAAACATGAGAGTAGGGATAGTATTAAGTGTAACGTAATGTATTATAACAATTTCGACTGAATTCGTCTCGATGTAGTTTACGATGATATGAATGAAATGTCGTAGTGATAATCTAGGTGTTTATTAGTACAAACAATCAAATGAGTCGAGACATTACAAATGCATCAGTCTCATGAAATTGAAATAAGTCATGTTTCTGAAACATTTAGTTTTTGAAACAAAACACTCTTATAACAGTTTAAAATAAACAACTGTAGGTACTCTTCCAAATTTTGAACAATACTTTTATCTACTTGTTCATAAATACTTTTATCTTCTGACATAGCTAATTCAGTAAGTACATACTTATTCAGGCTGACTAAAACACTATGTTAGTAGAATTCACATTACACTGAAATAAATTTGTATATCATTTAGTGTTCTCTTTAGTTATGGTTTTATAAACAAAGTATTTCTAGCGTTAGCATGTTTTTTGTAAAGATATTGCATTTTGTAAATAAGTACAATACAATACCTATTACGTCAGCGATGAAATATATAGCTGATACATTAATAATTTATTGAAATACTCTGAGTCGTTTGGTTCTTCTAGCGAATGTTGCACTTTCTAATTTTAAGAATAAGTAATCTTGATATTATGAAGTAGTTAAAATGTGTCGTCAGGCTAGGACCTACTGAAAGATTTTTTGATAATTAGTAGGTTTTTGTTGATAGTTAGGTATTCTAAACCGATATGTATAGCGTAATATTAATTATTAATATTATCTTTACAACTTGTAAATATTGTTTTGGTAATTTTATTTCAGTAACTGTGTATTATTAGTTAATTATCTTATTAAATTTAGTTTATAGCTTTTCAAAAAAGTTTAATTATAACGCGTAGGTGCCCTGTATTCAAGTTGGATTTTGTGGCGAGGTCGACTATTATTTTCAAGGTCTTGTATAACTTTTTTTAAATAGTTCACATTATTAGGATTTCATAATTAAATACATGTAACAGGAGGTCTTGGAACTAAAATTTACACAATGTGTACATTTTTCAGGACAGTCACTATAAAACTAATAAAATTGCCTCGCATTTGGAAAAGTAGATTTTGAAAAATATATTAGTAATATATTACAAAAAACAAAGTTTTGAAAATATTTATATTTATGATTTTAAATGGTTGACTGTTCGAAAAATAAACATATTAATCGTAGACTTAATATTATGAAGTCACTATAGATAGTTTACTATTTGGAAAGTACTAATTATTTACTTTTTAATAATCATAGATTAAAACATTTCTACGTTTGATTATTATAATTTTAAAGAATATATTTTAGTGTTCCTTATCTATGAGGACCGGTGCCTTATCGATAAAAATAAATTGCCGTATTTTGTCTCCTTCATATCTAGTTTTAAAATTAGGCACTATATGGACTGATTATAATAGTTTTCTTTTCGTAATATTTGGGTAAATTGACAAGTAAGATTTTAGATAGTTTCCACACAAAGACCTGCTGTTAACTGTATTATCATTTAGATATTAAGGCTGTAATGTAATAATGTATGTTAATGACCAATGAAAACCAACTTGTGATCATTAATATTTGTACTGTTACCTACTACTTAACAAGAGTCGTTAAAAGAATAGTGATTATAAAAAAAATTAACATATTTTTCGGCTGTTGAAAAATTGTAAATACAATATAAGGATAATAAAACTATTTGGATTAATATTTAGGGACAAAAGGAAAAAAATATTATCAAAATTTATATTTTCAAAAATTAATATCAAATGCAAAAAATGTATTTAATGGGGATGTTTGGCCATAACAAAATTTTTTCTCGGTAAGGGTTTTTTATCGACTTAGAGCAACACTACTCCCACCACAAGCAGTAAGGTAAACAGTCACTAGAACAGTGCGATGCGATATTACAAGTAATACGTACCATATTGATGGAATCAGGTTAATCATACTAACATTTTATTCGTATTTTAAATTTTCTACCAACTTCCAAAAAGGAGGAGGTACTCAATTCGACTGTGTTTTTTTTAATGTTTGTTACCTCATAACTTTCGATAGGGTGAACCAATTCTCAAAATTATTTTTTGTTTGATAGCTGGTGCTTCCAGTGTGGTCCCATTTAAAGTTCATCAAATTCGGTCCAGTAGTTTTTGAGTTACACTCCAATAACTGAATAGAATGGAAGTCGATATTAAATTTTTCAAATTGTACTTGTATATTGTTATATTAGCCAATACATTTTCGGACTATTGAAATACAAACAAAATTTAGCTTCCAATAGATTTCAAACTAGATAATGAAAGCCTGATTCTTTACAAACATTAGCGTAATAGAACGAGCATGTAATACTAAGTACAAATGATTATAATAATAAAACTGCTAGTCCCGTAAAACTATGTTTATAATATAAAGCATACTTGCAGAATCGCATTGCACTCAGGTTTTCATGATTCGCATGTATCTATAATAGTAAATAGTAATACATCTATATCTACACGTAACTTCAACTGTAACACATATTCAAACCAAACTATAACAGTATGTAATAGTGTATTAATTTTTTCTTCCTGTAATGGTACCGAACGAATGACTTATGGCTGCTGGAATATTGAAGAGAGGCGTAATAAAGGCAGATAACTGTTTGATTCTATGTTTTATTGTTCTGAATCCAACCTTATTTTAGTAATTTTTAAAGCGCAATTTGAACACATGTTTTAAATGTTTATCGGGACTTATCACGTATTATTTAATATAGGTAAAAATATGTACCTTTCGCTCGACGTTTCGACAATGTTGCAATGGCCGTGGTCACGAGCTGACTGAAAACTGCGGGTGAGTCCGGCGAGAAGAGCGGGTGTTTTGTTCTCCTACCCTCACTTGATCTTGAAAAATCGCAGGGTCGTCGTAGTGACAACCCTGCGATTTTTCTGACATTGATAGTAGTTGTAGTACTCAGAAACTTATATATTATATAAGTTTCTGAGTACTACAACTACTAGTGTTACTACAGTGTCATATCCAAACGAGTGTTAATTGTACCTACTACATTTCATTAAGCAACTCGTTCGCTTTCTATCCCTTCCGCGCAAAGAGGTTTACTCATCAAACAGCTTCATTCTCATACTCAGTTGGACCGTGTTATGCCAAATCGTTCCAGCCCTCATAAAAGCCAAACTGAGATATTACGCGGTTATGCTGGATGTGATTTTTTAATTATTCCACATTATTTTAAGATATTAGTCCCTCATGTGTCGATGTCATTATAACAATGAAATTTCTATTGTGTCTGGACGTTCGACCTTTGATACATTAACTTATTGTTATAATTTGAAGATTATTGGATTGGGTTGTAAGTATTTTTCTTTTAAACAATTTGGAACTGATTTCATAGATATAGGCAAAAAAATACTTCGTTCCGCGCAAAGAGGTTTACTCATCAAACAGCTTCATTCTCATACTCAGTTGGACCGTGTTATGCCAAATCGTTCCAGGCCTCATAAAAGCCAAACTGAGATATTACGCGGTTATGCTGGATGTGATTTTTTAATTATTCCACATTATATTAAGATATTAGTCCCTCATGTGTCGATGTAATTATAACAATGAAATTTCTATTGTGTCTGGACGTTCGACCTTTGATGCATTAACTTATTTTTATAATTTGAAGATTATTGGATTGGTTTGTAAGTATTTTTCTTTTAAACAGTTTGGAACTAATTTCATAGATATAGGTAAAAAAATACTCCATAGTATTTTTTGCCCTTTATCATTTTTCCTTTTCGCGGAAAGAGGTTTACCCATCATCATCAACAGCCACATTCTCAGCCATATTCCTAAAATACATTCTAAAATACATTTTAGGAATATTAACAAATTATTCCTAAAACCTATAACCTAACCTACATAATTGTTTATTTCGGTAATTTTATGTATATATCTGTGTATGTATACATAATTGGGTATTAAACATTCTTGTCATCGCTGGAATGCGGGTCCCCGCCCGCTTCCCCCCGCATTCCCTTTTCTCGCCCGGCAAGTGTTAGTGCGGTCAGCATCTTTGTTACCGATACACGCGTCGATAATTCGTACGAGAACTCAATTTAGAAGGAGAGGAGACACCAGATAGCAGCACTGAAAGTGAGAGCGAGATTGAAGGCGAAGTCAGTTTTAATGACAACTTTCAATACATTTTTTATAGCGATGATGACTCAAAGATAATCGACTACATTCCTGTCGAAAAATGCCAAATAAATAAATATTAATTGGGTAGCCATACAACAAATGTGTGTTTTTCCTATTTTTATGCTCAATATTAATAACAGTAACAGGTAGACACCTTAAATTTTCACAGAATATGTACTTAGTTGTATATTACCTTTCAAAATAAATAAATATTTTTTATTCATTTAACAAACTTAATTTTTAATAAATTTTTACTCGATCTTTAGAAAGGCCACTTGGCCGGTTTTATTTGCACACCGTACTTGAGCGCCAAAAGTCTAGTTAATGTGACCGCGTTGTACTAACATTCGTGTTTTGAGACTATTATTTTTTTGTTGACAAGAAATAAAAACAATCATAGTACATATATATTATAGTAGTTATTATTATAGTCAATCGCCTGATTTTGGGCGTCATGCTTACCCATAACAGTTCAGTGTTATTGAGAATTTTAAACTAAAAGTCCAAAATATACGTTTACTGCGCTCGCCGTCATGATATATAAGATTTTGCCCTGTAATTACGCTGCGGAAACAGAACTCTTCAACGAAACACAGTAATGTTTGCACACTACTGATGTAGGTACTCGGTTGAATTACTGGCAAAGCTGTGGTCCCCAGGCAGATCTGTAAAAGTCATATCACTACTGTTTAAATTGATATAAGTATGTAATATTGTTAAATGTAGAAATTACTGATGTTACTCGAACTTAGTCAGGTATTAAAATAATCTCAATACAAATCTAACAAGCAGACGGGCCGCCTGATGGGAAGCGACCACCGTCGCCTATGTATAAGTGTAACACTCGAGGCATCATAAAATACGTTGACGACCTTACAAGACTGTTGACTCTTTCTTTCGAATAAAGCCTACGCAGAAATAATAGTATTTCTTCGTAGAATAAAGCTATTAAAACTATCACCTATCGCTCCGTTCCCATACGACGGTTAAAATATAAGAGTTATTTCGATGCACGGACGGATCGTAAGGGACATGGCGTCTGACACGTACTGTCGGAAGACGCGGGCTCGAGACCTCTCGGTAATGCGTAGTTTTTCTCGCTAAAATTGTATTACAAAGTGTGGTCTCGCAAAGCGCCTGCTTTGTTTGTGTTTGTTTTGATAGTGCTTTTAAAACCTCTTAATATAAAAATAAATCTCTATTTCCTATGCTCATCGCATCACGCGTGAACAAATGGAACAGTTTCGCTGTTTTTTTTATGTTTGTGCTTTGGATAATTACCTATAGAAGGTAGGTTTCCTAAAACGTCTTCTCAAAACACGCTCTACAAATTCGCTATTTGTGCTGTATTTATGCCTCGGCACGCCTGCCTGCCACAGACGCAAACATAATATGCCCAGGTAAAACGGTTTTCCCTAAAACTTGGGTAATTTGATGACTGGTAAAATATTTCTGTAAATATGTTTAAACAATATTTTTATAGTTAAAATATAGTTTAAAAGTTAGATATGCACATACTTTATATTCAAATTTATCTATGTATGTACACCTACTTACAAAGAACTGTAGGTATTTATAAAACCTTATTAAAAACCGGTCAAGTGCGAGTCGGACTCGCGCACGAAGAGTTCCATAATCTATAAATCTCCCAATACAACAGACGTGATATTTTTGGCATTTTTGTTAATAATGGTACGGAACCCTTCGTGTCCGAGTCTGGTTAGCATTTGACCGATTTTAAGTATTTGTTATATCGGCAACAGAAATACATCATCTGTGACAATTTCCATTGTCTAAATATCACGTTTCATGAGATACAGCCTGGTGACAGACGGACAGAAAGACAGACAGACGGACAAACAGCGGATTCTTAGTAATAGGGTCCCGTTTTACCCTTTGCGTACGGATAAAAAGTTGCTGTACATGCTGTACCGCATGTGCGGATACCCTCAGGATACCTGCAGGATAAACAAGCAGGGAATGTCAAATATAGTGGTTATTAATAATCGTCATTGGATATTGGATTGGACTATTTATATAACCTCTTTTTGTAGCGTGTGAGCAGCTCACGTTTTTGGCCACCGAGGCTGAGGAGATTATTTTGAAACCTAGGCTAACCAGTTATGCTCAGAGCTATGAACTTTTACGGATAAAAATGTTATCTTTCACAATTCACACTTCATTGCGTGAGTGAGTAAAGGCATATTTTGGGCAATCGACCATCAACAGCATCAGCACCACCCATGAGATGAGACTGTGATTAACTCTTAACGAAAAAGATGAAAAATATTGTTAAAACTATTTTGAATCTAGTTTTGATTATCTGCGGCAATCAAAATTTTGGTTGAAATAACCACATTTCAGTTTTTTTCCTCTCCAGATAATCACTTTTTATTAATAATTTTATTTTGGTTTTTAGCGTTTTCATGACAATTCTTATCGTATGTTTGCCGAGAATGTAAGAAATCTAGAAGAAGTTTAGAACTGTTGGAGATCACAGTAAAACTTTATCTAGCTTGACAACAAATATACCACACATTGTTATTATTAGAACGTTGTGTGTTGATGGCACTTTCTATCGTCACAGTAAGCACAACTTACTATTATTAATAATTCTATTCAGTGACACCAACAGCATGCATTAAATTGTAAATATAAGTAAGTAACCGATTACCGACTCATACTACTGTTGAGTAGATAATGAGCAGGTGCATATTATTATTTATTTAAATATCAAACTATGAATTGGAATCTTTTATTAAATACGTTCTCTTTATTATCATTATACGAATTAGATTACACAATATCATAGGTCGATCGCCATTGCTAAAATAGTAGGTACTTACACAGACATAGGTACATCATACAGGTTTTCAGTTCTGTAATATTTTACTACATATTTGTGTATGTATGTAATCAATAAAGCGTTCAAAGTATATACCTAGATATCTACTTGTCGTGTACGTCAATTGTGTCGATTTCGTTATTAACATTGTTTTTATGTTTGTCTCATTCCTATATACACTTATTATCTACCTGTTAGCTTCCACATAATAAACCACTCATATCCTTAGGCCTGAGTCATGTCGGATAGGTCATTAACTCCGCCGCTACCAGCTACTTTTGGCAGAAGTGACAGAACTTCAAGGAGCCCTGTTCGTAGCAGTAAAGCTATAAAGCGCAGGCGGTCAATGACGATATGGAACAGGACATTAGTACGAAAACGTGCCACTTGTCGTAGTCGATACTGGCGGGAGAATTCTGATTCGGATGATTTACATAGTAACTCGTCCGATAATGATCACCGTATTTGAAAGCGACAACGGCACAAAGATAACAGTGGTGATCGCGTAGTTCCTCGACTGACTCTGAGGCTAGCCGTAGACATTCTCGAAAAAGAACACGAGGTAACCATAAAAGATCGAAAAGGTCTTCAAAATCGCCACCGACTAAGAAAACGAGCACAAAATCACCTGCTGGGTACGAGACAGATTCTCTCATAAAATGAGCTAAGCTAATAAAGAACAAAGGGAGCTCTTTTGAAGGTGCACACAATTTAATTCCTGAGTTCGATCCCGACGCGAACTTTTAAACAGCTGCTGACTGGATTCAAAAAGTTAATGACACTGCGGCAATATATGGTTGGAGTGAAAAACAAATAAATTATCATGCAATTCCAAAGCTAACCGGCTATGCGAAGAAATGGTACAGGGGCGAAGTTCCGTCGGAGTAAGTTGACGCGAATGGCAACGTCAGATACAGAAACGCTTGGTACAGAAACGCTGAACAAAAAGAGACATGAACGACATTTTTACCCACAGATTCCCAAATAGAACGCCCCTTGTGAGCGTTATTTTCGGTAAAAACGCTCGCAGGGGGTCTATTCGAACGCATTTGTAGAAGATTCTACGACGTATAAGTGAAAATAATGAATGATTGAACCAGCGTTGCCAACCGTACGGTAATTACCGTATTTGTACGGTAATTTCATGCCTTGTACGGTAGTTTATTACCGTATGACAAACATACGGTAATTTTGCGATCTGGCTCCAAAATTGACAAAATATACGGTAATTAAGCACAAATAAAACACAACACTAGTAAATAAGAAGATAAAAAGAGTATCTATGGACTTAAGTTTTAACTAGTGTTTAGAATTCGGCGCAAACAATAAAAAATTAACGTCCCTTTTCTCTCCGTTCCATTTGACGCACCTTCCAGATATATATGATCGTCGACAACTTTTTGCTTGTTGATTTTCACCAATAAACTCAACAAGCACGAAATTGCGTGGTCTGAAATGTTTTCGCATATAATACCTCTGTTCAAATCTATTGTTCGATTTCATCCATAGATCCTTACTTTACACATTGATCAGGCTGTGTCCGTTAGGATACATTATTTCTATGGTCGGTGCGGAAATCAAAAAGTGTTGTATTGATTTTAAACCATCGAAAAGCATGGTTGCATAAATGTATAAAAAGTGTTTGTACCGAAATCAACCAACAGCTGAAAATATTCAGACGGAATCTTACTTATCCGAAAAAGAAGTCGTATGTTCATAAACAAAATTGTCTGATTTGCACATCCTTGACGCTCACCCATACATCTAGATAAAACTCAATTTTAATTATTCTTATTTTACAGCGATCAAGTATGTAGAGGTACTTTTGTTCATAACTAACGTGAACACCTAAAAATCACTAGCAGCATGTTTAAAAGGCCAAAATAAAACCGCGCATATCTAAGAACTAAGCATGTCACTATTATTACCTATTTATTGAAAAAGAAATGGGCGTACGGTAGTTGTACGGTAATTTTGAGAAACATGTACGGTAATTATAGCAACTCAGGTTGGCAGCACTGGATTGAACAAATAATTTAGGGCTATACAGCAGCTATAATAATGAATCGAGAGTTTTACTTGTAACAAGAGTACAAAGCCATTTTTACAAGTGTCGGTGGTGTTCATGAAGTCTGTGAAACACTTGTCTTTGTAAATTTTTAGCATTTTCGGCTTGTAAATAGTAAATTACAATTTGTTACTTGTAGCTTTATGAAACGGGGCCCAGGTGATCTATTCGAACGCACTATACGTAACGTACTATAGTCTGTGGTAGTTTTTTTTACACATGGCGGAATAGTACCCATAGAGAAAATTGTATATACGGAAAATACCTAGTACCCAATTTTTTGGGAATTGGAATGAATTTCTTATCAGCGTGAAGTAGTGTTATGTACCTACTGTTGACTGTGTACGTGAAAATAGTGAATTATAAATAAAACATTAAACACCACATAAGAATACATAGAATTACTTAGGCTCGCCTCTAATTTGAACCAGCGATTGTTTAGTTGCAAAAATTTAAGCGACCGAAATAAGTCAGTGACCGAACATCTGATTTATACAAAATAAACATAAGAATCTCCGCTCCGTAAAGGCAGGATTTTTAATTACGTCACAACGGGTCGGGAATACCTACTGGTTAGTTAACCAGGGAATTAGTGCGAATGTCTGAGATGATTCATGAGGTTAATTGACAGCGATTCGCGCTGTAGTGCAGTGCAGTGAGGTAAACAAGTGAAGTGATCGAGACTGAAACCTTGGTTCGACTGCCTTTAGCTTAGCAGTGTTTATCGCTAAAAACTCGAATGTTGTGAATCTATGAGATGATCGAAAGCGTATCAAGGCGAGCCTTCAGTAGCACCAGCGGCACTTATAACGTGCGAGCTTCGGAGCTAGCGCGGGAAAGGAAGCTCAATATCTTCAATGTTACTGTTCAGTTCTTGGACGATACCAACAGAGTGTTTCCAGTGGAGGTGGGATTCTTTTTAGGCTTCACTCTAACTATTAGTATTTGCTTTGATAGTGCTAACATAAACATAATAGTTTTAGTCACTTTGAGCCTGTATTGTAACAGCTTTTGTTCCAAATGGTATGCTATTACATTATATGCGTGACTCCTAGTTAGTCCTTGTTACCTTCTGGTAAATAGTGCTGTTTTGGAGGATGTTCGCTTTCCTGCAGAATCTTGTCCAATTGCTGTCAAATTTAGATAAGTTTAACCATAAATTCCAAACAAATGAGTAAAAATTAAAGAGAAATAAAAGATATTTCACCTACTACAGTGCCCTTCACACCCTAACACAGTATTACCTGCAAACTATTGCTTTGCGGTAGACTATCTGGAACAGAAGAGGTTCTTTGTTTCCTCGCCTGTTACTGGTTTCATCCCAAATGTGGAGGGAACATTCTTTAAATCTAACCCCTCAAAGAGTTATATAAACTTGTTAGGGGGAAAACACTTTTTCCCAATTAATAATCATATCAATCTTAATATGTACCTAAGGTGCGTTAAATTAGCAATGAGAGCATTGGTGGGGTAGCCATTGTTGGCTCTTATGTTAAAGCATTCGTAAAGTTCTAAAACATTATTTTTGTCTCTTTCACAACTTTTGCGCACACCCTACTCAAACACTAGACCGAGCATAAAACCTAAAATTGCATTATTATGCTGTCAAATAGATAGCAGTCAAAAAACTATCACAATCAACCATGCTCTGGATGTGAGTCTAAAATTGCACTTTTTGCTGACAAATAACTCCTTTTTAGCTTTGCGAACGCTGAATGATAAAGAGTGCAAAACAACATTTTCACCTACAGAATCCCAATGCGGACACCCTCGTGAGAGTTTTTAGCTTTAATTCGCCAACTAAGAGCTATTCAAACACACTACTACTATACATTTAAACTTATTATATTCTTTGTTTTAGAAAAAAGCAAAAGGCAGTGTGTTATTAGAACAAGTGTTCCACCATCTGGAATTGGTTGAAAAGGATTATTTTGGGCTACAGTATACTGAAAATGGAACCACACCCAATGCTACAAACACTGAAGTAACGGTAAAGCTTATTTTTAATGATTATAGTAGTTACATATTCACCTACTTTATTTCATTAGAGTATAACTCTGATGTGGGATAGAATCTGTCTCAGGATGTGTAATTTTTCTCTCTAATCTCTCTAAAATTATACTGTAACACATATTTGTAAATGCAATTTTAGGAACCTTAGGATATTGGTTAACCCATCGCATGTCACGCATACACCATGTGTTCATTTAAAAAAGTGCTAAACCATGTGTATACACATTTTTAGACCTTGAGTTTATAACTAATTTTATCAGATCCAATACACTCCACTGGTATAAACTTCCTTTTAGTTGGTCAATTCAAGGGTAGTATTTTTATTTGAACTTTTCTGCGTAGTGCGGCAATACACCGAAAAAAACTAGACATATAAATCCGTTTTATTCCAAAGTTGTATACTATACTTTATACCATGACAACGAGAAAAAGTTATAATTTAGAAAATAGACATTTAATGAAGAAAAATGGAAGGTTAAATTAATTAAATAGCACATTTAAATTGGAACAATTACTAACCATAAGAGTAATTTATTTATTAATATTATATTTTTTTCTACAATCACAGCAAAGAATACAATACTTTAGCCTATGTTACTCATTATAACATCAGCTATCTGCCAGTGAAAGTCACCTTAAAATCGGTCCAGCTGTTTCAGAGATTAGCCGGGGTAGACGGACAAAAACATGCGGGGCAGTTTTGGGGACTGCCGATAGAAGTGAAAACTATTCGAGTTATTTTTCAGACACGCAATCAACAACAATATAGGTAGTAATGGAAACCATTATCGCGCCTAAATAAGTGTTCACTTACAAACACTTACATTATCTATGACAAAGCGTTATGTGACGATGACGCGAGTTGCTTAATGTTTAACTGACCTCAAAAAAGGAGGACGTTCTCAAATCAACTGGTTTTATTTTAAATTTCTTTCCTCAGAACTTTCGATTGGGTTAACCGATTTTGATGATTCTTTTTTTTTTGAAAGCTGGTACTTTCCATCTCCCATTTATTCATTTCATCAAATTCGGTCCAGCAGCTTTCGAGTTACACTCCAATAACTGAAAGTGTATTATTGCCTATTTTAATGATTTGATGATAACATCATTGAAGGTTGACAATCGATCCCATAAAAAATTTGCAAGGGTCACTAAACAGGGTGAAAAAAGGGTCCGTTTTTTTTTTGGAAAAAAATAATTCACCCAAAAAGCGTTACGTTCTGTGAAGATGACGCGATTTCCATGATTTTTGTGCACCCAAAAGTACTACAAGGGCGAGTTTAGCATTAGAATAAAAACTATTATGTATATGTAAATATTATTACATATACATAATAGTTTTTATTCTAATGCTAAACTCGCCCTTGTAAATATTATTACATATACATAATAGTTTTTATTCTAATGCTAAACTCGCCCTTGTCGCAAATATCGACCAATCAAATCTGAAGAGTTACTTACACAAAGAGTTTGTACAATTTTTTTACATTTGTATTACATATTATCGCATATATTGTATGTCGACTATGCTTTGCGTAAGATGTATAAGCATTGAGATGGAGATCGAATATATGGGTGTGTCTTAAATTCAAACACCAAAACAGTGATTATAAGGCCTTTTTATTCACTTTTTCAGTGAATAAAATAATCTTTTTAGAGTGGGAATGGTATAAATGTCTTATTTGGTCATGGGTGTTTGTGAATAGCCCATGCATGTATGTATATTATTTATAATATTACATTTTCTTTGCCCTTAGATATATATAGGTAAAATAATCGTGTTAGTACATACCAAAGAACTAATATAATATGTTGTATCTACGAGTGCTAAAATATATTTATTCATAAAAGAGCTATCATGTGATAAATGCGCTATTTACAAAATCAATGATACACTAACCCTTTGCGTCCCAGAGACATACATATACATCAGGTTCATTCATAAATCTTTTGTTTTAATTATCACGGTATAGGAATGATTAAACATGACATGAAGCAATAATCACTCACATTTGTTTTCTAAGAAAACTAGGTATTGTATGGCCACATAATGGTGCAGTCACCATGAGTCTATGGATTAAAAAAAAAAGCTTTGGTAGATCACAAACGTTTAAAAAACATGTGGGTCTGATTCAGGGCATCTTATATATGGCGTGATATTTTGTCAATCGACATACAGTACAGAATTCTTGAGTAGAGTATAAAATTTGAAGTCATTTTATTTAGAAATGTGTCTCTTAGACATTCAAGAGTACCTGCTTCAATTTACACACCAAAGAATATCTGACCTACAAAAGACTCAGGTGCATAAATTAAACTATCTTTTTATCTATAAATATGCAATTTGATAATGTCAGTAAGTGATTTTATTTTATCACAATGAGGCTATGATAAAACCATTATCAAATTGCCCTTGATTTTTTATAATTCTATATATAATTTGATCTAGCTTCCAAGATTTCCTTTGAAGTTGTCATCATAAATGAATCATTGCGAAAAAAATGCTATTGAATTTACAGTTAACAAACGTACCAATTATTTTAAAGATTCAATCATTGTGTAAAACGCTGGTGGTTTATATTATTATTTCTATAATAGTTAAAATTATGTGATTAATTGAACCTGCCAAGCAAGCATGGATCTCTAGAGAAACTTGTTGAGTCGAAACTGACTTATACAGCTATCTTACCTTGCCTATAGTATGGATGGTGCTGCTATAGCTATATTGAGGGCTGGCTTTTATTTTATCGATAGTGTTATCCTATCGACAATTAAAGCTCGCACCGCTGCACTCTTGAGCTTCAACTCTTAAGTGATCTGTCTGTATAACGCCAAGGTTCATACACTTCTGTCTGATCTGGTGATAAACAGAACCTCAGTTTCTCAGTGCAAATCAATAATACTATCTTTTTTATATAATAGTAAGCTGAGTTCCTTCTGGATGTAAGGCTTAGTAATAACACTACAAGTGTTTTTACTAACCTTTCAGATATTCTCCCAAGCAGTGGTGCCCAAGCTTTGATGTGTTAAAAAGTAGGTGGAAAAGGCTCTGGGTAAATAAATTCGGTCAGAAGCCAGACGGTTTTAGAATTAGATTGGATGTTGTTAATACAGTTTATAATTTTAGAGAGAAAAAATAGTCATCTTCAGACAGGTTTGAACTCGCGTCTTTCGATGAGTACGTGTCAGACAACATGACTACTAGGTTACCGAGGCAATCCAACTGAACATGACTTCAACTGTCTAGTTGATTTATTTTTAATCTTATTTTAAGCTAACTGACCTACCAGTGGCGTTGCTTCTACTACTACCTATCCCAGTTTGATATGCGATCATGTAGGTAGAGAGATCAAGCTGCTATTTTGGATTTTATCAGGGATCAAAATTAAAAGTTTATACATAGTTAAGTTAAGAGCTCCGGGCTATTCATATACGAAGTTTCATCGAAATCTGTGCGGAAGTTATTAAGTTAATCGTAGCGTGAACATACAGACAGATTTTTTTCAAACCCACATTTTATTATTTTTCTTCTAAGTACAGATTTTTTTGTTCTCTACTCCTTTATTATAAGTATAGATAGATAAATGAAATTTCAGAGATGGCTAGACAGCACAAAGTCTGTCAAGAAACAAGTGGGAGTGAATGCACAGTTTTGGTTGTCAGTCAGATTCTATCCGCCCGAGCCTTCTCGTCTGGCCGAGGAGTATACTAAGTACCTGCTGTGCCTTCAGCTGAGGAAACTTCTTTTGGACGGTCGAATGTCTGCACCGAAGAATACAGCGTTGCTGTTAGCGTCGTTTACCGTTCAAGGTATGTTATATGAACAGTTCAAGTTTTACATAATTACTATTGATATATGAACAATCTAACAAATGATATTAAAAGAAGCATTTAGTGATATTTCCGCTAGAAAAATGCCTATGGCTGAGATGCAGTGCACACCACTCTGTCTCCCGCCGCATAAAATATATTAATTTATTTACCTACATAATTCAAACACACAGGTTTACATTAATTATTGTCAATTATGATACCTACACATAGGAATATATTATGTCAGAAAACACACATATCTAATAATTATACAGTAAAAATAAAATTATATTTAAAAGGAGTACCTATATAAGGCATACTAAAGTCAAACCTGGATAAGTAAGAGCTCAAAGGACCACAATCTGTTTTTCTCTTATAGAGGTTTCTCACTAACCCGAGTTTCTAACTTACAGAGTTACAGGTGAATCTGTATATTTAAAAAGAGTATACTAGGCATAACACAGTCAAACCTGGATAAGTAAGAGCTCAAGGGACTGCAATCTGCTTTTCTCTTAGGACGGATCCCAACCCAATAATCTTTCCTCTTTATAATATAAGTGATCTAACCACAGTTTTCCTTACTACCGATAGAAATTTGACATAACGTCCATACAAATAGTGTCAAATATCTATCTCTAGTAAGGTAAACCGGCGATAGATAGATTATTGGGACCGGCCATTAGAGGTTTGTCACTAACCCGAGTTTCTAGCTTACAGAGCTACAGGATGAATCTGTCTCACTTATATAGAGATCTATAAAATACGGTTAACATGTACTTACGTGATTAGAAACAAAATACATGTTTGTATGGGTATTATATACATATTGAAATAATGCTGAACGTAAATGTTTAATCTACACAATCTTATAACATCATTTACTTTAAAAAATTTGTTACTTTCTTTTGCGATTCTGTTATTAAATTTTGTGTATGTTTTTTAAGTTTGTAAAATTTTATCAATTATAGATACAGACATAAAGACTTACTCGGTCCTTTGAATACATTGTATGTTCCTAGAACTATAGAAAACAATAACAGACACACATCTGGACATTCGTATGAAATAGGAGTCCCTTGATATTTAAGAATGAGTCATAATAGTAGATTAGTAGCCAAGGGCTGTAAGGCATCATTTGCAGCCCGAGATGTTTAGGCGCACGAGCGCAGCGAGGGCGCCTATAGTTCGAGGGTGCAATTGATGCTTACACCCGAGCTAACTACTCTGCTTTACATCTCGATTGTGAGGTAAGTAGAAAAAAACCGGCATTACAAAAATAAGATTGATGAGTATTATACTCATACGAAGACAAGGCTGAATAGCGAAGCGACCTCTTTTGTCAGTGGGCTGAATGCATGATGTCTATTGCCAGTATGATGGTTAGATGTACGCGAACTTTTTAAAAGAGTGAGGTGTTTTTTTTTAAATTACTTACCGCCCTAGGGTTTTTCTAGCTACATTATTACCCTAGAGCGCTAATTGGTCACCTACAAGCCCCATTAGTGTTTTTTGGGGGTAATAAGGACCTACTTACCGAATATGAGAGATGTAAAATAGCAAAAGTAAACTGTCGCTTATAGCAATCTCACTTAGAGGTTCACACATGAACAATGACATATACAGGTTTTATGTTTCTCACTTATAGAGACTTTAAGAAGGGCACAATGACGGGGCCGGGCAAATACTCTCATTAATAGAGTTTTATATTATATATAATATAACAAGGATTAATCTAATATATAATATAATATAATATAATAATATAACAAGAGGTATTAATCCTTATCTACTATAATAATAAAGAGGAAAGATTTTTGAGTTGATGATGCAAATATTAAAGATTTTATTGTTTGTTTGTAATGGATGCACGTAAAAACTACTTGACCGATTAAAACAATCTTTCACCACTACCATATGCCTGAGTAACATACGCTACATTTGATTCATCATTAATATCATCACCATCCATCATCACGCGGGCGGAACCGCGGAGCGCAGCTAGTATAGAGATAAAGATGTTTATGTGCACTCGACAATCAAAGCTTTAATGCTCGTCAAATATATTTATTTATCAAATATATAAATTCATTGATAGATATATGTCTACATTATTAAAATCAATGAAGACCCAAACGAAGCAAACGTTTGCATCATGGGACTCAGAGATGCGATTGCCAATTACGATTTAATTTCTATTCTGTTTTTTATGGATGGACATAAGGCAAAGAAGCGCTCGCAGCGGAGCTTGACTTGGCGAACTTAAGAGGATTGCATAGCTAATACTTTCCATGCTAAAAGAGAATACTCTTATCTACCTCTTAACATTGTCCGATTTCAGTGATTTTTTTCATGGAATCATGACATTGTTTACTATGCCCGTACGTTTTGATTTTTTCAGTTTTTTTTATTGTACATTGAAATACTGAAAAAATGATTATGATAAAGGCAAAGGTTTTTTTTTATTAAGACGCGGTCCAACTCCAATTTTAAAATAATTTACGATGCTTTACGTAAGGTTGAAAATCGCTTGTTAGATTGGGCGATGTAATGCGAAAATACGTTAATTTTGTACGTTTTCTTTATATTTTTCGATATATACTAACACAATTGAAAAAACTGCTGGTTATTACTTTAGTACTATACGTTGGCTATGTATTACCTAAAAAAAATATAGTGTTATCGCTGAAAATTCTGAGAGTTTGGACGTGAAAGTTTATTTTTGTGGACCTATTCAGGATTTTTATCTGCTGAAAGAGAGTTATATTTATGAATTCTATTCGGTGATTACTCTTTTCCTATTCCTTTTCTAACCTTTGTATTTTTTTTCATAATATACTATCGATCTGTTTCGTTACACTAGGACCTAGGTGTTTAACGAGCGCGCCTTAATATATTTTACTTAGTCAGCACGACCTCTACTAAAATAACAATGCTAATAAATCAAAACATAAGATGTGACAGTCGCACGCACCCGGATCTTTTATTTAAGAATTAAATAGGTTATGAAAATAGCGATAAAATTATTCATGCATAAAAATTCTGCTTTTTCTTTAATCAGGGTACGAGCGCGCCTTAATGTATTGCTCCTATATGGAGAGGCTATTTTTTGTATTGTGTACAATCAATCAATATTGCGCAGCAACAAATATAAGGATGGTGACTATATTTAACAGCTATGTTATGAAAATTCAAAATGTATATATGTATATTTGATAGTATTTCCGTGCACCAAGTTACATTTTATTAATTATCCTTATAAATTTAAATCATTTTATCCTGTATTGAATGACAAATCAGGACAAAACAATTACCATGGTACATCTTTAATATATTTAATATAGATACTAAATTATTGTATTATTGAACTCGAGATGGTAAACCGGGCATTGGCCACATATGTTTAATATACATACATACATAACGTCACGCCCGTTTCCCGGATGCAGGCAGAAATAACGAGTTTCCTCTTTTTGCTTCATCCACTCGCATCACATTCTTTTTACACATTCGTCGGTTCCGCGTATTCTTACTTCGCCTTTCTTCAGAACATCTCCGATTTGATCGGAAGACGTTCGTGGAAGTCTACCTCTTCCATCCACTCCATCCACGCTCGCCTTGTACACTTGTTTTGACAGTCTTCTCTCATCCATCCTTTCTACGTGCCCAAACCAATTAAGCATGCCTTTTTTCCGGGAAAGTCTTTTAGAGATACCACCGCCCCCGGGGGAGGTCGGTGGTTTGTGGGAGTCCGTATACCCACTAAAAACAAACCCGGGGTGTTCCTCCAAGCGCCTTTATGTCAAGACTACAGGAACGTTTTGGCAATCGTCTGCGGTCCCGGCGACGCTGATCCCCCAGCAGAGGATTCCAGCCCGATGGGGTTAGAGTGGACTACGCTCTAGCCCCGTCTTTTTGAGAGGCGCACGGAAAAACCGCGTGCGCCGCCTCGGGGACACTGATGTTTGTACGATGGACGCCCCGCGTACGCCGCCCCAGTCTCATGATCATGGATGTCGGATCTGCGGATCGGGAGCTCGGATAACAATTCCCGTTCCTTTTCCGCCACCTCTTCTGCCCCATCACCTCCTCGCAGAAGGAGAGTGCCTCCTCCCACGACCTCTCAGATCTCAGCATTGATGATATCAATGCTGTGAGAGAGAGGTCGTTTCCACTGATCTAAGCATGCCTTTCTCAACTCTAATCACTATATCTTCATTCACTCCACACCGCTATCTTATACCGCTGTTCCTAACTCTATCTCTCAAACTCACACTACACATACTTCGCAAAGCTCTCATCTCAACTGCATGTACTTTGATGCTTCTCCTTTCATACCCAAATATTAACATACTCGGCATTAACACTCCTCTATATGCCGCCAGTCGTGCCTTATACGACATATTCCGGTCGCTCATAAAAGCGTGAAGTGAAGTCTGTTTAATATATAAGTGGCTTTATATAGAACTAGCTGCGCTCCGCGGTTTCACCTTCGTGGTGATAGATGATGATGATAATAAATCATATACAGCGTATGTTACTCAGGCATAATATAGCTGCCTACTGGTGTAAGAAAATTTTTACTTATGATTTTGCAGCCTTTTTTGTAGATATTGATGTCCTCTATAAAACTGTAGTACATCACTTTGCTCTGTTGTCAATAGTTTCTGCAGAGTACGCGATATAAGGATGTATTTTGAGTTTTTTTTACACCTTGGGTTACATTATTGAAGTTTTCATATTGATCCCTAACTTTTATGAAAATATTATATGGCCAATGTTATTCAGTGATAATGTAGCTTTCTACCGGCAAAATAATTTTTGAAATCGGTCTTGTAGTTTTTAAGTTTATTCGTTACATACTAAAATAAAAAACATTTTTTTTTCTCCTTCTAATATTAGTGTAGACTAGTATCCGCTCGCGGCTTTCGCGAGGTTTAACCCGTCCGCATCAGGACAAAAAATAACAATAGATTTATGAATGAAACTTGCCTCTAATGGGTCTTGCTGATTCGGACAGATTAAGTTAATCGTGTTAATCCCGGGTACAACTCCACTTCAAATTCATCCAAATCCATCCATCCGTTTTTGCTTGATTGAGTCACAAACATTCACTATTATAATAGTAGTGTGATTATTACAACTGACGTTCGTCTGGTCCTAAACGCAACTCGTACACATTATACTTATAGCAAGGTCTTTACACTGGTCACTCTCAAATATAGTTCCACTAGCTAAGCCCTGCGATTTTACCCGCGTAATAATGAATGATGCTTCTTATTCGTTTTGGGGGTAATGAGGCCTGCACTGACGTCCCGCTTGGGTTGTTTTGTGCATTCCCCCCTGCCAGCATTTACTCAAGCCAGCCTAACTGCTTCACATAGGAGTATTCCTTCAAATAGCGGAGTATGTTAGCGGATGATGCTTATGATGATGAAAAGTATCCTATGTCCTTCGTCGGAATATAATCTATCTCCTTGCCAAATTTTATTACGACCCATTCAGCAGTTTAGGATCGATAAGGTAACAGACAGAGTTTTGATTTTATGTTTCTAAAATAAAAGTAGCCGAAGTTACTCCTTATAACATCAGCTATCTGCTAGTGAAAGTCCCATTAAAATCAGTCCAGCCGTTTCAGAGATTAAGCTGGAATAAACAGACCAAAATTTTAAATTTTGTTTTTACCTTAAATTACCGCTGTTAATTTGAAATTACAAACATACACTTCAATTTTATTTATCTGTATAGATAACGCGATTGTAAATATCAAGTTTTGTATAAATAAGCGAGTGAAATGAGTTTGCTCTGAAATGAAAATACAGTCTGATCACTACAAACCTAAATGCACATTGTGATAAGCTATATTCTATTTTTATCGTTCTAGCTGAATTAGGAGACTATAACGTATCAGAGCATCCTCCGAACTACCTATCAGAGCTTTGCTTGCTTGCGAAGCAGACTACTGAAGATGAGCGAAAAATTCGGGAGCTCCACAAACTGCATAGAGGCCAGTCGCCGGCTGACGCTGAGGCGAACTTTCTAGAACATGCGAAAAGACTGGACTGTTATGGAGTGGAGTCTCACCCTGCTAAGGTTAGTCATAACTATTATTTTTAACCGACTTAGGAGGTTCTATTTTCGACTCTACGTATTTTCTACCGACTTCCAAAAAAAAGGAGGATTACTCAATTCGATTGTATGTTATTTTTTCTTTTATGTTTGTTACCTTATAACTTTCGACTGGTTGAAGCGATTCTCACAATTCTTTTTTTGTTTGAAAGCTAGTGCTTCCCGTGTGTACCCATTTAAATTTCATCAGATTCGGTCCAGTAGTTTTTGAGATACACTCCAATAACTGAATAGAATGGAAGTCGGTATTAAATTTTTCAAATTGTACTTGTTTTGTGTATGTTCACAGATTGTCCCCCATTTGTGGACTGAGTCTCAAAATTTTTTTTGTTTGAAAAAGTATACTTCCTAGGTCTCATTAAAATTTCATCAAATTCGGCCAAGAATTTTTTGAGTTATACTCCAGTAACTGAAAAGAGATTTGCCAATTTGATGATTAACGTTATTTGATGGTGAATGACTACGAATAAATAATTCTTACGTAGGTGAATGACAATCGATCCCGTAAGAAGCAAAGGTCACTAAAAAGGGTGCAAGGTTTTTTTCCAAAGAAATTAACTGACTTCAACACTAAGTCACATCATGCGCACAATATTGTGATGATACACAATTTTGAACTATCATGGTACCGACTTTAATTCTCACATTTTAGTATTGAAGTCGGTTCCAATTTTTGGGAAATTAATTTGTTTATCTAGTCTGCTCAGTTCTTTCTTTTAAGTCGTAACGTAATGCTCTAGAGGCTGATCTGCTCTAAAGGCAGATGTAATGCCCCTCACAATGTCGTGCCATCCTCCTCTTTTCGCTTTTATCCTGGTGTACTCATGCAAGGGACCGCCAACCGCAGATTTGATCTGGTCAGTCCCTCGCATGGGTAACTGTTTAGTTTAGTTAAGAGTAAATTGTGATGAACTCCATAGAGGCATAGCCGGCCGATGCCGCGGAAAACTTTCAGAGCATGCGATGCCGAGGTCTTGACACGAGGTCACTTTAATAAAGCTGGTACCTTTCAAGTCGTAGTAGGTATAAGATAAGGGTCATACAGATTATCTGTGAGTTGTGCAAAACACAAAAATATAACTGAAACGATTTCTTAGGTTGTCTAGTTTAATTTTTGCATATACTCAATATAATACTCATGTCATCGTCATTATTAGCGACACTATCATATAGTACAAATGCTCTTTTTCCATATTTAAGAGTTTGCTTCCCGGCTCGGGAAGTTAAAATATTAAGATGCAGTTTAGAAAATTCTCACAATTTTGTAATCACTGGAGTATGTATTCGAATTATTTAATAAACATATTCATGTAATGTATGACAAAAGTAAATTTGTAGTCACACTTCCAGGATTGATTTTCAAGTGCCGTAATGTTTTGAACAGTTTATCTATTGTCAGTATTTATTTGTTAAGAGGATTGCATAGCTAGTATTTTCCATGCTAAAAGAGAAAACTCTTTTCTACCTCTTAACATTGTCCGATTTCAGTGATTTTTTTTATGGAATCATGACATTGTTTACTATGACCGTACGTTTTGATTTTTTCAGTATTTCAAAGTACTATAAATTTCCTTTTTTTAGAACTTCAAAAACTGAAAAAATCAAAACGTACGGGCATAGTAAACAATGTCATGATTCCATGAAAAAAAAAAATCACTGAAATCGGGCAATGTTAAGAGGTAGAAAAGAGTTTTCTCTTTGAGCATGGAAAGTACTAGCTATGCAATCCTCTTAGGACTAAACAAATTCGAGAGGGTCATAAGTTTAATCAAGGCTAGGTAGTCAGCTGACGCTGAAACAAACTGTCTAGAACGTAAAAGTATGTCTGACGTATAATAATGTGACACCCTGCATTATAAAACTATAATAACGTGCAATCATACCCAAGTCTTTCATATGACGTATTTAATGTGCTTTTATGGAAAACACTCCCGGCATTACTTCAAAAAACATCAATATTCTAGGACGCGGTATTAAGGAAAATACCTATAGAAAATCTGTCATGGTTACATACCACAATAATTAAATGGACGTGCTCAGTACTAATATATGTTTTGTGACATCAATCAACCCGAATAAAACGCGTCACTGTTATTGGCCTTGTTACTTAAAAGTAAATACAAGCGGTGCATACGCATTTTCCTAACAGGTTTTACGGGTACACACTAAACATGTCGCAATTCCTGGAAAAGTATTGCGACTGGCGAGTCTATGTGTTAATATTATTAATTGACAGATATTGAAGTATGAATCTTTAATAATAATTATAATCTTTAATTGTGGAACAGAAAAAAAAGAAATAAAATACATTGAACTATGCTAACCTCTATAGTACAAAGACTGTGTCGCAGATAGCAACGCCCTCCTCCATAAGACCTACTAGATACAATGCTCTAATATTAAATATTATAAAAATTAAAAATAGGTTTTGCGAAAGTAAGTAGTCAATGGGAGAAGGTCTGTTAGAATCAGGGAAAAAGCCGCTTCAACGTCATGCATATGTGAAATAAATTTGTTTTATTCAATCTATGTATAACCACCAAGCAGCACTATGCTGCAAAATGGGTTGATTATGTTATCTACCGACGTTCACAATAAGCTGTCCAATGGGTTCAAACAAGAATGTGTTCAATTCAATTATATTTATTTCAGGCAAATAAATCCATAAATAAGCAAATTAAAAAAAAACAATAAAATATGTCATGAGTAAAGTCACAAAATACAATAATGTTCAATAAATTTTGTGCAATATTCAAAAGTTACAATGTTGCAATAATTATAAAATAAAAATTAAATGTCGAAAGTAAATAAATTAATCTCAAAAAAAAATATGTCAGATATATAAGTTTCTACGTTAATACCCATGTCTAATAAATAAATAATCAGTACCTTCGCTTCGGCATCGGTACTGCGACAGTCGTATCACAGCAATGCCGAAGGAAAGCACAATCGATCCTGCGTCCAATCATCGCCAAGACGGTGTTGGAGCTGGCCCACACTCTGCGCACCAAGGACATTCCTCGCTTGCGCCTGGTCGCATAAAAACAGTCTGTTCGCGCCTCTGCGAACACGCCCGAGGCGCTGCAGAATGCTCTATGCTCTTGCGATAAGGATTAACGACATAATTCAAGAGGACTTAGGTTGAAAGGGCTGTATGTATATAGCCATGGGGGATGGAGATAATAATTAGGTTCCATCCTCTACTTGGGTAGGAAGGGGCTCGGAAATAATCTGATGGTTAGTATATTTTGCATATTTCCACAGCGTAATGTCATATGGGATTCAGCGGCTAATATAGAGACCATCTTTATCCTACAGAAACGTGCTTTTCAAGCTGTATACGAAATAGGTCCCCGTGAATCTTTTGAGTGAGAGAGAGCGATTTATTTAAAGAAATCAATATATTAACGTTGCCTTCCTTATATGTATTTGAAAATATAATGTATGTTCGTAAAAAAATACATAAATATAAGTTAAATAGTGATCACCACACTTTTAATACTAGAAATACAAATAGGATAGCTGTACCTAGTTTTAGACTTGCGAAGACTAATAAGTCATTCAAATTGGGAAATTGTGTACGTTTTTACAATAAAATCCCACAAACATAACTGAGCTCACAGAGGGCAAATTCAAGTTGACTGTAAAAAACGTTTTCATAAAAAAAGCTTATTATAAAGTTCGACATTATATAGAAGATAAAGATGCTTGGAATACTCCACTTCTGGCAAGCTGTCTCTCTGCCACCCATTAAATGTAATATTTGTAGTACCTAAGTAGAAACATTGTAAACATCTATATAAAAAGAATGGCCCCGAGTTTCTTGCCGCTTCTTCTCGGTGGGCTCTATATATTTTGGAACGCGGCGGTAGAGTCTTTAAAGTACATTATAATGAAAAATTGACGTCCATAAGTGCGTCTTTGATGCCTAAATTGAATAAACGATTTTGACTTTAACTTTGACTTTGATCCGTTCTTGGTGTTGGCTGCGGCTAAAAGACTCTGCCGCTGTGGTAAGAACCACAAAGTTGATAGTGGTGGTATAAGCGCCGACATAGTTTCCTTATTGCGGCTTCTATGCAGTTATTATATCGCATGATACATTTACATTCACGTATCTTTAATTGTAATATCACGTATAGGCAGGTGTTTTTATGTAAATTGCTGACTAGACGAGTAAGTCGCTTGCCTAATGTTAAACGTCACTTTTGCCCATAACAATTCAGTGCCATTAAGAATTTTAAAGTACAGCAAATTATTTTTAAAGCACTAACGCCTGCTTAGCTGATTCCAAACATTACAATTTTAGAGAGATAAATTCACATTCTCTATTATGCACTTTTTGTATGTTATAGCTCCGTTTATGGCTCCAAAAGCGATGTAATTAGACTCACTTTACGAGCAAATGTGTTGAAAAAGTCCATTATAGTCCGCTTAAACAGGCATAAACAAGAACATTTACGATGATGGGAAGTGAAAAAATGTATTATCTATTTTTCAGGATTACAACGGCAAAGACATATTTATTGGCGTCACGTCAATAGGTATTGTCGTCTTCCAGAACAATATAAGGATAAACACATTCTCTTGGAGCAAAATCGTCAAGATATCCTTCAAGAAGAAGAGGTTTTTCATACAATTGAAACGTGAACCTGTAAGTAACCTTCCTGTGTTTAAAACTAACTGCGATTGGTTGGATGATGATGATGTTATAGAAATCGACTCCATTTCAACTCCAAGAAATGTAAGGTTTTCACTGTTACTAGAACCCTTAACCCCATTCATTACGAATATAAATTTACAGACACAAAAATAGAACGCGTGACTACAATTAAAGATCTTGGTTTATCTATGGATGCACAACTTAACTTCAGAGATATATGTACACACGCCTATAGGATGTTGGGTTTTATAATGCGCACATCATACGAGTATAATTTTAAAAATATCAATGCCGCAATAGCATTATACTATGCCTACGTTCGTAGCAAATTAGAGTATAACGCAGCCATTTGGGATCCGTACGAGAATAAATATTCTCTTATGGTCGAAAGAATCCAACGTAAGTTTGCCAGATATATTTATAAAAGACTATACGGGTACTACCCACCCATACATGTTCCCATCTTTATTTGTTACGGGTATGGTGGGCCTTCATACACTAGAACTCAGACGAAAAATGTTACTCATGTTCCATTCCTATCAACTCATCCATAACGTAATAGACAACCCATCCGCGCTAGAGGAGCTGCGGCTGCATGTGCCGACACAGTACATGCGCGGCGCCGACGCCGAGCATGGCCCTCGCCGGCGACGTCGCTTGTTCGCTGCACCGGCACATATCTACTCAGTCCGCGCACACAATGCACCTAATGCTAGGGTGATAACGCTGCTCAACGACATGATCACTCAAAAGCCTTATTTAGATATATATTGTGAAGCAAGAAGGCAAATTTCGAGCGGAAATTATTGCGTACCTTAGTTCTGCCTTGTAACTATTTGGATTAGTCTGTAAGTTACATGTAATAAATAAATAAGAAGTATTCTATAACCTTCCTAAGGTAACAAGAAACACGCGATATTAATTTCTTACTCTAAAGATACTTTAGGTAAATTAACGCTTAGATTTTTTTGTTTCACTAATACCCGCTACAACATGCACATTTTCATAATACTTACCCATTATACTCCTGAGCAGGTTGTGCTAAGGAATATTGAATATTCAAAAATTGACAGTTGACAATCTAAATAATGTCAATGTCAAATAAATATTTACTAAGATAGCGCGGTGGCCCTTAAGTTGGTCTTGTCTTGTTGTTGCTATCTTGGTTATCTAATAAATCGTCATCATCATCTCGGCCGTAGGACGTCCACTGCTGAACATATGCCTCCCCAATAATTTTCCAATAGGACCGTTTGGAAGCGGCCTTCATCCAATGTCGTCATACGACCTTTATCAGGTCGTCTGTCCGACTAGTCGGTGGACGACCTACGCTGCCCTTGCCGGTCCGTGGTCTCCACTCTAGGACCTTCCGGCCCCATCGGTCATCTGTTCTGCGTGCTATGTGCCCTGCCCACTGCCACTTCAACTGGCTAATCTTCGGGGCTATGTCGGTGACTTTTGTTCTTCTACGTATCTCCTAATTTCTGATTCTATCACGTAGAGAAACCCCGAGCATAGCCCTTTCCATAGCTTATTGTTTGACTTTGAGCTTACTTGAGAGGCCCATAGTAAGAGACCATGTTTCAGTGCAATAAATATATGCTACTTAAAAACCAATGTCTCGGGGATGTCAAGCGCAGTGTAGTACCAAGCTTTGGGTGACACTGCAACCGTCACGGGCAAGCGTAGCGCTTACCATCAGGCGCACGACTTGCCCATCTCGTCATCACTATCTTAATTATAGAAATAGCTATCATGGAACATAATTCAGTCAGCAGATGGAAACTACGAGTATGTACCCAAGTTAATAGTTTATACTAGAAATGCGCCGAGTAAAACTTTTTCCGAGTACCGAGTATACTCGGTTTTAAGTTCTTCAAACCGAGTATCCGGCCGAGTTACTCGGTTCAATTAAAATGTAATGGGCGCGAAAACAGGAATAAATAGGTTCGAACGCGGTGCTACCGGCTGCACGAGCGAGAAACGCGGGGTGTCCCGCCCTCCCCCGGCTAATTAGTCGCTTGTTGTTTTTACAAGAAAATAATATTCGGTGCGCCTAAATTGTACAGATATAACCCGCGGCACGTAACTCTAGCGCTGACCGTTATTGCGCAGAAGTCAAAAATTGGGTATCACAGGGGGGCTACAGGGACGAAGGACTCTTGTCTCTCTCTGTCACATCGAAGACGAGGGACTCCTTTCTCTCTCTGTCACATGTGCGCGACTGTACCCATGCGCAGATATCCCCTCCACATTTCGCTCAGCGCTAGAGTTACGTGCCGCGGGTTATACAAACAATTAAAACCATTATTGTTCGTGTAATTATCATCATCATCATATGTATGTATTTAAAAACATAATATCATGAATTTGGATGTGTTACGATGAGATAATGGCAGTGATCAGTACTTTTTTAAACAAACCGTTTTCTTTTGAATTTTCATTAACTCGCTCAATTTGTTATTTTATTAAAACCGAGTATACTCGTCATTTGAACCGAGTAATTCGGCCGAATACGAGTATGAAAAGCTGCCGAATACGCCGAGTACCGAGTAGTAAACGATTACTCGGCCCATCTCTAGTTTAGATCTCTAGAAAGAGGATAGAATAAACACAGAAATCTAATGTAATTGTCCTGTTTGGGTGAGCATACGAATAACATTTAAACTGGATGACACGTGAACGTGAATATGTGCCGTATATGTCAGTTATAAAACAACTTATAAATAAAAATATAATAATTTTCATGCTATTAAAATAGTGTGTTCGAATGTAACCTACTGCGTTACATTTCTTGGAATTATATTAAGTTATGGGTCAAATATGACCAATGGCGAGTCTGCGGGTTGATCAAAGATTTCCTTCCATTACAGCACTTTATTTCTATGCTTTCAGTCTGAATCCTACGACACAGTACTAGGGTTCAACATGCGTTCGAGTCGCGCCGCTAAGGCCCTCTGGCGTTGTAGTGTAGAACGCCACGGTTTCTTCAGACTACGCGGCCCGAGACGGAGGCCTATACTAGCCGCTTTAGGAGCTTTGGCTGGAATCACTCAGCCCACTGTGATGAGGACTGAGACGCAAGCAATTCATGATGCGGCTCGCTCCAGGCATGTCAATAGGAGTTTTGTTAGGTTAGTATGGTATTAGTAAACCTTGTTTTCAACATTTTGAATACTAATGCATATACAACGTATTTTTTTTTAACGTATGTACTACTGTGACTTGAATAATAATCTCTAGCAGCTATAAGTGTAAAAATGATAAACTTAAGGAATGGCGAACGTACAAACGTACGAATTCAGTTATAAAGGGAAAAGCTTTCACACATCTATTATGACAGCAGAAGTGTGACGTCACGAAATGGCAGTATTTCACGTTTTGGGTAAAAACAAACTTTCTGTGAAAAGGGATTTATAACTTTTTTTTTTGCATTTAGCGCGTTTGTATAATATCTTCGAAGAGCAATTTACAGAAGAAACTTCTGTGTTTAAGTTTAGTGTGTGTAAGGTGAAAAACCCTAAGAAGAGACCTACTGGATTATCTTCTCGAGACCCTAACCCGGAACGGTACCCGGAGGCAAAACAATACGGCATTTAATAATATTTCACAAAAAATTAAATGCTAAAATCACATACGTTTTCGTGTTTGTTTTTACCCAAACCATCATTTTGTGACGTCACAGCTTCCGCGGTCTATTGGGCTATCTGAAAACCACCGTTAACGGAAGTGTCAACAGGGTGCCGATTGTGATTGGCTGAGGTGATTTTTTTTCATGGAGTCATATCATTCTCCATTGTTTGTTGCCCTTCCTATCCGCGCGAACTGTTATTGGCAAAATTGTGGTTACGCCGCACAAGCCATACAAACAAGAAGAAGAAGAAGACATTGTTTACTATGACCGTACGTTTTGATTTTTTCAGTTTTTTTAAGTTCTAAAAAGGAAATTTATATTACATTGAAATACTGAAATAATCAAAACGTACGGGCATAGTAAACAATGACATGATTCCATGAAAAAAAAATCACTGAAATCGGACAATGTTAAGAGGTAGAAAAGAGTTTTCTCTTTTAGCATGGAAAGTACTAGCTATGCAATCCTCTTAAATTGCAATCGAACCGTAGCTGAACGGCGACTTTTATGCGTTTTCTTATTCTGCTATTGAAAATCAGTCCAGCTGCAGTTACGTTTCTATTGACGCCAGCGATCGAACCAATCTTTATGTTGTGCTAACTCGATACATTCGTAAATAGAAGTATCAATTATATATTTATCAAAAAGTAGCGTTTATGTTATGTTTATGAGACGCTACAATCCAATTTGTCTATAGAAATAGTAGAATGGCTTTTTGCCAAAGTATCGAACGACAACCGGAGTCGAACTGCAGTTGCAGCGGTATAGATTGTTGAACGTTGTCAAATAACAGAATTGGCTTTCCTAGGTCGTAGCACAAACAATTTGCAAAAAAGTATTCATATGGCAAACGTCAACGCGGCACGCTTTGGCGTATAAACTATGAGTTATCTGTGTCACAGTTGCCCTAGATACATGACAGTTTGTTCTGTTGCACGTGAACGGCACGTTACGTTTCACTCACGCAGTTAGTCGTGCTAGGCCCGCAGTTGACATAATGCTGTAGTATCAGAGTAGTGCAGAGTGCCGATAATTCTTAGGATTGTGTTGTATTGTTGTACAAACTTATTACGTACTAGTTGACCCTCCAGCGGCTTCGCTCGCTTGATCTTGGTGTACGATTAGTGGCGAGAGATTATTGTTTAATTGTCAATACCTTTTTTATTTATGAACCGATTGACATGAAACAAACACGTTGAGTGAACCACAATATATTAGTGAAAACCACATCTAAATCGGATAAGCCGTTTTTGAGATTAGCGTGCACAAATGCACAGACAAACAGACAAAAATTGTAACAGTATTTTTTTTCATTCTATTATCGTTTATAGAGGTCTTTTCTCATATATCTTCCGTTTACAGACAGAGCTCCGTTACATTTTATTATATGTATAGATTATTTAGTTGTATTTTTTATTCTGGAAATGTTTTTTTTTAATATTTGTTCTAGACGCAGCAGCTCCCGCCATAGATCTCAGTCGGCAGATACAACCTCCCCCAATTCGAACGGACAATCGATGTGTCGCGGGTCTCGTGTGACGTCACACACGGACCCCGTGCCTCGTCAGGCATGGACTGATGCTCATTCACAGCCTGACCTCAAGTAAGTGAGAAAATATGTCTTGACTGAAAATTCTCTCTCTTTAGGAGCACTTATACTAGTAAGGCAATAATGGCAGGAATTCACTTAAGCAGAACACCAAACTAAATTAGCGCACTGAAACCTATTTATTTTTGTTTAATTATGGTAGTTTTTATTCTGGTCACACTAAAGTCCAAATTCGTATAACGCTTGCGAAAGACTGTCCTTAAATTTGACATTTATGTTTAATTGTGGGTATGTTCAACGCAAGTTTGGTCGTCATGTAACTTCGTGTTCTCTAAATTGATGTAAAATTACTCACAATTGAATAGTTTACATTCACACGTTTAGAATTTTCATTTTAAATGTTACACGAATGTGGTTTTTATTATGAACTGATTAAGAACTATAGTTTTATGCAATGGCCGCATATATATACCCAATGTAATAGGTTATATTAGCTGTACGCCAATAGTGTTGGCAATTCGCTTGTTCAGAACACCAACGTAAACTACCGAACTAAAATATTTTAAGTAAATTATGGTAGTTCTTATTATGTTTCTGCTAAAGTCCAAATTCGTATAACGCTTGTGAACGACAGTTCTTAAATTAGACATTTCTGTTTAATTGTGGGTATGTGTTATACGCAACTTTAGTCGTCTTCTTCGTGCTTTCTATACTGATTTAAAAGTAGCTACAATTGTATATAAGATCATATATTAAGAATTGCAATTCAAAGTGTTACACAAATGTGAATTTTAGTGTAAACAGAATAAGAACTACCATAGTTTAGAGAATTTCAGTTTATTGTTCTGCACAAGCGAATCACACAGTAGTAGTTGCGGCAGTAGTAATATGTAGAATACCTCGGAAATCTAAATATTTAAAATGAAGGCGTACATGTTGGCAATACAGGCTGTGTCATATTGAAATATGACACAGCCTGTATTTGCCTGCCCAAACTCGGCCTTCGGCCTCGCCATAACCTCCCATCTATTCTTGGTTTTTCTTTCATAAGAACCTTTTCCTGACAATAATTAACGGAACAAAAAATAATTAGCGAGATTGTTTCCGCCGTTCTCAAGTTACAGCGTGACCAGGAGAAATAGGGGTTCATTTTTATATATTTATAGATGATACGAAATATATGGGAGAACATCCACACAAAGGAAGGTCTTCGAGTCTCAAATTGGGCACAGCCTGTACTATGATAACCTCATAACTGATATTACATACTTATATATGATATTAATTAAATACTTATATATTTATAAACACCCAGACAGAGATCAAACAGACATGTTCATGCACACAAATGTTTGACCTGTCCGGGGATCGAACCCGGGACCAGACCAGACTCAGAAGGCAGGGGTGCAACCAACTGCGCCAACCGGCTTGTCAAATGGTTATAAACAAGTAAAAGTAATTACTTTTACTTAAGTAATTACGTTACTTAACTAAACACACATGACATAACACATAGAACAACAAACACGCGTGCGTGTGTTTCTTGTTCTATGCTAACTTTTACATTACTTAGTAAATATAGAGATCAATTTATGCTAATAATACTGATACGCTTGTTCAGAACACCAAACTAAACTAGCGAACTAAAACCTATTTATTTTGTAAACTATGGTAGTTTTTATACTGGTCACACTAAAGTCCAAATTCGTATAACGCTTTCGAGTGTCCGTCCATAATTTGACATATCTGTTCAATTGTCAGTTGAACAGAACAGTATAAATTTAGTAATACAACAAAAACTAGATATGTCTGTTTTAAGAAAACTGAGGCTCACCAAATACCTCCTGACTTTAATGTTCACGCACATTCATTTCCATGCAATCGCCAGCCAACCAGCAGAACTAATTGTACATGTGATCTACTAACACCCGTAAATAGTATTAAATATCTTGGAGTGACAATAGATAACAAATTTACGTGGGATACCACACATGGAAGTAGTATCAAATCGTGTTAGAAAACTCATATACACTTTTAAGGCACTGCGCTCAGTAGCAGATCATAAACTATTGATACAGACCTATAGAGCTCTTGGAGAATGTATAATTAATTATAGCATTTGTTCCTGGGGTGGTGCTGCAAAATGTCACATTATTAAAACTGAGCGTGCACAACGCGCTCTACTAAAACTTATGCTTAGATTACCATTCAGGCATTCTACAACAGATCTGTATGAGAAATGCAAAGTGCTCTCTGTATCAGAGTATAAGAAGGTATCATGCGAATACTGTTCCGTTCCTACCTGACATCAAAAAAGGCGTTTCAAATGCCCAGTCCCTAAATACAAGTGCATCATTATCTGGCGTCACTATAACCATTTGGCCCCAATGGTTTATAATACTTTAAACGACAACATAAATACATATTGAAAGCTTAATTTATACAAACTAAAACCATTAATAATTGAATGGCTGCAGAATAAAGACTATGAACAAACAGAAAATATATTCGTTAAAATCCGATAACACTTCATGTTAGCTACACACACATACATAGATACACAAAATACAAGTACACACACATACAACATAATGCACGTAAAAACACGCTAACGCACGGCTAAACAATTTCGTTATATGATTTTTATCTGTTATGTAAACTTTTTATTTAATTATTAGAGTTAGCACACTACTTACATAAGTTTTTATAGTAAATATTGTCACCCATATGAAATTGTCAAAGTAATTAGGGGAAGACACTGCCTTCTGCAACATAGTAATATACTAAAGCAGTAGGCAGGTTCCAACTAATAAGTTTATATATGTATGGACAAGAAATAAACATTTTGTATTTGTATTTGTATATGGATTAGTCGTCATGTATCTTCATGTTCTCTAAACTAGTTTAAACTAGTTTAAACCCACAATTGAATACAAAATCATAAATTCAGAATTGTCATTCTAATTGTTAAACGATTGTAGATTTTAGTATAAACAAAATAAGAATTACCATCGATTAGAGAATTTTAGTTTAGTGTTCTGCACAAGCGAATTACTTTAATTAAGTCATATTGTAGACTAGCGCGTCATTTTCATTAGTTACTTCTACTAGGTCGATGCACGAATTTCAGACTACGTGTGTTAAACATGAAATCATTTTTACAGCAACGCAGACATTCTAGAACGAATGATATCACGCATACCTCTATCGTACGTGGACGAATCGGAATCCGCTTCGGAAGCCGCACCCGAAGAAACAGTCAGTGTTCGACTCTCGGCCGATGCGGACGGAGTGTTTGGGTTCAACGTTCGAGGCGGGGGCGGGTCGGCTGTACTAGTGTCCAGGGTTGCCGCTAGGACGAAATCACAATTGCAAGAAGGGGACCAAGTAAGACCGTTGTGAAGCCTTTACACTCTATCCTAATTTGTTGTATATGCATTCATTTACTATCTGCTACAGTCTTTTTGTAAAACACTGTTTTAAACTATCACGGTTGTTCTCTAAAGTTATATGATTTTTAACGGGATATTTACCGTGGTAAGGTTGTGGAATGAGCTCCCGATATTTCGGCGCAGTTACATGCACCATGTTCACGGGAAGACTGAAGAATGCGGGTGGTTGGTCAAAAAGTTTAAAAGTTAGGTGCAGACATAACGATCTACCCTCTTTCTTAGTCTTTTGCTACGGTTATCACTGGAACTCGAACTCGATCCTAAGTCCCGACAAAACACACTCACTGTGTCACTGCGTATAGTATTTTGAACACATTTTGAACGCGGACTTTTATTTTTAAAACAACCTAATACTGGATTCCACGCACTGGCGAGTTGAAAACCATCACCTCGATTGAAATTCTGGCATTTCGAAATCTCAATAGTTTCCTTTACTAGCCTTGGTATGTAATGGCGTTCGGTGGACAAGATTTTAGGGTTATGGAATTCAATCCAGTGGTTAGGACCCGCGTCCAGCAGATGCTCAGCTATGGCAGATTTGTGTATTTCATTGTTTTTTACTGCCTTTATGTGTTCCTTGATATCTTTGGTAGTAAGTCGCTTGTTCAAAACACCAAGCTAAACTAGCGAACCAAAATCTATTTTTAATAAATTATGGTAGTTCTTATTATGTTCATGCTTAAGTCCAAATTCGTATAATGCTTGCAAGTGACAATTCTTAAATTAACCGTTTCTTTTTAATTGTTTAGTGCAAATTTAATCGTCCTGTAAGTTCGTGCTCTCTATACTAGTCTAAACTGATTTAAAACTACCCACATTTGAATAGAATAATCATATGTTAAGAATTATCATTGTAAGTGTTACACGAATATGGATTTTAGTACAAACAGAAAAATAACTACCATAGTTTTATAAATAATTACCATAGAGAATTTGAGTTTAGTGTACGTACAAGCGAATCGATACCATTATCATATATATTTATAAATGATTTAACATAATAATTATATTTGATTTATTATTACTTTATGCTGTCCAATCATATTCTCTTCGGGCTTCCTCTCCTTATACCACACCACATTCATACTCATTCATTCGTTTTTCCTACCTCGGTATAGTTAAGTTAAATAGAAAGCAAAAGGCCAAGAGGCAGAAGCTCAAAGCGGTGGTCTGACCAGGTTTCGCAGAAGCTTGATATGCCGGTCAGCGTAGCTCTCCATGACGCCACAGACCGGAAAAGGTGAAGGGAAGCAGTCAGGAGACTTTAGAAGAGTCACAATCCTCAACACTGAGGGAACGACTGAGGAGGAGGATAGTTAAATTATATATAAATTAATTAACATGTAAATTGTATTAATTTTTTTGTAGGTTTTATCAATAAATGGGACTGATGTTGATGAACTGAACCACGACGAAATAGTACAACTAATTAGAAACACGAAAGGAGTCCTGACGCTTGTCGTCAAACCTAACGGTAAGCGAATTGTGGGCCTAGCACGAATAACTGCGTGTAACGTAACGTGTCGTCCCCGTGAAACAGTACACACTGTAATTCATCTAGGGAACCTGTGACACAGATAACACAACACAGTTTGTACGCCGAAGCGTGACGCGTTGACGCTTACGATACGGATACTTTTTCGCACTTGTGCTACGGCCTCACCTGCTATCTGCGTTTATTTGCCAAGGGCGGTATTCTGGAAAGTCGCTCACTTGTGAAGCCTCAGGCTGGATTCGAACCCGCGTCTTCTGAACTCCTGGCACTGAATGAAAACATTTGATAAGTTAACCTTTGAAGAAAGCCTTTGTATTGTATCGTATGTATCACAAGGGTGACGCATGAGCGCAGTTCAGTGCCATGCAGGGTTTCAAACTCATTCCACCAAATGATTAAACTTTAAGTTTAAACCTTGCTTTAAGGGAATTTACTTGTACTACGATATATGCTTAAAGGATTTGTCACATAAAATGCGGTCTGAGGTATACGGTCAGGTCAAATTGAACAATATTGCCAGTCTCTATATATTTTGTATAGATATGTGATCTGACCGTGCGGCCACGCAGAAGGAACGGAAGGACGCATATTTATACAAAATATAAAGAGGACCGACAATGTTGTTCATACATAATGCTAGTAGACCGCAGACCGCATTCAGTGTGGCCAATCCTTTAATCATGGTTTAAACTAGGGGCTATCTTTAGCCTCTGTTTTGTAATAAAGCGATTTTAGTTTACAATTGTGGACAAAACCGAAATTTTATGGGCAAGCGTGACGCACAAACCTCAGGCGAGCGACCTATTCGTCTTGTCAAGTTGTCATTAAGACTGACATAAAAAAACCCGGCCAAATGCGAGTCGAACTCGTGCACGAAGGGTTCCGTACATCTATAAATGTCCCATACAACTGCCATGATTTATTTGTCGTTAAAGTTTATTTGTGTTTTATAGATAATGATACATAACCCTTCGTGTGCGATTTCGGCTGATTATTTAGTGTTTGTTGTTATAGCGGCAATGGAAATACAATCACCTGTAAAAATTTCAACTCTCTACCAGTCACAGTTCATGAGATACAGCCTGGTGACAGACAGATGGACAGCGGAGTCTTAGTAACAGGGCCCCGTTTTATCTTTTGGGTACGGAACCCTAAAAACCCTTATCCTTAATTTAAAATCACCTATTTTTTCTCCAGCAATATATGAGCCAGAAGACGGAGGCTCAGAAGAACCAGCCGTGTGTTTCGTATCAATAGACTCCAGCCATTTGGAAGGGAACCCTCTAGAACAATCCATGCTTTTGTTGGGAGACAGCTTAGCGAGCGGCGCGGCTTTGAAACAATACGAAACTTTATTAAGAAGAGTGCCGGAGCAATCCACATCTTTATCAAAACTGGCGAGGAATTTGAACAAAAACCGATATAGAGACATCGCTCCATGTAAGTTGCTTATTTTTATTGTTCTAGAATAATACAGAAGTTTCTTGAAACTTTGATAATGCTGCTAGCAGGTACAATTTAGAAACCAATTTCTAGAAATTGGTTTCTAAATTGTATCTTTGAAACTGTACGAAACCTTGCTAAAAAGAGAGCCGAATTAATCCACTGCTTTGTCGAAACTTCCGTCCAAGTACGGTATCATATAATATATAATACACATATAATATATATCATAATCAGCGCATTTTATTCCCACTGCTAAGACTCGAGCCTTCCTCGCAGAGAGAGGAATTGGGCCATAATCCACCACGCTGGCCCAGTGCGGGTTGGTGGATAGGCTAATGGCCAACCCATGTCGATGTTTTCAGGCCGCCCGAAGGCCTAACGTGCCCACCGAAGCACGAAAGCGCTCAGTTGAATAATGCCACTAGCGGTCACCCATTCAAGTCCTGACCGCAGCAAGTGTTGCTTAACCTATTGATCGTTTAAGATCGCCAAGTCTAGCTCCGCTACGAGCGCTTCTGATATCCACTTATGATATACACTGGACAGCAAATAAACCGAGCCACGCGCTACCTAGGCACTCTAATTCGATTTTCTCAGAAACTTAAAAACCTACAAATATCAAAGTTGTACCTACAGAAAGTGCGTTTCATGGTGATTAAAATGAAAGGAAATTCATTGGGTTCAATCAATATTTCAGTGTTTATTAAGGATTTTACAAAAAAGAGTCGTTTTCCAGTCGTGACAATCGTTAGTAATGATAAAGTGAAGAAAAAAAAATTAAAGCCAAAAACAAAGATAAAATCAAAAAAAAGTTTTTGATCAATATTTCGTATTCCCTCCCCTTGCTCGGATAACTGCCAGCATCCTTGTATTCATCGACCTTACGAGACTGACGATAAAATCTTGAGGAATTGTATTCCACTCCTCTTCAATTGCGATTCGCAGCTCTGGAAGCCTTGTTGGAGCAGGTACCCGGGCTCGAACCCGACGTTTCAGCTCATCCCATAAGTGTTCTATCGGATTCAAGTCCGGGCTTCGAGCTGGCCAGTCCATCGTACGAATGCTGACGTCGCGTAGATACTGGGTCACCACATGAGCAACATGAGGCCGTGCATTATCATGCATCAATTGCATATCCTGTCCGATATATCCTGCGTAAGGTACCACATGGTCTGCGAGGATTTCAGTAATGTAGCGATGGGAAGTCAGTCCACGTGTACGGCCCGTCGGTTCGATGAAAACTAACGCTGTATGTGCTGTTAACGAGATGCCGCCTCAGACCATTACAGATCCTCCTCCATAAGCAACAGTTTCCTCGATGCAACACTGAGAATAACGTTCTCCAGGGCGACGATATACTCTCTGACGTCGATCACTTCCATGTAGACTCACCCTGGTCTCATCAGTGAAGAGTACATTACTCCACTGCTCTAATGTCCAATCCCTATGCTCTCGAGCAAATTCAAGTCGTGCTCGACGATGTGCTACCGTTAATGCTGGGCCTGTTGCAGCTCTTTTTGGGGTCAGGTTCCGTTCAGCAAGTCTCCTTCTGACGGTATCTGAACTTATGACCACTTGGCGTTCGTCACGCAGACTTTGTTGGACTTGAACTGCGTTGAGGTGGTGATTTCGCAGAACAGTAAGGTGGATATAACGATCATCTGCTGCTGATGTAGCCCTAGGTCTGCCCGTACCTGGACGGCGATCGAATGCTCCAGTCTCTAGGTATCGTCTGTAAACTCGTTGCACCGAAGATCTGCTGATTCGAAGCCTTCGAGCGACTTCACGTTGCGCAATGCCTGCTTGAAGTAATGCTACAGCTTGAGCTGCTTCCTGAGGTGTTGTATCCATTATTAATCGAAAAAAGTAGCAAAAACACACGCGTCCGAGCAAACGATGGACAAAAACTAAAGAAATGATAAGAAATTACCGACTACCCTCATTGTAGAGAAAAAGAACGCTAATTTCAAACTCTGGTGAAAACAGAGCATTGTGTTTGTTGCTTGATTACAATGTGAGTTGACGGTACTTTCGAATTAATTTGTAGTCATTTTAATCGCCATGAAACGCACTTTTTGTAGGTATAACTTTGATAGTTGTAAGTTTTATACTTTTTGAGAAAATCGAATCAGAGTTCCTAGGTAGCGGGTGGCTCGGTTTATTTGCTGACTAATATATATATATATATACAAACCCACTGCAAGGAATTTCAGCTAAGTAACATATTATTTGTTGTTCTTTTGCAGACGACTCAACGATAGTCGCGTTGAAAGACGGACCGAACGGCGATTATATCAACGCGTCATACATTAACATGGAAATACCTAATTCTGATCTAGTCCTTACGTATATTGCTACACAAGGTAAGTCCAATAGCAGCTAATTCTATTACGGTACGAGGGCAGTAGGGCCGGCGTAACAAAATGGACAAAAGACCCAAACTTAATCGTACTATCACAATAATACTAGTGGTTCTGGGAACAGTAGAACTTGCGAGGACATAGTCTTCTCAGCGGCTAATTTTCGCAGTACTTTACAACCTAGTATCTCGGCAACCACTTGACAAATTATGCTCATATTTGAAATTCCTCTTTTTTTTATTTTTTTTTCTTCGGAAAGCAAACAGTGCTACTTAACTAAGTATTCTAAGAAAAATTACAACTAAACACCAATTACATGCTTTCGCATATACAAGTCTATGACCTACTTGTCTGCTATAACATTTGACAGTGCAAATAAATAATTACAAAAGTGCCGATACTAAAAATATCATAACATAAAATTAACCCTTAGTGTTTTTATCGATATACTTTAGATGTAAACAAGAAATGCTAGTGAGACAGTTGGGAAGTCGCGTCAAACCATTGTGAAGTAATAGTTTTATTATAAAAGTTTATTGAAGAATTAAACAAATCATACTCAGGACAGTCAACCAGTCTGTTAAAACTGTTTGCCGTTCTTATGAAGAACGAGTTCTGTCTGTAATTGGTAGAACTAAGAGGAACATGAAGAAGGTTGTTTTGTCTCGAGGATCTTGTAGGAACTTTAAGAGTTATCTTAGAGAGGAGGTACGTTGAGTCTACCTGACTTTGTGCTATTTTAGTTAGTAAAGATATGTCTGCGATATTGCGTCTCGTCATTGGGTCAGGTAAATAATGTGTGCACCAAATTTTATCATCATCGGCCGGTAAATAGCGCCGCAGCAAACTTCCCCACTTTATAGGACCACTTAATTATCGCCGACGACAAAAAAATATATTAAATAGTAGAAGATGCATGTCAAGTCTCGTCAAGATTGGTTGAAAAATGCGACCTGTACATGAAGACAAATGAACAACCTAACAAACATACGGACAGATGAAAGTCAATTTGGCTAGTTGAAGCAGACTGCTCGCTCGGTCATTAAATGCGAAAGTTTGTGAGTGTGAGTGGATGTAAGAGTGTGTTTGTATGTTACTTCTACACACTCAAATAGGCTGGATCAATTGTAATGAAATTTGATATAGAGGAGACTCTGGATTAACACATAGAATACTTTCATCATCATCCATTACCACGCGGGTGTAACCGCGGTGCAGCTAGTAGAGTATAAAAAAGGTAAGCCCATTGGCTGTAATGTTTTTTTTTCATATACAACAGGGAAACGCTCAGGGAGTCTCTGGAATAGTAGATTCTCAGGTTCATAAAAAAAACGTCGGAATAAAAATCACGCCCATTGTGCCCATAACAGTTGCAATGTCACCCAGAGCTTTTAAGTTCTACTCACCAAGACTACAAGATATATAGTAGCTGCGCCACTATCGGCTATATATGCGGTAAAACCTATTTATCCCACTGATTTATTTCTAGATCGAAAGTTATTTTATAAGAAGATAATGTAGCCTATGTGCTATTCCAGAGCAGAACCTACTCGTTTGTTAAAATATCAGCAAAGTGGTTTAATGGTTTTGACTTGAAACAGTGGCCAACATGTAGACATACTTCCGTTTTAGTAATAATATGTCGTGTTTTGGATGTTACTGCTTTCTTCAGTTCTGCTTTTTAGAGGTGCAAGTTAGAAGCCGGCTTCATGAAGCCGCGGCAAACGACGTGTCCCAGCGACACTACTGGTTTCTACGTATTTCTATGAAACACCATCCGTAGTTAGCGACACGAAGCTAGCGTCGCGTCGTCGAGCGGCAGAAGACACTGTCGTCCGACCGCAGATCAGTAGTGCCGCTCGCGGGTACCAATCTACCTAGTAAAACAACTGAAAAGCTTTTCACAAAACGTTTTGTATCGATTTTCAAATGGTTGATGCCATCTGCAGTCGGGTTCGAAATCATGACTGCAGCGACATGAAGTGACGACGTGTCGCGGCGACATGAAGCGACGACACGTCGTCTGCGGCTGCGATGTGTAGCCGGCTACCAACTTGCACCTTAAAATAGGAAATTGTAAATAAATAAGACTAATAACTAAGGATATTTTATTTCCTAAAATTCAAATTTTCATTTATATAATTATGTATTTTATTTTGTTAATAGGTTATCTATAATTATTGCCTAGTTAAATTGATTTTCACTGTAAATACTTTAATAATAAAATAATGACTATTCTTGCAAATTTTTCTGCCATTATGGTACAAGTTCTTTGCATTTCTAGGTCCACTATCATCGACCGTGAGCGACTTCTGGCAAATGGTGTGGGAAAGCGAAAGCAGTCTCATCGTTATGCTGACTGTTTTGACGGAAACGGGGCGGGCCAAGTGTCACCAATATTGGCCCAAAGTTGGCACTACGCCGCTGAAAGCAACGAAATCATTGTCGGTCTTGACCAACAGTGAGCAGAATTTCGGACATTATGTGCAAAGAGAGATGTCTTTGAAGGTAAATATTTGTTTTCATCATCACCCTTGACTGTATTTGTCCTTTTTCACATTCACAGTAGTAATCGTGAATTCCGTCAAACGAAACTTCGTAGTTCGTTTTTGGGAGTATAGGCCAGGTTGTGTTCCATTCGAGTATACATTGATATTTCTGACAATTGGTCGTCTACTAGAGAATTAAATTCGGATGGATTGCCTCGGTGGTCATGGCGTCTGACACGGATTGTCAGAAGATGCGGGCTCGAATCCGATGTGTATTTTTCTCTCTATAATTACAAAATATGTATTGGTATGTATGTTAACAGGACAGTAGCGGCGCGTACCGAAGTGTGACCCAACTGCAATACATAGCGTGGCCTGACCACGGAGTGCCGGAGGACACCTCGGCTTTTATCAGCTTCACGCAACTCTGCTCCCGGCTAAGGAACCATCGTGCCAGTAAGTTTTTGCTTTTATAATCATCATCATCATCATCATTATCAGCCGGAAGACGTCCACTGCTGAACATAGGCCTCCCCCATAGAACGCCACTTGGACCGGCTACTCGCTTCCTGCATCCAGCGATTCCCCGCGGTTTTTATGAGGTCGTCGGTCCACCTAGCGGGGGGCCGGCCTACACTACGCCTTCCGGTGCGTGGTCGCCACTCGAGAACCTTTCTTCCCCATCGGTTATCAGTTCTGCGAGCGATATGGCCTGCCCATTGCCACTTCAACTTGCTAATTTTGAGAGCTATGTCGGTGACCTTAGTTCTCCTACGGATCTCCTCATTTCGGATCTTATCACGCAGGGAAACCCCAAGCATAGCCCTCTCCATTGCTCGTTGAGCGACTTCGAGCTTGTTAATGAGGCCCACAGTAAGGGACCACGTCTCAGTGCCATAAGTCATCACTGGCAACACACACTGGTTGAAAACCTTGGTTTTCAGGCTCTGAGGTATTGGGGACGAAAAGATGGATCGAAGCTTCCCGAACGCTGCCCATCCGAGCTGGATTCTTCGTGCGACCTCCTTGTCGAAGTTGGACCTACCTAATTGGACAGTCTGTCCCAGGTAGACGTACTCGTCTACAACTTCGAGTGTATCGTTTCCAACAATTACCGGTATAGGTGGAACATGGACATTGGACATGATTTTCGTCTTATCCATGTTCATCTTAAGACCAACCTGTTGGGAAACTCTACTGAGGTCGTTGAGCATGGTGCCGATATCCTCGAGCGACTCCGCCATTATAACTATATCATCGGCAAAACGAAGGTTAGTGATGTATTCGCCATTAATGTTGATGCCACATCCTTTCCAGTCCAAAAGTTTGAAAACATCCTCCAATGCGTTAGTGAACAGTTTCGGAGAGATGACGTCTCCCTGTCTCACACCTCTCTGCAATGGAATTTGTTCCGTACTCTGGTCCTGTAATCGGACTGACATAGTGGCCTTGCTGTATAAACACTTCAACGCTTCGATATACCTATAGTCAATTTGCCATCGCTGCAAGGACTGCAGTATGGCCCACTTCTCGATAGAATCGAAGGCTTTCTCGTAATCCACAAACGCTAGACACAGTGGCTGATTATACTCTTCGGTCTTCTGTATAATCTGCCTTAGTGTATGAATATGGTCTACGGTGCTAAAGCCTCTTCGGAAACCGGCTTGTTCGGGAGGCTGGAACTCATCAAACCTGCGTGCGAGACGGTTCGTGATGACTCTCGAAAACAGCTTGTACACGTGGCTCAAGAGCGATATGGGCCTATAATTCTTCAATAAGATTTTATCATCTTTTTTAAAGAACAGCCACCACCACGCTCTTGTGCCACGTTTCCGGTGTTTTGCCTTCGAAGATGACAGAATTGAACTTCTGGAGGACTAAAAGTATCGGTCTACCACCCGCTCTCAAAAGTTCAGTCGTAATTCCGTCCTCTCCTGGCGCCTTGTTGTTCTTAAGCTGTTTGAGAGCCATTCTAATCTCGTACAGGCTGATGTCCGGGATGTCTTCGGTATAGTGTCGGACTAACTTTGCTCTGGTGTCCTGAGCTGCTTCAGTAACGGGTTCGCGCGTCGAGGTATATAACTGTCGATAGAAGCTCTCAATCTCTCTCAGAATGTCAGGCTTGGATGAAACGATACCGCCATTTTCGGTCTTCAGTTATGTCATTTGGCTTTGCCCAATAGACAAATCCTTTGCAAACACTTTAGAGCCCTGGTTCCGCTCAATTGCTGCCGTAATACGCGCAGTATTATAAGCACGCAAGTCGTGTCGCATGGATTTCCAAATTCGTCTATTGAGTTTACCGTAATCCGACATATCAACTGCGGACTGCAGTCTCATTTCGCTCCGTTCTGCCATTAGTTTCAGAGTTTCTTTTGAGAGTTTTTGAGCTTTCCTGCGGCGTTTGGTCTCACAGAATTCGGACCCAACCGCTTGGACAGTTTCCACCAACCCGTTGTTCAACTCATCCACTGTGTCGCATTCAGCTAAGCACTGAAAACGGTTTTGAAGTTCAAGTTGAAACTTTTCGGGGTTTTGGATTTGGGCACGATTTGGACGGAGCGTAGACTTCACCAGACGTGACCTCTCAAGCTTGACATTGATATTCAATGCGCCTCTTACGATGCGGTGATCGCTGCCGGTTTTTACCTTGCTGATCACAGAGACGTCATTGAATATGCGCTTATTGGTCGTCATGATGAAGTCTATCTCGTTCGTAGTGGAACCGTCGGGACTCATCCATGTCCACTTCCTGGATGGCCGCTTCATGTAGAAGGAGTTCATCATAAAGAGTCCCTCCTTCTCCATGAAGTCAGCCAGCCTCTGTCCCCTCGAGTTCCGCTGCCCGTATCCAAATGGCCCTACTCTCAACTCATCACGTTTCCTTGTGCCTAGCTTTGCGTTGAAGTCTCCCATTACAACAGTGAAGTAGGTTTCAGAAGTATGCATGGCCCTGGATATATCCTCGTACATACTTTCTACTTCATTGTCCGAGTGTGCCGAGGTCGGTGCGTATACCTGTATAACCTTCAGCGAATACCGTTTGGTTATTCTGAGTATAAGGAACGCTACCCTAGCCGACACACTATCGACTTTCACTACGTTGTTAACGAGAGACTTGCGGACGAGGAACCCGACACCACCCTGGGATTGTTGGTCTCCCTCCCGGTGGAAGAACAAGTTGCCGGAATTTAGAATTATCGTGTCCTGTCCCTGTCTTCGGACTTCAGATAATCCCATGACATCCCAGCGTTACTTGAGCGTCTCTTCCTCCAATTCGACCATCTTTTCGTCGGTCCTGAGCGTGCGTGTATTGTATGTTGCCAGGGCCAGGGGTCGTTTTTGGGATTGGTAGCCGGATCTCTGCCGGAGATTCTTCGTACCCCCTGCTCCACCGTTACAATGGCCGCTACCGTAGCCACGGATAGCAGAGCTGCCGGGAACTGGGGGCCGTGGTTTAATGTTAGTTGTCATGGGGGGTATTTGCCTTAATGCACCACGCTTGGCAGGCGTCTTGGTGATCGCAGTAGATGTTAACGCAGACTGCGGGAAATGCTGCTGCCAATTTCCCGGATATTCCCTTAGCCGCCTTTTACGGCACCCACGGGAAAAGTTAGGGGGGGTACAATTCGAAGCCGGTACCACCACGGCAACTTCGCTTTTATAATCGGTTCAGCCAAATACCACCAAAGGGAGTGAATTTGATAGTCTGTAATAAAGAAAACTCCATTTGATTTAAGAATTTAATATTTTACTTCTCAAATAAACAAAAACTTAATATAGCACATAAACAAATTGTTATCTAGATCTCCGAAACCTCATAAACGAAAGTTAATTCTGATTAAATGAGGTAAAGTCTATTATATCTGACAGATATGTCTACAGCTCCAAATATATACGGCCTTATTAATAAACTTGGCTTACACCCAGAGTAGTTAAAACATCTATCTGTCAATTTTTCGCTTGCAGTAAATGTCACGCGTGAAAGCAAGACAAAGCATGTTACGCCTAATATAGGTTTACGCAACGTTTATTAATAAAGGCCAAAGTGTAGCGTCACAGTAAACAACTAAACTAATTTGTTAGAGAGAGAGGAATTGTGTCATAATCCAGCACGCGGGCCCAGTGTGGCATCACGGATAGGTGGCCAACCCATGTCGAAGTTTTTAGGCCGCATGAAGGCTTTCGACATAGCCTAACGAATGTTGTTCTAAGGTAAACAACTGAGACCGATGGCATAACGACCGAAGTACGGAAGTGATGAATAATGCCATTAGCACACACCCATCTAACTCCTGACCGCAGCAAGCGTTGCTTAACTTGTTGATCGGTTAAGTACGCCAAGTCAAGCTCCGTTGCGAGCGCTTCTTACGGTAGATGTGGTAGTCGGCACCACACTTCTTCCCGAATAGAATGTAAAATGTCTATATAGGAAGGTCTGCATAGACATTTTACACACATACAGAATAAGCACACACAAGCAACTCACTCAACAAAGAACCACTCTTTGACACTTGTTTTGCCTCTACACGAAGCATCCCCAGGAGGTGTTGACTAGGGATGTCACAAAGTAACGTCTGAACCAATAAATTGAACACATATTAATTATCTGGCGCTCATTGGGTCCCTGAAATATTGTAAAATACTAGTACACACATATATATATATATATATATAACTTAGTGTAAATGTGGAGGCTTGTGTATTTGGTTCCGTATATCGCCACTATGTTTCAATCATAGCTGTTGAAAAAGAATAAAAAACCTAATATGAAAAATGTTAGTAAATATTACTTTACGCATCAGCAAACGTATCGCAATGTATCCTTCGAACACGATCGTGACGCAATGAGATACGGTGAGTAAATCACGCATCCATACTATCGTGGAAGTATCTAGTGTAGGTGCTAGGAGGATCCTGATAGATGCAATAAATAAAACTTCGTTGGACTGTATGTAGGTGCGTGGTGTTACAAAGATGGCGTTCAGGTTGAGAATGAATAATTGCGCAATGCGCGGCCGTTTTTATAACCCACTTCTTTTATTTTATAGTGTGCTAGGGAGCGGCATATAATGCGGGAGAGGGATAGAATACACATACATTATTTTATGTGCGTAGGTAGATTACGCCAGTCGTTACAATAAATGCCTACATCTATACATTAGTATTTTAGTGTAATTAAAACAATATACAATTGATGATACAATTAGCACTTTTAACTATGACTAGTTAGAGTAAGATTTTACAAAGGTTAAAGGCAAACTAGTACGGTTCTAAACCCCTCTTCGAAAACTAGCTGAGATATACGATTTTATTTGAGATCTTTGTTTCTATTATATTGCACAATTTAAACTATATGTTTGCTAATCGACTGCGTTGTTACAGTTGAAATCGTCGACGCATACATAGTATAAAACAAGAAGACAAACTAAAAGCCGGCACATTAAAGCGAATAAAATCCGCCTTCTTGTGGTTTCGCCAGAGTTGGGTAAATTATACCAAGTGACATTCGGCCACCAAGATGATCTCATGACGTATCTTTATATATAAGGTCCTTACATATGAAATTGGCGTTTTTCGTACTGGCCAATTTAATCACGAATTTCTCCTCTTTGGTAAGGAATTCCAAATTCAAATTTGTACAGCTATAGACTCATGTATTTGTGCTGCGATGATCGTCATTCATTTGTTTTTTTTCTTCTGTTTTTTTCTGTTTGCGTCACTCATTTTACAAAATGGAAAACTTAAAATATCGCATTATTTACGAGTACGAGTTCCGCCGTGGCACTAGTGCTGCGGAAACAACTCGAAGGGTGAATGATGTGTATGGCGGTCGTGTTGCAAAAGAAAAAACAGTTCGTTTTTGGTTCCAACGTTTTCGTTCTGGAAATTTCGACCTGCAGAACAAGCCCCGTGGACGGCCTGAGACTCAAGTTGATAATGAAGAGTTGAGGGCTATTGAGGAAGCGGATCCATCGCAAACCACGTCCGAGTTAGCTGCAGGCTTCGATGTTAGTGATAAAACTGTTTTAATTCACTTGAAGCAAATTGGGAAGATTAAAAAGCTTGAAAGGTGGGTACCTCACGAATTGACTGAAGCAAATCGGCAAACGCGCGTCGACTGCTGCGTTACATTACTAAACCGGCACAATAATGAAGGTATTTTAAACCGAATCATTACCTGTGATGAAAAATGGGTTCTTTACGATAATCGGAAGCGCTCAGCGCAATGGTTGGATCCTGGCCAGCCAGCCAAATCCTGCCCCATGCGAAAATTAACCCCAAAAAAGTTACTTGTAAGCGTTTGGTGGACTAGTGCCGGTATTGTTCATTACAGTTTTCTCAAATCTGGCCAGACTATTACGGCTGATGTCTATTGTCAGCAATTGCAAACCATGATGGAAAAGCTAGCGGCTAAACAACCTAGGTTGGTCAATCGCTCCACGCCACTGCTGCTTCACGACAACGCTAGACCACACACTGCGCAACAGACGGCTACTAAATTAGAAGAGCTTCAATTGGAAAGTCTAAGACATCCTCCGTACTCCCCGGACCTTGCTCCAACAGATTACCATTTTTTTCGAAATTTGGATAACTTCTTGCAAGGGAAAAAATTCAACTCCGATGGGGCAGTCCAAATCGCCTTCAAAGATTTAATTGATTCCCGTCCGACTGGTTTTTTTAGTAAAGGGATCAATGAACTACCTATGAGATGGCAAAAGTGCATAGAAAATAATGGTTCATACTTTGATTAATTAAATATATTATATTAAAAAATATTCAACTTTTTGTTCCTCCCATACAAAACGCCAATTTCATATGTAAGGACCTAATATAATAATGAACCCCTATTTCTCCTGGTCACGCTGTAACTTGAGAACGCATGGAACAATCGCGCTAAATATTTTTTTGTTTTGTTAATCATTGTCAGGAGAAGGTTATTATGAAAGAAAAACCAAGAAAAGATGGGAAGTTATGGCGAGGCCAAAGGCCGAGCCGACTACGTGAATGAAGTCGCGGGCAGTCGCTAGTCATTTATAAATATCGGTCCAGCCATTTAGTAGTTACACGCGGACTCTATCAAACAAATAAGCCTCCTTTTAGACTTCACCGCAGTCGGGTATTAAAGTACACAGTCAAGTCTGCCTTCATATCCGCTCACTGCTATTTTCTCTCACCTCTAGTTTTCACACTCTGATATATTTTCACGGAAGGTTTACATATATAATAAAACCTTATTTAATATTATGTAAGTAGCAAAAACAAAAACGGCACATTTTTCACCTCCTTTGTCCTAAATTACATCCGAGCTTAGACGAGTCGCTAGTGATTTATATTCTATATTACAAACAAACCTCTACCTAAAACCGCTATAAAACAAGTGCGTTGAAAACATTCAGATTTTATTCACGACCGTCTTTCGTTTTCAGTGATACCGACAACAGTACTAGACACAGAAGATACAGAAGCCCCAGAAGAACGCTTACTAGACCCACCGATGATAGTTCACTGCTCGGCTGGCGTCGGTCGCACCGGGGTGTTAATACTAGCGGAAACTGCTCTCGCATTGCTAGCGCGTCGGCAGCCCTTCTATCCCCTCGACTTAGTGCGGACCATGAGAAAACAGAGGCCCATGTGTATACAGAATGCTGTGAGTACTTACCTCTTTTCTCTCTTTTTCTCCTTCTCTGCAATATAGGTGTGAGTGAAACAGACAGCTGACGGTGTTGGAGCGTAGCTGCCCGCCTTCTTTTCTCTCAGTCTCTGCAAGATAGGCGTAAGTGAAACAAACAGCTTACGGTGTTGGAGCGTAGCTGCCTACCTTCTTTTCTCTCACTCTCTGCAACATAGGCGTAAGTGAAACAGACAGCTGACAGTGTTGGAGCGTAGCCGCCTACCTTATTTTCTCTCACTCTTTGCAACATAGGAGTGAGTGAAACATACAGCGACAGTGTTGGAGCATAGCCGCCTACCTTCTTTTCTCTCACTCTCTGCAACACAGGAGTGAGTGAAACATACAGCTGACGGTGTTGGAGCTTAGCCGCCTACCTTCCTTTCCCTCACTCTCCACTATATAGGCGTAAGTGAAACAGACAGCTGACGGTGTTGGAGCATAGATGCCTATCTTCTATTCTCTCACTCTCTGCAACATAGGAGTGAGTGAAACATACAGCGACGGTGTTGGAGCATAGCCGCCTACCTTCCTTTCCCTCACTCTCTGCAACATAGACGTAAGTGAAACAGACAGCTGACTGTGTTGGAGCGTAGCCGCCTACCTTCTTTTCTCTCACTCTCTGCAACATAGGCGTAAGTGAAACAGACAGCTGACTGTGCCTACCTTCTTTTCTCTCACTCTCTGCAACATAGGCGTAAGTGAAACAGACAGCTGACTGTGTTGGAGCGTAGCCGCCTACCTTCTTTTCTCTCACTCTCTGCAACATAGACGTAAGTGAAACAGACAGCTGACTGTGTTGGAGCGTAGCCGCCTACCTTCTTTTCTCTCACTCTCTGCAACATAGGCGTAAGTGAAACAGACAGCTGACTGTGCCTACCTTCTTTTCTCTCACTCTCTGCATCATAGGCGTAAGTGAAACAGACAGCTGACTGTGTTGGAGCGTAGCCGCCTACCTTCTTTTCTCTCACTCTCTGCAACATAGGCGTAAGTGAAACAGACAGCTGACGGTGTTGGAGCGTAGCTGCCTACCTTCTTTTCTCTCCCTCTATTAACAGCAGCTAACTTTGTGATTTTGTTAAAGCGTAGCCAGTCACCCTCTTTTTTCTCTCTCTGCAACATGTAGGTGAAACTCACAGCTGACGGTGTTAATGCGTAGCCGGTATCTGCTACAACTGTGGCACAGATAACTTATAGTTTGTATTCTACTGTATTCGTCAACGATACGATTTAGTTACATTTAGGCTAATTATCGTGCTAGTCTCACAGATCAGCTTTGGCTCTCAAACTCTGGGTACCTTTGTTAACTGTACAACTGGGTTTGTTGTAGAATAGATACAAAGATTACTTAGGGTCATTGCTTGTATGGGTGACCGTTAGTGGCATTTTCAATTGAGAGGACTGGCAAAATGTGAATCCGCCTGTACTTGGTAGACAATAAGTCTATCGGTTTTCGTGTCAGTAAAACAGACATTTGACCTTATCAGCGGCTTTCAGTCGGTTTGAAAAATTGAGAATGGCATCGATTCTGTTGGCGTTTTTTAAAGTAAAAATCAAAAATCGGTTCTAATAATGTTTAGGCTAAAATTCAAATTAGTATAACGCTTCCGAATGAGAGCACTAAAATTAGAAATGTCTCTTCAATTGTGGGTACATTTTAGACAGATTAGTCGCACGTAACTTGGTGCTTGCTAAACTAACGTAAAAATACCCAAAGTTGAATAAAATAATCTATTTGTAGAAATGCCATCCTAAGAGTTACATGAATTTAGATTTTAGTGTTAACAGAATAAGGACTACCACCATAATTAAATTTTATTCCGCTAGTTTAGTTATTTGAGTAAGTGAATCGCTACCACTGTTTCTAGGCTAAGCCGCATTGGTCCCGCGTGGGCCAATTTAGGCTTGAATTATATTATACCTTTATCTGTAAGGAAGAAGGAAGATTTCAGCAATGATAACCCTAATTTTCTAACCATACAAAGTCCAAAATAAAGCACATAATTATGCCTTTATTTATACCATTATTCTAAAATGATCCTTCTATTTCAGAGCCAATACAAGTTTGTGTGCGAGAGCATACAAACTGCATACGTGCAAATGAAGTCTACAGGGATCAATGGGGCTGCTGACGATGAGAGTAACTGATGCTCCCTACAAATTATTGCCAATTTTACGCCCTAAGATAAGAATACTGTTATGCGTATATTGTATGTAGAAATTATTGGTCTGATTCGCACAATAGGTTATTTGACTATAACAATGTACAACCCGGTCACAATATCTGTGCACCTGACCTCGTGATATCATATCGGCGGTCTGGGTCTTGTCTGGTGAAAAAAAGTTTTTTCGAGAAATGTGGAGGTAAAAAAAAATTACTAACCTTTTCAAATCAATTTATTATTGATGAAGGGTTTGTTATTAAAAAACTATAATTTTGATTACAAAAACATTTATTATTAAACTCAGTCACTATAAATTATTGACTCTATGCCTGACATTGTATCTTCCTCACTCTCACTTTCTGAACTCTCCGAACTATCTTCCCCTAGTGATATTAAAAGTTGTGTTTTTATAGTACTTTTATAGTATTACTAGTACTTGGAGTCGGACTAGCGCCCGGCGAAGTAGGTGGTTGTACTTTGGCTTCATTTTTAATTTTCATTAGAGTCCTCTTTGATATCCCAGTTGCAGCACAGGTTCGTTTCACCACTTGGTCTACAGGTATGGTGTACTGTTTATTTGCTTTCTCCAATTCAAAAAACTTGAGCACTTTCAAGATTAAATTTCTAAATTCGCTGCGTATTGTTTTTCCCATGACTTCAGTTTAACAGCTACAACAATTTTAATAACAACCAAACCAGTCCAAACTTAACAGTAAACAGTCTAAACTTAACAATAAATATTAAAAAACAAAACAACAACAAAGCGAAAATATCAAAGTTATCGGGACGTGTATCGGCAACGAAGATGCTAACCGTACTGTCGCACCGGGGAGTGCGCGGAGAGGTGACAGGGGAAGCGGGAGAGGCGCCGCATTCCAGCGAGGTGCACAGATAATCTGACCGGCTTGTAATACCGTACGTGCGTCTGTAGACAACATATCCTTCCACATTTACAAATAAAGTCATTAATGTCTTACAAAAGTCAATTCATACAAAAGACTGTGATTTCGACGTATTTTCTATTGTAAATGGCTTGCTATGTGACGTCAGTGAGGACGATCAATTTTCGAAATAATATTCGTTTCGTCTTGATCATATTGAACAATGTGCCGCGTTTCGTCTTTAAAAGTCTTACATGCTACAGTTTGATCCATAATATGTACATAGCAACGCTCACAACTGTCGCGCCCCGGTTTGCCGTTCCCTTTGTTTGACAGTGACAGCTCGCAAAGAACACGTGAACCCACCTTCGATCCGCGAGCGTTGTGAGAGTTTTCGGTGACGTCATCGATGACGTATAGAGTTCGCTCAGTCGCTCACGATGATCGTGGGCTTGTAAGGGAATGGGTGTGCGTACGCCGCGAGTGATTTCGGCGCTTTCCGGAACGTAGCCATAGTCAAATAACCTATTGGCGAAAAAAACATTTGCTGGAACTATCAAATTTTTCTGAAGAGATTTATACAAAAAAATTTTTATAAAATATATATTTATAATCTCAAAATCATGACAGATATATTCCGAGGGTCGACTGGAGTTTTTTTCACCTTTGCTAACACTACAGCCGCGTTTGAGCGTCTGACATAATGTACTACAGTCTATATGTCATTTAATTAAAAGAAACCAGTTTTGTAATGTCAATAATTTTATTGACAACTTATTTTTCGTATCGCTGGACGGCTATTAAATTATTTATTCAATAGCCGGCGACAATCTCGTCCAAACTAAGAAATCTATCCATTATCTTGATTATCTCTAGTTGACAATAATGGGATTTTGTTTTAATCTCTTCAGAATCAATAACTTGACAAGTTTTTCTTTTTAAAAAAACTTCTTGGGAACTCATAGTTAATGGTAAAACCGGCAAACACTCACGTCTATAATCTAGTCGTTATACTCCGACCGGTGTTCGGGCAGTACTTGATGCGAGAAGTTTTTTCTTGTTTAATTTTAAGGGCAAAATTTACATCTGAGACTGATGATTAGAGAGTAAAGTTAATTCACTATTGTCTATTACAGTTTCAGAATAGAAATACACAAACCATTTTATGTATTATACATTATCACGAATTCTTTATAAGTTAACGAATTATAAACTTATATACTCGAATATGAACGAAACGACGACGCCACAAACATATCATTTGTTGAACTATATTGTAAGAGAACATTTTATTTTCTGTTTATTTATTTTATTTCTAGTATTTAAATGACTTCGCAAAGATGCTTGATTTGACGCAACTACATTGATCCTATTTTTATGGTTTTACTTATAAAAAAAAATTACGTGTCAAACTATTGTTAAATAGCCGTTTTGTATTCTTTCCGAAACCGCTTATTACATGCATTACCAATTTCATTATTAGTTTATTGTTTATAAATGTAAATACTAAATTAAGGCTTACTAATATGCAGGCTTACTTATTAACGCTGCATAACTTTAAACGTTATTTAGTAGTGTGCAAAGCGAAACTGTTTTGTGCCGTACTAAAAGACGGTATTTAAATTTAAGCAGCGTTTTTAAATTAGACCGTAAATAGATAATTTTTCTTTTTTAATTATATTTTGGTAGGGCATGACATATCAATTTGCCCATCCACGGTCTTTTGTCTATACATAAAGTCGTATATAGTAATATAACATTAACATATAAATATTGGCATAAAATGTTATATCAAAGTCGTAGTTAATGTGACCGTCTCAATAATTCAAGTCCATTACCTTCCTGTGAAAATCTTCATAAAAAAAATTCTAAGGTATTTATTGGATAGTGGGGTAAAAGCCCAAGAATGGCTATCATTGTCTTTGTAAAATTTTCTTAGGCTTGTGTTTCTTCGAGTATAAATAGACGTGTAATACTAGTGGATTATCAACCGTTCATTGTTTGTTTAAGTGCACAAGTGTAAGCAAAGTGTACAAAATCAAACGTTTTAGTGTTTGTTTTAACAGCAATCGTTTTTAGTATGCTTTAGTAATGCATCCACCGCTTTAAAAAAAACATGTCTTAGACAGGGCGGCGACTTAATCTGTCCGCATCAGGTTTACGCTATAACAAAAGATTTATGAATGGACTGAAGGCTTGCTGATTCGGACGGGATATGACATACTTATTTATGTATTTATAACTTTGCTCTGACTATTTTCATAAAAATCACACTTGATGCAATTATAAATAATTTCCTAAATAACTTGTAAAAAAGTATATCTTACGTGGACGTGGATTCTAATGTACTGTTTTTTTTTTAATAACTATTAAAAACGATTTATGAAGAAGTTCTGGGGTCCGATTCCACTAACTAAAATGCAATCGAACCGTAGCTGTACGGTGACTTTTATATTTACCTACGTTTTTCTATTCTGCTATTGATAAGAGGTCCAGCTGCAGTTACGTTTCTGTTGACGCTCGATTGATCAAAACTTTATATTCAGTTGACTCGATAGACAATGAATGTGACGCTAACTCATATTCGTAGTAGCGTTTTAATGTATATTTAATACGTAGTAGTGTTTAAGATGACGTTACGTTCCAATTTGTCTTTAGAAATAGTAGAATGGTTTTTTGGGTAATGATCGAACGACAACCGGAGTCGAACTGCAGTTGCAGCGGGATAGATTGTTGAACGTTGTGAAATAGTAGAATCGACCTCTTGATCTAATATTTAAATAGGATCACTCATATCGAGAATGTAATTAAAATTGCGACCAACTAGTCGAAGGTCGAATTAGTTACATTTTAGTAGTTGCGTCGCCTCTTACATCTTTGCCCTTATATATAATTTTAATTTATATTTTTTGTCATCTAACATTAGGGTGTATGTAGAGAAATCTTGCCTTTCAACGAATTTAACACTTTCACTATTCCTTGTCATAAACGTTGTAATATTTTTTTATAATTACCGATATCATTTTTTAATTTTATTTTTCTGTGCCATTTTATTAATTATAATGTATTTGTACGCGCGTAGTTGTAATTATCGATTATTGTAATTATTATTGATGGTTTAATCTATTATGCCTTACACAGCCGTGTGATTCTCTAATGATTCGTCGATGCGCTCGTCGACGAGCTCACCGATGTCAAATACTTTATGAGATATCACCCTTGTACACAAGGTTATTTTTCCAACGTTTCTTGTCATTTGTTTCACGGATGTTGTCAAAGATGCAACGATGTTTGCTCTTAGAGAATCGCACGGCTGACCACAGCAAAAACTTCCGTCGGAAATAATGGTTAAATAAAAATGAGATAAAGAAGCGAAATAAAAAAAAAAAATTTATCCCAGTTTTTAAGTCGTCAGCACTGGTTGATACATATCCAGTGAATCAAAATGCAATCGCATACGTAGTTTTTTTTTGTGCAAATGAAATATATAAATTAAACACTTCAATAATTTTGTTACATAATATTTTTGTATAAATTCCTATAAGTACGTAATATAATAAGGTTACATTGATTTACTACCAAATTGATATGTAATGATATGGGTAATGTATTAAGTCACGAAAAAAATGAGCATGTCTAAAGGCCCATTATTTATATAAACAAGTAAATAAAATTAAAATACAACAAATCCCCCTTCATTTTCTTTTTTTTTGAGGTAGGGAAATGATGTCCACTTCCTTTCCGCCGCGAGGGTGACGGAAAAGGGTATGTGGGGCACAAAAAAAATCCCCTGACTTAACCCTTCCTATACTTGCATTCTATTCAGTTATTGGAGTGTAACTCAAAAACTACTGGACCGAATTTGATGAAATTATAAATAGGACTAAACGGGAAGCACCAGCTTGCAAACAAAAAAGAATTTTGACAATCTGTTCACTCTATCGAAAGTTATAAAACAAATACAGTCAGATTTATGAATGAAATGACGTTTATTTACGTCTCTGGGACGCAAAGGGTTAAAGTAATAATGAAATGTATTTTGTCATAATATGTAGTGGCCTACTAGTCAAGCTCTTTTATTTGACCTTACCCTTATTGAGGACGCGAAAAAATATATAATCCGCCATTTTGTGGCGGCCATCTTGAACTGAGTTTCATCAAATATAGCTAAGAAAACACCCGACTAATTTTTTTAATCAAAATTAATCGAAATCGATTAATCCGTAATCGAGACTATATATCGAGAGCTGAAAATAAATACAATACATGTTATATCCTGTAAAACTAAGACTGACACACAAAAGTTTATGCGTTTTGTTTCTCTTAGGATTTGGTTACCTTTGAACTCGAACCTGCAGGGCTATTATGTATCTCAGTTGCTAACAAATGTTGATTGAAATAATGAAAAATGGCGGCCCTATGTCAGTTTTGGCAATTCCAGTAAGCAAAAATGTTAGTAAGTTGATCACTGAAGCTGACAAAAGTGACATAAAGCGGCAATTTTTTCGGATTTCAATCCACATTTTTTAGCATCTGAGATACATAATAGCCCAGCTGACATCTATTTGGTAGTAATTCAATGAGTTTAATACTTATGATAGATACTAAGAAAAAAGTGTTCTATTTCATAATAATAAATTGGGACCTATATACCCGTAGTAAACGTTAAGAAAAACCGAAATTAATAATAATACTTAGGGGAAGTTTTATACCTACTTAAATCGAAACTATCGTATCAATTCCATTTTCAATCATTTCTATCCTGTAATGAGTTTATTATAAACACAGTATCCAGTCTAACATATCATTTTATTTTTAACAATGTTGCTTGCTATTTTAATGATGAGCAAAAAAGATGAAGTCATGTAAAAGGAATTCTTTTGGAATGTAAGTTGTATTAAAACAAAGACGAAAGTTTTTACCTTTTTATGTGCCATTTGCACTGGGCCCATAACCTCTGAGACATAAAGTTGTTTGGTCTCACTTGCCTGTAGTTCGAACGGCTACCTAACTGGCTTAGTTATTCCTTTAATTCCAGTAATGCAATCATTACTGATTAACATTAGAAATAAAACCTGTCTTTAACCACACATGTTGCAGTTCCTGGAAAAGAAGGCTGATTTCTGCGAAATCTATTGTAAATATGGCCAATCGCGTCAACGGGTTAAATGAATATCTATGCCAGTTAGACGGCACGAATGCAAAAATGTCGCTAAACTTCCTAACTCGCTTAGATGCTCCCTAAAATAGCATGGGACTCTATAATAGTATGAGTAGGTCACCATCGGTCACAGCTTCTTATAAACACTTGAGGTCTGAAACTTGCCTTTATTTTGTTTTACACTTATCTCCTTATGATTTCATAATAAACGTGTTATCAATAGACTTTATCTTTGTCATTTAAATGTTGGTAAAAAGAGACGGCAACATATTTAAAATACACTTTTATTATGATAACGTGGTTTGTACACATTTTAATATGAAAATCAGGAATCACTCACGTAAATAAGTCAGATCATTCCGACTATAGTTTCAACCGTGCAGAACGCTCGCGGTTGCGTCTCGCCTTGGGTGAAGTTGGAAAGATCTGACTTACGTGACTGATTCCCGTATTTCATATTAAAAAATACACTGTTGTTTCAAGTATATAAGAAAGGGGTTGGTACAATGAGGTAATTTATTTCATTAAAATATATGCATGTTTCAGTCCTTAGAATACGACAATTAGAGTTCGACCAACAAAGTAAACATTTCAAAAATTTTACTGTATACATTTATAATGATTAATTTAATATCTATCATATATGTTTGTTATAATTAAAAACAACGGAAATAACATTTTTACATTGTCAGCCGCAGTACTAAAATAATTCAATGTTTTTAATTTATTACCTAACAAATGTTTAATTTTAACTATGGATTATGTTCTTGTAAACAAATGTATTATTTAAGTTATTGTAATGAAACGAATAAGATATTTTAAGAGCGTAAAAGAACCACAAGTAATATGTTTTTTGATGTGTTAAACCCATAAACCTTAGACAGCGCAGTGACAATTTACCACGTGCAGGTAACAGACCGATGAATCAACCGAGGAACCATCAATGGGAATGAGAATGAAGTAACAATTCATTCTCATTTAAGTTAGACAATAAGGCCGCGGGATGCATAGCATGTAAACAGAAAATGCTATTATATCACCTGTCTGGTAGTATAGTCTTTTAAACTATCCGATTGATGAGAATTTATTTAAAAAAATCGAAATCACAAAAAAATTATGAGCACATAAAATAAACGCGATGAAGACCTGATAAATTATACATACTCAGGCGTTTATGGGTTCCATACCCAAAGTGTAAAACGGGACGCTATTACTAAGACTCCGTCTTTCTGTCTGTCCGTCTCTCATCAGGCTGTATCTCATGAACAGTAATAAAAATTTAATACCGACTTCCATTATATTCAGTTATTGGAGTATAACTCAAAAACTACTGGACCGAATTTAATGAAATTTAAATGGGACCAGCTTTCAAACAAAAAATTAATTTTGAGAATCGGTTCACCCTATCGTAAGTTATGAGGTAATAACATAAAAACAGTCGAATTGAGTCATTCCTCCTTTTTGGAAGTCGGTAGATAAATACTAAAAAACCGGTAAAGTGAAGTCTGATTCGCGTACGAAGGAGTCCGTACCATTTCTATAACAACAGTAAAAATCATACCTGTTGTATGGGAGATTTATAGATAATGATACGGAAGCCCTAGTGCGCGAGTCCAACTCGCACTTGGCCGGCTTTTATTGTATAATTTGAGTTGTCCACATATTTAACAACAGTTGCTAGGTGGCACGAAAATTTGCGTGACTGTACTCGTAATTTACAACGTATTGTTGACGTACAATCTTACGAGTTATCTGTGCCACAGTTGCGCTAGATAAATGACAATTTGTACGATATACGTCAAAGATACGTACACGGTACGATTACGTAATACGTTACAGCTACACACATTTTCATGGTAGGACTCACGGTTATTTATTTCCCAATCGTAAGCTTTATTCTACGACTTATAGATATGGAATGTGTGACATTTTGGACCGTGAAAAATTTAACTTTTTGTAGACTCTGCGCATACGAGATCTCAGTAGGTCTACCATGTGGGTCCAACATTGACACCAATCGATTCTCGGTATCGATTGCCGCAAAAAAAAATATGAAAAAAAGAACAGTGCCACCTTGCGGTCAATTGTAGAACTAAAATTGACAGCGAGTACGCCAATCACAAGCTTAGTAGGTAGTCGAGATCAACAAAAAAAAAAAGAGATGACATTTATGTTGTCAACTCATGGTAGAGCTACTGAAATCCGAAATTGCTGGTGATATTTTCTGCCCTAAGCGTGAAGGCAATATGCCACTGAGTTTTCGTAATATTAAAGAGTTCTTTATCCAAAATACCTTACATTTCATTTCATTAGTTAGGAATAAACACTTTCCGCCAGTTTCTGGAACGTTTGACAAAATTTGATCAGCTAACCGACGGAATACTGGTCGCTAATTGGTCACATATCGCGTCATATTTACCAGTGACCAATGAGCGTTTAGTATTTAGTTGGTTAACCAATCAAGGGTTTGACAAACGTTCTAGAAACCGACTGCACGGAAGTTAAGTTTCGAATTACTATCATCTAGTGATAAAATAACTAAGAAAAATAAAGCTTATTATAATACATAAATAAGCTGGTAACTAAGAAGAAATAATATCAGGAAAAGTATTTACTCTTCCTGATATTATTTCAAAATTCGTGCGAACCCCAATAAAAGTCGTGCGAAATCAATAACATCGTTCACGCCGCTATGACAGCTCTGTCATAGTAGACGTTGCAGCACGCGCGTGAACCAATCCCTGCTTTCCTTCTGAAATTTAAGCCAATCACCGAAATGTCTATTTGTAACCTCGGAAGTAATTCGTATTTGGAATCATACGTCGTTTTGGTTTGAAGGACCACTTTTTGTGTGGAATTTGTTCTGAGTTATGCGTCCTGACATTATTTCTTCGTAGGCGGGTAACCAATTCAGTCAATCAGATAGTTTACAATAGTACGTCAAATTACGAAAACGAATTAAATTTAAAAATTATACTACTTACCCTCATGCGGCCCTCCTTATAAACGCTGCTTAACTTTAAATGACGTTATTTGAATTTAAACAGCATTTTAAGTAATTATGAAAGTGACAGTTAAGATGAAACGTTGGAAATTGGATGCACTCAAACAAAAAAGTTTTTTTAATGATTTTACATACAAAAAAATTAGGTAAGTGATGTGAGATCATTTATTTATGCGATTATGAACCTTATTGTAGACTAAATTTTCGTCGGTGTTCTATATTAGTGCCGCGGTTAAGCTCATTACCGGCCGATCTTAGCCGAATTGAGATGATCAAAGATATCACCGTACCGCAATTCAAAAAGTAATGCAGCCTTCAGCCCTTTTTCACTATAATGGGAAGGTATTAGAATTTCTAAGGAACATTCCACTAGGAGACAACGAGTGTAGTTCCTTCGTCGCAGATCGGATTTTATGTGTTCAAAATTGAGCTGGTAGCAGCCCGCACTTTTACAGCGTGTAACAAAAAGGTCTAGTAATACTGAGTACCTAGAAAAGTATCAAAAATTAATTCGTATTTAATAATACACAGACAAATAAAAAAGAAAAATTACAGCGTTTTGACATTCCTATTTTTGGAGTTGGTTGGGGTTAATGCGCTCTGCAATCCCCACGCCACCTATTTATTAACCTTCGTGCCTCTACACTGCACGCGCCTTTTCCCCGCGCTGCACCTCAGCCCAGGGGCCTTACTATGAGCTCTTAAAGCAGGACTTCTAGAAAACTGCCCGGCTTATTCGTACCATGACAACGTTAAAGCAGGCCTGCTATTCAAGAACCGTTGAAAAACCGTTCACCTGTTTTTTTGTATGGACTCTCGTTTACATGACGATCTATATCCACTCAGTTTATCAACTTACAAACATCTAGGCGTCTGCAATGTTGGTTAAAGTGAATTGTTAAAATGCCAGAGACAATTTTATCCATTCACTTTTGAGAAAACAATATTCAAACAGTTCACCTAAACGAGCATGCAATGGTATGATTTCATTCAAAACTGTTTATGCCAGGTTTAAGAACTGCACGGAACTTGCATGGTTTTTATGAAGCTGATAGTAAGGCCCCAGGCCCCGCTTAGACGCCTTATTTAACTAGTCTACGCTCTGGACACCATTGCCGTCTTTGGACTTGTTTTTCAGGGATGAACTCGCTTGATTATTAGAATAACTTTGGTTACCTACAACTCGACATTTTTACTACTTCCTGGGACGCAATTATATGGAAAATTCTGGGTGCGTCGTTTTAGTATTACTATATCGTTTTGTTACACGCTGTAACTATATGGTAAAAGTTTGAATGGTTTTCAGAACCTACAAAAACAAAGCGTGCGTTACTGCCTGTATACCTTCTTAAATGCTTTATGTATGCGAACCATTTGCTAATAGTCTCTCTGATTCGAATGATTACTGACTTACAATTTGCGTGATAAATCAGTCTGGAACAATAACATTTTAAAATAACATAAATAAATGACATCGCAAAATAGATGTAAATGTAATGTATAATGCGTGATTGGCTGATAATGCAGTAGATACGAGTAAGTGTTTCAAACGGTCAATTTATGTTGTAGTAAGAGCGTACGAATTTATATTTAATCTGTACCACAAAATTAGTTTTCTACTTGTGATGTCTGTTGAAAGTGCTGTGCATTTTGTTTTACTTTATGTCAGATAATAAAATATTGTAACTGTATGCAAATATTTTTATTTAACAACAGTATTGATGACCAAAATAAAAATCAATGGATGTGTCAACGCTGAAAACGAATGTTTGTCAGAAAACCAGAACTTCCCCCTTTTTGCCCTATTTTCCCACAAACAAAAATTACGATCTACTAAAAAAAATATCAAGGAACTGGCCGATTTTCGTCAAAATCGGTTGAAATATGCGACCTGTAGGCGAGAATATAAGTATTATTATTATAAGTATGATTATTTAAGCTTATTACAAAACGCTCCTGATTTATGATAGTTTGGTAAAAGGTGGGAGTAGGCCCACTGAGGTCGAGCGAATTACGACGAATGAGTGGCGAAGACATTTATGTTCTTGTTTTTACGTTATTATCAGCCTTAGATACAAGCACGAAGGTACCAAGCTGGTTTTAAAGGTAACCTTTGCATCATGTACCTGCTCTTACTTATCCTTTAATCCTTCCTATACCTACCGTGATAATTAAAACAAAAGATTTATGAATGAAACTGACGTATATATACGTCTCTGGGACCAAAGGGTTAAACCAAAACACAGCGAACATTACTACTTCATGGATAGATAGATAGATAAAACATTTATTTGCATCTTCAATACACATTCGTTTATACACAATATTTTAAACATAATAACTAGCTAATTAAGAAACAGTTAAGTACAACATTACCTTAATATTAGCAGCTTATTAAAAAGTACGTGTGTGTTGGAGCCTAAACAAATAGGTCAGCGAATAAAATTGCTCAAGGAGCAAACACTGATTTTCAGCTATAACCCTCGAGATGATGAGACGAAACGAGTCCACAATGAGTCAACATGTGTACCCAAAATTTGTTAGAATTACTAGATTAGTTATAAATATGAGTAACGAGAGTAGATACATGTGTGTGGTGATTATAACAATTATTGCCTAAGATTCTGAGAACCAGAAAAAACCTACTTATGTGAATTGTAAAGTACGGGGGAAGTTTATGTGCGAGTAGCCCCAATAAAAAATAAAAATCAAAGGATAGACGGCATGTTACCTATTTCTGGCAAGCATGGCAGAAAAAGCTATGGGTAGTATTTCCCCGGACGAAGCCATTCACAAAGAGTTCGCTGCTACTAAAAATCTCTCGAGTCAGTGGCCAGTGGCCACTAGCCTACAAGAAAAGTACCTACAGGCTAATTAGCAATACGATCCGTTTTATCTTATTATCAGACCGAGCGAGCGAAGCTTCTATGTTTCAAGATTGGCCAAAAATGCCCGTCTCTAAAACGCCTGTTCTCGCCTACAGGGGCCTTACTATCAGCTTCGTAAAAACCATGCAAGTTCCGTGCAGTTCTTAAACCTGTCATAAACAGTTTTGAATGAAATCATACCATGACGCTCATTTAGATGAACTGTTTGCATACTGTTTTCTCAAAGGTGAACGGATAATTTTGTCTCTGGCGTTCTAATAATTTACTATAACGAACATTGCAGACGCCTAGACGTTTGTAAGCTAATAAACTGAATGGATTTAGAGCGACATGTTAACGAGAGTCCATACAAAAAAACAGGTGAATGGTTTTTCTGCGGTTCTTGAACGCTTGCGCAGGTCTGCTTTAAAGTTGTCATGGTACGAATAAACCGGGCAGTTGTCTAGGAGTCCTGCTTTAAGAGCTCATAGTAAGGCCCCTGTTTCTTGATATATATTTTTTTTAGTAGATCGTAATTTTTGTTTGTGGGAAAATAGCGCAAAAAGGGGGAAGTTTGCTGTAGCGTTCTTTATCGACAGGTTTCCATCGAATTTGAGAGGCTCACTAAAGACTTGCAAAAAATGTGTAAGGGGAAGATGAAACTACTGTAAGTATGTAATATTAGCAGTACCTACCTACCTATATAAAATTATAGTACCTATTACAGTTGATCGATATATCAAGTGCTGGTTATATATCAATGGTATAGGTTCTAAATAGCTTTAGAATTAGCTTAGCTCGATCATAGGGGTAAGCTGAAAACCAGCCTTGCGTAGACACTCGTGTTTACTTACTTGTGCTGAGCTTAACTCCGTTTGCTAAAAATAAGTTTGTTTTTAATCATTAAGTTAGTTGATATCAGTGTTAGACATTAATATGTTTTTGTAATAGTTCTTTATGTTTTTGTGTGTATTTTTTGGCAATAAAATATTTCTATTCTATTCTAAATTATATAACAACTAACTATAACGTATATCAAATAAAATTATATCAACTGTCCGTTACGGCAAAAGTCTGTCGAACGACCCACACTCCATAGTTTCATTGTTATATTGACAGGTTAGAGGTTATCCAGTGAAGAGTATTCAAATAAAAATCAGTAAAATGAATTTCGAACAACAGTCACGCACCCGTTTCCACATGCCAAAATATCTTTCCTATAATCCACTCAGAAGTAACTGGCATGTGTAGATTGCATAGGTACCTACTTAGCAAGTTCAATGATACAATTGCTACTGGCGCAAATTACGCGGTAAGGTGTAAGTGAATTTATATAACTGTGAAGTTTAAAAGTTTAAAAAAAATGTAAAAAATATTTGTTGTAATCAGTCCGCTTTGTCCTTGTCGCTTGGCTTCGATACGATACACTTTTTACTGAGCGTTAAAACGTTACACCGGTTTCTTATTAATTGTATGCAAGAAAGGAATAACCCAAAATAATATATTTCTATTGTTTCATAGAGTTTTATCTTAAGAGCCCCCTGTACTCATTCGCCTGTTAGGTATATATAACAGGCGATACTATTTTCATCACAAACATGTAAAACATTGTTCAAGCCCATATTGATAAGCTTTTACAAAATAATCCTAAATACTTGCAATCCTAGTAGTAACCAGAAAGCAACATTATAATAAATTTGTACATTAATCACAATCACCATCACCGACATCATCATCATTTTATCATTGTCTTTGGTAACAGTCAGCAATTAATTTACATATTTAAATGCAAGTAGTAACCATAAATAACAGATATTAAATTTGTACATTCATCACTATCACCACCACCATCATCATCCAAAAAAATAGTATTCGGCGTCGCTGAGCGTGCCCAACCACTTAGCGAGCCTCTGAGTCTCAATGTCAGCCTGTGCCGATGTCGATGGCTGCTGTGGTGGTTGGTGGTGAGCAGGTGCGGGGGAGGTGCTGGCGAAGTCTGCCGGCCGCAGTTGTAAAATGATGCTTTCGTCAACTGCAAAAAAATATAAGAAGTGCACATTATTTTATAAATCTGTTAATTATGAAATGTTATGTGTTAATATAAAAAACAACAAGATAATGTAGCATTCTAATGGTGAAGTAATTTTTGCAATTGGCCCCATAGTTCCAAGTTTATTTGTTGTGGTTATGATGATGAAGGTGATGAATCAAAATATATACCCTATGTCACTTAAGAATAATGTAGTATTCTAATGGTGAAGGAATTTTTGAAATAGGCCCCGTAGTTTCCAAGTTTATTTGTTATAGTGATGATGATGATGGTGATGAATCAAAATATATACCATATGTAACTCAGCAATAATGTAGCATTCTTATGGTGAAGGAATGTTTGAAATCGGCACAGTAGTTTGATTTTATTTGTTATGGTGATGATGATGAAGATGATGAATCAAAATATATACCCTATGTCACTTAAGGATAATGAAGCATTCTAATGGTGAAGGAATTTTTGAAATTGGCCCCGTAGTTTCCAAATTTATTTGTTATGGTGATGATGATGATGGTGATGAATCAAAATATATACCATATAACACTCAGGAATAATGTAGCATTCTTATGGTGAAGGAATGCTTGAAATCGGCCCAGTTTTTGATTTTATTTGTTATGGTGCCCACATATGTTCATATGTTTACGAGCCTATTCAATTCAAACAAACAAACAAATCTTGTCTCTTTATAACATTGGTATTGAAAAGTCCCTACCTACTGCTCTTCAATTAAAGTATATAGAATCACTTACCAAATGACATAATAAGTGAAGAAAATATGAATAGATGATATGATTCTAAGTATGTTCGTATAATAGTATGCCACTCATGGTAATATTATTATACCCAAATGGTTTCATATGTGATTCTTTCTTGTTTATGTCATCTTGTTTACTGATGAATGCAATAAATCGCTTTGTCTTTAAATCATACACAAAAAAAAGAATATATTGTATATCATACCTTGGTGCGGTAGTGACGGGCACCTGGCCAGGGGTCTCTTGCCCCCTGGCTCCGCTACTGCCACGGACTCGACCATGTCCATGCCTGTAACTCCGTCCCCCCTGCCTCGAGCCATTTGATATTCTAAAAAAAGTTATAAAGATATTGTTAAAATAATATATTCCACAACGCGAGGCATAGTGAAACAACTGTTGTACATGATGATCACATTTTTTACATGCTTTGATCACAAAAATCAGACAGAAACTGGCTGATGATGGTGCACGAGTTGTACTGATGGTGTAGTCAAGACACTCTGGTGGTACCTACTGAATCCATTGTACCAGGGCAGATTTTATATATTCAAAAATGATCATCGCCGTGTAAACGAACCATATTATTGTCCGTTTCCATGGAAACGCATACATTTCAAATCCAAAGTAAGTTAGTTCACCAGAACACCACAGGGCTTTCGTGATGAGAGAGCATCACTGAATTTGTTCAATACAACAACATCGGTTTTCATCAATCCTGGCACCGTACGGCGTATTTAGCATAATGTGACTGCTTATATTTACGTAACAATATTAGATCTATGATATTTCACAATGTAGAAGTCCATTCCGTTAAAAATAATATGTTATTCCTTCGAAATAACCTATCAAAAACTCACGCACATGAGCAGATCGATAATTGTCACTTTTTTCTGTTTTATCTTTGATTTCAGACTGAAACTGAGACTTGTACAAAAAAAATACACTTTGATTTTTTCTTCTTGTCACAGCCCACAGACAAATTATGCTCTTTTTTGGTGTTGCAATATAAAGAAAATATATTCTAATGCAGGATTACACACAAATTTATGGAACGCATCACTCTTGGGATGCGTTCCATAAATCCCTAACAAGAAAAACGCGCGTGTAAAAAACGTGCAACAATTGTTACATCCGCAATGTCGGACGAAATGTCCATGTAACAGTTGTTACATACGCAGTTAAATTGTTACAGATGGATGCTCCAGGTGAGGGACCACCGTTATGTTTGGTTCGCCTCACTCACTGATGAATGCTCGACTCTGTAACGTTACATTACAGGTTGATGCTCCAGGTGAGGGACCACCGTTATGTTTGGTTCGCCTCACTCACTGATGAATGCTCGACTCTGTAACGTTACATTACAGATGGATGCTCCAGGTGAGGGACCACCGTTATGTTTGGTTCGCCTCACTCACTGATGAATGCTCGACTCTGTAACGTTACATTACAGATGGATGCTCCAGGTGAGGGACCACCGTTATGTTTGGTTCGCCTCACTCACTGATGAATGCTCGACTCTGTAACGTTACATTACAGATGGATGCTCCAGGTGAGGGACCACCGTTATGTTTGGTTCGCCTCACTCACTGATGAATGCTCGACTCTGTAACGTTACATTACAGGTTGATGCTCCAGGTGAGGGACCACCTTTATGTTTGGTTCGCCTCACTCACTGATGAATGCTCGACTCTGTAACGTTACATTACAGATGGATGCTCCAGGTGAGGGACCACCGTTATGTTTGGTTCGCCTCACTCACTGATGAATGCTCGACTCTGTAACGTTACATTACAGATGGATGCTCCAGGTGAGGGACCACCGTTATGTTTGGTTCGCCTCACTCACTGATGAATGCTCGACTCGGTAACGTTACATTACAGATGGATGCTCCAGGTGAGGGACCACCGTTATGTTTGGTTCGCCTCACTCACTGATGAATGCTCGACTCTGTAACGTTACATTACAGGTTGATGCTCCAGGTGAGGGACCACCTTTATGTTTGGTTCGCCTCACTCACTGATGAATGCTCGACTCTGTAACGTTACATTACAGATGGATGATCCAGGTGAGGGACCACCGTTATGTTTGGTTCGCCTCACTCACTGATGAATGCTCGACTCTGTAACGTTACATTACAGGTTGATGCTCCAGGTGAGGGACCACCTTTATGTTTGATTCGCCTCACTCACTGATGAGTGCTCGACTCTGTAACGTTACATTACAGATGGATGCTCCAGGTGAGGGACCACCGTTATGTTTGGTTCGCCTCACTCACTGATGAATGCTCGACTCTGTAACGTTACATTACAGGTTGATGCTCCAGGTGAGGGACCACCTTTATGTTTGGTTCGCCTCACTCACTGATGAATGCTCGACTCTGTAACGTTACATTACAGGTTGATGCTCCAGGTGAATGACCACCTTTATGTTTGGTTCGCCTCACTCACTGATGAATGCTCGACTCTGTAACGTTACATTACAGGTTGATGCTCCAGGTGAGGGACCACCTTTATGTTTGGTTCGCCTCACTCACTGATGAATGCTCGACTCTGTAACGTTACATTACAGATGGATGCTCCAGGTGAGGGACCACCGTTATGTTTGGTTCGCCTCACTCACTGATGAATGCTCCACTCTGTAACGTTACATTACAGGTTGATGCTCCAGGTGAGGGACCACCTTTATGTTTGGTTCGCCTCACTCACTGATGAATGCTCGACTCTGTAACATTGCATTATACAGGTGAATGCTCCCAGTGAGGGAGCTTGAAGATCTTTAGTTTTTGTACCGATAAAACAAGTTATTTCAAATAATCAACATTGTTAAATTTCCTTAATAATTCACAATGATTTTTAATATAAAAACAGGATTCGCTCACATAAATAAGTCAGATCTTTCCAACCACAACCGGTGGTCTTTGTCAAGTAGTTTCTTTTTTACGTGAGTGAATCCCGTTTATCATATTAAAAATGTGTACATGCCACGTTAGTTTTCATAATATAATTCACAATCCTATTAGGTAATTACTTATTTTAGTATCTCATGTTTAGGAAAAGAGCTAATTATTCCGGTATATCTACCTACTTATATTCATTTAATGCGGATTCCGCAGGTAGAGGCACACGGATATTCCTGTTATTATTTCGGTTTAAACCTAAATTTAATGTCTGCCAAAATGAGCTCTTCTTAAACATGTATGTTGAATATAAGTAATATATTTTAATTTACATGTATAGACTTGGTGGGTAAAAAACGTATCTCGTTTAGTAGATACTACGAGTATATACATATATTTCACTATAAAAATTACTTGTTATGCTGATATAACACGGTTCCGGAGACCCGATTCCCTTCTCCCTCGTTCTCCCTCTCCTTCTCCCTCCCCCTCCTCCTACACCCTCACCCCTTCTATATCTTCCTTCCTCAAAAGCCGGCAACGCATCCTCGAGACCTCTGGTATTGCGGATGTCTGTGGGCGGCGCTATCACTTACCATCAGGTGAGCCGCCTGCTCGTTTGCAAACCTATCCCAAAAAAAAGCATGATACATTTGTAGTTAAGTCAATCAAATTATTATATATTTTATTTTATATAACCGCACAAATGATTTTAATGTTACATTGTTTTTCCAAGTGTTAAATAATGTATGAAATGCATGAACAAGTTGCCTGCATGATATAATTTAAAAATATATACTCAAGCTTTGGAAGCAGATATGTTTTAACTCGATATGCGGGAGGTATCATAATTAATGTAAGTATATACTATACTACATTAAAATCCCTAAGGTCAAAACAAATTTGATAAAATACGACAACTTTTTTAAGGTACAGCTCACAAGAATATAATAAAAACAGACAAAGATTGTCTTAGGTTTCCCGAAATTCGATTCACACGTCTAATGCTGGATTTCTAAGTACTTTTAACTCTAGTTTACCTATTCGTTAAAGTAATTTGACGTCTTATCTGACTACTTCAGCGAGACGTCAAATAACTTTTAACGAATGGATAAACTAGAGTTAAAAGTATCTCAGACTACCTACTACTAAATGACTGCCACAATTTTTCTCTGTATGTACAGACAGATGAACAGATTACAGAGAAGATGCTTATGCAATACCGGACCGAACACCTGGCTCCGCGAGCTACTGTTTCATCACGTCAACGCGCTCATAACGAGGGACTTTCTGGACACCACACCGGTTAGTCTTGGTTCACCTTCCTTAGAGCTATGATTTGGAACTGTGTGCTTCTTTTTATTCCCTAAAATATCAGTCTATTGAAAAGGATACAATTTTCATCGTTGGAAGATGCGGTAACAGCGTTTGAGAAGCCGTAGAAGAGATGACTGCGGTAGACTGCAAAAAGTGTTTCCGAAAATTGGTTCAGACTCATGAAACTTTGTATATTACATGCTGTTAGACAGTTATTCGTAATGATTTAATATATGTTTTATCGATATGGGTAAGTTGGTTTGTTAGGTACTGACAAATATCTAATTTTTCAGTGTCTCACGTATATTTCTACGCCTAATACTTATAGTTTCTTGTATAGCTTTGTTTCTAATATATATTTTCTACCAACTTCCAAAAAGAAGGAGGTACTCAATTCGACTGTTTTTTTATGTTTGTTTCCTCATTACATTCGACTGGGTGCACCGATTCTCAAAATGTTTTTTTTATTTAAAAGCTGGTGCTTCCTGTGTGGTCTCTTTTAAATTTCCTCAATTTCGGTTTAGTAGTTTTTGAGTTACACTCCAATAACTGAATAGAATGGAAGTCGGTATTAAATTTTTCAAATTGTAGGTACTTGATTTGAATTGGGTATATGTGGTGATGATTCAGATTTCGAGCCTAAATCAGTTAAAGACTGCATTAGTAAATATTACATAATAGTTAATTATATCACATTATTTGAATCCACTTGTTTAAATTAAATATTCATTTTTAAAACTTCAAGTAAGTACCTACTTACTTATTGTTTTAAACTATCACGGTTGTTCTCTAAAGTTATATGATTATTAACGGGATATTTACCGTGGTAAGGTTGTGGAATGAGCTCCCGATATTTCGGCGCAGTTACATGCACCATGTTCACGGGAAGAATATCGGGAGCTCATTCCACAACCTTACCACGGTAAATATCCCGTTAATAATCATATAACTTTACTTACTTATTATTTTTATATAAGTGTAACTATCGAAATAATACTAAGTGATTGGCTCGTAGCCAACCCAAGACGTGACATGGTTGGACCTGCATCAAAATGGAAGATATACCCTTATTGTATGGACAAAAATCGGAATAAAATAAAATAAAATTAAATTAAATTTTATTTCCCTGTAAAGGTTATTTCCCTGTATGTGGGACTTTAATAATAATAATAATAATAATAAAATCGTTTATTTCGACCAGCTTGGTCCATAAGATCTCAACAACAATCTCAATTAAAACATTATGTACAAAAAAAAATCCAAATAATTATATTTCATTCAAATTAAATAAAAATTAAATTAAATAACATACAAAATTAAATTTATTAAGTACCTATACAAAATTATATTAATAAGAATTGTGATTATTTATAGTCAGTACATGAACCATGCAGCAATGGTTCAAGTACTGACAGTCAAATCTTTCAGCAAATACCTTCAGGGTGCTATTAGAGCTGGCCCTAACCCTGCGCACCAGGGATGTGCACCGTGTCCGCATAGTCGCATAAAAGCAATCGACACGTGATTCGGCAAACATCCCCGATGCGCTACAGAATCGGGGCAGCCCCAATAGCACCCGGAACGCATTATTGTATTGAACCCGCAGGGCGTTGTATTGTTTCTGAGTGTAGCTTATCCAGAGGCTACTCGTGTAAAACGAGGTACAAAATGCTCTAAAAAGAGTAATTTTGACCCCTGTAGAACATCGAGCAAACCTACGAGCGATCATATTTGCTCTCACAGACAACGCCCTACGTTCTCTCTCTATATCTGTATCATCTTTCAGGTCAGACCTCACCCAATGCCCAAGATATTTAACCTGTTCTACCATTTTCAGCGGTGTCCCGTACAGTTTGATAGATGGTATACTTTCTAGACATTTTCCTCTAACCCGAAAGACCATACACTCACTCTTTTTCGTGTTATAGACCAATCCGTGACCAAGTGCGTATTTCTCACATATGGCCAGAAGTTTTGACAACCCACACACAGAAGCGCTCAGCAGCACCATATCATCCGCGTAACTAATATTATTGAGACAAAGTCCGTCAATATGACAGCCGACATGTATGCTGCTGAGCTCTTCTATCAGAGCGTTTACATATAAGTTAAAGAGCTTAGGTGAGGTTAACCCTCCCTGTCTCACCTCGCACTCCAGCCCATACAGGTCTGAATACGCGTTCGACCATCGAATGACATTAACCTGGTTTTGGTACCAATATTTAAAAATGCGTATTAGTTCTTTCGGCATTGAGATTTTATTTAGTTTTTGCCATAAGATGTCATAAGAAACCAGGTCAAATGCCTTCGATAAGTCGAGAAAACAGGCGTAGACGGGAGTACTCCTCACAGTGTAGTACTTGACAGTTTGCTTCAAACACAATATAGCTGTATTAGTAGAGAGTCCGGCCTTGGAACCAAATTGGTTGTCATGGATCTGTACATACTTATCAAGCTAAGTATTAAGCAAACTGTCAAGCACCTTAGCCATGACAGTGGCCAGCGAGATTGGTCTATAATTGTTAATGTCACTTATGTCACCCGTTTTGCTTTTCACTATTGGTATATATATAAAGATGAAACAATCCTTTATTCATTCACATTTACTGTATATTATCACCAAGTAGGTATAGTATGGCAACACAGAAATTTGGTGAAATGGTTCCTGATCACTAAAAGGTTAAGAACGACTGATTTAAATATATTTTTTTTGCTATTTTGCCATTACTAAAGTACTCATTTTTATTTGACAGACAGTATTGACATTAAAATGGAATTAATTTGGACCTTAACCTTTGTAACATTATAAATTATCCAAATCGAATAATCCTGTAAAAAGGGGTGTTCCAAGATTAAAAAAACTCGTCGGATCGTGAACCTTCTCAGTGTTAGGAACTTGGATGAAAAGAACTTAGCAGTCAGCTGTGTATTTTTCTGATATTTAGTTATGAAAATATCAACACACTGGCAAGTTATTCGCTTAATGTTAACCATACCTCTTCCAATAACAGTTAATCATCACTGAGGTCCTGATTATCAGCTCAAACAGACCCATAAATGAATACTGACGGGAGCGTAAAGTAGGTACAATATCACCGAGATTATTTCGTTCCGTTCGCGAATACCTACGTAAAGTCAGGATTTTTGAATTGCACAATAAAGTTTACATATCGGAACTAACTTAACTTATATCGAACGATGATCCCACGTGGGTGTGAATACGTTTTTCGATCGTGAATCTCGCGCTTTGGTACCCATGGTAACGGCCCAGGGCGACCGGCATAAGCGTCTCGTCAGTACATTCTCGTCTCCCGGTTAGGCGGCCCGCCCTAGCGCTTTCCGCCCGCCCAAACTCGCAGCATCCAAATAAACTAATTAAATATCTCGGTATCGAAGTGACTGAATCAAATTACTAATTTGTGTTTCGAGTTTTCTGACCAAATACAAAAACAAAAAGGTGGATTACAAAGTGGTTTGTCTCGATAAAAGTTTCACGTTTTGTTTATATGAAGGAAGTAGCTTAATTTTAGAATAACAACGTTTAACTTTAACGTCATTCGTAAATAGATGCTTTTATTTTTTTGTTATTTTAAAGGTGTTTAGTATTGAATTGTGCGATTGTCTATTATTTTTATTTGATAAGTTAACACGTAGTATCTACCAATTTAGCTTACTATGTAATTAAATTAGATAGATCCATACAAAAGTGTACCTACCTATACATAAAATTACGCCTCTTTATAGCAAACAACTATTCCCACGGGCTTCCAGCCTAACTTACTGTCTTGATTAATTTACTATTATCTCATTGTTATATACCTACATGTTTGTTGGCTTACGGTTCTCTTTACGTCATCCTCCAGAAAATCCTGAATCCGTTTTGAGCAGAAAGCGTTTTCTGAAGTCTTTCCCCAAAAAGCACTACTCGTCTTGTATTCAATATTGTATACAAAAATAACTCCATATGTAACATTTTGATTCGATAGAAATTCCATGAAGTACGTAGCTTAAAGTTTTTATAATTATATAGTATTGCTACCTTATCCTGATGGTTGAAAATCTGCCGCCCCACCAGCACCTAACGCGGAGTGTTTCTGCAACTGTCCTATACAAAACGTTGAGGACCTGGGCGCCTATTCTCTTAGCTCTTAGTTAACGCAACTCGATTACACGAAAATTGTCGTTCTTGACAGTTTTTCGTAGTCTGCTCGATATTTAGATTCGAACGCGATCGAAATCGACTCATCAGATTCATCATCATCATCCTTCACCGCGCGGGTGAAAGAGCGCGGAGAGCAGCTAGTTTTAAATATACTCAATTTTATCTTATTGTATATTTTTAATCAATTACACATTGTACCAAAACTATTAAATAAAAATCTCTAGTAAATGAAGTAGGTAATAGCGACCATGCATAAACGGTCCTTTTTAAAAGGGCCTCACCCTTTTAAAGAATCTCAATCCGACTGTTAGATGTTCTTTTCATGTGATTTTACGCAGTTATTCCGCCAATTAGGAATTGATTTTGATTATTATTTTAGTTTGGTATTTGGTATACTTCATAGATACCACACACATTTAATTTTTATCGAAATTGATTTAGTGCTTAAAGAACAAAAAAAATATCTATTACCACGTATTTATTTAGTCTGTTGTGAAATTTACAATAAAATAAAATTTATTTTGTTGTGATGATACGAGTAAATTATAATCGAACTTTTTTTACAACTTCGGGCGTGAACATGTTCAATATCATCAATAATAGAACGGAAAACGGTTTCAAATATATCAAATACTATATTTTTGTAGTTTTTTCAGCCTTAGTGCATATTCAGTAACATGTTTTTATTTCATATTTATGTATTATTTTAAGTAATCGAAAACACAAGTTTTTCAGCCTTAGTGCTGCTCAGCAATAAGGCAAGTAACATATTTTTATTTTATATTTTTGATATTTTAAGTAATTGAAAACTTCATCACACGTAATTTTCTAGTTAAAATTACGAGTTCATGTCTTCAATAGGAATATATTATGATAACAATATAAAGAAAAAAACATTGAGACAAACCCAAAAATAAATGTTAGTCCTTGTAAATAATATAGTAGTATATGTTTAATTAACAAGCGCCTATTTGTAATTCGGTGTCAATTAAAACTGAACCCAATTTCATGTCAATTACATAATGTCTCGACGAGCTAATCCAAATTACTGTGGATAGCAGTTTCAAACGAACGAGAACTTTTCTACTTTTATATCTACGTTTTATATTTTATTTTATAAAAATAAATTATAAACATACACATCATAAAGTTGAGTTAAAATCTTATGTTTCAATAACCAGGCTTAGGAGTAGTCACTCGCACAAGTAATAATAATAAATTAATATCGTAGGTACTCGAATTAGTGTTTTTGGACAAATCACTGAGCGTAATCATAGTACATAATATGTATTTATATTAAATACAAATTGCCCCTTTTTAGTTAAGTATTTTCAATGAACCATAGCAAGACAAGAGTCTTTGACCAATGTGTGTTACCAGTGATGACATATGGCACTGAAACGTGGTCTCTTACTATGGCCTCATAAGTAAGGTCAAAGTCGCACAACAAGCTATGGAGAGGGCTATGCTCAGGGTTTCTCTATGTGATCAAATCAGACATGAGTAGATCCGTAGAAGAACGAAAATAACCGCAGCCCAGAAGATAAGCCAGTTAAAGTGGCAGTGGGCAGGGCACATAGCACGCAGAACAGATGGCCGATGGGGCCGGAAGGTTCTGGAATGGAGACCACGGACCGGCAAGCTCAGCGTAGGTCGTCCACCGACACGGTGGACAGACGAACTGATAAAGGTCGCATGACTACGTTGGATGCAGGCCGCTTCCATCCGGGGTCTTTGGAAAATTATGGGAGAGACCTATGTTCAGCAGTGAACGTCCTACGTCTGAGATGATGAATGAACCATAGCTGCTTGGTCTGTGGTCTCCTTACGCTATTACGACTTTACATCAAAATGTACGAAGATTTGAAAAATACAAACACAATATTAATTTCGGTAGCAAACCTACTTCCTTCCTTATATCAAACTTAATATTATGTTGAGGGCCAATAATACCTAAAACCTAACATATTACGGCATGTTCACACTTCTTATTACATAATAAAATATGTTTTTATAAAGAAATCAAACCTGTAAAGTTCACACTAAGCTCGTATATTGAAGACTGTCAAAGAAAATACCAGACCAAAGTATAAACAATATTTGGATTTAAAATGAAATACAAAATACAGCCAGTAGTATCATATACATAAAAATATAGAATTTGATATATTTGAAACCGTTTTCCGTTCTATTATTGATGATATTGAACATGTTCACGCCCGAAGTTGTAAAAAAAGTTGGATTATAATTTACTCGTATCATCACAACAAAATAAATTTTATTTTATTGTAAATTTCACAACAGACTAAATAAATACGTGGTAATAGATAATTTGTTTGTTCTTAAAGCACTGAATCAATTTCGATAAAAATAATACCACAGTAACATAAAACACTATAAAGAGGAAAAAAAATATTTTGTGTATATATATATATAGTGTGTATGTTTGTAATGAATAAACTCAAAAACTACTGTGTCGACTTCAAAAAGTCTTTCACCATTTGAAAGCTACATTCACCCTCAGTAACATAGGCTATATTGATTCATCATTATCCTCACTCATCACTGCGCTGGTGAATCCGCGGAGAGTAGCTAGTCTATCATAAATGGAAAACAAAACGAAAATTACCCTAATTAATTTTATTGGTTTGTGCATAACAATTATTGATTGTTCTATTTACCTGTTTCATATTGGTTTTTTTTCATTTTTTTTTTTTTTTTTTATTAAGTATTGATGTATGAAACTGCTTACCACTACAACATTTAGGCAGGTTTTAAAGAGTTTACATGATATTTTTACCCACAATTGTAGAGTATTTAAAACAAAGTTTTAAAAACCCGTTTCCATTTTTTTATGCAGCTTTAATTTTTTTATACAAAGCTTAGCGGCATAACTATTTGCAAAGTGATATAGTGAGTTTATATATAACTTGGCTTAGGGTTACGTAAGGTTTAGGCACGGTAATATTATTTATCACCGTGGCTTAGGTTTTCACGAGATTAACAATCGACCTACAACTGTTGACGTCAGGCATGTTTTTTAATGGGTCATGGGCGAGCTGTTGTCCCCAGCCGTGCGATTCTCTAAGAGCAAACATCGTTGCATCTTTGAGAACATCCGTGAAACAAATGAAGACATTACAAGAAACGTTGGAAAACAACCTTATGTACAAGGGCGATGTCTCAAAGTATTTGACATCGGTGAGCTCGTCGAAGAGCTCGTCGTATCGCTCCAATCATTACAGAATCGCACGGCTGGATTGCCTCTGTTTCTTGTTTACACCTTTTTAGAGAGTTCCGTACTTCAAGAGTATACCATACACCCTTATAGAATCACTTCGCGGTCCATCTGACTGACGCTTTTTCTTGAGTAAAGTTGAAAGGAGTATCAAAGTTTCAAACGGTCCGAAGTTAAAATATGTTTCTATATGAACGCAACCAAAAAATACTTCCATGTATATCATATGTTACCTGAAGGCTTCTCATTGAAGTATAGAATCTTGAAATTTGGCAAGAAACCGCTTGTGTAAAACACATTTATACAAGATTATACAATTTCTGTTCTTTTTATTTGGTATTTTATACTGTACTGCATTTACCAGTTTAGGAATTGCACTGTTCCATAGCATACCGCATAGATGTCGTAAAACCCAACTCAGGATAATAATATAGCGATAAGCCCGCGCGCTATTAATTTGAGACCAATTTGCGATTCGTAGGTGTTTGTTCAGGGATGTAAACTCGTTATACTCCTATTCACGTATTCAATAACAATGTCCTTGTATTGTACGACCCTCAATATGTTTTCTCATTTCACTCGAATTATTTTCTGAACTTTTTCCTTATCAAATAGTCAAGTGATAAGGAATTCGATAAAGAATCTATTTACGGCTGAAATAGGGTCAACATAACTGTGAAAAAATGTGAATGCCTCTGATTACTAAGTAATGGTTCGCTCCGGATATATGTGTAGCGTTACCGAGATTAAGTAGAACATTCTTGGGGTTCCACGGGTTTATTTTGGCCCGTAAAGAACCCTATAGATTTCGGCTAAGGACCTGGAAGGCAATTCTACTATTTCACAAGGTTCAACAATCTATCCTTTTTTTAACGTGTGGGGAATGTATTTACACATCCCCGCCAACCCGGGGGGATTCGACGGTGTATGTCGGACTCGTTCTTTACGTACCAACTGCATCCATAGCAGCAAGCAGACCATACCGACTAAACCACCACACGGTGTTTTCCGGGCGCCTTTATGTCAGGACAACGGGCACGCTTTTGCAATCGATCTACACAATCTTATTCCCTCATCTCCTTTCTTTCATCGAACAACAAGACGCACTGGAACACGGCTTCCGTACATGGTCGATATTCCAAAAATACGCACGAAGCGCTTCAAATCTAGCTTCATAATGCGTACGGCTGAAGTATGGAACAACCTACCAGCGTCTATATTTCCCGACATATACATTACACGACATATATGGGAGTCTTCAAATACAGAGTTAATAGGTACCTTTTAAGCAAGCATGTACTACCGTCGACCGCGTCATCACTTTCCATCAGGTGAGACTGTGGTCAAACGCTTGTTTATCAAATCTAAAAAAACGTCCGAGGTCCCGGCGGCGTTGGCCCTCCCATGAGGACCCCATCCGCTGGGATGGTACTCCAGTCACTCCATCCCAGCACTCCTGAGGGGCGCACGGAAACACGGCGCGCGCCACCTCGAGGTCTTTTGGTGCCAACGGATACCCACGTGTCCATCACCGTGACCTCTGTTATGGGGGATGAAGAAGGGCTTGATACGCCCGGCTCTCCGGGTGCGGATAGGAAGAGTAGAGCCACTCTCTACAGCCTCCTTCTGCGACACGACCCGTTCGCAGAAGTCTAGCCCCGCGTTCACGACCTTTCACTTTCCACCAATGACGGAAGCCAGATGTCATCCCCCACTACTGTAACGAGTTCACGACGCTCGCTCTCAATAACATATCCTGCTGAAACTGCAGTTCAACTCCTGTTGTGGTTCAATAACACCAACACTCCATTCTACTATTTGTCTGAATAAATTGTATCGTAACGTCATCTTAAACGCTACTACATCTATTATATATAGGCACTACATACAACCGGAGTCGAAATGTAGTTGGATAGCAGCAGGATAGATTGTTGGACGTTGTTAAATAGTAGAATTGACCTCCAGTTCCTAGCTTATACATTTATAAATGAATCCTTTTTTCTCTTGGTCACGCCATAACTTGAGAACGACTACCGATGTGATCCATACTTTTTTTTTCAAGTTTTCTAATTCTCTGTAGAAGGTTACTGGAAAAAAATTAACAAAGATACGCAGTGAATTTAAAACATTAAAGTATACTTAACGACTGTAAACATCGCCACGCGGGTTTAAAAATCGACAGCTGACGTCAACAGAAACGTAACTGCAGCTGGACTGATTCTAAATAAATAAGAAAATGTATAAAGTATCGTTCAGCTACAGTTCGATTGCAGTTGCAGCAAAATTTTGTCAGTGGCATCGGCCCCCTGGAATTATTTATTTTTAAAATTTGTAATAAAACATAGTGTAAATAATTTATATTGGCTTTGGATGATTTTATTGCTTTTCCAAAAAAGAGTAGGTTCTCAAAGTGAACGTGACTGCCATCAATATATTAAAATTACATATTGAAATATTTCAAAATATAACATATATTATTGTAATATTATGTTCACTTTTTCAAGACAAAAAAATTAAATTGACTCATTTCAATGTAAGTTTATTGAAATGCTCATTCAGCAACACTGAGCCATCTTGAAAGGGACTAAAATCCCTAAGCTCCATTCTCTCCCTTCCAACATCCGTGGCTGAGCCCTAGAGGTTGCTAATAATTATGCTAACTTGTTGACTCTAAAACTGAGTTTCTTGAAGTGGGACGATGCCCTCCGGCTGTAAATGTGTACTTATTACAAGCTACAACACAAAATAGTTAACCCTAAGATAATATTATTGATACAATGTTGTTATTATAGTTTACGTGCCATAAAGTTAAAATGATGTATATGTACAATTACACTTTTCTACTGCTTTCCAAAAAAAAGAGGAGGTATTCAATTCGACTGTATTTTTTTAAATGTTTTTTACCTCATAACTTTCGATAGGGTGACCTGATTCTCGAAATTATTTTTCTTCTCAAAATTCAAAATTATATCAAATTTGGTTCAGTAGTTTTTGAGTTACACTCCAATAACTGATTTTACCAAAGTAATAGAATGGAAGCCGGTACAAAATATTTCAAATTGCACTTGTTTTTCATCTTATTTGCATCCTTCTCATTTACGCAATATTATTTTCATGTGCAACATTTATTTTATGGGATAGGTACAGAAAAAAAATGCACTTCTAGTGATACTAATAGATCTTACAAAATTATCAAAGAAAGCTTACTTTATTCTTGAAACTCGGTTGTGAAGCCAAACACATGAATAAAGAGAATGTGATGAGAAAATGAGTGTCAGATCCATTTTCATTACTTTCCTACAAGTATTCTTAAGGACGAGGAGAACGAGTACGAATGGAACAAGTAAAATGCTTTTGGTAGCTTACTAATTATAATGGTTGGTATTTTATTGTCTTTAGGTCGCTCATCTATTTCTGGTTTATTCTAGAGTTGACTGTTACCGTTTACAGTCTGAAGTCCGTGAAGTCTAGCTCTCTAAACGCGCTACAAGTCGAATGTGAAGAACCTCCTCTACAATTGAGGAGACAGTTTTTATCCGATCGTATGTTTTATCGCAATTTTCAATTTTTGAATAGTTTATTAATATCAAAACTTTACCATCTCGCCAATGTTACAGAGTCGTCAGATTATTCACATTGGAATCTCAATTCACTCATTGGAAACATCATCAAGGATCATTGTATAATAATCCTTGACCATAAACAAAATATATAGTTTCAGATATAGACATGAAAGCAAAACAGTTCTTTCCTAATACAAGCGCAAAATATTTGATCTGCCATTTTACTCTCAGTAATAATTAATAAACTCGTACCTATTTATATTAAACCAAGCTGAGAAATGAGTATTGGATATAATATAGTAGGCTAGTATGAAACGAAACGAGTCTAGACTTTTTTACTGTTCAATAAGGTTAATGGTAGTATTAGTTTGGCAGATGATCCCTTTTATGTTGTATCTAAGTATCCATTACGGAATTATTTTTGTTTAAAGCAAGAAAGGCCGTCTGTAGATCAGCATAGTAAAATGAATATAAGCCTCACTAGCCTAGTGAGCCAAGCAAGGCTTATTCTATATTCATATTCATTCATTCATTAGTAGTGACTTGGACTTGTGATCCCAAATCAGAATTTCAACTGAGAGCTTCCGCACTTCGATGGGCACGTCACTGTTGCTGTCTCAGTGGCCCGAGCACGAACATTTGATAAAGTGTATCGTTATCGTGTCGTTGACGTATACAGTACAAATTTTGAGTTATCTGTGTCACAGTTGTACTAGATAAATGATAGTTTGTATTGTAGGAGGTGCCCTTAGAGTAGGTATACTTATAACAAATGCTAACTATAGAGCGCGCATTGCTCCGGTCCGTTTGTGCCGATCGTAAGCTGTAAGTGAGGTGATTATACTATTTTACGTACCGATAATACCGATAATTTCTTTTTGTTTTGCTTCCGGAAATCGTTTTTGACGCTGACACCGCACATTTCACCATTATAGTCACAAAAACAAATTAAATATTGCTCGCCGACTTAATAGTACTCGTATTGTTTTGCGACTGTGTTGGCTGTTCATACTTGTGCTTAGGGTTCATATAGGCGCTCTATAGCTTGCTTATGTATACTCTAAAGAGAGGCCATATCTGAGACAGTAGATTAGTCTGAAAACATCAACACTACCTACACCGCCAAATCGCACTGGACCCGCATGGTTGATTATGGCTCACACAGAAGTGTATAATCCACAATTTTTACCTTAATTTCTTATGTGAAATCGTCGAAATTACATTTTCTACACCTATTATTTTGGCTGCAAGTATATTTTAGTATTAAAGACCCCAGTACCGTTTAGTATTACTCAAGAAACATGAAGCGTGACACTCTAGTCTATCATGAAAATGCTTTAAGACGCCGTCAGCTGCTAGCGCGTGCAGACATCGGAGAAACCAAGCAATCGCACCTCGTAAAAACGTATAAAAATTGTTTTAAAAAATAATGTTTGTTAAGTAAAAAAGTTATCGGTCAATGGATGTATATTAAAAGTTGCTATTTTATTACATGTTTTTAATGTCAAATACAATTGTGAATAAAGAGAAAAACTGTTTAAAAGGTGAAATAAGTGGTATGTTTGATATTTTTAAATGTACTTAAGCATGTTGAAATATGTTTTTAATTCCGTCAAGGTGTTACATAAAAGTCTTAGAAATATCATATATTTTTTAGTACGTTTAAGTAAATCACTGTAGAGAAAAACTGCTTTAAAACCCCTCCTTTTTATCTTCGTCAGGAATTGACAGCGTCTTAAGAAGGCGGTTAAGCCGAAACTTAACCCATCAATAGCCAAAACAACATCATGTACCTACTAAAATTTAATTTCGGGTGCATGATAAGTGATCAAATTCAGCAACACAGACCCCAGAATTTCACTATATTATTACTCAGACGCTTAGTCATAATTACAAGGAACTTTTTATATTAAGTCACAAGGTGGCTAAATAATACTAAATAATGCCTTAACCCTGCAATACCCGTTAGTCCAACCGGTCCTTTTGGAAAACCACGGGGGAGGCATATGTTCAGCAGTGGACGTCCTACGGCTGAGATGATAATGATGATGACCCGTTAGTAAAAAGTTATTAGAGGACCCTTTGATAGAAAAACCCGAAGGTATTCCAATTGTGGGCACACAATGGACTGCTTATGTCATGTTATGTAAGTACTTCATTAAAACAACGCTACATGAAAATGATTTAGTGTTACAATATATTACTAGTTATAATTAGCCAGCTAACGAATCACGTGCTCGTAAAAATTTTATGCCAATGTAAACTTGCAGAAATAAAACATTGGAGTGTGATTACGGTGTAAAGAAAATATTTAGCTTTATTTTAGTAGCAGTGGATAAATGACGCAGTGAATGAATAATAATTATTTATTGTTGGGGTTGCCCTACCCTACTCTTGCTTACTACGGCATTTATAGGTCTTTCTAATTGCACACCTGTGAGTAGGTATTAAACTTGACTGTCGTATACGGCCCTCACCTGTCATCTTTCGTCTATTGGACGTCTACCGCTAAAGATAGGCCTCCCGCATATATATTTCCAAAACACTGGTTGGAAGCGGTCTGCATCCGACGTCGTCCTCTGCGATATTTATCAGTCTTTATCCACCGTTATTTTATAATTGTTCATCAAAGTTTCTCCCTCTCGCCTGATGGAAAGCGAAGATGGAATCAAGAAGCAATTACCATTTTCCATAATCATATATATTTCATAATCGTTTCCCCTATGATGACCTGAGAGATGCTTTTTCTCGCCCCGCTTAAAGGACCCAGGGTCATAGCTGCAAGGAAATACGTACACCGGCAGAGTATTCCACAATTAACTTACACGACAGAGGTAGTAACTGCCAAACTTTTTGGTTTGTGGTAAGAAGTTTTGAACAGTATGGATGTAATGATAGGCCGGAACGAGTAGTTCGGGATGGGAATGGTAGGACGACCTGTGCTCGGTCTGTGGTCTTTACTTTAGAAGCTTCAGGCCTTCCATTCTCCGTGCTATGTATAACTTGCCTACTTACACTTCGACTAGCTTATCTTTAGGCTAGGTCCGTGACTTTGGTTCCTCTACGGATCTCCTCATTTCTGATTCGATCACGTAGAGAAACCCTGAACATAGCTCGTTGTCACCTTTGCAAACTATGAAAGATAACTACCGCTAAATTTACGTTGGATTCGTTTATCCAGACATCATACGTTGTACAGGTTAGTACAGCGTAGTAACGAACCCGCACCGTCTTTGTCTCGATCATTTAGCTATGAGAATTTTGGCATGTAATTTAACTTGAATTTAACAAACGTGAAAGTGATATTATTTCTTGAGTCAAGCTGATGAGGGTGGCAGCTGGACAGATGGGCACCAAAAAGTACCCTACCATGTTCTGGATTTCTTTATGATGTCGCCGTCACTGGAAGATAAAACCCGATTGGAACAATTTTGCCATTTGCATTGGCGGCTAAGTTGCAAATTTTCTGATCCACAAGATTAGGTACCTAATCTTGTGGATCAGAAATTTTACTTAGGGGGTTGATTGGTACCAATGTGAAACTATGTGAGCTAGATCACTACATTTTTTAACCAGCGACACTGAAATTATACCCTTTCCCATTTTCCCTGAGAATTATGGCTCTACTCGTACCATAACCTTTGCTCACTTTACCAAAAATCCGAATTTGTTTCTAAACAGATTACTGCGAAAAAATGGTAGACTAAACTCAGCTGAAACATTACTATCAAAATAAATCTTCCACGCTCTATAGTTAATAGGTACGTGTCTACATACCTGACTGGAAAATATAATAAATCTAGACATAATCGAGTGTTTATGTTGTGCACATTTCTTTACGTTGCCAGATACGAGACTGGTAAGATGTTTGTTTAATGGCAAACGTCACAGCTGCTTTCGATGTCAGTTGCAGTTCCTCCCAGAAGCGGGTCAGTTTCCACAAGATTCTGCTCTTCAAACAGAGACTTTAAGTTCTTGACTGCAATAGTTTTAATTTCCATAAAAAAAATCTACTAACCAATAAGGAGAAAAAGCCGTAAAGCTCGCTGCTTGAGAATTTAGGGCTGTTTCGTATGCTCCTAATAGATAATCGTAAGTTAAGGGGAAAAAACGCAAAATGAGCATCATGCCACCACATCGATGTAATAGGGCATTGCTGCATATTAGACTCACAACAACAGGGCGCTTGTCGACCTCAACGTTTTGTAACCGAAAGGTAGCGGCTACCAACGAGGTTGGTGGTAGGGCCACGACGTAACCCTACGGGTAACAGCACTTACAGCCGAATGGCCCGGCACGACCGTGGAAGTACTACACTCCCACATAACACCGACGTTATAGCTTGCTATTGCGTTTCAGTCGGTCTGTGGGAGGTTCCGGAGGCCCGATCCCCAGAATTCTAAGTCTAAGTAAACAATCCTAGGCCTGTGATTGGCCGAACTCGCTGAGAGGGTTTATTCTTCTGTATCGGGTTCAAAGCCACGGCGGCGATGCAACAGGGAGGGACATTATAATAATACTAAAAATTGAGTTATAAATGCTAGTCACATGTTAATAAAAACGGAATTTTAAGTTATACAATCATATAATAACTTTTGCTTATTATATTATTTTACACTCAATAACCTAGGCTTGGTTGATGGCCACGGTAAAAAAATTGCGCCAATTTTGGTCATTGGCTTTTAACGACGGCGACGGTGGTATATTTCAGACATATTGCTGAAAATTATGCCCGTGAAAATAAAGAAGGTAGATAGGAACCTTATCAAAAACTTCTTAAAAGCAGTGGGTATGTTCGTATGTGGGTATCGTAGGAAAAGTCATATTGCGTACAAATATATGATAAGCGTTGTGTGCCAGTTAGCATCAAATAAAGGATAGATTATAATGTTAATAAAACTCACATTTATAATGAATTTTATAATGATGTAATGGGATTAACGAGAGACATACTTTGTTGTCGATATCAGAATCGACAATTCGTATTATATCACAACAAAGCCGAAACATTTGTTGATCGTGATATCGTCAACGAATTCACGATACCGGTTTATCAAAACAAAAAGATAATTAGATAACTGGAGGTCACCTACTTACATACATGTACCTCGAGATTCCCAACCATGAAATCTAGTCGGGCGTTTCCTGTTTCATTGTAAACATACTGTTAAACCTAATGTACATTTCCGTTTACAAAAATAGTTAACACCGTTCGAGAATAATCGAAGTATTTTTATGTTACTAGGGAAGAGATTTAGGGATGTCGGGAAAAAACCCAACAATGGGTGATTATTTTTAAGTTACAAGATTTCTGTTTCTTCGAGTTTTGACGTGTAATTAGTGGTAACCGTTAAGTGTTTTAATGGTGCATGAGTGTCGGCAAGTACAAAATCACGAAACGTAGTTTTGCGTTTTTTTCATTGCACTACGAAAGCTTTAGTAATCGATCCACCGCACGACTAGGACGGACTTAGACAGGACAGTGACTTAATGGAACTAATTTATATGACTTGACTCTGACTGCTTGAAATGGAAATCTATCTTGATGCAACTATAAATATTTACGTAGATAACTTAAGGAATTGCATATGTACAGAAGTACAAGACATACATAGGAAAAAAAGAGATAAAAATAAAGGCAACCTGTAACATTACCACAGAGTAAATAAATATTATACCTGCGAACTATTACCTACTGCAATTCACTATCATGACATTTAAAACATATCAAATGAAACGTTATCTTTAACAAAAGGTTATCCTCGTGAACTGCTCGCTGGATATGGATAAGACCTATGTGTTCTGGTTCCCTATCTTCGTTCGAGTTTTCATCAAAACCCGTTCTACACAAAGAAGTCACAAACATAAATAAATAAAAGAAATATTAACTCAAAGTCACTTTGTCTAAATGAAGGAATGTGCTTATCAAAACTTTTTATGAATAACGCCTGAGCTAGTAATTAAACTGTACTTACTTACTTAGTAATTACAATATATGTATATATACTCACTTACTCTTTTACTCAGTCACTCATCTCGTCATGCATCATCTGCCATACTGCTTCTTAGTTTCTTGCCGCTTTTTTAATAAAGGCTCTCTGAAACTGAAACTTGGCGGGGCGTGACCTTTGAAAACAAGGGGCGGTTTCGATTTTCTACAATATTGATTTAGAACTAAATGATTATGATCATTTAGTTCTAAACGACCCAAGCCCATGGGTGTTTAATAATTATCGGCAGGTTAAGGGTACGCATGATGTCGTCTGAGTGGGAATAGATGCCACAGGACACCAAGGCCACCATTCAAAGCTTGGTGGATGTCCATTAATCACGTGAGGCTATAAAATGGGGTTGTTATGCGATAATTTAAATATCTTCATGTACTTGAAGTACATTAATATGTTTTTCATATGATTACACCATTCCGTTAATATTATTTCATGCCAGTCAAAAGCTTGTAACCTTTCTGTCTAGACTATTAATACTAATATTAAATATTATAAAGAAGAAAGATTTGTATGTAAGTATATTTGTAACGAATTGGCTCAAAAAGTATTAGACGATTTCAAAAATTCTTTCACCAATGGAAAGCTACATTCACCCTGAGTAACATAGGTTATATAAGATTCATCATCATCATCATCATCACCTATCACCGCGCGGGTGAAACCGCGGAGAGCAGCTAGTCTAGAATAAAATTAGATTATACTTTATACCTGTATATAAAGATTGTTAACAACCAAACTTGGCCTAGCCGTGGGCCAATAGGTTTTGTCGAAGAGCCTACTCGGGTCTTCGGGAGGCGGGGCCCATAAGCGCCTCCAGCGAACATCGGCTACGATACGTAGCGATAATTAATTAAAAGTAACAAACAATACAGTACATAGACAATTAAATTAAGGGTAAAACTCACAATGCCTGGAACATCCAGGCGGCTCTTCGGTCCGTCAAGGCGGGGAAGCAGTGTTTGCTCCAGCGACCTTCCCGATCCATCCGTAAGTCGTGTCGTAGTTGCAAATACCTAGCTGATCTAGCTAACCGTAGAATTATCCTACCCCAGACGGCCGACCTTAACCTAAACACAGAAATACGTAGCCCTCTGATATTGTGTCCGTCCGCGATAACCAAATTCACTTAGTTTCACAATAATAACACAAATATATCGGCGCACATTTATATTAAAGCACTCGACCGCGATGTACTCGTATTCACAATGAAAATACAATTAAAACGTTTTTACATTAACCATCTTGCAATCGACCGCGATGTACTCCACTCGTTTTTAACACATAAAATGTTAATACACCCTCAACCTATATCTTAAACCTCACCAAGGAAGAGAGAGGGTTAAATTTAAAATTCAAAAAAATATCACGTGATTAATGGACGGCCCAAAAGCATGCTAAGACGATTGACATGCCGTAATCGCTGCAAGGGAGGTCATACTCGTTATTAGTTTAATTTTTAAATGTTTTCTTTTATCAAAATGCCATTATAGTACTCGTAGACTTAATTTCATTATATTCATAAAAATGTCCATATTAACACGACTCTTTGTTTACATTGACTAAAACACCGATTTAGATATTTAAGTGTGAGAAACTATATTCTTATTATTAAGAAGAAATTTCTACTTAGTCATTTATGGTAATGACATACTAAACATTTTATTAGTATCAATAGAAAAGCCAATCGTTTTTTTATTTGCGAACGGAGGTATAATGAATAATTTACGTTCAAAATAGTAGGAGATATATTAGAAATATATACCCTCATGTGTTATTTAATTATGACATTGTTTATATATGTTAGATGTAAATTAATAAATCTTAATAGGGTCTAAGTAAAAACGCGGCCAATATTGTTAAATAACGTACACGTCAATTAACTTTTTAGGTTAAATTCTTCTATTTGTTATTCATGAAAATGAAGCATTACTCGAGATAATTTTATACAAAGAAAAATATAAATTGCCTACCTTTCTTTCAGCCAGACTATAAAGTTACCAGGTAACTAAATTTATTAAACATATATTTAGTAGTTTGCAGACTAAACAATAGCATTATGTACAAACCTATGTGGTTTATGAATGCTATGTTATATTACTTCAAATATGTATGTACATTTAATTTGGTAAATAAATTAAAAAAAAAAAACTGTTTGTATCTAGCAACTTACTCGTACTTATGCTCAATGACCACATAATTGTGAAATTGAATGTATTTGCCCAGTGGCGTAATTGTGTGGTATCGAAAGCTGCCTGGCCTGGGAACCGATCCTATAGCTCAGACTAAATGTTACTTACTCTTTTTGACCTACTTAAAAAAAGAAGGCAGATATAATTTCGAGTCTAGGTTTTTTTTTGTCTACGTTAGCCGATTTCTGCCCCATTTGTAGACCGATTCTCAAAATACTTTTTTGTTTTGGTAGAGTATACTTCCGAGGTGGTCCCATTTAAATTTCATGAAATTCGGTCAAGCAGTTTTGAGTTATACTCTAAAAACTGAAAAGTGTTAGGACTATCTTGATGATTGATAATCATTGACGGTGAATGACAATCGATCCCGTAATTAGCAAGGGTCACTAAAAATGCAATTTTTTTTATTATCAAAAATGGATGGTAGGATTCTGATAATAGGTCTACTTTTGAACTATCATGGTACCGACTTCAACATGACTCACTTTTTGATGTTGAAGTCGGTTCTATTCATTGGTAAAAAAAAATTGCATGTAACACGATAATTCCACTAATTATGAACATTTATTTTGACAATTCTTTTTTTGTTTGGTAGATCATACTTTTGATTTAACGCTTTTTGAGAAAAGCCAATAAAAAAATATATGCCCAGATAATTTAGGATTATAATATATCATTAATAATCTTTGAGTTGGTATCTTCGATAATGAAATGGAATTCGGTTTAATAAAAAATCAAATTGTTTATTATTTAGAAACAACTTTTTTAAGACTTGTTTGACTACTATAACTGTATTTTGAAGAACTCTAGAGCAATAAATGAGATTGCTTGGGCTATAAAAACATAGAAACTTATCATTAAAGATTAATTTCTTATAAAAGTTGCTTTGTCAAGTCTATATATTTCCTTTACATTACAAATTACTACTTATAGAATACCTACACAAAGCACGCGCTGCATTCACCTGTTTTAGATTACTTGAAAAAAATACCTACTTTAAGGCCTACTCAGACCTGAGTCGCTACCGCTGTGGGTAGCGAATAACGCTCAGGTAAAATGCCAAGCGGAACTCGATGGGTAAATAGTACGAAGATCCATAACTGCAGCAAACCTTGTACCGTCTAGTGATGCGGTATTTTCTCTTGTTTGGCGAAAATAGTTCCGCCGGGCGACACGGTAGCAAGTAGCAGCAACATGCTTCCTGCCCTCGCCCCGCTAACCGTTGCCAACGGATATCTCTACGGCTAGGCGCGGCGCGGCGCGCGGTAGCGATATCCGCTTTGGTGTGAACAGGGAAATTAATGCATACCCTTTCGGATTTCTCTATCGCTCGAGGTGGCGAATAGCGCTCAGGTCTGAATAGGCCTTTATATCTTGGTGATGACAACAACTATATTGATAAAATTGTTCTAATCTGAAGTCTGATTGATAACAGGGAAATTATCGAATCAATTAAAGATATCAATATTAACTAGTCTGTCTCGTATTGTTGTGATCACACATTTGTCTATGAGTAGTAACTCTGAATTGACATAATACAGTATAGTGATGTGATAAAGTCGTAGTTGGTGGTGACGTTGAATCTCGTAGAGTTTATTGAGATTGGTAATAAGTTAAACAGAAGTTTTTAGTGACGTGAAAGTAAATTGTAGTGATGTAGACGTCAAAATGACGTTATGGCAAGTGACATTGTGTTGTGCTTTACTAGTGGAACTGTCAAACGCCCGCACGGAAATACGAACTGCTTTGCTTCCAGGGAAAAGTGTTATAAACGTTATACCGGAGTTGTTTGGATATTCCGTTACTGCTTCCCCCATGACCCACAGTTTAGAGGAGAATCCTGGAATGGTGAATCCGGGATCCGGTGACGCTGTAACTTCGAATGAAGATCGAAACATTGAGGTCATCACTACTTTAGAGGTAAGTGTGATATTTTATAAGTTTCTCAAACTCGATATATTAGACTGAGGTCCATTATTCCAGACATAAACTTAGTACCCTTATTAGTAGGAGAGTGGGTACTATATACACTGAAAAAAAAGTTTAGTACTAAGTTTAATAATAACCAAAAAAACATCTGTTAAAGGCAGTAATTACCGCTTATAAGCGGTACTACATAGACAAAATAAAAATAAAAACATCTGTTATAGGCAGTAATTACCGCTTATAAGCGGAAATAAAATTACTGCATATAATATAAGCCTATATATATTATAAGTTTCTTATACTCAAAATATATAATAACTATATAATATATCAAAATATATAATAATAATAGACTGAGGTCCATATTCCAGACATAAGCTAATTACCCTCAGTAGTAGGAGAGTGGGTACTAAATAAATGTTTTTATATGATGTCATTAGGAAACGAAAAAACACGCTTACCTGGTGTTAAGCGGTAATTACTGCCTATAACAGATACAATTCGTCACAAGTGACGAACTGCGAACATCACCCTGCGATGTTAAAAAAGCTGTTAGTCTCATGTGCTCGAAATTTCACCGTCACCCATTTCAACCCGGAACACAGTAATCGAACATTAATGCTTTGCGGTAAAAGTGGCAGTACTTCCCCGTACGAGCTCGCTCACAAAGGAGTTCTACTTTATGAGCATGCTCATGTAGTAGTAGAACTCTTCCTTTTCTCATCTTACTCTTGAGGCATCCTGTCTCAGGTTTACGGACGCAGTGATGTTCGACACTTCTGGAGAAGCGCATCTGTTATAGGGAGTATGTTATAAACACTTTTAAATTAGACAAAAGATATCAATCAGCGGCAAAGTAATGTTTACACACCCCTGCACTAGGAATCTACTGCACTGTGCTGCGGGAAGACCCGCGAGATCTAACATTCACAACACAAATAATTACCCCAAAAAATCGAACCTGGGACTTGACATTTCCAACAAGATTAACGGGCCGTATACTGTAATAAGAAGCTGATAAGAATAAGAAGTGATATAAAGAAGCGATCGTAGCGGAGCTCGACTTGGCGATCTTAACCGATCAACAAGTTAAGCAACACTTGCTGCGGTCAGAACTTGTATGAGTGACCGCTTGTGGCATTATTCAACTGAGCGCTTCTGTGCTTTGGAGGGCAGTCGTTAGGGTAAGTCGAAGGCCTTCGGGCGGCCTGAAAACTTCTACGTGGGTTGGCCTACCTATCCACTAATCCGCACTGGGCCCGCGTGGTGGGTTATGGCCCAACTCCTCTCTGAGAGGAAGGCTCGAGTCCCAGCAGTGGGAACGAAATGGGCTGATTATGATATGATGATACTGTAATAATATCTTCTTATAATTCAAATTAAAAAAAAACAGTTTTATTTAACTACTTACTGGAGAACGAAATAACTTTTAGTTACGAATACATTAGTGAGACAGAAAATGTTGGAATTTTATAAATTACAATAATACGAAAAAACTAAGACACGAGATTAAGAGAATAATATATGAGAAATTACAGCAAATTATATTGCTCTACTCTTTACGGTTCCGTACCTACCTCAACAGTAAAAAGGAACCCTTATTAGGATCACTTTGCTGTCCGTTTGTTTGTTAAGGGCTTTTTCCTCAGGAACAAGTCGTAGCGGTAGCAAGTTAAAATTTATATCAAACAGTAGGCTCTACAGTATATTTCCGTAAGAATCCTGTAAAAAAAACTTGTAAGCCCACGCGATAAAAAGATATAACCGCTTACGTCGCAAATTTTCACATATTTTCCGATTTCACAAGGTAATCTAAACCTACAGGGTGCTTCCCGTCCATAATCACAAAATTTGGTAAGAGGCGATGTCTTAAACTTTAAGACATCGCTTCTTACCAAATTTTGTGTGGTTCCTAAACTTTTTGGTCTGGCTACCCCTATGACCCATCAGGGAAACTGGTTTAACCCTCGAAGAAAACAACTCATGCATACTTATAAATGGCTTTTAGAAATCAAACAATGAAGTTCTATGTAAGTCTACGTAGCTGTAGGTACACTTACATAGAAACTGTGATTAGGTCTTGTTATATTATTATATAATTATGTTGGGTTGAGCTCAGGCCTCGCTCGTGTCATTAGAATATTGCATACTTGCGTGCAGTTTCGTTTCACAAAATTTTCTAATACCGTCTAAAAATTACAGCATGATTACCCCTGCACAATAGCTGTTTTACCCCCGAAGGGTTACCCTCAGGTTAGGAACCTTTCAGACTGAAAGCATATGTAAAAGAAAAAATCTGAAAACGGAAAATACGTAGTAAAATAACAAAATTATTATTCGCTGTTAGTGCAATAGCCGTGTGTACTCTACACGGCTTTTGCACCTACACAAGGTTCTTTCAAGGTTCAACATCGCACGGCAAGGTTAGTTTTTTAACCTAGATTGTCTATAAGTCAGAGCAATAATGTGAGATGCTTTTTATGTATTGGATGAAGTCATACATTTTATTTGATCAAACGTACATTGGACAAAGATATTTTGACGAGTGGAATACCAGCCTTATTCAGGTTCCGGTAATGCGTTGCATACATTGCTAAGTCGAGAAGAATATAACATGACCCTTTCATGCGTCACACTTTCACACTTTGCGTACTCTATAGCGTAAATAACGGTTAATGGCCCATCACTATTAACAAAAATTCAACACCCGAAGAAACGCAAATGTAAAAAAAACCTAACATACATTGTTGGCCGTTTTCCCGCCTAATCTTGGCTTAACCGGGGTTTTCACGTGATAACGTCTTAGAAATTGATGAACGCCGGCTGTACGCATGAAAAAGTATGACTCATTGTCACAATGCCTTGCAAGCGAGAGCGCGGAACAAGCGATAGAGAGACACGATCGGCCTAAGCGTTTGGCTTGTCTTATGACGTTATCACGTAAGACTATCGTCCGTAAACCGGGTTTACAGACCAAAATTTTATTAAATAAATTTTTGTAGTTATGCTGGTTATATTATTCTACTTGATCATGTGATCTACGAGACATGTACTATATTCTTTAAATTATCCAGTAAACATTTTTAAGCTAGTGCATAGCTTCTATCGCGGGCCTTGAGCGTGGAGACCGAATCCAGAAATTCCGTAACGAAAATAACACCCCTACTCCGACTCCATCTATCGATGAATAGCAGAACTTTTAATGACTTTTTGAAATATCACGCTTGTCTCTTTAGTTCAGTAACTCGCCTCTAGGTGGCATTGGTTAAATAATTATAATTGCATAATTGATAAAAACAGCTACAATAGCTTTACCGCGGCGTGCCGTGCCACACGTCTTTTTTTAATAATAAATCCAATCCAACCAATCCTTAATGTCAAATCATATAGAGTATTCAAACATAAACTAACGAAATGTAATAAAATAAAAACAACGATAGCTAAAATATAGTCAAATTGTACAAAATTCACTTTAGCACTTTAGCCACCCTTAACTTCAGAGGTATTCGAACGCCGTAATAAAAATGTCCTAACTAAAAAAATGCAGAAGCGTGCCGCTTACAGAAATTATTTCGTAGAATAGAAATTTTACACAATTCATTAAAACACCGGCCATGTGCGAGTCGGACTCGCGCAGGAAGGGTTCCGTACCATTATCCATACTTAATATTATAACGAGGAAAGATTTGTATTTTTGTTTTAGTAAATAAATAAACTTAAAAACAACTAGCCTTTAGTAAGCTACATTATCACTGAGTAACATAGGCTATATATAATATTTCCAAGTTAGGTAAGTAGGTAAAAGTTAGGGATCCATATCAAAACTTCGATATTCAAAGTCAAAGTCAAAATAATTTATTCAATTTAGGCATCAAAGATGCACGTATGAACGTCAATATTTCATTATAATGTACTTTAAAGACCCTACCGTCGCGTTCCAAAATATAGAGAGCCTATCGAGAAGAAGCGGCAAGAAACTCGGGGCCATTCTTTTCATATATAGATTTTTACAATGTTTCGACTTAGGTACTACAAATATTACATTTTATGGGTGGCAGAGTGACAGCTTGCTAGAAGTGGAGTGTTCCAAGCATCTTTATCTTCTATATAATGTCGGACTTTATAGTAAGCTTTTTTTATTAAAACGTTTTTTACAGTCAACTTGAATATGCACTCTGTGAGCTCAGTTATGTGCTTTGGGATTTTATTGTAAAAGCGCACACTATTTTCCTAGGAATTACTTATTTGTTTTCGCAAGTCTAAAAACTGGGTACACAGCTATCCTATTTGTATTTCTAGTATTAAAAGTGTGGTGGTCACTATTTAACTTATATTTATGTAAATTTTTACGAACGTACATATATTTATTACATATACATAATATTTTCAAATACATATAAGGAAGGCAAAGTTAATATATTGATTTCTGTAATTAAATCTTTCAAAGATTCACGGGGACCCATTATAGCTCGAATAGCACGTTTCTGTAGGATGAAGATGGTCTCTATATCAGCCGCTGAACACCATAGCAATATCCCATATGACATTACGCTGTGGAAATATGCAAAATATACTAACCGCTAACAAGGTGTGCAAAAAATACCAAAAAAGTCCTTATATCGCATACACTGCGTAAACTATTGACAATAGTCTAATAGAGCAAAGTGATCTATTGTAGTTTTATAGAAAACATCAATATCTACAATAAAATCCGCGATACCATATGTTATATGATTATTAACGGGATATTTACCGTGGTAAGGTTGTGGAATGAGCTCCCGATTTTTCGGCGCAGTTACATGCACCATGTTCACGGGAAGACTGAAGAATGCGGGTGGTTGGTCAAAAAGTTTAAAAGTTAGGTGCAGACATAATGATCTACCCTCTTTCTTAGTCTTTTGCTACGGTCATCACTGGAACTCGAACTCGTTCCTAAGTCCCGACAAAACACACTCACTGTATCACTGCGTATAGTAACAACCTTACCACGGTAAATATCCCGTTAATAATCATATAACTTTAGAGAACAACCGTGATAGTTTAAAACAGTGTTATATATGTTTTTCTATTAACGCTGAAAATCTTTATATTGCGTGCCTACACTGCGGAAACTATTGACAATAGAGCAAAATGAAGTACTATAGTTTTATAGAGGACAACAAGCCCACAATAAATTGAGTTAATACCATATGTCTAACTGTTACAGTTATGTCACAATAACTACTTTTCCGTGTTAAAATAAGCAAGGTTAACGCTGGTACAAACTAGGCCATATTATTTGTACCTTGGTGTCAATCCTTATCTACACTAATAATAAAGAGGAAATATTTGTTAGTTTGTTTGTAAACATTACATAACCGGTTCAAAATATTCTTTCAGCAGTAGAAACCTATATCATGCCTGAGCAACATACGCTATATTTCATTCATCATCATCATCATCATCCACCACTACGCGGGCGAAGCCGCTGAGCAGTCAGTTTATAATAAATATTTCAAGTTTCTGCCTGTTATTGTTATTAAACCCAAGAAAAAAAATGGAAAAAATCACGTTTGTTGCATGGAATGCCCATCAAATATTTATTTTATTCTGTTTTGTATTTGTTGTTTTAGCCGCAACACGAATACATTATCTGTGAAAATTTCAACTGCTTAACTATACGAGTAACTGTTCATGAGATACAGCCTGGTGACAGACGGACAGACAGAAGGACGGACAGCGGAGTCTTAGAAATAGGGTCCCGTTTTACCCTTTGGGTACGGAACCCTAAAAATTGCTAAAGTCACAAAAACATAATCAGTTTATAATGTACAATGTTGTATTTCAATTATGGATTTCAATTTATCGTGTAGATATTCATCATCACTATCATTACACCTTGCATTGTGTTTGTGAACCACGTGACAGGTGTCAATAAAACTGCTTGGTATTTCGCTTGTAATGTTCTCGTTTGTCTGGAGAGGTTGGCGGGGGAAAACCCAACATGATGTAATGTTGATTTTGTATAATTAGAGTTACAAATGTTACGTATTGTAGCCCGCGCTCGCCGCTGTGCACGACAGTGATTCCCAGACGAATGACTTAAAATGTTTGAAACTGCACTGCGAGGATTGTCGATAGGATAAAAATATGACAGTAACGTGACAGCAATTATCGGTAAAAACAGCCTGCGATATAGCTGTCGCGGATAGATCCATGCTAGACATAAGTTACGATATAGATCTGTTTATCGACGTGACAAGTTTATCGTAGATCCATACCCACTGCTGGTCGGAGGACAATGTCAAAAAAATATTTAACCACGAACACACATAAACAAAATGTTTTCGGTCGAATTGAGAAACATCCTCCTTTTTTTTGAAGTCGGTTGAAAACAACAACTTAAATTGCGAAAAAGCACTGATTCGTTACGCTAATAGCTTAACCGTTAAAAATGTATGCACGTATTTATCAATAGAAAGAACTATGTTAATATAACCAACTATTCAAAAACTGATGACAATTTTCGGCAGAGGGCCGTGCGTAGAGACCGTGTGCGTGGCGTCAAACTAGTTATCTGCGTCATATTTTTACAAAACATAATCATAGTCAGCCCATTATGTTCCCACTACTGGGACTCGAACCTTCCTCACAGAGAGAGGAGTTGAGCCCTAATCCACCACGCGGGCTCAATACGGCTTCGTGGGTAGGCTAGTGGCCAACCCATGTAGAAGTTTTCAGGCCACCCGAAGGCCTTCGACATAGCCTAACGACCGTTGTCCTACGACAAACTGGGACCGACGGCTTAACATGCCCTCCGAAGCACGGCAGCGCTCAGTTGAATAATGCTAGCGCACACCCATCCAACTCCTGACTGCAGCAAGCGTTGCTTAACAGATCGGTTAAGATCGCCAAGTCAAGCTCCGCTGCGAGCGCTTCACAGTTGCCATAGATAAATGACAGTTTGTACTGTTTCACGTGAACGACACGTTACGTTATACTTACGCAAATATTCGTGCTAGACTCACTAAAGGTGATTCACTCAGGGATGCGCCGCCTCTAGTGGTCACCCATCCAAGTAGTGACGGCAGAATGATTTTCTTAATCTAAAGTTACCTGTTACGTATGAATAGACTTGCTTTACTACGTACTACTTCACGTTGTTGTAAACTATACATATATTGGACAGAATGGCGTGATAATACCGCGTGGGTGGAGCTTACCCGCGTCAATATAAACACATAACTGAAATCCAATATTAATGGCGAACCTAAAAAATACGGTAGTGCTAGTAAGCAAACATATGTTCATTGGGTAAGTAGATCTTTTAATATGATAAACGGGTATCACTTGGGTGGGTCTTCGTTTCCCGTAGACCAAGCGAGCGAAGCCGCGGGCGGGTCGAAATACTTCGTGTGCACACCCGTGGGAGACCCCGTATAGTATGTTTGTGTTTATATATATTATTAAGGACTGGGCATACGCATATATGAGTTATGGATGATGGATGATGATGAATCTAATATGGCGTAAGGTACATAATATATATATCTTACTACTGGTAAATGAATTTTTGAACAGGTTATGTTGTTTTTGCGTTTATCCGTTACAAATAATCAAATTTTTCCTCTTTATTATTAAAGTAGATTAACAACAAGGTACGAATAATGTGGCCTAGTTTGTACCGGCGTAATATTGCATAATTTTACACGGGATATAGTTATTATAGTTATTGTTACATAACTGTAATAGTAAGACATATGGTTTGCATACTTTTTTTTTAGACATTGATTTCCTCTATAAAACCGTAGTACATAACTTTGCTCTATTGTTAATAGTTTCAGCAGTGTACGCGATATAAGGAGTTTACGGCTTAAAGTCATATTCAGACCTGAGCGTTATTCGCTACCGCTGTGGGTAGCGAAAAATACCACGCAAAACTCGATGGGTAAAATAGTAAGAAGTTCCATAACTGCAGCGAAACTTGTACCGCCTAGTGAGGCGGTATTTTCTCTTGTTTGGCGAAACTAGTTCCGCCGCCCCGCTAACCGTTGCCAACGAATATCTCTACCGCGCGCGGTAGCGATATCCGCTTTGGTGTGAACAGTGAAATTACCGCATACCCTTTCGGATTTCTCTATCGCTCGCGGTAGCGAATAACGCCCAGGTTTGAATAGGCCTGAAGCCTATTCAAAACTTTTGTTTTGAAACCAAACCAAACCAATTGTATGTTTTAAAATGTAAAATTAGTTATTGTAATATAACTGTAATTTTAAGACATATGTTATTGGGAACTTTATGTAAAAACTAGCTGACCCGCCAGCGGCTTCGCCCGCGTGGCCTCGCAGAATACAGTTTTTAACTATCCCACGGGAACTTTTTAATTTACCGGGATCAAAAGTGTCCTATACGTTGACCAAGGATATAGGCCACTACCATACAAAATTAAATTTAAATCGGTCCAGTCGTTTCGGAGATTAGCGCGTACAAACAGACATACGAACAGACAAACAGAGAAACCAAATATTTAATCAAGTTTAAATTACTTCGATTCCACCCCTGACTCGGTTTTTAGCTTTTTTTTATTGTACAGAAATTCTACCTCTACAGTTTTATTATATGAAGTGATAGATGTTTTCTCTAAACTCTCTTAACTTTTAACTTAAAAGAAAATATTAATATTATATAGCCTATGTTACTCAGTGATAATGTAGGTTACTAACGACAAAAGAATTTTTGTAATCGGTCTAGTAGTTTTTAAGTTTATTGGTAACATACAAAAATACAAATATTTCCTTTTTATAATATTAGTGTATTTTTTTATTTATACAACGCATTACATTACAAATTTCACAAGCTACTTTCTGCCAAACTGCTGGGCAGTTTGTCGGCAGATGTTACTCTCATTTTCTTTTACTTACGTAAACCTTATAGTTATACAGATACCAACTTAAATATTTTGTTGATACTAAACTAGTGCTATTAATCAATTTCTAAACGACTATTTAAAAAAAATGTATCGATTATCGTAAATTTTAGTTAAGTACATTTACTAAACATAGACAATTCCATTTACATTAGTTGTAGACTTAAATTTAAATTACATTTCTATTTTCCACTATACTATTTATTTGTTGTAGATACAATTTCTTTAATTGTTAGTGTAGATGTACTACACACTACTACACTATGTACGTAAGTGTAAGAAGTGTGCGAACGTGATGAAGGGTTTTATTTTGCCTTTTTTATCCATATAACTGTTTTACATTACCAGACGAAATAAATTGACACTTTCTTGATGTCCAATCACATTTTCGGTGATAGTGAAAATAATGACATTATTATTGTTTTCGATTTGAAGGGTATGGAAAAAGGTTATGTAAAGGTTATCGCCATGAACAAGCTGAACTAAATCTGAAACGTGGGGGAAAGTAAATACGTAATTTCTTATTCGTAATCGGCTCTTATAGTTTTTAGCTTAGAATGTTACCGCTCGCAGCGGAGCTTGACTTAGTGATTTTAACCGATAAACTATGGTAAGCAACGCATGTTGCGGTAAGGAGTTGGATGGGTGTGTGCTAGTGGCATTATTCAATTGAGCGCTTCCGTGCTTCGAAGGGCACGTTAAGCCGTTCGTACCGGTTGTTTGTCTTAGGACAACGGTCGTTAAGGCTATGTCGAAGGCCTGCGGGCGGCCTGAAAACTTCGGCATGGGTTGGGCACTAGTGTATCCACCAAGCCGCATTGGGCCCGCGTGGCTGCATAAAGCTTGCTAAGCCATTCAATAGATGTAAATTCGATGCTCGGGTAGTTTGGCGGTATTTAGCGTATTTAGCGTAGCCCCCCCCCCCATAATTTTCAGGACCGGTTTTAAAATTTAGGCCGCTTCTATATACATACATATATATATATATATATATATCTATAAGGCGCATATTTTAAGTAAGTATATATCATAATTCGTATATTTTGCGAATTCACAAAGGAATCAATACCTATAGGGTACTTCCCGTTGAGCTATATACAATCATGAAATTCGGCATAAACCAATGTTTTACAGCACATGACAAGGAATAAATTTGCAAACCGTAAATTATAGTTCAGTAACAAAAATAGCAAATGTACCTAAGTCAAAGTCAAAGTCAAAATCATTTATTCAATTAAGGCATCAAAGACGCACTTATGAACGTCAATTTTTCATTATAATGTACTTTAAAGACTACCGCCGCGTTCCAAAATATATAGAGCCTACCGAGAAGAATACTTGCGGTTGGTCAATAACCGTGTCTAGGAATCGAACGGCAAACTTAAAATTGTCAAAATTGTCTACAATGGGCGAACTGTTGAACTTACAAATATACTTACCTTGATACCTACAAGTTTGTACGGAACCATAGGTGCGCGAGTCCACCTCGCACTTGTCTGGTTTTTTATGTAAAAAGAGACAGCCTTTTAACGATAGATAGACAGACACACTGATGATCAGCGTAGGCTTACTTGTAGGCTACCGCGGTACGCCTCATATATATGTCTGACTCATATTGTCATGATGAAAAATGATGCAAATTGATGGAAAAAAATGTTTGATTTAAAATACTTCGACTTATGTCCACAATTATACTTTAAGCAATGGCTAGGACTCTCGTGATATTCACCAGTTACCTCCGACCAGATTACTTATCAGAAGTTCGTCTTCTGGGAGTCACTGGTGTGCACAGCGGCGAGCCCGTGTTACGTACTATTACGTACTATAACGAAATGGTTGACAATACAAACAACTGGAAAATTTGGATGTCTTTTGAGGAGTTATAATGTTTTTTTTCGAATTTACTGTAGTCATTCACAATTGTAGTAATACACAATATTATTTTTTTCATAAAATAGGCCTATTCTATGAAATAACAAACAATGTTTGTTATTTACGTACTATAACGAAATGGTTGACAATACAAACAACTGGAAAATTTGGATGTCTTTTGAGGAGTTATAATGTTTTTTTCGAATTTATTGTAGTCATTCACAATTGTAGTAAAACACAATATTTTTTTTTCATAAAATAGGCCTATTCTATGAAATAACAAACAATGTTTGTTAATGAGGCTATTTTAAGTAAGCTAAAAGTTTTTTAATGAATTAAATGACCGCGATACCACTGTTTGAATATTTTGACGCAATACAACGTGTGACGATAAATTTGTTATACAAACTTTAGGCTGTCAAAAGAATGGAAGTAGCCTATACACATGATTGAAATATGAACAGCCTTTGGTCCCGGATTATGTCACCGTTGGATAGTCATCTTAAGATGACCTTAATGCGCGGATTACACGAGGCCAGTTTTTCAAGCCAGGATAGCAAGATACTCGTAGTGTCAGTAAGCTAGCAAACTAGTTCTTCTGGCTTAGTTTAGACAGAACTATCTTCATTTTTAAGCCAGTAAGCTAGTAAGCCAGTATACAAGCCAGGACAGTTTTTAATAGGATGGAGTTCTATTTTTAGGCCAGTAGCGCCTTCCCACCACTGATTTTACTATATATATATATATATATATACTAAGCAGTAACCACGTGTTTTGCTTATTTATCTAACGTGTTTTTGGGATTTTAAGATGCCCAAACTAAGTACGGAGATTAATTTAAAGTTTGTACAACTTTACCAAGAACATTCATGTCTGCGAAACGCCCAAGTTATAAAGACGATTATAAACGTGATTCACGTACAAAAAATGTGTGACGAAATAAAGAAAGTGGTTATTGTCCCGTACCGTTTTTGTAATTCATCTTTTGCGAATTGGTACAGTTATCAAAGTAACTCCTTCAGACGATTGATGTGTTTTTTTAGCATGCAGTTCATGTTGGACGCGTGGTCACCTTAGTTACTGCAATCTTACTAGCATAAAATAATGAAGCCTCGTGTAAACGGAACTAGCCTGTTCCAAGCCAGGTCAGCAAGTCAGGACAGTTTCGTAGAAAACTGGCTTGCTATCCTGGCTTGAAGAACTGGCCTAGTGTACCCGGGCAGTAGGGTGTAGCCGCAGAGCGCAGGTAGTAATATTATAAATATGCACCTATATTGTGTGTGTGTGTTTGTGACTATACTCAGTACTGAAATGTCTGAATTTAGGGTTATGTCGTAACACACATAAGCTATACGTTTATCCCACTTAGTTTCCAAAGCATCAAAATAATTTTATAGGACGCAAAAGAGGTCGAGAGCAGTAGCTATAGTATATAACATTAGCGAAGTTCGTGAGTAGTTTTGGAATTATTTTATCCCGTGATGCCCGTGACGTAATACCTAAATGTTTTAAATCTGTCTGTCTGCGAGATCAAAATAAGATCGTTTACTTATCCGATACCGTATTCTCCGCGGCTGTTTTCTTTTAGCCTCCGTAGGCAACAACACATTTTTACCTGGCTTTTCAAAATGAATTATAAATATTTCGTGCCTATTTATGTATGTTTATATTTATTATGTAATACCTCTACGCCCTGCGGTTTTACCAGCGTGGTGATGGATGATGATGATGATGATGAAAAGTATCATATGTGCTTCCCCGGGATATAATCTATAATTTTGCCAAACTTGATTACGATCCGTTCTGTCGTTCATCCTACTCTCACCTCTTAAAGTAGTCATGTTTCCCTTACCATTAAATTTGGTACCACCACGTCAATGAAGTAAGCTTAAAGTAATAATGCATTACGATAGACGTTTTGATGACGTAGTATCAAATATTCCACTCAATTCGCGTACTTTGACGTGACTTTTGAAACTAAGTTTCATTGTTCTAGTGTTAAATTTTTGAAGCTCCGTACTCCCATTTAAAGTAGTCATATTGCAAGCTTACTATTAAATTTGGTTGCCGGTTTTATGTCGGCGGGAGTACGATAGTAAGTAAAATTTTTCTAAGCTTATTACAAAACGCTACTGATTTTTGATAGTTTCGTAAAAGGTGGGAGTAAGCCCCCAGGCGTGATAAGGTTGAAATGTGTTAGGTATGTGTGTGCCTATATATGTATATTATTTTACCTTTATTTATACATAATTTTAGCAAGCATTATTTTATATACGAGCATTTGCATATTATTTTATTTTGTATATAACATTTTAGGATAGCACATTAAGATAATTATGTTATAGTAGATTATTAGGTTCTTTTTTTTTAAGTTCGTCTGTGAAGTCAGTCAGCCAAACGGCTTCAACGGAAGACCAGCGCTGGTCGATTGACCAGCACAACGCTGAGTTGAGGCCGGTTTGCGACAAATTAATTTTCTTTAATAATATTTATTGTATTGTTTTGTTTAAATTGATATTAGTTTGTTGCAAATATTTTTTTCTGATTCTGATTCTGATTCTGATTCTGATTCTGATTCTGATTCTGATTCTGATTCTGATTCTGATTCTGATTCTGATTCTGATTCTGATTCTGATTCTGATTCTGATTCTGATTCTGATTCTGATTCTGATTCTGATTCTGATTCTGATTCTGATTCTGATTCTGATTCTGATTCTGATTCTGATTCTGATTCTGATTCTGATTCTGATTCTGATTCTGATTCTGATTCTGATTCTGATTCTGATTCTGATTCTGATTCTGATTCTGATTCTGATTCTGATTCTGATTCTGATTCTGATTCTGATTCTGATTCTGATTCTGATTCCGATTCTGATTCTGATTATGAAATACATACTGAGAGACAGAGTTTTTAATTTTTTTACACCACAATTAAATTATCCTAAGTTACTCCTTATAACATCAAGTATCTGCCAGTACAAGTCCTGTTTAAATCAGTCCAGCCGTTTTAGAGATCCAGAATAAACAGATAGACAGAAAAACAAATTAAAAAATGTTTTTTTTATGGAAATAGGTAAATTCATATGAATTTAGTGAAAAGCTGTTTATTTGAAATTATAAACAGAAACTTCAATTTTATTAATCTGTAGGTACAGAAGATATATTATAGTCATGTATAGGTTCAGTATTATAAGTACCTCGTATAAGCTATGTAGAGTAACCTCAGAGGTTACGTATAAGACACCGAAAATCCTGAAGGAAATTGACCAATAAGTTATTGAGAACCTATTGTTCGAGAAATCCGGAAGAAAATACAATAAGGCATAAAGATTTTCACAGCGGAAAGAAGAGGAAAATGTACCATATTTTTTAAGCATAAAGGTATTTTCCGACATACAGAGTCAGGGTAAGTACTATTATTTTCCTCGTTATCACGCGTCTCACTAATATTACAAAAGGTGAAGTTTTGTAAGTGTGTTTGTATGTTTGTAACTTCTTCACGCTCAAACTGCGGGAACAATTTAGATGAAATTTGATAAGGAGGTAGATGAATCGCTGGTTTAAAACGTAGAATACTTTTCATCTTCATCAGTAACCGCAGGGCGCAGCTAATTGTAGCATAAACAACCTAGTGCAATTAGTGTACAGTCAACTGCAACAAGATTGATCATATCCATAATTTTCAAAACAATAATATATAGATAAGAATTATTTTAAACAGTATAATAATATATTTAACTTAATTTTAGAATAGTTTATATGTATGGTATGAAATCGAATGCAGAGGCACTTTCAAAAATTGTGAAATTCATCTTATTCCAGGCGACTGTACCTATCCAGCCGTGCAATTCTCTAAGAGCAAACATTGGAAAAACAACTTTGTGTATAAGGGCGATATCTCATAAAGTATTTGACATCGGTGAGCTCGTTGACGAGCTCGTCGACGAATTATTAGAGAATCGCACGGCTGTGTTTAGTAGAATGTGCGATTGCCATCTAGGCTGTATTGAGGCCAAAACTATTTATTTATACTAACCTCATTGATTACTTCTTTCTTTCTTCGATGAACAGTGCTGCAGTAGCTACACTGTTTTTATTCACTACTAGCTTATCCGCCCGCGGTTTCACTCGGTTTACCCCCATAAAGGCCATGTTTCCTAAAATCCTTCATGGGTGTGCTTACAACATAAAAGACATCAATTGCTAACTTTTCAACTTTGTTTCCACATCGGCTTAGACTCTGTATTAATGAATTAGAGAGTCAGTCCAGAGCATGTTCACATAGTGGGTCCTTATTTTATCATTCAACAAGTAACGCGTCGCGTTACGATATCTTCAAGGAATGATCGCAAACTTCATAATAATTAGTACTCACGGGATGTACACCACGATTAGGAAGGTTTTGGAGTTCCCGATATTTCGGCGCAGTTACTTGCACCATGTTCACGGGTAGACTGAATATGCGGGTGGATGTGAAAAAAGTTCGAAGTTATTAAGAGCAGACAAAACGGTCTACCCTTTTTCTTACTCTTTTACTACGGATACCACTGGCCCTCGAACTCGATTGTAAGTCTCGACAACACACACTAACTGTATCACTGCGAATGTTGGTTTGATCACGTTTTGGACGATTGTTAATCCTTTTTAGACAACCTACCACTGGATTCCACGCACTTGCAAGTTGGACATTTAAAAATTCCATTGGACATTTCGTGATTTCGATGGCTTCCTTCACCAACCTAGGTACATAGTGGCGTTCAGTGGATAAGACTTGTGGTTTGTGAAATTCTATCCAGTGGTTGATCGCAAACTAGAATTGATTTCACGGTCATTCCTTGAAGATATCATAGCGCGTTACTTGTTTGAGTGGTCATAGCAAACAAGAGCCCTGCAGACATGACCTTTTATATATTTTTTTAATGCCAGCAACGTGTTCTTTATATAGACACCGATGCTGCCCTCTTTGCCCATTGATGGAATACAATCACAGGGAGGTTTAGGTCGCAATCGTCAATCACAGACCAATATAAGCGTATTCACAGTGACTAGGCAGATACAATAAATCTACATGTATTAAAAATAATTAATACTATTTACCTGTACATAATAATACATTTTAAAATTCTCTGAAAAAAGAGAAGTGGTTCTGCTGCTGGTAATCAAAACATCCATGGATGGCGTGATTTTTGGGGACTGCTAATAGAAGTTTATTAGTCTATGGAAGTGAAAACCATTCAAATTGTTTTCTACCGACTCCCAAAAAGGGGGAGGTTCTCAATTCGACTTGTTTTTTTTTATATTTGTTACCTCATAACTTTCGATTGGGTGGACCTATTCTCAAAATTTTGTTTGAGAGCTGGTGCTTCCCGTGTGGTCCCATTTAAATTTCATCAAATTCGGTCCAGTAGTTTTTAAGTTACACTCCAATAACTGATTTTTACCAAAGTAATAGAATGGAAGTCGGTATTAAATTTTTCAAATTGCACTTATTATACACACAATCAACAACAATAGGTAGTCATGGAAACCAACATCGTGCCTAAAGATGTTTTCACTTCAAAACTACGTTATCTATGACAAAGCGTGACGTGAAGATGACGATGACGAGAGTTCTTTGATTTTTCCTTCACCCAAAAAGCTGATGACGATGACGCAAATCCCATGATTTTTGTTCATGCAAAAAGTGCTCAACGCGCCTATAGAAGTTTTGATTTCAATTATATCTAATAATGATACTACAAAATATAACAATAATTGGTCAACATCTATTATATATGGTATCTTATCTTATCTGAACATTTGCGTCCAGGCTGTGTCAGCTGGCCACGAACGCTCTCCTCGCGCATGCGCTGCCTCCCGCGACGTCTTTCTGTTCCTTTCTAACTTAATTCAGAATATTCGAGAAGGAGTAGATGTTTCACTACTCACGCGCATTATGGGATTTCATTAATAAGTTCATCATCATCATCATCATCTCAGCCGTAAGACGTCCACTGCTGAACCTCCCCCACAAATTTCCAAAAGGACCGGTTGGAAGCGACCTGCATCTAACGTCGTCTTGCTACCTTTATCAGGTCGTCTGTCCACCATGTTGGTGGACGACCTACGCTGCGCTTGCCGGTCCGTGGTGTCCACTCCAGAACCTTTCAGCCCCATCGGCCATCTGTTCTGCGTGCTATGATTCTAGCAATGGTTCTAGGTTCTCTATGGTTCTAGGGCTATGGTGACTTTCATTCTTCTACGGCTCCATATTTCTGATTCGATCACGTAGAGAAACCCCGAGCATAGCCCTCCCCATGGCTCGTTGTGCGACTTTGAGCTTATCTATGAGGCCCATAGTAAGAGACCACGTTTCAGTGTCATAAGTCATCACTGGTAACACACATTGGTTAACAACATCAATGTCTCCAAACCAAAGACTCTTGTCTTTCTGTTCCTTTCTAACATAATTCAAAATATGCGAGAAGGAGTAGATGTTTCACTACTCACGCGCATTATGGGATTTCATCACCTATCTTATTTATTTTATATTAGATTTAGTATAGTACATAGTTTATGTGCATAGTATTTTGTTTGTATCCATAATTTATTGAGAGACTTCTGAAAATTTCAATATTAATCAATTCTAAACGATTGCATATTCAAAATTTGTGACTGCATATTTAGATTGTTTGTCCTGCACTGAACATTTTTTTATTTATGGTAGGTACCTGATTTATTAATAATTATTTAATTTATTCTGGTGTGTGGTATATAAATTCTTATAATAAAATATACTTAATAGACACTGAAACGATCATTTCTAGCTATTGTGGAGAATGCAAAGTTGGAATCCCGAGGAAACGAAATTGCATCATGAGTAAAGTGTATCAAGTTATTCTAAGTTACAATTCTGGGCGTATTTGAATAAAGCTTTCGACTCGACATGATTTATCCACAATTTACGGAAAATAGCGTATTTTACATTTTAAAAATGTAGAATATTGTCAGTTATTTAAAAATATCAACATAAATATATTTTTGGATGTTCAACATTTATGCATGCGTTCAGAAATTTATTTTGTGTAAAAATAACAAAGGAAAATATATCAAGCTACTTAAATATACTTACAACAAATGAATAGTGGGCCGACTACGAAAATCTATTTAAATGTACCGTAATCGCATCGTTAAGAGGATTGCATAGCTAGTACTTTCCGTACTAGATCTCAGTGGTTTTTTTTCATGGAATCATCACATTGTTTACTATGCCCGTACGTTTTGATTTTTCAAAATTTCAAAGTACTATACATAACCTTTTTAGAAATTAAAAAAAAATTAAAAAATCAAAACGTACGGGCATAGTAAACAATGTGATGATTCCATGAAAAAAAAACCACTGAGATCGGACAATGTTAAGAGGTAGATAAGAGTTTTCTCTTTTAGTACGGAAAGTACTAGCTATGCAATCCTCTTAACGTATTTAGTACATACTATCAATTTTATTTAGTACAATAGTGGCACAGATAACTCATAGTTTGTACTGAATACTTGAATGATACGCAAATTTTCGTGCTCGGCCCACAGAAGACTTAATTTAAAAAAAAATTAAATGGATTGGTCTCAGTGAATCAATTTAGATTATTCTGTCAATCCAGTTAGAGTCAGTATATTACTCTATCATCTGCTGATATTATGATATTAACGTTGCGTCGTAAAGTGCAAATCTTTGGTACCTAACTACTCTGCATTCATTCTGATCTCATTTTTTTCATTCACTCATAGAGACTATGTATCTCTCGTAGCGTTATTTATTCTCTTTGCTGTGTAACCAAGATGAAGACACTAATTATCTGTAAACTTCCCTCCAATGAAACTCCACTTGGTTACATGCACTGTATTTTACTGACTTTTTTTACTCTAATTTCACAATATACACGTTGCTCTTGTACCCGTTCATCAAGCTCAGGCGATGGCGATCGAATGACCCTCTCCACCGATCGTTTGTTCCCACGATGGCTCGATACGCTCGCTTTCCCGCCAACAGCCAAACTTACCACAGACTCTGCATTATTTCGTCTATGACTTCAGTGTTGCTAGACTTTAAAACTACAGGAGAGTCGATTCAGTCTCCAACTCGAGCCATCGATAATATCTGGGTTGCAACCTTACACTCGCCCATCCTGATAACGTGTATGACCCCATACACGATTCTGTCAAAGAACCTTACACTCGGTGAGTGGAGTCATTCTGTGCAGTTGACATTAATATCCTATGGATTATCAATAATGTACAAACTATTAGGTAGATCTAAGTTAACATTCACATTTCAAAAATTTGGAAACGTTCACAACATATTTTAAAAGGCATTTCTTACAATTACAATTAACTTACAATTGTTTTGGTACATCTTGCTGGATTCATTAACTGTCTTTAAACATTTGTGTAAATTTAACTCATTAAATCTTACAGAATTCCCTATAAATAAACAAAAAAAGGTCTTAACATGTTAGTACTACTAACTAATGTGATAATACAATAAAATAGTTTCTATATCTTTAGTACTATCTGTACTAATTGTTTAACTAGACCAACATAGCTCTTAGGTTTCTATACCTTATGTATCCATAATTCATATAACTTTATATAAAATTAATCTTATTCAAAATTTTATATTATATAGAAGAGCGAGTACATGCAAACCCGCTTTCTATCTCCAATGAATTTATTCATAGTTATATAGAATAGCGAATCATCCCAGTTCACTTTCTATCTCCAATTAATCCATCCCAAAATTTTATAGAATAGCGAATCATCCCAGTTAGCTTTCTATCTCCAATTAATCCATCCCAAAATGATATAGAATAGCGAATCATCCCATTTCACTTTCTATCTCCAATTAATCCATCCCAAAATTATATAGAATAGCGAATCATCCCAGTTCACTTTCTATCTCCAATTAATCCATCCCAAAATTATATAGAATAGCGAATCATCCCAGTTCACTTTCTATCTCCAATTAATCCATCCTAAAATTATATAGAATCGCGAATCATCCCATTTCACTTTCTATCTCCAATTAATCCATCCCAAAATTATATAGAATAGCGAATCATCCCAGTTCACTTTCTATCTCCAATTAATCCATCCAAAATTATCATGGTAGTCAAGTTGCGAAACCATTCATTCTCGCCCTTGACCTGAAACAATCCAAAAAATATTATGCAGAAAACTCTTAAAACACACATTAAATAACTTATTTAAGGGATCATTTAAACGAATCATTCTTTAATTATCACTGTTATCCTCCCAAGTTACTAAATCATTATGCCGAAAACTCATTTAAACAAACTCGTCAAATAACGTAGTTAAGGTACAATTAAAAACGAAACATTTTATTAAGTATTACTGTTATGCTCCCAAGTTACTGTCTCCTCACTATCGTCAACTGTACCCAATTCTAAGGATGATATGTGTGTCCATGGATGCATCCGATCCAATGCTATTGTAGTATTGCGCTTACTTTGTAATCCCTCGATTTCCAGATAGGGACCTTTTTATAGTGATCCTCCCTAACATCTTCATGACTCGAAATGGCCTCTCACATGTTGGTAGAAGCTTGGTACTTTTACCATCATTTTGAAAACCTTTTTGCTATTTTGATCAAATCTTGACTATAAACTCGTGTTGGTGATGTTTTAGGCTCGCTATTCATCATTGTGCCAAACATCACCCAGGCCAGGATACATTATGTCTATGCCCCGGCCGGTGCCCTACCGATTTATTTCGCACATTATTAAGACCCTGTTGTATTTTTCCTAGTTTATTGTCCTAGTCCTTTTCATCGCCCTTCGAATCCTGTGCCGTCAGAGAATCCAAAATAGTCCTATTGTATATTTCCACCTGTCAATAAGATCTTGGGCTCTAAACAGCGTTTAAAATATAATTGATTCTTCTATCTAACCTTTTGAAGGCATGCGAGGTGAAACAAGTACCACACAATACTTACTAATCGGTTAGGAGTCCTAAAAGTACAGAAAAACTTACCCTAATCACATTTACAGTAATTGTATTCATTACTGCCTTGGGAATCATGTAAACCCCTGTTTAAAAATCTTAAAATCTTAACTTTGCCTTGCATTTATATACTGGAAACAGCGAAATATGTAAGATACCATCCATTTGATTTTAAAACTGCCCGAGATATTTATCCTCGGATTACAAGGAATCCTAATAGGACTGTTTTACCACATGTACTGAAAACTACAATGTATTCCAAGAATTGTTATGCAATGTACGTATGGATATATAATGCGATCCCGGAAGATACTCGTATCACACAATTGCCGATTAGTAGATTTAAGCGAAGCCTCATACTCTGGCTTTCAGAAAAATGTTTCTACTCTGTCTCCGATTTATTTAAACCGCAACTGACTTAATTGTTAATTTTGACACTTGAAATTTGTAATTATATCTTGTTTGTATATACATAATTATAGGCCATAATAATTAATAATACTTGTATAATGAAATGATATATAATACTAATATGACACATGCATGTATAACTAGCAATATTAATTTAATTTTTAAATTCATTTTGTTATTATTTAAATTCGAATAATGTATGCAATAACATTTGCACGCCTAGATAAGGCAAAGTACAGTTAAGGTCTTCATTTTTATTAATATCTGTTTTGTACCTTTATTTTATGCAAATAAATCTTGAATCTTGAATCTTGCATCTTGCACACCTGCCCTCTCTCCTTTATGCACTATCCATCTGATATTAGTATTGTCTTCTTCGAGACATTGGTATAGTTTATTATCTCATACTACAAAATTTTCTCTAATGTATTCAAGGCCCTTAAAGTTTAGGTCACTATTAACTATGTCACGAATTCTAGCCAGTTCTGTATCATCTAAGTGGAGAGTAAGTAACCAATCATCATTACTGATCTATAGTGGCCATCTCAACCACTGGATTCCTCGACAGCGCATCAGCACTAACAATTTTAGCACCTGTTCTATATATTCTTGTAATGCGAGCTACTAACGTGCTTTACGGAGTCACGTTTTTGCCCAGTGTAACGAAGAGCACTAGAGTCAGTTACGACTTTAAACTCTTGAACTAGCCAGATATACTCAGAGCACACACCACTGCCAGAGTCTCAAGCCCGGAAGAATGAAAGTTTTTCTCTTTCGCCAGCTCGGCAAAATTGTGAATAAATTTTATTAAATAGCTCACCAGCCCTCAAAATTGTCGAATGACATGCACGTTTCCCAGTAATTGTAATTCTGTCACAGCGTAGATTTTAGGGTACATAATGCTCCCTCACAATTCCAGCTTCAAGCATTTCACTTATCATACCTTGTCTTGTTCATGATGTGAAAGACGGTATGGTCTATACACAATAGAACGATCTTTTGGTTCGATGCTCATTTCTGTAAAGTCAGCGCATCTCAGGTCCTTGAAATTGAAAACGAAGCACTTTTCATAGTCTTGAAAAACCTGACTTGTCATTTTCGGACACAGTGTCACCGATTTTTATTAAGCACACATCAACTAGTTTGAGGCAAGAATGCTCGATTTCCTCGAGCCAGCACGGAATGACGCGAGACATTACGGTAACGTTTAAAAGGCCATTTCTTGCATTATGTACACCTCCGAGCACTATGTACTAGTTGGGCTTACCTACCATCTTAGTACCTAGCAGGACATATCTGCTCAGACTAGTTTCGGTTTCAGCCCTAACACTAACCGTTCACAGTCTGTGTTCATCATTCTAACACGTATTGATTCATCGTTACAATATTGAGAAGGAATCTCTCGATATGTGATCGTACAGAATATGTTTGACCAATAAGCATCGCTTTATCAAGTAAGCAATCCTGTCAGATTCAACAAGACCAATACTTTGGACTGGACTAATTTACTACCAAAACCTTTCATTGTGGACGGTATACCATCACAAGAGACCTTCATTATTGCGACCCTAGATTTTTCTATTAACGTTACTTCACTGCCTAAACCTATGAACGCTTCCAGAGGCACCGTTTACTGCAATACATATAACAAATGAATCGTTTGGATTAGCATTTGGAATAGACTTTGTGAGGTTTATGAGGTTCATGAAGGTTTCTTCAATAAAGGTTTTCTTAAACTTCACTTTCCATGCGTTTTATTTCTTCAAATACAGTTTTTCTTCTTAAAATTAGACTTAGGTACAAGTGTATATGGTGGGCAAGAATTTTTCTAACTTAGCTACTATATATAGGATTTACAATGTTTGGCAACTAGCGTGCCGCTCACCTAGCGTGTATGAATTAGTGCGGGAAAGAGAGAGCGATATACTGTACACCTATCTCGCTCTGTCGTTCGCTCTATTTAAAACTTTAAACTAAAAAATGGATCATTGTCCGTAACATTCTCCCCCCGGCGCAGCACTGCGAAGCCCCTCTTCAGTCGGGAGGACGATGAGCCTCCTCACCGGTCGCTTGAAGACTCCCCCTCTCGTCCGTACATCCGCACTTCTTACTATACCGTCCGGTCCCGTATAAACCTTGTTTACTTGGCCCCGTGGCCAAACGTTACGTGGTAGTAAACCGTCGACTATTAGGACTACATCGCCTATCTTTATGTTGTTAAAATCTTTACGTACGTCTCCTCGGGGAGTTAAGGTAGGTAAGTACTCGTTATCCACCTAGCCCAGAACATATTCGCTAACGCCTGCGAGGCGCGCCATAGTCGCCTATCCGCTACGTCGCAAGTACCCACATGCGGTAACCCGACCGCGGTCCCCAGTAAAAAGTGGTTCGGCGTCAGAGCTTCCGCGTCGTCGTGACTAACGGCTACGTGCGTCAAAGGTCGCGCGTTTATAGTATGTTCGATTTCCGTAAGCGCGGTAGCTAGTACCTCCTCCTTCGGTGACCGTTCGCTCAACACGACTTTTAAGGCGCGTTTCACTGAGGAAATAAGCCTTTCCCAACACCCCCCTTCATTAGGTCCACCCGGGTTCGAGTATGACCACCGTACTCTTCGACTTAACGCGTAGTCTCGTAGCGCGGGTAACCACTCCTCGAAAGCTTTGTCTAACTCGACTTGGGCCCCCTTGAAATTCGTACCGTTATCGGAAAATATTAACTCCGGCCATCCGCGTCGGGACGCCATTCGGCGCATGGCTAACACTGCCGAATCCGTACTCAGGTTCGCGACGAGTTCGATGTGTACCGCGCGAGTGATCATGCAGGTAAATAGCATGCCCCAACGTTTTTCCTTTCGTCTGCCTATCGTCACCCACATAGGGCCGAAGCAGTCGATACCGCACCGGGAAAACGGCCTGCTGTATGCGGTCAACCTAGCCTTAGGTAAGTCGCCTTTGACCGGTACCGCCGGCGCCGCCCTACGTAGTTTACATAACGCGCATTTTCCTACCACTGACCGTACCGACGGTCGTAGGCGCAATAACCAATAACGTTGCCTCAAGTTGTTGACTATTTGTTCGCGACCTACGTGACTATTACGTATGTGTTCACGTTTTATTAGTAAACGAGTCAGCGGGTGCGCACCGTCGAGTATAGGGGGAGATTTCATCTCCTCCGGTACTGTAGCCGCGTTTATCCTCCCATGTAGACATAGTAGGCCGTCCTTGTTACACGTCGGGTCCAACCTGTATAGCCGGCTTTGTCTTTCTACGTTCCTTCCGGCCGCGACTTTCTTTATTTCCTCCGGGAAGCTTTCGCGTTGAGCTTCTTTTATTAATGTTTTTTCGGCGCGGTCGATATGTTCGAGCGCGAGAAAAGACTTTCGCTTTTGACATTTTTCGATGAACACTAAAACGTACGCCATTGCTCGTACCGCGCGTTCGTAACTCGAAAAACGTTTTATATCTAACAACGGTGTGAACTCGCTCGCGTGTGTAGTGAATACCTCGGCGTGCTCTTCGTGTGCGATTTTCTCCTGCGGCCAGTCATCCTCGTGTCCGTACAAGAACGCGGGCCCTGTGAACCACCGGTCTGTGGCGCGTAATTGATTGTTGCCGGGTCGGCTGGCGTCGTCCGCACAGTTACTCGCGGTGTCGCACCATCGCCACTGCTCGGCGCGAGTTAAGTCGGTAATCTCGCTCAACCGGTGATCGACGTATGGAGCGTATCGAGTCGTATCGTTCCGTATCCACTGTAGCACCGTTTTGGAGTCACTCCACATTATGACTTCGTCAGGCTTACGCCGATGTCCCTCGATGACGTCACGCGCTAACCGTGCACCCATAAGTGCCGCCTGTAGTTCCAACCTAGGGATACTTTGTGCTTTCATAGGAGCGACTTTGGCTTTGCCGGCCACCAACATGACGTGCACACTCCCATCTCTTCTGCTGAAGCGATAATACGCCGCCGTTACTACAGCCTGTGCGCTGGCATCGTTCATGACATGTAACTGCACGCGCATTATTTCCGTACTTACATCGTAACACCGCGGTATATGTAAGTTAGCTATAAATTTCAAGTCCTCGTACCATTCGCGAAATACGGTCGCTTCTTCGTATGGTAGCGGGTCGTCCCATTCGACCTTTTTCTTCCAGAGTCCTTGTAACATTATTTTTGCCGTGATAGTATACGGACTGAGTAGACCTAGAGGGTCGAATATTGACATCACGGCGCCTAGCGCTTCGCGCTTGGTGGGGGTTCGATTCCCGTTTTTCACGTCGTCCGGTACACGCGGCATTTTTGTATTGAATGCTAGTTCGTCCGTATTAGGCGCCCATATTATGCCGAGCGTTTTCTCGTGCGGATGTGCGCTCGCCCCCAGCTGTTTAGGCGCGCTCGCTTTGTTGACGTCGGGAATGTGAGATAGCAGATGTTCTCGATTCGAATTCCAACCTGCTAGCTCGAACGACGCCCCCGCGTGCACTTCTTGCACCTCTCGTATCGTTCGCGCGGCTATTTCCTCTGAGTCGAAACTATCAACCCAGTCGTCCATATAATGACTGTGCGTGATCGCGGTATGGGCGAGTGGGTGAGTCGTTTTATGATCGTCGGCGTTTCTATCTCTTACGCTGTGCGCGAGAAACGGCGAGCTTCGTGCTCCGAATATCATTGAAGTCATCACGTACTTCTCGGGTGGCTGACTACGCTCGTCTCCGCGCCACAAAAAGTGCTGTGCGACTCGGTCGCATTTACGAATTTTTATTCGCATAAACATTTCCCGTATGTCGGCGGTGACTGCTATCGGTTTTTCCCTAAAACGGAATAGCACGCCGTGTAAGGATTGCAATAAGTCTGGTCCGTCGAGCAAGGCGTCGTTCAGACAAACACCCCCGCTGTGTGCGGCTGCGTCGTGTACTAGCCTGACTTTGTTAGGTTTGTGTGGGTTCGTTACGGCGAAATGCGGTAGGTACCATAATCGCTGATCGCCCTCGTGATCCTCGTCGCATCGCTCTGCGTACCCCTTCTGTATTAAACCTTCCATTTGCGCGGTGTAAGCGGCCTTAAACTGCGGTGACTTATCCATTTTTCGTTCGATACTTCGTAGTCGACTTAATGCCATGTCGTAGTTCGGTGGCATAGTAACGTCATCGGTTTTCCATGGTAGACCTACTTCGTAGTGATCGCCTACCTTCTTAGCGGTGTGTTCGAATATCTCTTTCGCACGTTCCTCTCGCTCTAACGTTCGTCTCTTCATAGACACGCCTAGGGCATCTAGCTCAAAGTGAGTTTTTACGAGGTCGTCGAGTTTTTCGTCGTATTGACTCGTCCTGATATGTAGTACCGCTTCGCTATCTAGCTTTATAAGACTCCTAGGTACCGACCTGTGTACGATCCACCCCAACTTAGTGAGCGATGCAGCCGGGTGATTCATCTTTCCCGTCAACAGCTTTCGAGTTACTATCAAGTGCCAGTTATCCGCCCCGATAAGTATCCGTGGTTTGGCTTCATCGTAGCACATAGGTTCGATATTTACGTCGCGTAAGTGCGAGTGCTGTAACCACTCGGATTTAACCGACTGCGAACCTAGGGCTATGCTATTCACGGTGCGAGCGTTTATTGGGTGGTATTCTTTCTCGCTCTGGCCTCTTATCTCGATTTTTATGCACTGACTGTCGGGCTCCCTTTGGCTGGTCGCTACCCCGTGGATGTTGAGCGCTCGTGTCGGGCCCCGTGCTCCGACCATTTCGGCGATCTCTCGGTACAGAAGGGTGATAGTCGATCCCTCGTCTAGTAGCGCGTATGTATGTGTTTCTTTTCCGTCGGGTCCTCTGATCATGACTGGACAGACCTTCAATAACACCTTGTTATCCTTAGCTGATCGCGCCGTCGCTGCGATGACGTCATCGTCTGACGCTGCGTTGACGGACTCGCTGCTTTTCATATGTAACAGTGCGTGGTGCGGTTGACGACACTCTCCCACCCCGCAGTGTTTACTTTTACAGTGAAATCTTCTATGTTTACTATTCATGCACTTGAAACATGTGCGACTTTCCTTCGCCCACTCCCAGCGTTGGGATGTAGGCATTGCGGCGATCTTCGGGCACTTGTTCGTATCGTGTTCGGCTCCGCAGCAGAAACATACCCTTTTCTTGGTATCGTCTGTTGTAGCATACACGTTCGCGCCCTTGCTTCGCTCGTTACTTCGTCGTTGTTCCGTGTGCTTATATACGGCACCTCTCGTGGCCGTCGTAGTGGCTGTGGTCGACGAGTAGGTATATCTAATTGCTCGGTCCGCCTCGCGCATTAGGAATCGTGACAGGGTGACGATGTCGGGCTCCGATCGGTTTCCGTATTCGGACGCGTAATCACACCACCTTGACTTAATATGCGGCGTTAATTTATCCGTGACCTGTCGAGCTAGCATCGGGTTCTGTAGATAACCCCTTTCGTCGATGCACATAATAGTCGTCGTTATGTTCTGCAGTTTAATCGCGAAACCGTTTAACTCGGTCGCTGACGTACCTAAACGTGGTAGTTTCTTAATGTCGTCTAACGCTTTGTCGATTATTGCTTCCGGTCGACCGAAACATTGTTCCAATGTTTGCATTATGATAGACGGCTCGGCTGCTGTATACAACAGCGCCGATACGCATTCGCGTGCTTCGCCTCGTAGGCACGCTCTAAGCCGTGCGAGATTTTCCGCCGGTGAAAACTTGTGCATGCCGGTTGACTCTCGCATGGCCGCCTTGAAAGGTAACCATTCACCCGTGGCTCCACTGAACGCTGGTAAGTCCTGAGTCTGCCTAGATGGTATTCGCGTAAGGCTTCCGCTAGATGTTCTATGTCTCTGTCTCGCGGTCTGTTGGGCGTAGGCGACCTGGGCCTCCGCGCCTCTTCGAACGTAACACGGTTGTGTGTTGATACCGTTGGCCTTCCCGTAACTCCTTCCCTCGTAGTCGGTGGAAGTGATGGGTATCTTCCTGCACTCGTTTCTTGTTCCGTGTCCTCGGGTTGCTCCCCCCGTGGCTGATTGTGATGCAACCACTCTTTGACGCGTTGTTCCGTTTCGGCTGCTTCCTCGGGACATATGCTATCTCTGTCTGTCTCTTCGCGTATGGTTGCGACGTCCAATGCAAGTCGTTTTCTTATAAGAGTCGCTTGTAATTGTAATTCTTGGCGTCTAATTTCCGCGAGTTTTTCTTCGGCTTCCAGCTCGGCTTGACGAATGCGACCCGCTGCGCTCGCTGTGGATTTATGAGACCGTACCGACGGTGCGCGCGTTGCCCTACTTGTCGCGCCTACAACGTGCTCGGTGAGACGCGGTACCGTTCGCGTCATCCCTACCTCGTTCGCGGTTGTACCGACGCGTGTAGTCGCGGTGGACTGCGGGTCCACTGGGACGCTGTTCGCGGACGGCGACGCGGGAGAGTCTTCATGCACCAGGATTGGTGCCCTTTCTTCCGCGGCTTGGCTTCTTGTCGTCGGCATCTTCGGCTCTTGACTGCCCCTATGGTCCCTAACCCCCTAGCACCCTAACAGCCCTAACAACCCTAACTGCCCTACCAAGTCTTACCCCCCACCTGTCGTCGACACGTGGCACCTTTGGGTGATCTTCTCACTCGATCACACGGCGCACCGTTCGGTGATCTTCTTTCTTCTACCTCGAAGAACCCGTTGCAGTAGCACCGTTGGGTGATCTTCACACTCGATCACACGGCGCACCGTTCGGTGATCTTCTTTCTTCTACCTCGAAGAACCCGTTGCAGTAGCACCGTTGGGTGATCTTCACAAACTCAGATGACGACCACGATCCCCCGGGTTATAATGAAAACCCGTGATCTGGTCCGCCGTACGTTGTAGTCCTCTATATGCGGGTGATATTGGCAGATCGTGGGGACGCGTTCGGTAGTCCCTCGTTCTGATCTGCCGTTTTCCGTTCCACACACGCCGCTGTAGAGATTATCTCGTTATTTCCCGAAGTGTAGCTCAGCATGAACTTGGATTACATGAGCGTGTTCGGTATATCCTTGTTCGTTTCTCGTCTTCAAATACTGGCTGCAGACATCCGGCGCTTTCGAAGGACCATTAAAATGTGAGGTTTATGAGGTTCATGAAGGTTTCTTCAATAAAGGTTTTCTTAAACTTCACTTTCCATGCGTTTTATTTCTTCAAATATAGTTTTTCTTCTTAAAATTAGACTTAGGTACAAGTGTATATGGTGGGCAAGAATTTTTCTAACTTAGCTACTATATATAGGATTTACAATGTTTGGCAACTAGCGTGCCGCTCACCTAGCGTGTATGAATTAGTGCGGGAAAGAGAGAGCGATATACTGTACACCTATCTCGCTCTGTCGTTCGCTCTATTTAAAACTTTAAACTAAAAAATGGATCATTGTCCGTAACATTCTCCCCCCGGCGCAGCACTGCGAAGCCCCTCTTCAGTCGGGAGGACGATGAGCCTCCTCACCGGTCGCTTGAAGACTCCCCCTCTCGTCCGTACATCCGCACTTCTTACTATACCGTCCGGTCCCGTATAAACCTTGTTTACTTGGCCCCGTGGCCAAACGTTACGTGGTAGTAAACCGTCGACTATTAGGACTACATCGCCTATCTTTATGTTGTTAAAATCTTTACGTACGTCTCCTCGGGGAGTTAAGGTAGGTAAGTACTCGTTATCCACCTAGCCCAGAACATATTCGCTAACGCCTGCGAGGCGCGCCATAGTCGCCTATCCGCTACATCGCAAGTACCTACATGCGGTAACCCGACCGCGGTCCCCAGTAAAAAGTGGTTCGGCGTCAGAGCTTCCGCGTCGTCGTGACTAACGGCTACGTGCGTCAAAGGTCGCGCGTTTATAGTATGTTCGATTTCCGTAAGCGCGGTAGCTAGTACCTCCTCCTTCGGTGACCGTTCGCTCAACACGACTTTTAAGGCGCGTTTCACTGAGGAAATAAGCCTTTCCCAACACCCCCCTTCATTAGGTCCACCCGGGTTCGAGTATGACCACCGTACTCTTCGACTTAACGCGTAGTCTCGTAGCGCGGGTAACCACTCCTCGAAAGCTTTGTCTAACTCGACTTGGGCCCCCTTGAAATTCGTACCGTTATCGGAAAATATTAACTCCGGCCATCCGCGTCGGGACGCCATTCGGCGCATGGCTAACACTGCCGAAGCGAATGCCGAGCGTTTTCTCGTGCGGATGTGCGCTCGCCCCCAGCTGTTTAGGCGCGCTCGCTTTGTTGACGTCGGGAATGTGAGATAGCAGATGTTCTCGATTCGAATTCCAACCTGCTAGCTCGAACGACGCCCCCGCGTGCACTTCTTGCACCTCTCGTATCGTTCGCGCGGCTATTTCCTCTGAGTCGAAACTATCAACCCAGTCGTCCATATAATGACTGTGCGTGATCGCGGTATGGGCGAGTGGGTGAGTCGTTTTATGATCGTCGGCGTTTCTATCTCTTACGCTGTGCGCGAGAAACGGCGAGCTTCGTGCTCCGAATATCATTGAAGTCATCACGTACTTCTCGGGTGGCTGACTACGCTCGTCTCCGCGCCACAAAAAGTGCTGTGCGACTCGGTCGCATTTACGAATTTTTATTCGCATAAACATTTCCCGTATGTCGGCGGTGACTGCTATCGGTTTTTTCCTAAAACGGAATAGCACGCCGTGTAAGGATTGCAATAAGTCTGGTCCGTCGAGCAAGGCGTCGTTCAGACAAACACCCCCGCTGTGTGCGGCTGCGTCGTGTACTAGCCTGACTTTGTTAGGTTTGTGTGGGTTCGTTACGGCGAAATGCGGTAGGTACCATAATCGCTGATCGCCCTCGTGATCCTCGTCGCATCGCTCTGCGTACCCCTTCTGTATTAAACCTTCCATTTGCGCGGTGTAAGCGGCCTTAAACTGCGGTGACTTATCCATTTTTCGTTCGATACTTCGTAGTCGACTTAATGCCATGTCGTAGTTCGGTGGCATAGTAACGTCATCGGTTTTCCATGGTAGACCTACTTCGTAGTGATCGCCTACCTTCTTAGCGGTGTGTTCGAATATCTCTTTCGCACGTTCCTCTCGCTCTAACGTTCGTCTCTTCATAGACACGCCTAGGGCATCTAGCTCAAAGTGAGTTTTTACGAGGTCGTCGAGTTTTTCGTCGTATTGACTCGTCCTGATATGTAGTACCGCTTCGCTATCTAGCTTTATAAGACTCCTAGGTACCGACCCGTGTACGATCCACCCCAACTTAGTGAGCGATGCAGCCGGGTGATTCATCTTTCCCGTCAACAGCTTTCGAGTTACTATCAAGTGCCAGTTATCCGCCCCGATAAGTATCCGTGGTTTGGCTTCATCGTAGCACATAGGTTCGATATTTACGTCGCGTAAGTGCGAGTGCTGTAACCACTCGGATTTAACCGACTGCGAACCTAGGGCTATGCTATTCACGGTGCGAGCGTTTATTGGGTGGTATTCTTTCTCGCTCTGGCCTCTTATCTCGATTTTTATGCACTGACTGTCGGGCTCCCTTTGGCTGGTCGCTACCCCGTGGATGTTGAGCGCTCGTGTCGGGCCCCGTGCTCCGACCATTTCGGCGATCTCTCGGTACAGAAGGGTGATAGTCGATCCCTCGTCTAGTAGCGCGTATGTATGTGTTTCTTTTCCGTCGGGTCCTCTGATCATGACTGGACAGACCTTCAATAACACCTTGTTATCCTTAGCTGATCGCACCGTCGCTGCGATGACGTCATCGTCTGACGCTGCGTTGACGGACTCGCTGCTTTTCATATGTAACAGTGCGTGGTGCGGTTGACGACACTCTCCCACCCCGCAGTGTTTACTTTTACAGTGAAATCTTCTATGTTTACTACTCATGCACTTGAAACATGTGCGACTTTCCTTCGCCCACTCCCAGCGTTGGGATGTAGGCATTGCGGCGATCTTCGGGCACTTGTTCGTATCGTGTTCGGCTCCGCAGCAGAAACATACCCTTTTCTTGGTATCGTCTGTTGTAGCATACACGTTCGCGCCCTTGCTTCGCTCGTTACTTCGTCGTTGTTCCGTGTGCTTATATACGGCACCTCTCGTGGCCGTCGTAGTGGCTGTGGTCGACGAGTAGGTATATCTAATTGCTCGGTCCGCCTCGCGCATTAGGAATCGTGACAGGGTGACGATCTCGGACTCCGATCGGTTTCCGTATTCGGACGCGTAATCACACCACCTTGACTTAATATGCGGCGTTAATTTATCCGTGACCTGTCGAGCTAGCATCGGGTTCTGTAGATAACCCCTTTCGTCGATGCACATAATAGTCGTCGTTATGTTCTGCAGTTTAATCGCGAAACCGTTTAACTCGGTCGCTGACGTACCTAAACGTGGTAGTTTCTTAATGTCGTCTAACGCTTTGTCGATTATTGCTTCCGGTCGACCGAAACATTGTTCCAATGTTTGCATTATGATAGACGGCTCGGCTGCTGTATACAACAGCGCCGATACGCATTCGCGTGCTTCGCCTCGTAGGCACGCTCTAAGCTGTGCGAGATTTTCCGCCGGTGAAAACTTGTGCATGCCGGTTGACTCTCGCATGGCCGCCTTGAAAGGTAACCATTCACCCGTGGCTCCACTGAACGCTGGTAAGTCCTGAGTCTGCCTAGATGGTATTCGCGTTCGGGCCATTCGCTCTAAGGCTTCCGCTAGATGTTCTATGTCTCTGTCTCGCGGTCTGTTGGGCGTAGGCGACCTGGGCCTCCGCGCCTCTTCGAACGTAACACGGTTGTGTGTTGATACCGTTGGCCTTCCCGTAACTCCTTCCCTCGTAGTCGGTGGAAGTGATGGGTATCTTCCTGCACTCGTTTCTTGTTCCGTGTCCTCGGGTTGCTCCCCCCGTGGCTGATTGTGATGCAACCACTCTTTGACGCGTTGTTCCGTTTCGGCTGCTTCCTCGGGACATATGCTATCTCTGTCTGTCTCTTCGCGTATGGTTGCGACGTCCAATGCAAGTCGTTTTCTTATAAGAGTCGCTTGTAATTGTAATTCTTGGCGTCTAATTTCCGCGAGTTTTTCTTCGGCTTCCAGCTCGGCTTGACGAATGCGACCCGCTGCGCTCGCTGTGGATTTATGAGACCGTACCGACGGTGCGCGCGTTGCCCTACTTGTCGCGCCTACAACGTGCTCGGTGAGACGCGGTACCGTTCGCGTCATCCCTACCTCGTTCGCGGTTGTACCGACGCGTGTAGTCGCGGTGGACTGCGGGTCCACTGGGACGCTGTTCGCGGACGGCGACGCGGGAGAGTCTTCATGCACCAGGATTGGTGCCCTTTCTTCCGCGGCTTGGCTTCTTGTCGTCGGCATCTTCGGCTCTTGACTGCCCCTATGGTCCCTAACCCCCTAGCACCCTAACAGCCCTAACAACCCTAACTGCCCTACCAAGTCTTACCCCCCACCTGTCGTCGACACGTGGCACCTTTGGGTGATCTTCTCACTCGATCACACGGCGCACCGTTCGGTGATCTTCTTTCTTCTACCTCGAAGAACCCGTTGCAGTAGCACCGTTGGGTGATCTTCACAAACTCAGATGACGACCACGATCCCCCGGGTTATAATGAAAACCCGTGATCTGGTCCGCCGTACGTTGTAGTCCTCTATATGCGGGTGATATTGGCAGATCGTGGGGACGCGTTCGGTAGTCCCTCGTTCTGATCTGCCGTTTTCCGTTCCACACACGCCGCTGTAGAGATTATCTCGTTATTTCCCGAAGTGTAGCTCAGCATGAACTTGGATTACATGAGCGTGTTCGGTATATCCTTGTTCGTTTCTCGTCTTCAAATACTGGCTGCAGACATCCGGCGCTTTCGAAGGACCATTAAAATGTGAGGTTTATGAGGTTCATGAAGGTTTCTTCAATAAAGGTTTTCTTAAACTTCACTTTCCATGCGTTTTATTTCTTCAAATACAGTTTTTCTTCTTAAAATTAGACTTAGGTACAAGTGTATATGGTGGGCAAGAATTTTTCTAACTTAGCTACTATATATAGGATTTACAATGTTTGGCAACTAGCGTGCCGCTCACCTAGCGTGTATGAATTAGTGCGGGAAAGAGAGAGCGATATACTGTACACCTATCTCGCTCTGTCGTTCGCTCTATTTAAAACTTTAAACTAAAAAATGGATCATTGTCCGTAACAGACTTTGTTTTCGTCACTGTATTACAATTCGTAGATTGGTCATCTACTTTTAAATTTGCAATATTCGGTTTTGTGTCCAATTTTGTGACAGTATCCAAACTTCACTAACGGTTTGGTACATTTATGATAACGGTGCCCTCTTCCCCAACGATTAAAGCAAAGCAACGACAAATTCATGTTACTGAATTTAGAGTTTGTCCTAAGTGAATTTTCCATATGTACAAACTGCTCTATATTCTTGTGTCTAAACGAAGTCTGATAGAATTCTTTATTCCTAACTAAGAACTACAAAAGGTCAGGCCTAGTGCAGCGCAGTACTAAGGCGCTGGATTTAATAGTTTTTATTATTCAACCCATGAATGATACAGTCAACGGATCGTTTACCCAAAATTTCGCATTGATTTAATAGAGAAAGCTTCTCGTAGAAACCATTAGAACCATGTTAAAGCCGCCTTTCCGCCTCAGCACTCTCTCCAAGGATTGACCGTAATTTCGTTCGCACGGAAAAGATTTACTTAGCTTTTCCTGCCAATCTGTCTATGAAGAAACGAATGGCGTTTAACTTTGATACCAAGTTTTGGCCAGTCCGTCCAGCATGCAAAAACATCGAGAAATGTATTGTATTTCCGTCGGAACCGTAAACAGAGGCACATTCATTCACCTTCCCGAGACAAAAGTCAATGCGTTGATTCTTGCTGGACGGATCAGATTCTGGTAAGATATTTTGAAATCAAGTTTGTTACTAGATTATGCCTCCGGTTTCGGTTGAGACGCAGACTTATGACTGCATTAACTTAAAAGAGATCTTTAACGGAAAAAGATGTACTATGATGTAAAAGATGTACTGTCATATGCACCTTGAAGGTGCATATGATCGCAGCTGGAACCGCTGTCCCCAAGATCCCGTCCATCCGCCAAGGCTCCTGTGTCGACCCGTTGCAGGTCTCCCGCTGCCCAACGTCCACGCTGCGTCTGCGTTGCTCCAACACTTGCTTCCTTTCGCGCAGGCCCCGAACGCGACTGCTGCTACGCCCTATGCAATAGCCGCGACTACGAAAGAGGTAGCGCCGCCACCGCCGGCGCGAACGGCTGTGTCTCGCAGAGCCCTTTCCGCGATGAGGTGTCGCCAATAGTCTCTCTTCACCGTACATTTTTCTAAGACTCGAAAACAGTTTCTAGTATTAATAAACACGCCATTTAAAATAAATATTGTTTCAGAAGTTAAAAAGGTAATTGTGTAATTAATGATAATAACTAAAATGGATATTACTTTGTAACTTAATTGTCGGGAATGTCTTGACTTTTTACTGAACAGCTTATTCGTGTGCCGATATTATTGTATATTTTTTTTAAGTGTATGGTGACGTTTAATCTATTAATTTTCGGAGAATAGCCCCGATCTAACAAGTTCAAACATCGTCACTATACTTTGTCAAATTATGTTGACGCGACCGGATAGTCTCGGGGTGATCCCGACAAGCTCGTGCAACACAATCTTTTAAACTTCATAAATTTCGATAATATTAAACACGATACAGAGTCGTGTAGTACCGAATAACTTTATCGGAGGGTAGCTCCGATCAAATGAATTCGTTCACAGACATACTGTACTACGTTTTATGTAGCTGTCGTAATGAAGCAACAGATATAGGGGAATCACGGAACTTCTGATTGGTAAATGTTATTGAATCTACACTCTAAACTAACCGTATTAATATTCGAACCCTATATTCAATTCAGGCCATATGGAATTCAACATTCTGTCGGTAGTTACGAATATCGTTATCGGAGGGTAGCCCCGATCAAACGAACTCGCAACACCCACAAGATACATTTATTATCCGATTAAGCTAGTACGACCGGATAATCTCGGTGTAGTCCCGACCGAATCACACTAGCAAAATCTTTTCATATCATCGAATCAAAGTAGTCTATGTCCTATATATTCAATCCAAATTGAACGAAGTTTTATATCGTGTCCGAGGTTTCAAATATCATTATCGGAGGGTAGCCCCGATCAAACGAATCTGAACACGGAAACAATACGGTAAACAATTAAGCTATAACGATCGGATAGTCTCGGGGTAGTCCCGACCGAATCATTTTAGCAAAATCGTTACCATTTCACCCATTCGAATAATAAACCATACTTAACCAAGAACATGCAGGAAGATGATAATAATGTAAGTATGTATAAGCGGGCGTTTTTCAAAGTTACACTAAACGTACCTTGGTTCAATCCCACATCTGAAATGTAAACTTCCCTCCAATGAAACTCCACTTGGTTACATGCACTGTATTTTACTGACTTTTCTTACACTAATTTCACAATATACACGTTGCTCTTGTACCCGTTCATCCAGCTCAGGCGCTGGCGATCGAATGACCCTCTCCACCGAGCGTTTGTTCCCACGATGGCTCGATACGCTCGCTTTCCCGCCAACAGCCAAACTTACCACAGACTCTGCATTATTTTGTCTATGACTTCAGTGTTGCTAGACTTTAAAACTACAGGAGAGTCGATTCAGTCTCCAACTCGAGCCATCGATAATATCTGGGTTGCAACCTTACATATCCAACATAATTTTTGAACTCCTTGGATGAACTCCTTTGAAAGCGCAAAACCGAGTCATAATAACCGTTGTGTTGCAAGAACGAACCGTGCAAACAAAATGTCCTACCGCGAAGTCGCTTAGAACTATATGGTAAAAGTCCCTACTGCTCTGCAATTAAAACATATAATTACTTTCCAAATGACATAAGAAGGGAAGAAAATTTAAAAAGATTTGTTAATAAAATTAAGTGTATGCTTATTGATAAATGTTATTATAATTTGAATGAATATTCTAGTGATAACTTGACATAATTTTAATGTAACTTTTAATTTATTTAGATTAATACGATTTTTAATTTATTATGAACTTATTAATTTAATAAAAATTTATAAATATATACGATAAAATATACATTTTTGACAAACACTACGAAAATCAATGGCACGCTCAATTCCAACTATGTATTATTAAAAATATGCTCGCATATTCTAAAGCATGCCGCTCATGGTAGTATTGCTATACCCAAATGGGTTCATGCATGTTTCTGTATTGCTTATGTCACCTTGTATACTCATGAATGCAATAAATCACTTTGACTTTGACTTTGATGTGCCTGGTTACCACCGCACAGTTTACAACTGAAGGCGGGCTCGGTAGTTATCATCGAAATCTTAACCAACCAAAACGATGCAATGGAACGCGCTTGGTGATAAGAAAACTGATTAGTAATGTGATACACGCGACGATACTCAAAGGAAAATGAGTAAGTTCTTATTCCAAAGAATTCCAATGATCCCAACGACTATGACTTTTGAGTTTAAAAGAAATCAGTTCTCGATTCATCTTGCCGTCGCCATGACGATTGACAAATCACAAGGCCAATCCTTGACTGTTTGTGGTCTCAACTTAGAAAATCCATGTTTTTCTCATGGTCATTTGTACGTGTCATGTTCACGTGTCATCAAATGATCCGCTTTATTTGTTCTTGAGTCTGACAAAAAAACAAAAAAAGTCGGACAACGTCGTTACAAGGTGCTTTAAGGAAGAGAATTGAATGTCAAAATCTAATGAAGAAAACGAGTGCATCCTATACTGCACGATATGAACATAAGTAATAATCAAGTTGCGTGGGGAGAAAAAACTGCAGACCAAATTACACAATATCGAACTGAATGTCATAAACGTCTTAGATTGATCGATTTTCCCACTGAGCTTGAAAAATGTAGTGATCGGTACTGTAGCGACCCTGCTCACAGCTTACGAATTGACAAACTGTACTCTGACATTGTACTTGAGTTATCCCTATCGTCTGTAAAATGTCGGGGAAGCGAGCGTAAACAGAGTAAGCAGCGTCGTAAAACTGTTGTCGGGTGGAATAAACATGTAAGCCATAGTCATGGGGTGGCTAGGGTGAGTTTTCAGGAATGGTTGTTGTGTGGTAGCTCTACTTCTGGTGAAATTTATAAAAAGATGTGCGAGAGCAGGAAAGTATTTAAATCGCGTTTAAAATGGTGTCTAAAACACCAAGACCAATTGAAAATGGACATACTTGCCGCTAAACATTGCACGAAATATTTCAGTGGTTTCTGGAAAAATACCAATAGTATGAGAAGTCGCCCTGGTCTTCCCATGAGTGTGGATGGCACGAATGATCTCAAAGAAATCGCTGACAAATTTAAAAATAGTTTTATTGTTAGGTCACCGTTAGGTCCTTCATCGTCTCAGAACAAGGGTGGGGTGAATGGGGAATATGTTGAAACTAGAATCACAGCCAAGGATGTATTCAAGGCCGTGAAATCTATATCAAAGGGAAAATCCCCTGGCCACGATGGGTTGAGTGTGGAGCATATACAACACGCTGGGCCTCATATGAGTGTTGGCTATGTTGTTTAACTTTTGCATATCACATTCATACCTCCCTGCCGACATGATGAGGACTGTCGTTATATCTGTAGTTAAAAACAAAACTGGAGACTTGTCAGATGTATGCAACTATAGACCTATTTCCTTGGCAACAATAATCTCTAAGGTGTTTGACAGCATTCTTAACGTACAATTGAATGGTTTTTTACAGTTGCACGATAATCAGTACGGTTTTCGACCGGGACTTTCTACAGAAACTGCTATATTGTGTTTGAAGAGTGCTGTTAAATATTATATAGAGAGAAAAACACCTGTATACGCTTGCTTCCTCGACCTTTCAAGGGCATTTGACCTGGTGTCATATGATATCTTGTGGGATAAAATGCGATCATCAAATATACCGAAAGAACTTGTTAACATATATAAGTATTGGTACGGGAACCAAGTTAATAGTGTAAAGTGGGCGGGTACATTATCGGACCCATACAGGTTGGAATGTGGGGTAAGACAGGGGGGTTAAGTTCTCCCTCCATTTTCAACCTGTATATTAATGGTTTAATTGAGGCACTCAGTGAGCAGCATATTGGTTGTTATATAGATGGTGTTTGTTTCAATAACATAAGCTATGCGGACGATATGGTGCTGCTGAGTGCTTCGCCCTGTGGACTTAGGAACTGCTGGGTATTTGTGAAGACTATGCAGTGGCTCATGGGCTGCTTTATAATGTCAAAATGAGTCAGTGTATGGTTTTTCAGGGCGGGCCAAAAAACGTAACAGAAATGCCACCGATTAGACTTAATGGATTTCCTTTAGAAAAGGTAGAAATGGTGAATACCTAGGCCATATAGTTACAGCTACCCTGAAAGATGACGCTGACATTGAGCGGGAGAGGAGGGCGCTCTCGGTCAGAGCTAACATGGTGATCCGCAGGTTTGCACGGTGCTCAACCGACGTCAAAATAACTCTCTTTAGAGCTTACTGTACTTCATTTTACACGTGCAGCCTGTGGAATTACTATACTCGAAAATCTTACGGGGCCCTCCGTATCCAGTTCAACAACGCGTTTAGGATGTTGGTGGGGCTCCCTCGCTTTTGCAGCGCATCAACAATGTTCGCAGAAGCGCGCGTAAATTGTTTTTACACCACAATGCGCAAGAGAGGTATGTCGCTGGTGCGGCGAGTGCGGGGGAGTGCTAACAGCATGCTAGCAGTGCTCGCAGAAAGGCTCGACTGTAGCTACATGAACCATTGCTGTAGGTTGCATGTTGTATATAATTCATGACGATTGATAGCTCATGATTTTGTAATAATTATATGTAATAAAATTGTTGACTTTTAATTGAATGAATGTACCTATGTAAGTAATTATTTAAATTGTATATAAGAAATGTGGCTAAGGATAATTAGTATACTAGAATGAGTCTGTGTTGCTTTTAAATAAATGATTTGAATTTGAATTTGAATAAGTAGTTTCATTCAATCATATCTTGCTGACACGCGTTTGATTTTCATTTTTTTTACTTTTTTATATCTTTTTATGTTATTTTCTTATCAAATTAGTGAACTAATATATAAGTTCAGCTAATCTGAACACGACTTTCACTGACAGTTAGGCGGTACGAAATTCGCCGGGTTAGCTAGTTCAAAATATTTTGCTCGTGTGTGACAAGTACATTGAACTTAAGAAGACTTATTGAAGATGTCCTGACTGACTGACTGACAGACAACGCACAGCCTAAACCACTGATCGTAGAGACTTGAAATTTGGAGGGTGTATTTTTCCTTGATGCGTAGAGGTGTACTAAGAATGGGTTTTTCGAAATTCTACCCCTGAGGGGGTCAAACGGGGTGAAAACGTTTGTATGAAACTCCTTTGTTTTTGAACTTATAGTTGTAAAAAAATTTATTTGGATAAGTCATTCCAAATAAAAAATGTTGGACTATTTTTTTTTGTCATAATGGTGGTTTAGGAGACTGAAAGTTTGTATGGAAAGTTTTTTGTTTTCGAACATACAGTGGTGAAAACTAGCATTTGGACAGTTTAAAGTGATCATTTCAATATTTATTGACAGGGATGACTTAAGGGGGTGAAACTTAGTCAGGGGATGTAAGGAGTGAAAAATATGTTCAAATTGTTTGCTTCTCTGTATGTTTGTCTGTCTGTTTGTACGGGCTAATCTCCGAAACGACTAGACCGGTTTAAAAGAAATTTCGTATGGTGGTAGCTTATATCCCTGGTCAACATATAGGATACTTTTGATCCCGGCCCGCGAAGCCACACGAGCGAAGCCGCTGGCGGGTCAGCTAGTTTTTTTATAAAACTGCTTTATTATGCAAATAAAAATACTTTACTACTAAGACGATAGCGAACAAAAATTATTTTTAACCACTACGTGTCGTAGAAACTGAGGCAAATTATAAATTCGACCTTCAAAAGGGATGCAATGAAGGCAAATCAACAATTTCAAAGAAATATTTCTTGTTTTCTTGAATGACGTATCTATACTATTGCATGATAAATGACGCATTGCAGAACGATGCAGAGTGAAGTGTTCGTCTCTGATGACATCAATAACAAAGAATTCTGCGAGTAAAGAAACTGAATAAGTTGCTTACCCGTTGACTCGCGATTCGCCATTTTTGACCAATAATACAATAAATTTCGCAGAAATCAACCTGCTTTTCCAGGAACTACAATGTGTGTGGTTAAAATATAGAAAATAAAAGCGATTTAACAGTATAACGTGTTTATCACATCCATTCGAAAAGGGCTAGTTCTACGAAGAAATAATAGTAGTTTGTTCTTTGTAAACAGGAAACAAAGTAGCTTGTAGTGTTTATCTGTAGGGGCCACAGGTAGGGGCTAAAATCAATTTGAATTTGGAATGTGGATATTGTATGTTCCAATCACCAAAGAAATCTATGGCTAGCATTGTATGAACACAAGTAGGTAAACAGGCAGTAAAGAATCCGCTCGCTGAAAAAAAAAAGTTTGTGAAGAAGTAAAAATAGGCGGGAAATACATTCTGCCATCGTTTGTATAGTGATTGCTTACTCAAATTAGAATTATAAATAAATGTAGATTTATAAAAAAATAGAGTCTTTCTCAAGTAATGAGAATTACATAAAACTATTATGATGCATTTCTATAATGGTTCAAATATAAACTTGTCTCTAATTATTTATATTTATGTGTCATTGTTCATAATTGTATGTTAATAAATAAACGTGCTATTCTTATTAATTTTGTTGCACTTATACTCTCATAGAGGGTGATAAAAGGTAGAGTTTCTACCTCGGGAGCAACACTATTTTGAGTTCAAGTGACGTACGAGTCCCTTGAGCTTAAAATAATGTTGCTATTTAATATTAATTATATTAACTATACTTAGTATTAGATATCTTGCTATTTTATATTTAATACTTATTATATTTATTATTTAATCCCTCGCTACGCTTAAAATTTTACTTTGAAATCCTTCACTACGCTCTGGATTCGTAGAAACACTCTCGCCTTAAAAATGCTGTTAACGTCTAGTACGTACCAGGAAGTAGTAAAGTTCAGATTTATGAGTAAATAAACAAAGTTTTTCTAATACTCAAGCAGGTTCATCCCTGAAAAACTGGGCTAAAGAGGGCAATGACCATCAAATTTAATAAAAAAGGCATATTATAAAGTCCGACATTATACGAGTAGAAGACTAAGATGCTTGGAATACTTCACTTCTGGCAAGCTGTCGTTCTGCCACCCATAAAATGTAGGTTATATTAGTAGCATACTAAGTAGAAACATTGTAAAAATCCATATAAAAATAATGGCCCCGAGTTTTTGGCCTCTTCTTCTCGGAAGGCGCTATATATATTGGAACGCGGCGGTAGTGTCGTTAAAGTACATTATAATGAATAATTGACCTGCGTCAATTATTTTTGCGTCCTTGATGCCTAAATTGATTGATGAATTATTATGATTGATGAATTATTAGTGCGTCCTTAATGCCTAAATTGAATAAATAATTTTGACTTTGACTTTAACTTTGAAATCGTAGGCTAGGTTAACAAGAAACCTGGGCTCGGGTGCGGCGCGGGGAAAGGGCGCATGCAGGGTAGGGGACGGAGTTGCATTAATAGGTGGTGTGGGGATTGCAGAGCGCATTGGCCCCAGCGAACTCCAATAAAAGGCATGTCTAGTAGGGCTATGCAAAAATATTTCCCATAGAAATAGAAATAGAAATAGAAATCGATTTATTGTACGAATTAATATGTTTATAACTTTGTATGAAATAAAATAAAAGCAATTTAAATGTCGATACTTTGCCACGTGGATCCTGACACTAAACATATGCACACCTTTCAGTATAACCACATCTTTTTGTTACAAGCTGTGTAATATTTATCTATCTACTTACACTGCATAGGTATAAACTATTCCAATACCTTGAAAGTACATAAACACTTACGAGCGGACATAGGAACGGTACATACAGCTCAAACTCATAACCCCCCTTTTGGGCTTGGCTGCAGTAGACTAGATAGACCTAAAGTCGGGGCTCGACCCCGAAATGAGCGAGGCCATTAATGACCCCGCTTAACTCGCAACGATTATTTTCATAGTCGAGGCTCGACTGCGAAAGCGGCTAGCTGAGCAGGGGGCCGCTTCCACTAATTATTTTGCAATCGAACCGTAGCTGAACGGCGACTTTAATGCGTTTTCTTATTCTGCTATCGAGAAACAGTCCAGCTGCAGTTACGTTTCTATTGACGCCAGCGATCGCTCCAATCTTTATGTTGTGCTAACTCGATAGATCATGAACGCGTTGTTAACTCATATTCGTTTATAGTAGTGTCAATTATATATTTATTGAAGACTAGCGTTTACGTTATGTTTATGTGAGACGCTACAATCCAACTCGTCTATAGAAATAGTAGAATGGCTTTTTGCCAAAGTATCGAACGACAACCGGAGTTGAACTGCAGTTGCAGCGGGATAGATTGTTGAACGTTGCGAAATAACAGAATTGACCTCCTGTTCAACTATGAAAATGATTGTTGCGAGGTAAGCGGACTCAATAATGGCCTGACTCATTTCGGTCGAGCCCTGGCATAACCCTCCTTTTTTGCTTCGCAATCGTCGGGTAGTAAAAGCAACGACTGAAATAAAGGGCAGTCTAATTTGACAGCGGATTCAGTCTACTAAAGACCCTTTAACCTAGCCTATACTTATCATTTATGAATTTCATGACCTAATATATTATGTGTAAGCGGTATTCCAATATCTTGAAGATATTATTCCCGCCTCAAAAGTCAGACGGAATTTCATTTAGTTGTTCCAGCTAGACCCGTTTATCATTCGTCGTTTACATCTCACATAAGTATTTGAAATACGCGTCTTATTGTGAAACAGTTTCTTTTTATTTATTAGAAAGGAAATCGATATACTAGTATAAAAAAACCGTCTCGAAAACACAAAATAAAAGGTCAGTTACTTTAAGATACAAATATGGTTCTGTCTCAGTTCTCTGACATTCTGAGGGTATAGGTCTGTCATTTTAATTTGTCCATTTGGGGACAAATTAATTAATCAATTTAATAATAAAAATAATTTTAATATATAAATATTTAATGGGGGTTAAAGTATTATATAAAGAATAAATTATAATTTTTATAGGCCAACCCATATTTTTTTAGGCCAACAGTGACGAGACGAGTAAGTCGCTCGCCTGAGGTCACATCACGCTTGCCCACATCAGTCCAGTGGCATTCAGAATTTTAACCTTTAAGAGTTTAGAACCCTACATGTCTCTGAAGAACGCAGTGAAAGAGGTCTTAAAAGGGTCGTCCTGAGATATAAGATGGTAAATCTTTTGCTCTGTAATTACTCGCTGGAAACATTGCGCTTCAACGAAACACAGTAATGTTTGCACACTACTGCTTCACGGTTGAAGAACTGGCAAAGGTGTGGTTCTTCCCCAGGCAGACTCTGCAAAAGTGCTACCACTACAAAGGGTTCTTTCCAAGGTTAGCCGACAAGAAGGGAGCTGAGTCATCTAGGTCCTAGAACTAGAACCTGGACTCTAGGACAAGTAACCGCTTTTTTTACGATGCTGTGGCTGACACCGGTCTTCTTCGATTAAATCGATGTTTTTAATAGTTTGGTATAGTTTGCTACAATAATACAATTTATGAGTTCAGTGGATTGGCTCAGTAAGCCGGTACAAAGGAGATCCTGACAGTCGACTGTCACCAATGATGGACGTTCTAGGAGACCTCGCCCCACATTTTGCCCTTCGGGGCTGGCCGGTTAGCACAAATCGAGAAATGCTAACTATTAACAGCAGTAATAACTATGTAACTAGTGGCCTATATTTCAGAATTCCGGTATACCATCGGTCCTATTGTATAGAGGAGTTCTAAAAACAGTATTAGTTAAAGTTACTTATTTTGGAAATGAATAAATTGTGCCTTAGTATCCTTTTTAAAGCAGCACAAAACCCTCAAGAGTTTAGATCCATAGAAGTCACGTTCCAAAACATTAATTTAAAAGTCAGAACTCCGGCTGTATAGTTCTAATAAAGGTACTGTGCCCTTGTTCGCTATGACCATTCAAGCAAGTGCCGCGTTATGATTATGTTCAAGGAATGACCGTAAAATCAATACAATTTTTCGATCTTTCCTTGAAGATATCGTAACGCGCCGCGTTACTTGTTGAATGTCATATAGCAAATAACTGAATTACGCAAGGCCTAAACCGATACAACACTTGAAATGTTGGCTTTTACCTAAGCTGATACCTTTTATGTTGTAAGTATCCACTATGAAAGAGTTTTTAGAAATATCTCCCGTAATTATTGTGAAATACATATCATTTGTATTACATAAGCGCGTTTTCCCTTACAACTCGGCTATCTGACGCCCTATTAAAATGAAATATATATGGAGCATATTTCATTTTAATTAGGCATCAGATATGATGTGGCGGATAAAATTGCTGTGCGCAAACCAATAAAGTACTTAACATTACATAAATAATATATTATTTTTATTAACCTTATATATTTTATAAAACATATATTCAATATACAGAAGTGTTGGCTTATATAACTTATTATAGTTGACAGAGCGAGCGAACCGTCTCTGCTAGGCGCTGTCAGCTCAGCGCTTCATTTTCCTTTACTTGAAATCAAGCAACTGCATCTCGTAAAACCGTAAAAAAATATTAAAAAAAACAATGTGCACTCTTAATCTGTCCGAATCAGCAAGACTCATTCGAGTTAAGTTTCATTCATAAATCTATTGTTATTTTTTGCGCTGATGTGGACGGGTTAAATAATAAAATAATCCGTCAATGTATGTGTATTAAAAATTGCTATTTTATGATATGTGTTTCATAACAAATATAATAGTGAATAAAGAGAAAAACTGTTTTAAAGGTGAAATGAAGCAGTATGTTGAATTTTTTTAATGTGCTCTAGTATGTTAAAATATGTTTTTAACTCCGTCAATGTGTACTTAGAAGTCTTAGTGTAGAGATAAACTGCTTTAAAACCCTCATTTTTATCGAAATCGTGATATAACAGCACCTTAACTGACCAAATTGACTTTCATCTGTCCGTATATGTGTTAGGGTGTTCGTTGGTCTTCCTGTATAGGTCGCATTTTTTAACCAATCTTGACGAAACTTGGTATGTATTTAATTATTACTATTTAACTGACTTTTTTGTCGTCAGCGATTTTTGATTGGGGGTGTACATTTCCTAAAAAGAGGGGAAGTTTGCTGCGGCGCGATTCACCGACCCATTTGATAAAATTTGGTACTCATTAGGTACCTGAATTTAAAAAGGAATTTAAAATATGTAATAGCATAACTGGTCAAGCGGTTTCCGAGATAGTAGCTTGTGAAGTACTAAGACTATGTTCGCGAGGTCTACTGTTCGCAGAACTACTGGTATAATAAGTAAGTTAGCACTTGCTTTTTTTTAATATGAGAACCGGGAATCACTCACGTAAATAAGTCAGATCTTTCCGACTATAGGTTCAACCACATCCGGTGGTATTTTTCAAGGAGAGTGCAGAACGCTCGCGGTTGCGTCTCGCCTCGCGCTCTCATATTAATAAACTACGACAGTTTTCACAGCACGTGTGTTTGTTCGACGATACAATCGTAATGAACCTTAACGTCTGTCGTCAATTTGATTCACGATCGGTTTTCGCTGTTATCGGAAACCTCTGAAACGAAATGAAATCGTTTATTCTGTATAGGTCTACGGGGGCAGTTGCAAATTGACATAGTTATTATTTATTAAATCGACAACCGGACATATTTATTATTTATTAAATCGACAACCGGATCGGAATGCAACCACGACTGAGAAGATCCGGCAAGAAACTCAGCGGGCTTGTCTTTTTAATTTTTTTTGTATCGCCATTTTCTTCATGTATATAACAAATGTTCGTTTATTTTTAGCTCCAGTGTGTTGCCTTACAAAAGAGACCATAATAATGGTATCAGTAGGGCAAGACACGCTACACTTTGACCTGGTAATACACGAGTAGGTAGATCCTGGAGTGATCAGTCCCAAGCTGTTTTATCCTCCAAGTAATCCGATATCTCTGCGGTTGCGTAATGTCTGCGACTTATCTAATCCTGTTCGAGACAGTAAATCGTAAGACGAAACATTGGTAGGTGAATAGTACACATGCGATCATGTTATCCGAAACTTAATTCGTGTAGGGCACTACATTATCGGAATGGGAATCGTAAACCAAACACTTGCGTGGTGACTGACTTCGAAAAAAAGAGGATGGTCGCAATTCGATTTTGTTTAATGTGTGTTATCTATCATAACTTTTTTAAGTGAGCCGATTTCGATTAATCTTTTTTAACCGACTTCAAAAAAAGGAGGAATTTCGACTGTATGTATTTTTTGTGTATGTACGATTTATGGACCGATTCTCTTATTTTTTTTTAGAAGTTATTTTTTTTTATTTGGTAGAGTATACTTCCGAGGTGACGAGACCCGTGACGCGTTAACTTGACCATACGGATAGTTTTTTGCAAATTGTTTGAGATACGGCCTCTGGGTGGTATTAGACGTAATGTGCCGACCTTTTGTGTTTTAATTACGGGCAGGGCTACCAACAGTGGGCCAAGAACGAAAATTTGCGTAAGTATAACACTGAACAAGTCTTAACTTTATTTTATCTAGTACAACTGAGCCACAGATAACTCATAGTTTGTTCTGTATACTTCTACGATCGATCACATTACACTTAAGTAAATATTCATGCTAGGCACACAGTCTGTTCACTTAAATATCGATACCTAAGTAGAAGAAATTAAATGTAAATTTGGTAAGAGCGAATTATTTTATTTCTATTTGCTTCAATAAATGTAATGTTTAATTACATTTATTTACCCCTTGTTGATTCATATATCGAATCTTATAAGAACTATTTATGGGACGAATATATTTAAATACATTTTTCAAATATAGACTTATAATTTTAATAGTCAAGACAGAATGTTGTGAACAGAGAAGTGAGGCCGGTTTTCTAAACTACGCATTGGTGCTGCCATGATAATTAAAATTAATAAAAATTAATTCATTATTAATTAAGTTAAATTAACAGATAATTTAAATTTTGGTTTGTAAATAAATACTTTTAAAAACAGTTTCGTTGGTTAAAAATCATTAACTAACTATAACTAAATGGCTTTAAAAAATAGTCAATGTTATCAGTAGGTATACCTTTAGTTTATTTTGTTATTTCTTAGGTTGGTATAAAATTAATTTTGTATAAATCATTACCTAAATATTAATTGATTACCTTACCTTAACAATATGTATAACTCATATTATTAAGGTAAGGAAGAGTGTGCTGTGCCTGTAGACCCGTCTATAGGCACAGGTATTATTACCATACCTAAAAGATAGTCCCAACCTAATATATAAAAGTGTTCAGAATTAAACGATTTTTTTTGTTTTTAACTAATTTCAACATCGTGCATGACAATGCACTATGCTCGCCGTCCTTACAATATAAGATGTTAATAATCTCTTGCCCTGTAATTTCACTGGAAACATTGCCCTTCGAAAATAATGAAATAATAACGTAACACAATAATGCTTACAAACTACTGCTGCAGGTTGAATAACTGGCGATGATGTGGTTACTGCCCCAGGCGGACTCTGCAACAGTCCTACCAACACAACAAACCAACAGTAAACTCTAGTTCGTTAGTTATATTCATAAATGAGCACTGGAAAAGTTAGAATGACGTCGCAAAACGGAAAGAGCTAATAAATAAAGAATAATCAGGTGTAACAATTTTAAATTTGGTATCTAAGCATTTACGATTAGTCACGTAAATAACTAATAGGTATTCTTATCTCTAGTGTTATATCCTACCCAACGTCAGCGTTATTGAAGTGCGGAACGAGCATTATCGACAGATTGGACCGAATATTGATAAACCGAACGATATCGTAATCGAAAAACAATTCATCTATTTGCGTTGCGAACGAAGGAAGTTCCTCATTCAATCAATGCCGTGACTTCTCGCGGATCGATGAGAATCGATATTTTTTGAAATTGGAACAAGACGTGTTCGTTTTTATCCCGTGCGTTTGTTTTTAATTACGTTGGCAGTGCCCTTGCCAAAGTGTTAGTGTTAACAAAGTGCATATGTTATTCTTTTTTTAAATAAGTGTGAGCGTGTGTGTCTTTATCAAAGTGTTACGTTGCTTCCTAGAAGTCGTCTACTTAAAAATGAATGAAGTTTGTTATTGTGTAGTGTTTCTATCGTTTTTGTTTTGTGTGCGATGTCTACCTAAGAACGATTTCCCGGAATCGACCCTCCGGTTTCCAGGAAACGGGGGACAAAATCCTGGAATGTACAACCAACCGCACATGCTCCATCGACCTCATTATGTAAGTACCTACGGTCTACGGTACAATTCTCGGGTTAAGAATTGGACTATTCTCTATATTTCTATATCTCAGTACTCGATATAGATTCAATACTGTAGATCGTGCCCATTAATGTTTAGCTGTTAAGTAGTTTTTAATATTTCTGCAATGAAAAACATGATATTTTCTACCGACTTCCAAAAAATGGAAGGAGGTACTCAATTCGCCTGTTTTTTTGTTTTTGTTACCTCATAACTTTCGACTGGGTGAACCGATTCTCAAAATTCTTTAAAAAAAATTAATACAGACTTCCATTCTATTCAGTTATTGGAGTGTAAAGTGTAACTCAAAAACGGCCAGACCGAAATTCATGAAATTTAAAGGGAACCACACGGGAATCACCAGTTTCGAACAAAACAGAAAAAATAATTTTAGAATCGGTTCACCCAGTAGAAAGTTATGAGGTAACAAACATAAAAAATACAGTCGAATTGAATACCTCCTACTTTTTTTGGAAGTCGGTAGATTAAATAGAATTATTAAAAACGGTTCATAAACTACGAAGTTATACGCAAAACTCACATACAAAAAAAATATACGACCGATATGAAAATCCTCCTTTTTGGATGTCGGTTAAAAAAGGGTGCCAGGTTTTAGACTTTGAATAAGTGCGTGCAACACAGATGTAACAACTTTATGGTGACGCTCAGTTAAGGGCTGAACAATACTTACACTCGTATTTATAAACGTTACTTACAAAATAATATAAAGTAAAGCATGACGTAACCCTATCAAAATTGGATGGATCTTTTTACACTTGTATTAGGTTGTTGTCACGGGATTTTAATTTTGACAGCAAAATAATTCCTTCACAGTTCAGACTTGTGTGCTAAAGTAATTTTTATACAACTTCACTTTTGTAAAATGAAAGAAAAATTTACGTGTTCTCATTGCTTAAGCAAAGGAAATGGAGACTATTACTCGGCTAAGAATTGTAGCCGTTGATAGCTATCTTCAGGCAAATTCTAGTCTATAGAACTAAAATCGTTGCTTAAGTACCTAATTACTTTTCCTTAAGTAATTACTTTTGCTTGTTGACGTAATATTAATTATCGACTGCTGCGCAGAAAATGGCACAATTTTTTGCTGACAAATCATAATCAAAGTCATCATTTATACATAAATCATTTACTTACTTTAGGCATGAAGGCCGCTGCACGCAAGTTAATGTACTTCTGAAAGACTCCCGCTTCTTTCAATAAAGTAACTTACGCTGAAAAGCGTCGAAAACTTTTAGTGCGATTCGTTTAAAATTGTTTCTTACCATCTAATACATTAGAATATTTAATTACATAAGTGACACGGCGACTTGGCAACAGTGCAATATTTCAATCATATTTTGTTTTCAAAATAATGTCTTACATGCTTCATGGTATGTTTGTTTAAAAAATAAACAATATTCAGACAACTTTAATTTTTATTTCTTTAAACATATTTTCCTTGAGATTCCTATTGATATCATAGCTTGAGTTATCTATCCAATGAGAATAACTATAGACACGTTTTACTCCTTGAATATGAAGTTGAAACATGGCAAATTTTATGCTATACCTACCTATAGCTATGGTATACAACTCGCACAACGATATTAACTACACTGACAAGATTAAAAGAACACGAAGATATAATCCTATTTGGCAGAAAGGCATCAACATATTATTAACAACGTTCGCCTGTGGCCGACCATTCCACCGCCAATGATAGCCTCTCGACTTTCTGTCGCTCGCTACTTGTCTCGTTCGCGTGGGTGGCGAAGCGGCAACGTCGCAGGAGTTAATTTAGATTAAAATACAATTTTCGGTTTTCCGTTTTTGATAGATAAAATAGAAAAACAATACTTACAAATGAAAAGATACATTGTTTTTGTGTTTACACTCGTCCCAGTATATGTTCTGCAGTTTCTGAACACACAAGGAGGCATTTTTTTTCCTAAAAGTAAAAACGCGCTTAGTTGTTGCCAGACAGGCTGGAACTAAGTTGACTCAAGACAACTAGCTTGTGTTGATGTCGCCAAGCCGAGCGAAGTAGGGCGTATCTACCTCCGTTTACATATAACATCATTGTATCTATCACACTTGAATATGCGTGATGATGATTTTAACCGCACCGAATGAGGAAGGATAATAGCACCTACGAGTATGAGGCTGTCTAGACCAGGGGTCGGCAAGTAATTTTAAATGAGGTCCGGGATAGTATTGTTTTTTTTTGTCAAGGGCCAGAAAAGGAAATTATATTATGTAATGAGTATCAATACTAGGTACCCCAGCAATCCAACAATCTCTTGCGCCATACTGCTGTGTGCAGCACAGCCACAGCTATGCGTCTACTTTAGCTAGGTAGGTATATACTCAAAGGCGTCCTACTAGTGCTAAATTAATTAATCAAGATTCTACGATGGTCTCGTAGAATCACATATATTTGGCGGTCCAAGTTCCAATCATTAGCGGTCCGGATGCGGACCGACGCGGACGGTCTAGACCATCCGCCGTAGCACACAGCTAGGTTCTTAGCATTAGATTAGTATAGTTCTACGAACAGTAGACCTCTCGAGCACAGTCTTATCAGCGGCCATTTTTCGCAGTCTGAGCAATCTGCAGACGGTACCAAATGTTCTTGCTAAACATTACCGAAATCTACCAGTTTTTACCTAAATATAAAGATTTTATTGATTTGTAAAACATGTGTGTAGTTAGAAAAGGGTGTGCATGTAGGTCTGAAATCTAAATAGGTTTCAACATGTTTTGCCTTATAGGCGTACAAATAAACGTAGTGAGATGGCGGGTACTTGCAAATAATGTATGAATTTATATAACGTCAGAATTAAAATTAAAATTATATTTATGCATTCTTGTCAAAACATTCTAAAAGTTACTGTGTTTCAAATTGTTTGTCATTTAAAAAATAATTTAAACTGTAAAAACATTAGGCAATAATGTTTTTGTTAACTTTAACCTTAAATCGACTAAAGCTCCTCAGCTTTAGTCGCAAAGCCGCAAAGCCTAAGAGACCTCTCTCTTAGGTTTTGCGGAACTTATACTTGCGTTATAAATAATTGTTCCCATGCAGAAAATGCTCTTCCGAAAAGTTTAGTTTTTCTCGCGGATTTCGGACCCTTAATCTTTTTGCGTCTCGTCTTTTTCTTTGGACAGTGTCGGACAAACCTGGTAACAGGCGCGGGTTAGCTTTTACAAATAATGCTACTTCTAATATAATTATATAGTAACGGAAGTGTTAAAATTGTATGTTCGATAAATAATGGTCTACAAATGTGGATTTGTTGTAGAGTGACTCGTGATTATTGAATCACGAGCGTAGCGAGTTATTCAAGTGTTAGAATACTGAGCGATGCAAGTGATTCATGTCCCTCGATGTAAATCCGTTTTATTCAAGAGTTGCATACTATACTTAATACTATGACAACGAGAAAAAGAAATAACTTAAGCGAAATAGACATTTGAAACGAAAAAGGAAGGTTAGATTAATTAAAATGCACATTAAAATTGGATCAATTACTTACTAAACATAAGAACAATTTTCTTATTACTATTATATATTTTTTCTGTAATGGCAGTAGTAATACAGTTTTTATTCTAATGCTACACTCCTGGTCGCAAATATCGACCAATTAAATTTCGAGGAGTTACGCACAAAGAGTTTGTATGTCGAGTATTCTTTGCGCAAGGAGTTTGTATCGAGTATTTTTTGCGCAAGAAAGCTGTATAAGCATTGAAATGGAGATCGAATATATTGGTGTGTTCTTAATTCAAACAATGCCTTTTTATTCACTGTTTTCAGTGAATCAAATAAGCTTTTTAGAGTGGGAATGGTATCAAAATATCTAATCCGCAATTTTGTCGCGACGGCCATTTTGGACCGATTTTCATGAAACATAGCTAAGAACACTCCCGACTAACTCATATTTCAAACAAAAAAAAAAGAGATATTCGCCTTTCTCCTCCTGTAGTCGTTAGCTCAGTGTTGACCGTCCTGCCTGATGATTCCAGTTCTTCAGACAAGAGCTGCTTTGAACTTTGAACTTTTCGCGGTCTTTATCATATTTTAATGGATTCGTGTCCATCTATTTGCGTATGCGGTAGTTCGTATATCGGACAAACTAAGCGAACTATTGCTGAACGAGTCAAAGAGCATATTGCAGCTGTAAAGAACCGCCACATAAATAAATCTGCGCGGCGATCGCTGAACATCTGCTCGAGTCAGGACCTAATCACTGGATTGAACTTCACGACCCCAAAATTCTCTCAACGGAGCGTCACTATTACACGAGAATGGTACGTGAAGCGGTTGAGATTAAAAAACACCGTAACTTCAACCGGGAGGATGGTTTCAAACTGGCGGCAACATGGAATCCAGTGATTAAAAAGTGTTCTCGTCGCGATTTATCCTCAGAAAAATCTGTCGATATCGTTAGTGTTGTGTGTCGGGACAATGATTTTTATAACAACTATTGCGGGTATATTAAAAAATATCTCCATACTTCAAGACAATGACACCCGCCTCTTCAGTCCGCTCGTGACCACGATCAATGCAACTTGATCGAAACGTCGAGGTAAATAAATACTATTACTAACGCGATTAAGCACCGTTAATATAATATAGAGAGAGACATTTTTCCTATGAACCGTCCAAATAATATGTAACACGCACTGCCAACACCCAAAAACGAAACCGACTTCAACACCAAATAATAGTGAAATAACTTTTTGAAGTCGGTACCATGATAGTTCAAAAGTTTCTATTATCACAACATTATGCTAATGGTATTATGGTACCATGCGGTACCGATAATGAAAAGTTATTTTACACTTTTTCGTGTTGAAGTCGGTTCCATATTTTGGTAAAAATAAAAATGTACCATTTTAGTGACCCTTGCTACTTACGGGATCGTTTGTCATTGACCGTCAATAAAAATCATCAAGGCGTAACACTTTTTTCAGATGATGGAGTGTTACCTACTCAAAATAGCTTGATTGAATTTGATGAAACTTAAATGGGACCATCTCGGAAGTATACTCTTTCAAATAAAAAAAGGATTTTGTGATTCGACAAATGGAGAAGAAATTGGTGAACATACATAAAAAAATACATACAGTCGAACATAAAACCTCCTCCTTTTTCATCCTTTTGAAGACGGTTAAAAAGTATTGGCGTCCTGCATGTACGGTGTACATGTACGGTGTACTAAAACTATTTTGAAACTATGAGCAAGAAAAACATATTGTACAGACTCAACTTAACCCTTCAAGAGTCGTTATATTATAACAATGAAATGTCTATTGTGTCTGGCCCTATGATGACCAGCGACCCTTGATGAAATATGGAATAAGGTATTATAACAGTGACCCAATATAGTGATGACTCGAACAGACAGCGATCATATTTCCATATAGCGTATCAAAACACCCGAAAGACCGAAAAGTACAAAGCGATCTAATATCAATTGACGAGATACGCCTACGAAAAATTTTATGATACTTTCAGCTCGAGATATCGCCGATAAAAAATACCAGTTTTAGTTGTTGTGTACTACCTACTTCATAAAAAAGAACATGTCTTCTTTATTAGAGTACAGTATTTTCTGAAATATGTAACAGTATTTTTAAAGGTTATGTTTGATTTATCACCAAATCTACCAAAATATAACGTCACTTAAAAAATTGTGATCATATCTAGTACAGGTAAGGTACTAGTGTTATTTTACTCTTTCGGGCTTATGGATTAGTTTTTTGGGTAATAAAGCTTAGGTTGTCGAAGTATTTTTGGTGGTCACTAGGTATCTAGTATCTACTAGGTATCTAGGTATTACTATCACCCCGTTTTAAAAGGATTTTAATCGATTTAGATTGACTTTTGTACTGATATTGTTATAGATATTTACACCTTTACTAATAAACGTTGCGTAAACTTTATACTAGGCGTAACTTTATTTGTCTTGCTCTCACGAGCGACTATTACTGTAAGCGAAAAATTGACAGATAGATACGAATAACTATTCCGGGTGTAGCGAAGTTTATTAGTAAGGCCGTTAGTGCCCCAACTAGCAAGGGAATCCTATAATAAAATACAATAGGTAAATTTAGACTAAATATGTTCTTATAAAAGCTTTTCTGGAGTCTATTTTGCTAATAATAGCGTAGCGGAAGCATTTATAGTTTTAAGAGCATATTCACTAATATAATTGCCTTGTAGTTTACTAGTACACTAATTTATAGGACAGTTACAAGACATATAATCTAATAAGTGCATTGACGAAGTATAAATAGTCCTACGAAAATTATAGTCTGATAATGGCATTGTGTAAGATTCCCAGAACTTATAATATACTTGTCTGAGATCATTACAAATATGCAGCAATTTAGTTTTATAATGGCATTGTGTAAGATTCCCAGATTGTATAACATACTTAGCTGAGATTATTATAAGTATGAGGCGATGTATTCAACATGGTGGCGACTTTCCCCCACTGAGCTTACCTATTACTGTCTTATAAATGTCTAGATGCAGAGCAATTTCTGAAACATGGCGAATGATCAGAAAACAATAATTAAGTGTTTGATCATATCTTTACACTGACTTTATATTCAATTCCTGTAAGCGCGATAAAAAATCAGCACTTAAAATTAAGTGAGAATACAATTTAACTTTTGGCAAATCTATTTTTACCGTAAACGTGTACCGTGTTTGGGCTGTTTTTTTATCGCGCTTACATGAATTGAATACAAAGTCAGTTAGTGTAAAAATATGATCAAAAATATTTATAAGGCTGTAACAGGTAAGCCGTGGTAGCTCAGTGGGGGAACGTCGCCACCATGTTGAATACATCGCCTCATACTTATAATTATCTCAGCTAAGTATGTTATACAATCTGGAAATCTTACACAATGCCATTATAAAACTAAATTGCTGCATATTTGTATTGATCTCAGACAAGTATATATTATAAGTTTTGGGAATCTTACACAATGCCATTATAAGACTATAATTTTCGTAGGGCTATTTATACTTCGTCAATGCACTTATTAGATTATATGTCTTGTAACTGCCCTATGAATTAGTGCACTAGTAAACTACAAGGCAATTACGAGTATATTAGTGAATATGCTCTTAAAACTATAAATGCTTCCGCTATGCTATTATTAGCAAAATAGACTCCAGAAACCCTTGTATAAGAACATATTGAGTCTAAATTTACCTATTGTATTTTATTATAGGATTCCCTTGCTAGTTGGGTTGGGCGTATTTTATGTGAGTATGTTTTTTGTTTTTGAAGAACAACTTGTGACATCATGCTTTTCCAATATACTTTTATCAAGTGAATTCTGAAAATCACACGTGTTTTGCGATAAGGTGGCGATAATTTCTAGTTAATTCCTGTCATGGGTATTACCCATCCGTAGTTAACTTGATTTGGAAAATCCGAATATCTATACGTATATATATATACGTGTTTCTATATGTATGTGACACTTCACATACGTATAGAAACACGTACACTACTTACAATAGAAATCTTCCACTTCTGAAATAATCTCTGGCTACGAAACGACAACGTTATTCGAATCAAATATGTTTGATATCTTTACAATTCTCTACTATGGCCTTTAAGTTTGTAATAATTTAATTTAGGTTTTTAAGGGCATAAATATATAGCTCAACGAGCTATGCTGGGGGTTCCAGCCGGACATAGCCCTGAAGTAAAGCCAATTAAAGTGGCAGTAAGCAAGGACGTACCTCGCAGTAATGCCGTTGGGTTGGGGCCTGAAGGTTCTGGAGTGGATACCACGGACCGGTAAGCGCGTCGTAGGTTGGCCACCGACACGGTGGACAGACGACCTAATAAAGGTCGCAGGACGACTTTGGATACAGGCCGCTTCCAACAGGTAATTATGGATTATGCCTCTTTTTAGCAGTAGATGTCCTATACGGCTGAGATGATGATAATATATATAATGTTTATATAGTCCAAAAAATATTTCTTATAAAATTTTATAAACTATTTCTTCAATGCTTATGAAAACTACATCAAACATGTAGTATTGCCTAATAATCTAATTTAAGTTTAATTGAATAGTCTCTCTCTTGCTTCGCTGTAATCGGGTAGTCAATAACTACATATTTTCCCTTTTAGGCCAAGCACTGAGTCCATAACACGAAACATTCGTGAAAAAATATCCCTCCGTATATTATCCCTCCATATATCCATATATTCCCAAATCAGTCAACGATCAAATGATATTGTTAGCAGATGATTGCACAGTGGTTTTCAATGACAAAAACAAAATTAAAAACTGGATGGAAAACAATAATTTCAACATAAACATAGAAAAGACCAAAATAATGCAATTTAAGCAGAGGACTAACCACGCACTAACTACTGACATTAAATATGATGGAAAGATAGTTGAACCAACAAAGGCCACAAAATGTCTTGGTCTGCATATTGACAACAATTTAAAATGGCAAAACACAGAGTTCGTATGTAAAAAACTTTCTCAATCATCATACAGTCTTTATATGCTATCAAAGAAAGTTAGTCTTTCCACATTACTGATTTCTTACTATGGATATGTTGCGTATAGATTAAAATATGGAATACTTTTTTGGGGTAATGCAACAAATTGGGACCGAGTGTTTAGATGTCAAAAAAGATACATCCGTGCTATGTGTGGCTTAAAAAGCAATGAAAGCTGTCACTTTAAAAATTTGTAAATACTGACTCTTCCTTCTTCATACATATACGAGGTAGCTCTATTTGTCAAGCAACATCCTGCCTTTTACAAAATTGTGACTAAATCCCGCAATCTTACTCATTTGTATTCCATTAATGATTTTAATTATAAAACTGCTTTGTATGCGAAAAGTGTCTTTGCTATGGCGCCTAAAATATACAATAAAGTTCCAAAATATATAAAAGATTCCAAACATATCAACGAATTTAAACAAAAAAAATTCCTTTACTTGGTTGACTATGCATTTTATTCTTTGAAAGATTATTTGCAATAACAATGACTAATTTATTTATTTTGACCGACAATGTCGGGTTGAATGCATTTATATATACCTTCTGAGCCTTCTTACAAAATAATGAGAACAACAAGATATTTTTTTGTTAAACTGTGATGTAATTATTGACAAACTAACCATTTATTTTTGACATCATTTAATTTAATGACAATTTACAAATTTAATTTATTCTTCACAAATTCTATAATGTTTAAGTTTTACTAATCTTTATAATTATTTATACTCCTAGAATTTTTACTTAACATTTGTACGCTTAAAGAACACAGCATGTACAATAATCTATTTTAAGATCCTGTCTTACCTGTGTATCACAAATAAATAATTTTAAATTGAAAATTTTAATTTGAAAAGTACTTTTATCGTAAACGACAATAGATGAATTCCGCAGTTTGTCCTATAAACTGTTGGCTTGTCTGCGCCACAGCTTTACTAGCGAAAAAATTGTTTTACCACAGAATATGTAATAATATAAACAAGCGTCACTCTCGAACAAAAGTCAAGTTTACGTCAAAAGTAGTATTTTCTTACGATCGTTCATACGGCGAGGCCGTAGCACAAATACTTAATTTGGGAAAAGTATTCGTATCGTAAACGTCAACACGTCACGCTTCGGCGTACACACTGGGTTGTGTCACAGTTTCCTTAGATAAATCTTCCCCAGGACTCTGCAAAAGACTAGCGCAGTACTTGTACTCAGTGTTGATTGATCGTAACACTCCTACGTACAACGCGGTCACATTACCTAGACGCTTGACCATGTGACGTCATTTTGGCACTCAAGTACGGTGGGCAAAAAAAACCGGGTAAGTGGCTTTTATTAAGATTGAGTAAAAATTGATTAAAAATTAAGTTTGTTTAATGAATAAAAAAAAAATATTTATTTTGAAAGGTAATATACAACTACATATTCTGTGAAAATTTAAGATGTCTACCTGTTACCGTTATTAATATTGAGCATAAAAATAGGATATATATATTTGATATTCCAGTTGCGGCAGAGGTACTATATATAGTATATATATATACTATATACAGTACGTTTTTCAACCTGATCCACCGGTATGGAAAAACGTTTATTTTTCTTCTCATTCTCGAAGAACTGTAGCACTTTTAACACGAGATTTCTCCCTTCACTGTGTATAACTTTCCCCATGTTATTCTGGTTTGAACAAAGTTCAACAGTTAATATTCAACAATCAACAGTAACAAAAAACTTAACAAAACAATAATCAAAACAAAACTATGTAACAAAAACAGAAAACAAGCCAAATTTAGCAAGAAAATTAGCCAAATTATTAACGCGTGTATCGGTAACAAAGATGCTGACCGCACTGACACTTGCCGGGCGAGAAAAGGGAATGCGGGGGGAAGCGGGCGGGGACCCGCATCCCAGCGATGCGTCGAGTTAATGTGACCGCGTTGTACCTCAAAGATATTTTCCAATATCTCATGGATTCTCACGAGCGAGAACTTCGATCATCCTCCAACTTACAACTCTCTATTCCTTATCACCGTACGTCGTTCTTAGATAATTCGATTTCTTGTGTTGCCGTCAAGTTGTGGAATTCATTGATGGATCTTAAAAAGGTCGATCTCAAAGGATGCGATTAAGCGAAAAGTTCGCCTATTTTACATTAGAAAAGTTCATCCGCAGATCCCATGTTCCTGATCTGTCCCACTAAAGTAAACACTACTTGATTAATAATTTCACCACCTTATGTATATTAAATATGTCTTGTTTTGAAAATATTTATCTTATAGATAAATATAATGTTTTACTGCTCTTACACTCTATGGCCTTTATTAATAAACGTTGCGTAAACATAGATTAGGCGTAACATGCTTTGTCTTCCTTTCACGCGTGACATTTACTGGAAGCGAAAATTTGACAGATAGAGGTTTTAACTACTCCGGGTGTAAGCCAAGTTTATTAATAAGGCCGTATATGTTTTGTATATTGTTATTTCATTATTGGTTGTATACAAATGTTTATAGTATTTATTATATTTTTAGTATCTCTTTACAAATATTATTACTCTACTGCACCGCTATAATTTTTCTTGCACCTCCAGGATGACTGGTAGAAAATGTTACTTAGCATTAAATCCTCCTTGTACATTTGTTTTGTGCTAAAAAATAAATAAATAAATACACTACCGTTAAATACCTAAGTACTAAAGTAAGAGTTGGCACTGTAATATGCAATGGACAAGAACTACGCTTAGGCCAACGACTTGGCCATATTGGCCATAGAAGTCTTTAAAAATAAATAAATAGAACTCTTATTCTTATGTAAACATAGCCATTCATCAAACCATAACTGTTTGCCCGTATATTTGTTCATTCATTACATCTTAAAATAACCATGCATGCTTCTTCAGAGCTATAAAACATAATCTCGTATTTTTAAACGACTGAAAAGACTGGGTTGATGGATGCCTGAAACTTTCAATGAATGACTCAGAGTAATGGTTATACGAGTATTAAGTACATACTTAGAGGTTGGTGGGAAAAAAGTCCAACAATCCATGTTATTGATTTTGTTTCATTTTCCTATACCAGTCTTTCTTTGAGTTTCACGAATAATAATGGCGTGGTGAATTATTAACCATTAAGTATATTATGAAATTGCTGCTGCGAGTCCTACCTATGCATCTGCGGAGCTTGACTTGGCGATCAAGTAAGCAACGCTTGCTGCGGTCAGGAGTTGGATGGGTGTGTGTTAGTGGCTTTGTTCAACAGAGCGCTTCCGTGCTTCGGAGGGCACGTTAAGCCTTCGGTTCTGGTTGTTTGTCTTAGGACAACAGTCGTTAGGGTATGTCGAAGGCCTTCGAGCGGCCTGGATACTTTGACATAGGTTGGTCACTAGCATATCCACCAAGCCACACTGGGCCTGCATAATGGCTTATGGTCCAACTCTTCTCTGAAAAGGCGCGAGATCCAGCAGTGGGAGCGTAATGGGCTGATTATGATGAATTACATCTAAATAAAATAGTGCTAAATAAAATACATTTGTATCCATCATGATCATCATCCATCACCGCGCGGGTGAAACCGCGGAGAGCAGCTAGTGCTAAATAAAAATACATTTGTATCCATCATTATCATCATCCATCACCGCACGGGTGAAACCGCGGAGAGCAGCTAGTGCTAAATAAAATTATATTTGTATCCATCATCATCATCATCCATCACCGCGCGGGTGAAACCGCGGAGAGCAGCTAGTGCTAAATAAAAATACATTTGTATCCATCATCATCATCCATCACCGCGCGGATGAAACCGCAGCTAGTGCTAAATAAAATTACATTTGTAAACCCGTAGACTCGCCAATCACCATATTTTGCCAATAATACAACAGTTTTCTAAGAAATCGAACTACTTTTCCAGGAATTGCAACATGTATGTACTAATTTAATTTCAAAGGAAGGTTTGTTGATTGATTATTAACGGGATATTTACCGTGGTAAGGTTGTGGAATGAGCTTCCAGAGCTAGGGAGCTCATTCCACAACCTTACCACGGTAAATATCCCGTTAATAATCATATAACTTTAGAGAACAACCGTGATAGTTTAAAACAGTGTTTTGTTGATTGAGTTGATTCCTAATGCATTTGTAAAAGTTTAGGACAATGCTGCTTTAATTTCGTGAATTAACACAACATTCCAGACAGTTAATAATAACAATTACTCGTACTAATTATGATTGGGGTAAATTTCATACCTATACATGTTATTCAACGAATTCATTATTCTAATTTAAATTGCCTACCTACATCAATTTATATCCACGTGTACTTTCATGCAAAGAAACTTTTAAAATAAAATCTAAGTACTTATTCAGTTATTTACTGCTTCTGGCCTCGAATCTTAAATCTCTATACGTCTTCCAGCATTATTAATCAACGGTACATCTGGTTTACGTAAACTAAACGCTAATATGTTAAACACGTAATACTACAACAATGCATAACAAGAGCAAGGTGAAAAGCGTCATAAAAACACTTCTTTCTTTCTCCACTTTGAAGTGGAGATTAAGGACTGAAAAGTGTTTATTCCGGTATTTTTTAAAATTCGGTACGCTAGCGTTTAACCCGGGAGAACTCGCGCCTTTAAAACTTACGCGAGCACTCGCGTGTAGAGCATTTTCCTCACGTTTTATAAATAGCCAAAAAGTACACAAAATAAAGGATATCTGTTTATATTAATAGTAATATATAGTAAAACAATCATGTAAAATCAAATCAAATATTTATTTTTAATGAATAACATTTTTTATACTATAATTTTTTAATAACAAATTTAGGAACAAAATTGGCATCTCATACCTGCACATTCGAAAAAAACTTAAAAAAAATAACTTTAATTAAAAAAAATTAAGTAATGAGTTACAAAGTATTAATCTTCATCATGTGCACGAGCTTTACATATATCGCATAAAGTAATAGCATGTTCTGTACATAATTTTTTTTTACATGTAAAACATGTCTTTTTTGTTTTGCGATTTTTACGCCTTGGACAGATCGCGCAGATACCATCTAGTTTTACAGCCTCTGAAACTCCAGGTTCATCAATAAATCGTTTAGTAATTTGCTGAAGAGGATAGGAAAGGTTCTTCATGGTTAATCTTCTATGTACATATGGTTGCGTTAAATTCAAGGCTAATTCCTTTAGGTATTGTCTCCGAGAAATATTTTTTTTTGTATTTTCTTTGTAAATTATTTGGCTATTTATTCCGGCAATATTTAGGATAGAAAAAAATAATCTAAGGGGCCACCTGCATGCTACTCGAGCCTCTGAATATTCTTCTTTCAGTCTATCAACTACATCCACTCCTCCTTTAGTTTTGTTGTAGAAAGTGATGATTTCCGGTTTCGCGCTATCACCTGAGGCTAATAAAGTCTATTCCCAGGTTGAATAGGAAAGATCTCACCTTCATCTTCTTCCATAGACGACTGCTCTGTATCAGTATGATGATCGCTGTGTTCACTCTCTCCGTCGCTTTCAATAATATCAGCCCTAAAAGCCTGTTCCTCGATGTCTTCGTAATCATCTTCTTGAAGCCAAGCAAAAATTTGATCTTGTCTTTCCATCTGTAAAAATATTTGAATATTAATTTTGTACACTGCATAATATAACTATTTGTTATCATTATTAAACAATAAAACAACAATAAAGCTTTTTAATTAGGTATAATATCATTTTTAAATAAAGGACCAACTAAAAAATAATACTTACGTTATCACTCGCGCGATGAGTAAAATGCCGCGCGACAGGACCCGGCCGAACAAACCACCTCTACTGAGCGACTGGTACACACTAACACAAAATAACCGTTATGCGCGGGTCCAAGGAAGTATAAAACTCAGCTATTGGGCGAACGAGGTACGTACGCGCGTTGACACATCAATGGCGCGAATTTTAAATCTACCGTGAGGGAAATGCTCATAGCGCGAGTGCTCGCGGGTTAACTATTAACTCTCTTCGTGGTTTGTATAATGCGCTCGAGTTTAAAGATAGTGGCGACTAGATCTATAATGGCTCTACAAAGGCTCTCCAGAACAGTCTCTGGACTGCACAATGGATCTAGAACTGCAATTGGCCGACAACAGCCGGATTACATTGTACGGTGCTTGGCATCAGATTTTCGACCTAGAAAGTGGTATATTTGCGCCTTGCTCTTCATCATCATCATCATCATCTCAGCCGTAGGACGTCCACTTCTGAACATAAGCCTCCCCCATGATTTTCCAAAAGGACTGGTTGGAAGTGGCCTGCATCCAACGTCGTCCTGCGACCTTTATCAGGTCGTCTGTCTACCGTGTCGGTGGATGACCTACGCTGCGCTTGCCGATCCGTGGTCTCCACTCCAGAACCTTTCGGCTCCATCGGCCATCTGTTCTGCGTGCTATGTGCCCTGCCCACTGTCACTTCTACTGGCTAATCTTGTGAGCTATGTCGGTGACTTTCGTTCTTCTACGGATCTCCTCATTTCTGATTCGATCACGTAGAGAAACCCCGAGCATAGCGCTCTCTATAGCTCGTTGTGCGACTTTGAGCTTAGTTGTTATGAGGCCCCCTTGCTCTTATAGGCTTTTAAACACTAACGCCTGCTTGGTGAAACCAAGCCTAACATAAGTTCATAAGGCCTACTAGTTATAACGTCTGGTCCGGTTAGCTGAACACGGGGGTTATAAGGTTGTAATGTTTGTTTTCACTTCAAAGCGAATTTATAGTGATAGCTAGCCGAGCGCACATGCTACCATGCTGTGGAGTTCCTGTGACGATACTACCTTCACCAGAAGTTTAGTTCTGTGTCAGAATTCAGACCCACAACTTTGTGCTTTAACTTCTGCAAAAACCTGCATTAAATACACCGTGTGATATGACTTATTGTATGTTTTTGGTCTGAAACGATTTTTAACATATACATGAAATTGAACGGGGCTTAGAGATGCGAAAAGCAATCACAGTTTTTTGCTTAAATGTTATAATAAAAGTTACATGTACATACTTCTGAATGAATTTTGATATACGATGATATTCTTGATTTCCTACAACGTATACTTGTTCTTGTTCATAGTGGGGGCGATAAGTCCTGCACTGACGTCCCGCTTGGGGTGTATTGCGCATTTCCCCCGCCAGCCTCTACCCGAGCCATCCCAACTCCTTTACCTATATAACGGAGTATGGCCCTGGATCGCCAGCACAACAACTTCAGTGATGTTGTATAGTGGTGGTATGTTAACCGATGATAATCTAGTACTATGCTGATCTTCAAGTAGTGTGGTTGTGTTCCGTATATTTTCCGTAGCCGTGCACTCCAGCAGCACGTGCCTCACGGTCTCGTTCTCCTGCAAACATCCTCTGCACAGTGGACTGTCCGTTGCACCAGTTTTGTGAAGGTGATAATTTAGGTTGCAGTGGCCTGTGATAAGGCCTACTAAAAGTCGCAGGTCTTGTCGCTGCAGTTTCAACAGATTGTTTGCGGTTTCAGCAGATTGTTGTCCTACAGCGTATAATTTGTTTCATAATGAATTCCTTAATGGTGAACAGTATAACGCTGACTACGCAGCCATCGGCACTTTAAGAGCTTACAATATAATACTTACCGGATTCTTAGGTTATTCATTCTTTGCTTCAGACAACTTATCCAATTCAATTTATGTTTCATAGATGAAATGAAGACATCAGATTTCTGTAATTTCTTTAAGAATAACTTTACAGCTTGATCGTTAAATATTTCCTTTGTGTAAAAGAATTTCACCTAGATATTTAACATTTACTTTTTGTCGTAATATTTCATCTCGCAAGAATTTTGTTTGTAAAATTGTGAACTTTTATTTGATGGTATCTTAAGTTAGTTATGTAGGTTAGTATGTTAGGGTATGTGTTTTTAATAGTAACCTGTATAAGAACTTGATAAATAAAATGAGCTTACTTTAAAAAATGTCTTATTATTTAATGATCTATATAACGGGTAACCGATGTTGTTTATTGGAAACTAGCTTCTCTCCGCGGTTTCACCCGCGCGGTGATGGATGATGATGAATCTTATATAGCCTATGTTACTAAGGGTGAATGTAGCTTTCCAATGGTGAAAGAATTTTTTAAATCGGTCGAGTACTTTTTGAGCCATTTCGTTACAAACATACTTACATACAAATCTTTCCTCTTTATAATATTAAGTATAGATATACTCGTAGTGTTCTAGGCTTCGTTCGCTTCTACTTAAACTACGAGTAACATTAGTTATATCTGTATTATTGTATGGGTAGCTTACAAACAAAATTAAAGCGCAAAAACTAAAAAAAAATGCTAAATCAGAACTAATTTTAGTTGCATAACGTTATGAAATACGTATAAGTACGGCTGCATTAACAGTCATCGCTTCTTGATTCCATCTCCGCTTTCCATCAGGCGAGGGAAAGTCACTTTGATGAACCAATATAAAAAACAGTTTTCATTGTGTACTTTTTTTTTTTTTCCCCGGGGAAATCCTTTATGGATACCACCAACCACGGGGAGGTAGGTGGTTATGTGGGAGTCCGTATACCCACCTAAACCCCGGGGTGTTCCGTCACTGCCGCTTTTGGCGGGAACGCGGGACAGATTTTCCACACGACCGCGAACCCGCCGCGGCTGTCCGTTGCCGGACCCTTCTCTTCGCGGCACGCCAGAACACATGGACTAAATGGAGACTAAATCCGCCAACAATGAGCGCCAGACTTCCCCGTGTCTGACGCCCGTGGTCTTCCTGCGATGGGTCGGATACGTAGCCCCACCGCCTGCTACGTCAGCCACAGGGGATAATCCCCAGCGACCCCACCTCCTCGAGTCTGCGCCGGGCGCCCGGACCCCACCTCCCCGAGCTTGCACCAAAGTGCCCGGGCCCCCCTCCTCGAGCCTGCGCCAAAGTGCCCGGGCCCCCCTCCTCGAGCCTGCGCCAAAGCGCCCGGGCCCCACCTCCTCGAGTCTGCGCCAAAGCGCCCGGACCCCGCCACTCCTATGTGGACTTGGCGGCCAAAGCCCATAGGAGCGGCCCCGCCTGAGCCGGCCAGCGCAACGCTGGCGCGACCCCTGGGTTCCTCTTGGCTTCACCGTGGTGATCCAAGCCACGGCTACTGAGCCCCCCCCCCCCCCGCCACGTCAATGCGGGAACCTTTCGGGGGGGGTGTACTTTTTTAAACTAGATGTACACGTAACAAGATAATCAAGCCATGCACCTGATTATGACGCCTGCCCGTACTGTTACGGTGTCACTCGGGATTTTTATTTTTTTATTAAGCTTTTGTTCATAGATGGCAAATGGTTCCATGACATTATTTACTATTTTTATAGCATTTTTTTATAAGTACTAAAGGAATACAGGAGTACAGTTTTTTTTTGTTTACATAACTAGACTTATACATACGCCTGAAAGCCTGAACGCCGGTGAAGGGCTGAAGGGGCCTAAAGGCACTTTGAAAAATTTATACTTGGACATCACTCGGGGTTTGGGGTGCTAAGGGTTCTTTTACTGCATCCGCTCATGAAAAACCGTACCACTTTAATAATGAGGTAGGTTAAAATCTGATAAGTCCTAACCTAACCAGTGTATTAAATGGACACTTCCAAAAAACCCTCAAATATGTTAGTAAATTATTATGACGGTTGTTAACATGAACATTCAATCTTTTCACGTTTCAAACAATTTGTGCATAAACACGTAAATACGCCGATACTTCGTAAAAAAGCAGGTAACCTGTTTATCTTTTTTTACGAACCCTACCTACGCACTGCAGGTGAAAATGGTATCAACAAAAAGTGCTACGAAATTAATGTTGGTATTTTTATTACGTTGTTAGATACAGCTTTCCACGTTGTATCTGTTTTGCGTTAGACAATAGTTTTGTACGTTACATTTCAGGGAATTGACTGCTACAAGATCCAAAGACCCAAAACGTGCGTCGACACGAGTAAACAATAGCAGTGGTACAACTCGCAGCTTGTTGACAGCTTCCTATACAATCTATTTTCATCTGCCGACGTACCATCTTGTAGCTCATACCTATTATATATAGCGTGTATCTTACTCTTCCTTATTCTGTGTACATCATAACGAGACAAGGACGACACGACTAAAAAACTGTTGAGATATCTTTGTAGATAAACAATTACACAATATTATGAAATTGATGGTATCATATTTATATATTTCAATCTATACAGATATTACAGCTTATCACTAAATGCATATATTATACTGTATGTAGGTACCTACTAACATAAAAAAATGTTTTACGGCTATTCTCTGTAAAGGCTGTACTAATTTTTACGGGACTTTTAGTGACAGTAGCTGTTGTTTTAATATTAACTTAGGCAACTTTTTACTTTTTAGGAAAAATATATAAAACTCTCTTTGTTACCTTACCATGTCTAAGCGGCTGAACAGATCGTAACTAAATTTGGCAAGGTTATATCTGACTAATTACAAGGTTATACTGATCTAATTATACTGTTCATCATCATCAGCATCATCATCATCATTATCATCCATCACAAGAAGGGTGAAACTGCGGGGCGCAGCTAGTACTATTACTAGTACATATTATCTAAGCATGTATTATTGCATTCATACATACTTCTGTGCTTTATTGCATTTGCATTGTATGTGTACGTGTACGTGTATGTGTACGTGTATGTGTATATGTATGTGTATGTGTATGTGTATGTGTATGTGTATGTGTATGTGTAATGGTATGTGTATGTGTATGTGTATGTGTATGTGTATGTGTATGTGTATGTGTATGTGTATGTGTATGTGTATGTGTATGTGTATGTGTATGTGTATGTGTATGTGTATGTGTATGTGTATGTGTATGTGTATGTGTATGTGTATGTGTATGTGTATGTGTATGTGTATGTGTATGTGTATGTGTATGTGTATGTGTATGTGTATGTGTATGTGTATGTGTATGTGTATGTGTATGTGTATGTGTATGTGTATGTGTATGTGTATGTGTATGTGTATGTGTATGTGTATGTGTATGTGTATGTGTATGTGTATGTGTATGTGTATGTGTATGTGTATGTGCATGTGTATGTGTATGTGTATGTGTATGTGTAATTGTTTGTATATGTGTATATATGTTTGGGTGTGCAATAATATGTCAGTTAAGCAAAGAGAAGTTAGTAATTCAGGATTTACCTTAGGAAATCAGCGATGATAGGATTGAACATATTTTTTTGATATTATGTGTAAATAAATGGTTTTGCATTAATACAGAACACTTACGAATTCGATCAAATGTTTTATATATGTGACGTCACCACAAGATTGAGTTATAACTTATAACTGTAATATTTCCAGGCCTTATAACTTATAAGGCCTGGAAATATTTCACAGACTACTCTACAGTTTCCTAGTATGATATACTCTGTATTTCTGTTTATTTTACTTCCTAATTCTCTTGTATAAACATATTGTCTGTTTTTTACATATATTTGAGGTTTCAATGGATCATTATGAGCAGTTTTTCATAATTGCCTTTTAACAAGTACCTCATGTTAATGGGCAAGCAACTTCTAAGTTTATATAGAAATCTTTGGGGCAAACTATAAATGATCTACGATATCACGCACGTAGTACTATTATTTATTCTGTGATCACGGTTCGGAAGTCCAATGTAGTAAAACGTGCAACATATCCAACAGGTATCCCACCTTCAAAGATATGAAAGGGAGCTAATGTAGGACTGCTGATAGTCCATTGTTGATAGACAGAATTGAAGAAGAGTGACGTCAACAGCTAGACAACAACAGTTTCTGATGTATGAAAACATCACGTACACGGGAAGTTACGTCAATCTATTTTATTGACAGTCCACCAGACCACATCCACTGTTGGGTATCCCTTCCCATAATTTGCCAATTCACTATTCCCCTGTAACTCGTTCCATGTTTCGATGATCTCCTGGTACTTTCTACGCCTTTTCTGGGCTAATAAAACGACATGATGGTCTAGGGAAAAAACAGAGAAACAAACCACCAACAAATCAGCGCAGTAGTACCAGGAGATCAAAAGTAGTTGCAGGATCACACACAGCGAGATATGAGGATCGTAGATGAACTCAAGTAAAACAGTACTATTTAATAGGAGCTTAGTAGGATGTTTCGATGGTTCCTGGTACTTTCTAGGCTTTTCTGGGCTATCATTACGACATGATGGTCTAAGGAAAAAACAGAGAAACAAACCACCAACAAATCAGCGCAGTAGTACCAGGAGATCAAAAGTTACAGGATCATACACAGCGAGGTGAGAGGATCGTAGATGGACTCAAGTAAAACAGTACTATTAAATAGGAGTTTAGTAGGATGTTTCGATGGTTCCTGGTACTTTCTAGGCTTTTCTGGGCTATCATTACGACATGATGGTCTAGAGAAAAAACAGAAAAACACACCACCAACAAATCGGCGCCGTAGTACTAAGAGATCATTGGAGTATAACGAAAAAGTTGCAGGATCACACACAGCGAGGTATGAGGATCGTAGATGGACTCGAGTAAAACAGTACTATTTAGTAGGAGTTTAGTAGGATGTTTCGATGGTTCCTGGTACTTTCTAGGCTTTTCTGGGCTATCATTACGACATAATGGTCTAGAGAAAAAACAGAGAAACAAACCACCAGCAAATCGGCGCAGTAGTACCAGGAGATCAAAAGTTGCAGGATCATACACAGAGAATCGTAGATGGATCGAGCAAAACAGTACCTACTATTTAGTAGGAATGGCCGTAAACGTTAAGCATGGCTCCCATCGCTCATTGTGACACTTTGATTTTCTAGGAATGCTATGTTTTGAGAGTGGCTAAACTGTTATTTATAAAAAAGTTATTACTTGTTGCTAAGTAATTTCTTAATGAAGTAATTACTTGACGATAGAATATTTCAACATAAAATCTTATTCTACAGTCGAGCAATTACTTAGTAAAGCATACATAACCTTATCAAAATTTGATGTATCTTTTTACAAATGTATTAGTTTGTTGTCATGGAATTTAAATTTTTACAGCTAGATCCTTCAGCTAATAGATCCTTCACAGTTCAGACAAAGTACTAAGACCGCGCCACAGACTATATGATACTACAGACCGCGTGGCCTTACTTTGGTTCAGACTTGTGTGCAAATGTAATTTTTATACAACTTTTGCATTAAGAACGAAAAATTGACGAGTTCTAATTGCTTCAGCAAAGGAAATTATGGCTATTACTCGGCTAAGAATTCTAGCCTTTGTAGTTCTAACTCCAGGCAAAGTCTATAGAATTTAAATCGTTGCTTAAGTATTTACTTTTCCATAAGTAATTACTTTTACTTGTTTATAAATACGGTAGTAAGTTTCTGCGAATACAGGCGGACGCGTCAGTTGGATTTAAAAAAGTCCATATTCAGAAGAATATTATATATATGGCTAGAAAGCCATTTAAGTTTATAATATGGTAAGGCTATATAACTTAAAAGAAATAGTTTCATCGGTACTTTCGATAGCTGAGAATTTCAGGCAAATTTGTACCTACGTCAGGAAAGTCAGGAGTTCCGAATTCGAAAACATATTGTTCCCGTTCCTATCAATCACTAATTATGATCCTTATATTCCTATATATTTAATGCTAAATAAAATGCATATTAAATTAAATAAAGAGTTGAGTAGCTCCATCAAGGCAAATAAGGGTTTCTCGGAGAAAAGGCATGACCTTCTGTTTTTTCCGTGGGTAATCTCTATACTTGAAAAGAAAAGGACTCGAGGCCTTCCTATCCATTTTTTTTCTATTTTTGTTACAGGACACAGGACCAGACCCGCCTGACCCCCGATACCCCGTCCAGCACGCGGGTCTGCCACAAGGGCTAGCGGTGTACCCTCTACCACTCAAAGACTCGTATCACGAGCTCAAGTTCAACGTCTCTTGGCAGCATCCCTATGGTACGTACTTGTATACATATATACATTATTGTTATACATGTGCTACTTAAATAGTTATTATATATAGAGCCATTCGTATGAACAGCCGTGCGATTCTATAAGAGCAAACATCGTTGCACCTTTGACAACATCCGTGAAACAAATGACGATATGACAAGAAATGTTGGAAAAACAACCTTATGTACAAAGGCGATATCTTATAAAGTATTTGACATCGGTGAGCTCGTCGACGAATCATTAGAGAATCACACGGCAGAACACAAACTAGCGAACTAATGTGTATAACTCTAAACTACGGTATTTCTTATTCTGTTCATACTAACATACCAAATGAAGAAATCTAAGTAGAACCACCTCGAAAGTTTAGTGTTGAAGTCGGTTCCATTTCTTGGTAAACTCTGTAATATAAACAATTAGATCACACACAAAAAAAACCCTTTTTTTGGAAGTCGGTTCAAACATTAGAATCACTTGTTTAGTTTATCTACCGACTTCCAAAAGGAGCAGGAGGTACTCAATTCGACAGTTTTTTTTTGTTACCTCATAACTTTCGATAGGGTTATGTTTTATATTATTTTTTATGTTTTCGATGTTTCGAACCGATTCTCACAATTATTTTTTTGTTTGAAAGTTGGAGCTGGTTAAATTCGATCCAGTAGTTTTTAACTTACACTCCAATAACTGAATAGAATGGAAGTCGGTATTATCTTTTTCAAATTGTACTTGTGTTTTTTATAATAAAGTTTTCTACAGATGCGAAAAGTACCTTTCCTTCAAAGTTTCTTGTACTTTGTACGAATTCGAAACGAAAACTGTCGATAGAATTATCGAGGGCCAGATGTTTTCTCACTCGCAATTTTATTACTTTATCCAGCGAAGCGCCAGGGCTTATTCAATTACAAATCTATGTGAATTCATACTCTTGTGATTTGCTTCAATAGAGGAAAAGTAATCTGAGTTGCGTCACCACAAAAAAATGTTTTATAGATATTTTAATCATTCGTGTAGCATTTGATGGAAATTGATAAAAAGGACATATAAATAATCTTCTAGACTAAGAATTCTTAATTAAAAACAAAATTTATGCCACAGAAATGGACCCGCTTTCAACACTAAAAAGTGATGATAGATAGTTCAAAAGGCATGGTACCGACTTCGACAAGTTATTTCACGTTTTTTGTGTTGAAGTCGGTTCCATTTTTTGGTAAAAAAAATCCTCTCTTTTAGTGACCCTTGCTACTTACGCGATCGATTGTCATTCACCTTCAATTACAGTATCATCAAGATAGGTGAAACATTTTTCAGTTATTGGAGCGTGTCAAAAACCGCTTGACCGAATTCGATGACATTTAAATGGGACCACCTCGGAGGTATACACATCGAAAAAAAGGAATTATCAAAATCGGCTTACTCTGTACAAAGTTATGCGTTGTTATACGAAAAAATACGCGGTAACTTGAAAACCTCCTCATTTAGGAAGTCGGTTGAAAAGGGGAAACAATAAAAGGTTAAATGTTTTACGTAAAACAATATTTGGAAATGGAAAATGAGTTAAATTTTTTCGTAACTGCTATGGATTTTACATTCAATTCTTAATCGTAGTAAGAGAAACCGCCGTAGATAGATTGATTATTGGTACAGTCAGCATCAATAGTCGATGACCACATTCAGATTTTAAAAATCGCTATACACCATATTATACCTAAATCACTTATCATGACAAGCATCAGTATTGAATAAACATCATTAAAGTTCAAAATTAACTGAACACTACATGGGAAAAACTTGCTGATCGTTATTATTGCCGAAAATATCTTAACATCGAGCTTTACAAAAATCACTGAACAATATTAAATCCTTGTTTAAGGTATTTAGTGTAATCACGCCAATAATGTCCAAAAATAACTGAACATTAGAAATAACAAAAGTTACTGAACATTAGTTTGGTTTCTATCTAGTGTGTGAACTTAAACATTCAAAAGTAGCTGAACTGTGAACTGAAAAAGTCTCGTTACTATCTACAGAGTTATCTAATCAGCAAACCAAGTAAGAGATTATTTTATGTGAATGTTAATTTAGAACAGTTTTTAAGTTTCCAACATAACTTTCATAGTATCTGTGTGGTATCAGTGCGAAATATTATGATATACTCGTACAAACTTATTTTTGCTAAATAAAACTAAAATTAGTCTTACGCCTGCACAATACTAGAAATAAAACTAGTATTGTGCAGGCGTAATAATATTGGTGTGGGTATTTGAAAAACTGTTTACCTACCTGTAGACTACGTGCCTTCGCTCACCACCAAATAAACTATGAGATGTTCAAATTATTAAAAAATGCATTAATAATTTAATAACTAACAGCTGTTGTTGAAAAATGTAGGTATTTTGAGAAAATCAAGACTGTGAATAAATATGTACCTACCTATATACCACTTCATCCAATAAAATTAACGCCCGCGCGTCTGTCAAGCTGCGATTGGTACTTTAGTCGTCGCGAACACCTCCGGCACTTGACACACTCACGCGCTCCCTTTTTTTTTTAATTTTCGAAATCAGTTGTTTTTACTTCTATCGCCACTTCACACGAACCGTATCACCTACAACTTCTCCTTCGAGCGGATAACCACGTGAAACTGTGATAGTTCTATAAGGATGTTCAACTCGCCGCCACAGCCGCGCCATTTTGAACGCAAACTGCGCACTTGCAGAACAATCAAAACTGAACAAGCCAACAACACGAAGAAAGAAAACTCTACCCGAGCAGTTCAATCGGATATATTGAATCCAAGTACGAGTAAAGCCGCACAAGTGACGCAAAGACAGCAATCCTTAGTTGGAAATATGAAAAAAAGTATCGAAGGTTCAAAGTCCACCACGTCGCGAAAAACTGCAAAATCCGCCTTGTCACTCGAAGCGCAAAAAAAGCAGTTGGAATTTGAAGCTGCCGAAGCTCAGGCTGCGATTGTAAGAAAAGAAGCTGAAGTCCAAGCTGCGATTGCGAGGAAAGAAGCCGAACTTCAAAATCAGTTATTAACGAAAAAACTAGCTGCTGAAATTGCCGCCTTAGAAAACAAGTCAGCAAAGTCACCGGAACTCGAATAAAACTGAAGTCGACTCGATGGAAAAAGTAAATCAGTGGTTTGAGCGCAGTCATATTACCGAAAGGCAGGAACAGCACGACCGCGATCACGACCTAGCTGCTTGTGGTACCGACCTGCGCCACTTGGCCAGCGCGATCTACGAGTCAAATGCCCATAATAAACAGATGATGTCAAGACTCGCGACATCCAGAGACTTACCCCTATTCTTTGGTGATCCTCTTGAGTGGCTGGCATATAAACAGGCGTACGATGAATCTACGGAGTTTTGTAACTTCAGTGACGCTGAGAACATGTGGAGATTACGCAAATCACTCCGCGGGGAAGCTAAAGATACGGTGTCTTCACTTCTCATCGGAAACACGGCTCCGCATACCGTCATTGAGACGCTAGAACTCCGCTACGGTAGGCCTGAAATGATTATTAACAAGATTTTAACGCAATTAAAGAAAATACCACCATTGTCACAAAACTACCACCACGAAATCGTGTCATTTTCAATAAAAGTAAAAAATTTCGTGGCAGTTGTGCAATCGATACAACAAACAGATTACTTGAGGAGCCCGGAAATATTGACGTCGGTTTTATCAAAGTGTCCCGGACCACTCATCAACAAGTGGGCGGACTACAACAGTGTAAACTGTTACACACAAAAAGCAAAGTTGGTAATACTTAGTGATTTTCTTTACTGCGAAGCAAATAAAATAGCATCTGCTGGTCTGAGTCACTTACATTGCCACCTTGACTACCGGAAGAGACCGGAAATCCGGAAGCCGCACTCTGTGATTCTGGGAAGTAAGCCAGCTGAAGATGAAGTCAAAACATGCAAGTTTTGCCGAGATCATACCCACATCTTACCAGACTGCGCACGATTTAAACGCGCTTTGAGAAAGATTCGCTGGCGATTCATACGAGTGAACAAGCTCCGTCATAAATGCCTTACAACATCACACAATCGCGATACCTGCCCTGCTGCTGCCTGTGATGTCGACCAATGCGGATTACCGCATCACCGCCTCCTTCACTGGACACCTAAAACCAGTGACGGAACCCGTGATTCGTCAAAAAACAATAGCAAAAGTGATTTTCGTGCTAGTGATGTACTGTTTAGTGAATTTAATGCGAACAATGGTGAAAACAAGTTATCTAACAGTAATGAATTCGAAAACGATATAGTAGCTCATGCGATGGACACAAAATCACATGTGTTTTTGAAAGTAGTGCCAGTGGACATTCAGGGCCCCAGCGGGACAATAAGCATGTATGCACTTCTGGACGATGGCGCAACAGTATGCCTTATATCAGCTGACATTGCCGATCACGTGAGCTTGCACGGAAAAAAGCAACAACTAAAAGTGCATGGGGCTTGGAACTCCGAACTTACCTGTGAAAGTGAAATTGTGAACTTTCATATTACAAACAAAGACAATGAATCATTCGAACTGAGTGCGCGAAAGATCAGTGAGCTAAACTTATCGTCACAAAAACTATCTTCAAAAATATGACCATTTAAAGCATTTAAAACATAAACTTATTTACAGCGAAAGTGTTTTGCCAAAGCTATTAATTGGCCAGGACAATTATCATTTAATGATACCGTTAAAAACAATAATTCGAGGCAAAAACGAACCGTGCGCGACCTTGACACCATTGGGATTTGGGATTGGGTGCGTGCACGGAGTGTACCCACTACGTAATCAGAATTTTCAAGAATGCGCGATAACATCAGCTAGGCGGCCCGTCCCAGCGCATAACGGACCTCACCCCCACGCCTGCATAGCGTCGGCCGTCACTGACAAGGATGACTCAACGTCGTCGGGGGCCACGCACGCAGATGCACGCGAGATATGCAGTGCGCTTTCATGCGCTGACGACTGTTTTCACAACACAGCTGATACGATACACAGAGAGCTCAAGAATGACGAACTCCACGAACTTGTAAAATAATCATTCACGTTCGAGAGTATCGGAGTTTGTACTAAGCCTAGGACAAATAGAGACGAAACTAGAGCGATCGAAATTTTGGAACATTCCACTGAATAAAAAAATGGAACATGGGAAATCGGCTTACCTTGGAAAGATAAAAATGCTCGATTGGAAAATTCGTATTTTCACGCTCTCCGCCGACTGAAAAATATAGAGAAAAAGATGTCTAATGACGAAGAATTTGCCTCGAGGTACAAAGAACTTGTCAACCATTTATTCGCTAATGACTACGCCCACAAGATCGACCCTAACTTACCTCGTAATACTTGGCCGAAGGGAATAGTCGAAAACGTCTATCCAGGAATAGACGGAAGGGTACGCACAGTCGACCTGAAAACGAAGACCGGGATACCAACCAGACCAGTTACTCGCTTGGCACTGGTTCCAATGGTAGACAAGTGCCACTGACGTGACACTGGGCGGAGATATGTAGACTACGTGCCTTCGCTCACCACCAAATAAACTGAGATGTTACAATTACTAAAAAATGCATTAATAATTTAATAACTAACAGCTGTTGTTGAAAAATGTAGGTATTTTGAGAAAATCAAGACTGTGAATAAGTACCTACCTATATACCACTTGATCCAATAAAATTAAAGCCCGCGCGTCTGTCAAGCTGCGATTGGTATTTTAGTCGTCGCGACCACCTCCGGCACTTGACACACGCACGCGCTCCCTTTTTTTTAATTTTCGAAATCTGTTGTTTTTATTTCTATCGCCACTTCACGCGAACTGACCTACACTACCCTCGAATGCAAGAAGAATATTTCCCAATTAATATAAATTTAACTTAATTTATAATTTGCCACTTAATTTATATACCGAACTTAATATCGACAATAACACACTTATCAAACCAATGAAATATTTAATTTTGATCAGGGACTTTAGAGATACACTATGTTATGATATTTTTGATTAAAATTTGTTCAGGGACTTTTGAAACTCTGATGGTCACCTACTTTTGATCTTTATATGATAATCATTCTATTCTGGCGCTTGTCATGTTGAGCAGTTTAGGTATAGTATGATGTATAGCGATTTTGAAACTCAGAAAGTGTTCATCAACTTTTGATGCTGACTGTACCACCCATCCAAATAATGACCGCACCAGTCTTCTCAACCTTTATGAATCAGTGAAGATAAATAAAATACTAACTCGTGTTCACATATATGTAAGGGAACCGTCTACGATTTAACCATGATTTTATGGTTTATTCGTACACAGTTCAAAATACAAAACAGAGGTCACGCTAAGAAAATTAATTAAGTTGGTTTTGAAAATGTTTCAACTATTTTTGTTAAAACGGGATTAACATGAGACCGTTGTTGATATCACGATCGACAATTGTTTAAGTTGCCTCACGTTAAAGTTTTATTAACATTATGATTTAAATAATGAAACATAATTATTATATTGATCATGAAGTTTGAAGCTTTCACTTTTGCCACGTGAGCATAAACTAATAAGCATTTCATTTAAACAATACTTGGTAAGACTGTTTGAATCACATTAGCTCTCTTTGAAACTTAAGTAACTAAATTGAAACCTTGAAAAACAGTGTAATAAAGGAACTGAATAATTAGGGAGACTAACGAGTTAAAAAAAGTAACTAAAAATTTTGCGGAACCGCCTAACAAGGAAACTGATGAACTAGCGATACGAACTTGTAGATTGCAGCAGACGAATCTTTAATCTACATTTAATAACTTCTTCTTCTTCTAGTGCCTCTTCAACTAGTGAAGGCTGGCTGTCAGCTCCGCATATTTCACCCGGTCTTTGGCGAGTTTAAATAGCTCCGCGACACTTCCGATTCCGGTCCATTCACGGATATTACGCAGCCACGACTTCCTTCTACATCCAACAGCTCTTCTTCCGGCCACCTTGCCCATCATAATCAACTGAAGAAGCTCATATCTGGAGTGCCTAAGCACGTGGCCTAGATAGGCTACCTTTCTTCTTTTGATGGTCTGCATGAGTTCTCGTTTCCTCCCAGCTCGACGTAAAACCTCATCATTGGTCACTCGATGTGTCCAGCTTATGGCCAACATGCGTCTATATGCCCACATTTCAAATGCTTCTACACGTTTCCGGAGTTGCTCTTTAAGGGTCCAGGCCTCACATCCGTATAGAAGTATGGGCCATATATAGCATTGGAGTAGACGAGTGCGCAAAGAGTTTTGAGGTTGCGACTGCAAAGTACCTTTTTCATGTTGGTAAAGGCACTGCGGGCGATTTCAATGCGGGTTTTAATTTCAGAGTCACTGTCCCAGTTTTCATCCACCCATGTGCCTAGATACTAATACTTACGCACCCGTTCCAACGCCTTGCCTTGAACAGAAATTACAGGATTTATAGCCTCTTTCTTTGTGACCACCATGATTTTCGTCTTGGAGACATTCATATGCAGACCCGCTTTCAAACTGTAGTCATTAATACGGTCAACAATTTGTTGCAATTCGGCTTCTGTGGGAGCTATCAGGACTGTGTCATCTGCATATCTAAGATTGTTGACGATGCGCCCGTTAATCATTATGCCAAAGTCAAGCCCTTCCAGTGCTTCAGTGATGATTGTTTCCGAATAAAGATTGAAGAGTGTTGCTGAGAGTACACACCCCTGCCGGGCGCCTCTTCTGATCTCCACTTCACCCGTTTCCTCGCCATCTACACGGACCGTCGCTCTCTGGTTCCAGTACAGGTTCTGAATAATACGTACATCTTTGCCATCTAACCCAATGTCTTTCAAGATTGCTATAAGACGATTGTGCAGCACTCGATCAAACGCTTTTTCGTAATCGATGAAGCAAAGGAAAACGTCTTGTTGCATATCTTTGCATTTTTGAATCAAAACCTGTACAGCAAACAAAGCCTCTCTTGTTCCTACTCCAACTCTAAATCCAAACTGATTATTCCCTAGCTGTTCATCACACCGAACTCTTATGCGTGCATGAATAATGTTAAGGAACAGTTTTAACACTTGGCTCATAAGGCTAATCGTTCTGAACTCTTCACATCTCTTTGCGTTCTTCTTCTTAGGCAGTGTGATAAAAGTAGATTTCAACCAATCGGCTGGCAACCGTCCCGAGTAATATATGAGGTTGAAAAGGTTTGTAAGACCCTCTAAATGGTCTTCCTCGATGAGTTTGAGTACCTTGATATAAATGTCGTCAGGTCCGGCTGCTTTCCCTATCTTCGCATTGCGCAGCGCCTTTCTGACTTCCGTCTTCAGTATCGGAGGACCTTCCTCAGAATGAACCATTTCTCTTTTATTTCTGGAGTCATCAGCAGACATTGATTTAATGTACTCTTCCCAGGTACTCTTTTTCTTCACTAGATATAGTATTAGCTAGATATAGTATTAGGTGGTTATGAAGGCATCATGTTTCGCATAGAGTTCCTCCACGTGGTCACATTTATCTCGGTACCATTTCTCCCGGGTGTAGCGTACCTCTCTACGTATCGTTTCATTCAAGTAGGCATATTTGATACTATCTGTGTTCTTGTACTTCCTGCGTTCTTCCATTAGGCGATAAATCTTCTCATTTATCTAGACTTGTTTAAGTACCCATTCTCCAGATTTAAAGTAGTCTTTGTTAAAAGTGAGCACCTTGTCTCTCAGTTAAAAACACCTTAAAAAAACATTTAATACTCGTAACAATAGACCTTAATATGTGCAGTGCATCCTTGATGCCTATATTGAATAAATGATTATGATTTAGACATGATTTAGATGTCTAAACTACCATTTTTTAACAGTTTTTTTCCATATGTGACCAGAGAGTAAGCATTATGCTTGCTCATGAGAGTTGCAGTTCCGCCCAGAGCTAAGAACTGCAATTTTGCGTTGCACTGCACTGCACTCGTCACCCCGAGATATTGGTTTTTGAGTCTCTTCTGCTCAATAACTGCACTTGTTACTGCACCCTTTAAAACTTATACTTACGTTAACATTAAAATAGGGATATTTTACTTTTTGAGCGAGTTTCCGATATAATATATTAATATTCAATATCTCTTTAATAAGAACTATAATATATTGACAATCGGTAAAACTCAGTTGGAACTGGTTTTAACTGAATGATCATTTTAACCTGCTACTCTCAAATATTCCTCGAGTAACACCTTTCTTCGAGAAAAAAGAGTATGCTGAAAATCAGTCTAGCATAGACTAAGTGTCTACGCAGCACACTGCTCAGCATACCCTATTGCCTAAAAATAAATATTTAGTGTTGTTTATAAATACTTTATATGTACTTTTTTGTGGCTATAACCATGTTTTATTATTATTATAATTAGGCGTCATGATGATGCCAATACACGGTTAATATCCGGTTGTTAAAAAAATACTTGTCCTGTTTAAAACGGCTAGGCGAAGTCCTGCTGCTTGTGAGAGTTTCTAAAAAGAACCGTGTAATATGAACAAACCTAATCCGAGTTTAATCAATAATCTGATGGATGTGTTTCCGATCCATCAAAAAGGTCGTGAACTCAAAGATTGACGTCAGAAAGGTTGTCAACTTGTTTACAAACCTATATTTTACTTGAAAAAGCCACCTTCATCAATTATGTATGATCCTCTATCAATAAGTTCTCGGCACCGTCCCAAATCCTAAATGTTATAAAAGTCACGTTACGATGGCAATAATATCGTTCCCTATTACATTTTATTATGTTAATAGGAGACGGTACTAGCACGAGGCTCAACTGGTGTGAAGTGATAAACTCTGCATAATTACAGATGCATTTCATTACAAGACGAAATGCACTGCCCGCTATGTCATTAATTTGGTAGTCCCATGTGCCTGTAACTTCGCCAATAACCATACTATTCGAACCAGAGCACAAGCATGCGAAAATTACCGCTTTACGGCAGTACTTCCCTGAACGAACTCATTCACAAAGAGGTCTACTGCTACAAACATACGACATGAGATAGCTGTTGTTTTGTTATGAGACCACGGACATAACTGGTCAACTATAACGTTTATACGCTCCTACCGCACCTTTCGGAGTTGTTAGAGAGTTATAGTATGTTAAAATCATGAACAGACTGATAAAGACATTTCCGGATCTGCACTGCACTCACTACCTTTGGTACTATTCGTAAAAAACACGTGGTACTGTGTATGGTATTCACCAGGACGATCTCTGGCGCAAGAGTAGCTAGTAACTAGTTTCCTATTCCCATCGGTCGCTGGGCGAGATCTGTTTTTGACTGTATCCCATGATGAAGTAAAGTAAGCAGCCCATTGCCTTCTCTCTGGTGGGAGATGATCCTTCCCCTCACATATACCAGTATATATGCTGACCAGTGAGCCCAGTGTGTCTTGATTGGTAGCTTAGTAGCCAGTTTAGGTGTGGAAGTTCAGCCCGCCAGAACACTTCCAAGATAGCCTATCACCTGTATCCTAAGATAAACAGATCCTGACGGCTAAAATGCCCTCCGAAGCAAGCAATTGTCCAGTTGAAAATGCCACCAGTGGGTCACCCATCCAAGTCGTGTCGTGACCGCAGCAAGTGTTGCTTAACCTTGTAGATCAGTTGTGAACGACAGTTGTCCGCGAAGTGAGTTAATCAAAACAATGAAAATTTACAAGTTGTTTTAGCTATAATACACTCAGATCAAAATTTCTTGTGGTTTTTGGGTGAACATGCTGGTATTCGATTCTAAAGCCGTCTACGAGTTTCCGTAAATATTAGAACTTATGTTTTCCATCTAAAATCCATGCTGCATTCATTAAACCAGTGATTGTTTAATAAGAAAAGGACTTTACTACTTACTGCCACGCTATTTCTACGCCTCAAACTATAATAAACCAGTAGTTCTGCAAACGGTTGACCTCCCGAGACAGTCAGCGATTTTGCTAAAACTTTACATGTTGTTGGTAATACAGTCATGTTCTTGCCGAATATTAACAAAAACGTCAGATTTTTTACTTCACAATCTAGTATCTTGGCAACGACTTGGTTAATTATGCTTATATTACATACGGACAGATGAAAGTCAATTTGGCCAGTTAAAGCAGAGACGCTTCGCTCGCTCGGTCAATTATTGTCGTAATACGCTCTTGCGCGTTCTTTTTTATATTATTGAGCATAACTCAGTAATAGTTTTCTACCAATAGTGATAAAATTTTAAAGGAACCAACTTGGAGCCATACTCTATTTAAATATTCCTTAAAAAAATTGATTGACCTACGTCGATGGAGAAATCGGTGAAAATACTTGAAAAACAAATATAGTAGAACCTCAGATTACCTTTTGTTTTATAATCTGAGAGTAGAACTACCTCCTTCTTTTTAAGTCGATTAATAACAAACTCTCATCACCAAAGATTCTGACACACTAATCCATTTCAATAGAACACTTTGTTTAGTTTTGCTGTGTATAAGCTTAAGCCATTATGTTTACAAATACCCGTATTGAAAGTGTCTAAAATTTCGTTTAAAATCTTGCTGTATTCTTAGCACATTCTCAGAGGCTTCTGGCCTATATTTATAACACATGTTCTTGTTTCCATCTGTCGGCGTTTGCATTAAAGATCCTCGTCATATTCAACATAACCTTAGCTGTATTAGTAGATACCTACTTACCTACTAGCGGCTTAAGAATAAATATTTATTCTTATGCTAGCGGTCTTGCGTAGGCGCAAAGCGGACATGGATATGAGGCGGCTTATTTGCAGTTTTTCGACCTGTAGCGTTGAATAAAGGTTTTTCCAGCTTTTCCTTTATCATATTACAATATTCTCTAATATTATTATAAATACTTTATAACTAGGTAAACTTTTCTAATAATTGATTAAATCTAAAATGCTTCAAATTGTAAATTCTTCTGGAATCGTTAGGAAACGCAGCTAGGAATATCTCTCCTGGTTTGCACCGTTTCTAGCACCTACGGAACCATGTTAAATATTTGGTAGGTACCTATAAACTTTAACAGACCGTTAATTAGAACAATTCAAATAAGTTGGAATAGTTTATTGTATATATGAATATAGGCTTCCTTTGTGTATAGTGACTTAGAGTGAAAAAAGTCGTGCGACATACAGAATGTTTGTCATTGGTTTTTTTAATTGCGGATCTAGCAAAATTCCGACATAGATGCAAACTTAAAATTAGGTAGTTAATTGATTCAGGCGTTTCTTTGCGGAAATCCATTATCAAAAACGATATTACAAGAAATATTTTTTGACGCTTCCGCTGAAAATAATGACTATGGCCGAGTTGCGGTGTGCACTATAATAAATTAATTATTTAATTACACTCCCTCCCGCATAAACTGCAAATCGGAAGTAAACAGAATAAACAACCGAATCAACCATAAAAAAAAGGATTATTAAAATCGGACGACTTTGCAAAATGTTTTTCGCGATTATACTCGTACATAAAAGAATATGCACCTCGACTTGATAAAATACTCTTAGTTTTGAAAGGTGGTTTGAAAAAAAATTGTAAGAAGAAAGATTATAATACTTTAAGTACAGTATAAAAAATTGCAATCGCCACTCTTTCCTAAATGAAGTTATGCAATTTTAATGTTTTACTCGATTTAACCCTCTTCCGGAGGTTAAGTTTCGTAGGGATTGAGTTAGGCATGGTTCTTAAAGCATAATAAAATAAAAAAACCTATGGTCGCGAATTATTTCCACCCTTTTACTAAATATCGCCTAATTTGACTGAACTACTCGGATTTAGGAACATTATACATCGATGGTGAAAAATTGAAAAATCTTTTAGTTTACTTTATATTTTATTTTGCAATTTTATACGTTCAAAGTTGATTAACCACACACGTTGGAGTTCTTGGAATAGTATGTTTATTTCTGCGAAATCTATTGTATTATTGGCCAAATATGGCGAATCGGGTCAACGGGTTATAACAACGCTTTTTTGTTAACTTTATTTTAGCATATTAAAGTAGTAAAACTTATTAAAAATTAACTAATCTTAGCACAAATACTGCGGGTGTCAACTATTAGGCACTATCTTAAGTTTAATTTGGAGAAAAAACCAGTACCTAAAAATAAAATTCAACACTTTTATACAGGTGATAAAATGAATCCATACCTCTGTCTCGGAAAGCAAAGTCTTTTCGAAATTTTCCCGTTTTCACTCCATCGATCATAATCATGGTATTGATAAGAGAGTGCGTATAGTAGGTATTTATACCAGTATATCATAATAAGATTGAACGTGCGTATTCAGGGGCAATGACCTAATTTATTTGTTGGATAAGTACGAGCTACGCCTACAAGGCGATAAAGCAATACCTTATTATTATGGTGAATGAAAATTATAACGACTCTGGTTCCTGGTAAAATCTACTCAATACCTGGAAGGAATACTACTTAATTTCTAAGAAATTCGCAAATGTAAAATGTTCCCATAGAGGTTCAAATCATCATCATCATCATCATCTCAGCCGTAGGACGTCCACTGCTGAACATATGCCTCCCCCATGATTTTCAAAAAGGACCGGTTGGAAGCGGCCTGCATCCAACGTCGTCCTGCGACCTTCCTCAGGTCGTCTGTCCACCGTGTCGGTGGACGACCTACGCTGCGCTTGCCGGTCCGTGGTCTCCACTCCAGAACCTTTCGGCCCCATCGGCCATCTGTTCTGCGTGCTATGTGCCCTGCCCACTACCACTTCAACTGGCTAATCTTCTGGGCTATATCGGTGACTTTCGTTCTTCTACGGATCTCCTTATTTCTGATTCGATCACGTAGAGAAACCCCGAGCATAGCCCTCTCCATAGCTCGTTGTGCGACTTTGAGCTTTTCTATGAGGCCCATAGTAAGAGACCACGTTTCAGTGCCATAAGTCATCACTGGTAACACACATTGGTCGAAGACTCTTGTCTTGAGGCACTGAGGTATTTTTGACGAGAAGACTTCGCGAAGTTTCCGGAACGCTGCCCAGCCGAGTAGGATTCGACGATTTACCTCTTTCTCGAAGTTGGACCTGCCTAGTTTGACTGTCTGTCCCAGGTAGATGTACTCGTCAACAACTTCGAGAACTGAGTTCCCAACTGATATTGGGGTAGGTACAACATGGGCATTAGACATATTTTCGTCTTGTCCATGTTCATCTTAAGACCTACCCATTGGGAAACTCGATGGAGGCCTTCGAGCATTGTACTGAGGTCTTCTATGGATTCTGCCATGACTACAATATCGTCGGCAAATCGAAGGTGAGTGATGTATTCGCCGTTAATATTGATGCCAAGTCCTTGCCATTCCAGAAGCTTGAAGGCGTCTTCCAATGTAGCCGTAGCCGTGTAATGTTGCCGTAGCGTGTGGATGTGGTCTATGGTACTATAGCCTTTTCGGAAACCGGCTTGTTCCGGAGGCTGGAATTCATCAAACCTGCGACTGAGACGGTTCGTTATGACCTTCAAAAACAGCTTATAAACATGGCTCAAAAGCGAGATGGGTCTGTAATTTTTAAGTAAAGTGTTGTCACCTTTCTTAAAGAACAGCACCACCACGCTAGAAACTCTCGACCTGTCCTAACACTTCCACTTTGGTCGACGCTACACTGCCGTCTCCTCTCTTCAGCTTCGTCAACTGGCTTTGCCCAATAGACATGTCTCTTGCAAACACTTTGGAGCCTTTTTTCCGCTCTATCGTCTCTTTAATACGGTTTGTATTAAAGATCCGGATGTCGTGTCGCAAGGACTTCCATATTCGTCTATTGAGCAGCCTATATGCTTCAGCATCATTCGAAGACTGCAGTTACAATGAGCGTCGTTCAGCCATGAGGTTGAGGGTATCGTTGGAGAGTTTCTGTGGCCTATCTGTACGGTGAGGTTTAAAGTACTTGGAACCCACTGTATGGACAGTTTCTACTAACCTGTTATTGATCTCGTCCACTGAAGCGATGTTCTCAAGGCAATCGAAGCGATTGGATAGCTCAAGTTGAAAGCTCTCGGGGTCTTGAATACGGGCACGAGCGTAGACTTCATCAGACGAGACCTCTCCAGTTTGACATTAATATTCACCGTGCCTCTTACCATTCGGTGATCACTACCGGTTTTAAACCTGTTGATCACGGAGACATCAGTGAATATTTGCCTTTTGGTGGTCATAATGAAGTCAATCTCATTTCTCGTGGAACCATCGGGACTCAGCCAGGTCCATTTCCTGTGAGGTGGCTTCTGAAAGAAAGAGTTCATCATAAAGAGTCCCCCTTTCTCCAGGAAGTCGGCCAACCTCTGTCCCCTACGGTTCCGTTGTCCATAGCCAAATTGCCCCACTTTCGACTCATCCTCGCTTCTCTTACCCAACTTCGCGTTGAAGTCCCCCATAACAACTAGAAAGTGCGTTTCAGAGGTATGTATGGCCCGACTAATGTCCTCATACATATCCTCCACCACATCATCCGGGTGCGACTTCGTCGGTGCGTATACCTGAATGACCTTCAGCGAATATCGTTTGGATACTCTGAGTATTAGGTATACGACCCTATTGGAAACGCTATCGATCTTAACTATGTTGTTAGTAAGGGACTTGTGGACGAGAAACCCGACACCACCTTGGGACTGTTGGTCGCCCTCCCGGTTGTAGAGTAGGTTACCTGATTTTAGGGTTATCGTGTCCTCACCCGCTCTACGGACTTCAGATAACCCCACAATGTCCCAGTGTAGCTTACTCATTTCTTCTTCCAGCTCATATATCTTCTCGTCTGTCCTCATTGTGCGTATGTTGTGTGTTACCAGGGCCAGTCGTCGTCGTTGGGGGTGGTAGCCGGGCGTCTGCCGGGGATTCTTAGCACCCCCTGCCCCACCGTTACCGTGGCCGCTACCGTAGCCAGGAATAGCGGGGCTGCCGGGGACTGGGGGCCTGGTTCTTTTTGTCCAATCCATAAGGGGTTTTTGCCAATACTCGCCACGCTTGGCAGGCGGGTTGGCGAGCGCAGTTTGTGTGTGTTTGACTGGGAAGGTGCTGCTGCCCACCTTCTGATTTGTTCCCTTAGCCGCTTTCTACGGCACCCACGGGTAGAGTTGGGGGGGTGCTATTCTAAGCCGGCACCGCCACGGCAGTGACAGAGGTTCAAATATCATTGTAAAATATATAATGTTATTTTTATGTAACGTTCTCCGAAACGTGCGTATTTCTAGAAGAAAATGTATAATTGGAACAACTCAAATGTTTTATAGAGAACAATAAAAGAAGGCATTATTCTCAGGAAGGTAGAATTGCTCTTATACAACATTTAGCCGACTGGGTAACAGTCGGTTAAATGTTGTATAAGAGCAATTTTGAACTGAAATAACGTAAGTACGAAATATTAACGCAACAAAAATTCGTACCAGTGGAGCAGAAAAAAAAGAATTAATTGCCGATTTACGTCAATCTGGCGGTCAAACGCTCAAATACTGTTGATCAGGGGCCTTAATATCAGTTTTAAGCCATGCAAGTTCCGTGCATTTCGTAAACCTGACAGTTTTGAATGATTTATAGGTAATAATTAATAAAAATACGAATTGAGTACCTCCCCCTTTTTTGGAAGTCTAGATTTCTATTAATAATAATAATAACAACAATAATTTTTTTTTATTAAAAATACCACAGGGGCTTTGTGGCGAGCCGTCGGTGAGTGGCAACACCGTGGACTCTGATTCTCCCTGGGGCTAAATGAGACCCCTGACCCCCGGCTTGCCTTAATTAGCCGTCTGGGGGTGGAGACGCAAGAGCAAGTAACAAAAAGCTCCAAGGGTGGAAGTGTTAAAGGGCATAACGCCGGTAGTAGCGCTTTAGTGAAACCGCAGCACACCTCTCGACACTCTTAAGCCAGCCACACCAACGTTGCCCCTTCTGTCACCACTCATGGTAGCCTTTATGGGGGACCCGTTTAGTGGATGGCAAGTCACAACCTGCCCAAAAATTTTAAAATGAGACTGATATTGGCAGGTGCCGTAGTCTCTTCCATAGCCCACTATCTTCCTTATCACTAATAAGTTCGTCATTTTACCAATTCTGTAATAGTTATAAGTACCATGTTACCCTTCATCCTACATTCTTTCTGTTTTTGATACTCCTTTGTATTTTTATACCAAACCAAACAAAAAAAAAACTGTAAAGGGCCGGATTAAATCCGTGTTTTTTTTTAATAAAAGGATAATAATAATGCTAATTGACCCGCAGGGGCGGCCTTGTGGCGAGCCGTCGGTGAGTGGCGACACCGTGGACCCTGATTCTCTCTGGGGCTAAATGAGACCCCTGACGGGGGTCAGGGCCAATTAAGGCAAGCCGGGGGGCTTGCCTTAATTGGCCGTCCGGGGGTGGAGACGCAAGAGCAAGTAACAAAAAGCTCGAAGGGTGGAAGTGTTAAAGGGCATAACGCCGGTAGTAGCGCTCTAGTGAAACCGCAGCACACCTCTCGACACCCTTTAGCCATCCACACCAACGTTGCCCCTTTTGTCACCACTCATGGTGGCCTTTATGGGGGGCCCGTTTAGTGGATGGCAACACACCACCTGCCTAAATATTTTAACATGAGACTAAAATTGGCAGGTGCCGTAGTCTCTTCCATAGCCCACTATCTTCCTTATCACTAATAAGTTCATATCAATAGCCTGGCCATTTTACCCATATTTGTAATAGTTATAAGTACCATGTTACCCTTTATCCTACATTCTTTCTGTTTTTGATACTCCTTTGTATTTTTATACCAAACAGGCCTCTAAGTGTTGGCTACAGCCCCACTTATGCCTTTGTAAAGGACCGGATGAAATCCGTGATATTTGGTGAATAAAATTAATAATAATAATACCGCAGGGGCGGCTTTGTGGCGAGCCATTGGTGAGTGGCGACACCGTGGACCCTGATTCTCCCTGGGGCTAAATGAGACCCCTGACCCCCGGCTTGCCCTAATTGGCCGTCTGGGAGTGGAGACGCAAGAGCAAATAGCAAAAAGACAACATCCAAAATGTTTCTGTTTTTATACTACATAGTATTTGCCAAACAGGCCTCTAAGTGTTGGCTACAGCCCCACTTATGCCTCTGTAAAGGGCCGGATTAAATCCGTGTTTTTTTTAATAAAGGATAATAATAATAATTATTATAATAACTAAAAATTTATACCGGCCTGTTGGACTCGAAACAAGGGTGCAAGGGGTATATTAAGAAAGCATCCAACGTACGTCTGTTGCCCTAACTAAAGACAAACTGGGTTATCGGACAAACGTAACTTTGCCGTTCGATTCCTATATAGTTACGGCTATTGCACCAATCGCAAATAATAAGTTTATAATATTAAATTCACTTTTTTGTTACGGAAAACTACATATTTACGGTTTCTAGATTTTTTCTTTTATATGCTTCGTAAGACAGGGAGGTCCTACCCTATAGGTTTTAATTCCCTTGTGAAACCGCAAAATATGTGAAAAAAATGCGACATAGGGTGATATATTTGATCGTGTTGACTTACAAGTGTCAGATATAATAATATATTAAATTAAAAAACACAAATAGTATATACAGCTTATATTCAGAATTTAGAAACACATTAATGACTTCCTTTCTGATTTTAACATAGACACTATACATGACTAGTGAATCATTCTGGAAAAGTAGCATAAGTTTTTTATTGTAGAAATATTAAATTGAGTATATGCTTATAAATGTATTTATAATTAATACAAATACAAATACAAATATTTTTATTTCCGAAAATAATGATATACGAACGTGGTACACGTTACTGTTAACATTGAGTCCCAAACTAAGCGAAAGCCTGTATCTTGGGGCTCAGAGACGCGATTGCCTACTACGTTTTACAATATTTATATAGCTACGATTATACCACTTCCCTTTACTTTATATTCACATGATATATTTCTAATATTCTCATACGTTTTCGGACTGCACTAACACAATGCATTATTAAATCCTGCATCACTTTAAATATCAAGGTGCTGGTGCCAGTAATAAACTACAAGTATTATATTGGTTATTTACAATAATGATTAAACGAACTTACCTGTACGTGAAGTTCTATCATAATTATCTGAAGGCTTCGTTCGAAGGGAATATAAATAAAAATAGTAATATGTTAGTCCCTTCGAACGAAGCCTTCAGATAATGTACAAGTAATTTAAAAGTATAAACTATATTTTAGAAATATATGCCTACAATAATATGTTAAAGATATTTTAAAAGTTACTCGTAGAAAACGCTTCATGGTATAAAACTAACGACAGGACGGTACATTTGCGCCGCCATTTTGGGTTGTAATCAATATAGCAAAAATAATTGTGAGACTTATTAAAATTATGAGACGGACATAATTAGTCTATTTCATTTTATTGTGATCCTGATTCTAACAAAGTTAGACTTTTAACAGCTTAAAGAGACCGTAAATTCGAGCAAATTGTTATAAGTTTCAATTGGGTACCACTGCCCGGTCCTGAGAAAAGGGGCTTTGAAAGACACACATATGTGTGTCCGGACACACACAGTCCGGACAGACGGACAACAGAGTGATCCGGATCCTATAAGTGTTCCTTTTCTTTTTGAAGTACGAAACCCTAAAACAACCAAGGGTGCAACAATGTATACAAGACCCACTTATTTAACAAAAAAATTACTTTATTAATTAAATCAATTGTTACATCTTAAGAGTATTACCTACGCACAACGAGCTATGGAGAGGGCTATGCTCGGGGTTTCTCTACGTGATCGAATCAGAAATGAGGAGATCCGTAGAAGAACGAAAGTCATGGCATGGCTCAGAAGATTAGCCAGTTAATGTGGTAGTGGGCAGAGCACATAGCACGCAAAACAGATGGCCGATGAGGCCGGAAAGTTCTGGAGTGGAGACCACGGACCGGCAAGCGCAGCGTAAATCGTCCACCGACACGGTGGACATACGACCTGATAAAGGTCGCAGGATGACGTTGGATGTAGGCCGCTTCCAAGCGGTCATTTTAGAAAATTATGGGGAAGGCATATGTTCAGCAGTAGACGTCCTACGGCTGAGATGATGATTCTAAACTTAATCCTTTTTTATAGTTTTGCTTGGTTAAAAATGAATACAGCGACTTCCTAAAGACCCAACTTTTTTTATATGAAAGGAAACATACATCTACTTGATATGGACGAATGTGAAAAACGAATCAGCAAATTCCTGCCAGTTGGTTTCTGTACACCGAAGGAAAGATCCTAAATATACATACATCTCTACCAAATATCCCTTTTTATGTTTAAATAACGGGTTAATGATTTTTCCACAACAGACAATGAAACTAAAATACCTTCAATAACTCGTTATTCATTATTCAACGGAATTTAAATAAACAGTACGAACACTATGGGCTTAAACAAAATAAACAAGCGATGTTACAGATGAAATATTAACGGTTTATTATAGTTTATTCATGGTTTGTTTAGTAATTAAAGCATGAACAGACATAACGCTATTTTCGTAATCAATACTGATTACAACATTTCAACTCAAGGATGGTTCCAATGGAAGCATATGCATAATACATATGCTGTATTATGTGGAATATTATTCCACATTATTATAAAACATGGACTAGAGGCAGTCTAGAATTTAAACCATGGCTTAAGGTGTTGTCATATCATTTTGTCGATAAGAGGGTTTTTGAAGCAGTTTTTCTCCTAAGCAGCGATTAAGTTAAAATAAAAAAAAAATATCACATTTCTTAGACTTCTTAGTACACATTGACGGAATTAACATAGATAACACAAAGTTTATAGGCCGAAGCGGGACGCGTTGACGCTTACGATACGAATACTTTTTCCAAATTGTTTGTGATACGGCCTCTGTATGGTTTTCGTTGGAGATCAAATATTGCCATACAGCTTTACTAGCTCTTTGGGCAATAACTGAAGTACAGAGCACAAGTTCATTATTTGCTTGCAATCTCTTGAAATAAGACTAATGTTCTACGGTTGCCGCTGTAATAAAACAATAGCAAATAAAAGTTTTTCACCAGCACTGAACAACTGTTGCTAGTTGAAAGTCATCAACTGCCAAATATTTATGTTGAAGCCCCAGCAATTTAAACTCTGTGCTGATGAGTCAGTCAGTCAGTCAAGTTAAGTCAACTTATATAAATAGATCAACCACCCTAGTCTACGAAGGTCTTCGGCAAGACCTACCCAGTGCTTACTGTTACCGAAAACAGTTTTGAGACTGATAGTATAACGTGCCCTCCGAAGCTGGTTATCGATTCATGTACTTAGAGTAACTGGGGCAAGGTCTATTTAATTCGTGAGTTTGACAAATATCAAGCCAATAAACTCACATTAGGCCGTTATTTACCGTATACCTCGAGATTTTTGCTGAAGTCGCTCTGAGAAGATAATAAATCGGCATTAGTAAGGTGATTTAGCGATTTTATGCTTCTTATGGAGTTAACCTGCCAAAAAACTCACTTTTGACGTGTTAATAGTGGTGGACGTGTTCGTGGCGATGCACGAGTGTACGCCAAATGTACAAATTGATGAAACGTTATTTTTGTGTTTTTCTCGTCAGTCGCCTTAGCGTGACTTAGACAGGACAGTGACTTCACGAGAGACTTATAAATGTGACTGTAACTTGACTCTAAGTACTTAAATAAAATCTTACTTGATGCCACTATAAATGTTTACCTAAATAATTTGATCAATGGCAAACTTAAAAGCTTACGAGTCCACTTAAATACTTATAAAGGAAGAAGTCAGAAACATTACTTATTATAGAAAATAATAATTTAGAGTCGATTTCTTTATTTTACAGTAACTTGACTCTAACTATCTTACTTGATGCCATTATAAATATTTACCTAAGTAACTTGATCAATGGCAAACATAAAAGCGTAGGAGTCCACTTAAACACTTATAAAGGAAAAAGTCAGAAGCATTTCTTATTTTAGAAAAAAATATTCGGAGTCGAATTCTTTATTTTACAAGTGCTAGAACAAACAGTATTAGATAAAATGATATAAGAAAATCTTTCACAACTTACGCTTAAATAAAACCTTAAATTTAGGATTCCATAAAACCGAACAATACGATAAAACCGGTTAACCGTTTCGGTACTTGGTAACAATAAAATGGTCCGTCCCAGGAACCAAATATTACGACATATTCACAAACAAAGTTCGCGGACGTGCCCTGACGCTCGTGTTTACACAGTAATTAAACGGAATTTGATTGCCCACTGTTTGTTAGGTCACGCTTGATCCAATAAACCGAAATACGTACCATTGGTAAAACACAAAAAAACTTTTACGGCAATCGTATACATACCTACATACTTTGCTGTAGGCTAGAAATACTTTGCTGCTTTGCTATCTATTGACTTGCATTTTGGGTGTTTTTATATGTAGGTATTACTAGCTGCATCCCTCGGTTTCATCCGCGTGGTGATGGATGATGATGGTGATGACGATGATGATGATGGAAAGTATAATAATTATGTGCTTCCCCAGGATATAATCAACTTTGCCAAATTTGATTACGATTCGTTCAGTCGTTTAGATGTTATAAGGTAACAAACAGACAGAGACAGAGATATTTTTTTTTCTAAAATAAAAAAGCCTCAATTACTTATAGCATCAGCTATCTGCCAGTGAGAGTTCCTTTAAAATCGGCCCAGCTGTTTCAGAGATGAGCTTGAATAAACAGACAGACTGAAAAACCGACAACTTTAAAAATTGTTTTAGTTATGTAAGTACCTATAGTATATATGTATGTACTTAATTTCATATGCATTAGTTGAAAAGCTGAAAATTTAGAATAAAAACAGACACTTCAAATTTATTTATCTGTATATATGATATGAAACCTTAGCTGCTTCCCGTGCCTCCACCCATACCTACGTAAAATGTTTTTTTTCTTTTACAAGTGGGCTCGTACGTTTGTGCTTTTGCCATTTCTCAATTTAAAAAGTTAATACATAAAGTTGCATCGAGTAAGATTTTTAAACTTAATTTTAAAAGACTTCTATAATGTACTTTTTTAATGCACCAACGTTACATACATATTTCTTTCAGTGCATGGTTGTCTGGAAGGGATCGCTTTGAGCGATAAGACCGCCCATTGTAATACATTATTTTAAGTTTTTCATTTGTTTGTTGTTCTTTATAATGTGGTGTTGCAATAAAAAGTTTATCTATCTATTTTTGTTCAAGTAATCAAAGTCAGATAATTTATTGATTGAGGCGTTACTTTGCGGAAATCCATTATCAAAAAACGATATTAAAAAATATTTAGTGACACTTCCGCTGAAAAGAAAACAATGATTTTGGCCTATTTGGGGGCGTCCACCACTCCCTGGGTGGTGGAGGAAGGATACAAAATAAAAAACACAAGAAACCCCAAATCAACCAAAACCGATTCGACACGTGTTTCGCCTCTACACGAGGCATCCTCAGGAGATGTTGACTCGTCGAGCGCTAGACCGACAGACAACTGTCGCTTCACTGTCGGTCATTGTTTTCTTTTCAGCGGAAGTGTCACTAAATATTTTTTTAGTCAAAGTCAAGTCACAGTCACATAAATAAGTCTGTCACCAAGTCACGTTCTAGTAGTGCGGTGACTGCATTACTAAAACTTTCTTTGGCGACTGACGACAAAAACATTAAATAATGTTTTCTTATTTGCTAACTTTTCCTACACATTTCCTACATAATATATATATATTACGAACACCTTAATGGTTAATAATCACTCTTACAAGTCACGGACAACACAACAACAACTAGAAGCAACGGTATCGGTAATAGCCATGACAAACCTTACCTAATTAAAGCCATCTTAAATCCAAATGGAAGGTCATTTCGGATTGTATACGCGGCAGGAAGACTGTTTCTCCTCTGGCCTCAGTCAATATTTTTTTAAACAACATGAAATAATATAAAATCACAAATGTTCACAACTATAAGTTTAATAACAAATAATTCTCCATACAAAGTCTCATTCTCTATTTCACCCCCTAAGTCATCCCTGTCAAAAACATTAAGGAACATATTTTTTTTATTTTAAATTAACTATCTAAATATAATTTTTCATACAAAGTTGAATCCCCTTTTTCACACCCTTATGTCATCCCCGTCAAACAGTACTACTCGTATATATAAATATAGACAATATAAACAATAATAAGATACAATTTTTTTTTGTTTTAACCACACTTTTTCCCTAAAATACACACATCAACACTGTCTAGGGATATTAGATTTTTATTTTCATTTCTTTGGTTTTCAGATAAACTACTCAGAATTAGGAAAAAGTTTATATGTGGGATTAAACTAATTTTATGTGGGATTAAATGGAACAAGGAGTCCATTTTCAAACTGACATTGAAAATAAAAACTAAAACTTATTAAAACAAAAGAAAACGCGGGAACACGCATTTGATTCAGTTAGCAGTGCTAGTTTTGTGTTGAGATTTGTTTAGAAAAACATTAATTAACTAACGCTATCAATTGTTTTAGTGATTTTTACTGTTTGTGTCATCTCGTTGGTGCCATGCAACGTCGACATTTGACGAGAGACGAGATGATAAGAGCGGTAGGAATGTTGGAAGCTGGCGCTATCCAAAACGTTGTTGCGGAGACTCTAGGCACCAGCCAGAATGTGATATCAAGGCTCTGGTCACGTTATCGTGATACTGGAGAAGTGGCGGAACGGCATGCTGGCAGAATTCGGATGACCACCCCTAGAGAGGACCGTTTTCTCCAAAATACCGCCAGGAGAGAACCTACTCTGACGGCAATGGAAATGGTACAGAGGCTCCAACAGGAGCATCAGCTGTTGGTTAGCGACCAAACAGTCAGAAGAAGGCTACATGAAGCTAATCTTCATTCTCGCAGGCCAATTCGTGTTCCTGCTTTGCGACGTGGCAATCGCGGAAGGCGACTATTGTGGGCCCATGAATACGTGTTATAGGATAATGAACAATGGTCGACAGTGCTCTTTACGGATGAGTCTCGGTTTGGATTTCATAGATCAGAGTCATATTCATAGATCAAAGTCAAGTCACAGTCACATAAATAAGTCTGTCACCAAGTCACGTTCTAGTAGTGCGGTGACTGCATTACTAAAACTTTCTTTGGCGACTGACGACAAAAACATTAAATAATGTTTTCTTATTTGCTAACTTTTCCTACACATTTCCTACATAATATATATATATTACGAACACCTTAATGGTTAATAATCACTCTTACAAGTCACGGACAACACAACAACAACTAGAAGCAACGGTATCGGTAATAGCCATGACAAACCTTACCTAATTAAAGCCATCTTAAATCCAAATGGAAGGTCATTTCGGATTGTATACGCGGCAGGAAGACTGTTTCTCCTCTGGCCTCAGTCAATATTTTTTTAAACAACATGAAATAATATAAAATCACAAATGTTCACAACTATAAGTTTAATAACAAATAATTCTCCATACAAAGTCTCATTCTCTATTTCACCCCCTAAGTCATCCCTGTCAAAAACATTAAGGAACATATTTTTTTTATTTTAAATTAACTATCTAAATATAATTTTTCATACAAAGTTGAATCCCCTTTTTCACACCCTTATGTCATCCCCGTCAAACAGTACTACTCGTATATATAAATATAGACAATATAAACAATAATAAGATACAATTTTTTTTTGTTTTAACCACACTTTTTCCCTAAAATACACACATCAACACTGTCTAGGGATATTAGATTTTTATTTTCATTTCTTTGGTTTTCAGATAAACTACTCAGAATTAGGAAAAAGTTTATATGTGGGATTAAACTAATTTTATGTGGGATTAAATGGAACAAGGAGTCCATTTTCAAACTGACATTGAAAATAAAAACTAAAACTTATTAAAACAAAAGAAAACGCGGGAACACGCATTTGATTCAGTTAGCAGTGCTAGTTTTGTGTTGAGATTTGTTTAGAAAAACATTAATTAACTAACGCTATCAATTGTTTTAGTGATTTTTACTGTTTGTGTCATCTCGTTGGTGCCATGCAACGTCGACATTTGACGAGAGACGAGATGATAAGAGCGGTAGGAATGTTGGAAGCTGGCGCTATCCAAAACGTTGTTGCGGAGACTCTAGGCACCAGCCAGAATGTGATATCAAGGCTCTGGTCACGTTATCGTGATACTGGAGAAGTGGCGGAACGGCATGCTGGCAGAATTCGGATGACCACCCCTAGAGAGGACCGTTTTCTCCAAAATACCGCCAGGAGAGAACCTACTCTGACGGCAATGGAAATGGTACAGAGGCTCCAACAGGAGCATCAGCTGTTGGTTAGCGACCAAACAGTCAGAAGAAGGCTACATGAAGCTAATCTTCATTCTCGCAGGCCAATTCGTGTTCCTGCTTTGCGACGTGGCAATCGCGGAAGGCGACTATTGTGGGCCCATGAATACGTGTTATAGGATAATGAACAATGGTCGACAGTGCTCTTTACGGATGAGTCTCGGTTTGGATTTCATCCAGATTCGCGAAGAACACGCGTTTGGAGAGTTCCAGGCAGGGAAAGCCGTCTCCGGCATCCACAAGAGGTTCATTCGTACCAAGCAGGAACGATCATGGAATGGGCGGGAATTCGTATAGGCGCGCGAACCGATCTCGTTTTTGTAAGAGGCAACATGAATGCTCAGAAATACCGTGATGAGGTGGTGGAACCTGTCATTATTCCGCATAGGGTGCAAATCGGCCACCAATTCGTACTCATGCATGATAATGCCCGTCCACACATGGCGAGGCTGGTATCAGCCGCCCTTCAAGACAACAACGTCACGGTACTGAGATGGCCAGCGCAGTCGCCCGATATGAATCCCATCGAACATGCGTGGGACATGTTGCAGCGAAGGGCTATGCACGCCCTCCCTCCAAATCTGGCCACAGAAGAGCAACTTTTCCTGCACCTGCAACGAACCTGGGAGCGCATACCACAGCAAGACATCGACACCTTAATTCACAGTATGAATAACCGATGCCGAACTCTAATTAACGTGAGGGGTGGCAACACTGATTATTAAGAGTTAAAATGTCTAACTTTCTGTTGTTATTTTTAATAAAACTATTAATTTTATTAATTAATTTCACTCGTAGACTTAGCGCCATTTTTAGTCTCTTTGTAATTTTTTTTTATTTAAATATTTGATTATCTAAAATGTTTTTTATTTATTTAATTAAGTTGGTCATTAACTGAGGTTTCATTCCATATATACTTCTCTGAACAAAATATTTATAGTTTATCAAAAAATTTAAGACATACAAAATATCCCTAGACAGTGTTGATGAGTGTATCTATCATGAACAAATTTCACCTTGGCTACAGTTTTAATATAATTATATAAATAAATATATAAATGAATTTCAAAATGCAGTGGAGGCTTCCTAGATATCCTAGAGATCCTTCTGTGTCAGATATCGTAACCCTTTACAATTCACAATCCGACAACATACAAGATGTTCTCTTAAAGCAAAAGTCATGCAAATACCGAGTATAAAATACTAATTGTATTATTTACGCTGATTTGTATAACTGAATGTTATTTGTTACAGGACCTCCAGCCAGGGACTACTCTTTAGAAATTAGAAGTGTCACGGACACAATGGACTGTCATTCACCAATGTGCTACGAATATAACATTCCTGGGGTAAGAATCTGTGTCAATCATAAACGAGATAGGCAATTCTTGCACTGGTAGTCACTACGCATGCATATGTAGTAAGCCCTGCCACCCAGAGCTTAGCCTAAACAAGTTTTGAGTAGCACTCAAAATCAAAATCATTTATTTCAGATATAAGTCCATAAAATTAATAAATTACACATAAAATACATAAACACATTAAAATAAAAACAAATGTCACAAAAAATAAACGAAAACATAAATAAAAATGTCAATTTAGTCTAAATTAAAGTTTGGATCCAGAGTGCTCAACATGCATCCTGGCCCAGTGCTGCTTTGTTTGGCAGTCAAGATCCATCCTCCAGGCGAACATCTGCTGGGGCCTTACTATGAGCTTTTAAAGCAGGACTTCTAGACAACTGCCCGGTTTATTCGTACCATGACAACTTTAAAGCAGGCCTGCTCAGGCATATTATTCAAGAACCGCAGAAAAACCGTTCACTTGTTTTTTTGTATGGACTCTCGTCAACAAGTCGCTCTTAATCCACTCAGTTTATCAGCTTAGAAACGTCTAGGCGTCTGCAATGTTGGTTATAGTAAACTGCTAGAATGCCAGAGACAATATTATCCGTTTACCTTTGAGAAAACAATATTCAAACAGTTCACCTAAATGAGCGTCATGGTATGATTTCATTCAAAACTGTTTATGTCAGGTTTAAGAACTGCACGGAACTTGCGCGGTTTTAACGAAGCTGATAGTAAGGCCCCAGGTAGCCGTTGGAGCTGGCCCGCAGGCGACGCATCAGGGAGGCGACTCGCTTGCATGATCGCAGAGAAACCGTCTATATGCGCATTCGCAAACATCCCTGACGCGCTACACCATAGCACTACCTACGCCTATGACCTCGAGACGTTTTGAATCTGTTGGCTCAGTAATTTCTCTTGCGACAGTGCCCTTAATAGCATAACATCCTGACACAGTAAATAACGCTCTATTGCTTTGCGGTTGAATATCTGGCGCGGCGCCCTGTAGCGGTGGTACCATCCAAGACGAGACCTACCACCTAGTAAGTCGGGTTTTCTGACCTCTGGATCAACGACCTAACAGAGCCAGAACACTTGGCGTGCCGCAACTGCCTCGGGGGACCAAACCCGCAAATGGACGCCAGATTCCCCGGAGTCTGGGCGCCTTAAGTCCCCCTACGATGGGTCAGGTGAGTAGCCCCACCGCCTGCTACTTCGGCCGCAGAGGATAGGGACAGCGGCGCTTCTCAATACCGACAGTCCTCTTCCCCTGCGACCCCACCGCGTCCGCCATCTAACGGTGGCGGCCACCTCGGGCCCACTAGACTATTGAAGACAAGAGCAGTATAATGCCAAACATAGCATTAAGTTCTGTGGCAGTGCGCACTTAAATCTTAAATATTTTTATTTATTTATGTATTTATAATATATTATAATGTTAGTGTATTTACGTAATATACGTATTCTTAAGTCTTCTAATATTGTATGTACAATACCGATAATTGTATAGGTAGTAGGTACCTTACATGCCGTGTTCTAGCTGGCAGTATACCTACTGCCTTCCCCGGACTAACTCATTCACTAAGAGTTCTACTGCTACTACGTCTGGAGAGATGACCACCGCTCTGAGCGGTGGCCTAAGCGGTCATAGCGTCTGATAAGGGTTTTGGGAAGACGCGGGTTCGAATCCTGTTGGAGAATATCCCATATTTATTTCTAAAATTGCATATCATTTAATAAATATTTTCACCGTAACAGGAAGCGTCTTGGTGGGTAGTACCGGCGTACCCCAATCCAATAGCGGATACATGCGCCGTGAGACCGGGGTGTGCGTACAGCGTCCGACTCATCGCGCATCCATGGGACGGTCACACCGCCGCCAACCTGCATGTTGAACTTGATGGTACGTTACTCTTTTTATTGAACTTAATGGTACGTTACTACTCTTTTTATCGAACTTGCTAGTACGTTACTACATATTATCAGTAACGTGGAAGAAGCAATAATACGTAACAAGGTACCGTTTAGTGAAGCAGAAGAGCTCAGACAGGATGTTGCTTATAATTCTTAGAAAAGCTAAGTTGCTGAAAAGTAATATTACCGTAAAGGAGCGTTTAGCACTAGAGAGTATTCGTAGTAACGACAACGTTTTAGTATTAAAGGCCGATAAGGGAAACTCCACTGTGATATTAAACTCTGCTGAGTATGATTCAAAGCTACGTATGGTGTTGGATAATAGAAACATCTACAGACCTGTATCTTATAACCCTACAGCCAGAGTGACATGTCGTATACGAGCTGTAATAAGAGACACAAAGACCTTTTTTCAGAAGACGTGTATGAACGGTTGTATAAACCTAAAGTTGTGCAACCACCGAAATTTTATGGTTTACCTAAGGTACACAAAACCAACGTCCTATCGTAAGTCAGGTAGATTCCCCGACTTATTATCTTGCAAGCTAAGCAAGCTCTAAGCACGTTGCCTCATTGCTGCAGCCGTTAGTAGGAAAAACATCGTCTTTTGTAAAAGATTCTCGCCATTTCGTTCAAATCATTGAGAACCTTAAACTGGAACCAGACGAGATGATGGTGAGTTTTGACGTGGAGTCACTTTTCACTAATGTTCCAGTAAAGGAGTGTATCGAAGTTGAAGCAAAATCACCTCTCAGAAAATTACGTAGTTCTACTTTTTTTTTTTTTTAATAAAACTACGCTCCACAGACTCCAGGGTCCGTGCCTTTTTTTAACTTGCAGATTTTTGACAACTTACTTATAAATTTCTAACGTACAACAAAATACATACATGAGGAACATTTTTTTTTTTAATTTAACTCATACATATAACATAATACACTTAAAGTTATTGATACATTTTATTCTGAGTTGGTACAAGCATTCACAGCAGACCAGTGCCCGCAAACAGCACCCGTTCACGAGTTAACGCATGTGCCAGCCATCGCCTTCCTCAACCATTTCTGAGGGAAGATGGCGACCCGCCACACACGCCACCGCCTGCCAACACATTTCCGTGAGCATGTCTGCTCTGGATGCCCGCACCATCTCTTTGTCAGTTATAATTTCTTAACGCTAGCTTACATACAATTCGAAAAACTACATATATTACAGCAAATGGATTAGTACATTTATTGTGAGCCCACGTTGCCCACTTTGCGCTGAAGCAGGGCCTCCATCACCACGCTGTTTCGATCCCTGATTGCCATCTTCAGGTTATGGCCGTAGATGGTTTGCTCGCTCGCAACCGTCGCTTGCCTCACAAACCGTCCGATGGCATCATCCTCGTCGTCGGCGTAGTAGACAAAGGTCCTCGTGTGCCGGGAAACCGCAACGTCTGCGTGCGGGACGCTCTCGTGCAGCTTCATTTTGCCTTTAGTTTTAATCACCGCGACTGACTCGTACGTCAGTCCCTGCGCCTCGTGAACGGTAAGGGTGCGTGATCCTTCGCCCTTACCATAGGCTTGGCTGGTCAGGGTCTCCTTTTCCTCCTGAATGTGGACCAGGAAGAGGGTGTTTGGAAGGGATTTGGGGATTTTCGCTCCCGTGTAGCTCTCGAGGCGCAGGGATCTTATACTGGGAGCCGAGGAATATATACCGGAGTATATTTCCCTCAGCGCATACGCAACATCCATTGGGTTCCGGTGCGTGCACAACAACTCCTGGCTGATGTTCGTAACCAGGTTAGGGTGGTTATACCTTAGATCGAACAGGTTCTCCCTGTCTATGTAAGGTAATTGGTTGACGTCTCCGATGAGGACAAGTTCGCTAGCTCCAGACAGCCTGGAAGCCATTACTTAGCCTTACCCCGAAATGGTTCATGAGAGCCTCGTCCACCATCAGGCGGACGTAGCTCTCATTCTTTTTAAAACCATTTACTAAAACCGAGGCCATAGTGCGCACCTTGGTTTTCACCAGGTCTCCGATTCGGTGCGCCAACTTCTCTCTCGGGTTTTTTGCTGCCTCTGTAGTTGTTGTTGCGATAACGTCCTTTTCAACATCGAAGTGTCTTACCACCCAAGTTGTTTTTCCGCATCCGGGAACTCCATTGACCCACTGTATTTTGGGTACCTCCCAGTGTTTCCAGTATGTCTCGATCTCAGAGTCTCTCGAAATGGCTTTCGCCATTTGCAAGACTCTGTCATCCAACATTATCTTGGTGCACCGGGCGGTGACAACAATAGGGTCGTGTGGTGGTGTTGCGTATTTTGGCCTACCAGTCCGTTCGGTATCTTCCTCATCCAGAAACACAAAGCCACTTGTCGCGTTGTAGGCAGCCATATACTGACCAGACATTGCCCCCATGATGATCGAGGATGTGTCGTTGTTGTATATGGCTGCTTCAGCCTCTTCGAGTCTCTTCTGCAGCAGCCGAGATTCGATGATGCTGCCCTCGTTTGCTCGCCTGTAGGACTGCAGGATGTTCTTGCAGTTCCTGAGATTGACATCTCTTGTCGCTCTCGTTATAGCGAGAAACTCGAAGAAGGCGTTCGCTATGTGGCTCACTGGTTCCTGTGCTGGTATATACTTTGGCGGACTGACTTGTCCCATGTCAGCTCTGGTCCGAGGTCGTTTTTGGCGTATGGAAATGGGAGCAGTCTTTTTTGCGGGCATGGGCAATTTTAGCTCGCACGGTTGCAGGAATAGGCTTTGTGCTGCTGCTTTGAAGGATGCCAGGAACGTTGTGACTCGGCCCTTGCTCTTGGTAGGGCTGCGCTCCTGGTTTCTTTCTGCTTCTGCTTTTTCCTGGAGACGTTCCGAACCGCTTTTGGTGGTTGAAGCGGGGATTCATAGTTCTACTTGACATAGTTCTACTTGAAAACTGCTTAGAAGGTAATAACTTCTTATACCGCACCCAACACTACCTCCAGGTGGATGGTGTTGCTATGGGCAGTCCTGAGGCACCAGTCATGGCTAACATCTTGATGGAGCATATTGAAGAGCTCACTGATCTACATTCAGCGCCGGTTAAGGTGTAGAAACGATACGTGGACGATGTGTTTTGCGTCATGAGAGGTAATGAACTAAGCGTAGAACAATTTTTGGATCATTTGAACTCCATCCATCCAAACATAAAGTTTACTTACGAACTCGAGGTGAAAAGAAGCTTGCCTTTCCTGGACGTGAAAGTGATGGCAAAACCAGATGGCTCGTTAGGACATTCTGTTTTCAGGAAGCCCACACACACTGATAGATATTTGAACCCTACATCTCATCACCACCCTCGTCACTTACAGTCAGTAGCCAGGTCCTTATTAAACAGAGCTCAGGATCTCTGTGACCCTGAATATCTAGCTTCTGAAATAACGCATGTTCAGGAGGTTTTAAAACGAAACGGTTATAAAGTAAATAGAGAAGTGCGTTCATCTCGCAGATTTAAAAGGAACAGAGTAGAAGTCGAGAGACAGCCGGCATTTTTGCCGTATGTGAAAGGGATAACAGATAAGGTTGGAGCAATACTACGACAATTCTCCATAAAGACTGTTTTTAAACCCTTATATAAGTTGGCGGGATGTGTCAGGTCACCCAAGGACAAGATACCATTCCAAACACCGGGTGTGTACAGAATTGATAGCAGCTGCGGTAGTTCGTATATTGGACAAACTAAGCGAACCATTGCTGAACGAGTCAAAGAGCATATTGCAGCTGTAAAGAACCGCCACATAAATAAATCTGCGATCGCTGAACATCTGCTCGAGTCAGGACCTAATCACTGGATTGAACTTCACGACCCCAAAATTCTCTCAACGGTGCGTCACTATTACTCGAGAATGGTACGTGAAGCGGTTGAGATTAAAAAACACCGTACCTTCAACCGGGAGGATGGTTTCAAACTGGCGGCAACATGTAATCCAGTGATTAAAAAGTGTTCCCGCCGCGATTTATCCTCAGAAAAATATGTCGATATTAGTGTTGTGTGTCGGGACAATGACTTTTTATAACAACTGTTGGGGGTATATTAAAAAGTATCTCCATACTTCAAGACAACGATACCCGCCCTTTCAGCCCGCTCGTGACCACGATTAATGCAACTTGATCGAAACGTCGAGGTAAATAAATACTATTACTAACGCGATTAAGCCCCGTTAATATAATATAAATATACTAATCTTTTTATTGAACTTAATGGTACTTTTCTCTTTTTATTGAACTTGGTGGTTTGTTACTCTTTTTAATGAATTTGATGGGACTGTACTACCGCTTAAGTTATTTTTTTTAAATAATATTAAAAATTCACAAAACTATTTTAAGCTTTGGAAAGTAATTTTATAGAAGCAAAATAAGTTACCCTCGAAATCACTATATTTTGGTCCTACTGATCCAGTTCAAATTGCACAAATAATTTCAGCACTCAAAACTACATCTGCTCCAGGTGCAGATAATATTAGTAATAACTTTTTAAAATCTGCACGTCATGTTCTCGCCAATCAAATTGCATTCATATGCAATCTTAGCCTCGAAAGTGGCATTTTCCCAGACTCACTTAAAGATGCAAATGTTTGTTCTATCTACAAAGCAGGGGACCAGAAACGGGCCTCGAGCTATCGGCCTATATCGCTACTTAGCTTTTTAGCTAAAATCTTTGAAAAGGTTGCTAATAAAATCATTATGACCTTCTTAGAGAGAGAACGCATTCTCTCTCCTTGTCAGTCCGCTCAGAAAGATCAACGGTGGACACTACTACGAGTACATCACTGGAAGACTTTGTGGCAGGCAGACTAGATAGGGCAGAGTTGCGTTGGCGTTTTCCGTGACCTAACAAAAGCATTCGACACTGTGTCACAACTGATACTACTATAATATATATAATAATATAAAAAAACTGAAATGCATTGGTGTACGTAGGACAGCATTAATAATATTATTATAGTTTTCACTTCACTTTACACTTTATCTATTTGCCCTTTAATATTATGGCTGCTTGCGGGCTTCAATCACTAGATTGACCGACACGCTGGTCGTCAGCGGCCTACTAGCCACGATGTTAGCCATTCGTTTTGTGTAATAATAAACTTTATTAATTAAAATCGGAGAAGTCAAAAAACCGTAGTTCGGTTTTTAATTAAATTAGATACTGAAATCTAGCTACATTTAAAATTTGCCATAGTACATTTTAGATCCAGATTGGTCGCTTTAAAATCGGAGTAGGATATTTGACGCGTCTGAACAGTTACCGTTAGAAGTCGACTTAAAGATTAGATTACACGTGGAGCACAGATGATATGTGAAATCTGGTTCGATGCTTGGCTATTATTGTCTTTGACTAAGGCAAAGTAGCATTAAACACCAATAGAAATGGAAATAACGTCGAATTTCCTCCCAAATATGTGAAGAAATACAGCCCGGACGCCAGCGAACATATACTTACATCTTCCTGAAATGTTTTTCAACTTTGTAACGTTTGAACAGCGTTAATAAATGTATATTATGCGATGTTTGCTATCCAAACATGTTTTAATAACAAGAGTTTTGAATAATTTTCCAGAGTTGTGACATCAACATTTAACGACTTGACACTTGTTAAAAGTTTTGTAATTATAATATAAATTTTGACGTTACTTCTATGGTTACGGTATGATTTACATGCAGTATGTATTTATTCATGCGGTCAGTCTTCGGATTAAGAATCCTGGATGATTTTATATGCTCCTATATTAGGTATTATAGCTTCTTTTGAAGCGATGATAGTCCAGGGTTAATAAAGGCCATGGGTTGGATCTCTAACTCGGGCTTAAGCTTTTCGTGAAGGTAACATCGTGATGAAACCTACACCACGGTGGTACCTTTCTGGCTAGCTATCGAGTTTAAAATTTTAAATTCTGTCGCTAAGTACCCAACAGTTGTCCTTGAGCCTTCATCCATCAAAACCTTCCATCGCATCATCACTGACCATAAAGTGAGATAGTACAACACTAACCTGTCAAATGTTAAAAAATAAAGGGAAATCACGCCGAATAAGCAGTACCCATTCCACTCTTCATATAGTAGGGTGTCACTGCTTATCAGGTGCACTACAGGCCTCTTATCTTTACTGTCAAGAGTTCCCAAGGAGGGTTGGTGTTGGCAGGCAGCCTGCATCAAAATTAAAGAATACACTATTTAACCGACTTCAAAAAAGGAGGCAATTATATGTTCGTGTGTATGTATTTTTTATGTGTATGTTATTCGATTTCTCCCCCATTCGTGGACCTATTCTTAAAATTCTTTTTTTGTTTAGTAGAGTACACTTCCTAGGTGGTCCCTTTAAATTTCATCAAATTCGGTCAAGCAGTTTTTGAGTAACACTCCAAAAACTGAATATTTTTACGCCAACATCATGATATCATCATTGACGGTGAGTGACAATCGATTCCGTAAGTAGCAAGGTTCACTAAAAATGGTGAAAAAACATTTTACCTAAAAATAGAACCGACTTCAAAAACAAAAAGTGTGAAATAGCTTATCGAAGTCGGTACCATGCGGAAAATATTGTAGTAAAAGGCTACTATTGAACTTAACAAACCTACTTTTTCTATTATCATGGTACCGACTTCAACACGTTATTTCGCACAAGTTCAACAAGTTATCACACTTTTTGGTATTGAAGTCGGTTCTATTTTTAGGTAATTTTTTTTAACACTATGTATATTAGTGGTTTGAGAAAGATTACGGCATTTCAGTGATACAAAGATGAAATCGTAGTGATGAGAGAAATGGATACTGACTTTTGGCGAAATGTGTATATGTGTAGGTGTGTTTATCGACCTCTGGCAGCCTCTGGCTACTTCTTCAGCGAAGTACTATTGTGATACTATAAGTATTTATAGGACGAGTGATGTGACCCCGACACCGCTGAAAAAATATGGCCTATGAATTTGAGTTAAATTAAATAATAAGAGTATGTATATTTCGTTGTACATTTAAAAGGCTAAAAATATTGAATATTTTTTGTTTTATACTTTTGAGAGCATGATTTGTCAATTAGTCAGTTTTTGTCTTTGAACTTACTCTTTATGAAATTAGATGGCGACAGCGCGTTTTTCATAGGCATGATCGAAACTATACATTAAAAAGTTACGTCATGAACTGGTGTCTCTGAGGTAATATTATCTCAATGGTATCTAGTAGTTATATTTAGAAAAATCACGGACCTATGTAATCACTACAATCTAATCTGTGATGCATTGCGAATCGAAAAGATAATCTTACGGAAGATAGGGCTGACGCAGGAAGCAAACGGCCAGAAATAGCAGGACGAGAGTCTAAACAAAAAGCAAAAATACTGAAACTATTTCTGTGTTCATGAGTTTTATGCTTGCGTTGTGCTTATTTTTGCAGTACTTACGAATTTTATAAGTATTCTCTTAAATGAATCCTAAAATTTATTAAAATACCAAATTACATCAAATACAGGTTGTTTGGTGCATGGACCGACAGGATTTTTTGGGGGATTGTGGGGGGTAATGCGCTAAATTCCCTCGATAGAACTCATGTCCTAAGTGTAACGGTAGTTTAGATATGTTATTTTTTAGTTTTTTAAATCACCCGAATCTTGCCTTTAAACCGTCATAACTTTTTGTTTGTGGTGTAATAACTTATGCTTGTATTCTGCAATGTATCCTTATTCTAAATAAATTATTAGTTGATACAATCAAAAAAAAATCCGAACTTTCAAAGTGGGAAATCTGTGTAAATGTTATGAAAACTTTTACTGTGACAACTTTTAAATTCATTACAAAAAAAACGTAAAGCCATTTTGAATTTATCTTTCTTTTAAAAAGTTCTTTAATTATTACCCTTTCCAACGATATGCTACAAGACAGAAATCATACATCAGGGGGCGACATAAGAGATACTTGGTTGCTAGGGTCAAGATTTAAAAAATCCTTTTTTTATGTTGATAACAAGATTATTCTGTTATAACTAAAATCCAAAGTCATGTAACACGTAGCATGACATTTCGAAAAATAGGATTGCCTATTCTATTCAATTTGGTATTTTTACGTTAGTTTAGCGAGCGGTAAACATTTAGAATCGTGGCGCCTGAATTCGGGGGGGAGGGGGGGAGGGGGAGGGGTTCGGGTAGTGCCCCCCCGCAAACCCCACCCGCCGGAGACCATTAGTTTTCGAGTTATGTTTGTTTAAGTATTTTGAGGTTAAGTACTGCATTTCGATCTACTACCACCTCCGCGTCGGCTCTGCAATCCGACAAGACTGCTTGAAATCGGGGTGCTATGAGTCGGTTCTGTCACTGACTTCGACCTATTCTAACTAACTATAACTAACCTATAGGTATGTCACAGAGAAGTGACTTTGCCAATTCATTAGATAGCTACTGATATACTATTGTGCACAAATTTGGAACAAAAGTAGTTTGAATAAGCGCTCGCCGGCCGCTGCCGCGGCACGCTCGCTACGCTCGCTCGGCTCGCGCCTGGTGGGTCACAGTTCAAACCTAACCTAACCTATAGGTTTGTCACAGACAAGTGACATTGCCAATTCCAGTGAACAAGCAGGTGTCGTACAGTAAAGCAGCAAAATCGGAGTCCAAAATCGTAGCAAAGTCGTTGAGATATCAAAAGAAAGCGCAGAAAAACAGGAGAAAACATTCACGTACACTCGGAAGTAACGGAATGACGCGAGTATTCCGACAGTGACATTACGCTATCTTCGATGTTTGCGTTCCGTTTCAAGAACTTACATACAACGTACATGTCAAAAAAGGCTAAAAGTTACCTAGAAACGTTTCGTTTTACGCATTAATGTCATTTATGTCACCTGTCACTATCTAAATTACGGTTTTTTATTGAAACTTTAAAAAACTATTTAGACTATTTTGGCGTGTCTCCGGCAGCTAAAATGTTGTAAATACGCTTTATACAAACCCCTTCAACCCACCCACAGTTTTTGTTTCACCAAATTCAGGGGTCACGATTCTAAAGCCAACCCTAGCGAGCACCAAGTTACGTGTGACTAATCTGTCTAAAATGTACCCACAATTGAAGAGAAATATCTAATTTTAGTGTTGTCATTCGGAGGTGTTAAATAATATCAAGCTTAGAGTGCTTGTAAATACATTAGGCAATGAGTTATTGACTGTAGGTCCTTTTACGTGAGGCAGTCCTACCGCACCCGTCTTCTAGACTAGCCAACCAAGCTAACTTTATCTCTATACCATCCTAACCAGTAGGTATTTCCGTCCGATACAGAATGTGTAGCAGGCGTTTGCTCCTGCGCACATGCTCCACGCCTCCCCGTGCCAGAAGTGACAGCTCACACAGTCTCCATCCAGGGGGAGATCTTCGTCAACGTCAGCTGGATCACTCCAAAGCCAACATATCCTCAGAGACTCCCCCCGGATTTGAGGAAACGTCGGTATGCTGTCAGGTGAGAATTCCGTATTTTTTATATATTTGTAATAACTGCTAACTATCGTTTAGCACAGAAGAAACTCTTTGTGAATAGAGTTCGTCCGTAGTACTGCCACCATATTTTTTTCTACAGTGAAGCAGTAATGTAGTAATATTTCCAATACTGTGTTCTGATTTGAAGGGTATGGTTGATGGCAAAATGACTTATGTGTGACGTAACAACTAAATGTCTCAGGGTTACGGCTGCGAAATGCGACTGGAGGTAACGCTAGGCTTGCATGCCCTTAACTATATCACACTATTTCTATTAGGTATGACTTTTGATAGAAATACAGGGACTGATGCTCCCACTATTTCTATTGCTAACACATTAACTAACACTAACAAACTAACTACTATAACACTCTTCTTCTGGCGCATCGCCGACCACTGCCGCGTAACGCTCGTTTTGCTCGCTCGGCTCGCGCGTTTTGGTCAAGAGAAACCTAACATTCCTCTTCACTTCGCTCGTCGTATATGACTTTGCCTTAGACTAGTCATGAAAACTGAATAGGTACCAACAAACATACATTTTTTAGTTTTTTTGCTGTAATAAACATAATGTCATTGGTCAATCTAGAAAAACGCTTCCCATTTTTTCTATTTTGTATTTCCATGGAAATCGAGCGAAACACCCGAATCTCCACTTGTACTGCGATCGTCACGCCCCTAGGTATCGGTTTTTGGGTCTTATTCGGCCAATAAGAACACCTGTGAAAGTGTCCTTCACACCTTAAGACAGTAATGCGTGTGCAGCACACGCATTACTGTCTACTCTAAACTGCACACGGTGTGCACTATTTTGTTTCGTAGCACATCTGCCACTGACATGGCATGAACCAAGACGGCCACTTGCAAAAGAGCTCTACTGACCCTTATGCCCTTCAAGCCTTCACCAATGTATAGTGTCTATGGCTAGTTAAGAAAAAAAGAATATAAATTATGCCCTCCTGTATTCTTATTGTAATAATAAAAAATAAAAAGAAATGATAAAAAAGTTAAAATTGTACAAACAACGTCACGGACCCATTTTTTGTCTGTAAAGAAAAGCATAAAAAAGAGCTCTACTACCTAATACTCCATAAACCAGAGAGTTAAAATTTCGATGGTCGGACCTCGAGCCTCCGTGGCCTAGTTGGTTATCACGTCTGACACGTATTGTTGGAAGATGCGGGCTCGAACCCCGTCCGAGGATGTGCATTTTATTTCTCTAAAATTGCAATGTTTGGTATCGATAAGCAGGCGTTAGTGCTTTAAAAAAGTAAGCCTAATACATTGTTACACACTAATACTACACATGTGAAAGTTTCGACGTTTGTTACTCAAACAAGCAGTAACAGTTGAAAGGAGTCGGATGCAATTTGGAGTATATGTACCCAGGATTAACATATAGTTTTTATATCTAAATTCAAAGGGTAGTTTCCCAGGACTCACGAAAACCTTATTCACCGCTGACGAAGACGCACGAATGAACTAGCTTGAAATATTATAATAAATAGTTATTTTACTTCCCCCTGCTTTCCGATTGAAGTCAAAAACGATTTTAGCGCTGTGATCATAATTCCAAATCAACGAAAGCGCGACAACGTAGACCCATGTTACATGGATTACGTCACAAAGAACGCCACTTTGTGATTTCAATGACCACGCTACGAACTGAATTCACCGTGAGCAGTTCTGTCAAAAATGACAGTTCGTTGATGAGTGCGTGATGCGCTAGCATCTGTTAGTCTTTGCGTGCGTGTGTTTACATTAATTCGTTCCGGCAACCGTTTTTGTGGTCTATTTTAAATATATTTTCAACGTTTATTATTATACCGTCTCGTTAAATATCTTGTAAGAAGCATATAACGAATCATTGTACTGTAAGCCATATGCCGTGAGCAACGTGAGCTTGATTTTAATCCTTTCCGAATGGCTGACAGATCTCACCTGTCAAAAGCGCGATATTGAATCGGAATGAAGATTAGTGATAAGATAACATCGCCAAAATCAGTGTTGAGTACACAAAATTATGCTAATATTTTGTGCGAATACATTGATTGAATGGTTCGCTCATGAGGGGCCCATTTATCTTCACTATTAAATAAAATATAGATCAGGTAGCTTGTTTATCGATATGTTTACACAGGTGTACGATGGGTTTTCTATTTTTGGGTTCAAATATCCATGCGTTTTGCATGATCTTCATTCTATGATAATGTGATTCATTTCATTCTTAGATCAGTGATTCTCACGCAAAACTATAAGTACCATATTATTATGGTGTAGATGGTAAGCCTTTTCAATATCATTCCGTCTTTATCAACTAACTAGCTGACCCGCCAGCGGCTTCGCTCGCTTGGTCTTGGTGTAGTGGAAGTGCCATTTTGGAACCTCGACGTCATAGGTTTGATCCCCGGCTTGGACAGTTATTGGGTTTTTCTGAGAAATAAAATGTTCTCAATAACAGTCCGAAGACTGGAACAGTGTCCCGTAGATGGAAATAGGCACGCCCTCTGTTACATGATCACATGACCAAAAACATATACACGGCGAAACTTATGCGTTGAAAATACCGCTGCTTACCCCTTCCAGGATTATATAGGCAAAAGTATCGATTCACTCGAGATGACTGATGTTACCGCCCCGCGGTTTTTACCTCCGTGGTTATGCAACTCATGTTTGTTTTTCCTCGCAAGTGTGTTGAATAGGGTAGGCCGAGGCGAATCGGATCGCAAGGCGAATCGGATCAAAATAAGAAATCCATTAATATTTACAATATCAATTAGACACGAAACGCAAACGACTGGTCTCTGACGACCCCTGACCACCCCTCACCTCAGTGCCAGTGCTGCTCGCCAGCGAGTAGGTTGTTTGAGCGTGTTAAGATTTTGGCGCTCATATAAGGTACGTACTTACAATTTCTTTGTGTCTTATAAAGAACTTGTTGTAAAACTTTAAATACAATGGCTTATATTGTTAAAGAAATGGTCTATTTTAGAAAATCTTTTAGTTTTTTAGCACAATATTATAGGTTAATGGGTAATAAACATTTTTTTAAGTGTTTCAATATGGGGTTATTCGGATCAAGTCATTGGAGGCGAATAGGATCACTTTTTTAACTGATTTATTTTGTGTTTGAGGTTAATAATTTATATTTATTTCTTTGTAGATGATTCGCACGTACAAAAGAAAGACTATTACAGGAGAATGGTTACAGGAAAAAAGAGAAAAGTTGCAAACAAAGTCCTAACCAAAGAGTTAAGTTTACGTAGGGCTGCTGAGTTTTACCAATTGCCTTAAACGAGTTTACAAAGAAGAGTCTGTTTCTCCAGAGGCGCCATTAAGAGACGTGGTGGGCAGCCAGCTTTAGAACAGAACGCAGAAAAGAAGAAAGAAAGAAGCAAAGAAAAAATTAAAATAAACAAGAATGTTTTATAAAAGAGAAAAATATTGACAACAAAGTAAATATGAAGAAGAAAAATAATAATAAAAGGCCGGGAATCAAAATTAACCGTTCATTTATAAAATAAAGAGATTTGCATTGCATTTACTGTTACGAAAAATTCATTCATCCACCATTAGGAAGTTGGATACAGTGCCATGCATGTGAAGAATGGTGCCATGAAAAATTTACAGATATGGTAAGGAAGAAATGGCTGTATTTATGTAGTAATAAATAATATTGATATCAATATTCATTACTTAAAGTTTGGCAATGATTCCAAGGGATTATAATTATAAATATTTTTTAATTTAGTTCATGTTAAGTATGATCCGATTCACCCCGAGAATTGGGGCGAATCGGATATTTTCGTGTTTGAAGTTTGTAGTCACTACTTAAGAGAATTGATAAGCAGTTTAAGTTTTGAAATGTTTTTAGAGTAGCTGGATTGTTAATGCATGCTATTTTCTTAATAAAAGTTACTTAAATTAAATTTTACTTTCATATACTACACTCCAAAAAAAAAATGATCCGATTCGCCCCGGCCTACCCTAAATCCGTACGAAACTCGTGAGCTACTTGCTCGCTAGACTCTCGGCTGATCCTATAATATCCTATTAAAATACCGCTGCTTACCCCTTCGAGGATATATAGGCGAATTATTGGTTATGTTGTGTTAAAAAATAACATGTAAATATTACGGTCGATTCACTCAAGACAGTTATTTGATATTTCACCTCCGTGATGATGGCGGAATCGCTCGACTACAGTCGGCTTTTTAATTTGGTTGGCTTCCCGATATTATTTCTTTTACTTTAGTTTCAGCATAGACAAAATACCAAGATCTCCGCCTACGTCTAGATCGTACAGTGTAGATGTTTCTACACTAAGTTCATCTAATATTGTAAGTAGAAAAAGTGAGCAGTTTCTAGCTAATTTCAATAGCGAACTAAAATTTAATTATGCCAGCTCTCTTTTAATACTTAAATCCAAATTCATGTAACGCTTATAATAACATTTTATAAAAATAGAATTATTCTATTCAATGTTAGATAGTTTTTGTTAGTAGAGCAAGCACCAAGTTACGTGACGACTAATCTGTCTAAAATATACCCACAACTGAACAGAAATATCTAATTTGAGTGCTATCATTCGGAAGTGTTTGTCTGTGTATTTTCGGAAGTCATTTGTCTGAACAGAATAATAACTTACATAATCTAGATATAAATATCATCAATACATAATATATAATTGATTGATTCATAAACGTGGATCCTACACGCTGGCTACACAGTTGAATTTTTTGCAGTTGAAGCCTTTTTTGTTGTAAGCATGTAGCACATGCTTACAACAAAAAAGGGAGCCCTTTGACAATTTTATTCCTAAGGGGCGAATTTAATTTATTAAATTATTTTTGTTTATATTAGTGGCTTTGTGTCCCATGGACCAAGCGAGCAAAGTCAATGGCGGGTTAGCTAATTTGACATACTCGTATTTTTGATTGCCGTTTCTTAGACAGGCTATATATATACAGTGCAATAGAGGAAAGAAACACCAACAATTTAATCAGATGCTAAAGTAAGTGAGCAAGATACTACTTAAGGGCGGAATATACTTAAGGCTGGGCTTAATGACAGGTTTATTAAACTCGATGGCGTCAATTCAGATTTATGGTCATTGATCACCAAAATTGGATAATATTTCTTAATAAGGTCGCTACATTTGCTATGCCATTAATTTTATGGTCATAGCGAATAATGCCCCAGACGATCGGATACGAACGGTATTTAGATGAAATGTGGCATGTAGATGCTTTAAATTCCAAAATGACACAAAGGATACTTTTCGGTACTTAGAAGAACCGTTTTCTATGTAATAATAACGAATATAGTAACCATCTTTGGTAGATAATATCATTAGTTAATTTATTTACATGATCTTTGAAGCATTAACGCCTGCTTAGCGAGACATCTTGTAATTTTTAAGATATAAATTACATACTTATACTCGGACAAGAATCAAACCAGCGCCTGCCTACAATACGTGTCAGAAATCATGACCGCTAGCCCACTGAGCCCGCTGAAAGTTTGAGTTTTCATTAATTTATCTTTACCTATTGGTACCTCAAAGACTCACATTTGAGTCAGTTTACCTAATAAAGTAAACTCGAGTAAAGTAAATAAAGTAAGTCAAGTGATTCTCCATAGGAAGGTACTTAATCACGATCTACATAAATGCTCCCTTTTTAGTTTCCCATGTAGTCGAGTATTAATATTACCTCGTGTATGTTTTGCTCAATGATAATCTCTTAAATCTAAGTCGTACAATAATACCTACAAAGCAGTACCTATATTAATTACGAGCATCACTCCGAGGGTTTAGTAAAATAATTTGTAGTACCATATCATTAAATAAAAATAATATCATTTGAATCGTAACAGAAAATTAACTTACTAGGTGATATAGGCTGAATTAATACCGATCAGCCTCCAAGCGGTAGTTTGCCAATAGTGTGCTAGTAATAGTTTGAACAGCGCTATAGGAAGTGAAATTACTGGATATAAAAGGCTCCAAAACTAGTATTGTAGGGTGATTAGTAAATTAGTGCAGTGCAACGTAAAACTTCAGTTCATCACTTGGTAACATGAAAAACATTCTTATTAATTCATAATTGAAACTCGGTTACGAGACGAACACATCGCTCACCTTATGTTAAGCGTCATGCTTACCCATAACAGTCCAGTGCCATTCAGAGTTGTAAACCCAGAGATGGTGAATCTCTTGCTCTGTAATTTCAAGGGGAAAGTTGACCTTCAAACCGAAACACAGTTGATACTTTACGTTGATACGGTTGAATTATTGGCAAAGGTGTGGTACTTCTCCAGGCGGACTCTGCAAAAGTGCTACCACTACAGAAATGTAGTTAACAAAAACTTAGAATACATATTTATATTATATTAACGGGGCTTAATCGCGTTAGTCATAGTATTTATTTACCTCGACGTTTCGATCAAGTTGCATTGATCGTGGTCACGAGCGGACTGAAGAGGCGGGTGTCATTGTCTTGAAGTATGGAGATATTTTTTAATATACCCTCAACAGTTGTTATAAAAAGTCATTGTCCCGACACACAACACTAATCTACTAATCTAAACTAATGGTAAATAAATACTATTACTAACGCAATTAAGCCCCGTTAATATAATATAAATATGTGTTCATAGAGCGAAATTTAAAAAATTACTAAAAACTTAAAATGTCAACAAAATTAGACAATGTTAATCCCACTATCCCACTAATATTATAAATGTGAAAGTTTAGATGGATGGATGGATGAATAGCTGATGTTTGTTACTCAATCACGGCAGAACGGCTAAACGGATTTGGATGAAATTTGGCACAGAGATAGGTCTGGAATAGCACATAGAATACTTTTCATCATCATCCATCACCACGCAAGTGAAAAAGCGTAATATTCTTCGGCACAGCATAGACAAAATATCAAGATCTCCGCCTACGACAAGATCGTAATGATGACAGTTCTGTCAAAGTTTGAGTCAGTTTCTGATAGTTTAGTCATAAGCACGCAACCATTTTGACAGCTCGTACACTAGACGTGTTCGATGACCGTCAAGTGTGATGAAATGTAATGACAGTTTTTTTTCATTGTGATTAATTTTATATTTGTATGTACGTATTCTGTATGTTAATATTAGTGTTTACTGATTGATTGACTAAGTATTTAAATTTACTAATACTATTATAGCAATTGCGTTTGACCATGTAAATATTTTATGACATTTTGGTATAAAGATGATGGACTTGGGGAAGATAATAAGCTATACGAAGTACTAATCCAGCGCGGACGAAGTCGCGGGCACCAGCTAGTACATTATATGACACATTATATCCTGCCTTTTGTCTATGAAGGCGCTGTGTCTATAAAGTGAAAAACAAGTATTAGGTATTAACCACGAATGTCGTCCTCAGTTCCACGTAGATTTTGTCATTTTTACTTGCATAAGCAGTATACTGTCCTGAAACTTGATACTCGTAGGTCAGGGGCGGTGGGGGTCGGGGATTGGATGCTAATCAATGGTCACTGGTTCGATGTCTAGGTGCCTGGAGCTTGAGCTTTCGTGAAGGAAACATCTTAATGAAATCTTGTAATTAAATTACTTAATTTTAATTTAGTTTGTTGAATTTATTTTTTGAACACAAACTTTTATTTGTCCATTTCATCATTATCATTATTATCAGCCGGAAAACGTCCACTGCTGAACATAATCCTATGCAACGCCACTTAGAACGGCTACTTGCTTCCTGCATCCAGCGATTCCCCGCGGTTTTGAAGAGGTCGTCGGTCCTCTTTGGATATTTATGATTATAAAGAGTTCAAATACAATTTGTCTAAAGTATATTTTTATTTGGTCTCCACCAAACATGTTGTGTGATATTTTCTACTGAAAGTGTTTATAAGTGTTTACTCTTGATTTTTGAGAAACTTTTGACTTAACTGTGTTGTCGGAGAATTATGAACATAATTCCCAAAATAAAATTTATAGGGACAGTTTTTAAAGTGAAGATTTAAAACTACTCAAATAATCATGCAAAAGAAAAAACTTTTCGTTGTGTCTTTTTAAGTGGGGAGGCTTGCTTAGCAGCTTTCATGCTAATGATCATGTAGATGATAATACTAAAGAAGTAAACAAACTTTTTCTTCCACAGCATCGGAAAACAAATGGTGTCAGATGCTTACCATTCCCCATTCCCATTGTTCGCGAACACCGTCACTCGGTACGTTGACGCAGATGGCCCTGTATCCACCAGTGACAGCCATCGGTGGTTGTTGCTGCCCGTAGCCGAGCGGAGCACCAAGCGCAGTGATGAGCGAAGCGATAAGCGGATAAAACCTCGGACCATTGTGCTTGATGTGCGATTGTTGGCGAGAGTAAGCCTCATCGATGATAGGGGGTGCATGGGACCGGAAGGGAATGCTACTGCTTATGGTGAGAACTGTAAATATATGTTTGAGTCTCTTCGATAATTTTGTATACTGGATGAGCTAGAAAGAGGATCTTATAAGCACGATCTTTAGGGGTAAAATTATGACATGTAAACGCTGCCACTTACCATCGGACAAACTTGTCCAAATCTATCTCGTCGAATTAATCACACGCTTTTAGTAGTAAAAAATGAAACCTATTTCTATGCTATATTCTATGTGAAAAAATTACGAACTGAAAAACAAATAATAACACGCTTAACTTTGTTAACGCGGCAGCCAAATTATAAATTATATATGGTGGCGCGTCTCCGAAATGGCGGAAGAATGAATTTGATCAAAAAGGCTGCTATATGATAAATCTGCCGTACCATGTCAGGACCGATAAAAATCGAGGTCACGTGATATGCATTTTTTCGAAAAATTCGCTAGTACTCTAAATTCAAAATTATTCAATTTTTTTATTGGTTTCGTATTATTCTGTAAAATCTAGTATTTGAATGTAATTAGTTAGATATATGCTTTTGCTATTTAATTAAGCTAAAAATCTATAGGTTAACGCTTAAAATGTTGAAATAACAATTGTTTTCAACTACGGTTATTTCGGCTAGGTCAAGCTTGTCCTCGTGTGGCATAATATGTTTCTAGTAGGTACAGTTAATATAAATGTTTATGTAACGTATTCCTTGTTTATTCAACAATCTCTGACACAAACTTCGTCTCTTAACTGGCTATAGATATGGCACAAGAGCCATTTTAGTTTTACATTATTCTTAGATATTGTTGAGAATAGTATGAGGGAACTATGCAAGGTTGATTTCAAAAGTCCCTACTAAATAATAACAATAACATAACTAGTGTAATGTGGTAATTAATACATCTCAGCTGACTCTTTAAGGGCTATCAAGGGTCAGCTAATGATGATGTTGATGATTGTTAGAGTGCCTTACTTACTTTGATAAAGATAAAACGGTATCTTATAAAATTGGCACGTTTAAGTAACCACTTAAGGATTTTAGTTAGTACTTTTTTTTATTTTAACTTGCCATTAAAAAAACTGCTTTTATTCTTACAGATCCTGTTGAAGCTAGTAAAAGGTCGTTTGGCACTTATGTAAGTTTATATGTACGTACCTTGTTAATCTCCGCCTTTTCTCAAGTTGTAAAGTTTTAAAGAACTGTGTAATTATGCATTTTTTATTTGCCAGGTGCTATGGGCAGTGTTTGGTGGAGCGTGCGTTATTGCAATGGGTGCGCTAATAGCGGCTAGCGCGAGAATCGTCAAGCGTATTCTAAACGCTTTCCGCCCCGCTCCTGTATCCGCTCCGCTTGAGCCACTGTGTCGCCGCCCCGCCTGGTTTCCGTTGCAGCTGCGCACGTAAGTAATAGCATAGTGCTAAGCTATATATAAATAGCTTTTAGTTTTTTTTGTAACATGAATATTTTTTATTATGTATATGATATTATTATTTCTAAGACATTGCTGAAAGACATTGATGGGATTGTTTGCTTAACATAATATGTCATTTATTATGAAAACCAAATATACGCACGTAATTAAAATTAATTCGATGTGCGATTGAATTATTTATATTTATGAAGTAACAGATATTTAGAATTGACACCTACGACGTATTGACGAATGATAAGAAATATATTAACCTTATTTCTACCTTATAAAACAAGCTGTTGGCTTGGTCTGAAAATACCATTCTTGAGAAAAGCATTATACAAGCCTCAACCGGTAAGAAAGCCACCCTGGCCTCGTATATAACCGGTTACCTCATACTTGGCCAGGAAGGCTTACTTACTGGATTCTGCAGTAATGTACTATTACCACAGAGTGACAAATACGATCAGAACAGAATATGAAAATGATGGAAAATGGCGCGTATGTTTTTTTAGACGCGCAATATGCAAGGTCAGGAACATAAATGCAAATATTTTCAAATTATTGTGAATAATGGTTAGTTTGATAATAATAAATGTTTGTTAGACTTAAATAAAAGACGTACACGATGATTTATTAAAAAAATGTGTATTGATTTTTAGCGGCAAAAAACTTTTTTGTTGTAATTTTAAAAAATGCTGTACTTATTACTTAGTGAAAATGCTCTGTTTACTCGCCTATAACTTTCAGTAAGCTACTTATTTCATATTATAAGGATTAGTCTATTATGTACTATGATATAATGTTATTATGCGCTTGTGTATTAGCTTGGTTCATGGCCCTAAAAACGATGTAAAAAAGCTTACTTTACAAGCAAAAATGTAAATATATTTTACATATTTGCTTGTAAAGTTGTATGTAAAGATATTTTATCAAAAAAATGGAGGACAAAAGGTACGTAAATTTACTACATTTCTATATTATATCCATTAATATGTTCTACTTTGAAAGTAACTTTGCAATCCAATTCTTAATTCATATTCCGCTCTGTTTCGGTACTCGGTACCATTACAAACATTTTTGTGGATTTAAAAGTTTACTTGTTTTAAAATAATATACCCTAAGCTTTTAACATGAAAAGTTTTAAAAGTATTTATATATGTTCTGATAAATCACAATCTAACAACACGAATAAAATTAAAAACATATCTACATATATACTTACCGTTCGCCCACGCTTTATTGACTTTAACTTATAAGGTTAGTTTTAGGTTTTAGTGTGTTCCATGAAAAGTATTTCCATTTAAGTACTATTACAATCACTATTAGGCAGATAATAACTATACAGGGTTACAGGTTAAGTCGACCTAGATCCGACGACATCGACAGATTTGACTATAAACCGTACCCCAAACTTAACCATTTTCAAGATATTGGATATTGAAGTTTTTTAATAAAAATTGCCGAATTTTCGTCTATAAGCCTATTTTTATCTTTGTTTTTGCTCCAATTTATATGTGTTTACGTTTTTTGTGTAGTAGATAAGTTGTTTAATTATTTTCAACTCTAAAATTGCAGTTAACTGAACCAACTGAGTCGTAAAAGACGACTGATAGTTATAAAATGAAATGAATTCGTATAAAATATGACACACAGCACAGAATGACTTCCCACAGCAATATTTTCCCGGGATAAAAACCTAGTTATATTAGTCTTAACTGATTAAAAACGTCGTAAGTACCTTTTATTTTAAACTAGCTGCGCTCGCGGTTCCGCCTGCATTGAAAATTTATTTATTTCTGGGAAAAATATTTGTTATTCCGAGCCATCACCTGCATACGTTATAAATTGCAAAAAAATGGTTCAGTAGTTTTCGCGTGAAAGAGGCTGATGACTTACATTTATAGTATGGCGAGTAGTTGGGTAAATGTCAACAATTTAAATTTAACATCGGACTTAGCTCTTATGTTAATATTGTTTAAATTTATAAGTTGGTAGGCGCGGGATGGTGCCGGTGGCGAGTATTAATTATATTCTTAAACTCCGTCCTCTGTGTTTTACATGGTAGGTAATATAATACTAGATCGTTGCACCAATCAGAAGGTGAGTTATCATTGCACCTCTAAAAAGCACGAGTTCAATATAAATCACTTAATGCTAGGTGCATTATCTGTTTGTTACTGTAAGGAAAGTAGGTGAAAAATAAACCTGTAGAGAAAATTTCCATTTAATAAAGTACTCATACGTTTTCACGTATTTCATGTGGAATTTTTGCTGCAAGAAGTTTACTATAAGGTTTTTAGCTTCGCTTTGAGTTGCTTCCAAAGTTAGAGAATTGGTCGTGTCACTTAAAGATTTTATTTTTATGATAAAATTATTACAATTATTAGGTAAGCAACTGCACGCTCATATTTTGTCAGTGAGAATTAGCCTTGTTAACTTTCCCATATTTTTTTTTAATTTCATTTTGATTAGATTTTTTAGGCGTAGAATAGAATAGAATATTATTTATTTGCTTCAAATGTGAGTACATGATGGATGTTTACAAAATAAAAACATTGAAGAGCTTACACATTTCGTCAAATTAATAGCATGCAAAAATTATGATTATAAGCTAAAACTAAAACATGAAATACTTTTTTAGAACAAACCAAGCAAAAGAACACAACGTAAAACTAATGAGTAATTATTTCCAAAAACTTTTTAATTTGATGCTAGGTATTCATTTAGAGAGTAAAAAGAGCGATGCAGCAACCAGGTTCTCAATTTAGTTTTAAACTTAGGTAAGGGCATTTCTTTCATGTCTTGAGGCATATGTATTAAATATTTTGATTGACGTTGAGTAACTACTTTTTTTGATAACGTACAGTTTTGTGAGTATACTTATTTACTATTCTTTCTCCGTTCCGTGTATTTCGAGGATAAATTTCACCCGCCTTAGTATATAAGTAACTGTGTTGTTTGACAAAGCATGCTATGTCATGAATGTACTGACATGGAAGAGGGAAGACTTTCAATTACAGAAACAATGGTTTGCACGACTCCATGGGTCCCACTCCGCATATTGCTCAAATATTTTTTTTTTGAGCAATATATGCTTGTGCTATGTCTGTACTTCGCCCCCAAAGAATAAGACCATACCTGAGAAGGGACCCAACATATCCATGATACGCAACCAAAGCAGTTTATTTATTTGAAGTTTTTCGTAGTCTCTTTAGAACATAGACTGTTGATTTTCTTACATTATTTTTTAATCATTAAATTATTCATGTCAAGCCATGTTTTAACGGAATCTATTGTTTTACAAATGTCAAATTTATGATTATCAATATTATTATCAGATTTGTTTGATGTCACTACAATTGAAATTTCATCAGCAAATAATACGGAGTTGTATGAAGTTATGTTAATGTTATTATTAATATATATTAAAGATAATAGTGGGCCCTACACTGCCTTGGGGTACACCGTATTTATTTATTTATTTTATATTCTGATTTAGAATTCTGTACTATTTTATTCTTGCCTATTGATATTATTTCTACGTACTGTTGGCTATTTTTAAGATAGGTTTCAATCCAATTTATTGCCCCTAATGCCATAATACTGCAATTTATTATGAACAGCAGTTCATGAGATACAAAATCAAAGGCCTTTGTCATATCAAAAAATATAGCTGTGGTTAAATGTTTACCATCTACTTTTTCAACTATGTTGTTAACTAAATTCAAAGCTGCCAATGTAGTAGATTTGGACTTCTGAAAACCATGTTGCTCTTGTCTAATCACTTTATGTTTGCTAAAAAAATCAAACAGTCTTTGGTGAATTGCTCGTTCATATATTTTTGACAGAACAGGTAAAATAGCATGATACATCGAAACAGCGTAATACATCTTACTTCCCACGCAAACTGTATAACTCCATACGGCTGGTAGGTTGGACAACCTAACGCATTGTAAACAGGCTAGTTTTACTTTTAGTAACTGACATCTGGTCACGAGATAAAAAAATATAAAACAGTGCAGAAAAGGGTTTTCATACATTTTTCTGCTCTTAAACAGGTAACAAAGTGCCACTTTGTGCAGTTATGATAGAATTGCAGCGTAGTTGGAAGACAAATATATTAAAAGTCCACCATCCAGCATGTAACGCAGCGTATATCATCATGGAATGATGGTAAAATTGTATGGACTACACGGTCATTCCCCGAAGATATCGTAGCGCAACGCGTTACGTGTTTGAATGGTCATAGCGAATAAGGCCCCTGCCTACATACAACTATTCAAGTTTGTTAGTTAAACAAACATATATTCATGCTTACTATAAATGTCTCTCCTTGTGTTTATGACAAATAATTATTATTCAGTTACCGGTTTCTCATAAACACTACTTAATATTTGAGTTACTAACAGAATTCTGAAAGCAACTCTAAAGTACACCGCTTGCTATTGTAAAACTGTCAGGCACTCTGCTCTTAATTTTAATTAGTTTAGAAACTTAAATAGGGTAGGTATAGAATTAGAACGCCGCCTTATTAAACAAATTTTAACAGTACAAAGGCATACTTCAATCTTGTGAATAACCAATGAGGTAGGTATGTCAAACCAATATATAGTTGAAGACTAAAGTAATTATTAGTTTTGTTGATATGTATTCAGCTGTCAAACTAGTAAATGGTTCATGTTGATGGTTTATTTCGCCCAAGTTGTTTTTATATGGTTGCTGCAACAAGTTTATCCGACCACGGCCTGTAACAGGCAATTGATGAAAAAGACTTAAAATGGAACTGATACGACGGCTACATGTTTATTATGAGATTTTCTTAGATTCTAGGGTGAACCGGATTCTTATGCCGGCAAATGTAAGGCATGCTGTATTTTACACAAAGGAGAAAAATACGAACGTCTTTTCACTATATACTCGTAGTTCGTGTTGTTAATTACGGTATGAAAACCGTGGTATTTATTTGTTGTTGCGCCCTTGGGTTTCACCCGCGTGGTGATGGATGATGATGATGATGATGAAAAGTAGGTACCTATCCTATATTCTTGCCCGAGATATGACAATCAAACACAACATTTTTAAAAATGGTTCCACGCGTTTTTGAGTTTTAATGGTGTATCTAACACGACTTTGTTTTATATACTGACTAGCGACTGCCCGCGACTTCATTCGCGTGGGCTTGGCCCTCGGCTTCGCCATTACCTCCCATATTTTATTTGTTTAATGTAACCTTTTACGAAGTATTAAAACAGTATCTCAAAAACTACTGAATCGAATTTGATGAAATTTAAATGGGACCACACGGGAAGCACCAGCTTTCAAACAAAACATTTTTAGAATCAGTTCACCCAGTCGAAAGTAATGAGGTAACAAACATAAAAAAACAGTCGAATTCAGTACTTCCTTCTTTTTTTGGAAGTCGGTAGAAAAAAGTGCTCGAATACTTTACACGTTTTCGTGAACACTTTATCTGACTGATGCGGGTAAGTTCACAATATACAATTGCGGCGGCGCGAAGGAGATAGACGGGGGATAAGTTTCGCATTTTTGTTCTATTAATTAAATGTTGCCTGGTTAGTAACAAATCACCTTTACCTCTATAAAGTACCTAAAAGTCTTAATTAAAAACGTAACTTTTAAATTGGAAAAGCTCTAATCTAACTTTCAACGTCTATTCCGTGGGAACATTTTCGCTTTCGGAGACAGAAATCTAAATGTCTATCCATTATTATGTATGGTCACAATATAAATAAAAATTCGTTGAGATGTTCGCACGTTTAACGTGCAGACACATGTATAAATAAAGTATGCTGTAATCCACTATGCGGTTCCAGTACGGCTTCGTGGATAGGCTAAGGTGTGGCCAGGCTATAGTGTCGAAGGTTCAGGCCACCCGAATGCCTCCGAAATAGCCCAACGAACAGCTGTTGGGCTTAGGACAACAGTGTCCTAAGACTGGGATTTATGTCTTAAAAAACTAAATTTAATAATGCCACTGCCAGGGACTGATGTCTTAACAATCTAAAATGTTTAAAATGCCACTGTCGGTGACCCATCCAAATGTGATCGCAGCAAGGGTAAGCCAACGTTGTTGATTTGTTGCAACAACAAGGCGAAGCTCCGTGGTAGGTGTCTTCAGTTGTAGTTGTACTCCCGCAGCTCTACCATGAGTTGGCAACACAAATGTCATATATAATCGATACTCGATCTTGCCTACCTATTAAGCTTTTGATTGGCGTACTCGCTATCAAATTTAGTTCTACAATAGACCGCAAGTTGGTTCTTTAACTCATACATTTTATCGCGGCAGTCGATACCGAGCATCGATTGGTGTCAAAGTTGTAAACTCATGGTAGACCTACCTTAGCAAGACATCCGGGGCAAGACTTACAAGTCTCGTCAAATAAAAACGCGGGTTCTTTATACCCGTTTAGCAGTTGGTCTACAAATAATCCAAATGCACACCAAATTTCAATGCAATGTACTTGCTGTTTCAATAAAATTTCTAGCCGTGCAAGAAAATTTGTCACACAATTTTTAACACCCCTTTTTCACCCGTATACGGGTTGAAATTAATTCGCGTTGGTATCCTGATAATAGTAAAATCTGTTACGAAACAGATCGATAATATTTTATGAAAAAGTTACCTTGGTCAGAAAAGGAACAGCAAAATAATGTTACCGAATAGAATTCATAAATATTACTCGCTTTTCGCAGAAAAAATCCTTTAGAGGGCAAATTCAAGTTGACTGTAAAAAACGTTTTAATAAAAAAGCTTATTATAAAGTCCGACATTATATAGAAGATAAAGATGCTTGGAATACTCCACTTCTGGCAAGCTGTCACTCTGCCACCCATAAATATATATTTTGGAACGCGGCGGTAGAGTCCTTAAAGTATACATTATAATGAAAAATTGATGTTCATAAGTGCGTCTTTGATGTCTAAATTAAACAAATGATTTTGACTTTGACTTTATTATTAGATGCTGGCACAGTCCTTAAGGAGCTTAACAGGTAGCTACAATTGAGTTCCTATCACAAGACGTGCAACACAAACAATCTTTGAAATAAAGAGAACAGAAATGGCGCAATTCTTTCAACTAATTATAATTTGTTATTTTGTATGGCTATATTCATCTCATTTGAATAAAGTTACGCATATTTAAATATTCTGCTACGAAACAGACAGTCAATTAGGTATACTCTTTATTAAAATATAATCAAATTCAGAGTCATCATGTTTCAAGTTTACTAATTATATATTGGGAAATCGTTTCGCAAACTGTTAGCAGAGTTGCTAATATTTTGTTAGTAAAAACTCTTAATTAAAGTTGTTTATAAATAGAAATACGTAATGAATCCAGCGTGTATTGTACCGTGAAAAATTATTAACGAACTATGATAATTAAAAGCGATGGTTTCGGAGATGGTGAGGGTTGGTCGCCGACCAGCTCGATGGGAGGGACTCCTTTTTTAGACTCGGGTAAATCTCGTTATGGATACCTTTATAGGAGTCCGTACCCACTAAAACCCCTGGGTGTTCCTCCAGGTGCCTTGATGTCGAGACTACAAGAACGCTATCGAATCTTACCTTAAGCTGGAGCTTCCCTTGACAGAGTAAAGGCTTGGTTGGTAACGAAAGCACTCTAAGCTTTAAAAGCGATTGCGCGTTACAGCTGTTGAAAAAAGCAAATCCACGAAGACTATTACCTCCCTTGATGCAAAAACTTCTCGAATTGGTCTTACGTCAAAATACTATATTAGGTGTGCTAATGGTAACCCTTTTGAAGAGTTGAATGTGTCAACATCAATATAGTCAAGTAAATAATATGTCAAAAGAAATAAAAACCAATGAATAAACGATAAAAACATTACCTTTCAGAACACATTAACATAATTATGAGTTAAATTAAGTTCTGATACTTGTAAAATATATGCATAAGAGAACACTTCAAGATTTTATTCAGATTTTATTGAAATTAATTAAATGATAGCATTAGTTTATTATCAACACAATATTTAAGTTTTTATTAGCATAATTATAAGGTTCTAGCGACTGCCCGCGACTTTGTTCGCGTAGTAGGCTCGGACTTCGGTCTCGCCATAACCTCCTGTTTTTTCTTAGTTTTTCCTTCATAAGAACCTTCTCCTGACAAAAATTAACACAACAAAAAGAATTCGCGAGATTGTGCCATCCGTTCTCAAGGGACGTCACCATGAGAAATAAGGGCTATTTTTATATAAGTGTTTAGAAGATGGTTAATGTAAAAGAAAATAAGAGTTACATCGAAATAGCTAACGTAACTAAGAAATTGTAATTATGCATTGTATATTCATCATCATCATCATCATCATCATCATCTCAGACGTAGGACGTCCACTGCTGAACATATGCCTCCCCCATAATTTTCCAAAAGGACCGGTTGGAAGTGGCCTGCATCCAACGTCGTCCGGCGACCTTTATCAGGTCGTCTGTCCACTGTGTTGGTGGATGACCTACGCTGCGCTTGCTGGTCCGTGGTCTCCATTCCAGAACCTTCCGGCCCCATCGGCTATCTGTTCTGCGTGCTATGTGCCCTGCCCACTGCCACTTGAACTGGCTAATCTTCTGGGCTATGTCGATGAGTTTCGTTCTTCTACGGATCTCCTCATTTCTGATTCGATCACGTAGAGAAACCCCGAGCATAGCCCTCTCCATAGCTTGTATATTGATCAGCAAATAAAAAAGAAATTTAATTATATATTGATTTATCAATTGGATTCTTTCTACCATGTGAGATTTAACAACTTTATAATCTCAGGGTTACGGGCGCCGTGCAATTCGTCACTTGTGACGAAATGCATCTGCTTTATGCAGAGGTTACCGCTGAACACCAGATGGGCCTCGCGTTTGTTCCGTAACCTAATAAAATAAAATAAAAACTGAATATTAATATCTAATTAAACACAGTTTCCAAGTACTAAAATTTACTTACTTTTCTATCGACTTCCAAAAAAAGGAGTAGATACTCAATTCGACTGTTTTTTTATTTTTTTTATTTTTGTTACCTCATAACTTTCGACTATGTAAACCGATTCTCAAAACTCTTTTTTTGCTTGAAAGCTGGTGCTTCCAGTGTAGTTCCATTTAAATTCGGTATAGTAGTTTTTGAGATACACTCCAATAATGAATAGAATGGAAGTCGGTATTAAATTATTCAAATTGGTCTTGTAACCTTGTAAATGTCACATTTAAATTCTAGAAATTCTTATGTAAAAATCACATTTCAGAACTTGGAATTATAATGATCAGAAACATTAGAACTATCTTACCTTTTTAACCGACTAAAAAACGGAGAAGATTCTCAATTACTTATTCGGAACCTTTTTTTGAATGTATGTTTCCCGATTACTCGAAGACGCCTGGACCGATTCGAGAAATTCATTTTTATTTGACAGCTAGTGCTTCGTGTGGTCCCATTTTAGTTTATTCACGGTCTGACGTGTAGATTTTCTTTTTATAATAATTTTTCATCAACACAAAATAGAATGGAATTTTTATTATAGAAGTAAGTGGTTATAAGTCTAGACAAAAGAGGAAGCCTCCATTTAGAAAGCTCACCGGCGTTATGCAAGAGGTGAGTCATTGCTCACCGAATGGTCAGACGATCAGAATGCAAATTGCCAGACGCAAGGAAAGTCCGATTTACTCTTACAAAGATATGATTATGTATAGGACTGATTCTTGACTGCGAGAGTGTGGAGTTGACATCATCAAGAACTTTATTTACGTCTAGTTCAGCTGTGCGATTCTTTAATGATTCCTCGTTGCGTTCGTCGACGAGCTCACAGCGGGACGAATAAAAACTTTTTAATGTCTTAAGCCAAATACTCGGGACGGATATGGACTAAACCCGAATACTTTTGGGATATCACCCTTGTACACAAGGTTGTTTTTCCAACGTTTCTTGTCATCTCGTCATTTGTTTCACGCGCGGATTTTGTTGAAAGATGTGTCCCTTTTTTGGAAGTCGGTAGAAAATACAGATTAAGATCAAAATTACAGTATTATTGTATGTATAGATTGTATTTGAAGAAGATATATAGATTAGCAGAATAAGAATAGATTTAATGCGAACAATCCGAACTAAATAACTAACTCTAGTAGGTACATACAAAGTATTTATCATTTATTATTAGAAACTGAAAACGAACGCTATGTCTGGCACCCTTTGTAGATACTTAATCGCCTTGATATCAAATACCCTTGATCTGTACACGCAGATTTTTGTTTGAAACAAATTTTGACATTAGTAGGTATATACTTAGGAGTAAGGGAAACGGTAATGAGATGGTTGGAAAAAATCGCAACAATGACTATCGGTGAATTTGTTTAATTTTCATAGGTTTGTGTTTGTTCGAGTTTTGACGAGTAACAGAATAGTGTAATCTAGGATTATTAACCGTCAAGTGTCCGTTAAGGAGTGTAGGCAAAGTGTACAAATTCATGAAATCATGAAGTTCTCGTGTTTTTCTTAGAAAGTTTTAATTCATTCACCGCTTTTCTATAACGTGACTTAGACAGGACAGTGACTTTATGAAATACTTATTTGCGCGACTGTGACTTGACTTTGACTCAATGAGTAGAAATGTCACTTGTTGCAACTTTATTTATTAACGACCTGCGTCCCGCGGTTTCGCGGGTGGATGATGATGAAATAAAATTAGCCTACGTTATACTCCTTATATCAGATATCTGCCAGTGAAAGTCCCGTTAAAATCGGTTCAGCCGTTTCAGAGATTATCCGGAACAGACATATAGACAGACAGACAGACATTAATTGTTTTTTAATGTAAGTATACCGTATATACTTTCTTACGGCCGTTTTCAATAACCTATCTATCGCCGGTTTACCTTACTAGAGATAGATATTTGACACTATTTGTATCGACGTTATGTCAAATTTCTATCGGTATTAAGGACAACTATGGATAGATAGAATATCAAAAACGACCTTTAGGCATTTAGTGAAAAGCTGTTATTTTGTAATTAAAACAGACACTTCAATTTCATCTATAGATGTATAGATACAGATATAATTAATTAACTTGAGAAATCGCATAAACGTACGAGCCCACTTATAAAAAGATAAAATAGCAATCTAAATATAATAATAGTTATTTAAACCGAGTATTTAGATTATTAACGACCAGAAGCAGTTTAAACAAATTTTGAATATTATTTTTCACGGACACAGATTGTCGGAAGACGCAGGTTCGAATCCCGTCCGTGAATTTTTCTCTCTAAAATTGCAATTCTGGTATCGCTAAGCAGGCGCTAGTGCTTTAAAAAAATTAATACTATAAATATTTTTCATCAATTTATAACCTGTTAAAATCACGAGAGCTTGCTATCGAAAACGAACGTAAATTCTCAAATATTTCACTAAACATAGAACATTTCAAATAAATTGCTCACTTGCTATCCCCGCGGCTGCGCCCACGCGAAAAATGAATAACACAAATATAATATAATTATTTCCAGGACAAAGAATAAGCTATGCCATTAAAAAGGTATTAACCCTTTGTTTTTCTATGAACGATTTGGCTGGAATATAATTTCGTCTCAGTGGTTTTGGCGTAAAGGAATAATAAACAAAACAAAACAACGACCATACTTAACGACGATATACCAAATTAAAAAAAAAGCGGTACTGTACTGAAAATAAACAAATCGTTGTGAGCGATATTATATATCCGTAGGGCTATTATGTATCTCAATTACTGTTGCTAACTAAGGTTATTTGAATACGAAATAAACGGCGGCTCTATGTCGGTTTTAAGAACTCCAGTAAGTAAAAATGTTAGTAAGTTGTTGACCGAAGCTGACAAAAGTGACATAAAGCCGCCGTTTTTTCGATTTCAGATTTCAATCAACATTTGTTAGCAACTGACATAAATAATAATTCTGCTGTATGTGACAAAAAATGAGCAGCCATGCGATACTAATAAAGACTAACACATTTCAATACAATTGAAATATCTCGAAAACGTTTAGATTTAGGATAGTGAAATCAGTCTGAAACGATGTAAACTACACGACCCTAACGGGAATAGGTCGACTTAACCAATAACCCTGTATAATAAACTTATTGACAAAATGTTTCAAATAAATTACGGTCCTTAATATCTGCAAAAAAATTGATATCTATAAGTAGAATATCTTCCCTACAGCGTTAATTCACGCAGGCTTACAGCCTCACCCTACATTTGTCGTGATTTGTCGCATGTGCTGTCAAACCAATGGCCATCCATAATATCAGAGATATCTTCGCCGGTTTTCGTATATATTTTATTTTATTCGATAGTGGATACATCATCGTATGTCGATTATACATACTAACTGGTGCCAGCGACTTCGACTGCGCAGGATTAGTACTTCGTGTAGCTTATTATCTACTCCACGGCCATATCGACCTTTATACCAAAATGTCATAAAACATGTACATGGTCAAACTCAATTGCTATAATAGTATTATGAGTAAATTTAAATACTTAGTATATCAATCAGTAAAGATAAATAATAAAATACAGGACTTAAGTACATACAAATATAAAATTAATCACCATGGAAAAAAACTGTCTTTACATTTCATCGCCCTTGACGATATTTGTGTTACCTTTCACCACCCTTGACGGTCATCGATCACGTCTAGTGTATCGAGCTGCCAAAACGATAGAGTGCTTTTGACTAAGCTTTCAGAAACTGACACAAACTTTTACAGAACTGTCATCTTTACGATCTTGTCGTAGGCGGAGATCTTATTATTTTGCCTATGCTGTGCCCAAGCATATTAAAACGCTTTTTCACCCGCATGGTGATGGATAATGATGATGATGAAAAGCCGTTCAGCCGTCAGCCGTTCCGCCGTTTTTGAGTAACAAACATCAATTTATCCATCCATCCCTCCAAACTTTCACATTTATAATATTAGTGGGATATACATATATATATAGAATAAAATAATCATTGATATCGGCTATTTTGAATAAACTTTTGCTGAGGGAAAGGCCAATAGACCAACACCAGTGTCGGTTAAGCAGGCTGACTAGGCTGAAGCCTAGAGTTGTCGATTGTAGGGGCGGAAAATTTGACGCCAGATCAACAATGTAATTTTTCACCGCATTCCCCAATAGAATGATAAATGCAGTTTAGTGTCTGGAAAAATATGAATCTATAAGTTTATTTTTCTACAGGCGATAGCATGTTTAATTCTTCGCATATGCTCTTTTGGCACTGGGTCACATTTCGAAAATATAAACCCAATTCTAAGAATTTTCGTCTATTGTCTGAATACCCTCTCTCTATTCCTCTAAGAAGATTTTTGCGCGCCAGGAAAACAACTACACGCCGATATTTATGTCTTGGTCTAAGACCAGTTCGGTGTTCATGGTCGATAGATTTTTGGAGCCGCAATCCATTTTCTAAGAGTTTGCTTTTTCAAAACAGGAGTCATCATTCTCAGAATGCTGGTGTTCTAACACTTTAACCTGATGGCAAATTTCTGATGTTTTTTCACTCATGATGGGTTAAGAGTTTGTAGCAAAACCATTAGTGTGGTCTAGACTATTTTTTGTTGGCGAGTACCCAATTTGTGAGTACTTTTTCTCCAATTTAAATTAAAATGACAGATCCTTCCTTTTATTTTATCGCCAGACCTTTGGACAGTATCTTGAAAGTTGAAAATCGGCCATCTTTATTTTGATAGAGTTTACTTCCCGTTTTAACAATTTCAAATCTCAATTCTTCAGGTATTGGTAGGCCACAGTAATAATAATTACGGGAAAGAGTAGCGTAGTCGGGACGATAGTGCACAAGGCAGAAACTTAATTTTATTAAAAAACAAATTATAATTATTATTTTGATTGTGAACTAGGTAATCAATTGTGTAGGTTAGTGGAAGCGGCAAAATCAGAATAGGCGAAGTTTTGCACCAGATTTTAATGCCCACTTCACTTATGCATGTATAAGTATAGGCATATAGAATTGTAAACATTCATATCTTAGCTCCAGCTACTTTTGTTGAAGCCGCAGATTATCAAAAAGAGGTTAATAATAAATTATTGCTTATAAGAGCTTTTGCATGAAGCTCATCGCTATTTCATGCGTCTAATGTAAGTTTTCTAATCAAGTTTATATTTATGAAAATGGTACGATTGTGGAGTTATTAATAATAGTATAGATACTAAATAAGGTCCAGCATCCTTTTTCGGAAATAAAGTAGGTTTAATGTTGTACCATTAGCTTAGATAGTGGTAAAATGGAACACGTAGTATACGAGCCGGAATTCGATCAAACCTATGAGCTGTGTCACGCCTACTCTAATGACGTCATGGCCGAACTGATACCCCTGGGCCTACTAGTACTTTCATCGAACATCTCGCCCCTTTTAACCGACTTCTAAAAAGGAGGAGGTTATTTGGTCAATATGTTTGTACTTTTTTAAATTTTCTATCGACTTCCAAAAAAGGAGGAGGTACTCAATTCGACTGTATTTTTTTTATGATTGTTACCTCATAATTTTCGACTGGGTGAACCGATTCTCAAAATTCTTTTTTTTTTAAAGCTGGTGCTTCCCGTGTGGTCCCATTTAAGTAGTTAGTAGTAGTTTTTGAGTTACACTTAAAAACTGATTTTACCAAAGTAATAGAATGGAAGTCGGTGTTAAATTTTTCAAATTGTACTTGTTATTTTATTTAATAGATTATACTTTCTAGGTGGTCCCAATAAAAAAAATATTTTTATTACTTATTAATCTAAAAAAAAAGTGTTTTCGTTATGGGCCGCTGGTATTTTTACAATGTGTAACTGTGCTATTGCCTGAAATAAAGATTATTATTATTATAATTTCATCAAATTTGGTCAAGCGGTTTATGAGTTACACTCCAATAACAGAAAAGTATTTCGCCTATCTTGATGATATCCTTTTTGACGGTGAGTTACAATCATTCCCGTAATTAGCAAGGATCACATAAAAGGTAGAATTTGTATTTAACAAAAAATGGAACCGTCTTCAAAACTCTCAGCCATGATAGTTCAAAAGTACCTATAATAATAATATTGTGCGCATGGTACCGACTTCTTCTTCTTCAAGTGCCTCTCCAACTAGTGGAGGTTGGCGATCAGCGTGGCACAGTTCTTCTTGTTTCTGGTTCGGCGGAACAACTCAGACCAGTATATTCCAGTCCTCTCTCGGATATTCCGCAACCACGACTTCTTCCTTCTCCCTACCTTTCTTTTTCCAGCAATTTTACTCATGATTATTAACTGCAGAAGGTCATATCGCTGATGACGGAGGACATGACCGAGGTAACCGTAAGCATGAGGTTGCGTTTTTGGCCCACCCATTGAGGAATACGTACATTGGCCACCCTCTGAGTCCAGCTAATGGACAGCATGCGTCTACCGATGGTACCGACTACGACAAGTTATTTCACAGTTTTTTCAAGTAAGTTCCATTTTATAGTAAAACAAAATTCATAGCTAAATGAAAATAAAAAAATAAATCATACGGGCGTGGATGATTAGGCCCTCTAGAGTCTAGAGACTTCTCGTCTAGTAATATAACTACCATTACTTATTCTGTGGCAATACAGAACAATACTAAAAACATACACTAACTTTCACCCTTTCAGATAGCCCTATTAAATATTAAAGCTACCTTCCAAACTTCAGTCGTGGGCGGATTGAACTGGGCAGAGTAATAAGGTACCTAAAGTAGTTTGAATGGTTTATTGAAATATGTTTATAGAGAGTTTTGGTGAACAGTATTTTTGACGAGTTTGTCCTTAGTTTTAACAAATGAGTGTAGATATTATGTGTTTACAAGAAGTCATTGTACAATATTATGAAGTACCATTGTATACAGCAGAACGTAACCTCAATTTCTTTTGACACGAAACTTCACTAACCCTAGTTAAAGACTTAACCCTCCCACATTGCTGGGTTAAATATCAATAAATAACCTTAGATTAACTCCTAACCTTTAATGGTGCAAGTTAAATTATTTATTAAACCCCGTTTTAGCATTTGACTCTGAGTTATTAAAGCTAACTCTGCAACGTGCACGTGGGCCTTAGCAGTTTATTTGTAAGATGGCATCGTAAGAAGGTGTCACACAAATTAAAAATTAAGCCGACTAATTTACTGTTGACACATCTTAAATATTCAGCCAACAACTACGTCACTGCGACTAACATCAGTATGTATGTGCTCGTTAAGTACACATTGACATAATATTCATGGCGAGTACACATAACATCTAATTTGTACGTTAAATATTGACTGTCAATATAATATTAGAAAAAGAGCAAACAAATCTACTGTCATCAGCTTATCTACGATTTTATATGTTCTTATGTTAGTTATCAAATGTATTATAATGTTCGTGTTACTCAATAAATTGGTTCACTCTATTCGGGGCTCATATTAACATAGATTTTTAACTACCTGTAATGAGCTTTTGTAGTTTAAAAAAAAATATAATTTTGTAATAATTGATAAAGGAACTAATCTTAACTAATATTATAAATGCGAAAGAATTGTACATAAGGGAGCAAAACAATATTTTTACGGCGAGGGCGCTTTTTTGAATCCAGACCGTAGTGAGGGATTCTTTAATAGAATCCTGAACATAGCGAGGGATTCAAAGCTTGTCGCCCGAGCCAAAAATATATTTTACGCTCGAGTGATACACTCTACTTTTCATCATCCTCTATGAGAAAATAAAAGGCGCCTCATATTTTATTGTAATAATATTATTTAATAAAAACATAGAGTAACAACTAAATTGAAATTAAATAGTGTCTAATAATAAAACAACTAAAAACTTATATTTACATTTGGGACATTTTCCCAATTATGAAAATGTATTGTTACAGTTTTATTAGGAATAGAGATTGTTGTAGATTTCTGCGTGTTTGAAATAATGTCCGAATCCAGCTCATTTTGAGGAATATGTGACGGTGAATCTCATTGTTTGGGTGTAGATGGGCGCGGCGACAGTGGCATGGATGGATTATCTGAAGGTTGCAATTTAATGTTTACCACGATGCGTTCACATATTTTCGCCTTGTTCTCAATGGAATCTTCTATATACCCGTTTGCTACAGCACTCGACTTCAATCAGTTAAGTCCGCTCCAGAATCTGCCAAAAGGGTAGCAGAAGTACGACGAAAACAATGTCCTTTGTACAGCTGGACATCTGGCAACTTCAAATAAGTAGCTATTTCTTGCGTCAGTTCTAATACTTTCAGGAGTTAATTCTGTATTTTAACTGTCACTGGAAGAACGAAGAACTCATTTTTCAAAACAAAACCATGAATTTCTAATAATCCGTGAAAATTTACGAAAACGCGGCAGTAGTTCGCGCGTTTTTAATTTGTTTTTTTTTATTCAGCTGGCGGCGATGGGCCGTCGTACCAGCCAGTCTTTATTCAAACAATATTTGTGTTCGATTTCTTTGGCGCTGAACACAAAGATTTTCCAAATTCAAAAAGTGCGTGGCAAAGATAATTGCGGCGCACTTATAAAGATGATTAAAAACTCATTACTGCCCGCTAAAAGTTTGTTATAGAAAATACCACCTTTGGGTGCACTTAAAGGCGAACCAAGTCGTCCTTTTCGAATAGTTGGGATGAACTTTTTTTTATATTATATGATTTCTATATCACTAAAGCCTGCTTAGCGAGACTAAATACGGGACGGGCTAGGCATAGTAAATTACTGGATAAAGGATAGGAACGAAAAGGACAAATACTTTTTTTTTGAGAACAACAGATGTGGGAAGGGATAATATCAGTATAAGATTAAATTCTAAGTTGCTCTTTAATATTTGCCTTTATGATATTTATGATATTCCTAAAATAGATAAAATATTACGTATCGTGACCGTAGTAATATTCAGTGCGTATAAATATAAAAAAAAATCTGTTCAGAATATATTTAGAATATTATGATGCCGTGAGATATTTTTCAGGGTTGCTAACTTCAAAAACCGAACCCTAATAAAATCACTTTGTTGTCAGTCCATCCGTCCGACTGTCAGTCAAGACACTGACCCATTTCTAAGGGACGGGAGAGGCATTAAGTTGAAATTAAGGCTCTTAGGCTGATGAACTTCAAAACTTTTCTTTACTTCAACCATTTTATATGCGACAATATTATTTACACGCACTTTTACTACCTGAGGTGATACGAAATGCACCTTCCACTTGTGTCTTTAAAATTGGTTTTGGTAACTCCACTTCTGGCCAGTTGTCATCTGTCACCCATAAAATGTAATAACAATACTTACCTCAGTAGAAACATTGTGAAAATCGAAAAGAATATCACCGAGTTTCTTGCCGCTTCTTCTCGGTAGGCTCTATATATTTTGGAACGCGGCGGTAGAGTCTTTAGAGTAAATTGTAATGAATAATTGACGTTCATAAGTGCGTCTTTGATCCCTAGATTGAATAAATGATTTCTAATTTATTGATTCAGGCGTTACTTTGCGGAAATCCATTATCAAAAAAAAAACGATATGAAAAAATATTTAGTGACACTTCCGCAGAAAAGAAAACAATGATTTTGGCCTATTTGGGGACGTGCACCACCCTCCCTCCCGCATAAAATGCTAATAGGAAGAATACAAAATAAAAAACACAAGAAACCCCAAATCAACCAAAACCGATTCGACACGTGTTTCGCCTCTACACGAGGCATGCTCAGGAGATGTTGACTCGTCGAGCGCTAGACCGACAGGTCGGTCTGTGTCGTGTCGAATCGGTTTTGGTTGATTTGGGGTTTCTTGTGTTTTTTATTTTGTATTCTTCCTATTAGCATTTTATGCGGGAGGGAGGGTGGTGCACGCCCCCAAATAGGCCAAAATCATTGTTTTCTTTTCAGCGGAAGTGTCACTAAATATTTTTTCATATCGTTTTTTTTTAAATGATTTCTACTTTGACTTTGAAACAATGACTTCTAGAACTGGCGTTATAAAGCGTTTCTGAGTTTTGAAAATTACCAGTGACATTGTAATTAATATTTCTATTATTGTAATATAGAACGCGATGACTTGCAACATTTTATTTATATTCTAACACGACGGTTAAACAAGTAAAGTTATGAGTAAATTATTTGTGTTTGTACTAGAGCCTTTTTACAAGACCTGGGGCCCTACGCCTACCTCTTAAAGTAATAATGTTCTAACCTTACCATTAAATTTGCTACCACCACGTCAATATAGCAAGCTTACAACAATATTGAATTGCGATAGACGTTTTGTTGACGTAGTATAAAATAGTTAATTCAATTCGCGTACTTTGACTTGACTTTTGACACTAAGTTTCATTGTTCCAATGTCAAAGTTTTGAAGATCCGTACTCTCATCTCTTAAAGTAGTCATATTGCATACCACTTATATTGCTTACCATTAAATTTGGTTGACCGTTTTGTGTCGGTGGGAGTACGATAGTAAGTATGATTATTCTAAGCTTATTACAAAACGCTCCTGATTTATGATAGTTTCGTAAAAGGTGGGAGTAGGCCCCCAGAGGCCGTAGCACAAAGGATTTGTGAAAAAGTTTTTGTTTCGTTAGTGTCAACGCGTCACGCTTCGGCTTACACACTATGAGTTATCTGTGCCACAGTTGCCCTAGATACATGATAGTTCGTACTGTTTCACGTAAACGTGTCGTTTACGTTACACTTACGCAGTAGTTCGTGCTAGGCCCACTGCTGGCAATCTATTACAAGTCTTGCCAATGTGTTTTGCCCAGCTGAATCTATCATCAATGACTGGTATTCGTATTCCAGAAGTACATTTAGTTTTAAATTTAAGCTCGAGTTACTATGTTAGTTACGAGCTAAGTTAGGTTTGTATGTACTGTCATGTCGAATATCCGGTTAAGTCGAGATTCACAACTGAGGGTCTTTCTGGAATACCGATCTAAGTGTTTTAAGTTATTCGTGCTAAGAACACTAGTAGTGGGCCTAACACGAGTAACTGCGTAAGTGTAACGTAATACGTTCACGTGAAACAGTACAAACTGTCATGTATCTAGGGTAACTGTGGCACAGATAACTCATAGTGTGTACGCTGAAGCGTGGCGTAACATGTTGACGCTTACGATACGAATACTTTTTAACCGACTTCAAAACCGGAGGAGGTTATATGTTCTAGTGTATTTTTTTTGTGTATGTTGGTCAATTTCCATTTGTGGACCGATTCTTAAAACTATTGTTGTGTTTCGTAGAGTACACTTCCGAGGTGGTCCCATTTAAATTTCATCAAACTCGTTCAAGCAGTTTTTGAGTTACACTCCAAAAACTAAAAAGTGTTTCGCCTATCTTGTTAATATCATCATTGACGGTGAACGACTATCGATCCCGTAAGTAGCAAGGGTTACTAAAAATGGTAAAAAAAAACATTTTTTGGTACAAACTTTATGGAAATGTTTGTGCTACGACCTCTGTATGGCCAAATGTTATGTTTTAAAACACATAGTACCGTTTGACATCTTACTAAAGATGTGCTCATGCAAAGCCTTGGTCAAAAATATGATTGCATACCGACTAGTTCGTCTTATACGACTTAATTTGGTAGTTATGGACTTATATATAAAACCAAACAGATAAAGGCCTTTACAATACTATTACTAAACCTCAGCCATATACAATTTTATCGTAGTATGATACGTGATATGATGTAGTTCGAGTTACATTTGTTACAACTGAGTACCACTGCGTGCAATGAACCTGGAGGTTTTTGAGCTATGAGGTACTGCCTGATCGTCTACATCCTTGGATTTTACCCTGCATGATCAATTGGAGAAAATCGTATTTCTCATGGCACATGACGTGACCCAGGTCCTGGAGTTTTCTACTCTTTGTGGTATTTAAGATCTCTACTTTATTACTAAGCTTCTGTAAGACTTTTTCATTGGCCACTCTAGCAGTCCACGAGATTTTCAATATTATTCTTCACAAGTGACTGAAGAATTAAATATTAAATTAAATAATTTAATATTATACACACATCAACATGGTCTAGGGATATTTCATTTAAACCTAAATAACTAAAATTCTATTAACATTTTGTTAGACACCTACACATTAAAATAAACCTTGTTTAATAGCCTATCTAATCTGATAATAAACTTTTAGATAAAGTTAAATTTAAACAAAAACTCAGTAGAAGAGGAAAATTTCAGACAAAATTTCAATCTTAACTTTATTTTTGAAACATCAAAACCTAAACAAAACAACTATTTTATTGAAATTTATAGAGAGAAAAATTCCATCCTCGGACGGAATTCGAACCCGCGTCTTCTGACTCTCCGTGTCAGACGCCATTGACCAACTAGGCCACCGAGAATCTGGTCCGAGCATCGAATTTTAACTCTCTATTTGACTGACCGTCTTGCGGGGACGGAGCGACATCTATTGGACAGTTTAACAGTACCATCCAACCGAAAGAAGCATTATTTAGAAATACTTGAAACTTTCGTATTGACATCGCAGCCCTTGTAATTTTTATAGTATTACTTTTTTAAAGCACTAACGCCTGCTTAAGCGATCTCAAACATTGAAATTTATAGAGAGAAAAATTCCATCCTCGGACGGGATTCGAACCCGCTTCTTCTGACTCTCTTAAGCAGGCGTTAGTGCTTTAAAAAAGTAATACCATAAAAACTATTTTATTTATAAAAATTGTTGTAAACTTAAAATTAATAATCCGTGGATCCACTTAAGACTCTCCTGACACATCTGCAGCGGTTCTGCATGCTCAAAACAAGGGTGTCAATACCCTGTTGTGGAATACTGTCCCAAAGTCCCCAAGTCCTGCTAAGATGCAAGAAAACTCTTAAGTTAAGTGTCTTAACAAAAAGTTAATAGAATTTTAGTTATTTAGGTTTAATTGAAATATCCCTAGACCATGTTGATATGTGTATATTAATAAAAATGAACCCCTATTTCTCCTGGTCACGCTATAACTTGAGAACGGATGGAACAATCTCGGTAATTGTTTTTTTGCTGTGTTAATTAATTATTGCCAGGAGAAGGTTCTTATGAAAGAAAAACCAAGAAAATATGGGTGGTTATAAGGCCGAGCCTACACGCGAACGACGTTGCGTGCAGTCGTTTATACAAAACAGTAACCACTATCGAAAACAATTCTTTAGATACGAGTACGTTATTATCATAAATAGATCCCAAAACCAAAGTCTATTGCCTCTACTAATAAAAATGTAAGCCCCCCATTTTACATTTTTACGTGGTAGGGCCCTTTTTTATTCAACTGTGAAGCAGAAGTGTGTAAACGTTACTTTTTTTGTTGAAGGGCAATGTGTCCTGCAAAGTTACAGCCGTGTGATTCTGTAATTGCGCGTCAACGAGCTCACCGATCTCAAATACTTTATGAGATATCGCCCTAGTACATAAGGTTGTTTTTCCAACGTTTCTTGTCATCTCGTCGTTGTTTCACGGATGTTGTCAAAGATGCAACGATGTTTGCTCTTAGAGAATCGCACGGCTGGGCAAGAGATGTAACATCTTACATCTCAGGATGACAAACGCAGTGCATTGCAGGGTTTTGAACTCTTGTATTTTAAAATCCTGAATACCACTTAACTTATGCTATGTGCAAGAATGACGCCTAACATCAGTCAAGCGACTTGCTCGTCTCGTAACCAATTAACAAACAACATAAAAAACCATTTATTTCGCCCCTGGCCGTAAAGTAGCTGACATCTACTTGTTGACATTTCGTGTTCGGTCCCTTAATCAGTGAGTACTTACGCTTTTATTTAATATTATGGAGATTGAACATGACATAAATGTCCGATAAAATAATGTGACATAATGTGACCTGCAGAAAACCAAGTGTCTGCCTTTTATGGCGTTCACTGTGATAAGAATAAGGGTCAACGCTTGCCGCGGAAGAGAAGGTAAAGGCAGAAATAATAATGTTTCTTGTATATTACATTTGAACATTATTTACATTGTGTAACAATCAGGTAGTATTATTGTTTTAATGTCAGTACTTACCGCATCGGTTGGTCACAGGAACTATCGAGAATGCTGGAGAAGTCGAGAACTTTCAGCACAAAAATTATGGATGATACAAAAATTTGGTCATCATCGTCTTAGGCGTAGGATGTCTACTGCTGAACATATGCCTCCCTCATATCTTTCCAAAAGGAACGGTTGGAAGCGGCCTGCATCCAACGTCGTCTTGCGACCTTTATCAGGCCGTCTGTCTCCTGTCACCGTGTCGGTGGACGACCTCGCTGCGCTTGCCGGTCCGAGTTCTCCACTCCAGAACCTTCCGGCCCCACCGGCCATCTGTTCTGCGTGTTATGTGCCCTGTCCGCTGCCACTTCAAATGTTGATACTCGTATTAGTTCGTTACCATATTTTCGCTATTCGTTGCACTTTATTATAAACAAACTAGTGACTGCCCGCGACTTCGTTCGCGTTACTACGCGAACGAAGTCGCGGGAAATCTTATTAGAATATCCATGCATATCGTTGGTGCATCACAGAAAGATGCAGCATCCAAGCAGTAGGGTCGAACTTACAGGTACTCTTTTATCACATGGGCAGCGCGGTCCCGGCAAAAAAAGAATCCTGAAAGGCTCTATTGTATAAAGAAATGAGGAAAACAATTTATTATTTAGGGTTCCGTACCGTATAAAATATATATTGATACCTTTACGTTAACGAGGTACGGAACCCTAAAATGAAACTAATATATTAAATACCCCGCGTATTTGATAATTAGTTTCATTTTAGGTCTAGGTTTCTTGGTTTGATATAGGTATTAGTTTCATATTAGGTCTAGGTTTCTTGGTTTGATATATTAGTTTCGTCTGCGGTCTCTTGCAGTTGTATAAAAATCAAACTTGAAAGTCAACGGGATCAAATGATATGACCGTTTATGTCGTATATTTTGCGATTTCTCAAAGGAGTCTAAACCTATACTTGGGGTACTTCCCATTTACCTAGATAAATGGGATTTACCTAGAATCATGAAATTAGGCAAGAAGCAATTTCTTACAGCACATGTATAGGGAAAAATCTGAAAACCGTAAATATTTGGTATGGTGTATGTAAATATATAATGCCTCTTAACCCTTTGCGTCCCAGAGACTTAAATATACGTCAGTTTCATTAATAAATCTTTTGTTTTAATAATTATCACGGTAATGGAAGGATTAATAAAGTGAATTTACTAGTCGATTTGGGTAACTTTAAACGTTTTTTACAGTATTTGTGATAATACACTGTAATTTATTTATTTTACAGGTTTATTTTATTGACTAAATAGTGTCCTTATGAGTTGATTTATTTTTCTAACACATGAAATTTACGGAAAAAATAACAGAATTATCCACTATTTTCCCAAAACTCAAATTCAAAGTGATCCTGAGTTTTGGGTAACTTTAAATTTATATTTTTTTGAATATAAAAACCTATAATAATCGAATATTTTTAGGTTAGTTTTATATCACAAATCAGATCAACAAACACTTCCAAAAACTTTACCACGGAAAAGGCGGGTAATTTCATAAAATTTTACTTTGACAGTTTATTTTTTTAATTTTCATTGCTTCAAAACATTTTGGCGATCTGTTTTACACAGTTACGATATTGAAATAACGAAAAGTTTCCATGGTATAAATTAATAATACTTTTTCGAAATTTCGTTCAAAGTTAAACCGCAATTCAAAGTTACCCAATGTACCTACGTATTACAAATTTACTAATTGCGGACGGTGAAATAATCATGTCTAGGGATCCAATGGAAAAGTTAAGTTTGTCCTTTAACATAGTTATTCTTTTAAGCATTAAATTTAGATGCTTTTTCAGGTTTAAGATATTTTTATTTCTCAAAAGAATATGTTATTAACTTACAAGAGAAAACTAAAAAAATACAATTGTTAGCTGGGTTAATACATATTATATCAGAGGCTACGAAGAAATAATGTCAGGAAACATAATTCACAACAAATTCCACACAAAAAGTGGCCCTTCAAACCAAAAGGAAATATGATTCTAAATACGAATTACTTCCGAGGTTACAAATACACATGTTCGGTGATTGGTTTAAATTTGGAAGGAAAGCAGGGATTGGAGCACGCGCGTGCTGCAACGTCTACTATGACAGCTGAGTCATAGCGGCGTGAACGATGTTATTGATTTAGCACGACTTTTATCGGGTCATTTTTTAAGGCTGTTACTCTTCCTGATATTATTTCTTCGTAGATCAGAGGTGTAGAATGAAACTTTTTTACTGTACGGAACCCTTGGTGCGGGAGTCCAACTCGCACTGTGAAGTTTTTTGATAGTAAATAAAATTTTAATTGTTGCAACTGGTTATGCAATTATTTATTTAGCAAATCCCAAGCACCTTAACGTAAAGTGATATCCATCTTTTTGACACTACGGAAGCTATAGGTCCATTGTTTCACTTCCTCGGTTTCATCGTCTCGTTCATTTGAATAGCTCAAAGGAAATAATTCACACAGATAAAGTGGTTTTTGTGATACTTGAACGAAATCAAAGCGGCAAGTAGTTACCTGAGAGAATGAGATTCGGCTGAATGATGTTACAGAATGATTGATTGTATGAATTGTTATAATTATTGGCTAAAAATGTGAGCATAGTTCTTCTCTCACAATATATCTATATAATGAAATGAAATGAAATGAAATGTTTATTAGCCAGATTTGCGTCCATTATTACACATTGTTAGAATACATATATAAAATTAAAAAAAAAAAATTTACAGAAAATTAAAAATTGAAACTTAGCATAAATATAAAATAAATAATAATTAATTAAGTGATGGGCGTGTGATACGCCCTCCACGTGCGATGTATCGGGCTGGTGTGCCACTCTCGTACCGCAGCCACCAGTGCGTTATCAGAGCGGTGAAGGGCGGTGCGCACGGCGGCCGACCGGCTCCGCAGCAGCGCCTGCCAGCAGGGCGCGCGTCCCTCGGCGAACATGTAAGTAGCTGCGCTCCGCGGAATCACCTTCGTGGTGATGTATAATAGCGAATAGCGATAAGACCGCCCATTTGTGCCTATTATTTAAGTGTTTTATTACTTTGTGATTTCTTTGGTGCCAATAAAGAGTTTTTGTTTGTATTGTATTGTATAATGATGAGAATTACTAATACTTATATATAATATATACAGGGATAATGTATCTTTATACTCGTGAAAGAGTTTTTTGAAACAAACAAACACTAATATATATTTCCTCTTTATTATTAGAATAGATAAGGATTAATCTGTCCGAATCAGCAAGCCTCATTCGAGGCAAGTTTCATCCATAAATCTATTGTTATTTTTTGTCCTGATGCGGACAGATTGATACCAAGGTACGAATAATGTAGCCAGTGGGCCAGCATGAATGACTTCGTAAGTGTTACGTAACTTGTCGTTCACGTGAAACAGTACAAACTGCCATAGTTTGTACGCCGAAGCGTGACGTATTGACGCTTACTTTTTCGGAAATTGTTCGTGTAAGGTCTCTGGTTTGTATATCGACGTTACTGTTGCATATTTAAAAATTAAAAAGTATTTATTGCGACTTAGCTGTCATATTTTAGTTTGAAAATTCTCGTGAATTTGACAGATATTTATTTAATATCAAAACCGACTTTACTCACGTAATTAGCCGACGCTATCATCGACCGAGGTTTCGGGCATATCATGTGGTCGCCGCGATCTTGCAGCATAAACTCCCTGAGGATGGACCCTAGAGCGCTAATTGGTCACCTACAAGCCCCATTTGGGGGTAATAATGACCTACTTACCGAATATGAGAGATGTAAATAATAATGACTTATATGCTCATTAGTTTCTGAAGCGAACGCGACACAGGACTTTTTTGGTATTTTTTCCACACCTTGGGTTACATTATCGAAGTTTTTATACAGATCCCTAACTTTTTTAAATACGATTTGGCTTATGTTCATCAGGGGAAATTTAGAATTCTAATGGTATTCACTCACCATTAGAATGCTACATTTTCGGAGCCTATTCAATTCAAACATTTTGTAAGAAATTAAAGAAATCTTATTTTCTGGTGGTTTTATCATTATAAAATCGTTACTTTTTCAGATTACATTTTGGAAAATGATTAAGAATAATTAAAAGCATAATGTTATATTATCAATTTAGTGTAAAAACTAAATTTAACAATACATAACAATTGGCCGCCATGTTTATTTTCGTAGTGAAGAAAAATACTGCTATTCATTAAAAATAGAGTACAATAAAATAATTCCCACCTCTTTTTTTTCTAATTATTGGATATGAAACCTTTTTGATATTTGATGTTCGTATTCTTTTTATTTTCGCTGCTAAACTGACTAACAAAAGAAATGAATTTTCATAAAAAAAATTCTACCTTGCTACGGATGGCAGATATGAAATTCCATATAACTTTTCGCGCCGCACATATAAGGGAGAAATGACGAACTTTGTAACCCGTTTATAATCGCGTAACGAAACACTCTCTGAGTGGGTGTGGTATAATATATGCATTTAAAAAAAAAAGTATATAACAACATGTTTCTAAACATTATATTTTAATTAACATCACATTAATTCAATTGAACGCAATTCGATAATTTATGCATTAAAGAGAACTATGACATGATTTCAGAAATAAAAATGTATCATTAAGCTTCATTATTTACAAATTACATAATTCATATTCATAACCCGTTAGGTGCGGCCATTAACACCGCGATTGTAACATATTTACGTTTACGAAGATAGTACGTAAAATTTAACAGGCGCTGTATAAAGTTATTAAGTAATAGTGATAAAGGTTAATGGTTTGAAATTAAGTGTATTTAGTGTGTTAGGATGATTGTAAAATAATAATGTAATGCGTAAGCCGCAGCTTTGTTTAGCGTGCTTATAACATATAAGTAAGATTTCATGGTTTTATGATGCTTATAGCAAAAGGCTACTTAAAGCTTATTACACGTAAGAAACATAAATAAATAAATACATGTATTTTGCGTAACAAAAATAATTATGGTTAAATACAAATTCTAAAGTATTATATTATATAGATGTATAGACTGGCCGGTTGGCGTAGTTGATAGCACCCCTGCCTTCTGAGCCGCTGGTCCCGGGTTCGATCCCCGAACAGGTCAAACATTTGTGTGCATGACATGTCTGTTTGACCTGTGTCTGCGTGTGTATATGTATGTAAGTGTGTATATCAGTCATCAGGTTATCATAGTACAGGCTTTGCCTAGTTTGTGATCTGAAGACCCTTTGTGTGTCAATGTTGTCCCATATAGGTATTGGAAATTTAATTCACGTCTCCATATCGATTTTGTACTTTTAACGTAAAATAGTACTACTAACAATCATCCATTCAACAATTAAACATTTTCGCATTTATAATAAACTAGCAATTAGTGTTGTAGGATGCCAGGTCTAATTAGTCTGCAAAATACTACGCGCAGTGGAAGGAACTGTGGTAATCTGCAGAAGCTGGCTATCAAAGTTAAACTTGCATTTTGTCCTCGATTTCAAGGAGCTAACCAAACAATAGTTATTGCCTTCTCTTACAATAACCTACAAAGTTCCAAATCACATCACAAACAAATACAAAATAAAGTGACTTACAGTATTCCTGAAGTGGAGCACGTAGCAACTTCAGCCTCTGAGCTTCTGTTGGTCGGTTCTGCGGAGAGGAGAGAAAGGAATATACCAACCAGGCCAGCTCGGCGATCCTCAGATCCAGTCCATCCATGTACTTCGGTATATATCACTTGTTGTTCAGGTGTTCCAATCACGTATACCAAGGGGTTCCAAGTTTATCACAATTCTTATTAACACTCACTTAACCCACAACAGTGAACAACCTTTTTACCGAATTTACTTCCAAAAATTAATTACTTTTATCCAAATCAAAAAGGCTTGTTATCTCGACAAAGCTGTAGACAAGACGCGTTACCAAATACAAGTGTCAAATCAAAGGTGACATTACAAATGTCAAGTGCAGTTACATAGTGTTGCCCTATAGAACAACGTTTGGTTCCAAACAAGTGTGATGCGAAAGTTTGTCTTAACCCTTTAAGAGTCGTCTGACAGCTGATGTAATATAATCCTACTCGTAATTTACACAGATAATGTTTATGATGAGACAAGGTTATTCATACTCTCGAAATGAAAAAAATATATAAAGCTAGAGTACCACAGGGAAGTGTCTTTGGTTCGATCTTGTTCTTACTGTACACATGTAATATTCTACAATTATAAAATAACACCATTGCAACCTTTGCTGATGTCATATAGTCACTCATGAGTAAGCAGGGGAAAAAGTTCAATCAGCCATTGATAATATTTTCGAATGGACGAAAAAATTGAGTTTAAAGCTCAATGATGAATCCAAATAGATTTCATTAGCAAAAATGCACATTACAGCCCCGTATACATAAATAGCTTTACAATACCATATGAAAGTATAAGTTTTTAAACTATCGTGGTCATAAACATTAGAAGTATTCAAATTATCAACGGGATAATTACGAGGTATATTTTAATGTAAACATTCACCCACCCGCAATTCCTAAGTTCATCCATGATCATGGCGCTTGCAACAGTGCCGAAATATCGGAAACTCACAGAAAATATACATGGTAATTATCCCGTTGATAATTGGAATACTTCTAACATATGAAAATAGTTAGTACCAAATACCTTGGCATAACAGTCGATGCATAGCGTCGCTGTAAAGCTCATGTGAATAAGAAATGCGACCTTCGTTATAAGATGTATTAGCTACTTGGGAAGCATTCCTGGTTGTGTGAACAAAATTCAGTTATCTTATCTAAGCAAATCCTTTTATTCAGCTATGGGGCTGTATCAAACAAAGCAACAGAGATACCTCGCCCGCAGCCATTACCTCGCCTGGAGCCAACACCGTGATCGGAATGACTGCCTTGACCGGGGCTGCAAACTGAATTATCTCGTCATGATCTGAGTCTACATCCAGCCTGCAGTCTACAGGGCCAGGATCGCTGTGGTATACAATCCTGCCTGTACTTTGTGTGGGGCTACAAATGGATTTACCTCCCCCAGAGCGATTATCTAGACCAGAGTCCAAACCGTGACCGGGGCCGCAGCGTAGAGTTACGCACCATGGCTGGGGCTACATTGAAATTATGTTGATCTAATTCAAGTCGAGTGTCGAGTCCGCTTAAAGTCTAGTGGCCTATTGGATTAAAAAACCGTGTTTAGCCATTGCATGACGTCAACACCATACCACCACCACAGAAAAACTATTAATATACCAACACCTAAACAAAAAATGTCGTCAGTTCTTCGTTAATTTCGCAGCCTCAACTGACCCCAACCCTCCTCACCAAGAAGTGACAAGACATATTATCATAATCTTAATGTCGTAAATCGTGACGTCATTAGACAAGTTAACGCTTTACTGCTTCATAAACATCATGATGAAGTTGTTTATGAAAGTAAAATGACTTTAATGGGGGCAATTCAGAGTAATTTCGCAATTGGTGCTCGGAGGGACGCTTTGACAGTTTAACGCTTGGGGTTATAAACTAATATGGCTGATAAACAATATACTTAAATAGCATTTTAAAAATAAGCTGTCTAAAGTCAAGATGTATCGGCATGGAGCTCAATTGGATTACTGGTGAAGATGAAGCAATAAAATCGTCGTTGTAATTTTTGGGATTTGGTATCTTATTGTCAAGGTTAATTTAACTATTTATTAGTAATATTTATTTAATATTTATATTATATATATATATATTAATATTATACGTGACCTTAAATAATAATTATACGAAATTACAGCGCTACTCGTTCACTTTTTTTTTTTTATATTTAACGTAAACCTTTTTACACACTCACACTTACACACATGTACATGTCAAACACATATCCTCATAAATACACACATACAAATATACACATTCACATCCCATTTTCAATTTTTTTAAGTTTAGCAACACTATTTTGTGTTATTAGAATAAGGTAAAGCCCAAGGCCCATTTGGTATTAAGTGGTATTGGTATTAATTTGGTATCTTATTGGCAAGGTTAATTTAACTATTTATTAGTAACATAATATTCGAAACAGTTTTGTTACAAGTTATTATAAGTGACCTTAAATAATAATTATACGAAATTACAGCGCTACTCGTTCACTTTTTTATATTTAACGTAAACCTTTTTACACACTCACACTTACACACATGTACATGTCAAACACATATCCTCATAAATACACACATACAAATATACACATTCACATCCCATTTTCCATTTTTTTAAGTTTAGCAACACTATTTTGTGTTATTAGGATAAGGTAATGCCCGAGGCCCATCTGGTAACCTCTGCGTACATAAAGAATGTATTTCCTCACAAGTAACGAACTACACTGCGCCCGTACCCCTGAGACAGTAAGTTGTTATGCATACCGACGGCACTTTCTGCCTCACACTACTACTATTTAGAGCCAGCTGCCACTTGAGGTATTTCCGAACCAATACGACGTGCAAACCTTTCAAAAAGGTAGCCTATTCTTTCCTCAAAAGCCGGCAACGAATCGTCGAGTATACGGAATGTACATGGGCGACGGTGATCACTTACCATCAAGTGAGCCTGCTCGTTTACCACCCAACCCCATAAAAAAATAAACATTGTAATGGAAACATTACATAAGCCTACATGCTGTATAGTTTTACGCACCTAATTTCTTAATATTAGCTTATTATTATAATTTTATATTCAAATATTAATTAGTTAATATTAGCTATGGTGAGTAAATATAAAGTAAAATGTTACCATAATAGGTAATTTCATATCACTTAAATATATTAATTTAGTTTTTTTTCTCGTGCTTATTTTTATACTGTTTCTGCACCACCGTCTCCTTTTCTGTTTTTATTCCTCTCCATTCAAAAGTTGTCTGGAAGAGATCGCTTTGAGCGATAAGATCGCCTATTGTTACACTATTCGAATCTGTATAACTGTATGACTGTTTAATTGTAAAGTGTTCAATAACGAGTATATCTGTCTATATATCACAAGGTATTTATTTAATATACCTACATACACTTCAAAGGCACAAAATATAATATACGATTGTACCTAATAACAAATTAGTAGATGAATGGCGAAAGGGATCAGAGACTGTTTAATTTGAAGCTTATAACTTTTGTAAAGTTAAATGAGATAAAGTTCTATATGAAACTAGTCTCCGCTCGCGACTTCGTTCGCGTGGGATAAGGTTTTCGTGATCCCTCGAGAACTATCCGTTGGTCCTGCCGTGCGATTCTCTAACGGCCGGTCCCAATAATCTATCTATCGCCGGTTTACCTTACTAGAGATAGATATTTGACACTTTTTGTATGGACGTTATGTCAAATTTCTATCGGTAGTAAGGAAAACCGTGGATAGATAGATTATTGGGATCCTCCATAAGAGCAAACATCGTTGCATCTTTGACAATGACAACATCTGTGAAACAACGACGAGATCACTAAAAACGTTGGAAAAACAACCTTGTGTACAAGGGCGATATCTCATAAAGTATTTGGCATCGGTGAGCTCGTCGACGAACGCAACGACGAATCATTAGATATATAATCATTAAATTATAAAATACCAGCTAGCGCCCCGCGGTGTGCCTCATTTACCTCCACACCAAATTTCATCACATTGGTCCAGCCGCTTGAGCGTAAAGAAGTAACATACATACAAACAAACACACTCTGAAGTGAAGTTGTCTCGTCAATTATACCTCTGTGCCTCCAGACAAACGTTTTTGATCAGTGTGTGTCTTAGTGATGATTTGATGATTTAGTGGTGAGAGTTAGTAATATATATATAATATATATATATAATGACTTATGGCATTAAATCGTGGTCTCACTATGGGCCTTATGTGAAAGCTCAAAGTCGCGCAACGAGCTACGGAGAGGGCTTTGCTCGAGGTTTTTCTACGATCTACGATCTATGATCGAATCAGAAATGAGGAGATCCGTAGAAGAACGAAAGTCACCGACATAGCCCAGAAGATAAGCCAGTTGAGCAGTGGGCAGGCCACACAGCACGCAGAACAGATGGCCGATGGGACCGGAAGGTTCTGGAATGGAGACCACGGACCGGCAAGCGCAGCGTAGGTCGTCCACCGACACGGTGGACAGACGACCTGAGGAAGGTCGCAGGACGACGTTGGATGCAGGCCGCTTCCAACCGGTCCATTTGGAAATATATGGGGGAGGCATATGTTCAGCAGTGGACGTGCTACAGCTGAGATGATGATGATGATGAAACGCACTCACAAACTATAACTTTTATAATATTAGCGTGATTAAGTATATTGAAATTAAAAAGGTATATTTAATATTATTTAAATATTTCAACGTTTTGGAACACTTATCAGTGACCATAATCACTAATGGTATATTGCTCAGCCTATTTTGTCAAAATAACAATAATTAAAACGTGGGAGTATGAAAAAACAATTCAACCATAAAAGTTTAAGGTTATTTCATAATCGTTTAAGGCTGTTATCAGATTTCTTGAAGCGTTTTGCAAAACAAAGTACGCATGCAATCTTTTTTAAACAAATCTAGATGACACACAAAACTTTGTAATCTACGGTGGAATCTCACGAATGTAATATGCTTCTGTTGGCAAATAAATAGGTAGGTACGTGCATTGATCCCGTAACAGATTTAAAAAAACAACAAAACTTTTTTGTTTTGAATGCGATTGTATACTTTTTTCAAGAGAACTTGAAATATTAGTTATTGTAGATACTCGTATATTGGTCGAAACAGTTATTTTAAGTCAACTAAAGGTTTTTTTTTTTTTTTTATTCAAGTTAAAGTATACATACCTAAATTACAATTAACTATTTAAACATCACTGGTAACACACATTGGTCGAAGACTCTTGTCTTGAGGCACTGACGACTTATGGGACTGAAACGTGGTCTCTTACTATGGGCCTCATAAATAAGCTCAAAGTCGCACAACGAGCTATGGAGAGGGCTATGCTCGGGGTTTCTCTACCTACGTGATCGAATCAGAATGAGGAGATCCGTAGAAGAACGAAAGTCACCAACATAGCCCAGAAGATTAGCCAGTTAAAGTGGCAGTGGGCAGGGCACATAGAACGGATGGCCGATGGGGCCGGAAGGTTCTGGAATGGAGACCATGGACCGGCAAGCGCAGCGTAGGTCGTCAACAGACACGGTGGACAGACGACCTGATAAAGGTCGCAGGACGACGTTGGAAGCAGGCCGCTTCCAACCGGTCCTTTGGGAAAATTATGGGGGAGGCATATGTTCAGCAGTGGATATTCAACGACTGAGATGATGATTTAAACATGAAATGGCTGTAATTGTATATATATGTGTAACTAGTGTTAGCTAATAGTAATTATGTCAACACCATTCCATATTATATTGCTATTTAAATTTAACTAGCATCTGTATTATTGTAATTAAAGCCAAATTTATTAATTTTAAAAGTGTAATAAGTTGACTTCCGGAATACTAGTGGCGGCATCTGGATACTTTAACTTCTATTAACCATGATGGCGGCTACTAGTGTACAAGATAGTCGTCGAGCCTCAGTCGAGCTATGACTTTTGTACTGCACGGTCGATATAGAGTAGAGCCCGATAGTTTGAATAAGTGAATTTTCAATCTACCTCCGATAATAATTATTCTGAATTGATGGTGATTATCGTGATACTGTGAATAAAGTAAATTATATGGGAATATAGTGGAATCTATCTGCAGTTTTGATTTATCCCTTCTGACCCCAAAATTAGATACAAACCAATAATTCCAAATACTTTGCTAACGTCTCTCTTTTTATACTACACATCTTTCATCATTCTTCTAACTTCACAGGCTAAGTAGTTTTTGAGATGACGTGTTTAGTCTGTGTTTAGTATTTCGCTTGTACTAATGTTATATTAGTGTGATTTTCTGTCATTGACATTGAAACCAATTGTCCACATACTAAGTTTTTAAACTATCATGGTCACAAACATTAGAAGTATTCAAATTATCAACGGGATAATTACCATGTATTGTTTCTGTGAGTTTCCGATATTTCGGCACTGTTGCAAGCGCCATGATAACGGATGAACTGAGGAATTGCGGGTGGGTGAATGTTTACATTATAATATACATGGTAATTATCCCGTTGAAAATTTGAATACTTCTAAAGTCCACATACTAATAAGAATAATAATAAGAGTAAGAACTTATTTCAACCGTCATTACTATATTATATTTTGTAGACCCTGGTCTCCACACTAGGATTCTCTGAGTCGTGAAGATCAGTTCATTACAAATTAATTTCAAATTTAGTTGCGTTCCATGAATTGTATTGCTTTGATAGTTTGGTATGAACGCAATTTTATTACTTAGTTAATTATGTAATACCAGTGCAATTGGATCTTTATATAAATACGTAGGTGACTCATCAAGCCACATTGTAAATCACTAGCTGCGCTCCGCGGCTTCACTCGCGAGTTGGATGATGATGGTGATGAAACAAACCTATGTTATTATTTTAATGGAAAAGAGTTTTTGAATTAGTTTTTTAGCTTATTCATTACAAACAAACAAAATACAAATCGTTCCTCTTTTTATGTCTTTTGATTAGCTGAGATTTTGAAAACAAAACAAAAATTAATGAGAAAATAGAGATTGTATACGTGAACTGTACGAGTATATTCAATTTATTGTTTAATATTGTGAAAACTTATGTACTGGTGATTCTTATAAGTTATAGATAAATTCAATGTATGTTAGTAACTTAGTAATAATAAAAAAAAATTCATGCATTACAATTTTAAATGTCCAGCCGTGCGATTCTCTATTGATTCATCAATGCGCTCGTCGACTAGCTCACCGATGTCAAATACTTTACGAGATATCACCCTTGTACATTAGGTTGTTTTTCCAACGTCTCTTGTCATCTCGTCATTTGTTTCACGGATGTTGTCAAAGATGCAACGATGTTTGCTCATAGATAATCGCACGGGAACATTTGTGTCGGTCAAATTTGGTCATTAAGTTAGATATTATAGCCTGATCATTTTTGAGCAACATTCAAACTATTTTAGTGTCCAATTCCCGCTTGGGGCTATGTTGAATGTGTATTTTGTAACAACATATTTTATGATCATATCATGAAACGATTTTAATGCTGTTGTTTTAATTTAGAATACCGGATACTATTAATCGTTTTTGAATTTAATTTGACATTAAAACTATATTAGAAGTAATGAGCTCGTAAAGAGAATGTAAGCAACTATTAATTACTTCTGAAAAATAGGAATACACACTAATCTATACTTGTATAATAACGGAGTAGAGGCCAACACAAAGGAGGAGGAGGAGAAACACAAAGAACTAGCTGCTCTCCACGGTTACATCTGCGCGGTGATGGATGATTATGATGGTGATGAATCTTATATAGCCTATGTTACTCAGGGTGAATGTAGCTCTCCAATGGTGAAAGAATTTTTGAAATTGGTCCAGTACTTTTTGAGCGTTACAAACATACTTACATACACATCTTTCCTCTTTATATTATATATACATATATATTCATCATATAATATGTATATGATATATAGTACATATTATGGGTCAAAAGCGTAAAATTACCAACTGAACTTTGAAAAAAATTCTGTCTGTATGCTCACGCATTACATAAAAACTACAGCACCGATTTCAATGAAATTTAGTATATGGATAGAATAGGGCCCGGAGCTCCTAACTAAGATATTTTATCTTGATCTGTCTCATACATCCAAGATGGCAGCTTGATCCCTCTATGCTACGCGGTCTCATATAATACTGGGGTCTCGATTGACTGGACGGCGCGCATGAACTTCTATGGTACGGTTTAAAACCGTTATAATTAAGAATTTTATTTTATAATTCATGATTCTTATTTTCAATTTTGCAAATATACCCAAATAAGGAGTGAGTAAAGTTCTGAAATTATTAAATATATAGATAATACTATATTTTACGCGAAACGTTACAAAGAGCATAAACTTAAGAATTAAAAAGAATGTGTCACAATGGGCGGCCTTATCACTAAAACAATCGCTCTTCCAGGTAACCTTAACCAACCCACCACTCGAGTCCAAGCAACTTAGTTAAGGCGCGCTCGTACCCTGATTAAAGAAAAAGCAGAATTTTTAAACACCTAGTGTAACGAAACAGATCGATAATATATTATGAAAAAAATACTTAGGTTAGAAAAGGAATAGAAAAAGAGTAATAACCGAATAGAGTTCATAAATATAATTCTCTTTCAGCAGAAAAACATCCTAAATAGGTCCGCAAAAATAAACTTTCACGTCCAAACTCTCAGAATGTTCAGCGATAACACTATATTTTTTTTCAAGTAATACTTAGCCAACGTATAGTACTAAAGTAATAACCAGCAGTTTTTTCAATTGTGTTAGTATATATCGAAAAATATAAAGAAAACGTACAAAATTAACGCATTTTGGCATTACATCGTCCAATCTAACAAGCGATTTTAAACCTTACGTAAAGCATCGTAAATTATTTTAAAATTGGGGTTGGACCGCGCCTTAAAATAAAAATAAGCTAAGCTGAATTAATATTACGCTGCTATGATTGTCTTCGTAGTTATTGATTCCTTCAAAACATAAAATCTTAAATAACAATGTTTTTTTTCTATATTCATAATATATAAAACATTAAACACATTATGATGATGAACATTAAACATGACACTTTCTTTATGATATTAGTAGACAGTACAAGCAAAGAACCATCTGGTGTTACGCGGTAACCTCTGCCTAGAACAGATGTATTTCCTTTCCTCACAAGTGACTAGTCAAGCGCATAAATGCTCAGTCAAAAATGACACTAATTGGTCACCTTGCCATGTAGTGATCGCCGCCAGATTTGCTTAACATAATTTTATAGTTACTAACGGCTAGGCTAGAGTAAGCAGCTGGAATTAAACCTATTTTAATGCTAGTGAAACTCACGTTCATTATAATTTTCGAGTTTTATATTCATTATAACCTCCGAGTGCGAGGCGGGACGCAACGACGAGCGCACCGCACTCAAGATCCTGCCGTGCGATTCTCTAAGAGCAAACATCGTTGCATCTTTGACAACATCCAAGAAACAAATGACGAAATGACAAGAAACGTTGGAAAAACAACCTTATGTACAAGGGCGATATCTCAAAAATATATATATCTCAAAACCTCAGTGTTTGACATCGGTGAGCTCGTCGACGAGCACATCGACGAATCATTAGAGAATCGCACGGCTGAAGAAGGCTTCCGGACGAAGCCGAAACAATTGTCGATCGTGATATCGACAACGCGTAAGTATTACGTTAATCCCGTTTTATTACTATAAAAAACGTATTTTATTTTCTATCTTCTTGCCTTGGGTATAAGGCTTATTACGTGCTACCCATGTTTGTTGTCGAGACCTTTTTTTCTATGTCGTCTCATTCGTCGAGCTTCATTTATTACATTATAGTCGTATGGATCTGTATTAATGTTTTCATTCGTCGACTTCAAAGTGAGAATTCTCTTCAGTTTTTTAAAATTAATAAACTATTGCTTTCGAACTTTGTCACACGTTAATATCCGCAGCAGTCACATGGCTCTGACCTAAAAGTGAATAATTCTCATTGCGACAAAGTACCTACTTGAGTTAGTACTTCTTAGTCACCCCAACTTCCGTTCACCTTCGCATTGGACTTCCACACGAATTTAAAGATTCGACAAACTTGTTCTTTGGGGCGCGGCTCCTTATGTAACTGAAAGTATCTCGATTGAGTGCAATACATCCTGTTTTACAGAGTAACTAGTGCTTAATCTGTGTCATCTTTAATGCAGCTGGTCGAGTTTCTACTGATTATTTTCAAGACTTGAAATATCGGTTGTCGTATGAGCAGGTTGAATGACTTGTCAGTTGAAACGGTTTCATCATCGTAAGTAGTTTCGCATGTACATTATTTTATCTCGTGACGGTTGGTACCATGATAGTTCAAAAGTAGGCACCTATTATCACAATACTAGCTGACCCGCCAGCGGCTACGCTCGCGTGGCCTCGCGGGATACGGTAATTACAGATTTTTAATTATCCCACGGGAACTCTTTAATTTACCGGGATCAAAAATACCCTATATGTTGATCAGGGATATATCCCACGGGAACTCTTTAATTTACCGGGATCAAAAATACCCTATATGTTGATCAGGGATATAAGCTACCACCATACGAAATTTCATTTAAATCGGTCCAGTCGTTTCGGAGATTAGCCCGTACAAACAGACAAACAAACAATTTGAACTTAATTTTCACTCCTGACTCGGTTTTAGGATAGTTTTCATTGTACAGAAATTTGACCTATACAGTTTATAATATGTAGTAGTTTTTACATCCCTCGTTTTACCCCCTTAAGTCATCCCTGACAAAAATATTGAAAGCATCACTATTTATTTTGAATTACCTATTCAGTTATCAATTTTCATCACTGGAGCTCGAAAAACAAAGAACTATTGAAAAAATTATACTCCGTTTCACCTCCTTAAGTCATCCCTGTCAATAAATATTGAAATCATCATTTTAAACTGTCCAAATGGTAATTTTCACCACTGTATGTTCGAAAACACAAAACTTTCCATACAAACTTTCACCCCTCCATTTCACCCTCTTAAACCACCACTATAAAAAAAGTTATACCAACATTTTTTATTTTGAATGACCTATTCAAATACAAATTTTCACAACTATAAGTTCAAAAACAAAGGAGTTTCATACAAACGTTTTCATCCCTTTTGACCCCCTTAGGGGTTGAATTTCACAAAATCCCGTCTTAGTGAGCACGTACGTCCTAAAAAGAACCCGCATGCAAAATTTGAAACTCCTAGCACTTGTAGTTTCTGAGATTTCGTGAGGAGTGAGTGATCTTTCGCTTTTATATTATATTATATAGATTATTGTGTGCATGGTACTACCGACTTCGTATTATTTCACACTTTTTGGTGTTGAAATCGGTTCCGTGTTTTGGTATAAAAAACTTTTTCTACCATTTTTAGTGACTCTTGCTAATTACGGGATCGATTGTAATTCCCCGACACTGATGATATCGTTAAATCATAGAAATAGGAGAAACAAATTTCAGTTACTGGAGTGTAACTCAAAAACTGCTAGACCGAATTAGATGAAATTTACATGGAACCACGATAGTATACTCTACCAAACAAAAAAATAATCAACGAAATCGTTTTATAAACAACGAAGTTATCCACGAATACATATAAAAAACATACACGGCCGAGTTGAGACTCCTACTTTTTTGAAGTCGATTAAAAAAGTATCTAAATAACTTCAGGAATGGCAATTATACAAACGCACGAGTCCGCTTATAAAGTAAAAAAAGGCAAGCAAGTAAAATAGCTGATCGAATGGCACTAAACTACAACTCTGAAGCGATGAATATAAATTGGAATGGCTGTGTTGGTAGTGCAGTGCTTTAAAGCTTAGCTCTTAACAGAACAAAGAAACACATACATAGTTATACTACGTAATCTGCTATACGGATATAGTTAAGAAAGATGCAGACCTTTTGAATTTGAAAGGTTACACCAAAAATTATCATCATCACTGTCGTCCGCTAAGATCTGAAAGCAAACCGCAACTACAATGACTTGCCAATCATAATTATTTGTGAAGATTTCCACAAGTCTCTCGAGAACAGATCACCTTCCTGTTAAAGTGGCACTTCATTTGGCAGATTCACCTTTCACTTACTTTCAAGAAATAAGGAAATGTTCATTTAAACACTAGACAACGTAATAACTGTTTATCTGAGAAAACATAGTAAAATAGTTCAAGTTTATTTTATACTTGATTCATTGTTTATTTATAGGTATCTACCAACAGGTTATAAAATGTATACCTAATTGTTTTCACTACTATCTCACTTGATGACCATTAATTATAGTGTTTGAGTTTCGGTAAGTGTAACAATGACAATTCTACCGATAGTATAATAAGTATTTTTTTAATAAAAATGTAATTAAATAAAACGATATAATAAAAATTATAAAGCAAATCTTGAATAATAATAATTTCAATCATTTCTAATATTATCATAATAAATTTATTGTTTTTAACTTGTGAACTCTGTGTGACCACACTCACTGGTGCTCCGGCCTGCGGTCGCTGCGTGCGCACCGCCGCCGCAGGCCTTAGTGTTGCCGTTTTTTTTTTTCGAACGGACTAATGCCGTTTGTCTCTACCGGCATTTACAGCGTCACCGGACGGGTGGCGAGAGAGAAGTGTTGCCGCGCACGCGAATCACTTTTATAGAGATTCATACAAACCGGTAGTGTCGCCTGCAGTCTGCCGCTGCAGTTTACAGTCTGCGGTCGCTCTCGGACTTGTACCTTTAGTCGCAAAAAAAAAACTAATGCGTAAATCAGCGATCGAACGAAGAGTCACTATTACATATCGTAAGTTGTCAAAATGATTGAAGTAATGACAGTCATTAGTTCCCTCTTTCGCCTGCGTTTGTGCGCACCATAAACTGAACAGTACAGTCATATAGAAAATGTTCAACTTAAATTACTTTTCACGTCTTCATATAACCTCTTTGTGGCATTCAGACTGTCGTTTATAAAAAAATTGTCTCAAGATTATGAATCCAGGTGCTTTATTTGAAGAAACAGTAAACAGTGAAAAAAACTCAGACTAGGGCTTCTGTACCCTGGGGGCTTACTACCACCTCTCAAAGGCATACTTCAAGCTTATACCACTAAAACTACCTCCACGTCAATATACCACGCTCAAAATAGTAATGGATTACGCTAGGCCTTATGATGACATTATCACTGTCATCATATGTCATGTTCACTCGACTCGCGTATTCCGACGTGACTTTTGACATAAAGTAGACCTGTTCCAATGTTAAATACTATTACAATAATATTGTACGTCTTTTACAAAAGTTTTTTTACAAAACCTGTTTTATAATAGTTTCGTAAAAGGTTGAGGCACTCTGAAGTGCGCATGCACGGAAAGTGTTTCTGAGGGATAATGATCATATTATGCACTGGTCACGGCCACGGTGGGCCCTACTCCTACCATTAAATCTGGTACCACTACGTCACAATAGCAAGCTTAAAATAATATTGGATTACGATAGACGTTTTGATGACGTAGTATGAAATATTTCACACAATTCGCATACTTTTTCATGACTTTAGACACTAAGTTGCATTGTTCCAATGTCAAATTTTTGAAGATTCGTACTCCCATATCTTAAAATAGTCTTATTGCGACGTTTCCATAAAATTTGGTTGACCGTTTTGTGTCGGTGGGAGTACGATAGTAAGTATGAGTACTTATTACAAAACGCTCCTGATTTATGATAGTTTCGTAAAAGGTGGGAGTAGGCCCCCTGATCACTATCGTGGCCGGGTAAGGTTTCATAAAACTGATGATGGAAAATATGAACAGACTGTTCTCTATTGTCGCAGGTAGACAATATTTCCTAGGTAAAGGTAGCATGTAGGTAACATATAAATCCGTGACGCAAAATCTAGTCGTGTAGATGATCAAGATATCTGACTGTTTTGATTCTATCATTGCGAGAAGGTTTTGTAAGCCCTACATTACTGCTCTAGGCATCCACTACTCAGGCTTATATGTCTTATCAGGAACGTGAAGGAAATGTCTTTACATTCGCAATTTAGATACAACATCAGGCAGTTTCATGAAGATCTTACATCAGACATGTGCCAAAGGATGTGGAAATAATCATATATTAATTATGATTTACTTTAATAACAGTGTTTTGTTTTTTATATTTTAATTGTAAAAAACTGACTAAGGAATAATATTTTATTGATTGTCGGACATAAGTGTTTGTATACACCTTCAGCTTTTATTTTAATTTAGCTCATTTTCTACAGACTTCCAAAAAAGAAGGAAGTACTCAATTCGACTGTATGTTTTATTTTTATGTTTGTTACCTCATTCAAATTCAAAATTCTTTTTTTGTTTGAAAGCTGATACTTGCCGTGTGGTTCCATTTAAATTTCATCAATGTCGGTTCAGTAGTTTTTGAGATACACTCCAATAACTGAATAGAATGGAAGTCGGTATTATATTTTTTAAATTGTACTTGTATTTTACACGATGATGTCAGAACAGCGGAGCACTTTTTGACGAAGTTCATTCCTCGTTTCAGCTAATTTTCTCCGTCGAAATAGAGACTCATGGTTACAAATAGTCTTAGAGCTTTACATAAACAATTTACGACAAGACAGAACCAAGTAGATTTGAGAACTTGAATTGAGAACCTCCTCCTTTTTTTGAAGTCAGATAATAAAAAATCTTTATTTTTCTGTCTCGGCGAACTTTTGAATACTTTTATGTTTATAGTGATGAAGACGACGGGATATAAAATCAATGTAAGCATAATAACATCTTTGGCAAGTTAAATCGTCACACAATATTATCAAATTTCGTTAATAAATCAGGCTATTGCCGTATTCACCCTGACATTATCACTAATGAACGTTAATTTTAAGAATTAAACTGACATTGTACCCGTACAACTCTAATGAAATTCATTGAAACCATTGAATGGTATTCAATGCAATAGTTACACATTTGATATTGCGTAGGTATGGTTCGATCAATTACTAGAAGTGACAGTGATGGCTTGGTAGCTCGAAGGTCGATGCCTTCGATTAACACTGGAGTGACAGTTGCCTACGAAATTGTTGAGCAATTGGAATGACTGATCTTTGCAACTGTCATAACCTATCATAGGTCGTGCCCTTTTTACGGCTTCACACGTTTTGTTCGCTCAAGCAAGTTAAGTAAAATGTATGTACTAGGCTGCTCACCCGTTCGGATTACTCGTCAACCGTGCTAATGGCATCCCCAATGTGAAATTGACAGCTTCTCTCCGTCATGCTTTTCTTCTCATCTCTTTTGAAAATTAGTAACTAATCTTTCCTAAACTTTGCACCCTTCGGAAGCTGACAGAAGTGCTAGTGTGTCGGAGTTACAACTAACAATATGATTTAATTATTTATTTTGAATGCATGTATATTTTTATTGCAATGCGTGCAAACAGTGAGCGCAGTGCGTTAGCAGACATGGTTTTCATACGTAAGGGAACAGGGGTGTTTCGTCACCGTTGTTACTATTTACACATTCTATTTCCCGAACATTTCCATTTATTGTTAGACTGTTTGATTTGACTGACAGCCTAAACTAATGCGCTTGAAGTTCAAGCAAACGCTATTGCTAATGATGTAAAACAACTGAAGATACAGATGAAGTTAAAGGATACATTCTCCGAGAAATCTGAGGAAGGTGACGTACTTCCCAGATATAATGACGAGCGTGGATGGAGTGAATGAAAGATGTAGACCTCGCGAACGTTCCGATCGAATCAGAGGTGTTCTGAGGAAAGGTGAGGTCACGCGGAAACGACAATTGTGTAGAAAGAATGTGATGCGAGTGGAAAAGCAATAGATGTATGCTAGGATCGTAGAGAGTGGTAATCTGTGATCTCTGCCTAACCCTCTCGAAAACAGGCGTGAAGTTAAGTTATGTGTGTAATGAAGGTGAAATGTAGCGGAAACCCCAGAATTTACAAACATAATGATTTATATTTATTGGTTTACTTTTTAAAGCACTCACGCCTGCTTAAGCGATCTCAAACATTCATCATCATCATCATCATCTCAGCCGTAGGACGTCCACTGCTGAACATAGGCCTCCCCCATAATTTTCCAAAAGGACCGGTTGGAAGCGGCCTGCATCCAACGTCGTCCTGCGACCTTTCTCAGGTCGTCTGTCCACCGTGTCGGTGGACGACCTACGCTGCGCTTGCCGGTACGTGGTCTCCACTCCAGAACCTTTCGGCCCCATCGGCCATCTGTTCTGCGTGCTATGTGCCCTGCCCACTGCCACTTCAACTGGCTAATCTTCTGAGCTATGTCGGTGACTTTCGTTCTTCTACGGATCTCCTCATTTCTGATTCGATCACGTAGAGAAACCCCGAGCATAGCCCTCTCCATAGCTCGTTGTGCGACTTTGAGCTTATCTATGAGGCCCATAGTAAGAGACCACGTTTCAGTGCCATAAGTCATCACTGGTAACACACATTGGTCGAAGACTCTTGTCTTGAGGCACTGAGGTATTTTTGACGAGAAGACTTCGCGAAGTTTCCGGAACGCTGCCCAGCCGAGTTGGATTCGACGATTGACCTCTTTCTCGAAGTTGGACCTGCCTAGTTTGACTGTCTGTCCCAGGTAGATATACTCGTCAACAACTTCGAGAACTGAGTTCCCAACTGATATTGGGGTAGGTACAACATGGGCATTAGACATAATTTTCGTCTTGTCCATGTTCATCTTAAGACCTACCCGTTGGGAAACTCGATGGAGGCCTTCGAGCATTGTACTGAGGTCTTCCATGGATTCTGCCATGACTACAATATCGTCGGCAAATCGAAGGTGAGTGATGTATTCGCCGTTAATATTGATGCAAAGTCCTTGCCATTCCAGAAGCTTGAAGGCGTCTTCCAATGTAGCGGTGAACAGTTTCGGAGATATAACGTCTCCCTGTCTCACGCCTCTTTGCAATGGAATTGCCTTCGAACTCTGCTCCTGTACTCGGACTGACATGTAGGCGTTTTTGTACAAACACTTCAGCACTTCAATATACCGATAGTCAATACGGCACCGCTGGAGAGACTCAAGCACTGCCCACGTCTCGATCGAATCAAAGGCTTTCTCATAGTCCACAAACGCTAGACAAAGAGGCAAGTTATACTCTTCGGTCTTCTGTATAACTTGCCGTAGCGTGTGGATGTGGTCTATGGTACTATAGCCTTTTCGGAAACCGGCTTGTTCCGGAGGCTGGAATTCATCAAACCTGCGACTGAGACGGTTCGTTATGACCTTCGAAAACAGCTTATAAACATGGCTCAAAAGCGAGATGGGTCTGTAATTTTTAAGTAAAGTGTTGTCACCTTTCTTGAAGAACAGCACCACCACGCTTTTGTTCCATGCTTCTGGCGTTGAACCTTCGAGTAAGACGGTATTAAAGAGCTTCTGAAGGACTTTAAGTACCGGTGTTCCACCCGCTTTCAGAAGCTCAGATGTGATACCGTCGTCACCAGGCGCCTTGTTGTTCTTAAGCTGTTTCAAGGCCATTCTAATCTCGTACAGGCTGATGTCCGGGATATCTTCGGTATAATGTCGGGTCAGCTTGGCTCTTGGGTCTTTGGCCGAGCTGCTAACAGGTTTAGCGACCGAGGTGTATAACTGTCCGTAGAAACTCTCGACCTCTCCTAACACTTCCGCTTTGGTCGACGCTACACTGCCGTCTCCTCTCTTCAGCTTCGTCAACTGGCTTTGCCCAATAGACATGTCTCTTGCAAACACTTTGGAGCCTTTTTTCCGCTCTATCGTCTCTTTAATACGGTTTGTATTAAAGATCCGAATGTCGTGTCGCAAGGACTTCCATATTCGTCTATTGAGCAGCCTATATGCTTTAGCATCATCCGAAGACTGCAGTTTCAATGAGCGTCGTTCAGCCATGAGGTTGAGGGTATCGTTGGAGAGTTTCTGTGGCCTATCTGTACGGTGGGGTTTAAAGTACTTGGAACCCACTGTATGGACAGTTTCTACTAACCTGTTATTGATCTCTCAAACATTCAACATCAACGAATCCCGTCCGAGGATGGAATTTTTCTCTCTATAAATTTCAATAATGATTTATCATTATCGATACTACAGTTATTATATAATAGTAGTATTATTATTTTCCATGATGTTACTGTTGTTGTTTTAATAAACAGTGCTACCATTCGAAGGTTAAATATGCATATATCACTGCTTCATTAGTACCAATAATACCTGTTACTTATGTATAAGATTGAACGTAATTACAAAGCTGGTTAATTTTCGACACACATCATTAATATTCTAACCTAATTATAATGTAATGTGCGACGTGTGGTTTGGTGTTTATAATCTGTGTATCTTACCTGTCTCTCTGTTTATGTAATGTCCTACAAAGTTTGAGATCCGCTGCACAGGTTTTGATGTTGTTTATAACATCAAGTTCAACCGCAGGTAAAGCTTCCTTTAAAACTTCTTCTTTTTCATTATATACTTCATTGCTGAAGGTCGCGCCTGTCTTGGAATGCTGGAGTGGGGTGTTTGACAATCTCCTTCCATTTACATGACGGGTGTACCTCTGAATTTCGACAAGTTCAGTACTTCGACAAGCCGCTTAAAAAATATAGTTTGACAAGTCATTGCTTCGACAGGAATTTTATCCGAAAAGTGCTGCGTTATATGGTGTAGGTTGTATGGTGTTGTATGGTGGAGGTGTAGGTTGGCCTATTTCTGGCGCTTCACCGCCCGCTGCCGCGGCACGCTCGCTACACTCGCTCGGGTCACGCGTTGTGAGGTCACCATTCAATACGCTCCTCTTCTCTTCGCTCGTCGTCGCACCTATCGTGACTTTGTTTTGATTAGATACTCCGCTACGTTCTGTCAAAGCAATGACTTGTCGAACTGCGTTTTTTTTCGAAGTAAGCGACTGTCGAAGCAATGAACTTGTCGTAAATCAGAGGTACGCACCGTTCCATGACTTCGGCTTGCTTCAGGGCAGTACTATACAGATTAAAACGTTCAACCAAATATGTAAAATGTCTAACGTAATGTCTAATGTCTACTGTAATTTTGTTCCTGAAGAATTACGTTACACAAATCTAATATATTATTTAATTTCTTGTCTTCCGTCTAGTTCTCTGATTGAGAACGTTTCGATAAACTACTGAATTATTTCGATTAGGCATTAGTCCCGTATCGAAGTTTTTATTTAGTTGTTCAGAACATTCGAGACGTGGTTGTGGTAACAATGTCGCCATCGATCCGTATCCTCCTCTCTATATGAGAGAAAGGCTTGATTCCCAGCAGTGGAAACTTAATGGGCTAATGCCGATTCACTTGTTCAAAAAACTAAATTAAACTAACAAACTAAAGTTTTGTTATGGTAGTCCTTAACTGTTAATACTAAAATCCAAATTAACGTTTCTAAAACTAGAATTACATTACCTGGTGCCCGCGAGTCTGCGATAGTATTTCGAGTAGCTTATTATTTCTCCAAGGGCATAATCTATCTTTATACCAAAATGTCATAAAATATGTACATGGTCAAACGCAATTACTATAATAGTATATTACATTAGATGAGTACATTTAAATATATAGTATTAATCACCATGGAAAAAAAGTCATTACATTTCATCACCCTTGACAGTCGCCGAGCACGTCTAGTGTATCGAGCTGTCAAATTGACTAAGCTATCAGAAACCGACACAAACTTTGACAGAACTGTCATAATTACGATCTTGACGTTGGCGGAGATCTTATTATCTTGTCTATGCTGTGCCCAACCATATTACGTTTTTTCACCCGCTTGGTGATGGATGATGATGATGATGATGATGAAATGTATCCCATGTGTTAATACAATTCCTCATCTAGCTCCATACCCAATTTCATCAAAATTGCCCCCGCCGTTTGTGCGTGAAAGAGTAACAAAGGTCCACACATCCATACTCACAAACTTTCGCGTTACGACTAATCTGTTTAAATATAACCTGTATATATATATATATATATATATCTGTATGTATATCTGTATAACTTTATCAGAGATAATGTAATTTTAGTGCAGTCATTCGATAGTGTTATACTAATTTGGATTTAAGCCGAAACAGAATAAGAACTACTTTAATTTTGAGATTTTATATTTTAAAGAATACTAACAGAACCTACGAAGAAATAACATCAGGAAGAGTAACTGCCTTAAAAAATGACCCAATAAAAGTCGTGCCAAATCAATAACATCGTTCACGCCGCTATGACTCAGCTGTCATAGTAGACGTTAAGCACGCGCGTGGACCGATCCCTGTTTTCCTTCTGAAATTTAAACCAATCACTGAACATGTCTATTTGTAACCTCGGAAGTAATTCGTATTTGGAATCATACGTCGTTTTGGTTTAAAGGACCACTTTTTATGTGGAATTTGTTCTGAGTTATGCTTCCCACATTATTTCTTCGTAGAACAGAACCGACACAAATATTTTACTTATTTTCCTTCACTGGTCCAATCTGAAGTGACAACCTGTCACTTCAAGTCCTGTCGAAGAAAATCATGGGCAGTCGTGAGCGTTTAATAATGTGTGTAACTTGACGAGGATTTTTCTCCTCTTTAGTGGAAACCCGAAACGTCGAAACTGTAGTGGCTTAAATACATCAGTGATGTTACGTAGGATATATCATAATGTAGAACAACTCGGACTGCATTACAAAACTTCGGTAAAATGAAGAAACCGAAAATCGTCTCAATTGACTTGTGGTAAAAAAGAACAAAGCGCTTTTGTACGCTTGAAATGATTTTGAAAGTAATGCATGCAATTTTTGCATCTTCGCATAGCCCAACATCACGGAAGCTAGTAGTAAGTATAACTTTTGAATTTCTTGAAGCGCGATTTGTTTCTGAGTTCAATATTTGATATTTTGATATCTAATTTAAGCTTCTGGATGATATATTCTTATATATTTACTCGTATAAAAGACATCTTACCAATCATTCTAAACATTCAGATCTCACCATCTCTCATGTACCTAATGTTAACAAATTTTATCTAAATCGGTTGGTAATTAGCGCTGCAGCAAACTGTCCCACTTTTTAGGAAAATTACCCTCCCCGCCACTCAAAATAACCGACGACAAAAAAGTTACATGAAATAGTAGAACATGCATACCAAGTTTCGCCACAGTCCGGTGTCGCTACAGTTCTGTGTTGCTACAGTCCGGTGTAGCTACAGTTCGGTGTCGCTACAGTCCGGTGTAGCTACAGTTCGGTGTCGCTACAGTCCGGTGTAGCTACAGTTCGGTGTCGCTACATTCCGGTGTAGCTACAGTTCGGTGTCGCTACAGTCCGGTGTCGCCACAGTCCGATGTCGCTTTTAATGCCCGTCGTGGCAAAAAGCTCTATGTCCTTCCTTAAAAAAAAAACAAGTTTCGTCAAGATTAGGAAGGAATGTTATGTTTTATAATATCAGACTGCCACAGAACAATTGCGGAGATATAAATGAAGCCTTCGCAATCGGTTGGTTTTCTTGTTATCCTTCGCCGTTTTAACCACACACGTTGAAGTTCCAAGAAAAGTAGGTTGATATCTGCGAAATTTATTGTATTATTGGCCAAATATGGCGAATCGCGAGTCAACGGGTTATACCACTAAGTAGAAGTAAACTAAACGTAAACTATATTTTCAAACTAGACGGACAAATAAACAGAAATACTTGAAGCTACGAGTATATCGTCTAAGTTGCCCTACATTATTATTACCGCCTCTGAAATATCTGTCAAGTCATCAGTGCACGCATTAGGTAACCAGCGGTCTAACCGACGATTATCTTCGTTGGTACATCGGACTCGGTGAGAAAAAGGCATTGCAGTGTTGATTAAGTAACTAATGATCGACGAGTTACAATGTAATGAGTTCAGAGTCTCATGGTTTTGAATGTAGAGGTATTTGTTGGTCACACCGTCTTACTTACTAATTCCATATGCATTTTATTAATAAATCCTATTTCCTACTAATATTATAAACGCGAAAGTTCGTAGGGATGTTTTTTTACTCTTCAAATCAAATCAAATCACTTATTTGCAGAGTACAGGTAATACAATCATGTGGTGTTACAGTGTTATTAATGTTCGCCATACTTAACCCTTATTGGGCGTGCAAATAGACCTAATTATGACATTTATTAATTACAAAATTTGGATCTTTCAATTATATTATACATAGTCAAGTTACCTACTTATATATTTATTAAAAACCATTTCATTAACTTCATCAAACGTACGGGCATAGCAAAAAAATGTGTTGATTGCTTGAAACACTGAAATCGGACCACGCTAAGAGGTAGAAAAGAGTTTTTTCTTTTAGTATGGACAAGTACCAGCTTTGCAATCCCCTTAAGGATTCCGGCAAGAACCCAGTATACCAGGAGACTTCGAGTGGAGCGCATGGGTCAGTTAGTATTTTATAATTACATAGTGATGAGCATAAACAATTATTATTTTTAACTTATGTGCGATGAGCAATAAATCTTGTAGAGCGGTAATTATAAACGTATTACTCTACGTCAGACACATTAATTTCCTTATCACTTCTCTTGGCATATAACGTCCGCTCCGCTGTTTTACATAATTGTGAAATATTATTGCAGTGTTAGCATTATTGCCAATTAAATTGTTTTGCATCTAGTGTATGAGATGCGAAATATTTTACGATAAGTAAATAAACCACATGAAGCTTATTTCCAGTACAAAATATTAATTTTCAATTTCGATTAGACGATAGTTTAAACTTTTCAGCCTTCATATCTAGGAGTTGTGACGTGGCCCGTGCGAGCTATAAACAATGAAGTTCCTGCCAGTATAGATCAAATAATGAAACTTGTGTCGATACATGCACAAACTAGTAAGATTAAGTAAGTAAGTAAAGTCCGTAAGTATATGAAAAAAATATTTATTGCCAAAAAAATAGTAACAAAACAAAAAACTTGAGCACTTTCAAGATTAAATTTCTTGATTCGCTGTGTATTGTTTTTCCCATGACTTCAGTTTGACAGCTACAACAATTTTAATAACAACCAAACCAGTCCAAACTTAACAGTAAACAGTCTAAACTTAACAATAAATATTAAAAAACAAAACAACAACAAAGCGAAAATATCAAAATTGTCGGGACGTGTATCGGCAACGAAGATGCTAACCGTACTGTCGCACCGGGGAGTGCGCGGAGAGGTGACAGGGGAAGCGGGAGAGGCGCCGCATTCCAGCGAGGTGCACAGATATTCTGACCGGGTTGTAATCGAGAGTACAGACAAGCGGGTAAAATAACACATAATATTAAATGACGTAAGAACAGCGTATGTAACTGATTGTAAAGCAAGGTTTCAATATCTATCATAGATTTATAGATAGCCATAATCTGTTAAGAAATTCTTACACATAGTACTAGAAATAATCGTACAACAATTGAATCGCTGGAGGAATAAAGGGAAAATTTATGATGGCTCTTATTAAAACCTATCGCATATATGTCGCATTTCTGTTTGCAGATTGGAAAAACATAGTATTGAATAAAAGTTATAATTAGTCTCATAAAAACGTAATAAAATATTTAATTCACTTAGGTGTTAGACTGAAAGGTTTAATAACAATAACCCTTAGTTCAGACTAAAGAAAAGAAGATCTATCTATATTATATTGAAAGTAAAGAAGATGGTGGACTTGGGTGGAACACACGGGAGCGAAATTGGCTGATAAAGTAAGACGGTAAAACTATACTAAATTATATATTTAATTAATCGAAGAGTGTACCATTGTTATATAAACAGTTTCGCCATTTTATAGGTATTTCATTTCAACAACAGAGACTAGTCGATTGCTCTAGGCCACTGCTGTTTTAGGACAACGCTAGACCTCATACTGCAAGACGAGCGCTAAATTAAAGGAGCTGCGATTGGAACATCTCCTACACCCGCCATTCTCCTCAGACCTTGTTCTTGAAAGATTACCACTTTTGTAGCAATTGGGCAATTTCTGGCAAGGAAAACAAAAATGAAATCCGATGGGGCTGACTCTTCCCTTAATCGCGCTCCCACAATTTCAGTAATGAACTATTCATAGCGGCAAGCTTGCATAGTAATGTTTATATATCTGTTTCTTCAACTGAGTGAAGCAAAGCTTGTTGCGACCTTAACTCGAACGAGTGAGTGAATAGCATTATCAACAGAATGTTTCATTATACGAAGCTATTGTGATGTTTTAACGTAAGATGAGGTGTCATCATCTCTGCTGGACATATGCCTCCCCCATTTGTGAAATTCATGGGTGTTAGGAGATTGCCAATACTCGCCACGCTTGGCAGGTTCTGTTGCCCACCTTCTGATTGTTATCCCTTAGCCGCCTTCTAAGGCACCCACGGGTAGAGTTGGGGGGTGCTATTCTAAGCCGACACCCCGCAGCAAGATGAGGTGTATGGGCTGATTATCCATAAAAACAGACAGTATTTAAATTAGCTGTAATGACTACAGTTAATTTATGTATGGTAAAGGGTCAAAACAGACACATCCGCCTGTTGGTAAGTACAAGTATGGATATTATATATCTCAATTGCTAACCAATGTTGATTGAAATCGAAAAAAATGGCGGCTCTATGTCAGTTTTGTCAGCTCCAGTCATCTTACTAACATTTTTGCTTACTATGCTTACTACTTATGTTTTACTGTAGTGCACAAAAAGTATACGACAGAATTCATGCCTGAAGAAACTTTGCAATATTCTTCAGTCTATACAGGCACCTTCATCTCAGATTCATCAGCGATTAACATAATGATTATGTATTACCTTAGAGTGTTTGTTCTAATGGAGAGTGGCCGTAAGTTCTTATTTTAATAGAGAATTCCGATTATGGTAGAAGCCCATATGGTAATTCATCTGAATCATGTCTGGCTGTATATGTATTTATGTAAATGTTACCATGTACATATATAATTATTGAAAGCTAGTTGCGCCCGCGGTTTCACCTGCGTGGTGATGTTTACACAGGCGTTAAGTTTCTTAATTTTCTGTTATTCTACGCAACTTTCATTTGTGTATGTACGAGTACCTTCTACAATATATCAGAAAACTTGAAAAATAGATGGATGAAAATCGGTAGTCATTCTCAAGTTATGGCGTGATCAAGGGAAATAGAGATTCATATTTAAATGTTTATATTAAATTTTACACTCTGTATAATTTTCTGTTATTCTCAACAACTTTTTTGGTAAGAACCTTCTACAATGACTGGTCAGCAGCTACTATGTGTCGTGTAGACGGTAGAGGCGAGCTAATGGCGTACGAGTAGACAAACCGAGTAGCTGTCTACAGGCTCGCACTGTGTAAACAGTCCATAATGGCTAGTTTACACAGTGCGAGCTAGCGTACGAGTCAGCCTGCCGAGTGCACTGCAGTAACTCGAACTGTTTGGACGTAACTTACTAGTAACTCGTAGGTGCGAGTTGTACAGTAGCTCGCATCCGAGTTAATTCCTTTTTTTTTGTTTTCACTCGCCTGTTCGCCCGGCAGCAAAATTCAAAATTCAAAATTCAAAAATTATTTATTCAGTTTAGGCATCATAGACACTCTTATGAACGTCAATTTTTTTTAAATGATTCTACCGCTGTCTTCGGAAAAGAACCACCGCCGAGAAGAAGCAGCAAGAAACTCGTGGGCCATTATTTTTTCAAGTCTTTGTACATTGAGGTTACATATGAGTAGTATTAAAATAACGAATTTATTCAATAGTTGGCTACTAGGCAGAAGTGGAAAGCTTCCAGGCATCTTTGTCTTCTAAGTAGTGACTCAATTTATAATAGGCTTTTTTAATTAGTATATTTTTGACACGTAACTTGAATTTCCCTTCAGTGAGCTCAGTAATGTCTTTCGGGATTTTATTATAGAAACGTACACAATTGCCTAAGAAGGACTTATTTTTAGTTTTCGTGAGTCTAAATTTAGATACAGCTATCCTATCCTTATTTCTAGTATTAATATTATGCATATCACTATTTATTCTAAACTTCTTTATATTTTTACGAACGTACATTATATTTTCTAGGATATACAAAGATGGAAGAGTTAATATATTAATTTCTTTGAACATTTGTCTTAAGGATTCGCGGGGACCCATTTCGTAGATGGCTCGAACTGCCCGCTTTTGTAATATAAAAACTGTCTCTATGTCCGCCGCTGACCCCCACAGCAGGATACCATATGACATTATGCTGTGGAAGTAAGCAAAGTAGACCAGTCGAGCAGTAGCTATATCTGTCAATTGCCTAATTTTATGAACCGCATATGCAGCTGAGCTCAGTCTTCCAGATAGTGCATCAATATGAGGACCCCATTGTAATTTAGAGTCTATGCTAATACCTAGAAAGACTATTGCCTTGTCAATTTTCAATTTATTTCCGTCGAGTAATACGTTTGGCTCTATATGTCTTACATTAGGCATGGAAAATTTTAAACATTTCGTTTTCTTTGCGTTAAGAAGCAGGTTGTTTGCGGCGAACCAATTTGAAACAATAGTTAACGCGTTGTTGACTTGAACTAGTTCTCTATCTTTCCTATCTACTTTAAAAATCAGAGAAGTATCATCCGCAAAAAGAACTATGTCAGCAAGGCCCTCAACCATATGTGGCAAGTCATTGATATATGCTAAGAATAAGAACGGACCCAAGATCGACCCCTGTGGAACCCCCATTCTGACCAAAGATCCAGAAGATGTCACGCCATTAATGCCAACTTTTTGCTGCCTATCAGATAAGTATGATTCTACAAGATTCAGAGCAGCTCCACGAATTCCATAGTGGTGTAGCTTATAAATTAGAGTGCGGTGCTCTACACAGTCGAAAGCTTTGGAGAGATCACAAAATACGCCAATGGCATCCTGTGAGCTCTCCCAAGCCTCCAGCACATGCTTGACTAACTGGACTCCTGCATCTGTTGTTGATCTGCTTTTCGTGAAACCGAACTGATTTTCGTGTAAAATCCTATGTTCATTAAAATGAGACAAGAGTTGTTGAAGCATTATCTTTTCGAATATTTTGCTCAAAGCCGGAAGCACAGAGACCGGTCTATAATTTGAGGGGTCGGCCTTACTACCTGATTTAAAAATAGGGGTGATTTTACTCATTTTCATTAGGTCAGGAAATGTACCTCTATCAATACATATATTAAATATGATCATCAAATGTGGCGCTATAACTTCTATTATTGACTCTAGCATTTTTACGGATAATCCCCATAAATCCTCTGTTGCTTTAACGTTTAAACTTTTAAATGTTTTTATTATTTCAAAAGTAGATATATGTCGGAACCTAAACTCAGGAATTTGGAGCGGGAAATTGTCTTTCAGAAAGCCCACTGCAACACAAGGGCAAGAATCAAGAGATTTGGTGACTTCTAGTGGTATGTTAGAAAAGAAATTTTCAAATGAATTCGCAACATGACTTGGGTCTGAAACTTTTTGGTTATCTATTTCTAGCACATATTCTGAATTAAAAGATTTACTTTTGCCGGTCTCTGTATTAATAGTTTACCAAACTGTTTTAATTTTGTCATTAGATTTTCGAATTTTATCCCTTATAAACAAAGCTTTTGCGCGTTTGCATACTGACTTAAAAACTTTTGAGTAATTTCTTACATAATCATGAAAATCTTTACTAGAAGTTAAAGATTTTTTGTGATATAACTCAAACATTATGTCTCTACTTTTTCGAATACCTCTAGTTGACCAGTGACCAAATTGTAACCTACCGTTGAGCTGCAGTTTTTTCTTCGGACAGATTTCATTAAATTCTGTACTTACTAATGAAAATAATGTACTATAAATGTCATGTGGATCTTCAGAAGTGAATTCCACCAGACTAAGTTTCAACTCTATATTTTGTTTAAGCTTTTCTAGTTTACCTTTTGTTAGCGGCCTATGTTCGATAATGGTATTTTTCTTAGTTCTCCCGATTTCGAATTTGATAGCGAGGCCATTGTGGTCTGATCTAACTCCCACCATTACTGATTTTTCTGTAGTCTTACAGTTTGAAAAAATATTATCAATGCAGGTGGATGAAGAGTCGGTTACTCTAGTTGGCTCACTGAACAAAAAATTCAAATTAAAAGATTTAAACAAAGAGATAAGATTAGTTTTATCAGTTGAATCTACCAAAATATCAATATTGAAGTCACCGCATACAATGATTGATTTATTGCTTTTAGTTAATCTCTTGAGTACACATTCCATTATGGACATAAAATTACAGAAATTAGATGCTGGTGGCCGATATACACACAATAATATATGACTTTCCAGTTCTGCACAAGCAATTTCGCAGACACGTTCAACAGAAAAACCTACTATGTCAGACCGTTCCTTAAATTTTATGTTTCTTTTACAAAGAATAATACACCCTCCCCCTTCAGCAGATATTCTGTTGAACGCACTGGCTACCTCAAAATGTGTAACATTAAATAACATTTTATCTGGTTTTAGCCACGTTTCTGTAAAGCCTAATACATCAAATCTATGTTTATCTAATAAAAGTTCAATGTCTAATATTTTGCCAGAGAAGCGGTTAATATTTTGATAAAATAGAGATAAGATGTCAGCACACTTCTCTGTTGTCTTGTTTAAAAGTTTAAACAATTAATAGCTACATTATTACTATTATTAGTACATGTACTAAAAACTACAACATTGTCACTACTCTTTGTTATATTTCCTATAACTGCCTCAATATTGAAAGCTACCAAAGTAGCAATTAGCTGTCTGGATTTTTTAGGACAGTACATGCTGTCCCATGTCAACTTAAAATTACAAATAAACTTATTACAGTCAAAAAATAAAAGTTTGTCACTATGACGACATGTCAAGTTATACATTAATGTGTTGAGTGAGTGTATGCGCAAGTTCTCTTTTTCAGACAATAAATCTGAATAAGGGAACGCACATAACATTATTTTACATACACACAGCAACTCGCATATGACAGCTGCTCGGTCATCGCTCGCATCGTTTGGACACGTTTTGCAGTAAATCGCCAGTGCCAGCCGGACAGTTGTGAGCGGAACCCTCAGATCATACAAACAAGGTCAACAACCTCGTTTGTATGATCTGAGGCGGGACCAGTGTTTTTTGAAGATTTTATAGGCATTTACCCATTCATGACATAAAGTTGTTGTCATAGACCGAATTTTTAAATTAAAACATCTCACTCAACATCACGACAAGTTCTTATACTCATAAACGAAACAAAAATTCCTAAAATATCTTAAAAATACTCTACACTGAAATAAAAAGTCCACGGGCAATTTTTTTTCTAAAACATATTCGATATCTTGATGTTTTATCTTCATATTATTCCTTTATTGTTCTTAAAGTATTTCATGATGCTATCTTATTTCGGTATGACAGATTCAATTTTAAGGTTTTTTATTCAAAGTTTATCAAAAATATTATATAAAATTTTTATCATACAGCCATACTTTATAAAAATGTTTGTAACATTGAAATTTATAGAGAGAAAAATTCACATCCTCGGACGGGATTCGAACCCGCGTCGTTTGACCGAGTCGGAATGTTTGAGATCTCTGAAGCTTGCTTTAAAAAGTACCTAATACTATAAACGTTTGTAACTCCGTTTCTCTGCCTGTTATTTCATCACTCCAAAAAGACGTAACGGATTTAAACGCAATTTGGCACGGAGATAATGTCCCGAGGAAGGACATACGATGCTTTCATCGTCATCATTCATCACCATGCGTGTGAAACCTAGCGTAACTAGTATATTATATAGAAACGTATTTTAATGTTCAGTTTTTAAAGTCCCTCTCAATGTGGCCTTACCCATGGGGCGTCCTATTCATTAATCAACAAGTAAAGCAACACTATTAAGTAAAGGATGTTTTTAGAGGTATACACTTTCAAAATGAAATAAAACAATTTAAAATAATGATATAGTATATGATATTGGGTTAATATAAAAGGTAATTTTATGCTATTATTGCTTAAATATGATTTCGGTCATATAAGCGCCACGGCTAGGTCGCATGAAGCGCAATCGTGAAGTCTAATTTTTCGACAACTTTATCGTGCAACTGGGGTCGTATATCAGCAATAACACAGCGAATGTAGACTTTCAAATGGTCATCCAAAGCCAACATCAGCATAGGCTAGCCTCAAAGAAAGTTATCTAAAGGTGTGTGATCACATGATGGTGGAGGTTACTTCACAGGTTCATTACGTGAAATTATGCACCCACCAAATGTTTCCCGCATAAAACTGATGGTGCCGCCCGCTGTGTAGCATGTTGCGCCAGCTTGTTGAAACTAAAGCTATGTCTCATCAATGCCATTCAACTGAGAAACGAAGAAATCAGCAATCATCTTTCTGTAGCGCTGAGTTTACGGGCAAATTATGACCAGTACCGTTTAAGAAAAATGTGCTAATGTTTCCACCTGCTCATAAAGCATTATGAAACGGCCAAACGTACTGACTGCAAATCAACTGTCAACTGTCTAACTGTCAGTCTGTAGAAAAAATATTACCAGTTTAAAAATCAAAGCTCAAAAAAACAGCCTTTACAGTTCAAATTCAAATTCAAATATCTTCATTGCATATCACATAACAAAACGGTGGATACATAAAATTGTAGTTCCTGTAATACCCCGTAAGGGCACTGCAACTTAAGGAAGGGGACATTACTAAACAATAGCTATGAACTAAAACGTAGAATCATGATTTATGTAGGTACTATTATTTTTATTAAAATTTACCAAAGTATTACGGAAAACATTTAGCAAGGAGTTAAGTTACTAAATATATTATATTACATATATATATGTGTGTGTGTATATGCGTATATGGTGTGTATCAGTATGTTCCTGTTCTAGAGACGACCATTTATATTATTGTATTATTATTATTATTATATTAATGTATTATAGAATATTTACATAATCTCTATTTTACCCAAGTAGATACATATTTATGTTGTATAATGTAGGTTAGTGTGTATGTTATGTAATTGTAATTCATATAGCGTTCATATAGCGGAGAGGTCTTCCACCTTCGTTTTGACCTGCAAGTGTGAACATAACCCTTCCCAATTTGGTAACCGGTTAACCTTAGACCTAAGTGAAAGTATCAATAATATTTGATGACATGTACAACATTACAGATAGGTTCAATTTGTTGTCATCATCATTATCATCTCAGCCGTAGGACGTCCACTGCTGAACATAGGCCTCCCCCATGATTTTCCAAAAGGACTGGTTGGAAGCGGCCTGCATCCAACGTCGTCCTGCGACCTTTCTCAGGTCGTCTGTCCACCGTGTCGGTGGACGACCTACGCTGCGCTTGCCGGTACGTGGTCTCCACTCCAGAACCTTTCGGCCCCATCGGCCATCTGTTCTGCGTGCTATGTGCCCTGCCCACTGCCACTTCAACTGGCTAATCTTCTGAGCTATGTCGGTGACTTTCGTTCTTCTACGGATCTCCTCATTTCTGATTCGATCACGTAGAGAAACCCCGAGCATAGCCCTCTCCATAGCTCGTTGTGCGACTTTGAGCTTATCTATGAGGCCCATAGTAAGAGACCACGTTTCAGTGCCATAAGTCATCACTGGTAACACACATTGGTCGAAGACTCTTGTCTTGAGGCACTGAGGTATTTTTGACGAGAAGACTTCGCGAAGTTTCCGGAACGCTGCCCAGCCGAGTTGGATTCGACGATTGACCTCTTTCTCGAAGTTGGACCTGCCTAGTTTGACTGTCTGTCCCAGGTAGATATACTCGTCAACAACTTCGAGAACTGAGTTCCCAACTGATATTGGGGTAGGTACAACATGGGCATTAGACATAATTTTCGTCTTGTCCATGTTCATCTTAAGACCTACCCGTTGGGAAACTCGATGGAGGCCTTCGAGCATTGTACTGAGGTCTTCCATGGATTCTGCCATGACTACAATATCGTCGGCAAATCGAAGGTGAGTGATGTATTCGCCGTTAATATTGATGCCAAGTCCTTGCCATTCCAGAAGCTTGAAGGCGTCTTCCAATGTAGCGGTGAACAGTTTCGGAGATATAACGTCTCCCTGTCTCACGCCTCTTTGCAATGGAATTGCCTTCTAACTCTGCTCCTGTACTCGGACTGACATGTAGGCGTTTTTGTACAAACACTTCAGCACTTCAATATACCGATAGTCAATACGGCACCGCTGGAGAGACTGTAACAACCCCCCCCCCCCCCCCAATTTAATTTTATTATTAGTTTTGACCAATGATCGTCTAGTCTAGGAGGACCCTAACACTGTGTACCGCTGCTGTAACCTTGCTCTTTTCGGAAAGAATTGAAACAGAGAAAACTATTCAGAACTATAGATGCCTAGAGAAACCAAAAGCAACGCCCAGGTATTCTGATATTACGATGGATAACCTACTACTACATTACTGAACTGCTAGCTGATAACGAAAAATTGCGATGAACATACTAGATTGCAAATACTTAGTTCTTACAGACTGACTGACTGAGCTGATCCTAGATTTCTAGCTTATGTACTTGATTTGACTTCTAGTCGTGGAAGATATTAATCATCAATATAAGTTTCTGAATTTAAAGTCTATGTTATTTGACCATAGAACATAGAAATAGTAGGTTATTTGCAAGTTTTACTATATAATTATTAGCTTGCAAAACTGTCTGTTAAATATGATAAATCAGTTTTGATTAGTGAAATAATATATAAACATCTCCATTAAATAATATCAGATATTCGTTATTATTAATAACAGTTATAAACCTGTTAATTATATAACTAGCTATCTTTATAGATTTATGTTTGTTGCTATGACCATTTAGCTGATGATAAGATTGATATAATCTCTTGCAGACTAAGTGTCTCTATAATATGTACTATTTGTTTCGTTTATGAAAACTGCTAGGAAAGAAATATGAAATTAAAGTAAAAATACACTTTATATGCGCTTAAGAAATCTCTTGTGATCAGTAACTACTACGCTGATTATCCAATTCCTTTAGATAAATATTATCAGCCACTACTCCCTGAATAGTTCAATTGTTCAAGTTTAATCATTTACTTGTTTACTGAAAGCAATATATGGGAAATAATATCAGTGACTTAGAGAAATCTCTAGACCCTTGTTTGTGGTTTACAAGAATTCTCAAGGTGCTGCATTGCTTGACCAAGTTTGATAAGACTTACCACATACATAAATCTCCTTTTTATACGAGATTGCTATACATATATTACTAGTGTTTTACATGACATCTATTGAACCATTGCTGGAAAAGCAATTATTTCAAATACTTAAGTATCAGCAGAATCTTTGTTGTTAGCTCGATACTAGCAGGCATATATTGATTATGATCATTATTATAATAGTTAGCTTTATTTTGCCGAGTAAATTAATGATAGATACCTCTACAATTTAAAGATATACTATATTTCATTAATTTTCATATTGTAAGTAATTAGTTTGATTTCTTTAGATTTGCCGTAGAATTCTAGATTTATTATGATTTAGATAGTAGGATTCTTGGCATGTTCAAGGCTTACAACTCGAATGCTGGATTAAGAGCTGCTCTTTACTGTGACACAAATGTTCTCCATCATGCCAAGAACCCCCTCTATTTACCCCAAAATTAGTAAGGCCTTACTAAGTCCGTTTGGTAGTTTTCCAAATGTAGAGTTTGCGTCTATAAGCGATTGTAATCTTATTTATCTTAATATTATTATTTATCATTATGAATTATCATTTGATTCTAAATATTACATTTGATACTTTCAGCAAATAATTCAATTGCTATAATTTATTACCGCATTCTCATGCTAGAATCAGAGTTGACAATCTAGCCCAAACTCGATTCATTAGCAAATATATAATATATTATTGCAACAAATACATTACATTTCATTCGAACTAATATTTCTATATTCCTTTGCAGGCAAATATTTCTGTATTCCTTACTTTATACTGATTAAAAATACATTTATTTTGTCATTTTTATTTCGTAGTTAGTCTTTAGTTTCTAAGTCTAGAATACTAATAGATTGTATTGATATGACGAATTAATTATTGAAACCTACGTCTCTAGTGATAGACACCACTAGCGCGTGAATTTACTTATTTGCTCCCGATTGAACCATCACGAAGTTAATGTATAACCCGGTAAACAAAAATACTAGACCTAGACCTACTTCGGTCCTAAATAAATTCCTAGTCTGCTAAAGTATGTGTAAGTCCCCAACAATCCCCCCAAAGTTAATTGCGCATGAGCTTTCATCCCCCTGATAGGATGGCTCAAGTTTGATCCCTAACTAGCCTCTAAAGTTCGGTGCCAAGCCGAGAATCGAACCTATGGCCCCTAGGGTGTCCAACTCCACGCACGGAAATAGTCGCGCGACTATACCGCTATAGCCGAAGCTATGGAAGGCTGCAGAGCGACGTTCTAGTATGAGAGGAAATAAATACATATAATAAATAGAAGACACTTCCACTGGAATATTCTTTCCAATCGAAGTGAGGAGCAGTTAATCGTACCCATTGCAATAGGTTAAAGCGATTGTTGGCTCGCTCCCAAAAGTGTCCAACTCTAAGGATTGGGCGTTCCCTATCGAGGTGGATCTTAGTTGTCACCGTGAGGTATCCAACCCACGTCCGGAACCATGTCCGTAGCAGAATATATTACCTCACGGAAGTTCGAGAATTTAATAAGCATTTTCTCGGTCTTTCTACTGCTTATATACTTTCTCAAACTTGACAGTGACGCCGATTTGAGGCCGATAGGTATCCAATCATAGCCCTTTCTATCGGCGTCAAAACGGCTTCAGATCCACCTCAGCCAATCTCTGCCCTCCAGCGCATTCCTATTCTAATTTCAAATTCTCATCAAAATCCGCTCATGACAACACATATTTTGAATTTCGTATGACGCCGATCAGAGGTACGTAGATCCAATCAAAGCCCTTTCTATCGGCTTCAGATCGGCGTCAATACTCATTTGTTTTAGGGTTCATTTTGATGAAGCAAACTCAAATACACGGACACACGACGAAAATGTGTTCCTCACATAACTTTGTATGGTTAAAAATATCAATGCTGCTTATTTTCATGGTAATTTTATTAATTTTGCTTGTAACTTTTATGTATTTAAAGGATTACTCAACATTTCCTTTTACTTGAAGTAACTTATCAATTCTATCTGAACAATCGATTTAAATGGTTAATACATAGAATATCTTGATAGCTTAAATATTCTAAGCTGCTTATCATTTTCAGTAAGTACCTATAGTCTTGCTATAAGAAATACCTAACATCTAAATCTCAATATTACACATTATCGCTTTCTTCTATTTTTGATTGTCTAAATTTCATCAATATTTGTTCATACCAAGATGCTTTTTAAATGTATCTATATTTGTGAACCGTGACGGAATCCTCATCCAGAGCCTGTTCCGTTACAGCCAACCCCCAAAATTTACGCAGGTTCTCATAATTTACCGAAGGAAATTTTCCCATTCTCCATATATTCAACTTCACAAATATAGTCCCACCAAAACTGAACGTGTGCTTATTCTAATTTGTTAAAATTCGTTTTCAAACAAGGATATGAGTACGTGAACTCACTAGTGGAGTGTATTTAAAAGACCGAGTTAAAAATAAATTTACTGTAAGGGTTGATATATCCGATCTCAATGTCTCCTCCATGAGTAAAAATGACTTCTCACAAGGACAATCTGAAATAACGAAAGGGAACTAGTATTGTGCCAAATTGTGCACCTAGTCAATTCGAATAATTCAGCATACGTGCTACCACCCAAACCAATTTTTCGTTTGGGATCGAGTATGTGGAGTAGAACCTACGCCACCCTTTATTACTCCAGATCTCGTTAATAGCTAACAAGCAATAATTCTCCATGGCTGATACATCCCTCTTCAAATCAAACCAAACAAGCAACCGCCTAATAACTCGGTGAATGTAAGTGTAATGGCTAAACATTGGCTACCTGTAAAGTACGAACTCTTTATGGAATAATTCAGTTGTAAATACTGATGTGGTGTCTTCTGACCTAAACCTATCTCCAATTTGTACTCCATAAATCATTCGTTGAATAGTGTGTGTCTGTCTGAAAACAAAACTTAACAAATCGACTCCAGTCGGTATTGTCGATTCATAGAGGCCCTCAACATGATAATATGCTAAACTCTTTCACTCACATCTCTCCCTGGGCCCTTACTTCTTTCATCTCTTCCCTTCCCTTTAATTATAGCTTAAATCTTTCTTCTCTTACATTGCCCTGCATACTGCCTAAATAAACCTTCAATCCTTTTGTCTGGAGTCTACGAATAAGTTCTCACAATAAATAGTATTTACCAAATGAAACTTCAGACTTTTATTTTTATAATCCCTATTTTCAATATCATATTTTTTTAAATTCTATGTTAAAAAGAAATAGATAAAGCTGCAACAAAAACCCGCCCCGATGAGGACTACGCCCGCTTTATAACAAATGATTGTAACATCTTTGTTAAATTATAATACAGTTTTATTAAATATTGTAATAAAGTTTTATTAAATATTGCTGTACCTTGGTATTTTTTTAATTTTTTTTATTTTCCTAACGCTTTCTATGTACCCACTTCATTTGAAGAGAATCCTTAAAATTGTGATTCCTAATATTATCATTATTTTTGTTTTCCTTGTATTTGTTATTCTGTCTAAACTTAATTCATTCAATTTCACAGTTGCAAAATGCAGTACTTTTTATTAACTAATCATTTTGTAATAATAATGTTAAATATCATTTAATTATCAATCAATTCCTGAAACGATTTTTATAAAACTCTTAACTATCTGATTACTATTATATCTTATATTATTATATATCAACGACAATAATAATCATTGTGTCTTTCTATCAATAATCTTAATTGGCGCACAGAACATCTTCAAAATCAGCTCAGTAGATCAGTCTGAATAAAATAACAACTCGACATACCTAACTCTAACCAAATCATTCGCTTTTACATGTACTGTCTACCGCAATCCTCCAAACATGTTTTCATGTCATTTCCATTGTGGTCTACATAACTATATACCTCCTTACATATTTTTTTTTTAGTTATATAAGTATGTACCAAAATATTTACTCAAAGGTAACTGCTCAAAAACGTGACTCTAGAAATAGCTGCACAGTATTTTCCTTCTGCTATAACTTTTGATTTTCGGTTTTGAAACTAAGTTATTAATAATGTATCCCTATGATAGGTACCTTCCTAAATTTCTGACATTCCTTTCCATGAACAATTGCATCACCCCTTTCCTGTTCGATACAAATTAAACCCGACTAATTATGAAGGTAATCTATCAATTATAGATACTTCGTTCCAACAAGATATACCTACAATAACCCTATAACTTCTTCCTCTACATGCTACTCATAACTATAAAACGAAACTCGTTACGACTGTTTATTTAGTTAACAGGGAAACGCCCTTTAAACATAAACAATATTCTATTTACCTTTTTTTGCTTTTATTAACGCCACCCATCGCTTGTTGTCAATATTATACGCAAACGTCAAACACACGAATGTCTCTCTCTTTTTTATTCCATTTCCTGATCTCTACTACCGATAACTGTTTGGTCTTTTCTTTAATGTAATCCATAAATTACAATTTATTACGCTAATCAATAATAACACTCTAATACTAACAGCTCCATAGTCACTACAATATAATAAACAGTCCAACACACCCCTGTGCTCAGCTTTCCCCATTTTCCCCTTTCTTCGGACTATAGTTACCTATCAACCTAACTAACGACACGCCGTGAATTAAAATACTCAAACAATAGATGAGGACTAATAATAGGTTTAGGTAATAAAAGGTTTTAATAGGTTTAGGTCTCAGAAGAACTAGTAAACTAGTGGTATCCCGTAACTTGAACTTGCGATGTAGGTATACTGAGTATTAATTTAATTTGCTACCCATTATGTTTTTCTTGAACATTATCGATTAGAAAGATTTAGATGTAATACCGACTATTAAATTCCCGCAAGCCTACCCATTACAAGGATATAAAATGGTAATTTGTTTATATTTCTATAACCCAACAAATGGAAAAACAAGATATTTCGAATATTTCTATGCTCGACGTTTGCTGAAATATGACTAGATTGATAACGGTCTATAACTAATAAGTTATTTTTCATAGTTTCATTTCTACCTAATAAATTGAGGACTCTAAACGGAATTTATATTTAATTTAATTTCAAATGTACGAGTACAAGCAAAAGAACATAGTTGTGTTTATTTCCATTTGTCTTTGTTATTTCCAACCCCCATCTTCTACAACCTTCGTAATCCATTTGCATCAAACCTTGGTTACTTGCAAGTAATCAATTAGTGAATCGCAGATTAAATTTTATTTTTCAATTGATTTGTAATATTCCGAAGATCTCTTCTATTTCTGTTTCTCTATCCACATATTTGCTATTACGAGATCATGTGTACGCTGTGCTGTCACTGCGTGGTTACTCAAATTTCTCCAAATCTCCATGTCATTTCCCTAGCTACATCTTCCATGAATTTCAAAGCAAAAATCAACACGACTGTTTTTCCGGTCCTCGAATAACCCTGCACTAATGTATGCGTCACGGCTATTAATGTACAGAAATCCTTAAACTTTGTCATGTGTGATAATGTGTTTGATTTTGAATAAAATTTATATTCATCACGTCATTATCAGAACTACACTATATCTGCCAATGTCTTTGTAACGTATTACTGAAAGATATCTCTCAAAGTATCCCATTACGATTGTTATATGAAATTTTAAGTCTTAACAAAGACGCTCCGTGCTATTTAGAATTAAAAATTATTGACACTTCGCGGTCGCACAAACATGTAATCTCTTAAGTAAGAATTTTTACGACCGCTACCCGAATTTTAATACTAGGTATATAGGGATCCTAAATTTATGTGATTTCCTTGAATTACTTCCTTTTTTTTGTTCCCTAAATAAAATATAAACCTCGAATATCTACAAAGTATTGTTATTACGTTTGCGCTTTTATAGATATCTTGATCACAGAATCTCAAAGAGCTATGGACATTTGTTGACCACAGGTAAGTTCTTATTCCATCTTATACCTAATCATACCGTTTATTATATCTATAATAATATATAACTTTAGCATTTAAATTATAGCTAGGTATATTAAACCTTGAACATGATTTCTATTTGTTACGAACTCTTTGGATATACACGTATGTGCTTATGACAGATAGTTAAATATGTCGCTGTCAAAATAAAGGAAATAAAGTTCACGTCAAAAATATGATTTTCGCAAATTCTATGCACGTTCGCTGTACTCTAATTGTAATTATACTGTAACTCTATTTATCGTAGCATTTATTTACGTTTATCTTTGCAGTGTCCATAACTAAATCACTTCAATTTGCGAACAAATGTAGGCACCGCATGCACGATACATTTGCCCAACAACTCCGATTGATATTCAAGAACTAGTTATACCTACATATTATTATATACATAGGTGTACATATTCCTACGAAACTACACTCCAGCTATCTGGCAAGGTATGTATGTAGGTATAGTGTTATTTAGACTTGTTCATCTCTGCTTTGCTCGAACCAAACATCCTTTTTCCCTGTTCATATCTACATACTTCCTACAGATTATACCTACATAGAAATTACCAGTGTATTATGTACATACTTATCGTATTTTGTTACAACTGAACCTTTCATATTACATTATCTAGCTATGTCGTCAAACTCTTTGCAGGCAAACAATTAATCCAAGCAACATGACTCAATATTGATTTCCTAGTTGCATACCCATCATATACCATAAACACCTCCCTTTTATATAGATTCCAATAAACATCTATAAAATACCTAGGCATTAATCTCCGGAACTCTTCTTTACGTGATACTATAGTAAAACGTAGTGTTTATATTCTCTTTACACTTTGACAGCAAGCTCTCAGTACCACAATCAGAAAGTTTCTTTGCTTTTACAAAGAACTCTTTTGTGTTTACCTTTCTGTAAAATTCTGTAGCCTAGGTAACCTAAATGTTGATTGTCATGACATTTTGATTGATTTTATTATTGCTAACATATTTCTTTTTCTACCTTTGTTTATTTATTCAATAGCAATTTTAAGATAGATACCTAATTGCTCTGAACAAAGCTACAATTATTGATTTTCTCATATTTCTACGCGCCCTGATATACAACCTTCAGTTAGTTTTAGATTATTGATGAAATAACTGATTCTATATTTTACTCGTTATATGTTTATGTATATTTTATAGTTTTCCATGAATTCTAGATCCCTGCCTGCCGACTGTGGTATTGCTATAAACCACAGTGAAACCTGACAAGCTCTACAGTTCACATAACCCACTCATCATTGATTGGTAGGTACGCAAGTTTCGATATTTATTTAGTTAGTATCCTAAAAAATATTTTCTAGGTACTAATATTACAAACACGACGTTGGTACGTAAGAATGAATGTTTGCTTCACCATCCCTCTTAAACAGCTGCGCCAATTTTGATGAAAATTGTTACGAAAGTAGATGTAGCTTTGAATTTACATATTATAAAATACTCTTCCTCATCATTATCATCATTATCCTAACAAGGTACCTAGGTACTAGTATTATAAACGCAAATGCTGGTATGTCTGACTGAATGTTTATTACATCAGTCCTGGCTGGACTAATTTTGATGAGATTTGGTATAAAAATAGATGATACTAGATTTACGCATAGATAACTTTTTATCATCACCACCATCATCAGCTATCTCCATGCGGGTACATCCGCGACCGCAACTAGTAATATATAAAATGAACGTTTGTATATTTGTCTGTTGTTCTGTAATAACCTCTCACTTGATTATAAAATATGAGTTCCACGATTCCTACGATGTTCATGGCATAGAACCGGGTTTTTATATTTAGTGTTAAATGGCCTAAACTCTAACATAGTTTCTACTATTATTCACAGACCGAAATTCACGAAGTACACACAGTAGTTGTACTGAGTTCAGATTAAAATTTAAGGTTGTGTATATACTTTGCGCGTACTACTTACATGTCAATTATGTTACATAAGAACATAAATACATACATAACTATTAAAATTCAAACAATTGTGCCCTAACTATAACTTTTCTTTTTCGCTTTGATTTACTAATTCATCATTAATGTGTTTTTTTTTTCATTTTTTTTTAAAAGTTCAGTGGTAACGCGGCTTTGCTCACCATTCCCCAATTTTCTCTATTATATTTGCAGATCTCGTCAAGATGCACTATTCTACCAGCCGCACCACCCCAAAGCTTCCAATATCCGACGCTCCTCTTCAGCCTGCCTACATTGTCAAACTTTACCAGCTTCATTCCGAAGACTCATCACTACCTAGCTATAATATTGTTTTTTTATACTTAAATTCGGCGCTTACTATGTTTGTCTATTAAATCTGCATAACGTTGATTTATTTAACCTTTACGAATAACTATACAACCATCTGACTTGTCTATAAGAATTTTCACAACGCTAAGCATCTGAATGGGAAATTCAACCCCCCAATGTTACGACTAAACATATTTCAACAAAACTTCTAACAAGACTTATCATCGCTCAATTAAAGTTGCGCAACTTGGCATTTTATTGTAATCCTATTTATTTCCTTCGCAACTGCAATAGAAGTAATTACGTATGTAGATTTTTACTATCATTTAATTACCATAAATTTCATCGAACAAAAAGGTAAGCCATTTGTTAATATTCACACATTTTTATATTCTTAATACTTCCGAACATAACAAACACCGATTATATACAGACATGTCCACGATCTGCGCTGTATTTTGCTGGTTACAAATGTAATCCTTGTGATGCAAATACAGCGAGGGCACTTCAACATGTAGAAACTCTCTTCCTTTCCTAACACTATACAATAACTCTTTCAGTACTCTATAACGCAATTCTTGGCTCCCAAGTGAGTTTCATAAGTCGTTCGATACTAAAAGTGTTCTTAAAACCTTCGGGTCACTTTGAGTAGAGTTCGATACTGACTATTTACCGTGTGCTTCCAGGAGAGTATCCTAGTCGTAAACACAACACGCAATCTGCCTTTCGAATGATAAGTGTACTTCTGGATTCTAGAGATCGACTATGGGGTACATGTAAATGACAAAGATAGTTGCAGACTTTACATACATGAAACTTGCATACAACTCATCTTTCCTTGAATATCATTTAAGCGCTTCGTAGTAATTAGCATTTTAGTAATATTCCTAAAATTGCATATCCGGCTTATTTATTTCTTAGTTTATTGTAGAAATCTACTACTGTAGTCTAGAACAACAACTCATCACCTCATCATAGTATCCGTTGCCTACCTAGTATCTACCTATATAAAGTAACCTATTTAGCCCTTAAAAGTCACCTAATGCAATAGCATCTCTGTTTCAATAAAATCCTATCCATTTTACGCCAACAAATTGTGCGGTTGACCGCAACTAATTCCTAGTAAAACTTCCGTAGTAACGTTATTCCAATCCTGTTAACGGCACTACCAATTGTAACAACCCCCCCCCCCCCCCAATTTAATTTTATTATTAGTTTTGACCAATGATCGTCTAGTCTAGGAGGACCCTAACACTGTGTACCGCTGCTGTAACCTTGCTCTTTTCGGAAAGAATTGAAACAGAGAAAACTATTCAGAACTATAGATGCCTAGAGAAACCAAAAGCAACGCCCAGGTATTCTGATATTACGATGGATAACCTACTACTACATTACTGAACTGCTAGCTGATAACGAAAAATTGCGATGAACATACTAGATTGCAAATACTTAGTTCTTACAGACTGACTGACTGAGCTGATCCTAGATTTCTAGCTTATGTACTTGATTTGACTTCTAGTCGTGGAAGATATTAATCATCAATATAAGTTTCTGAATTTAAAGTCTATGTTATTTGACCATAGAACATAGAAATAGTAGGTTATTTGCAAGTTTTACTATATAATTATTAGCTTGCAAAACTGTCTGTTAAATATGATAAATCAGTTTTGATTAGTGAAATAATATATAAACATCTCCATTAAATAATATCAGATATTCGTTATTATTAATAACAGTTATAAACCTGTTAATTATATAACTAGCTATCTTTATAGATTTATGTTTGTTGCTATGACCATTTAGCTGATGATAAGATTGATATAATCTCTTGCAGACTAAGTGTCTCTATAATATGTACTATTTGTTTCGTTTATGAAAACTGCTAGGAAAGAAATATGAAATTAAAGTAAAAATACACTTTATATGCGCTTAAGAAATCTCTTGTGATCAGTAACTACTACGCTGATTATCCAATTCCTTTAGATAAATATTATCAGCCACTACTCCCTGAATAGTTCAATTGTTCAAGTTTAATCATTTACTTGTTTACTGAAAGCAATATATGGGAAATAATATCAGTGACTTAGAGAAATCTCTAGACCCTTGTTTGTGGTTTACAAGAATTCTCAAGGTGCTGCATTGCTTGACCAAGTTTGATAAGACTTACCACATACATAAATCTCCTTTTTATACGAGATTGCTATACATATATTACTAGTGTTTTACATGACATCTATTGAACCATTGCTGGAAAAGCAATTATTTCAAATACTTAAGTATCAGCAGAATCTTTGTTGTTAGCTCGATACTAGCAGGCATATATTGATTATGATCATTATTATAATAGTTAGCTTTATTTTGCCGAGTAAATTAATGATAGATACCTCTACAATTTAAAGATATACTATATTTCATTAATTTTCATATTGTAAGTAATTAGTTTGATTTCTTTAGATTTGCCGTAGAATTCTAGATTTATTATGATTTAGATAGTAGGATTCTTGGCATGTTCAAGGCTTACAACTCGAATGCTGGATTAAGAGCTGCTCTTTACTGTGACACAAATGTTCTCCATCATGCCAAGAACCCCCTCTATTTACCCCAAAATTAGTAAGGCCTTACTAAGTCCGTTTGGTAGTTTTCCAAATGTAGAGTTTGCGTCTATAAGCGATTGTAATCTTATTTATCTTAATATTATTATTTATCATTATGAATTATCATTTGATTCTAAATATTACATTTGATACTTTCAGCAAATAATTCAATTGCTATAATTTATTACCGCATTCTCATGCTAGAATCAGAGTTGACAATCTAGCCCAAACTCGATTCATTAGCAAATATATAATATATTATTGCAACAAATACATTACATTTCATTCGAACTAATATTTCTATATTCCTTTGCAGGCAAATATTTCTGTATTCCTTACTTTATACTGATTAAAAATACATTTATTTTGTCATTTTTATTTCGTAGTTAGTCTTTAGTTTCTAAGTCTAGAATACTAATAGATTGTATTGATATGACGAATTAATTATTGAAACCTACGTCTCTAGTGATAGACACCACTAGCGCGTGAATTTACTTATTTGCTCCCGATTGAACCATCACGAAGTTAATGTATAACCCGGTAAACAAAAATACTAGACCTAGACCTACTTCGGTCCTAAATAAATTCCTAGTCTGCTAAAGTATGTGTAAGTCCCCAACAATCCCCCCAAAGTTAATTGCGCATGAGCTTTCATCCCCCTGATAGGATGGCTCAAGTTTGATCCCTAACTAGCCTCTAAAGTTCGGTGCCAAGCCGAGAATCGAACCTATGGCCCCTAGGGTGTCCAACTCCACGCACGGAAATAGTCGCGCGACTATACCGCTATAGCCGAAGCTATGGAAGGCTGCAGAGCGACGTTCTAGTATGAGAGGAAATAAATACATATAATAAATAGAAGACACTTCCACTGGAATATTCTTTCCAATCGAAGTGAGGAGCAGTTAATCGTACCCAATACAATAGGTTAAAGCGATTGTTGGCTCGCTCCCAAAAGTGTCCAACTCTAAGGATTGGGCGTTCCCTATCGAGGTGGATCTTAGTTGTCACCGTGAGGTATCCAACCCACGTCCGGAACCATGTCCGTAGCAGAATATATTACCTCACGGAAGTTCGAGAATTTAATAAGCATTTTCTCGGTCTTTCTACTGCTTATATACTTTCTCAAACTTGACAGTGACGCCGATTTGAGGCCGATAGGTATCCAATCATAGCCCTTTCTATCGGCGTCAAAACGGCTTCAGATCCACCTCAGCCAATCTCTGCCCTCCAGCGCATTCCTATTCTAATTTCAAATTCTCATCAAAATCCGCTCATGACAACACATATTTTGAATTTCGTATGACGCCGATCAGAGGTACGTAGATCCAATCAAAGCCCTTTCTATCGGCTTCAGATCGGCGTCAATACTCATTTGTTTTAGGGTTCATTTTGATGAAGCAAACTCAAATACACGGACACACGACGAAAATGTGTTCCTCACATAACTTTGTATGGTTAAAAATATCAATGCTGCTTATTTTCATGGTAATTTTATTAATTTTGCTTGTAACTTTTATGTATTTAAAGGATTACTCAACATTTCCTTTTACTTGAAGTAACTTATCAATTCTATCTGAACAATCGATTTAAATGGTTAATACATAGAATATCTTGATAGCTTAAATATTCTAAGCTGCTTATCATTTTCAGTAAGTACCTATAGTCTTGCTATAAGAAATACCTAACATCTAAATCTCAATATTACACATTATCGCTTTCTTCTATTTTTGATTGTCTAAATTTCATCAATATTTGTTCATACCAAGATGCTTTTTAAATGTATCTATATTTGTGAACCGTGACGGAATCCTCATCCAGAGCCTGTTCCGTTACAAGACTCAAGCACTGCCCACGTCTCGATCGAATCAAAGGCTTTCTCATAGTCCACAAACGCTAGACAAAGAGGCAAGTTATACTCTTCGGTCTTCTGTATAACTTGCCGTAGCGTGTGGATGTGGTCTATGGTACTATAGCCTTTTCGGAAACCGGCTTGTTCCGGAGGCTGGAATTCATCAAACCTGCGACTGAGACGGTTCGTTATGACCTTCGAAAACAGCTTATAAACATGGCTCAAAAGCGAGATGGGTCTGTAATTTTTAAGTAAAGTGTTGTCACCTTTCTTGAAGAACAGCACCACCACGCTTTTGTTCCATGCTTCTGGCGTTGAACCTTCGAGTAAGACGGTATTAAAGAGCTTCTGAAGGACTTTAAGTACCGGTGTTCCACCCGCTTTCAGAAGCTCAGATGTGATACCGTCGTCACCAGGCGCCTTGTTGTTCTTAAGCTGTTTCAAGGCCATTCTAATCTCGTACAGGCTGATGTCCGGGATATCTTCGGTATAATGTCGGGTCAGCTTGGCTCTTGGGTCTTTGGCCGAGCTGCTAACAGGTTTAGCGACCGAGGTGTATAACTGTCCGTTTTTGTACAGACAATTTGTTGTACAGATGCATAATTATCAGCTCGTTATGAATATCGATAAGTTGCGTCATGCATATAATACTGAATCCTACTGTATCCTTCTTACTTATAATATTATAAACGCGAAAGTTTGTGAGTATGGATGTATGGATGTGTGGATCTTTGTTACTCATTAACGCACAAACGGCTGCGACAATTTTGATGTAATTTGGTATGGAGGTAGATGAGGCACTGGTTTAACACATAGGATACTTTTCATCATCATCATCCATTACCAAGCGGGTCTTAAAGCGTAATATGCTTGGGCACAGCATAGACAAAATAATAAGATATCTGCCTACGTCAAGATCGTAATGATGACAGTTCGTCAAAGTTTGTGACAGTTTCTGCTAACTTAGTCAAAAGCCAAGTCAATTTGACAGCTCGATACACTAGACGTGTTCGGCGACCGTCAAGTGTGATGAAATGTAACATAAATACCGCCAAGGGTGATGAAATGACAGTTTTTTCCATGGTGAATAATTTTATTTTATTATGATTGATATACTAAGTATTTAAATGTACGAGTATTCAAATAATACTATTATAGCAATTGCGTTTGACCATGTACATATTTTTTATATATTTATATAGATATAGATATGCCCTTGGAGAAATAATAAGCTACGAGAAGTACTAATCCTGCGCAGACGTAGTCGCGGGCACCAGCTAGCTAGTTCTGTCCCATCTGGTGACGCTGTAAATGCCGGTAGAGGCAAACAGCATAATAGACAGTTAAAAAAATATGGTACAAGTAAGCAGAGCTCTAAGAGTTTCGTAAGACGTTTTTCAACACATTTGCGAAAAAAAAACAACTTTATATTGCTTTTACCACACCACGACAAATACCATAAAAACAAAATATGTAAGTTATGGTAATAAATGGCGTGCAAGTTTATTTTCACACGACAAATGCAAGCTGAGTGAACATACAGCCTACTTCAAAAATATAACATAATTTTATGATGAATTTTAGTGACGACTGATATAGGTACATAAGTACATAGATCTCTCAGCTTCTAGAGTAGCACTATACACATCCAAAAAAAATTGGGATCACTAGCAAAAGCTTCTAATTTTTTTTTTAATTGAACTTAACCAACAATTTATTAATAAAAGGTTCATATTCAATATAATATAACTCCTCCCCTGGCTCGAACACATGCGGTGATCCTCCTGGGCATGCTGAGAATCAAGTTATCCAGCATTTCTTGGGGTAGCATTGAATCGTTGAGCTAGATGGGCGGGCGCATTATCATCACCAGTACATATTGGTGCCCATGGTTTACTCAGAATCGTCTAACAATTCCATCAATAGCAACTAAAAGGACGAAGAAATCATAATATAATGTACCGTAACAAAAAAGATTTCGATTTTTCAAAGTATTTAGGTATTTGATGTTTCTATGATAGTTTTCTCACTAGGAATAAGTATTTCTTTTTATAAATTTCTTACCACGATCCAGATTATGCTCTGCCGGCGTACGTTTTTCTTTGCAGCTACTTAATTTCATCTCTGCTTTCTATCAGGCGAGAGGGAGTGACTTTGATGAACCATTATAAAAAAAGTTGTGTAATAAATAAATTAAAGGTACCTTTAATTCCTTTCACATGTATGATGATGATAATATGTACTGACATAGTTAAAAATCATGGTAGTCTTAGTCTTAGTAGGCTCCTTATTTATTTAGACTACACATCACCTCCTTTCAATTGATTTCAATCAAGTCTCACGGCGAATGCTTCTCTCATTCAGACCATCCTTCACTTAGGGTGCAGACAGAGAGCTGTCACGCGTTCACGCGGTCAGTTTTGCGTTCGTTGTGTTGTATTACGTTACATAGATATTCCCAAACGGGAGGTGTTCTGACTCGCTTCACTGTGGGTATACCTATGTAACGTTATACAACACAACGAACGTAAAACTGACCGCGTGAACGCTTGAACGCGTGACCGTTCTCTGTCTGATAGTACCCTTATATCGCGAAACCTGTCTCACTTACATGATCATTTTAAGTGCAGATATATTAAAATGAATGAGTAATAGTAGAGTAGCCATTCAAATCAACTCAGAATATTATATTGATGAACGGACGATCTAAAATTGCTACTTGTATTGAAGAAATTAATAGTGAAATGAAATTAGCGGAGCTTACCTAGTCTTTTACAATTAAATGACAAGATGGGCAGGTCGTGTGCTTGAGGATAAGCATTACACTTGCAAATGACGGTTGCAGTGCTCCCCAGAGTAAGAACTATAGTTTTACGTAGCAGTGCACTATTTACCCCGCGACATTGGTTGTTGAGTTTCTTTCGCCCAAATCCAAATAAAATTTTAGTATGTGTAGTGATTTATATATAGGGTCTTACTTCTAAGCGCTGTTTAACTTTAAATGACGTTATTTAGTAGTGCGCACTGGATAATTGTTCTGCGCCGTACTAAGTGAAGTTATTTAAATTTAAGCGGCGTTTTTAAGTAAACCCGTTAATCATTTAAATTATTTTCAAGTACTCTTATTTATACATTTTAGAAAGTGATAACTTACCCTTCAACTATTGTAACACTTTCTCATGAAGACAAACAAAATAATTATAGAATCAAATGTCATTATTCCAGAGGTACGCTATATAGCGAATCTAGGCTTGAGGAAAATTTGTACTTAAGAGGACTGCATAGCTACTACTACTTTCCATGCTAAAAGAGAAAACTCATTTCTACCTCTTAACATTGTCCGATTTCAGTGATTTTTTTTCATGGAATCATGACATTGTTTACTATGCCCGTATGTTTTGATTTTTTCCGTTTTTTTAAGTTTTATAAAAGGAAATTTATAGTACTTTGAAATACTGCAAAAATCAAAACGTACGGGCTAATGTTAAGAGGTAGAAAAGAGCTTTCTCTTTTAGCATGGAAAGTACTAGCTATGCAATCCTCTTAAAATATTTATGGCATAAATTGTCAAATCTCTAAAGAAGTAAAAATTCACGACTGCTGTATTTATAAACAAGTAAAAGTAAGTACTTAAGGAAAAGCTAAGCATTACATAATTATAGCATTATATATTAAAATAAAGCAAGCTTACATAAGCAAAGATTATAATTATATTGCCTAGAATTTGCCTGAAGTTAGAAATATCAACGGCTAGAATTCTTAGCTGAGTAATAGTCACCATTTCCTTTGCTTAAGCAATGAGAACACGACAATTTTTCGCTCTATTTGCAAAAGTGAAATTGTATAAAAATTACATTTGCACACCAGTCTGCCATGTGATTCTCTAAGAGCAAACATCGTTGCATCTTTGACAACATCCGTGAAACAAATACATACGATATGACAAGAAAAGTTGGAAAAACAACCTTGTGAACAAGGGCGATACCTCTTAAAGTTTTTGACATCGGTGGGCTCGTCGACGAACGAAACGACGAATCATTAGTGAATCGCACGGCTGAACTGTGGAGAATTTCTTATGCTGCAAAAGTTAAATTCCCATGACAACAACCTAATACAAATGTAAAAAGATACATCCGATTTTGATTGGGTTATGTCATGCATTTACTTTAGTAAGTAACGTTCATTGCTCGACTATATAATAAGATTTTATGTTGAAGTATGTCTATTGTCAAGTGCTTACTTCATTGAGAAATTACTTAGCAACAAGTAATTTCTGCGTGGTGATGTTTACACAGGCGTTAAGTTTCTTAATTTTCTGTTATTCTACGCAACTTTCGTTTGTGTATGTACGAGTACCTTCTACAATATATCAGAAAACTTGAAAAATAGATGGATGAAAATCGGTAGTCATTCTCAAGTTATGGCGTGATCAAGGGAAATAGAGATTCATATTTAAATGTTTTTATTAAATTTTACACTCTGTATAATTTTCTGTTATTCTCAACAACTTTTTTTGGTAAGAACCTTCTACAATGACTGGTCAGCAGCTACTATGTGTCGTGTAGACGGTAGAGGCGAGCTAATGGCGTACGAGTAGACAAACCGAGTAGCTGTCTACAGGCTCGCACTGTGTAAACAGTCCATAATGGCTAGTTTACACAGTGCGAGCTAGCGTACGAGTCAGCCTGCTGAGTGTAACTCGAACTGTTTGGACGTAACTTACTAGTAACTCGTAGGTGCGAGTTGTACAGTAGCTCGCATCCGAGTTAATTCCTTTTTTTTTGTTTTCACTCGCCTATTCGCCCGGCAGCAACTCGCATATGACAGCTGCTCGGTCATCGCTCGTATCGTTTGGACACGTTTTGCAGTAAATCGCCAGTGCCAGCCGGACAGTTGTGAGCGGAACCCTCAGATCATACAAACAAGGTCAACAACCTCGTTTGTATGATCTGAGGCGGGACCAGTGTTTTTTGAAGATTTTATAGGCATTTACCCATTCATGACATAAAGTTGTTGTCATAGACCGAATTTTTAAATTAAAACATCTCACTCAACATCACGACAAGTTCTTATACTCATAAACGAAACAAAAATTCCTAAAATATCTTAAAAATACTCTACACTGAAATAAAAAGTCCACGGGCAATTTTTTTTCTAAAACATATTCGATATCTTGATGTTTTATCTTCATATTATTCCTTTATTGTTCTTAAAGTATTTCATGATGCTATCTTATTTCGGTATGACAGATTCAATTTTAAGGTTTTTTATTCAAAGTTTATCAAAAATATTATATTATATTTTTATCATACATCCCTAGTTTATAAAAACGTTTGCAACATTGAAATGTATGGAGAGAAAAATTCACATCCTCGGACGGGATTCGAATCCGCGTCTTTTGACCGAGTCGGAGTGATTGAGATCTCTAAAGCTTGCTTTAAAAAGTAATGCTATAAACGTTTGTAACTCCGTTTCTCTGCCTGTTATTTCATCACTCCAAAAAGACGTAACGGATTTAAACGCAATTTGGCACGGAGATAATGTCCCGAGGAAGGACATACGATGCTTTCATCGTCATCATTCATCACCATGCGTGTGAAACCTAGCGTAACTAGTATTATTATATAGAAACGTATTTTAATGTTCAGTTTTTAAAGTCCCTCTCAATGTGGCCTTACCCATGGGGCGTCCTATTCATTAACCAACAAGTAAAGCAACACTATTAAGTAAAGGGTGTTTTTAGAGGTATACACTTTCAATATGAAATAAAACTAATTAAAATAATGATATAGTATATGATATTGGGTTAATATAAAAGGTAATTTTATGCTATTATTACTTAAATATGATTTCGGTCATATAAGCGCAACGGCTAGGTCGTATGAAGCGCAATCGTGAAGTCTAATTTTCGACAACTTTATCGTGCAACTGGGGTCGTATATCAGCAATAACACAGCGAATGTAGACTTTCAAATGGTCCAACATCAGCATAGGCTAGGGACTTGATATACCCTCAAAGAAAGTTATCTAAAGGTGTGTGATCACATGATGGTGGAGGTTACTTCACAGGTTCATTACGTGAAATTATGCACCCACCAAATGTTTCCCGCATAAAACTGATGGTGCCGCCCGCTGTGTAGCATGTTGCGCCAGCTTGTTGAAACTAAAGCTATGTCTCATCAATGCCATTCAACTGAGAAACGAAGAAATCAGCAATCATCTTTCTGTAGCGCTCTCCAAGTTTACGGGCAAATTATGACCGTACTGGTCATAATTTGATTTATGAAATAATTGATCGTTTAAGAAAAATGTGCTAATGTTTCCACCTGCTCATAAAGCATTATGAAACGGCAAAACGTACTGACTGCAAATCAACTGTCAACTGTCAAACTGTCAGTCTGTAGAAAAAATATTACCAGTTTAAAAATCAAAGCTCAAAAAAACAGCCTTTACAGTTCAAATACAAATTCAAATTCAAATATCTTCATTGCATATCACATAACAAAACGGTTGATACATAAAATTGTAGTTCCTGTAATACCCAGTAAGGGCACTGCAACTTAAGAAAGTGGACATAACTTATTTGAACCTCAAATCATAATCATGTTAAACAATAGCTATGAACTAAAACGTAGAATCATGATTTATGTAGGTACTATTATTTTTATTAAAATTTACCAAAGTATTACGGAAAACATTTAGCAAGGAGTTAAGTTACCAAATATATTATATTACATATATATACACAGGTGTGTGTATTATGCGTATATGGTGTGTATCAGTATGTTCCTGTTCTAGAGACGACCATTTATATTATTGTATTATTTCTTTAATTCAAAACAAAATCTCGGATTTCATCCGGTCCTTTACAAAGGCATAAGTGGGGCTGTAGCCAACACTTAGAAGGGTAACATGGTACTTATAACTATTACAAATATGGGTAAAATGGCCAGGCTATTGATATGAACTTATTAGTGATAAGGAAGATAGTGGGCTATGGAAGAGACTACGGCACCTGCCAGTTTTAGTCTCATGTTAAAATATTTAGGCAGGTGGTGACTTGCCATCCACTAAACGGGCCCCCCATAAAGGCCACCATGAGTGGTGACAAAAGGGGCAACGTTGGTGTGGATGGCTAAAGGGTGTCGAGAGGTGTGCTGCGGTTTCACTAGAGCGCTACTACCGGCGTTATGCCCTTTAACACTTCCACCCTTGGAGCTTTTTGTTACTTGCTCTTGCGTCTCCACCCCCGGACGGCCAATTAAGGCAAGCCAGTCAGGGGTCTCATTTAGCCCCAGGGAGAATCAGGGTCCACAGTGTCGCCACTCACAGACGACTCGCCACAAGGCCGCCCCTGCGGGTTTATTAAATATTGTATTATTATTATTATATTAATGTATTATAGAATATTTACATAATCTCTATTTTACCCAAGTAGATACATATTTATGTTGTATAATGTAGGTTAGTGTGTATGTTATGTAATTGTAATTCATATAGCGTTCATATAGCGGAGAGGTCTTCCACCTTCAGTTTGACCTGCAAGTGTGAACATAACCCTTCCCAATTTGGTAACCGGTTAACCTTAGACCTAAGTGAAAGTATCAATAATAGTTGATGACATGCACAACATTACAGATAGGTTCAATTTGTTGTACAGGTGCATAATTATCAGCTCGTTTTGAATATCGCAGGCCTGTTGGTCTAGTGGTTAGTGACCCTGACTGCTATGCCGGAGGTCGTGGGTTCGATTCCCACCCAGGACAAATGTTTGTGTAATGAGCACGATCATTTGTTCTGTGTCTGGGTGTAATTTATCTATAATATGTATGTATTTAGAAATATATAAGTATGTTTATCAGTTGTCTAGTACCCATAACACAAGCTCTGCTTAGCTTGGGACTAGATGGCGTTGTGTGATAGTTGTGGAATATTTATTTATTTATTTATCGATAAGTTGCGTCATGCATATAATACTGAATCTTACTGTATCCTTCCTACTTATAATATTATAAACGCGAAAGTTTATGAGTATGGATGTATGGATGTGTGGATCTTTGTTAGTCATTAACGCACAAACGGCTGGGACAATTTTGATGTAATTTGGTATGGAGGTAGATGAGGCACTGGTTTAATACATAGGATACTTTTCATCATCATCATCCATTACCAAGCGGGTCATAAAGCGTAATATGCTTGGGCACAGCATAGACAAAATAATAAGATCTCTGCCTACGTCAAGATCGTAATGATGACAGTTCTGTCAAAGTTTGTGACAGTTTATGATAACTTAGTCAAAAGCCAAGTCAATTTGACAGCTCGATACACTAGACGTGTTCGGCGACCGTCAAGTGTGATGAAATGTAACATAAATACCGCCAAGGGTGATGAAATGACAGTTTTTTTCCATGGTGAATAATTTTATTTTATTATGATTGATATACTAAGTATTTAAATGTACGATAATTCAAATAATACTATTATAGCAATTGCGTTTGACCATGTACATATTTTTTATAGATTTATATAGATATAGATATGCCCTTGGAGAAATAATAAGCTACGAGAAGTACTAATCCTGCGCAGACGTAGTCGCGGGCACCAGCTAGCTAGTTCTGTCCCATCTGGTGACGCTGTAAATGCCGGTAGAGGCAAACAGCATAATAGACAGTTAAAAAAAATATGGTACAAGTAAGCAGAGCTCTAAGAGTTTTGTAAGACGTTTCAACACATTTGCGAAAAAAAAACAACTTTATATTGCTTTTACCACACCGCGACAAATACCATATAAACAAAATATGTAAGTTATGGTAAATGGCGTGCAAGTTTATTTTCACACGACAAATGCAAGCTGAGTGAACATACAGCCTACTTCAAAAATATAACATTATAGTGATAATATGCAAATATTTTATAATTTTATGATGAATTTTAGTGACGACTGATATAGGTACATATGTACATAGATCTCTCAGCTTCTAGAGTAGCACTATACACATCCAAAAAAATTGGGATCACTAGCAAAAGCTTCTATATTTTTTTTAAATTGAACTTAACCAACAATTTATTAATAAAAGGTTTATATTGAATATAATATAACTCCTCCCCTGGTTCGAACACATGCGGTGATCCTCCTGGGCATGCTGACAATCAAGTTATCCAGCATTTCTTGGGGTAGCATTGAATCGTTGAGCTAGATGGGCGGGCGCATTATCATCACCAGTACATATTGGTGCCCATGGTTTACTCAGAATGGTCTAACAATTCCATCAATAGCAACTAAAAGGACGAAGAAATCATAATATAATGTACCGTAACAAAAAAGATTTCGATTTTTCAAAGTATTTAGGTATTTGATGTTTCTATGATAGTTTTCTCACTAGGAATAAGTATTTCTTTTTATAAATTTCTTACCACGAACCAGATTATGCTCTGCCGGCGTACGTTTTTCTTTGCAGCTACTTAATTTCATCTCTGCTTTCTATCAGGCGAGAGGGAGTGACTTTGATGAACCATTATAAAAAAAGTTGTGTAATAAATAAATTAAAGGTACCTTTAATTCCTTTCACATGTATGATGATGCATATATTATATATAATATGTACTGACATAGTTAAAAATCATGGTAGTCTTAGTCTTAGTAGGCTCCTTATTTATTTAGACTACACATCACCTCCTTTCAATTGATTTCAATCAAGTCTCACGGCGAATGCTTCTCTCATTCAGACCATCCTTCACTTAGGGTGCAGACAGAGAGCTGTCACGCGTTCACGCGGTTAGTTTTGCGTTCGTTGTTGCCGTGGTCCGTTTTGCGATAATTTTGCTCACAGTGCTATCGTCTACCAAAGCTGGTCCGAGACAAATATCGCGATTTTGACAGCTCGTGGCACTGTAAGCGTGTTGTTAATTCGGACCAAAGTTGTAGCAATAACGAACCATTTGCGCGCGAAAAACGAATTCATAAAAATATCGTGCATAGTGTGAAGGTTAACTATGTAGTGTGTGGATTAAAAAGAAATAATGGAATGGATGGGCCGACTTTTACAACTTTTACATCAAAAAGAAGGGACACCAGTAAATACATAGTTGAAATAAACAAACACCTGTCACTTTTGACAGAACGCTCACGACGATTATGGTGTAGAGCATGGTTCATGTAATCGTCAATATGGCGGCAGTTAAGACGTCATTGATGACGTAGCGTGGGCCATCGTAATCACGCTCACGGTGAAAGGGACCGACTTTTATCGCGCTAATATCGATTATGGCCGATTGGGACCGCAGTGTGTGTTGTATTACGTTACATAGATATTCCCAAACGGGAGGTGTTCTGACTCGCTTCACTGTGGGTATACCTATGTAACGTTATACAACACAACGAACGTAAAACTGACCGCGTGAACGCTTGAACGCGTGACCGTTCTCTGTCTGATAGTACCCTTATATCGCGAAACCTGTCTCACTTACATGATCATTTTAAGTGCAGATATATTAAAATGAATGAGTAATAGTAGAGTAGCCATTCAAATCAACTCAGAATATTATATTGATGAACGGACGATCTAAAATTGCTACTTGTATTGAAGAAATCTAAGTGAAATGAAATTAGCGGAGCTTACCTAGTCTTTTACAATGAAATGACAAGATGGGCAGGTCGTGTGCCTGAGGATAAGCATTACACTTGCAAATGACGGTTGCAGTGCTCCCCAGAGTAAGAACTATAGTTTTACGTAGCAGTGCACTATTTACCCCGCGACATTGGTTGTTGAGTTTCTTTCGCCCAAATCCAAATAAAATTTTAGTATGTGTAGTAATTTATATATAGGGTCTTACTTCTAAGCGCTGTTTAACTTTAAATGACGTTATTTAGTACTGCGCACTGGAAAATTGTTCTGCGCCGTACTAAGTGAAGTTATTTATAAATTTAAGCGGCGTTTTTAAGTAAACCCGTTAATCGTTTAAATTATTTTCATGTACTCGTATTTATACATTTTAGAAAGTGATAACTTACCCTTTAACTATTGTAACACTTTCTCATGAAGACAAACAAAATAATTATAGAATCGAATGTCATTATTCCAGAGGTACGCTATATAGCGAATCTAGGCTTGAGGAAAATTTGTACTTAAGAGGACTGCATAGCTACTACTACTTTCCATGCTAAAAGAGAAAACTCATTTCTACCTCTTAACATTGTCCGATTTCAGTGATTTTTTTTCATGGAATCATGACATTGTTTACTATGCCCGTACGTTTTGATTTTTCCGTTTTTTTTAAGTTTTATAAAAGGAAATTTATAGTACTTTGAAATACTGCAAAAATCAAAACGTACGGGCTAATGTTAAGAGGTAGAAAAGAGCTTTCTCTTTTAGCATGGAAAGTACTAGCTCCTGCAATCCTCTTAAAATATTTATGGCATAAATTGTCAAATCTCTAAAGAAGTAAAAATTCACGACTGCTGTATTTATAAACAAGTAAAAGTAAGTACTTAAGGAAAAGCTCAGCATTACATAATTATAGCATTATATATTAAAATAAAGCAAGCTTACATAAGCAAAGATTATAATTATATTGCCTAGAATTTGCCTGAAGTTAGAAATATCAACGGCTAGAATTCTTAGCTGAGTAATAGTCACCATTTCCTTTGCTTAAGCAATGAGAACACGACAATTTTTCGCTCTATTTGCAAAAGTGAAATTGTATAAAAATTACATTTGCACACCAGTCTGCCGTGTGATTCTCTAAGAGCAAACATCGTTGCATCTTTGACAACATCCGTGAAACAAATACATACGATATGACAAGAAAAGTTGGAAAAACAACCTTGTGAACAAGGGCGATATCTCATAAAGTTTATGACATCGGTGAGCTCGTCGACGAACGCAACGACGAATCATTAGTGAATCGCACGGCTGAACTGTGGAGAATTTCTTATGCTGTAAAAATTAAAATCCCATGACAACAACCTAATAAAAATGTAAAAAGATACATCCAATTTTGATTGGGTTATGTCATGCATTTACTTTAGTAAGTAACGTTCATTGCTCGAAGGATTTCTTATGCTGCAAAAATTAAAATCCCATGACAACAACCTAATACAAATGTAAAAAGATACATCCGATTTTGATTGGGTTATGTTATGCATTTACTTTAGTAAGTAACGTTCATTGCTCGACTATTTCTATGTCTATTGTCAAGTGCTTACTTCATTGAGAAATTACTTAGCAACAAGTAATTTACTTGTTTATAAATACGGCTTTGTCTTTCTGGAATACCGACCTAAAAGACGAGGCTTAGAGTGGCCCGACAGAATTAACTTTATCAAACCAAATCTACAGGAGCTATATCGTTAATATAGACATCAAAAACTTAATAAATAATGCAAGATTGAGATCCTCACATACAATAAATAACTTTGTTGCACCGCATTCAAATTGGCAGCTGTCTGGTGTACTATGAGATAAATTCTCATCTTTTCACATTAGTGCCTTAGTGTCGGTAACAATGAGAAAATAATTAACTAGTCGCTGTTCGGTAATTCGACTTATAATCGAATATTTCTGCGTGTAGTTTAAATTTTGGTATTAGTTTTTATTGCGTTTAATTAAGAAGTAACACTTGAGAGAAGTTTATAGCTATTTAATTATATGTAGAATATAAAGTACTTATAACAAAACACATTTGTCTGTCTGTCGGTCTGTTTGTTAGTTCCGGCTCATCTCCGAAATGGCTGTGTTCATTTTGACGGGACTTTCCTAGGTAGATAGCTGATAGCATAAGATGTATCAGCTATTTTATTTTTGGAGAAATGGAATTAGGATTCCTTACAAAAAGTAAAACCAATGATCCCGCGAGACCACGCGAACGAGTCAGTTTATTTACACTCATATTAAAATATTTATACTTACTTGAACTAGGTACCTTATTTTTAGCTTTATGTTCTTTCATGTTATTCCCTTCTCTTATATTTATTATGTTACTTGTACCCGAGACATACAGGCCGTCCGCCTGAAGAGAACGGTTATGCCTGTCCCAGTGCTATTGTCAGCTGCAGGATTACTACGTAAGTATATTTATTCTATGGTATTTACACATTCACATTTAGGTGTTACATTCCTCCTCCCACTACAGCTGAGTGTGCTCATGTCGTGTCAGGTAGTAACCGCCGTATTTATAGACAAGTAAAAGTAATGTAATAGTACATTATGGTACAAGTGTGTAATGTTGGTGATTACCGCTGAGGCGCCATTGAGCCCCGAGCCGTCAGGTGAGGGTCTTAAGAGAGCCGAGGATGGTAATCATCAATACACACGTGTATCATACGACGTTTTTCAACACACTTCATCATCATCATCATCATCTCAGCCGTAGGACGTCCACTGCTGAACATAGGCCTCCCATATGATTTTCCAAAAGGACCGGTTGGAAGCGGCCTGCATCCAACGCGACCTTCCTCAGGTCGTCTGTCCACCGTGTCGGTGGACGACCTACGCTGCGCTTGCCGGTACGTGGTCTCCACTCCAGAACCTTTCGGCCCCATCGGCCATCTGTTCTGCGTGCTATGTGCCCTGCCCACTGCCACTTCAACTGGCTAATCTTCTGAGCTATGTCGGTGACTTTCGTTCTTCTACGGATCTCCTCATTTCTGATTCGATCACGTAGAGAAATCCCGAGCATAGCCCTCTCCATAGCTCGTTGTGCGACTTTGAGCTTATCTATGAGGCCCATAGTAAGAGACCACGTTTCAGTGCCATAAGTCATCACTGGTAACACACATTGGTCGAAGACTCTTGTCTTGAGGCACTGAGGTATTTTTGACGAGAAGACTTCGCGAAGTTTCCGGAACGCTGCCCACCCGAGTTGGATTCGACGATTGACCTCTTTCTCGAAGTTGGACCTGCCTAGTTTGACTGTCTGTCCCAGGTAGATGTACTCGTCAACAACTTCGAGAACTGAGTTCCCAACTGATATTGGGGTAGGTGCAACATGGGCATTAGACATAATTTTCGTCTTGTCCATGTTCATTTTAAGACCTACCCGTTGGGAAACTCGATGGAGGCCTTCGAGCACACTTGTGAAGAAAATAATACTAACAAATAATTTTATTTAGTAGCGGGAAAATTAATCAGTTTACCTATGCGCGCGCATCTAACAATGGCGATCGGTCATAGACTAAAAGAATGAGGTTTGTTTTTTTGGCTTTTCGCTAGCGTTTTACCCACGTACGAAATGGAAAATTTCAAGTTTTCTATATTACAGAGAAAACAAAAGTTATATTTGAGTGAAAGTTTTATTTTAAACACGTACAAGTTGAAATTATCTATTTAAACACGAAGTTGTATCAAATGAGGTAGCAATAGGTACTTTAATTTATTTGTACTATTGAACACGATCTTTTTTGTATCGATACTTTTTTAAGAACAATGCAACTCAACCAAAGAAATAATAAAAAAACTCTTTTATCTCACTTGTGAATAATAGCAATGAAAAAGTCACAGTTTGATTACAGGTGTCATTATGTGCCTAATTGCGGTGAAATTAGAACCACTTAATGACCAAGTGTGTTGAAAAAGTAATTACACAAACATTTTTATTCTGTATTATTCTGAAGACTATTATTTGCCTGAAGATAGAACTATCAAAGCCTAGAATTCTTAGCCGAGTAATAGTCACTTTACTCTACTCACCTTTACTTAAGCAGAGAACACGTCAATTTTTCGTTCTTATTGCGAAAGTGAAGATGTATGAAAATTACATTCGCGCACAAGTCTGAACTGTGAAGGATATATAATGCTATAAAAATAAAATAAAAATTAATAAAATTATAAATAAAATCCCATGACAAGTGTAAAAAGATACAACCAAATTTGATAGGGCTATGTTAATTACGCAGTTAGTTTAGTAAGTACGAGTATCGTTCATTGCTCGACAAAAAAATAAGATTTTATGTTGAAATATTCTATCGTCAAGTAATTACTTCATTGACTAATTACTTAGCAACAAGTAATTCATCATCATCATCATCTCAGCCGTAGGACGTCCACTGCTGAACATAAACCTCCCCCATAATTTTCCAAAAGGACCCGTCGGAAGCGGCCTGCATCCAACGTCGTCCTGCGACCTTTATCAGGTCGTCTGTCCACCGTGTCGGTGGACGACCTACAATGCGCTTGCCAGTCCGTGGTCTCCATTCCAGAACCTTCCGGCCCTATCGCCCATCTGTTCTGCGCGCTGTGTGCCCTGCCCACTGCCACTTTAACTGGCTCATCTAAAATAACAAGTACCTAATTACTTGTTTATAAATACGAGTGGAAGTAAATGTAAGTACGTGTAATGTAAATGTAAGTAGTAAGTGTAAGTCAACCAGAACGCAGTTTTGCGAACAATACTGTTTTTCGGTAGAAAAATGTTTGTCGACAGTACTTTCCCGGACCCACTGATTCACAAAGAGCTCTACTACCATTACTGATTCAAGTGAGCCAATACCAGGGTTTATAAACATGTTCAGTCTCGAAACATATGCGGCTAATTAATAATAGCCATTAAATAACACCATAAATCTAATTATACACGCAAACTCCGCCGTTTTACGAAACTTATCTCCAACAGTGGGTCAAATAATTTATGCAATTGTTACGAAGAAAATGTAAGATTAAAAGAAACGGCAATAGCTATAATTAATTCTAAACGAATTAATTTATGAAATTAAATAACGTTTTTAGTGTCGACACGAAATGCATTTATTGTTTCGTTTTGGTTATTTATTTCGACGCTTCATTAGTTTCAACTTTAGTGTTTTGTAATACTAAATCAGATGGACATTTTATCAGTAAATAATGAAGATATATGTAGAAACTCTTTTTTTAGACATACAGGAAGGTAAAATAAAGAAGTTTAACATAAAAAGTCAACACCATAAGAGAAGCAATTTGAATCTACAGTACAAAGACCAATTATATAATTAACCAATCACATTAGAACTAAACAGTCTGATGCGGGGTGACGGCAATAGACCAGATGGGAAGACTATCGTCCCGTGGAAGATGGGACAGCCCCTGGTTTGGGATGCTACATGTGTGGACACACTGGCGCCGTCTCATCTCCCTGGGACGATTGATCGGGCTGGTGCTGCCGCGTCTAAAGCGGAAGACCTCAAACGTCATAAAGACAGAATGTACATGTTTGTGCCGTTTGGGGTCGAAACTTTAGGACCATGGGGGCCGTCCGCTCTCAACTTGTTTAGGGATCTGGGGAAACGTTTAGTTGAGGCGACGGGTGACCGAAATGCTGGCACCTACTTTGGGCAAAAACTTAGCGTTGCCATCCAGCGTGGCAATGCCGCTAGCGTTTTGGCCACTTTCCCCAACCATGGGTCATTATAGATTAGTTTAAATTTTTACTTTTAATACTTTGTAAATAATATTTAATAAATGTATTGTTTTCTTTGATGCCAATCACATTTAAATCTTAGTATTTTAAACGCTGACTCTGACTATGACGTTGTGTAATAGTATATGACGCACAGCAAAATGATTCCGCGCCTTACTAATTGACGTTATTTTATAAGTAAGGCCGTATTTGTTTTAGTCTTAGTAGACATGTCATGCGTTTTACTACCATCTCACTAGAGTCACCATGACTATAAGTGACGATAATGTTGACAAATATTACAGAAGATTCACGAATTTAAACAACAGGCTTCTAAATTGTACCTCTCGGGAAACATAGCCTCAGGTAAATAATATTAACGCAGTGCTGGTAGGTGAACATCCTGGCTGAAGAACTTACGCCAGTGGTATAATAAAAGCACCCGTTCATTGTTCAGAGCTGCTGTGTCGAGGGTTCAAATTGCAATGATGATCGCCGACCTTCGTTAGAAGATGGCACACCGAGAAAAAGAAGAAAAAATTAAATTCGCCAACAGTACGTTATGTACAATTAAAGTAGAATCAAAACGTTTTTGCGTATATTTGGAATATGATTCATGTAACGAAACATTATAATGAGTTTGGTTGTCCCATCGTAAAATTTGCATCTGTATTTTAAGTATCTAATTCCGCATTTCTAAAAATGAATCTGATAAAACCAGAAAAACTTGGGAACTTGTGTCGATATCCCACGTTCTCAAGCCTTGTGTTGTCACAAGGATTCAGAACGTGGGCTAAAATAGCTCGTCATCGTTGACAATTTCTTGGTCAACCAACCAACCAACCCAACTCGGAGAAACGGAGGCCAAGAAGAATACAGATGTAAGAATTCTATATGGTTAATGACACGAGAACCTAACATTTTAGAAACTTCAGAAATACAAAATTCTCTTCACGCCATTTACCTTCAATTAGTTTATTCATTTATAAATATAATAAAGTATTGTGAAAAAAGATAAACTATTATGGAGAGAAAATACGTGCATTTCACGAGTAACATATTCACAGGATTTATATAAATCTTTACAACTCCATTTCACACCATATTTCATTACAAAACCAAAAACTTAAGGAACGTATTCCTAGATTGTCGGAAGCTAAGGAAACAAGGACCAAGCTACCAGTGGTCATTAGTATTACTCAAAGAAAGAAAGATAGAGAATTATAAGCGCTAATTACAAAAAAGTATATATATATTGGAACGCGGCGGTAGTTTTTAAAGTACATTAGAATGAAAAATTGACGTTCATAAGTGCGTCTTTGATGCCTAAATTGAATAAATTATTTTTGAGTTTGACTTCGACTTTGACTTTGACTTATACTAAATTATAGTTTCAATTCATTGGTAAGAAGTTTTCATACTTCTATTTCCTTTCATCAGACCCACAGAAAGTTCTCTATAACAGCTGCGTACTTAGATTGATTACAAGAATCGTACGTGACTGCATTACCGTAGCGTAAATTAAGGCTTAATTGTAAATCAATCAAACGTTTAACCCTAATGCAAGAGCTGAGCTCATCGACCCCTATTCCGTAACCATCAATCTCGTGTATGAGCTATCAGCCAAGTGTCAGTCGGGCTCCAGTCATGCAGGGTTCAGTACTTAAAAAAACGTACCATGTCGATTCCGTGACACTTCTATTTTATTGTGAATAGTATTGGCATAAACTGCAGAAGTCTCAAAAAAGTCATTGTTGTTTTTTGCTGATTTGAGACGATGTATTTGTTCTTTTCACTAGGTTTGTTATGTATGTTGATAAAGGAATGTTCTATACAAAATAAAATATAGGCCCAGTTGTATAATACAATCTTCATTATTTATTCATTTAGCTTTCATGATTTTTAATACTCTGAAATACACTGTACTATAACATATTTATGAAAACAGAGACACTACTTTTTGTGTAAGTGATGTGATGTCCAAGTAAGTCGCCTTATGATAGCATCACACTTTCCCATGCCAATAGTCGATTAAGCCAAGAAAAGTGGCTGACTATCTCTTAAATCAAACAAATAATTTGTAAGGATAGAAAGGATATAAGGTATTATGTTAACCACTCTCTTATTTGGACTCTTGTTCCAACATTCACCAGCTTCTGATGATTGATAGAGACTAAACATAAGCACGTTTTGAAGAATTTTTATTCACTCTTATGATGCTGCAAGGAGAATGCAAGCTAGTACCTAAGTAGCCTGCATTATTAGGTATCTAGTACATTAGTTTTTATTTATTCATGCATGTATTTTATGCGGATGAAATTTCTCCTGCATATATTTTATGAGGATGCGGATGCATTTTTTGAGGTCACCTTAGTCAGAAACATATTTTCGCGGAGTCCTCACTAAATATTCGTTTTAACATGGTATAATAAAGCAAGGAAGAATTAACGTTAGAAAAGTGATATTTACCATGTATTGAATTTATAGCGAGCTTTCGATATTTCGGCACAGTTACAGGCACCATGTTCACGAGTAAACGACGTTTACTTGGGTGGTAAATACCCCGTTTCTAACGTTAATTCTTGCATTAGTGACCATGTCAGTTTATAAACCAAGGAACGCTACAATATCACCATTTCACCGACGTCTATCTACGCTCGGTCCATTCCAACAGACGATTCGATAATTTCAGTCCAATGGATCAAGGAAGCCCCTTCACTGAATGCCGGCTATTAGCCGATTACAATGCAATCCACGGCGAGACGAGAGGCTGGTACTTTCTAAACTCATAAATATGTTGCTCCTTAGTCGGTGTCAAGCGGCAGGTCGGCGTTTATGACTGCGAGATTTGTTGTCCAACACGGTCTTACGAATTGCTTGTTTCTTTGCTGTCAAGTTACTCGTATGAAATAAGCCGTTGCATTATGTCAGAGGCATTCAGCCGTGCGCTTCTCGAGCAAACACCGTTGCATCTTTGACAACATCCGTGAAACAAATGACGGGATGACAAGATACGTTGGAAAAACAACCTTGTGTACAAGGGCGATATCTCATAAAGTATTTGACATCTGTGCGCTCAATCATTATAGAATCGCATGGCTGGTAGCTTGTAACTTTGACACTAGGTTGACCACTAGTCTATCTACAAAGCCGCACTGGGCTTATGTAGTGTTTTATGGCACATACTCATCTTTCTCAGAAGAAGGCTCCTGATATTATACTAGCTGATGATGATACTAGATAATAGATATTGATGAAGATGATGATGTTGGAATGTATCCTATGTGTTATTTCAGCTTCTCACCTATCTACCAAATTTCATTCAAATCCGTTCAGCCATTCTGGTGTGATTGAGTAACAAGCCTCCATCCATCCAAACATTCGTATTTATACCTATTACTACTAGTAAACTAGCTGCGCTCTGCGGTTTCATCCGCGTGGTGATGGATGATGATGAAACAAAATATATAGTCTATGTTCATCAGGGATGACGTACGATTGTAATTCATTTATCTAATTAACTGATGAAATTTTTAAATCGGTCTATTATTTTTACAAACAAACAAATCTTTCCTCTTTATAATATTAAGTACTAGCGACTGCCCGTCACTTCGTTCGCGTAGTATACATTATTTGGACAGACTTGTATTTAATAAAAACAAATTTAGCTATTTTCCAAGGTGTTCAGACAAGATCTCAAAAGGCCAAAAGCGTTAAAAAGTTCCAAAAATTAGGCTCATTGTGTTTTTATTGCCTTGATCTCTACAGTTAAGGGGTATGACATCATCAACAGAGCGGCTTGTCGACAGTCGAAGCCAATAACGAAAAAGTAGGTACTTAGTAATCGTGCATACGCGCTACGTAGTGACTGTTGCACACCACATCTCGGCCAAAAAGGCAAAATGAGGCGGTTCCAAATTATAGCCCGGGTGTAGATTTTTTTCATTTTATCCATGGCGCAAAAAACTTCACAAAAACAAAACACTATCAAACAAATGAGTGAATTTGAATTTAAAATAAGTTTTTATTCGAATCAAATTTCGAATTCCGCGTCAACCCACAGATAATTATGTTATCTGAAAACAAGTACAATTTGAAAAATTGTATACCGACTTCCATTCTATTCAGTTATTGGAGTGTATCTCAAAAACCACTGGACCGAATTTGATGAAATTGAAATGGGAACACACGGGAAGCACCAGCTTCTAAGCAAAAAGAATTTTGAGAATCGGTTCACCCAGTCGAAAGTTATGAGGTAACAAACATAAAAAAAATACAGTCGAGTTGAGTACCTCCTCCTTTTTTTGGACGTCGGTAGAAAATGCTGGTTATAAAATCTCTAATAACGTTGTATAGACATGTTATTGTCATGATATGTCAATAGTTATAAATAAAATAAATATTAATAATAATAAAACAATTGGCATAAATGTCTCTTTTATATTATTTCGAAGATTAATGATGGAGTGAACTGTTACAACCAGGTAAAAATTAAGATTTAGAGACGATTTCATGATATTTCTTATCAATATACTAAAACAACTACAAAATATAAAACAAACTATTCACTGCGGTTTTAACGAAATAATTGAAAGGTCTTGACTCCATGGACGTAAGAGCCTTAATCGCGACCTTTGACCGAAGCTCGTATCGCTGTAGAATAGAAAGTATTGTCAGAGATATCACAATCGATAATAATCGGTCACGATTATCCTATCATTATAATTAAATAACTACTAAACTTTTAATAAAGGTGTAATTATTCTAAACTCGTCAAATTTCTAGTTAAAAAAAAGAGATTAAGTAGGTATGCTTCTGGTTAAAAAAGGTAGGATGCCTTATAACTTATAATCCCAGATTTCTTACTTAAAACAGATAAAAGAGAGAAAATTATGATTACAATTTAATATCTACCTATAAAACGAGCAATTATCTAGGCTTCATTTGCCACGCTGCAACCCCACAGCCGAATGGACTGACACGACCGGAGAAATACCACACTCCCACATAACACCGACGTGAAGTAACATAGCTTGCTATTGCGTTTCGTCGGTTTGTGGGAGGTTCTGGAGGCCCGATTCCCCCCTTCCCCGTTCTCCCTCTCCTTCCACTCCTTTCATCTCTTCCTTCCTATCATCCTATAATCACTTACCATCAGATGAACCGCTTGCTCGTTTGCCAAACTATCCTATAAAAAACGTCGTTTTCTGGCAATGAAAAACTGCTACAACGGTAAAACTACTTGACAATAGATGGCGCTGTTAAGCAACACTAAGCCAATTAGTGTTGCGCCTCGGTCATAAGCATTGTTTCCAGCGAAAGTGTCACTAAATATTTCTTCTAATATCGTTTTTGATAATGGATTTCCGCAAAGTAACGCCTTAATCAATAAATTATCATTTAGTAAGTTCTTAGTCTGTTCTGTTCATACTAAAATCCACATTCAGGTGACAATTCTAAAAATCTGATTATCATTATCTTCACTGAGTCACACTTCACTGGCTATATATTTTGACTCATCATCATAATCACCAACCATCACGCAGGTGAAAACGGCGGAGCGCTACTAGTTTTGAATAAAACAGAACCAACTTATGTCTATACATACCTATGTATAGAGCCGATAGGTCCGACCCAGGAGTGTATATAGTCTTTTTAATTTATTTTTTATTTTTCACATTTGATAAACAAGCATTTGACCACAGTCTCACCTGATGTCGCGGTCTACGGTGGAACATGCTTGCTTCAAAGGTACCTATTCTCTCTGTATTTGAAGACTCCCAGATTCCGAGTTCGAGTCCGAGTCTCCGAGTTCAGACTATTCCCGAAGAACTACAGTAACTTTATTCCATGCATACCTACTGTACTGGATTTGTTAATCTATACATATAATAAAAATGTCTCGGATCGCTGTCTGTACATGGAAGTTAAATGAGAAAAAATATTATTGGGACTTTTATAAACGAAAACAGAATGAAAAAAAATATTGTTAGAAATATTTGTCTGTTTGTCTGTGCGTTTGTGCACGCTAATATACGAATTTTTAGTGTTTTTTCCATATCAATCTGTTCGAAAACAAAAAAGTAATTGAAATTTAAAGAATATCTGTCGCCACTACAAAGTGAGCAAAGCCGCTGGTGGATCAACAAGTATTATGTATAGAGGTAGTCGGAAATAATAGTAAATACATAGTCCGACAAAAATCACAACAAGTACCTATAAAAATAAAAAAATAAAACGAGAATCCGATATTGACATTGAAAATAATAACATACTAATACTACCCTTCTTTATGGGTCATGCTTTATGGCTAAGATGATGTCTGATGTTAATGCATTTGCTGTCAAAATTAGTTTGTTTTTATTAACGGAAAAATGTACTAGATTTGTTAATATTAGGTATATATCGATGCAAGAAAACGTTTTTCCTGTAAGTAGCCAAAACCCAACTTTTCACCAAAACAAAAAAAAATTAGTTTAGTTTAGTTTTTAAAAGTTAGAATAAATCATATCTCTTCTCTTGTACAGAGAGATGATTTTCGGTACACAGTTTTGTTAAAATAATCATGAACTGCAAAGAAAATATTTTTGTTAAAGTTATTACCAGAAGGCTTTTCACTACTTACAGCAATTGACTTTTCATTTTTAAGACCTTAATGAAGAACTTCGTAGGTAGTTTAGTGACTTCTATGGAGATAGCTAAGTTCCGAATATTTCTACACATTTAAAATAGTGATACTTGAAATATTTAATAAATTACGTACTAACAAAAAAAATTAAAACTAACTAAAATACTGATACCCTACATTACACTTAATTGGAAAAAGAATGCTGTAAGTTATATCAGATGTTTAGTAATAAACTTTACTTTTGCTGTAAGTAAAAGAGTGTTACCCATTTTTTAGTGATTGCTTACAGCAGATTGAACTGAAGGAAACTTTTCAAAATTATACCATATTTTCAAAACTTTTGACATCGTAACGATATGATACCCAGACCATTCGATGCAGTTTTTTTTTCTGAATCTAGATGTGTTCAGTCACGGTAATATTATATTACCGTGGTTCAGTTTACTTACGTCATTCTTGCTACATAAAGCAATTGCGTTTTCTTACTTCGATATGGAGGTAGTCAGATGGAATATGGTAGTGCGTTCGAATAGGCTATTTGTGATCGTTTTTAGCGAAAATAACGCTAAAAACGCTTATAAGGGGCGTTCGAATTGGGAATCTGTGGGTGAAAATTTCGTTCATGTCTCTTTTGTTCAGCGTTCGGAAACTTAAAAAAGAGGAATTTTTGCCACCAAAAAGTGCAATTTTTGACCCACGTCCGGAGCATGGTTGTTTGTGATCGTTATTTGACAGCATTATCATGCGATTTTAGGTCTTATGCTCAGTTGAACGTTCGAATAGGGTGTGAGCAAATGTGGCAAAAGTGGCAAAAATAACGTTTTTGAGCTTTACGAACGCTTTAACAAAAGAGCCATCAGTGACAACGCCACCAATGCCCTCATAAGCTAAACGAACGCACCTTGGGTAGGGATGAAATTAATCAAGAGTCTTGAACTAGCCATCTCGGTGTTCACTTCACCTACGTATTCTCCGGCAATGTCTAGGAATTAATAATATAAGACATTCTGTCTACCTTAAATACACAAGTATGAGTCAGTACCCAGATTTACAACTATAAAACGTTTAACAAGCATTTGAAATTGATTATTACCAAGTTTACGAAACCAATTCTATTTCTTCACAAAGTAATCACTCCAAATACCGCCCACTTACATCGACTGTATCTGTTCGGTAAAGTTTATTTACTAGCCTTGTAAAAATACTCCAAAGAAGCACTCTCTTAGTAAAGGCCACGCCAAATATAAACCTATGGAGTGTATAAGAATTTGAAATGGCGTAACATATTAGCATGTAGATATTTGTTTACATAATTCGAAATTCTCATGAGCAGTCTCAATGCTGAGAACTATCTTCAAAGTGAGTATTTTTATGTATCTACATACTTCATACAGACATTTTTGTCTGAAATAACACAGGCCTGTGGAATGTTTGAAAATGTATAGAAATAATGTTTACACACTCATACCTCTGGTACTAAGATTTTCTGTGTCACAGAAATACAAAATATTAGTCGCAGATATTCCATAAAATTACAAAAATCACACAAATTATTCTTAATTCAGATATCTTTCAATTAGTCATGAATGTACCAAGAATCATAATCAAGAGTCATAATCTTAGTTGAATTGAAAATAAATTTTAATGCGAATAGCATCGCCAACTGAGCGGTTGGTCTAAATAGCGCAAAAAGTTTAATTAGAGTAACGCAATCATAAATGCACGCGTTAAATAACAAGTACAATTTGAAAAATTTAATATCGACTACCATTCTATTCAGTTATGAGTGTTAAGTGTTAAGGAGTGTAACTCAAAAACTACTGGATTGATGAAATTTAAATAGGACCATACGGGAAGCACCAGCTATCAAACAAAAAAAAATTGTGAGAATCGGTTCACCCATGAGGAAATAAACATTAAAAAAATACAGCCGAATTGAGTACCTCCTCCTTTTTGGAAGTCGGTAGAAAAATAATTATAAAAGAAAAGAAAAAAGGGGATAATTTTATTTTAATACCTTGAATAAGACGAACTTCTGAGAATAAACGGAACAACATCTCATCAAGTTCTTACTACTAATTTTATTGCGCCCCGCGGTTTTACCCACGTGGTCATGGATGATGATGGTGAAAATTATCCTCAGTCCTTCCCCGGTACACAATCATTCGCTTTGCTAAATTTGATCGGAACAGGTAAAGTTGTTCTCAAGCTATGACGTGACCTAGGGAAATAGGGATTCTCATTTGTATACCTATACACTAGCGATTACCTGCGACTTCGTTCGCGTAGTAGGCTTGGCCTCGAGCTTCGCCATAACCTCCCATCTTTTCTTGATTTTTCTTTCATAGGAACCTTTTAGCTGAAAACAAGTTTTAACACAACAAAAAAATTATTACCAAAATTGTTCCATCCGTTCACGCGTGAAGCCATTCCAACGGCGATAGAGATTCATTATTATATATTATTATTATTATCATGAACTTTTTATATAAACTGCACAATTAAGCGAGCGCTTGTTTATGATTATTGAGATGAATAGTTTGTTGAAAAAGTTGGTGAAGACTAAAACTTTATAAACTACACCGAGTCTTAGTCTTCACCGAACAACTCAATGTAAATAAGTTTAAGTTAATATATCGAGACTTAGTTCTTATATTCATTATTCCATCAGAGGGAACCATCCTCAGTTAAAGAATATACATACCGCTGTTGGGATGCGAATTATCCCGTCAGCGGAGAGATCGGTTAGTAGGTGTCTTCTACCAAACGCCATATTGGTTGGTACTACAATAGTGTCAGATACTGTAAGAGTAAGGGCCTATTCAGACCTGGGCGTTATTCGCTACCGCGAGCGATAGAGAAATCATAAAGATTATGCGTTAATTTAGCTGTTCACACCAGAGCGGATATCGCTACCGCGCGCGGTAGAGATATCCGTTGGCATGGAAGCATGTCGCTGTTTCTTGCACCCGTGTCGTCCGGCGGAACTAGTATCGCCAAACAAGAGAAAATACCGCCTCATTAGGCGGTACAAGTTTCGCTGCAGTTATGGAACTTCATACTATTTACCCATCGAGTTCCGCGTGGTATTTTTCGCTACCCACAGAGGTAGCGAATAACGCTCAGGTCTGAATAGGCCTTAAGATATAGCAAGGTTAAAGTACTTGCTAGCCGAATGAGATTCAAAAATAGAGTGAAACGAATGAACAATCTTCATATATTCATATGCTTCGTCCCGCCAGCCCTTGAAGCACAGTAGGTACAGCCAGTTGTAATAAAGACAAATAAAATTATACAAAGCGCTCGAAACCCCTTTTTTCGTGTTCACAAATTTCCAGAGCATTACATCGGGTCTTTTAAATTCAAATAGTGTTTCTCCGCTCAAGCAGAACGAGATAGCAAAATGAGAAAACTGACTTGAGTCAGCATCCGGCTTGGCCACGTACGCTTCTTGCATATTTCATCCAAAATACACGATTTTATGGACATACTAACTGACCAGCGGTGCGATTCTCTAAGAGCAAACATCGTTGCATTTTCGACAACAGCCGTGAAACAAATGACGAGATGAGATGATGAGGAACGTTGGAAAAAAAACCTTATTTACAAGGGCGATATCTCATAAAGTATTTGACATCGGCGAGCTCGTCGACGAGCGCATCGAGAATTATTACAGAATCGCATAGCAGTGGTGCGATTCTCTAAGAGCAAACATCGTTGCATCTTTGACAATATCCGTGAAACAAATGACGAGATGACAAGGAACGTTGGAAGAACAACCTTGTGTACGAGGGTGATATCTCGTATTTGACTTCGGTGAGCTCGTCGAGGAGCACAACAACGAATCATTAAAGAATCGCACGGCTGTTCGGCTCCGATTGCGTGGCCTCGTGGATAATGGATTTTATTTTCTTGTTTGGAACCCTAAACTTTTTTCTAAAACGATAGTAGCTTTTCATTCTTATAACATCAGTCATCTGCCAGTGAAAATCCCGTCAAAATCAGTCCAGCCATTTCGGAGTTTAGCCGGAACAATCACATAGACAGACAAATAATTTACAAATGTGTGTTCTTTGTTATACGAGTACGTACACCGTATATGCTTTCAAATGTATTTAATTACATTGTAATTTTGTTAATACAAACAGACACTTCCAATTTTATTAATTTGTAAGTATATAATTTTGAACATCAATTCAAAATCATCATTATCTTTACATCACAGGATAATCTACTCATTACGTTGCCTAGAATATAAGCCTTCTTTTGGGTTAAGCCATAATCTACATAGGCTCTATGCTCACTTTCCTTCAGATATAGCCGCCCTCAATTAGAGCCATCCTCAAGTGGATATTTATTCCGCTGTCGAAAAGGAATGATCGGGTGGTAGGCCTCTTGTACCAAACGCCGTATTGATTGGTACTACCAAAGTGTCAGATATTCTAAGATAGGTTTGAGGGGCACTATAGCAAGTTAAATTGCTAGCCGAATGAGATTCAAAAACGTCTTGGGATGACCAGCGCAGTGCAGTTTCACACAAACTTCTAAATTCTGGATGATTCTGAACTGCCATCGAGCCAATCAAGACGAGCAAATCGTCTCTTACTCCTTTATAAAGTAATAAGAGACGATTTGCTCGTCTACTATAGTACCTATAGTACCTACCTATACTACAGTATAAAAAAAATAAGTGCGAAGAGCGATCAGTTCAAAATGAATAACGCCCACTCTTCGAGTAATAACCGCAGTATTGTTCGCTGATCCTAATAAAACAGCTGTGCGAGCATGGAGCTCACGATGAACTTGGCGAGTCGATAAACTGACTTTTATCAGCTATCTTACCTTGTCTCTAGTATGGATCTAGCTGCAATAGCTATATCGCGGCCTGTCTTTTAGCGATAATTTTATCCTATCGACAATCCACACACCGCGGTTTCGATAGACTACTCCGCTATACGAGTCGCTGCTTCTGCTATCTACTCGCAAAACTAAATAGATTGATCATAAAATCTCTTAAACTAGAAACACAGATAAACACATTCATGTAATAAATCATGCACATTCCCTTTGTTCTTCTCACTTGTAATATTTTAACGGCTTTGAAAACTAGACACGGGTGTAAAATAGAAGGATTTACACCACTCTGCTCAAATCTGAAGTAACCTTGGTATGTCGCCCTTTGCTTGTATTTTTGATATACAATAGTAGGCTGTCTCTTTGCCAAGTTTGGTCAAGTTGATTTAATAGTTTAAACGTGAACGGACAAACAAATGATTAAAGATAATCTCACATTTATATTTTCACTATTCATAACTTTCATAATTCATAATTTTTATAACTCATAATTTTCATAATTCAAAATTTTCATAATTCATTATTTTCATAATGCATAATTATCTCACATTTTGATTTGCCATTCAAACCTTTTTTTATACCTTTCTGAATTTTGTACTGACCTCATTATAATTGGCGAGTAGATGTGTTAAATTTGAAAATTAAAAAGAAAGAGGATGATATTGATTGAGATGGAGATTGATATTGAAAGTCAATGGACAAAAATCCAAAAGCAGGGATTCCAATTTAGATGTCAAGGCACGAAGGTGGATATTCTCTTGGTGTCATGGAATGATGGTATTGATGGTATTGAGCGAGTAGTGGAAATTGATAAAAAGCTTGAATAGTGATTGAACCCGAAGAATCGCCCACCAACTTATCGTCAATTACATTCCTGAAGTCATGACCCAAGATATGTATAAATATACATATGTGTAAATCAACAAACAAATGGGAATTGGTTTACTCTCGGCCTGACGACGCAAATCAAATCTCGTAAGGCATTCAATATACTCCTAACACAGAACACGACATTGAAAGTATCCCACGTGTTCTTAACCCAGAACTGAAGTCTCTCTCAAAGCCAGAAGATAACTTGAACCTCTACCTACGTGTGTAACCTGCTGGACGATCTGACCTTTATGGCTTACATTGAAGTGTGGATTCGCCAGGTCATGTAATTTTGTCTAGTATTTTCAAAGTTCTTATTTTATTTCTATAGTTAGTATTATACTACAACTTTTATATCAAACATCACGCTCACATCTAATTATGAAGGTTTGTTTTTGATACAGTGGTGCGGAATTTTTCGTTATTTTCTTTTGGCATACTCAGTGAATTATTTAGTAGTTAATTATCTTTCTCCAAAGCTAAAGTAAACACGCTTATACCAAGTACAGAATTTATATATCTTCTTGACCTGATAAAGTATGTACTTGCGAAATTCTCCTTTCCTTTAACATTTGCTTCAATATTGCCCTTTAGGTCAAGCGAGACTGTCTGCGCTACATATTTCTTAATACGTTTTAGATTCCATTACAAAACCGCTTTAGGCGTGGAGCCTCTGTCTATATAGTCCACAGACATAACATCTCTGATACTGTGGTATAGTTTTAAGTAAAGTAACTCTTTCTATTATACAATAAATATTAATATCATAATGATAAAAACATCTCAAAAACACGTTGGACTCGCGCACGAAGGGTTCCATGCCATTATACTGTAATTATAGTCTCGCACTGGGCCGGTTTTTTTGTATTGTGAAAATTTCAACTGTCTAACTATCACGGCTCATGAGATAAACCCTGGTGTAAATCTGGTGGTAATCGGATACCGGCTGGGCTATTATGTATTTCAGTTGCTACCAAATGTGGATTGAAATCTGATAAAATGGCCGCTCTATGTCACTTTTGTCAGCTTCAGTGATCAACTTACTAACATTTTTGCTTACTGGAGTTGCCAAAACTGACATAGGGTTGCCATTTCTCAAGATTTCAATCAACATTTGTTAGCAACTGAGATACATAATAGCCCTGCGTTACGTAACTCTATAAAGTAATCGATAACAAAATTATTACAATCGACACTTTACCTGGCCGGTCTGTCTATGTAATAGTCTTACATTTATATACTCTTTTATTACCGACAATGATCTTTGATTCTAGGTTCTTCAGCCTGTTTATGTGTCGGAGCGAGACGAGCAAGTCCCTCATTTGTTAAACGTCACGCTCGCCCATAACAGTTCAGTGCCATTCAGAACTTTAAACTACAACATTTCAAATCCTACATGGCAATGCACTAAGCTCGTCACCCTGAGCAAAATATAACTCAGCAATGTTTGCAGACTACTGCTTCACGGTTGAAATACTGGCAAAAGTAAAGATTTTTTTGTGATAGTGCCACGCTTCAACCCCACAGCGGAATGGGCTGGCAAAACCGGAGAAGTACCACACTCCCACATAACACCGACGTGAAGTAACATAGCTTGCTATTGTGTTTTGTCGGGTTGTGGGAGGTTCTGGAGGCCTGATACCCCCCTTCCCCGTTCTCCCCCTCCTTTCCCCTCCCTCTCCATCCTCACTTCTTCTATCTCTTCCTTCCTATCATCCTTCGTCAAAGATCGGCAACGCATCCTCGAGATCTCTAGTATTGCGGATGTCCGTGGGTGACACGGTATCGCTTACCATCAAGTGAGCTTGCTCGTTTGCCAACCTATCCCATAAAAAAATGAGGCACTTCTCAGGCGGACTCTGCAAAAGTGCTACCACTACGAAAGTGTCATTGTTAAACTAACTTTTTAAATATATTTATATAATCTCATTCAGTAATATTCTAATTATGAAATGAAATACAGACTCATTTACTTTTTCACTCTTTATTGGCATATTTTATTTACATACTTCGTTAAGAAAATTAAAAAAATTAAATTAAAGCATTATTCTCCTAACAAAACAATGCTTTAAAACATTTTTTTATTTATTAAAGTACAATGTGGCCCGACCAAGGAGGTTTCAATTCAATTTAAGTACACATTATCTGTGGTTACCGCGCTGCGCGCGCAACGCGCTGGTTCGGAGCCTATAGACCAATAACAGACTTTTTCCACTGATATTGGCAAAATTGTAGTTACGCCGCGCAAGCCATACAAACAAGAAGAAGAAGAAGACATTTTCCATTTTGGCGCTATTTCGTACATACGAATTTGAGTAATATTTTGTTGGATAAAACTTTAGTAGCAAAAATGCCATGAGATTAAATGAAGTAGTGTATGCAACTGCATATAATTAGGTATTAAAACACTCGTGTAATCTTATTTTGAAATAGATGTTACCCTCTATTAGGTATATGACAGTTGCATAAACTACTATTTCATTTCATATTTTCATTTCACAGAGGCCATTCGTATTTCATCTAAGCGACAGTATGATATTCTGCATATCTATTACTACCTATTACTGCTTCATTGATGATGATGATGATGATGACTGCTTCATTGGAAAAGCGACAACTATTTTCTATATTCATAAGTCGACACCCGTCTGAATACCATTGTTTCTCTCTTGAATATTCATTATACATTGAAGCCGTCGTAGGCAAGGTGTGGTGAGGTCGCAGCGGCTGGTTCCAATTGTACCCCAAATTTGAGTTTTTGACGAAGGCAACTTAAGGCGCGGTCTAATCCTAATTTTAAAACAATTTTCGATGCTTTACATAAGGTTGAGAATTGCTTACCAGAATGGACGACGTAATGCGAAAATTCAATTGAATACGTGCTAATACTTTTTATATTTATTTCGTACAATCAAATGATTAAAGTTTAAAGATAAAGGAGTCCATAGTTCACTAGTAAATTTTATTGGAAATTCGAATATGATACATTCATTGAAATATATTTGCCCATAATTGAATAAAAATGCTTTTTCCCACGAAGCACGTAAGAAAAATTGCAAAATTTAGGGAATGTTGCCGATTTATTTCTATCGAGCCAAGTTTGCTCAATCGTGTATTGACTCCCATACGTCATAAGGACGTATATTCAATTTACACTACGTTCTTTTTCGAACTTCGGTTATTAGGTTTAAGCGTCAAAAAACTAAGTTTTCGCGAAGTCGAATCATGAAATTTGGAACTCATTTCGCCTTAATGGTAACAATTAGCTTGCACAGAACATAAAACTAAGCTAGCGAAGTAAAAATAATGATTAGTAAATTATGGCAATTCTTATTCTGTTCGTACTAAAATCTAAATTCATAAGGCTTGCGAATGTCAGTCCTTGAATTTGACATATCTGTTCAAATATAGGTCAATGTAAGCAGATTTAGTCGTCACCTAACTTCCGTGCTCTCTAAACTGGTCTAAACTGATCAAAAACTACCCACAATTTAATAAAATAATCATATTTTTTTAATTTAGTTTTATATGCATGTGGATTTTAGTTGAACATAATAAGAACTCCCATAGTTTAGAGACTTTAGATTTTAGTTTTTAGCTTGGGTTGGTGTATCATTGGTTGATTATACTTCAGAAAAATCTCAGTCAAAAACGTCTGCTAGTATTTGTTCTAAACAGAGACATTCAAAGAATACACATCTTGAAATTTATAGAGAGCAAAAATCACATCCTCGGACGGGATTCGAACCCGCGTCTTCTATCTTTTATGTTTGAGATCGCTAAGCAGGCGTCATTGATTAAAAAAGGAATACTATAAAAATACACATCTTTTTAATCGTAAACCAGTGCCAAAATTATGAATTAGTCTTTACTGTATCGTGGCGTTTTTCCACCACGAGTAACTTGTGATAATAGGAAAAGTAATCATAATTGTTACGAAAAACCTTAAATTTCAAAAACAATCAATGTTTTTTTTAGTACAAACGTGGCATAGAATTAGTGAACGTTCGAAAAAAGAAATTGGCCGCGTTGTTTCAATTGTTAACTTTGTCCACACCAATACTTTTTCATTGAAGTATCTCGTGGCAGGCCAAGTTATAAAAGAAAAAACAACAAACACATTTTTCTAGCTGCTCTCCGCGGTTTCACCCGCGTGGTGACAGATGATGACGATGATGATGATAAATCTTTTATAGCCTATGTTACTCAGGGTGAATGTAACTTTCCAATGGTGAAAGAATATTTGAAATCGGTTCAGTACTATTTGAGCCAATTCTTACAAACATACATACAAATCTTTCCTCTTTATAATATTATATAGTATGATTTGGACATCAAGCGCTTTGCAAATCGATATTCGAAACAGAGGAATTTCAAGGCTTCACATACACGCGGCGTTGCGTGAACTTGGACAAGGTAAGGGTCTCGAAATTGTCTTCATAGTGCTGCATTTTTCTACATTTCGAAACTTTCTCATTGAAAGTTATTAAAAAGAAAACTTCGTTAGGCATGTTGAGCACTTTTTGGGTGAATAACAAGTACAATTTGAAAAATTTAATCATCAGCATCATCTCAGCCGTAGGACGTCCACTGCTAAACATAGGCCTCCCCCATGATTTTCCAAAAGGACCGGTTGGAAGCGGCCTGCATCCAACGTCGTCCTGCGACCTTCCTCAGGTCGTCTGTCCACCGTGTCGGTGGACGACCAACGCTGCGCTTGCCGGTCCGTGGTCTCCACTCCAGAACCTTTCGGCCCCATCGGCCATCTGTTCTGCGCGCTATGTGCCCTGCCCACTGCCACTTCAACTGGCTGATCTTCTGGGCTATGTCGGTGACTTTCGTTCTTCTACGGATCTCCTCATTTCTGATTCGATCACGTAGAGAGACCCCGAGCATAGCGCTCTCCATAGCTCGTTGTGCGACTTTGAGCTTGTCTATGAGGCCCATAGTAAGAGACCACGTTTCAGTGCCATAAGTCATCACTGGTAACACACATTGGTCGAAGACTCTTGTCTTGAGGCACTGAGGTATTTTTGACGAGAAGACTTCGCGAAGTTTCCGGAACGCTGCCCAGCCGAGTTGGATTTGACGATTGACCTCTTTCTCGAAGTTGGACCTGCCTAGTTTGACTGTCTGTCCCAGGTAGATATACTCGTCAACAACTTCGAGAACTGAGTTCCCAACTGATATTGGGGTAGGTACAACATGGGCATTAGACATAATTTTCGTCTTATCCATGTTCATCTTAAGACCTACCCGTTGGGAAACTCGATGGAGGCCTTCGAGCATTGTACTGAGGTCTTCCATGGATTCTGCCATGCCTACAATATCGTCGGCAGACCCATCTCGCTTTTGAGCCATGTTTATAAGCTGTTTTCGAAGGTCATAACGAACCGTCTCAGTCGCAGGTTTGATGAATTCCAGCCTCCGGAACAAGCCGGTTTCCGAAAAGGCTATAGTACCATAGACCACATCCACACGCTACGGCAATTTATACAGAAGACCGAAGAGTATAACTTGCCTCTTTGTTTAGCGTTTGTGGACTATGAGAAAGCCTTTGATTCGATCGAGACGTGGGCAGTGCTTGAGTCTCTCCAGCGGTGCCGTATTGACTATCGGTATATTGAAGTGCTGAAGTGTTTGTACAAAAACGCCTACATGTCAGTCCGAGTACAGGAGCAGAGTTCGAAGGCAATTCCATTGCAAAGAGGCGTGAGACAGGGAGACGTTATATCTCCGAAACTGTTCACCGCTACATTGGAAGACGCCTAAAAGTATTAGTAAGTAACATAAGGCCTAGCTCGCCTGCGTTGCGTTTCTATAACGCATATTCTGTGAAGTACGGAGAGTCACAGAAGTGCGGTGCGCGCACTGCGGTGAATTAAATGCACGGGCATGCGGTAAAGTTACCGCTGCAAGTTTGCGGTGAGTTTAGGCATCGACTAGCGACTCTTGTATGGTAGTCTATAACGATGTGGTACAGGACTCACAGCTGTAACTTGAGTACAAAAACGTGCGTTTTTTCGCTGCAGTGCGCGTTCTACCGTACGGTAGAATTAACGCACAACAAGGCAGTGCGCGCTAGCCCGAAGTGAAAGGTATATTAAGCTTCATTTCAATTTTCATCCAGATAAGTTCAGCCATTTCAGCGAGCAATAGTAACAAACACACTCACTCACCCAGTCACATATTTACTCAGCCGTTTACAGTTTCGTATATTAGTGCGGCAGAGTAAATTTCTAATTAAAGAATTATATCCGTGACTTCTATCAACCAATTTGTATCCACTAGAGTCAAAATAAAGGAAATTCAAAAGGATTTGTACAGGACCAAGTTCAAACTTTTATTAGTTTGCGACTGTAACTTGAACAAATTACTTCTGGGACCTGCGCCAAATTCCCAAAGCTATTCAAGTATTCAAAGTTTCTGCTCCGGTCTGTTTTGAACGTATATGAAAGTGTTTCGAGTATAGTAGATCAATCGGGCTTCAAATCTCAAAAAGTTGCTTCTTGAACAAGATCATACGAATGCCTTTTAGTTAACTTGAAAAACTTTGTCTAGTAACAGCTGCCTTCAAGAACATCTTATTATATCTTAAGTCTTATTTATCAGTTAGTAATCTGTATTATATCAGTAGCAGGGAGCGAGCGAGGAAGCGAGAGGACTAAATTGGCCAAATGGGTTCAATTAGCAGCCGTATATTGTCTGCAATATCGCCAAGACAAGATTTGTCGGAATATTTATGTCAATAGGTATTTCTTTGTAGTCCTAAATCTAGAATATTTGGGCTATGCTACCAATGACTTGTGTATAGAAGATCATTGTATGCTTCAGAAAATAAGATAAAAACATGTGGTGCTGGCAAAACATGCCCCCTAAACCATGGAGCGTCAAGAGACCAAAGCCTATCATCGAGCACGACAAGAACTAGACGGTCCACGATCTGTTTCTAATAGGGTCGGGTCGGTAATGGTATCGGGTTATGGACTCTGGTGGGAAATGTAAAAAAAAGACATCGTGACTGGTAACTAAGCCATTGGTCTAACAAGTAAGCGCCCTTATTAAACTCTCAGTTACGACCGCTCTGAGAGAAGCCGAAAATCGCATACTAGTATATCTAAATGGTTCTAGGCAATAAAATGAATAATTTTCCTTAATTTGAAAAAGACTACACATGTTCGAAATTATTTTATCTAGAAAATCATCATCATTATCAGTTGGAAGACGTCCACTGCTGAACATAAGACTCCCCCATAGAACACTACTACTCGCTTCCTTACTGCTTATTCCGGGTTCGTGCCACTTTAATACATTTTTCTGGATTTATTTTTTACATATTGGTTTATTTATAATAAATTAACTAAACGATTAAACATTAACTAAATATATATTTAGAAGATTTAATACAACGAAGAAAAACAACTGCTGAATAAGGTATCATTAGCATACAGACCAGTGCGACCTCCGCGAGCCGTTCTCGAGATGACGCATGTGCCAGCCATCACCTTCCTCAACCATCTTTGAGAGAAGATGGTGACCCGACCCACAACGCCGCCGCTTGTCAACTCCTCTTCGTGGGCATGATAGGAATGCCAATGTCTGTCCGTAACAGTGTAGCTATATACAGACAGACTTTTTTATTATTGGTGTTACAGACTTTAGCACACATTTTTTTGCATGACGTTTATAAATTGGAAACTTCCATTGCCTACTTGACATTACCGCGGTTACACATATAAGTACTATGTTCATTGAAATTACGATTACATTAGTAAAGTAGACATTCCGTATTGCGAAACATCAAACACTATAAAATTTACTAGATGAGCCGTTACGGCAGTTTACGCAGCACATCACGTAGTATGACAGATATGTGCGCGTTCGGAAACTAAACTCAAGCTTATCGAAACACATTACTAAGGACTGAAATGTTTTACAATAACGGTAAGTATTACATATTGAACGAAAAGATTTTGGTTTATTATGTTGTATGCTGAATTATGAAGACGCTCAAATTTATTAAGCTGGCCCTGTTTAAGGTCTAGGTAACATACTTCAGCGTAATCAAGAATAGGGAGTAAGAGATAATGTGCAATTTCAGTGGTAATCGGTAGAAAATCGCATAACCTGCGTAGTGATCCGGCAGACACAAACTTCTTTCAGGTAGTTACAGCCCTTTGTTCTCTGTAGGCTTGAAACGTTATAAGTCTATGTCGCCTTTTGACTAAAATTCATTCACCTACATCGCCATCGGACTACAACGTTTTACGACTAAAACGCTTTAAGACTAAAACGCTTTATGACAAAAACGCTTTAGGCCTACAACGCTTTAGGCCTAAAACGCTTCAGGACTAAAATGCTTTGTGTGAATCCTTTTTAGATTTCAATAGTGCTACTTTATTTATCTCTGTATTTTCTGAACTGGTATTATTTAAAACCGTCTTTTCCAATATTTTTGGAATAGAGCCAAATGTTCACACATCTGTGCATTTGTCCGTAACTATGAAAATGTTTTTTTCTAATTTGATGTGCATGAATATTACCCGCTTATTAAAAAAAATAAAAAAAAAATTATTGAGGGTCTCAACTCAAGTGCTTGTCAAGTGAGATGCCAAGATTTTGAACAGTGTTGCTATAATAATGAAATAATAACCCCATCAAAGGAGACACGAAGGAACAAATCCCAATTCACTTAACAAAATTTTCTGGAACTATCAATGATAATTACCTGAGTTCTACTAGGATTCACTTTTTTCATGAGATTCATGAGATTTGCTCTATTCAGATATATAATACAAATCCTTATTCGTTACATCAACTGCTTCTGTCAATTGACTGAGACGAGCTTGATTGTAAAGTTGAAGATCTTTTGCGTAAAGATGGTAGGAAGAAGTGAGAATTATGCTATATAGAATTAAATGTAATAAGTACGGTCTATTTATTTATTTAGTAAGTCAGTGTACAATCAAATCGTCTTCTAATACCGGTGTTATTACAAATTATTACTGTTAAGTTTCTGTGTGTATTTCAAATAATTGTTTTTCATTAAATAACCTATATCAATAAAATATAGGTTGAAAAGTATTGCTACACGCGAGTATGTCATAAAATGAAAAACTGAACCCTTTTTTAATAAAATAAAGAAAATAATTTACAACAGCAATACGAATCGTGTAAACCCGTGTACTTATATGATGTATCCAAACTAATATGGGTTATAAACTACGCGGACACCGACTCTAGAAACATCTAAAAACAGAACTGTTAGAGAGTGTATATTTTTCATACTTTATGATTATATTATTATTGATATTAATTTAAAAAACTTTTTCATTTCATTTCAAGTACTTTTAGTTACTTGTCAGGTAATACGTTTAGAATTGTACATTTTCTGTTAAACACTATAAAGGAATGGACTTCACTTTGCCTAAAACCGGTAGCGAGGAGCACTCTAGCATGTGACATTTCTGCTAAAAGCTACAGTTCCATAACTGCTACTTTTAGGGCACATTTGTGCCTGTTATGTCCAGCCATGCGATTCTTTAATGATTCGTCGATGTGCTCGTCGACGAGCTCGCCAATGTCAAGTACTTTATGAGATATCGCCCTTGTACACAAGGTTGTTTTTCCGTCGTTTCTTGTCATATCGTCATTTGTTTCACGGATGTTGTCAAAGATGCGATGTTTGCTCTTGGGGAATCGCACGGCTGACGTATTATCATGTCATTGGGTGCATGACTTGCCGTTCTTGTCTCTTGAAAGTATCAAAAGAACGTTCAGGTTATTCGGTCCTTTGACACCTAATACACGCGCCATTACCCGTTTACTCTTATTTACCATCCATTTACAAACAAAAGCCTTCTCGACATAATTCCATCCATCGCCGTGGAAATGTAGGTGTTATTTAAATTAGACTAAGGTACATCCTGAGCCGTTTAAATGTATGTTTCACAAGCGTTTGTAGGGTTCTGTACTGAAAGGGAAAAATAGAACCCTATTGTTGTCTGACCGTCTGTCCTTTCATATGTCATGTTTCTCTACATCGCATACCTATTCAATACTTGTATAGATTATTAATCCCAAGCATAAAGTTTAATTTTTGAAACTTATCACATCTTTTGTCTGGGAAGGCGTGCAAACTTGAGAGATGGTTTGCATATTTTTATTAGTAAATTAATTAAAGAGGACGTCGTTCATGCATATAAAATCATAATGTTATTAAAAAATAATAAAATAAATGAATGTCAATAATATTCAAAATCAATTAAAGTCAATATTAAACATGTCAAGTACCAAGAACAATATAAAACAGTATAATATGTATAACAAATGTCGCATCAAGGCAATTAATAGAAATGGATAGACTGGAAAATTGTACAAATACAGTCAAAAGTGAATTCTTAATTCAATGTATTTGAGTGGTAGGTTTTAGACATTGTAAGCTATGACCATATATAACGAGTAAACGCCTTTTCATGCTCAAGTTTTTCCGATATTTGACTCGGAATTTAATTTGAAAAAGTTATTTGGTCATATCCGGAACCCTAACACATCAAGACCCGAAACGCACTTAGGCGGTTTCTTTCTTTTGTTAAATGGACAATAACCTCAATGATGTAATTGGATGTAATATTCTGACGTGTCGGTCATTGTTCTTCGCATTCGGTGAGTCTGGTCAGGTGTGCACAATCAAAATGACGCAGCAGGCTTCTTAATATGTTTTATGCCATTTAAGTGACGAGACCACTGAGGATAATGTGAGGAGTTATACTGAGAAAGCAGACCTTGTCTTCATCATTGTAGATGTGGATGTCTAAAATGGTCTGGATTTGCTGTATTTAAATTTCTCTACCTCCGCGGATGAGAAGAACAAAGCAGTTGATGCACCCGACTGTGCGCCACTCCTGATTTTGACAGGTTCAGTGCCTAAGTGCAAAGACCTAGGTAGAACATTAAATTGCGTTCAGAGTCGTGGTGAGGCCACACATGCTGATCGACAGTGAAATTATCAGGGATCACATATTAATAGTTAGTACGTCTTTATAATCTTCCCCATACAAAAATATTCCCCCGTTTCTTCGCTAGATACAGAGAGGAAATCTGAGAATACCTACGTGTTATGGAGATGACATCAAAGACGTAGGTACTTACTACTTAGTAATCAGTGGCACCTTATATTTTACCTTAATACTTTTCTACCGACTTCCAAAAAAAGGAAGAGGTACTCAATTCGACTGTATTTATTTTTTATTTTTTTATGTTTGTTACCTCATACCCTCCGATAGGGTGAACCGATACTCAAAATTTTTTTTTGTTTGAAAGCTGGTGCTTCCCGTGTGATCCCATTTAAATTTCATCAAATTTGGTTTAGTAGTTTTTAGATACACTCCAATAACTGATTTTTACCAAAGTAATAGAATGGAAGTCGGTATAAAATTTTTAAAATTGCACTAGTTTTAGGAACAGTAAAAAGCTATAGAACCCTATCACGTAGCTTTATCCTTACGTAGGGGTTTAACTTTTGGCCAGTAGAATGTTTTACAATATGATTCTTACTCTACGTATAAGAGATGTCTTGGCCAATAATAAAATAACAAAATTCTAGAATACTGGGTCTAATTACCCAGTACAAGGAAGAAGATTTGAATTTTCAATAATTTCGAATGTGGTCTATCGAAATATCGTTATTACGATAGACCAAATTAGAAATCCTTGAAACTACATACAAACGACCACCAAAATTATGGAGAAGGTACACATTTTTTTTTTAAATAACAGACTGGCGCTAACAGTGGTGGCCTTGGGGCGGCTACTTGAATATATCATCGAATGAACCGGTATTTAAATCAGATGAGACAAGAATAGATAGATTGCCATGCACCTGACTGTAAGTATAACCCCTTTTTGCAGTTGCAGTGCCATATAGAGCTTTCAATTAGTCTAATAGCCTTTGCACTGCGATTATCAGCCTGAGACATTACTCCATACGAAGTAATGTCTGAGGGTGTTTTTTTGGTGCCAGTTTTATTAGTTGAATAGTGCCATCCCATTCAACTAATCTAACTGAACCCAGGAGTTTTTCTATGTTTATTAATTATAGTATACACGTAAAATAAATTCCCGCTGTTAAATATGTAACTACTCAATGCAAACTTTTACTTTAACTTTGTTTCATCATCATCATCATCTCAGCCGTAGGACATCCACTGCTGAACATATGCCTCCCCCATGATTTTCCAAAAGGACCGGTTGGAAGCGGCCTGCATCCAACGTCATCCGGCGACTTTCATCAGTTCGTCTGTCCACCGTGTCAGTGGACGACCTACGCTTCGCTTGCCGGTCCGTGGTCTCCACTCCAGAACCTTTCAGCCTCATCGGCCATCTGTTCTGCGTGCTATGTGCCCACTGCCACTTCAACTGGCTAATCTTCTGGGCTATGTCGGTGACTTTCGTTTATCTACGGATCTCCTCATTTCTGATTCGATCACGTAGATAAACCCTGAGCATAGCCCTCTCCATAGCTCGTTGTGCGACTTTGAGTTAACTTTGTTTACTGTATATTAAACAATCGGGTCTCAAGATGCGCTCGAATCAAATGATTTCTACGGTATGCCACACAAATATTTATATTAAATTTGCCCCTCCTCACATTCACACACGTAGAGTTGTACCCTTTCTCTTTCGATTTTCCTTTAGAAATTAAAATTAGGCAATAACGATGGCATAACTTTGATTCAGCCATTTTTAAATGATTTAATATTAATGGAATTACCATTAATACAGACCAGTACAGACGAGTAAGCTATCATTGTCATGAACAATAGAAACATCCATATTATTTTTGGGACAATTATATGTTTGAGTATCTGATACTTCGGTAGGTACTGTTGCAAGCACTAAAATATCAGGTATATGGTAACAATCCTGTGAATAACGCAGGTATTTCTAGTACACTTCGTACTAAAATATTTTATGGCGTCAAGGTCCAAACCATTCGCAGTATCATGAAGGTTAAGGCTGTTGTCAGTTGAAGCGGAGAAACGCGATGCAGATATAGAGAAAATATAAACCAGTAATATTTGCTTAAAAGTCACGTCTCCGCTCGTGCTTCGATTGCCATGGACATAAGCGGAAATTAGTTTCATACATTCTTATTATCGAAACGCATTGATAGCAATTGAACGTTGCAAATTCGTAAACTCCACTTTGAACATCTTTCCAGCCCTTTTAGTTGTTGCACAGGTCCATTTCATTGGACTTAAAAGCACTCCTATAAATACTAAGATCGTAATGATCACAGTTCTATCAAAGTTTGTGTCGCTCGCTGTCATTTTGACAGCTCGATACACTAGACGTGCTCGATGACCGTCAAGGGTGATGAAATGTAACACAAATATCGTCAAGGGTGATGAAATGTAATGACAGTTTTTTTCCATTGTGATTAATTTCATATTTGTAGTGTATATTATTATTAGTGTTTACTGATTGATTTACAAAGTATTTAAATTTACTAATACTATTAAAGCAATTGCGTTTGACCATGTAAATATTTTATGACATTTTGATATAAAGATACTTATGGCCTTGGAGAAGATAAAAAGCTACATGAAGTACTATTCCTGCGCAGACGAAATCGCGGGCACCTGCTAGTATTAATATAATTATTATGGTATAGGTATTTTTTATATAGTACTAGAATTGCCGTGTGCATGCAGGATGCCACCATAGCTCGGAAGTATTGAATGATACAGAGACCGCCATTCAGGCGGTCTTGACCTCTCGGTGAAAAATAAATTGTTATGAAACCTACCGCACAGTGGCAGGTCACTTTCAGCTGCCTGGTTAGCTACCACCTTGACAAACTGTCATTAAAATCCCCCTTGACGGTCGCCGAGCATGTCTAGTGTATCGAGCTGTCAATATGATAGCGAGTGACACAAACGCTGACACAAAATGTCATCATTACGATCTTGACGTAGGCGGAGATCTTATTATTTTGTCTATGCTGTGCTGTATAATACGTTTTTTTCACCCGCGTGGTGATGAATGATGATGATGGTAAAAGTATCCTATGTGTTAATCCAGCGCCTCATCTACCTCCATACCAAATTCATTAAAATTGCTCCCGCCGTTTGAGCGTGAAGGAGTAACAAATATCCACACATCCATACTCACACGTTTATAATATCAGAGTAGGAATTAGGATAGTAGGAAGTAAAAAAAAAAGTAAAGAAACAAAGTCGTGCTAGTTACACACTCAAGAATGGCGGGACTAACTTTTATGCTTTTTGTGTTTTTCGATTTCTCCTATATGGAAGGTAAGATATTGGTTACTACTACTTTATACTAATACTATAAGATATTGGTTACTAGATACTTTCATTATCATCATCACCATCATCGATCACCACGAGGGTGAAACCGTGGGGCCCAGCTAGTAATTCAATATATCTATACTAACATTATAAAGGAGGAAAGATTTGTATGTGTTCGTAACGAATTGGCTCAAAAAGTACTGGACCGATTTCAAAAATTATTTCACCATTGGAAAGCTACATTCACCTTGAGTAACATGGGCTATATAAGATTCATCATCATCATCATCATTATCTATCACCGCGCGAGTGAAACCGCGGGGAGCAGCTATTCTTTAATATACCTCGTAAGGCACACGGCCAATTTTTTTTAGAAGGCTTCTTATTTGGTCGCTATGTGATATCATATAAATTTTATTGGATTTAACAGTCGTCGTAAAACGCGTTATTGCAGTATTGTAAAATTTATTTTTATTATGATCATAAACATTCAAGTGTGTCTGATTACAATTGTATCTATCGTCATATATTATCGATTCGTATTTAGGTTTTAGTATCGATCGTTTCGTAATTAAGATTTTTTATAGTTTGGTCAACATTTGCGGCAAACTAGACAGAATCTTAATTGTGCACAAAACAACATTACATTCTAACGACAACGTGCAAGAACAATCGCACAAGAATGGATGGTCTTCTAGTTTAAGCTTCTTCTATACAGATAATTTATTGATTCAGGCGTTACTTTGCGGAAATCCATTATTAAAAAACGATATTAAAAAAATATTTAGTGACACTTCCGCTGAAAAAAAACAATGATTTTGACACGTCGAGCGCTAGACCGACAGTGACAGTGACAGTGTAGCGCTCGACGTGTCAACATCTCCTGAGGATGCCTCGTGTAGAGGCGAATCGTTTTTGGTTTATTTGGGTTTTCTTGTGTATTTTTTATTTTGTATTAGCAGTTTATGCGGGAGGGTGGTGCACACCCCCAATTAAGCCAAAATCATTGTTTTTTTTTCAGCGGAAGAGTCACTTAATATTTTTAATATCGTTTTTTTCTTCTATCCATATATTATGTGTATAATAATAACCTCACCTAGCCTCCTAAACACCGCTGGAGCTACGAACTTGACATTTTGAAGTTTGTCTTTCTTGATGTAAGCATCCACAAGGCAAGGCCATTTGGTAATTTTACCACGAAGGGGGTAAATTCAATTTATTTCTGTGGCTTCGTATCGCATAGCAAAAGTGAACGAAGCCATCGGCGTGTTAGGTAGTCTTAAATACATCTCAATAAAATTTTGTTTTAATTTGTCTCTGTTTGAAAGAAAGTGTTTGTATTGATATATTTTTTACAAATTAAATATTGTGTTCAGCGTTTTCTGTCTATTACATAAATGAAGTAAGTATAACTAAAAATAAATTACCTCGTCATAAAACAGTCTAAAACTGACACTGTTACGACCACTTATGGCGTCTTATGGCTTAATATTTATACATAACAAGTAAATGAGTCAGACCGCCACATGATCCCAAAATGTTTTACCCCGATAACATAATATGAGATAGGAAATATCCAACACGGCGATTCAACTGCTACAAGTACATAATATAAAGTGAATTTACATCGATTACGGATCATTTATTTATTTTATTTATTGATTTATAAAAGAGAATAAATATCGATGGTTAATGTTGTCTTAAAAACCAATGTTAGGTTTATCTAGACAAACATCAGTTCTTAAATCTCTTAATCTTAATATTCGTCAACTAAATTACAAAAATTACTTCTCTTCATAGGTTTTGCAGAAAGACGCACAAACAATTTGCAAAAAAGTATTCGTATTCAACGTACAAACTATGAGTTATCTGTGTCGCAGTGGCCCTAGATAAATTACAGTTTGTACTGTTTCACGTGAACGACACGTTGCGTTACACTTGCGCAGTTATTCATGCTCAGCCCAAAAATAGATGTACTAGCAAACGTAGATTGCAACTAAGTATACTTCTGGAATACGTCCCAATAGAAATAAACTTTCTCGGTGACAGCTCTTTTAAAGTCTGTTTGAATTTTATACGTTTTAAAGAACCTTCTAAGCTTAAAAATACCTAATCAGATGGCTAAAGTTGGAGTTTCGCTTCGCTCCTGCAAATACGAGTATATAATATTCTCCTATGCCTACAAAAGATCCAAATTATATGATCAAATCAAGTTACTATCACTTCCGCTTGCAATCGAATTCTATAGAGATGATTGCTTTTATGACATGTCTACCTTTATTACAGCCAAGCGGGTGCGGGGTCGATCGGTACAGTATGTTGTTCGCTATCCAATATTGCTTAGCTTTTCTACAGACTTCCAAAAAAGAGGAGGTACTCAATTAGACTATGTATTTTTTATGTTTGTTACCTCATTACTTTCGACTGGGTGAACCGATAATCAAAATTTTTATTTTGTTTAAAGCTGGTGCTTCTAGTGTGGTCTCCAATTAAAATTTTATCAAATTTTGTCTAGTAGTTTTAGAGTTGACACTCCAATAACTGAATAGAATGGAAGTCGGTTTCAAATTTTTCAAATTGTACATAAGTAATAATAATTTTTATGTATTTTATACAGACAGTAAAAAGTGAAACTTAATTATTCAACTTATCGCCATCGCTGTATTCTAACATTAGATAGGAATTCCGAAATATCAGAATGTATCGACATCGTTTTTTAAATCACGTATGTTTCGCAACAACATTTGAGCGAGTGCAAATCTTGCGGTTAGATTCTTGATGCCTAATTGAATACGTTCGTTTTTTATAGTATAAGATACCGTGGCAAGATTTCTACACATACATGATAATTCCTGATATGAATGATATTTAAAATTAATAGTCAACATTCTATGTATATCTAATGTGCAATAACACCTACTACATTATATACTGTATTATATTTATTATTCATTTTTACAATACTTTGAAGGGACCGACTTATTTACGTGAGTGATTCCCGTTTTTCACATTAAAATGTATTATATTTACTTTATTATATATCTATCTATAATAAAAATGAACCCATTTCTCCTGGTCACGCTATAACTTCAGAACGGATGGAACAATCTAGCTATTTTTTTACTGTATTTATCATTGTCAGGAAAAGGTTCTTATGAACGAAAAACCACGAAAAGATGGGAGGTTTTGGCGAGGCCGAAGACCGAGCCTACTACGCGTACGAAGTCGCGGGCAGTCGCTAGTTTTTTATAAAAAATCTCTAAGTATTTTTATGATAAAGTGGTTAATATGTAAATTTTGTAATGGTGTAAGAAACCATGCAGCTGGCTCTCGTACCAAATCTACATTCAGAAACTGTCGAGGTCAGAGAGTGGTCAAATGTTGGGATTGAGGATGATAATGAAAGCTTGTTTCACCATTTTAATGCAATTAATTGAAGTGCACAATTTAGGAATCTTTTGGGCAAACGGCTCGCCTACCAACAGCTACTACAGCCTTATGCAAGTCAATGTAAGGACGAAGGACGTTTTATTGAATCGACGTTCATACTAGAACGCGCTACACATATAGGCTTATACGCCTTATACATTGGCTTATAATGCACATTTTCATATTATTGTACCTTCATATCATTACTCGTGCTTCATATTGTTTTTAAAATTGTTGGGAAAAACCAACTGATTGAGATGGGTTTCATGTGCATTCTTCAACACCTTGGAAGAATACAAACAATTCAAATAGCATTTATGACTTTGATTTAGGGGTATTTTTAATATACTGTCTTTTATTTTATTATTGAGGATATTGAACGGAAACTTTTTGATACGATATTGATAATGAAGAAGGTATTGATGCACAACCTCAAAGACATTGAATGAAATTGCAATGCCTTTTGCATATCCTATCAATTAAAAATAACCACGATAATCAGTTAACAGGTTTATGGGAGAAATAAATTCTTATATATGTACCCTCCATCACGTTGTTTGAGATACGATCATGTTCTTGAGATGATGAGACCAATAATAACCTGTTAAAATAAAGCTGTTTATATACTTCAGCCGACCCCTTCAGGATTTCTATTAAGCGCACAAATTTCTGTTACTTCATACAATACAAACACGTAATAGACTTAACATAATAAAGTTTAATGAATAGCAAGGTCAAGGTCCGCTTTAAACTGGTTCATTTATATCATAGTACTTACTTTATACTGGTAATCTGTGCCCTCATAATTTGTAAGGACATATTCTACTTTAGGCAAAAACGTGTGAAAATTTTGTTTACACTTTAAAGAAACATTTTACTGTATTGGAGGCTAACTGAGGTAACTTTTATGAGTATTAATACTTTTAAGAAATCTGATGAAGAAGTCGTAATTTTTGAGTCAGAATATTACTTTTGTATGACATAATCACTCTCGCTTTTACGCAATCGTTTTAAATTATACGAAACATATTTTTTATCCAATTTAATTATTAAAGATAAGAACCAATGCAAGCCTCAAGCGCAACAAATGGTACATTAACTATTTATACATAAGGACATATTTCCTATACAGTAAGCGAAGCCTTGAAATGCATCCTGCCGTGTGATTCTGTAACGATTCGTCGACGAGCTCACCGATGGCAAATACTTTATGAGATATTGCCCCTGTACATAAGTTTGCTTTTCCAACGTTTCTTGTCATCTCTTCATTTGTTTCACGGATATTGTCAAAGATGCAACGATGTTTGCTCTTAGAGAATCGCACGGCTGGGCATAAACGTATAATAATTAAGTATCAGCTGTCTAAATTCCACATCTCAAACAAGTATGTCGATACGGTTCAGCAAGGAGAAAAAATAACATAATTATGGCATTTAGCTAAAAAATAGCTCAATTTCGCTCACTCACAAATTTTGGTATATACAATCTATAGCTTTATTTAAAATTAACCTCTATTTCTTTTGTTCGATGCGGTCCAACCCCAATTTTAAAATAATTTACGATGCTACGTAAGGTTGAAAATCGCTTGTTAGATTGTATGTGATTGGACGATGTAATGCGAAAATGCGTTAATATTGTACGTTTTCTTTATATTTTACAATATATACTAACACAATTGAAAAAACTGCTGGTTATTACTTTAGTACTATATGTTGGCTATGTATTACCTAAAAAATAGTGTTATCGCTGAAAATTCTGAGATTTTGGACGTGAAAGTTTATTTTTGTGGTCCTATTCAGAATTTTTCTCTGCTGAAAGAGAGTTATATTTATGAATTCTATTCGGTTATTACTCTTTTCCTATTCATTTTCTAACCTTTGTATTTTTTCATACAATATTATCGACCTGTTTCGTTACACTAGGTGTTTAAAAATTCTGCTTTTTACTATTATCAGGATACGAGCGCGACTCAATACTACGCGTAATCGGATGGAACAATTTAGCTAATTATTTTTCTGTTGTGTTATATATTACCACGCAAGTACAATTTGAATACCGACTTCCATTCTATTCTGTCATTGAGTGTAACTAAAAATACTGAGCCGAATTTGATGAAATTTAATTGGGACCACACGGGAAGCACTTGCTTTCAAACAAAAAAGAATTTAAAGAATCAGTTCACGAAATTAAAAGTTATGAGGTAACAAACATAAAAAATACAGTCGAATTGAGTACCTCCTTCTTTTTGGAAGTTGGTAGAAAAAGGTTTTTATGAAATAAACATACACAGAAAATGTAGGAGCTTATCCCGAGGCCAAAGGCCGAGCCTACTATGCGAACGAGGTTACTAGTATATAGTATAATATAATTTAGAAATAACTTGCTGAGAGCATTTTAAGCCATGCTAAGTGTTGACTTCCGCGGGTGATAGCTATATAGCGAACAGTAAGCATAATATACAAACTAAGACTAATAAACGAACATTAGTTGCTAATATATTGTTTAAAAAACGAGCTAGGACGTAAAGGAGATTCTTTCAACTTTTTTTCAACTATCTAAAGAAATAACATGTTGGATTATAAGTTTCGATATTGTATACCTGGTTTAGAAATGATGAGTCATATTGAAGCTAGTTTATCGTAGCCAGTTATATATTTATTTTGTAAACGGGACCACTAAAAAAAAAGTAAGTTCACTAATATTATGTATGTAAAAGAAAGAAAGTTTGGATGGATAAATGGATGGATGTATGGATGTGTATTACTCTTTTACGCTCAAGCGGCTAGGCCTATTTTAATGAAATTTGATATGAAGGTAGATGAGGCGCTGGATTAACACATAGGATACCTACTTCTCATCATCTTCATGATCATCATTACCACGTGGGCGAACTGGACCAATTTTGATGAAATTTAGTATGGAGGTAAATGACGCGCTGAATTAACACAGGATACTTTTCATAATCATCATCATCATCATCCATGACAACGCGGGTGAAACCGCAGGGCGCAACTAGTGTATCTAATATATCTGACCCTCATTTCAAAAGTCCTGCAGGCCAATACTAAGTTATTTTATTTAATTTAAAGTTTCTATCGATCTATTGATATAGATAGATAAGAAACGTACCTGTAGTACCTGGACTATTAAAAGCCATCGTTCAGCTACGGTTTGATTGCAATTGGAGCAAAAATCAGCCCCATTGATCAGAAATACCCCATTCAAAGTCGCACAACGAGCTATGGAGAGGGCTATGCTCGGGGTTTCTCTACCTACGTGCTCGAATCAGAAATGAGAATCAGAAATGGAGATCCGTAGAAGAACGAAAGTCACCGACATAGCTCAGAAGATTATCCAGTTGAAGTGGCAGTGGGCAAGGCACATAGCACGCAGAACAGATGGCCGATGGGGCCGAAAGGTTCTAGAGTGGAGACCACGGACCGGCAAGCGCAGCGTAGGTCGTCCTAGACGACCTGAGGAAGGTCGCAGGACGACGTTGGATGCAAGCCGCTTCCAACCGGTCCTTTTGGAAAATCATGGGGGAGGCATATGTTCAGCAGTGGACGTCCTACGGCTGAGATGATGACCCCATTCAATGGAATACAGTTAAAATGACTATACTTGAGATTCCACCCTTAGAATACAACTCTAGATCTTTATATAAACTATACTTCTTCAAAATAGCATATATACACTTGCGTTTTATTAACTGAAAACGATTATGACTTATAGTATACACGTGAAAGTAATTCTATCTGTTTGTTACATATCCATGACTAAACGGCTGAACCAATATTCACGAAATTTGGTTTACGCTCAGCCGTGCGATTCTGTAATGATTCGTCGATGAGCTCGTCGACGTCAAAAACTTCGCCCTTGTACATAGGGTTGCTTTTCCAAGGTTTCTTGTCATCTCTTCATTTGTTTCACGGATGTTGTCAATCGCACGGCAGGTGCTGAAATAGGATATAGAGTTTTTTCATCGTCACAAACACATCTAGATCATGTAAAGAAAAAACAATACCCACATATTTCATATAACAAGACATAACAGTTTATAATAGGATACGTTTACGTTTTATGTGAAAACTCTTTTTATAAAAACTAAGGCTGAGATCTTTGTACTCCTAATCATCATCAAAACCAAAAAGTTTGGCAGTTCCTCTGTAGTGACTGTCGTGTGAGTAAATTATGGAATGCTCTTTCGGTAAACGTTTTTCCTTGCAGCTATGAGCTGAATTATCATAGGCTCTAAGTCTTTCAAGCGGGCGTGAAAAAGCATCTCTTAGGTCATCTTAGGGGTGACGATTAACGCCGCTTACGGCTGCATCAAGGGTCACCGCTACTTGATTCCATCTCCGCTTTCTATCAGGCGAGAGGGAGTCACGTGGATGAACAATTATAAAAAAAAACGTGAAGAAGATGTGAGAGCTGGACTAAAAACTGTTTTAACTCAATCTGGAAGTTTCTTACTGCAGGAGTACCTCACATCATTTTAAAGATGTGGACCTAAATAATCATTTTCGCACACATGATTAAAATGGTTGTCTGGAAGAGATCGCTCAGAGCAATAAGACCGCCCACTGTGACACTTTTATTTAATTGTGAATTTTTAATTGTCTTTTTTTTATTTTATGCTTATTTTTTTATTTGTAACATATATTTGTATTGTGGTGTTTCAATAAAGAGTTAATCTATCTATCTATCTATTAAAAAAAGTTATATAGTTACTAAATTAATATTTATAATAATTGGGTTACGCAGGCAGGCTGCAATAATCTATCTATTGACAATATATTATACTAGAGATAGATTTCTCTAATTTTATTAAACACTTAGCGCACTAGACTTACAAAGACACAATATCTATATATATATATATATATAACACCAATCGTACTAGGATTGTGGTAGAAGGTGTTGCAAGAGAATTGTACACAAAACACATCACAAACATACGATCACAAAACAACAGAGGACAAATATTTCCGTTCATCAGTCAGATGGAAGCCATGGCTTTTTTCTACCGACTATGTTTGTTAACTAATAACTTTCGATAGGGTTAACCGATTCTCAAAATTCTTTTTTTTTGTTTGAAAGCTGGTGCTTCCCGTGTGGTCCCATTTAAATTGCATCAAATTCGTTGAAGATATATGTATTAAATTATTATAACCTTTACATGGAGATGTATTATAATTATGTTAATTAAAAATTAAATAAAATAATAATAATAATAACATTCTAATCTATAAGCCCCATGGTGGGGGGAAAAGTGGCCAAAACGCTGGCGGCATTGCCACGCTGGATGGCAATATAATTATTAAAATAATTCGTTGAAGTAGTTTATGAGTTACATTCCAATAACTGATTTTTACCAAAGTAATAGAATGGCAGTCGGTATTAAATTGTTCAAATTGCACTTGTAGTAATTAATTGTTGTTGTATTTTAGTTTGTAAACAAATTGTATATTATTATTATCTCTGAAATAAACTATTATTACTATTACTAGATATTTGTCCAAGAAATGGAATCTACGACCTTTCTTACCTTTTCTACTTTACAAATTACTTCGAAGGAACCTTGTTACTACCAACAAAGCAGGCAACAACAAAAGATAGAACTGGCATTGCCAACATACACATAAATTTAGATATAGACATAGGCTGGATTTTTACATCCCTAGTTGACAAATTGAGGAGTCACGATCCCAGTAATGAGGGAACGATTGAGGAAAAAGTTGACAAATAGTTAAGACTACCAAAGGTTAAAAATGACATAAAAATCTATGAAACTTTTGTAATTTTTCACCATTTGTAACTTTAACTACTTATGACTTTATTGAACATAACTGTGTATCAAATACAAAAAAGGCCAGGTCAAAAGTACCCTAAACCGACGCTTATGTATGAAAAGATTGATGAGTATAGATGAAGCGAAAGAGATATGTCAGGATCGTAGTAAGTGGAAATCCGTGGTCTCTGCTTACCCCTACGGGAAAGAGGCGTGATTTTATGTATGTATGTATGTATCAAAATACCCAGCCTTTTGCTAAGAGTGTCTTAACGACCCGTGATCCCTGATGGTAAGTTAATACTTACTTTAATTTAGGCGTAATAAAATCGGCTTAACAAAATTATGTCACCGTGACAATGTTATGTCAGACAACTTTTCTTACATTCAAACGCGCTGAGCTATTATTGGACGTAAGTACCATAATACAAATGATTCACGTTTTGTCTAACGTTTATACAACAGACTTCTAATCCACTAACCTACAAAATCATTTCATATCCTTAATTCGTAATCCACGCACGCCAGTTGATTACATCACTATGTTTAAATTTCCTAGTCTTGTATGAACACAATATGTAAATAGTTTTTGAGTAGATGAAAGTGTTTTATGGTGAATACTTATGGTCTGTAAAAAGGAGTTAGACTGTGAAAAGTTATAGGATAAATTACATTTATGTAGATAAAAATTAAATGATTTTGAATACCTTCGAACATAATGTCAGACATGGTTATCTTAAGGTGCTGTCATATCACGATGTCGATAAAAATGAAGGTTTTTAAAGCATCTCTTAAGCAGCGATTTAATTAAAACTACATCAAATCATATGGCATTTTTAGACTTCACTTTCTTTAGACATTTCGAGTACACATTGACGGAATTAAAAACATATTTAAACCTGCTAGAGTACATTAAATTCAAATACACCACTTAAATTGACCTTTAAAGCAGTTTTTCTCTTTATTCACTATTATATTTGTTATGAAACACATATAATAAAATAGTAATTTTTGATACACATACATTGACGGATTTTTTAATAGTGCACATTAATTTTTTATGTTTTTTGCACGTTTTTACGCCATGCTTCATTTCAAGTAAAGGAAATTGAACGTAGCCAAACGCTGAGCTGACAGTGCCTTAATTCTATCTCCAAGATATTGTATGAAAGCATTACTGGATTTAGTACGGAGTTCTATATTATTTAATATGTGGTTTAGGTTTGAAGGGCCTTGAATTAATGGAGTGACGTGAATAGAGAATAAGAAATCAGTGTCTAATTTTGCATATTTTACTTTTTTAAATGCGAAGGTGTGATCTTTGTATATTACTATAATCCGTTCTTGTTATTGACCTCCTTGTTATAATAAAGTAGATAGTTAATTACTAAAAGCAATCAATTAAGTTCCAAAATATATTCTGTAAATTAAAAATTAAAGGCGAATAAAAATCTAAATGCCTACAATAAGTTAAGCTAACTTTTTTCATAAAAATTAATCAAAGCTGTTATAATAAAACTAGTACCTAAGCGTAATTATTGGTATAGGACCATGTTACGTAAATGTAATTAATTTATAAAACCTTTACAAATATGATAAATAAGATGAAAAAGCTCATGTGCCTAAAATAAAATGAAAACTAAATAAATAAATAGACCACTTTTATATAAATGTTAATATATATTTGGGTTTATACATTTAGCTTATAATACATATTTTTATTTATTTATGTTTTATTAAGTTTTATTTTAATCTTTACGTTTACAGTCAAAGCTAACCTAAGCAACATTACAACACGGGGAGTCATGGCGTTCATATCCAAGCGGACTCTTGTCCATTTTGCCTCTAGGTACCTGCAGTTATATTCCTATTAGGCCAAGAGGCCACTGACCTATCTGTAATCCACTCACGTTGTTCCCTTACGTCACACATCTAAGTTTCCGTCTTAAATGTAATTCAAAACCTTTACTTATGTCATTGGGAAATTGTACTACTATCTATTGAACCTTCGGTTACAAAGTAATTACTTAAACATAATTTTATGAATGCTAATGAAGACTAGTCTTTCGATTAAGTAAGATTTTTATAACTTTTTTCTCTGTGATTAATTTGCATGATAATCTGTACACTAAAAGTCATCTTGTTAATTTATAATATATTTATTAATAGAAACTACAAAGTACTTATTACAAAAATGTAATGAAGGCTTTGAGGGGCAGTAAGCAATGTGTAAAGTATTATATTTCCAATCTTATATTAGTGAAAATAAATAGAAAATATTACATGGCATATTTTTTATATATATCGGTACCTAGAGCTTTTTGTGACTTATGCATTACTTATATCAAGCTTTACATTTCACAAAACTTATTATATAGTTTTATTATTTTGGTTCATAATCTAAATAATTAAAGATATTAAAAATAATACCATTTTATCTATTCACATAAATTACACCGAAAGTACGACGAGGTGTCTCGGTACCAATTATCAAAGTTAAGCTAAGCCGAGTTTGTTTACTTCGACACGATTCCTTACTTACTCCTATAAAATATTAACCTAGAAAGGTTTACTTTGTTGTCGGTAAATAAAAACAAAACAATTCTGAGAAGTCTTATTTACCAGAACTGAAATGAAAATTACATCCTATGCTTGATTATGATCGTTTTGTTATACTTTGTGTAAGTGCACCTAATGATAGAGATGAGATGCATCACGATGATGTATCTCATCAGAAAATTATATTTGCAATAATGCTATAACGGCCCGCGAGGCTGCAATATGCTTCGTAAACGTAATATTTCACAAAAACTATCTCTTAACTCTTATACGGAAGCCGCAGACATAGTAAATTATGTATTTGTTTATACTCAATATTTATAATGTAAATATGTAAACAAAGATTTTTATAATGAAAAATTCACTGGATTAATGGTAGAAAGGTCCATCGTAAAAACGAAAGAGTGCGTGTTGCGTGTAACATATGTATCGTTTAGCGCACGCTCGATAAATGTTACAATAAATCAAATGTCACATCAAACAATCCACATAGGAGACATATCAATTATGAACGATACAGGCAGTGTGTGAAAGTGTCCAATAGCTATTCAAGATCCACATTGTTTTCACCGTAGAAGAATCGGACGAGTGTCATTAAAATCATAATTCTCGTATGGCCCGAAGGCCGAATCTTAGGAAGAGCCGGGAGAGAGGCGCCGTCGATCCACTAGTATATAAACCAACCGACGCCAGCACAGAGCATCACACAACCACCACACCTCCGTGAGACAACATGAAAGCATTCTTGGTAGGTACCGTGTGCAGTGAAAGTGACATGTGACCTGTGTGTGACCCGCACCCGTGCGCTCGTGTTTCCTGCTCGGATTGTTCAGTGCGCTCGACTTCGTTCATCATTTGACAATCGATATTTGGACCGTTCGATGATCAATGAAGTCGAGTTTACAAATCAGTGCTATAAAGTTTTGTTTGTTGCGTAGGTATTGGCTGCCGTTGCGGCGCTCGGCTCGGCGAGACCCGAGGCGGGATACAGCTACAGCGCTCCTGGTGGAGGCGGAGGACACGGTGGCAGCATCGGTGGAGGACATGGCGGTCTCGGCGGCGGTCACGGAGGGTTCTCCTCCGGCGGTCTGAGCTCCAGCAGCTTCGGCATTGGAGGCGGAATCGGCGGAGGCTCCCTGGGTGGTGGCTTCTCTTCCGGAGGCTTCTCCTCCGGTGGGTTCTCGTCCGGCGGCGGCGGCGGCGGCGGCTTCGGCGGCGGCTCTGGTTTCGGCGGCGGATCTGGCTTCGGCGGAGGCGCTGGTTTCGGCGGCGGCGCTGGATTCGGCGGTGGTGCTATCGTACAGAAGCACATCTACGTCCACGTTCCTCCCCCAGAACCCGAAGAACAGCGCCCCCAGATCATCGGAGGAGGTGGCGTGCCCCAGAAGCACTACAAAATCATCTTCATTAAGGCCCCGGCTCCCCCTGCACCCGTTGCGCCCATCATCCCCGCCCAGGCTCAGAACGAAGAGAAGACCCTCGTCTACGTGTTGGTCAAGAAACCCGACGAACAGCCCGACATCACCATCCCCACTGCCGCTCCCACCCAGCCCTCAAAGCCCGAGGTTTACTTCATCAAGTACAAGACCCAGAAGGAGGGTGGCGGTATTGGAGGTGGTGCTATTGGCGGTGGAATCGGCGGCGGCTCTCTGGGCGGTGGCATCTCTGGTGGTAGCCTCGGTGGTATCTCTGGTGGCAGCCTCGGTGGCATCTCTGGTGGCAGTCTCGGCGGCATCTCTGGAGGCAGCTTGGGCGGCATCTCTGGTGGTTCCCTTGGCGGCGGCATTGGCGGTGGTCACGGTGGCATCTCCGGCGGACACGGTGGCATCTCAGGTGGTTCCTCATCCGGCGTCAGCTCGTCCTACGGTCCCCCCGGTCACTCCGCGGGCCCTTACTAAACGGCGCAAAAATAGCGCGCAATTGTGATACCTGCTTTGCCGGCGAGATACCTAGTTTTAAGTAGAGAAAAAAATTACGGTGCCTAAATGTATTTATGTAAATAGTAATTTTAATTGTATGATAATTTTAGTTGTATTATAAAATTCTTATTTTTGCATAAAACTGATAAACCATATCCAACTCTCTTATTAACTTACCCTACTAGTTTATAAGCCTTCGGTCTCAAATTCTCAATCAATAGAATCAGGGTTCATATCACTCGAAAACAGGAGTAGAAAATCTATTTGAACCGAGTTCTTTACAATAACAAATATATTTGTTAGCATATTCCTGCGATTCGATTAACACTAGTAACCGAAACGGGTGATTTAGTAGAAAGTGATGTTTTCTCTGAGAGCAGAGTGTGGGCGAATGGCAGGGTGTTGCGCAACGTCGGGACAGCTGGGCTGACCTCGGTTGCATAATGCACCCAGAAAGATGCTGTGTTGCAACACACACATCCATATCCAAAATAAGAGAGATTTCGCTAAATATATCATTGCGCAACTCGCACCTATTGCGGTCCGACAATGCCAGTTGCGTAAACCTTGACATTTTTGAATGTATTTTCCTTTTTAGCGTACTAAAGTGGCTATTGCGGGCTTCTCGAAACGATAGTGATAAAAAGTTGTGCCTCAAGTTTTATCGTGAGCCTACATACGAATAGGCGATGACAAAAGAGGTTAACAATGAAACAAAAAGTAATATTTTCCACGGTTTTGTTACGTAATCAGATGACACGGAACGAATACACGTTTTTACTGAATATTTATAACTTATGGGTGAAACTTTCTTAACTTCCGCGAACGACGTGCTCGGGCATGTAAATATTGTGAGATATGGATATTTAAGTGCTTTCTTAGTCATCATATTATAATAAATACAGGTGACATAACGGACTACAGTGGCTAAGATAAATACATATTGGCTCGGTAGCAAATCAAAGCGGTAATTACATAGATTGGACCTCAACATGTCATTTAGATTATTGTCGCTCCAGTTAGTAAGCTCGTTATGCAATAGCACGTCTTAGTGACTACACCTTCATAGCCAGATACTAAGCCTTATTATTTAGATAAGAAACTATAGTTTTCATGTAATTTTTATCAGTTAAAGTGTGCAAGTTGTTCGCCTAATGGCAAGCGTCACTGCGATTCAAATCTTCATGAGCGCCAATTTTCTGAATGACTCTGCCACTGATCTTTACTCTTAGAATTAGTTATCATCAGAGGCCGTTGCAAAAACAATTTGCAAAAGTATCCATACCGACAGCGTCAACATGACACGGCATACAAACTATGAGTTATCTGTGTCACAGTTGCCCTAGATAAATCACAGTATGTATGTTTCACGTGAACGACACGTTATGTTACATTTACGCAGTTCTTCGTGCTATGTTTAGGTTCGATTTTCCAGTTACTTCAATTGTTACCATTCAAACCTTGAAACAGTACTTAGTGCTTTGAAACACCTTCGGGGTAAAATATTTGGCATTGTAGGAATATCCACCAAGACGGAGGGTACCTTTAAAATTCTTTAGTTGAAGTTCTACGGAGCTCTACCAGAACTCGTCACCCTTAGACATAGTTTTCATCACACCTGTTTAATCCTATTTGCCCAGTTACTTCATTAGTTTCAGTAAACCTTGAAACTGTAGTGATTTTACGCACCTTTAGGGTAGAGTATCTAGCAATGTATGGGTACCCACCAAGACGAAGTGGTACCTTCCTAAGGATGCGAGAAACTAAGGCCCCAAACATACAAAAGTACTATTTTGAGTTTAAATGACTATGAATCATAAGAAAATACTTAACTAATCTTCCGGGCGATAAGAGTAGTGTCACGAAGAAATCAGCTCTGGGTGGCCGTAAAACTGTCATGGGTAAACATGGAGTGAGCTCTTTGTGCCTACTATGTCCACTAGGAGACGAGAAATTTTAGTTATTTTCCTCTTCCACTAGTATATAAACAAACTAAAATTTCTCGTCTCCTAGTCATTTAAAATATATTTAACTCAGCCAAATGCAAGTCGTACTCGAGCACCGAGAGTTCCGTAGTTTCAAAATCACACAATATATTCGATCCATCTTTAGTGCGATCCCGACTTGCACTTGGATTCTTTTTACTAAACAAAAATACAGCTGATCCGCCACCGACTTCGCTCACTTCAATCTTAGGAGTGTAATTTCTAAAATCAAATCAAATCAAACCATTTATTTGTAGTACAGGTAATACAGTCATTTGGTGTTACAGTTTATGGTTCGCCATACTAAGCCCTTATTGAGTGTGCAAATTACAAATTGATCTAATTATGGCATTTATTAATTACAAAAGTTTGGTGTTTAAATTATTTTATACATAGTAAAGTTACCTATATTGAGAACGTACCATTTAAATTACATCATCTCAAGATAAATCAATAAACATATTTAAAAAACATGTCATCTATCTATACATATACATGTCATTAAAATGTAATAATTAAACTATTTCATAATATTTCATTTGTATGTGTATTATATAGTTATACTTAGGTGCCATGTCGTATTTATGTTTCTTTTTCACATGCATTCATTATTTATGTATATTTAACAACTCAATATTCCTGAATTAAGTACTATCATTTGCTAGTAGCAATCCTTGCAATTTGCTTTTAAATGTAGAAAAGGAATTTGATTCCTTATTCATCTCCGGTAGTTTATAGTAAATTAGAACTCCCATTTAAAAATGTTTTTAGTGTAAAATGTGGTCCTAGATTTCTCAGTACGTAGTTTATTCTTATATCTAGTACTGTATGTCACATATTAATTGAAAACCTTTTCCTTATTTAGATACTTACAACATAAAAGGCATCATATGCCATAATTTCCAGAACGTAGTCAGACAGCCAGGATAAATAAATGTATTATATACGACCTTTATATATAAAAAAGAGCTATAATCCCGCCATTTTGGGCTTTTCAACATAATATTACTTGTTTTATAAAAGCGGAAATTCAAATATCGTTAAAAAAACATGCCGCTTTAATGGCGGACCTGTCTTATTTTCAATACTTTTATGGGCTTATTGGTTTAGTAATCCGCCATAAAAACACATATTCTGTGGAAATTTCAACTGACTATCTATTGCGGTGAAAGTAAAAGATACAACCCTTTTAAAGGTAGGACATACATACTTTTTCATACGTTAGTGCTTAAAATATAAGATAATAAAAAAGGGTCTTTCGTTATCTCTTAGGGTACCCTAAAAGCGGTGATGTCGTGACCTGACCATTATGGCTGTTAGCATATTTCCTAACAGTAAATTTCAAATTGAGTCGATTTGTACGTTTGGTTATGATTTAATTAACATTGAACTGTTGCCCAAGTATTGATACAGATGTCAATGCCTTATTTGAAATTCTGCTTGTTTCTATGATATTATGATAATAATGTGATTTTAGACTTAATCCTTGGAGTGTCCTGACCTACTCTTAGAAACATTATGTTAATATAATTTTGCCCATATTCATCTACACTAATATTATAATATTACTGGCTGCAATCCGCGGTTTTACCCGCGTGGTGATGGATGATGATGATGATTAAAAGTATCCTATATGTCAATCCAAATCCTCATCTACTTCCATACCAACTTTTATTAATATTGGCCGAGCCGTTTGAGCGTGAAAGAGCAATAGATATCCATCCATCCATCCATCTAAACTTTCACATTTATAATATTAGTAGGATTATAAAAGTAGGATAAATGGCAAAGTAAGTTTGTTTGTTACGCTTTCACACTTAAACTACTGACGGATCTTAAGACGCGGTCCAACCCCAATTTCAAAATAATTTACGATGCTTTACGTAAGTTCGAAAATCGCTTGTTAGATTGGACGATGTAATGCTAAAATGCGTTAATTTTGTACGTTTTCTTTATATTTTTCGATATATACTAACACAAATGTAACCCTGTGAATAATGATGTTTCCGAATATTTGAGTTTAATGGCAACCCATGGATTGCAACCAGCCATCACCAATCCCACCAGGATTAAGACCTGCATAGATCACATTTTTCTGAAATGCAACACCAAATCTGTCGGTTTGATATGCCAGTCATCGATAACTGATCATGCCATTGTAGTAGCTGCAGTCGCTCAGTTGAAAAATCCGGAAAATACAAGATATAAGTCAAAAACCAACTTCGATGCAGTAGTCTCAGAAGTGAACATCACTGACTGGTCATTAATCCTCACAAAAAGCTGTGTAAATGAAGCTGTTTCTACCTTCTACGAAGTTATAGTTAACATTATTGGTAAGCACACAAAAAAAGTGAAGATTGGCAGAAAAATGGTAAGCATAAAACCATGGATCACTCCAGGGTTAATAAGGTGTATGCGCCACCGAGACAAGCTTCACCAAGATTGTAGGCTCTACCCAAACGATACTCAAAGGCGTAAAATTTATACAAGGTATCGCAATTTTTGTAATAAACTGCTACGGAAAGTTAAAGCTCAATTCTACAGCCAACAGCTCGAGTATAACAAGGACGACCCTAAAAAATTGTGGAAGACCATTAAACATATATGCTACTCAACCTACCAAACCAATTCGTTTGATCTGCTAAACAGCAATAGTGACAGCACTATACCGCTTAATAACTGCAACCAGCATTTTGCTTCAATAGGAAATACTTTAGCAGACAAAATCTTATACAAACTTCAAGAAAATGGAGAATCTCTTATAAAATCTCACAGCCCTACTTCGTCTATTTCACACTCACTATTTTTGTATCCGACTGATCCTAGTGAAATTTCAAACATTATTTCAAAATTTTCAACTGAAACATCTCCCGGTCCAGATATGATCCCTGTTGCACTTTTGAAAAAATCTATCTGTGCGCTTATGCCTCCATATACATATATCTTTAATCTAAGCTTAGAGACTGGCACGTTTCCAAATTATTGGAAATTGGCCTCAATAACCCCCATATACAAACATGGTGCTAAAGATATTCCAGATAATTACCGGCCAATAGCACTGCTAAGCGTTATTTCTAAAGTGTTAGAAAAGCTGGTAAACAACAGACTTGTCAAGTTCTTAGAGAAGCACAAACTCATTTCAGACAGACAATTAGGGTTCCGCAAAGGTAGATCTACTGAAGACGCTGTCACTCTTCTCGTCGATTTAGCCTCATCTTACACTGACAATGGAGAGTCATGTGTTGGTGTGTTCTTAGACCTTGCGAAGGCATTCGACACGGTATCAGTAGGTCTACTCGCGAAAAAATTGGAATCATATGGAGTGAGGGGAGTTGCGCTTAACTGGTTTATAAGCTACCTAAAAAATCGCAAACAATTCGTAAAAATAAACAATAACATGAGCCAAAGCTTACCAATTAACTATGGCGTGCCGCAGGGCAGTATTCTTGGTCCCACCCTCTTTATCCTTTATATTAATGACATAATAAGTCATAAATTAAGTAATGCTGACATCATAACGTATGCTGACGACACTGCTACACACACAAGGTATTCAATCTAGCAGAAGAAGGCCTCTCGCTTATAGCTAAGATCCTGGACAGAAATCTTCTCACCCTAAACACGAGTAAGACCAAATACATAGCCTTCTCGAAAACATGTGTGACCAGCCCTCCCATTGATAAGGATCTAAAAATTCATTACTGCACCTTAGACCAAATGTCCAAAAATTATAACTGCTCGTGTGATTCAATAACACGGGCCACCCACCTTAAGTACTTGGGCGTGACGATTGACGAACATCTATCTTACAAGGAGCATATAATAGAATTGGCTTTGCGGACACGAAAACTAATACACGTTATGCGTAACCTTCGTGACTGCGCGCCAATTCCTTTATTGCGACAAATATATATAGCTTTATGCCAGTCTGTTATCCAATACTGTATTTCAATATGGGGCAGCGCCGGTAAAAGCTTCTTTATACTCATTGAAAGAGCTCAGAGGGCTTTAATAAAAGTAATTTTACGCAAACCTTACAGGTATCCTACTAACACCTTGTATGATGATTTCAAAGTACTTAGGGTTCGTCAGTTATTTGTGTACAATGTCACGCTAAAGGTCCACAAAAGTTTGAAACTCCGTTCCGTTTACGAGGAAATACTTAATAGACGAGTGTACAAACTTCCACTTCCACAAGCTCTCTGTCTACTAGCAAGACGCAGTCCCTATTACTCACATCCTTGTACATATAACAAAGTAAGCGATATTCTGAAAATCAAAACTCTTTCATTCACTCAGTGCAAAAGAGCTCTCAAAGAATGCCTCTTCCAACTCTCTAATGATGAAACCGAGGAACTTATTTAGCTGCGCAAACACAGACTTACATAACCTTCCACTCTAAACTACCTATATTTATATCATATATCTCCACGACATTCCGTCCTTATTTACTCACATAAAATATGATTACTTCACATCCACACTCACATTCACTCACACTTACACAAGTTACACATCTCCCTCCACTCCACATACGCACACATCCTTACATCCTTAAATTCGCAACAAACCTTCATACTTATAAATATATTACATTAAATCCATTTTAAAATATATGCATTTATATGTAATAATCTTAAATTGTAAAAAAACTAAAACTTTATTCAAGTCTTACTAACTTTGAAATTATTTTACATTGTAACGTGATGTTGTAGTCGTATACTTAGTTAAGATAAAATCGCACTTGGATGCCAAGATACAGGCCTTGTGCTTAGTTTGGGGTCCGCTGAGAATCAGTATGACTGAAATTAATGTCTAAGAACTACATTTAAGTAAACTATGTATAAATTAAGTCTTTTGAAAAATAAACATTATCATTTGAAAAATAAACATTATCATTATCATTACAATTGAAAAAACTGCTGGTTATTACTTTAGTACTTTACTATACGTTGACTATGTATTACTTAAAAAAATATAGTGTTATCGCTGAAAATTCTGAGGGTTTGGACGTGAAAGTTTATTTTTGTGGTCCTATTCAGGATTTTTTACCTGCTGAAAGAAAGTTATATTTATGAATTCTATTCGGTTATTACTCTTTTCCTATTCTTTTTCTAACCTTTGTATTTTTTCATAATATACTATCGATCTGTTTCGTTACACTAGGTGTTTAAAAAATCGGTTTTTTTGTTAATCAGGGTACGAGCGCGCCTTAACGACTAAAGCGCTTTAATTTGGCAAGAAGATATATTATATCTGGGGAAATGACATGGGGTACTTTTCATCATCATCATCTTCCATCACCACGCGGGTGAAACCGCGGAGCTCATTATAAAAAAGAAAAATTTGTTTGTTTGGAATGGACAAAACTACCTAAATGATAAAAAAATATTTTACCATTGGAAAGCAGAATTATTTCGGAGTAACATGAGCTAAATTATATTATTATTAAAAAAATTCTCCCGGCAAATATATTTGTAAGGCGAAACGGAGTTTACGGGGACAGTAATATGATAATTTCTTATGCATAATTATTATTGTATTAGTATGTGAAAGTAGGGGTATGGTTGTGTGAGAATAAAATACGTCTCTTGTTCAAAAATGTGTTTATTAATTAATCAATGAATCTCTAATATGTCTGTAATCTGTACGTTAGGATTTTGGATAATCTCTAAATATAATAATACTGTAGAGGTACATGAAAAAAAACGCTAAAAACCGAGTCAGGGATGGTGAAACAGACAGTGAAATCGAACTAATGTCGATTTTTTTTAAAATTTTTGTATCTCTGTTTGTCGGTTTGTCTGTTTGTACGGGCTTATCTCCGAAACGACGGCACCAATTTAAATGAAATTTTGTATGTTGGTAGCTTATATCCCTGGTCAACATATAGGATACTTTTAATCCCGGTCAATTGACGAGTTCAAGTGGGATATAGTTAAATAACTGTAATTTTACCGTATACCGCGAGGCCACGCGAGCGAAGCCGCTGGCGGGTCCGCTAGTAATTTAATATATTTGGCGCGAACAGATTTGTACAAACACCTTAACTGGGTCAACGTTGGTTAATGTTTCAGTAGCTCTGGAGGACACTTAGCTTTGACACAAATAAAAATATGTTTTACGTATTTTAAATGCGCAAGACAGTTGTTTGAATTTACTGTTCTACTGTTTTTTTAAATGTGTTGTTTTTTTATGCAATCAAGTATCAAGACGAGCAAGTCGTGGGCCTGAAGTAAAACACTAGGCTTGCCTTACACAGATGCATTGCGACCCAGATCTTAGAACTGTAGTTTTGCGTGGCACTGCTCTGGTCTCGTCACACTGAGAATTTCGTTTTTGAGTTACTTTCGCTCAATAAGTTTATTTGCTACAGTGCCCACACCCTAACAGAGTAATGCTTCCGTACTGTTGCTTCATCTAATAATTTAAATTTTTGCTTCTGTAAATGAACTTCTGAGCGTCTGATGAAAAAGCAGACGACCGTCGTCGGAAAAGTAAGAAAAATCGTATAAAATTCGTATTATCTATATTCTATAAAGATAAAAATAAAGATTAATTTATTTGTCAAAATTTGTGTGTAGTCATACAGGGATGTAGGTCTTAAATCTAAATAAGTTGCAACGTGTTTTGCCCGCGTAGGCGTACAAATATACCCAAGTAGTGAGATAGCGGTCACTTGCAAATAATAAAAAAATAATAATTGAAATATGTATATTGTCAGAATTCAAATTAAAATTAAATTTAAATATGCATGCTTGTCAAATAACTTATATACATATATAAAAAGTAACCCCTATTTTTCCTGGTCACACTATAACTTGAGAACGGCTTTACCGATTTCATTCATCTTTTTTTAAATGTTACTATATAGATACTTCGTAGAAGGTTCTTATATAAAAAAAAAACAAAAAAGATGGGAGGATATGGCTAGGCCTAAAGCCGAGCCCACTACGCGAACGAAATCGCGGGCAGTCTATATTATAAAAATGAACCTCTATTTCTTCTGGTCACGCTATAACTTAAGAACTATTGAAACAAACTGGCATTTTTTTGTGTTAATTATTGTCAGGAGAAAGTCTATAGAAAAACCAATAAAAAATGGGAGATAACCCATGTGTTAAACAAGTGCTTCATCTACCTCCATACCAAATTTCATCAAAATTGCCCCAGCCGTTTGTGCGTTAATGAGTAACAAAGATGCACACATCCACGCATCTATACATCCATACATCCTACTCACAAACTTTGGCGTTTATAATATTAGTAGGATTTACGATTTTGGCAGTTTATTTGATAACATTGCGTAGAAACCTAGAAATCAGGATAAAAACAATTCATAGTTATACTCGTATGTTACGTCATTTGTAAACCAAATAACAGCGTAAGAAAGTGCACTCACACACAAACAGAATAAAAAAACAAACACTGAGTATGATATGAAGGAAGAGGCACAAGTAGAAACCGGTTGAGTCAAATGAGCCATTCAAGTGATCAAATATTTGAAGTTCATTGATTTCAATAACACAACACGATAATCCTGGAAACAGCTGAAGATCCGAATTTATTTCTGTGTCGAAATATACCTACTTATTATATTCTTTTCAAAACTAGCGTTAGTTTTTTGACATTGTTATGAATTCAAGAAATAATACTACTTACTGTAAGTATATAAATATTATTATTTGTGGTTTTAACCGTAATGTGAAGGTACGTACGTGTTTAGGAAATTGAAAGTCTTAAATATTCGCTCCTCTGTATCTTTCCGAGAAGCGAGAGTAAACGCGCTTAAAGCTCTTTTCAAGTGATCAGTAAATTTCACAGCAGTCACGACTGGGATGGGTGACTGCTGGTGGCATTTACAACTAAGCGCTTGCTAAACTTGCTCTCCAAAGCTCATGCTTTTAAGTTAAGCTTGTTTTGTTTAGCTGTTCGTCTCAGTATTTTGACTTACGCTAGCAGTCAATAGGTTATTTCAGAGGCTTTTGGGCGGTCTGGAATCCTTTGACAATAAGGCTGCGGCCACTAGCCTATCAAACAGGTCGCTCTGAGCTTTCGTGTTGGATTACGGCCAATACTGAGAGGAAAACTCAAGCCTTCTAGGTACACACATCAAAAAACGTTTGCGAGCACTTTGAAAAATCGAAATCTTCTTTGTTACGTCTTTTTAGTTGCTATTGATGGAATTGTTACACCATTCCGAGTAAACCATGGGCAACAATTTGTATTGGTAGACGATAATGCGCCCGCCCATCGAGCTCAACTAGTCAATGCTGCTCTCCAATACGACACCACAACGTTTAGACCTGCCTGCCGGCTCGCCTGACTTAAGCCCAATAGAGCACGCGTGGGATGCTCTTAAGCGAGCTATTTGGAACCATCACCCACTTCCCCAGACAGTGCCAGAGCTCAGGTAAGCCGCTATTCAAGAATGGGACAGGTTAGCCCAAGAAATGCTGGATAACCTCATTCTCAGCATGCCCAGGAGGATCACCGCATGTGTTCAAGCCAGGGGAGGAGTTATATTGAATATAAACCTTTTATTAATAATTTGTTGATTAAGCTCAATTAAAAAAATATATCAGCTTATGCTAGTGATCATAAACTTTTTTTTGATGTGTGTATATCAAGAACATTCAAGTGTCCACTAACTTTATTAATAGGAAAAGGGACGGGAAGTTTCGGGCAACGTTTGTAGCCGATCCCTTTTTATTTGAACTTAATGCTCTAAACATCATTATGTTTCCACTTGACAACTAGCTAAACAAGCAGATCGTTAGAAAATATAATAAAAAATGTGCTGAAAAATTGTTCTGCTTCCCACGACGCATGTAAACGTAATCAAAAGTTTGAAATGAATGTTATAAGTGCTTAATGTTAAAGCATGAGTGCTTCACGAATTACTTTTATTAAATTATAATTTTTAATGCTTTTCTTTTTATATTTCATTTATTACTAGCGGCTGTCCGCGACTTCGTTCACGTAGTAGTAAACCATCTCAGAAGAATTTTGAAAACTGATTACAAATGGAGGAGAAATCGGTGAACATAAACAAAAAATATACATACAGTTGAACATATAACCTCCTCCTTTTTTAATTCGGTTAAAAACCGGACCAATTCGAATCAACATTCGAATATAGCTTAAATACAAAATTCATTCTTATACTCAGTCTAGAAAAATATTCCTGTGGTTTGGGTATTTTTTGGAGTGGGAGCTACCCCGAGACGAAGCAAAAAAGTTACAAACTTCTCAATATAACTTGTATAAACTTGTGTATCTTATTATTATTTAGTAACAAAAACATTTAAATATGTATGTTACTAAAACTCTCAGACGGTTCTCCTAAATAGCAAATGATCCAAACTGTGCTTAACCTACTGAAAATATAATGAAGATTTAATGATTCGAAATATTGCCATTATAATCCGTTTTTACGATCAATTATTTAGAACTAGCTGCTATTACTTTGTGCTAGTAATTGTGGTAGAATAAAATAGAACTTACATATCATAAAACAAAAATATAACATCAATTCATTGTATGTGACTTTGCGGTAAAGTAAATTTTTACTAGGTACTCTGTGTCTACAATAAATATCGTTATCTACCGACTTCCAAAAAGGAGGAGGTACTCTTTTTTAATGTTTGTTAGTTCATAGCTTTCGATAGGGTGAACCGATTCTCAAAATTCTTTTTTGTTTGAAATCTGGTGCTTCCCAATTAAATTTCATCAAATTCAGTCCAGTAGTTTTTGAGTTACACTCCAATAACATAATAGAATGGAAGTCTGTATTATTTTTTTTCAAATTGTACTTGTTTATATTTACCGTTACGCCTCAGGTTTAATGTAAAACTATTGATGTGACGTTTACCTTAAAGTTACCGTTAGATGGCGCATCACACCCTTAAACTACATTACTTTAATGTTTATAAGCACAAAAAGCCTACTGTACACTATTCAGAGAGAACTTTATGTGCATTCGGTCGCTGATCTAGTGCTAAGCGCGTAAGAAAGCGCGCGTTTTAAGTAGGCACAACGCTATCTGTAGGAACTGTTTGTACTATACATTGAATAAATTCTTTTATATAATGCACGATTAAAAATCTTTAAAGACTCTATGGTGAAAAATGTTCTTTGAGTTATACTTATTTACTTCTATTATCTACTTATATCTATCTATATATTATCTACTTATAGACACTTTATTATACAGGGTGTTTGGTAGAGGGACCGACAAACCAAATGAGCGTGTTCGGGGGACCACTTGGAGAATACAAGTTGGCCAAAAAAAAATCCCCGACACCCCAATTTTTTAAACTTTTTTTTGTAAATTTTCTCGTTTTCTCCACTATTGTACCTATTTACCACCATAACATTTGTAAAGTATGTTTTAGACCGGATGTTTTTAGTTTTTACAAATTTTACAAATGTTATGGTGGTAAATAGGTACAATTTCGGAGAAAAACAGAAAAATCACAAAAAAAGTTATACATATTGGGAGGTCGGGGATTTTTTTTGACCAACTTGTATTCTCCAAGTGGTCCCCCGAACACGCTCATTTGGTTTGTCGGTCCCTCTACCAAACACCCTATATATCAATAACACCCTTATTTTCTTTTATTTATAGGTAGAACCTTGCTTACAGCTTTATTATATATGTAAGTAGGTATACAGTATAAATTTAATTATTTTAGTTTCTTCAGTTTCTTTTTTGTCAACATCTGTACTTCAAAAGCGCTTTCTGTGTATTTCAAAGTGAAAGATACTAAAACCTTTTCGTAGAATCTTATTGAATATAAAGACCTTACTTTATCTGGTATTAGAAATAAGCACAGTAAAACATCTTAGTATTTTCTAAATGAACAGTCGAATCGTCGAGCGTCGGTAACAAATATCACTATATTAAACTGTAAAGGTCAAATTTCTGTACAATGAAAAAAATATCTAATAACCAAGTCAGGGGGATGTAAGGAGTGAAATCGAATTAATTTAGATTTTTTTTTGTTTCTCTGTTCGTCTGTCTGTTTGTACGGGCTAATATTCGAAATCACTGGACCGATTTAAATGAAATTTTGTAGGGTGGTAGCTTATATTCCTGGTCTGCATATAGGATAATTTTGATCCAGGTAAATTAAAGAGCTCCCGTGGGATAGTTCAAAAACTATACTTAACCGTATCCCGCGAGGCCACGCGAGCGAAGGTGCTGGCGGGTCAGCGTGTATAATTATAAATTCCCCAGATCAATGACTCTATGTAGGTACGATACGATCGTTTTATCACTGTCATAAAATAATACAACATCTGTCATCGCAATTAAAATTATTCGGTGGGTTGGCAATTTATATACTGCCATAGTCAATGCCGCGGAATGTCTTAGAATATTACAACCCCCCCACCCCAGTCCACGGCATATGTGGGTGAGGCCTACGTTCTGCTGTGGAACAGACTGATGTCGAACGATTTCATTGTTATACTGACAATTGACAGGTGAGAGGATATAGAATATTCGATAGGTAATAACCTCAGATGTTTGTGATATGTAAATGTATGTGTCCATGCCTCCTGGAAGTTCTAATGCGAGGTTATTAGATGTGTACTGTAACTTAAACTCACTTACCATACTACACATCATAATGTTAAATTTCACCTACGACCCAAAAATTAATAGTACCCGTAGAACTTGCATACCAAGTTTCGTCAAGATTGATTGAAAATGCGACCGGTACAGAAGGACCAACATACAACCTAACAAACATACGGACAGATGAAAGTCAATTTGGCAAGCTCGCTTCGCTCACTCAATAAAGAATCTGAACAAGTTTTCCGTCAGTCTCACTTTAATCCGGTTACTTTTATCATTTCGCCCATCATGGGCTATTTTTTTTAATTATTAACTTTTTTTTTATTTAGTTTGGCTCTGTAACACGTATGTAAGGCTATGGCATGCTGGCATAAACTTGACGTTTAAAAGTACCTAAATTGAAACGCATTATAAATAATATATATATATATTTATTCATATAAAACTTCTGTTATATGTTTACAAATGACAATATAGAAATATTGTATTTAGTGATAATTTACACACAGCTAATAGAAGTACTGGATACATGTTTACATTAGTTTAGACACTAGCTTACTGTTGTGTAGTGACAATTTAATCAGTAATAGTGTTCAATAAGTAACATTGAGGGCATGTTGGAAACCAAGCTAGGCTAACCTGTGCTATGGTTTACAACACTTCCCTTCTTATGTTTTGGATATTGATAATTCCTAATTAATCTTAGTAATTACTCGAAGTACATTAAATAGTCCCTACATAACGTCACCATATCTTTACATTTCCGTATAATGTAAGAAGTAACAATTAATGCCTGGTGCATTAATATCCAGTAGTGCACTACTTAAAATATTAAGTAGTATTATACTCAGATTGCAGAACAAAAGGTATGATATATGAAATAAATAATACTTAGGTTTAAACTTTACATTAACAATAAACAAACAAAATATTTTTAATAAATACTACAATAGGGTATGCTCGCACAAATCCCACTTCGTTATAAATATCAATACTTTTAGAATCTTAAAATATTTTTCCATTCTAAATTCGTAGATTGTCTATCAATCATCGTTTCTACAAAGTCAGTTACTTAAATGAAAATTAATTAGCTTTTATTTAAATGAAAAAACTAAAACATGCCGAGCACGAAAATCTGTTTAACAGTAACGTAATCGCATCAAATTATCTAGGGCAATAGTGGCAGAGATAACTCATAATTTATACTGTATACGTTAACGATGCGATAACTTTACATTTAAGCAGATTTTCGTGCTCGGCCCACAGTAGACAATAGTAGTACATACTCTATGATATAAGTTTTATTACGCTGTTTTTACTAAAACCTTTGTACAAAGTAAGATTAAATTAAAATAATATTGTATATTACAATTCATTTATTTCACGGATTTCATCTGGTCCTTTACAAAGTAAAACGGGGCTGTAGCCAACATATATAGTGTACATATGTTACGTATAAAATATAGTACCTAGTATAAAAAAACAGAAACGTTTAGGAACGAATGTTAAAATGGTATATCTAATATAAACTGAGTAAAATGGTATTGACGTGAATTTAGAAGTGACTAGCGACTGCTTTCGTTCGCGTAGTAGGCTCGCCCTTCGGCCTCGCCATAACCTCTCATCTATTTTTGTTTTATTTTATAAGAGTCTTCTCTTGGCATTAATACTTTGGTTAAGATATTATTATAATTTTTTATGTACAATTATTAATTTGACAATTTATATTTTTAACTTGACATAAATATTTAATATTTCATTATAATATATTAGATTAAGAATGTTGCACACCTCTACATGAGGTAGATTGTATGGCACATTAATTACTTATAAGAACTTGTTAAAACCTACATTCTAATGCAATAAATGATTTTGATTTGATTTGATTTGATTTAATAATTATAACAACAAAAAGAATTAGCGAGATTGTTCCATCCTGTTCTAAAGTTATAGCGTGACCAGGAGAAATTGGGGTTCATTTTCATATATATAGGGAGATAGAAGGTTATGGGCGAGACTACGGCACTTGCTGATTTCAGCCTCATCTTAGTAGGTGGTGTGGTGACTTGCCACATAGTACAGGCCTTTAATGGCCGTCATTATTGGCGCCGAAAAGGGCATCGTTGGTGTGGATGCCTCAATTACATCGAAAGAATAATATTATAAATAAAATAGTAACAGTATGATAATTATTATTATAGTTTAATTTCAACCATCACATTTTTTATAAAATTAATGCGAATGTTTGGTGGTTTCAGAATATATTATTCGACTTTTTACTATAATTTCAATGTCTTAAATTGACATTAATCCTTCCTGTACTGTGATAATTACAACTACAATTTGAAAAAAATAATACCGACTTCTATTCTATTCAGTTATTGAAGTGTAACTCAAAAACTACTAAACCGAATTTGATGAAATTTAAATGAGACTACATGTGTAACACCAGCTTTCTAACCAAAAAAAAAAAGAAATTTGAGAATCGGTTCACCCTATCGAAAGTTATGAGGTAACAAACATAAAAAAATAACAAAAAAACAGTCGAATTGAGTACCTCCTCCTTTTTGGAAGTCAGTACAAAACAAAAGATCTATAAATGAAACTGACATATACTTACGTCTCTGGGACGCAAAGGGTTTATTCGTTTGCAATTCAACTAATTACATTTACCCTTATACGTATAATCATTATGTGCTTTCAAACATCGATGCATTTATGGCACTATAGTCTTGGCTCCAATTGACTAAGGATTTCCAGTTTTTATCTTAAACATCTGCAATTTGCAATTTAAATAAACTGCCTAAGCAAATAGCGATAATATATTGCAACACTTACGTAAATACACGTAATAGCCAATGACTTAGGTCTAAGGCTATAAATTACTATCTAAGCACGTGATGTTACACCAGGAATGTATAAATCGATGAAGTTATCAATGGTAGTTAGTGCTTTACTGTATCTTTTAGAAAGGATCTTCATAACCCCTTGACTCAGCGCTGCCTTCTAGAAAATTTAATTTCTGGAAATAAACAAATGTTATAAACCGACCAAGTGAGAGTCTGACTCAGCTTAAGCTAAAAGTCCAGTCCCGTATAGTCTCGAACCTTCTCGTTCTTGCGTCGACTTCCTAATGCTGGGGGGCATGACCCATCATGGATTAGCCTCTCCCGTACGATGTTTCTCCATCTATTCCGGCTTCCAGCTGCACGAACCGCTTCAGTGACGTTTATCTTGAGAGTAGTGCAGATTTGATCTGTCCAGCGCATTAGACTCCTTCCTCTCGGTCTCTTGCCCTCTATTTTCCCAGTGACGATTAGTTTTTGGAGGTTGTTTACGGGCTATGTGGCCAAAGAACACAAATATCCTTCGCTATCAGGTAGTCTTGGTTTCTTGTCCAGTTTTAGTTCATTGAGAACTGATTGGTTGGTTCCATGCGCAGTTTCTGGATTCTGCAACATTTTTCTCCAACACCACATTTCTAAGGCAGCTATGCGTTGTCGGTCATCACCTTTCAGTGTCCACGTCTCCGCCGCGTATAGGAGTATTGAGAAAACTAGAGTGTTGAGGTAGTTTTTGTCTTATTGCTGATCTTTCCATATCCTATCGAGCTGAGACATGGCAGTTTTAGCCATTGCAATTCGTCTGCGAACTTTGTCCTCACAAGAAACAACTGTTGCTAAATAAATATGAAGTAATCAACAAATTCTAGATTAAGAGTCCCACTGAGCTCCTGTCTTCCGCACTAACCTCAAGTGGCTTCCCATACTTTGTCGCCGGAATGCTCATATATTGTCCCTACTTTATAGTATATTGTTCAATCCCTCATTCCCCCGCTATCTTCAGGAAAACTTTGAATTTTTACATGTTGGAAGCTCTTTTTCTCTACGATCATCAGAGAACTTAATGTTAAATACCCCGATACACCGCAGCACTTTTTTTTGGTTCCTCCTTTTGTGTTAAAGCTGTTCATCTATGGAACACTTTACCCTACGAAATTAGATGCGCGCCTTCTCTGCACATCTTCAAACATCGTGTCAAAACATTTTACTTCGCGAAATAACTAACTGCAAACCTACTTACTATCTTTGTTATAATAATTAAATGGTATATGTAAGTAAGTATGTATAGTTATGTATATATTTTGTAGTATATATGTATAGTATTATTATATAAGTATAGTTTTTATATATTATAAGTATTATTTTCTTGCTATATTCTTGAGTTTAGCTATATGTAGTGTTTAGTACACTTGTTTTATACACCACCGTCTTTATAAATTTATGCCTATTTCTTTCCGTGCATGTTGTCTGGAAAAGATCGATCTGAGCGATAAGACCGCCATTGTGACACTTTTAATTTTAAGTATTTAATTGTGAAATATTTATATTGTATTTTTATTTTATTCTTATTTCTTTATTTGTAACATGTGGTGTTTCAATAAAGAGTTACGGCCGTTTTCAATATTCTATCTATCCATAGTTTTCCTTACTACGGATAGAAATTTGACATGACGTCCATACAAATAGTGTCAAATATCTATCTCTAGTAGGCTAAACCGACGATAGATAGGTTATTGAAAACGGCCGTTAATCTATCTATCTTGTACAGTCGCCTGCAATATGATTTACATTTCATAATATCCAAACTTATTAAACGTTGCATATGTGATATAAGTTACCATAAAAATATTATACAGTTATATAGTAAAAGTGTTATTAATGTAAAGTCATTTAAGTGCCCACTTTTATGGTGTTTTATGCCAAAGCTTAAAAGTATTTCAAAGTTGAAAGACAATCAATGATAATAACTAAAAATAATTTTAGTTCTCACCTTGAACAATTATTACACTTATTATGTCACTGTATATTTTATTCTATTATTTCTGTTAAATCTTTCATTATAATTTAACTTCTTCTACTAGGTGTGTTTTGCAAATTGTTTCTTGTATATATTTTAGTAAGTACTATGTGTAACCATGCGTGACGTCACCTACCGGCCTCAACGGAAGACCAACGCTGGTTGTTTACGATCAGCACTATGTTGAGTTGGAGCCGATTTGTGGCAGAAGGCTGCAAAAATCATTTATTTTATTGTTTTTTTTGTGATTATTGTTTGGATTTATGCGTTACTACGAAATGTTTTTGTATGTGTTTTGCCATAAATAAAGTCTATTCTATTCTATTCTTCTATTCTATAATCACAGCATAAAGATCGTAAGGTTTACATATACTGTGGTACTGTGATCTGCCTCTGTGAAATTCTCTGGAATTTATAATTGTATCATGTTTAACGATTTCACAAAACTTAATAAATACAATTAATTTAATCAGTAAACAATATAGTTTATAAGAATATCGCTGTATCTACGAGTAAGTTTTATAGTGGATCGTTTAAATCGCTCTTTTGAGGTCGCTAAAATTCCGTCGGTTTCGGGTGGACTATATATTTGATTATATTAGATCGACGTAAAGTAGAAAACAAGGTCTAGAGTCTAGACTCAATTTAAGTGCCACTTTTGATAAATATATTGACCTAAAGTAAAATATATGTCTAGACTTCATTTTTAGTGCTACTGGGACACATTTTCGCTTAGTCGGACAACTTTCTATCAGCCAAAATTCTCACTAAATTAGGTTATTATTTAATGCTAAAATAAATATCAGGAAAAAAGTAATTCTGTGAGTTGTATCTTGTTTGGGATGTATCTATGTGTCTATACGATAACCATCTCTACCTGTCCATCTGTATCTGTCAGCATCTGCGCGCAAAGTACGAATATATAAATACTACGTAATACAGGATGTTTGGTGAACATTTGTAAAGTATGTTTTAGACCGGATGTTTTTAGTTTTTACAAATTTTACAAATGGTATGGTGGTAAATAGGTACAATTTCGGAGAAAAAGGGAAAAATCCCAAAAAAAAAGGAAAAACATTGGGGGGTCGGGGATTTTTTTGACCAACTTGTATTCTCCAAGTGGTCCCCCGAACACGCTCACTTGGTTTGTCGGTCCCTCTACCAAACAGCCTATATATTAAAGGTACGCAGCTAAAGCTGTTTCTAAAATATTCGAGCCTTCCAAAATCACAATGTTTGATACAATAGAGATAATTATTATATTATCTACACTTCTACACTACTAATATTATAAAGAGGAAAGATTTGTTTGTATTGAATAGGCTCCAATAATCCTAGACCGATTAGAAAAATTGTTTCACCATTAGAATCCTACATTTTCCCTGATGAACATAGGCTAAATAATATTCTCAAAAAAATTTGGGATCTGTTTGAAAAGTTCGATAATTTAACCCAAAGTGTGAAAAAACTTCAAAAAGAGTCTTTATATCGTGTACGCTGCGGAAAGTATTAACCATTTACGGCCGTTTTCAATATTCTATCTATCCATAATTTTCCTTATTACCGTGAAATTTGACATAACGTTCATACAAATAGTGTCAAATATCTATCTCTAGGAAGGTAAACCGACGATAGATAGGTCATTGAAAACGGCCATTGGACTATGCTATAAAATTTACAATAAAGCAAAGTGACGTAATACAGTTTTATAGAAGAGATCAATACAATATCAACAAAGAAGCCCATATCACCATAATGTCTGACTATTACAGTTTATGTCACAATAAATACTTTTTTCATTTTGAAATATGGAGTAGTAACGCCAGTACAATACAGGCCACATTTATTCGCACCTTGGCTTTAATCCTTATCTACTCTAATAATAAAGAGGAAAGATATATGATTGTTTGTTTGTAATGGATACAATAAAACTACTTAACTGATTCAAACAATTCTTTCACGAATTTAGAGCTACATTATGCCTGAGCAACATACGCTATATTTGATTCGTCCTCATCATCACCACGTGGGTTGATCTGTCCGCATCAGGACAAAAAATAACAATAGATTTATGAATGAAACTTGCCTCGAATGAGGCTTGCTGATTCGGACAGACCGCGGGCGCAGTATATTATAATATTAGATAATAGGGTGAATACTGTAGCTATTACTTCAATTATAATTTAATATACATGGTATATATATAATATAATTTATTAAACTCAATCTGTTCCTTGTGCCAAGTAATTGAAAGATACTTGTCACTCGCAGTAAATTGCTTTTGAACTGTCGTTTCATCATGTTTCAATATTTGGCTAATCTTTGAAATGTCAACTTGAAAAATAAACGCTTATTGAGCGGAAATTACTTCTGAACAGTTCAACTGAACTCGGTTAGCTGAACTTTTCAGGTGCCTTTACAAAAGTATCCACTTAGTAAATGGAGGGTAAACTGAGTTCTGCTTTTACTGTGTGGTATAATTATATTGCGGAGCTTGACTGAAGTGCTGGCAGAGGAGTTTGACTTGGCGATCTTAACCGTCCAACAATGTTCAGCAACGCTTGTTGCGGTCCGGAGTTGGAGGTGTGTGTGCTAGTGGCATTATTCAACAGAGCGCTTCCGTGTTTCGGAGGGCAAGTTAAGTAGTCGGTCCCGGTTGTTTGCCTTAGGACAACAGTAGTTAGGCTATGTCGAAGGCCTTCGGGCGGCCTGAAAACTTCGACATGGGTTGGCCACTAACCTATCCACCAAGCCGCACTGGGCCCGCGTGGTGGATTATGGCCCAGCTCCTCTCTCTGACAGGAAGGCTCGAGTCCCAACAGTAGGAACAAAATGGGCTGATTATGATTTATATACACAACCTGACGCAGGTCAAACAGATATGTTCATGCACACAAATATTTGACCCGTCCGGGGATCCAACCCGGGATCAGCGGCTCAGAAGGCAGGGGTGCTACCAACTGCGCCAACCGGCCAGTCAAACCCAAACCCATGTCTGGCAATGGGTCTTTATATAAAGTTTAGCCATATAGAGACAGCGAACGTAATTGATGCCCCCATTAGCATAGCTGGCAGTGACCTTGCATCCGAAGCGAGGGGTTCCAGGTACAATCCCTGGTTATGGCAAATGTTTGTGTTATGAAAAGAAATGCTTGTTCTCGGATCTTGGGTGATGTGAGGAGTTATATGTATGTTCAAGCCTCTCACGATACAAGAAATGATAGTACGGAGTGTGAGCGAGTAAACGTTATTTATTTATCATTCAATACCATAAGCAACTGCTACTTAAGGCGTTGCCAGAAGCCAAATATCCGTAAAAAACTATGCTATGTCCGTATAGTTTAGACACACAATTACTAATACAAACTTTAAAAAAAACTCAGTGCATAGTTAAAAGTTAAAAAAGACCTATAAAATAATATTGCACAATACTTTTTTTTTCATTTTAAAATAAATCGCAAATAGAACGACTGAAAAAATATACTTTGTCTTGAATTTCTCTATACTTTGAACGAAAACTACTAGGTATATTTTTTCTAATCAGAATAAAGGTTAATTTATTAAATTAAAGAAATATCTAGAGTTTTTACCCTTGTGGCTTAATAAAATAAACGATTATTTTAAAACAAATTAAAACTGCGATAAAGTGATCGTGTTTACAGGCACACGCTTAATTCCTGTCACGGCCAGCCATGCGATTCTCTAAGAACAAACATCGTTGCATCTTTGACATCTGTGAAACAAATGACGTGATGACAAGAAACGTTGGAAAAACCACCTTATGAACAAAGGCGATATGTCATAAAGTATTTGACATCCGTGAGCTCGTCGACGAGCGCATCGACGAATCATTAGAGAATCGCATCGTAAAAGTTTGCTCTTAGCGCCTTAACTGCAATTTAGAGACTGTTGACCTACTTAACAAGTTAACCACAGAGGTCCTACCGTATGACGCAACCTTACCGTATCGCGAATCTCGACGTGTTTACGATCGGCCCGCCTCGACAGCGAGAGTGACCGGGCGCGTCTGTGCTTTCGCCGGTCATTGTGACGTCATACTGTGACGTGTGTTCACGACCTATACCGTTATTGGAGTTTAAATACGGGCAAGTCGTATGCCAACGCACGCTTACCTTGCTGTAGTTTTGTACGGTTTTCTACCAACTTCCAAAAAAGGAGGAGGTACTCAATTCAACTGTATTTTTTTATGTTTGTTATCTCATAACTTTCGACTAAGTGAACCCATTCTCAAAATTATTTTTGTTTGAAAGCTGGTGCTTCCCGTGTGGTCTCATTTAAATTTCATCAAATTCAATCCAATAGTTTTGTAGTTTTTAGTCCAATCCAATAGTTTTTAGTTTTGAGATACACTCCAATAACTGAATAGAATGGAAGTCGGTATTAAATTTTTCAAAATGTACTTCGAATCGATTCTGCCTTTAATATTACTTAAAAAAAGGTGCTGAATTAAAATGACATCCAATTGGGAACATACCATTGACTTATCACGCACTACATTTTGTAGTATATTAATATTACCTTACCATATTTGAACGCAGCTCGGGTAAATGTAAATGGTACAAGATACGCTAACATCTTTTCAATGTAGTATTATACCATTCTTTAATTTACTTCTCATTCGTTCAAAAACGTTCGCTTTAAAATCATGGTGAACACCAAAAAACGCGACACGTTTGAACAACTGTTTAAGTTTAAGGGAGCGATTAGGTAATCAATGGTTAAATTGTAGTTTGTGAACTCCAGCCTTAGTTACTTAATATTATTTATTATTTAGTTATTTTTACGTTCTACATGTATTATAGGTTACATGTATTACCTTAAAGTTAAAACTTTAGAATTATTTATTAAAATTTTCCTACAATGTTTCTTTATGTGTGCATGTCTATATTTTTATGATCATGTCAGCGAACATATTTTTTCTGTGAGTTCTTTAACAAAAGATCATCTTTGTTCAGAATAGAACCATCATCATTATGCAATTCCACCTTAATCTTTTGTTTGTGTATTGTGCTATATATCGGTATCGGTAAATATCACGCAAGTCCTACCAAGCTTCTAAATCATAAATTACTAGCAGCAATCCGCGGTTTCAACCGCGTGGTGATGGATGATGATGAAAAGTATCATATGTGTCAATCCAAAGCCTCATCTACCTCCATACCAACTTTCATCAAAATTGGCCGTTTGAGCGTGAAAGAGCAACAAACATCCATCCATTGATCCATCCATCTAAACTTTCACATTTATAATATTAATAGGATGCATACACCTTGCGATGGATTATTAACTCATATTATACTTTATGTATCTAATGTTGAAATCAAATATGATCTAACAAGAAATATACATAATTAAAAAAGACGTGTGGCACTCGGAGACTGTCGCGGTAAAGCTATTGCATAGCTGTTTTTATCAACTTATGCAATTAGAATTATTTAACCAATGCCATTTAAAAGCGAGTTGCTGAACTAAAGAGACAAGCGTGATATTACAAAAAGTCATTAAAAGTTCTGCTATTCATCAATAGATGCCAAAACTAAAAAGTATCACCGCTGTGCCGGTCGGAGTGGGGGGTGTTAGGTTATTTTCGTTACGGAATTTCTGGATTCGGTCTCCACGCTCAAGGCCCGCGATAGAAGCTATGCAATAGCTTAAAAAAAATATTCTTGCTTGGTCAAATTCGACTTAATATATTTTCTTCTGGCTGTCGGTATTTCATTATTAATATTGATACTAATATATTACAATTTAGTTTTCAATATATGATATTTTTTATTGTACAATCATTGTAGATATAAACTTAAAAAATGCTTATCTAAGTCGGGCCTTAAGATTGATGCTAACCAAATCAAATGTAAATATTGTAGAGAGTCGCATATTTTTATACCTAACTAACGACTGCCTGCAACTTCATTCGCGTAGTATGCTCAGCCTTCGGCCTCGCTATAACCTCCCATCTTTTCTTGGTTTTTCGTTCATAAGATCCTGCTCCTGACAATAATTAACATAACAAAAATGAAATAGCGAGATTGTTCCATCCATTCTCAAGTTATAGCGTTACCAGGAGAAATAGAGGTTCATTTTTATATATACAGATTCAATTAATGTAAGCTTATAGATTTGCAGGAATATCAAGGAATCCAACTATACTCATAAATCTATAATATAATATCGGTTTCCGAAACATGCTTCCATCATATCGTAATAGCATGACTAGAGGTAGTCGAGGACTCGTGGAGGACTCATAAAAAGTCGACGGAAATAATTTGGCAATAGTCTCCCATAAACCTCTCCATAACCATTAGTATGTGACTAAATTTAGTACAGGCTTGATATCATCTTATGTATGTTAACATTAATCGGTGTAAGAAAGATATTAAGTTAACGTCACCAAATCTATTCTAACATTAATTAATATTCTTACATCTGTATTCATAAATCCACAACTAAAGTAAACTAAGTCTTTGCAACCTATTTTACCTCAAGTAAATTGGTCGCCATTTACAATAGAACTATTTCAATATCTTTACCAGTATTGTTCTTTAATTGGCTATCTGTCAGCTGTCAAAACAATACATTATGCATAAAGACGACCAACCTGTTGCTTTCCATCGACAAACTAAGATTGGAGAAGCGTTATATCGGCTAGGTTAATCTGGCAACACATCAGTGGAAATCTAAGATGAAATATTACATTTACGAAATTAAATAAAATGTAGAATGCAATTAAATATATTGCTCGTGATAATTAGTTATTAGCAAAACCAAAGAAAGATTTCGAACTTGAAGGAGAGAGTATGTCCAAGTTCAACCTCAAAATCACCAAAATTCTAGCTTAGTTCAACTTTAGCGTCTGCGATGCTCTTATGGACTTTCATTTCAAATACCATAAATCCTTTACCATACATAACCATTTTATAGTAATAAGGAAAGTGAAAATTGAATATTCGGAATAAGATTAAAATTAAAAATGTATAAAGAATGAGCAATTTTATAATACGTTAATAGCATTCGCTAGTTAGGCAACTGCCTTGCCTCTTTGGGACTGAAAACCTAATTAATGCTCCTCTATCAATATTTTATTCTGTGTTGTGTTACATCATCCTTTTCTAAAGCTTGTCTCTTCTCTCGCTGTTTCAACGCGACAGTGAGTACGTAACTTTAGTTACTATAATTGGGCTTCTTTTGTTTTATAACTATTATTTTTGAGCTAGTGAATAACTAGCAGTGGGCCTAGCATGAAAATTGCGTAAGTGTAACTTATTAGTATAGTTAATGTATACAGTACTAGCTGTGAGTTATCTGTGCCACGGCTGTACTAGCTAAATTATATGTCGGCGCATACCTTTATCCGATGTTATTATTTAGTCGAGCGCCACCTAGTTTAGTTTTGGTGGACTAGAGATGCAAAGTGGCGCCATCTCTGGTATAACTCTGGTAGCGTGCGCTGTTCGCTGATTGGTCGGTCGGTCGGTCGTTGAGAGCCAATTACCGTTGAGTACTTATACATCGTCCTACAGAGGCTTTGGGGGGGGGGGAACGCGCGGACACGCTCGGAGGCTAGGAGGAGCTCACGAGCTCACTTTGCGTTTGGTCGCGTTTGGCAGCGTTCGGTACTAAGTAGAATACCTAGTCCCCAAGTTAATTCAAGTGCTGTAATATTAAATCTCAGTGTAACGTAATAAAAGCAGAATCATTGTACATGTGACATCTTATTCTCCTCACCAGCTTAATCCACGCCTAGCCACGAAATTGGAGCATACCATCCTATAAAGATGCGGGCCCTGATACGGGCCCATGTGCCTATATATATTTTTTACTGTATAAATTAACGACACAAATACGTTAAACTTACGCATTTGTTTTATTGTTACAAGTACAATTTGAAAAATTTAATACCTACATACTTCCAATCTATTCAATTATTGGAGTGTATCTCAAAAACTACTAGACCGAATTTGATTAAATTAAAATGGGACCACACAAGAAGCATCAGCTTTCAAACAAAAAAAGAGTTTTGATAATAGGTTCACCCAGTTGAAAGTTATGAAGTAACAAACATAAAAAAATACAGTCAAATTGAGTACCTCCTCCTTTTTTTGGAAGTCTGTAGAAAAGTAGGCAGACAGGCAGGCGGCCCACTTGATTGAAAGTGGTCGCCGTCGTAAATAGACGTTGGCAACACCAAGGGCATTACCAACGCGCTGCCGACCTGTAAGAACTTTAATGACGCCCTTTTTAAACAACCCCATGTCGTAGCGCAGAGTGAAAACCTCGGCGGGAAGCTTCATTCAGATTTTTGTTGTACGCGGAATAATATTTTTGTGCTAGGTCTACTCTACTAGTGCTAGAACCTTGTTGGAAATTGCAATTGGCGGTCTTGTAATATTGGAGCCCTCGCTTTCGACTTGCACTTCTTAAGGGCTTCGTTAACGGGTTACTAAATCAACAATTATTACCGCTATTGTTAAGCCAGCACAATAGGTTATGTAGGCTGTACAATGTAGCTCTATGCGTCAGTACTAGCTACTAGTGCCACACGGTTTCACCCGCGTGGTGATGGATGATGATGATGAAATAAAAATAAGTCTAAGTTACTCCTTATAACATTAGCTAGCTGCTATTGAAAGCCCCGTTAATATCAATCCAGCCATTTCAGAGATTAGCTGAAACACAAAATGAAACAGAAAACAAATTAAACATTGATTTTTGTATTTAAGTACCGTATATACTTTCATACGTATTTAGTGAAAATCTCTTTTTGGAATTACAAACAGACTCTTGAATTTTATGGTTTAGGATTCCACTTTCGTTAGAAGCAACTTTTTCTACCGACTTCCCAAAAGGAGGAGGTACTCAATTCGTATGTTTTTTTTTATGTTTGTTACCTCATAACTTTCGATTCTCAAAAATCTTTTATTGTTTGAAAGCTAGTGTTTCCCGTGTGGTCCCATTTAAATTTCATCAAATTCGGTCCAGTTGTTTTTGAGATACACTCTAATAAATGAATAGAATGGAAGTCTGTATTAAATTTTTCAAATTGTACTTGATATTATTTATCCGTTGTGATATTAGATAGCTGTATTGAATAATACTTACTTTTTTTAATAAACATAGTTCATAATATTATTACCATAAAAAACACCATCTAGCGGCACGTGCCAATAATCTATCTATCGCCGGCTTACCTTACTTGAGATTGATATTTGACAATATTTGTATCGACGTTATGTCACATTTCTATGGGTAGTAAGGAAAACTGTGGATATATAGATTATTGGGATCGGCCCTTAATCACCAGCGTGCGGAAGGGTTCCTAGAACACTGGCCTCATTGATGTATAGATATATTTGTTGTAAGAAAAACTGTGAAATAACGGATTTCATATAGTTATCTGTACTATTGCCACAGCATAAATAGGCTGTGCTATTACTCTCGTATAATACGAGTACTAATATTTAAAAGAGGATAGATTTGTATGTAAGTATGTTTGTAACGAATTGGCTCAAAGAGTACTGGACCGATTTCAAAAATTCTTTCACCATTGGAAAGCTGCATTCACCCTGAGTAACATAGGATAAGATTCATCATCATCGTCATCATCCATCACCGCGCGGGTGAAACCGCGGAGAGCAGCTAGTTTATTATGTGCCATTAAGTGCCAAGATGGACGTTTCGTGCGCCTGATGCTGCACTACACTTTCCCATAGCAATTGCTGTACCACCCACAACTTACACTTAGAGCTGTAGTTTTGCATAATACTGCACTGCACTAGACATTGGTCTTTAAGTCTCTTTCGCCCAGAAATTTCACTTGCTACAGTGCCCTTCAGAACCTAACACAGTAATGCTTGTACACTGTTGCTTCGCGACAGAAGATCTGAATATTACGGTGGTACAAACCAAGACGGCCTACTCCACAAGTGGCTTTCCGCTTTGTGATGAATAGTGATTGGTAGCGATTCACATCTTCAAAAACTTAACATATCGAATTAAAATTTAATTATGATATTAATACTAAAATCCAAAATCATGGAACACTTATTACCATTTCTAAAAGTAAAATAATTCTATTAATATTTGGGTATTTTTACGTTAGTTTAGCGAGCACCAAGTTATGTAACCCCCACGGTTACGTAACTTGGTGCTCGTTCACTGACAAGGTGGATAGACGACCTGATAAAGGTAGCAGGACGACGTTGGATGCAGGTCCTTTTGGAAATTTGTGGGGAGGCATATATTCAGCAGTAGACGTCCTACGGCTGAGATGATGATGATGCTAAGTGACGAATAATCTGTCTAAAATATACCCACAATTGAGGAGAAATATCTAATTTTAGTGCTGTCATTCGGTGTTATACTAATTTGGATATTAGCCTAAACATAATAAGAACTGCTGTAATTTAGACAGAGAATGCTTACAGAACCGACACCATTGTCGAAGATGTGCCTTCCCACCTTTACGAGCTTTTAACCTAAAATCAAAAATGGCTAACTTACCGACCTCTGAAATGTTAAAACTAAATCATGCCAGTAACGGGTATAGTATATCTGAACAGTAGCCAACGTCAAGTAATCATCACTTAACCGCCTCAGGAAAACAAGGAACCTTTCCCTTAAGAAAGCGACGGTTAATTGTAATTACATCACGTTTTAACCGACGGATTTGTACCGGGAAACACGACCTTTCCCCTGTTACGTAGGACGGACTTGTACACTGAAGTAATAACTCTATGATCGTAAATTACATTTATTGTGAAATACTAATAGATAATATGTAACCTTATGTAAGTTCCCGTATGTGTAGTAACTGTTATAATGAATGGAGGTCATAGCACAAATAATATGTGAAAAGTATTCATATCGAAAACGACAACATGTCACGCTTCGCCGTACAAACTATGAGTTATCTGTGTCACAGTTGCCCTAGATACGTGATAGTTTGTACTGTTTCACGTAAACGACAGGTAACGTTACACTTACGTAGTTATTCGTGCTAGACCCAAGATATCATGATAAAAATAAAAAATAAAATTTCGTAAGGAATGAAGTTGTTTTGAATTATCGAATGCTTTTTAGCAGGGATAACAGCGAAAAACAGACCATATTATGTATACATATAAATTTGACAAACAGAACCTTTTAATAGTCTGAATTTACTTTTTGGAAATATACAACAATGCTTCATCATCATCTCAGCCGTACGACTGCCAATGCTGAACATAGACCATATTTTTCCAAAAGGATCGGTTGGAAGCGGCCTGCATGCAACGTCGTCCTGCGACCTGTATCATGTCGTCTGTCCACCGTGTCGGTGGACGACCTACGCTGCGCTTGCCGGTTTGGTGGTCTCCACTCCAGAACCTTCCGGCCCCATCGGCTATCTGTTCTGCGTGCCACTTCAACTGGTAAATCTTCTGGGCTATGTCGATGACTTTCGTTCTTCTACGGATCTCCTCATTTCTGATTCGATCACGTATCGAACATAGCCTCAACATAGCTCTCCATAGCTCCATACCACATCTTAGAGGTAATACTCGTAATATACCTGTTACTAAATGTAACATATGTTTCTAGCAAGCCCAAAGTTTTGGACCAACAAAATTTCCCTAAATTTTTGTAGTCATTAACGCAAGTTTATCCACGGGGATTAAGTAATATCAGTTTATATATTCGGTGGTAGTGCCACGCTGCAACCCCACAGCCAAATGGGCCGGCACGACCGGAGAAGTACCACACTCCCACATAACACTGACGTGAAGTTATATAGCTTGCGATTGCGTTTCGTCGGTTTTTGGGAGGTTAAAGTAGGTTGAAAAGGAGTTTGCTGAAAACCAGCTAACACACAACCAACTATTACGGTAAAACCCTTTTTTGTAGCTGTGTTTTAGCAATTCCTTTTTTCATTTCATTTATGTCGCGCATCTGACATAATCCACTCTACCTTCACGTAAGCATTATTAACAGTATGCTCTCCTAATATGGCACGCCATGTTATGCTTCTTACTATTCATACAAGTATCATCAGGTCAGGGTCATAAGCGGACCTAACCAGATCTTTTGAACCAGATCTCTGACCAGAAATGCTTTTTGACGTCATAAACATAGTACTCGTATGTAGTTACAGAAACCACCCCTGTTCAAATTAGTCTCGAGCACCACCACGTTATATATGAATATAAATTATGTACCAAAGTGGTTTTTGGTTTATAGTCCGGTGTCGCTTTTAATGGCAGTAGTAGCAAAAAGTACTTCCTAAAAAATGGTTTTTGGTTAAATTTTTCGGGATCCTAAGCGCAAGACCGATTCCTGCATTTAAGGTGCTGTCAGGCCTCCGTCACTCCATGTACTTGCGCGCTATAACTGCCTACCGCCCAGCCGAGCGGTCTCGGTCCGCCGGCGGTTCAAATTCAGTGCGGTTTTCGCAAGCGAAGCGCGCGCACGCCGTTTTATTTTAATAGTGCTGTTCGTTCGTACGCGTATTACGATGCCGTGTGGTGCCTTATGTGCTGTAGATGGGTGTAAATCAAGCAAAAGAAGGGATAAACACCTAACATTTTTCCATTTACCTGTCAATGAAGAATGGTAAGTGATAAATTATTACTAGTTTTTGTCGTTTAAATTTTTTTCCATTCACATACCGTCATTAGAGACATAATTAAAAGACAGTAGGTGTGCGGACACCGGTATCCACTTAGAATTTGACAGTTTAATAGGTATATACTAAGCATTAGCTTGCCTTTCAGACACAGATTTACATAATTTTGTTGCATAGAAACGTTATACCACAGAATAATTAATAGTACAAGGTACAGAAGATGCACTCTTCGAAAGAAAACATTCGAATATAAACTGCTAAACTAACAACTGCAATAATGTTCATAAAACATTGCAAAGCACGGACGTGACCTTCAAAAAATGTGCCTACAAGTCCTTGACGCGCTCGTAACGAATCAAAATGCGCTTTAAGTCTGTGCAGCGAGAGTTCTTTTTCTTACGCCCGATGAAAACCTTTGAACAAGCCGCGTCTGTTGTAAGGTGACTTGTTGCGAGAAAACGAATCAAATTAATTAATCTTAATAAATTTGATTCGTGATAATTGGTAGTAGTACAATACACCTAGATATGTACAACAATATTTTTTTATTTTGAAGGCCATCGACTTTTCGCGTGAAAACTTTCGAAAACTGCAGTGTTTATGTATTTTTGTGTGAGAGTGTTACACTCGTTAATAAAATAACTTACGGCTTAGTGCTTTATTTGAAGTCGGTTCTCTTTTTTAAGGCTTTTTTTTTCATTTCTAGTGAACATCTCCGAAGATCATCATCAAACTAAGAAGTATTATACTTATTTTAAAACGTTCTCCTAAATGTAACAAATCCTTTTCTGAAAACCGCATCGATATCGGTTTAGCCAAACGCGAGATTATCGCGCACAAACATACATACCTACAAACCATACAAGTCAAACATCTCAGTTTGGCCTGTATGTCTGATCACCTCCTTTTTTTTAAGTTGGTTAAATATTTTATAAATGATAAAATTTTTAACTGCCACATAAAAGTCAGAACATATTAACAGTTCTCAATAACATAGATAAAAAGTTATGTTAATTTAATTTTATCGCAGAGGCAGCCCTGCGATTACTGTGGAATCGCGCGGTGCGAAGCAATCACTGCTGTACGCTTGAGCATTTAGGCGCATTTTAGCATACAGTGGTTGTTGACGCGAGGGAGTAGGCTATTATCGTAATAGGTATTGGAAATTTTCTACTGAGTGAAGTATCTGTTCTTATTCAGTAATCTGTGGTGCTGTCAATTCATGACGACGATAAAAATAAGGCTTTTTTAATCAGTTTTTCAAAAAACTAAACTAAACTACCGAACTAAATATGTATTATGGTGGTCCTTATTCTGTTAACAATAAAATCTAATATCATTTAACACTTAGAATGACACTTCTAATAATAGGATTATTCTAGTCAACTTTGGGTTATTTTAGGTTAGTTTGGCGAGCATCAAGTTACGTTACGACTAAACTGCCACAATATTATTGTGTTATAATTTGCCCACAATTGAAGAGAAATGTCTAATTTTAGTGTTAGTCATTCGAAAGTGTTATACTAATTTGGATTTTAGCCTAAACAAAATAAGTACAGCCATAGTTTAAAGATTTTTAGTTAAGAGAATGATTACAAAATCGACACCATTGACGGACTTAAAAACATATTTTAACATACTATAGTACGTTGAAAAAATTCAAACATACCACTTAATTTCGCCTTTAAAACAGTTTTGCTCTTTATTCACATTTTGTATTTGTCATAAACACATAAGTATCATAAATTAGCAATTATTAATATTGACGGATACTCTTTTTATTGAATAGTGAAAATTATTATTTTACGATTATTTGTACGTTTTTACGAGAAGCGCTTGTTTGATTTCAAGTGAAAGATTTCAAATTGAAAGAATTCAAGCTCTGAGCTGACAGCGCCTTAGTATATGTTTATTTTAGAGTTAGCGCTACAACTGTATCAAATTTTAAATTATTCCTTTTATGATTGAACAAAACTTCATATTGAAATAAAATTAAAAATAAAATACCCAAAAATAGAACCGACTTCAAGACCAAAAAGTGTGAAATAACTTTTTGAAGTCGGTACCATGATAATTCAAAAGTATCTCTTACCACAATATTGTGCGCATGGTACCGACTTCGACAAGTTACTTCACACTTTTTGGTATTGAAGTAGGTTACATTTTTTTCCACCATTTTAGTGACCCTTGCTACATACGGAATCGATTGTCATTCACCGTCAATGATATCATCAAGATAGGCGTAATAATTTTCAGTTTTTGGAGTGTAACTCAAAAACAACGTTACCGAATATGATGAAATTCTAAAAGAACTATACGGGAAGCACCAGCTTTCAAACAGATAAAAGAATTTTTAGAATCGGTTCACCCTATCGAAAGTTATGAGGTTGTATGAGGAGGTAACATACGTAAAAAAATATTAAAAATATATACTCGAATTGAGTACCTTCTCCTTTTTTTTACACCGCAGAGGTTTGGTGGGTATGCTGCCCTTCTGGCAGAGACTCCCACATAACCACCGTGCTCCCCCTGGGGCCGGTGGTATCCATTAAGGATTACTCTGCGTAAAAAAAAAAAACAAGATAAGATCGTCGTTGGCTCTTCTGCTCGCTCATTTTGAGTTGAGCGGCGAAAGCGGGTCCGGGCTATGCCCTCTGCCCCTGACTCGTCTCCGTTCATTGCGATGAACGGGTCTTTTGGTTAGGAATACCACGGCCTCACGATACTGCCGCCCCAGTGACCAAAAGGTAACTGAGCGATCAAGGCCGCGCCAGGTGGAACCCTGGGCTTCACCCGTGTAGGCGGCTACACGGGTGAAGCCTACCGGACCAATCGGCTACATAGTCGCTGGCCACTGGGGGCAGCACTGATACAGTCCATAAGATTTTACTTAGAACCCAATGTGATATCATTGGTTTATTATTGTTTCCGGAATTTCATAACTTTCGTACCTTGAAACCTATGTACCTTTTTATGAACATATTTGAATATACAATATTTATAGAAATACTCATACGTTGTGTAATGAGTACAATAGAAAGATTTTTTCTCTAATAAAGCGTAAAACAATATTATATTTTAAATATTTATCTTAACTGAACTGGCGCGTTGACCTAACCGTGACCCAAACAGCGGTCAAACTATTACACGTACTCACAGATCAAACGATATAAGATTGCGGTTTAGTTCAGTAGCCACCAATTAGCGATTGCTAAATATAAAAAGTTTGAATAAGCACTTAAGCTAAAGCTGCTAAAGAAAAACGAGCGAATAGTGAAGGGCAGACATGTGTCGTAACAAGTAAGATGTGAAACAAAACATGAAATGTAAGTTTAAAACTGACATAGTTCCTTTACAGGCATACCTAACACGCTGACCCATGAGCGGCTTCATCACCATCACCACCTTAGGGATAAAGTTTCCAATAACCCTTCTTCAGTGGATGCTTACAACTTACAACACAAGTATAATTTGAAATTTAGAAAAACCGTCTTCCATTGTATCATTGATTAGCCACGGAGTTATATTCTTCATCAGCTCATTCCCATGAGATGATGATAATCAGACGCAAATACTTGGACAGCTAAAATTTGATGGTTTCCCTCGATTTCCTTGGGATCCCATCGTCAGAACCTGACTTGGTGATAATGGGACCAAATTGGTATAACCCTATCGATTTTTTTTTATTCGGTGAACCATTTAGCACACGACTCACGACTTGCCCGTCTTGGCTCTCTTTTCTCTCAATAGCATATTAAACGTTATAAAATGTACATATTATACTTTACGACAAACTCTTGGTACTAGCCAGTTACGATTATTAATTATTTTATTTATATTATTTATTAATTAATTAAAATGTTGTTTAGTTTCATCCCCTAACGTGCAAAGTTACACTATTATTAGTGAAATGAATGAATTAGTGAATGACATTTGTGTTTTTACAAGAATTCCAGGTGTATTTAACGTCTAGATAAAGTGAATGGTTGCACAATTCAAAAAAAACTAGACAATGTGCTGTGTATTCTTCTAATGGCACGTAAAATTAAATCAAATTCAAAATAAAATTAAAAAAAATAAATGATAAAATTAATTTAGGGTAACTTTGGGTCCCCGGGGTCTAGGCGCATACGAAATATTCAGGGACTTGACCAAACGTTTAGTTGAAGCGTCAGGTGACCAGAATGCTGGCTCATATTTTGCACAAAAATCAGCATAACTATTCAACGTGGAAATGCTGCCAGCATTTGGGCAGTTTTTTTTCAACAAATGCTTTACTACATTTTATTATATTAAAGTGTTTTTAATCTGTGTCCATTATTTTGTGTTACTTTATTGTATAAGTATTACTTTTATAAAAAAATATTAATTTTAATTTAGTCACAATTAATACTCACAGGATGTAGAATTGTAGACCACGATTTATTAAATATATTTATCTGCACTTAAATAACTTTGTTTTTATTACATCCACTCGTATATTCAGTCTACCCGTGAATGTGGTGCAAACTGTCCCGAAATATCGGGAACTCCAAAATTGGTACTAATTATAATTTAGGTAACAACCGCGAAAGTCTAAAACAAAAGTCGTAGCACAAAAATTAGCGCAAAAGTATTCGTACTGTAAGCGTCAACGCGTCACGCTTTGGCTATCTGTGTCACAGTTGCCCTAGACACATTCCAGTGAGTAGGTACTGTTTCACGTGAACGACACGTTACGTTACACTTACGCAGTTACGCTAGGCCTACAGTGAGTTATTAATTTTGAATTTAGAACGTGTTTTCATGAACGTGTAGTTCCTTTGATATTGTATTTCTGATCAAGCTGCTGATTTTATTGAAAGTATACAGTCTCTCTCTTATTTAGTATAAGAACATTAGATCGTCATCTGTCAATATTAATGACGTATTCAACTTTCTTGTTGAATTATCACACACTCGCTGAGTTTTTAAGTAATGTTTATAATTGTAAATGCGATGTGACTTTCACTTAAATGTTCTGACCTCTACGGTTTAAAATAATTAAGGCTGATAGTTTCATGGCAAACAAAGTTTATTATTACTTCGTGATCATTTTCTACCCCTCGGCTTTAACAATATATTTTCTATTGTGTCTGGTTTCTGATACAGTTGAAGGCTGCCCCGTTGGCTTAGCTTAGATAGTAGTGTCTCTGCCTTCGAAGCGCGGTGTCCCATGTTCAGTCCCTGGCCCGGACAATTAAGCAGACATTTCTTTTCGGGTCTTGGATGTTTCTTATCTGTGAATGTGTATGTCCATGCCTCCCGTGACACAGGGAACCGTAGTGTGCGTGTGTAACGTTTTTTTAATGTAAAGTTATTACCGTTAAATATTATAAAGGTATAATTAAATTACCATTTCTGTCCAGTGACATGGTATTTTCAAATGTTAAATCGATAATATTAACAAGAAAATATCGAATGAAACATTTCCAACATTTGGTAATATTAAAAAAAAACTATTTAATAGTATGCTATTATTATCTGGCAAAATGTTTAACGGTTAATACCTACGAAGGAACGAATAATGTGGCATGAATTGCACCGGCGTTACTATTGCATATTTCAAAATGAAAAGTATTTATTGTGACATAACTGTAATAGTTAGACGTTATGGTAAAGTTGACTTCTTTGTAGATATTGACGTCTTCCTTAAAAATGTAGTATAATTCGAGGCACGTAAGTTGAATCAAAACGGTGGTCATCCGCTGAGGTACAGTTATGGACAAATGTGATAGATAAATACTTACTCTGGGGTCATAAAGAAAATCATCAAATATCAAATTTCATAAAAATAATATCGGATTTTCTTTCAATTCATTGTGTCAATCATCTCGAACAAAGAGTTGTGGGAAGTAAGTAACCTTGAGGTATTATTAAAGTGAACAATTATAAGAATACTAATTTTAATCACTAACATTCATGGCGTAACACCTTCTACATAATTTTTAAGTGATATTCTAGAACTTGGGAAAAGATTTGTGATTTCATCTCCTGTGTCAGTTGAAGAATCCAATTTAGAATCACTGCTATCATAATCTTCGACTGGTTTGTAAATTCTTCCGCCATAATTATCGATGACTAAGCTTTTTTTTATTGTATTGACGCTATGGTATAAATAATTAGTATAATCATTTATGTTGTTGTATGTTGTAAAGTTAGTTTTAGTCTTGTAATTTTGTTAAAATTAAATTTAATGATCACATATTTGGCAGGTATCTAAATTTGTAAGAACTGAAACCTTTTCGCACGATGTTACTCCAGGTTTACGCGGAGCGTACGCGGGCTGCAAGGGGCGGAGTGTGATTGTTTGGGAGCAGGTTGCTATGGTTACGCACAGTCTCTCGCACCGCACCTCATACTGCACTTCGATAGAGACCAGAAAATGTGTTTTTATTTTTTTTATTTTTTTTTATTCTTAATTCGTTGCTTGCTGCATTTACAGTATGAAACCAAAGCATGCAGCAAGCCCGTTTTACATATTTACCTTAAATTTAGTTAAGCTACAAAGACACATAATTGCTTAAAAAATTAATGCATAAGCTTACAAACATACTTAGTCTTGTAAAAAACAAATCAACATCTGGTTCCTGAGCAATCAGAGAGTTCAGCAAATTGAGAGCATGAGACGTGGGAGCGTATTGAGCGGTCCGCGTACGCACTAGTGGTGGTGCGAGTAAACGTCGCACGCGCCGGAGCGGTCCTAACCGGTTTGGCGTGAACAGTGAACAGCGAGCCAGTGCACTCGAGTTGTCTATTTTGCCGTTGAATAGTAAATAGTAGTGCGTCAATAATGCGCACTTACGTCTCAACTGTAACGTGTGCTCACCTACCATACCGGTGACGAACAAAGACGGATATAAGTAAGGATAATATCTGTACATTTTTTGTACAGATAACGCATAAATTTCTTTTGCACCCGTTCTAGCATAACTGTATATTTTTCTCGTGGGGATCCCACACAAGCGAATTGTATTCTAGTTTACTACGAACAAATGCATAGTACAACGTAATTATAGCATTTCTATCATGAAATCTGGATGTTTGGCGCATAACGAATCCTAGAGATTTCGAGGCTTTGTTGCATACGTTGATTATGTGCTGATTAAATGTTAGTTCCATATCTAAGGACACTCCCAAGTCGCAGATTTGTGTGACGCGATCCAGGTGGACACCGGATATGTGGTAGTTAAAGTGAATTGGAGCGCGTGCACGAGTAAATGTCATGATCTTGCACTTAGTCATGTTAAATTCTAACTTATTAGATTCACTCCAATTCACTACGCTATCGATATCCCTCTGCAACGCCTCACAGTCCTCCGTACTACCTATACCTAAGTACAGTTTAAAATCATCAGCAAACATAAGACATTTCGCATGTCTGATGACCTTCGGCAGATCGTTGATCATGATGAGGAGGATTGCTACCTTGACTCACACCTGAACGGGTTACATAAGGGTCAGACCGGAAACCAGAGAGTTCAACGTATTGTACGCGGTCATCAAAGTAGCTGGAAAAAAACTGCAACAGCCTAGGTACGAATCCGAAATTAGAAAATTTCTGAAGTAGCACATCAGCCTGTACGCGATCGAATGCTTTTTTATAATCAAAATAAGCAGCATCGACTTGCCTGTTTTGATCCATTTCAGTAACAGTGTAGTCTACGAAGTTTATAAGGTTTGTAGCAGTGGATTTGCCAGCTCTGAAACCATGCTGAGTTTCGGATAGTTGAGTTCGGACCTGCTCGGTGATATATCGATTGACAATCGATTCAAAAACTTTGGCAAATGCAGACAAAACTGCAATAGGCCTATAGTTTTCCACCTTTGATCTGGAACCCTCCTTCGGTATAGGAACTACTCTAGAAATTTTCCACATTTTTGGATAGGTAGCTGAAGCTAATGAGAGGTTATAAATATAAAGTGAGAGGTTATAAGTATAAAGTGTTCTGCATATAGTTCAACTTACGTGCCGTGATCTGTACGTCACTTTATGCTTTATTGTCAATAGCATAGATAGACTAATGTTAGTCGTATATGGCCAATAGTTTCCGCAGCGTACGCGTTATAAGGACTTTTTGGTGTATTTTTTCCACACCTTAGGTTACATTATCGAAGTTTTCATACGTATCCCTAACTTTTTTGAAAATATTATATAGCCTATGTTCATCAGGGAATATGTAGGATTCTAATGATGAAAGAGTTTTTCTAATCCGTCTAGTAGTTTTGGAGCCTATTCAAAACAAACAAACAAATCTTTTTTCTTTATAATATTAGTGTAGATGTAGGTAACTTATATATGTAGTTGGGCGCCCTACTATGCCTAGAATGTATGCCATGGGCTGTGCAAGGCACTCCTGTTTCTGCTGACTGTAACAGTAATGGACTTTTTAGCAATACTGTACATATACCTACTACTATTAATATAATTAAATATACATTGAAACTAAATCTGAATGCAATAAAGTTGATAATTTACTTTTTATTTGTTTTAATATCTGCAGAGAATCAATTTAAAATTGCTAATGATTTCATTCACCTCTTAAGATTAATAAAAAAATAATTTAGCTAATTTAAGAAGATGCGCTTGACCTTCAGAATCGCCGAATATTGCAAATTTTGTGTAAAAAGGTCGTGAGAACTACATCGCTCCACTTTCTTTTATTCTATGGACAATGGTACTGGCATTTGGCAGCTTATTTACGTAACTTTTGGCTCTATACACGTTATGTGTCTCAGTTCTATATCTGGCTGAAAAAAAAAGAACTAATGAACGCTATGTCGTGGGTGTCATGTCACTGGACGCGAGATGCATTGATCGGTGGTCTTAATTATAGTAGAAAGACAAGTTTATTTCTGTACCTTGACTCCAGCCTCTGGACCTCAAAAACACTTAAACAACTTAATTTGTAACTATAATAAACTTAAATATATTTATATATCATGTATAGACACACATATATATATATAACAATTTATAAAATATAAGCTATGATTCTGAACTTGTTGAATGAATTAATAATATGTTCAATTTATATTTATGGCAAATAAGTAGAGTTTACCATGCTATAACACCATCCGTAACAAATAATTTTAAATGTTAGTGGGAATAATACGCATCCTCGGACGGATTCGAACCCGCGTCTTTCGGCAATCCGTGTCAAACCGTCCGAGCATCGAATTTTAACCCACTATTTGATTTTAAAACGTCGTATGGGGACGGAAAATTCCAATTTTTAGTCTCGCTAAGCAGGCGTTACTGCTTTAAAAATCATATAATATAAAAATTATTAAACGATAGTTACATTATGAACAGAACAGGAATTATACTATCATCTAGGGTACGTTCCGGTAAGCGCCGTCAATGCGCACAACTGACGCGCCTTCGTTTGCAGTTTCCTTTGGTTGACAGTGACTCGCAAAGACCACGTAAGCCCACCTCGATCCGCGAGCGTTGTGGTCGCGGTGTGAGCGTTTTCGGTGACGTCATTAATGATCGTGGGCTTGTAAGGGAATGGGTGTGCGAACGCCACGAGTGATTTTGGCGCTTTCCGAAACATAGCCCTAGCAACCCACAACGTTTCATAATCTATTGAATATCATAAACACTACAAGTAGTTCACTTGGCTAACACAGAGGAAATAAAATACGATACCATCTTTTCCTACAGTGTTGCGTAAAAAAACTTTAGTAGCCTGCTCCATTGTTGTCGTTATGGGCAATTCATAAAGTGGCCAGACCGGAATCGGCAGTGTGTGATTTAGACTAGTGATGTGGAAAACTTTAAACAGTCTTGAAAAGTATTATCGATAACCTGATAATTAAAACGAGTATCACCCAGATTCGATTTAGTTCCATATCCGGATTTTGATGAATAGCAATAGTAGTTTACTTATTTATTTTATTTTCATGGGAAAACTTACAGCCTTTATACATTATAGGTAAAAATAATTCAAGAGCCAAGTGCTTTCGCATAGATCGCACACTGTCGAAGAAAACGTCATTATTTTCTAAATATTTGTTAAGAAATGTTGAAGTTCTTATAAAAAAGTATTCTTCATGTAATTTGTCTTAAAAGAGGGGATAGCAAAAAGAGGGGTATGTCTTGTACTTATCAATGATGGTGTTCGAAGCAGTATTTTGCTGAGTAGTTGCGCATTGTCAACTTTTGTATGTAGGATATTTAAAAAGTATGATATATCAGCTATATATATATATATATAGTTCGTCTCGTTTCAAGCGGGAGCAGGTGATGACGTCTACATCGCTGCTCATATTCGTCGTATAGTAGTTAGTATAGTATATTATATTTTATATTATAGTTAATTAGTATAGTAGTTATAGTTGTTTATTAACAGTTAAAGTAGTTTATTATTACTTATAGTAGTTTAATTCAATTTCATTTCAAGTCTCACGGTTTTAAAAGCACAGTATTCTTGCAATTCAATATAAATAATAGAACCACCAATACTGTGAATACTAGTAGTGGGTATATTGTTCAGAACACCTACAAAAATCATCATTAGTAAATCAAAAATTCACGCCCACAGATTTTGTGGTCATAACAGAAAGAGGTCGGTAGTAAGTAGCGGTAGTAGTAGTATTGGAAGTACAATTCATGTTTATGGCCCATATTTGTCAAGAATTTTAAAATCAACTCTTTGTTCTTTATTATAAACATAAAATATTAAAGTGCAACTACGACTAAGGGTATTTATTACTCTAATTAAAATCTGAGTAAAAGATCAAGAAACTTCTAGTTAGAACTAGTTTATAGTTTCGCCAATACTCATCAAAACGAAATGCAAAAGTTTGCTAACATGGCGCATAAACAAAAAAAAAATGAAAATGCCATTATTTTTTTTATTATTAAATAATGTTTACACTTTAATAGTACCCTAAAATATCAATAAATAGTATAATTATGCATTTTCGGCTGAAGTGCATAACATAACAATGCATATACAGTCATATTATATCGCGCGAGAACATAATCGTTATTTTCAAGCGACTTCTTGTCATTGTGTGCATCATAGCCCTAATAAAGTTGCTCAATTGGCAATGCCATTGATATTAAGTTTATTCACTGTAAGTTAGGTTAGTGTGTTATCGATGAAGGGATCTCGATCGAGTGAGCCGCTTTGACGACAATCATAAAAATAACAAGTCCAAGACCGATATCACGCTCGATACAGAGTTCATTTCCCAGCACTACAAAGATAAAAAATGTCCGTCTGGTGACAATACAGTCGCGTGTGCACGCGAGCACTGTGAGAGCTTCCATATTGCGTGCGAAATGTCTATTGAGTTATTAAACAACTAACCGTTTCGTCGGTGGCTTTATTTGCTTCCAACAAATATCATGCTTGCTTTGAAATCCACTTGCGTTACCAGAAACCGTAAGTAGGCAATCCAGAGAAGAGAACCGCAAATTATACAGATCTCAGGTAACTAGGATATGGATTAGATAATTATACTTTTATTACGACATTGATAGAATCTTTCAAGTGGCAAAATAACTTCCTGGAAATAAAACTATGTGTACATACGTTTTTATAAGCAATATGCCGCTGGTTCACTTACTAATCACATAATCTTGAAATTACTTGAATATTAAATTTGGCAGATCAGTAGATAATTTATGGGAAGTAGGATTTATTCTTTAATGCAGTTTCACAGCACATTAGAAACGTTTTTAAAAAACTCCCGAATGATTTAAAAATTGACAAAGTAGTTATTTGGTCTCATCTTGGTCTTTTCATTTCCCATTAAACGATAAATACAATATCGTAAATTCATCTTGCTATGCTGTGATTGTAGCATTCAACAAAATAAACATCATCTCGCTACCGGCATCCTGAGAAAAAGAGAAACCGACTGTTTTTCAATTGACCACAGACTGTGCCGTGTTTACGTAAATCTTAGTCAGGAAGAAAGTTTGCAAGCATGTCCGGATGACATCATAATGCAAAAACATTGCATAGCTCTGCAAAGGGCTTTTTGCTAATGCATATTTTCTGGATCATATACTTGTTGCCAAATGTTTTGAATTTGTAAACTGAATAGAGAAAAAATCATGAGCGCTGGTAGATTGTCATAAGTCATATACTAACAGAGACTAGCACGAAAATTTGGCTATTATTAGTTCCGATAACGGATATGGCCCCGATTCAGAAGTTCAGATTCGATCAAATATTAATTCCGTGTCGTAGGCCACATATCTAGTCCAAAGTCAAAGTCAAAGTTCAAACATTAAACAGCAATACATAAATCGTATGATTTAGGTACGGTCAGCAACAACTGTCGGCTGAGGGCAATCGTCATGCCTTCTCATTGCTGTTGTAGCGCGACTTACATTTTTTCAACTTGACACTAAACCACTGAAGATATGTAAACAACTATACATAGTATACAAGTATATATATTACTTATTACTTCAGGAATTGATCTTTAGTCGAATTCAGTCATATAATTTGCTATCAGCAGTGACTTTACAGTAGGGAGATTGTCCTTCAGAGATCGTCCTTCAGAGATCGTCTGACGCTACAGTGATAATTAACTAAGAATTGGTGACCAAATAATCAGCGTCACATATTTGTTAGTGCGAAGACGAGCGAAGCAGAGAGGAGAGCGTTAGGTTTGTGATCACAACAAGCGCGGCAAGCGAGCGAAGCGAGCGTGCTGTCTGCTGTGACAGCGGACGAAGCGCCACAAATATATTTTCATACCACCTGCTCGAAAATGTCGAATTACATATCACGCAGTATCAACATAAAGCAAGGCATTAATTACTTACATCCCAGGGACTGAAATGTTGTATGAAACTCCCATGGATGTAAAGTGATTTGAATTTGAAACGTTCAGTGTAGGATAACTCTTAGTACGGAGACAACATACAGAAATAAAGAAAAAAGGCGCGTTTGAACTATAGGGAGCGTGATTGTTGTGCGCCGCGTTGCTATGGGTTAAGCACGGCCCCTATCTGCGAATGCAAGGTCATAGTTAAAGTTACGTGCCGCGTTCTAGTGTTTTGTGTTATTTTAACAACTTCCATAATATGTTCTAATTTTGAACATGATGCAAGTAATTTTACCGAAATATCGGGAGCTTCAAAAGCAACTATATCGTGGTCTACATCTCGTGAGTACTAATTATAACTTAGTTTACAACCGCGAAAGTCTAAAACAGTGTTTGCCATAAAATGTTCCTTCCAAAAATATTACTCTACCCCTCCATAAAGGGACAAATGTGTCCAATTAGAATATTAACTATAAACTTATTTTACTTTAAATTAAATAACTCCTTTTGTAAAGCTCTTGAGTTTTCATTGTCTCGCAGTAGGTATGAAAAGTAGAGTATGCACATCGAGGATAAAGCAAGTCTTCGTCTTGGGTGGCATTAACCCCTCGCTTCACTCACGACTCTACATAAGTCTCTTGCTTCGGGTTTCATTCGAGAGTCCCCGCTACACACAGGATTCAATATACCGCCCGTGACGTAAGACACTGCTTCACTCCCTTGGTGCATAATAAGTATAACAATTGCCGAATTATTAAGTTCAATACTTACATTCATGTACGGTGTAAATTTATTTATTATAAATTTTCAGGGTCGTTTTATAAATATTATACGCTTACGAGTCGCCAAACTATTAATAGAAAACAACAGCGATTTGTTTGATTTGCGGTTAAATCAAAACCTGTATGTAATCGCAAACCATTTGCCATAATACAACGCCATAGCTACATTTTAATGAAGGTTGTATATAACCAAATAATCATGCTGCATCACTCATTCTGTTTTCACTGAGGAAGAACTAGAAAGCTCTCTTACGTCACACTACGTCGGATATTGTACAAATAAGTGATTGTCCGATATTTATATTCAATTCACAATTTCTCACAGTAACGTGAGTAAACTGCAGCCGAACCGTGAGATTCGCCTCTTATTTGCATTCAAAGAGTACTTACCTAATGTTCGTGCTGATTTCAACTCATGCAAAAACTTACTCCGCCCCGCACATTCGTCGAGTTAACAATCACTATCTTTTAAGAACCATTAAGGCCCACTTGCACGTTCCTTTTTTTTATTTACGTGTGGGGAATGCACTTACACATCCCCTCCAAATCCGGGGGGATTCGACGGGGTATGTCGGATTCGTCCTTTACGTACCAACTGCACCCATAGCAGCAAGCAGACCTTACCGACTAAACCACCACACGGTGTTTCTCTGAGCGCCTTAATTTCGGGACTACGGGCAAGCCATTTACACGTTCCTGGGTTTAGCAGCTCAGAGTCTACTGCTAATACAGGATTGAATAATGCATTTATCTTGCGCCACGTTACGAGGAAATCTAGGGTAATTTATTTAAATATTTAACCCTTGCAATGTGGGAGGGTTAAGTCTTCAACTCTGTGGGTTAGTAAAGTTCCGTGTCAAAAGTAATTGAGGTTACGTTCTGTTGTATAATGTAGTACCTCATAATATTCTGGTAAATCATTGAAATAATCAATCATCATCATCATCATCATCATCATTATCAGCCGGAAGACGTCCACTGCTGAACATAGAACGCCACATGGACCGGTTACTAGCTTCCTGCATCCAGCGATTCCCCGCGGTTTTGACGAGGTCGTCGGTCCACCTAGCGGGGGCCGGCCTACACATCGTCTTCCGGTGCGTGGTCGCCACTCGAGAACCTTTCTTCCCCATCGGTTATCAGTTCTGCGAGCGATATGGCCTGCCCATTGCTACTTCAACTTGCAAATTTTGAGAGCTATGTCGGTGATCTTAGTTCTCCTACGGATCTCCTCATTTCGGATCTTATCACGCAGGGAAACCCCAAGCATAGCCCTCTCCATTGCTCGTTGAGCGACTTTAAGATTTAATGAGGCCCACAGTAAGGAACCACGGCTAGGTGCCATAAGTCATCACTGACAACACACATTAGTTGAAAACCTTGGTTTTCAGGCTCTGAGGTATTGGGGACGAAATAAGATGGATCGATATATCATCAATGGTTTTAAATTATCTAATGATGACTGATGATGAAAAGTAGCTGAATGAGCTATGCACATTCCAGAGTTAGCTTCAATTACTCAGAGTCAACTGCTAAAACGGGGTTTTATAATTAATTTATCTTGCACCATTAAAGGTTAGGTTAGGTTAGTAAATCTAAGGTTATTTATTGATATTTAACCCAGCAATATGGGAGGGTTAAATCTTTAACTAGGGTTAGTGAAGTTTTGTGTCATAAGAAATTGTGGTTACATTCAGCTGTATAATGTACTCTTTGGACGAAATGACACGAGACAACACGTATAGAATAAAAAGTCGTCAAATTTCATACAACAAAGGATAATACAATAAATAACAAGAAAGTATATATACATTGTACTGTAGTGCCAAAGAGATAGACATAAGTTTCACTTTTTTTTCGATTCATTCATTATTGGTCAGGTTAAAATATAAGCGCATAGACAATTCAATGTTCCCATCTAAAGATTAGAAATGTCAGTTTAGCAAAACCGGTGATCTTTTTGCCGACCTTTGAGGAAGGATAATATAGAAGATATAGATGAGATAGAAGGGGTGAATGTGGAGGGGGAGGGGGAAGGAGAGGGAGAATGGGTAATTGGGGAATAGGGCCTCCGGATCCTCCCACAAACCGACGAAACGCCAGCTATGTTACTTGGCGTCATTGTTTTGTGGGATTTATTCTTGATAGGTATACTTCATAGTATTTGACTACTATCGTGTCGTCATATTGACGGACAGTGATGATGCGGTCGAAGGAGCTATCCCACTAGACCTAGGGGACGACTGGCTCTCGCGGACTGCTGCCGTAACATAGCCACCACTTATTACCGTTGGGTTGGGTACCTTAAAAAAAATGTTTTTTCCATTACGCGCTCCATCCGTAAGAACCTTTTAGAACAATACGTACTTCAAGACAGGATTACGCAAACGGCGTTACTTATCTGAACTCAAATAATAAATAATCTTACCAAATAAAAGCGCCTTTTCAAGGATATACAGACTTAATTTGGTCCTAATTGATGTGAATGATTGCTTAGATAAAAACATGAATGCAGCTACCAGCCATTTGTTATGTCGACTCGGGTTTCGAGCATGCTCATCTTCAGGGCGAGTTCTCAGCGGCGGTTGCGCATTTCAATTAGGGGGCATTCGCCCCCTAATTTGAGTGTTTTGCCGGTTAAGGCGCTGTCAGCTCAGCGCTTCATTTTCCTTTACTTAAAATCAAGCAAGCGCATCTCGTAAAAACGTAAACTCGTCATTTAAAAATATGGGCACTCTTAAATTTTAAAAAAAACCGTCAATGTATGTGTATTAAAAATTGCTATTTTATGATATTTATGTATGTTTCATAACAAATATAATAGTGAATAAAGAGAAAAACTGTTTTAAAGGTGAAATGAAGCAGTATGTTTGAATTTTTTTAATGTACTCTAGTATGTTATTAATTCCTTCAATGTGTACTTTGAAGTCCTATAAATGTCACATTCTTTTTTGCAGTTTTCAATTAATCGCTGCTGATGAGATAAACTGCTTTAAAAACCCTCATTTTTATCGACATCGTGATATGACAGCACCTTAATAATAATAGTTTAATTTGATTTGATAACTAAACTTTAGGAAACACACGCACTGAATATATATTGGTTTTACAACATAAACGCGATGATTCATGTAATTTGAGGCACGCAAATATTTGCAACAGATGATTTATAAGAAAAAACAATACATAAATGTTTCTAACACTTCTATCGGGTTTCGAATAGGAAAAGGTGATAAAACCGATCATTACGAGAACTTTCTGTATCCGCGTTGTACGATTGGATACTTAGCATGCAAATGCCAGATATGTAACTGCTAAGTTGTTAGTAGCTGACAAGTATAGGTATTCATTTACAATACAAGTACAATCTAAAATTATTTTCTCAAAAATGGTATGTAATGTTGCCATAACATCTCTAAAAAGTATTCAGAAAGTGACCTCTACCGGAGACTTATTCACAACTGTCCAGTAAGAAGCGAGATTTTAAATTTGGAAACTCCAACTGTCCAGTAAGTACTTACTTACTGGACAGTTGGTCGTCCTCTTTAGATCTGCTTAGAAAAAAAAACTGCTTAGCAAAATAGTACCAGACACAGATAAGAGTTTTTTTTTCCTTTTTCGAATGGCCATGACGCGGCTTGCGTATTATGCCAATTTACAGTGTAATTCTTTGAAGTAATTTTAAATTCTGTATAATTCTGTTCTTCTTCATTATTGTTCAGTCCTTTTACTGATGGTTTTGATTTATCTTTTTATGTTGTTTGCAATATAAAAACGGGAAGATATGAGATAACAGATTAGAGTTTAGCCATTATAATATAACATGGTTGTAGAAGGGAGGCTCCTAAAATTTGTCTATCTCCATTTTATAGTCTGTGATACTTAACGCGACGCAATAAAAAGTATGCACGAAGCGTTTTGTACATAGTAATGTTGCAGAAGTATAGTGTGGGATTTTATGTTTGTATTTAATAATTTCAGTTTATAAATCATGTTCGATTAAAGCTCTCCATTCTAAAATTAACATAGAGATTCAATAACAATAATTTACATTTTTTTTACTAAAACATTCATGTAATATAACAAGTACAATTTGACAAATTTAATACCGACTTCCATTCTATTTAGTTATTGGATTGTAACTCAAAAACTGCTGGACCGAATTTGATGAAATTTAAATGGGATCACACAGGAAGCACTCGCTTTAATTTTGAGAATTGGGTCACATAGTCGAAAGTTATGAGGTAACAAACAAAAAAAATCAGCCGAATTGAGTACCTCCTCCTTTTTTTGGAAGTCGGTAGAAAAAACAACGACTGGCGGGATTTCACATTCAATTGCGACATTTGTGTTTTAATTTACTGCGTGAACATATAGTTTTTGTTGGATAATTGTATTATAAAATATCTTTGTTTTGAATGTTTTGCACTAAGGTATTGCATTAAGGCGCGCTCGCATCCTGATAATAGTAAAAAGCAGAATCTTTAAACATCTAGTGTAACGAAACAGATCAACAATATTGTATGAAAAAAATACTTAGGTTAGGAAAGGAATAGGCAAAGAGTAATAACCGAACAGAATTCATAAATATTACTCGCTTTCTGCAGAATCCTGAATAAGTATACATAAAAGTAAACTTTGACGTCCAAATTCTCAGAATTTTCAGCGATAACACTAAATTTTTTATTAGGTAATACATAGCCAACATATAGTACTAAATTAGTAACACGCAGTTTTTTCAATTGTGTTAGTATATATCGAAATATATAAAGAAAACGTACAAAATTAATGCATTTTCGCATTACATCGACCAATATAACATGCGATTTTCAACCTTACGTAAAGCATCTTAAATTATTTTAAAATTGGGGTTGGACCGCGTCTTAATGAGTAAATATTTATCTATGTATCCAGTACGGTGCAGTAGATTGGACAATTGGCGGTATTATGGATAAGTATAGTAATCTCTTACAGGTAACCTTTAATGGAGAGATAGTAGATATTATCGCGGTAAATGTATGTATAAAAAAACAAAAATTGCATCGAGGTTTTTTTTTGTTTTGTTTTTTTATAAAAATAGTATCCTAGTTTATACTAGGAGGAGGTTATATGTTATATTGTATGTATTTTTTGTGTATGTAAGCCGATTTCTTCCCCATTTGTGGACCGATTACCATAACTCTTTTTTTGTTTGGTAGAGTATACTTCCGAGGTGTCGCCCCATTAAAATTTCATTAAATTTAGTCAAGTGGTTTTTAGAGATAGGCGTAACACATTTCAGTTTTTGGAGAGTATCTCAACAACTGCTTGACCGAATTCGATGAAATGGGACACCCTCGGAAGTATACCCTACCAAACGAAAATATAATTTTGGGAATCGGTACAAAAATGTGGGAGAAATCGTCTTACATAAGTACACAAAAAATACATATAATCGAAATATAACATCCTCCTTATTTTGAAGTCGGTTAAAAATAGCATTGTCACGTGGTTACACCCGCGTGGTGATGGATGATAATGATGATAAAAAGTATCCTATGTTTTAATCCAGCTCCTCATCTAACTACGTACCAAATTTCGAACACAAACATTTCGCCTATATAATATTAGTGTAATAAACTTTAACGAAGCACATAATTAATTTAAAAAAAATATACATATTTGTATAGGTATTTACTCATTTATCTCAAATGCTTTAGTTAAAACAACGCGAAAATGAAATATTTTCTGCTCTGATAAACAAGTGGGGTTTCTTAAATACGACTCAAACAGACTCGTTTGTATTCTTCCAACGTAATTAAGAAAAGCATGAATTAATTCGAAGTGCGTGAAATAAATGTAAAACGTTTTAATCGTTTGTATCTAGACAGTAATAAGAAGCGTTTCAGTTTCGAGATTGGGCAAACATTTTTTTTACTTCAGTAGCTCAAAGTTTTGTCGTCTGAAATCAGAGAGCTAAATGCAATTTTGCTCACTGAGTGAGACAAAGTTACTTTTAATATTTTTTTCAGATAGCAGCGAATATCTTATTCAGCCTTGGGTTAATCATATTCGAAACATTCACACTCTATCTCTTTCCCGCCATTAGAAAGAGAAAGAGACAAAGACCAGCCCTATCGAAGTTCCGATTTTGAATTCGACATCAAAGACAAACACGTTCGGAATTTCGTACTAACTAAAGAATTTTTGCAAAAAACAAGTATTTTAATGTAATTTATTGAATTGGTACCTCTACCTACAATGGTAATTATTTTGATTCACAATAGTAATATAGTAAAAATAATAAACAGGAATAGTTTCAATCTATTCCTGTTTATTATTTTATCTCCTAAAGTGCTGAAGCGAAATGTTATGTGTGTTACACGAGAGCAAAGTTTTTTGCATCTCGTGCCTTTGAATGTTTCGCCACACTCAGGATTCAAAATCAGCACCTGCAGCAAAAAAACGACTTTGCTCTCTTGTGGCACAAATAACTATTTCACCTCTCCAGCACAAAAAAAGGCACTTTTGGTTCGTAAAGTCTCGCAGCGCGAGGCAAAGTGATTCATATTTCGAACTTTGCTTCTTATTCTTCTTATGTGATGAAAAAAAAACTAGACAATGGGCAGCGTTCAAACCCTGATTTTACTCGTAACATGTTTTTTAAGCGTTCAAATGTCAATTTAACTTATAGGCACAAAATGCGAGTATTTTATTTATTGGTATTTAATTTTATGAAATTATTGTATTGTGATTGTGTTAAGTATTGCGTATTATTTTGAATAAATAAGTACTAATAAACATGACAAAAAATAATGAAATGAAATGCCATAGAAGTTTTCCCGCCGCACATTTATAAGGGAGAAATGACGAACTTTGTAACCCGTTTATGAACGAGCAATGTGACGCTTTCTGAGTGGGTGTGGTATAAATAACTATTATCAACGGGATAATTACCATGTACATTTTGTATGAGTTTCCGATATTTCGGCACTGTTGCAAGCGCCATGATCACGGATGAACTGAGGAATTGCGGGTGGGTGAATGTTTACGAGCAGACGAAACGGTCTACCCTCTTCCGTACTTGTTTGCTATGCGAGGCACCACTACTATTGTTCGCACTGTTAGTTTTTGTATTATCTCGACACACAACACTAACCGTATCAGCTCGAACCTTGGGACTATTACTGTTTTTGTTTTTACACAATCGTACCACTGGATTCCAGACGTTCGACAGTTGAAAACCATCCTCACGATTGAAATTTTTAAACTTCGTGATTTCAATCGCTTCTCTGACGAGTCTTGGTATGTAGTGGCGTTCTGTAGAAAGTATCTGGGGGTTATACAACTCGATCCAGTGGTTCGTACCTGACTCCAGGAGGAAACTCATAGAAAATGTACATGGTAATTATCCCGTTGATAATTTGAACACCTCTTATGTTTGTGACCATGATAGTTTAAAAACTTATAAATAACTATTGCTCGTCTGTTAGTTTGTTATTATTCTGGTCTCGACGACTATACTGGTAGATTTTTCGACCTGACGAAACATGGCACAAAAGTACCTCGATTTATATAAAGTTTTTAAACGCGATTATTGATTGGGGTGAAAACAGGGGGGAAGTTTGCTATAGCATAAACGGATCACAATCACATTTGAGATGCTCACTACTTCATTATACGCAAGATTTTGTTATATAAAGATATATATATTCATGAACATACCGTACGAAATTATTAATGAAATGGTAAACTGTATTACGTAACGTGTCACCGGTCCGGTAATTCTCGAATCTTCCACTTTCATAACCCTATTAAAGTACAAGAGCTATAAAATTAAGTTTAAAGTTCAGTTGCCCTCTTTACCTTTTATGTCAAATCACTTTAAGAAATAGCTTAAGTTCATTGGGTTTATTGATTTCTTTTTACCAATGGGCCGGTTCTGGAGTGGAGACCACGGTCGCGCAAAGGTATAGATCGTTCACCGACAAGGTGGACAAGTGACCTCATAAAGGTCGCAGGACGACGTTGAATGCAGGCCACTTTCAACCGGTCCTTTTGGAAATTTATAGGGGAGGGTTCAGCCGTGGACATCCTACGGTTGAGATGATGATGACGTTATTTTATGATGAATATGCCTACGCAGTATGTACGCAGTAGTATGCCACTCTGAGTTAAATACTGATGTTTTGTATTACACCTCGATATATTGGTTTGTGAGTCTCATTCGCCCATTGCGGCCCTTTATATTTTCACATAGTGTTTCTTGCGCAATATTCCTTCGTGGCAGAATATCTACCACTGCGGTGGTGCTAACTAAGACGACCTTCTGCACACACCATCTAGTATACTTTAGTTTTTAATTTTATAATCATATATAATATACATTTTATAAAAATCAAAATAAGGCGGAAAAACGTTTATTCTATCATGAACTGAGAACTAATATTATTAAAAAAAAAAGTAAATGCTCTCTATTGTTGGCCAAAGAAATATTTTGCCATCAACAATTATAGCGATGCCTTATAAATCTGGTGTATTAGAGGGATGGTGATTAGTGTCGAGTTAGGGAATAGCTCGGCAGATATATATCATGTCATGAAGCAACAGTTGCAATGTCACCCGTAGATTACCGTTTCTACTGAAACTATATTGCGATCGTCTCTCCATGCTCCCCTAGTACTTTAGTCTCATATACACAGTAATTTTTTTCGCTCCAATGCTATTTAAACCTTAAACCAATAATGCTTTCACACTATTTGGAGGTAGAATATGTGGTACCTACCGTGGTGATACCCATCATGGAACCTGGTGGGTATTGGGTATGTACAGCTCACTAGCTCACACCATGAATGTACGTTAGGACTTCGATGATCCGTGACTCGTATCATTAATGTAGTGTAATTTACTTCAATAAAAATCTGAAGCGCATTTAATAAAATCAAGGGTTCAGAAAGTGTCGCCTCCTGGCGGCCACGGACAGAACTAACCAGGTCACTCCGAGAATGGCAAAGAAGGTGCGCAAGCGCATCTGTATTCGAGTTTCTTACCTTGCCTGTAAATAAAAGATGTAGGTAACTACTACAAGTACATTTATAGCGTGTGAATTTTTGCAAGTAATGTAGAAGTCATAAACTTAGGCGTATTATATAATTAATTACCGTAAAATTCTTTAAAATTGGACTTCAAAATTGAACAGGCTTCAAAATTGGACTGTTACATAAACTCCTACATGGCTGGTCCTAAAAGCAGACGATAGGATTAGGTGACAATAGGCTTGCCTCCTATTACTTGAGATAATTTTAATATTCTATAATCAGATTAACCCTTTGCGTCCCAGAGACGTAAACACACGTCAGTTTCATTCATAAATCTTTTGTTTTAATTATCACCGTATAAGAAGGATTACGATCCCTTCTCAGATGTTAACTTAAGTAAGTACTAAGCTACATATTTAATTTTAAGTAAACCTACTCATAAATTTCTGTTATAGGTACACATATTATAAATTCAACTTTGTCTATCTTGTTACTTCAATTAGCTAGTAAATTATCATAATAAAAATTAATTACATACTCTTGAAATATACCTAGTTTAAAAAAATTATGGAGTTTCATCACGTAATTTTAGACACGCGCTCATTTTTATCATTTCTGCTAATGTCAAGGTACTTGCTACTATATCTTTCTCAATTTGAACTACTGTCAACGTCTTTACATAGATCAATGATGTTTTAAATTATTGGTTAGAAAGGTGGATAAAAAATGGCGGTTCTATGTTACTTTTGTCAGCTCCAGTTATCAACTTACTAACATTTTGCCTTACTGGAGTTGTCACAACTGACATAGAGCCGCCAATTTCAAGATTTCAAGAAACCTGTGCCGCCTAGTGAGGCGGTATTTTCTCTTGTTTGGCGAAACTAGTTCCGCTCACCGTTGCCAACGAATATCCGCTTTGGTGTGAACAGTGAAATTACCGCATACCCTTTCGGATTCCTCTATCGCTAGCGGTAGCGAATAACGCCCAGGTTTGAATAGGCCTTTAGAGAAATAATTTACAACCGTAAGAGAGACCGTTTAAACAGAAGAATAATTCTATATATTTTCATTTAAGTAAAATTTTTACCGCTTTAAGCTTATGGATTAAATTTGTCAGACGGGCTATATACAGTGACGAGTGCAGTCAAAGGGCAAGTGAGAGGCCGATACTGCTCTAGTTAGGCGGCTACTGCATTAGGCGACGGATTGCAAGGATTCACAGACCGGTTTCACTCACACGGCATGGTGATTACGATTTAAAAGGTTGGCCCATTTCTGTGCATCCAACTTCTTGCTACACAGTTTGTCAAACTGTTTGTGGATGTTTACTGATATGTAAGGGTAACACCAAATTACATTTGATGATCATCATTATCATCTTGGCTGTAGGAAGTCCACTACTGGCTTTACTATTCCAAAAGGACCAGTTGGAATTTCGTCCTGCGACTTTTGTCAGGTCGCCTGTCATACCTATTAGTGGACGACTTTCGCTGCGCTTGTAGGTAGGTGGTCTCAACTCCTGAACAGTTCTCTGCCCGCTGCCGCTTCTTCAAATTATTGTTTTCTTTCATATTTTCGGTGGAAAACCTATTATCACATCCTCTCATCATACACCGTGCATTATATGCATCAATGCAAGGTGCAATACAGCGCGTTGATGTCTTTTACACGTGGAAATCTTGGTAGTATTCTCTAGGTTTATTTAAATACAACCATTTATAAGGGCTGTTTTTAGAGGTATACACATTCAAAATGAAATAAAACAAATTAAATTAATGGTAATGTGTATGATATTGATTTTATTTAAAAGGTAATTTTATACCATTATTGTTTAAATATGATTTAGGACATACGAGCGCCACGGCTAGGTCGAATGAAGCGCAATCGTGAAGTCTAATTTTCGACAACTTTATCGTGCAACTGGGGTCGTATATCAGCAATAACACGTCGAGTTTAGACTTCCAAATGGTCCAACATCTCTTATGTATCAGCACATACCCCCAAGAAAGTTATCTAAAGGTGTGTGATCATACGATTGTGGATGCTAGTTCACAGGTCCATTACGCGAAATTATGCACCCATCAAATGTTTCCCGTATAAAATTGGTGGTGCCGTCCGCTGTGTAGCATGTTGTCCCATCTTGTCGAAACTAAAGCTATGTCTCATCAATGCCATTCAACTGAGGTGCCCTACACTCCGTTTGCCTAAACGTGGTCTCCACTCAAGAACTTGTGATTCATAATGATATAAGATTATTTACCTATTGACCTATTTAGTTAATTAATTTGCTTTATTCTGCTAGCTATTATGCTGTTAATTAAATCCTTAAACTCTTAGAAAGTTGCAGAAATGAAGTTTTAAACTTTATCGCAATAGATATAAGGTTGAATATAAGACGATATTACAATTTGTAGTATTGTAGCGTGGACGCTAGTAGGAATGCTTTCTTATGTAATTGTTACGTCATCACGTCTAGAGTATCCATCTACGCAAGAATTGACCTGCGACATCCGACCCTTTAGTGATGGGGTAACTCCGATATAATATAATATATAAAATATAAGCAACCATGGTTAGAGCAAAACGAAATAATTTATACATAATGAATAATAAAAATGTTTCGGATCGCTGTATGTACTACATCACTTCACTATCACTATCACTATATAGTATAAAACAAAGTCACTGTCGCTGTCTGTCCGTCCATATGTATGTCTAAATCTTCAAAACTACGCAACGGATCTTGAAGCGCTTTTATTAAATAGATAGAATAATTCAAGAGGAAGGTTTATATGTATGATACATGCATAATATTGTGGAGAAACACTGATGAATTTACAGGTTTCTAATGTGATGTCACAAATAAACACATTTTTGCGCTTACATTGCAAACGCTGACTGAACCCCACGAGATAAATCAAAATAATGTACTACGGTATTTTATACCTTGAAAAGATCAACAAAAAAGTCCGCGATGGTATATGTCTACCTCTTAATGATAACCTACAATAACCATGTTTATCCTTTACATTTTACGTGAACAAAAATGGCTTATTTAGGAAGTTATTTTAAGCAATACAGCAATATTCCTTATCCAATTAAGTACCTTAAATACATTGTCCATTCAATACAGATCAATATGGCTCTTTACATTTCATTCTGTAGTAGGTAGGTATATTATTTAGTATCAGCATTGCACCCGTGCGTAGCCGGGGTGGGTCGTTATTGAAAGATATATGAGAAAAAATATTTTGGGGACTTTTATAAACGAAAGTAGGATGAAATAAATTATTGGTGACAGCGTCTCTAGTGATTATAGGCTAGATTCTAGAGCCTAGGCGAACACCACATTCTAGCCGCTAGAATGTGGTGTTCGCCTAGGAGGATAAACCTCTCCGGATCTGTTCAACTTGTACAAAAACGATTTGATTGTGGAACTCAGTTGTTGGAGTCTGTTTTGTCTGTTTGTGTTTGCGCTAGTGCACGATAATTTCAGAATCGGATTATCTGATTTCGATGTGGTTTTCACTAATATATTGTAGTAAGCTTCACTTAACATTTAGTGTTTATTTCATGTCAATCAGTTCATCATTAAAAAGATATTTAAACTTAAAGTATAACTAATACGAAACAAGTGTATAGTAAAATACCATTAATACCATATAGTTAATCATAACTATTGATCTGTTTTTCCAATCACTTAATTATTAACGGTTTAATAAATTTTCATTACTAGTTAATAGTTCAGTAACTTTTAAACAATTTTAATTATACCGTTAGTGTATTAAAATGTGTATACCGACCGTTCTATGATAACAATTTGTTATGTTGATACTTGAAGCTTTTGAAAGCTTGTTTACATCTATACAGGTTGTTTGGTAGAGGGACCGACAAACCAAATGAGCGTGTTCGGGGCACCATAACATTTGTAAAATCTGTTTTAGACAGGATGTTTAGACTCTATAAGCTCTAAATCAGTTACTTAGCTCTGTTTTGTATCCAATTTTGCCTTGCGTGGCCTGAAGGTGTATTAGAGACCAAATTCAACTAAAAAAATCCGGTCTAAAACAGATTTTACAAATGTTATAGTGGTAAATAAATACAATTTCGGAGAAAACGGGAAAATTCACAAAAAAAAGTTTAAAAAAATTCGGTCGGGGATTTTTTTTGGCTAACTTGTATTCTCCAAGTGGGGCCCCGAACACGCTCATTTGGTTTGTCGGTCCCTCTAGCAAACACCCTATATAGGTATCTTTGTATTAAAATCCTGTTTCATTTACTTTTCTACCGACTTCCAAAAAGGAGGAGGTGCTCAATTTGACTGTTTTTTTTATGTTTGTCACCTCATAACTTTCGACTGGGTGAACCGATTCTCAAAATTTGTTATTATTGTTGTTTGAAAGCTGGTGCTTCCAGTGTGGTCCCATTTTAATTTCATCAAATTCGGTCCAGTACTTTTTGAGTTACACTCAAAATAACTGAGTAGAATGGAAGTCGACATTAAATTATTTCAAATTGTACTTGTTAATTACGTTCTTTATTGTATTTCTTGTTTACGAAATTAAACATATAGGTTTTTAAATATACTTTCAAGTGTCGAGACGGGCAAGTCATGGGCCTGATCACCACACATGCCCACGATAGTTACAGTGGTACCCAGAAGAAGCTTTTTACTGTACTGCGGTTTACTGTACTGTACTTTTACTTGGTACTGTACTGCGCTCGTCACCTCGAGACATTGGTCTCTTTAGTTTCCTTCACGCAGTAATGTCACTTGCTGCAGTGTTTTTTACACCCTAACGTTTGTACACTAACTGCTTTGCGACAGAATATCTTGCAGTGCGGTGGTACCATCCAAGGCGGTTTCTAACAAGAGACGACGGGATTAAGTCTTGTTTCCAAGCGTCTTACGACTCGCGATGGCGAAGGTAACATTCTTTAACTTCTTCCCCTAACGGAATAATACTTACTTACTCACTTGATCTTTAAAGTAATAAGGTACAAATCGATATATAATATTATATTTATATTCTCACCATGGGGGATATTCCAACCGGTCCTCTTGGAAAATCATGGGGGAGGCCTATGTTCAGCAGTGGACGTCCTATGGCTGACATGATGATGATGATGATATTCTCACCTCAAATTGTATTATACTAATATCTATCTTATAAAAATAATAATATATGACAGTAAATACTGTGTTTTAAATGTTTATCGGGACTTATCACGTTTTATTTAATATAGGTAAAAATATGTACCTTGTAAATACTGTCTAGCGAAAACGGTAGGAAATGACTTCAAACGTAACTTTTTCAGATGAAAAAAAAAAACTATTTTTGGGATTCAAACATTAATATAACACCATCTCGCGGCTTTCAAAAATAATCTAAAAAATATTTATATACTCCACAAATATACAGCAGTAGATTTGCATTTGTATTTAGTACTGCCGACCACCCCCTTCAATTAGTTTCCTCCAGTACAAGAAAACCGACATTCTATCGACACGCCCCATCACTAGACCACGCATTGTTGCGTAGACCCACAGACAGTGCGGTATAAGGCGCAGGTTACTCCATAATGGTGCAACACCCATAATCTTTAGTTCAATCCCAATGGAATGTTTACATGTTAGTAATGCGTTGTGACCTTATAAAGCTTACACCTTACATTTATAATTTATTGTTTATGTTTATTCACTCTTTTATATGTATATTTACTCTTACTACCGTAGATTAAATATGAATTTTTATTCTGCCCTTCGGAAACTTTTTCAACATTTTTAGTCTGTGGTTCTGTAACTTGAACACCATTTGGCAAATCAAATTGAAACAAGCATAAAGCTGAAACTAATGTTTATTAAACATAATGTGTGACAAACATAAGCATAAGCAAAAGCTAGTTAAGTAAGTTTTTTTAAATGGACTCACATGGATAAAATAATTAACATCAACTTTAGCTTAAGATCTCTTTCAGTCGTGATCTTTTGAAGAAGAAAAACTTTAAAATAAATAATTATATTCCAATACAGTTATACTCAAAAATTACGGACCATGAGTCTCTAGTTTATATAATTGTATTAATAAAAAAAACACAAACAAGCATGAAATTTATTTAATGTTAAAATTTTAATTGCATTTTCTATTTAATAAATTATATTAGGAGACGGAACATTATGATAAAACGCTGCTTCAGTTAGAAACAATTAGTTAAAAAGCTTTATATAATCTCATTCGGTAATATTCTAATTATAAAATGAAATACAGACTTTCATTGGCATATTTTATTTACATACTTCTTTAAGAAAATTAAAAAATTAAATTAAAGCTTTATTCTCCTAACAAAACAATGCTTTAAAACATTTTGTTAATTATGTTGTGTCCCGACCAAGGAGGTTTCAATTCAATTTATGTACACATTATCTGTGGTGAGCGCGCTGGTACCGAACCAATAGACCAATAACAGACATTTTCCACTTTTTTTTTTTTTTAGAACGGACTAATGCTGTTTGCCTCTACCGGCATTTACAGCGCCACCGGACGGTTGGCGAGTGCAGATGGCACTCAGCCAGATGCGGGCGCTGAGGGTGCACCGCCTAAGGCGAGCGTTGAAGACGCTTCGCCGCAAGGAGAGGAGTAGGCGACTTGCTCAAGGGCACAAATAGGGTACGGACCTCGGCTTGGGCCGTCGCCAGGAGAGAGGGGAGTAGGAGAGAATCGCCCCGGTACATAAGTGTACCGTTGAAAGTGGGCCCTATGAATTTTAACTCTACGACTATTTGGAGAGAATCTAACCAAGACATAACTTTTGCCTCGAGCTCGCCGGCGAGCTCGGTGTTTGACTGTGTTTACCACTAAATCATAACCTTGTGTACCTCGCCTCCCCCCATTTCCGCGACATGGGTCCACACCGCGACCAGGATCGTCGCGTTGTGCACTCATGACTGTACTTTGGGTGGGGCTACAATAAGAAACTTGAGTACCTCGCCCACAGCCGTTACCTGGGCCGGAGTCTACATCGAGGCCGGGGCCGCGGTGTAGACTCCTGCCCGTACCGTGTCTGGGACTACATAGAAAACCAGTGTTACCTCGTCCGCAGCCATTTGCTGGGCCGGAGGATACATCGCGACCGGGGCCGCGGTGTATACTCCCACCCGCACCGTGGCTGGGACTACAATCGTGTGTGTGTGGATTACCTCGACTGCGATTGGGGCTGCGAAGAAGATCTCGGCCTGAGCCTACAATGCGATCGGGATCACAGCCCTGGTCGGGTCTACAACCATTACCGGGGTTCCCTTGGGACGACGCTAAAGCTGCCGAAGTAACGGCTGCGATGGGGTCGTCCGGGTCACCCAAAATATGCCTTGGACGGCGATGGGGGGGAATGAAGTGAGGATCGGTTATGTCAGTGGAGTAGTTCGCCGCTTCGACCACGAGGGGATTCGAGTGGTGGGGAGCTTTGTCGAAGTGGCGGCGGGAGCAGTCTTTCATATACTGCGTAATAGAGGGGAGGGTGAAATTGCAGTGCAGTTCGGCGTTCCGCAAGTACCACGGAGCGCCTACTGCCCTGCGCATAAAGCGATTCTGAATCACTTGAAGTTTGTGGAGGTCGTGTTTCTGAGCATGGGCGAACGCTACAGATGCGTAAGTCATGATTGGGCGGATGCAAAGTTTGTAAAGAGTCGTCTTATTTCTAAGAGACATTTTACTGTTTTTGCCTATGAGGGGATTAAGACGACCCATAATGAAGGCCGCCCTATTGCGAACAATCTGGATGTGTTTCGCGAAAGTGAGTTGGCGATCAAGGGTGTCGCCCAGGTATTTGGCAGATTTAGCCCAAGGGATGGGTTCGCCGAATAGGACTGTGGGTGACGGCATGAGATTCCACCGGGTCTCAGTGAAGTACACTGCTGCACTTTTGCTAGGATTTACTGCAATCCGCCATTTACGAAACCATGCACCGATTACGGTGATGGCTCGTTGGATGGCGCATCTCTGCCTGACCTTGAACCAGCCAGTAGAGTAGATTGCAGTATCATCCGCAAACTGAGCGATCTGAACATTAGGTTCAGATCGTGGGATGTCGCTGGTGTACAGCGAGAAGAGAATGGGTGAGAGTACAGAGCCCTGAGGGACACCTGCGTGAATGGGATGCGGGGAGGAGAGCGTTCCCTCGGTGCGATAGCTAAACGTTCGATCCCTGAGAAAGTCTTGTAAGATGAGTACAAGACGGTCTGGCACACCCAGTTGGTACAGCTTGAATATCAAGCCGTTGTGCCAGACTTTGTCGAACGCTTTCGCTACGTCGAGGAAAACAGCTATGGTCCCTTGGGGCTTTGGTTTCTTATTGAAACCGCCTAGGATGTGCTCCGTTACGCGGTGCACTTGTTGGACGCAAGAGTGTTTGGCTCTAAAACCAAATTGCTCATCGGGAAGGAGGTTATTGGACCTAACGTGGGACCAGAGTCGGTTCACAATGAGCCGCTCGTAAATCTTCCCCAGAGAGCTGAGGAGACTTATGGGACGGTAGCTGGAGGGCTCGGCTGCTGGTTTGCCTGGTTTGTGAATACCAATGACAATGGCATGCTTCCAAGTGTCTGGGAAGGAGCAGTTGCTCATAGCCGCATTGAAGATGCTAACTAAGAGATGGACTAGTGGGACTGAGAAGTGTTTAATCACCTTGTTGCTGATACCGTCAGCACCAGGGGATTACGGGTCTTGAGGCTCTTGATCAGAGACACTACCTCGGATGATTTTACCGGTGGAAGGAGTGGGAGGTCAGAGATGGACATAGAGCTTTTACGTTCGACTTCAGATTCCACCGAATCGAGGTGTTTCTGGTCGACGTGATCTACATTTAGAGTACACTGAGCCTCAAGGCTATCAGCTAAACACTCGGCTTTGTCTTCGTCAAGGAACGCTATGGAGAGGGGAGGTGGCCTAATGAGTGGAGGCATTGTCTGTTGTCCGTCAGATTTCAGAGCTCGAGCCAACTGCCAGTATGCCTGGTGAGTTGGCTCAATCTCTGACAGTTTGTCGTCACACCTTTGATCACGCAGCTCACTCATGCGTTTCCTTACAGCACGCTGTAAGTAGCGCATGGTGGCTTTGTTCTCTGGGGTTGGCATCGAGTCATACGCCCTAGTTGCGGCGTTCTTTGCTGTCAGTAACCTCCTCGCACCCTCGGGCAGTTCGAAGCGGCGACCATCCGCCACTTGGACCTGCTTTGAGGATTCACCTACTGCGGTGCGGAGGTGGTCACTGAGAGCCTCGATCGCAATTGACACGTCTTCTACTGTCTGTATGTCATCGGGGATTCTATCGAGAGCGGGTGAACTGATAGCTTGGAGGGATTCCCCCAGTTGCTTCCAGTTCACTACCGTTCTAGTGATAGGGGTTATGTCCGTCGGGTCGGGGCCTAATTTCAACAATACAGGGCGGTGGTCTGAAGTCAGTTCGTGTAACACTTCTATAGAGCGCAACCGGAGGGTGACGTTCTTGAGAAGTGCAATGTCAAGTATGTCTGGTCGTTGGTTGTCAACATAGGGATATCTTGTGGGCTCCAGAGGGGAGAGAATATCAAAGTTTAAGTGGCTGACCAAGCCTTCAAGGATTTACTATTGTTACTAGTACAGTTCCATGTTTACTGTTGAAGTCACCGATCAGAAGGACGGAGCTTCCTAGAGAGAAGAGGGCTTCCAAGTCTGTCTGTAATAGTTCTTTACCAGAGGGGAGGTAACATGAGGCTATGATGAAAGGTTGATGACCTGACATCGCGATCGCGGGGTGGTAGAGGTGCGCGGGGAGCGCGGGGCGCATAAGGCGCAGGGTCGGGAGAAAGAGGGCTATCTAACGGCTTGAACGCCGAAGAGCCGAAGGGCCCCCTCGGAGGGAGGGAGCCGGAGGAGGGAATTTGAGAGTCCGTGAAGCGGGGTCTCTCATTAAAGTCCCTATTGGACTGGAGATACTCGGAAAGCATTTCCGGGTAACAGTTCGAGACCCACGAGACGAACACCTGAGGCGAAGCGCCTTGTGGGAGGCTCAGAGCGGGGGAGGGAGAGAGTAGAGACATCTCGAGGGGAATACTCGAGATGCGAGTGAGGGGTGAATGCCACTCCCGCCGGGTACAGGCGGGAGAGTGAGTGCCTAGGTGTCCCTACTGTGTGCCCTCTGCCAGTCTTATTGTGCAGAGGGATGTGTGCCTAAACGCGAGGCCCTAGCTGCTCCGGGGGCGAGGAGAGAAGACCGAGTAAAACCCGGCTTCCAACCAAACACTTGCCCAGAGAATAGGAGAGTAGGATAGGGTAGGGTGGGAAGGAGATACCTGCCGTCGGCGAGGGGAGACCCCAAGGCCGGTGAAGGCAGGCCCGTCCGGTTTTAGCCGTTCCCTCCCACGCTCAGGAGGGAAAGGCTTGACGCACCGGGTCCGCGCCCAACTGGGTGGCGTTAACACTGCAAGGATCGTCCAGAAGACCACGTGAAGCGTGGATTTGTTTGACTCGAACTTGAAAATTGAAAATTGAAAAATTAAAAAATCGAAACAAGAGGTCGCTCTGAGAAGAGCGGTTTTGATTTGACAATGAACAATATAGGTGATTGACGTGTCGAAGCGCTCTTACAAGAGCGTGCTTCTTTCGCGACGCGAGCCGAGCCGAGCCGAACGCCTCCGTGCGCCGAACGGTACACGAAGCGGTGGCTTGACGTCGAATCTGCACACAGAAAATCCACTATTAGCGAAGTCTAACACTGAATCCTCTTCAATCGAAACGATACAGGTAACCGACACTAAAAGCGCAAGCACTTTTAGACCGATCGGAATATTCTCGGGGAGCACTTGAGTGCACGTCCGTCCCACTCGAGCGCGCTGACCGGAATGACTTTTTCCACTGATATTGGCAAAATTGTGGTTACGCCGCACAAGCCATACAAACAAGAAGAAGAAGAAGACTTTTCCATTTTGGCGCTATTTCATATATACGAATTTGAGTAATATTTTGTTGGATAAAACTTTAGTAGCAAAAATGTCATGAGATTAAATAAAGTAGTGTATGCAGCTGCATATAATTAGGTATTAAAACACTCGTGTAATCTTATTTTGAAACTTGACTGCGGCTCGTTTCAAAAAACTACACTCATGTTTTAATATCCTCTATTATAGGACAGTTGCATAAACTACTATTAGATTCTTGAATAAATGAATTTATATCGACAAAAGAAGAAAATAACAATAGAAGAGTACGTCCAAAATACAATAGACCTCTATTTGGGCAGTCGGGTTAATGAAACTAATATACTACGCAGGCTATCTTATACAATACTGGGAACAATTCTGCTATTTCACAGTGTCCGCCAATCTATCCCAATGCAACTGCATTTCGACTCCTGTAGGCGTTTGATATTTACCTAAATACGCATTCTACTATTTCTATAGGCGAATTGGAACGTGACGTCATCTCAAACGCTATTAGATCCATAAATATAAAAACGTTTGTAATTCTTACCCTCTCTGTCTGTCTGTCTGCCTGTTTGTTACGATATATAGGATACTATACAATAATTAAGTAAAAATATAAAAGAAATTATACCAATATAAAAAAAAGGAAAATTAAATAATAATAATGTTTTACATTAAATCAATTCCCATTAAAAACAGGGAAGGTATCTTCCGAAAACAAGTTTAAATTTTGATGGTATCATATTTTGTAGTTCCACAAATACGTAGGCAAAGGCAGGCAAAAACCAGTTAACGTCGCGTTCATGATCTATCGAGTTAGCAGAACATAAAGTTTTGATCGATCGCTCACGTCAACAGAAACGTAATTGCAACTGAACTGTTTTTCAATCGTGGAATTAGAAAACGTATATAAGCTATCGTTCAGCTACGGTTTAATTGCAGTTGGAGCAAAGTTTAGTTAGTGGAATGGGCCCCCTGGCTGATTTTTAATTCGATTTCATCCTTGTTACCTACGTAGAGAGCGGTAGTGACGTAATGCAATACATTAGATGCTGATTCATTAGCAGATTTCAGAATGAAATGCTCTCTGACCATGCAATTTCTTATGAAACATCTTAACAATAATGCAATAGTTGAATTACATTCGTTTCGAATGTTGTAACACATCAAAGCTTAGCAATGTTACGAGTATGTATGTGTAGCAAAATGTACGGATGTTTTTTTTTGCACACACAAATATTGAAGGTGCTGAGATTTTGTTCCTTAAAGAGAGGTTTTAATTTAATGTACCTGAGCGACTGATTATTTTTTATTATTTACTAGCTGACCCGCCACCTGCTTCGCTCGCGGCCTCGCGGGATACGCTTAATTACAGTTTTTTAACGATCCGCGAGAAAATCTTTAATTTATCGGGATCAAAACTATACTATACATTGACCATAAATATAAGCTACCATCATACAACATTTCATTTAAATGGGTTCGGTCGTTTCGGAGATTAGCCCGTACAAACAGACAGACAAACAAAAAAAAAATTGTTCGATTTCACTCCTTACACCCCCCTGACTCGGTTTTTAGCATTTCTTTTTATTGTACAGAAGTCCGACCTCTATATAGTTTTATTATAATATATGTAGTGATGATGTAGTGATACTAAACAGACTTCCACTTAATATACAAGTGAATAGAATCTATATAACACTAGCTGCGCCCAGCGGTTTCACCCGCGAGGTGAGGGACATATAGGAATAATGATGATGGAAAAATACGTCCTTCCTTGGGATTTAATCTATCCTAGACCTTGTCGAATTGCATTATGACCTATTTTGATCTGCAGCCGTTTAGGAGTGGTAAGGTAACAAAACGGTAGGCGTGATAAGATAAAAAAATAAGATAAAAAAAATCAAAAGGTATTATTATCGAATGGATTATACTGTAGGTGTTTTAACATCTATGCCTGAAATTATAATATTATCAATATAGGCAATTTTTTTTATAACGCATACAGTTTTCAAACGTTGAAATTAATGATGACGGATAAATAAAACTATAACCTATCTAACAATAAATGAATGATCAACATCGGATAATCCAGAATACAGCTATGCGTGGTCATACGTAACAAAATTATATACACCTCTTTTATGACGTCGGTTGAAAACAGGTCAAGTTCATGAAAACGTAGTTATGAAGTAATTACTCTTTATAGGCATATGGAAGGAGGCAGTTTGCTTCTAGGTTTTTTTCAGGCGCTTTAAATTAGATGTTTTTAATATGTTCATAAATTTCCTCTTAAAAAAGGCAAAATGATGACCGCAGAACCGTTAAATTTCAAGTTCAAAATCGAAATTCTTTGAGACTAACATAAAAGCTTGGGTTTGTATCCACGGATCCCGAGATCAGATTTAATTCGCCACGTATCCCGGCGTCGTGTATCCACTGATACCGGGATCCGTTTCCAACATAGAAACGAATAAATAATTACCCGCTGATCCCGGTATCCGTGGCTACAAAAACTAAAATTAAATATATGTGTAAACTGATCACGGTGTTCAAAAAAATGTTTATACCGAATCTTCTATATTAATGAATGTGAAATTGTTATTTTATTGAGTCAAAGTCAAAATCAAAATCATTTATTCAATTTAGGCATCAAAGACGCACTTATGAACGTAATTTTTTCATTATAATGTACTTTAAAGACTACCGTCGCGTTCCAAAATATATAGAGCCTACCGAGAAGAAGCGGCAAGAAACTCGGGGCCATTCTTTTTATATAGATGTTTTTACAATGTTTTTACTTAGGTACTACAAATATTAGCTCCAGTGTGTTGCCTTACAAAAGAGAACATAATAATGGCATCAGTAGGGCAAGACACGCTACACTTTGACATCTTAGTACACGAGTAGATAGATCCTGGAGTGGTCAGTCCCAAACTGTTTTATCCTCCAAGTAATCCGAAATTTTGTAATAACCTTTTTGACAGAGTTTAGTTTTAATAGTAATTTTAAACTTACTAATAGGCCAATCTCGGATAACATTGGGAACTTTATTATAGAATCGTATACATTGTCCCATAAAAGAATGACTTATTCTGTGGAGACGCGTTACATGTACGGATAGCTTGTGCTTATTTCGCATGTTGATGGAATGAGCATCACTCCTTTTATCAAAACTGCTAATGTTTTTCTTTACATACATTAGATTTTCATAGATAAACTGAGAGACAACAGTTAGAATGTTTATGTCTTTAAACTTCTGTCTAAGGGAAACTCTGGGAGCTAAACTGTAGATCGCTCATGTAGCCCTTTTTTGCAGTATAAAAATAGAATTAATATCTGCAGAACATCCCCAGAGCAGTATGCCATAAGTCATAACGCTATGGAAATAACTAAAATAAACTATACTAGCTGTGTCTACATCAGTTAATAGTCTAATTTTTTTAACAGCATAAGCCGCTGATCTGAGCCTACTAGACAGTTTTTTAATGTGGGGACCCCATTGCAATTTAGCGTCTATAGTAATTCCTAAAAAGACCGTTGACTCCACAAGGTCCAACCCTGTTCCATTCAATTGTATATTGGATTCTACTTGTATCACATTTGGTGTCGAGAATTTTATACAATTAGTTTTCTTCTCATTGAGGAGAAGATTATTTGTATTGAACCAATTCACAACTTTAGCTAATGCATTGTTAAAATCGTCATAGTTTAATAACTGCCTTTTAGTTTTAAATAACAGTGAAGTATCATCTGCAAACAATACAATCTCGTGATTCTTCTCTACATAATAACGTAAGTCATTAATATAGATTAAAAACAAGAACGGTCCTAGTATTGAACCTTGTGGAACCCCCATTGAAATTATAGAGCCGGGCGATTTTTTACCATTTATGTCAACCCTTTGAATTCTATCATTTAAATATGAAGTCTAAAGGTTGAGAGCCATGTTCCTAATACCGTAGTGTTGTAATTTCCTGACAAGTATATCATGTCGGACGCAGTCAAATGCCTTAGATAAGTCACAAAAAACACCTAAGGCATCTTGAGAGTTCTCCCAGGCAGCAAGCACATCTTTTATTAGTTCTATTCCTGCGTCTATAGTAGAGCGATTCCTTGTAAACCCAAATTGATTTTTATGGAAAATTTTGTTTGCACTAAAATGATTTCCTAATTGATGTAATATAATTTTTTCGAAAATCTTACTTAGCGTAGGTAGTACAGAAATAGGCCGAAAATTTGTTGGATCAGTAGTACTACCAGAGATACCTAATCATCACACATTATTTTATACAAAGGTATTAGTTTACTTTAATATAAACATTTTTAGGGCAGCTGTCAAATTGACAGATGCTGTCATATTGTCAGATTCTTATCATACACGGTTTACAATCGACCAAGAAATGACTTTGAACTAGTTTTTTGACGTGACAGTTATAGCCTGCCTGTGAGTGCAGGGGTCTTATTGGCACCGTACGGTATTATTTCCATTCAAGTTGTGGTTTTAACATTACGTTGTTAAAAATTGTGATGTTTAACCATTTAATCCTATCAGCCGTGCGAGCATGGATCTCACAATAAACTTGTCAGTCGATAAATTGACTGCTATCAGCTTTATCTTACCTTGTCTCTAGTATCGATTTAGCTGCGATAGTTATAACGTGGGCTGTCTTTTATCGATAATTTTATCCTATCGACAATCCATACTAGGCTCGCACCGCTGGCTTGATAATGAGAATATACAGGTAAATATATTTTATATAAGTATATTAAAAATTACACCTATCTCAATCAGTGTTAAGAAGTAGCTGCTACCACCCTAAAGACTGTAAATCTGTCGTTAAATATATGATACGAACGGTGACCTTTATTATAACTAGTCCGTCTAGTGCTAGCTTCTACAATAGTATAAAAATAATTACCAAAACAAGGAACCGACTTCAACACTAAAACAACATAAAGTATGAAATAAAGAGTTGAAGTCAGTATACCATGATAGTTCAAAAGTATCTATTATCATAATATTGTGCGCATGATGCCGACTTCGTCAAGTTATTTCACACGTTTTAGTGTTCAAGTCGGTTACATTTAAAGGTAATATTTATTTTCACCCATTTTAGTGATCCTTGCTACACTGACGGGATCGATTGTAATTCACCATCAATCATGATATCAACAAAATAGGCAAAACACTTTTCAGTTACTAGAGCTCATTTATTATATATAGAGTTATTACTCAAAAACTGCTGACCGAAATTGATGAACTTTAAATGGGAATACCTCGGAAGTATACGATCAAATACAAAAATTTGAAAAAATTTGAGAATTAGTCCACAAATAGGGGAGAAATCAGTGAACGTACATAAAAAATACATATAATCGAATATAGAACCACCTCCTTTTTATAAGTCCGTTAAAAATTTAATATAACCTAGAAATTTCTTTATAAAAACGTAATTTAACTCTTCAATGTCTTTCCATCGTGAATATTCAAAGCATCGTAACCCGAAACCAAGAATCCGAGCTGATTTCGTATTTTTCCTTGCCAACAGAAATCCTGAAATTCCACCTCGAGGTCAGATGGAAAACAGCCCTTTGTATGTGCATAAAGAATTCGAGGTAAGCAAACGTACTTAAGAAATCGAGCTAAGAGTCTGTTGAGATTATTTATTTATTGAATAATTGGTATTGAACCCTTGTCAGACTAAAGCCGCGGCGAATTTTTCGCTTATTTATCCTTGAAGAACGTTCCAGAAGCGTTTTCTCAAATTTTAGCGTAGGTTTTTCGAAGTTACTAAAAGTGTATTTCAATTTATGAAACTTTATTGAGCTTGTGCAGCTTTTGTATGGAAGTTTCAACATAGACTAAACAAAGACCAACAAAAACCAAAGGCCAGTTGAAATACAGCTGGCTCTCAAGAATAACTGCCATTAGGTGCTTGGTAGTGTTTGAGTTGCCAGTCTGTATCACGCTAGAAAGTGGGCACTTTTTCACCACCATGGTGGTAACTTTCCCTACTTTCACTGGAACCTTAACTCTGAGTTAGAACTTACGAGTCCTGCACAGCTCGACCGCTTAACTAGCTGACGTCACTGCTGCATGGCTACTATATGAACACTGACATAATATATTTTCCTCAGCAACCGGACGATGAAGGCGATGAATGGGAGGTGTCGAGAACTCGGGTCCACCTGGGCGCGTTGATCGGCAGCGGTGCCTTCGGTCGCGTCCATGCAGCTCAACTGGAGATGCCAGGCGGTGAAACTATCACTGTTGCCGCTAAAATGCTTAGTGGTATGTACTTATACTTTAAATAAATGTTGTGACTTATTATAAACTACCAGTAGGCCGTAAAAGTCATCACGTTAAAATACATCTAAGTAATTAGAAAACAAAGTGAAATACAGGTCGCGTCATGCAAAAAGAACGCTGGCGATTAGGGTGCGCAGTAGGCGATTTATCGGTCTATTTGGTGGGATGAGGTGAGGCGCGGGGTCACGCGCTGCACCGGAGCGCTATTGGTTCGTCAGTCGACCGTTGAGTGTACGCATGCGCAAACACACCCCTTCCACTTTCTTCCAGCGTTCTTTTTACATGACGTGACCTGTACTTTGATACGAGTATCAGTCAATATTAGTAGGTATTATTGCTTATATACATTCAATTTTTAGAGTACAACCCCGCTGAGTGTAGAGTAGGCTAAGATGTGTATAGTGTATACATAGCTACACCTACATTTCGTCATGTCCTGTCATGTTTTTTTTCACTCATAACAGAAGTATTATCTCGTGGAGCGAGTCTATGCTAGCCTCTCTTTTAGTTGGCTTTTTCGTATCCATGGGGGGATATTTAATTGCTAATTATAAAGGCAAATGACATAACCAACATGCCTTATACAGCCTGATGATTGCTTACTATACGAGCGGACCGAGCAAACGCCGTTGGCTATCATTCCCAGGGCACCCGCACACCCGATGTCTCTCATTTCTGGAAGTAATCATGGCTTTTTCAATCAAGTATGTCCAGCGTGTATACTACCATCCATAGGTATACTACCACCGGATTTTTACTGGAAGGGAAAAGATCCGGAATGGAATTCCTTCCACGACCCTCACTACCCCAGGGCCTATATCATATCAACATATATCATCGCTTCAACACTAGTAGAACGCTTCTGCATGAGTCCGTCAAAGTAATGACACTTAAGTACATACCTACTCGTATTTGGTTCAACGAATCAGCATTTCAATACGAACGATTCAAGAAAAACACATTCAACGAAACGAGATTGATTATGGAAGCTCATTGAGATCTCATGATCTCAATGAGCTTGTACTTGCTCTTGCAAGTCGTCCACTTGATGGTAGCGCTCACACTCGGCTAAACACTCGCAATGTTATTCAGAGCTAAGCTTTAAAATTCTGTTCGGCATTCTACGTGGCACTTTGTGGGAATAGAGAAAGTAAACCCGAGAGATTATTTCAACTGAGAACATAATGTGTGATCGTAGAAACTATGACGACATTGGCATAGCTGGTAATGACATTGCATTCGAAGCGAGGGGTCCTTTAATCGATCTCTGGTTGATTTAAATGTTTGTGTGATTAGCAGAACTATTTATTATCAGTTTTCGGACGTGCGACATCGCTAATCTTAGTGCAAAGTTTTGAGTGCGTGAAGTAACTTTTTTATGAGCCTCTTTATCCGCTAAAACGGATATCAGATTTATATTTACAAGTTTGTTAATTCTTAAATCTTGCAGATCCAATATGGCATTATAATAAGACAAACTATTATAAATATTTAAAACTATATACACTAACTATTTACATATAATTAAGTTTATAGCAAGTTAATACGTTTTCCATATTTTATATGATGTCGGTTTTCTTTATCCAAATAAGGAGCAAAGTCAATAGAATGAATTCTTCTAGGCATGGGTGGTATATTTTCGACCGCATCGTCATAGTAAGGTAGTGGTCAAACGCTCAAACGCTAACCTATAAAACGTAAAGAAAATGTCCCCGTCCAATGTCTAGTTCTTTCTGTTTCATTCCGAACTACGCATAAAAGTGTAGATAAAAAAAACAACTCTTAAACAGTTTGACCAACTGAAAGCAAGTTTCTGCCGGAGTATGTGTAATACATTTGGTGTACGCGCGACATGGCTTGGCATTTTTTGTACGTACACTTGGTGTACAGTCGACAAGCGAGGGGCTATAAAACAAAGAAAATGTGAATGTCATGCAGTCTTTAAGAGTTTTTTTTATAACTTATTAATATCTACCCACAGACTCCAGGGTCCGTGCCGTGCCATTATTTAACATTTTTTTAAATTAACTATATAAATATACTGCATCTTAGCATACAAGGAGGGAACATAGACTATACCTAACATATAAGTATATAAATATCTCCATTAAAACTCGATATACACATTATGCGATTATCTAATGATTCGTCGATGCACTCGTCGACGAGCTCACCGATGTCAAATACTTTATGAGATATCACTCTTGTACACAAGGTTATTTTTCCAATGCTTCTTGTCATCTCGTCATTTGTTTCATGGATTTTGTCAAAGATGGAACGATGTTTGCTCTTAGAGAATCGCACGGCTGAGGGAAAAACAATACTAAATGGTATCCATTAGAATTCTCACACGGTCCGGTGCGGAGACCGGTCTTTAAGGATTATCTCTCATCAGGCAAAATACTGTCTCATTTCATCTTCAATCATCTTTAAAATAACATAAATAACAAGCGTTATGATGAAAGCAAAAGTTACTCTCCATTCCCCTCCAGCGAGCTACGAACGAGTTCCCGTTTGATTATTATAATCTTTATTTTATATAATTGACGGAATATTTCCAAGTCACATTATCCTCTACAATCCGACCGGTTCAAGAGTGCGTTTTATGATTACGAGTGGACTTTCGTTTCCTAACTCCGTTTATGTAACAGTAAAATTCGCGCATTCGCAAAGTAATTCAACATTCATCTTGAGCGATGATTCGTAAACATGTACGCTCTCTTAATCTCAACGTATGGTCATATTATTTGAAGGGAAATAATATTGGTAGCCGAAGGTTATTTTTATTCTTTTACTAGCTGCGCTGATGGACGATGATGATGATGGTGAATAGTACTCTACGACTTATTATCAGGCCTTATTTATAAGAATCGGTCATGCTGTTTCGAAGGAGTTTTGTTACAAACACTGTAATACGAGAATTTTATATAGTAGAAGTTTATGGCTTTCAAAGCATGGCCTACACACTAAGTCCAAAATAAATCTAATGTATTTTTCAAATGATAATATGACAAGTACAAGTTGAAAAATTTAATACCGACTTCCATTCTATTCACTTATTGGGGTGTATCTCAAAAAATACTCAAACGAATTTGATGAAAATTAAATGGGATCACACGGGAAGCACTAGCTTTTTGACCAGAATTTTGAGAATCGGCTCACACAGTCGTAAGTTATCAGGTAACAAACATTAAAAAAAACACTGATGAATTGAGTACCTCCTCCTTTTTTTGAAAGTTGGTAGAAAATACGAAGTTCCTATAACTTTTTTAGGAAACTAAAACTTCATTTGACTTATACACGTTTTGTCATATTAATAGCTGACCCGTCGGTGACTACGCTTGCTTGATCTATGTTCTTGGTATATATTATCTTGTTACGAGTATGTAGTGTTATGTATGTTATTTTGTTATGTTGAAAATATTATCTTGTGGTAGTATCTTGGTATATATATTAAATACATAACTTAAAATATCATCATAAAATATATGTATAATTATATTTCTTAGTAAATCATATAAATATAGAATTATTTAAGTAGTAATATGGGACACAAAGCCACAGAATTAAATGAAATTCAACCTCTTAGAGGAGAACAAAACATCTCTCTTTAGTGAGACTTACAATATAAAAGGACTCAACTGCCAACATTTCCAGTTTGTAGCCTCAGAGGCAGAGAGTAGAGCAAAGAACAGCAAGAGATCATATCTCCCATTAGACAAGTGGCTTTGCTTATAGTTCTTCTAAGAAATGTCGTAGCTCAGTACAACGCCTTTATTGAGACATGTAGCCTCGTCGTGCTTTCCCAATGCTCTACCATATAACCAAATTTTTCAAACGGTATCACTTTCGCATTCTGTAGATTATCGCTCAGCTCCGTCGACCATTCTGACTTAGATTGGACATCTCTTTCCAAGTCTTCGTCGTCAACAACGACGAGCGGTTACATCTCTGTGTTGAATCTGTTTGTCAGGGCAAATAAATATATCAGGTGTCTCGAAACTCAACGATAACCTGGTACCGGGCGAGAAGCCAAGGTTATAAAAAATTCATGTCAAGCGATAATAGACATTTTTCGAAAAAGTTGAAAAAATTTTGCAGTGATTTTTAAAATAATGTAATCTCAAATAACAGTGCTATTAATCGCAACCACAAATCAAAGTAATAAACATTGTTAGCGAAATAAAATAAATCAAGTTTTGACGAGTTATGGTTTACAAAATTGTTGTCAGTTAACTGCGACACTCCGTGTTGGAAAAAAATTTTTTTCTTATTTTTTTCATAACTGGTATACCTTGGCCTCTCGCCCGGTACTAGGTTATCGTTGAGTTTCGGTACACCCTGTTTATGTAGATAGACATATAGAAGATTTGTCGAGTTTTGTAGGTATTTTGTATCATTACATCTAATCGCTGTCTAGAGTGATAGTACATAATCACGGTCTAGACACCGCTTACAGAAACTTACAAAATAATTGTACGTTATGGTTAAAATTTTATGATGGTTGAGTAAAGTTATACGGCATATGAATAGTTTACGACTCGTGCGCAGGTATACGATCACAATAAATCTTCATTGCAGGCTAGAAGTAACTATTATATATACAGAAGCTATGCTAAAAGTTAACTGCAGTGATTTATGAACCAAAACATTGTTGAGGAAAATAAACAATATATGAACGATTTCAATAAACATTTGTTAGCAACTGAGATACATAATAGACATGCCAGTCTCTTATTTGTAGATACGGTAGATAGATAAGAGAGAGTAAATAATTCTTATTTTTTTTTCAGAAGGCGCGAGTGAAGAAGAGATTCAAGACTTCCTCCGGGAGATCATTATGTTAAAACACGTGGGTTCACACAAACATGTGATTCGTCTCGTCGCGTGCTGCACCAAGCGAGCACCCCTTATTGCTCTGTTAGAGCACGCGCCTAGAGGGGATCTGCTGTCTTTGCTTAGAGCAGCAAGGGGCAGGCGGAAGGAGGAGAGGGAATGGAGGGAGGGGTCTGTGACTACAAGAGCAGATAGTGGTGTCGGTAGACCTTCGGAAGGAGACTGTAAGTATTTTTTTAGTTATGTTTGTTTGTTTCGCTTTCACACCTAATCGGCTGAACAGATCTCGATGAAATATGGCAAGGAGAAAGGTTATATCCCGGAGAAGGACATAGGATACTTTTCATCACTATCATATTCATCATCCATCACCACGTGGGTGAAACCGAGCAGCATAAATGTGTACCAAAAACAACACTTTCCAAGAAATTAATAAATATCGTTTTCATCATGTCACCCGTAGGACGTCCAATTCAAGATAAATAAGCCTCTCTATAAGTTTTTAACAAGGTTGTTGCGGTTTGCATCTTGTCTGCGACCTTCATCAGGTCACGTGTGTCCACGTTGTTTGTGGTTGACCTACGCTGCACTTTCTGGTCCGTGTATTCTTTAGAATCTCTTTAGAGCTTTTGGCCAATACTGAATACTGTTAAGGGTACTTAACTGACTTATCATGTAGGCTATATCGCTGACTTTCGTTCGTCTACGGATCTCCTCATGTCTGATTCAATTTCGCGGAGAAACCCCGAGCTCATTGGGCGACCTTCAGCTTTCTTATTATATGTGTATTTAAATACGTGATATTATAAACTAGCACCCTAATATTAATGTAAAAACACCTGTCGAGTAATTGTTCGTGCAAGATTTGCTGACTTATAATTTCGTAGCTTGCCGAAAAGCTGATTGACGTGTTTCCAAGCCACTGGGAGAAAACTAACTTAGACTACCTTAATCCATATGTATAGGTATTGGATTAGACTCTGACGACTACACTTACCAATACGTTTTGGTATAGACATGCGATTTATGGTTGGATTTCAGGCGTATGATTTAGAATATAGAGCAATTAGAGCACAGCGATTCTGTTAAATTGATGTTCTACTGAACATCAATTTAACATGACCCCTATAGTCATTGTAACGAAGGGATTGGAACAGTTAAATATTTACCAAGTATATAACTTATCTTAGAGCTAAAACATGATTTTCTTTTGTCAAGTTTTCTGTTTTAGTTGATTGATCGTATTGACTAAATAATCAATGATAATATAATTAGTGTTAAATGATGAGAAATGTATTAAGCGATTAAACCGAATATTCTTAGTAGAGGTGTGTGATATTTAATAGTTCGGTATGACCAACTGAGATGGATGCAATCTTGAGTAAGTATGTAGCATCAGCTGTTTCTCTTCTTAGAGTCAATGGAAGTTAATGAAAATGTTTACATAAATCTATATAGTCATCAGTTTTGTACGGCATGTTTAGTCTAATACAAATATATTATTACATCCTATTAGGTGTTGAATACTTCCTATACCGTGATAATTAAAACAAAATATTTATGAATGAAACTCACGTACATTAAAGTATCCGGGATGCAAAGGGTTAATTAATTTTCTCTGCGCTCAATTCGTGCAACGTAGTTTTCATAACATTGGTTCCATATCTAAGTTGCGTATTTCAATATGCTACGGACGAACATACGAGTACAGTATAAGAATTTTGAACGTCTTTTTGTTGAAAGTGGCACATCTTCTCATAACAAATCCTAGAGTTTTGAATCATGCGAATCAATCGTGAAACCAAGGATATGAATGATGGACACCCTTGGTAAAACTTAAATTCTCAAAGTATAAACAGAAGAAGTTGTTGTGAATTTACGTAACGACAGAGCATTTTAAGGGAACAAGGCCAAGCGTATTTGACAATAATCATCAAGCCGATTTTAATCTGCTTGATAATAAGCTTTCTGACGTCTGTAAGTGAATCGCAGTGACAACTTTCATATCATTAGCAAAGCAAAGTGAACGTGAATGCGACAAGCGGTTTAAACGTCATTTATAAAAATTTAAAACATTAGAGGACTAAGCAGTAATCCTTGAATAACCCCACTAGCAATGTTGATCCAGCCTGAAACGTAGTTACTGATGATTGGGTCTTTCTAATAGAAAGACGAAAACCACGCGAATAAATCTCCTACTCCAGCAAGGTTGAGTTTGTTTAAAGATTAAAGTTCTGTGATCAAATGTGTCGAAGGCTTTCATGTAGTCAGAAAGACTTGGGATTTGTATCTTTGTTCAGTAGTGGATGTGCTTTGACCGAAATGATGATGATGATGATGAATGCTTATTTTTTATCGATGCGAGTGGCTAAGACCGCATTGTGTGCTTGTGTTTTTTGTATATTATCTTTTCGTATGACTTGAATATGGGATAATCACCCCGTACACTTCCGTTTACAGCTGAGTACACAAATCTGAGCGACTCCGATCCAGCTCTTTCCGATAAGCTATCCTCTGATGAGAAGTCATGTCGGCAGCATTATGTGGCAGAGCCGGCACTGCAGCTGGACGGTGGCACCATGCGCGAATATGCGCTACAAGTCGCGTGCGGCATGCGGCATCTAGAGGAGAAAAACATCACTCATAGGTGAGTTGTTTATTTTTATAGCTATATTTTTCGAGAGCCCAATTATTCAAGTTTGTAAGTGTACTCTTCACAAGGCTTAAAGCGTTATCGCAGATACTCCACCACAGTACAATAGTACACAAACACTCCTTTATCAGAATGTGCAAGAAACTATAATGAAGAAGCGTGTGCAAGAAACTTATAGTTTTCTAGTTTTGCAAGCGAGCGTGACTGATGCTTTTCGTCACTAGTGATGAACTGCACTGCAACCATTACCCTGAGACATTAAGTTGTTAATTCTCATGTGCCTGTAATTTTGCCAGCATTCATACCCTTTCAATCAGAACACAGTATTCACGGCAGAAAAAGGGTATGGTTGCAGTACTTCCCCGGACGAACTCTTTCATAAACAGTTCTACTGCATCTGTTAGACATTAACCCGCGTTAGAACTACTTAATATGTAGTTCTTTAGGTTACGAACATACTGCTATGCATTACATAAGTGTTAGACTGCAGACTCAACAGAATCATAGAAAAGCTAGGGCGGGGAGCATATTGCACGGACGCAACGCCGCTACGATAAAAACAAGTGAATCATTAATTACACGGCTGAGTGCCATCTGCGCTCGCCACCCGTCCGGTGACGCTGTAAATGCCGGTAGAGGCAAACAGCATTAGTCCATTCGAAAAAAAAAAACACAGTGAACGGTGCAGTGTACACTGTACAGGCACAGAATAAACTATATTACTACGTACAAGGGTAGTTCAACAATGTAATGTAGTGAATCATTTATTTTTCATTATTACCCTCACCTGTTAACTGCTGTAAGTGCAAAACTAATTGAAGGGTACATGAAAAGGAGGGGATCATCAACAAAACTAACAACCAGAGATTTACGTAAACTTTGAAATTGAAATGACTACTTAAAAAAACATGGTTAATACTAATGAATTGTATGTTTGGTACCTTACATATCCTGTGTGACTAATAATAAAAGTTTTGAACAGTTAAATCAATAACCATGAACATATAGGTACTAATTTCACCAATGTAACTCCTACGCGCGTACGACGCGTTTGTGTATTGAGCATATACAATGAGAACCTTTTTTACCAGTTTCGCATGCAATGTGCACCTTTCATTTAGGTTTGAGCTGCAATGGGCTCATTTCAGTCATGGATGGATTTTTATTAATGTGGATTATCTTTGAAACGAGCTCCTTCTCTATATTTTTGAATACATCATACGAAATGCCAATTCACAACGAATCTAATGGTAAACTTAGTTTGATTTATGCAAAATGTCGATGAACCCGTTCTTTTGGTGTACCCTTCAATATAGCATAAATATCGTACATAAATTTAGGCATTTGCTCTATAAATTTAATGAGTGACATACTTAATGAAATATATCTTATCATTCTATTTTAGTACCATATTGTTTTACTCACATATTGACAAAATAACTAAGAAGGCAGGGACGCTACCAACTGCGCTAACCGGCCATTCAACATAGTGATTGGGTTTATCCAGAACATGTTCATACTGCAGACTGGTCGAGCGTATATTCTTCATGACAGCATTCCTTAATGCGGACGCCAATGATTTCTTTGTTTGTACAATGTACGATAAACCTTATAACCAAACCCTACCCTATCATGTTTGAGTTCCCGGAGATTTGGATGTAGGTGTCCACGGCCTTCGGGTTACCTCATATAAGCAGAAGAATAACAAAAGAAAAGTTCAGTATTAATAACACGATAAATAAATATAAATAATGATATAATGAAGAGCTCGCAGTGGAGCTTGATTTTTCCGTCTTAACCGATCAACAAGTTAAGCAACGCTTGCTACGGTCAGGAGTTGGATGGGTGAGCGCTAGTGGCATTATTCAACTGAGCGCTTCCTTGCTTCGGAGGGCACGTTAAGCCGTCGGTCCCAGTTGTTTGGCTAAGGACAACAGTTGTAAGGCTATGTCAAAGGCCTTCGGGCGTCCTGAAAACTTCGACATGGGCTGGGCACTAGCCTATCCACCGGGCCCGCGTGGTTGATTATGGCCCAACTCCTCTCTCTGAGTGGAATTCTTACGTCCCAGCAGTGGAAACATAATGGGCTTATTATGTTATGTTATGTAATAATATCATTTCCGTATTACACATACCTAGTACCTATATGTCTATAATTGAGTAAAAGGAGCTTTACACGTGGCTTTTATCCAACTAACCAACGTGTAAAATTTCAGGAAGGGCTTAACGAAACGGCTCTTTGACTTGGTTAATAATTAATTTTGTTGTAAATAAGGATTGGAAAGCGTGGAGTGAAGTGACTATCACGGTAAATTAGAACAAGGGTTGGAAAGGCGAAAAACACCTATTTTCATTCACATTTTGCACAACAAAAGCTTTCGAAAATAAAAGGCTTTTTGTAATTACAATAGGTATTTACTTCTCAGTAACAGGTATTCTATTATCATAAAGCTTCTGTATTAAATTCCCGAGGGTTTCACACATATTAAACAATTACAAAACATTCACGTTAGGTGCCATGTGCCCGCCGGGTGCTCGCAGACGCCGCTGGGCACTCGCCCTGAAGATGAGCATCGGACATGCTCGGAACCCGGGTCGACTTATTCGATCCCTAACATGAGTGTTTTGCCGGCTTTTGCTTGTGACTTCGTCCGTAGCTCAGAAACGGGTCGGTGAATCTGGATAGTGTATCGTATTTAATTAAATACGTTTCTGAGCTGCGTACTAGTTGCAGGTAGGAGCCATTATTAAACACTATTAACCGGCAAAACACTTACGTTACGGATCGTTACTAAGTGTAATACATTGGCCTGCAAAAATAAGTATCACACTTTTAAATTGCAATATCTTTGTAACTACACAAGATATACTTTCGAAACAAAAAGGATTCGAAAAATAGTTTAATTTTGTACATAAAACCTTCATAGTCGGTAACCTTCTTGAAATGGCTGAAAAAAAACTTTAAAATCAAAATAATCCTTTTCGAATTACAATTTTCCCATTATTTTTTTGTTTGTATTCTTGATCGATGAGTCTTATTACAAATGCTAAATTAGACAACCAGCACATAAACTTATTTAACATGCCTCTTTCGCCTGAAGAATGTGCTAGGATCAAGACTTTTCTGGAAATAGGCATCAGTATGCGTCGTACTACAAGAATGGTGGGTGTGACGTTACGAACGGTTCAGAATGTGAAGCGAAGGTACGAAGAGACTGGAAACCGTTTGAGGAGACCTGGTATACCTGGTACTTAATTTTGCAGGCCAGTGTTTATAATGTATTTAGCGTGAATGTGTATTAAAGATACGCACTCATACACATTATCTCAAGATCAAGACCAATCGTTGCATTTCTTCATAAATAATTGCTTCAATTCAAATTAGTACTGTCCACACGGCCTGCCGTGCGATTCTCTAATGATTTATTGACGAGCTCGTCGACAATCTCACCGATGTCAAATACTTTAAGAGATATCGCCCTTGTACATAAGGTTGCTTTTCCAACGTTTCTTGTTATCTCTTCATTTGTTTCACGGATGCTGTCACATATGAAACGATATTTGCTCTTAGAGAATCGCAGGGCTACTCTGCGCCGCGTTCTTCACCCTGAGAAATAGTAGATTTCATTATAATATAATCTATGTATGATAACTGGTTATCACAAATTATATATGGTTTCAAACGAGCTAGTACAAAATAAGGAGCTATGTAGGGTTATACGTGCTAATGTAAGGTAAATGATAAATGGTTCGTTATGTAATATTGATAAGTACATATCATTATTCATAGGGAAAACCATTTCAGGGTTATAATTAAATTAACCCTTCCTATACCGTGATAGTTAAAACAAAAGATTTATGAATGAAACGCACGTACATTTACGTCTCTGGTATTCAACAGGTTAAGGACGACTTTGCACTAATTAAAAAGTACTTCAGTCTATCAATACATAAATCAAATGTTAAATTCAAAGATGTGGTCTATATATATAATATAAAAAGAAAGATTTTCATATTAGATTTCTTTTATTTTTTTATTCGTATGATAAATACAATTAATCTTTTTGCAGGAATTTCCTACTCTTCAGTATTATATTGGAAGCTAGATACGGCTGTGTGATAAATTAACAATTTAACTTGTATACTGGTATATTTTTTTTAATAGTAATATTATATAAATAAGACTTACCTATGTCATTTTGTAACCAGAATATTTCTACTTGAATCTATATAAATAAAAATTAACCCCTATTCCTCTTGGCCACGCTATTACTTGAGAACGGACGAAACAATCACGCTAATTCTTTTATTGTTGTTTTAACTATCGTCAGCCGAAGGTATTTCCCCCCGAGGTTTTCCGCCTTGCCGTGGCGGGGGTCTCGGTAGCCGTGGTTTGGGTCACCACGGTGAAGCTAAGAGAAACCAATGGGCCTGCCAGTGCATAGCCGAAAGCTGGCGGGCTCGAGGTGGGACCGCTCCTATGGGCTTTGCCCTTCAAGTCCACATGGGAGCGGTTACTGTAGGTTGCGGTGGTACGAGTAGTATGTGCGCCACTGCAACCGAGGCGAGCTGAGGTATCGTATGGGCGGCACCGCGGTTGAGAGTTAGAGGCCGCGGCGGGAGAAGAGTACCGGTATTACGGTGAGCTGCTCTCTCTGCCTTCCGCGGCCTTGACGGGGCCGCCACCGTTAGATGGCGGATGCGGTGGGGACTGTCGGTATTGAGACGCGTCGCTCTCCCTAGCCTCTGCGGCCGAAGTAGCAGGCGGTGGAGCAACTCACCTGACCCATCGTAGGGGGACTTAGGGCGCCCAGACACGCGGGAGTCTGGCGTCTATTTACGGAATTGGTCCCCTGAGGCGGTTGCGGCACGCCAAGTGTTCTGGCGTGCTGCAAGAGAGAAGGGTCCGGCAAAGGACAGCCGCGGCGGGTTCGCGGTCGTGTGCGAAATCTGTCCGGTTTCCCGCCAAAAGCGGCAGTGACGGAACAGAGCTTTGGTGGGTATGTTGCCCTTCTGGCAGAGACTCCCACATAACCACCGTGCTCCTCCCGGAGCCGGAGGTATCCATAAAGGATTAATCTGCGTAAAAAAAATTGCGATGGTTCTTATGAAAGAAAAACCAAGAAAAGACGGGAGGTTATGGCGAGGCCCAAGGCCAAGCCTACTACGCGAACGAAGTCGCAAGCAGTCGCTTCCCTAGTAATATATTAATTACTAAATACGATTCAATCTTAGGACTTAGTAGTGGCAGAATAACGTCTACCAAATTTAAAAAGCCAAAAGACAAAAAAATATATAAAATCATGAAACCAATTGTTTATGTGTTTCCTCAATCGCCTTTGAAACTTTTAGTAATGCATCCACCGTTTTACATGAACGTGTCTTAGATTTTGTGTTTGACTTGACACTGATTCATCTCATCATCATCTCAGATGTAGGATGGCCACTGATGAATATAGGTCTTCCCCATCATTTTCCAAAAGGACCGGTTGGAAGCGGCCGCTACGCGCTACACTGCCGCCATCTCTCTTCAGCTTCGTCAAATGGCTTTGCCCAATAGACGTATCTCTAGCAAACACTTTGGAGCCTTTTTCCGCTCTATCGGCTCTTTAATACGTATTGTATTAAAGATCCGGATGTCGTGTCGCAAGGACTTCCATATTCGTTTATTGAGCAGCCTATATGCTCTGACTACTTGAATATAAATTTAGTAGGTATGTAGATATATACATATACTTTTTTCTATATATACGAGTACCTACATATACTTACATACTGCTAAGTATCTACGTGAGCCACATTAGGCTAAATAATTATGTATTCGAAAGGCAATATAAATGTTTTCGTTAATTTTTAATCAGGTACCTTTCGGTCTTCATTATTACCCAACTTTATAACACGAATATTGTAATCAACTTGTAATAATACCTTACACGATATTTTATCTAATTTCGATTCTAACCTTAATAAATATTAGGTTTAAAATCGTGTGGGATGTTATCCGAACGGATAAACCGCCTTGGGGGTTGAGGTTTGTCTCTGCCTAGCAACGGTTGCTTAGCAACGCGCAGTTCGGAATAATCAGCCAGAGTTATTTGTGCGATACAGGAATTTTTGAATTTGGAATACGGTTTTTTATGCTTGTGATTATAATTTAGGTACCTAAACTATGACGAAGCCAAAAGAAGAGTTGTTAATTATATATTAGGTTTGTTAATACCTAATGTATTTATATTATGTAGACAGAAGATTACTACAGGAGCAATGTTTTTATATTAATAAGTACTAGGTGACCCGCCAGCGGCTTCACTGCGGGGCGGGATTATCCACACATGTTGCAATTCCTGGAAAAGTAGTACGATTTCTAAGAAATCTATTGTATTTTTGGCCAAATATGGTGATTGGCTAGTCTACGGGTTCATCATCTCAGCCATAGGACGTCCACTGCTGAACATATGCCTCCCCCATGATTTTCCAAAAGGAACGGTTGGAAGCGGCCTGCATCCAACGTTGTCCTGCGACCTTCATCAGGTCGTCTGTCCACCGTGTCGGTGGTGGGCCTACGCTGCGCTTGCCGGTCCGTGGTTTCCACTCCAGAACCTTTCGGCCCCATCGGCCATCTGTTCTGCGTGCTATGTGCCCTGCCCACTGCCACTTCAACTGGCTAATCTTGTGAGCTATGTCGGTGACTTTCGTTCTTCTACGGATCTCCTCATTTCTGATTCGATCACGTAGAGAAACCCCGAGCATAGCCCTCTCCATAGCTCGTTGTGCGACTTTGAGCTTATCTATGAGGCCCATAGTAAGAGACCACGATTCAGTGCCATAGGTCATCACTGGTAACACACATTGGTCGAAGACTCTTGTCTTGAGTCTACGGGTTAAACATTCCTTATCACCAAGCCAATGCACTTAGCGTATTTGCACTTAGCGTATTTTTTTCCACCGACTTCCATAAAGTAGGAGGTACTCAATTCGACGGTATTTTTTTATGTTTGTTACCTCATAACTTTCGACTGGGTGAACGGATTCTCAAAATTATTTTTGTTTGAAAGCTGTTGCTTCTCGTGTGGTTCCATTAATATTTCATCAAATTCGATACAGTAGTTTTGGACACTAATAACTAAATAGAATATGGAAGTCGGTTTGAAATCATTCAAATTGTTTGGGTAAATGGTTTTACAGATATCCTAATGTGGTGCTATATAAGTACTCACCATAAGTTGTTAGGAATGATTGACACAGATCATAGAAAATGATTGGGATACGTTTCTGCCACTCCATTCGAGAGAATTCTGGCCCTCTATTTACAGGCCAATTGAAATTGCATGACGCCTGAGAATAATATCTTAGCAATATGATGTATGTGTTTGATATGGCCAGTCTGTAAGGAACATTATTTGAAAGACAACAGATAACAAGCTAGTCCTTCGCCTGATGATCAACGCCAAGCCTATACATTAAAGTTTACTTGTAGTACCTAAGTAGATTAGTAGCCATGGGCTGTAAGGCATCAATTGCAGCCGAGCTAACTACTCTGCTTTACATCTCGATTGTGAGGTAAGTAGAAAAAAACCGGCATTACAAAAATAAAATTGATCACTATTATACTCATATGAAGACAAAACAATAGCGAAGCGACCTCTTTTGTCATTGGGCTGAATGCATGATGTCTATTGCCAGTATGATGGTTAGATGTACGCGAACTTTTTGAAAGAGTGAAGTGTTTTTTTCAATTACTTGCCGCCCTTGGGCTTTTCTAGCTACATTAATACCCTAGAGCGCTAATTGGTCACCTACAAGCCCCATTTGGCGGTAATGAGGACCTACTTACCGAATATGAGAGATGTAAACCGCCCTAGGGTTTTTATAGCTACATTATTACCCTAGAGCGCTAATTGGTCACCTACAAGCCCCATTTGGGGGTAATAAGGACTTACTTACCGAATATGAGAGATGTAAATGTTATTTATTTTATGTCTCTTATTTTTTTTTTTACAATAATAGTTTTGCTACTTACGGGATGAAAACCGTGGTAATTATTTTATTGAGCTCCCGATATTTCGACAGTGTTGCAAGCGCCATGATCGCGAGACGACTGGAGAATGCGGGTGGGTGGATGAAACATTAAGAGCAGACATATCTGTCTACCCTCTTTCTCTGTCTTTTGCTACGTGCACTATTGGAACTCGATCGTAATTCACGACAGAACACGCTCACTGTGTCAGTACGTTTTTCAGAGTCCATATTAGATACTCGGAAAAACGTACTGACAAAAACAACCGTGAAAGTTTAAAAAAGTGCTTAATAATAATGTTAACCAATGATAATAAGTTTAAGCACCTAGACAACTAGTATTTTACACTAAGTTTATAATAATTTGAGACACATACTATAAGGTTTTTTTACATTTTTATTGTTAGACTTAAGTCTTAACTTAAGGAGTAGCATGTATTGCTACTGCATGATTAGCTAAGACTTAATATTATTATTTTTATTTTTGATATGCCAGCCTCATTCTACCCTATACGCTTGAATTGATACTGTATCTTTTATTAAAGTTACGATTTAGTGAGTTTACGATACAACGCGACACTGCAATCGTTACTCCATAAAAACATCTTTAGTCTCATTGGTCCAGGATATACGAATACTATGCAGTTCTCTATAAATGTCCACTGTGGTGGATATTTGTGGGGAACTCAGGTGGGCGAGAGTGAAGAGTTTGTTTTATTCTGCATAACCATAATATAGGGTATATGCGATGTAAGGGGCGAGCCAACATCTTTTGACCCAAGTCAACCTCACCTGCACGCGGTGCATCCTGCTGATCAACGAACGAGGCTCTGACAACCGACCGATGGCGGTATACCCATCCCAACAGGCGTCGCTAAATGCAACAGGCTGGTGACGGGCAGCAGCGTCACCGGTGCGAGAAGCTACGCCCTGCGATCGCCAACCCGCCTGCCCAGCGTGGCGATTACGGGCAAACTCCTTCAATGCAGGACAACAAAAAGCCACGGCCCCTAGTTCCCGGCGGCCCTGCTATTCCTGGTCATGGTGGCGACCATGGTAACGGCGGGGCGAGGGGTGCTAAGAATCTCCGGGCTACGGGAGGCCACCACAAACAACTGACCCTGGCGACGTATAACGGACGCACGCTAAGGCTTGACTCGCATCTGGCGCAACTCGAGGTGGAACTTGGGAAAATTAGGTGGCACATACTGGGGTTGAGTGAAGTCCGAAGAGAGGGGGAGGACACCTTAACCCTAGAATCGGGCCACCTAATGTACTTCCGAGAGGGAGACCAACAATCCCAAGGTGGCGTTGGGTTTCTGGTAAACAAGTCCCTTTCTGACAACGTTGTGGAAGTGTCCAGTGTGTCGAACAGGGTAGCGTACCTTATTGTAAAGCTCACCGAGAGGTATAGCCTCAAGGTGGTGCAAGTGTACGCACCGACCTCGACACACTCGGACGATGAAGTGGAGGATATGTTCGATGACATATCGAGGGCCCTCCACTTCACTACAAAGACCCAGTACACCGTTGTCATGGGGGACTTTAACGCTAAAGTGGGAGTACAGAATTTCGGCGAATCGGTAGTAGGATGCCATGGCTTGGACGCAGAAATCATAGGGGGCAAATGCTCGTCAACTTCCTCGAACGGGAGGGGCTCTTCTTGATGAACTCCTTCTTTAAGAAACAGCCCCAAAGGAAGTGGACGTGGCTAAGCCCCGACACTAGGACTAAAAATGAGATTGACTTCATCATGACGAATAAAAGGCACATATTTAGAGATGTCTCCGTGATCAACAGGTTCAATACCGGTAGCGATCACCGACTTGTCCGAGGCTCTCTGAATATCAACTTCAAGGCGCAACGTGTCCGTCTGATGAAGTCCAGGCTCCGACCAACACTGCTCCAAACCATTGCAGGATCTGAAACATTCCAGCTAAACCTGGAGAACCAATTCGCTGCCGTGGAAACCACCACAGACGTAAACCAGAACCTCGAAAATGTGACTCGGGTCCTCAGGGAAGAAGGTACGAGATTTTGTTACATGCAGCGTAAGGGCAAGAAGTCCAAGCTTTCAGAAAAGACTTTGGGGCTAATGAAGGAACGACGTGAAAACCCACCCATCACTTCGTCAGAAAAGCGGACTCTAAACCGAGAGATCAACAAGAACGTACGACACGACCTCCGGTGCTTCAATACTCTTTCGATCGAAAGAGCGATCGAGCAGAATCGGGGGTCAAAGGTGTTCGTACAATCTCTTGGAAGAAGCCACCTGACGAAGTTGACCACAGCTAGTGGAGAAGTCGTTGCTTCGAAGCCGGCAGTCCTTTCGGAAGTGGAGGACTTTTATGGCCGATTATACGCATCGCATGCATCTCGACCTGATACCGAAAATGATCCTAGAGTCACGTTAACACGCCATTTCACCGAAGACTTGCCAGAAGTCAGTATTGGCGAAATCGAGATCGCTCTTGGACAGCTTAAAAATGGAAAAGCCCCTGGAGAGGATGGCGTTACAACAGAGCTACTAAAAGCAGGAGGTAAACCCGTACTGAGGGAGCTCCAGAAGCTTTTTAACGCTGTCCTGTTCTTCAAAAAGGGAGATAAGAGCCTGCTGAAGAACTATCGACCCATATCCCTTCTAAGCCACGTCTATAAGCTGTTTTCAAGAGTGATCACGAACCGTCTTGCGCGTAGACTCGACGAATTCCAACCACCGGAACAGGCTGGGTTTCGGAGCGGATACGGCACCATAGACCACATTCACACAGTGCGGCAGATTATACAGAAGACCGAAGAGTATAATCAGCCCCTGTGTCTAGCATTCGTGGACTATGAGAAGGCCTTTGACTGGGTTGAAATCTGGTCTGTTCTGGAGTCCCTGCAGCGTTGCCAGATAGATTGGCGATACATCCAAGTGATGAGATGTCTTTACGAAACCGCCACCATGTCCGTCCAAGTACAGAATCAGCAAACAAGTCCCATACCGTTGCATCGAGGAGTGAGACAAGGGGACGTTATTTCCCCGAAATTGTTTTCAAATGCAATGGAGGATATGTTCAAGACGCTGAACTGGAAAGGACATGGCATTAATATCAACGGCGAATACATCTCTCACTTGCGATTTGCTGACGATATCGTCATCGTGGCAGAGACGCTGCAGGACCTGCAACAGATGCTGAATGACCTGGCTGACTCTTCTATACGCATCGGCCTACGGATGAACTTGGACAAAACCAAGGTCATGTTCAACGAACATGTTCTACCGGAACCGATTGCGATACACGGCGCCGTTCTCGAAGTTGTTCAAAAATATGTGTACCTCGGGCAGACATTGCAGTTGGGAAAAAACAACTTTGAGAACGAGGTGAATAGAAGAATTCGGCTGGGCTGGGCAGCGTTTGGGAAGCTACGTCGAGTCATTACTTCGTCGATTCCACAGTGCCTGAAGACGAAAGTCTTCAATCAGTGCGTCCTACCCGTCATGACATACGGAGCCGAAACGTGGACACTGACGGCTCGAATGGTCCACAAGCTCAAGGTCGCTCAGCGGGCTATGGAAAGGGCTATGCTCGGTGTTTCTCTGAGGGATCGCATCAGAAATGAAGTGATCCGTCAGAGAACCAAGGTAATCGACATAGCCCACCGGATCAGCAAGCTGAAGTGGCAGTGGGCTGGCCATATTAGCCGTAGAACCGACAACCGTTGGGGTAAACGAGTTCTAGAGTGGAGACCGCGTCTCGGCAAACGTAGTGTAGGACGTCCTGAGGCACGGTGGAGTGACGATCTGCGCAAGACGGCTGGCAAAAACTGGATGCGAGAAGCCCAAGATAGACCTAAGTGGCGTGCAATTGGAGAGGCCTATGTCCAGCAGTGGACTACTACAGGCTGATGATGATGATGATGATGATGATGATGATGATAATATAGGGTTTAATGCACGGCACTTAAATTCATTAAAATTTTAAAATATGGCATGTTATATCTTTAAACCTAATTTATGGTTTATCTATGTTCTGAGTCGATTCTCGAAGTTATATGTACACGTATAAATGATTCAAAAGTGTCTAAGCATTCGAATACTATGAAAGAGTAATAATTATGCAGTCAATACGACCTCTTTGGTAGTGGCCTTCCAAGCCAAGGTCGTGGCCGGGAAAAATATTTGTGTCATTAACAGAAATGAAACTGAACGAATACTTCACTTCTGGCAAGTTGTCATCTGCCACCCATAAAATGATATAATAGTAGTACCTAGTGGAACTTATTAAATTATTAATTATAATACAATTTTTATAATTTTATATTAGTAGCTTTGTATTTAGATTAAATTAATTTACTATAATGGTATATACCCTACGAAGAAATAATGTCAGGAAGCATAACTCGGAACAAATTCCACACAAAAAGTGGTCCTGCAAACCAAACGACGTATGATTCCAAATACGAATTACTTCCGAGGTTACAAATAGACATGTTCGGTGATTGGTTTAAAATTCAGTAGGATAGCAGGGATTGGTCCACGCCCGTGCTGCAACGTCTACTATGACAGCTGAGTCATAGCGGCGTGAACGATGATATTGATTTAGCACGACTTTTATTGGGTCATTTTTTTAAGGCAGTTACTCTTCCTGATATTATTTCTTCGTAGTATATACCATATAGTAAATTAATACATATTCTCTAGTAGTAGAAACATTATAAACATCTATATGTAAAGAATGGCCCTGAGTTTCTTGCCGCTTCTTCTCGGTAGGCTCTATATATTTTGGAACGCGGCGGTAGAGTCTTTAAAGTACATTATAATGAATTGACGTTCATAAGTGCGTCTTTCATGCCCAATTGAATAAATGATTTTGACTTTGATCTTGGACGGTGCTTCATGCACTTTCCGCGGTATTAGGAACTTCTCCTTGGAGAATACGGAAGCCTTATCGAACCTCATGAAGTGGCTTGACTTCAGATGATGCTCATGTCGATGCTCGATAACGACTGCCGAGAAAAAATGTATGGAAAAATGAACAGTGCCACGTTGCGGTCAATTGTAGAACTAAAATTGACAGCGTGTACGCCAATATCAAGCTTTATAGGTAGGCGAGATCGAGGATCAACTATAGATGACATTTGTTGCCAACTCATGGTAGAGCTACTGAGCGTGTTCTGCCACAGCAGATCTGCCTGTGTCCATGTTTTTCACACCTTTTATATGTTCCGTGAGTCTCGTCGCAATATTGCGTCGAGACTCACGATACACAAGAGAGTTAATTAAGTAAGTTAAAAGTAAGTAATTTAGGCTCACTTGCACGTTCCAGAGTTAGCTTCAATAACTCAGAGTCGACTTCTAAAACGGGGTATAATTAATTTATCTGGCACCATTAAAGGTTAGGATTAAATCTAAGGTTATTCATTGATATTTAACCCAGCATTGAGGGAGGGTTAAGTCTTTAACTAGGGTTAGTGAGGTTTTGTGTCAAAAGAAATTGAGGTTACATTGTAATGTATAATGTACTCTTTGGACGAAATGACACGAGGCAATACGTAAAGAATAAAATGTCGTCAAATTTCACACAACAAAGGATAAACAAGAAAGTCTATATACAGGGTGACTGGTTGAACACTTTACATATTGATATATAGTGCTCAGTACTCGATTCTCGTTCTAATTAAGAAAAAAAAATAGGTGCCTAATATTTACCTAATTTAACTTTAATTGTCTACTCAAAACAATAAACATGGTCACTCGCGGCGCGCGTGTAGTAATAAAAGCGCGACGCGGCCGGGCGGGCGGCCGACGATCGCGGCATCCTTTGGCGGCGCGGGCGGCGCGGCCCTTTGGGTCATTAACCCCGTTCGGACGCAGCTTGATTCCTTTGAACTTGGCGCGGCGCTTTGGGTCATTAACCCCGTTCGGACGGTGTCCATAATTTTCGAGTTATAGCACATTCATAGAATGAAGGTTTCCTCTGTAGTTTAACGGTATTTTTTTAATTTTATTTTTTTAAACGTTTCATGTGACCATGAATTATCATGTCCTTGTTTATGTAAAGTGTTCAACCAGTCATGCTGTATACTCGTACATTGTACTGTAGTGCCAAAGAGATAGATATAAGTTTCACTTTTTTTTCGATTCATTCATTATTGGTCAGGTTACAATATAAGAGCATAGACAATTCAATGTTCCCATCTAACGATTACAAATGTCAGTTTAGCAAAACCGGTGATCTTTTATAGTCGTGCAAGGCACAATGGGAGTTAAAAATTGTTATGACTAACGCAAGTTTACAAACTCGTAGACTTATTTATTCAACCCGAGCAAACGTGCAAGTGGGCCTAATAAATTTAAATCAGTGTTGTAGTATAATTTATATCCATGCCGTCATGTGGTGAAATAAAATGGTATTCATAAGTTATTATCTATTATCTAAGGTTTATAAACGCCACTTTGCCGGTCAATATAACGCAAACGGTAAATACGCTTGTTAAAAGTGACATAATAATACCATTATCTTAAGTTCACGGATCTATTATACGACGCGAGGCAGTGAACCGAAACATATTTATCATCCCCATTTCTCATATTATTAGGATTGGGCGTCACTCACTCACGTAATTATCTCTTTGTGTAAATAATAGAATAGAAAATATGTTATACATATAATTATAATTACTTGTCCTGTTTATGCTGAATGACTGCTACTTCGTTACCGCAGAGCCTTAACTTAGAGTGGGCAAAAAGATAAGCGTCCTAGGAATTGAAGTTTATAAGCTTAATATTAAGCTGTTTTGCTGTTATATATATGCATTTTACAGCCCACGTACTCAGAATAGAACGTATACACAAGTACAATTTGATTAATTTGATACCGACTTCCATTATATTCAGTTATTGGAGTGTAACTCAAAAAATACTCAACCTAGTTTGATGAAATTTAAATGGGACCACATGGGAAGCACCAGCTTTCAAACAAAAAGAACTTTGAGAATCGGTTCACCCAGTCGAAAGTTATATCTATGCTAAAAAACATTAAACAAACAGTCGAATTGAGTACCTCCTCCCTTTTTGGAAGTTTGTAGATAAACGATTCCTGTGGCATTTGTTATATGCTGCCAAAATTTATAGGAAAAAACTAAGATACGCAAAAGTGCTGGATTGGTTCAAGATTTCTTCTCTAGCAAAACGACGGACGTTAGGTACTAGATCTGACATTTTTGTATAAAATACTCACTATCTGTATATATTACCCTAGGTTACTGTAAAGTTTTGGTTTTTGAGTGCCCCCTAGAGCTCCACGTTACCCTATTTCATTTCTAAATCCTTCATATCGCAAAACTGCTTATGGTCGTAATTATGTTTCCTTTTCCTACCTCCAAGCAATATATAATGTCAGATATTCTACCTTCAACCAATCTGCTTGCAACAGTCAGGTATTATGACTGATTGTGCTTGTTGCTTGTTGCTGCGAACTCAGTATTGCATGCGCTAGAAAGCAGACAGTAGGTACTTTTACTTAATTTAGCTATAGGTACATATACCAAAATCTGTTCACCACAACAGATTTTTGAACCGCATATAGTTCGCATCTTACCTGATAAAGGTCGCAGGATGACGTTGGATGCAGGCCGCTTCCAATCGCTCATTTTGGATAATTATGGGGGAGGCGTATGTTCAGCAGTGGACGTCCTACAGCTGAGATGATGAAGATGATAGTTTGCTCGTGGATGCCAAACTACGGTACCAACCCTGGATTGGCTGGCCGGTCGGCACAGTTAGTAGATCCCTTCCTTCTGTGACGCTGGTCCCGGGATCGATCTCTGAACATATCAAACATTTATGTGAATGAACATTTCTGTTTAACTTGTATCTGGGTGTGTATAATCTATATAAAAGGGTATTCATATATGGGGTATAAAATAGTATATTTCATTACAAGTGGGGAAAGGCTGTCATTGCAAAGAGTTCCGACAAATGTCTGTTGACAGTCGGAACAAGTTGCAATGACGGTTCCGCACGTGTACTGAACGACTTTTTTTTATACAGTTGCGAAAAAATGAAGCAATTTAATAAAATAAATTCGCAAAAGAAAATTTCTGGAAAATGGCGCCAACCGTAGAATATAAGCAGAGATTTTTTTTCTTCACCCATTCTGGTAGGCAAAGGGAACTATGCCCATACAGCCAAGTCTTCAGTAGAATTTTTTTATTGATATGAAATGAAAATAAAATTTAATGAGATGAAATGAAATGAAACCTAACCTAACTCATTCAGTCAAATCATTAAATCTGATATTGAAACAAATTAGTAGCTTCTTTTTAGAAATATACGTATTTGCATGAATCATAAAAACTTCTATGAATTTTTTTTAGTAAAAACTTCATGGTTTGTTTTTCTTTTTAATAGACATTATTTTGACAGTTGGGAAAGAGAACGCACGAGTTCAGGAAAGGTAAAAAAAAGCACGAGTATGTGCTTTATAGCCCACATCTAGAACGCTATACGTCCCTGCAATTCGCCACCTTTTGAGCAAATGTATTAAAAATATATAAGTAATATTAATGTATATAATTTACATATGAAATTTTCGATTTATCGCACTAGCTACTAAGAATTAAAATTAGACCTTCAATTATCAGATTTCAGTATGAAACATTTTTCACGCGAAAACTGCAACATTAAAAATAGGATCCATTTCAATGTTTGACTTTCAATAGTTTTAAATGCAGTTTTTAGCTTGAAGATAGAAACGGCGAAAATCAGAGTTATTTTCAAATAAGACTTCCGACGTGGGATTAACGCAGCATAAACTGCTCAAAATGAGGATACGGCTAACGAACGCACCGTGCGTTTAATTTTAATAAAGGGTTGAATCGCTTTCGTGGTGCTGTGGAAACTTCGACTTGAAGAATGAACCACGAGGAAGACCATCCACTACGGTAAATAATAATGAATTAAACGAGATGGTGGAAGCCGATCCGTATCAAACAATACCAACGAATTAGCGGCATTGTTTGATGTTGGATAGAATAACCACAATATTGGCCCGTTTGAACCAAATAGGTATATATAATTTTTTTGAAAAATGGGTACCTTGTGATTGTTTGACTGATCTGTAGAGACGAGCGCACCTTGTTAAATCGATACAGAAATGAAGTGTTTTGGACCGAATTGGGACGTGTGATTAAAAATGAATTCTTTACGATAACCGCAAGCGATTAACGCAATGGTTGACCCGTAGCTCTACCATGAGTTAACACAGTGTTACAAATTAATTTAGAAAAATTTTATACTAGTTTGATAATGTCTTAGCAATTATGCAAGGTCTGAAGGACTTTTGCAGCTATACTGATGTGGTAGACAGCCTGAAGGGCTTTATAAGCTTTCCCATAGTAAGCTAAAGTGACTTATCTTAGTTTTATCGCACGCTATCGTTATTGCACCCTTATTTAAAGGAAATTAATTATTTTATGTTTTTATAATTACACGTGCCAAGTAGCGCGGATTGTAAGACAAAGAATTGACAATACCTTACTCCGACACGAAACCTGTGCTTATATCATGACGCGGAGAAGAGATTCTCCTTCCAGAGCACGATGGAATGCCAAGATGTCGGTCCTCAACTTCCCAAGGTGGACTCATGGTGAAAAGTAAATTCGGAAGAAAAATCCGAAAGAATAACTCCAAAACGTGTAGTAAAAAAACTCCATAAGAAAAAATAAAAAAATCGCCAGTGGCTGAAACAATACAAAACCACCGTTTAAAAGAATGTCCGAATTTCGAGTATCACGTCATTTTGACTAAACAGAAAACGCACTCACCGTTTTTCTTTTTAGGTTATGGCAGACACGCCAAAAAAACCATTATTTTGGTAAAATCACGTCGAATATGTAAAGCCCTTGACTTGTGGCTTCTAAATTTCGCCTCAACATCTTGAGAGTCTGCTCGAAAACTCAGATTTGAATGGATTAAAATAAAAAGTAAAAATTATTGACTTCACATGTCGACTGTTGGTAGGAAAGTGGCCTATTCAAAATGGCCGAGCTCTGTCCATAGCCAAGACGACGCTCCAGTCTGGCCAACCATCCAAGCAAAAAATGTAGAATTTGCGTCCTTGGGTTGCAAAAGGTGTTGCAATAAAAATGTTACCAGAATAGCTTCCTCTAAGGACTGGCAAATTTTAAAATCGAAAATATGTGTCTAGAATGGACAACGTGTAACGGAGCGAAAAACGAACGTTACATTAGTCTATACCGAGCATCGATTGATATCAATGTTGTAAACTCATGGTAGACCTACCGAAGTCAAACGCCACAACAATGCCGCAACCTAGCGACGTTGTGTGGATGCCGTCCCATATTATTAAAACATAAAAAAGGCATGGACTGCAAATAAAACCATCCATCCCATCGAACCCTAACCGGAAAATACGAAAATCTGCTGACATCGTCCCTAGCGTTATTTACCCATCTCGAAGTTAGACACCGAATCACATCCAATTCGACAAACTGACAAACAGTCAATATTTCAATGGCAGCGAAGCGGAATAACAACAAACAAGATTATTTGCCGTGAAACTGACGCACCTGTCCTCTGTACTGTGTTGGAGGCAGTACATTAGATTAGGAGGTTTTTGTTGTACTCGCGATGGTGGTTGAATAAACTGTATAGATTCCATAAAATATCGTGTCTACATGCCCTAGCATGGATTTTAAAACTTCGTCCGGGGTTCACATACCTATTTGTACCATGAAGCAGTAATATTCGCATTACTGTGTTCCGGTTTGATGGGTATGGTTGCCGGTGATTTCACCGGCAAATCTGATCAAATGTAAAATCTCATGTGCCTGTTATTTTAGATTTTACAACTTAATATCTCAGGGTGATTGATAGGCGCAGTGCAGTTCGTCACTTGTCACAAAATGCATATGCATTCAGAGGTTACCGCTTCACACCAGGTGATTCTCGTGCTTCTTCCTTAACCTAAAGACATAAAAAACAAACTAAAATGGAGCTGACAGCATATACTATAGTTTCCTGTTATACACCCCGCATTTGCTAATTTTGATGGAATCGTTGCCTCTCGGGTTTATAGCCCAGCTAGTTTCCAAGTTTAACTTATATATGAGCCTGCGATGCTATCAAGTATGTAATGTGTTGCAGAATTTTAGCATCTGCATGCGGATTTTCACAATAAAAAAATTTGATAATATAATATTATTTTTAAATTATTTAGTTTTATTGTAAACCAACCATATGCATAGAAAAACTGTACCCTGTACTGTGGGTTATTTTGTGAAAAAAAAAACATTGAAATTTACAAATTGCATACCAGAAATGAATTCCTCGTCCTTATATTATACGAAAACTGATACCAAACATGACCTAGTAACTATATATTTTACCCGCATTATTTTTTTATTGACACCGGTCAGAGCGAAACTTTGAAAGAACCCCCACCCCGCCCAGACCGGGGATCTACCGTGAGCTACCAATTAAAATCGCCTTAACTCGACCACAGAAAAAAACAGTCCCAGTAGCATGCTTTAGTCAAAATTTACAAACCTCCCGGGCTTACATCTCCTACAACCGTAAGTGCGACCTTAGGTTCTGCATTACACTGTAGCCGTGACTTTGTACGGGTCTAAATCTTTCCCGGAAAATCCAGATGTTTTCTCCGTAAGGCTCGGGGAATTCGGTGAAAACCGAATTTCGCACGAGACTTCCTCGTAAATTAGGTTACGTTACGTCAAAGGACGCCCTGCTTGGGTTCCGGGGGGACAGCGAGGTTAATATCATTTAATAGACGTTTCCGGATCTATGACATTCCGCTAACACATATGTTTATTAGCACTAATCAAATATACACATTTATTTATCTGTAACTAGGATAGAACTATTTTGCAAGTATCTTCGTTAGTGATTGCTACGGCAGTTCAAGATATTCTACCACGAAGCTGAAGTGTGAAATTATCATTGTGTTAAGTTGAAGGGCACTGTAGCATTAACGAACCGTTTCTGGACGAACGGTACTGCGCAGCTTTCTTAGCTGGCAAGCGGAGAGCTCTGGCTCTGTTGATCAGGGTTGTGCAATGCACTGCAGCTGTCATGCTCAGAGATGAGCCTTACCATTAAGAGGATTGCATAGCTAGTACTTTCCATGCTGAAAGAGAAAACTCTTTTCTACCTCTTAACATTGTCCGATTTCAGTGATTTTTTTCAGTTTTTGAAAGTTCTAAAAAAGAAAATTTATAGTACTTTGAAATATTTAAAAAATCAATTACGTACGGGCATAGTTAACAATGTCATGACTCCGTGAAAAAAAATCACTGAATTCGGACAATGTTAAGAGGTAGAAAAGAGTTTTCTCTTTTAGCACGGAAAGTACTAATGCGATCTACTAATGCAATCCTCTTAATATACGAGTACAGGAAGCAATTTGGGCTCTCGTTTAAGAAATATCGGCGTCTGCTAATAATAAATTGTGATCTATATGTAATATATCCAAATATATTAATTAAATTAGAAGTGTGTTATTGTAATTTCATAAAACTGCTTTTTAATAAATGCATTATGAAAGTACTACTGGCTGCGCCCCGCGGTCTCACACTCGTGGTGATTGATGATGATGATGATAATGAAAAGTACCCTATGTCCTCCCCCGGGAAATAGTCTATGTTATTGCCAAACATAACGATATGTTCAGTCATTTGGGCGAGAAAGCAAAACAAACAAACAAACTTACTTTCGCATTTATAATAGGATATACGGTATTCACAACTAAAACTGTATTTAAAAATGTTCTCTGTTGTCTGTCTGTTGGTTACGGCTAATCTCCAAAACGGCTGGACCGATTTTGAAGGGATTTCCCCGGCAGATAGCTGAGGTTATAACAAGTAACTTATACTTTATTATATCATCGCGAACCCGCGGCCAGGTCTGCCATCGTGTCATATAAGTGTTAAACCAGAGCGCGTCTTATTGGCCCAATAAATTGTCATCGCACTTATCTATACTTGTAGTATATCGATGGTAAAGAGTGAACAAGGGTAATTATGTTAACTGTAATTCGATATCAAACACCAGTTCATTCGTGTTCGTTCATGTTGGTTTTGAGCGTGTGTTTAATTAGATTGGGTAATCCTTGGGGTTCATTTTGCGCAGGTAAATTGTAATGTAATAAAATGACATAAAGTTAACCTTGAATTTATTCAAAGAAACTTGCCATTGAGTACTTTATCATTCATTTATTATTCGTATGAAGAGTAAATTTAAGACGTCCTACGGCTGAGATGATGTTTGTACTTCCCTCATTTTAAGGCGCGCTCGTACCCTGATTAAAGAAAAAGCAGAATTTTTAAACGCTTAGTGTAACGAAACAGATCGATAGTATATTATGAAAACAATACAAAGATTAGAAAAGGAACAGAAAAAGAGTAATAACCGAATAGAATTCATAAATATAACTCTTTCAGCAGAAAAAAATCCTGAATAGGTCCACAAAAATAAACTTTCACGTTCAAACTCTCAGAATTTTCCGCGATAACACTATATTTTTTTAGGTAATACTTAGCCAACGTATAGTGCTGAAGTAATATCCAGCATTTTTTTCAATTGTGTTAGTATATATCGAAAAATATAAAGAAAACGTACAAAATCAACGCATTTCCGCATTACATCGTCCAATTTAACAAGCGATTTTCAACCTTACGTAAAGCATCGTAAATTATTTTAAAATTGGGGTTGGACCGCGTCTTAACAAGAATTTTATGGCTAATACGAGTACCATATAGGTCTATAATCATCATCATCTCAGCCGTGAAATGTCCACTGCTGAACATAGGCCACCCCACAAATTTTCAGCCTGTTGGAAGCTGTCAGCCTGCGTGCTATGTGCCCTGCCCACTGCCACTTTAACTTGCCTATCATCTGGGCTATGTCAGTGGCTGTGTCAGTTCGTCTCTTCATCATACACATACGTGGGGCATACTGTATGTTTCGGGAACTGGCCACTTACAATAAGAAAATAAGAAAGCAGTTACGGAGTTCAAAAATGGAACTCTATAGGAAAAAATACTTTTTAATTTGGGAGACTGTCATTTGTTTTTCATTGTGGCGTCCTTTAGAAAGTGTGTCGCCATCACAATGAATTAACTCGTGAAAATGTTCGCTCAATTATTTTCAAGACAAAAAAATTACGAGTCAGCGAATTCGTACCTTTTTTTGTACATTGGGATGAGTCTAGTGCTAAACATTTTGCACGTGCATCTGAAGGTTCGGAAGATTTGCATTTGATGGATACAGCATGATTTAAGTAACCGTTAAGTTATCAGACGACCAGGAACGACTACGTGTCGGCTGGTGCAGTAAAATGATAAAAAGTTTAATGAGGGACAGTCATTGGCTGTCTACAATATTGTGACAGGTGACGAAACCTGGGTACTGCTTTGAACCGGAAAGAAAAAGTCAGTCAACAGAATAAGTCTTTTCGAAGATTTACCGACGGAAGTTTTGAGAGAAATATTGGTAAGAAAATCGTTGCGTCATTTTTCGGCAAATCAGACATTACACAACAGTATCCTAGAAGATTAAAGGACAGTGACCGCAGATTTGTACGTCAACACTTGCTTACCCAGAGTCTTAGAAAAGTTCGTGAGATGCGTCCGCGAAGCAATGTAGTCCTTCAGCACGATAACGCGTCCTCGCATTCCGCTAAGGTAATCGAAGCGTGTTTGAAGGCTTCAAATGAAGAACTGATGACGCATCCGCCATACAGCCCAGCCCTGGCACCTCGTATAAAAGGTCAGGAGTAAAACTCACTGCTCGTGACAATCGTTTATTGTAACGTCTACTTCGGCTGGTACAGGAACAGAATCACAGATTATAAGATACTACGTATAACAGTATGCCCCGCCTTTCGCTTGCCTTTGTATTTTATAGGCGCTATCGACTCGCCCCCGTCCAAGATGGACGGCGGAACTCCGTCAGCAAAGGCGAGTCATTAAAATAATTTATATATATCTTAGTACAATATTCTCAATTAATAACTTATGTATTCTCTTAAATAATCATATCACATTAAATAAAGTTATATGGTTATTAACGGGATATTTACCGTGGTAAGGTTGTGGAATGAGCTCCCGATATTTCGGCGCAGTTACATGCACCATGTTCACGGGAAGACTGAAGAATGCGGGTGGTTGGTCAAAAAGTTTAAAAGTTAGGTGCAGACATAACGATCTACCCTCTTTCTTAGTCTTTTGCTACGGTTATCACTGGAACTCGAACTCGATCTTCGATATACTTACGATTTAGATTCATTTCTTCAAGATTCAGCCAGTATCATACAGTATGCCGATGATATTGTCTTATACTGCACAGATAATTCCATTAACACATTATGTACTCAAATATCCCACTCTCTCAATAATTTAAAAAACTGGATGGAAGAAAATGGATTGAGCATTTCAGAACTCGATCCTAAGGATCGAGTTCGAGTTCCAGTGATAACCGTAGCAAAAGACTAAGAAAGAGGGTAGATCGTTATGTCTGCACCTAACTTTTAAACTTTTTGACCAACCACCCGCATTCTTCAGTCTTCCCGTGAACATGGTGCATGTAACTGCGCCGAAATATCGGGAGCTCATTCCACAACCTTACCACGGTAAATATCCCGTTAATAACCATATAACTTTAGAGAACAACCGTGATAGTTTAAAACAGTGTTTCACATTAAATAACTTATTTATAAAATGTTATCTATACCAAATGATAATTAGGAATTAAAGTTGTAAGCAATTGACTCGCCATCAGTGATGGCGGACCGGATATAGACTTCGAAGATATTATAAATTAACTACTCGTAAAATACAGATCACACCTCATTGTTATAATTATTGTTATATATATAAATAAATGCATTATTATTATATTTATATCTATATTATTAAAAGTATCTACTCGTAATAATGATAAATGCAATCTGCGGTTTTTACGACATCTCGTAATGGCGGAGCGGCTACGGAAAATATGCCTGGAGAGTGGTCATACTACGTTATACATGTGATTCTAACACTCACGACTTCTTTTTGTTTCGTAAAATTGCTTCGTGCTCCTGTAAAAAGCTCTTCACCACTCTCGCTGTGTGCAGACGGGCGTTATCGTGCATGAGCGTTAATTTTTGGCCCATTTGTAGTGAATGGAGGTAGATTATTGGTAGTAGCACCTCGTTACGGTGTTTTTCAGCTGCCATGGTTTTTCTGATCCAAACGAGGTCTGTACTTCCACGAACACGAATTCCCGCCCAAACCATTATGGTCCCGCCGTGGTATGAATCGACTTCTTGAGGAAGTTGTAGAAATACATTTTGTAGATCTACATGTTGTTTTACCATAAAATTATTATCATTACAAACATAGCAGGTATATAAATTTTTAGGATAATTAAAAATGAGTTCGTATCTCTTTGTTTATATAGGTCGCGTCGGTGGCCCTCTGACCGGTCTAGACAGAAAAATAAAAAGACAACTTGTGAATTTAATTAAAACTTTACTATATTAAACCTCAGACGAAATAAAAAGTATTAATTGTTCCGAGCTTCATACATTTTGTAATTTAGGTACTCAAAAAAGATCATGCTGATCGTCTGATAAGAAAGAGAAATATATATATATATATATATTATGTTGTATGTTATTTTTAATAAACTTTTAGTAAATTGAGAAAATCCTAGATAGTGTTGATGTGTTTATATAGTCTATGTCTATGACTAATGTAGGAATTTATAATAGTGAAAGATTTTTTATAAATCGGTGCAATAGTTTCGGAGCCAATTCAAACAAACAATAATTTTGTCTTTATAATATTAGCTACTAGCTGCGCCCCGCGGTTTCACCCGTATGGTGATCAATGATGATGATGTAAAGCATCCTATGTCCTTCCCCGAGATATGACAAATCGAAAAACAAAAAACAAAAAAATGGTCGAGCCGTTCTTGAGTTATAAATTGAGTTATAAAAGGTTCTCTGGAAGAAATCGCTTTAAGCGATAAGACCGCCTTTTTTACAACTATGTAATATTTTTTCTATCGAATGTTTTTCTATTTTATATCTTATTATAGTGTACAAATAAAGAGTTTCTATTTATCTATCTAAATGGTGAAACTAACACGACTAGATAAGTATTGATAATATACAAACAATTGTACTCAAAGCCAACTTTTCCAATTTACAGGGACCTGGCAGCGCGTAACATCCTCGTGGATGGCTCGGGTACACTGAAAGTGGCAGACTTTGGTCTTTCCCGATCAGGTGTCTACGTCCACACTCGGTCTCGGCCCGTGCCACTGAGGTGGTTGGCGCCTGAAGCAATCCTCCACTCACAGTACTGCAGTGCCAGTGACGTGTGGGCATTTGCAGTGCTACTGTGGGAAATTGCTACTTTAGGTAAGAACTATGAATTAATACACTGTTTGTGTTTGTTTATATATTGACTAGCTCACCCGCCAGCGGCTTCGCTCGTTGTCTCGCGGGAAACAGTTAATTACAGTTTCTAACTATCCCACGGGAACTCTTTAATTTACCGAGATCAAAAGTATCATATATGTTGACCAGGGATATAAGCTACCACCATACAACATTTCATTGAAATCGGTCCAGTCGTTTCGGAGATTAGCCCGGACAAACAGACAGACGAACAGGCAAACAGATAAATAAAAAAAAGGCAGAAAATTAAATTAGTTAAATTTCACTCCTTACATCCCCCAAGCTCGGATTTCAGCATTTTTTCATTGTACAGAAATTCGACCTCTACAATTATTTTAACTGACTTCAAAAAAAAGGAGGTTTTTATGTATGTTCGTGGATAACTTTGACTCGTTGTTTATGAACCGATTTTGATGGTTCTTTTTTTGTTTGGAGTATACATGGTAGTCCCATATGAATTTCATCAAATTTGGTCAAGCAGTTTTACAGTTACACTCCAAAAACTGAAAAGTGTTAATTTATCTTAATGATATCATCATTGACGGTGTATCCCGTAAGTAGAGGTCACTAAAAAGGGTGATAAAATAAAGAAATATATAAATAAGTACCGACTTCTACACTAACAAGTGTGAAATAACTTGTCGAAGTCGGTACCATGCGCATAATATTGTGACAATAGGTAGTTTCGAACTATCATGGTACCTTACTTTACCTAGTACTTCAACAACTTATTTCAAACTTTTTAGTGTGGAAGTCGGTTCTATATTTTGTTAAAATATAATTTTATTATAATTATGATTTTATATGTAGTGTGAAGTGATAAGTTTATCTAGAAATTAAAATTTATAGAGAGAAAAATTCCATCCTCGGATGGGATTTGAACCCGCGTCTTCTGACTCTCCGTGTCAGACGCCATTGACCAACTAGGCCACCGAGGTTCTGGTCCGAGCATCAAATTTCATCAATTTTAACTCTCTATTTGACTAACCGTCTTGCGGGGACGGTGCGACATCTATTGGACAGTTTACTAGTACCATCCAACCGAAAGAATCATTATTTAGAAATACTTAAACTTTCGTATTGACATCGCAGCCCTTGTAATTTTTTGACACGGAGAGTCAGAAGACGCGGGTTCGAATCCCGTCCGAGGATGGAATTTTTCTCTCTATAAATTTCAATGTTTGAGATCGCTAAAGCAGGCGTTAGTGCTTTATCTAGAAATCATTAAATTCATGGTAACGTAAACGTTTACACACTAATGCCCCGAACTATGATTCCGCGTGTCGCGAGCACATACAATATTACATTAGAACATCCATGACCCAAGGACAAACCCATCAACGTAGAACAAGCTTAAACTATTATTATCCCGGCCCGTTAATCCCGCAGGATAACATTTTTAATAATCCTACTAATCTCATAAATGCGAAAGTTTGTAAGTATGGATGTATGGATGTGTGGATGTTTGTTATTCTATCACGCTCAAACGGCGGAGGCAGTTTTGATGAAATTTGTTATGCAGGTAGATGAGGCACTGGATTAGCACATAGGATACTTTTCATCATCCATCACCATGCGGGTGAAAAAGCGTAATATTGACAGTTCGTAATGATGTCAGTTCTGTCAAAGTTTGTGTCAGTTTCCGATAGCTAAGTCAAAATCACGCTATCATTTTGACAGCTCGATACACTAGACGTGCTCGGCGACCGTCAAAGGCGATGAAATGTAATGACAGATTTTTTTTCACGTTATATTATATGTAGTATAGTCTTGTATTATAGTAATTGCGTTTGACCATGTATACTCGTATATTTTATGAAATTTGGGTTAAAGATAGATATGGGCTAGGAGAAGAAAAAAGCTACTTGAAGTTGGTCCTAAATGTCCTAATCTTGCGCAGACGAAGTCGCGGGCATCAGCTAGTAATAAAATATAGCGCATGTTACTCGGGAATAATTTAGCTTTCTTTAGGTGAAATATTTATTTTAATTGGTTATGTACCTAGTTTTTGAATTCATCCATTACAGTCAAATCTTTCCTCATTGGACTATAAATACAAAATACAAATTATAGTATAATATTGTACAGTTAAGCAAGCAAGAAGTAAGCCCAAAGTATAAAGTTTGAGCAAGCGCCCGCATGAAACTTCGAAACCACGACAGGAGACGAGGTATCGGAATTTTGTAAGGCGCTAAGACAAGTCATTAAAAGTTATCAAGTTACGGTCTTACTTAATATAAAGTACTTACTTAATCCTACTAATATTATAAACGCGAAAGTTTGTGAGTATGAATGTATGGATGTGTGGATGTATGGATGTCTGTCGCATTTTACTTATATATTTTGATATTTTAATGATCACAAGGGAATCAATCAAACGTGTACTAGAGTAGATCTAGAATCATGAATTTTGGCTAGAAGCAATGTCTTACAGTACATGTAAAAAAATCTGGAAGCCCGTAAATAAGTATTTTTCAACAATAAATTCAAACAGGACTACATATAATGGTAAAAAGGAATACATACAATATTTTACTACAGATTGGCTGTGATTTTAATCTCTAAAAAAATAGAAATCTCTAGAAATATCATTAACATTAACCTGTCCATGACATTCGCCAACTTAGATCTAAATTATTTGCGGAACTTTTCTGTTGAGACCCTTAGAAACAACCTTAAGAAGCTGTTTAACTAAACAGCTGTTTCTGACGCGAATGTAACTAGGTACATTCTTGCAAAATGTTTACTACAGTGTAGAGTACTTTTACTTAAACCTTTTAAAACAGTAGCGCTGTTGCTTTAGTAAGCAAACTACAGATTTTTCCAGAATTTTGGTCATTAGTCAAATCACTTGCCCTTGTCATTACTTAATCACTAGTAGTTCTGCGAACAGTAGACCTCTCGAGCACAGTCTTATCAGCGGCATTTTTTCGCAGTACTTCACAACCTTCCAAAACAGTTGACCTGTTTTTTTTTATTCTACATTAATTTGGGGACTTTGAGTCACACATTGACTATGTCAGTCCCATGAACCATTACATTCATATTACTATCAACAGATATCAATTGTCAATGGACAGCTTGTAGATGCCCTGATAGAGCAACCTAGCTGCACCAGATGTTGGCTCAGCCAGGATGCTCTGGAGCAGACCCACATAAAGCTGTACAAGATTCAGTGACGTGAAAATATTAAGTCTCAAGTCAGCACTTCGGCTACACTCCATTACAAGATGATAAATATCTTCGAATACTCCACATAAGTTACAATTGGGGCTCTCTGTTTTTTTCATTAAAAATTTAAAGCCATTCAGGGGCATATGTCCAGAACGCAATCTGTGTGCCACTACAAGTAGGTGTCGACTTAACTTTATATTGGCACACCATGGTATATGAGGTGGTACATTTTGAATTATTTTGAACCAAATACCTTTTTCTCTAGAGACAATATCAATATACTCCGTCCAGTGCAAAGATTTTTTTTTTTACTTAATGAGTATCTCTGAATATTCTGGTTTTATGTATACTTCGGTGCCATTTGATATTGCCTCTCACGCTAGCCTATCTGCCTCCTCATTACCATGTATGCCGACATGTGCAGGAATACATTGCAACTCCAGAGACACCCCCGCAGATCATCAGCGCTAAGACTTTATTTAATATGGTATAAGCTATCGATGCACCTCTGAGGCCAGAGGCGCATCGAGCTATATGTGCCGCACTGAATTTCCTCCCTTTTTAGGAAAAGTATCATGACTCAAAAATCGCCGACGACAAAAAATATATTGAGTAGTAGAACATGCATGCCATGTTTCCTCAAGATTGGTTGAAAAACTGTACCGTAGGACCATTATACAACCTAACAAACGTACGGACAGATGAAAGTCAATTAGACCAGTTAAAGCAGAGACCTCTCACTCTGCTACAATAGTAGATGTGATTTCAGTAATCTACACGATTTTTTCATGTGGGCGGAAGCTGTAATCATAAATTTTCTCTTTCATTTCAGGTGGATTTCCGTACGCAGAACTAAGCAACCATCAAGTCCCACCATTCCTCGCAGGAGGCGGCAGACTTCCGAAACCCGCTCGCGCTTCGCCCCGCCTCTACCAACTCATGGTTGAATGCTGGTCTGAAAGACCCGAAGACCGCCCCACCTTCGCACAATTAGTCGACAAACTCAACGCTCAGAAGCAGCTATATGTCGATCTGGACTGTGTATTCCTTCCGTCAGAAGAAGACTTGCTTAGTGACTACGATTTCAATACGGCTGACGTTCTGTCAGACCATGTATAAGACTGAATATTTTTAATGTTGTTATTATCCCCTGCACAGTAAATGTGTCTAAAAATATTGTAATACTTATTTGATACTACCAACACAACTACCAAATTCCTAAAAAAACATTCCTCTTATCGAAAATAATACAATGTATGTTCATCATCTTTCAAGCATTAGGTTACACGCTGTAAAATGTATATTTTACTAAAAATATTCATGTTTGCGTATAGCGGGATGGATTACAAAAATTTCGTCTTCGTCCTCAGGAGGCGTATGTATCTTAAGAAGTGCGGAAACCTGACCAGTTGGAAGTAATATTGTTCAAAAAGCTCTCTTAGTTGTTTCTTACCGCGTCGGTATTTGATGGTGTGCTTCTTAATTAAAAAAATAGTGTGCTGTAGCAAGGTCTGAAGGACAATGTACTTAGTGAAATTACTGGGTTAATGGGACTAACAGTTATGTCACTGGTGACTAGACGAAGCTGTGCAAGTACTACACAAAACTCAATTAGAAAAAAACATCATCATCACAATTATCAGTCATAAGACTTCCACTGCTGAACACAGCCTCCTTCATAGAACGCCATTTGGAATGGCTACTTGCTTCCTGCATCCAGCGAATCCCCGAGAAAAAACATCCATTACTTTGAAAGAGCTTTTTAAATATATATTGATAAGCTGTCTCACTTGATAACCAGTGATAATGCGGTCGAATGTGGTAACAAATTACAAGACTTAAGCCTACGGCCAGTTTTAAGATTACATCTTTCCATGTTTCCCCTGACTTGATTAAAAGATTTACAAACATCCATCCATACAAATTGCATCCCACGAAATTTTTGGTACCTATATCTCTAAAACCTTCGATAAATAGGGTATCGAAACAGATCGATAAAAAGCCAGTATGAGGACTGCGTCTCAAAAGCCGCTCAGAAGAATAGATTTACAGCAGAAGTCCACAAGACATTCGAGTAGGACTATAAAAGTCTCAACCACTAAGCTATTGAACTTTGCACGATTTCACCTTCACCGGAAGCTCATGTTCGAGGTGGGAATCGAACCGGCCACCGACTTCACTACCCTTGACTAAAATATGGCTTCAAAAGCTGTGTGAAAGTAATCAAAACTATCAGTCGCGCGATTCTCTAATGATTCGTCGATGCGCTCGTCGACAAGCTCAACGATGTCAAATACTTTGAGATATCGCCCTTGTAAATAAGGTTCCAACGTTTCTTGTCATATCTTCATTTGTTTCACGGATGTTGTCAAAGACGCAACGATGTTTGCTCTTAGAGAATCGCACGGCTGGTTAATAGCTTGTGTACAGTTGAGTTAGTGAGACATCTATGTTTTTAGGTTAGTTAGAGAATCGCTCAGAAGAACTGAGTTGCAAACCATAAGAACATGCAATATAGTTTTATTATAGCTTTTTTAGAATCTTGTAATGACAATGATGAACACTTGGTCAAATGATAAAACTTATGTTTACAACCAATGTTAAAAAAATAAGTAACTTCGGAATTATGCAATTGCAAACATTATTTCAAACACCAGATCAGATACTAGACAAGCACTATTTCATCTTAAGTTTTTCGATTGTAGATTTCTTTGATTTTTCAATCACCAACACTCAATGGTCATAATATACTCGTAGAATCTACTCTGAACTAAAGTAAAGTTCCTTAGGATTTTACTCGAAACACATTGCATCGCTTAAACGCTTTGTTCTTGAATAATTCTCTGCAAAACAAGTGGGTTGTCTGGAAGAGAGCTTCAATAGCGTTGTTACACCGAGTTTGTTTCTTTTTTTATTATCAGGTTATGTAATAGTGCTCAATACAGTGTCTAGGGATATATCTAATTTTGTACATTCGGACAAAGTGCTGTAGATATCGTGACAGCTATTTACCGCGCGTGAGTAAGAAAAATAATAAGAAATCAAAAAACTAAAATTATAAAAACTTCAGAGAAATTCCTTCCACATGTTCATCGCCCTCATTATGTATATGTAGCATGGTTGACAAACTTATTACCAGTACCATTACCCGGACCCAGTTTTAAAAACATTAAGTTATTACAATGTTTAAAAAATAAACAGGCTCAAAGAAGTGTAATTGTCTCACACAAAAATTAAGTGTTGACAGTTTTTTTTTTTTGGGAAACATTGTTATCAAAGGCTCAGTGCGTTCATTGCACGTAGACACTTGACGTGCTCAATTTGGATAAACAGATAAATATGACAGCGAAGTAAAAAAACAATACGGATATGCACTCTCTCACAAACGCGCTGTGATTTTTGACTGCCGTGTGCCGAAATATCGGAAACGCAACCAAAATTTACTTACATCATATTAATAATGATAATATTTTTATATATAGACATAGCACAGCCAGATACAGGTCAAACAGACATGTTCATACACAAAAATGTTTCCACATGTCCGGAGGTCAAACCCATGCTATCAAAACAGGAACTGCACTAAGCTTATTAAGTGAAGTTACTGTTTTCATTGAACACAATGGTGTTCAGAAAAGATCACCACTTGAAGAATCAAGTGTAAAGGTTTTAGAGATAATCACTCGTAAATAAGGTTTTCTAGTCGTGCTTAACTATTCAACTAAGTTATGCAAATCTTGGTGCGGTTACTGTAAATGGTGACAGCAAAATTTTCAACTTGCCCTCCGAAAGCCGTTGAGGTCCCGGTTGTCAGCAAGCGTTCCTTCACGTCGAATGTGTGTTCCTACAGGCGTTGGTGAGTAAGGTCATCCCTTCACATCCGGACCTACCGCAAATGGGGTCGCACTAGCATTCACCACGCACCACCTTGGTAGAGGACTGCTGACATGAGGGGTTTTAGTAGGTTTAACCTCTACACTCTTACCCTTATACCTGTGCTTTTTCATCAACCCTGTGGCAGGGCCAGTGCACAGCTTTTCCGCACTCAAAGAAAACAAAAGGCATTAAGCTTAAGCCATATTGGAGTCAAATGAGTGGACTGGAAACTGTGGCCCTAGAGCTGAACACTAGCCTATCCGTCTATGAATGAATTTGTAGGCTCACGACTGCTAACAATAAACATTTTGATATCTTGAAATACTCTTAGTTACAGTTAATTTCACTTCAATCATAAATGTTAATAATATAACGATTAAAGTTATCTGGTCTCATGACTGCATTTCCATTTACTGGCCGTCATGGTGGGTGATTACAAAAATGGAATATAATGAAACGTTATAAGAAAGCGACATAAAGAAAGTAAGTTTTTTGGCCCAATTGCACGATATTACACTGTATCTCACATGTTTGGCGCTAGAGAAAATCTAAAATTATGCTATTTATGTATTACGTATGGAAGCTTTTTTTTATGGGATAGGTTGGCAAACGAGCAAGCGGCTCACCTGATGCTATGAGATACCGTCGCCCACGGACATCTGTAATGACCGCAATTACTCACAGACCAATATATTCACTATCCACAAAAGCGGATATATTGGTCAGTGGCAATACCAGAGGTCTCGTTACCAACCTTTGTGGAAGTAAGAGATAGAAGGGGTGAGGGTGAAGGAGGAGAAGGAAGGATAGGGGGACGGGGGAGGGGGAATCGGGCCTCCGGAAACTCCCACAAACCGACTAAAACGTAATAGCAAGCTATGTTACTTCACTTCGGTGTTATGTGGGAGTGTGGTACTTCCCCGGTCGTGCCGGCACATTCGGCTGTGGGGTTACAGCGTGGAACTACCACCAAAAAAGATGACTGACGTAACGCGAAAACCAAACTTATAATGTAGAAAACATGATGTGTGTATCAGTTTTTAAATGATAGGCTCATAACGATTTGATCTTTTTCTAACTTGATGATCAGTGTTGATTCTTTCGAGGATGGTAGTATACTAGATGTAGACCGTCATTAGATCTGGATAGTAGCCAGAACGTACCATTGGATGCTTGGTAATTTACAATCTTGAGGGTGGTGGTTAATGGGCAGAACTAGAAAGGTAAGGTTTAAACTGTGACCATCTGATCGAAGGCCGACCTTAACTACTCCAGAGCTGTCTTTGCTTTAAAAGTTAATATACTACTACTGGACCCATTCGTGGCTTAACTCGTACTATGACCAGCGTGAAGCACCACGCGTATGACAATTGTAGTGCCACCCAGAACTTAAACTGAAGTTTTACGAACTACTACACTACTTTCACCCCAAAACATTTATTTTTAGTCCCTTCCTCCAATATTAGTACTTCTCTCTTCTTATGGGTCTGAAAGAATTACTGTCATGGTAAGACCTGACGTTTATCATCAGATAAATAACTTGCCCGTCCTATCACGTTCAATAAAAATAACAAGTACAATTTGAAAAATTTTATACCGACTTCAAACTAAAAAAATATTTTGAGAATCGGTTCACCCAATCGAAAGTTATGAGGTAACAAACATAAAATGAAAAATACAGTCGAATTGAGTACCTCCTCTTTTTTGAAAGTAGGTAGTAAAAGCCTCTTATTTCATGCAAGTATCTCACAAAACTACATTGAATCTATGTGATAAGCAAACAGTACCATAAATTATTCTAACTAACATTAGATAGAATAATTTTAGGTAGGTACTATTTTCACTTGCAAGAACCCCTCCTCGGGTAAAGACCTCCTGCAAAGTCCTATTACATTACTGTAAAATATATAGAGACAGCATTGTTTTACTTGACATCTACACCCTGTAATTGTTTCAGTGACCTTTGATGTGATATCATTCTTACTAATAGTTTCGATAGCAGCAGCATCCGTGACAAGGACAAAATGGCCAAATCCAGAAGAAGACCCTCTGGTGTTCGTAGCTAATCCAGTAGAAGCTGTAATGCCTGGTCATTGGGTTCCTTTGAGCATCATCAAGGTTATATTAGAGGGTACGCCTCAACCGCCAACAACGATACCTAAGGTTATTTTGACTCTCGTCAAACAAACGTCTCCAGAGCCACCGCAACCAGCGCCCTCACCATCTCCTCCACTTATAGCAGAACCTCCACCTCCACCGCCTCCACCACCAGCGCCCCCACAAGACCCTCCGCCGGAACCTCCAGCCGAACGTCCACCTAGCCCACCCGCAGAGCCTTCCCCAGCACCCGATCCAGAACCAGCAACTGAACCAGCAACTGAACCAGCTACCGAACCAGAACCTGAACCACCATCACCAGAACCGGAACCAGAAACAGAACCGCCACCCCCAGAACCAGAGCCGGAACCTGTAACTGAGAAGAAAAAACCAAAACGGCCAGATCCAATCGATGGACATCAAAACTCAAATATTTAAGTGTATAATAATAATAATCTTACTTTAAATAAACTTTAGTTTGTTTTAAAAATAAACATATTTCTTAAGGCATTTCCTAAAGTCTATAAAGATCTGACTCCAGTCCGATAGTCCGCCTCGATAATTACCATTACCTGGTAACAGCCTGGTACTTTGGAAGGTTATTTTTAAGAGTGTACTATGTACGTTTAATCTTTCAAGTTCTCTAAAAGCATTAGGCTAAACGGTGCAGTAACAGACATCTATAGATTTTGATGAATAATGTGTCATTAGATTTGTTTTCACAACTTAAATGAAAGGATACTTGATGACTTTCAAGAAATCCAATAATATGTATACTATAGTGTCTGTAAAATACTATGTTGAATTAGCAATATACTGATCAATAAATAACATTGAATATAATGGAGCTCCCTCGACGATAAGCTTCGCGGCCTATAAAACTAAATTGCATGGTTCAATATCTGAAAGATTTATACACACTGTTGTTTTTTACACCTTTAATATCTCTGATGCGGTAGGAGAATCCATTCCGTTTGTCTAATAAATGAACTCCCACGGCTACAGTTGATTTCTAGGGTAGGCTAGGCTTAGACGCCCGTATTACTATTATTTATAACTATATTTCCAAACTAGTTTTATGAGTAAATACTGGATCAAACGACCAATATGTTTCTGTGAGCTGTTCAATTATAGTAAGTACTCCTTAACATATTTAAACAGATACATACATGTAATATAGAATTTTCATAAAGGTCTGGCATTCCATTACAATTGTATCATATCATACATTATGTACCTAAGCTAAAATTTACATAAAAGTCCGTTATCTGGCACTCGTCTCTGTTTGCCACTCATTAACCTGAATTCATCATCATCATCATAAGAGGCCCTATATAGACTGCTGAGCATATTATGCCTCCCCATAGATTTCCAAAATAAGCCGGTTGTAAGCGCCCTGCATGCATAGTCGTTCTGCTACCTTCATCAGGTCAGCTGTTCACCTAATCGGTGAACGATCAACGCTGAGCTTGCCGATAGGTGGTCTCTACTCCAGAACCTTTCGGCCCCATCGGCCATCTGTTCTGCGTGCTATGTGCCCTGCCCACTGCCATTTCAACTGGCTTATCTTCTGGGCTATGTCGGTGACTTTAGTTCGCCTACGGATCTCCTCGTTTCTGATTCGATAACGTAGCATAGAGAGACCACGAGCATAGCCCTCTATGCTCGGATAATTGGACGAGAAGACTTCGCAAAGTTTCCGGAACGCAGCCCAGCAAAGTTCTTAACCTAAATTAAACTAAGCAAATTAAAACTACTCATTTATACTGTGAAGTGACGGGCCGGAAAGTCATTTACAGACGACTGACCCTAAGCACCACGTCTGACCATTACGGTTGTACACTAATGCCCAGTAGCTTTTATTATAACTGTAGTGTGTTTATCAGCACGACAAATCGGTTCATCGAGTATAATTTGCCTTGCTTCCATCCTCCAGCTTTGAGGCAATGAGGTGATACCTACAAGATGGTCTCCAGCACAAGAGGTAGGCAGTAACCTACCACATAAAATAATGTTGTGTATTAACAGAACATGCAGGACATACATACATTGTATAATGAATAGAAAAGCCGTACCAAGAATAGTAATCAAAGATACGAAGAAAATAAATTAACGACAAGAATTTTGATTGAAAGTCGTTGAAAACGCTCAATTTAGTATATTTAATTGTTTACCAATATTATCATGCAAATCTCATTGCATTTGGAAGACTGCGATAAATTTAAAAGTTGACGCTATGGAAGACTGCTTAAGGGAAATAAGAAAATGCCTGTCTCAGAAATAATATTTTCCAAGATTTCTTTCCAGAACGCAAAGTAAGTAAAAGTCTGAAAAACAAAACTTGAAAGAATAATTTTTCAAGTACAAAGGACTCCTATCGTCAAAATGTGGACCTTTGCCCGAATTGAAACTTTAAATAGCATCCAGGAACCGCCTGAAACTACGTCGCTTTAGGTAAAAGTTGTGTAGCTAATAACTATGGTTCTTTTGGAAGGCAAATCCTGAAATATTAGTGCTTCAAAAGGTTTTATATATGTAAAAAACAGGACCGGACCACAGCCGTGGGGTACCGGCTTAGAATAGTACCCCCCCAACTCTACCCGTGGGTGCGTAAAAATCTGTTAAGGGATAACAATCGGAAGGTGGGCAGCAGCACCTTCCCAGTATTAAAACCTCAAAACTGCGCTCGCCAACCCGCCTGCCAAACGTGGCGAGTAGTGGCAAAATCCCTCCTGTGGATTTGATAAAAAGAACCAGGACTCCAGTCCCCGGCAGCCCCGCTATTCCTGGCTACGGTAGCGGCCACGGTAACGGTGGGGCAGGGGGTGCTAAGAATCCCCGGCAGACGCCCGGCTACCAACCCCAACGACGACGACTGGCCCTGGTGACACACAACATACGCACGATGAGGACAGAAGATATATGAGCTGGAAGAAGAAATGAGTAAGTTACACTGGGACATTGTGGGGTTATCTGAAGTCCGTAGAGCGGGTGAGGACACGATAACCCTAAAATCAGGTAACCTACTCTACTACCGGGAGGGCAACCAACAGTCCCAAGGTGGTGTCGGTTTTCTCGTCCACAAGTCCCTTACTAACAACATAGTTAAGATCGATAGCGTTTCCAATAGGGTCGTATACCTAATACTCAGAGTATCCAAACGATATTCGCTGAAGGTCATTCAGGTATACGCACCGACGAAGTCGCACCCGGATGATGAGGTGGAGGATATGTATGAGGACATTAGTCGGGCCATACGTACCTCTGAAACGCACTTTCTAGTTGTTATGGGGGAATTCAACGCGCAGTTGGGTAAGAGAAGCGAGGGTGAGTTGAAAGTGGGGCAATTTGGATATGGACAACGGAACCGTAGGGGACAGAGGTTGGCCGACTTCCTGGAGAAAGAGGGACTCTTTATGATGAACTCTTTCTTTCAGAAGCCACCTCACAGGAAATGGACCTGGCTGAGTCCCGATGGTTCCACGAGAAATGAGATTGACTTCATTATGACCACCAAAAGGCAAATATTCACTGATGTCTCCGTGATCAACAGGGTTAAAACCGGTAGTGATCACCGAATGGTAAGAGGCACGGTGAATATTAATGTCAAACTGGAGAGGTCTCGTCTGATGAAGTCTACGCTCCGACCTACTCGTGCCCATATTCAAGACCCCGAGAGCTTTCAACTTGAGCTATCCAATCGCTTCGATTGCCTTGAGAACATCGCTTCAGTGGACGAGATCAATAGCAGGTTAGTAGAAACTGTCCATACAGTGGGTTCCAAATACTTTAAAGCCCACCGTACAGATAGGCCACAGAAACTCTTCCACGATACCCTCAACCTCATGGCTGAACGACGCTCACTGAAAATGCAGTCTTCGCATGATGCTGAAGCATATGGGCTGCTCAATAGACGAATATGGAAGTCCTTGCGACACGACATCCGGATCTTTAATACAAACCGTATTAAAGAGACGATAGAGCGGAAAAAAGGCTCCAAAGTGTTTGCAAGAGACATGTCTATTGGGCAAAGCCAGTTGACGAAGCTGAAGAGAGAAGACGGCAGTATAGCGTCGACCAAAGCAGAAGTATTAGGAGAGGTAGAGAGTTTCTACGGACAGCTATACACCTCGGTCGCTAAACCTGTTAGCAGCTCGGCCAAAGACCCAAGATCCAAGCTGACCCGACATTATACCGAAGATATCCCGGACATCAGCCTGTACGAGATTAGAATGGCCTTGAAACAGCTTAAGAACAAAAAGGCGCCTGGTGACGACGGTATCACATCTGAGCTTCTGAAAGCGGGTGGAACACCGGTACTTAGTCCTTCAGAAGCTCTTTAATACCGTCTTACTCGAAGGTACAACGCCAGAAGCATGGAATAAAAGCGTTGTGGTGCTGTTTTTCAAGAAAGGTGATAACACTTTACTTAAAAATTACAGACCCATCTCGCTTTTGAGCCATGTTTATAAGCTGTTTTCGAAGGTCATAACGAACCGTCTCAGTCGCAGGTTTGATGAATTCCAGCCTCCGGAACAAGCCGGTTTCCGAAAAGGCTATAGTACCATAGACCACATCCACACGCTACAGCAAGTTATACAGAAGACCGAAGAGTATAACTTGCCTCTTTGTTTAGCGTTTGTGGACTATGAGAAAGCCTTTGATTCGATCGAGACGTGGGCAGTGCTTGAGTCTCTCCAGCGGTGCCGTATTGACTATCGGTATATTGAAGTGCTGAAGTGTTTGTACAAAAACGCCTACATGTCAGTCCGAGTACAGGAGCAGAGTTCGAAGGCAATTCCATTGCAAAGAGGCGTGAGACAGGGAGACGTTATATCTCCGAAACTGTTCACCGCTACATTGGAAGACGCCTTCAAGCTTCTGGAATGGCAAGGACTTGGCATTAATATTAACGGCGAATACATCACTCACCTTCGATTTGCCGACGATATTGTAGTCATGGAAGACCTCAGTACAATGTTCGAAGGCCTCCATCGAGTTTCCCAACGGGTAGGTCTTAAGATGAACATGAATAAGACGAAAATTATGTCTAATGCCCATGTTGTACCTACCCCAATATCAGTTGGGAACTCAGTTCTCGAAGTTGTTGACGAGTAGATACATCTACTTGGGACAGACAGTCAAACTAGGCAGGTCCAACTTCGAGAAAGAGGTCAATCGTCGAATCCAACTCGGCTGGGCAGCGTTCCGGAAACTTCGCGAAGTCTTCTCGTCAAAAATACCTCAGTGCCTCAAGACAAGAGTCTTCGACCAATGTGTGTTACCAGTGATGACTTATGGCATTGAAACGTGGTCTCTTACTATGGGCCTCATACAAAAGCTCAAAGTCGCACAACGAGCTATGGAGAGGGCTATGCTCGGGGTTTCTCTACGTGATCGAATCAGAAATGAGGAGATCCGTAGAAGAACGACAGTCACCGACATAGCCCAGAAGATTAGCCAGTTGAAGTGGCAGTGGGCAGGGCACATAGCACGCAGAACAGATGGCCGATGGGGCCGAAAGGTTCTGGAGTGGAGACCACGGACCGGCAAGCGCAGCGTAGGTCGTCCACCGACGTGGTGGACAGACGACCTGATGAAGGTCGCAGGACGACGTTGGATGCAGGCCGCTTCCAACCAGTCCTTTTGGAATCTCATGGGGGAGGCATATGTTCAGCAGTGGACGTCCTACGGCTGAGATGATGATGATGATGATAGAACAGGAGTAGACGTTCCTGTGTTACTATGGCTTTCACCTTTCACAACAATTTTGATGCAACGTACAAAATAAAATAAACTCATAGCATAGAGTGAGTGGAAGTAAAGAATGAAATAGAAAGCTCTCGGATCTGATGTGAGAAAACATTAAAGACGTCTGTTGCGAAAACGCCCGACACCTCAGACCGTGGCAGAAGCGGCAGGTTTAAGATACTAGAAACCTTTTTTTTTTTACTGAGAGTAATCCTTTATGGATACCACCGGCCTCGGGGGGAGCACGGTGGTTATGTGGGAGTCTCTGCCAGAAGGGCAGCATACCCACCAAACCACTGCGGTGTTCCGTCACTGCCGCTTTTGGCGGGAACGCGGGACTTCGTACACGACCGCGAACCCGCCGCGACTGTCGGTTGCCGGATCCTTCTCTCTTGCAGCACGCCAGAACACTTGGCATGCCGCAATTGCCTCTGGGGACAAAACATGCAAAAGGACCCCAGACTCCCCCGAGTCTGGGCGCCTTAAGTCCCCCTACGATGGGTCAGGTGAGTAGCCCCACCGCCTGCTACTTCGGCCGCAGAGAATAGGGACAGCGGCGCTTCTCAATACCGGCAGTCCCCACCGCGTCCGCCATCTAACGGTGGCGGCCCCGTCAAGGCCGCGGAAGGCAGGGAGAGCGGCTCACCGTTATACCGGCACTCCATTCCCGCCACGGCCTCTAACTCTCAGCCGCGGTGCCGCCCATATAACACCGCAGCCCGCCTCAGTTGCAGTGGCGCCTATACACCACCGCAACCTACAGTGACCGCTCCCATGTGGACTTGGAGGGCAAAGCCCAAAGGAGCGGTCCCACCTCGGGCCCGCCAGCTATCGGCCATCACTGGCAGGCCCATTGGTTCCTCTTAGCTTCACCGTGGTGACCCAAGCCACGGCTACTGGGCCCCTCCGCTACGGCAAGGCGGAAACCCTTGGGGGGAAGGCACTAGAAACTTAACATAAGGCCTGCTATCTGCGAAAAAAAGGACCTCAACTTCCAGATAAACTTAAGTTGTTTTAGTGCTATCTACTCGTAGTACTCGTATTTTTAAATATCATCATTTTTTACTTTACGCGAGAAAAATACTTTTTGTGCCAGTTTATTTTACGACACTTGATCTCAATAAGGATTTAACTATTCTTTACAGTGTTACCCAATGTGATAATTAAGACGACAATTATACTCGGCTCCATCCACATATCAAATGGTCTTAAAGCAGGTTGGCCAGACCCTGAAAATGACCCATTGCTTTTCATAGCAAATCCAGTGGAAGCAAACATGCCTGGCCACTGGGTGCCGCTGAGTATTATCAAGATAATCTTACAAGGGACAACACATCCACCTACAACACGCAAGAAGGTCAAGTTACAATATATTGAGACTAGTACACCACCGTCGACTACGACTCCAACTACAACTCCTGCTCCTACTCCAGTTCCAACAGTGGCAGCTCCTCCTGTACCCCCACCTGTCCCAGTCCCTGCCACTCCTGCCCCTCCTGATCCTCCTCCACCTACAGATCCACCTACAGAAGCCCCGGCCGAACCACACACTGAACCTCCGACTGAGGCGCCCACTGAGCCGCCCACTGAACCTCCCACTGAACCACCTACTGAGCCACCCACTGAACCTCCAACCGAACCCCCAACTGAACCCCCTACCGAATCCCCTACTGAACCTCCAGCGACAGAACGTAAAAAGCCTAAACGTCCGCAGCAATTCATGGACGGTCATGAAAACACTAACACTTAGGAATCTTTATTTAGGTACGAGAAGTGTATTAATTATGTAAATATTTAAATTGTAGGTAGTATTATTATTTCTTAATTATCATCTTTTGTCATTAAAATACATTAAGTTGAATCATGCATTAAATGCCAATAGTTGGCGTGAAGAGTAGACTACACAGTCTCTTCTAGCGACCACAACAATTTGAGTCTTAGTGTAAAATAGTAAAAGTTACTAAAACTTTAATTTTTTTTACTGTGTACCTTACCTTGCTCTTGTGAATAAAAATAAATTGTCCACAAGTATTTACCGTCTTTACGAACATTTTTCCATAAATACTATATATTTTATTGTTAAAATAATATTATTTTTACTACTTAATTCGCGATTAGATACGTGCTCTTTTTATCCTCTTAATTAATGTATATCACCGAAGTATTTTTTTTATATCACCTAATCTGCCTTGAATTGCCAGTCTTAATACATACAGTCAATACCAGACATAGTCTAAATTACAGACATACGTCTATTGACAAAAATATATCTAGTGATTAAATAAAATAACAGTTATAAAGGGCAGAGCTGGGGCAACAGCCTATTTAAATGGGCTAGAGTACGAACGTTACTTTAATTATTCTTCTTTACATAATTGCATCGGCCCGCATAAAGCTGGTAGGTAAACAAATCTATGCGCATGTTCCTTTATGAACCGGAAATCAATCGCGCATTCGAACACGCGTTCCCTTACAAGTCCACGATCATCGTGAGCGAGCTCGATACGTCATCGACGACGCTCACGGCACGACCACAACCCCCGCGTATGCAAGGTGGGTTTTTGTGGTCGTTGCGAGCTGTTACTGTCAAAACATCAAGTATTAGATTTTTTCGATTGTTCACAGAAAATTTAGCGCATATTTCGCGATAGCTTTAGTGTTCCATTCGGGTTGGGCATTAAAAGCATTGGAAGCAAAAGGAACGACAAACGGGAGCGCGACAGTTGTGAGCGTTAACGACGCTTACCGGAACGTACTCTATATTTCTTATGTATATATCATCTAATTAAAACGATGAAGTGAAGATTTGATCTTCGGGGTAACATAGTGTACCGCATCATCACTTTGGGCAGAATCCAGCACGTCCGTATGATGGTACCAAACAGTAGCCTTCGGTGTTCTCCTGATGATGACAATCACGTGCTAGTTTTTGTTGGCTTTGAAGCCATGACAGTCAAAGGGCCCAATCCGCTATGACCATGCATGCATGTAACGCGGCGCGCTACGATATCTGTAAGAAATTATAATAAAATTAAAGTGACTTCGCGATCATTCCATGAAAATATCGTAACGCAGCGCGTTACGCGCTCGACTGTTCATAGCGAATAAAGCCCTAGGGTTAACAATAAGGGTCGGCCGTTGATTAGAAGGCCACGGGATCGATCTTTACCTCGGTGTTTGGTCCCGAACTCTAACACTAGAGGGCGCCGCTTGTAACGTCACTTGGATTTTGTGTTGACTTGTTATGCGCCCACTTTGGGCAAAGAGGGACTCTGTTTATAGGATAATATATCTGCTTTAGTATACAATTATACATATATAGGTACAATACTCTCTCGCTATTCCGCCGCTCGATTATCCGGCAAGTACTATAATCCGCCGTTCTTGGACTGAGATCGGTCTTGATTAAACTCTAATCAACCGGACAACACATCATACGAAGAAGTCATGTTTCATGCTGTTAGCACTGTTATATCTGAAGATGCCTGAAGAGAATGTAAGAAGATGAATAGCGTAGATATTTGAACTAATTGGGTCGAAGAAAATTGGAATGTCAATAGTCATGCGATATGGTTAAGAGGATTGCATAGCTAGTACTTTCCATGCTAAATGAGAAAACTCTTTTCTACCTCTTAACATTGTCCGATTATAGTGATATTTTTTTCATGGAATCATGACATTGTTTACTATGCCCGTACGTTTGATTTTTTCAGTATTTCAACTTACTATAAATTTACTTTATTAGAACTTTAAAAAACTGAAAAAAATCAAAACGTATACGGGCATAGTAAACAATGTCATGATTCCATGAAAATAATATCACTAAAATCGGACCATGTTAAGAGGTAGAAAAGAGTTTTCTCATTTAGCATGGAAAGGACTAGCTATGCAATCCCCTAATTACGCGTAAAATGCGCAATGAAGTTATCAAGAAGATATATTTCGGTTATAACGAGCAAAATTAGACCCATTGTTTCCAAATATGATAACTTTTACGAGTACTTTTAGTTTTTTTTTTCAATTTGTTGTTCGTGTACATTATAATCCGCCCATGGTTATGGTTCTATGGTGGCGGATGAATGGAGTACTGTCACCGTAATATTATATAGATAATATAACCGTGGTACTGTATACTGTGAGAAACGATAAGGTTGAAAGAATACAGCTTAAATAAACTGTCGCCATAGGTTTAGTTATCCGTCGAAAATGTTTAACCCGCCTATAAATTACCAGTGTGGCCTCTACAACCAATATGGTAAATCCTGGTACCATAATAATAATAAGATGTTCGGCCTGAAGCACAAAAGCAGAATCGACATTACTGGGCGGGCCCTTATCTTTTTGTGAAACCTAATGTTTGCTTATCTCATCCTTATTTTGTTTTTGGCTCTGAGAAACGGACATGAGCAGCGGAGATGGGTCTGTATTTTTTAATGTCACATGACCTGGACGACTCCTTATTGGATTTGTTTTGTAAATTTATTTAATGAATGATTGATAAATTGTAAAGAACAGGAAAAAAAAGAGTAAAGGACAAAAAACAAAAAAAAAGAGCAATAGAAGAAAAAAAAGGGGAAAACCCAAAATAGCAAAAAAAGATAAAAAAAAACCTTTTACAGTTAATTATAAGATTTAGTACTAGATAAGTTTAGATATTAAGTATTTGTAAGAAGTTAATAAGGAGTCGTCCATTAATGAAAATATTTTATTTTTACTTGATCTCGTCTAGGACTTTGAATACATTTAAAATGTTTAAAATTTAAGTTTAAAAAAAAATTAAAATCTTGTATTACCAAGGGGACGGACCTTATGTCTGTGGACCTAGAAGCTACTAATAAAAAAAAAATTACATGACCTGATTTAAAATACCTACAACTTCCACCTAAGTACACATACTGACAAAAACATAATATATACCTAGGTACCTACCTATCTATATATACTAACTGCAATCTGCGATTTCGCCCGCGTGTTGACGGGTGATGGTGATGATTGATGATGATGACGATGATGACGAAAACTTCTTTGATACCTATTTTCAGAATTAAAATACATATACATATATCGAGTACCTATCTAAATACATATAAAATAAAAGTATCATTAAGGTCAGTCGGGGTAAGTGCCTCTACGAGGGAAGTGCCTCCACCATCAAAATCTCAAAAACGTATTAAGTGATTTACTAAAACACCATCTATCCTTAAAGTCCGACTCAAATTTAGCTTAAAAATATAATCCTAGATGGAGTATCTCGTCTTGGCTCAACATAAATCGCCATTTTGTTTCCAGTGTCATTTGAACTAAGCGTCGGATATCAGTGACTTTTTTAAAAAGCGCGAAATTATTAAAAATTTTCGTGTTTCCTGTGAAGAAATTAAGGTAAGGTTATGTAAAAAAAATTATTATTCACATATATTTAATTATTATTTGAATATTTTGCGAAATACTCGAGTTTTAGCTATTCGAAAACTATAACCTATAAATTTTACAAAGAGGGAAGTGCGTCATACCTTGATGGGGCAAGCGCGTCACTATGCCGCACTTACCTCAAATCAGAAATTGTAAACATTTTTTGGTAAAGTTCATATATTCGTTCATCTTATAAGTATAATTATATAAAAATACATAGCTATTCATTACTATGTATAAATGTTTCTTACTATTATTAGAGTGAAATTACATGCAACTAGTTAAGTAAACTAGTGTTTATTGATTTAACAAAGAAGGGACTGATTAAATGAAGAACATTTTAGTTATATAAAGTTATATTAAAAAAATATCTGATTTTAGTTCATTAGTTTAAGACTTTCAATAATAATTGTAAGACAAATAAAATTACAGTATTTTATTAAAAAGAGAACGGACTGATTAAATGGATAACATAAAGAACTGATTATTTAGAAAATAAATTTAATATAGTTACTAGTTCAAGACTTTAAGTAATAATTGTAGGACAAAGAAAATTAGAGTATCTATCAAAGACAAGAAAAACAACACAACAATCATTCATTAAAGTGCCATTACAGGAACTAGACTTTTTTAGTTTAAAATTCTCAATTCACTGTAACTCAAGCGAAAATGAATGTTCAGAAAGTTGTTTTGTTTATCAATCTAGTGTTTTAATGTTTTTTTTAATAAAATGATGAAATCACTAGTTTAAGTTGTTTAGTTTAAGGTTTCAAGTTCCTAATAACTAATTCCAAAGAAAAATTAATAAATTTTATTACTGAAACAATTTTTGTTTTGAATCCCGTAAGTATAAGAAAAATAAACTTGCATCTATAATTGACTAAACTAGTATTTTGGGTACCTGTTGCTTTTTTCTTGTTCTCCCACCTACCCTAAAAAATAAATTACTATATACACTATAATACACTAATCGAAAAAAGGTTTTTACCCCTGACAAGCAAAAGTATGGCGCACTTGCCCCTTATTTATTTTTTATGTTCTACTGGACCCAATATTAATAGCAATAAAGATCAGAATGCACAATCTTGTAGAACTCAAATGCGTCTGTTGCTACAATTTGTTCAAAATGTTAAAATTGACATTCTAGAGGTATTTTATCCAACTGACGCACTTACCTCACTGGTTGTGGTAAGTGCGTCTAGTGAAGTCACTTACTTTAAACAAGTGTTTATCGTACAAAAGTTGGTCTAAATTCCACAAGCAATACATATATTCTTTGCGTAGGAAACAAATTATCATAATATGATACTATAATTTGACAGCCAACTACTTTCAAAACCTAAATATTTGTAGTTAAATGCAACTTTGATAAAAGTATAACGCACTTACCCCGACTGACCTTACTTAAAATACATACATTATATAAATGTATTGTGTTTGCTAGTGCAATAAATTTTACCGTTTCCAAAGTTTAAAATCAATGGCAAGTAAGACTTTAAATTATTAAAAACATCAATATAAGTAGGTAGCTCTGCGAATAATGGTAGGTAATAACACGAGTTCTGTTAGTTTTTTACGTCACGCTAATGTTAATAATATGCATGTTTGTAAGTGATTAAGTATGTATGTGTTTCTTACACACTCACGCCGAGACGGCTGAACGGATTTTGATCTATTTTGGAATGAAGCTAGCTCATATACATAAATGACAAACGGCTTCTTTTTATTTAAAGGCTATAATTTTCGAGGGATCGCGATACCCTTGCATACTCGAGACTTCTGGTGATGCGGACATCCTTGAGCAACGGTGATCACTTCACTCGAATAACACGGCAGATATAGCACGGTAAAATTAATATTACCGTGCAATATCTGAATGAAGACGCCATCCGGTAGAGTTTTTCGTAACAAGTTTAAGTATTAGTTTCATAGCAAATAATTACTGTGCCAATATTTTTAACTTGCTCTATATTACTTGTAATATATTTATAGGTAGTATAAAATAGTATTATATTTATGTTATATAGTAGCCCTTTATAGTTATTGCTCATTCCATTTATTTTATGTACTATGTACTACATACCCACTTTTGTTTCTACTGATATTATTCCACCAGAACTAGTCATTGAAGACACGATTGAAGATGATATTACATTGTGTACAGTCTGTCATATTACATGAGACCTCTCTGTGCTTTGTAATATAAGAGGTTACGATCCTACGGGTGGTAGCTAGCCAGGCGGGTGCTCACTATCAGACGAACAAATTGCCGGTCTGTATATTTGACAACCCAACTCAAAGGTTCCATGAAAGTTAGTACCTATCCATAAAATTACTATAAAGTCAAAGTCAAATACATTTATACAATTTAGGCATCAAAGGCGCACTTATGAACGTCAATTTTTCATTATAATGTACTTTAAAGACTCTACCGCCGCGTTCCAAAATATATAGAGCCTACCGAGAGGAAGCGGCAAGAAACTCGGGGCCATTCTTTTTATATAGATGTTTACAATGTTTCTAGGTAGGTACTACAAATATTATATATTATTGTTGGCAGAGTGACAGCTTGCCAGAAGTGGAGTATTCCAAGCATCTTTATTTTCTATATAATGTCGAACTTTATAATAAGCTTTTTTTATTAAAACGTTTTTACAGTCAACTTGAATTTGCCCTCTGTGAGCTCAGTTATGTGTTTTGGGATTTTATTGTAAAAACATACACAATTTCCTAGGAATGATAAGTCATTCCTAGGAATCCTTATTAGTCTTCGCGAGTCTAAAACTAGGTACAGCTATCCTATTTGTATTTCTAGTATTAAAACTATGGTGATCACTATTTAACTTTTATTTGTGTATTTTTTTACGAACATACATTATATTTTCAAATACTTACATAGGTATAAGGAAGGCAAAGTAAATATATTGATTTCTTTAAATAAATCTCTCAAAGATTCACGGGGATCGATTTCGATAAAGCACGTTTCTATAGGATAAAGATGGTCTCTGTATAAGCCGCTGAACCCCATCTATTTACCTACCCCCCATATATTTACCTACTGCATCATATCAACCCTATAGACCTATATTATCGTGATAGTTATAATAAGTGCCTACTGTAACGCAATTATAACAAAAACAATACTGATAAATTAGCCACTACATTTTAATCAGAATTACGATAAGGCAAGAACATGTCAGTGCATGTCAAAACATGTTCAAATTCAACTCAAGTGACTCATCAACGTCACAAAAGCAGGGCTTTTGTTATGCGCAGACTAATAACAGTTTCTTCAACCCTGGACTAGGTACTTTTATTTAGTCCTGGCGACGTTATTATCTACAAAGATAAGATGCTTTTAGAGCCACTGTCCTATTTTACAAATTATAAAAAGCCGCCCAGGTATAAAAATAAATAAAACTATTGTTTACTCAGCGGTGACTCTTCACAGTTATCTGTGGATCGCGGATAAGAAGTGGAGACGGGCGCCACTTAACTGGGGCCAGTACCTGAGCGTATTAGGAAATCAAGTGAGAGAGGATCACAACAGAAAAGACTAGAAAAAACAATCCCATAAAACGCCCAAGTTATTATTTATACCTTAAACTTTGGACGAATTATTTTACACCAGAACAAAAGATATACAAATTAAACCATTGGCTATGTGTAAGGTGCCAACCGTCCGGGTTTCCCCGCATTTGTCCTAGTTTGGAGGGCGTCCGGGAGCGTCCGTGCGGGACTTCATTTGTAGTCCGGGCTTAGAAATTTAAAGTCTTGGGCCGCCCACGACACACACTGTGCCTGTAGCCCAGTGGAGTTAGCTCAAAAAAGGAACAACCCCTAAAAAAATTGTATTCGTAAGTAGCAATTTTCCTTCGGAATCGTTGGAGAAGGTCATTGGCGGTCTAAATTTTGTTTTGCTTGGTAATTGATTAGTTACGTCATCCGGCATCTTGATTTTAAGGGTTGATTTTTGTTTATTGAATAACTCGTTTATTTTCAATTTCACACGAAAAACATATATGACACAATTACAATTTAAAAAAAAATTTATACCGACTTCCATTCTATACGGTTATTGGATTGTAATTCAAAAACTACTGGACCAAATTTAATGAAATTTAAATGGGACCACACGGGTAGCTTTGACTATAGAGACAACTGTAGAGAAAGTTTTAATATGCTCTTTGTGGGGGGGTAGAGTGCAAGCATAGGCATCACACTTCTGAAAGGGAACAACAGAAATAATGTGCATATACTTCACAATATATTTTATTCTCTTTGGATTAAATAGTTGGCGTAAGTCATGCTAATCGTAGTTACTACTCTACCTGATTCCATCAACTCTCTTCACCCAAAGGTTATTGGCTGAATAATCCGTTCCTTGTACTTTACCTACTCCTTAGAGCTCATATGCTCATATTAATTTGTGTACCTTACTAAGATAAAAATTTAAATAACTATGCTTATTATATTAAGTAGTACTTTGTAGCACAATATAGAACAAAGTATGATATGTTCAAGATCGTAGGCTATGGGCACAGATTATATATAGTGCAATCTGCTGACCGATTCTCTAATGATTCGTCAACGAGCTTACCGTTGTCAAATACTTTGAGATATTGCCCTTGTACATAAGGTTGTTTTTGCAACGTTTCTTGTCATCTCTTCATTTGTTTCACGGATGTTGTCAAAGATGCAACGATGTTTGCTCTTAGAGAATCACTCAGAATCACACGGCTGGCGGGCAGAAGAAACTAACTACACAAAATGAATGCTAGCCATTATTTGAATTTTAAAAGTGTTTGATTATATTATACTTTCCGCTGGTCGATTAATTGCTTGGTACTTGGCTTATCCCACTGGCAGCGGGTGGAGGGAGTCAGTATGACTAGACAATTGATGTAATGAATCCGCTGGTCGACCGTTTACTTGGTGCTTGTTTATCTCACTGGCAGCGGGTGAAGGGGACAATTCATGTCTAGGTAATCAGTATACAAAAAAAACTATGGTTGTCATTTGCATGTCTCGGTAAGTGATATGGCAAAGTAGCAAAATTATCAATTTGAGAACAATCAATTTTGAATATGAAGTTGAAGTACTTCGGGAACGAAGTACTTGTCAATATGGCCGTGACAAATTAAGGAAATATTAATTAAAATTAATAGTTCGGAGGTATTCACCAATCGTAGGCTTATTTTTCACGCCATCGTCTGATTTTATTCCTAACAAGTTTAATAAGGATATTGTAAGTAAAATGACACATGTAAGATACATCCTAAGAAAAGATTAAAAAGCTGATCAAAAATCGTCATCTACGCTTTACTAAGATAATTAGATAGTGAGTAATATAAAATTATATTTTTATATTACTCACTACATAATTATCTTAAATCCTAAATCTCATATTGATTATGAGATTTAAGGCGCGTTACAACTGATTTCACAATATAAGTAGGTTTCTATTGAACTTTGTACTTTAATGTATAGATAAACCCTACTTAGCGGTAATTACGTAATTACCCAGATAACGAATAAGTATTCACTATTACGAATAATATCTTTAATTACGCGCCTACACTATACTATTCATATTGTAACGATTAAAATATTCACTAAAATCTAATTGCATATATTTTATTTAACCAATAAAATAATATTTTTTAATTACAATTTTGCGCACACAAACTACACCTACACTTACAAACTGTCTGTTGTACATTTCTTAAAATAATGTTAATCACACGTAATATGACTAAAATATATTGTTGAGTTATATTGCAAGATTGAACTAATCAGTATGGCATTTATTAATAAACGTTGCGTAAACCTATATTAGGCGTAACATGCTTTGTCTTGCTTTCACTCGTGACATTTACTGCAAGCGAAAAATTGACAGATAGATGTTTTAACTACTCCGGGTGTAAGCCAAGTTTATTAATAAGGCCGTAACTGAATGAAAAAAAACCGGATTACTAACACGTATCTCTAAAATACTTAAATTTTAGTTGGTAATAAACCGTTTAGATATTATTTCAAATATTTTACTCGTTAAAATTTAATTAAATATATAGCAATGATAACCAAAAGGAGAGTCTATGACACCAAATTACACGTTCAGCGTGTCGAGAGGAATCCCCCAGAAAATACACTGTAATAAAAACAAAATTAACAATACACTGTATACATACAATTGTGTATACAAATGTGCAAGAGAAGCCTTTTCATGTAAAGTGTTCATATTAGGTATATTTTATTATATTAAAATGTCCCGCACACCACCAACCTTCTTGCATCCGCATTCGCACTGGATCTAACACAGGACGAGCGATATATAATTATTTATATGTCGGAATATACTATTAGCACAGTCTACTATTAGTAAAGTAAACTGCATTTCTAAGTGAAAAGTTAGGGTTGTACCTACATAATTTCACTAATAATACATACAAAATGTTTCTGCAACTTTATCAGGAGCAGAGCGGTTAGCGGTTTGTAACTTGGTCCGCTCATTCTATAGCTCGCCCGTAACAGGCCTTCCAGGAATCCAGAGCAGGTAAGTAATTAAACTTTACATTGAGAATCCACGAAAATGCTTTTGTTTTCTTAATTATTTATGGAGCTTAATCTTGAGTGGCTTGCAAACTTCGAAAAGTTAATTATAATATAGATAGAAACTTAAGAATGGAGTTTTTTTTTGCAAACATGTATAACTAATAATTTTAGTAAGGTATTCGGAACCTCCTGATTAATTACGATCTACGTAGTTTTCTTTCGACTACATCGTCATTGAACTGTAAAAGAGATATATTTGTTAGATTGGATTAGATGCTAGCCTAATATATATATATATATATATATATATATTTATATTATAAAAGGAAAGTAGATAATTACATTATAAATATGTACCTATACCGACCAAAACAAAAAATTATAACAAATAAAACTAGAATACTTATACATACCTAGTTACGATCGTCCTCTATCTTAATTTTAGACAAATTAACGTTTATTAAAATTTTAAATAGCCATTCGAAGAAAGAGTCATTATGAGTTGCTTAATATGCACGGAGTCCGAACAACAGGCTTTTTACCCGTCGCATTCCAGGCCCTAACAAAGCCTGGTCTGCATGCTCTCGTTTGTTCTTTTTTTCTTTTTACCAACCAGAAAGTATCTCTTTGTTTTGGAGGGCGATACAATAAGGTTTTATTTCTAAATTAGGCAGAGGCATGAAATTTGTTGAATTTCTCGTATTAGTTAATCCCAGCGTTTATAGCTTATCAGATTTCGTTTAGTAAATTACCTACTTGATATGTTTTTTGGTTGGAGACGTAAGAAAGTAGGTATTGCATAGTTTTTCTTGAAGAAAGAAAATTAAAGAATAAAAAGAAAAAAAAAAGAACCTTCAATTTACGATAATATTAAGTAGGTACCTTATTATAAAAAATACTTTGACTTAACCTAATTTGTGCTTTTTGCCAGCATCGTCATATGTTTTCTTCAAACCTTACTAATATTATTATTAAGCTATGCTATTATTTTATAGTACTTCAGAATCGAATATTTTGCCTGCAACCTGCAAGTGTAGGTAGGTAATTAGGTATATTCAAATTTTATACTAATTACCAGGGCAATTTTTGAGTTACATTTACATAATTTTCTTTTTGCTTACTATTATTTATTCTGTGTAACAGGCAATAAACTAATGGCACAAATCTTTTTATAAACAAAAGTCACTAAACAAAAGAAAGTTGCAGCGTCCTAATGCAAAAAGACTCTTGGCAAGTTGAAGAATGCGCACCGCGTGGTCTAGCGCCGGCCGGCTGCTAATGGCGCCTCAAACGAATTTAAACTTTATTTTAGTAACATCGTCTTTTGAAAATATACTTAAATTGATGAAATCTAAGGTCTATTATTACTTGACTCGTTTAATATAATTGACTCAAACGCTGCTTGACGGAGAGAGAACTAGTAGTACTGTTCATTTTGCAGATCTTCGATTTATCGATGTGATGTGTGGGTGGACATTGTGCATAACATAGTTTTTATCACAAACAACAAGTCTTACTCCTTATTTATAAATCTCGTTATATTAAATTTCCTATCGTTATATTACTTTAGGCGTGTACATTTGTACATGCAGATTCTATTGAAGAAAGTATAATTGAATTGAAATTGTGTATAATATCAATATAATATTACTGGAACTTATAATTGTCTTATAATATTAAGGATATTCTTAAATTCATACCTAACTTTTGTATTAGTGTTTAGTACGCAAAAAACTATCATTTCATAGTTACTGATTTATGTTCACTCTTATACCTTATATAATCACTTATAAAAACAAATATACTTACAACAATATAGGTACTTCATGCCTAAGTATAAATAGTAAGTTTGATAGTATTATTTTCCACATAAATATTTGTCTACTTCAACATTATAGGCAATTGTTAAGCCATTTCATATTACGCTTCAAGCAGTTTTGATACATCAGCTTTGTTGCGATAAATATCTTAGGCAGGTATAACTTCTACTTAAACTTTAGTCTGAAATAGACGCACTAAATTACGGCTCATTCATATTCCTATTTCATACAATTTATCGATATCGATAGAATACCGCTTCTTCAATAAACAACACTGTCTGCCTGCGGCGCTTCGAATCGCGCACTCTTTCCCACTTCAAAATATCCCTTTCAGTCGCGCATTGAACTTTGTAGGAGTGACACGCTTTGTTGCTCCGAAAATTGTTAACGCGTGCTTGTTGTTATTTATTAAAATACACGTGCCTTCAGTTATAAGTGACACAAACTTATTTTTGTGTGGACGAGAGGATAATAAGCAAACTGTGATACATTTATGGTGTTATTTATAGAATTTTGATAATGATCACGAAGATGGTCTAATACTAAAGCTGTAGTGATGACTGAGTGGTGTTGATTAGTGGAAATAAGGAGTACCTAATTGACTATGGCGGTGGTTAATTTTGGCGTTTGTCTAGTGTTGGTCTTGTACCAGCTTTCGGCGGCGTACAGCGACGAAGTTTCTTCGGAATCGAGTGATCTTGGATATAGTGGTAAGTAAATAAATTTTTCAAGACATTACTACACACATGATTGACATTATTTGACATTACAACATGTTAACTATTATATAAAGAAGAAGCATTATTTACTTCCGCTTCAGCACTCTCTATCCTATTTAATTTTATCATTGCTTGTTTTTATTTATTGCCTTTGCTGTTACATGTTGCGTGCATTTTTATCGTGGCGCTGGTGGTGAATAACAAAATCGTTACACAGTATAAAAGAAGCAAATAAAAAAAACTGAGAACGGCATGGCTTTGTTTTTAATTTATTTTTAAGCTAGTTTTTCTCTGTTGCAAGGCGCTTGTCATAATAAGCATAACCATCGTAGCAACTAACATTAAGTCAAGGATTTAAAGTGAACTTACGTCATAAATATGTAAATGTATACTGATAAGTAACCAAATTATTTATGTTAATTTAACCACGTTATTAAACAGCCCGAGTATTAAAGAACCTTCTAATTACGAGTACTTAGGTACCTAAATCGAGTTAAGTAACTAACTACATATTGAGCAGTTATTTAATAGATGCAATCAGTAGGTATACTTACTATAATTACAAAATTAAACATAGGAAACAAAACCACACCTGATCAAATGCAAACTATCGATCTAAATTATAAAAACTAGGTAGGTAGGTACAGTCGTCTGCAATAAGATGTATCCATTTCACAATTTTCAAATGTGCCTCAGCATTCAAATTCATTAAAATTTACATCAAAATTACTCTAAAATGAAGTTATTTATAGTATTGTACTGTTAAGAATATCCTTATTTACAGTGTTATACAATGTAAGTACACAGTAGGTACTTACATTCATCATCATAGTTTGAAAATTATGGAATGTAGGTATATATCTTATTGCAGGCGACTGTACCTACCTACCTACATATCTGTAAAAAGAAGACCTGATATTAAATAAGATTTAATTAATACCGGGATATAGAAAAGCCGCTTTTACTCATGATAATCAAGTTACTACATATTTACCTATATGTATATTTACGTAACCATCTGTATATCTAATTAGGTACTTACATTAATCGTAACCTTTAGACACGTCTGAGGTGTGCCATATAGGTAAATTTTATCAAATTCAGTCTATCGATTTAAGAGTTACAATCTAATAACTGAAAAGCCTATCTCGTTGATATCAATTACGATATCATCGAGGGAGATGAAACACTTTTCAGTTATTGGATTGTAACTCAAAAACCGATGGTCCGGACTAACTTGGACGTATACTCTACCAAACCAAAAAAAAAGTAATAAAATCGGACTACTCTGAAAAAAAATATGCGTGATTATAGGTACATATATAAAAAAAGTACTGTCAAAGCTGCTAAATAGATGTCGCTCCGTCCCCGCAAGACGGTTAGTCAAATAGAGAGTTAAAATTCGATGCTCGAACCCGAACCACGGTGGCCTAGTTGGTCAATGGCGTCTGACACGGAGAGTCAAAAAACGCGGGGTCGAAACTCGTCCGAGGATGGAATTTCTCTCTCTATAAATTTCAATGTTTGAGATCGCTTAAGCAGGCGTTAGTGCTTTAATAAGTAATACTATAAAAACATAATATAAAAACACTTCGACTTGATAAAATCCTCCTGTTTTTGAAATTTGTTTGTAAAGATATGATCCGTAACTTGCACATTGGTGCAAATTTATCTGAACGTTTATGGTGCTTATAAATACCTAATTTTAAGTTTGCACCTATGTCGCAATTTTCCTAGAGACGCAAATAAACGAAAAACCAATGACAAATATTCTGTATGTAGCACAACTTTTTTCACTCTAAGCTACGAATAATTATTATTCGTAGACTCTAAGTCACTATTTAATAAAGGAAGCATAAAGGAATATTCATACATACAATAAACTTTTCCAACTTCTTTGAATTCTTCTAATTAACGGCCTGTTTAAAGTTTATACCTGGTCTAATACTTTTAACATTTCTTGCGAATAAGAAATTAATCATTAAGAAATACCTAATCATTTTGAGAATAAATAAGTATTTAAAGTAAAAATATAAGTACATACCTACCTAAGTCAGAATTTGTTCGTTTAACCACACACATCGCAATACTTGGAATCGGAGTATGAATTCTGAACACTTTTCTATAACTAGCCAAATATCGCGACTGATGTAACGAAATCAAGACTATCAAGAATTCCTGCAAAATAGCTACAAAAGTAATTTAATAATAGGTATACTATAGGTCCAAGAGGACGAAGCCCTAAGCGATGGACGGATCAGGTATCGGAGCAGCTGGAGATACCTTTCAGCACAGCTCCACATCAGGCCAGCAACAGAACTCGGTGGAGAGAAACAGTCAACAAACTGCAACAGAGGAGTCACGATCCTCAGTAATGAGGGAACGATTAAGGAAAAAGAAGAAGATACTATAAGTGTAATCCTAAATATAGCCTTGCAATATCCTCCCTTCTTTATTTCCCTAGATTTTTAACATATAAAGATGGAAGTAGATCAAACGGCTGTAGCGGCCCCGTTATCATAATCCTGGTTGGTAGTGGCCCTGCCTTCGAAACGATGGGTCCAAGGTTTGAACCCTGACTGGAGTAAATATCATGTGCAGAAATCTTTGTACCTACTCGGGTGTCAGATGTTAGTGATGTGTTAATAAGTGAAATTGCCTCCTGCGACGGCGGTGATATAATGATCTGGTTTTGAACACCTGGCTGATAATGGTGATGACTATTATAAGCGCTATGGATAAAATACCACTGAACAATCCCCCATGACTTCCATAAACTCATATCTCATATCACAATTGTCGATTTAATCTATTACCTACAGTTGCTATGGAGATACCGGCGGCGGCGGCGCCAGCGCTAGACTGTGTGAACTAAGTATTTGCTAATAGTACACATTTGGTTCAACTAAAAGGTGTATGAATAACGCCGTATTTGGTACTCATTCGGCCTTATTAATAAACTTGGCGTACACCCGGAGTAGTTAAAACATCTATCTGTCAATTTTTCGCTTGCAGTAAATGTCACGCGTGAAAGCAAGACAAAGCATGTTACAAGCATGTTTATTAATATAGGCCATTGAGTATAAAGCCGTGGATAATCAAAATTGTAAAGGCCCAATTGAGCACATTTTTACATTCAATACAACTTTAAATTTAAGTAGGCCTATCACGAAAATTTGCGTAAGTGTAACGTGATCGTATCGTTCTGCATTTTAAAGTCAAAATTCAAAATGCATACATGTGCTTAATGTGTATTAGGAACATAGAGCGAAAACAAAAGTTTATTAAGTAAGTTTTAACTGACTTTTTAAATGTGTAAATTTTCAGCATCTCTAATTTTACTCTGATTTTAAGGGCATCACTACGCTACTTAAATTGTTGCTATCAGGATTCTAAGAAATATTTTAATATACTTTCAATAGAAAACTTTTTACTAGTTAAATTTAATGTACGAGTATGTGCAATCACCGATTTTATAAACAAAAACTTTTCTTGGATTTAATACTATTTATTATACTATTTATGCATTATGCGTATAATATAGCATGCATATTAGGTAGCTTCACAGTAGAAAAAAATATTATGACGTTCCTCAAGGATGATACTCGTAAATGTATTAACCACATGAACTATGCTAATTGTTGTTACGACTCAATCATTGAGGAGGAGTGTTAGGTTTCCTTTGACGAAAATGCGCGAGCCGAGCGAGCGAAGCGAGCGTGCCGCGCCAGTGGTCGGCGATGCGCCAGAAGAAGAGTGTTAGAGTAGTTAGTCTTTTAGTGTTAGTTTGTGTGTTAGCAATGGAAATAGTGGGATGTACATCCGTTTAACCTCATCTTCGAAACCTAAACGTTAATGACGCTTTCTTAATTAACCCTGCGATATCATAATCAATCAAAAGCGCAAGTATGTGCATGTGATAGTGATGACGTCATTAATCGATAGCATATCGTCATCTGATAAGGCACAGACTTGGCGCCGTTGGCCCAAAATCGATTGTATGTATATATGTATCACATAGGTATACGAGTATGTTGGTCTAGTCACGATACTATGCCTAATAAATGCTGAAATTGTCTTAATTTTTTGACGTTTGAAAAAATTAAATAGAGAAATTATAGAATGACACGACCCTGTCTGACGACGAAAGTTGTTACTTTAGATGATACATCACCGAAGGTCGTTTTCTAAGATCATCTAGGTGTAAAAATGCGTAATAAGTAATTAACTATCTCCAGCACAGCAACCGCAATTAGCTAATACTAGCTGAATCGGCCGTAGCTTCGCTAGCTTGGTCTGCGGGACACGTAATCAGAGAAATAAATATTAACATAAACATAGCCGAACGTACTTATTATAACACTAGCTGACCCGCCAGCGGCTTCGCTCGCGTTGCTTCGCGGGATCCGGTTAATTGCATTGTTTTAACTATTTATCGGATTCAACAGTGTCCTATATATATAAGCTACCACTATACAAAACTTAATAACTTAAATCGTTAATGTCGTTTCGGAAATTAGCGCGTACGAACAGACAGGCAAAAAACAAACAGAGAAATAAATTTAAGTTAGTTCGATTTCACTCCTTACATCCCCCTGACTCGGTTTTTAGCATTTTTTGAATGTACAGAAATTCGACCTAATACAGTTTTATTATATGTATACATCAGCTATTATTTGTAAACGTTTCGTCATAATCTTTTCAGTCGTTTCGGAGATTAGCCGAAACAGACGACAACAATGTTTTCAGTTTTGTTTCGGCACCATACCTGCAGATATATTTCCATATGTTTTAGCATTTACTAAAAAGCTGTTTTGATTACAAATAAACAATTACTTCAATTTATTTGTCTAAATGATGATAATGTATCCACCATTCTCAGTAATAACCAATACAATATATAATACATATTTACTGAAACCACTTGGGTCTTTAACAATACCAAAATTTACGACATGCCTATTGATTTGATTAGACTAGAAATCGCTTTCCAATGCGATAACTAGCGATAACGAGTACCTATTGCTGACGTCACTAATCTACTTATTGAAGAAAGAAAGTGTTGATAAAATACCTTTGATATATTCAAGTGCTAGGCTTAATTGGCCATGGATTCCGAACGGGCAAAAAGGATAAAAATCGAGAGAATAATTCTCATTCACGCCTAACAATCGCATAAATTTTCCGCTTCTCACCCTTCACATAACCGTTTAGTGAGGGGTAACAAAAATTACTTTAAAAACTTGTCCATATGAGGTTTCTACAATTACAGCAACTGGGTTTCCTTAGTCTAATTCAAGCAAGCATGTCTTCAGCCCTTGGGCTGGTTGGATCCTCGAGCTTTCGCTCCTTGCTCCTGCAGGATCTCAAGGGGCAACTACCCCTTGGTAAGTCATCCACTGCGCAGGTTGCAATAAACAATTCTCTGCGCAGGGTATGTTATGCACTTATGTACTTTCTATTCTTGTTTCCTTTTAGTTATTCATGTTGCTGGTTGGGCGCTACTTGCCTCCGGAGTCTCCGTATCATGAGATATCAGGAGCTCAAGGGGCAGTGCGTGCCAATTTCTGGTCACGTCCGGAGGTCTCGCGTGAAGCGGTGCTAACCAGTGAAGGTGCGTGTGCGGCCCGTTCATATCTATCTGCCCTGTCGAACATCTTTCGAGCCAGTCGAACCACAAACACCTCCACGGTTTCCATCTTTACGTTATTCGCTATTGTTTCGTTCGTATCGTATCGTCCGGCCCCAACGGAGATACGCAAGGCGACGTTTTGCTGTGACTGTAATGTATCTTTACTAGTCTTGGTTTGCTCTAATTGAAGAGACGATATCCAAAGGGTAATAAAGTCGGCCGTCGATCAAACAGCCACTGGTTCGAATCCCACCACAGGCATGAGCTTTCGGTGAAGGTAACATCGTGATGAAATCCACAGCATGGTGGTGGGCACTTCTGGTGTCAGCCTGGACAGCTGCAAGTTACTCAAGATTGAAAATCTGGTACTAAGCACCTAACAGTGTGTTCCGGCAGCTGTCCTTGAGAGTCAGTCGCTAATCTAGCTCTAGTGTGATATCACCCTCCACCGCATCACTGATCATCAAGTGAGATAGTGGTCAAACAATAACCTATCAAATATGTGAAAATAGATACAGATAATTTAAGTTACATCTTTGCGTCTTGTCTAGGAGTATTAAGAAAGTGTTTTCGAAATTCGACCCCTTATAGAGTAAAAATGGGTGAAAACGTTTATTAGTTATTTGGTTTTGAACTTATAGGTGTGAACATTTGTATTTAGATAAGTAGTTCAATTAAAATGAAATTAAATGTTCTTTAATATTTTCGACAGGGATGACTCAGGGGTGAAATGGAGGACGAAACTTGTATGGAAAATTCTGATGTTTTTGAAATTTTTGTTGTGAAAATTTGTATTTAGATACACGGTTTTCACATTAAATTTTTTTTAAATAAAACATTCAATTTTTAACGAAGCTATATATTGTTACAGTAATTCATATCTAGAAAAAAATACTCTTCGCAGACGAAGTCGTGGGCAAAAGCTAGTATGTTCAAAAATGACAAAGATAACAATAATAACAAGCAGTGTTATTATTGTTGTTATTTATTAATAATTAACAACAACAACAACAACAGTGATTCTTAACCATGTTTCTGATAATTGCCGAAGCTTTAGCCACGGATTTAGGAAGCTCCCTTCCTAAATCCGTGATAATAGCACTTCTGATATCAAGGGGCAATGGATTTCATAGCCGTACAGCCTTTTACTAGGTTCAGCTATCAGCGGTCATATAAGATGTGTATGTTTATTTTTAAAAATTACCAAAAACCCTTGTACAAACTTGTAAAACATTTTGTGTACACACAAACTGTAAAAAACTTGTAAGTAATAATTAAAGACTTTTATATAGTATTACTTTTCAAAGCACTAACGCCTGCTTTAGCGATCTGAAACAATCCCGTCTGAGGATGTGAATTTTTCTCTCTATAAATTTAAATGTTTGAGACTTTTATATAACCTCAGTTTTGCACTAAGAAGTATTATGTAGTAATCCACGTTTAATGTGTAAGAACTCATTAAAGTCCCCTAGTAGTACAGTCATTAGTAACCTTCGTTAGTAACCATGGGTGGACTCCCGTGACGTCACCGGCGCCGTCTGCTGTCCCGACTGCCGTCACCACATGTGGCTGCCTTTTTGTATACCAGCGGCTTGTGGTCGTGGGGATTTGAAGTTTAAGATTGTTTGTGTTCTATGTTTGATTTTTTATAGTAACGTTGAAAAGAAAATAACGTCCTTGATAATATAATCAGGGGTCCTACTCCCACCTTTTACGAATCTATCAACGCAAATCAGGAGCGTTTTGTATTAAGCTTAAAATAATAATACTTACTATCGTACTCCCACCGGCACAAAACGGTCGAATATATTACTTCATTACTATTTACGGCGTGTTCCTTTTTTAGCCGAAATGGATCCTAATGGTGCGTTGCAGGATATGATATCAGGATGCGATACCTGTAATGTCCATCCCGAATAGAACACTAACGCAGTTGTAAAGTACGCGAGTCGAGTGCACTATTTGTGAATACGTCAGCAAAACGTCTATCATAATCCATTATTATTTTAAGCTTGCTATATTGACATGGTGGTAACAAATTTAATAGTAAGGTTTAAATATGATTACTTTAAGAGGTGGGAGTAGGGCCCCTGGTCTTTAATTAGGAATCATATCTGAACTCGACAGTACAACTGCCTGTCTTTTGAAAATCTAGCTAAATAAATAAAAAAATAAATAAATAAAAACTAAATCTAAATCTAGCCCTTAGGGCCGGTGCCAATAATCTATCTATCGCCGGTTTACCTTACTAGAGATAGATATTTGTCATTATTTGTATGGACGTTATGTCAGATTTCTATCGGTAGTAAGGTAAACTACGGATAGATAGATAGATTATTGGGAGTCCCCATAAGACGCTGCAAGAGCAAACTTGTAAGGTATTTGAGGCGGTGAAGCACTGGCCTTGACAAAAACAAGCGTCTTTCTGCAAACACGATAACTTTTTTGTAGTTTTAATTTGATAATAAATAAAAGAAGCCATAATGAAAAAAAAATTAGTAAGTACATACTGTAATTTAATAAATTACCGTTAGTTTTATTAAAAAAAATAGGTCTCGCTCAAAATACTGAGAAATGGGATACAAAAGATTATTTTCTGTTGTTTTATTTGCATTTTTTTAAGGTGCCCGATAGATATAGTGCAATATTGATATATACCTAAGTATTTTCTTTAAACTCTTAACTATGCAATTTTTTGAAGTTTTTGTTTTTGGGCAACGCCTTAAAACCTATTACGAGTAGATATCATCAAACTTTAGTTTTTCTCTTTATCTTATCGTCTACTTGTCAGATTATAACATATATACTTCATCCTCTATATATTTTGTAACAATATGTAATCTTTTTCAGGTAAGTACAAACAATGAAAAATGTAACTTAGCAGTTCGGGAGCTTTTGCCACATAACATACTCAAGCTAGGGTAAGTTAAGAATTCTTATTTGCATGTTATGATTACCCATCCGTCTCGATGTCGACCCCAAAGTTATGTTAATGACGCAACCAGTCCAAACCTTTCAATTGCATGTCAAACTACAATTTCGAGCATCGTTTTTACGCTTATATCAAACAGTAGGGTTGTCTGTTTTACCAATGTCTGGCGCCAAAATTCTCTACGTTAACGTCTGTTACGCTTCCAAAGCATACCATTTCACACCTTAAATTATTAGCTACTGAATGTATTTTTCTTTACAATGGATTTATCGTGGGTTACTACACAGTCTGATTCATAACCATCGATTGTCAACCTTATTTGAAAAAGCATTTGGGTTTTCTTTACTTTCTGTTTAGTCTGGAGTAGGGTTTACCATTGCGGATAGGGAATCACGTAGGCTTAAATTGCCCCTTGTCATTGTTTAGGACTATTTGTCGGTATGTTGGGGTAAGGAAAGGACAGATGCTAACTGTCCAGCAGGTGCATTTATAGTTGCTAATTGGGGGCCGAATTGGGGGGAGGGGGAGAAGTTATAAATGCATTAGTTACAAGTTCAGTTGTGTAGATTGTAAAAGAACAAAATTTTTTTAACTATTATCTTCTTTATTACCTGTATATAGAGGGTATGCAATAAGTTCTGAAATGTATATGGAAAAGAAATATTCTCTGGTAGATATAGTAGATATATTGTGGTCAGAATTACTCGTGTTATGTCAGTATTGCCAAATTGTCTTTCTTATATTATCCTAAAAAAAGCTATTTGAGATTTTTTTAGGAGTAGAAGGATTTGTAATCATTTTTTTTTTATTATTTGAAAAAACTTGACAAAATTAATAAATAAAATAGAAGATGCAATTTGTTTGAGTACATCGTGATAAATATAATTTAACATGAGTAATAATTTGTAAGATAACGTAAACTTTCATATTTACACAGGTCAATCATTATCAACTTAGTAGGTAGTAGGTACATATTATGTTAAAAAAACAATTATCGTCATCATCATCATCATCATCTCAGCCGTAGAACGTCCACAGCTGAACATCTCTCCCACAAAACTCCAAATGGACCGGTTGGAAGCGGCCTGCTTGAAAAACAACTGGGTATACTATTCTTAAGACTTAACTTCTAAACCATCCGCCGACTTTTCAGTGTATCTAACAACTTCAACAGGGAAACTCTAAATCTTAAATGTATTAATAATTATTATATCATCAATTCACCAAGCATTTGTTTCTTCTATCAACGCACTTTCTGTTGCATTTACCAGGCATAACTAGCTGCGCTCCTCAGTTTTACCCGCGTGGGAATGAATGATGATGAAAGTATCCTATGGGTTAATCCAGCGCCTAATCTACCTCCATACTAAATGTCATAATAATTGGTCTAGCCGCTTTTAAGAAGTAATAAACATACAAATACACTCATAAACATTCGACTTTATAAACATATTTATATTGAGGTTGTCCAGCACGGTACATTCTTTATTGTTATTTCTATATTCTGTTTCTGTATGCTTTCAAAAGATAGTCGTCCCGAGTTTTACTGAAGTCTTCGGGACCTACACTCAATACTGCGCAAGCTTAAGTCTTAAGTAGCTTAGGTCTAACCACGGATCTAGGAAGGGAGAGAACCGAAGAAAGAGAAGAACGGAGAATAGAAGAGAGTCGGATTTTCCTTCCTAGATTGGTGTGTCTAACTCTATGTCTAAAAACATCACTTGGCGAATGAGATTAAGGAAGTAAGCGCAGTAAGAAGCATTATGAAGTATGAAGCGCTGGCAGCGGAGCTTGACTTGGCGATATTAACCGATCAACCAGTTAAGCAACGCTTGCTGCTGGAGTTGTATGGGTGTGTGCTAGTGGCATTATTCAACTGAGCGCAGTTCAAAGGGAACGTTACGCCCCGTTAATCGGTTCATGTTGTTTGTATTAGGACAACAGTCGTTAGGCTATGTCGAAGGCCTTCGGGCGGTCTGAAATCTTCGACATGGGTTGGCCATTAGCCAATCTACCGCACTGATGCTGCATGGTGGATTATGACCCAACTTCTCCCTAAGAGGAAGCCCAGCAGTGGAAACATTATGTAAGCGAAATACTATGCTGTAACAAACTTTAAAGACTAATTAAGATGACAACGTTACTGTTAGAGGCAGGTATGACACACGACTTGCTCGTCTTATCATCATCGAATAAAACTTTTGTGTTGTATATATAAGCATATAATAGCATCGGATACTTCGTTTTCTAGTCATGTTCACGGCCTCAGCTCTCCTAAAATGAATACATTATTCTAACATTAGCCTTTGTATTATTATTCTAAGCGGTGATACAAAAGGAACTGTGACGTGGTGGTGTAGATACTCTTTTGGAATATTTTGCATAAGTTATTCTATAGTTATAGCACATTATGTCCGATGTACCGAATAATACCATTATTAAACTTGTTCGATTTGTTCCCAAGATCAATTCTGGATATCACCAAATTCGCTGTATAACAAATAAGGTGCGTGTTTAATGTGATGTCTACCTCACTTTATATAACTACATAGACATCACATAGGTTATAAAGTTGCGTGTTGGTAGGACATTCCTAAAATGCTATCAGGTATATAGAATTTTATTTGCTCTTAAATATCGAAACTTCACAATTGCCAAACTTGTATATATTTAAAACAAGAATGATAACAAGACATGGACATGATTGTTGATAAAACATAATGAATATGCAAGAATAAAAGTTAAATTCCACTACTTCCGCTTATGCATCTTTGTAAGAGGTTTTGGTATGATTATATGATATTGTAAACATTATTATTATGTGATTATAAAAGTACGTTAGTGACTATGTACCTGCATATCAAGAAAAGAGTGAAGTTTGCATCGTATGCACGAATGCTTCTGAAATGTCAAGAATGTAAATATAACCTTCAAAACATGGTCAAAACAAAAAAGTTCAAAGAACAGCTGAAAAATCACACAAAAGTTTGTAAGAAAATATCTGATTTTTTATGCACACACTAGGTAGTCTCTATGTATCGTGTATTAAATAAGTAACTTACATATAATAAATATGTAATTGTATTTCATACATATGCATATTGGTGTTCAGAGGATAACCGTGGTGGTATGCCATCTACCGTAACTGCATACATTCTGCTTAGTAGGTTATCCTCTGAATACCACTATGCATTATGAGCAATATAATGTTTACCTGCTAACAGTGCCTGCTTCTAAATGGATTAAACAAACAGATTATCCAACTAATATTGTAAATGTGAAAGTTTAAATGGATGGATGCATGGATGTTTGTTGCTCTTTCACGCTCAAACGGCTAATCCAGTTATGATGAAAGTTGTTATGAAGATAAATGAGGCTTTGGATTGACACATACTTATCATTATCATCATCATCCAACACCACGCGGGTGAAACCGCGGATTGCAGCTAGTATTATAATAGTAGATAAGTTGCTTACTACCAGGATACCAGAATAGGCATGCAGCTTGCTTAAACATAGCATGCAACTCATACTTTGCCAACATCGTTTCCTTCCCCACTGGCCATGTCAATTACTTGAGCTCCAAAATGAGGCCAAGAAAGACAATCCCAACAGAATGACTGATGCTCATGCCAAGGCTGAATGAAGGGAAAGTTTCGAAGGCAGATTTAATGTATGTATGTTGACATGGATAAGCTGATCGATAATATTTGCATACCGGACGGTATTGACGTGTGCGAGACGCCGGCGCATAACGATTAGTGGACATGGTTGTCCACGGCATGCAAATGTCATAATTACCGAAGGCACAACTAGCTTGAGTACAGCTATTATATGGAATGTATATAAGTATTATTAGTGGCAATATAATCATTTCCGGAAAAAAATAAAATGATAAAAGATATATACGAGTAGATAGATAAAACATTGTCATGAAATATAAAAAAGGCAATAGTGCAACGCAACTATCATTGATGATTGTAATTCTAGTGAACTTCTGTTTAAAACCCACAAGAAGTGTTGAACCAGGCGAAGTGATAAGGCATAGATATAGGAAATGAAAAGAATGAACGGTTCGTTGTAGTAGATTTGCAGTTTTTGGACTTCCTACATCCAGGAGCCGCCAGAATGATTTTTCTTCCTTGTTCTCCCTTCACAGAGTCTTAAAAAAATGATCGTTATCAAGCGATGGCGATCGTTCGCAATAAAAATTAAGACAACCAACCCTATTCACTACACCTTAGATGGCTACAAACACACACATTCATATCATACTCGTAGCGTGTTGTCTATTTGACCAAGTGGCATCTGCCTGTTTCTATAAGGCATGTGGTAGCTGGTAGCTCAAGTGGCTTGTGCCGACATGTGCAATGCTATGAAATTATGTTTGTACAAAAATACGTTAAAGATAGCAATTTTGATGTTTGGAGGGTTTCAACATGAAACATGTACAATGATGTTGAATTTCAATGTTTTGTTGAAGTATTGATGTGTTTTGGGTTATCTGGTTTTCTAATGATAGGCATTGAGATTCATTTCACCACCTTGGTCACTTTAGTGATAGTCGGCTTCCTATAACAATTTTTTTGTTTTCTTCATCTTGCGTTTTACACTGCATACGTTTCTATGGATATTAACTTAAGTGTCATTAGCCAAGAATTTGACATGCAGTTCCCTTCCAAACTTTTGGATGCAGAATAGATCTGTGTGGAAGTATTAAACTTTGGGTATAATATAGTAGTATACATTATGCACTTTCATTCCTCTCCAATATATTTTTCATCTCTTCACACATAGGCAAAGCATAATCTTACAACCCACCATAGACACATATCTCACACATAAATGTTGGTAAAAACCGTCATAATACGCTCTTATTCTGCTCTGATCAACCCTACCATTCAATAAAGTTAAATTATAGACAATGATCATAATAGAACTGCGTAAGAGTTAAACCGCGATCGAAACCTACACCCTATCTGTTCCCTATCTAGGTATCAGCCAACACCCACCTAATGCCTAGGTTTCCTTTACGCAACTTTGAAACTGGACAAATTTGGAGTATTTCCGTTGTAAATGCTTTACCTAATATGCAGTTACATACATTACGGGTGGTAAATACCATACATGTGAAGCAATCTGCATAACTTTTAACTGATTTTGGTCAAAAACTATCAAAGATTTTACGGTACTAATAAAATTAATGAAGTTGAAATGAACACTTATGTGAGAACGTGTAAATATTTGATTGGCGAAATTATCTTGCTGTTTGGAGGATGAAGCGATGGAATGTGGTTTGATAACTCATCATTGACGTATACTAAAATTGGTTACAAAACGTGAATCGAAAAACACACAAAGCTATTCAATTGAAAGTAGACATAACTTTGCCATTATAAGAATTGGTGATTGGTTCAATACTTACAATGAATTATATATGTTTTGGGTAAGAATGCAGCCAATCCTGTCTCTACCTCTCAACCTTATGAGAAATGTTAACAGAGAACAAAAAGGATATGATGACCTTGAAGCTTGAAGTAAGCACTAGATATTAAGTTGTTGTATTTAACTAAGTACTTAAACTAAACAAAGCCATTACACAAGCCAAATTGGACAAAAAGCTAAACTCAGCTGCAATTGTGAATATTCATCATCTAGTTAGCATATAAAGCGGAGGATAATTATGGCAATTCGCGAAATGAATTCACAACAGACTGTCGTCGTCGCCGGCGGCGCCGCCTCGCCTACGCTGCCAGTCGCTACTGCAGGAGACAAAGGTATCACACGTGGGCGGGGATTACAGGAATGCCTTACTAGGAGACAGGGTTGTTACAAACTACAAACATTCTAAAGTGTATGAAAAGCTTACTACTTTTATTAACTGAGTGACGTTTTGACAGCGTCCAACAATACATTGATTGTTAAAGACATTTTCCTTCGCCACGGTTCTCCTCTCCTTAATAAAACCCTTAATTTTACATTATATCTGAATGAATCATAGATACAATTAAAGATCAGATCCATAATAAACAAGTATAAAGGGTTATTTGTTTGACGTAAATAGTCATAGATTTAGTTAAGCTCTAAAAAAAATTATATTATAGGTAATGTGAAGAACTCGGAGTATCATAATTGACAACCCTGATAAATCCAATATATATAATAAAACAATGTTCGGTTTAAACACAATATAATAAACTATTCTAGATGAGACAAAGTCGAAAGATAATAATATAAAACATTTCCAGCAAGAAATGGTACAAATAGGTATGTATTGGCAATTAAAATTTACATACATAAAATACGACGTTGGAGGCGCGACATTCTTTGATAAGAATTTTAATAAATCTAAAACTCGTTTTGAATCCAGTTATCAGACACAATACTTGGAAATTGAGGCATCATATAAAATATACAGTTTATTTTTTCCATATACATTTTATAAACAGGCGAATGATGAAACAATATCGTATTGTGGGTGACAATATTCTTTTTCTATAAAATAAACTGAAATGAAACTATTTTTCCTACATTTGCAGACATCATTACGTTTTCTTTATTGAATAAGAATTAAGTTATCCATAGCTGCAACCATCAGATAAGGCCAACGCATCGCTGACCTGACTAGATATATATCGATACCATCAACCAACTTTATTGCTTCACCATTCCATTTTTAAACCCACCAATCAGCATCATAAATTCATCCACTCCTGCGCACTTAATAGCTTCAGCTGCAATTACACTTGTCTCGTATAATTCTCTGTACTTTGTCAATTAAAACTTTCAAGATTCGTAACGAACAAAAACAATTTAAATGCTACCAAATATGACACATTCTGTTCATTACACGACCAATTATTTTAGAGCTCTTCTTTTCTTTTGACGCTCGATTCTTAAAGGTGTTTTTAAATTGGTTACTTGAAAAGACCAGTCACTTTATATGGTTAGCGCCGATACAAGATTGATGGTATGAATTATAATTTCAAAATCATGTCAACATCAATTAAGGCGTCTTAACATTCTAGCGAAGGTATGCTAGAAGTTTTACTAGTTTATTACTTTATATATGTACGTGTGAATTTGACAGATCACAAGTGTAAAATGGACTAGAATTTGATTGGGGAATCATCCACTCAGATTGGAGGTGTGATACAAGCAGTCATGTCTTTGAAAGTATAAGAGAACTGTTAGTTATAAAATATTACACGTTGTCTGACAATAAGGTAGTTATTGCCGTAATAGTTGTAAAATTACATGCGTGTTTGGAAAGTGTGGAATCTGGTGACTTTCTACATTTTCTCTTGCGTGTAGAAACGAGCATTAACTGCTTTGAAACACATGAAAAAACAGTAAATTAATCAGCATTATACATATATTTTAGGTACATTGCCCAGATATGATTAAATGCATATGATGTGTTTATTAGTTAAAATAGAAGCAGAGTTGTCGTATTTGCAAAAGGGTTTTTAAGGGTTATTGAGTGATAAGAGTTTTTAGTATAAGATTTATAGGATTCAAATCGTCGGTCGTCTTCCTTGGCTCACGTATGCAACCTCCGATGGTAAAATTAACTTTACCAATGTTTCAATAATAATAAACAGATCTTAGTGAATAATATTGGTAGGTCGAATAGTTGCAATTTGCAATTATGTTTTCGTCGGTTTGCTCTAGAATTTTCACAGGAAAACAGTTTGGCTCATTCGCACGGAAGTTATTGGCTTCTTAGAATCGTTCGTCCGTTATAAATATTTATTGACCGCGAGTACTGTGCAGTGGGTGGTCAGACCATTACTCAATGAAAGCAATTCCTAAGGCAAGTATTTGTAGCGATCATTACTATTGAAATGTTTGCAAAGGAATGTCTTCTTCCTCAAGGGCTGCTAGCAGTCAGCTTCTTGAACTTTGCTCCGAGCCATTCAGAGGCAGTAGTACAAACAATTTGCGAAAAACTATTAGTATCATAAGCTTCTACTCTTCACGCTTTGGCATACAAACTATGAGCATATATATGCTTTGTACTGTTTCACGTGAACGACACGTCACGTCACACAGCGTTATTCGTGCTAGGCTGACTGAAGAGATGTTTCACCGCCTTTATGATGGGTCTGGCTCTGTTTGGGTCAGAGTCATCCACGCCGTTAATAGGAAGGGTACCCTTAAGCGATACGTATCGTTAGGTGGTGCTAATTTTGAGAAATACTAGGTCGACTTTTTCGGCAAGAACCTCTTGTTCTTAGTAGGTGCGCAGTGCTAGATATTCTGTTTCTATCTTGTGTGATTAACATTCTCTGATTAAGCTCGAAGGAAACTGTAGCCAGTGAATATTCAGCAGGCTATTTCAACAACTACGTCTGGGAGTGACAAACTCAGTGTTGGACCAACGCAGATCTCTTTGGGTGGTAATGCAACTGCCATGGTCGAACGTGATGGATGCCATCTTGATTTGCCGCTCTGAATAGCCGACAAAAGAACAAGATGGCAAAGACTCCCGTATCAAATACATTTAATACAGTAACAGTTCTTCTGTGAATTATCAACAAATCAAAATGTCTTTCATGGTATAGTCCTTTTGTGATGAGGCCAAGAACATAAATGTCACACTGTGGGTGTGTAAACAATTTTCGAGGATCTAAAGACATCATTCTATGTAGGCAAGTACCTATGTATTAATTTAAAACGTCATCGTGTAGATTGCATAAGTACTTGCAAAACTCCGGTTGTCTATAAATAGAATTACTTACTCACACATAGCATTATAACCGTTAAATAATTAAATTGTGACCTAAAAATAAATATAGCAAGTCCATCCAACGCACATACATTTTACCTTATTTGTCCGATGCTGAATGCCTTTTCCACTGATAGTAACAAATTATGGTTCTATTAGGCATTCAGCCTCAAGTAGATAATAACTCATTTCTACAAATAGCTAAAATGCATTTCAGATCGAAATATAGCATTTTACCATATAGTTAATTATACTATTTCACCTTGTCTTCAAGATAAGTACTTGGATTTCATCAACAAATTATTTCACCATCTTTCCGGTTTGTTTTGCTTGTTATGCTTAAACCCTTTGTGCCATCGGATTTGGCTTGAGTACAGAATATCATATAAAATGCCACAGTCACCTTCGAACATAGTAACTCGTACCTAATCTGTAGTATGATGGCAGGGCTGTGTCTCGCATACATATCGGTCGATCACGCGTTGCATTGCAACCGTGACATGTCGGATTAATGCTACATTTGCAAGGCCTGACAGGCCTCTGATGCTAGTTTCTATGCATGTCGATGCTTGAATGATAATGTTTGTGGACTGTTCTAGGAAACCGAACCGATAAAGATGTTGGGTTGGCCCTCATAAAATCGCTTGAGGCTAACGAATCATTATCTTTCGTAGTTCATGCACACTCAATCCCATCCAAACAGTTTACAGTTTACTCCACTTGGTATAATTATATCATCGTTAAAATGTGATTTGTTGCCAACAACGTTGATTTAAATATAACGTCAATCAAACCAGCAGTACGAACTACGAACGATGAATAATACGCAACAATTATTTTTTTACTGCTTGGTTCTGAAAGCGTGAAGTTAATGAATCGCAAATGCAACGACGCATAACGTCCGGTCGACGCGGTGGTACCAGTATGAATGGTTAAAACCGCGGATCGTCAGCGCAAGCGCCGATGGCGCCGCACTTCCTGCTTTCGGCGGAAGTCAAATGCAACACCATCAAGTCGCGTCGTTCGTTATGCACTACTAGCCCCGTTGTGTATAAAACAGTATCAACTTACATGTATAAATTCATTGCTACTGGTTACATTATCTGCGGGAAATATGATAGGACTGGGTTGGTTTTGTTTGAGGGACTTGCCCCAAAAAAGCACTCGCCGTTCGTTAGTTTCTACAAATGGTTAATAATTGTTCGTAGAAGTTTTGAAACATGAGAAACTCTAAGAAATACATTTTAAGACCGATGTCCCGTATTTTTACGCAAGCTTGAGATTTGATAAATTCCAAATTGTATTTTGTAGGTACCCAACATGACTAAGAGAATATTAAACCCCATATTAAGACTGAAGTTGTCAGTTGTACCGAATTCACGCGAAAAAAATAGTTATCTTGTACGTAAAAGCAGGCATGATTCTCAGAAAGAGTATGGCCCCATTTAATTTCAGGAAACAAATTCTTTGTTTAGTGAGAGTGACGCACGTTAAGCGGGAATCTGGGTGTAATGGTCCTTACTTATGAAATTACCGATGTAAATACTGGCTAGTGTGATGAGAAGGGTTTATAGCTTTTGTTTCATAACTGGTATTCCAAATTCGATTTTTTGTTAAGACGCGGTCCAACCCCAATTTTAAAATAATTTACGATGCTTTACGTAAGGTTGAAAATCGCTTGTTAGATTGGATGATGTAATGCGAAAATGCGTTAATTTTGTACGTTTTCTTTATATTTTTCGATATATACTAACAAAATTGAAAAAACTGCTGGTTATAACTTTAGTTCTATACGTTGGCTAAGTATTACCTAAAAATAATATAGTGTTATCGCTGAAAGTTCTGAGAGTTTGGACGTGAAAGTTTATTTTTGTGGACCTATTCAGGTTTTTTTTCTTCTGAAAGAGTGTTATATTTATGAATTCTATTCGGTTATTACTCTTTTCCTATTCCTTTTCTGACATTTGTATTTTTTTCATAATATACTATCGATCTGTTTCGTTACACTAGGTGTTTAAAAATTCTGCTTTTTCTTTAATCAGGGTACGAGCGCGCCAGTTTGCTGATGAACTGATATTCTTTTTGACTGACTATAGATTGAACTGATTATAGATGTGACTTGTACATAGTTCTCCTGATTGTTACTTAAATCTGTTCAATAAGATATATAGACTCCTTCATTCTATAGATTTTAATTACCAAACGATATTTAGCATTAATTGAATGAGTAGTGTTCTCTATCGTTTGTCAACGATATCCCTTTCCAATCTCCTGTATAATCCTATACCTACTACCTACCTACTTGTAAATATTTTATTTACCAATAAATTGTCTATTGTCTATTGCCTATATTTTCCTTAAGTCTAATCCTTATAATTTCCTTAAGTCCTAATGAAGTCATTTTAAGCGTTTTATAAAACTTAATTTCAGAATTCTGTTGATGTAAGTTTTGAAGATATTGAAAGACACCTTTGAAAATTGTGAAATGTATCCACCTGATTCACTCACACCTTAGGACATGCTATTCGACATAAATGAATAAACTATAGAGTACTCGGTTCTGTTTTAGTCCGGATTCCATGCCCTGTTATTCTTCCGAGGTATTGACAGTGATTTCTTATGTTTACTGTATAGATTATATAATAGTATAGATTGAAATGAAATAAAATGATTATATTCACGAAAAATAGAATAATACACAGGTCTTAGTAGCTATTTACGTTCAGTCTATTTTGTCGTTAACCGACATGTGAAATTGTTGATGGTGATTTTAAATTTATTACATTTTTCCATTTAGATATAAAAAGGAAGAAAAAGTAATATAAGTTAGTTATGTATAAAATAATAAAATAGTTAAAAATGTCAAATGAAATGATTGCAAGCGACAGTAAAATATCTACACAAGCTTAATAAAAACAAAAGATACTTACTGTGGATATTAGAAAACTATCAAAAACATTATGAGAGCGACTCCCATCCGCATAACCAATAACTATAAATAACAAAAGACAAGCCGCTGCGTCCCTCATAAATATTTTAATTTGACGTCGCTGACTCAGCACTCGGCTGGTAGCCCGCCCTTTCTTTGTGGACATTGTTTCGGAACGTAACGATGTATCAGAAACATTGGAACTAATCGTGTTCAGTAATTAAACATTCTTATTAATTTTGAAAAAGGAAAAACGATTTTCTCATTGCTCATAACGATCTGATTGATTACGCAGTGGCCAATTTTGTCCACCACATTAATAAGAAGTAGGTAGATATCTGTCTAGTATATAACAGTAGTTATTATTTTTATCCTTCATTTATAATGTATATATATTGCATATGTATTAGTATAAGTTATTAGAATTTTAAATAGGACAATATAGAGTTAAAATAACATAACATTGTGCACCACCGTCTACCGCTTCTTACGATACTCTCCGTCCAAAGGTTGTCTGGAAGAAATCGCTATATGCGATAAGACCGCCCATTGTACTACCCTAAATTAAGATTATATTTTGATAAGTTACTTTCTGTATGTTTGGTTATGTACAATAAAGAATTGTTGTATTGTATTGTAGGTACCTGAATGACCTACCTTTGCTCATAAGTAAATTATTTATTTCCTTGGTCTAACCTCAAACATTCATTGGCTCAGTGCTGCTTAACAACCCCATCTATTGTCAAGTAGCTTTAGCGTTGCTGTGTCGGTAAAACAGTGTAGTTGTTGTTTAAGCTGATGGCTCTAGTTGCCATAATGATATTAAAGCAGTTTTTCATTGCATGAAAACGCGAATAAAACGACGTTTTCTAAATATTAAACCTAGCTAGATTGATTCGTCGCCCCTGAAACCACCTGCGTAGTAAATTTCATGAAAATCTTTGGAGCCGTTTCCGAGCTTCAGACAATATATATACTTATAGGTACCTATACACTAAGGCCTTTATTAATAAACGTTGCGTAAACATAGATTAGGCGTAACATGCTTTGTCTTGCTTTCACGCGTGACATTTACTGCAAGCGAAAAATTGACAGATAGATGTTTTAACTACTCCGGGCTTGTTACAAGATTATTAATAATATATATAGCTAAATAAATATATATAGCTTGTATAAAGGTATTAGATTAGTAAGAATGTATATCAACCACGTTAATGTTAACGTTATTAAAATTATATTATTTACTGTGTATGAATGTTTCTCCCTACATGGCCGCAAAACTGACTTGAAGTTACGTAGGTAGGGCCTGAGCCTTTATCTTTCCTTCATGACATTTTGATTTGATTTAGCTTCTCTCTCTCTCTACTTTCCTTTATTATATTCATATTATACTATTATGAAATTTGGACCGAGCACTGATTAGTAAAGGTCTCCTCCAAGGATGGAGGAGACCGGGGTTCATGACTTAGATTTAAGTTAACTTAGAAATTAGTTTATTTATATGTAATTCACAAAAAATAATTAAAGGTTTTTTTATTTATTAACCGACTTCAAAGGTTCTATGTTGACGGTGATGGTGACGAGGTTGTATGTTCGTGTGTGTGTGTATTTTTGTGTATATTTTTACCGTTTTCTCCCCCATTTGTGGACCGATTCTTAAAACTCTTTTTTTGTTTGGTAGAGTATACTTCCGAGGTGGTTCTATTTAAATTTCATCATTTCAGCAGTTTTTAAGTTACACTCCAAAAACTGAAAAGTTTTACGCCTATCTTGAAGGTATCATCATTGACGGTGAATGACAATCGATCCGGTAGCAAGGGTCACTAAAATAGTGAAATTTTTTCTTACCAAAAATGTAAACCGTCTTCAATACTAAAAAGTGTGAAATAACTTGTGCAAGTCGTTACCATGCGCACACTATTGTGATAACAGGTACTTGTCTTTGAACTATCTTGGAACCAACTTCTTTGGTACCTGGTATTTATTTATAATACTATGATATTTAAGTGTTACAACAGTTACGTTCCCATGGTTTCGATTGCGAACTCTGTATACAAACTACTGTAAGCAGGTAGATATTAGATGTCAAAATTATCATTAAAATTGAATAGGTACAAATGAGGCAGCATTATATTATAATCATCGTATTTATTAGCTTTCTATTGAATAAAACGTACAAATTAGGTTCTTTGAACATTGATGGGTTAACAACATGATCATGGTTTGTACCACAGATTTTTTATTATCTTCATATCCGATATAATTATATACTTATAATGTGTAAAATATATATTATGTATATTTGTATAGTATTAAATGAATTTAGTATAACAGTAAAACATTGAAAATATTTACATTAAAACATATATTTTACAGTCGTAATTATATACTTTTGTATATATTTGTTTATAATACAGTCAAAGTTTGTGCAAGTATAATTATTTCTAGAGAAAGTCAGTGTAGCAGTACAAAGTTAGTAATTAATATCTAAATAATCTCAGTACCCACGAGGTCAAATGCCAGCAATCGCAGCTTACATCTTCTATTCTTGCAACAAGCTATACGCTATGTTTATTACAAGGAACTTATAATTAACAGTACCGGTTATGAACAGCCACTCCTGGCCGGACAAGGCACTGTCCCACAGTACCACTAGAGTTTAAACGATGCCGTTCGCTTATTTTACGACTGCATTCTCTCAAAGCTATAATTTTCAGTCTCAACAATTGTACAATCGAAGTACATACAAACCATTTGAATTAAAAATACTGATGCTCTTGAACGTAAGCCAAAAACATCAAATGATTTCAGTTCCAAAACAAGATCAAGCCGTGACTACTCAGCGGTGGCATCTGGAAAATCGGAATCAAAAAGAATAACGGAAACACTACAATATACGAATGTAAAGGATGGATAAAGGATGTGATTCACATACAAAAGCACTTTTACACATGTGACTCAGTGTTATCTGACTTTTGCGGGCGGACCATGATTGTGCTTCAAAAGTCAATGTTGAAGTTGAAAAGCCATTTACTGGTTCATTTATTAACAATTTCGCAGCGGATGTTCGACCATATGCTGGAACATCGACGTGTATGCGACATATAATGCACTTTACGTTTCCAGTTTTACACACAGTTCGTAACACGGATTCAATTTAAATATTAAACTTAACGTTAATTTTACTTTAGCATTAGAATTCTTACGTTTTATTACACCTTATTAACCAAATTATGAACATTATAAGAACTGTAAAAGTTGCTTTTATTATTTACATTTACAACTCTATCGTCTTAAAATAATTCAACATAAATAAAACCTGAACGGAACACGAGATTAAGCGAATAGCTGTTAATTGCGCTGATAAACTTAACTGCCCTATGTCAAGACTCTAATGCGATTTGGAGATAAAGAATCACGAAACACAGAACTTCAATTAAGAAAAGGTAGTGTTATCAGAAAACGGCAAAGGTGAGGACAAAAAAGGCAGAGCGGATTGCGGGACGAGAATCGGAACGTCCCGTCTTATCGTATCCACTCATTTGTTGGAGACACATTCCGGGAATGGAGACGGCGGCGGATGGCCTAATTGACTTACGTCGCCCACACCGAATCATAGTGCCATTAACGGTCGACGCCTCTAGGAGCCCCTTTGTTCTCAACAGGTACAATACTCCATAACATTTACCTGTAACACGATTTGCCAAGCGATTTCTACAAAGATATTCTTTCCTACCTGCTATTTTTTGCCTTTCTCGAGAGCTTCTCGTATATCTTTGAAATATTGTTAATGAGTCTACGCCGCTTCGCGTAGTCGCAAAGCTAATTACAGTGCAATCGCCATTATCTTGTCGATGTAAATGATAAATAGCCTCATTCACTCCAAAGCTTGAATTTAGATCTCATAAATTATTTTCTTTTACTCCCGCCATAGATGCCAGTGCTAGGTTTAACTAGTTAATTATTGTAACTGCCTACACGATTTGAGCGTTGTCAACAGACTCTTCAAAACATTTTTAGTCGTTTGTTATTATTGTTACAGCGAAAACCTTTTCAAGCAGAGCGCCTTGTTTTATTATGTTGATGGCGGCGTCTCGAACTCGGTCTATGTTTACCGCTGACTCACTGACTACCTGCTGGCGACACTTCTGTCGCCACTCCATCAAATGCTGTCATTTCATTTTCTCGGACACTCATAATCATTACACGTTAATGGAACTTCAAGAGCTCCACTCCATTATCTTCAATCGTTTCGAAAACACCCTATCCAATGCTCGTAAATTCCAAAACATGTTCTAGTTGCTTCCAAAGGGAAGCAACTAAAACATGTTTTAGTTGCTTCCCTTAAATTACATCCTGAACAGCAGATACTGCTAAAAGCCTTTCAGTTTTATCATTAACAATTCCTGCGTTTCCTTTACTGAAAGGAACCATTTAAAGGATCTGTTTGAACTCACGTTTCCATACACTTAACGTGCACGTCCTCTTCTTCAATTATGAATTATCTTAAGGATTTTGATTCCAATGCCCTTATATATAAGGTTTTATGGTCTAAAATAACCAGCTCTAAGCACTTGCAGGTTTCCGTTACCTTCCGTCGACCCGTAAATCCACCCATACGATTATAAATTCTCTTGGGTTCAGAGATACGGTTAAAAGCTTCGACGAACGCACAGAAATAGGAATCGGGAACGGCTAAGTTAAGGTCCATGTACACTGATAAAGTTTTGTAGTTTTTTGTGGCACTGGGACAAGTTCCGTAGATAGCGGGCCGAGTGTGCCCTGTGTGGAGATAATATTATTATGCGGCAAGATGGTACTTAAAAGCATTGGGTAAAGGCGTGGGTTCTGTTTAGATAACACCACTGCTTATTTGTCTTGCGAGTTGATTGTGCGTTAGCTTTTTCTTTTTCGTCCTATATACATTTTACACGACATATGTTAGCAAATACTGGATTATTTCTTGTTACATAAGCGTTATGCTCTAAATAATGTTGAACGTTACTCAAGTATGGTAGACGGCTGGCTAACATGTGTTATCGAATCGGAATTTATGTTTTTCGTCTTTCAACCGCACCTGCTGCCGATTTAAATATAAACTTACAAAGTTACTGCATGTTCGATTACGTAATATCTAAAGACTTTCTCAGGTTGCGTTGAGTAATCTGTTTGTTTAGTTGATTAAATGTACACGTGTCTTTAAGTGCGCATTGTCCATCTCCAGCTAGGTTTTGAAGTGGTTTGTCCACAAGATTTAAAGTACTCGAATCTTAGTTCTCTCACGCTTATTTTATGACTGTGTACACATTAGGGACAAGAGTCTTACGCGTTGTTTCATCGGTTGCATTAGAATAAATTCACGTGTTATCTGAACTAAGATATTTATCACCAAGCTTCATGTAACGTGTCAAAACGAACGGGATCGTCGCGGATATAGTTTTTACTGATGGTCTCTCCTGTCTTGTGAATTGTATCAGAAACGGCACTAGTTTCGACTACTTAATTACTGGAATGCGGACTTTATAGCTTCAGATTAGAGTATAATTTGGTTTATTTAGAACACTTCGAAAGTATCGTAATGACTTGGTACGGTCGCATGGACGCATTCAAAGTCAACCTTGATGACTATAACGTCGTATCTAATATCATGACTGCTTGATTCTGGATCTAATGATTTGGGAGTAAGGTTGGTTTTGGTCTGGTCGTCACGTCTGGTTGCGGGCGAGGTGCGCATGTAGCTTATCCTTACCTCACTGGCGCCGGCGCCGCACTTAGTACAGTTTTTTCCCGCGGCACACCGCGTTGTTCTCATAATTTATTCATTAAAGTCGTAATTTATTCTGTTTTATTTATACGACGAGCGTAATTCTCTATTTTGCGACTATTGTATTTTTTTATCGTTTTACTATATTGGCAGACAGAGCGTGGGTGCACATGGCGACGTATTGCTGCGTTAAGGCAAATTAACAGCTTCCGTGACAGATTTACTGTGGGAAAATAGAAAATTCACAATAGTATAAATTTACCTATATAACAATTCAGTTTTAATTTCTAATTGACATAAAAACCTATAAGTATTAATGCAACAATGCTATGACGAGTTTTACTAAGAATATGAAGGTAGTTACCAGTTGGTCGTTTATGATGGACCATAAACATTACCATAGCGTCTAGACCACATACTCAAGTGTCTTTACGTAAATTCTGTTATTTTACGACTCCATTACGTTTTGTACCTGTATACACTGGGCCGACTAGAAGGCTAAAGACTATTTTAAGGTTTATTTCATTAAAATTTAAAAAGAAGTAAAGCATTTTTATTTATTTTTAAATTACCATTTTACTAGTAAACCAAAGTACTAAGATGTGTAATAATTGTATATTTGATACTGCAGCAAATTTTTCGCCTCTGAGATTTTTTTTACTTTAAAAGTTTAAAATAATTAAAAAGGTTATATTTATGAAATAAACCTTAGTTTACAGATATTATAAAATGTATCGCATCTTTTTATAACCGACTCACTTAATCAACCCGCTTTATTTGCGGCCCATTATATACAACACTCTCTACTACAATATTCATAATACCTAATATGTTTAATTTTTAAGCTATTGCATAGCTTCTATCGCGGGCCTTGAGCGTGGAGACCGAATCCAGAAATTCCGTAACGAAAATAAGCTATTGCATAGCTTCTATCGCGGGTCTTGAGCGTGGAGACCGAATCCAGAAATTCCGTAACGAAAATATACAAATACAAATACAAATTTAATTTATTGACATAAAATAATTCCACAATATATTATGAATCCATAGGCTCCCCAACTAGTTTAAACTGTGTTTCAGGAGCCAGTGGCTTCTCCGACGTACATTCAAATGTATTATGTCGCCAATCAAAAAAAAAGAAAAGAGCATTACATTAACATTAATAAATAACCTAACACTCCCCACTCCGACTCCATCTATCGATGAATAACAGAACTTTTAATGACTTTTTGAAATATCACGCTTGTCTCTTTAGTTCAGCAACTCGCCTCTAGATGACATTGGTTAAATAATTATAATTGCATAATTTCATTTGGCATCTATCGATGAATAGCAGAACTTTTAATGACTTTTTGAAATATCACGCTTGTCTCTTTAGTTCAGGAACTCGCCTCTAGATGGAATTGGTTAAATAATTATAATTGCATTAGTTGATAAAACAGCTATGCAATAGCTTTACCGCGGCAGTCTCCGAGTGCCACACGTCTTTTTTTTCAAATGTGTGTATTGCATTTTATTAATAATGATCTATGGTTTTAATAATCTGGTTCTAACGTTATTAATAATCTATAGTATTATTATAAAGAAAGATTTGTATTTTTGTATGTGTGTAACGATAAAACTAAAAAATAACTAGACCGAAATCTATAATTGGTTCAACATTAGAATGCTACCTGAGTAGATATCAGAAGCCATGACCACTAGGCCGGCCAGGCATACCGTCCGAACATCGAATTTTAACTCTCTATTTGATTTTAACCGTCGTATGGCGACCGATAACTGACACAGTTTGTCGGAAGACGCGGTTTCGATGTTTGGATGGGATTTTTTATAGAGGATGTTTATTTTTCTCTCTGAAATTGCAAATTTAGTTCTTGCTTAACAGGCGTTAGTGCTTTAAAAATCTTATATAAAAAAATAGTACGTAGTGTACTCGTAAATCGTTCGCCTCATAAGTGGTATTATCGATACTTCTCGTTTAAAAAATACGACTAGGCTTGGTATGAATTAGAAAACTTATAAGAATCTATTAACTATTCCGTTTGTTTGGTCTTCCAGAAGCTTTCTTGCTTAACTAACCTAAACAACATTAAAATATCAATGAAGTTTGTTTTGTTTCACCTGCCAGTTTAGTGTGTCATGAAAATTGTGCTCGGTTTGTGCCTATTTATTTTGTCATCCTAAATGTTATGCCCGATCCTACATCTATCTTGTTCATCTCTATATATCTGTCTCTCGATTGACTCTTAGATTACGAGTATTTTAGTAGACCTTTGATATTTCAATGAACATTTAATGAAGTTACCGCAGTCAGTATTTTCGCCACTACAAGTTGACCGAAATCCCATCAGAACCTATAAGATAAGATCATTTATTGGCCTTATAACTGGTGGTTGTTACATTGGGCATGCCAAGAATACATAATAATTACCTTTTTATTCAGTTTCTAAATTCAATCACAATACAAATACATGTACGGAAAAGATCAATAATTATAATTTATTGATTCAGGCGTTACTTTGCGGAAATCCATTATCAAAAAATATTTAGTGACACTTCCGCTGAAAAGAAAACAATGATTTTGGCCTCAACGAGTCAACATCTCCTGAGGATGCCTCGTGTAGAGGCGAAACATGTGTCGAATCGGTGTTGGTTTATTTGGGGTTTCTTGTGTTTTTTATTTTGTATGCTTCCTATTAGCATTTTATGTGGGAGGGAGGGTGGTGCACGCCCCCAAATAGGCCAAAATCATTGTTTTCTTTTCAGCGGAAGAGTCACTAAATATTTTTTAATATCGTTTTTTTTTATCAATAATTATTACAATATGTCACAAGATGAAAGTAAATTAACAAAATATAGTAAAAACGTACTTACTAGTACTTAGCCAATAGACTGGCAGGCCGAACAAGAATGAAGATTTGGTCATACTCAAAGTAATAGACTCTTTAGTCGAATACACTGGATTTAACTCAAAAAACTATATAATTATAATATATATATACCAACGAGGATAGTTTAAAATTTTTGAAAGGTTCTGGAAATTACCCTTCTGGACCACAATGTTGAATTTGCAATGTTTTGGATTTTTATGAAGTTGAATTCGCAAAATGTTGAGTTCTAATTACATTATGTCTAAAATCTAGAATGTTCTAATATAAGAAATGTGAAGTAAAAGTTCCCACATGCCACATTATTTTAAACAAGCAACGGTAGTCAAAATTCATAATGCACTGCCTGTTCCAAACACACTAATTATTTATAGACACTGTATGGGAGCCCTTCGAATAGAACACGCTAGAAAGCAAGATAGCTCTCCAACCAACACCACATTCACTTGAACTCTCAACCCAAGTCCGTTTTCCCCTGAAACCATTAATTTCAGTCCGTCAAGGGAGGAAGAAGGGATCTTCCTTGTCTGGTAGAATATCTCCTAACGATAACACCAGTTTTATGTGACCTCTCTAAAATTTCAACACGGTCTTGAAAAGTTCAACTTATATGAACAAGAAGGAGGAAGGTCAGCTCTTGACTGAGTGGTCATGTTTAACGTAAGCGGCTCGTGGCGACAGATGTGTATGTAAACTGAAAAATATGCGCACCGTTCGCATAAAAATGTTGGTACCTACATTACGTAGTAACTTATTTAATCTGTGCCTACATATTAATTAAACAGGAGATTTGGATACTGGATGCGATATTTTTTATTCTATAAAAAATAGCTATTTACTGCATCAAAGACGCTTTTATGAAGGTTTGCTTTTTAACGAAGTTACCTACAGATTTGCATATTAAAATTACCAGAGATTCCAGGTACAATTGATTTGAATACCATTATATAACGGTTTATTGAATAAAATGTATTATAATTTATGTGAGCATATTTTTTTATAATTATCAAACTGGATTAACGTGAACGAAATGTAATTAGTAATTTATGTCCTTAACATTAGTTAGTTGCACTTGAGTTACAATGTCTAATCTCTGCGCGGGCCGAATTTTTGTTTTAGAGAAAGAAATTTAATTCCACGTAGTCACAAAACACAAAAATGGAAAGAACTCCTATCGATACTACGAAGTGTTTACTGGTAGTTCTTAGCAGATAATGGTTCTATATTATATACTGCCGGACACAGTACAGCGTCCTTTAAACAGAAGCCAGAAGCTAACTGATGATGCCACAACTCAAACTTCCTGTCTCTCTTACACACTCTCTCGATCTCTCTCTCCTTTCTTTGTATGCTTTCATATTACTAAATTTTCTGTGCTGTCTGTACCCGGTAGCGTGTTTATTTACGGCGGACAGCGGCGTGTAAATCGGCAGATTGTTTACAATTCATATAATGCCGGCTGGGATAATAAACAACGCCGCTTGTACGTGCATCTCATTGTATACTAACTAACAATGCTGGGCTGTTCCTTAGCATATCTTTAAACCTTAAACATATATTAGTAAACTTAATTTGTGGGCCAATCTTCAATGATTAAAGATTTTAACTGAAGTATGTATGTACATGTATTTAAAAAAAGTAAGAATTAAATATAAGCATAATAAGTGAAAATAGGAATATTTAACTGTTTTAATAATTACTGTGAAATATAAGTAATTTTACAATTTTAAGTTTTAAAATTTAGATTAGTTTTTATTTTTATTGTTATTTTTAATACCTTGTAAATAAACAATTAGTTATCATAAATTTTATTAATATATTTAAAAAATTCAGTAGTATTAATTACAATTCAATAAATCTGTTTTGCTTTTAGAAAATCTACATTGCTATACTAATATCATATTGTTTAACTATATAACCGCTAGGGAATGGAACACCCTCCCTGAGTCGGTGTTTCCGGTTAAGTACGATATGGGGGTCTTCAAAACACGAGTGCATAGGTATCTTCTGGGTAAGCGCGCTCCATCATCGATCGCATCATCACTTAGCATCAGGTGAGATAGTGGTCAAGTGTTACCCAGTTCAGTATAAAAAAAAAAATACTGTGAAATATTAAAATGTATTCCTATTTATATAGGTATTATGTGAATAGTACCTATACCGGTAGTCGTGATAATTTTAATATTTAGTGATTTTATAATGGTATTTTACCTTTCTTATTTAATGTATGTATGAAATAGACCTTTAATTTTTTCCAGGTAAGTCGAGCACTAAAAGAAGAGAAAAAGGATTTTAGTAAGTAAAAACCATTTAGTTGCAGACTTTTTAGGGAAATAAGACCGATTATTTGGCGAATTTCTCCGAGCAATACGTTTGGAACTGTAGCTCAATGGTATAACAGCAATGCTACAATGAAAAATAAAACAATACGTATTCAGGCTTTTCACAACCGTCAAACAATGACATGAATTGTAGCAAACTATTTATTAGCATGACAATAATTAACTGTCGGCTTTTTTCCAAAGGCATTGTGGTGGCGTCTGGGAAAATGACTACTGCATTGTTTGCGAAACGCTGGCGCCACAATACTAACTCCTCGTTAATCTGTGTCTCAAGTTTCCTCATACTAACTAGCATGTATTCTATAGCTCGGCGCCATCGGCTTCCGCTAGTGACGCGCCTCTGGTTGTGGCGATTGACGCGCGAGTCATAATAATCGATTTGGAAACTGAACACAATGACATGTGGCTATGATAAGTGTTGATGCAATGTTTGTAAAGTATCAGACAATTTGATATTTGAATGGGAACGGTTTTATAATATTTTGAATGGTGAAAATTATTTATTTACCACCGAAGTATCATCGACAGAATTAACCCTATATCACACTAAGTAATATCTATTATATATGGGAAAGTAGGTTTGTAAGGTTTTTTTAATGCACATAGCCATTTTTAGCCCGGAAAAAGGTTATCGTGGTAAACTTTTTTAGTGCCAGGTGAGCCACGGGGATAACTTATAAATAAATTAAAATCACCATGGCATTTTTCATTAATAGGAATAGGTATTATTAGCAGTCAATGTTTTTACGTGATAACGTCTTTTAAATCGATGAAAGCCGGCTACACGCATGAAAAAGTATGACCCATTGTCACGTTCCGCCTGAGCCTAGCGTGCAAGCGAGAGCCCGGAACAAGCGATAGAGAGGCGCAATGGGACTAAGCGTTCGACTTGTCTAATGACGTTATCACGTAAAATTATCTTCCGCAAATTGACTTTACAGACAACCATTTTGCTACATATTTCAAAGAAACTCGTCTATAGATTCATGCCTTAAAAGCGCCTGAAAATACAAAAAGAATAAAAAGTTAGCTATGCAGTCGTAATGTATAAAAGTGTGCTCAAAACAAGGCCGTATGATTTCAATCTAAGTAAATTACTTGGATAATCCATTAATCGATATGACATCGCGGTTGCAGTCACGCTCGGTTGGCTTGTCGCCTTCCGACCCCATTTCACGGTAGCGACCCGGCGCCTGTCTCGATAGACGATTAGCGTGATTCCACGCCCGTCACTATTGTCTTGTTCGCCGTCATAATTGTTTATCTCCATTAACTCCTATTTTTTTCTCGTTCGCATGATGCACTCACATTGCGGCCTGATTTTATGAGCGCGATGACAAACGGCATGCTACATTTTACATTATAAATTGTCGCAATGCGTGATGCTGATGAACTTTACGACTGGTGTCGCGGCTTGCCGTGTGTGTCTGTGCAGTGGCGTCGCATTAATCATTACAGTTTTATTTCGCAGCTTGTGTTACACTGCTATATCTGTAATTGTCCGCAACGTTGGCGCCACTGCTCCTTGGCCGTCTGCCACTGAGTACCCGCGATTAAATTCGAAATCTAAATCTACGAGACGATTGCAATAAAACTTCACTCACTAATCTCTCGATGCATCAACATAAAGGAAGTACAGAAAGGCCAAATTATTTTGAAATATATTAATCTTCACAAATTTGTTTGGATCGCTGCCATTATCCGATTATTAATTACACGGTATTGAAGTATTTAAGAAAATGTTTATAATAATTTCTCAGACGTGTTAAAATCACTAAACAGATACGTGGGATATATTAAATGGCTTCCTGCGAGTGCAGTGCGCTGCGCTGCGCTGCGCAAGTTTGAGTTAGTGCGTTTAATGGCGCTTATTAAAGTATCGATAAAAAGTTCAATCATCGTCGCCGGTGCGGCGCGGATCGTGACTCGTTTTATATGCACTTGGCTTGACGCCACTGGTGACCTCATTGCACACCCGTTTTTGGCGCCACCGTCGGCGTCGTCGCCGTTTCGTGTGATTGTTATCGCATCGATGACATGCCAAAACGCGATCTTTAAGATCTATATCGATGTCTATTTGCGAGTCTCCACTCTGCACTTCACTAGCGGCATACTACTGATAATATTCCGAGATTATCTATTTAGAAAATTTATTGGTTCAGGCGTTACTTTGCGGAAATCTATTTTATAAAAAAATTAAAATTGTCTCTCTCGGTCTATATTATAGCGCTTCTCGAGTCAAAATCTCCTGATGACGAGGACGAGATTTATCTGTACACCATATAATATTTAGAAATTGTAAATATTATATGGTGTACAGATAAATATTTTTCTTATTTGTAAATCATCAGCTATGTATGTTTCCAAATAAATTATAAGGTTTCAAACTTACTTAAGTCTAGTACTTAGCAATTTGAATTTGTATCAAAATCATGCCGAGCGCGGCATTAGAAGTGACCTGCCTTATTATTTTGCCCTTAGCTGCTACGTCCTCGTAATGGAGTAATTAGTAGGCTTTCTCATGTATGAAGAAGTTATTCTGTGTTTTTCGTCATTCGTTCTTTTACAGTATAATTATCTCCAAGCTAAATATTAAAAACAAGTACAATTTGAAAAAAAATAAAACCGACTTCCATTCTATTATTGGAGTGTATCTCAAAAACTACTGGACCGAATTTGATGAAATTTAAATGGGACCACACGGGAAGCACCATCTTTCAAACAAAAGTTTTGAGAATCGGTTCACCCAGTCGAAAGTTATGAGGTAACAAATATTAAACATACAGTCGAATTGAGTACCTCCTCCTTTTTTTGGAAGTCGGTAGAAAAATAAAGCTTTATCTTTGCATATAAATATTATTGAGAATCCAGTGCAGATGATTTGTAGCAGTTCTAATTCGCTTTATTCTATTAACACATTCACGAGGAAGAGTCCTTAAAAAACTTTTATATAAATTTGAATTAGGTTTATCAAATTATTAGTTGTAAATATACTAATAACGTAAAATATAGGGTGTTTGGTAGAGGGACCGACAAACCAAATGAGCGTGTTCGGGGGACCACATATGTTAAACTTTTTTTTCCCTTTTTCTCCGAAATTGTACCTATTTACCACCATAACATTTGTAAAGTATGTTTTAGACCGGATGTTTTAAGTTTTTACAAATTACACAAAAAATAGTTAAAAAAAATTGGGGTGTCGGGGATTTTTTTTTGGCCAACAAGTGGGCCCCCGAACACGCTCATTTAGTTTGTCGGTCCCTCTACCAAACACCCTGTATACTGATATGCTACATAAACGCACCCACCAATTTCGCCGTCTTTCAATTAGTTCAATCGTTCACAATTTTGTGTAAACATAATTTTCACAGAAAAATCATGCTTATTAATTTATTGATTCAGGCGTTACTTTGCGGAAATCCATTATCAAAACACGATATTAAAAAATATACTCACTGTCGGTCTAGCGCTCGACGTGTCAACATCTCCTGAGGATGCCTCGTGTAGAGGCGAAACACGTGTCTAATTGTTTGGTTTATTTGGGTTTTCTTGTGTGTTTTTTATTTTGTATTCTTCCTATTAGCAGTTTATGCGGGAGGGAGGGTGGTGTACACCCCCAAATAAACCAAAATCATTGTTTTTTCAGCGGAAGTGTCACTAAATATTTTTTTATATCGTGTTTTGATCATGCTTATTGTTTATACCAGTATCACAAGGATTCGGTTTACATTGTTTTCTAGGTATACTTATGTGTAGTGCACTCGATTTAGAGCGCCATGAAGGAACATAGCATGTCTATAAGTAGGTATGTCATTGAGTAAATGCGTCTAGAACGACCCTTTGGTTGCATTGAATTACTTAATCGATGTTGCAATACAACTAAAAATGTATGTGACATGAATAATAAATAGCAACAAATACGCAGGAGTATACAATTTGAACATAAACCATAGTCACAGGTTATGTAACAGTGACTATGTGTAGTGTTTGTCAGTCGTAAATCCATCCGTTAAGAGTGTCACTCGACCGCAGCTAATGTGTTTCGGTTGCGAAGCGATTGCGACATTTTCTGACGCAGTGCTCTTAAGGCGCGTCCCATAGCAAATGCTGAGCAGTTCCTAATTGCAAGGACATTAAACATTATAACAAAAAACTACAATTTGAAAAATTTGATACCGACTTCCATTCTATTCAGTTATTGGAGTGTAACTCAAAAACTACTAGACCGAGTTTTATGAAATTCAGAACCACACGGGAAGCACCAGCTTTCAAACAAAAAAAATGAGAATTAGTTCACTCAGTCGAAAGTTATGAGGTAACAAACATAAAAAATCAGTCGAATTGAGTACCTTCTCCTTTTTGGAAGTCGGTAGAAAAAGTCATGACCATTTCCAACATTTTCTCTACATATTTTAAGTAAAAATATTATTTATAGTTATTATAATCCTAAGAAATGAATTTCTAAAAACAACAGAAATTGGCCAAAAAGCACTGCTTCCTTGCACATCAACATGACCTGAAAACAAAAAAAAATTTATTTATGTTTACAAATTTTCAAAAGTACTTTTTATATGTTTTAACCAATTCTAAAATCTATTAGAGTTTTCGGTGGCGGTTACGTGGCAGTCACATGTCGAACGAGGATTCGAGTCTCCTACCGCCCAGAACCAGATTCTAAAGATAATTTCCTCTGGGATGCGCCTTAAGGTGCTGTCATATCATGATGTCGCTAAAAATGAGGCTTTTTAAAGCAGTTTATCTCAAAAGCATCGATTTATTTTAAACTACAGAAAATAACATGACATTTCAAAGACCTCTAAGTACACATTGACTGCATTAAAACATATTTTAACATACTAGAGTACATTAAAAAAAAATTCAAACATACCCCTTAATTTCATACCTACAATTTTTCTCTTTATTCACTATTGTATTTGTCATGAAACACATATTATCAAGTAACATTTTTTAATACACATACATTGACGGATTATTTTTTATTTTGGAGTGCACATTATTTTTTTATGAATTTTGTACGTTTTTTACGAGATGCGCTTGCTTGATTTCAAGTAAAGGAAATTGAATGCAGCCAAGCGCTGAGTTGACAGTGCCTTAAATGTACAGTTAGAAGGCGCTATGTTGGTCGAGAAAGACAATACAAAATAGGAAAGCTATGCCAGATTTCAGTGGCAGCTTGCAATTTTGCAACTCTACTATTTATATACTTTCTTGCTCATCGCTCGATTTTATTCTAATCAACTTTATTTCTTGGATAATGTGGCGTTTTAGTTTGAATTGAATTTTATGTATGAATGCTTTTTGACTTTTGGACTTCTGTCTTAGCGGAAAAGTTCATTACGGCATGCTGCGGCTACGTAGTTCTTTATTTATTAAATATGTTTTAACAGCTAGTTTATGATAGTAGCTGCTGTCTTTCTGGGGTTTTATTTGACGTCCAATATTGCTGACAGACCCTATAGAACTGAGCCATATCAATACATAAAACTCTAAAATATCGTTGAATAAGGCTGAATTGATTAATAAAAATAAATATTTTTTCTTCATAATCAGCCCATTTTGTTCCCAATATTGGGACTCGAGCCTTCCTCTCAGAGAGAGGAGTTAGGCCATAATCCACAGCGTGGGCCCAGTTTGGCTTGGTGGATAGGTTAGTGGCCAACCCATATTGAAGTTTTCAGGCCGCCCGAAGGCCTTCGACATAGCCTAACGACTGGTGTCTCAAGACAAACAACCAGGACCGATGGCTTAACGTGCCCTCCGAAGTACGGAAACAATGAATAATGCCACTAGCACATACCCATCCATCTCCTGACCGCAGCAAGCGTTGCTGAACTTGTTGATCGGTTCAGATCGCCAAGTCAAGCTCCGTTACGAGCGCTTCATATGATATGTTTATGAATATTTTTTCTTATCCTGGTTTGCTCCATTCGTAAAAGTTATTAGAATTAATTATTTTCTTGCGATCTATTAGTCTATGTTTTTTTCTAGATTTCAACTCCATGATAATATGAAATACTTGAAAAGCAATTTTTATCATTCTCATTATAAATCAGGCACACAACATAGTAACTCAATGTATTATCTTCATAAGCATTTTAAGACTAAATTACTTCATGATATGTTTATAATGGGTTGTCTGGAAGAGATCGCTCCGAGCGATAAGACCGCCCTTTGTTGCACATAGTTTTAGGCATTGTTTTTTATTTTATTGTCTAATATTAAGTCATAAATGTGGTGTCTCAATAAAGTGTTATCTATCTATCTATCTATGATAGTAGGAGTAACACTGAAATGGTTGATTAAATATATATAATTTAATATATAAAGTGACAATGCTTATCATTTTGATTACATACCATATAAGATACCTACAGCCGTGCGATTCTCTAAGAGCAAACATCGTTGCATCTTTCACAGCAGCCTTTAAACAAATGACGAGATGACAAGAAACGTTGGAAAAACAACCTTATGTTTAAGGACAATATCTAAATATCACAAATTATTTGACATCGGTGAGCATGACATGGGGCTGCGTCTGAAATTATTGTCACACACAAACGTCAATATACCTAAGCATATACTAGTTTTTATGATTTATATGTTGCATGTCTCAAATTTGTCATCTTAATCAAAAATTCAATCTATGTTGAAAAAAGGCACGGACTCTGGAGTCTGTGGAGTGTTAATAAAAAAAAGCATTTACTAGTACAGGTAAATTTTTCCCGACCAATCAAAACAAAATTATTACCTACCTAATTTCCATTTTAAAGCTTAAACACATTGAATTGTTTTATTAGTCTATATAGTGGTTATATCAACATGTTCATTAAGACAGACGGACGCACGGTCCAATTAGGTGCATGTGAAATTGCTTTTATGGCCCTTTCTTTATACGAGTGTAGTCTGGCCCTTAATTGACTTATATCGTATGCGACGATCGCTAACGGTTGTTCAAGAATCTTCAAGATATAGAAAAGTATAAATAGGTTCTTAATTATTTCGGATCATTAACAATAAACTAAATAATAACGATATAATTATATATGTAATTATATCTTAAAGCAATATCCTGTTTGATCGCAGCTGGTAGAGATCAAAGTTTCGTTCCGATTTTGGATTTTAAATTTGGTAGAATAGAAACACAAAGATACCTTTTCCACGTAAAACTTTAAAGCAGTAACATAAAAGCGTGACGCGTCGCTCGTATCCTGATAATAGTAAAAAGCAGAATCTTTAAACGTCTAGTATAACGAAACAGATGTATAATATTTTATAAAAAAAAAATCTTAGGTTAGAAAAGGAACAGGCAAAGAGTAATAACCGAACAGAATTCATAAAAGTTACTCGCTCTCTGCAGAAAAAAAAACCCTGAATCCATAAAAATAAATTTTCACGTCCTAACTCTCAGAATTTTCAGCGATAACACTATATTTTTTTAGGTAATACATAGCCAACATATAGTACTAAATTAGTTACCAGCAGTTTTTTTTAATTGTGTTAGTATATATCGAAAAATGTAAAGAGAACGTACAAGATTAATGCATTTTCGCATTACATCTACCAATCTAACAAGCGATTTTCAACCATACTCAAAGCATCGTAAATTGTTTTAAAAGTTGGTTAGGACAGCGCCTTAATAAAAACACTAGTATAAAATATTAGTTTTTCTCATTGTACCATGGGAATTGTTCTGCGTGACTCTGACTCACAGACTAATCAAGCTTAAAGCCTTGCCAGAAGTTAATATCCATCCATCATCAGGCGGCAGCTTTATAAATACTCCCCGTTCGATATTAATGGTCCAATCTTACCAAATGTAATAGCCGTCGGCTAACAAAGATACATTTGACACCTACACGCCATTTTTAATGTGTATCTGTGTGTATCCATACTATATATTTACATATTGTTAGCTTAGATCCACAAAAATGATCCTACCGTGAGGGGTCTAGTAGCATATTCATACTGCCAAGTTACAAATCGTAATAAGCGATGAAACCTGACCTATTAGTTGGTAGGGGCCTCCTCTGCAAGAGGCCGTCTTGATCGGTACCACCGCAGTACCAGGTATTCTGCCGCAAAGCAATATCGCGCAAGCATTATTGTGTTAGGGAGTGAAAGGCACTGTAGCAGGTAAACACAAAAATGTCTCGGTTTGACAGTGCAGTGCCACGCAAAACTACAGTTGTAAGCTCTGGGTGGCAATGCAACTGTCATGGGCAAGCATGCTTAACTAACATACCTAAACTCTTTTATATGAATGTGTCCGAAGTACATGAATAAAGGAGGATCTATTTACCCACTTTGAACTTAACTGATGTGATGTGGTGTAGTCCAAAGTATCCTGGCTGCAAACATCCTTCGCAGCCAGATTGCTATATCCATCCGTGTTCAGAATCACTTAACATTATTTGTCAAACATCTAATCCATCTCCGTTATTCGAATAAGTATATTGAAATGAATTAAGTAATCTAATTAAAAACTTGTAACAAATGCTGCGAAATAGAGATGATGATGATAAAGACATAATAAGACATATAAAAGACACGACTAGTAATATTTGACTATTTTTAAAACTCGCCCAAATTTCTCCAAGACCCGTTAGCTTGTTATTCGACCTTCACACGTTAAAAACATCCTTGCTCAATATTGGATATTCGTCTATAAAAATTTATAGTCAAATCTTTCTCTTAATTTATATTCATAAAATGTATTTTTGCAAGATTTGCATGAGACCGTCAGCAATAATAGCTTTAAACAGTTATGTATCTATTAGCAATTCGTAGTTTAGTATTTTTTCATCATTTTAAATATTATATTTTTAGTTTCAATAGTTACGTTGATTGCTCACTGGACAGGATACAAACATGTTTAGGTTAATTACTGCACTATTTAGTAGGTAATATATTAGCATTTTATTGAACTTTATAATAATGTTAAGAATTACTTCAAAACTTAGGTAATCTTTTTTATAAGTGGTAACTAATTAGGCTGATTTGTTTTTAATTCCATTTAGTATGTATAATTAAATTAAGCTGTTTGTTTTCCAAGATCTTAAAAATTTAAAAAAATAATAATAATAATAACCTAAATGGACAGCCGTGCGATACTCTACGAACAAACATCGTAACATCTTTGACAACATTCGTGAAACAAATGAAGAGATGACAAGAAACGTTGGAAAAGCCGATGAAAAGTGGAGGTAAGTCCGCCTCATCGGTAGCCATTATTTGTACCTCAGATCACAAAAACAACCTTGTTTATATGATCTGAGATTTGTACATATAATTATATCTGTGGCTAGCGATGAGGCGGACTTACCTCCAGTTTCTGGAACGTTTGTCGAAGTTTGATCAGGTAACAGACGGAATACTGACCGCGGATTGGCCACATATCGCGTCATAGAATACCATTGGCAATGAGCGTTTAGTATTAAGTTGGTCAATTACCTAATCAAGGCTTTGCCGACTTAGCGATCTAGCGGCTTTTGAGATCTGAAATACAGACACCATTACCACTTTGCCGAGCTTTAAAGACTCTGTTTACTATATTTTTGAAGAGAAGACAAAGAAGACGAATCGATCGACATATTTTCAGTATGAGACCGGTTCATCCGGCAGTTGCGGCTGGCATTTTCCATAATAGGTGTGCAGAGTATTACTTATTGACAAAGCTATCGTATCCAGGGTTTAAGTATGAGATCGTTTCGATACGACATCATTTAGGTAAGCAAACGAAAGCTGTTGCATTGCATTCATTGACATCGTTTCGGATCGAATTAATTGTAAAGGCAGGTGGTATCCACGTCTAGACAAACGGCGCCATGCACCTGATGTATTAAATATTTAATTCATTTATGCAATTTGTTCAATTTTGGTATTCAAAAGTATATATTTGATAGGAGCTACGAACTGTTTAAAGAATAACTTTTGAACGATATAATTGTACATAGAAAGGATCTTTAAATAAGTTGGTGCATAGTCCTAGTTCAGGTGGAGGTGAAACTTGAATACGCTCTGTGGGACTACCACACAATCTGACGACCTATGGAAAAAGCTGTACTCGGAGTTCTACCACGGTTATCATCATCATCATCATCTCAGCCGTAGGAGGTCCACTGCTGAACATATGCCTCCTCCATAATTTTCTAAAAGGACCGGCGGCTTGCATCCAACGTCGTCCTGCGACCTTTATCAGGTCGTCTGTCCACTGTGTCGGCGGACGACCTACGCTGCGCTTGCCGGTCCGTGGTCTCCACTCCAGAACCTTCCGGCCCTATCAGCCATCTGTTCTGCGTGCTATGTGCCGTGCCCACTGCCACTTTAAAACTGGCTTATCTTCTGGGCTATGCCGGTGACTTTCGTTCTTCTACGGATCTCCGCATTTCTGATTCGAATACGAACAGAAACCCCGAGCATAGCCCTCTCGATAGCTCGTTGTGCGGCTTTGAGCTTACCTATGAGGCCCATAGTAAGAGACCACGTTTCAGTGCCATAAGTCATCACTGGTAACACACGTTGGTCGAAGACTCTTGTCTTGAGGCACTGAGGTATTTTAGACAAGATCACGGTAATATAGATGGATAACTTTACCGTGGTTCTACTGACTGTTAAAATTTGAAATTATTGTCCGATAAAGTATCATGAAGCTGACGTCATAGGTACGGAATAAGTGTAAGGAATTGAAGTGGTAGTTGGCTGATCAGTTCTTGAATAGAGACAAACAAGCGAAAATATTTTCGCTCTTTACTACGGAGAGGTGGACTGTGGAAAGTAATAACTGGATGCAGAGGAACGTGATCGCTGAGGTGAGGCGCTTTAGTTCGGAACTGCCTGTTCGAGAGTAGATAACGGTGATCATGAAGTTGTTTCTCAGAAGCGCTTCACTAAGCCACATGTTACACAATAAGATACTGCGGCAAATTGGCAGTTGTCTGGCGAGAGACGAACTTATTCGCCGCTTTCTATTATTACCTAGCGGCCTTTTGTTTAGTTCACAGACAATTACCTCCGAAAACGCAACGCCTCGAGATATAATTTTTATGAACTCGGAAATGACACAAAATCGTTTCACGAACCCGTCTCCTAAGCTATTAACTGTCGGACCTATGATTTGACGGACTAACGAAGGAGCCGTAAAATTCTTCCTATAATCACCGTGGGCCGCTCCCAAAGAGGTTCAGGGGGCTGATTATAGGATAGCCGCCCATCGCACGCGGGAACTCCGGCAGAACGTATAAAACCTTACAACTAAAATCTTAAAACAATATACCATCGCTTGAATTGAACTTGCATCGCTTTACGATCCTTGAAACGTAAGTGTATTTTGTGGAAGATTGGTATTAAAAGTACTTACGTCATTTACTTAAAAAAAAATATATTTTTTTATTCTTCATATAGTTTTGGATTTATTATTAGTAACGTCGTTTTATTTATAACTTGCAGTAAACGATGGACACGATTTCACTTGTATCACTGATTGCAAGGTTATTGAATGTCTTGATTGCGTGCGTTTTAGTGCGTGCTCGTGGTTTATTTAGTTTCTCTTCTTCTTCATTTACTGATATTTTATATTTATATTCTGTAACATGACTTTATGCGCGTGGAGTTTTTTTTAATTGGACTCGTACAATTGTAATTTTGCCATTCCTCAAGTAATTAAGTAAATATTTAAACATTGAAATTTATAGAGAGAAAAATTCCATCCTCGGACGGGATTCGAACCCGCGTCTTCTGACTCTCTATAAATTTCAATGTTTGAGATTGCTTACGCAGGCGTTAGTGCTTTAAAAAGTAATATATAAATATTTAAAGTTGCATCAATTTAGAGTGTTATGCAATTAAGCACAGTCAAGTCACAGTCACATTATAAGTCTTTCATATAGTCACTGTCCTGTCTAAGGCACGTTCTAATGATGCGTTGGATGCATTACTAAAACTTTCTAAGGCGATGAAGAGAAAAATAGAAAACAATGTTTCATGATTTTGTTCACTTTGCATACACTCATGCACCATCACTAACACTTACAACCAATGATGTTAATATAAACTGAGCAAGATACGCCTTACTGCGCTCGGCTTGGCGACATCAACACAAGCTAGTTGTCTTGAGTCAACTTAGTTCCAGTCAGTCAGCCTGTCTGGCAACGACGCAGCACGTGTACTACATTTAGGAAAAAATGCCTTTTATGTGTTAGAAACTGCAGAACATATACTGGAACAAGTGTAAAAAACAAGAATGATGTATCTTTTCATTTGTAAGTATTGTTTTTCTATGTTATTTATCAAAAATTATATTTTAATTTTAAATAGCTCCTTGTGACGTTGCCGCTTCGCCACCGACGAGAACGAGACAAGTAGCGAGCGACAGAGAGAACGAGTCTGTCATTGGCGGTCGAATGGTCGGTCACAGGCGAACGTTGTTAATAATATATTGATCCCTTTCTAACAACTACGATTCATATACCTCCGTGCTCTTTTAATCTTGTAAATGTAGTTATTGTCGTTGTGCGAGTTGTTTACTTTAGCTATAGGTAGGTATAGCGTAAAATTTGCCATGTTTATACTTCATATTCAAGGAGTAAAACGCCTCTATTAGTCAATCTAATTGCTTACAACGTTTAATATTCCACCAATACTATACATGCAAGCTCAAAGAAACAAATTTAGGAAAATTCAACAAAATCATCGATATTCATTGCTGTGCTTTTTTCCCGCCATACATTACTTTATTTGCCGCGTGAAGTTAGACAAATGAATAACGCATTATCTCCTTGATTTTTGCTACTTAAAAGAGCTTTATTTTTTCACATCGCTCTGATAATTCATTCGCATTAAAGTATTTCATTATCAATGTATTGGTTTATTATTATATAAGCAAGCTTCAAGTAAAATATACTATGAGATCGGTTGCAATTAAAATGCTTAGCAATCACCTATCTCATATTATACACTCTTATACCCTGGCGATAGAGTTCAATTTGGCGATAATTAATTTAATCAGCAGTAATTTATAGTTGACCAAGCTATTCCCGTGGAAAGCTAAGCTAATTGACATTAAACGCTAGCCATCCGTCATTCATGTTCTCGCGTCGCGTCGTCGTCTAACTAGAAATTAAATTATATAAATTATAAGATTTTTCTTTTTGTGAGATACAGCATTTAGATTTGCAACCGACGATGTTGAGATTTCCTGCATTCCGACGACGCTGAGATTTCCTTTGCTGCATTCCGACGAAGTGGTTCCTATTAAAATAAATAACAGACTAGTATTTGACCGCTATCTCATTTGATGGTCAGTGATGATCCGGTCGAACGTGGTGTATCAGCAGACCAAGAAAGGAGACTGGCTCTGAATGAAAGCTTCTAGAAAAAACCCATTAAATGCGCCTTGACAGATTTTCATTAATCTTGGGGAACCAGAGAGATAATGTAGACGAATATTTTCATGTATTATAGTATTAGTACCTAGGTGACCGAACTTTGCTCGATTTAGATACGAATACAAAATAGCAATGCTGTTCTGTGAGGTTGTTTTCAGCGCGATTAAGAATTTTCCAATGCGACTGATACGCCATCTAGTTTGAACGCAAAGAACAAATTTTGGTTTTTGTTCCGTGAGAATCTGGTCACCGCGATTTAGGATTTCGCAGTGCGACTGTTACGTCATCTAGTTGGATCAATGAACATACTGTTGTTTACATACAAACACAGTTAAAACGATTTTCTAAAAATCACACCTAGCTAGATCGATTTATCGCCCCCGAAACCCCTGCATAGTAAATTTCATGAAAATCGCTGGAGCCGTTCCGAGATCCGGATTATATATATCGGGCGTCCCAAAACACAACGATAACCGATACCAGGCGAGAGGGCAAGGTATACCAGTTATGAAAAATTTAGAAAATATATCCATGTCTCTTAGCGAAGACCTCATACAAGAACTTCTCGTTTATAGTATTAGGTAGATTAGATTGTCTGTTTGAGTTAGCAGGTATTCAAAACCCTGTATTCTAATAAACCTTTTATTTATGCGTGAGCACGGAATCAACTTATAATAGTTATGAAACAACTCAGACATGTCGATGTATCATGGTCTGTGGGCCACAAAATGGATCAATTTGGGTCAATTTAGAACCTCTTTTACCTGCATTCGCATTATGACCAATTTTCGAAATCAAATTGTATTCTAATAGACGGATGTCGGTTTTATAATATCTAGTCGAGAAATGATAATTTTATTCGAGACATGTGCTATACACGATAATTATTTTAATATTAGGGCTGATTTATAGGGACGGAATTTCTCTAGAGCGTATAGTAACTAATGACAGTTGTGCCTTGCATTGCATTTCAACATGAATTATATGTTACAACATTCATTTTAAATAAGTTTCTAAAGTTGTACACGCGATCCTCTTAACGGGCATGGTCTGGAAGGAGTTACCCATTCTCTTTGTCTTAAAGGCCTAACAATTTCACCTTACTAGCTTACTGGTTTTTTTATGTTACTAGGAAACGGTACAAGCACGAGGCCCACGTGATGTTAAGTGGTAACCTCTGCCTAGGACAGATGCATTTGCTCACAAGAAATTACAGGCACATTAGACTTAATAACTTAATGTCTTAGGGTTTCAGGCGCAGTACAGTTCGTCACCTTAACGAAATTGACATAATTGTATAACATGGTGAGATGTTACTGCTTTACACCAGGCGGGCCACGTGCTTGCTCCGTAAACTAATCATGTAAAAAAACACTGGACCGGCTGCAATTAGCGGGCTTTTAAGTCTTCTACTATAACGTCGGCCGGCAACAGGCGGACCGCGGTCCGCATCCGGACCGCGAATGATTGGAACTTGGACCGCCAAATATATGTGATTCTACGAGACCATCACTGAATCTTGTATAGTTTTTTAGCACAAGTAGGTAGACGCTTTTGAGTATATACCTACCTAGCTAAAGTAAACGCATAACTGTGGCTATGCTGCACACAGCAGTATGGCGCAAGAGATTGTTGGATTGATGGGGTACCTAGTATTGATACTCATTACTAGTAAATACATATTATAAGAAGTATTTTGCTGGACCTTGACAAAAAATATTAAAAAAATACTAAATAGACAAAAAAAAATACTGTACTTGTGCCATTTATTATTATCATTAGTTGCAACTCAACTCATATTTAGCAGACGATTATTCCCAACTACGTGCAATAAGACATAATAACATACTTGACTTGGAAATCTCATTATCTTCTTTCTGAAGCATGGAACATGAATATCGACAATTTCAGGGTTGCTGGTAGACAAATTACACCGTAACCAGTAGTTGCGCGTCGTGGACTTAAAAAGATAAAAATACAGTAAATGTGTAGTTGAATGTACTTAGTTCATTAACAGGTTTATTGGTAATCGGTATGTTCTTATCTATTTGTCGAGTTTAATCCAGTTGAGTTAAGGCGCTGCCCAAAGCCAAACATCCGTAAACGCTATGTTCTTCATCGCACAGTTTACTCATACTAGTAACTGACACAAACATGAAAAAAATACAATGCATAGTTAAGAGTTTAATTTAAATAAAAGACTTGTATATTAATATTGCAGATCTGTGCAATATCTTTCAAGATTTTAAGACAACTAGTATATATTTTGAAACTAGAAAAAAGGTTATTAAATTATAGCACTACCTATCCGTATTTGTTTTACCATCGTGGCTTCTTTTATTAATAAAATAAAACTAAAAAAGGTAACGTGTTTACAGACGCACGCTTGTGCCTGTCTCGGCCAATGCTTCACCGCTTATGCTCTTGGAGCGCCTTAATATGAAAATTGTAGGAAAACAAAACAAAACTCCACTGGATTTTCACGTTTAACGAGAATTTATAGCGCATCGCAGCGTTTTCATTTGATCAATCTTGTAATGGTATTCCATGCGATTCTCTAAGAGCAAACATCGTTGCATCTATGACAACATACGTGAAACAAATGAAGAGATGACAAGAAACGTTGGAAAAGCAACCTTATCCACAAGGGCGATATCTCTAGGCGATATCTCATTAAGTATTTGATATCGTTGAGCTGGTCGACGAGCTCTACGACATCATTACAGAATCGCACGGCTGCTTTTGTATACTAGTAAGTGAAAAAACCGACTGTCAAGTTTTCACCTGATGGTAAGCATCATGTCTGCTCATGCCAGATTCAGTAGGTATCACCTACAAACTGTACTTCACTTCACTGCGCCAAGTATTTTACAAATCTTTATTTTTATTTAAAGCCACTCCCATAGTATGCAGTTTTCATTAACCACGCCGTTTTCTTGCTATGTTAACAAGTTTGTATAGCCTTCTCGCGGCCGCTGAGAATGCGAGAATGCTATTACAAATTCCAAGCTCTTTAACGTCAATATCGATAGCCAACTGTCAGCGCTCTTCTCTAGTTCCGGACACATTCCACCAAAACATGGGCAAAGTTTAATCTGTGAATATGTCAATTAGCTCGAGACAGCTGTTTTTACCAGAAATTACTGACTTAATACGCCCAAAGATTTCACTAGCTAGCCTTTCAAACTTTCAACTATAATACAGTGTATGCAGTCACGCTATCGCACTGCGGCTTTGAGATAAATAGTGGAAGGTTAACACCTACCACGACGGCCACATGCAGAAAAGTCCATCACCTATTATCTTACCTGATTGTCACCACACAGAAACATGTATGGATTTACTTAGGATACCTTCTTACGGACTCAATGAGTCCCTCTGCTTATTTTAATTTATTCTACAAGTAATAAATGCACAAAACTAAAGGTCATCACAGATATTGTGTCACATAGAACACTTGAGCATCGGTGACATGGTAACCTCTAAAAAAGAACTTAAAAAAACACTTGCGTGAGGGCAGTATTATTGACTAAAACTTGTACATGAGAGCCATATAAAAATAAATCAACATATAATTAAAATTCGAAAAAGCGTCAAAATCAATTTTCATAAAGTATTTGAGTCGTTTGTAAACGTGCGTGAGAAGTAAGAAATTTAATAGTTGATGCGACAAGAAGACACAGATGAATATAATCTCTTCGAGATGAAAGACTCGTGTGATCTTAGAGATCCACTTTATTACTTTCATCTACGTTTTTTACGACGACACTAACATAATCAGGGCTTATACTTATAGTCGTGTCGCCGACATCGCGATATCGGTCGTCCGACAAAGCAATCGAACCGATAATTGGCCCGATTTGGTCGACCGTGGTCGATAATTGCCGATTGTGCACCGCCAAAGCCCCAGACCCAGATGATTGCACAAGATTGCCCTACAATTTCCCTTCAACAAACAGCGGGTCTGCGTCTTCAACATGAGCAAACTTTACTTTTTACTTGTCAAACAACTTGCAAACTTCGTGATGTGAACTCCGCTTCGGTGCTTTGTTTGCGGTTGCTTTCTCAGCTTCAAGTACAAAGCCGCAAATGGGTTAAACTTTCAACGTACAGTAGGAGCCTAGATTGTTAGAGAAGCTTCAAAGGTGAAAATAGTTTTTATTGCATTTGTGTATGCGGAAGGAGGCACATCTCAAACACTATCTGACTCTTTTTCCACATTAACCTATAATACTCTCTCGCTCTGGGTCTCCCCAATTTGAAAGACTTGGCAGTCTTACGAATTGGGGAGCTGTGTCACCACATTTGCAAATCAGCGGATATAGGTGGCACCCCACTTCAGCAAGTGTCCACCGCAATAACAATAACATATTCTTCCTCGAAGACATAGTGTGAACACAAATCCGTGTTAAGGGCATTGTAGCTTGTGAAATTAATAGGCGAATGGCATAAACAGTCTGCATGTCAAGCAACTGTAAAGGCTATTTTAACAAAACTATCATAGAAGCAGCATCGTTTATTTTCACTTTATCAGCCTAAGAGGTAAAGATTTAAAAGAGCTTAATCGTACTATAAAACATTCGAAAACAAACTCGGCATTCCCGGAAGCGTGCTTATTTGTTTTACATCTTATAAGTACATAATCTGAGGAGTAATAAACGTTATTTACTCAGTAGTGGAGAGATGGTTCGGGTTGAGAAGGCGCCCTGGAGCGTTGGCCGGATACTGGACATGTCTTGGACCACACATCGCCTGACCATTGGCGCGCGGCGATTCTTTGAGCGCACGCTTCTCTTGTTAGCGTGGTACAATTCTAGAGTTTAAGCGATTTGAACTTTTGTTTTAGTTTTACCGAAAATTACAATTACTGAATAATAATATAAAATTGGTTTGGGATCCCTGGATTCGTATGCACATTGGTTGAGTAATATATCCTAGATATAGCGATTTAATAACGAAGTAAAGCTATACTTTAATGTATCGGTTTCACATTACCTTAAAACAAATTAGAAAATTTATCATTATCAGCCGGAAGACGTCCACTGCTGAACATACGTTCCCCATAGAACGCTACTTGGACCTGCTAGCTTTTTGAAAATTATTTTGGTGGATATTGCAATGTTTACCTCAATCACCTGATATATATATATTATATATAATTAAAATTGTATGTTATATTAGTTCAGTAAATATATCCTAGACATAGCGGTTAACTCGTCGCGTGTCGAGCGTACACCATGTGTACCTACAAAAAAGTGCTAAGCCTTGTTGCGCATACACCAAGTGTACAGAATTGATATGTACCTCTTGTTTGTAACTAATTTTATCAGATCCAATACACTCCACCGGTATACATTTGCTTTTAGTTGGTCAAACTATTCAAGAGAAGTCTTTTTAAGCTATTGCATAGCTTCTATCGCGGGCCTTGAGCGTGGAGACCGAATCCAGAAATTCCTTAACGAAAAAAACCTAACACCCCCCGCCCCCCACTCCGACTCTATCTATCGATGAATAGCAGAACTTTTAATGACTTTTTGAAATATCACGCTTGTCTCTTTAGTTCAGCAACTCGCCTCTAGATGGCATTGGTTAAATAATTATAATTGCATAAGTTGATTGGGCATCTATCGATGAATAGCAGAACTTTTAATGACTTTTTGAAATGTCACGCTTGTCTCTTTAGTTCAGCAACTCGCCTCTAGATGACATTGGTTAAATAATTATAATTGCATAAGTTGATAAAAACAGCTATGCAATAGCTTTACCGCGGCAGTCTCCGAGTGCCACACGTTTAATCTTATAACTTTAATGGGAAATAAGTAGACATTGGACGGGTTAATATTATAAAAACGTCTGTCTCTCTGTCTGTTACATCATACCAAAACGGCTGAACGGATCGTAATGAAATTTGGCAAGAACATAGATTACATCCCGGGGAAGGACATATTATTTTATCATCATCATCGCGGGTGAAACGGCGGGGCGCAACTAGTTATGTCATAAAGGTGCATCGTCATTTTCTTTTCCAAAACTGTCAGTAACTTACTTTTATATGGTCTTGATAAATTTCGTCATAAAAACTTAAAATAAACAAATAAATTGAATCATTTTCGAGATAAATCAATTCGGAATATATCTAAGCTTGCTACCGCTTTTAACTTGGACGTCACCAGATACATCTACCGTTCAAATATTAGAACTGAACGAACGAGAGCTGTTTGTTTCTACCGCAACGCAGGTTCTGTGGCTGCGCGCTATTTATTGTGTTTGTTTGTTTGTTTGTGCGTCCTCTTAACTACGTGTGTTAACGTGTATTACGTGATATGGGAGCGTTCGGATTCATTATTCCTATCACAAACTCGTTTATATTCCGTAGGAAACATTTTTTTGAGTGACGAGAGGCAAGTCGTTTACTTGATAGTATATTTGCAGTGTTTTCTACCGACTTCGAAAAAAAAGGAAGAGGTTTTTCTATTCGACTATTTTTTTATGTTACCTCCTAACTTTCTACTTGGTGAACCGATTCTCAAAATTCTTTTTTTGTTTGAATACTGGTACTTCCCGTGTGGTCCCATTTAAATTTAATCAAATACAGTCTATAGTAGTTTTTTAAATACACTCCAATAACTGAATAGAATGGAAGTCGGTATTAAATGTTTCATACTTGTTTTTCGGCACTGCATTGCGCACTTCGCTCTGAAACATTTATTATTTCGAGTCATTTCTTTAGTCATGTGGAGCTTGGTTATATTATCTTAACTTGCTTTAGTACCTTTCTTCAAACTTAATCTCACACCAGAACATTTATCATTAAATACCTATATTATTTTTGATGAGATAGGAGGTTCATTTAGTGGTAGGTGATCACCGTCGCCCGCGGACATCCGTAATACCCAAAGTTCGAGCTGGTTAGTGTTGTGTGTCGAGATATATCAAAACAGTGCGAACAATAGTAGTGGTGCCTCGCATAACAAACGAGTACGGAAGAGGGTAGACCGTTTCATCTGCTCGTAAACATTCACCCACCCGCAATTCCTCAGTTCATCCGTGATCATGGCGCTTGCAACAGTGCCGAAATATCGGAAACTCGCAGAAAATATACATGGTAATTATCTCGTTGATAATTTGAATACTTCTAATCCGTAATACCTCTCCCTACTTAGGTCTCGAGGATGCGTTACCGGCCTATAAGACGTCAATATGCTTTTGTCTTAAAGGTCCCTAAGTCGTATCGATTCGGGAATACTTCATATATGGCAGCTGATTCTATAAAGTGGCAGTGCGAGGCAGAAAATGCCGTAATAAACGCGCAGTAGTGGACTGCCACAACTCGGCATGAAATTGATAATGTAATTGAACACAAATCAAATTAGTAGTTCTGCGAACAGTAGACCTCGTAAGCACAATCTTATCAGCGGCAATGTTTCGCAGTCTGAGCCGAAGCTATCTGCAGGTCATCAAAACTCAGAAAAAATACTAATATTATTTCGACAAATCTTGACCAATTTTGCTAAAATTTTATATGTTGTTACCAGATTTTCTTGCTAAAATCGTCCTGTGTTTTAACTTCACTTCCTATTATCTCGGCAACCACTTGAGCAATTATGCTCATATTTGAAACTCTTATTGAGAGTCAGTACCTAATATGTGCACATAATTTTATCAAAATCGGTTGGTAAATAGCGCCGCAGCAAACTTAAAAAATATCATCATCATCATCATCATCATCTCAGCCGTAGGACGTCCACTGCTGCACATATGCCTCCCCCATAATTTTCCAAAAGGACCGGTTGGAAGAGAACTGCATCCAACGTCGTCTTGCTACCTTTATCAGGTCGTCTGTCCACCGTGTCGGTGGACGACCAACGCTGCGCTTGCCGGTCCGTGGTCTCCATTCCAGAACCTTCCGGCCCCATCGGCCATCTGTTCTGCGTGCTATGTGCCCTGCCCACTTGGAATTGGGCAGGGCACATAGCACGCAGAACACTTTAACTGGCTAATCTTCTGAGCTATGTCGGTGACTTTCGTTCTTCTTCGAATCTCCTCATTTCTGATTCGATCACGTAGAGAAACCCCGAGCATAGCCCTCTCCATAGCTCGTTGTGCGACTTTGAGCTATAAAAATTTATTGTATATATATTACAACACGCGTGCTAAGTTTCGTTAAAATTGTGTGAAAAATGCAACATGTACAGGAATCTAACAAACATACGGACAGATGAAAGTCGATTTGGCTATTTACAGCAGAGCAGAGCTCGCTCGGTCAACTAAAACATAAAATATAATAAAACTTATTATGCAAGTTTGCCTTAATATATTTTACTAACTAAAACTTATTATGCAAGTTTGCCTTAATGTATTTTACTAACTAAAACTTATTATGCAAGTTTGCCTTAATATATATTTTTATAACTATAACTTATTATGCAAATTTGCTTTTTATATTTTACTAATTAAAACTTATTATGCAAGTTTGCCTTAATATATTTTACTAACTAAAACTTATTATGCAAGTTTGCCTTAATATATTTTACTAACTAAAACTTATTATGCATGTTTGCCTTAATATATATTTTTATAACTAAAACTTATTATGCAAATTTGCCTTAATATATTTTACTAATTAAAACTTATTATGCAAGTTTGCCTTAATATATTTTACTAACTAAAACTTATTATGCAAGTTTGCCTTAATATATTTTACTAATTAAAACTTATTATGCAAGTTTGCCTTAATATATTTTACTAACTAAAACTTATTATGCAAGTTTGCCTTAATATATTTTACTTAGTCAGCACGACCTCTACTAAAATAACAATGCTAATAAATCAAAACATAAGATGTGACAGTCGCACGCACCCGGATCTTTTATTTAAGAATTAAATAGGTTATGAAAATAGCGATAAAATTATTCATGCACATGTGGAAAGTGACTATAAAACGATGGCCAAATATTTTATGGCAGTGTGAAAGTAATATTTTATGTTATGTCGCTGTAAATATTTATGTGTGATTTCGTAACTTGGTGTTTGATACGACCTTGCTAGTTAAAATCTTGTTACTTTGTCACGAAGTATTTCCAACATAATAAATAGTAGTTATATGCAATGGCTGCTAACAGCAGGAAGCCGCAGTCAATAGCTATTTAAAAAAAATCTGCCAAGTGCGAGTTGGACTGGCACACCTAATATTCCGTACTTCCATACCTTTTTTATTAATTTAGTGTTTACAATTTAATCAACCGTTATTATGCCAAAGTAAAACTATGGAAAAATAATGTTTATTTGTATGATGATAAGAAAGATAAAAAAAAGATAAAATAAAACATAAGATAAAAGAAAGATTAAAAAAAGAGTCCTCTTTTTCATCTTTCTTTTTTTTAGAGAATCCGCATTCATACACTGTCTATGGCTACCTATTAAGACCCAAAATATTTTGTTATTAAGTAGGCCAGACGTAGGTTTATGTGGTACCGTAGTCTCATACTGAATCTAAAAGTATAATAATAATAATTAATACTATATATGTATATACATATATACCTATATACCTATACTAACCTCTATAGAAATTTAAACTTGATAATATAAATAAGAAGCGCTTAAAACTGACACAAATCATATCAATAAATTAAAAGGTTGACAACTATTTTGTTAAAGCCATACCTCTATTAATATTTATGTATGACGCCTCCAGCCAATTAAAATATTAAAAATAATGGAATTAGCTGTCGATTGTCAACTTTAACAAAGTACAACTCGCTTTAAATAACTAATGTTTAATAATTTAACGCATAACTAAGTTTTTCGGTCGTCGAACTCTCACCTCTGCCATAGTATAATAATAGTATGTACCTACATTCTTTACATTCTTATTTTAGCTTTGAGATTTTCATTAAGGCGCTGCAAGGACAAACATTTAGGTAGTTGCAGGGGGTGAAGCACTGGCCGTGTCAGGAACAAGCGTGCGTCTGTAAACACGATAACTATTTTGCAGTTTTAATTAGTTTTGAAATAAAAGAAGCCACAATGGTAAAACAAATATAAGATATTTCTTTAATTTAATAATTACCTTTTTTTTCTGATTGCTAAAAATGTATTTGTTGTCGCTCAAAATATTGAGAAATGCAATACCACTTCACGTATTTAAATATAAAAATTTTTTTCTTTCGTTTTATTTACGATGTTTTTCTTCATGATGCCAGATAGATATAGTGCAATATTATTATACAAGTATTTTTTTAACTATTTACTATGGCGCTTAATCCAGTAACTTGTATGTCTAAAGTGTCTAAATTGTGCGACGATAAACATAGCGTTATACAGATTTTTGTATGGGCAGCGCCTTAATTTTGGATGTGGCGTTTTATTTGGATTCACTAAATAAAACATCACCGTTAAATGAGTAGGTACTTACTCCCCGGTTCGGTCCCTTGTCAGAGCAAATATTTGTGTTATGAACAGAAAGAACAGAAATGTTTGTTCTCCGGTTTTATATGTTGTGTGTTTATGTGTGTGTCCGTGTCAACAGGGAATCATATGACGAGTACTAATGTGTGTGTTTGTTAAAAAAATAAGCTACTCGTATATATATTTAAAAAAACGCCATTTAAGTGAGCTTTAAAATAACTTTACATACTGATTTTAGGTTCCTTGTTAACTCATACTATAATAGGTTACAAATGGTCGGCAAAAAGGAAAAATATAAAAAAAAATTACAATTCAAACACATGTCATTTTTAACTAACAGTCGACTAAGTAAGTATCAAAAACCCGGCCTCAGAGCTGTTGAACTGAAAACTGTAACCGAGGTTGAAAATGTTTCAATGTACGGTAGAGTGTTAACAGTCCGGTGCTTTGTACCAACCGGACTATTGACACGGGAAATTTGCACTAGTTCGGATAGCTGAAATACTGATACTTAATCTATAAATCTCTTACTAACGAAAATATTGCATAATCTCAAACTATCGAAAAACAAATTAATTAAAGAACTTCTCATCGAGCGATGCCGGCGGCGTTTTCAAAGAAGATAATTAAAACTGATTATATGATAGACCATTGATAGGTAAAGTTATAGAGGCACTAAAGTCACAGAATAAATGCTAGTTGCTATCAATAAAGTCCTATCCACTGTGCAGTTCTATTCGATGTTTTACCCGAGTCATATAAATAATATGGTACATAATTTATGTTATAATTAATTGTTAATTGACGTATAGGATCCATTGAAAAATCTAACCAAGTAAGTAGTACATTTCAAATAATTTAAATTTTCCTCTTTTAAACGTGTTTTTTCATTCACTTTTTCTCATAGCTTTAAATCAAATAAGTATAATGTAGTAAAAAAGTTCAACTTATCACATAAAAATGAGCATAAGCAAAATATCCTTTCAGGATAGTAGGTATGAAGTTGTAAGTTAAAAATTAATTAAATAAATAAATTGTAGAATTATTTTTTATTGTATTTAATTTAAATTTATTTAATTAATGAAATAAATTCAAAATTTTAGATTTTTATAATTTAAAAACTTGAAAATAATCATTTTACATCATTTTGTTTTGTAAAATACTACCTGCTCTCCGCGGTTACACGCGCGTGGTGATGGATGATGATGATGCAAAGTATTCTATAATTTTAGTTAATCCAGCGGCTCATCTACCTCCATACCAAATTTCATCAAAATTGGTTCAGCCGTTTGAGCGTGAAGAAGAAAGAAACTGTCATCTTTATAATAGTAGAGTGTTTAGTTTAGTTTAGTTTTAGTTTTTTACAAGCTTTAGTTCTCATAATTGTAAATGATTTCAAGTTTTTTGTCAAATTTGGTTCGGTATAAGTCAGTTCAGTAAAAAGACAAAATAATAGGAATTAAATTACAAGGTAGAGAATATTTAAACAATGCTTTTCATCACGACTGGACTGACTGTGTGAGTTTGTTTTAATAAGTATGAAAATTTTACCTATTTTCTACCGACTTCCAAAAAAAAGAGGTACTCCATTCGACTGTATTTTTATGTTTGTATAAAATATAAAATATGTAGAGAAAATGTTGGAATTGGTCATGACTTTTCTTATTTTACCTATTTTCTACCGACTTCCAAAAAGGAGAAGGTACTCAATTCGTTTTTTTATGTTAGTTACCTCATAACTTTCGATAGGGAGAACCGATTCTCAAATTTTTTTGTTTGAAAGCTGGTGCTTCGCGTGTTGTTCCATTTAAATTTCATCAAATTCGATTCAGTAGTTTTTGAGTTACAGTCCAATAACTGATTTTTACTAAAGTAATAAAATGGAAGTCTGTATTAAATTATTCAAATTGCACTTGTTTAATTTATGCTTTTCAAAGCACCAATGCCTGCTTAGCGAGGGCCAAACTTTGCAATTTTAGATAGAAAACTCATATTTACTTACTTCTTATGGTGTATTATAAATATCACGATATCAGTCTATATCCACGGAATAAAAATAATGATTGAAGTAACTGTTCAAACGTTCTAATGTAACGTACGGTCTAAAACAAATTAAACTACCGCAACGGGAATCCAGTCCCCTACTAAGAAACTGCTTTTGAAAAGATTATTTGTAAATGTCACAATCGAAAAATCATTGCGGAATGCATGTAGCATTGAATTTAAAGTTACTTCATTATAAAATCAAAATAAGATTCATACAAGTATTATAAATACGTGCACTCCTTGGAAGCAAAACAACTAGAGCAGTGGTAATGTTAAACTAAAACGGCCCCTTATTAAAGAGGCTTGCAGCAGCAGCAAATGGTGTTTTTGCATACACATCTTTGTATTCCAAATTTTCAATCTATGTCATCATCATCACAGACTTTGCGCAATATAGAACGCTATAAGAACCTTCTTAGTTACCTTAATAGCTTAGCAAGAGTAATGGCAACAGAAAAAATAAGCGCTATACAGACAGATACACCCATTGACCCATAAACCCATGATGTAAACAAAAATATGGGACAAAAATTAGTTAATTACTGCAAAGGAAAAATTTATAAACTCAAAACCAAACTTAAAAATTAGTATAAAAACTATACAGAGCAATACAAACTATAATTCTATCAAAACTATCTCTTTAGATGTTGTGCACAAATGACCCTTCATTTCACAATGTACAGATAGCAAAACAATTTGAATGTACACAGTTTACCAACTTGTCTCGTCTATTTGATTGATACGCTGCTGGCGACATTACCATACGGGCAGCAAATATACGATGTCAAGTGGGATAACATGAGTGGAATAACAATTCTCGCGGTTCATAGTAGGTACCTACTCAATGATTCATTTGGTTACTATGCACAGTGATGAAATCGCTTCTCTGCTCTAGGACGAAGAGATTTTTCTCTTCATGAACAGTTCATGCAAGCATGGCGTCTCATTAGACAGCTTAGGGATTTGTAGCTGGTAGTTATAGAATAACTGATAGTTTATAGCCAACATAGCTCATTAATTGTATGGTGATAGAAATTTTGACGGTTTCGTTAGATAAGAAAGTGGCCTGTCTTCGAAGCGCGAGATCCCATGTGTGATGACAATTCAATACAAAAAATAGTAATATATAAATAGAAGTTTTTAGACTGGTACGAATCAAATTCATGTTTTAAGAGAATATCGGAAGTTTTTTACAGACTTCCAAAAAGGAGGAGGTACTCAATTCGACTGTTTTTTTATGTTTGTTACCTCATACCTTTGGATAGGGTGAACCGATTCTCAAAATTATTGAATATGTTTGAAAGCTGGTGCTTCCAGTGTGGTCCCATTTAAATTTCATCAAATTCGGTCCAGTAGTTTTTGAGTTACATTCCAATAACTGAATAGAATGGAAGTCGGTATTAAATTTTTCAAATTGTACTTGTTTCGAGTTGATAATAATCTGTGCTCGAAAAACTCCCGATATTCTCTTCCTCCTTCTCAATCGTTCTCAATGTTGAGAATCGTGGTTTATTTGAAGTCTTCTAACTGCTCTACCTTTTTCGGTCTGTGGCTTCATGGAGAACTACGCTGACCGGCATATCAAGCTGCTGCGAAACCTGGTTAAAACCAGACCACCGTTTTAAGCTTCTGCCTCTTCGCCTTTTGCCTTCTATTTTTCCTGTGACGATTAATGTTTCCAGGTTGTCAGGGTTTCTGCGACATTCTGCGAAAAAAATATACATTACGTTAGTTTGTGAATGTTTTTGTGTTTCCATACCTTCCGATCCGATTCAAGGAATCTTGGTATGGGTTTAAACGTGTATAAAAGTTATTATTAACTAGCTGCTCTCCGCGGTTTCACCCGCGAGGTGATGGATGATGATGAATATTATATAGCCTATGTTACTCAAGGTGAATGTAGCTTTCCAATGGTGAAAGAATATTTGAAATCGGTTCAGTACTTTTTGAGCCAATTCGTTACAAACATACTTACATATAAATCTTTCCTCTTTATAATATTAGTAAAGATATAAAACGTTTAATATAATTTTACTAAAAGATCGTTTCCTAAAACGAAGAATCTTCGAGATATAAGTAATTAGTGAGAACTCATAGTAAGGCCGCGGATTCCGCGCGTCCGCACCGACCGCATTCCAACTTCTTTCGCCGCTCGATCGGCCATCGCGAGAAATTCTATAAGTGCATTCCGTTTGAAAAAAACATCAGATAATAACATACGTTACGAAACAGTTTATTTATATGGACTTATATTGTAGAAGTGGCAACGACCCTATTTTTCTCGAGGCACGTCAAGCCGTGGTCGGTACCGTTTTTTTTAAAGTACAATAGCAACAGTAAATTTGCCATTCCTTAAGTAATTTAGTTAATTACTTTGAATCAAGTGAAAATTTTATTCAAATAAAACTTTTTATTAGTGTCCTACCGAAAATGGTTTTCAGCCGGAACCGAAATCGAGCTTTCGGCCTTGCACTCTGTTTCGGCGGAAAGCGAAAACGAAACTTTTTTTAAATTATAAAAACTATTAATTACTGAAATTAATTGCTTTTAAACATTTATTTGCATATATGTATATATAAAAAAATAGTGTTAAATAAAGTAAAAAAACCTTCTAAGACACGAGTCAGCTGAAAATTTTACCGAACGACGAACGAAAATTCACAAACAGTCGAGTTTTGTCGAGGCCGAAAGTTTCGGGTATAGTGTGGCCGAAACTAAAGCCGAAAATAGATTTTTTGGCCGAAATTTCGGGCTTTCGGTCAAGTATGTCTTGATCGAAGTTTCAAGTTTCGGTCCGTCATACATGTGGTATACACATGACGTAATCCAGAAAAGATCCAGTACTTTTTGAGCCAATTCGTTACAAACATACTTACATACAAATCTTTCCTCTTTAAAATATTATTTTATATTATATTATAAGTAAAGATAATATTAGAGATTATATAGTTATTTCCCTGTGAGTCGTCCATATTAGAACTTCATTGGCTTCCTTGTCATTTATGCTCTTCGCCTTTTTTTAAACGATTATCTGCTTCTCACTCACTCAAGCTTGCGCTGGTTTTGTATTGCTAATCACTAATGTAACATGAATTGACAGTAGCCATTAGGTAACCAAAGTTAGTCAAGCACCGCGTTGATTTGCATCCGTGCTTGCTCTTACGCAGTCATTCTATTTGTAGATGTAGGATGTTGGTATGCATTATGGTATTCAGGTACAGCATAGCCTTCGTAGATAGAGAAGGGTAGGGGTACAGTAATCGCTACTCAAGTTGTAAAAAGTGGAGATGCGCAGTAGTATAGTATAGTGGATCCTGCACGGAAGTGTACCTACATGACGCATCTGCGCAAACTTTCCTCTACCCATTCCATGCCGAAAATTTGACTACTTGTTTGGCAGCACTGTACCGATCAATGGTAAAATTATTGTAGTGAGTATTCTGTCTGGTTCTCTTTGCTGTCTGGCTTTTGATGATGGTTTGGGCGAATAAGTTGAAATGATGTCTATTGATTATATATAAATATATATATATATAATTAGAATGTTTGATTGCCTTTGCCTAAACTGATAACATAACCTATTTTAAGGAATATCCAACTCTAGTTGTATCACAACTCCATCCTCTATGAAAGTAGGTTAATTTTAACTATTGAATCCAAAGTTTTATATTACTTTGAACGTAAACAAGTGAAATTTGAAAAATTTTATACACACTTCCATTCTATTACTTTGGTAAAAATCAGTTATTAAAGTGTAACTCAAAAACTACTGAACCGAATTTTATAAAATTTACATGGGACCACACGGGAAGCACTTTGAAAAATATTGGAAATCGCTTTACCCAGTCGAAAGTTATGAGGTAACAAACATTAAAAAAGCTGTCGAATTGAGTACCTCCTCCCTTTTGGAAATCGGTAGAAAAAGCATGTCACCAGTCTCAAATTTTGATGCAGCATTAAATAATATTATAATATTAATAGCAGCTAAATAGAAATAGATATTATTAGTAAAGTCATATTTTTCATCAAACTATAGACCTTTTAAATATGTACCTAATTTTGTAACTTTGTATTTGGTGGCTGTTTAGTCTAATTAAAGTATTTTTCCACGCTTCGTGTCGACAAGCCAACTTTCTTGCAGGTGTTAAACAATTCACACTTACTCTTGCCACACAAAACATGTCAACTTACCACCTATGTCGCTAAACGTGTCACTTCGGAATGTTTACCTTCCGACTGTCACTGTCCCCTGTCACTCTTCTAATGTTTACATACCAAATTGAAACTATAAACAAACCGATAAAGCTTTAAATTGTTTACGCAATGCACGCGTCTCGAACTACTGTATGATTGAGTACCCTTTACGACACGACAATCATTCCATTGAGTTCTAAAACGGTCAGCAATGTAGTATGACATTAATGTCGCCTGCACAATCGAAAAGGGCGAGAGCTCTGAAACGTCAATAAATAAAAAAGAACAGATCAGGTAGTGGAGAGGCCTTTGTGGTCCATTGTTGGTTAACGAGGCGATGAATACGGCCGACAGGTGGCGTTAAATACAGACGTTCAGGACTCCCACCTCTTAAAGCAGTCATGTTTCAACCTTACCATTAAATCTGGTACCACCACGTCAATATAGCAAGCTTAACATAATAATGGATTACGCTAGACGTTTTGGTGACGTAGTTATCAAATATTTCACTCAATACTCAAACTTTTTCATAACTTTAGACACTAAGTTTTATTGTTCCAATGTAATTTTTTTGGAGATTCGTACTCCCATATCTCAAAGTAGTCATATGGCAACGTTACCATTAAATTTGATTGACCGTTTTGTGTCGGTGGGAGTACGATAGAAAGTATGATTATTCTAAGCTTATTACAAAACGCTCCTGATTTATGATAGTTTCGTAAAAGGCCTTGTACCCCTGTGCCTTGTGTATTTTTCGTTTTGCATTTGGAAAAACAAATGAACGGGTATTATTCAAATTGTATTCAAAGCGTGAAAGCTCGATAACCTTAGTTGGTACGTGGACTGCCTGATAATGATTCAAATAACTAGATGCCGTCCATACATCGCAGTAATAAGAGGGACAATGGTAGATCCGCGTGCATTCTCGAAATAGAACTCGCATGTAGCGGGAAGTGGTCGGTGAAATGTATGATTATAAGTTATAACACAGGCGATAAATAGCATTTCAATTTTAGAAATTTAAGTGTAGTAGTTCGATATCGCGTATTTATGTATTGTATACTACACTTATTGTATGGCTAGCAGTATATTGTATTCAGCTTCATTTTGATTTTGCGTAACTATAATAATACTGGACAGGTTTGGGAAAAAGGCTAAGCCAAGAGTTGTGATGATAGTGCATGATTATGACGAGACGGAATAGAGCGTAAGTGGTATGCCAGCCGTGCGATTCTCCAATGATTCATCGATGTGCTCGTCGACGAGCTCACCGATGTCAAATACTTTATGAGATATAGCCCTTGTACATAAGGTTGTTTTCCAACGTTTCTTGTCATCTCGTCATTTTTTCACGGATGTTGTCAAAGATGCAACAATGGTTGCTCTTAGAGAATCGCACGGCAAGACGTATTATAGTTAGTAGATAGTAGGTAGTAAGTGGAAATCAAAAGCTATACATATTCTCTCGGTGTGCAGGCGTCACTTTATGTACAAGTATATACAAACATCAAAAAAGTATATATTTAATTTCTCAAGTAATTATCTAAATATACATTCGGCGCAAGTAAAAGAAATATAGCCTTACTTACTTATACATATAGACTTACAGTGAAATGAATAAACGTGATTTTTTTATTCATTATGATCTAATCAATCTAAACTCCTTTTCGTTCTCATTAGAACTTTTTGACTAACATTAGTCCAGAATAGTCCAGAAAACAGACTGATAACTCCTATTGCCGCATGGTAACCACATTTCCAAAGTTTAACGTTTCATACATGAGCATGTAACATACTTATATTATAATATACAAGCTGCTCTCCACGGTTTCATCCGCGCGGTGATAGATGATGATGATGATGATGATGATGATGAATCTTATATAGCCTATGTTACTCAGGGTGAATGTAGCTTTCCAATGGTGAAAGAATTTTCGAAATCGGTCCAGTACTTTTTGAGCCAATTCGTTACAAACATACATACAAATCTTTCCTCTTTATAATATTATATTATATTAGTATGAGTATATATTTCTTCTAAACCCGAATAATGCTTGATTGATCCGCGTTCCATTAGTGAAAGACACCAGTGAAAGCTACGCGGTTATTTAGACTAAAACTAATGAGTGTAGTGAGTTACGTCATTGACAAGGAGCTCTGTTATAGTAGCCAGCGTCTGATACTAAGGGTGCTATCAGACAGAGAGCGGTCACGCGTTCACGCAGTCAGTTTTGCGTTCGTTGTGTTGTATTACGTTACATAGATATAGCCTAACAGGAGGCGTTCTGACTGCTTCGGTCAACTGTGGGAATATTATATAATGTAACGTAATACAACACAACCACCGCGTGAACGCGTGACCGGCGACCGCTCTCTGTCTGATAGCACCCTTAGGCCGAGAATAGATAGACAGTTTGATGCCGTCCATACACAAAGCGAGTCAAACTACAGCCATACCTGCCTGTTGAAGAATAATACAACCTACATTGTAAAGGAATTCAAAGTTTTGGAACATACTCGTATTTAGTTGTTTATATTGTAAACAATGATTTTTCAAAATGTTTTGTGTTTATCTTACCAAAGCTAAATATATCATATGTATAATAAAAATGTAACAGATCGCTGTATATGGAAGATATATGAGAAAATAGAATGAAAAAAAATGATTATATGTTATTTTTTTTTCTGTTTGTCTATGCGTTTTTTGACGAGGTTTTCACTAATATATTGTGGTAAGCTTCACTTAACATTTAGTGTTTGTTTCATGTCAATCGGTTCATAAATAAAAAAGTTGTTGAAATTTAACCCGTTGAATTGCGATCCGCCATATTTGGCCAATAATACAATAGATTTCGCAGAAATCTACCTACTTTTCCAGGAATTGCAACGCCACTACACCAAGTCCAAGCGAGCAAAGCCGCTGGCGGGTCAACTAGTATAATATTATAATTCAAAGTAAAGAAAACTATATTTAATTTATTTAAAAACTTTGAAACAATTGCCGCTTTCGATCAAATTATTGAAATGAAATATTAATTGTGTCTTTTAATGTATGAGAGAAAATTGTCATTGTCACCATACTTATGTTCAATTCTATGCCGTTCGACCGCTTTATATTATATACTAGTTGCGCCCCACGGTTACACCGACGTAGCGACAATGATGATGAAATTATCCTATCCAATCCTGTGTTAATCCAGCGCCTCATCTACCTGCATACCAAAATTCATCAAAACTGTCCAGCCGCTGGAGCGTGAAGAATAAAGTATCCTATGTATCAATCCAAAGCCTCATCTACCTTCATACCGACTTTCATCGAAATGGACCTATCCGTTTGAGCGTCAAAGAGCAACAAACATCCATTTATCTATCCATTCATCTAAACTTTCACATTTATAATATTAGTGGGATAGTAGGATAGTGATTGTGATAGTGAGATTATATGACTGTTATCTATCAGTCAAGTGAGATAGGGGTGGGTCGATTCTTGCTCATGGAGGTTCACTGCAAGACACAAAGATCAATATTCAAGCTGATCTCCTTCTCGTTTGATAATGGCTATATTAACCAGCTGTGCGATTCTCTGATGACTCGGTGTTGCGGTAATCGACGAGCTCACTGATTTCAAATACTTAAGAGATATCACCCTTGTAAAAAGGTTGTTTTTCCAACGTTGTCATCTCGTCATTTGTTTCACGGATATTGCCAAGATGCAACGATGTTTGCACTTAGAGAATCGCACGGCAGATCAAATAAACTGTAGCTGTAGTCCCAGCCAAGTACATTTGTTTGAACAAGCAGTTTTTCGAGGAAGTTATCTTAGAACAGACATCCCTTTGGTACGCCAATGTATAATTAAATTTGCATTTATAACCTGCTTGTACTGGTTACGCTGCCCATATACATATATGCTTATCAAGATTTCTGAATAGCCATCGAATAACTTTGCGTTGCTAATTAATGTTATTACTATCAATACTTACCATTATATGTGTAGTGTATACAACTAGAATGAAATAGCGTCATATAAGAGATTTATTGATTATCAACTGCATTATCAACTTCTAACACTAAAATTTAAAATTATCATATCTAGCATTTGTTAGGTCTGCTGGGAATTTAAACTGATATAGAGTACTATCCATTTATTACAAAGTTTACGTGTTTAAACATCTTTCAAATAATTTACTCACTTTAATAGAGCTGTATTGCAAGGTATTTTACCATCATAACTTGACTTATCATCACTTCAAAATTACTACATCTTACCCATTTACTACATCTTACCCATTTCACTACTTCAAATATTTCTATTTATCCCAATTTACAAAACACCGTTACAATCTGGTATACGCGGACCGATCGTACGTTCATCACTTGATGTGGAGCAAGATTAACACATTCGAACTGTCCGTTGGAAAAGACGTAACATTTAATCAATAAAGGGTAGTTGAGCCATTACAAGCCATATGATTTGTCTAGGTGCAAGACGCAGCCGGTGTTTCAATTGTAGATAGCAGAAACGGTACCCGACCTACAGAAGTGGCCTTACTGAGAAATTTCTAAGATCCCACTAATTAAATATAAATTGTAAAACACTTATGCGACTTGGGAAGACGCTGCCTTTTGTTACACAGCTGTGCAACTAAAACAAAAGACTGAGCATTATTTATCTTGCACCCATTTTGCAATAAAAATTTGTATGTGAATTGTTGCTGAGAAGAAAAGAGCTATTGCATATGTAAAAAATAAGTACAATTTATTTTCAAGTGTAGATGATAAATTAAAGAACACAAACTTCACTGTTTCTGTCGCAGTCAAGAACACATAATTCTCATGTGAGAGAAATTTCAGTATTTTTAACATCTTTTATAAATAATATAATAATAATAAATCATGGCACGTATCACTTTTAGCTGCTTATAAAGAGAGTGTATTATTACTTAATAATTCTTGATTGCATGCGGTATCGACAATCTAAAACATTAGAGTAACAGAAATACCAGCGTATCTTTGATTATATAGTACAAAATCAAAGTAGTAGTAGCGTAGGAAAGCAAAGTTAACATTTGGATTGGAACAAAGATATAGTATTTGTGTAGGCTACTAAATACAACGTCTACGAGTATTATCCAAGATCAACATAGCACATCGTTTGCTTTCGTAATAATTATTGTGCTGGGCCAGATTGCCAGCACCTTCCGTATAAACATGCTATGATTTATTCTGTGGTATAATTATGACCGAGGACAAACCTAAAAATGTTAATGGATAATCCAATAATCTTGGAATTGGAACAAAGTGTATTAAAATGTTCTCGAATGACGTAAAAGTGTATAAAATAATAATGTTGACGAAGCAAGATCAAATTTCTAAAGAGTTGAGTAGCAACCGTGAACATGTCATGGATAATATGGTTGTTAGGACCAATAAACAAATATCATAAGTGATCCAAAATCAACATCAAATTAATTTGTTCAATTTAGGCTCTAAACAAAGAGATACGTGCACTTATGAACTTCAGTGATTATACTTTAACTCTTGACATTCTGTTGACGAGCAGGGAAAGACAATGAAAGAGAAGACACGACATGACAATCTTAGAGATGGAAACGCCAGAAGCGACGAGTTTTGACTTTGACCTGTTCGGATGACGCTTATAAACTGGAACTCTTAAAAGTACAACGACGAGCAGCTATTAATCGATTCTGGAATGGATTTTTGTGGTATGAACGGTTTTACTTCATCATATTGCATTGGCATTACATTACATTAGTTCTGAAAGAAATCTTCAACAGCATCAGCCACGGGCGGCCTAGATAATGTTTGAGTGTAATCAAGTATACAATATGCAAAATAATGTAGTGACTATATATGGTCTAATTTCTGAAGCATTTACTCGCAGATTTCTATCTGATAGTATGATAAACAACGTTGCTGGCTGAGAATATATTAAGCATCAGAAGACCTCATTTCCAGACTTGCTTTCTTCGCAGTAATAATCCTAGATGTCAGATTAGATACTGGCGCCAACTGTTATTAAGCTCTAAAGGAATAATTTACATAGTTAAATAATGTTGAGGCGATTAGAATCTAAATCCCAAGCGAACCTGATATCTTTGACTTTGAGTCATATAGAAACAGCGACCAGTTATCCCGGATGCCAATTTAAGTCATGCCACGACTAAATACAAAGAATTCTCGTTTCTCAGGCCTGTCTATTTGATCCTAATATATTTTAGTCATGAAAGGAACCTCACTTTCTCATTAGGTCTCGCATAGCACCGACAGTAATTGCTTCAGGCAAGATTACTGGCGCCGCCTGCGATTACAAACTGAGGACATACATTACGGAAGATTGGCCAGGATCTGATCGGTCTAGGCGATAAAGGAATGGAAATTAAGTAACGATTAGACTTGGAATATCTGCATGCTAAATGAGACCGGATAGTTAATAATTATAGTCGGAACACCAGCCTTTAATCTAAAATAATAAGAACCAAGAATGTTGCCTTTGATGTGGTTAAAGAGTTAATGTTTTTTTCCATTTAGATGCAATCTTGATTATGGATATACTCTGCATATGATACTCTGCAACACTTAATGAAATGCACAATCGACCCCATTCCCTCTAATTAATTCTTATCATCATATGTCAAGTTTGACATCTTAAAGCCCTGATTTACAACACTAGAAGCTACAAATCAAGCTGTCCGAATCTAAATTGACAGCCAATAAATAGCCCCAAATAGCGGACATTGGTTCGGAATGCGACAACAAGGCCGCTCGGCAGCCTTGCTTTCCGCGTCATCCAATCAACATAAAGCCTGCTTGTTCTCCAATCCGAATAACAGAGAAACCGGCCCCCTACTCGCGCCATCATTATTAACGTAATAAAGTACTAGATAAAAGCCAGTCGGACAGCGTGTGAACGCGAAGAGAAAGCCGTTGTCGCAACATCACCTACAAGCTTAATAACCTCCACTGCTTACTCAGTTTCTTCTCGACATACCTATTCAAAATACGATTGATTGTGAGATTGGCATCATTAGCTATTGACGCTCATTAATTATCATAGCCCCTCACGTAAATAGCACTAAAATCATGAATAACACAGCTTTTATCGGTCCCGTGATTTGTGAAAAGCGCTCTGCGGTCAGCCGTGTGCAGCATGTACGATAGCAATAAAATTGAAATACCTCACAGAGATAATCTGACAAGAATAACTGTGTATTCTGAGTAGAGTAAATTTCACACTATCTAAACGCTTGATCTAAATTGAATTCGCGATTTGAAACGAGTGAAATGTGCTGAAGAAACGAATATGAAATACGATATTTAGAATACGCTCACTATATTCATCTGCAAAGAATTGAAAATTATATAAAGTTATAGTACTATCTATATGAAAAGATCGAGTTCACTTCTATGGAAGGTTTTTATCGCGATTCGCTAAAACCGGCTTCTGTATCCCGATCGCATTGAGCCGACTTAAGTATTTATTTACTTTTTATAATAGATTACATATCTTTATCAGCCACGAATTCTTTGTACTGTAGCGCATGTTTAAATTGTGTTTTTTTTACTATCTGTTTCACTAAACTACGAAGTTCTTTACATAATGAATACTTTGAAAAGTAAATTAACTCAAAAGTAATAAAGTATGATTAAGGACATTAATGCATAGGTAATATATTAATATAGTAATATACTTGTAATATAATAATACTACAGTTACTCGTTTAGTATCCTTCAAAATACTCCTACCACAATCTATATTTGGTCCTGCCTTTAAAAACTTGTCAAACGATTCACATAATTAAACACACATCGCTTGTTAATTACACTGGTAAGCATTACATCTGTTTCATCTTATTAAACATTCGCAAAGCAAATAAAAAGGTAAATAAGTATTCAAAAAATTAACACCTCATTTAAGTTGGTATGGCACGCGACAGTGGGTGACTGATCGCCCCGAACCCTTTAATGCAGTCTCGAGTGTCCAAACAGATGAATTACATCCGTGAAGCGTAAATCCACCGTGAACGCTGGTGCCCTTTAAGCAATAGGATACTTATAAATTCCTACGTTAAAAGAAATATCTTCGATGCGATAAGCAGCACTTTCCTTTATCTTAAAGCGTTCTAACAAACCAACATTTATGCATCCCGTCTCGGACTCATTAGTTCTGCCATCTCTTTCCCTTCTCGCTTCGTTCTCTTTACACGCATCTTCGGAGGGCCATTTATCAATTCCAAATAACATGCCGGGACCTTTTCTCTTGTGTTTGTTTATTTTTTATTTACTTACCTTATCCTTCGGTGTTCCGTTTGTGTCTTCGTTTTTGACTCGAAATTGATTGTAAAGCCAGTCTAATGGCATCCGTCTATCAGAAAATAAAGCACGATCGATAATTCTGATTGTACGGCTAATGAGTGTATAATAAGTTTTATGATTCTGGTTGTTTCCTAATAAATTTTAATCAATAAAGTAAATTGTATGACAATGACAAACAGTATAAAAAATACCGAGTGTTTTCATTAGCAAAATGAAATGCAATTAATGGAAGCAATTTAGCGTGCAAAATCTTTTAAAATGTGCTATTGAAGGTTTTCAATTTCCTTACACTAAAAGTTTAATTGGCAGCTGCACAGTGTGTTAAACTTTTTACTCGTTTAAGTTTGCTTCTTATTCTGCTCGATTTATTTATTCATTGCAAGCCGACCCCGCTGCGAATCTGACTTCATCGGCTGATTTAAGTTATAGAGTTTTTGAAGAACCCAGGTATTATTAACTTTTTACCGTTTCACAATTACATAACATTTTCCAATCTTGTTTCTATCAACATGTTTATAAAAGTCATTTTATATGGTTACACGATGAAGGTTCCTGTTTTTATCAGGGTTTTAATCGATGTCCTGTCGAAGCACATCGTCAGCATCGTTCACTAATCATCTCGAAAAAATTGATTCCGGGAACATCCGAGATATCTTAAAGATGCCGGAGATCGGAGGGGGTCTCGGTCCTCGGATCCTAAGTTTTCCCGAGTTCATATCGAGCGGCGGTTGTCTGAAATTAATTTCTTTTTGTTTCGTCTGGAGTCGGCATTTACATTGAATGTGCTCGGAGGCTGGCCGTTTGTCGGGATATTTATGTAAGGGCCCGTTGTGTATGACGTGCGCATTATTCATACATGGTGCTTGCCTCGGACCAGCTGTATGTTATTTTTACCGGTTCGTCGGCTTGTTGCTGCTGCGAAGGGAGTTTAAGGGTTTTATTGGTTATGGAAAAAATCTTATATTGCCCATGATAGCTTCTAGTTATACAATAACTAACAAGTATATTGTAAACCAATTGAAGAAACTGACCTTATCCAATTATTTTAGACCTAAACACAATTACAAAGTTACTATAGTAATGTAAAGTAGTTGAAAAGTTATTATTTAATTAATTAATTAGGTTTAACTTACACCCATGTGAGTGTGTCATACATTTTATTACTCACTAATAATAAGTGCGTATAGTAAATGACAAGTTTAGAGTAATTTGAGTAGGAGGTGCGTTTTATGGTTATTGCAATGATTATTGGACCCAAAGTTAATTTTGCAGCCATTAGAATGTGTCAACAATTTTATTACTGCAAAATAAACAGTTAACGCGTACCTCTAGGCTACGAATGCAGGCACGGCAAATCGAACGCTATCAAATTTTACGACAGCAGCAAGCGCCAGGCGCCTCGATGTCGATTCCCTGATTGGACACACTATACGACGTTTCCTTTTGCAATACCCATTTCCTGCACTAACTTATTGACTTCACAATCGAGACTTGTTTTTGTAGGATCGAATGATAAACAGGCGGAGAGACCACCTGACGGAATGCGTTCAACTCTAACCACTTTTATACCAATACCACCTAAGACGTTATCGTCAATAGCTACGCGCCATCCATATTATCGACGTGTCTCTATTCAGTTTTAACATAGTTTCTGTGATTCGGATCACATTTCCAATTCCTATGTTACAACATGTCGATTGATATCGATTCTAGAACGGCTATCATTAGCATCCTATTAGCATGTCTGCATTCAAAAGGGTTCGTTCACTTACGGATCTGTGTGAACTCTTTTTTTGATTGTTTTCTATTTGAGTGTTGTTTTTGTCGGCGTCGTGTATTTGCTCGTGAGTTTTTATTTCCTCATCAGTTCGTTACTCCTTGATTGATGCTACTGCGTCATCAATTTAACTTTTAGTTCATACCTACAGTATGAACACGAAATAGAATTCTGTAAATATATTTCATAAGAAATAAACATGTTTTAAAAAAAAATGTTTTTTTTCAGAGATTCATATTCAGATTCCACCATTTCGATTTTTTTGGTAACAGTTGAATCAGGGTTTTTCAGTATGTATTATCAATATATACTTAATATGCATCATCATCATCATCATCATCACAGCCGTTAATATGCATATTCCTACCTAATTTAGCTTTTAAGATAGACCTGGTAACAAAAAACAGTCTCAAACTGATTATTTTTACGGCCGCCATTTCTTTATAATTGAAAATAAAAGAGTGAGTGAAGATTGAAAATAAAAAGAAAAATTAAAACTTGTGTACTCAAAGAGCTGTAGACAACGACACCACACATGTCAAGGGCGAAATAAAACAACCTCAAAACTCTTTTATTTCCATGTATCCGCCGAACTTGTACCTACGGAGGCACTTAACAAGAATTTAATTGAGCTTCTAATTAACTATTATGTTCACGGAAAAAAATTATACAGAATGTTAAAATTTCAAGCCAGTATCTAATTTCCAGTTTACGAGCTAGAAAGACATGCGGACTGACAACAGAATGACAGCAATAGGATTCTGTTTTGCCCACAAATCACAGAATCATAAGCAACGTCAAACCTGACTACATTAAACTGAAACGTCAAAAAACGTCTAAATGTACTTTAAACTGAATCGCATATATTTTACTTTAGTTTTATCACGATGTTTCGCACACTTTTCAGTAAACGTAATCATGGGTCATAGAGGAATCCAGTTCCCGCAAGTCACGAGTAGACTAGCTAGATGATTTTGTCTGTTACAGAGTTATGTAAACAATTTTTATGTACAGTTGCCTGCAATAAGATGTATACATTTCACAATTTTCAAAAGTGCCTCAGCATTCATTAAAATTTATATCAAAATTATTCTAAAATGAAGTTGTTTATATTATGGTACTGTTAAGAATAATCCTTATCTACATTGTTATACACTCTAGTACTGTATCATAGTTTTGAATATTATTCCAGGCGACTGTACCTACCACATCTCATATTTTACTCAAAACGTTTCCGATGCATGAAATATAGTCACTCACAAATAAATGTGTTCATATAAGTTTTTAAACTAACATGGTTACTAATGCAAGAATTAACGTTAGAAACGGAATATTTACCATGCATTGTATTTATTGTGAGCTCTCGATATTTTTCTACACAGTTGCATGCGCCATGTTCACGAGTAAACTGAAGTACCTATCTGCGGATAGGTATTTTTATGAGCCGAGATGAAATGTGTTCAATTTCTCTTGACTATGTTTTACAACTTTTAATTTATAATTTTCTTGTTACAGAACCAAGGACAGAAGAGACTGAGGGGGTTCGATGTTACTGCAACACGGCCCAATGTGTGGGGACAGGGTACATGTGCCGGTCGAGGGGTCGCGGGGGTTGCTATAGCGAGCTGCCGGCGCCAAGGCGAGCGCACCTGGCTCGACATGGGTGCTTGCACCACCTGGCTGAAATGTAAGTAGAATATTACATATGTTAGTTGTTCTTGAGATGCGACGGTTTAATTTAACTATGTAATAAAGTAACCTATAAAATGCGAATGAACTTTAACGTGCTTGCTTATAACTTGTCCAAAATTGTTCATTGCCTATTTTGTATAAAAAGCTCCGTTAGATAAGTTGGTAGGTACTGTCCCTGGCCTGGTCAAACAATTATTTGTGTGATAAGAAGAAATGTTTCTTCTCAAGCTGTAATGTAATATATGCCTACATTGAGAAGAATACCTAGCTACCTAATAATAAATAAAAAGTAAGATTAGTAATCCTGATAAAGACCTGACCAAGTTTCACTTTATGAAGTCCCTCTTTCTATAACGTGACCTGACGAAGTTCCACTTTACGGAGTCCCTCTTCCTATAACGTGACCTGACGAAGTTCCACTTTACGGAGTCTCTTTTATAACGGCGAACTCTTCATTATTATTGGCCTATGACATCGAGCCAGTCCTTCTCAAGCCCAATGACTCCATGGTCGATGGCAAAGCCTATCCCATTCCAAAATCCATTCTTCTATGGGGATATACGACACATAGTGATAAGCGTTCTATTATTATTGGCCTTATAGCATCAATCCAATCTTCAAAAAAATCATTGGTTTTCTTTTTCAGGAATCCAGTCTCGTCTTAAAATCCAAATTAAAATCGTTTTTCTCTGACGTCTCCTCTCTGTGTCATTCCATAATTTTTCTTTAATTTTTAAATTTCCTATACTGTTGGTCAGTTTCGAAATAGTTTTTAAATATAGATACAATCAAATAAGAATTGATGCAATGAAATATGATCATATATGCTACGAAGAAATAATAGTCTAGCATATATGAAATAATATTACAAAGCCTTGGATGATGTGATATGTGATGTGTGTGTCCATGCCTTACGTGACATAGGGAGTCCTAGTACGGTGGTATGAGTTGTGTAAACGTTGAAACGTTATAGAGTTTTATTTTGTAGTTTAGTTTAGCATTGTGTAGCACTCGTAGTAATGATCTTAGCGAATTTTAGATGCTTGTAGTGTAAGGTTGCCATAATAGCGTGAGCACTGAGACATTTACCAATAACTTATAATGTTAATAAATACGCTCTCGTCCGTTTCTGCCGTGCGATTCTCTAATGATTCGCCGTTGCGTTTGTCGACGAGCTCACCGATGTCAAATACTTAAGTAATATCGCTCTTGTACCTACATAAGGTTGTTATTCCAACGTTTCTTGTCATATCGTCATTTGTTTCACGGATGTTGTCAAAGATGCAACGATGTTTGCGAACGCACGGCTGTATAAGATGATTACGTTCTTTAGTCCACTAAGCACTAAAGAAAATGTCCTTTCGGCACTGACATTATGAAGAGAGATGGCATATAAGCAGATTAAAATTGAATGGTTTTTTGCTAACACGTATATATCTTGAAAGAAAACCTAACCTCTTTTGATGTATATGTTTGCCCCCCAACACTCGTTACTTCTTCGTTTTTGTATAAAACCATTGAGGTTTTCTTAATTGTAGTTGAAATACCGGGACACTTTTAAGATTAACCGGGACGAAAGGGGCAGTAGTTGCAAGTGTACCGGGCCGGATGGTAATCCTACCATAGTGGCGCATGGCGAGGCGTTCTACTTAAACCAAAGCTGCAGACAGTTGGTACTAGGATATCATAAGCATAACCAGGCCGTACTGTCCCATCGCTTACTTAACGGGCCTTCCTTTCAGAGAGAGAGGTTGGCTCCTTAAGTCACCACACAAACCCAGTATGGGTTGGAGACTTCGTCAACCAACACTACTAAGTCTAAGGCTGGCTACTACCCTATGGTAGTAGCCAGCCTTAGACTAGTTCTAGTCCTTAGATGATTTAGACCAGCCTAATGTCTCCAACATGACCTCAGTCTATAGAACCGGGAGGTCACTTATCAAAGTATGAAGCGTTCGCGACTTCGCTTTCAGTTCGGGCTACAATCCAACCTCGAGATTGATCTCCAAGTTAACTCGCTTCTATCACAATGTACTATTATTATCGTCTTGAAATAATACGCTTATATTTACAAACACGTTTCATGCTTTGAAAGTGCTTAGGTTCAAGTAGGCTTGCGCGTGCGCCGGTCATAGGCAGGAATAATCGTAAAACGGTCCCCAATATGATTCAAGAGAGCAATTAAAGCCGACGGAAATGTAACCTCTCGAGAACTTCAGTCCGCTGTCGGTGGAATGCGGCCTTTGGATTTGTGTTATGTTGTACTTAACTACGAGTATAATTACAAATATTGCAGAACCATACTAATATTATAAATGCAATGTGATCGCATATCCGCTAATTAAGTATGTATTGTTGTCTCTTTTTTTTAATTATGTTTAAATCTAATTAATCCTGATATTATTAAAAAATGGCATGGACCCTGTACTCTGGAGCGTAGTTATAGTAGATAAAAAATATGAATGCAAAGGTATTCTATATTTATTATATATATAAATTTGGTGTGGCCGGTTACTAATCATACTGCTCACAGCTCGAGTTTTATAGGGAGAGTCCTTGTGTACACAGGAAAATGGTGAGACTGGGGTATCAAAATCGTTTCTAATTCTTAACCCTATAGTTGAAACAATGAGTTTTTAAGGAATAAATATACAATTGTGAATTACGTAGTTGGCATCTGCCTTTTGCTGAGTCCGGTATCGCTGGTAATGCGTAAATGACTTGTCGGTGTTAAAAAACTCCTTTTGAAGGATACAAATGTTGATTGAATGTTATAAAATTCATTAGAGCAGTATATTATATGGAGTCATCCGCTGGAGTAAACCGAGACCGCCAGGTCAAACCGTTTGTTTATTATAACTATATTTTGTTATAAAAACTAACGTTGTTTTCACTCATTATTAATTAAAAATACGGGATAACTCACGTAATATTTATCGGATAGGTCCGACTATAGTTTCGATCACATTCGGTGGCCTTTTTCAAGGAGTGTTCGGGACGCCCGCGTCGATGACGTCTCGCTTAGCACACCGAATGTGGTCGAAACTATAGTCGGACCTATCCGATAAATATTACGTGAGTAATCCCGTATTTTTAAATAACTATATTTATTTGTAAAGTTTCTTTTTATTTTTCAATTTTATTTATCTGTATTAATGTAATTATTATAAATAAACCAATATTTCGCCAGTTATGTTGCAGATCCTGTGTGATATTGGGCATGCCAATTCTAATGCACTAGGTACCGAGCACAGCTCCATACCTAACTGTGCTCTCTCCACGTGCTATAAAAAATATTTTCAGTAAAATCCAATAACATGTTGATCTACCGGAATATCTAATCAGAGATAAAATTATTCTGTCTAAAATTGGTTGCAAATTGTTTAACAAATCTAATGACCATATAATATCAAAGTACATATTACAAGCGAGCCTTTCGAAATCCAAAAAGCAAGTAATGAAGCTCGGATCGGTCAATTATACGACAGATTATTCAGATATTTAGGGTCCACAAGATTGTATCTCATCTAATTGCACGTTTAATTAACTCGAGAGATGGTGTAAACGTCAGCCCTATATAGAATGACAAGACCATCACAAATCGTACGCTTGTTATGCGACACCGGTAGCCACAGTTGCCGAATTAATTGGACAGTGTTTCAATTAATTAGCCATTTGTTTAATTCATTCTGATAAAAGATAGAGTTATTGACGTTGGATAGCTAAGTGGTTGTGATAATGAAATTTATGGAATGTAATTAATATATAATTTTAAGATGAAACATGATTAATGAATATTGTGCTGCGTTAATTAGCGATCAAATGAACTTACCAAGTATGTGAAGTTCGATCACTATTATTTGAAGACTTCATTCGACGCGATTCTTTCTGTGTGTGGAGTTGACACCTGGGACTTAGTTACAAAAAGTAAATTAAAGAAGAAAGAAGAAATCGCCTCGAATGAAGTTGAATAATAATTACTGTAATTGCTGCTATAGTTGCTGTTATTGTTTTTGAATTGATGTGATCCTGTAGAAACATATGTTCTTGTATTATGTCATACTCCTGTCTCGATTATGCGAATAATGAAATTGAAATAAAGAACGAAGGACACACCAAAAACACACTTTCGCATTTGTTATATTGTTAATTATACAGTCGGAAATATTGGTAAATATATTTTTAACTCTAATTCATTTTAATAAAATTATCAACATTCAATTATATATCGCAATATTAATTAGTTCTTTGTCTTCGCAGCTTTTAGTAAAAAGTAATGTAGTGTGTGGCTACACTTGTACTTACATTACTTTCTTTAGTCGGAAAGGCGACTCACTTAAAAAAAAATGTCGCTACGTCTATGGTGACTGGCAACATTTGCCGAAACATACCTACAAAGGTTTGTCTTTTTTCATAGAAAATTTATTTTCGAATTCGGTAGGTAGTTTCAAATTAACTATACTAGTTTCAATGATGGGAATGTTTTTCCGAGAGCTGTCTTATAATTAACAATTAAATTTGTGTTACTTTGAGTTACTAGAATTTTAATCTGAATCATACATTAAATAGGTGCTTAAATGTATGCCATTATGGTCCATTATCTCATCAATTTTTAGTACGTTGCTATCAACAACAGAATGTATTTTCGATGACATAACATTCCGTTTCTTCAAACTTCCATCAGAGAAATAATTAATTATTCTTTTGTGGAGCGCATGCTCTATCAATTCCGCTTATCATGCTCCGCTCGTTTCTAATAGCATCTGTGCGTCGATTCTTTCTTCAATTTGTCTTTGAATGTTTCGAAATTACTCCTCGGGTCTTTCATCATAGATCGAGATATGATTGTGCGTTGATCGAAGCGCATGTGTATCAACTTTGTCACAGTGAATTCGTGTTGTTTTACTTTACTTTGGTTTCGGCTTGCTTTTATTTATAGCGCGTAGATTTATATCAACTGAAGTGTTTATACAGGTTATTAGAAAATACTAACAACATCTTCTGGGCTATTTCATATTTTTATAAAAATCGATTGCCCTCTTACACTTTTTAGTACTGGATCTCGTAAACGCAATAGGAAGTACGCCACAGAATTTCGTAGCGTAACTGCGAAGCTCGTGCAAATAGAAATTCGGGCTTGTAATTGCGACTTCCGCACAGCTGTTCCGTACCCACCGCACACCTTTATACAGAAAAAAACTTGTTATCTAGAATAAAAGTGGTCTGTTTGTACAGAAGTTGCTTCTTAAGATTAATAGCATTTTTCTAATAATTTTGAATACTACCATGCTTTTCCTTTCTTTTGAGAGATCCGTTTTTATTATATGAGTAAATTTGAGATAGGCTCGTTTGCTCTTGTTAAACTTATTTATAAGAAGAGAACGGAAAAAATCAACTAACACATTTAAAAGTTATATACAGTTATTTATTAATATACAAGATACATGCGTTCCATGTTACTTGTCTAGAAATGTAAAGATTGTTGGAGCGACGAACATGTTCACATTCCACGTGATTTTCAGCCAATATTTATGTTGATTTAACATTAAAATCTTGTTTGTTTTATAAACCTGATTGAACCCGTTGAATATTAATAAAGCCGACCAAGAGAGACCCCTGTCGGGACGGTTTTTGTTCGCTGAAATTACCCGCCTTGATCATCTCACTCGGATCGTTCGAATGCACATTACAAAACAGTATTCAGTCTTACAACAAGACTAACACATTATCTTTTAAATTCGTAATTCATTGGTTTTTTTAATGTCTGAAATAGATTTTGCAGAAATCACTTTCCTTTCTACTGCATATGTTTTGATCTTTAAAAATATCCATAAATTGAATATGCTACCTTATGATACCAATGACCTCACTCGGAATTTAAAAGTGCACATAACATACATACATAATATAAATTTTAGTTTTTTCTTTAAATTCCTGAAGTGATTGGCAAGGGCCCACATGTCGTACGGTATGTCCCTGGATGATAAGAACTATTACAAAGGCGAGCTTATTCCTATCCTATAAGAGATACTATTAGTTCTTACTTTGATCTAGTGGGTGAGTGTTAGACATAGATATAAGAAATTTTCGATTTACGGACGGAATAAACGGAGAAAGCTCTAGCAGTAATTGTTTGTTGAATTCAACGTGCGTACAGGTGAATTAATGTGTATATTGTTAATGCGGTTTTTAAAGCCTCCTTTTATTTTTAAGTCAAACCCTTATTGATACTATATACTTTTTTGATATATTTGTTTGGATCTTAGCCACTGACTAACTCAGTACATTGGAACAGGTTCTTGGCTCAGACGCATGCCTGCTTTATTTACTTTATACATTTTTGCTCCTTTTTGGCAATCCCCGTACAGCTATTATCTCCGCTAACGATCGACGGCCATGCTTCGTTAAGATTTCCATCGAATTCTAATTGATATTCTGTATATTGGTAATTAATTCTTTAGTTATTTAGTGGCTTTAATTTGTACGTAAAATATTCTGTAGTCTCACTGTCTGCTTAGTTTTAGCATATTTGTGGTTGAATTAAATATATGTATATTATAACTGTTAACTCTCCATATGTAATTTTACAAAGTTATTTTATTGTTGTTATGTGTTGATTTGAGCAAGTCTTTCGTTTTATGTTATGTTTGGTGCACTACGCGTGAGTTGCGGCATACATGTTTTTTTTTTTATGCGGGCCAGTGCAAATATCGAATAAAGCTACATTGAAATATCGCTTTTACTTGCGTATAAAAAGTAACTGTCACTTAATCAAACACTCAGTAATCACGCGTTAAATGCACATATAAAATATAAATTTATCACTTTTTTTGTAAATCATAATAATCATCATAATAATGCTCGTTTAAACACAGTATAGATATGGCTAAACATGGTTTAGGTAAATGTTGATATAAGTCTTAAGAGGATTGCATAGCTAGTACTTTCCGTACTAAAAGAGAAAACTCTTTTCTTAACATTGTCCGATTTCAGTGATTTTTTTTCATGGAATCATCACATTGTTTACTATGCCCGTACGTTTTCATTTTTTCAGTATTTCAAAGTACTATAAATTTCCTTTTTTAGAACTTAAAAAATCTGAAAAAATCAAAACGTACGGGCACAGTAAACAATGTGATGATTCCATGAAAAAAAAAATCACTGAAATCGGACAATGTTAAGAGGTAGAAAAGAGTTTTCTCTTTTAATATGAAAGTACTAGCTATGCAATCCTCTTAACTTGAAAGCTCAAACGTACTGCACTGCAGTTCTAGTCACCACAAGACATGCGTAAACATACCTACGTATTGATTATGTATTTGATACATATGTTTCCATATCGACACTGCGATTTTCTACTTTGTTGTTTAAATGATTTACAAGACTAAAGGTTTTTCTAGTTTAAAGTACAATTCTTGCATACATCTGTATATAACTAACTATTAAACTACACAACGGGTGTTGATGCTGTTTTCACCATCAATTTCAAACGGACGGTTTTTTAAAATAACAAAACGCACATTCATATATATTTTTTCTAAATTACTCCCGTGCAAAGCCGGGGCGGTCGCTTGTAAAGTATAGTGTTAAGAGAAAATACGCATGAAGAGTGCATGTGACATAATTACATACAGATATTGTTTTATTGTCCGATGTCGGTGTCCTCGTTTGTTTGATAAGGGTTGGGGTTGAGTCGTAGGTCAGGAGAGTAGATAACGCAGCTGTAAGGCCGCCGACCCTGCTGCGCCATCTTTGTCTATCAGCTATATTAAATTCATCATTGTTACAAACAATATACAGCTCAAATTTCTATAGTTACTGTAAGTCTGTTGTTTTTCTAGACACATTAATATTTTAACTGTTCTAATAACTTCAATAACTTAGTTTATTGAATGTCCTAAAATCAAGATTCCTCACAGTATTTCTAGAACGTCCTTTTCGTTTTTTATTTGTTCGTGTTTTCCACAAGACACGTTTTCGATAATACATTGGTACCTATACCTCAGAAGACTTCTGACATGATCGAAACAGTTGTAAAATTGTAAAAGGAAGATATTGTCAAAATATTTCAATGAATTCGTTGTCGATCTCTTTAAATTTACTATTGAAATGTGCAAATCTTTTATGATAATTCCTTGAAACTAGCTTATCACAATTATTATCGCCAAGTTTACTATCGATTTCACGGAATATTTCACGGAATAAATCACTTGCGGAATCGATCAGTTCGTTGTACTGGCATCTTCATCTCTTTGTTCTTTACGATAGATTTTATTGTTATCTGAGATGATATACTCACATTCTTTGTTCTTGGCCTCTTTCTCCATTGTTTTCTGAATTCGAATGGAATGCTTTGTTTTAAGATTAATTGTATGAGTAATCAAACCTTCCTGATGTTCCTGAGATGTTGTTTAGAATTGTATATACAGCAATTATATGTTTCTAAGACTTCTAACATAAAAGTTAAAGCAGCAGCAATCTAAAGCAGTTAGTAAATATGATACAAGTACAATTTGAAGAATTTAATACTGACTTCCATTCTATTTAGTTATTGGAGTGTATCTCAAAAACTACTGAACCAAATTTGATGAAATTTAAATGAGACCACACGGGAAGCCCCAGCTTTTAAACAACAAGTGCAATTTGAAAAGTTCAATACCGAGTTCCATTCTATTACTGTAATAAAAATCATTTGTTGGAGTGTAACTCAAAAACTACTGGACCGAATTGATAAGATAAAATTTAAATGAAACCACATGGGAAACACCAGCTTTTAAACAAAAAAATAATTTTGAGAATCGGTTCACCCAGTCGAAAGTTATGAGGTAACAAACATAAAAAAAATTCAATCGAATTGAGTACCTCCTCCTTTTTTTGGATGTCGGTAGAAAAGATGTAAAACCTGAAATATATTAAATGGTCGTGGTTGGACTTTCACTGTTCCATTATCCTTTGCTTTTAAAGTCAGTTTCAATATTAAAACTACGCTTAATTTTAAATGCTACGAAGACTACTAGTCTACAAAGATTCATAGGAAGTAGGTAAGTAACAATTCCCTTTACGCATGATTATCACTTAATTATCTGAATATACATTAAGTTTGGCGTTAAATAATGACTGTATCTCATTTTAATTGGCGTTTCGAAGTATTTTTCTCATTAGCGGTATGTTTACATTATGGCTTATCTCTATCTTGTCGTGCGGTCGCTATCTGGAGTTTAATGAGCTTGCTCTGCAAACTGAGATTAAACATACGAATATTTAATCAAGTCATTTTTAAACTCGCTTACTGTATTCAATTAATGTTTGTCTTTGCTAAAGTTATCAGACATCAAATAAGGCAGTACAAGCTTTAGATTACCCTTATGTGAAAATTCAAGTAATTCATAAAAAAACATCAATATAACCTACTTTCGTTACTTACTATTACTAACCTATTTCGTTACCTACGTCTATTGCTCGGTTGGTGGGATGGAACACATCTTGCACTAATATTCTGCAGGCCGTGGTATCGAATCCTACGAAACCCAAAATAATTTTGAATTACAATTACATTATATCCCTTTAGACCCACCTCAAGCTGAAGCTAACTTGTGGTGTTTTGAGGAGGGATTAAAGCAAAATCTTCCAGCTGTTCTATGATCTATGAAGTCTTCTGGATGTAGAGGTAACTAAATCACATGGAGTAAATACAGCTAGAGATACATAATATTATTTTACATCTCTCATATTCTGTAAGTAGGTCCTTATTACCCCTAAATGGGGCTTGTAGGTGACCAATTAGCTCTCTAGGGTAATAATGTAGCTAGAAAAGCCCTAGGGCGGTAAGTAGTTAAAAAAACTTTACTCTTCCAAAAAGTTCGCGTACATCTAACTATCATACTGGCAATAGACATCATGCATTCAGCCCAATGACAAAAGAGGTCGCTTCGCTATTCAGCCTTGTCTTCGTATGAGTATAATAGTCATTAATTTTATTTTTGTAATGCAGGTTTTTTTTTACTTACCTAACAATCGAGATGTAAAGCAGAGTAATTAGCTCGGGTGTAAGCATCAATTGCACCCTCGAACTATAGATAGATATCTCGGGCTACAGTTGATGCCTTACAGCCCTTGGCTACTAATCTACTATTCCTTAACACTTTTTGTTCACGATATAAGTAAAAAACATTAAACAACAAGTGCAATTCGAAAAATTTAATATCGACTTCCATTCTATTACTTTGGTAAAAATCAGTAATTGGAGTGTAACTCAAAAACGACTGGACCGAATTTGATGAAATTTAAATGGGACCACACGGGAAGCACCAGCTTTCAAACAAAAAGAATTGAATCGGTTCACCCTATCGTGAATTATGAGATAACAAACATAAAAAGAAAAATACAGTCGATTGAGTACCTCCTCCTTTTTTTAGAAGTCGGTAGAAAAAAGGTTTAAAGAAACTATCGTACAAACAAATAGTACCTATGTAATAACGTAAGCTCTTTATTACGCCTAGTCCGTAAGGATGTATAGTTTCTCCATACTATTGTTGAATAAGATCTCTTGAAAATACTTACATACACTAATAAAGTTGCGACTGTTATATTTGTTATTACCATACCATAGTTATTTAAGAGTAAAATTCGCCTCATGAATATGACTGTGTTGGTTTCAATTATTGTTCACGTAACATCGTAAACGCCACGTTATGTAGGCACCTACTTCTTTTGCGTTAATATTATAAATACAGATATTTTATCCCGAGAGTAAGAGTAAGAAATTCAAGAAGTAACAAAAATGTTTCCCACCGTTCGTTGGCACATAAAAAAAACAAATCGCTCCCGGCTACAACATTCCGAAAATAGCGACCTCAGACGGCATTTTCGGCAAACAATCAAAATCATTCGAATACTAGATTTAATAATTGTGATTGCGTCTATCCGTTTCGATTCCCGTGAGAAAACATTCGGCGTTTGAATATGCTAATTGTAATCGATAATCGAATAGTGCTGCAGTCATCGGTCATTGGGTTTATCGCTATTCGGTTAACGACAACCAGTATCAATCAGTATTAAAAGCATCGACCAAAATAAAGTCAGATTAAAAACATAAAGATTTTAATAAAAAATTCTGAATAAGGCTGACAATCTGATAGCCGTATATATTGATAAGTTATTTGTATTGTTTTGTCTTCACCGGTAGATTAATTGTTATTGCCTAAGTAGAATATGGATCCAAAAATATCTAATAAACAAATGACTCGATTTTACAAAACTACACTCGAGAGCAATGAATCCGGGTCACTTAAAGAATGTTAAAAATCTCGGAAACTAAAAATGATAGGTTAATGCAATAAATTGTATTTAATAGACAATGTAATACTCCTTAAATGAAAGTAAAAAAATATGAGTCACCATACATTTTATTAACACAAAATTACATAAAGAAAAAAACTGCTGATCTCTCCTTAAAACAAAAATCGGAAACATGAAATTTTTGAACTTTATTACGATTTTCTTGAATGTTGATACTTCGTATTGCCTCCTCGTGCTTCCATTACTGCGTTTACGCGGTTTGGCATGCTGTACACCAAGTTCTTATACGATTTTGGGGAATATTCTCCCATTCCTCTGTGAGAGCAATTTTGAGCTCACGAAGCGTGATTAGGGGAGGGTTTCGTTGTTTTACGCATCTGCCTAGCTCGTCCCAAGCATGCTCGATCGGGTTGATATCCGGGCTGCACGCTGGCCACTCCATACGAGTAATGTTAATCTCTTGAAGGTAGTCATTCACAATCCTACCTGTATGAGGTCGGGCATTGTCATGCATAAATATAGCATCCTCACCTAAATTGACCATAAATGGACCAACGTGATCATTGAGGATTTCTTCCACATATCTTTCGCTAGTTAAAGAGCCGTTTTCTATGATCACCAGCTCTGTGCGACTTTCAGAAGAAATTCCGGCCCACACAAGTACAGACCCACCACCGTAGGCTTCTTTTTCTTCGATGCATGCTTGCTTGAATCTTTCCCCTGGTCTTCGATACACTCTGTGTCTTCCATCGTGCTTGTAGAGCATAAATTTTGATTCGCCGGAGAACATAACTTTTGACCAATCTTCAATACTCCAATTTACGTGGCTCTGGGCATATCTTAGTCTTGAAATACGATGCCCACGCTCCAGTTTAGGGCCGTTTGCAGGTCTAAGGGGTTTTAAGTTAGATTCAGCAAGCCGACGTCTTACTGACCATGCACTTGGGTTACTTCCTCCGAGGCGTCGAAACTGATTTGTGAGTTCAGTTCCTGTGAGAAAGCGATTTCGAAGCATGGTGTTCACCAAGTATCGGTCTTCTCGTGCTGTGGTACACCTGGTTCTGCCCGTTCCTGGTCTGCGTAGGTTAGAACCAGTTTCTTCGTAACGTCGGAGAACTCTTTGTACTGTTGACAGCGACACACCGACAGTCCTGGCTGTATCGCGCTGACTCCGGCCGGTTTCCAGCATTGTAAGTATTCTGGTGCATTCTTCAGGCGTAAGCGACATAATTTCAGCTTGAATAATGAATATAGAGCACTATCAACATGGTTTATGTACCCACATAAATGACAGATTACAAACAAAAGCTAAACCAAATGCTGTAATTTCGTAGTTCCATCTTCGAAAGTGGCCCTTTTTCAAATTTGATTTTTTTAGATATAACTTTACAATAACTAAGAAGTTTATATTATTAATACCTTCATTTAAGGAGTATTACATTGTCTATTAAATACAATTTTTTGCATTAACCTAGCATTTTTAGTTTCCGAGATTTTGAGGATTCTTTAAGTGACCCGGATTCATTGCTCTCGAGTGTATTTGTACACTGCGCACACTTGTTATTGAAATTGTTTTTAATATATTTTACAATTCAAAACAATTTTATCGGCATGAACCTCTGATAGTCTTTCAAGTTTATTTTACTTACTACGACGAATTTAAATCATATTAAGCAAGTACGAAGTTATTTACTTGTGGTTTATGGGATAGGTTGGAAAACGAGCAAACGGCTCACCTGATGGTAAGTGATACCGTCGCCCACGGACATCCACAATACCGGAGGTCTCGAGGATGCGTTGCCGACCTTTGAGGAAGGAAGAGATAGAAGGGGGAGCGGAAAGGAAAGGGGGACGGGAGTAGGGGGGAATCGGGTCTCCGGAAACTCCCACAAACCGACTGAAACGCAATAGCAAGTTATGTTACTTCACCTCGGTGTTATGTGGGAGTGTGGTACTTCTCTGGTCGTGCCGGCCCATTCTGCTGTGGGGTTGCAGCGTTTCACTACCACTAAAAAACTTGTACTGTGTACTTGTAATAATAAAATTTCCATAGAGAATAGAATTCAATAGAGTGCTGCATAATTTTATATATTAATTATTCTTGTTACAAAAATTCCTTGTAAAATATAACTATGATTTAACTTTTCGCTTTTTGCTTTGCTTTCATCTAGATTTTTGTTACAACTGTCTTCACTCTTTATAGTCTCTAAATTATCTTATCTCTATCAATAGCACAGAAATCTGAAACGTGGAACTTTGCTCGTGTTTCTTCTTCTTTGATAGAATATACTCCTATCCGAAATTTAGCAGGAGAGGCGTCACAATCGAATTAATTGATACGGTCTGTCTTACAAAAGCGGCATAGTTGGTCTTCTGCCAAAGCATCGGTATGCTTTGTAACCACAACATGCTTTGGTCCTCACCAATCACTGATCAAAGCTAAATTGATATTCGAAGCTAACCTGTCAATTGATTCTTATTTGTGTGCAAATGTGTTTGCAATACGTTGCAATAGAAACATTCTATAGTGATAAACGCTATATAATTCTATAATGATAACAAAGGAAATACTTATCTACAAATTATAAAAACAAAGACAACCTTTGTCTGTTGAATCCTGAATGTCCACGCCTGAAGGTTGTGCCGAGAATTAAGTCTGTAGCTTGTTCCCAGCCTCAAGCATCAATCAAACATCATCAATATTCGTTCAAATACCTACACAAGTATAATTTGATGCAAATTTCGGTCAGTCCGTGGGAACGCAGTCCTCTGCGGCCGTTCTCTACAAAAAGGATATTTGTATTCTATTCCGTCCGTATGTATCATGTTATTTATTATCAGGCAGTGGAGTTGTATCGATGAATTTAAATGGTATATTTTTGTGCTTAATGATGATTCATTCTAACATTAGTACTTTTACTGGATTAAAATTGTAAGTGGCGAGAAAATCCGGCTTCTTAGGAAGGCCTCTCGCACAAGGTAACGTATTGGTCTTTGAGCCAGTAGTGCGATTCTCTAAGAGCAAACATCGTTGCATCTTTGACAACATCCGTGAAACAAATGACGAGATGACAAGAACCGTTAGAAATGCAACCTTATGTACAAGGGAGAAGTATTTGACATCGGCGAGCTCGTCGACGAATTATTACAGAATCGCACGGCAGAACCACCGCAGGGCTAGCTTCTGCTTTAGTCTGCATTAGTCTCACTACCACTATCTACTACTACTATTAAGATTTATAAGATCTGGAGGACTCTGTAGCAAGTTCCATTACGTAGTACAAGCTCTGTCTAGTTTGGAACCTAGAGTCTTGTGTTCTCAGTTTTTTGTTCTCATTTGAAAAAACAAACAAAAAAACAAACCAAATCTTCAAATTTGAACCATATTTCGTTTAATAAGATCGTCATTCAATCACTACACACTACACATCACTACTTACACGGTTTTTGCCTATTCCACTTCACTGCAATCTAGTCGCTTAGTTAAATTAACATACATAATACGTAAGCTAGTATATAATTCATCTTGTAATTATCTTGTCAATTAGAGCAAAAACTGTAACTCGTGCCGCTGCAAAGACAATCTGCTACTTATTTTTTATAACCGTTTGTACTATGATTTGTTCGAAAAGTGAGGTCAAGTTTTTGTCATAATGCCATTTAACGAACGGGACCGACGAAATCGATTCCAAAACAAAAAACCTTTTGAGATCAAATCATACTCGAATTTATTTCAACAAGTATAATGCAAATGCAAACCAGTTTTGAATGCTAATGGGTTTATATGGGGACTTATTATGTCTTCTATCTGATTGGAGGATAATATTGTCAAACTATTACTGTTAACCAGCAAAACACTCAGCCGTGCTCTAATAAGTCGATGCGCTCGTCGACGAGCTCACAGATGTCAAATACTTTTGAGATATCGCCCTTGTACACAAGGTTGTTTTTCCAACGTTTCTTGTCATCTCGTCATTTTTTTCACGGATGTTGGCCAAGATGCAACGATATGAGTCGGACATGCTCGAAACCAGGCGAGACGTATTCGATCCCCAACGTGAGTGTTTTGCCGGTTAATGGTAATAGTTTTATATGTGGCAAACTCACGAGAATTTCAATACAAATACAATATATTGTCCACTGAATAATGAAATATATTCTCTGAGAGCTCTGCAAAACTATCTAATGGTAACGAAAGATTACCCAATACATTAACAAATCCATTATTTTTAAACATATATTTCTATGGCCTTTGCATTTCACCTCATATCTTCATTAAAAACATCTTGATTACGATATCGTTTTCTACAAACGACTTAGTTAGTTAGTGTAGATTAGTTCCAGCAATTTTCCACGGCATGCTCTGTTGATTAGACCACCAAGTGTGCAAATCTGAATGCCAGAACCAGATTAGAAATTGACATTGCTCGCTCATAAAGTTAAGCGATAGTACAATTAAGCTTTGGATACAGTTAAGCTGAGTTACTGTTTGGTTGATTCCGATTGTAATGGATGTCTAATGCAGGGTTCTTAGAAAAAGTTACGGATTGTTTTGCTTAAGAGGATTGCATAGCTAGTACTTTCCATACTAAAAGAAATAACTTTTTTCTGCCCCCTTATATTGTCCGATTTTAGTATTTTTTTTTCATGTAATCATCACATTGTTTACTATGCCCGTACGTTTTAATTTTTTCAGTATTTCTAAGTACCATACATTTATATTTTTAGAAATCAAAAAAAGAAACTGAATAAATCAAAATGTAAGGGCATAGTCATGATTACAAGTACATCAATAAAAATCACCGAAATCGGACAATGTTAAGAGGTAGAAAAAAATATATCTTTTAGTATGAAAAGTACTAGCACGTAACTAATTGACACTTTTTGTATGAGAGAGAAAACTGTCAAAAAACAAGGAGTCGTATTGTAAGCAACACTATTCGTTTCTGGATATAGGAACCCTGAATATTCGAATCGACTTTCGTATATGTATAGGGAAAATTTTAAAAGTTGTAAACAATGTTTTAGTTTAAATTTTGACTGCTGTACGACGCACCTTTCAATGTTCGTAAGTGTTCATAAGTTGCTTTTTTAGGCTGAAGTTTAATTAGTGTGTATTAAAAGTAGCAATTTTATTGACAACTTGATTCTCTGGCTTCTTCTGGTAATGTTGATATACGGTTATTTATTATTCAGTTTGTGCCTAAGCTAAAAGATTAGAGATCGTGAAATGAAAGTTCCATCAATGCTCATTTCATTATAAATTTCGTAGAAAAGCATTAAACTGCAAGTAGGTCCATCTTTATGATCTCATAAAGACTTGATAATTACAGATGATTCGAAGAACTATTCGTAAATTACGAAGTAGTTAAAGTAGCACTGGGTCAGAACAGCGTATGATTAAATCTAATGAAGCTCCCAAAACTCATCTTTGATGAAAGATTCCAGAAATTACAACTAAGCAAGTTTAAGTATTCATAAACGAAAACCGCTCGCGTGCATAAGCCGAATCGTTTAAATTATAGTTGAAAGCTGGTTAAAAACCACATCAGGGGCCGATTCCACTAAATAAATTTGTTCCAACTGCAATCGAACCGTAGCTTTAACATAATTCTGATAAACAGCTTACGTTTCTATTGACACCAGCGATCGATAGAAATTTTATATTATGCTAACTCGATAGATCATTAAAGGTTTACTCGTGTTTGTGTATATTAGTGTTATATATATTTATTATAAAGTTGATTTTACGTTACATTTACGTTTCCATTTGTCTATAGTAATATAAATAGTAGAATGGCTTTTGGGTAATTATCAAAAAACAGCCGAATTCGGGCTGCGGTTGCAGCGGGATAGGTTGTTGAACATTGTGAAGTAGTAGAATTGACCCCTGGAGGTATTGTTTTAGGAGTGCGATGCGAGACGCTCGCAAGCTGTCCGTGTACAATGTTTACATTTTACATTGTTTTGTATACACGCGAATGGTTCCTGTCTATAATTTTAAAAAGGTTTCATAATCGTTAAATAAATTAGTTTTTAAACGTTTTCACGATTAATGAAGCATACAATGGCTCACCAATAGAAAATGAGTCTCAGTAACTTAAAAAAATAAACGTCAGTTTATTTATAAATTTGGAAAAAATGCAAACATTTTACTCGCGACAAATATAAAATTAATATGATATTTTTCCTCAAACTGTTTGGATAAGCTTTCTTACTCTGTAACTATGGTCAAATGTATTTTTTAACTTTGCATTTAAATTACTTTAAAAAAATGTTCTTGCGGTCGGCGTGTGGGTGTAGTGCACCATTACCCTATTTTCTAGACAACCTAACAATTTACTATCAAGATCATAAAGAATAAAGGTTAATAAAAAACGTAACGCCTTTTAGTGTATTAGCGTACTGTTTTGTTACAATTTACTTAATCTTCTAATTGTTCTTCCAGTGAGGAAGTGGCGCTAGCTCGATGTCAGAACTCTCCATCCAGCGGACACGGTCCAGCATCAGGGCACTCCTTGCTGCTGTGCTGCTTCCGGGACCTGTGCAACCACGAGGACAGCCCTCTAGCGAGAGCCAGGCTGAACCTTACGCTTCACGATGCAGGTAAGATATGCAGAACTTTCAAAGTCAGCACAGCAGCAAATCGAGCAGTAAATTATAGCTAAGCATAAACATTGACGACGCATAACTTCGTAACGGAAGATTTTTTTATAAATGTAGATTGAATTTAGCAAAAAAAACATATTTGGTTATATAGGTAATATCGGTAAAGAGTCTAGCATTACATTACCGTAGTATAGCGTGAACACATAAGATAGAACTGTCGAATCGTAATAAAGATTCTGATATATGTATGATTTTCGATGGTGCAAATTGGTACCTTTATTCAATAAATGTACTTTAATAAAAACGATATCAATTACATACATTCCTTTCCTATAAAAAGAAACAGTGTTTTGGTTAGAAGCCATAGCTTTTTGACATGAATCTCTGAAAAAGTATCCGTAGTAGCGTATCCAAAAAATGAATCGTTAATTTTTTATATGAACTAGTGTAGTAAGGACTCAACGTTATTAGGTTCAAAGACTAAACTTCCAGTTCAAATAACTTTCCTGAGTGGAATTATCTGGTACAGCACAGTAACTCGCAAGAACACCGTTTCTATGACCTATGTAAATGCGGTTTCTCCCAGACACGTTCAATGATAGCCCAATTTCCTTTTCATGTAGCAGTAAACAAACATTTCATACCTGAGCCTACGAAACACCTAATAAACTACTCTTCAACAATAAACATAAAGTTTAGAACTCCATCCGCAAACAAACCAATTTATACGCTTACATAATTACAGCAGTCATAAATCGTCACAGCTTTCAATCAAATCGAAATAGACGAATAAATAATTCAATTCAACGGATTGATAACCTATTGCGTATGAACTATAGCTCAATGACTTTGTAATTTATAGACACGTCGTTTACCTACTTCATTGCGCTCCCAATACATATTGCACTGCAAATAATATCTCAACTACATTCAAAATCAGCCTATTACGTTCCCACTGTTGGGTTGGGCTTCCTTACTCTTACTCGAACCTTCCTCTCAGGGAGAGGAGTTATTTTTTTTATAGTGGTTCATCAAAAAGACTCTCTCGCCTGGTGAAAAGCGAAGATGACATCAAGAAGCAATGACCATTAGTGCAGCCGTAAGCTGCACTAATCGCCACCCCTATGATAACCTGACAGATGCTTTCTCACGCCTGCTTGATAGACCCAGGGTCATAGCTGCAAGGAAATACGTACGCCGGCAAAGCAGTTAGGCCATAATCTACCACGTGGGCTCATGGGTGATGCCAATACGAAGTTTCAAGCCGTGGTCAGCCCATGTCGAAGTTTTCAGGCCGCCCGGCCCGAAGGCTTTCGACATAGCCTGACTGTTGTCCTAAGACAAACGACTGGGATCGACGGCTTAACATGCCCTCCGAAGCACGGCGCTCAGTTGAATAATGCCACTAGCGATCACCCATTGGTCATGCAAGTATTGCTTGTCATTGTTGATCGGTTAAGATCGTTAAGTTAAGCTCCGCTGCAAGCGCTTCCATAATATTGCTTCTTTACAGTGCCTACATAATAACATGTATCATTAAACATAATTCTGGATACTCAGTATTATTTAACTCATTAGACGATATGAGTTAGAATGAATAAGCTGCGTGAGAGTGCAAGAGATAGCTATATAACAATAACTGCGTTTGGAATACTCAGAGGCATTTATACGAGTCCGTCGTCGAACGGTCACGAGCCAACTATTGGTATTGCGTTCCTATTGGGACGTATTTGCGACAGGTTTTATGTGCTCAGATCGTAGATGGTATATCTATATTTTCCATAAATGCGCTAGAATAATCACTATAAATAAGGTTCTTTGTATTTATTCGCATAGAAACTGTTGCTGAAACTGGGTTTGACTGCGAATAAGATATGTCTGTTTTGGACGCTGATTCATTCTGGTATTTTTGTGTATGCACTCGCCATTGAATAGTGGTATATTCTCCTTGATTTTTAAAGATTTTGGGTCAAGCATTAGTTAGACCTAATAAAGTTTATATGAAGTCTAAGATTAAGGGCTTTAAAAGACAACCGTGATGTTACATGCCTATATCTATAGAGCTGTGTCTGATATTGAAATTGTAATAGGCTGGCTTCACACTTACCATCATATCAGTTGCAAGACTTTGCCTGTCTCGTCACTTGAACAAAAAATGTGTAACCAGTCATCTGGCACAATTTCCAAGAACAAGTTTATTCTTGTTTTCGTATCAAATGCAAACAAATGAGTCACGCACTCGGCTCTTACATCAAATTTAATTAGTGCAATTTATGTTCTGGTATCGTTCAATATATCCGATGCAAGTATAATTGAATGGTACGCAAATAACACTAACACAGGCCTTATTATTGTAGTTTATTGATAATTTGATTTCATATCGTTGTCCGCCTTTGCCAACTTGACTGACTATCGAAGGTACCTTACTATAGATAAATATTTGACACTATGTGCGGATGTTATGTTAAAATAATTTATACTACAGTGTAGGGGAACTGTGTATAGATTATATAAACTGGTGGTGAGCGTTTCAAGAGGTCATTACGGTCAATATGATCATAGGTTGCGTTATAAACATCATCCTACTTATATTATAAATGTGAAAGTTTAGATGGATATATGGATGGATGCATGGGTGTTTGTTGCTCTTTCACGCTCAAACGGCTAAGCCAATTTTGATGAAAGTTGGTATGGAGGTAGATGAGGCTTTGGATTGACACAAAGGATACTTTTCATCATCATCATCCTCCAACAACACGCGGGTGAAACCGCGGATTGTAGCTAGTTTCATATAAATGTGACCCACACGATGATCCACAACTGCAATTTGAAAAAAATAATACTGACTTCCATTCTATTACTTTGGTAAAAATCAGTTATTGGAGTGTAACTCAAAAACGAATGGTCCGAATTTGATGAAATTTAATTGGGACCACACGGGAAGCACCAGCTTTCAAACAAAAAAGAGTTTTGAGAATCAATCCACCCAATCGAGGGTTATGAGATAACAAACATAAAAAAATACAGTCGAATTGAGTATCTCCTCCTTTTTGGAAGTCGGTAGAAAAAAGGTTGTGATAGGTAATTTTAGGCTCTCCTAAAATCACCCAGCACAACCTTTTATATTTAGTCCTTGACAATTGATTTAAAAGAAAACGAATACGTTAGAAAACTCTTTAATTAACGAAATCAATAACAGTATCTATACTAGAGTTTCTTGAGTGTCACAAATTATACTAATATAAAGATACCGGCTTCACTCACTTGGTATTATGTCGGTTTGAGTGGGACGACGTTTCGAACGTACAAGACTTTCTTCTTCAGGGAATGTTCACGCTTGGAGAGCTCCAAGCGTCGTCAAAATAATACCAAGCGAGTGCAGCCGGTATCTTTATATTAATATCTATACTAAATTAAATTAATATAACAGTATTTTAATAGAATATATTTTAATATTGATTCGTAATCCGTGTCAGATGCATAGCGTCTGGCCATATCACGGATTTACTCCCTTCCTAAATCCGTAGGCCATACGTTTATGCCACAGAGACAATCAGCGTCTGATTGAAGACGCGGGTTCGAATCCCGTCCGAGCATGTGTAATGTTTCTATCTGAAATTGCAACAGTAAATATTTGTTTATATTCCCATCATGTACGTAAGGACTTTTATAGGTCGGATCCCAGATTGCTTTAAAAAAGATATTTATGGAAACTCTATTAAGGGTTTCCATTAAAGGATCACTTGGCAACCGTACCGACGGTGGTTAAAACCAGACTGAACTTCAATTCAATCTTCAAACTAATAACAAAATATTCTAAATTATTCAGGGACTTGACCATGCGTTGGTTGAAGCGTTAAATGACCAGAAGGCTGGCTCATATTTTGCACAAAAAAAATTGCATAACTATTCAACGTGGAAACGCAGGCAGCATTCTGGGCACTTTTCCTTCAACAAATGGTTTACTATATTTTTTAATCTTTGTCCATTATTTTCTTGTGTATATAAAAACCTGGGCTCCCCGTTGACTTGCGAGAGGTTAAGCCATTATTAACAGAATAATTAACATACAGGAGTGCTCCTCTTTATTCCTTAAGGAATTCCAACGAAACAATAAAATCTATTGCGAGCTCAATTTACGAGTATATGTTCCACCGAAGAGACCTCAGGCGATCAAAATTAACTGAACAGTAAACCACAACGGAAATTACTAATTCTCGATTATAGCCTCATTCTGCCATGATAGTTTATGCCTGAAGCTCTTACAGTAATTGTGCACTGGTAGACCAATCATTATCCAAACCAAGAAACGGTTGGTCACATTTTGTAGATATGATGTATCAAAATATAAAGCCTGTTCTACTAAATGTAGCACTTTAATAGTGAAATAAATTTTGAAAGCCGTCTAGCAGTTTTTGTGTTTATTCGTTACAAACATACAAATGTTTCCCCTTTATGCTATTAGTATAGATAACAAGTCTGTTTACACATGTAAACATTAAACATTATATTGACATCAATAAACTCAAATTCAAAACAAAAAAGATCATGTCCAGCAAAATCATTTGATGATTTTGAGAATCAAGTTACTGGTTACGTAACCAGAATTGGAGCCTGTCGAGTGCGCGATTACCTTGTTTAAGCCTGAAGGTCTAGGTTTAGTCCAGACGCGCATTTGTTTTCAATGCAATTCCTTTGTTTTATCTTCTAAAGTACACTGTGCCTTAGCTTCTTAGACATACGTACTATTGTCCATTATCAATATTTCTCTATAAACGTTGAGTATAAATATCAAAGACCTGTTCCAGGCATGTTAGTTTTTCATATGATGTGAATGATTTAAAAGCTTTCGAAAGTCATGAGTTATTCATTTGGTGACGTTCAGATTGTATCCGTGTATTGTATAATATGCTTCAATAAAAAAGGATAAGATTTCTTTTCTATCGAATCTCTTTAAAGATATTGTTGAAATTTCATATTTTTACAAGTTTTAATTTGTTATAGCCTGTTCGCCTTTCCAGTTCAAAGTTAACTGTAATAACATTTATCTATACTTCAAGCACATGATGTAATACACAGTTCTGAATTTTGGCATCCTTTTTTGTTATTGTACCTAGTACCTACCATCGAGCTGGTCTGATAAATGGATTGGAAGGTAACTCCTCAACTACACAGCATAACTCCGTTATCATTGGGACACATTCAGATCAGCTTTACCAATTCCTTATTCTATAAATGCAATTAAAAGGTATGATTTCAAAAAGAACTGATTACGTGTTTAACCAATCAAATCATGCTTAGTGGTTTATTACGGATTTCCTGGAATCGATGTTCAAGGCATTTAATATGATGGCTATTTGTCAACTACAACGCAAACCTTGGACAATGGACTTGTATGTAATATCAATTGGCAAAAACGCATTGTGATACCATACACCCATTATTCGAGCTAATAAAACGAAACAGCTTCTCTTTTATGGGTTCCTAGTACTTAAGCTTGCCGTCAGCAGTGGTAGGCTGCACTTTCTAAGAAATTAAGGCCAGTTCACTACTCTCTGGGCACTTCAATACCTACCTATTTGCATTTTTTTAATACTAGCTGGTGCCCGCAACTACGTCTGCGCAGTACTTCGAGTAGCTTATTGTCTTCTCCAAGGCCTTTTAGCCAAAAAAAGTTCAACGTTCTTTCAAATGTTTACTGGAACTACGGACTGTCCCAGTATAAACCTGCCTTATCGCATAATTAACATTGCAGAAACTCTGCTTCAATTTGCTGCGTTAAAGTTCTTGATAGCGTTCTGAGTTCTGGCTAGTTCACGATAACATCACGCCACTGCTCCTGTCCGCCAGTAGAGATAAGGAAATGCGTCAGGACTTCTCTTTAGTTATACCAATAGTTTATTTATACAGTACTGTAGGTAGAAATTCGATCGCTCATTCGAGGAACAAACGCATAGGCATGTGAAATGATATGAGCTATTTATTGGAATTGAATAAGTAAATACATACTTGCTTAGTTTCATACTAGATTAAAATGAGAATTTAGTAAGTATTATTTGTGTAATTATTGCAGTGGTCGGTTAGCGTTTTAGACTAGCTTATAATAGCAACAGTAAAGGCTAGTAATGGAGTCTATCATATCAGTTTTTCATTTTGTTGTGGTCGCATTTTATTGCGAGTGCTTCTACATTGTGTTACTAGTGTTACTGAGCGCTTCTGTGTTACTCAGCGCTTCTGTTACTGAGCGCTTTTGTGTTAAGTACTGAGCGCTTCTGATACTGAGCGCTTCTGTGTTAATGAGCGCTTCTGTGTTGCTGAGCGCTTCTGTGTTACTGAGCGCTTCTGTATTACTGAGCTTCCGAACGAAAGCATCTTCAACGAAAGATTTTTTTATAAATAGCACCCCTTAGAAGAATTAATTCAATTTGTTTTTTTTGCTATTTCTTATTCCATAGACGAAACAAAAACTCACCTAGTAAGTAGACCACACTCCTGCTCTCACCGAGAGAAAGGCTTGTGAAGACAGGGGCCTGGGGCCTTACTATCAGATTCATAAAAACCATGCAAGTTCCGTGCAGTTCTAAACAGTTTGGCGCTCATTTAAGTGAACTGTTTAAGTATTGTTTTCTCAAATGTGAACGGATAATATTGTCTCTAGCACTCTAACAATTTACTATAACCAGCATTACAGACGCCTAGACGTTTGTAAGCTGACAAACTAAGTGGATTTAGAACGACATGATAACGAGAGTCCATACAATAAAAACAGGTGAACGGTTTTTCTGCGGCTCTTTATAGTAGGCCTGTGCAGGCATGCTTAAACATTGTCATGGTACGAACAAACCGGGCAGTTTTCTAGAAGTCCTGCTTTAAGAGCTCATAGTAAGGCCCCAGATAATGATAAAAGCATAGCCATAAACACGAAGCATCTTTATAACAGTTAGTCAGACCCTTTCGCTTTCGAAGCATGTCTGGAAAAACACTGATTTGATTTAGTCTCTCTAAGTATTTCGCTTAGTAGTCAGTACCAACTCTACTAGTCGTATAGGTAATATAATTTTGATTTTGTATGGCCGTATCAACATTAATTGCCAGGTTAACGTTAAGAGTCTATTGTTCTCATACCAGTTTATGAGTCTTTCACAGTAACTTCTTTCTATTTCAGAAGGCAACGCAGTCGCCAGCGAGCGTGGTGCGAGCTACAACGGTGAGGTGTGGTTCAAAGCTGCCACCATAGCCGTCCCAGTGTGTGGAGCTCTGATACTCTTCCTTTTGGTGGCAGTAGCCCACAGACTGCTCAAGGCGGACGCCTTGCTACATGCTGATAGGAAGCTACGGTAAGAGTCAGAACATAACTAATACTAAACAATATCATGCTAAACATGAGGTTCAAACTTCAAAGCAACTTGTATTTATGTCGCCCTAGTTCGTCATCAAGGTCAACCTGCTACGTGTTTCCAAACCTTCTTCAAGAACTCTAATAATAGCCAAGAAAAGTAAAAGTGACTATATAGAAGTCTATGTATGATGATATAGCCGGCACTCTAGCTCTCACCTATACTTACAACCATGTTATAGATATAAATACAAAATTTTAGATATTAAATATATCTCACTACATACTTATTTATTTAATTATTATTATTTTATGTATGTTTATATTACTTGTGTTTCCTTCCTTTATTTATATTGTCGGGGATCCGCCCGTGAAGTCACCCTGTCGTATCTTAGGTCCTACTTCAGGACCTAAACTAACTGTAAACCGGCAGGGCTATTATGTATCTCAGGTGCTAACAAATGTTGATTGAAATCTTGAAAAATGGCGGCCATATGTCAGTTTCGGCAACTCCAGTAAGCAAAAATGTTAGTAAGTTGATCACTGACGCTGACAAAAGTGACATAGAGCGGCCATTTTATCAGATTTCAATCCACATTTGTTAGCAACTGAAATACATAATAGCCCAGTAGCTAAGCTATTACGTGTCTCACTTGTAATCAAAGTTATATAATAAATAATTAATGACATTTCCGGAATATTTTCGTTGTTGCAATGCTAATGGCAGAGATGCAGTTTGCAATGATTTCACTTTTTTCAACTTTGTAGTCGTGAAAGAGTAACCAACCGACAGAATAGTATTTTTTAAATAAATGAGTTTCTTTTGCACGTGTTATATTAGTGTTGAAGTGTGGGTACCGTGGCTGTGTGTTACAGAATAGGTACTTAGGTGCAGAGAAGGTGAAGTAATATTTCTTCATAAAGGGAATGCGTACCTTTGTTATAGTTTTTAGAATAAACTGACATATGTATATGTACCATTGATTCCATGGTCAATGATGGGACAAAAGAGACCGGAATGTTTGGTATTATTATTAATTAAAGATTATAGAGTGTTTGAAAGAGATAGTTCTAAACGGCGTCTCAAATAAAATTATATTAAGGTGCGTGAGGTCATATCATGATGTCGATAAAATAAGGGTTTTCAAAGCAGTTTATCTCATAAGCGATTTAATTTTAACATTTTAAACTACAAAAAATAGAATGACATTTCTTACACTTCTAAGTACACGTTGACGGAATTAAAACATATTTTAACATACTAGATTACATTAAAAAAATTCAAACATACTAATAACGTAGGTACATAACTAAAATTCACCTTTAAAGCAATTTTTCTCTTTATTCACTATTGTATTTGTTATGAAACACATATCATAAAATAGCAATTTTTAATACACATACATTGACGGAGTATTTTTTTATTTAAGAGTGCATATTATTATTTTTTTATTTTTTACGTTTTTACGAGTTGCGCTTGCTTGATTTCATATGTTTGTTTTAATGCATTTGCTAATATAATGGATACAAAGTATGTATAGGTACTACACAAAATCTTAGGAATTGAAAATGGTGTGCAAAATTAGAAAGCGTCCATTCAATATTCAGATGTGTTAAATATAAACTCTTTTATACATAGAAACGTAAATTGGTCGTCTAATCTAGGAACGTAGTTTTTATTATACTCGTAGATACTGGAGACGTACGAGAGTTAAATGGAGACAAAGTGTGTAGGTTAAATTAAATCTAACACTGTAATTATTAACTCTCGAATCACACACACACATCCGCATACAGCACCCCATACACATACTCACACACACGCACTCATACACACACCACACTCAACCACATAAACAAGTTAACTCTTGCGCTTTTATTTAAATCCGCATGGTAGTCAAAACAGTTTATATAATGCAAATTTATGTTTGTAACTTTCTTTAAAGTATTTAGTTTATATTGTAGATATGTAAGCTGCACTAAATATTTGGAGAAGGGCCTGGTTCCTGAAACACAGTACCTACTAGTTCGGGAACCAGTGGCTTCACAATTATAATTGTAACAAAATTTCTACAACAATAAATACTTTATTGATTGATTGAAATACTTTTGGAGTTCGGCACATCAGAGTCTCGCACAAACTTACTAGGCATATTAACTCTTCATATACCGTGATAATTAAAACAAAAGATTTATAAATGAAACGAACGTACATTTACGTCAATGGTACTCAAAGGATTAAGGTTGAAGTGACTGGTCCGGCAAACCCAGTGGATACGGTTTCAAATCCCGTCCTTTAAGTTCTCTGTGTAATTTGAAGCGTTTTAAGAATCACTACTCTTTCCTATGTATCCTAATCAAACTCTTTGTTTCTTTCAGCGGTGGCTACATGTCTCCTCTCGCGCAGCAACACACAGACGTGAAGAAAGTCTGGGTGGGTACCTCCGCCCCACTCCTCGTCGCGCCCGGGGGGTGCTTAGTAGCAGTAGAAAGGGCCCAGCTGGTGGACTCAACATGCCAGCAACACTGTGATATCCAGCGGTAGGCGACGAATCTCTGTGAGGGCTGTGCCGTGTGATACATAGGGGTCTTAACATAAAGTCTTAGAGGCGAAAATGGATCGAGCAAATCTCTTAGAAGTTTCCAAGAGTTAGCATCAAGGAACTGAAAAGAAATGATCAGATATAACAGTTTTGTTAGCGTTCATTATTTTTGTGGTCTAGTTATTGATTGCGATGTGTCGGTATTCTAGAAGGAAACTCGTTTATGAATCTTCGCTTCAGTTGAGGCTGGTTTTACCGTGCGGTTTAACGCTTACCGTTCGTGTGGGTGGTAAGCGCGGCCGAATTACTGCCGTCAGCGTGGGCCATCCGCGCGTGTTGCTACGTAACGATCCTTGAGACGCAAAGCTCGTGGCCCGCGACGCTTACTAACCGCACTGGTGAAAGCATCTCTGTAAACCCACATTGAGATTTGACATTATGTGCCTTATTATATAAAAATAACAGTAAATACTTACAATGAAAACGATTGTCGAGCTGATTCACAGATTCTGCAGTGGCTCACCACTGCGCAAATAATTAACCGGTATACCGGTAGTGTAGCTGTATGTAGGTATACCTTAGACTGGTTTAGAGTCATGCCACTTTTCTCTATTCGTCTCATCTCTCTCATGGTCTAGTATTTTACTCAGATAGGTACTGAGATTCAAGCCTAGATTGATTAATGAGCATACTTCTGCAATACGTTAAAAATAATTAAGCTGACAAATTTATTTTCAGTTACTTGATGCTATTGGTTGGAGCTAGCTTGCTAAAGGCAGTTTGTAGCCTTCAGCCAAAACGGCACTTGATACAGGGCAGTTACTGCAAAGTACTGATTTTACGTTAGTTATTAGTTCTGGTTGTGTGAAATATAGTTTTATGACACAGAATAATAACTAAGTACCTAGTTAGTTATCATATCTGTATACATAGATAAGATCTAGAAGGTATTTATTTTGTGTTGTAATCATCGGGTCCACCAGAGTCGGTGGTCAAAACTGAACTGTATACCATTAAGTTTCGACAGCCCCGATTAAAATAGACCTAGCTCAGTTTCTGCAAGTTTTAGTTAAGACCTCTGATAAAGACTCGGGTTCATAGCATTTTAGACAATGGATTTTGGAATACTTTCCGTGTTATGCAACATTAAGCACTGTGTAGTGTAGTGTAGTGGGTTCTTAGAGGCATATTCAACAAATACCTAGTCCACCCTTGGCTCAGTCAGGGTCCAACAACAGCTGTCATTATTGGTCATCTAATTACTAATTTAATCTCTCGCATTATGACGTGTATAATAGTGGATGTGTTCGGCACAAGTGTAGGCAAAGTGTACGGAATGAAATGTTATTTGTGTTCTGACCAACCACTCTAGTTTTTTTATAATGCGTACTGTTTTACTAGAACGCAATAATAGGACAGTGAAATAATATAGTAGACTTTTATGTGACTGACTACTTGAAGAAAAATCTCGTTCCGAGCAACTTTAAATATTTACTTGAAGAAAGGCAAATGTAAAACCGTATGAGGCCGCATTATATGATACTTGCTAACACCTAGGGATGAGCATGTTCGCTGACCTGGCTGGGGAGAGTCTCGATGGTTGCATTTGATTAAGACATTAAAAATTAAAAGAGTAAAATTTCACCAACAGTCTGACGCGCCCATTGCGAAATACCAAAAAATCGAATATATTGTTCTAATAAGCTGATGAACTGAAGACTGATGAGTTTTTGGAATAATCGTAACATGATTTATGACTGATTTTTCCTATAACTGCAGCTACAAGAGGTTGTAATCTAAATAATTAGTTTACTTAATGATTATGTGGTTAAATAAAAAAAATATGGATGGTAAAGCTCATAAAATTTTAAGCATGTTTGATAATGTTTACATTGCAGACCAAATAATATGGCTCCATCATAAAATAGCATATAGTGTGTATTTTAAAGTATACATGAAAATTAATATAGCGTAGGCCGAAAAATTACACAATCTCTGCATCAATTTAATACTACATGTATAAGAAAGAAAGTGTCTTGATTTTGTCCTATCCGTAGCTTGGAAATTTAAAGCAAATTAATTGAATTTTTGCAAATCTCGTTAGCATTTGAATCATTATTGAAATACCGGCACCTGATAATTTAAATTTTGTATTTGAATTTGTTCCCTCTATCAATAAAAATAATACCTATGTTCGTGTTCTGTTAGCTTTTGTTCCACCGATATATGACCGGCTGCTATCAACCAAAAAACAGACAGCTTCGTAAAATTCGTAATAGGCATTTTTTAAATGTACCGTTTTACGCATACAACATAGTTTCAATAGATATTTTACTACAATTAAATTAAGGCGCGCAATTTTTAAACGGCGGATTTGCGCGGGGTTGTTGCTAGAATGTGCGCAAATTTTAATCATAGTAGGCCAGCTCAAGGGTTAAGTGGTATGTTTGAAACGATAAATATATTATTATCGTATTCATATCTGTGCCTGTATCAATTACATATTTTAAAATAATGATTAGTCAAAATTATGCATAACATGAATGACCAGAAAAATGTTAATATCATTATCATGTGAAAGTGATATGAAAGGGAATAATATAGAATGAGAAACGGTGAAACTATGAATCTGTTTGTGTAAAATTGATCTCAAAATTAAACAAACTAACATCATTACACGGTCCAGCCCGAAAATATACCAAAACAACAATTTATATTTAATTTTTAATAATTTTATAAGAGCTTTGTGTTCCTCTATTTGTAATCTATGTAAATGTACCCTTCGTTTTTTAAGTCTGTATTCGTTGTAACTTGTAAAACAGTAACCAATATAAGTGAAGTAAATGACACTTAAGAAAATGCCAGCCAATTTTGATAGAACTGTTTAATCTAGCAAAAGTTTAGCATTAAATTGTACAAAAGGGAAAAATACTTTGTTGCTTAAATGATGACATTGTTTTGTGATGACCCATATTTTTGTGAAACTAAGTAAGCTTTTGGTCATATCGCTTTACAGTACCGGATAGAAAAATCGCACTTAAAAGGTAAAAAATGCGTAGTTATTTCTTACTTATTTCAAGAGTTGTAAATTGTATACAGATAATTTTGTTTCTTATATAATATACCTAGTTGTCCATTTAGCAAAAATATAGGTATATATAGTATTATATATTTTTTACTTCTTGTTAATAATGTACGTGCCATTTTTCTGCCGGTGACTGTAAATTTCAATAAATACATATCCGTTATAGTACATACTAATTGTCATGTACCTACACATGCATGCATTTTCCTTTCTTCCATAATGTAAATGAGTTATTGTAATGTAAATATATTTAAATTTAGCTATGTTTTTAAGTTTGTTACCTGTTGTTAATGAAATAGGATCGAATAAAGGTGATTTCTGAAAGTTGAATCCATTTAGGGTTATGGCCTAGTCTTTTCTTATCTGATTTTTAGTGTATACAACAATAAGTTTAAATTTTCTGTTATATTATTTTAAACTCTAAATGGATACATCTTGTGGTCGAATTTCATATTTTTTTACTACAATGTATCTCACATTTTATTAAAAAGAAAAATGTTTTTTGAAAATACTTTTATTATATAAATGAATTGTTACAATTAGTTTAATGAATCCAAAGCCTCCTGAGCGATCACTTTTACTAATCTTGCTAGTGTTATTGTAAAAATATATTAGGCTTAATTGGCAAAACGTATTATCTTGAAATTGTATAGTTCATCTCACCCATCTATATTTTGTGCCTAAAAATTTTTACTGTCAATTTTTTTCATATTTTATTACATATTTTTTTCGACCATAGTCCAGAGATTGTCCTTAATAAAGCTTCCTGAGGGTGCCTTATATATACGATAGACTTATATAAAAACAATAATAAATAGGTGCAAATGAAATACTCCGTTATATAAAACGCGATCTTTATGTAAATATTATTGTAATGGTGTAAAAATAAAAAGAAATTATTTTATTACTGGATGTGGTTGTTTCTTTATTGTGAAGTAGTCCTTAGTTTGATTTAATATTTTTCAACACACTTGCTCGTAAAGTGAGCCTTATTACATCGGTTTTAGGTCCATAAACCGAGCTATAAAATAATAAAATTTAATCCTAGAATAATAAAATAATCCCCTACAGATTGAAATTAGTAGCTTACTGCAAGTTATAGACGAGTAGACAGAGCATTTTCAAATTTACCGGATAGTACAGTTATTTTATTTAGTAGCAGCAAACAGGTTTTATGCCGCTGAAAATCCACATACATTTTTGGAATAAATCAATATATGTCCTTAATTTAGTCAAACAAACATTTGTTATTATCAAATTATTGATATTCAATAATTTGTTAAAATATTTGGTTTTATACCAGTCGATTGTCAATATAACAATGAAATTTCTATTGACTCTGGGTCATTCGACTGATGAAGTATTATATTAATTATAATTTGAAGTAGGTTGTTGTGTTCACCCCACAGATAACCCCCCTGTGGTTTACTCACAACACAACTGGCACGTAAAATAAAACTTGCGCGACATTTTTTATTCCTTTTTCGAATGGCCATGACGCGGCTTGCGTATTGTGCCTGTTCATGCGCGCCATTTGCTTTAGATTTATATTTTGTTTTAATCGTATTTGTCGCTGTGGTAAAATCAATTTAATAATATGTTTGTTTATCCTCGCAAATGTGTTGAAAAACGTATGAAACTCGTGAGCTCTGCTAATTTGTATCATAATAGTAGTTTATGCAACTGTCATATAATAGGGGGTATTAAAACATGAGCGTAGTTTTTTGAAACGAGCCGCAGGCGAGTTTCAAAATAAGATTACACGAGTGTTTTAATACCTAATTATATGCAGTTGCATACACTACTTTATTTAATCTCATGACATTTTTGCTACTAAAATTGTATCCAACAAAATATTACTCAAATTCGTATGTACGAAATAGCGCCAAAATGGAAAAAGTATTCTTCTTGTTTGTATGGCTTGTGCGGCATAACCACAATTTTGCCAATATCAATGGAAAAAGTCTGTTATTGGCTCGGAAATAGCGCGTTGCGCGCGCAGCGCGCTCGCCACAGATAATGTGTACTTCAATTGAATTGAAACCTCCTTGGTCGGGACACATTGTACTTTATTAATTAAAAAATGTTTTAAAGCATTGTTTTGTTAGGAGAATAATGCTTTAATTTAATTTTTTCATTTTCTTAAAGAAGTATGTAAATAAAATATGCCAATAAAAGTCTGTATTTCTTTTCATAATTAGAATATTACCGAATGAGATTATATATAAATACTATTACAGTATTGACATCTCTCTTCACATCCTTACATAGTTATACTTGCGTACTTTCTCTATTGCTTCGCAGCAGAATATCTGGCTCTGCGGTGGTACCAACCAAGACAACCTTTTGCACAAGAGGCCTACCACCTAGTAAGTTGGGTTTCCTAGCCTCTTACGATTCGCATCCCGACGGCGAACTCGAACTTCGTCCCTTTGCGGAGCGGTTTATAATTCCGCCGTAGTCATAATTTTCCACCATAGCTAACGGTACAAGCTACACGATGGTTGGCATACTTTTGCATTAAATATACGAAATAATGTCATTTAATTAATTACATTTATTATGACATCGATTGGGTGTTATATATAGATATACTAGAGTGTTATACTATATATATATTATATATATCCATTGAAACCTGTTTTGAATTAGTATAACTTTTTTGTATTGAAATTCTCGTGTGAGTTTTACACATATTTAACCATTATTATTAACCGGCAAAACACTCACGTTAAGGATCGAATAGAATAATAAAAAATAGAAGTCTCGTAGGGTTTCGAGCATGTCCGATGCTCATCTTCAGGGCGAGTGCGCAGCGGCGTCCCGGCGGGCACTGCCGTATATAGTATTCTAAGTAGTATAACTTTATTGACCGACCGAGCGAAGCGTCTCTGCTTTAACTGGAGAAATTGACTTTCGTCTGTCCGTATGTTTGTTAGGTTATTCGTTTGTCTTTCTGCACAGGTCGCATTTTTAAACCAATCTTGACGAAACGTGGTATGTAGGTACGTTCTACTATTTAATTGACTTTTTTTGTCGTCGGAGATTTTTGATTGGGGTGTACTTTTCCTAAAAAGGGGAAAGTTTGCTGTAACGCTGTTTACCTACTTATTTTGATAAAATTTGGTTACATTAGGCAACTGACTTTCGAATATGAGCATAATTGATCAAGTGGTTTCAGAGATAATAGGTTGTAAAGTACTGCAAAAAATACTAAGACTATGAGCTCGAAGCGTCTCTGCTCTGCTTTAACTGGCCAAATTGACTTTCATCTGTCCGTATGTTTGTTAGGTTGTTTGTTGGTCTTCGTGTAACGGTAGCATTTTTCAACCATTTTTGACGAAACTTGGTTTAATTGTTCTAAGTAGTACGTATTTAATATATTTTTGTGCGACTGCCGCTAATATGCCTTTGTGTTCACGAGGTCCCCTGTTCGCAGAACTACCAGTGTAGTTTCGTACTAAACCTCATCTTGGAATTGACCAGCGGATTTGTTAAATTTGAAATTGAAAGACAAGTACAATTAGAAAAATTTTATACTGACTTCCATTCTATTCAGTTATTGGAGTGTATCTCAAAAACTACTGGACCGAATTTGATTAAATTTAAATGGAACCACACGGGAAGCAACAGCTTCAAACAAAAAATTATTTTGAGAATCGGTTCACCCAGTCGAAAGTTATGAGGTAACATACATAAAAAAAATACAGTCGAATTGAGTACCTCCTCCTTTATTAGAAGTTGGTAGAAAATATTGGATTGACAGAGAAATGGCATGAGAAAGGAAACAAAGGATTTCGGGTGATGAATCAGTAATTATTTCTTATTTATTTAATTAATGGTGATGAATCGGATGGAGGACAGCTCTAGCTCTATATAGAGAGGATTGAAGTGCAACTCCTGTGAGACTGGGGTTCTAAGAGCCGTTCTAATTCTAATACTATAAATAAGTAGTTCTACTATTTAAATTTCATCCACGTCGTTTGAAAAGTACTATACTCAATACTGGAAGAAAGACACGTATTTGCGTGTCCAGCGACGCATCATAGTGTCTGGGTCATCATAGTGTGGGTTAATAAGTAACACAATAGCATATTTTGGCGTGGTCATGACAGGCAACATAAACTTTTTCATGTTGATAGGTAGGGGTCATACAGCAGTGCGATCAATGTCTCCTCTAGTTCGACCTCTGCGCTACCTCAATGCACTCCGTAATGCCAACACTGATTTTGATATTTTTTTGACAACTGCAGGGCTATTATGTATCTCAGTTGCTAACAAATGTTGATTGAAATCTTGAAAAATGGCGGCTCTATGTCAGTTTTGACAACTCTAGTAAGCAAAAATGTTATTAATCAGTCAAAAAGTCAAATGTCAGTTCGTTAGGACGAAATTCATTTGTTATATCAGAGGTAATTAACACCGCGGGCCACATGCTTGTTCAGTAAGCCATGACATTAAAATAAATATCCCCCTAGTCGCTACCCATCAACGCCTGCTCAATTTCAATGAAACACCGCGAGGATTAATTGTCGATTGATTAAGGTAGGATTAAATTGTACAGTAATTACCGATATCCCGCGATATAGGTATCACAGCTAGATACATGCTAGTCGATAGATATAAATTGGTTTATTACTGGCAAGAGTTAGCCTTGATAATCCATGCTCGCAATGCAGACAATTTATTATACATACAAACGATTATACATACAGAGGACGTAGCACAAACAATTTGCGATAAAGTGTTCGCATCGAAAACGCGCGTTGAGCGTTCTACTTTGGCTTTCAAAATATAGGTACTGCCTGCGCAAATACATAGGTCACACTAAAAATTTTTGGAATCGGCCACTTACATAAACAATATTTAAATAGTAGATTGTATCATAAGGGAGCAAAATAATATTTTTACGGCGAGGGCGCTTTTTTGAATCCAGAGCGAAGTGAGGGATTCTAGAGTAGAATCCCGAGCGTAGCGAGGGATTCTTTAGTAGAATCCTGAACGTAGCGAGGGATTCAAAGTACGTCGCCCGAGCCAAAAATATATTTTGCGCCCGAGTGATACACTCTACTTTTCATCACCCACTATGAGAAAATAAAAGCGCCTCATATTTTATTGTAATATTATTATTTAATAAAACATAGAGTAACAACTAAATTGAAATTAAATAGTATCCTTTATTAAAACAACTAAAAACTTATATTTACATTTGAGACATTTTCGCAATTATGAAAATTTATTGTTACAGTTTTATTAGGAATAGAGATTGTTGTAGATTTTATATTCTGCGTGTTTGAAATGGTCGGTCAATTTTGGTTTTTGTATCGGTCAGCTTTACTAACAGTAAATCATCCGAGTGATTTTCGACATCATCAACAGTTATTTTTAAAAGTTCATTGCCACGACAAGCTTCATGTAATCCGAAAATTAAAGCCACCTGTAACAAAACCGAATGTGAATAAGACAAGTATCTATCAAAGTACAGGTTACAATAAAATGTGCATTTTTATACACTATGATTATATTTTACTAATCCACCGTAAACATAGTTACCTACTTACTTTTACGGCAAGAAAGACTTTGTCGGGTGCCTCATTAAGGAAAGTCTCCACGTTTTTGACTGAGAACACTTTGGATTTTTTAGGTTTAAATCCATCAGACATCCTCTTCAGGTACGCTATTAATTTCGAATATGTGTCCAGTTTTACATCGTTATTAGAACTGACTGTTCATTTTAGCATTGAGTATGTACTCCAAAGAGTGGAAGGTTGTTTAGTTTTGGCTAAGTACTGGAAGTAGGCCAAAAACACAGATTCTGAAAAATTCTTGGCGCTTCTTGCATTTCTCCATTCAATAAAATTACCATAGGCTTTCATATATTTCTCCCGGGATTTTGCAGGTAATAGATTATCCATCACATTTCTTGCGTCAGTTCTAATGCTTTCAGGAGTTAATTCTATACTTTCACTGTCACTTGAAGAACTCATTTTTCAAAACAAAACAAAACAATGAATTTCTAACAATCCGTGAAAATTTACGAAAACGCGGGCTGTAGTTCGCGCTTTTTTAATTTGTTTTTTTTTTTTCATTCATCCGGCGGCGTGACTATGGGCCGTCGTACCAGCCAGTCTTTATTCAAACAATATTTGCGTTCGATTTCTTTGGTGCTGGACACTAAGATGTTCCAAATTCAAAAAGTGCGCGGCAACGATAATTGCGGCGCACTTATAAAGAGGATTAAAAACTCATTACTGCCCGCTAAAACTTTCTTATAGAAAACACCACCTTTGGGTGCACATAAAGGCGAACCAAGTCGTCCTTTTCGAATAGATGGGATGAAAAAGTTATTACCTACTACTACTATTTGAAAATGGAGCTCTTTAGCCGTGGAATAAAATTTGGGTTGGCTATAGCCGTCCGGTACCTGATTTTGATGAAGGTGCGAGTTTAGGGGTATCATTGGGGTCCACCTGAAGCCCTTCCAGCAATTTTTTTTTGCCGGAAACGTAGTTTAAATTAATTATGATTAAATTAAAATTTGATAAAAAAAAGTGAAATGGAACGCAATGTTGAGAAAATGGTACAATATTAAGTTGTCAAATTAAGTTGTCAAACTGAGTTAAACGAAACGTATCGTTATCGTTAAACGTAAGAAAAAAAAAAGGCGCCATTTTGTCTTACTGACAGATGGACTGTCATCCATTCATTCCGTTTCTCTCGTAGTTTCGTGAATGTGTGCTCTCTTGTTTTTCGATTTTTATTACGACTTTGGCTTTTTCCCTGGACTTCCTTCGATTGCGCGACGACTTGAAACTTGGCTTGCTTACCGGATTTGTTTGGATTGCTCTACGACTTGAACTTGGCTTGAAAACTGGACTGCACTTGGCTGTAATGGAGTATTACAGTACAATACCCGAAGCGGACGCGGTTTCGGCTCCTGATCTGCCCGTCGAACCTGTTGCCGGACCTTCTTCGGCTCCTGATCTGCCCGTCGAGCCTGTAGCCGGACCTTCTTCGGCTCCTGATCTGCCCGTTGAACCTGTCGCCGGACCTTCTTCGAGTAATGACGACGACGACAACGAGCTTATAACCAAACGAAAACTTTGCGTCACTGAAGTGATTGATCATTGGAATTTAACTGACGTTGTGCGAAAATTGGGCACTAAAGACCAATGCATCAAATATAGTGAAGACCAAGGTCTCATACCAACTGAGAAACGGTGTCGAACCCACAGGACATCCATGAAAGTGTCATACTCATGCGGATGCACAAGTTTTGGTACATTTGTGTGCTCAAAAAGATCATGCAAATCTAAATCGGGCAGCGGTGCTGTAACTATACCACCTCTCTCATAAGAACGAACTACTCTCGTCATGTTTTGGCCAAATGATCGTCAACCCATACGTTATGTAAATATAAGTAACCTTGGTTCTTTTAGAGTTGTAGAGACTTCCAAGGTAATTAATGTGTGCGTATATAAGTAATAAAAATTTTGTTTGTTATATAAGATTGAGGGCCCCATCCATCGCCCACAACTATGAGTGCCATCCAATGTCTGCACCCCCTTGGAGGGGAAAGGATAGTATAGGAATGGTTAACTTAGTGTATAACAATAACCATTCAACTCTGCTTGATGGAACTTCAATTCTGTTGCACTAGCCTCGACTAGTATTGTAGTAAAAGGACTAATTGTCCTAAGTTTGTAAATTGGCACACAACAGTGGCCTAGCAATCAATACGATTATAAATCGGTGTTCTGTTGCACTAGCCTTGACTAGTAATGTAGTAAAAGGACTAATTGTCCTAGGTTTGCAATTTGGCACACAACAGTAGCCTAGTAATCAATACTCAATACGACTATAAATTGGTCATAGTTTTATACCTGTATTATAAATACAGTCAGATATATCTCCTTGCCTCACAAGATGAGATAAAAGATTATTATTTTGGGGTTCAAACCAATCTGGTTATTCATGATAGTAATCAAGAACCATATCATACTGAGGTTTATTACAACCAAACTGTTTAACAGTTAAAGAAAGTTAATTTCATCTTGAAATAATAAATAATTCTATATGTTTCATATAAATTATTTTTTCACATAGAACTTAGTATGTGTATAGTTTAAGAATAATTAATTCTATACTCATAAGTAACATCATGCTAGGGCTGAATAGTTTTATTCAATTACTTGTAATAATATCAGTTCTCCTTTCTAATATATAGGAACAGAAGGGTAGGAAGTGATTAAATGGATTAGGGTAGGACTTCAACCTCCCGCGATCAATTAATATTAACCCAACCATAATTCGATGATGTCGTGTATAATGTTTGTAAATGGTTCAATAAATAAATAACTCTTTGGCCGTAGAGCACCCTTTATCGAACCTGTGTCCAGTGTGGGGAAAATTTCTCACCGACGTGTATAGTACTTATGCTTGCAGTCGAAGCTTTCCAAATTAAGCAATCATGCGAGGGAGTTTATTAATCCCGGGGGTTGTGAGGCCCCAAAATCGCAACTAGCTCAACATTTATTACATAATTATAAAAGCACTCCAGTCTGATGAATTTATCAAACTATTGTCAGGTTAAATATATCACAATTTAAATACTTGAACGAATTAACGAAAGAAGGACTTAGGGTTTCATAGTTAAGTTCAATTAACAAGAATCTAATTTAATCAAGTCAAAGGCAACCAGTATTATCACAACCGAATTGATTATGAAATATGATTTCCGAGTCTTGGCACTCAATAATTGGTAATTGAACAGATACGCCTTAACTGCACTAACTTAATTATTCATCTTAAGAGACAGAATGATAACAAAGCTGGGCTGCAATACGTTACTTTGAAAGCAGATTACTTCCGGTCCCTGTTCATTTCTAACTCGTAAGTGAATCTAATTACGCTTAATTGCTTATCGATTAAAGATCAATATATTAAGTCAAGGCTATTCCATATATTCCCCATACATTCCTGTAAGAGTAATAAATTCCAAGCCAAGAACACACTGACCCCTAAGAGTCGCCTTATTTGCTGTAACTTTAAAAATATCTTGTGAATATTCTACCACCCGCTATAAAGCTTAGGTAAGGTAGGATAATATTAACTATTCCGTAAAATGATTAAGTCTCCTACGAAAAATCTATAACAAATGGTGAATACATCAAACATACTCATATTAATAATATTCCGCTAGATTAGGTAGTTTTAATTAATCGATGTGACAATCTCTGAAAATTGGTTAACTAAAGTTCAATATAATGTTCCATTGACATACCTATAAAAAGTTGTGTAACCATAAAACATAATATAAATTAATACCAATTAAATAATGACCATCTCTGAAAGAATTTGGTTAAACAAAAGCACATAAGTTCCCTTGATATACAGTAGTATTATGATATACCTAGAAGTAGTGATCACGTCAACATATACTTAACTATAATATACAGCAAGATAATATAAAACGTATATGTAAACATCTCTGAAAAACAAAATGGATAGACAAATTCATCGTATTTCCTTGTTATACAATAAGTGACTTTGTAATTATTTACTGTTAATAAATTAAATATTGGCAAGGTAATAAGTCACCCATTGTATTAATTAGGATTTCCCATATCGGTTAAGCATACACAACGTTTCATCTTGAGAAATGATAGTTATATTAGAAATAATATATTCAAAATATATATTTTTTTTTTAGTAAGACAATTATTTCAATTAAAATATAATTTTAATTTTATAGTACAACAGTTGGATGTAAACAAAACCGATATGGTGAGTTTATAATAACATGCCACAAACCTCCGAAGACTTCTTTTAGACTGTGAGTCGTCATGTAATTCAACCTGGAAATTTACCTAATAGTACCAATCTATTATTTAATCCTCACTACGCTTGAATTTACGTTGAATATTATTTCGTCGACTTCAGAAGAATGATTTGTTTTTTGGAATAAAATAATTCAAGTTAAACATCCAGTAAATAGTTACTTGCTTTAAGATTCAATTACGTCGATACGTCCTAGTAAGTCTCGTTTAATCAATGGATAAAATTTACACATCTGTATCTACTCTAGTACACTACTAGTTTAATACGTATTTTCAGTATTGACGATATTAGAATAATTCAATTCTTTACGATAAATCTACATGACAACCCACAGTTCGGCAAACAGCTCTCGAACTTCCTGTGTACTGGAAGAAACAGAATTATCACCCCCCCAAATCGAAGAATTAACGCAATTATTACAACTATATAAATAGGAATTTACCGCGGAGGAGAGAGAAGCAGATATCCAATCGTCCATCACTAATGGTTTCATGTTTCTAACTACACTTAGAACTAATTAAATCTACACGTGGACGCTGAAAGAAAAAGTTATTAACTTAAATCTACATGAAACCTCCGGCACACGTCATCGGATATCCACAAGTTTGATTATTTTTTGTCACTTTCTCCTCTTCATTACCTTAAGAGTATCAAATCCAATTTCGGACAATTTTGATATTTCCAAAAGTAATGTTATATTATTTAACTTCGACAGGATTTTATTATTTAATAATTTTAAGATTATACTCGCGTCTGTGTTCATATTTAATTACCAAATGATTAAAGTTATAAAGTGCATTCACACATAAAAAACCTAATTAAAGATTATGGCTTCTTACTTGCAAGGGAAATAACTTCATTCGAAAAGCAGTCGCCCTTGTTAGCACTTTGCTCTAAATAACGAGCACACAAACTAAGTTTCTTGTTATGTAACACAGTCCCTATTAAATGCCCTAACTTCCCACTTAAACTAGCTGAAAACTGGTGAACCACTCATATGTATTTATTTAAATACACAGAAGGTGTATTTTACTAAATTCATTATTACAGAGATTTAATCTCAAGCTTTGGTTTAAGTCCGCCCTAATTCTTAAAACTAAAATCGTAAGACCTCTACAACAGTCTTGTACTACTGACTTAAACCAATAGCTTTAAAATTGTTGTTAAGTAGTGTTGTGTACTTGCGTGTTGTTATTTATGACAAATTTGAATTTTGACACAAGGGATGTCGATAGGATAATCAATAAATTGAAACCCATCGACAATGCAAGATTATTTTGATATCGTCCGGATAAGCTCGGTTTAATACCGACCAGTTAACATCATCAACCTTTGCCCTTGTACCACAATACAAATAATTTAATACAGACGAAATTACAGTTATTCAATTATATATGATGTCGAGGCTCCCTTTTATCTTGGTAATTGAATTATGGTGTGTAATTTATGATGTAAAAATGTGAAGGTAACTACTTACTTCTAAATGTTACTTAAATTTAAGCTGTGTTAATTTTATGTTGTCACACATTCATGATTTATTATATTCTCCTAAGAGTAATAAATCATTACTTTTATTGAGTAAGCATTCCCTAAAATTCATTTAGATCCGTGGATTATATTAATTCACGTCCAATTGAATTTAAATTATATATTATAATGTAATGTGTAATTATATGAGTGATACAACCAAACACAAGAAATAAAATGAACAATACAATAAAATATGATTATGACAGAAGTAATAAAACACTCATTAAAATATTACTTTACAACAACAATTTTTGATACATTTAATGAATGTTCTACCCTTTCAAATGCATAAAAGATACCATCACTCACAGACAAAGCTCAGAAGGGTTATAATATTAATAATAGAATAATGAATATGTTCTTCTATGCTAAGTTATACTAGAATTCGATTTAACCTAACTACATAAATATTAGAAAACATTTAATTAATTGTGTATTGAATCAATATTATAATATATGTAAATCATTTTATCATACAATAATTATTTAATTATTTTGGCATGATAATGAATTATTAGACAATTTTTGCTATGTTTTAAATGACAAAATTTTATAAAAGACCATAAAATTATAGGAATTATCCCGTTAATAATAATCACTAAAAAAAAACAGCAAGCTTTGAAATATTAAAATTTAAATAATAAGTCCAATTTTAAAACAAAACCCACGGAGTTTCGCTGAGGGGTTAAAATTAAAGAACCACTTACATAATCAGCCTTGGAAGACACTACACTTCACTTGACTCTAATTTAATTATGTTATCACTTTAACGAACGCGCGACCGTCGTTTTAATCCCGGTACACACCCTGACTTCAGAATATTTTCCAAACAAATGCGCGCGCGTCCGACTTTCAAAGAATTCGGGTTCACACTCCTGAGCACCGTCGATCTCTGGCGCAAGCGTCCGTTCGCTGGCCTGCCCTGATTGGTCGTCTGCACCTGTTTTTGCCGACCTCCCGACCATTTTACTCTATGCTTTGATAAGCAAAAATGTGACCTTATATTCTTAATAATAGAATTTAATTCAGTGTGAACGTTTATTTTTTAACCGCAATTGATTATTTGTAATGCATTCGATCCGTGTTTACCCTATAGCTATCTCCCTTTAACTCTTTTATGTGTTCAAATTGACGATAGGTACATTCACCCCCCAAAATTTTATGAGTGTCAAACGAATTAAATTTTGTAATTAACAAAATATATATTATAATTATTTTTTTTATAATTCCCTAATTAATAACACTTATCCCTATCAATGTTTTTTCTATTTGTTTGGCTGTAAAACTTGTTATGTCTATCTTCTTAAGTTTCTTATTAACGTTTTACTCCTACTTATTCCAGCACAATTTTTTTATAAAAGATTTATGTTTAATTTTGAGCGTTTTATATTTTAAATCAATCTAAGTTATTCACACATACAATATGATATAACGAAACACATAACTTTACTTAATAATAATCAATATTCGCGATTTGGATATTGTTCTCTTAGTTTCTACTATAGAGTGAGTAGTACCAACTACTTATTTTTAAATCATTATATTTATCACTAAATGGTCGTTGGTATCCATTAACGTCAATATTATTAATCAATTTACTCTAAATTAAACTCTACCAAATTATCTGGATAAGTAAATCGCATTACAGTAACCTGTTAAGTTTAAGGTAACTAGGTCCAAAACATTATTTACGTTTGGAAAAGGGTTACTTTTTACAATGTCGTCCCTCATATATTTATTCAGTCCTGTTCGTGATTTGTATAGCATTTGATTAGTTCTGCTTCAGGAACATGACGTAATCGAAGTTAATTTTTATCAGTTTATGAGCTATATTGTTTTGCTATTAGTATTTTAGCTATGTGACATTAGGCATTTATGGTATACTATCATAAAATAATTATTATAAAACAGATGTTCAAGTTTCGGAAGCCACAAAGAACCTTCTTGAATGCCTTTTATGACAGTAAGTCCGAAATAGACCGCCCAAGTCTTTGTTGACCGTTCAATAGTGTTTGGTCGAGAATTGTTGTTGGTAATTAGTTTCAATTCAATTTATCTTAAATGTTCCTTTTAAGTCTTTTTTATATTTGACTATTATTATCTTTTATGATCGAACGGAGCATTGTTTTAAATTTCAGTTTGTAACCTACTGATTTTATCTAGGTTTCCGCAATTAATAATACATTCTTAACTAACTGAACTAACCTCGAATGACTATCATTTATAAAACTAAACTACATATTTTCCCCTTGACTCTCTATGGCCCTATAAGCCTATCAATACAAGATTCCTAATATTTCCAGTTTTTTGTATGGACAAGGTTTAACCACTTGAATAATTTTACTTTTAGAAGTTTTTTTTTTTTTTTTTTTTTTTTTTTTTTATCGCGTGTTTAACATCTTTAACTTATGATCCAATAGTAATATTTATTATGAGGTTATAAATAAAATGTATACGTCAAGTTCTTCAATAGTTTGTAAACCGATTAGTGTTCCATCTAAAAATGAATTTGCTTATTTACGCTCTTTCTCTTTATGTATTTATTTGATTTATTTATTTACTGGAAGACCAACAGCTATATAATATGTACTTTCAGAGACGGTAGAATTGTAAAGCGAATTATAGATGCTCACTGATAGATGTTATATGAATTGTTACTAAATAATTGCGAGCATGAAAAACCATAATGTAGTCCGGTACTAAACACAAAAATATAAGAAAAAACAACTCTCTGCTAACCAGTCACCTAGCGGACGCTACCTTTGTACAAAACAAATCAATACCCACTAGTCTAGTTGTTAAAGTTATTACTAGCTCTTCACACATATGAATTGTGATTATAATTACTATTGACGGCAGGCACTCTTAAGGGTAGATTAAACCTCAACTGTCTTAGATGACCTAGTAAATTTATTTTATCTATTATAACTTTAAGTTGTTATTATTATTAAAGTGCTTGATGTAAAAAAAAATCTTTATGAAATGCTTGAACTTTGAAATAATTAATCTCATTTTTCTTTGAAATCTAACAGTTAGTTATTTTTATTTAACATGTTTACCTAATTTTTCTGTGCATTGATTTTCTTTATTTAATTATTTAGTGTTTGTATTAATTGGAAAAGCTTGTTTTCTTCGTGTGTGTTCAGGGCTCGCTTTTATTTTATTTGTGTAAGACCACACTAAATAGCATGTTTACTTCTCTACTTCGTCTAGTACAATGCTGACATGTCTCTAAGTTACGTTTGCTCTTGATAGCTAAGTCGTAATAATTGACGCAATACATAACATATTAGTGCGGTCATTCTTTTACTAATCTAACTACTAAAGTATTACATTTTCTACTCTATAAATTATTATGTAAGAAAGATTTTATTTTCCGAATCTGTGAGTATATATATTTATTGATGTCTCTTGCTTCAAGCAAAAAAAAAATGTTAGCCTGCCTTCTCGAATTCAAACGCGATTTAAGGTGGACGCTAGAATTACTATGTCCCTTTTCTTTTATTTAATTACCTTTTAATTAGCTTCTGTTAAGGGATTATAACTTTAAATGATAGGAATATATTTTCCCGTTTATTTCTCATGTATAAATTATATATAGTTAGCTTCTTTAATATTTTACCATAGCGTTCCTAGACTCTACTTGCGATTCAACTACTTGTGAAAAGATTTTTTTTTAAGCATTTCTGGTCAGTTAAAGTATCAGTGATTTTATCATATTAGTGCACAAACACATTTGTAACCAACGGTATAATACTTTCTAGATCGTCTGAATTAAAATTTTTAAGTTTCCTATTTTTGTAACAATCTGCAAAGGGAAAGACTTTATATATTTTTTTATTTCCTACAGTTTCCTCACCCCCTTAACTCTCATCATCCTAATTTCCATATCCACAATAACTATCAATCCATCTTCACTCAAAATTCATTAATCTCAGTGTCATTACATATACTTTTTTTTTATTCCTCAAAATACTCTAACTCTTTCCGTCTTCACGAACACCAAATTGTAGGCTGTAAAGCCTACATTTTAAGTAGATAACTCTACTGAAGTTAATAATCCTGGTTCCTAAGGCACCAAATTGTAACTATACCACCTCTCTCATAAGAACGAACTACTCTCGTCATGTTTTGGCCAAATGATCGTCAACCCATACGTTATGTAAATATAAGTAACCTTGGTTCTTTTAGAGTTGTAGAGACTTCCAAGGTAATTAATGTGTGCGTATATAAGTAATAAAAATTTTGTTTGTTATATAAGATTGAGGGCCCCATCCATCGCCCACAACTATGAGTGCCATCCAATGTCTGCACCCCCTTGGAGGGGAAAGGATAGTATAGGAATGGTTAACTTAGTGTATAACAATAACCATTCAACTCTGCTTGATGGAACTTCAATTCTGTTGCACTAGCCTCGACTAGTATTGTAGTAAAAGGACTAATTGTCCTAAGTTTGTAAATTGGCACACAACAGTGGCCTAGCAATCAATACGATTATAAATCGGTGTTCTGTTGCACTAGCCTTGACTAGTAATGTAGTAAAAGGACTAATTGTCCTAGGTTTGCAATTTGGCACACAACAGTAGCCTAGTAATCAATACTCAATACGACTATAAATTGGTCATAGTTTTATACCTGTATTATAAATACAGTCAGATATATCTCCTTGCCTCACAAGATGAGATAAAAGATTATTATTTTGGGGTTCAAACCAATCTGGTTATTCATGATAGTAATCAAGAACCATATCATACTGAGGTTTATTACAACCAAACTGTTTAACAGTTAAAGAAAGTTAATTTCATCTTGAAATAATAAATAATTCTATATGTTTCATATAAATTATTTTTTCACATAGAACTTAGTATGTGTATAGTTTAAGAATAATTAATTCTATACTCATAAGTAACATCATGCTAGGGCTGAATAGTTTTATTCAATTACTTGTAATAATATCAGTTCTCCTTTCTAATATATAGGAACAGAAGGGTAGGAAGTGATTAAATGGATTAGGGTAGGACTTCAACCTCCCGCGATCAATTAATATTAACCCAACCATAATTCGATGATGTCGTGTATAATGTTTGTAAATGGTTCAATAAATAAATAACTCTTTGGCCGTAGAGCACCCTTTATCGAACCTGTGTCCAGTGTGGGGAAAATTTCTCACCGACGTGTATAGTACTTATGCTTGCAGTCGAAGCTTTCCAAATTAAGCAATCATGCGAGGGAGTTTATTAATCCCGGGGGTTGTGAGGCCCCAAAATCGCAACTAGCTCAACATTTATTACATAATTATAAAAGCACTCCAGTCTGATGAATTTATCAAACTATTGTCAGGTTAAATATATCACAATTTAAATACTTGAACGAATTAACGAAAGAAGGACTTAGGGTTTCATAGTTAAGTTCAATTAACAAGAATCTAATTTAATCAAGTCAAAGGCAACCAGTATTATCACAACCGAATTGATTATGAAATATGATTTCCGAGTCTTGGCACTCAATAATTGGTAATTGAACAGATACGCCTTAACTGCACTAACTTAATTATTCATCTTAAGAGACAGAATGATAACAAAGCTGGGCTGCAATACGTTACTTTGAAAGCAGATTACTTCCGGTCCCTGTTCATTTCTAACTCGTAAGTGAATCTAATTACGCTTAATTGCTTATCGATTAAAGATCAATATATTAAGTCAAGGCTATTCCATATATTCCCCATACATTCCTGTAAGAGTAATAAATTCCAAGCCAAGAACACACTGACCCCTAAGAGTCGCCTTATTTGCTGTAACTTTAAAAATATCTTGTGAATATTCTACCACCCGCTATAAAGCTTAGGTAAGGTAGGATAATATTAACTATTCCGTAAAATGATTAAGTCTCCTACGAAAAATCTATAACAAATGGTGAATACATCAAACATACTCATATTAATAATATTCCGCTAGATTAGGTAGTTTTAATTAATCGATGTGACAATCTCTGAAAATTGGTTAACTAAAGTTCAATATAATGTTCCATTGACATACCTATAAAAAGTTGTGTAACCATAAAACATAATATAAATTAATACCAATTAAATAATGACCATCTCTGAAAGAATTTGGTTAAACAAAAGCACATAAGTTCCCTTGATATACAGTAGTATTATGATATACCTAGAAGTAGTGATCACGTCAACATATACTTAACTATAATATACAGCAAGATAATATAAAACGTATATGTAAACATCTCTGAAAAACAAAATGGATAGACAAATTCATCGTATTTCCTTGTTATACAATAAGTGACTTTGTAATTATTTACTGTTAATAAATTAAATATTGGCAAGGTAATAAGTCACCCATTGTATTAATTAGGATTTCCCATATCGGTTAAGCATACACAACGTTTCATCTTGAGAAATGATAGTTATATTAGAAATAATATATTCAAAATATATATTTTTTTTTTAGTAAGACAATTATTTCAATTAAAATATAATTTTAATTTTATAGTACAACAGTTGGATGTAAACAAAACCGATATGGTGAGTTTATAATAACATGCCACAAACCTCCGAAGACTTCTTTTAGACTGTGAGTCGTCATGTAATTCAACCTGGAAATTTACCTAATAGTACCAATCTATTATTTAATCCTCACTACGCTTGAATTTACGTTGAATATTATTTCGTCGACTTCAGAAGAATGATTTGTATTTTGGAATAAAATAATTCAAGTTAAACATCCAGTAAATAGTTACTTGCTTTAAGATTCAATTACGTCGATACGTCCTAGTAAGTCTCGTTTAATCAATGGATAAAATTTACACATCTGTATCTACTCTAGTACACTACTAGTTTAATACGTATTTTCAGTATTGACGATATTAGAATAATTCAATTCTTTACGATAAATCTACATGACAACCCACAGTTCGGCAAACAGCTCTCGAACTTCCTGTGTACTGGAAGAAACAGAATTATCACCCCCCCAAATCGAAGAATTAACGCAATTATTACAACTATATAAATAGGAATTTACCGCGGAGGAGAGAGAAGCAGATATCCAATCGTCCATCACTAATGGTTTCATGTTTCTAACTACACTTAGAACTAATTAAATCTACACGTGGACGCTGAAAGAAAAAGTTATTAACTTAAATCTACATGAAACCTCCGGCACACGTCATCGGATATCCACAAGTTTGATTATTTTTTGTCACTTTCTCCTCTTCATTACCTTAAGAGTATCAAATCCAATTTCGGACAATTTTGATATTTCCAAAAGTAATGTTATATTATTTAACTTCGACAGGATTTTATTATTTAATAATTTTAAGATTATACTCGCGTCTGTGTTCATATTTAATTACCAAATGATTAAAGTTATAAAGTGCATTCACACATAAAAAACCTAATTAAAGATTATGGCTTCTTACTTGCAAGGGAAATAACTTCATTCGAAAAGCAGTCGCCCTTGTTAGCACTTTGCTCTAAATAACGAGCACACAAACTAAGTTTCTTGTTATGTAACACAGTCCCTATTAAATGCCCTAACTTCCCACTTAAACTAGCTGAAAACTGGTGAACCACTCATATGTATTTATTTAAATACACAGAAGGTGTATTTTACTAAATTCATTATTACAGAGATTTAATCTCAAGCTTTGGTTTAAGTCCGCCCTAATTCTTAAAACTAAAATCGTAAGACCTCTACAACAGTCTTGTACTACTGACTTAAACCAATAGCTTTAAAATTGTTGTTAAGTAGTGTTGTGTACTTGCGTGTTGTTATTTATGACAAATTTGAATTTTGACACAAGGGATGTCGATAGGATAATCAATAAATTGAAACCCATCGACAATGCAAGATTATTTTGATATCGTCCGGATAAGCTCGGTTTAATACCGACCAGTTAACATCATCAACCTTTGCCCTTGTACCACAATACAAATAATTTAATACAGACGAAATTACAGTTATTCAATTATATATGATGTCGAGGCTCCCTTTTATCTTGGTAATTGAATTATGGTGTGTAATTTATGATGTAAAAATGTGAAGGTAACTACTTACTTCTAAATGTTACTTAAATTTAAGCTGTGTTAATTTTATGTTGTCACACATTCATGATTTATTATATTCTCCTAAGAGTAATAAATCATTACTTTTATTGAGTAAGCATTCCCTAAAATTCATTTAGATCCGTGGATTATATTAATTCACGTCCAATTGAATTTAAATTATATATTATAATGTAATGTGTAATTATATGAGTGATACAACCAAACACAAGAAATAAAATGAACAATACAATAAAATATGATTATGACAGAAGTAATAAAACACTCATTAAAATATTACTTTACAACAACAATTTTTGATACATTTAATGAATGTTCTACCCTTTCAAATGCATAAAAGATACCATCACTCACAGACAAAGCTCAGAAGGGTTATAATATTAATAATAGAATAATGAATATGTTCTTCTATGCTAAGTTATACTAGAATTCGATTTAACCTAACTACATAAATATTAGAAAACATTTAATTAATTGTGTATTGAATCAATATTATAATATATGTAAATCATTTTATCATACAATAATTATTTAATTATTTTGGCATGATAATGAATTATTAGACAATTTTTGCTATGTTTTAAATGACAAAATTTTATAAAAGACCATAAAATTATAGGAATTATCCCGTTAATAATAATCACTAAAAAAAAACAGCAAGCTTTGAAATATTAAAATTTAAATAATAAGTCCAATTTTAAAACAAAACCCACGGAGTTTCGCTGAGGGGTTAAAATTAAAGAACCACTTACATAATCAGCCTTGGAAGACACTACACTTCACTTGACTCTAATTTAATTATGTTATCACTTTAACGAACGCGCGACCGTCGTTTTAATCCCGGTACACACCCTGACTTCAGAATATTTTCCAAACAAATGCGCGCGCGTCCGACTTTCAAAGAATTCGGGTTCACACTCCTGAGCACCGTCGATCTCTGGCGCAAGCGTCCGTTCGCTGGCCTGCCCTGATTGGTCGTCTGCACCTGTTTTTGCCGACCTCCCGACCATTTTACTCTATGCTTTGATAAGCAAAAATGTGACCTTATATTCTTAATAATAGAATTTAATTCAGTGTGAACGTTTATTTTTTAACCGCAATTGATTATTTGTAATGCATTCGATCCGTGTTTACCCTATAGCTATCTCCCTTTAACTCTTTTATGTGTTCAAATTGACGATAGGTACAGTGCCAAGATCTCTCGCAGAATTGGCACATTTTTCGAAAATATTGCTATCGACATAATGCATGTTTACTATCTTATATATGCATACTCACAAGGATGGACCTACGACCAAACAATTCACGAAGACCCTTATAAAAAAGAAAGGAAGCAATGTTTAAGCCCAAATACTATAGCCGATTGGTTTAATTACTGCAGAGAAGTAGTTGTGATATTTTATTTGGAAAAACAAAATCTTTACAGCGGTAAAATTGGAGGCTGTGGGAAAATAGTGCAAATAGACGAAAGTAAATTTGGAAAAAGGAAATATAACAAAGGACGTCACATTGAAGGCCACTGGGTGCTGGGATTAATAGAAGATGGGTCTGAAGACTTAAGATTGGAAGTATGCCCGGACAATAAAAGAGATGCTGATACTCTCATACCTTTAATTCAAAAGCATGTTTTACCTGGAACAACAATCCACACCGATTGTTGGCGGGCATACGATTGTCTGTCTGAATATGGATACATACACAAAAAAGTGAATCATTCAGACCCAGAGAACCCATTTGTGGGTAAAGATGGAATCCACACCAAAGAATAGAATCCCAGTGGCGAGCAGTGAAGAGGTTTTTCAAAAAACAAAATTATAACAACCCAGAAAACTTTAGTGATATAATTGTTGAATATTTGTGGCGAAGAGACGTGTATAAATATAAAAGAGACTCTTTTTTACATTTAATGAAAGCAATTAAACATGTTTATGAAATAAACAAGTAATGTATTAAAATGTTTGTTTAATTGTGTCTCTCCTAGCCCTTTAACATTAAGTTTTTCTCATCTATCAACATAACTCTGAGACGGACTGGATATGTTATTGTTGTTATATAATACAATGTTAAGTGAACCGCCTTGATAGATTAGGTGTGAAACAAAAAATAGGTTAGGTTAGGTTAGAACATGACAAACAACGCACGAGCCGAGCGAGCGAAGCGAGCGTGCCGCGGCAGCGGCCGGCGAAGTGCCAGAAGCGAACCGCCTTAATAAGTTAGGTGTGAAACAAAAAATAGGTTAGGTTAGGTTAGAACATGACAAACAACGCACGAGCCGAGCGAGCGAAGCGAGCGTGCCGCGGCAGCGGCCGGCGAAGTGCCAGAAGCGAACCGCCTTAATAGATTAGGTGTGAAACAAAAAATAGGTAAAAAATACTGATATAGCCGAAAGTGAGGTTAAGTACTAAAAAAAATATTACTCAAAAACTAAAGGCCTCCGGCGGGGGGGGGGGGGGGGATGCAGGGGGGGCTTCACCCCCCCCCCCCCCCCCCCCGCCCCCCCCCCCCCCGCGGGTACCGGGCGACTATAGTTTAACCTAAAATTTATTTCATCTGATTGTCAATTGTTTACACATTGTGGCATTAATTTAAAAATTGCGTGTTCACAACAAAATGGATTTAACTCGGGAAAATTTTCGTTGCATGATTTTTTACTATTGTACGAAGATTACGAGTGTAATTTGACAGCTCAGCAGTGCCTCGTTCGGCTTCCCTTTATTTATACCCGTTAAAGGCAGGATTTTGACCACTAGCTCCTTAATGAGATGATACGTTCCAATAAAACAACTTAGAGACCTAGGACAGTGACTAGATTTCAAGGACAATTGCCGGAATATTGTCAGGTGTTTAATCTTGGTAGCTAGTCCAGCGGGTAAGTAAAAAGGGCCCTTTGAATGTCTTCACGATTCACCGAAATTCTGAATCTCGTCGCTTAAAATACGAGTTTTGTTCAAGATTCATACCTATGTCGTCAGTTTCATTGGGCGTTTTTTACCTTTTGTAACAGACGGGCTAACTGCTTTGAAACTATTGTTCAGCTGAGCGCTAAGGTTCGTAATTTCTTGGCAGCTTGGAGTAATGCCTTGAGAGACAGGATAAATTGTGCAGCTGGTTTAAAAACAGTTGTTTTACACTCCATCGCTAACAACCGCAATGTATGTATTTGATTATAATATTATTTTTATATTAATAATAAGGTGCGGCCTCGTTGGCCTAGTGGTCGTCTGATACGGATTGTTTTGTTGGCAGACGCGGGTTCAAATCGAATCTCGTCCGAGGATAGGGTATCTCTCTCTAAAATTTCAAAGTTTGGTCTCGCTAAAGAGGCGTTAGTGCTTTAAAAATCATATTGTAATAATTATGAAGGATTGCAACGTCTACCTACGAGAGTTAAAGCTTTGAAAATATATCTCTTTCGGTTGGATAATGCTGTCAAACTGTTCAATAGATGTCGCTCCGTCCCCATACGACGGTTCAAATCACAGAGAGTTAAAATTCTATGCTCGGACGGTCTGCCTCGGAAGCCTAGTGGTCATGGCGTCTAACACGTATCGTCGGCAAACGCTAGTTCGGATCCCGTCCGAGTACGCCGTGAGTTTAATATTATATTTAGTTAAATAGAAAAAATATGTACGTACGTATATCGTTACAAATTATTTATTATGAATTCACTAATTGGGATTGGTATCAAGCCAACTGCAACCAAGATTTGGCACTCATGTTCTGAGGGAATAACATAAACCATAACCCTTTTTCTACCGACTTCCAAAAAAAGGAGGAGGTACTCAATTCGACTGTATTTTATGTTGTATATATATTTAAGTGGTATGTTTGTTACCTCATAACTTACGATAGTGTGCACCGATCCTCAAAATTATCTTTGTTTGAAAGCTGGTGCTTACCGCGTGGTCCCATTTAAATTTCATCAAATTCGGTCCTGTATTTTTTGAGTTACACCAATAACTGATTTTTACCAAAGTAATAGAATGGAAGTCAGTATTAATTTTTTTAAATTGCACTTGTATTGTTTGCTGTGCGGCTGTACTACATATAATTAGCTCTGTGCATTAAATTCATCTCAATATTGCGATAATTATATTTCATACGGTAAATCAAAATATTTATTTTAAAGTATGAGCAGAAAATTAGATCAAAATGTCTGCTTTTTATTCTACTGCGCCTTTGCTGACTATAGTACCTTATTATTTCTAAATCGTAAGTGTCACAAGGTTAATTTATTTATTATTTTTAAGGATATAACATATGCTAGCCTTCACTTAGAATCTGTTTCTAAATACCGGAAAATATAGTAACATACTGTATATTGAACGACAACGACATCCGCTGTTAAGATACAGATAATCATCTTTTCTATTAATCATTTAGGTATATGCTTTATTATTTGTTCATTAGCAAAAATAGACTCTCACACGTAGGTAATAAAAGCTTAGTAATATACCTTTTCTTGATTTTCTTAACATCTATATAATTCATATTAATTACTAAGTATATTTACACTCAATTACATAAGGTGTGGGTATTGATTTCGGCAATATAAAAATATCAAATCGTATAAATATTACTGTTAATGTGGATTAAGTGCATTTATATTTGAGTGATTAAAGTGCACGCAAGTGTATTTGAGTGTTTAAAAAATATTATTAATTAAAATACGGGACTAGTACTTAAGGTAAGTAAATACTGATATGAGAATCACATACTCTTTTAATTCAAGGTACAAGAGAAATATTATCATGATACTCAAGTATACTAATATGTACTCGTATGTAGATTTCTAAGAGTGGAAGACCACGGACTGACAAGGTGGACAGGCAACGTGCAAGATCAATATGTGTTTTAGTTGCAATCAAAACCTAATTTAATTGAAAAAAGTGGCGGGTTTATGCCATTTATGTGCCAACTTAACAATTTTACACCTTTTTCCTATCAATATTTGATTATAACTGAGATATGTACAACTGTTTGTCTATAACGTAAGATGCTGAAGAACAATTAGTATGACTCAAGTGAGAAATTGGCTAAGGAGAGATTTGCTCAAAATGATTGTCTAGAAATATTTATGGATTTTCTAAATAACTTACTAGCTGCATGCGTACCGCCATTGATATGTTTGTAAATTTAAGAATATTGGTGATTCTCTGTCCAGTGAATTAATATATTAGCATTACTTAAAGCACTAACTAAACTCTGTCCAGTGAATTAATATATTAGCATTACTTAAAGCACTAACTAAACTCTGTCCAGTGAATTAATATATTAGCATTACTTAAAGCCTGCATAGCAATACCAAACATTGCAACTTTAGAGAGAAAAATTGACATCCTCAGACGGGATTTGAAACCGCGTCTTCCGACAATCTGTGTCAGACGTCATTACCATTAGGTCACCGAGGTTTGAGGTCCGAGCATCAAATTTTAAATCTCTATCTGATTTTAACCATGGGGACGGAGCGACATCTATTGAACAGCTTGAGAGTATTATCCAACCGAAAGAAGATTTTTTTCAGATACTTCACTTTTGAATAGATGTCGCAACCTTACATAATTTTTCTAGCATTACTGTTAAAGTACTAACGCTTGTTTAGTAATGCCAAACATTGCAATTTTAGAGAGCTTTAGATTAATAAATTCCTAAATTTGGCCAATGAACAAGGCCAATTTGGCAAGGCTATGCGGAGAATGCGTATAGTCCCTGAAGAGTTCAAAACTGAAGAGTCTCCCTTAATTTAGGAAATGCTTAGGTACAACTGTTGTAATATGTGTATCTACAACGAAAAGAGGTTTAAATAACGCTTGCCGTGTCTATTAGAACGTCATTCTCAATTTTAATACAAGTACAATTTGAAAATTTTCTAAGCGACTTCCATTCTATTCAGTTATTGGAGTGTAACTCAAAAACTACTGGACCGAATTTGATGAAGTTTGAAATGAGACCGGGGACACGGGAAACACACAGCTTTCAAACAAAATTGAGAAATTACATTACAAAATTAATATTTGAGAATCGGTTTACCCAGTCGAAAGTTATAAGGTAACAAACATGAAAAAATTACAGTCGAATTGAGTACTTACTGGTTAAAATTGCGGAATGTTACCAAGCTCAAGAAATTAAGTCAATGGTAAATAATTACTTGGTAAATAATTACTTGTTTCTCTGCGAAATTGCTTAGTATAAACAAGTAATTACTGACAGAGTGAATAATATTGATTTGTTAATTTAGATGCTTGTCACGTACCAATCTAGAGTAATAGCACAGGGCTTGATGATTATGGCTAGCCTGTCAAAGGAGATAATAAGGTGTGATGGATGTTCAATATTAGTACTATACCCACAACCAGGGTTGGGCATATTTGAAATTACTTGTAAATAAATACGTAATTGAAATACAAATACGTATTTAGTAGGTATTTATATTTCAATTACTTCCTTAAAATGTTATTTGTAATTCATATAATATTATTACCTAACGCCCAGGTATTTTCAAATTATATAGTATTTCAGATACTTGAGGCTTCAAAATACATTTTTAGCGATTGTGAGGGACCAGTAGAAAGATTGTGTTCTTTAGCAGGCAACAAGAGGCTGTTTGTCTGACAGTACATTTAAAAATCTAGTGTTAATGAAAGGAAAATCTGGTCTTACTGATGAATTAAACTTGTTTTCCTCTACATTTCAGCACGTGCTGGTCTAGATTACTTACATTTTATTTTGTAATTTGTTATTAAATAGTAATTACTTATTTTGTATTTCAATTAAAAAATAGTTAAAATACTGTATTTTGTATTTTATATTTCAAATACCGTACTTGAATGTATTTTGTATTTCGTATTTTAATTACTTGAGATACAGTATTTTTGTATTTGTATTTCAATTAAAGCAACGCAAATATTTTTCCCAGCTCTGCCCACAACTTTATGTACTCGTAGTAGAAGCTAGTGAATCTGAGTTTAACTTTTGACACAGTTTTAATTAAGTACTGTGATTTTTATTATAATTTACACAAATGCATTGCATGCATATAAGAAAACTGTACAAAAAATCACAATAATAAGTATATTAATATATAATTATTTATATGGCTCCGTAGAAAAGGAAAAGAAGCCCGATAGAATAGACATATAAGTATTTCATATAAAAACGTGGAGTTATCATGTATGGAACAACAATTTTCCAACTACAAAGTCAATTTTTTTCAATCCGACTTTTCTAACAAATAATATAGTGAATCCATGTACATAAGAGTTACGCATATGTTGATTGCTGGTATATACTCGTATATAATATATAGGTACGAGTACTTATCAGATCATTTTGGAAATGCAGACGGAGAAATTGGATGTATGAGTAGGTATATATCAAAACATAAAGATATGTAAGTTTTGGCTCATTGTGGTTAGTTACTAAAAGATACAACGTCAATCGAGTTTATTTCCAAACTGCTTTATTTGACTACCTACATGTAGGTAGATGCAGAAATATTAATCCACCCACAATCACTCAATACATAACATATCTCCCCTTTATAAATTATACAATTAACTACATGATCTTTGAATACAAACAAATATAATATGATAATACTAGAACTACGACGTTAAAATTAAATTATTAGTTCTAATACACATTAAATCTACATATTACTGTAAGCAATCAGGAATGCCTATAATGTCAGGCCACATCTCCGGTGGTGGTATTTCAAGCAGTGGGCCATTTGATGTTTCTGAGTCTGTTTCAACTTGATCTCTATTTTCGGGCGACCTTGTCTCAGTATGAACTGTTCTAGCCAACATCTGATCAGCATGGCGGCGGTGTAGTTCTCCATCTTCCGTTTTTACCCTGTATGAGCTCTGACCTTTTACTAACACTACCGTGGCCTTCCGCCACTTTTCTCCAGGCCCGTACATGTGGATCAGGACCGGTTGGTCGACCACAAAGGCCTGGCGGGCGCGCGCTGCGCCGCCGCCTCCAGCTGCTGCTCGCCGCGGCTGGGCGCGGAGTCAGGATGAAGCGTAGATATCGCCGTTCTGAACTTTCGGCCATTGAGCATCTCCGCCGGCGTTCTGTTTGTACTACTATTCGGTACTGTGCGCATGTAATACAGCACTTTGCTTAATTTCTCACTCCATGGAAGATTCAAATCCATTTTCTTTATTTTGTTTTTAAACGTCTGTATAGCTCTCTCTATCTGCCCGTTGGTCGCCGGATGATATGGCGGGGAGAGCAAATGCTTTATAGCGTTCTTTCTCAAAAAGTTTTCGAATTCTTCAGACGTAAATGCTTTTCCGTTATCTGATACAACCACTTCAGGTAAGCCTTGTGAAGCAAAAATTCTTCTCATCAGAGTTATCACCGCACTACTACTCATGGAGTTAATAATATCCGCTTCAATCCATTTGCTGTGGCTGTCAATTATAATGAAAAATGTTTTTCCTTGAAAAGGACCAGCAAAGTCTATGTGGACCCTTTTCCAAGGCTTTTCAGTAGCAATCCAAGTTTGTGGATCTTTAGGAGGACAGTTTCTTACTAATTGACACTGCTCACAGCTGGCCACAATCTGCTCTATTTGCCTATCCATGTTGACCCACCATACATAACCTCTGGCATATGCCTTTGTTTGAACTATACCCGCATGTGGGGCATGTAATATGCTCAATACATCTTCTTGTAACTTGGTAGGCACAATGACTCTGTTACTCCATAATAAACAGTCTATTAAGTGAAAGAGCCTCTCTTCTAGTCCAAAATGGTTGTAAGGTTGGGTCTGTAACCTTATTTGGCCACCCATGATATACATGGAATGTAACCTTGTTAAGCAACGGATCCTTCTTCGTTTCTGCTGCAATTCTTTCGGCGTTTAAGTTCCAGCCACTAGTTTGTTCATCTAACAACAATACCTCTCTAAGTGGCTTTACCATTACTGTTGCAGTAGATGGTGCAGTCCATCTGCTTAATGCATCTGCATTGCCAATTGATTTTCCTGGTCTATGTCTGATAGTGTAATTATAACACGCTAGTTTCAATGACCATCACAGCATTCTTGGTGATATCTGATCAGGTATGGGTTTTGCAGGATTAAATAAGCCAACCAATGGCTTGTGGTCAGTCACAATACAAAATCTGCGACCCAATAAAAATTCATGAAATTTTGTCAATCCAAATATTACAGCCAAAGCTTCTTTATCGATTTGTCCGTACCGCCTCTCATGGTCCTGTAAAGTTCGTGAAGCCATCATGATTGGTTTCTCTGATCCATCATCCATAACATGTGCTATAATAGCACCAACTCCGTATGCCGATGAGTCACAGATAAGCAGTAACTCTCTTTTCAAGTCATACCCCACCAATGTCAGATCGGATGACAGTAAGAGCTTTGCTTTTTCGAACGCTGCTTGTTCGCGTTCACTCCACTTCCAAAGCGTTTTCGATTCAAGCAATCGATACAAAGGCTCCAATACCGTAGCTCTGTCGGGCAAAAACTTTTGATAAAAGTTGTACAATCCGAGGAAAGCACGCAACGTTTCCTTATTAGTAGGTGCCGGTTTTTCTTGGATTTCTTTGACCTAAGCAGGAGCTGGATGAAGTCCTTCGCTATCAATCACGTGTCCAAGAAATGTTATACTAGTAGCAGCGAAAATACATTTCTTAGTATTTAGTCGGAATCCCATCTCATTTAGCTTCTGCATCACTTGACGAAGTCTCTGATTGTGCTGTTCCAACGTGGCACCCGCTACTGCCACGTCATCAAGCAGGCACGCCACGCCTTCAATCCCTGCTAGCGCGACTGACATCAGTCTTTGAAAAATACACGGCGCGGCACTAACACCAAATGCCAGACGGTTCACTTTCATAAGTCCAATGGGTGTATTTAACGTTAACAGCTTAGCTGTATCATCATCAACTTTTAATTGAGTGTAAGCTTGCTTTAAGTCAAGTTTACTAAAAACTTGGCCTCCACTTGGCTTTCACAAAAGCTTCCACAGCAGTTGGAAGCGGATAACTGTCCACTTTTATAGAAGCGTTGACTGTAGACCGATAATCCCCGCAGATACGCAATGATCCATCATCTTTGTTCACTATCCGCAATGGAGTGGCTCATTCTGAGTATCTAACCGGGGTCAGCACACCCATGTCCACCATTCGGTTAAGTTCTGCTTCCACTTGCATCTTCAAAGGAAAAGGCACCGTTCGAGACTTCAGAAAACGTGGTGTCGCCTCTGGACGTAAGTGCAGTGTGACTTCAGGGCCATTGTATGCACCTAATTCTTCTTTAAATAAATCAGGAAATTCATTCATAAAAGGCACCAAGTCTTCTTTGGCCCAGAATATGCCTGTCACTTGAAGACCTAATGGCTTAAATCAGTTGCGACCCAAAAGACTAGGTCCATCTCCAGACACCACCAATAGTTCACATTAAGTCTTTTTCTCGCCTAACGATACAGTCACATTAGCTAGTCCCAACACCTTCAATGGGTCCCTAGTCCATGTAACCAACTGCACTGTAGTATTATGGAGTGATGGAGGTTTTGACCAGATCTTCTTGAAAGTTTTCTCTGATATGATGCTGCGAGATGCCCCTGAGTCTACTTCCATTGTCAAAGTTGCTCCATCAATAACAACCTCTGCTAAGATTAGGGGTCGATAATTATCAGTGCACACATAGACACCCATCATATCCTCAGTGCCAGAGGAATTCTCCTGTTTGTCTTCCAGTTGGTGTAGTTTGGATTTCTTGAAACAGGCTTTTGCAATAAGTCCATACTTTTGACATTTGAAACACTTTGCTTTTATAAAGGTACACCGCTCACCCGTCTTATGCACACGGGTGCAGTGTCTGCATCCGCTTGCATTTATTCTGCCAATATCCATTGGCTCGGAGGCATGAGACGGAACTGAACTGGCTTCATCGCCCGGGTACATATCTTGACTTGATGCTTGATGGTTGAGACACATCTGTACTGCCATATCATATGTCAGCTGTTTTGTTTTTAACAACTCTCACCGTAAACGATCATCACGCACTCCCAAAACAAGCCTGTTGCGTAATTGGCGCTTAATATCCGCAAACTTGCACTTAGCACATAAAGTACTTATCGCGGCAACAAAGTCTTGCACATTTTCTCCTTGCAGTTGTACGCGTTTGTGAAATTTTCCAGCTTGTAAAATTTCATTTACCTCTGGTTCATAGAACTTATCTAAGACCCCTAAAATGTCCCGAAAATTCATTTGAGTAGGGCGTAATGGCACTAGTAATGAAGCAATTAGACCATATGTATCTTTTCCACACTGAGACAGGAACAATGATCGTGCCTTCGCATCGTCCTTTTCCACGAGTCCCGCCGCGTCGAGCGCACACAGTAACTGGTCCTTATAGTCACACCAAACATCCGTTTTTGCATTAAACTGCTTAGGCAGTACAATATTTGTTATATTAAATGCCATTTTGTTACAATTGCATTTTATTATCCTCGTCGCCAATAAAAGATACAACGGCAATCGAGTTTATTTCCAAACTGCTTTATTTGACTACCTACATGTAGGTAGATGCAGAAATATTAATCCACCCACATTCACTCAATACATAACAGTTACTACAGACGTTTTTTTATGGACCTATTAGATTTGTTTTTAGGTTATTTATATGGTTTACTTGGCGCATTTGAAAAAAAAGCTGCTTTAGGTATTGAAATTTATAGAGAGAAAAATTCACACCCTTGGACGGGATTCGAACCCGCGTCTTCTGACTATCCGTGTCAGACGCCATTGACCAACTAGGCCACCGAGAATTGGTCCGAGCATCGAATTTTAACTCTCTATTTGGCTAACCGTCTTGCGGGGACGGAGCGACATCTATTGGACAGTTAACAGTACCATCCAACGGAAAGAAGCATTATTTAGAAATACTTGAACTTTCGCATTGACATCGCAACACAAGGGTTGCGTATTTTTATAGTATTACTTTTCAAAGCACTAACGCCTGCTTTAGCGATCTCAAACAATGAAATTTATAAGGAGAAAAATTCACATCCTCGGACGGGATTCGAACCCGCGTCTTCTGACTTATATGCTTTAGGTATGTACATAGATGTGCTAACTCCGAACTAGGTTGCTCTGTGGTTAGGATATCAGTCTTCCCCATTCCTCATGTAATCTTTCATTTTTAAATAAAACACGTATACGGTTTTTTACAACATTTTAATCGTTTTGTATTGTCTGTACTTGATTATATAGTAAACTAAAAGACCTTTATTAATAAACGTTGCGTAAACCTATATTAGGCGTAACATGCTTTGTCTTGCTTTCACTCGTGACATTTACTGCAAGCGAAAAATTGATAGATAGATGTTTTAACTACTCCGGGTGTACGCCAAGTTTATTAATAAGGCCGTAAAAGTATAGGTTTAGCTCACAGAGGGTTCATTGAAAACATGTTATTAAGAGAACTATAAATATACGTCAATTGAAATAAGGGAACCAGTTAATACAATTCGCAGCGTCTATCAAGTTTACGTAAATGCTCTTATTTTATAACCAATAAAAGGTTTTTAATCTTGCGCCTGTGTTTTTTGCAGAGCAAAATGACGAAAGGATCAAAGATGAATGGTAAAGAAGGTAGAGTGCTCGATTTCGACCATCTCATATTTTCGGTGGCTAACGCTAAAACTGTAAGTAAAATTATTCAGTAATCTGTGGTAAAAGTAGGTACTTTTCTATAACCAGCGTGTTAATAAAATGATAACGTACTGTGGTCACTTAACTCACTTATATTCAAAGTATTTTGATATTAATCGGTATTAAATTAATTATTTGGAAAATATTACCTACTGTTTTCTCTATTGTTTTTTTTATTTAAGATCATTATCACACTAGTGTCAAACGTGCGTACAGTACAAAATATTTAATAAAAGCATAAAATATTTAGCTTCATAATCATTTTCGTATTATTAGGTATTATGTGCGTTTGTTTTTAGACTTCCAGCTATTTTGTTACCCGCTTCGGTTTCAAGCCATTTGCAGTCCGCGATGCAACTGATGACAAACCTTTGGTTTCTTATGCTGTCATATTAAATCAGGTGAGCATGTTATATGTTACAAATTAATGTTTAAATACTATAAAGCTACTAATAAATATTAATAAACCGTGGGATCTAGGCGCATACTAAATATAAAGGGGCTTCAGGTGACCAGAACGGTTAATAATATGCACAAAAAATGTGCATAGCCATTCAACGTGGAAATGCAGCCAGCATTCTGGCACAGAATGTAGAAGGATCATCTCATCATCTCAGCCGTAGTACGTCCACTGTTGAACATAATCCTCCCCCATAATTTTCCAAAAGGACCGGTTGGAAGCGGCCTGCATCCAACGTCGTCCTGCGACCTTAATCAGGTCGTCTGTCCACCGTATCGGTGGACGACCTACGCTGCGCTTGCCAGACTACATAACACCATGGTATTCTGTGATACTGGGCACTTTTCCTTCAACATTCGAGTACATTACATTGGTTTACTACATTTTTGTGATTTTTTTCTCTGTGTCTCTAGTATTTCATATGACTTTATTATATTTGAGACCAATAATGTCAATTAAAAATATAATAATACACTTTACAGTATGTTTCTACCATTTTAATGTTATTTGACGGTTTTACTTACGCGGTAGGTATAGTCGAATATCTCGACCGGTTTCGTGACCGTTCGGGCCACTTCTTCATGGAGTACTTGCGCACCCGGCTGCGTTGGCGCTAGTACTCGCTAGCTCGATTAAAAATAATAGAAGTGCATTCAGACATTTAAAAGACAACTTTTTCCGGCGATGTCGCACTTGCATTGAGCAACAGGGTGGCCATTTTGAAATTTTTTGTAATTAAACACCTTGTAATTGGTTTTGCTTTGCTTGCATTAATCATCATGTAAATTAGAATTTTGCACTTACCACATGTAGATTTAAATTTTTTGATTGAAGCCGTATGAACAATAAAATGAATAACAACCGCGAAAGTCTAGCACAGTGTTTTTCATAAAATCTTCCTTCCAAAAAATTTATTCCCATCTATAACGGTACAAATGTGTCCAATATGAATATTAACTATTAATGTATTTTACTTTTAACTATATAACTGCTATTTTAAAGCTCTGAGTTTTTATTGTCTCGCAGTAGGTATGAAAAGTAGAGTATGCACCTCGAGGATAAAGCCTGTCTTCGTCTTGGGCGGCTTTAACCCCTCGCTTCACTCAAGACTCTACATAACTCCCTCACTACGCTTGGGAATTAAATTTTAGTCCCCTCGCTGCGCTTAACCTTTAATTAACCCAAGAGTCCCCGTTATACTCAGGGTTCAATATACCGCCCATGACGTAAGACACTGCTTTACTCCCTTGGTGCATAATCTACTATTATAGAGTACCCTGTTTAAAACAAATGAAAAATAAAAGATTTAATCGGTGTGGTTATGGTTTTAACCACAATTAAAAAAACGTAATTAAATTGGTAAATCATACATATATCGGTTTGCCACCATTTTTTTTATAAAAAGAGAGTTTCTTCTTTCCTTCAGATAAAAATAGTATTCCAATCACCGACAACCCCAGACAACTCTATCTCCAAAGACCTATTAGCCCATGGAGACTTCGTCCAGGATGTAGCGTTCGAAGTCCAGGATCTTGATGAGCTGGTGCGGAAGGCAAAGGAAGGGGGAGCAGAGATCTTGAATGATATCACGGAGGAAGCTGACGATGATGGCACGATCAGATATGCAGTTGTCAGGACGGTAAGATGACTTTATTACAAGATTAACCCTTTGCATCCCAGAGACGTACATAAACGTCAGTTTCATTCATAAACCTTTTGTTTTAATTATCACGGTATTCTTCTTCTTCTCTCGGTGCTTCTTCAATCAATGAAGGTTGGCTTTCCGTACTCATCTTTATCCTTGGCGGCGAAAAAGTTCAGCGTCACTCGCAATCCCTGTCCACTCCCTGGTATCACGGTACAGGAAGGATAAGTAGGTTTGACGACCGAGAAGCTTTATGCTGGCTGATAGAAACATAGAAAGGAGGTTGAAAACTATTAAATTTCGATGTTGCTTTCTGTGACAGAGGTGTGTTTATGGACGTCCTTTCAGTACCTACTCAGATCTCTAATACTTTTGTGGTCTGGTTGATTTTAAATGATCGAACTCAAGTAGCAAAGAAGGCGATAATTTATATTAGTAAGCTGATATATTAACTTCATCAGTCGAACGACCCAGACACAATAGAAATTTCATTGTTATATGGACAGTCGACTGGTGAGGGGTACTGACTATTAAAACTACTTATCAATATTTTTTTATATGTAATCGTAATAATATAATGATATCGGCTCAAGTGAGGGCTCACTTGGTCGGTTTAAGTCCAACGACGTTTTGAACGTATAAGACGTTCTTCTTCAGGCAGTGTTTACGCTTGGAGATCGAGACGCACACTGGGAAAAAAATATAAATACGTATATAATATAATTAATATAGCTGGTATCTTTATTATAATGTGACAGGATAGTTTTCAAACTTTAATTTATATATAACAAGCTGCACCCCGCGGTTTCACCCATGTTGTGATCGATGATGATGATGGAAAGTATCATATGTCCTTCCCGAGATATGACAAATCGAAATCATCAACATTGGTCCAGCCGATCTTTAGTTGTTTTGTACACGACCTTGTTTTATATATGTAAGAAATAGATGTTTACGTTTAATGTGTATTGAAATAAGTTATAAAATAACACCTACCTTTCAGTATGGCGACAATTCTCACACCCTCATTGACCGCACCAACTACAAGGGATTGTTCTGGCCGGGGTATCAGGCTGCTGAAAAAGATGCTGCCAGCGAACTATTGTAAGTCTTTACTAACTTATTTTCTCTCATATTGTGTCAATCCATATACTTATGCTTGATAATTTTTTTTAAAGAAATCATTTGATATGTTTTAGATCAGTAATCACCTATTTTTTTTTAACAATGGGAAATATGAATAAACTGATGAATGAAAAGAAATATGGATAGCTCTACGCAGAGCTCAAAAATGCTAGATAATAATGCATGTAATGTTTGCCACAGACCTGATACGATGCTGAAGTTCATAGACCACGTCGAGGGAAACATGGCAGACGGGACTCTTGAAGATTCCGTATCATGGTACGAAAAGAATCTAAACATGCAAAGGTAGGTATTTATAACGATTCTCAAAATTTTAATTGACCTGTGCAAACAATTTCACCTGTATTAAGTGAATCGAAGGTACAAGGACCGTGGTCCTACAGATTTCGAGTACTATTGTTCAGCCAACCAAATCCCAACAATCAAATCATCGTAGCATAGTGGCTGACGTTATCAAGCTTGTTAGCTAGGTGTGTGCTTTAGTAACCTAAAGCATTAAGTACCAGATGACGTCTAGCTGTCTGATTTTGTAATTGTGAGCAAAGTCATATAGCAGTTAGCAGTTTAACAGGCCATCTTCAATCTTGAACGAACCCTCTTACAATGTAAATATTTTTGATGAAGCCTTTAGAATTTTACAAGGAGAGTTCAAATGTTATAGTTAGTATGATCAAAAACTATCAGAATTAACCCTATTGCCAGGTGTAATCTGGATGCCTCCCAATACACTAACACTAACAGCTTTACTTATAAAAGCTGTTTAAATTTAAATAAAGTCACTTACTACGGCGCAGAATAATTTTTACTTTGCGCAGTACTAAATAACGTCATTTAAAGTTAAGCAGCGTTTATAAGTCCCTTAAAAGATAAGCCTTTGTCTAGAAGTCAATTACGGCATTAATAAAAAAATGGGTTTGCTTTAATGTTGACAGTGGCTAAAATAAAAAAAAAGGATAGCAGCATTTGTTTCTTGACCTGGCCAAAAGGGATAAAATAAGCTAGCAATTCTAAAGCAGAACATAAAAAGGAAAAGTATTAATTTCAGGAAAAGTACCTGAAAAAAATCTATATGATGATGTCCACGTACAACTAATTGCAAGACTCCAATGATTAATTGAATTCGTCGCGAATGTATAAATGAAGTAACTTTATTAAGTATTTCTTAATATTACATACCTATGTAATTTAATTTGAACTTGCATGACTAATGAAATTGGTTGTACCATGGGTTGTATTAGTTAACAATAAATAAATACAAAAATATTGTTATATGAATTATTTTATATGCAACTTTGCGAAATTATTTGAGTCTAAATATTTTGATAACACCAATAAAAGTAAGTTTTTAGAGATTTATAGAATATTTTTGAAAGCCTTATAAGGTGGTGTCACTGTCTAATGACATTTGTTATTTGACATTAAAAAAACGATATTAAAAAATATTTAGTGACACTTGACAAGTGTCACTAAATATTTTTTACTAATTTTTTGATAATGTATTTCCGCAAAGTAACGCCTTAATCAATAAATTATTTGACATTGTTTTATTAGATTTTGGTGCGTGGATTACGTCGACTACAAGAACAAATTGACGCCATATTCCTGCCTCAACACCGCTGCAGTCATTAATAGAGACGAAACTGTCCTTGTGAGTATTTTACTTAGTCCTCTACGTCATAACGTCTTCTTAAGGTTATCCATGCCGCAACTTCTACAATGTAGCCTGCAGCTAAATCAGCAGTTAGCTCCTTATAGCACTGGCTATAAGGAGCTAATCAATGCTAAAGTATTTGCTGTGTAGCTTTGCGGTATAAAAATCTAAAAATCTATTAGAAAATGTTTATATTGTTTCATCGTCAGGTGGTAACATCATCCTAAACCATATCAGTTGCCGTGAAGATCAACCAATCGAACTCTTATAGGCATAGCCAAAGCCAAATAATTTCAAAGGTTTACCAAATATTGAAATAATCCGACATCACAGGGCCGAAAACGAAAATTTGCGTAAGTGTAATGTACTTAAATGGGTCGTTGACGTATACAGTACAAACTATCATTTATCTAGTATAACTGTGGCACAGATACACTCCTAGTTTGTTCTGAATACATCATCGATACCATTACGTTACACTTACACAAATTGTCGTTTTCACCCACTGATGTTGAATTATTTCCAAATTTGGTAAAACAAAGTCCACTGAAACCATTCATTTGAACCTCACTCCAACGTTAAAGATAGTACTGCTATCTGTAGACATCTGCGGAATAGTGCAATCTGTTTCCAAAAGAAAATGATGTATTTGCTGAAGTGACATTATGAGCTCCTAGACGCAGAATCTAACATATGATATTAATGCCCGTTTGTATTAACTGTTTGAGAAAAACAAAAATCTAATTGTAACATTGAATACATTTAAATTTTCTGTTAAATGAATGGGCGTTCTTGTTGATGGATCCATGGATCTCTTGCAGCATAAAATCCAGATAGCGAGCATACAGCCCCGGTCTTTGCCCGAGGCAGAAACATGATATTGGCGCCCCTTTAGCGTTTGAGATAAATTACAACTGGTTAAATATTCAATAAAACAACAAATATTTAAAATATCATTACACTTTTTTCTTTTCTCAAAACTTATGTTATTTCGACTATTACTTAATAATATTTGACACTGGCAAATGCACAAGATGTGCGACGCCATGATCCGCTGATCCACATTCACTGCAGGAACTATTGTTTTTATCTTGCTGGAGTGCAGCGGGCGGACAACTCACAACTTGCTCTCTTTATTATATTTATACCTTATACCTATTACATATTTTCTAGACGGGGGCGGACAAATTCAGGGGGCGCCAAAATCTAATAAAAAAACTAACAGATGCTAATAAAGAGTACAAATACTTTTTTAAGTATTTAATCTCAAACGCTGGAGAGGGGCATGTTTTTTTTTTTATTTTTTTTTATCATGTTTCTGCCCCGGCTCGAAAAATTCGTAGACCCGGATCTGAGTACTTAAGAAACTTCCCAGAAACGGGTAGAAATCTAACATCTCCGACTTATTTTTCAGTTATCACTAAACGAAGCAGCCAAAGGACTCCGACCCGTGAGCAAATCCTCGGAATTTGTGAAGGCATTGGGAACCTCAGGGGTAGAGCATATCGCTTTATACACAGATGACATTGTGGCTACCGTAAGTGTTGCTAGTAAATAGCTCATATAGGACCAAACAAATAAAATGAGAAGTATGATTGTATTTCCTCAGTGGTGCTTTCACGCTAGCCGCTATAAGGCAGAATATCTGGCATTCTGGTGGTACATACCAAGACGGGTACTCGCAGTAGAGTCCTATATTGCATTGATAAGACAGACCCACCCGGGGAGTACGAGTAGAGATTCGTTGAAGGTCGAATACTCGCTCTGGTCCCAGGGTGAGAGCAATAAGATGCGTGCCATATGGGAGTTCTGAAAATACTTGGTGTATACCAAGTCGAACATTTTCAGACGGGCACGGTACCCATACGTGAGTCGCTCGGTACCCAAGCCTAAGCTGAATTTTTCTTAGTGCAGTTTTGTAAATTATAATCCTGTTTCTTGATTAGTTCTTGCCTGGAGACAATATGAAATATGTTTGTTAAATTTTATTTGAATTTTATTTCAAGTTTTATTTATTTACGGCCTTACTTATAAACGCTACTTAAATTTAAATAACGTCACATAGTACGGCGCAGATAATTTTTCCTTTGCGCAGTACTAAGTAACGTCACTTAAAGTTAAGCAGCGTTAATAAGTAAGACCGTTAGTTTATAACCAAATTAATATATTTGGATAATAAATCTTAACGGTGCGATCGTATCCTGATAATAGTAAAAAAGCAGAATCTTTAAACATAATGTAACGAAACAGATCGATAATACTGTATGAAAAAAATACTTGGGTTAGAAAAGGAACATGCAAAGAGTAATAACCGAACAGAATTCCTAAATATTACTCGCTCTCTGCAGAAAAAAATCCTGAATAAATCCGTAAAAATAAACTTTCACGTCCAAACTCTCAGAATTTTCAGCGATATCACTATATTTTTTTCTGGTAATACATAGCAAACGTATAGTACTAAATTAGTAACCAGCAGTTTTTCCGATTGTGTTAGTATATATCGAAAAATATAAAGAAAACTCACAAAATTAATTCATTTTCGCATTACATCGTCCAATCTTACAGGCGATTTTCAACCTTACGTAAAGCATCGTAAATTATTTTAAAATTGGGGTTGGACCGCGTCTTAATAATATAGATACCTATATTGGTTTACTAACCAAACCAGCAACAAAGAAATTTCTGACAGATAACATCACACTAATAACATAAATGCGAAGGTTTGTGAGTATAAGCGAGTGTCACTATCCAGCAGTTAGGGTAGTTCCTGAGAGATCGGGGGTGAACACTAGTAATATAAATGTGAATGAGTAACCTCTGTATTTTTGTAACTATTTATCACTTATCGGAGGAGTACAATTCGGAACAATGTTTATTTTGGGGCTTTTCGCAACACGTTATGCCTGCCTCATCGTACCCTACACATAAATAACTACAACTGAGTAACTTTTCTTTAATACCTATTTCTTATAAACTTATGGCTTTCACCGCATCACACGCAGATGACCTATACATATTTCTTGGCGAAATTATCAGAAAGGGCTCAAAAGTGCATTGAAAATACAAAGGTACACTAGTAAAAAAGTGTTTCTTAATTTTTTTATTAATTGTACCTATATTTAAAGTTGTATAAGTATCTATTATTGTTTTTAAAAAAAAGATTGTGTATATATAATTACTTGTAGCATCGCTTTGGTACTACTGTTATGATGTTGCAAATGTCTAAATAAATAAACAAATATTAATAAATGGACGTAAATCTAATTGGTTTATACTAAAATTATTAACAAGATTTTCTCTCTCATTCCTCGGGCATAGCATGAGCAGGAACATAGTCATTATAAGTCTTGGAGTAGGCTTTAGGGCACATTTCATTATCATCATCCTTTTTCATACGAAGCGCTGCCAGTATTTGTATACATACATATATAATTTCCTTCTAGATGCGCAACTTGAAATCCCGCGGGGCAGAGTTGATGTCCTTCCCACCAACCTACTACACTCTCATCAAGGAGAAGCTCCAGGGCTCTCCCCTGAACATCACAGAGAGTCTTGAAGCTTTGCAAGAGTACAGCATCCTGATAGACTTCGACGAGCGAGGATACATGCTGCAGGCTTTCACTAAGCACCTGCAGGCGAGGCCGACTGTGTTTCTGGAGATTATACAGAGGAGGAATCATAGGGTTAGTAGAAATTAAGCATTTGTTATTGGCCCAATAGGCGAGAAGCGTAACTGTGAAATAAATTTTTGTAGGTACGTCGAGACGAAGGGCACTTCTGTTATTTGAAATGAGGTCGTTGCTACACACCAATTATATACCTAATACTGACGCAGTTCAATAAGTAAACTAATGCCTGGGTCTGGGAGTACTGGAACCTCGAACTTCACAGGCAGAGTGTTAGTTACTACTAATTTCAAACCATCTCTTATTGCGAATATATTTCATGATTTTTTTGTAACAAATACAGTGCATTCCTCACCAGCAGTGCGAGTATGGATTTTAGATCGATAAATTTACCGAATCAATAAGTTGTTTAAATATATTGATTCATTTCAATAGTCGGTAGCATGGAACTTGAACATTGGATCTCGATAAGTTTTGATTTTTTTCGACAGATTAGTTAGAACTCCTAACGTTCTTCATTCTTTTATTTCACATGTATTACTGCTATTTGGTGGGCGGGAAAAAAACTAAGAGTGTTGATTTTGTTTAATTTCCTGGAGTTACGATTCATCGAGTTTGTGGGTTACCTGTTACCGTATTTGTAATGGTCTACGACTACTGGCAAATTAAAATCTATTTACATTTTTACACAGTTAGTTACTTGTTTATCAAGCAACTTTGATATATCTCTGAAAAACGTTCCATGCTACCAATCTCGATATAAAAAATTTCAAATTTGACAACAAAAATGGGGAAAATTATCTATCGATAGATCCATGCTCGCACTGCAGGAAATATTCATTTGATGTCGAGTTAATTTAGAGAAAGTATCGCTCAGCATTACGGTAGCAATGACGATCATTTAAAGTCGTTAAACGACCAAAAACTTTTAGTGCTCAATACATATAATTAACCTAGTTACAATTATATTTTCAGGGTTTCGGGTCTATGAACTACAAATGGGTGTTTGAAGCCATCGAACTGATGGAGAAGCCTCAAGAAGAAACGAAAGAAAAAATCAATAAGTAACTAAATTATATAATAATTATAAAAACGCTAATTATCTAATGAGATAATGTAATATAATGAAGAAATTAAACTTAAACCATTATTTAGCTTCTTGCTGTACAGTAAACATCTTATTTGTATTAATTTCTGATTAAATACTATACAGGCTGTTTTTTGAGAAGGGCGGTAGTATCATCACAGTATATCCCGCTAATAATACAAAATATGACTTTTACACCCAACGGCTAAAAAGTAAGCGAGACCGTGTAAAAGTAATAAATAGTAAAAAAATATATTTTATTGATAAGAAAGATTGATCTTTATCAGCAACAGAATCCATTAGTTCAATAATACAGTGCTATTTTTTTTTTTAAATCATTCTTGCCAATTTCCATCAAAAGTAAAAGATTAAAAGAAAACTAAGTATGCAGTTATTTTTTCTTATAAATCGAGGGCATTGCTATTTTAACGATTTTTCTCTAACTCTCGTGGTTCCGGACTTAGCCATGACCGCTCTTCTCAAAAAACCATCCTGTATACTTAAATAGCTATAAATAACAATATACAAGTTTGGTAATAAAATAATGTATATTCTCTTTCATATTTTTTATGAATGTCTTGAAGTCTGCCGGCTCTTCTCTCTATCTCTCTTTCTCTATATATCTCTCTCACACTGTGTCTCTTAGCGGTAAATGTACTTACTAACTAGGTACTTACTTACTCCGCTGGCTCAGTGACCCAAAGTGTGACTCGGCCTCAGAAACGAGAGAGCTATCCTTTCTTGTTTTGAGGTTTGTTTGCCTATTGTATGGCCCAGATCAGCCTCGAATGCATCTCTCCAGCGATATCTGGGTCGTCCGATTGGCATTCGTCCATCCGCGGCCGTCCAATTGCTTTGCGGTCGGAAGAATCGGAAGATCGGACCGCAAAGCAATTGACGGATGGGGGAACCCATCCGTTCAACATGTCCAAGCCAAGGCATAGCAGTCTATTTAATTTTATTTCACCAATGGCGTTAGACTCAGCCATTTCAATTTCTTGGTTTTACGGCGCAGAATAATTTTGCTATGTACCTACACTCCAAATTACGGCAATGTTTAAAAGACCCTCTGTGTTAGCGTCCAAGTTTCGTATCCATACATTTAGATCAGCGGTAAGTATAACAAGAGACAATCTTAAAGACTGAAATATGAAGACGGGCTGCAAGAAGACTAAAGGGGCGTACTATTATTTATTCTGTGGGAGTTTTCCAGCGACCTCAATTTTAACATTTAAGATTTTTTATCTCATTTTAGTGAGATATTTTATTGTCAATGATTATTCTATACTTTTTTAAAGTCAAACTAATAATTAGTCGTTTTTATTAAACGTGTTTAAAATCACACTAACGTGCAAAATCAGCGTCAGGTGTCAAAACAGGATCAAGTAATAAAATATAGTGTAATATCGGACGAAACATGGACAGCTATGTATTTCTAACTGCCCCATAGTCAAATCACAAAAGTCTTTATAATAAAAACTAAAAAAAACAAGTGAATCACTCATTGGTTATTGTTAACCCTTCGCGTTCCGGAAACGTTAATGTACGTCAGTTTCATTCATAAATCTTTTGTTTTAATTATCACGGTATAGGAAGGATTATTGTAATTAGCTTGCGGAACAAGCGCGAGGCCTACCTGGTGTTAAGCGAATACCTCTGCCTATAACAGATGCATTTCATTACAAGTGATGAACTGCAGTGCGCTCATCATCCTAAGATATTAAGTTTTTTAATCTCATTGCTGCTTATAATTTCACTGGCTACCATAGGTACACTTCAAACCGGAACGTAATACTATTATTTATTCTGTGCCGAACACAGAAATGTAAACATTACTGCTAAGTGATAGAAACAGCCGTGCGATTCTCTAAGAGCATTCATCGTCGCATCCTTGACAACATCCGTGAAACAAATGAAGAGGTGACAAGAAACGTTGGAATAACAACCTTTACATGGGCGATATCTCATAGAGTATTTGACATCGGTGAGCTCGTCGACGAGCCCGTCGACGAATCATTAGAGAATCGCACGGCAGGTATGGTGTTTACTTCCTCGGACGAACTCATTCACAAAGAGTTCTACTGCTACTGCTACTAATTAATTTTGCTTTATCAGTACCGACAACCCCATCTTGAGGTCCGCGTGGTTAACAGCTTTAAACCCACTATAATCGTATTTGTTGTGGCGGTTCATTAAAAACTACGTTTACTAAAGCAACTAAAAGCCATTTAAAAATGTTACATCCGCCACAATTCAGTCAAATTCAGCACTTGTAAATATAAAACGCAATAACAGTAAAGGTTCATTACCCAAAATGTACATTTACTTCATCATTATCAGCCGGAAGACGTCCACTGCTGAACATATGCCCTCAGCATAGAACGCCACTTGGAACGGCTACTCGCTTCCTGCATCCAGCTTACCCGCGGCTGTGACGAGGTCGTCGGTCCACCTAGCGGGGGCCGGCCTACACGTCTTCCGGTGCGTGGTCGCCACTCGAGAACCTTTCTTACCTCTCGATTATCGATTCTGCAAGCGATGTGGCCTGCCCATTGCCACTTCAACTTGCTAATTTTAAGAGCTACGTGACAGTACAGTGACCTTAGCTCTCCTACGGATCTCCTTTCGTATTTTATCACGCGGGGAAACGCCAAGCATAGCCCTCTTCATTGCTCGTTGAGCGACTTTAAGCTTGTTAATGAAGCCCACAGTAAGGGACCACGTCTCAGTGCCATAAGTCATCACTGGCAACACACACTGGTTGAAAACCTTGGTTTTCAGGCAGTATTGTGGATGAAAAGATGGATCGAACCTTCCAGAACGCTGCCCATCGAGCCATCCGAGCTGGATGCTTCGTATGACGTATTTGTTCTGACAAGTTGAAGAGTTGAACCTATCTAATTGGTTGGGCAGTCTGTCCCAGGTAGACGTAGGTACTCGTCTACAACTTCGAGTGTATCGTTTTCAACAATTACCAGTACAGGTGGAACATGGACATTAGACATGATTTTCGTCTTTCGTTAAATTTATTAAATTCTGTATTCTTTTGTTCATCTTAAGACCAACCTGTTGGGAAACTCTATTGAGGTCGTTGAGCATGGTGCCGATTTACTCGGACGTCCCCGCCATTATCGCTACGAGTATATCATCGGCAAAACGACATTTACTTAAATACATATAAAACAACTAAACGAAGCAATGTTTTTTTTTAATTGGATGCACAGGTTTCAATATAGATAACATTCTAAAGCTCTTTGCATTTTTAATACAAGTTATCCTTTCATATTCAATTTCCGCAATATAATGACTTGCATTTGTATTAAAAAGTACAATTTGAAAAATTGTATACCGACTTCCATTATTCAGTTATTGGAGTGTATCTCAAAAACCACTGAACCGAATTTGATGAAAATTAAATGGGACCACACAGGAAGCACCAACTATCAAACGAAAAGAGAATTTTGAGAATCGGTTCACCCAGTCTAAAGTAAAAAAAAATATACAGTCGAATTGAGTACCTCCTCCGTTTTTGGAAGTCGGTAACAAATGGCTGAATTCGATTTCTGGTTGTGTATAAAAGTTAATGAAAATCTATGAATGCATATTTACTTAACTGTAAAATCAACATCATGGTATCTTATGACAATAATTTTTAATTTTATATTTTCTCACTTCTCTCGTCTGAACGATCTGGATGAAACCTCCTAAGTGTAAACATTTATCCTCTAAGTATTAAATTCACATAAAGTTGAAATATACAAAATATACACAGTTAAAAATAAAAGCAGCTATAGTTATTGAAATGCTAGTAAATAATACATTTATAATACAGTTAAGATAAATAAATTCGCTTTAGAAAAATACTTAAGAATAAGAGAGTAAAAGGATCTAATTTTATGGTCAGTAAACATAGGGTCAAAGTGTTGGACATCACTAGCTTGTAGTGCACATCCCTAACTAAGGTAATGTGCATCTGTAGTCTGTAGTGTAAGATGGTCTATGGTTCTTCTTATGGAAAATATATCGCTCCGTATTATTTATAAAGTTAGTATTCCCGTCCTTCGTAATATAATCCCAATACAAAGTTGGTAGCACAGTATTAGTTAGCATAAAATGGATACAAGGTCTGAAGGGTATCAGAAAAATGTCAGGCGCTTTGTGGTTGTCTATTGAATTTTATATCTATCTACTTTGCTCATAAACTCTAATTTGGTTACTATACTAGTAAATAGTCCAATATAACCTGAAAAACTTCCATTCTCTTCTCAAGGAGTGGAAAATTCTTCCAATAACAAATAATTGCACAACATTTTGAAATACCTCGGCAATATGTTGATTACCGACCTGTACCGGATCTCAAGCTCAACTAAACGTGGGGTAGAGACTGCTCTACCTAGATAAAATATTCTTAGCTCTATCAAGTTGGTTGTGTGGTCTTGTAGAGTAGTGACGAAAATAATTCTGTTTATTGATAGAGTACCTACGAAAAAATTCCACATCGCACTTTTAGATAAATAAAAACTTAACGTTTATATTTTAATAAGTGTTTGATTTTGCAGTAGATAACTAAAAAAATATATATTAAAAATATTATTTTCATTCATCATCATCATCATTATCAGCCGGAAGACGTCCACTGCTGAACATATGCCTCCCCCATAGAACGCCACTTGGACCGGCTACTTTTTATTACCGGCTTATTTTCATTATATATTTTTTATTCGGTATATATAAAGGATCACAATAAACAAAAAGTTACTTATAAATTACACGTAATAATGAAATTAACAAACTGTATGACTGTCTAACTACCATTATGAATATCTAATTTACGGGTGTACAGGGTGTACTTTACTAAAGTTCGCCGACATTCGCCGAAAGTACTAAAGTAAAGCCGAAATTCTGGCAGAACACTATTAAAACTGATCCTGAATGTATAAAAACACCCGGAAGACATCACACATAATTGTTAGTATGCTTGTTTTTGTGAGAATATTAATAATATTAAGTTACTATAAGTTATTGAGGCTAAGAGCTTTGTGGGAGAGTTAGGTCGAAGACTCTGTGACATCACCGGTGACTCCCGCTCCGGTTCGTTCTTGGTGCAAAGGCTGGCCATAGCTATTCAGCGCGGGAACGCAGCGAGTGTAATGGGCGCCTTTCCACCGGGACCGGACAGGGGCGGGTTATTTAATTTTGACTTTCTAGTCAATAGGTTAATCTAGCCTTTGTAATTTATTTTATATTTTTAATATGTGTAATTGTAATTGACTATGTATAGTACAATATACAATAATTAATAGAGATAAATAAAAGAAACTCAAAAAAAAAAAGTTTTTTAAACCGATTAGATTTATACATATTGCTTGGAAAAAGTTTATAAATCAAAATAGTGCTGTTTAAAGGTAGAGCATCGACATACAGATAGTCAATTTCAGGTTTTATTACAATCGACGTATTTAGGACAAAAACCTTTTTTTAGTTTTACTGATACAATGTTGCTGATGATGATATTATAATAATATCGATATAGGATATAGTGAGATTTGTAAAGTAAATTAGATATTATTTTTCGTCTAGAGAGAGGTCTCTACTCTCGCTAGGATAGGAGGATATACGTAAATAATCAAAACCCTAAATTGAGGCTGGACTAAAGTTGAAATACCGAAGTCAACGTTAAGGTCTACTGCAGGTCTACTTCGACTTTCGACTAGGTCAAGAGTATCGAACTATGACGCTACGCTTCCCCGTTTCTGTGCGGAGCTGTTGTTCAATCAAGTTTGTCAAGTATGTATCTTTGCTAATTTGCATTTTGTTTATTAACAGCTGTGTAGTGATGTCACTAGGTGATGGCAAGCGAAGGACTTTTTGCAAGACTGATAATTACTACTCCATCGGGCCTTTCTGTATTTTCGTATTGACCCTTTGCGGCCAAGAGACGTAAATATACGTTAGTTTCATTCATAAATCTTTTGTTTTCATTACCACGGTATAGGAAGGATTAAGCCTAATTTTGATTGGGTAGCGGATGAGAGGAGCGCTTATTCTAATTTTTGAGAAAAGGATAGAATAGTAGATTTGGACCCTGAATCGCCCACCTAACTTATCGTCTATTAGATTCCAGCGCCCCTATTCTATTAGCTATTAATATTGCGATCGCCACACTACTGCGATGCTTCTGCGATTGAACTGCCTTTGATGTCAAATTCGATATTCTGTTAGATCTAGTTCTCAATCGCAGTTGTAAAGCAATTGCATTGCTGCCTACCTACTGTACGTACATACTGAATGACTGTGCTACGGCTTGCGAATTTTGCCAATGAACGAAATTTAAAATTTCGTCCCCTGGTCATTTAATATTATTGATTATGATACGGAATTTTGTGATTCTTTAAACTTACATACAAAAATATGCGCGCACACTACTGCGCCGGGGCAGAGTATTTGGCATTGCGGTGGTACACATGAAGACGAGTTACTCATTTTGAAATATTTAATTTGCTGGAAGCATAATCACAATTTGAACAGCACACTACTACTCCGAGGCAGAATATCTCGTACTGTGGTAGTACCCACCAAGACGAGTTGCTAAATTAGAAATAATTAATTTTGTTTATATACATTCAAGTTCACTTATGTGTACACAGTGCACACTACTACTTCGATTCAAAGTAACTGGCATTGCGTCGCGGTACCCAACAAGACGACTTACTATTCGGAAATAATTTAATATAATGCGATGCCTTCAAGCCTTAACAATATACGTGCACAGTGCACACCACTACTTCGATTCAAAGTAACTGGCATTGCGGTAGTACCCAACAAGACGGGTTATTATTCGGAAAACATTTAATTTAGGTAATAATCAATGCCTCCCTAATTACAATATACGTGCACAGTGCGTACTACTACTTAGATGCAAAAGAACTATCACCGGTAATAACTACAAATACAAGTTCCGTATTCGCCCAATAATTCAAAATGTGCCTTTCAACTGAAATCGAGTTTTGCGTGCGCACTGCTACTACGAAAAGAATTTCTGGCTAAGCCGAATGAAATATTTACTCAACTGTGGTGTGGAGGTCACCCTAACACATTATGGAACGGACTACTGACGTACGCCACTGTAGCATCGCAATCGCATCACAACTGTTTACAGAATACCGTTTATGTCAAAAACTATCGATCGCAAGCCGCTGGACCGCGAACCTAAATAGTGAACAGACTACGAAAACTGCCAAAAACGACCATTGCCTTGCAATTGAGTTGCGATAAGTTCAATAGCTAAGAGAATAGGCCCTGAAGTCATGACCCAGGATATGATGTTGCCATTTTAGGATGGTGTTGATGCGAGTGAAAAAAAGGCTTTATTGAAATGAGTGATCCATGAATATATTCCATAGCATAAGAGTGTCGTCCACTAAACTGGCAAACACCGGGTCCGAATGTTATTTTGCAGCTTCTAATAAAGGTAACATCGTCACGAAATCCATAGCAATATAGTGCAGTTCTTTCTAGTCATGTCGAGCCCCATATTTAGGTATGTATGTTTAGGTACTATACATGTTTCCAAACCGGTGACGGGGTCTTTCGGCAGCTGCCATCGAGAGTTCTTCCATCGAAGACAACCAGATCTTCACTGTCCACTCTAAACTTAGTGAAACGCCAGCTTATATACATATTGAATGTACCACGTTCATTTAAATCCTAATATTTGAAGATTTTGGTATGATTTTTGTGACCGAATGTATTGTATGAATTGTACTAGATAAATGTCAATAATAATTAGTATGTTTTGTGAAACAATATGATCGAACTTAAAGAAATTGTGATTTTTACAAATACGAGTAAAATTACAGGCCAATGAAAATCTAAAAGAAATGTACCGGGTGACGTGCCCAATGCTTTTTTGGTCCAGCGCAAATCTTCGCGTGTAGGTAAAGCTCTGGGTGATACTGCAACTGTTATGAACAGGCGTGGTACCTTACCATCAGGTACACGACTTGTCCGTATCGTCACTTCATAATATAAAACTGTGATCAAGCGGATTTAGCGTCCAATAATTTATTTTTGACACTATACCTTCATTTAAATTGCTATCTCATAATATGTGCTTGTAATTTAAGTTACTTAGTAAACGAAGAACTTATTGGGTGCAAACAATATATATTTGTCTAGCACAATTAGGGTATTTTTAAGTGATAGTTTGTATAATAGAACATTATCACCGGGTTCCACTATATCTACATGCTAAAATCACACATGCTAATGAAGTGCATGCACATCGCTAATGAAGTCTCGGGGACAGGACTATAGTTTTTCCCAACACTATTTAATGGAGGCTTGGCTTCGGACTGGTTTTACACGTTGGTATAACACGACGCCATCACTTTGCTGTAAACATTATTAGGCTGTTTGCATACCTGCACTCCATGGCATTTACATATTCTCGCTTTTACAAAAGATTTTCGATTATAACTGAGGAAACACTATTCTACAGGGACCTTTGGCGTCATGTGTGAGCCTATGTGTTAAGAGCCAATGTGTTGAGAGTCTATGCGTTAAGACGCGGTCCAACCCCAACTTTAAAATAATTTACGATGCTTTACGTAAGGTTAAAAATCGCTTTAGGTTGGACGATGTAATGCGAAAATGCGTGAATTTTGTACGTTTTCTTTATATCTTTCGATGTATATTAACACAATTGAAAAAACTGCTGGTTACTACTTTAGTAGTATATGTTGGCTATGTATTACCTAAAAAATAATATAGTGTTATCGCTGAAAATTCTGAGAGTTTGGACGTGAAAGTTTATTTGTATGTATCTATTTGGGATTTTTTTTCTGCAGAGAGCGAGTAATATTTATGAATTCTGTTCGGTTATTACTCTTTGCCTGTTCCTTTTCTAACCTAAGTTTTTTTTTTCATAGATTATTATCGAACTGTTTCGTTACACTCGATGTTTAAAGATTCTGCTTTTTACTATTATCAGGGTACGACCGCACCTTAAGAGCCTATGTGTTAAGAGCCTATATGTTAAGAGCCTATGTGTTAAGAGCCTATATGTTAAGAGCCTATGTGTTAAGAGCCTATATGTTAAGAGCCTATGTGTTAAGAGCCTATGTGTTAAGAGCCTATGTGTTAAGAGCCTGTGTTAAGAGCCTATGTGTTAAGAGTCTATATGTTAAGAGCCTATGTGTTAAGAGCCTATGTGTTAGTTCAGGATTTACACGATGTCAATTATAATTTAGATTGAGCTTGAACAAGTAACAGATATACAATCACATTTTTTTATATAATGTGAAATGTGATGAAGTTCTATCTACTCTTGTTCTAAGAGATCACCTTAGGATGTTATTACATCAGTAGGTACGTATAAGAACTATAGGTATAACCAAGATTAAACTTAATGATGAACACTGCCTTACTTCTAGCAAGTTTTCTTAATAAAAGCATAATTAAATCAGATTTCTAGTTGTGATATAAAACCCATGTTTTGCTGTTTGCGTGTCAGTGTGCACAATACCTTGATAAAGACTGCGCGTTAATTGTTAAAATACAATAAAATAATTTTTAAAACGTGTTTGTTTGTAAATATTTTACTGAAAAGGATTTTGTAAAAATGGTGAGTACAAAAGACACACAAACAAAGGAACTCGTGTCACCGAACGTAACGCTTTTGGGTGAAGAATAATCAAGGAACTCGTGTCATCGTCACCGACACCGAACGCTTTGTCTTAGATAATGTAGTTTTGAAGTGAAAACTTCTTTAGACGCTTTATACTTGTAACTTTGCGCTTTATAATTATACTTATAATGGTGTCCATGACTACCTATTGTTGTTGATTCAGTGTCCTAAGAATAATTCGAATAGTTTTCACTTTTATTGGAAGTTCCCAAAGACTGTCCCTCTCTTCGGTCGTTGCCTCATGACTGAGGAACATGACCATCGCGGCAGTACATCGGTGGCAGTACTTTGGATCTGACGAACTGTCTCCATCGGATCCGGTCTGTGGCTATCTCCACCGCGGCGTAAAAGCGGGACGTTGGTGTTACTTTAAGTTGGTCAGACCACCTGGTCAGAGACCGGCCTCGTGAACGTTTCCCACCACAATGAGCTTTTCCAAGCTGCTGTCGCCACGTCTGGCGATGTAGCCAAAATACTAATTTATTAAATAACAAATACACACACTATTTAACGGAACGTGAATATAGGTGTGTGCCCCGGTGCCGGGAACTCGCAGTCGCACTCATTCTGAAAATTGTCATGTAGGTATCCGTTAATGATACTAGGTACAATTTGTATGCTTTTTTCAATGCAATTAGATATAAAACGAGCAAGTCTTGTGCCTTACGTGTGTAGCATTACGTTTGCCCATGGCAGTGGCAATGGCAACCATGCCTTACAATTTTGAAATTTATAGAGAGAAAAATTCACATCCTCGGACGGGATTCGAACCCGCGTCTTCTGACTCTCCGTGTCAGACGCCATTGACCTACTAGGCCATCGAGGTTCTGGTCCGAGCATCGAATTTAACTCTCTATCTGACTAACCGTCTTACGGGGACGGAGCGACATCTATTGAACAGTTTCGACAGTACTATCCAACCGAAAGAAGCATTATTTAGAAATACTTAAACTTTCGTATTGACATCGCAACCCTTGTGATTTTTATAGTATTACTTTTCAAAGCACTAACGCCTGTTTTAGCAATCTCAAACATTGAAATTTATAGAGAGAAAAATTCACATGATCGGACGGGATTCGAACCCGCGTCTACTGACTCTCCGTGTCAGACGCCATTGACCTACTACCGAGGTTTTGGACCAAGCATCGAATTTTAACTCTCTATCTGACTAACCGTCTTACGGGGACGGAGCGACATCTATTGAACAGTTTCGACAGTACTATCCAACCGAAAGAAGCATTATTTAGAAATACTTAAACTTTCGTATTGACATCGCAACCCGGTGCTTCCCGGAACGTAACCTAAGTGTTATCTGTGCCAGAGTTGTACTAGATAAATGATAGTTTATACTGTATACGTCAACGATACGATAACGTTACACTTTAGCAAATGTTCGTGCTCAGGCCACTGATCCCAAGCTAGGCAGAGCCAGGCTATGGAAACCTGAGGTCTGATATACATGCTTAAACATACACACCCAGACACAGATCAAAAAGATATGTTCATGCACACAAATTTTTGACCTGTCCGGGGATCGAACCCGGGACCAGCGGTAGACATGGTCGCTACCTACTTTGACATCCGGCCAGTCAACGTGACAGTAAACTTACATTGTACACCGAGTTGAGAAAACGATCTCGAATTTATTTTAAGCCCTCCGCTGCGGGTCGGGCTTAAACACACTAGAACTTTCTCCCAAATGATACACAATGCTTTACACTACACCTACGAGGAAAATAAAATAGTTACCTTCATTAGTAAATAATTGTTATCTGGAGCATTTTGTAACAAATCAAAGACATCTTTTTTCTGCAATGGTGGCTTCATCATTATAAAATCGCCACTTTCTCTTTCAGAAGATTTTGAAAAATTATTTAGAATTATCAAAAGCGTCAAGTTAAATTATAGCAAAAACACTTAATTTAACAATACATAACAAGTGGCCGCCATGTTTTTTTTCCTAGTGCAGAAAAAGGTTGCTAGTCTCTAAAACATAATAAAATAAAATTATTCCTACATCTTTTTCTAATCATTGGATATAAAACCTTTTTGAGATTTGACGTTTGTATTCATTTTATATTCGCTGCTAAAAAACAAAAGAACGCTACCAGGGCAGAAATGGATTTTCATACAACATTTCTACCCTGCTAGGGAGGGCAGAAATGAAAGTCCATAAAACATTTTCCGTCGCACATTTATAAGGGAGAAATGACGAACTTTGTAACCCGTTAATAAACGAGTAATGAGACACTTTCTGAGTGGGTATGGTATAAACACATTTAAATTAGGTAGGTACGGAGAAATATTAAAAATACGTATATAATATAGGTACATATAACACGTACGTTATATATAGAACTCTTGTCGGGACAGATGATTGTAATATATAATAAAATATGTATTATTTATTCAACGTGAGAACGTGAAATTTGAATTTGAATGCATGACGTTGATTTGTAAATGGTCATGAGTTAATGTGAAGAACCTGTGAAGAGACATGCAAGTAGGTTGCAAGACGATCAAACAGATGCCTTTCGGCACAACTTTTGTGAAATATTACACAAATATACAATTTTCATTTATTTATTTTATCAAATATGCATTTTTTTTGTATTGTGTATTGCCACCGAGCTCTTTATACAACTGTTGCCTATATTTGGCATGTTTATATTTTCAAATTTAATTCAGTTTTTATTTCAAAACGATTGCTTAAATCTTAAAGTCAATTATTATTATTTTTATAACTGACACGCTTTGGAGCCTACTGTATATCTACACATAAAATTGGTCTCTGTTATATTAATGTAGGTGAAAATGTTGCCAGTTCGACTAAAAGTATCTAATCTACCTATAAATATACTCTTATATATTCTGTACAATGCTGAAAGTTCACGAATTTGAGAAAACGTAGGTATTATATCTCATATTTAAGTATAATTACATTTTTTATACAATTTTTTCAGACTTCTTACACGGATAAAGGTAGAAAACCAGACGATGGACGTTTTCTCGCTTTTGACCATCTCACATTCTGGGTATCTAACGCAAAACAGGTAAGTTTTTTGCCAAGTCTTAAAATAGATGTTTATTACATTTGAATAAATCTACACTCAATTAAAAACTGGTACATAAGCCCAAGGTGACAAGGTGGCATACTTAATGTAAGCTTACAGAAGTATAAACAAAATAATCAAATTTTAAGGCAGTGGTTGGTAACATCCATAGATGTTGAGATGGCGATACTGGATGTGGTGAATAATGGGCGCTTGGCTCAAATATCAACAGTGCCTACTGAGTACTGCAATACTGAGATATTACGCTTGAAAGAGCCAAATCAGACGCAATATCAATTCATCATTAATAGACAAAAACATAACTATAAACACTTAGCACGCAGAACAGATGGCCGATGCGGCCGGAAGGTTCTGGAGTGGAGACCACGGACTGGCAAGAGCAGCGTTGGTCGTCCACCGACAAGGTGGACAGACGATCTGATAATAAAGGTCGTAGGATGCAAGCCGCTTCCAACCTGTCCTCTTGGAAAAGTATAGGGGAGATCTGTGTTCAGCAAGTGGACGTCCTACGTCTGAGATGATGATACCTTAAAAACTGTCACCGATTAATAATTTAAAAAACATATATCTGTGATATTTATTTTACAATAGTCAAGAAATAGCTTGTAGAATAACTCCTAAATAATCAAGTTTTTTTTTTTCACTTTTTATACAATGTATTATGAAAAGATTTTTAAAACACTCGTGTGTATGCGTACACGTATATAACGTCATTGATAGTGTGTGTGTACCTACACTATTGAAGGTTTGAAATTGATAACAAGACAATGCAAGTGAAATAGAAACGTTTTTATTTAGTATGATTATACAATCAGCACAGCGGTTGGGCCACCGACGGAACAGAATAGTTCTGAGAATCAGTGGCCAAATAATGAGTATAATGTAATTAGTACCTACATATTTCAGGCAGCAAGTTATTATGTTACGAGATTCGGCTTCGAACCACTCGCATTCCAAGGATTGGAAACGGGCTCCAGGAAAATAGCTTCCCATGCCGTCAGGATGAACAAAGTAAGGCATCATCTTTTCTGTTCTTTGTTATCCTTTCCCTATTAGACTCCTGGGTAGTACTCATCATTTAATTAATTTGAGGCCTCTGTATTTAGTATTTTATTTCTGGGTTGATCAGCGGTAAATGAGCGTCTCAATTTGTTTCAAGCTCCATCAGGCGCGGATCTAGCCCACAAAAAAGGTTGTGGTCACAGCCACCCGAAAATCAGCAAAGTGCCTACGAGTCGGAGCATGAATTCTTTCATGATCGAAATAGTATCTATTCGCTCGCCTGATGTTAAGCGTCACGCTTGCCCATAACAGTCCAGGGCCATTCAGGATTTTGAACTGGGTACAACACTTCAAAACCGTGCATGGCAAAGCACTGCGCTTTGTACTAGGATATAAAAGATGTTCTTGCGCTGTAATGTCGCTGGAAACAACTACAAAGGATATCAAATGATGTCAAATTAAATTTAAAAGTAGCGTTTACGTTTCCTTTTCGCGAAAACGTTAATAATTTCTTCGATATCCAGGTTTTGTACATTTTATAAAACGTCATATCATCGGCCTGTCGAATATGAAAGTGCGACGTCTAAGGTCTCAAGTCTTTTAGGGTTGTGGGCATGCCAATCGTGCCCACAACGGTGGATCCGCGCTTGAGCTCGATTTTGAAAATACATTTGTCTACAGCATATGAAATAGTTTTGTAAACTTAACTCTTTTATTCACGCCTAATTATAGGTGGACATTATGAGGATGATAGGCGTCGCGTCTTAATTGTGACACTCAATTTGACACGAACGATGTCGGTCATACTGTTTTAATTCGATAAATCAGATTGTTTAGTTGTTAATAACACTAACGTACCAAATTGTTTATAATATTTATGAAAGAGTTTATAGTACCATCTGTTTACGTTGCGCACCTTGGTCTGGCATATAGTAACAGCTAACGGCACGTTGAAGCGAAGAATCCAATCTCCCGTGAAAGTTATCAAAAGAAATCTTCCTAACGATAGATCCATGCGAGACAAGATACGATAGCTGATAAAAATCAGTTTATCGATGTGACAAGTTTGTCTTGAGATCCATGATCACACTGCAGGTGATATGACACTGCCTGGTACATGTTGGCTCGCTAGTGATGTTGTGGTAGACACAAAATTCGCCAAAATGTCTAGTGCTGAGTTTCTCCTGTATCCACAGCACGTATCCTAGAATTCAACCTGGCAGAAATGACAGAGTAAAGTTTTCCGATATTAAAAACCCTTCTATTACGTGCAGCAACAAAAGATTTATGAATGAAACATGGAACAATGGGGTTTAACGAATTATTGAAGGTTTATGTTTATGTGTTTCTCTCCACAGATAATCTTCGTCTTCCAAGCTCAGTACGAGCCTGAAGAGTCAGATTTTACTAACGAGGTCGCTTATCATGGGGACTTCGTCAAAGATGTGGCATTCAATGTTGAGAACCTGGACTACATTCTAGAGTACGCAAAGAAACAAGGCGCGGAGGTCATTAGGGATTTGTGGGAAGAAAAAGACCAATACGGTGTGGTGAGGATGGCTACATTGAAAACGGTAAATGAAGGCCAAATCTATGTTGTTTTTTTGTCTTTTCTGAAGAACGTATTACAGAAGACATCATTATGAAGTTGTGTAAGAAGTATAATGTTTAATACGATATAATGAAGGAGGCTTCACTAAGAACGATAATTCAAGGCTGAATATGCCATAGTTTCGAATCATACACGCTAGAAGTTCCTTTTAGCTTTTCTCGTTCTCAAATCATATATACAACATAATTATCAATGTTTTTACTTTTTCAGTACGGAGACAACACTCACACTTTAGTAGATAGATCAAAATATACCGGCCCGTTCCTACCTGGATATCAGCTTTTAAATGTGGATCCCATCAATACATATCTGTAAGTGTCTATCCAAGTCCACCTTAAGATAAGCAAGACTGAAGACATAACCTTTGTCCTCCTGGGACACGGACCTTTTGCCAGGATCAACCATGTGAACCCAGTACAGCATGATAGACGGGCTAGCCTATTAACGTTGGAGTTTCCACCCTCAGTCAAATATCTGCTAGATGGCACACCGATAGCCACTGGAAGACCAGCGGAATTATTTCAAAATGAATTACAATTTAAGAATTGTATTTAAAGATGCAGCAATCTGTTGTTGACATCTCCATTCAAAATGTCATCCTTGTCAGCTCCTAAGTACACCACTGCCCCGTGAGTAGCTACATAGCTATTTTTTTACTGTTTCCGGGTAGTAGGTATGTGATGTTATAACAGTATGTAAAAAGGTGTCAATGAACACATTCTTAGTTATACTCTATACATAGCAGTTTAGGTTACATTTCAATTGCTTATTCTTTGCCCAAAAACGAACTAAGAAGTTACCCTTGAATAAATTTCGTATTTTCTACTGAGAAAATGAAAAATCACAAATACAGTGAAAGGTGTCGTCCTCAACTCGACTATAAATAGCACAGTGACTATTTCATTATTTTCTTTTTCAGGCCTAAAGTGGAAATAAACTTCATTGACCACGTTGTTGGAAACCAACCTGATGGTGGAATGGAAACTGCGGCATCCTGGTACGAACGTTGTTTACAATTCCACAGGTTAGTATTTAAAACAGAATAATAGCTAATGGCATTGATGTAAAAGGGGCTTAGGTACAAACATAACTTATACTACATCAATAGCAATAAATGGTATCTTTTGAAATAGTGTTTGCCGGACAGTTTGTTTCTTGTGTTGAAGTTGACTCCACAGATATAGGTATATGTACAATAGATAACGCGAATCCGTGTACTTTCCGTGTCCGAACCCCGACCAAGTGTCAAGGTTGGCCGCAGTCCACGCGCGTCTGTTACAGCCGGAGGACCGCGAAAACAAAATTACGTGATAACTCACTGTAATAGTCCAAAAATTTCGAGCCCCAAAGGCACATTTCCTATCACAATTAAGTTATTTTGAAATTAGAGTAAATTCATGTAATTCAATTTATTAAAAGTCGGCACGCTTGGTTTCAATACAAATAAAGTGATACTTGCGTTATCTATTGTACACATATATCTAAGGTTGAAGCGTTAATAGCCCAGGAGTTACAAGGATTGGCCGTCGATGAAACAGCATCGGGATTGACCTCCACCTTAGGTTTGAGGTTTCAGTGACGGTCACATCGTAATTAAATCCACATATTATAATAAAGGTACTAATAGGTATAATTATACCTGTATGTATGTGGATGGTATAGGTATATTATAGGTATGATTATATAATTAATATATAATTATATACATGGATTGTGTAATCTTCTTTTTACTTTCATATACATTTTAATATCAATTGCTGCTCGTTTGCTAATTTGATTAATTCTTATTTTATTTTGCTCGCAACAATACAGGGGTGGTTTAAAAAAGAAAAAAGCATCGTCATCATTATTTGTGATAGTGTCACGCTGTAGCCCCACATCCGAATGGGCCGGCACGACCGGGGAAGTACCACACTCCCACATAACACCGACATGAAGTAAAATAGCTTGCTATTATGTTTCAGTCGGTTTGTGGGAGGTTCCGGAGGCCCGATTCACCCTTCTCCGTTCTCCCTCTCCTTTCTCCTCTCCTCCACCCTTACCCCTTCTATCTCTTCCTTCCTCAAAGGTCGGCCACGCAGATGCGTTCGCAGATGAGACCTCTGGTATTGCGGATGTCCGTGGGCGACGGTAGGTATAACTTACCACCAGGTGAGCCGCTTGCTCGTTTGCCAACCTATCCCATAAAAAAGCCATGTCCACTCAGGTGCAACCGCGGATAGTTAGTTATAAGTATAATAAATACGAAAGTATGTTAGTATTGTGAGGATGTATGTATGTTTGTTACTTTTCACGTTAAAACAGCTTAACAGATTAGCATAAAAATTGGAAAAGAGATAACTTATTCGTATTCCCTGGAATTATATTCGCCGTTTCTCAGGTAGATCCCGAGAGATCTCCATAGCATTATTCCGCGCGAAGTGACGATAGACTGCTTTCAAATAGTTCCTTCTAATATTAATCGATATAATAGGAAGACAAATGCACCCCTTCTCTGATATGATGAAATTCAGTAATTAATTTTCCTCTTACAGATTTTGGTCAGTAGATGATAAGCAAGTGTGCACCGAATACTCTGCCTTGCGTTCTATCGTCATGGCGAACTGGGAAGAAACTGTCAAGGTGCCCATCAACGAGCCAGCGCCGGGAAAGAAGAAGAGTCAGATCCAAGAATACGTGGAGTATCATGGCGGAGCTGGGGTGCAGCATATCGCGATTAACACTGAGGATATTATATCGGCTGTGAGTTTGTCTGTTTATATTTATCTAGTCTGCATACCCAGTAGATATGCATACATATGCATAGCTGATACATAGTAGTCTACCGCGCGTTTGGCCAGAACCCTATGCTTCAGATAAAACGATGCGGTGAGAATTTTGAGTGAAGCCGTCATTAAATAATTGATTTGAGCTAAGGAATATGCCCTCCGCCGTTGAGAAGCGAAAAACTTAAACTAGGTATATATTTAAGGCATATAGCTCGAAGATTCGAATTTTGTAAGTAAGTGTAGATCATGACTATGACATGGTCATCTACATCTACTTGAAAACCTCACCTGTAGGCTACGAATAAAGATATCTCTATATGATGATACATATAGGCATGTAGAAAAATGTAGTGTAGTGTAATAAATGTAGAAATACGTGAAGAAGTAACGTAGAGTTCATTTCCCTAAAACACCTGGAAGTTAAATTCACATTTAACTTCCAATACCTACATTATTACGAAATCAACTTTTCATCTTGACACTGTCCAATAACACCTCACGCAATGTCGACGTAAAGCAAGGCATTACATCCCAAGGGAAGTAATTTTGTATGAAACTCCCAAGGCAATAAAGTGATTTTGAACGTAAAATGTGTAGGGAAACTCTTTTTGTGTTTTATTATGAAGCCCTGAGTTTTTATTCACTCGCAGTAGATATGAAAAGTAGAGTATTCACCTCGAGGGTAAAGCCTGTCTTCGTCTTGAGCGACATCAACCACTTGCTTCACTAAGGACTCTACATCACTAAAATTAACACTAATGACCCTCGTTACGCTTAAGGACCAATATGCCGCCCGTGACGTAAGACATTACTTTACCCCCTTGGTGCATAATCTACTATTATCTTACAGCCATTTCTCGTAAATCATATCAGCAAATTTCTATTAACAGATCGAAAACCTCCGATCCCGAGGCGTGGAATTCCTTACAATCCCCTCAAAGTATTACAAGCTTATTCGTGAGCGCCTTCAGCTAAGCAAGGTGAAGGTCGCCGAAAGCCTGGATATACTGGAACGTCTGAACATCCTGATAGACTACGATGATGATGGCTACCTGCTGCAGATCTTCACGAAAAACACGCAAGACAGGCCGACGCTGTTCTTGGAAGTTATACAAAGGAGGAATCATAATGTAAGTTTATATTTTTATTGTTGGGTTAAAATCCCTTGTTTTATTTTTAATCGCCATCAAAAAAGGAGGAGGTTATATGCTCGTGTGTATGATTTTTTTATGTGTATGTTAGCCAATTTCTCCCCCATTTGTGGACCGATTCTTATAATATTTTTTTGGTTGGTAGAATATACTTCCGAGGTGGTCCCATTTCAATTTCATCAAATTAAATCAAGCAGTTTTTGATGATATCATTGACAATCGGTCCCGTAAGTAGCGGAGTCTCTAAAAATGGTGAATATTTTTTTTTCACACACCAAAAAGTGTGAAATAACTTGTTTAAATCAATATTCTGATAACAGGATACCTATTATCAGAATATTGTGCAATATTTGAACTATCATTGTACCGATTTCAACAAGTTATTTCATACTTTTTGGTGTTGAAGTCGGTTCCATTCTTTGGTAAAAAAAAACAATTTATTCTCATTTTAATTTAAACCGGCTATCACTGTGAGCAAGGCCTTAGCAATCAATCGACCAACAGGGCTATTATGTATCTCAGTTGCTAACAAAATGTTGATTGAAATCTTGAAAAATGGTGGCTCTATGTCATTTTTGACAACTCCAGTAAGCAAAAATGTTAGTAAGTTGATGACCGCAGCGGACAAAAGTGACATAGAGTCGCCATTTTATTCGATTTCAATCAACATTTGTTAGTAACTAAGATACATAATAGCCCAGCAGTTCTTCTGTAGGTACTAAAGAACGCATGCAATAGGGCGGTGATAGATAGGTATTCTAGACTAAACCTATATATCAGTAGTCTAGAGTCTAGATAATAATACTGCAGTCTAGAGTCTAGATAATAATACTGTAGTCTAGACTCTAGATTTTTTCTATTATCAACTAATATTGCATTGCATTACTGGGAGGTAACTATTCCCAGTCATAGCGTCCCAGTCCCAGTCAGTTCCCGGTAGGAAGATGCATAGAATATTTTTCTGTGGGTAGATGTCTAACAGTCCTCCGCCAAGGTGGGGCGAGATGGGGTCGCGTTCGGATCCACCATTTCGGGCCAGCGACAGACTCGGATTAATCTTAACCCTCAGCGCCCTTGAAGGGGTGACCTTGATGACCTAACTTAAAGTACGGGGCCGTGCGAGCGGATGGAGAGTCCGCCAATATGTTCAGCAGATGATCTCTTCCAGCTAGCAGTCTCTTGAACCTTACGTTATAAGCCCCTTTTACAAATGAGTTCATTGTTTTTCAGGGTTTTGGCGCCGGAAATTTCAAGACACTCTTCGAATCTATTGAATTAGAACAAGAAAAACGTGGCAACTTATAGAATAGCTTATTTAATTGTAGAAATAAATGTTGAATAGTTTTAAAACACCTGTTATTGGTCCTGTATTGATTAACTTGAAATCAAAACACTTAAGTATGTACTTTTCAACAATATTGTTACTGTATGATAGTTTGCAGTCTAACGTAGTTTGTACACATTACTCTTTAATATAGCTTTATTAAAACGTTTGTATATATTAGACATTTTTAATATGTAATGACCGTACGAGGCGAAACGCAACAGTGCAGGGAGGCCAATTCTACCATTTCACGTTATCAACCATTTATCTTGCAACTACAGTTCGACTCCGGTTGTCGTTCGATAATTCGGTATGTAAAGTTTTTTTTTGGTATTTTTTTTATATTTTTATTTCGTAGATTAGGTCATTATAAGAAACTAATTTCAATATTTTTGTTTTATATTCAGTAGTTATTTTATAATATTTTTTTGAAAATTTGAATCCTATGACGTCACTTTTTTGCACAAATATGTAGTTGCGTTGAGGAGCCAAGAAAAGCACGCGAGTAAAAAAAAATAAACTAGAACACTTGACAGTGACACCTACTAATTCGTAAGTCTCTATTCAATCAAAACAAAAGTGCAAAAAAGTGACGTCATTTAGAGGTCAATGAAAGTCGAATTATTTCATCGTTTTTTGTTAAAATAAATGGCATCTTATCGTTTTAAAAGGTCAGAGTAGAAAAATAAGGGTTTGTAACATAAAATCTCGAAATGGTTTCGGAATTGGCATAGGTTAATTTTTTTTAGCATACCGAATTACCTATCTACCCAAAGAGCCATTCTACGGCTAGTAAAAATAGCCGTTATTTTTGGTCAACCCCGCACTACATTTCCGACCCATTTTTTCTTTTATAAGATTTAGACTCACATACTGAGCATAAAATCACAAAATGCCGACAGATCCGGGTGAAACTTCAAGTGCCATCAGAATGCAGTATTGCGAACATTACTGCTTCAAAAAGTTCTAATTATAAAAAAGCATTGACATGCAATGGGCGTGTGTAGGGAAACGCCTTCGTAGAGACGTGTCCTTTGATACTTTCTAAGTGCAAACCAAATGTTACTCAGTTGAGTAACATTTGGTTACTCAACTGAGACATCTATACATCTATACATATTTATGATACACTAGTTGCGCTCCCCTGTTTCACCCACGTGGTGATGAGGATGAATGAAATATAGCGTATGTTACTCAGGCATAATGTAGGTAGCCCTAACCTCGTGAAAGAATTGTTTGAATTGGTTAAGTAGTTTTACGGATTTGTAAACAAACAATTATATATCTTTCCTCTTTATTATGGAAGTAGATAAGGATTAATACCTACCAAGGTAAGAATAATGTGGCCTGGATTGTACCGGCGTTACTATTGCATGTATCAAAATGAAAAAGTACCTATTTATTGTGACATAAACTGTAAGGCCTTTATTAATAAACGTTGCTTAAACCTATATTAGGCGTAACATGCTTTGTCTTGCTTTCACGCGTGACATTTACTGCAAGCGAAAAATTGACAAATAGATGTTTTAACTACTCCGGGAGTATGCCAAGTTTATTAATAAGGCCGTAATAGTTAAACATATGGTAATGTGGACTTCTTTGTAGATATTGACGTCTTCCATAAAACTGTACTACGTCATTTTGCTTTATTGTTAATAGCATAGACTAAATGGTCAATAGTTTCCGCAGCGTACGCGACATTTTTTTGGTATTTTTTCCACACCTCCAAAGGTGAAAACTTATATACTATACGGATTCCTATTTTTTTAATATACTATATATCCTATGGGATATTCATCAGGGAAAATGTAGGATTCTAATGGTGAATTTTTTTTTCAAATCGGTCCAGTAGTTTCGGAGCCTAATTTTGAATGTAAATTCAAACAAACAATTTCCTCTTTATAATATTATAGTGTAAATGTAGATTGTTTGTATATATATGATGTAGCTATATAATGCATACTCAGTTACTACTTATAGATATATACTTGTCCTGAGTGATTGAACTTTGAAATTTGACAGTTGGTGCCTTTTATTTTGTAAGCATCACTATGGATTTATTTTGAGGGGTCATATCCCATAGACCATGCGAGCAAGGCCGCTGGCGGGTAAGCTAGTTCATCAATAAATATACGATCATATCAGTATACCATTGTAAAGATATCTTCGATTCCAATATAAATTACTACTATACCTGTATATTTTATTACATATAAGAACACATTTTTGTATATTCAAATAAAACTATTAAATGTCCTTTTGTCACTTTATTTATTCATATACCGTTGATTAACAATACATTTCGTGAACACCAATTAGATCTCGTTTCTTGTGCTAATTTATTTACAAAAACATTGTGGAGCATAATGCACAAATACAATACATACAATTTTGCAGCATATTTCTAATGCTAAACAAAAATAATTGTGAAGATTCAGACAGCACCAAATTAAAAGAAAAATATCGTAAGAGGTGACCAAATCACTGGACATTCTTAATAGGCATAACAGTATTATAATTTACATAATTACAATAATTTTAACTAATTTAATTATTAAACAAAGAATAGAAGGCAAATATCTTTGTATAACATGATCTCTCAACAGGTGTCAACATAAAATTACCGGCTGCACCTCGCGGTTACACGCGTGGTGATGGATGATGATGATGGTGATGATGAAAAGCATCATGTGTTTATCCGTGCCTCATCTATATACATACCAAATATCATCCAAATCCTTAAAGGCGTTGTTGCGTGATTGAATAACAAACATCCATCCATAAATTCACGTTAATAATATTAGTGTAATTTCAGATGCGTCACAATATTTAATAAATAATGATTATTAATTTATGTATATATTTTATATATAATGATTAATAATTAGTAGATATATAATGCACATTATTAACCACACACGTTGCAGCTCCTGGAAAAGTAGGTTGATTTCTGCGAAATCTATTGTATTATTGGCCAAATATGGCGAATTGCGAGTCAACGGGTTAAAGTATTGCTCAGCTATTTAGATAATATTATTAAGATCACCTCTCATTCAACGCACTTTATAAAAAAACCTCATATATAATCATATACACCATAATGTCTTATAAACATCTAAAATAATAGTTCGAGAATCTGCGTATCGACGTAGTTTATTACATATCAATTAAAACTGTTTCTTTTGTATTATTTATAATTTTTTTTGTATTGAAAATCTCGTGAAATTGACACATTAGTCGGTTGGAATCAGCAAGTTCAATCAACCTTTCAGTTCAATCATAAATCTTTTGTTAAAGCGTAAGCCTGATGCGGACAAATAATGCGCGAAGCACACCAATCTGGCGCCTGGCTAGGACATGGCGCGGACATTATTTCGTTTCATATAAATCTCGTACTTAATAGCACAGTAATTAGGTACATTGTTGAATACATCCTACGGCGTAACCGTCGGGCGGTCGTTTCGGCGCCCGCGTCCGATCACCGCCTGATTGCAGTCAGTTCGCAAACAGTACGCACGCATGTCTACTAGGGTCAGAAAATTAAATAAAATGCGTGACGATATTGAGTTTAATATTACATTCTGTGAAATAGTCGAGAAAAATCCATCTATATATGATCATACTCGCCATGATTATTGTAATATTAACGTACATGACAAAATTTGGCAAGAAATTGGACGAGAATTAAAAGAATCAGGTAAGATTTTTTATCGTGTTTTATTTAAAGTTTGTAAAGAAATTCTATAGGACCTCGTAATTCTACTAAATAAGCTACAAGTACGTACGCAAGTAAGTAAATATTTTGTCCGAGCGAACTTGAACATCAATCATCGGATGGAGATAGCAATATTTATTTCTTGGAACTCATGCGCTTATTAACACGCACCTCACGCTCTCGCTCTTAAGTAGGAATCTATTGTGTGTGTTAGGGATGGACAAAGCTATAGTCGATAAACAGGGTTCATATCGATAACGAGTCCGCGCGCGCCGCATGCGCCTATCACTAGAATACCTAACAAACTTAATGATTTATGACCAAGTTCGCACGGACAAAATAATTTTACTATAATGTCTAGGAAAATCACACAGCAAATCTATTTTGAAATGGAATTGGTGATCGAAATTCAAAGTATCTTGTTAGATATTCTCTAACGTTATTAGCATATGCCGCGTTATTCTGTATTTGTGTGACAATGATTGGCTCCATTAAGATATTATTGAATTTAGGTACCGCAAATTTTCCGTCCCATCTTCTAACAACATTATGTAATACACACATTGCTTGAATAATAGTATCAATTTTGTCCGGGTGGCAGGTAATAGGCTTGCTTAAACCCTCAAATTTTGCCCTGAGCATTCCGAAAGCACACTCAACTGATTTTCGCCCCCTTGAAAGTCTATTGTTGAATATTTTTCGAGAATTAGTCAACTGCTCCCGGCCATAAGGTTTCATAATGTTTTCTTTAAGAGGAAACGCTTCGTCTCCAACAAAGTAATATGGCACGTTTTGTGTTTGCCCAGGCAATGGTGAAGGCGCAGGTAAATTAAGTTCTCCTTGTTGTAAGGCTCGTCCAAAATTACTTTCTTGTAATGCACGTGCGTCACCATTTCGTCCATATTCTCCAACATCTATGGTTAGGAATAAACCGTCGGCATCGACCACTGCCAATAAGATAATAGAAAAAAAACTTTTATAGTTAATATAACTAGAGCCGGAATTCGGTGCTGCTCTTATTCTTATGTGTTTCCCATCAAGACTTCCTACACAATTTGGTAGATTCCATAGTGTGTGAAAACGTTGAGAAACTTCTAACCACATTTCTTCTGTAAGTGTCGGCATGTATTCGGGCTGTAGATGTATCCAAAGTACCGTACAAGTTTCATGAACAATTTTACGAACTGTGCTTTGTCCTCTCATGAAATATAGCGCAAGTGACTTGAAAGAACATCCATCTGCAAAGTACCTAAAAAGTAAAAATAATAATATGTAGTCTATCTGTCATCGCACCAAAGCGGCAAACTGTAGGTTCGGTACCAGCCAGAAACAATAACAATTTTTTTAGCCCCAGTTTGTCATTTAGCAAGTATAACCCATCCATACGCCTCGCCCCTAATACACGTTGTATTTATTTATACAGGATGTTTTGTGACGATGAAATAGTAATATCCGATTCGTGATAGGAGAGAGGTATTTTAAGGTGCAACATCAGTGAGCGTTCCGAACTACACTTTTTTTAAAACTATTTTTTTTTTTTGAAAAACTATGTTATTTAGACGTGTGATTTTAAACAGCCGGCAATAATAGATTATTTTCTAAATTTTTATAGATATTTCTACAACGAAAACAACCTATTATTGCCGGCTGTTTAAAATCACACGTCTAAATAACATAGTTTTTCCAAAAATTAAAAAATAGTGTAAAAAAAGTGTAGTTCGGAACGCTTACTGATGTTGCACCCATGGTTGCACCTTAAGTAAGGACTCCATATGGATACTAGCGCCGTTGGAACTAACAATTTTTATGAGAAGTCGAAAAAAACGTGTGATAAAATATTATTTCATAGTCATGTAACACCTGAATACTTTAAAGTAAAAAAAAACTCATTAAAGTGGCCATCCTTAGATCTTATAGCCTATCTGATGCATCTTTAGAGAAAAGAAATGTTATGTTTTTGTTTTTTCTTTTACAGCAAAAGACTGCAAACAGCGTTGGCAGAATATTCGAGGCAGATACTCTAAGTTTAAAAAAGCACAATCTCTTCCATCCGGTTCAGAAGCGAAAATTACCAAAGAGTATTATCTGGCGCCCCATTTGCGTTTTTTGGATGGTTTTCTTAAGTCGCGAAAACCTAAAGGCAATATTCAGAAAAATAATGACTCGGATTCAGAGTCCGAACGGTCAGTGTACTCTTCAAATACTACAGCATCCCCGATGGGATCTGAGTTATCAGGATCTGCTAAACCCCAGAAAAGGACATTAAATGACGTTAATGATGTGGCCTATGAATATTTCAATCGGAAAAATAAATATTCCTCTACAGTGTCTACACTTGCAAGCTCTGAGAACCCAATAGATCCTAATTTACTATTTCTACAAAGTGTTCTTCCGGACATGAAGTTAATGACATTTAACCAGAAAAGAAATTTTAAAATTGGTATACTAAATCTATGTAACAAAATTCTTAACGAAAAATCATACGATACACAACAAACTAATCAACCTTATCATCAAGTAAATCCCCAAAAAACAAATGAAGGTAATATTCCGCCGTTCTCTCCAAACAGCCCTGCAACTCCGAGACAATCTCCATTGAACAGACAGCTGCCGCGATACGATACACAGGAGCTGTATGCACAACAAACTGATCTAGAATTTCAGAACCGACAGGATAATGAACAGCAGTACACACGGGTGCAGTATGCACAACAAACTGATCAACCTAATTATCAAGTAAATCCCCAAAAAACAAATGAAGGTAATATTCCACCGTTCTCTCCAATCAGCCCTGCAACTCCAGGACAATCTCCATTGAACAGAGTGACACATATTATGTTGAACAATTTCTATGAAGACTCCTAAACAACTTTTCATCACCACCAATATTCATCGTAAAATTGTACACTTTTGATAATAAATGATTATTTGATTATAATACTGTTTTTTTCAACATACCTTAACGTTATTAACAGTCTTTCTTCTGGACAAACGGGTTCCCTGTAGTTTGTAAATTTCTTCTGAAGGTGCCGTTTAGTCCTTTGCAGTAGAAAATGGAAACATCGTGGAGACATTTTGTATACATCACAAAAACGATCAGGATAATTTGTTAAGTCTCGCATAGATAGGTAAAGTCTTGAATTTTGTCCCCGTCGCCACACAGGATGAACCCAGTACCGTCGAGGCACCTGCATCTGTATATTTATTAATTGTACGAGAGCGAGAGCGTCCTCGTCTTCGGACGACGACATGGCTCAATATCTAGCAATCGACTGCCAACCCTATGTGCCTGCCAGCGCCGTATCTGCGCCAGGTCCGCGCCAGGTCCGAGCCATGTCCTAGCCAGGCGCCAGATTGGTGTGCTTCGCGCCTAAGCTATTACCCGCCATAAACACTCACGTTCGGGATCGAATACGTCGACCCGGGTTTCGAACCAAATTTGAAGTCGAGTCCAAATTCGTATTATAAATGAGTTGAATTTGAATTATAAACGCTTGCAAATGAGTTCTTAAATGTGATACATATTTCTATTCAATAAGTATGTTTAGCACAAATTTAGTCGCCTTATATTCGTGCTCTCTAAACAACAATAAACTAAATGTAAAATTACCCACAATCGAAAAGAATGATCATATTATTAGAAAAGTTATTCTGAATGTTATACGAATGTGAATTTTAGTTGGAACTGTTGGAGACGATTAAGGTGCGAGTAGGAGGCCGGTTACATGAAGCCGCGGCAAACGACGTTTCGCAGCGACACTACTGGTTTCTATGTATTTGTATGAAACACCATTCGTAGTTAGCGACACGAAGCTAGCGACGGCTCGTCGAGCGGCAGATCAGACTGTCGCCCGACCGCAGATCAGTATTGCCGCTCGCGGGTACCAATCTACGTAGTAAAACAACTGAAAAGCTTTTCACAAAACCTTTCGTATCCCTTTTCAAATGGTTGATGCCATCTGCAGTCGGGTTCGAAATCATGACTGCAGCGACATGAAGCGACGACACGTCGTCTGCTGCTGCTACATGTAGCTGGCTACCAACTTGCAACTTTAAGATCACTCACTTGTTTATTTAAAAATACCTCGGTGCCTCAAGACAAGAGTCTTCGACCAATGTGTGTTACCAGTGATGACTTATGGCACTGAAACGTGGTATCTCACTATGGGCCTCATAGATAAGATCAAAGCCGCACAACGAGCTATGGAGAGGGCTATGCTCGGGGTTTCTCTACGTGATCGAATTAGAAATGAGGAGATCCGTAGAAGAACGAAAGTCACCGACATAGCCCAGAAGATTAGCCAGTTGAAGTGGCAGTGGGCACGGCACATAGCACGCAGAACAGATGGCCGATGGGACCGGAAGATTCTGGAATGGAGACCACAGACCGGCAAGCGCAGCGTAGGTCGTCCACCGACACGGTGGACAGACGACCTGATATAGGTCGCAGGACGACGTTGGATGCAGGCCGCTTCCAACCGGTCCTTTTGTATCATTATGGGGGAGGCATAAGTTCAGCAGTGGACGTCCTACGGCTGAGATGATGATGATGACTTGTTTATTTTGGTGATCTGCACAAGCTAATTGCTACCAATAAAGATTTAATTATATATAAAAATATAAGCGCTGGATGCAGGCCGCTTCCAACCGGTCCTTTTGGATATATTATTTAGGTGAGGTCAATTTTTGCCGTGGACTTCCTACGGCTAAGATGATTATATATATTTAAAGAATATACCTAAGTCGATACGCAGATTGACCATAATTTTAATTTACGTCAAAGCACTGAGTGATTCCCGATTTCGAAAATGTTAAATCACTAACCAAACTGCCTGTCTGTGCTGTATCAATATTGATAAGATTTTTGGATATATAACAAATATCCATTTGATATATATACGTATATAATATATAACATTTAAATAATTCATATTTTTACCCTAGAATTTATTATACGCCTAACTGATGTCTACAGTCTCTAATGTGTAATTTGGTTACAGTGGATGGGGTATACTTGTGTATTAGAAAAGGGAATTTAAATGCATCATGATCACTTTATAGTATAATTTTAAGTAGATTGTCTATAGGAACAAAATTGTACTAATCTATATATGTATGTATATTAATGAACCCCTATTTCTCCTGGTTACGCTTTAACTCGAGAACGTATGCAACAATATCGCTTATAATGTTAATGTTATGTTAATTATTGTCGGAAGGTTCTTATGAAAGAAAAATCTAGAAAGGATGGGAGGTTATGGTGAGACCGAAGGTCGGCCCTACTACGCGAACAAAGTCACAGGAAGTCGGTTATCGCTGTGGGCGATAAGACCGCCTATTATTACACTGTTCTTAACTGTATAACTTTATTGATTGTTTAATTTTAAGGTGTTCAATAAAGATTATATATATGTATCTATCACTGATAGGACATGAGACTTAAGAAGACATATTAGCATGAAGTACCCTCACAACACAAAGTAACCAGAGTGTACACATCTCAATCTCATCTCAACAAACAATCTTGTACACATTTTTCCAAAACTTTAATAAAATAGTAATAAGTAATTTATATAAAATAAAAAACTATAAAATATTAAAAACTATACACAATACGGATAAAAAAATCTAAAACGCTTCAAAAAAAGGACCCAATATGCAATTCCACATTTACTTCTACCTTTTTTGTGCAAAAATGATTATTCATGAAATCGTATTTGTCAAAGCAAAGTAAGGTTAACAAAACAGTCAAGTCACTCTCTTTATTGTCAATTTTTAAAGACTTACCCCCTTTTACATATATATTTCAAATTATTGAACCAGTTATAAGTAGAAAATGTTCTTGTCGCTTAAATATCAGTCTAAAAGGATGACAATAGATTTATAACATTTTATTTATCAGACGCTTATAGAATGCTTCTGAATAAGATGGATAGCTCTTAGATTTGTTTAAAATTAATTGCATATCATTAAAAACGCATCGAAAAAGTTTGTTATAAAAATTAAACCCCTTTTGCGATATCACACATGCAAGTTATGTGGTATGAATAATAAACCAAGATTTTAAATCTAATAAATAACATAATTATAGACTTCATTATATAAATATATACGAGTCGCTAATTTATTTTTTCAATATCTCAATATACATTTTATTCAAGTATACCCCAACCAATCTTTTTTACCTTACTACTTCGTGCTTAAAGGACCTAAGTTGTCGCTTCCTTTATATCCGGTTCTAGGTCGCCAGGGTCTACCATTTCGAAATCTCGATCTGTAGACGAACGCTGGCTGTTTTCAGATTCGGACTCTGAAAGCTTATCCGCTTGCGGTGGTGTGTCTTGGCCAGACCTGTCAAGGGAAACATAAAGGATCTTTTTGTAGAATGATGATCACAATTTCATAAAGTCAAAGTCAAAATCATTTATTCATCTTTACGCATCAAAGACGCACTTTTGAACATCAATTATTTATTATAATGAACTTTAGAATCTACCACCGCGTTCCAAAATATATAGAGCCTACCGAAAAGAAGCGGCAAGAAACTTGGTGCCATTATTTTCATATAGATATTTATAATGTTTTTACTTAGGTACTACCATTATTACATTTTATGGGTAGAAGATGACAACTTGAAAGAAGAGGAGTATTCGAAGCATCTTTGTCTTCTATATAATGTCGGGCTTTTTAATATGTTTTTTTTATTAAAACGTTCTGATATGATATATAATCATTTATCATCATCACATTTGACATATGGACACTGGAACAAAATTTTGTTTACGCTAATTTTATATGCGTGCAAAACTTGTACTATTATATGATTTGATGAAACGTCAGAAGTTAAATGTTTTGTTTTACTTTATAATTGGACTCATACATTTGTACATTTGCATAACATATAGAGTGGCATCAAGTAAGATTTTCATTAAAGTAGTCAGAGCCACATAAACAAGGCCATCGTTACATCACAGCTGTCCAGTCTATATCACATTCAAGTAACTAAGGGGATGACGAGGAAAAAGTGACAATGTTTCTTGATTCTGTTATTTTGCATACACTTGTGCTCGATTACGTATAGTTAACAGTTAATAATCCAATACAATTACACGTTAATACTAGAAGAAACGCAAATCTAGGAAAATTAAACAAAATCAACAATATCAACAATAGCCATTCTTGGGCTTTTTGCCTGAACAGTGACATAAACACAATACAGTTTTGTGGATGCAACAGACTACAGATAATTAGTAAAGCAGGTAGTCACACTAAATATAGGTTTCTTTTAAAACATCACCAAATTTTTTTTATAGTACTATATATACCTACGTAGCAAAATCAACTTTAAAACAATTTTAATCAGAAAAATTGTACAACAGTCATAAAGTAAGGATGGCAAGGAATTTCAGACTGTGACAATTTTTAGGGTTCTGTACCCAAAGTGTAAATCGGGACTCTATTACAAAGACTCCGCTGTCCGTCTGTCTGTAACAAGTCTGTATCTCATGAACCGTGATAATTAGACATTTGATATTTTCATAGATGTATTTCTGTTGCCGCTATAACAGCAATAACTAAAAAGCGTCCAAGTGCGAGTCGAACTCTCGCACGAAGGGTTCCGTAATCAATTCTATTATCAATTAAAACGGTAAAAAAATCATGTCTGTTGTATGGGACATTTATAGATAATGGTACGGAACCCTTCATGCGCGAGTCCGACTGCACTTGGCCGGCTTTGGACAATTATTTTGCTTACTTGGGCTCTCCGCTGCCTTCATCTTTCTGTTCAGTTTCCTTCTCAGCTCTGGTTTCTGGTTCCGACGCTTCTATCAGTGGTTTCTTTTCTTCTGATTCGTCGTCGGATTGTTTGTCTTTCTTCTTCTTTTTCTTATTTTTGGAAGATTTGTCCGCATCCGAGCCGGGGCCGCGGTATTCGTACTGCAAACATTACATCATTTTAATTGCGGGTCAAGCCTTGAATGACAGTAGTCGACACTATAGCTGCCAATCAAATGACAAGTCAGATGGTAGTTACTTTTGCAAGTCTTGTCTTGGTAGATACATCTACAGTGCCAGAAATTGTATCAAAATGTAAATTAATTTAGCCAGTTTATTTTTATCTTACTTCTTTCTTTAGTAACAATGAAAGTACTAAAACTGAATTTAAATCCCTCAAGAATAAGAATATTTCAACAGGCACCTTATTTTTAACAGTCAGACACGTAACACTGCAGGATATCCAAGAAATTTGGCAAAGAGATAGATTATATCCCGGAGACAAGATACATATCGACACGACAGGCCGGTTGGCGCAGTTGGTAGCACCCCTGCCTTCTGAGCCGCTGGTCCCGGGTTCAATCCCCGGACAGGTCAAACATTTGTGTGCATGAACATGTCTGTTTGATCTGTGTCTGGGTGTTTATATGTATATAAGTATTTAATATCATATATAAGTATGTAATATCAGTCATCAGGTTACCATAGTACAGGCTCTGCCTAATGTGGGACCTGAAGACCTTTGTGTGGATGTTGTCCCATATATTATTATTATATTATTATATAAGACATAGGATACTTTTCATCATTATTATCCATCACCATGCGGGCTAGTATAACAAGCTAGGCTAGCGCCTTTATAATCAAATACACCAAAGGTGCGTTCGTTTAGCTTTTAGGACATTGGTGGCGTTGTCATTGATGGCTCTTTTGTTAAAGCGTTCGTAAAGCTCAAAAACGTTATTTTTGCCTCTTTTGCTACTTTTGCCCACACCCTATTCGAACGCTCAACTGAGCATCAGACCTAAAATCGCATGATTATGCTGTCAAATACATAGCTGTCAAAAAACGATCACAAACAACCATGCTCCTGGGTCAAAATTGCAACATTTTCAATTTTTCATCCACAGATTCCCAATTCGAACGCCCTTGTGAGCGTTTTTAGCGTTATTTTCGCCAAAAACGCTCACAAGGGGTCTATTCGAACGTACTACAAGTACACCTTTCAGTATGACTGCACCTTTTTATGGTTCCGTACCCAAGGGTAAAACGGGACCCTATTACTATTACTAAGACTCTGCTGTCCGTCTGTCACCAGGCTGTATCTCATAAACCGTGATAGTTAGACAGTTGTAGTTTTCACAGATGATGTATTTCTGTCGCCGCTATAACAGTAAATACTAAAAAACCGGCCAAGTGCGAGTCGGACTCAGGGTTCCGTACCCTGATATAAATCTATAACAACGGCAACAAAATCATGTCTGTTGTACGGGATTAAAAGATAATAAGTACGGAACCCTTCGCGTGCGAGTCCGACTCGCACTTGGCCAGTTTTTTTACACGTTGTAGATAATACAGAGTACAGCTTACTTTGTAAAGTGGCCAGAAGGAAGCGAAGAAGCCGACGTCCTCTGTCAAATTCGGTAAGAGCCACAAATGGTGTCGGGACAGTGTGACCATCCACACCAGGCAGAATATAACCACTCGTAGTACGGTCAGAGCGATTATCAGCACCAGGAAAGCGGCGGCGGCGATACTTAGATAGTATACGCCTTTTCTGTAATAACACATATTTCTATCTTAATAATATTAATATAAAATGAAATTTGCCCATAATAATAGTTAAGCAGTGCAGAAGTGGCAACATAATCCAAGAGTACGTTCCAGTAACCGCCGTCAACGCTCACAACTGTCGTGCCCCGGTTTGCCGTTCCCTTCGGTTGACAGTGACAGCTAGCAAAGACCACGTAAAACCACGAGCGCTGTGGTCGCGGTGTGAGCGTTTTCGGTGACGTCATCCAAGACGTATCGAGTTCGCTCAGTCACTCACGATGATCGTGGGCTTGCAAGGGAATAGGTGTGCGAACGCCGCGAGTGATTTCGGCGCTTACCGGAACGTAGTCATAGTATGCATTCAGAACATTTGTATAGATTAAAAGTTGAATTTTATAAAATCCTACGCTTGCGGGCGATCATTACGCGAATGCCGGAAGAGCGGTCGAGGTTGGCAGTTTTTAATGTCATTGTTTTCTGTTGTGTACGTAGGCTATAAACTAACAAGATCGATCTAAGATTTGTTCGTAGATGTGGACATCCCTACAAGCGTCTCGCGCGAATCGCCACTATCACGCTAGTGCCTACTATCGTTGATTCACGCAGGTTTGGCGCGAGAGTAGAAGACGTTCTACTTATAGATATTTATTTACTTACTTTGCTACAATTAATGTATTAAGTTCATATATTACCGATGTTACTAATTTATTAATGAATGTAATCTCATAATCCGCGTAAGTAGTGAAAACATATCTGTCCTACTCTTTCTCGCGTTTTCTGCACATTCATTCATTCATGTATTGAAGAGGTCTATCAAGTGCCTTTGGGAAAAAAGGCACAGAATAGGGTTGCCAATGCAAATTGCCAGGCGGCCGTGTAAGTTAGGTAAAAGGCCGTGTATAAAAGGTAAGAGATCGAAGGTAGGCCGTGTGACTGCTCAAAGAAAAGGCAACACATTTCAACATTAGCCAAAAGTCTGTTTTCAAGTTTAAGCCTTTAAATGTTTGATCATTTTATATTTCATTATTTGCAACAATTAATTTTTTTTTTTTGTATAATATTTTGTTTATATTGGTACTGATTATTCACATTGCAAATCTAAACTCTTATCCGTTATTTAATAAAACAAACTTTTATTATTTTCATAGGAACTTTAATATGTTTTACAGTCTAGCCGCAACCGCTGTACCACGCCTTAGGTATGTGCACGGTGAGGCGCGGGGGTAGCTGAAAAGCTGATTATTATGAATGAGTGAATGAATGAATGAAGGATCCAATGAACGAATGAATGATTGACTAAATCTTTACCTTGAATCCTAATTTTGTTGTTCGTATCTAATAACATATATTTTAAAACCCGCAATAACTCTCTTTTTTTCTGCTCGACTAACATCAATTCCAGCATATCCTGAAAAACAGCGCAGTGAGTACATGTCTAATATAAACACTGCACACGCCGAGCATAGTCCTATTGCCCAGAAATTGTTTATAACATTAAGATACCAACTATAAAAATAATTTATGTTGTGAGACTTTTTCTGATCTGGTAATAATGTGTGTATTGTTTAGTTTTTTCCTTTGTGTTCGCCAAAACATGCACCAGACTGAAACAGACTTACTGTCTTTATCATACATCTGATTTCTGTGTATATTTTATATGTATTACAGAGCAATAAACTGTATTAACCTTATTCTTTTATTCAAACTTTTTCACGGCTTTGTTATCAAATTCTTTACAAAGGCAAATAGCAAACACTTAAAGGCCTGTTTGGTATAAAATATACAAAAGTGTATAAAAACAGAATTTGGGATGAAAGTGACATGGATTATCTATTACAAAAATGGGTTAAATGGCAAGGCTATTGATACGAACTATGGACGAGATCACGGCACCTGCCAATTTCAGTCTCATCCTAAAATATTAAGGCAGGTGGTGACTTGCCACCCACTAAACGGGCCCGCCATAAGGGCCACCATCAATGGTGACAAAAGGGGCAACGTTGGTGTAGATAGCTAAAGGTGTGTGTGTGTCTCTGTAATGCTAAAGTCGAGAGGTGTGCTGCGGTTTCACTAGAGCGCTACTACCGTCGTTATGCCCTTTAACACCTCCGCGTCTCCACCACCAGACGGCCAATTAAGGTAAGCCTGGGTTAGTGGTCTCATTTAGCCCCAGGGAGAATCAGGGTCCACGGTGTCGCCACTCACCGACGACGGCTCGCCACAAAGCCGCCTCTGCGGTATTATTAATATTATTATTATTATATTACCTGACAGTGGCAGGCCACAGCGGGAACATACAGACGGCTATGGTCCCAACAACCAACAGGGCCCCACAAAGCCAGTAGTACCACGGCATGGGGTCGTATATCCACACGTAAGCATCGACTGTGTCTAGAAAAACTTGATCCATGTGCATCTCCAAACGTATCTTGCGTTTCTTCTTCTCTTTTTCTTTCTCTTTGCTGTCCTTTGTGTCCTAGGAGAAAGGGAGATAGAATATTACTGTAGTGTTTTTAACATTTTTATAATCATTGAACATAATGATGAAAGTATCATATTACCTTCCCTCGCATACAATCTATCTTCTTGCCAAATTTCAATACAATATGTGCAGCCCTTCAGGCGTGATAACGTAACAAACAGACAAAGAGACAGAGGGACAAACGTTTTTATAATGTGTCTAGTTGCGCCCTGCGGTTTTACCCGCGTGGTGATGGATGATGATGATCATGAAAAGTATTTTATGTCTCCATGCCAGATTTCATTACGATACGTCCAGCCATTTAGACGGGAAAGCGTAAAAACAAACAAACTCACTTTACCATTTATAATATTAGTTAGCATTTTTTGTGTTGTAATGTTTGTAACATTTTTCTGTATGCAAAGCCCGAAAGAAATTTCTATGGGAATTCCCGGGAGAAACAAAACTCTCTATGCGGCACGTAAGAGCAGCCGCCTCATTGTCTAACTTGAATGAGAATGAAATGTCACTTCATTCTCAGTCCCACTGATGGGTCCAGCCAATAGGATTGCAGGGTTTAGCCCAGAATGAGGTTCAAATGTCAAAATGAAGCCCATTCCCATTCTCCGTAAAGATAGACAATAAGGCCGCCGGACTTATCGCCTTCAGTCCAGATAGAATAAGAATATGCAAATTCTTAGATTAGTATGTTGAATACATACATGGTACTTACTTTGCCTTCGCAAGCACTAGTTTGGCTCTTCTCTGCGTCTTTCTCATCTCCACTCTTGCTGACCTTTTCTATCTCTTTCTTTTTGGATTTACCTTTCAACTCTTGCTCGGTAACTGGGACCTGGAAAGAGAGCATAGATATGTTTTAGAATAACTATAATACTGTCTCAGCATCATTAGTTGTGAGTAGCAATTATATGACGTCACGACTTCAAATCAATTTCCTTCTAATATGGAGTGTAGGGGCCGTATTCCGGAAGTACGCTCAGTAGTGAATCCAGGATTAAACACAGATCGGAGTAAATTTTGTATGGAATTTAATGTCAAATCTTGTATGGCATTAACTGTCAAATCTTGTATGGCATTAACTGTCAAATCTTGTATGGCATTAACTGTCAAATCTTGAATGGCATTAACTGTCAAATTTTGTATGGCATTAACTGTCAAATCTTGTATGGCATTAACTGTCAAATCTTGTATGGCATTAACTGTCAAATTTTATATGGCATTAACTGTCAAATCTTGTATGGCATTAACTGTCAAATTTTATATGGCATTAACTGTCAAATCTTGTATGGCATTAACTGTCAAATCTTGTATGGCATTCACTGTCAAATATTGTATGGCATTAACTGTCAAATCTTGTATGGCTTTAACTGTCAAATTTTGTATGGCATTAACTGTCAAATTTTGTATCGCATTTACTGTCAAATCTTGTATGGCTTTAACTGTCAAATTTTGTATGGCATTAACTGTCAAATCTTGTATGGCTTTAACTGTCAAATTTTGTATGGCATTAACTGTCAAATTTTGTATCGCATTTACTGTCAAATCTTCACTCAAGTTGAGAATCACATCTTTTTATTCTGTTCACGCTAAAGTCCAAATTCGTATAACGCTTGCGAATGACAGTCCTTAACTTATACATTCCTGTTTAATTATGGGTATGTTTAACGGAGATTTATGGGGGAACTCAATAATCTATCAATCTACAGTTTTCCTTACTACCGATAGAAATTTGACATAACGTCCATACAAAGTGTCAAATATCTATCTCTAGTAAGGTAAACCGTCGATAGATAGGTTATTGGCACCGGGCGCTAGTAGTCATGAACATACGTGATTTCCTAAATGGTGTAAAATTACCCACAATCGAATAAAATATCATATTTTAGATTTTTTTCATTCTTAGTGTTATACAACGAGACAAAAAAGACAAAGGTTCGCAGACTTGCTATATCAATCGTTTTGTAGAAAAGATATTTATAAGTAAAATATGTTCAACATAATAATCATAATTTATAACGCCTTAACCAAAGGATTCAATAGTTAGAGGGAAATGTATTTAGGAAGTAGTTAACTAACTGGCTGCCTTTTAATTGCTTTTACAGTCAAAAAACGATATAAAAAAATATTTAGTGACACTTCCGCTGAAAAGAAAACAATGACTCATCACATCAATGACTCACAATCATTGTTTTCTTTTCAGCGGAAGTGTCACTAAATATTTTTTAATATCGTTTTTTGATAATGGATTTCCGCAAAGTAACGCCTGAATCAATAAATTATCTGCTTTTACAGTGTTAAAGATTATTTTTGTTTAAAAATTTAATCTATAATAATTATTACTAAGATTAGAAATAATAAGATGAATGTATAGGTAATTGAATGTAAGCATATATTTTAATATGTGCACGCCTGCTTGCAGGCATAATACTCAAACGACATCGAAATTTTCTACAGAGTTCCAGAAAAAGGAGGAGGTACTCAATTCGACTGTATTTTTTTATGTTTGATACCTAATAACTTTCGACTAAGTGAACCGAAACAAAATTCTTTTTTGTTTGAAAGCGAGTGCTTCCCGTGTGGTCCCATTTCAATTTTATTAAATTGTGTCCAGTAGTTTTTGAGATACACTCCAATAACTGAATAGAATTGAAGTCGGTATTAATTTTTTCTAATTGTATTTGTTTTAATATAAACTCTTATAAATAAAATATATTTTCACATATAAAACTTTTGATTTGATACAAATGCCGCTTTTACTGGGAACAGAATAAGAACTACCATAGTTTAGAGAATTAAGATTTCAATTCTATCTATCTAAACTGGCGTTTAGATAGATAGATAGATAACATTTTAATGAGACACCACATTTATGACTTAATATTAGACAATAAAATAAAAAACAATGCTTAAAACTAGGTGCAACAATGGGCGGTCTTATGGTTCAGAGCGATCTCTTCCAGACAACCCAAGGCGTTTGTCCGACGTCGTCGTTTCGAACTGATATATCAGCACGCGACGCGATCTCCAAGCGTGAACACTCCCTGAAGAAGAACGTCTTATACATTCGAAACGTCGTCCCACTCAAACCGACACAATACCAAGTGAGTGCAGCCGGTATCTTTATATTAGTATAATGTGTGATACTCACGATAGTTTTCAAACTCTAATACGTATTCATCTGTCAACTGTTCACGAGTAGTCTACACGAGCGCTTACCTTCTTAGCCCTGTGGAACAATTTGTGCAGTAACATCGTGTGGAGATAGTCGGTGACCTCCATGCGAGTGGTGAAGATGGGGATTTTGCCAGTCGCCCATTTCGATGTCAGCAACGCGTCCACTGCTTTTGTGCCTGGAACAAAGATGATTATAATATGATTTTCACAGTACTACGCCTGCATTGAAATTTATAGAGAGAAAAATTCCATCCTCGGACGGGATTCGAACCCGCGTCTTCTGACTCTCCGTGTCAAACGCCATTGACCAACTAGGCCACCGAGAATCTGGTCCGAGCATCGAATTTTAACTCTCTATTTGACTAACCGTCTTGCGGGGACGGAGCGACATCTATTGGACAGTTTAACAGTACCATCCAACCGAAAGAAGCATTATTTAGAAATACTTGAAACTTTCGTATTGACATCGCAGCCCTTGTAATTTTTATAGGCGTTAGTGCTTTAAAAAAAAAAAGTAATACTATAAAAAGTACAAGGGCTGCGATGTCAATACGAAAGTTTCAAGTATTTCTAAATAATGCTTCTTTCGGTTGGATGGTACTGTTAAACTGTCCAATAGATGTCGCTCCGTCCCCGCGGACTGACTGTGTGGCCTAGTTGGTCAATGGCGTCTGACACGGAGAGTCAGAAGACGCGGGTTCGAATCCCGTCCGAGGATGGAATTTTTCTCTCTATAAATTTCAATGTTTGAGATCGCTTAAGCAGGCGTTAGAGCTTTAAAAAAAAAAAGTAATACTATAAAAAGTACTACGCCTGCTTAGCGAGACACAACATTGCGATTTTAGAGAGCAAACATTACGTCCTCGGAAGGGATTCTAACCCGCGTCTCCCGATAATCGGTGTCAGACGCTATGACCACCGACGCTTACAGTCCGAACATCAAATCTTAACGGTGCGCTCGTATCCTGATAATAGTAAAAAGCAGAATCTTTAAACATCGAGTGTAACGAAACAGATCGATAATATTGTATGAAAAAATACTTTAGAAAAGGAACAGGCAAAGAGTAATCATCATCGTCAGCCTGTAGCAGTCCACTGCTGGACATAGACCTCTCCAATTGCACGCCACTTAGGTCTATCTTGGGCTTCTCGCATCCAGTTTTTGCCAGCCGTCTTGCGCAGATCGTCACTCCACCGTGCCTCAGGACGTCCTACACTACGTTTGCCGAGACGCGGTCTCCACTCTAGAACTCGTTTACCCCAACGGTTGTCGGTTCTACGACTAATATGGCCAGCCCACTGCTACTTCAGCTTGCTGATCCGGTGGGCTATGTCGATGACCTTGGTTCTCTGACGGATCACTTCATTTCTGATGCGATCCCTCAGAGAAACACCGAGCATAGCCCTTTCCATAGCCCGCTGAGCGACCTTGAGCTTGTGGACCATTCGAGCCGTCAGTGTCCACGTTTCGGCTCCGTATGTCATGACGGGTAAGACGCACTGATTGAAGACTTTCGTCTTCAGGCACTGTGGAATCGGCGAAGTAAGGACTCGACGTAGCTTCCCAAAGCTGCCCAGCCCAGCCGAATTCTTCTATTCACCTCGTTCTCAAAGTTGTTTTTTCCCAACTGCAATGTCTGCCCGAGGTACACATATTTTTGAACAACTTCGAGAACGGCGCCGTGTATCGCAATCGGTTCCGGTAGAACATGTTCGTTGAACATGACCTTGGTTTTGTCCAAGTTCATCCGTAGGCCGATGCGTATAGAAGAGTCAGCCAGGTCATTCAGCATCTGTTGCAGGTCCTGCAGCGTCCCTGCCACGATGACGATATCGTCAGCAAATCGCAAGTGAGAGATGTATTCGCCGTTGATATTAATGCCACGTCCTTTCCAGTTCAGCGTCTTGAACATATCCTCCATTGCATTTGAAAACAATTTCGGGGAAATAACGTCCCCTTGTCTCACTCCTCGATGCAACGGTATGGGACTTGTTTGCTGATTCTGTACTTGGACGGACATGGTGGCGGTTTCGTAAAGACATCTCATCACTTGGATGTATCGCCAATCTATCTGGCAACGCTGCAGGGACTCCAGAACAGACCAGATTTCAACCGAGTCAAAGGCCTTCTCATAGTCCACGAATGCTAGACACAGGGGCTGATTATACTCTTCGGTCTTCTGTATAATCTGCCGCACTGTGTGAATGTGGTCTATGGTGCCGTATCCGCTCCGAAACCCAGCCTGTTCCGGTAGTTGGAATTCATCGAGTCTACGCGCAAGACGGTTCGTGATCACTCTTGAAAACAGCTTATAGACGTGGCTTAGAAGGGATATGGGTCGATAGTTCTTCAGCAGGGTCTTATCTCCCTTTTTGAAGAACAGGACGACCACACTCCTACTCCACGCCTCTGGAGTTCTCCCTTCGAACAGGACAGCGTTACAAAAGCTTCTGGAGCTCCCTCAGTACGGGTTTACCTCCTGCTTTTAGTAGCTCTGTTGTAACGCCATCCTCTCCAGGGGCTTTTCCATTTTTAAGCTGTCCAAGAGCGATCTCGATTTCGCCAATACTGACTTCTGGCAAGTCAAAGAGTAATAACCGAACAGAATTCATAAATATTACTCGCTCTCTGCAGAAAAAAATCCTAAATAGGTCCATAAAAATAAACATTCACATCCAAACTCTCAGAATTTTCAGCGGTAACACTATATTTTTTTAGGTAATACATAGCCAACATATAGTACTAAATTAGTAACCAGCAGTTTTTTCAATTGTGTTAGTATATATCGAAAAATATAAAGAAAACGTACAAAATTAACGCATTACATCTACCAATCTAACAAACAATTTTAAACCTTACGTAAAGCATCGTAAATTATTTTAAAATTGAGGTTGGACCGCGCCTTAACCGTCGTATGCGGACGGAGTGACATCTATTGAACAGTTTGACAATATTATATGAACAGTTTCACACGGTCTTGTTTTTTATCGTTTGAAAATATATTAAAAGAAGAATTAAATACGACTATACAACTTAGTAGAATTACTTATAGAAGGTAGGTTTCCTAACGACGTGTTCTCAAAACGCTCGCTACAAATTCGCTATATATGGTTGTGTTTACTTGCCTCGTCACGCACACAGACGCAAAAATTAAAACCTCTGGTAAAATGCATTCCCATAAAACTTAGATGGGTGATTGGTAAAAATGTGTTCTATACATTGATTTAAATGTACTTACACAAGAATAAAAATTATATAAAAGTACAAAAAACTAACGGTATTTATCAAATTTATTAAAAGTTTGTATACTGCTGTATCGACGGCGCAAGCAAAGTGAGCCATTTATGGCTTCATTAAAACTGCTTACATTTTAGGGTTGTACTTGGTTTCTATAAGTATTTATTATATGCGACGACGATTAAAACCATTGGGAGACGCGAGGATGTGTATTTTTCTCTCATTCATCGCAAAGATAGATAGTTGTCTTCGTTAATATTAGATTTACATATAAGCTAATTCTAATTACCTATAGTGGTAAGGTAATAAACAAAAATTAATTAGATGAAAAATAGATCAAGATGTAATATATAACGAAAAGTATGTCTAAATAGTAATTTTCCAAGGTTTTTCATCTCGCTTCGGTTAGAGGCGGCAGACTTTATTTGTCTTTAAAGATGGTGTTGAAAATATTAAGAACCAACGACTGAATCATAACACACCATTGTGATACAGAATATATTCTGACATGAATAGGGAATTTACAAGCAGATCGAATCTATTATAGATATTTCATGGAGACAAGCATATACAACGCGGGCTTCCCCCCCCCCCCCCCCCCCCCCCCCCCCCCGCATTCCCTTTTCTCGCCCGGCAAGTGTCAGTACGGTCAGCATCTTTGTTACCGATACACGATATTTTTATGTTCAATACTAATAACGGTAACAGGTAGACACCTTAAATTTTCACAGAATATGTAGTTGTATATTACCTTTCAAAATAAATAAATATTTTTTATTCATTAACAAACTTAATATTTAATAAATTTTTACTCGATCTTAATAAAGGCCATTTGGCCGGTTTTTTTTGCACACCGTACTAGAGCGCTAAAATGACGTCACATGGTCATGCATCTAGTTAATGTGACCGCGTTGTATTTAACTTACATTAGGTATCTCACTAATAATATATGCTAATGTTCGAATGGAAGAAAGTTTGTTACTCAATCACGCCAGAACAGCTGAACAGATTTGGATGAACTATGGTATATAGATAGATGAAGCCCTGGAATAATATATAGAATACTTTTCATCATCATCCATCACCACACGGGTGAAACCGCAGAGCGCAGCTATAGATAAATCTAGGTAAATATCACGTAATTCTTTCCTCAAGAAACATTGTGGTATTGGGACAAAACTGGATCAAATTAAGTAAAAAGTGTTTCTATACTAATATATGGCTAAATGATACAATTCGTGATCCATGGTGAATGTTCTAGAATATTATTTTACGAATTTTAGTAGTTCCTGCATTGTATTGTTTACTTTTAACTATGGAGCTTGTTACTTCTTTAATTGAAGTCAATTACATTACAAATATGCATTTTTAAATCTCACTAATAGAGGTGAAGTGTGTTTGAGCTAAATCTCACGCAATTTCAACAAGGGGAGAGGGGGGATTGAAAATACCCAAAATCGCCTAAGTTATTAATTGAAATGAAATGAAATATAATTTATTTATGACGGCAGCATATAATATTGATTGATAAAAGTAAGAAAGTAGAATTACAATTTACTGCTATGTCATAAAATGGTCCCCAACTCAGCATAATGCTGGTTTAAACCAGCGCTGGTCTTCCGTTGGAGCCAGTCTGTGACCCACCTGAGAGACTAAGAGCATTATGTGGGCCTAGTACGAATAACTGCGTAAGTGTAACGTAACGTGTCGTTCACGTGAAACGATACAAACTGTCATTTATCTAGGACAACTGTGACACAGACAACTCATAGTTTGTACGCAAAAGCGTGACGCGTTGACGCTTACGATACGAATACTTTTTCGCAAACTGTGCTAATGCCTCTATTAATTGACTAGGAGTACTAGGATAGCATAACTTAGCGATAGGTGAAACTCAAATTCCGAACAAAAGACAGACATTAAATTAATGTCTGTCTTTTGTCACCGTAGAGTGAAGACCTCGTATGTCACTTTTTGGCCAAATTCGTTTTATTGCGCCATTGGAAAGAAAACCTTATAGCCCATAGTCTAAGCTTACTTTCAAACAAATCCGATACTGCTACTGCCATCTATGCTAATAAATGAGAAGCTCGTTTCTCACACTCGAGGTCATTCTGCCGTGATAACCCCGAAAGTAAAGTGTGTTCGGACCTCATTTTAATTGTTTTTCGTGGAAAAAGTAGTGTATAAGGTGTGTACGTATGCAATAAAGTAAAAGGTAAGTCTCTTTTTTATTTTGCAAGTATTAATTAGCAAAAATGTGGCGTAGTTAAGTCTTAAAAGGACTTTTGGTTTGAAATAAAATTGAAAGCCACGTACCGGCGTGCGAGTTAGTTTGAATAACTCGGATGTCACATCCAAGGTATTCATTGTATGGTAACAGTCTTGTATTAATTACAAAAACATAATACGAGTCGGCGTCCAATTTACAGCTTTAATGTTCTGTATAACAAGAGTCATTTTAGATTATTTGTTTTGGAAAGAAAATGGTAGGTACCAATAACACAAACCAAAAACGAGATCCGGGGTTTTCCTATTTATTTTTAATAAATAAACTGTATCCAATCACATCCAAGTATTTCGTTATTGTTCCATATACCTACGTAAAACCTCAGTAAAACTTTCGAATAACGAAAACTTTAAGCTTTCATACAAGATCCATGGTATTGATTTTTGTTTTCAGGTTAAATCTTAGCTTTATACAAAAATTAAGTTTTTTGTACCGCAACCGAGGTTTTAATTTTAGTTTATTAGTATGGGTAAATACATGCTAGTTTTAGTGCCACATTTAACCCTTGTGGAGTCGCGCAACTAAACAGTACTTACTCGGTCAAAAAAAGGATTAATCCTAATATATCCTATTAATATTATAGTCGACTCGAATATATAATAATATTATAAACGTGAAAGTTTGTATGTATGGATGTATGGATGTTTGTTACTCTTTCACGCACAAACGGGGGGGCTAATGTTGATGAAATTTGGTATGGGGGTAGATGAGGCGCTGGATTAACACATAGGATACTTTTCATCATCATCATCATCATCATCCATCACCACGCGGGTGAAACCGCGGGGCGCAGCTATAATATTATAAACGTGAAAGTTTGTATGTATGGATGTATGGATGTTTGTTACTCTTTCACGCACAAACGGGGGGGCTAATGTTGATGAAATTTGGTATGGGGGTAGATGAGGCGCTGGATTAACACATAGGATACTTTTCATCATCATCATCATCATCATCCATCACCACGCGGGTGAAACCGCGGGGCGCAGCTATAATATTATAAACGTGAAAGTTTGTATGTATGGATGTATGGATGTTTGTTACTCTTTCACGCACAAACGGGGGGGCTAATGTTGATGAAATTTGGTATGGGGGTAGATGAGGCGCTGGATTAACACATAGGATACTTTTCATCATCATCATCATCATCATCCATCACCACGCGGGTGAAACCGCGGGGCGCAGCTAGTAATATTATAAACGTGAAAGTTTGTATGTATGGATGTATGGATGTTTGTTACTCTTTCACGCACAAACGGGGGGGCTAATGTTGATGAAATTTGGTATGGGGGTAGATGAGGCGCTGGATTAACACATAGGATACTTTTCATCATCATCATCATCATCATCCATCACCACGCGGGTGAAACCGCGGGGCGCAGCTAGTTTTTAATAAAAAATTCTTGTTTTAGGGATTACCAGTATGTCATCATTTGGTGATGAGGATAGTAATTGTTCATTTGGTTCTACGTCCATATTGCCGCAAGATGTTAGTGACAAAACAGAAAAGAAACATGTAGTCACTCTTTCCGACCTGTGTCTACGCGTGATAAATTCGAAGAAATGTTTATTTGGAAAGAAAAGTGTTTCTGATGTTTCTAAACAGATTGCAGGTAAACCTAACGTTACTTTAAGTTTGCTAATTTGCACTAAACTTTGAACTCCTAGACTGCAAAAAGTAGAAGGTGTCAATATTTTTTGTTATACTACTAGTTTCTTACAGCCAGGGGAGTTCCGTGAATAAAATATTAAAAAACATGTATTTGTCATTTTTATTTATTTATTTATAATTCACGGGATGTTTTTTAACAAAAGATGTTTTGCTTCTGCAGTCTAAGGTTCAAAGCTGGGTGAAAATCTACTAAGTACTTACTAATTTTAGCTTAATGTCACGTAAGTTTCCCATTTAATATTTTTCATAACTTTTTAGGTGCTGATCACGATGTCACCTATATTCCCACAGACGAAGAAGATACTGTGCTTTTAAATGATAATTTTGATGACGAAGAAGTTACCCTGCTGAAAGACTCTTATATGCAACCATCTCTTAAAACATTTCTAAGAGAAATAGAAATGATGCCGTCATCAACTCTACTTTTAAGAGACATAGAAATGATGCCGTCATCACCTGATAATATTTTAAATCTTGATAGCTTTGAAACCGAAAATCTTATGAATACCTCTGAAATTATGTCCTTTAGATCAAGCCTGTTTGAACAAGTTCGAAGCCCACTAGCCGCTATAGATGAGAATATCCAAGCAGATACCACTCATTCAGACAACGGGGACTTCTCACCTGATGATAACGATGTTGAGTATCGACCCGAGAATAATATATTATCCGATACATCCGTCGAAAGTATCGTTCCGGAAAACGGAACAAATCGGAAACGGAGAGCTAAAAGAGGCAAAGCTGTAAAAGAATGTTGGGACACCGAAATACGTAAAAACAAAAGAATGAAAGGACTAACTTACGAAGGAAGAAGAAAAACAGAAGAAGGAAAAATAGTTTTTGATCAAAAAAAAAAGAAACGGTCTTTGAAGCCTCGGTGCTGTCATGCAGAAGACGCAAGATACTTCAAATGCCACAAAATATCCGATGAATTCAGAAAAAAGGCATTTCAGGATTTTTGGACCTTATCGTGGCAAGCAAAGAAAGTTTGGATTAAACAGTTAGTAAGATGTGAAGCGCTTTCAAGTCGATCACGAAGGGGATTCAATTATAAATATACATTAAATGGCGAAAAAGTATGCAAGTACATGTTTTTAAATACATTTTGTCTAGGCGAATGGTCAGTACACCACTGGGTAAAAAGTGAAGAACCAGCTCCGACTTTGCAAAAAAAAAATAGAAATATTTCTACAAAACAAAATGAAACTGAGAAGAGACGTAAAGTCAAAGACTTTTTGGACAAACTTCCTAAATTAGAGTCTCATTATTGCCGCAAATCGACACAAAAACTTTATCTGGAACCGAAATGGAACAGTAAAGAAGGTTTATTTAGGGAATATGTTAACTACTTAAAAAATAATGAAAATGAAGCTTTTACCGTCTCCAGGTACGTTTTCTGGGAAGAATTTGAGGCATTTAATTTGTCTTTATTTTCTCCTAAAAAAGACGAGTGCGACATTTGCTGCGCCAAAAAAGTTGGTAATCTCACTGACGAAGCATACACAGAACATATTTTAAGGAAAGATACGGCAAGGCAGGAGAAGGAAAATGACAAAAGCCTCAGTGATCCATCAGTCAAAGTTTTTACATTTGACTTGCAGGCAGTTTTGTTGGCACCATCACTGAACGCATCGGCTCTCTATTATAAAACTAAACTTAAAGTACACAACTTCACTATATTTGATTTGAATACCTGTGATGGCTTTTGTTTTATTTGGAATGAAAGTGAAGGAAACGTGACCGCCGATGAATTCGCTTCTATAATTTTCAAATTCTTGAATGAAAAAATCGATACTATGGTGAGACATGTCATATTTTGGAGCGATGGCTGCACGAACCAAAACAGGAACGCTATTCTGGCAAACGCTCTACTGCTTATTGCTGTGCAAAAATCAATTACCATCACTCACAAGTATCTAGAAAAAGGTCACACTCAAATGGAGTGTGACTCGATGCACAGCACAATAGAGAGAAAATTGAAAAATCGAGAGATTTACTCACCAGCCCAATACATCGACGTGTGCCGAAGTGCTAGGTTGAGGCCATATGATGTCAAATATTTAGAACACACGTATTTTAAGAAATTTAGCAAATTGCCGTATCTTAATTCTATAAGACCTGGAAAGAAAGTTGGCGATGCCACAGTTTTTGATTTGCGCGTAATAGAGTACAGAAGTGATGGAACTATTTGGTACAAAAAAAACTTTGCCGACGAATTCACACAACTGGCTAAAAAAATAAAAATGCCCGGAATTAACGACGATATTCCGCCGTTATACGAGTCAAGGATTGCAATTCCACGAAACAAATACATTCATCTTCAAGAGTTAAAAGCCGTTTTGCCTCGTGATGTCCACTCTTTCTATGACGAGATACCTCACATCTGCAGTGAGCAGAGGAGGAACACCAATTGTAATTGCAAAAGAAGTTAAATTATTATTTTTTACTTAGTTTAAAAATATGATAAGATTGCCTACTTTAGGCAATAAAAATAATTAATATTCAAACAAATACTTGCAGCAAACTTGGCCCTGTTCAAAATTATTATTCAATCTATCATTCCTTTGCTGTGTAGTAAGATAACGAAGAAAACGTGTCAACGATATAGTTATATGTTAAGTTTTATAATGAATGTACCCTAATTTATTTTTCACCATTCACAATTTATGCTAGAATTTAATAAGATGTTCCTGTTTTTTTTTAATAATTTTGTAGTTGCCATAAATACTATGTGAAGTCTAAAGACTTAAATGATACAATTTTGTAGCAAATATTTGGTATTTGCGAAGAAGAGACTTCTTAGTTGTTAGTTGTATGATTGTATTGTAAGTTTTAACTCATACCAAAAAAGTTTTGTCTAGTATCATTTTAAAGTAAGCTAAAAATCTTTATATTACGGTTAAAAACCTTATTATTAAGGTTGGAATTATTATTATTAAAATTTATTAATCCTTATTATGGATATTATTGTAAAACGAGATTTTTTTAAAGAATGTTGATTGAGTTGGTCGCCACAAAAGGGTTAACGTAAAATGATGACGGATTACTTAGTTATTTTTTTATGGTATGTACCTATTTAAAATAAAAATAAAACTATTATAAGCGTAAAGACTGAATGATACCTACTAATTAAGGCAATTTAGTTACTAAAAGTGTCGTAGAAATTATGGTCTAGGTGGTTTTTTAAGCATTTTTTGTAATTCTGTTATTTCTTACAAAGACTTGTTATTGTAGCATGTTAGTCATAATTATAGTATGTATATGATTTTATGACTCGAAGACTTCTATAAATCCAAAAAATTTCGTAATTAAACTGAAAATAAACAATTTATTCAAAATAAAATATTTGTTTGTTTTAACGAAAACCACGTAAGATAATTACTGTGATTGAAAACAAGCTCGATAACCTCGTAAGTGGTGGTTATGGTATTTAGGCTAATAACTTAATATCTGGTGTTAGCTCATAAAAATACTTATTAATTTCATTTCCAAAAACACACATAATAATACGTTACATCCTAACAAAATTTTACACTAGACGTTTTTTTTAGTTCCTGAAAAGTTGGGTGCCAGCCACTTACGAGGTCTTCACTCTACGGTGACAGATGGATAAACTTACTTCAGCCGATTCTAAAACAATAAACAAAAGACGGTAGTGTTAGCTATTAAACAGCTGGTCCCGTGGCTAAGGACCAAGAAACTTTATTACAACTATTACAGCGTTTTACACAAACAATCGACCCATAGAAAAGTGGGTCGTGTATAGGAAAGCAGTAAAATGATAAATTTGTCATGCCACCGCGATTAGTGCAGTTTATGTTCTGGCACCGTGTTTAATAAACAAGCTACGACGGCTGAAGGTATATCGATTATGATGTGTAAAGTTGGTTGTTCGAATGATTAAATCGTTTTTGAAAGGTTATCCCTAAGGGGGGAAACCTAGCTGCTTTCTAAGAGCGGGGTCTTAGGTTCGATCCTGGCTTGGACAAATATTAATGTGATGAGCAGAAATGTTTGTTCTCGGGTCTTGTATGTTATGATGTGTTACTGTGTTTCGATGCATCCCACGACACAATGAATCCTAGAGCAAAGGGATGAGACGTTATTATTTTGTTGCCCTAGTATAAGTTTCTAATATGTTTCTACAAGTTTCTACGAGTTTCGTTCCGCTTCTTCTCGGTAGGCTCTATATACGAGTATTTTGGAACGCGGCGGTAGTCTTTAAAGTACATTATAATGAAAAATTGACGTTCATAAGTGCGTCTTTGATTCCTAAATTGAATAAATGATCTTGACTTCGACTCTATATTAAGTTCAAGCTGGAATACGGGTTGTCCTTTCCAGGGAGAATTATGAGCCACAGTCCACCAGCGGGTTCAGCCCCAGTGCGGGTTGAAACCTTGAAGCTCAGCAGAATGCCTCGGAGGTGGTCAAACGATTATTATACTGAGCCAACATTCAACAGAAACTATCGGACCAAACCTACTTTTGTTATATTTAACTGTATGAGTGAAGATAAAATACGCGCCAATAAATTAAAATGTAAAAGTGTGCTATAAAAATTAATAAGGTATTTTATGATGCAGTTGTCGAATCGAAGGAAAATGTTGCACTGTAATGGTTTTTTTTTATTATTTTACCTACCTATATATAGTGATGGGCCGAATGTGGTTTGAACCGAATACGAACTTCGGCCGAACATTCGGCATAAATGAAAAATTCGGCCGAAGTTCGGCCGAACTTCGGTTCAATTTCGACGCGCATTTTCATGTTGTGACTTGTGTAAACAGCACGGCCGTCCCTCGCTACAAATGTCCCCCGCCCGCACGCCGCGCTACCCCGCGGGCCCTTTAGGCGGCCGGTCAGTTGTAAATACGTCACCAGCTCGTCACGTGCTATTATTTATATTACGCAAATCAATTGTTTTAAAGTGGTTTTTGGTGGTATTATTTGTATAGAGATATTTATTTGTGTGTTGTATAAAGATGAGTGGAAGAAAAAAATCAAGTGTTTGGACATTTTATACAGAAACTGAAGATCAGAACAAAGTGAAATGTGTTGTATGTGGTTCGTTGATATCTCGTGGTGGCATTGGCCGTAAAGCGTCTACTTCTGCTCTTACCAACCACATTCGCGTGAAGCATGATCGACAATTTGCCCAATTACAACATCCTGTTCATTCGCAAAATCCGATACTGCCTTCAGTTGGAGCTACAACGTCAAAAACTACTGAAGAGGTACCTGTGCCGATGGAGTCCTCCTTACGTCAGGCATCCATTGAGAACTCATTCGAAAGTAAGTGGAAAATAGATGACCCAAGGTCGAAGCAAATACACAGAGCAATAGCAGAAATGATCGCAGTGGACAATCAACCGACGTCTGTTGTAGATGATGCTGGATTTAATCGGTTGATGGCTGTCTTAAAGCCCAAATACCAGATTCCGAGCCGAAAATACATCACTGAAACTGTACTGTTAGAAATATATGAGAAATTAAAAAAAAAAATTTATGACCAGCTAACTGCGGCTAAAACTATTACAATCACAAGCGACATGTGGACTTGCATAAATAATATGCTGTGCTTTTTAAGTTTTACCGCCCACTGGCTTGACAATAATTTTGTACTGCAACATAGGGTACTACAAATTAAATCATTTTCAGACCAACATACGGCGCGTAATATCCAGTGTGTCCTAGAAGAAATAGCTGAGTCATGGAATATCTCTAACAAAATTCATGTTATTATCACAGACAACGGCCGTAACATTGTGAAAGCCGTAAATGACAGTTCTTTTGTAGGAAAAACATGCTTCATTCATACTTTGCAACTAGCAATTCACGGTGCTTTGGAAGCTCAGGAAAGTGTCAAAGAAGCCATAGCGACAGGCCGCCGTATTGTCACTCACTTCAATCACTCCAAACCGTCTCAAGAAAAATTGCAGCTGATACAGACTGAGCTCAATGCACCCAAGCACAAACTTATTCAAGACGTGAGGACCCGTTGGAATAGTACATATTATATGGCTGAGAGGTTACTGGAGCAGAAGAGAGCTATTTCGTTATATATATCGGACAATAGTGGCACAATTAACTTTCAAAATTTGTCAGAAAGACAATGGGATCTTTTAAAAGAATGTCTGGCCTTAATTCAACCTTTTGAGGAAATTACAAAAAAGATCAGCTCTTCGTACTCCTGTATATCAGAGGTAATACCCGGCTTTACGATTCTGGCCAGATATTTGGTCAAGGACGAAGTACAAGCAGCGTGCCCTAATGTCAACATAATGCGCATATCGCTAACAGAAGAACTGAATAGACGGTTTAGCGGGATTGAGGATGACAGGTACTACAATCTTGCAACACTGTTGGACCCACGCTACAAAATGAATTTTTTTGCAGAAAGTAATGTACCAATGATAAGACGTAACTTCCTGGCGGAATTTGTAAGAAGGAGCGAGGATTTTGGAAATTCAAGCAGTGATGAAGTCATCCAGCCAGTGCAGAGTCCCTCGTCGGCGAACAACGATATACACAGAACGTTCTGGAACTGCTACGAAGAACTGGCAGCTGTAAAGTTACCAAACGTAGAAGAAACCAAAAGTCCAATTGCGTTCGAGCTTGACAGATATCTCGCTGATGATCTGGTGCCAAAAAATCAATGTCCATATGGCTGGTGGGCTAAGAATAAAGACAAGTTCCCCAACATGAGTTATCTAGCTCGGATATATTTGTCATCTCCTGGAAGCTCTGTATATTCAGAGCGACTTTTCTCAGAAGCAGGAAATGTGTATGAACAAAAACGAAACAGGCTTCTGCCAGAAAGGGCCGAGTCTTTAGTGTTTTTGCACCATAACTTGCCTCTGGTAAATTTCAAATATGGATAGCTATCTATTTTTACTATCTAGTGTATACTAGAGAAAATACCGTTTAATAATAGTCCAAAATAATAAATAAATTATTCCTAAATGTTGTAAAAGTGTCAAATTTACCTAATTGGTGGTATACGTTACTTAGAAGTATTCTTTTTTTAAATTCATTTTACGAATTGTACTTTATTAATATATGACACTGTGTTAAAAGAACGCAAGCAAAGTTTATTTAATTTTTGTTATAGTAGATCTGTAACAAAAATTAAATAAACTTTGCATTCTTTTTAGACTGATAAGGTGACCAATTTAATTTAGACTATTGAGGAGACCAATTTAATTTGGTATTTTTATTAAGTACTACCTATGTAAAGATTTCTAAGACTTTATTAAGGTAATAAGAGGTTATTAAGAATATCAGTTTAACTGTGTTTTACTAGGTAAGAGAGAATTCTAAGACTTATTGAGAAGTGCAGTTTAATTTTGTTATTTAATTAAGTAAGAAAGATATCTAAGGCAAATTAGTAGGGAGAGCAGTTTAATTTTGGTGTTTAATTAAGTAGGACTGATATCTAAGGCAAATTGGTAAGGAGAGCCGTTTAATTTTGTTGTTTAATTAAGTAGGACAGATATCTAAGGCAAATTAGTAACGAGAGCAGTTTAATTTTGTTGTTTAATTAAGTAGGACAGATATCTAAAACAAATTGGTAAGGAGAGCAGTTTAATTTTGTTGTTTAATTAAGTAGGACAGATATCTAAAACAAATTAGTAAGGAAGGCAGTTTAATTTTGTTTAATTAAGAATACAGATATCTAAGGCTAATTAGTAAGTTAATTTTGTGATTGCTAAGTAAACAAAGATTTTTAAGACGTTTGATGATTACTTTTCTTTCTTTATTCAAATAAATGATTATGAGTACCTATATCAGACTAATTTTATTTCACTGTTATTACAGATATGTTATTTTAATTCATTCCTATTATGTATGATGGTGCAAGTGTAATAAAAAAATCGGTTGTTTTGCACCGAATGTTCGGCATATAAACCGAATTTCGGCCGAATGCCGAATTTCGGTTCAACCTGACGAAGTTCGGTTAAACCGAATGTTAAACGAATTTCGGCCCATCCCTAATATATACATATACCGAAAAAGAGTACGTGTTTCTGTTTATGCAGTCTTTTTTTAATTCATATTTGGAATATTACGTTGTGAGTGTAGATAAAATATATTACAGTACTATACCTCTACCATGAGTTTCCAACATTGACACCAATCGATGCTCGCTATCGACTGTCGACGAAAATATGTATGAAAAAAGAACAGTGCCACCTCGCTGTCAATTGTAGAACTAAAATTGACAGCGAGTACGCCAATCACAAGCTTCATAGATAGGCGAGATCGAGTATCGACTATAGATGACATTTATGTTTCCAACTCATGGTAGAGCTACTGATACTATATAACTATTAATTGAGTGCTGGAAAACGAATACTATCTACTCGACAAAGTTGTTTATACAAAAAAAATACCACTCTCTAGTATAGGCGAGTGGTATTTTAGTAGTAGGTATAATATGAATTTGTCTACTGCACGAAACGTAAAATTAACATCCGTAAGTTGAGTCATAAACATCATAAATAAACAAAATGTTAGTGATTTAAAAAACTAGGCGTATATAATTCTCTTTCTTTTGGTACCTACAATATATACCTACTTGTACATACATTATACCTGTTGTATAGTATATATACCTACTTGTATATAGATTAAATTACAAAATCAAGTAGGTACCTAGACCTCCACTCTGCAAGGAAGCCGCGAGAGTTAGTTTAAGTAAGTATTAAGTATATATATATAACATTGCCGCGTCGCATTCGCAGACAAGGGACTCGAAACGATTGCCTTTATTCTTTCGCTCGCGACCTCCCGAGTATGATGCCACGATCCCCCTAGGGGTCGCGACCCACAGTTTGAAAAACACTGTAGTAGATTATTGTGTGTGTAGGAGCTTTTGTTGTACTTATAAAACGGTTTTATCTATACAATAAATCATTATGATAAAATGTTTGACCCGTCCGGGGATCGAACCCGGGGCCTGGGGCTTAGAAGGCAGAGTTGTTAGCAATTGTACCAACCAGCCAGTCAATCGAATGGTTATCATAATTATGTGTGAAACTTATAACTTGCTCCATTAATTTTTTTAATGTTCAAATGTCTCGCGCCCACGTAGGGTTGCCAGCAACGTAATCGCAGTAGTAAGTATGGTAACAATATAAAATGATGATTGTACCTGTGAAATACTCCACGTGATGGTTCAAGAACTTGGTCTTCTTGGTTGGCACGTTCGCTTTCAGCCACTTGGCGACGGCATACTCTTCGCTGGTCGGCTTCTCCGACTCGGCCGGTTCACCGAACTCCTGGAAAATATAGGATAATGCGTCTTATATTCATGTCAGTTGAGTAAGATATCCCTTGCTATTATATACCCATACCACAGGATACCAGCACGGCTATTGTGTATCTCAGTTGCAAACAAATTTTGATTGAAATCTTGAATAAACAATGCAATTTGAAAAATTGTACACCGCCTTCCATTCTATTACTTTGGTAAAAGTCAGTTATTGGATTGCAACTCAAAAACTACTAGACCGAATTTGATAAAATTTACATGGGACAACACGGGAGCAATCAGCTTTTAAACAAAAAAAAAAAGAATTTTGAAAATCGATTCACCCAATCGAAAGTTATAAGGTAACAAACATAAAAAAACAGTCCAATTGAAGTACCTCCTCCTTATTGAAAGTCGGTAGAAAATAGGTAAAATGTTAAGGCAATTGATATTAATGACTGATAATGGAGATAAGACGGTTATGAACGAGTTATTATTATAATGATTACAGATGTAGCCCGGCGTATAGAACCCGGCGTATAAAATCTCAGAAGAAAATCCCTGTTAACACTTACATAAAAGAACACCAATAAGATAGAACGGGGGAAATACTTTAAATGATGTTACACGTTAAGTTATATACCGGAAAGAACAGTCCTGGGACCCTATTCGCTATGACCATGCATGCACGTAACACGCCACGCTACGATATCTACAAGGAACGATAGTAAAATTGTATTGACTTCACGATCATTCCTTTAAGATACCGTAACGCGCTTCGTTGTGTTTGTATGGTCATAGCGAATTAGGATCCAGAGTCATAACTGGTGACGAGTAGGAAATGACTTCTAATTCCCGTTGGGACACATAGTCTTTGTTTTAGTCAAGTTCCCATCTCTAATAAGACTACAAGCAAGCCACAAAACATCTTGACGACTGTAAACTACGATATAGAATATTATTAGTGCCTATCGCAAGGGGCATCAGAATAATGGTAGGTATATTATGATACAAATGAGCAGAGCTTACGAGTTTCATACGACGTTTTACAACTAATTTGCGAGGAAAATACAAAATTATATTCGTTTTACCACACAGTGACAAATACGATAAAACCTAAGAAGGAATAATGTCAGGAAGCATAACTCAGAACAAATTCCACACAAAAAGTGGTCCTTCAAACCAAAACGACGTATGATTCCAAATACGAATTACTTCCGAGGTTACAAATAGACATGTTCGGTGATTGGTTTAAATTGCATAAGGAAAGCAGGGATTGGTCCACGCGCGTGCTGCAACGTCTACTATTACAGCTGAGTCATAGCGGCGTGAACGATGTTATTGATTTAGCACTATTTTTATTGGGTCATTTTTTAAGGCAGTTACTCTTCCTGATATTATTTCTTCGTAGGATAAAACATAATATGAAAAGCTGGGTTTCAACTGTCGAAGAACCTTGAGTCCAGTGGTTTATCTTTGCAAAAACCTAAGTTCCGAAAAAGGCTCGCAAGCAGATACCTTGAGTTATATGTGTCGAGATCCAGATCGAGTTCCATAGAATACAATACATGGTAAATATCCAGTTTCTTAAGATAATTCTTGCAATAGTGAGCTTTGAGTTTTTACGTTATGAGTTTAAAAACTCATAACGTAAAAAATTGTTCCCTCAGAGACCGTAGCACAAACAATTTGCGAAAAATTATCCGTATCGTAAGCTACAACGCGTCACGCTTTGGCGTACAAACAGTAAGTTATCTGTGCCACAGTTGTACACATGACAGTTTGTACTGTTTCACGTGAACGACACGTTACGTTACACTTACGAAGTTATTCTTGCTAGACCCACAGGTCAGTTCTACCATTTCTCAATATTCAACAATCTATCCTGCTGCAACTGCAGTTCGACTCCGGTTGCAGTTTGATAATTAATCTAAAAGCCTTTATAGTATCTCTATAGGCAAATTGAAACATAACATAATCTTAAACGTTACTATGTGTTACAAATATATTTAAGGCGCGCTCGTATCCTGATAAAAAGCAGAATCTTTAAACATGTAGTGCAAAATGAAACAGATCGATAATATACTATGATACTATTATGATACTTATTATATATAATATATGATACTTAGGTTAGAAAAGGAATAGGAAAAGAGTAATAACCGAACAGAATTCATAAATACTTAATAATTATCAACGCAAAAAAATCGTAAATAGGACCACAAAAATAAACTTTCACGTCCAAAATCATTTTTGAATTTTCAGCGATAACGCAAATTTTTTTTAGGTAATACATAGCCAACGTATAGTACTAAAATAGTAACCAGCAGTTAATTCAATTCGGTATGTAAAGTTTTTTTTTGGTATTTTTTTTATATTTTTATTTCGTAGATTAGGTCATTATAAGAAACTTATTTCAATATTTTTATAATAATATAATTTATTTTAAAATAATATATAATAATATATTTATATATTATATATAATAATATATTTTAAAATAATATTTTTATATTTTATATTCAGTAGTTATTTTATAATATTTTTTTGAAAATTTGAATCCTATGACGTCACTTTTTTGCACAAATATGTAGTTGCGTTGAGGAGCCAAGAAAAGCACGCGAGTAAAAAAAAAGAAACTAGAATTTACTTTGACACTTGACAGTGACACCTACTAATTCATAAGTCTCTATTCAATCAAAACAAAAGTGCAAAAAAGTGACGTCATTTAGAGGTCAATGAAAGTCGAATTATTTCATCGTTTTTTGTTAAAATAAATGGCATCTTATCGTTTTAAAAGGTCAGAGTAGAAAAATAAGGGTTTGTAACATAAAATCTCGAAATGGTTTCGGAATTGGCATAGGTTAATTTTTTTTAGCATACCGAATTGTGTTAGTTTATCGAAAAAATAAAGAAAACGTACAAAAGTAATACATTTTTGCATTACATCGCCCAATCTAACAAGCTATTTTCAACCTTACGTAAGACGTCGTATATTATTTTAAAATTGGGGTTGGACCGCGCCTTAATAAAATAAAATAAGAATTTGAGGCAGCGTCACGCTTATATGTCGAGTCAGCAGAAGCAGAGACGTCAATAGAAACGTAACTGCAGCAGGACTGTTTTTCAATAGCAGACTAAGAAAACGTATAAAGCAATCGTTCAGCTACGGTTCGATTTTAGTTGGAGAAAATTTTGTGAGTGGATTCAGCGCCCAAAATTTACTATAAATATGTACACTAGACACTATTAATCACTATACAGTCAGGTAGAGTATAGATGCTTCAAGCTAAAATTTGCATCCCCATAACATTGAAGCATCGATGGTACAGAATTCAATAATGACACAAAATGAAAAAAATCAGTTTTGTGTAGCAGTGGGCCGAGCACGAAAATTTGCTTAAGTAACGTTATAGTATCGTTTACGTATTCAGTACAAACTATGAGTTATCTGTGCCACTATTGTACTAAATAAATGACAGTTTGTACTAAATACGGTAACGATGCGATTTCGTTACACTTCAAGTGATTTTCGTGCTCGGCCCACAGGTGGCAGAACTGGCGGCAAAGAATGGAATATTTATATCGTCATTATTTGTATAACGGTATGACAAAATAAATAGAATGGTAGGTATAGCAAACTATTGTAAATTGAAAACAAAGCGCATGTATACATTGACGATTGGAATTGAGAGCATCTTTTTATTATTCATTTTAACCAGACGCCGTAGCACAAATAATTTGTAAAAAGTATTCGTATTAAACACAATCGATAAAATTAAAAAAATAATTAGGACATTAGGCCTGAAACCGGCCTAGCATTGCATCCATATACTGTTGAAAACTTCTTACCACGAACCAATAAGTTTAGCAGTTCCTACGTCTGTCGTGTAAGTAAATTATGGAATGCTTTGCCGGCATACGTATTTCCTTGCAGCTATGACCCTGGGTCTTTTAAGCGGGGCGTGAAAAAGCATCTGTCATCAAGCAGATTATCATAGGGGTGGCGATTAGTGCAGCTTACGGCTGCACTAATTGTCATTGCTTCTTGATTCCATCTTCGCTTTCCATCAGGCGAGAGGGAGTCATTTTGATCTATATGTGTACAGTAGGTACCAATGTCTTTTCCTAAGGACAATAAACTCGCTAACCGAGGAGTACATCATAATCAGCCCATTTTGTTCCCACGGTTGGGACTCGAGCCTTCCTCTCAGAGAGAGAAGTTAGGCCATAATCCACCACGCGGGCCCAGTGCGGTTTGGTGGATAGGTTAGTGGCTAACCCATGTCGAAGTTTTCAGGCCACCCGAAAGCCTTCGAAATAGCCTAACGACTGTTGTCCTAAGACAAACAACTGTGACCGATAGTTTAACGTGCCCTCCGAAGCAAGGAAGCGCTCAGTTGAATAATGCCACTAGCACACACCCATCCAACTTCGGTCCGCAGCAAGCGTTGCTTAATTTGTTGATCTGTTAAGATCGCCAAGTCAAACTCCGCTACGAGCGCTTCTTCTAGGAGTACATATGCCTATATAATTACCGAAGGAAGTGTTATTGTAAAACGTTGAAATCGAATAATCTCACAAGCTACCAAGTTGCTAAAGGGATCAGCTCATCTGATCATAATTGCAAAATTAGACACTCTATTAATTGAACATATACATAAACAAAAACTTTCGCACACTCACAGACATACTAGGATTGCCTGTGTCTTGGAAGACATGGACACAATAACACATCACAAAAAATCCAAGACCCGAGAAAAACAACATTTCTGTTTTTCGCACAAATGTTTGCCCCGGCAAGGATATATCCTGGCACCTATAGCTTCGAAGGCAAAGGCAATTTAGCAGAAGTAAGTTATTAAAATAAGAACAATAAAATATGAAAAAAAAAAATTAAATTTCACATCAGTTTATGCATCATCGCTCTATGACTGATTATTATTGTGTTTGATAAACATTGACGATCCAAAATGGTCACAAATGGAGCTTTTAAATGGATTCGTCGGCATCAAATTTATTTTCTCTACATTCTTAAGTAATACAAGATTCTACAATATCCTTTCTACTATCTATGTACACAAAAATGAACCCCTATTTTTCCTGGTCACGCTATAACTTGAAAACTGCTTAGTACCTACCTACTATCTATGTGTACACAAAAATGAACCCCTATTTTTCCTGGTCACGCTATAACTTGAAAACGGCTTAGTACCTACCTACTATCTATGTGTACACAAAAATGAACCCCTATTTTTCCTGGTCACGCTATAACTTGAAAACGGCTTTACCGATTTAATTTATCTTTTTTAATGTTTTTAATACATCGTAGAAAGTACTTACATTAAACAAGTACAATTTGAAAAATTTAATACCGAGCTCCATTCCATTCAGTTATTGGAGTGTATCTCAAAAACTACTGGACCGAATTTGATGAAATTTAAACAAAAAAAGAATTTTGAGAATCGGTTCACCCAGTCAAAAGTTAGGAGGTAACAAACATAAAAATATAAATAAAAAAATTAGAATTGAGTACTCTTTTTATTGGAAGTCGGCAGAAAAAAATTAAGAAAATTGCGCAGAAACTTAGAAAATTCAATCTATTACGAGTACCTTTGGTCATCGCATGAAAGAAAGATTAAGAAAAATGGGAGGTTGATGCTACGCGAACGAAATCGCGGGCAGTCGCTAGTAATTATATATATGCTACTCTAAAATTATAGATTTTCATCATATAACACAAAGCGTAACGAAAAATACGAACAAAGCGATGTATATTTTTGGACTTACTTAACACTACATGCCTTATTTAAAAAACTCACAAACACTTAGGTTTTTAGATAAAATTACTCACGTATTCCCTCATGTTTTAAAACTAACACAACCACTCTTCGTAGCCGAAGTGACAGTTATGCGGAATGAGCCGGCGAAAGGTGAAAGTAGGTCTCCTAGCCTACGCTATACAACTGTTATAGGGTCCGATCAACGGCATTTAATATATCACTTTGTCGCAATAAATAATGGTTCAAGTGTTATTGAATGATTAAAACAGGTTGATAATTTTTACGCCGATAAAGTCTTTTAGTGAAAACTCGTGCAGTTACTTGTCGATAAGTTAGTATCGATATATTACTGTTATTTAATTATTTAACCGGTATACTCGTAATAACTTTTGAAGATGATGTAATAATGATGCATTGTTATGCTAACACATTACTTATTGTTAGCACAGTCTACTATTTATATGCTGTGATACTAGCGACTGCCCGTGACCTCCCATCTTTTCTTAGTTTTTCTTTCATAAGAACCTCCTCCTGACAATAGTTAGCACAACAAAAAAATATAAGCGAGATTGTTCCATCCGTTTTCAAGTTATAGCGTGACCAGAAGAAATGGGGGTTCATTTGTATATATATATATATATATATATATATATATAATACATATTTTCTTTTTATGAGATCGAAAAAAAATAATATTCTCGGTAGACTTGTGTTTCACTGCCGAAGGTGGTATTACACTAAATCTTGAATGAAAACCGTCTCTTAAATGCCGGAAAGCACACCACAAGGTGTTTTGGTACCGTCTTGAAATTAATTAATTTATTCAAATACATGTATTTACAACCATCTTTACAGTAATTTCCTAATACAATAGTGTAAGATTAATTTATAAAATTATAATAAAATCATAATAAATCAAAATCAAATACAAACCCAAAAAATCGAAATCGAATCAGAATTCAATTTAAATAAAAGTAATTTAAAAATTAAATTAAAACTAATTCAAAATAAAATTAAAAACAAATTGATTGTCAAATCAAAAAGTAAAATATTAAAATCAAAATCAAATTTAAATTCACCGATAACATATTTCGAATAATACAGATTTCTTGCATTCCATGACTGAAAGCACATATAACTAGATCAGCTCTTTCGGCAACCTGATATAATAAGACTCAACATTCGTACCGAAGGTGACATCGCTAATGAATAATTAAGTGTTTCGTGACGCTTTGAAACTTCAGGGTGGTAGCTAGCCAGGTGGACACCAGCAGCGTCCTACCACCACGCTGTGGATTTCATCACGATGTTACCTTTACCGTAAGCTCAAGCCTGTGGTGGGGATCGTTCCAGATGCCATCAGGTTGGCGGCGTAGATGCAAAGCCCACATATCGGGCATCGGGCGCGGACGTGGCAATTGGCACGGGTGGATTCCTATTCCATTCAAATTTCAAATAAAAGGCATGGAAATAAAGTCAATATAGAAGCTGCCAATAAGGCGCGGATGCCGAAATGGCACGTCGAAGCAACGACATACCGTGTGTTCTAAATTGCGCTTTATTCCCATGCAATTTGTATGGAATTTGAATGGCATAGGAAGCCGCCCGTGCCATGTCTGCGCCCGACGCCCGATATGTGGGGTTTGCGCCTAATCCACATGAGCCCTTGGCCATCATTGCTTCATGCTAAACTTCACATAGGTATATGTATTCTTTGCATTTTTGGAGTTTTTGGAGTTGCAAGTAGAAACAAAACAAAATGTTATGGATCTGACTATTTTATTGTAATGTCGTTTCCATTAAATGACTTTTCAATTTTAACACTAAGGCCCGTATTCCTGAAGTACGCTTAGTACCTACTAGTTAATCTAGACTTGAGTACAGGGCCCCGTTTCATAAAGCTACAAGTAACGATTATTGTTAAACTAGCTGCGCCCTGCGGTTACACCCGCGTGCGCATCCAAACTTCCACATTTATAATATTAGAGGGATAAAATTGAAAAATTGGCCTAAATTGGTAACATTGTAGAAAATCTCCTACGTGAAACACTTTAGGCCAATTTTGCTATTTTATTTAATAATAATTGTTACTTGTACCTTTATGAAACGGGGCCCTAGTCCGAGTAATTTTTTTATGACGTTTATTGCCAAATCTCCACGCAAGTCCAGCATCAAAACACAGAGAGAGAGAGGTAGCACACACAATTTGCGAAAAAGTATTCGTTACGTAAGCGTCAACGGGTCACACTTCCACTTACAAACTGATAAGTAATCTGTGTCACAGTTGTCCTAGATAAATGACAGTTTGTACTGTTTCACGTGAACGGCACGTTACGTTACAATTATGCAGGTGTTAGGCTCACTGAGCGCCTATAAAGAATATCGGCCAAGTAAATAGGCTATACATATACACACACTAATGTTTTCTGCTATAGTATAGTTAACGCCCACTACAGAAAACGGAATTAAACGATTACCCATGGATCATCTTGGTATTTACTCAGGTGTTCTACTAACAAAAGAAGTTTGAAATGAATATGTATTGGTCGTAGGATACCGAGAAATCTTATCGATCTACGGCCTAAAAAACCATGGTGTTTTATACAAGTACTGAATTAAGATTATCCGCCGGATATCCAAGTCATATCTCGATGGCGCTGGAAGATACTGGATATATTGACGTGATACGTCTTCTAAATCGATGAACGCCGGCTGCACGCACAGAAAAGTATTTAGCGAGAGCGCGGAACAAGCGATAGAGAGGCACGATCGGCCTAAGCGTTCGACTTGTCTTATGCTTATGACGTTATCAAGTAAAATTATCGTCCGTAAACCGATTCGACAGACAACCATTTTTTTTTATGTAATATGTTACGGAAAACGCATGAAGACCGCCTGTTGATAACCTCTGCATATAACAGATGCATTACCTCACAAGTGACGAATTGCTGTTTGCTTATAACCCTGAGGCATTAAATTGTTAAGTTTCATGTGCCCGTAATTTCTCCGGCATCCATACTTTTCAAACCGGAACATAGTAATGCGAGCATTCCGTAACAAATGCTTAGCGGTAGAAATAGGTATGATACCAGTACTTCCCCGAAGTAATCGTTTAAGCTCTCTACACACCATGCAATTTCGAATGCAACATGCTGTAGCAATCTGCTGTGATCCAGCAAATTGTATCGTATTTAGGCGTGCTGTGACTCCCTTCCAACATGTTGGTCGTCGTATCGTACGTCCTAGCATCCAGCAGATTGTTACAACAAATTGTAAGCCACGTTGTAATGTGAGTAATAGTGCTGTTACATTGCAATCTGGGCTCAGTCGCGATCGTACCGCCGCCCGTGGCTAGCGTCGCTGTGAATTTTATTAAATGAAATATATGTAAATGGATGCAAATATTTATACTACAGAAAAAACTATATTGATAAGAATTTCAGAAATCTATTAATGACTTGCCACATTTGTGGAATAATAAAATAGTTATGGCATATTTTTACTTTTCTTAGCAGCTGATGTTTGTTTCTTTGTGAAAATAATTGACACGCCATTGTTCCTTCCTATCCAAATTTCTCTAGACTAGAAATAATGATTTTAATTATTACATAACATAATAATAGGTATTATATATTGTAGTATTGCTGTGCATCTATTAATGTTCAAAGTAAAAATTAATGTTTATTGTCTCTCAGTCTCAGTAGGTATAGTTCAGCGAACTCAGCGAAGGCAATTACAAGACCCGTTTTTAATATTTGGACAGCATTTGAGCCGTTTCATTCACGTGTGCACGCTGTGGCGATCCAACGCGGAATGAAATTGTAATCGCCGCTGCAACGTGTGTAGAGTACGTACAACCGCGACTAAAGCAGATTGCTACAGCATGTTGCGTTCGGGGTTGCATCGTATGTACACTTTAACAAAGAGTTCTCCTACATGAAGGTTAAAAAAAATATTAATTTTTCACCCGCGACGAAAATAAGAGGTTGTTATGCCTATGTGTGATTATGAATAATTATCTAACCAGGTCAAAGTGCAGGTCATGAATCTCAGCCATTACATATGATAAAAACTACCGATTTAGAGCTTATATAAAAATTGTTGCTGCCAACCACTTCTGATCCCCAAAATAGGTCTGAAGGTATTATCCCAGATTTGTACCGGGGGATTTGTTTTACATTTTTTTTCTTCAAATTCGACTTATTTATATATGATACACAGGTAAGACAGGATCTTAAAATAGATTATTGTACATGCTGTGATCTGCTTTTAGCGTACAAATGTTTAGTAAACTAGCCTAGGAGTAAATAGTTACGAGTATATAGATTAGTAAATTTTAAACTATGTAGAATTTGTGAAGCATAAATTGAATTGGTAAATTGTCATTAAATTAAACGATGTCAATAATATATGGTTAGTTTGTCAATAATTACATCACAGTCGAATTGAGTACTCCTCCTTTTTTTGGAAAACGGTAGATAAATTAGTCATTGTCATTTTAGTTTTTATTTGCTTAACTTAATATTATGGTAAATATGTATAGTTTTTCAGCTAATACCGGTGTTTAGACTCCCTTAGGCTGTGTTGTAAAGTGTTTTTGTCCAACACCACAACATCATCCACACAAGGTCTTCAGGCCGCAAACTAAGCAGTCTGTTTTATGGTAACCTGATGACTGATATACACAAACCCAGACATGTTCAGGCACACAAATGCCCTGTCCGGGGATCGAACCCGGGACCAGCGGTTCAGAAGGCAGGAGCAAATCTACCAACTGTTCGGTTAACGTGAAGTCAGGGAGACTATTGAGTTCACCAAATACAGTTCATAAAGTCGACTTATTGACAGGCATCACTCGTGAAAAATATGTGTGTCATGCATGATGATCATAAGATATTTCAGAAACGTATATTCCCTGGCAATCATGTTAGCTTTTATACGATGTACATCTCGTCACTCAGCTGCAATCACGCCAAGAATTCGAGAAGTATAAATAAACATTTTTAACTGAAAAAGGAGTCGATGATTCTCGAATATTTCGCCTCGCGCCGGATGATCTTTCAACTAAAAATAAATTGAAGTATTTTTATAAATTCAGCTTCACAAGGCATTGAAGAACGCGGCTCTTAAAGATATTATCTATACTTACATTAAAATAAAATTGAAAGTCAGTTTATTATTTCAAATTAACAGCGTTTCACTAATTGCATATGAAAGTTTATGCGGTACTTACATAAAAAAAAACATTTTTTAAATTTTTTTGTCTGTATGTCTATCTGTTTGTTCCAGCTAATCTCTGAAACGGCTGGACCGATTTTAACGGGACTTTCACTGGCAGATAGCTGATGTTATAAGAAGTAACTAAGGCTACTTTTATTTTATAATCATTATTATCATACATCACCACACACGCGGGTGAAACCGCGGGGTGATGTTAACCGCTAGTAGAAAATAAAACTTGCATGGCACTTTACGTGACCATTTAGAATAAGAATTATGTTAGAATTTAATCATTATTTCCCATAATATGTAGTGATAATAGAACTTTCTAATAAAATATAGTATAACTTTCAGCCGTGATTAAATCGTGATGCATGAACTACAACGTAAAGCAAACTAGTGAAATAATCAAATGAATTTTACAGTAGATTGCTCAGCGGATACGATGAGAGACTGCAGTAGTTCGAGCACGAATAACTGCGTAAGTGTAACGATATGTGCCGTTCACGTGCAGCATTACAAACTATCATTTATCTAGGGCAACTGTGACACAGATAACTCCTAGTTTGTACGCCGAAGCGTGACGCTTTGACGCTTACGATACAAATACTTTTTCGCAAATTGTTTGTGCTGCAGCCTCAGTGGGCCTACTTAGCTACTAACTAAAGTTTTCTAAGTGTAACATTTCCTATCGTTGACGTATAAAGAACAAACTATCAGTTTTATCTCGGGTAAATGTGGCACAGATAATTCACAGTTTGTAAGACAAAGCTTGGCGCGTTTTTCAAATGTTTATGTTTAAATTATTCTTGCCACGGCCAGAAATAAATAAATTATTCTTCAGCCAGCTCATTCGTCCCCGTATGCTGAATGTCTAGTGTTTCTTTGACATTCTCTGAGATCATTCTCTGACTTCTGCTAATCGATTGTGGGCAAATACATCGTCATCGTCGTTTTATTTTTGAACCGCGCCGTCAACCTTTCGTAACAGAGGTCTGATCTGAGTGCTGATACAAACTCAGAAACGATATAGCCCTCAATTAAGTAGTTTTGCATAAAAATCCTATGTCCTCTAATTCAGTATTATATTGTTCCTGTTTTTAATTATATTAGTTTTGATAAATTGGCAAAAAAAAACTAAAAAATGGCACTGACCATGGAGTCTATGGAGGTTAGTTAATATAAAAAAAAACTTTCGTAACAATTGGTGAAAGTACATTTCTAAGGATTAGAGAGTATAATAGTAATGCCGAGGTATAGTGTGATACTTCGCACTAAATCAACACATCGGCCGACATATAAAAACCTACAATGATAAAGCTTACCTGGTCTGGCAAAGAAACCTCTGATAGTGTAACACATAAAAATATTTATCCGAGAGTGTACCGGACAGTTGTGAACAAATCCATGCGGAAAAACATATCGCACATTCGAGAGTCTTAATGAAAAAAAAACACTATATTCTGGAGGACGCCAAGAAGATTAAACTTAGTGTTAAGTGTAACTTAGTGTAGTGTTGCCAAGCTACCTGTTGTGCATGTGAGAGTATTATTCCCTTTAGTCATGTGCATTTTTTCTAACTGAATTTTCACTTAATATTATTAGATTTTGTGAATTGCATAGGCTCCAAAACTACTAGATCAATACTCCTCAGCAACAGAGATGCTCACAACTGGAACAGGTTGCTGGAGGAGGTGGTTTGTGCTACATCTGTCAACATGTTTAAGTACGAACCGACTGGATGGCTGGCTGCATACAACAAAAAAATCTCTTGCCAACCTCTAGCCAGTGAACTAAAACAGTGTATTTGTGGATATTACAATATTTCAACACAGCAGGATATAGGCACATCAGCATCATGCTGCTCGCCTAGAATCAAATAAACCAAATCAATTAAAAAAAATCTTTCACCATTAGAATCCTGCATTTTCCCTAGTGAACATAGGCTATATAATCTTTCAAAAATGTTAGGGATCCGTATAAAAACTAGTGTGCAAAAAATACCACAAAATTCTGTATATTGTGTATGCTGCAGAAACTAATGTCCATATAATACTAGTTTAATATAATTTTAATACTATTTTCATACTAGGGCCTGTAAAAGTAACATAAAATAGGCACTATAATTATTCTCAACACCTACAACCAACAATAAAGTTTATTATTGTTACAAGTGTAAGAAGATCAAACTAAAAAGACAAATGAAAAAATGTGCGAACTCAACTTGTATAAATAAGCGTCGATATAGATTGTAAATAGGCGCTTGTAGTTGTTAGTAATGAAGAATCAAGTAATATTTTGTATGTATTGGGTTTTTAGGGTTCCATACATCCAAAAGATAAAACAGAACTTTATTACTACTACTACCATCGGTCTTAATGATTTTTGAAAATTTTTATAGACAAAGGTATGGAACCCTTAGTAAACAAGTCCGACTCGAACTTGGTCCGTTTTTTTAAATACAAGGTAACTATTACAGGATAACTGATAGGACACTCATATTAAGGAATGAATACTCATCAGATGCTCAAAAACCGGGCCGACTGGTTCAATCCCTAATGTGATTGGTTTGTCCGTAAATAATATTTTAATATTACTGGCTTTAACCCTTCATATACCGTGACAATTAAAACAAAAGATTTATGAATTAAAACGCACATAAATTTACTTCAATGGTACTCAAAGGGTTAATAGATAATGTCAAATTTTCTAAGAAAAGATATTCATAGATTTCTTCAATAGGAAATGTGCTAGTGAAAAGTTTCAACACAGTGCAAAAAACAGTGACTACGAGGATAGACAAATTATAATGGCAAACCTTTTTTCGCTGTAAAACAAAGTAAAATGAAATTAGCTTCTATATTTGATTTATGTTGATTTGATGACTTTATGACAGTATCAGAATGAGAACCAGAGTGGGCAAAAAAATATATTCCCTCATGTGTCGATGTCATTATAACAATGAAATTTCTATTGTGTCTTGCTGTTTGACTCTTGATGGAATATTGTTGAACATGATAACATAACATTCAATGATTTCAAAACCTTATGTATTTTAGGAAAACAGTTTATTTTGTAGTCCTAATAAACTGCTTTGTTTGCAGAAGGCCAGGCTTGCAAGTTTTGTTTTTTTTTCTAAAATATGAAACATCTCGCAGAACTTGACAGTATAAATTGTACATCGAAGTGAATAGAGAACAATGTAGTAAATATTTAAATCAAATATAGGTACATACTGCACCTGTTCTAAATAAATGTAGAACATGAATGTCTCAAAATGGATATTTTAATGATTAAATAGTTCTTATTTGTTGAGATGTTGAGTTGTTAATTCAGCTATGAAAATCGATTAGGGAATCTAAAGATGTAATGAACCCTTTCAATTAAATAAATGAAATTCTTGACATTGCAATTAGTTATTGTAAACATTAGAAAAATCCAAGCCAAGTCTCCAACCTTATTTATATAGTTGGGTTCTATGTAAGGGGGCTACGAATTTTAATGTAACACAATCATCAAATAACAACAGTAAACAAAGGATACCTAAAAATAGCTGAAATGCAAACTACCAATGACGACTGAGATGAAGAACTACGCATAAACCGAGCTTGTTTTCGCCGCGAATCAAGCATAAAATCGAAAATGTGCATGCGTCACAATGTTTAGCTGAAGGTACCTGCCACAATGAAAATATTCAGCGATTATAATAAATTTGGCGGATGGAATACTTACATGATGTCACTATTAGATATTCTCGCTTTTTTATTATTTCGGCTTTATCGGGAAACGAGGAATACCGTGCGGCATTGTAAATGTGGATCGTAGACATGAAATACACATAAACATTCATGATGGTCCAGAATCCTTTAATCTACATTTATGTTTTGAATTATTAAGTATTCATAAGCTTACCTCTTTCCGCTTTCTAGTTTTCCTTTTTTCTGCCATTGTTAATTAATTTGCAAACAGTTTTTCTAAGAATAGACTTGAAAATAATAAACCTAAAAATTTGCTTCCCTTGATCCCTTCACAGACTACAAAGAGCAGAGTAGCAGACTATACGATATTCCCTCAAAGATCAAAGAGAATATAATACATAGATTAATCAGACTATATCTAAAGAGAGATGGCAATCACTAACGCAAACAACGAACGTTAGCGGGAAGGTTAATTTTTTCAGTGCCATCCACTTTGACGGATCATAGTCGCGCGCTCGTCTTCCATGAGTGTGTGACATTACTATTAGTGACGAGGAACGCATTAGTGAAGTGGAAGACGAGTGCGCGGGTATCAATATCGATATCGATAAATAGGTATGTGCTGTTTGATATCGAGGTAGCAATAAGCGTTCCTATCTAATCTATTCAAATATTGTTATGTAAACCAGGATCTATGAAATTAAAAATCAAGTTACAGATAATTTGATCCATTTATTGAAGAACACATTCTAAAATAAAAATATTGTATTTTATTAAGAGTAATACATATTGTTTACCATAAATATTGAAAGCAATTATGTTTTGTGAGATGACGATTCAAAACATGCATGATTACAATTTTTAATTAAACATTATCGTTTTGTTATTTAGGTAAGTACCTAACTATAAATACATCAACATCATCATCTCAGCTGTAGGACGTCCACTGCTGAACAGCCTCCCCCATGAACTATAAATTAATATATATTAAATAACTGTAAATATGTACATTAGTCAAATTTATGTGTAACAGATATCAATAATGTTATTAACGCATGGTACAAGTAATTACATTCTAAAAAAAAAGAGTTTTGAAGAAAATCTGGGCGAATAAGAACTCGTATCAAGTAATACCTTAATACAAGGGTTTTTAATAGACGGTTTATTTACGTAAATGTTATAATAAATTATCATTTCTTAACTTTAATTTTATCATATCATGACTAGATTAAATTAAATTATTCATTTACGCGTTTTTCTGTAGAGATTTTTTGCTTAGTGTGGTTTATCCGTTAATAGTGCAGTATCTTTGGTGTTTGTACTTGGATGTGTTTGGACTGCACTGTATGAATCCTGCATTTGTAACAGCTTGGTCTTCACATAGTCTATAGTCAACTCTATATTTGAGTTTTCCATTGCAAGTCTCATTGGTTAAACATATTTAGCTAAGCCTTGTAGCTTTGACTAAAGTCTGCAGCGGTTGTTTAGACCCTTTTCTTCAAAAGCTGACCTTAAAACTTACCATGACTCCTTTGCCATTTTTACATATCTCACGTGAACCAGGCAACGTGATTATTATCATCAAACATATCCTCGCTCTTGCTTTTTGGTTTATCTTGATGCCGTATCTGAATTCACCAGTATTGTATGAGTGTACTCGTAGGTCGTCATTACAACTCGAGCATGAATTTCCGTGTATTGTAAAATGAGTTTTCATCTAATTTCTCTATGCATGTTAAACTCATACCCGTCTCGTGTGCCGGCTGCGATCTATCCAGTCGTTCTACGCTCGGAGTTGTGCTTGATACTGATTGAATACTGTTTACACTTTACACCCGTTCTTCATGAAACATTGAATTGACACATAACCTTGGCGGGATTGAGTATCTTTGCTCACCGACAATGTACAATGAAGTTACACAAAATTTGTGCATAAACATATATAATAGGAATAGAAACACGAAATTAAATATAATTTAGCTTATAGTAATTTTCACCAATGACATACGTCCGTCAATCAATGACAGCTATCAAAAAAATGATGATTAGACAACGATATGAGATTACGCAAACTCTTTGCTCTAATAGAAATGAAGATAACGAAGCCACTGTTTAATAGAACATAGATAACTGTGGTGCTGTAATGCGTAGTGGCGCACCCTTAGACAACATCTCTCTAAGGCCCGCAGGGCAGTAAGGAAGTGAAACCCCTATGATATAATCGAGAAGAGACGGGACTTCATAGACACTAAAAAGTGTAATATTTAAACGTCAAAACGGGGCTACCTCCGAAAGCCAACCTGACGAACTTAACAGTTCTGCCAACATAAGGGATAAAATAGGGATGTGCACCCCTTTTATTCGAAATTTATCGATATCGATTCCATAACTACTAGTTATGAGACCTATAACATTCTGCAGCCCTCTCATCTACACTTTTCAATTTTTTTTGCATAGCCAATGTTCGCATAACACTTCATCAGTCGAACGACCCAGACACAATAGAAATTTCTTTGTTATATTGACAATCGACTGGTGAGGGGATAAGAAAAATATGAAAAGTGTGAATTGAGAGGGCTCAATTTACACTTTTCATATTTTCTAAAAAAATGAGATAAAGATTTATACTGAACAAGTAGTTCCCCGTGGATTACACACGATACATAACACTTATTTACTGATTATCAAAAGGAGGAGGTTATATGTTCGTCTGTATGTTTTTTTGTGTGTATGTTAATCACTATTTTCACTAATTTGTAGACCGATTTAAAAAGAACTTTTTTCATTTGAAAGAGTGTACTCCCGTGGTGGTCCATTAACAAGTCAGGATCTGATAATGGAGTCAGGAGGTGGATAGTGGAACTCAACAACGGTGAAATGCATGAACACGAAATGTTGTAAATTGGTTAAACTTTAATATGGCCTGTTCTAAACTCCATCAAGACCTAGCTGCTGCACCCAGGGTTGACTTTCGGCGAGGGAAGTTTTTCGATCGGCGTATACACTTAGTCTTCGTTGTCCGTACATTTGACCCATTTTTCACACCTTGAATAATACAAGTACAATATAAAAAAATTGTAATTGACTTTCGTTCAATTCAGTTATTGGAGTGTAACTCAAAAACTACCGAATTTGATGAAATTTAAATGGGAAGCACCAGCTTTCAAAAAAAGAAATTTAAAATGGGTTTACCTAGTGAAAAGTTATGAGGTAACAAACATAAAAAAATACAGTCGAAATGAGTACCTCCTCCTTTGTGGAAGTCGGTAGAAAACCATCGATATCAATATTTACAAAAAAAAATTGTGGCACCGCACTATTTTATTTGAACTAAGTGATCGGCATATGTAAAATGAATTTATGGCTATATTAGGTCTTATTATATGAATAGGGGTCGTTATTATGAACTAATATACTACCACTCCATACTTTTTCCAGCGGATATCTGGCCATAAAACAACGTTTAGCACCATCTTTCCTTTCTGATATAAAACCGCATATTTCACTTTTTTGTACTTCATATCTTCTCTAATTACACTTCCTTATAGTTTTTAGCTACCTAGTACCAAATAACATAAAACAACTTCACAATATACATAATATTGACTATATATTTGCACTAAATTATAAAAACAACTCGTAAACAAAGATTTTCAATGCCAATATTGACAATGAGAGAAAGAAAGCGATATATTGCGTGAGTGAGAGAGATATATACGCCATTAAAATTCTGCCCCATTTCATACATCGTTTTCACACTATGTAGTTGCGACAGACTGTATTCCCTTTCGACTTCTGTCTGACCATGGAATAACAAAAAATAAATACTCCAAGGACAAGAATTATGACTCTATAATCAAAATAGGAGGACAAAATGAGATTCCAACGCCATCTCTTGAAAGCCCTGAGCTGTAAATACCATGCTCGTAATACTACTAATTATACTAATAATCGTTCCTCATCTTCTTCCCTTGAAGTAGCTTACAAACTAAATTGGCACCAAAACGACCAAAAACCGCGCAAAAATTCACTATCTCAAAAATTAGCGCGCGCCACGCGTGGTTGCAGGAGTTGAATCGTAGTAAAACAGGGATTTGTTATATTTTTGTAGTAAAAGAATACACCCGTAAACTTAGGCTTAATTTCACTAAATTCTGCATGATAAGAAACGTAGTATTCTATAGTTTATGTCAATACTCAACCCTGACGTATCTGTCTATTCTTCAAGGAGTTTCTTATTACCACATTCTCCTGGGCTCATTTATTGCGTTACATAGTCAGCTAGATAAGCTGGCTCACGGCGTACTCTTTCTGAACGTCGCGTCGTAGGTAATCCACTATTGTACTTTGCGGCTGTTCACGTTCTTCCCGAGAGTTTCTGTGATCTAAACTTGACTCATTTTCATCGGTTGCATCGAAAAACTCATCATCGTCATTCGAATCCGCATCGATAAAATATTCTGGAGAACATTCTCCAGCAGGAGCTAAGTGTCTGTTGGAGACAACTACTTCTCTGCCACTGCTCAACCACACATGAGAATGCTGGGGATTACTCTCTAGTGTCTCGACTTCTTCGATCAACGGATCGTATTTGTTCGTTCGATTGTGGTTACCCATTAATACTTTTCCTGGTATATTTAGCCATGAAGGCATCGATTGTCCCGTCGAGGAGCTCCTCGCGTGGGAAAACATCCGCTCGTGAGGCGTACTATTGGTATCTGTACAAAGCAGTGATCTTATAGAATGTAGAGCTTGAGTTAAAACCGATTTCCATTGTGTAACTGGCAGATCTCGGCTTTTTAGAGCCAACTGTATTGTTCGCCAAATTATCCCATCATATCTCTCTGTTTGTCCATTTCCTTGTGGGTTATATGGTGTAGTATAGCTTGTTGCAATGCCTTTTTGGTGAAGAAAATCTTTCATCTCCTTTGATAGGAACGAAGTACCACGATCAGAGTGAACGTAAGTTGGCATTTCAAAAATAGAAAATAAGTCTGTCAGTTTACTTATCACCGTCTTTGTACTTAAATCTGGACAAGGATATGCGAAGGGAAATCGAGAATACTCATCCACAATTGTCAGGATATATCTGTTTTTCTCTGTGCCATCTGTTGGAAGAGGGCCTTTAAAATATATTGATATTCTTTCAAAAGGGGCTATTGCTTTTATAAGTTTTCCGATTTTCTGTTTAAAACGGAGCTTTACTTCTGCACACACTGGACAATTTGAGATTGTTCGTTTGACTTCGTCAGTAGAGTAAGCTAAATTTTTACTTCTGACCCAATGGAGCATTCTGGTTACTCCAGGGTGACACAAAGTTGGGGTGCTTGTCAGATTACCTCCTCGTGTGCCCGAGTACTGCTGGTCCTCTTGGATACGGTTTATCCCGGGGGAATAGCAGTATTTCGGGACGGTGCATCCTGGGCAACGGTTAATAACTTCTCTTCACGGGATCTTGTTGACCGTTGGCAAAAGATCTGACACGGTGGGCTCCTCCGCGTGTCCCTATGATGTTAGCATAGGGAACAGCGGATGGTGCAGGCGGGCTCCGCCACGAAGAGGGGCAAGATGGTAATTGCCCAGCGGACCTTTGGGTCGTAGTACGGCAGGCCTACAAGGCCAGCGGTGCGGCAGGGTTTGTCAACTCGGCTTCCCTGTCGGACAACATAGACGTGGGACTTGGTCGGCGTCTTGGCCTTATGCTAAGTAGCGGCGATCCGAGTCGGAGTAAATGGCTCATCCGGCGCCCTGGATAGTCTGGGAAGCGGCGGTGCGAGCTGATACGAAGAGAGTGGTGTGGTTTGGGCTGGAACCAGCATTATGACATTTTGCCGTAAGGCGGGTTTCAGCATAAACTACACGGCAAGCCCGTAGGGGCAAAGGTGGAAACATCGCAGTGGGGGCATCAACAAGGAATCTTTCCTTGTGGAGGTCCCCAATACGTCATAGAACCCTAATACTAAGGACACGCTCGCCGAGGGTATGAATGGCCGGGGGGTAACCGGTCGCGAGAGCGAACCCTGGGGGACCGCACCCCCTTCACAAAAAAGGATAAAATAATGAATAAGGCAGATTCCGAAAAAACTACCCCAGGAGGGTACCGGCATGGGTCCGGAGAATCCCTCGGTGCCGCTGCTGCAGTGCCTACGGGCACTGCAGAAGCGGCATTCTGCCCCTCGTATTCTGGGGGGGGGCAAGAACTGCTTTGACGATGATAGGGAGGAAGGACGAGGAAGTGAGTCGCGGGATGGAAGTGGAAGTAGGAGAAACAGAGAAAGGTCAAGAGCGTCCGACTCTGACATGGACGTGACAGTGGAAAGATCGGCAAGATCACCCGTGATTAGTTGCCGACCTGTTAACCCGGCGAAAAAACGGAAAAAGGGGTCTCCGTCTGAACTCTCCTCTAGCGAGAGCGAATGTTCGCAATCTGGAGCGTTCAAGTCACCCACTCCTATGGATGGCATGAATGTTCCAAACAGGCGAAGAGAGTTCCTCAAGACGGGTAAGAAAGAGGCTGAGCTTATGCTCGAAGAGCGGGCTCAAGATGTAGCGACGAGCAGGGCGGCTCTAAAACTACAAGTTGCTGGAGACGACGATACCGACACGACGGAAGCACTTAACCGCATCATTATGAATGATGTCGCGTTGGTGTGTGAAGTGGCGACGAAGTCGAAGAACCTGAAAGGCACACTTCAGCGTGCCCTAAAAGAATCGGCTTCATCCATAATGGCGGTGACAGAAGTCCTCCTTAAGAGGAATTCTGCAGACCTAAATGCCAAACTGCTAGCAGACAACGTTCGACTGCAAGGAGAATTGACATCCATGAAACAGGAAATGGCGGAGCTTCGAAGGGAAGTGGCAAAAGTTACCGGTGACAGTGCCCCTATATCTCAGCGACAACCATCACGGGTTTCTAAACCTGCACTCTCGCAAGGAGACGAACAGTTGGAGGAGCTGAAGCGTTCGCTGATGATGCAAGTTGGCAACATGCTGAACGCTCGGTTCGAGTCACTGGAAGGACGCCTTCCCCCGGAAGAGCGACTACGCCCTCCACTTGCGGCTGATAGGAGGAAAGCTGCTATGGCAGCGACTACTCCCAAGCCCAACGCGGAGGCAGAAGTGAGACAGCCACAGGCGGCAAAATCTGCGGCCGCCCCGAGGTCAAAACAGACAAAATTGGGGCACAAGGGTACAGCTGCAAAAGCGGTCCCCCCGAAGGGAACTCCTTGCCATCTTCCACCTGCACCTGAGTCTATGGACGCCCCATGGACAACGGTGGTAAAGCGGGGGAAAAAGACGAAGACAAAGACGTCGGCGTCAACGGTGGCGACATCCCAGTCGCAAACCAGAGCGGCGACCGCGAAGCCCAGGAGCCAGCCAGCTCCGGTTAAGCTGCGCCCTCCTCGATCGGCGGCTATAGTCCTAAAACTACAGCCAGGTGCCGAAGAGAAGGGCGCAACATACGCCAAGGTGCTTGCGGAAGCCCGCCAAAAGGTGGACCTGGCTAGCTGCGGAATCGCTAGCGTACGGTTCCGCAAGGCGGCTACAGGTGCTTGCATTCTGGAGGTTCCAGGAGCAGCCAGTGGGGAAAAGGCGGATGCATTGGCCCAAAAGCTTAAGGACACGCTAGGCGAGGATATCGTGACCGTGTCCAGGCCAGAGAAATGCGCAGAGCTGAGGGTCTCAGGGCTTGACGACTCTGTATCTGCCGATGAGGTAGTAGCTGCCGTTGCACAGCGCGGAGGGTGCTCAAGGGAGTCGGTGACACATGGGGAGTTGCGGAGAGATTCCCAGGGTACCTGTTCCCTCTTCGTGCGGTGTCCGGTGGCCGCTGCTAAGCGACTGGGAAATGGTGGACGGCTTTTGGTTGGGTGGATATCTGCGCAGGTTAAGGTGCTGGAACCCAGGCCAAGGCGGTGCTTCCGGTGCCTGCAAACTGGGCACGTTCGTGCTCAGTGCACCGCTGAGGTAGACCGTAGCGATATGTGCTATCGCTGCGGTCAATCCGGACACAAAGCGGCCAAGTGTTGCGCGTCTGCGGCCCATTGTTCCCTCTGCAAAGCCGCGAGCAGACCTGCGCAACACAGGTTGGGTAGCAAATCCTGCCACCCACCCAAACCAAAACGGGGGCCAAAAGCAGCGGCTCAAGCTGCCAAGGCCCCAGAAGCATCCAGCTACCCCCTCGATACTGAGGGAGGTGAGGAGGTGATGGTTATTAATTGATTGATTATGGCTCATCGCTTTCTACAGGCAAATCTCAACCACTGTGCTGGCGCGCAAGATCTTCTCTTGCAAACCATGGCACAGTGGCTGATTGATGTGGCAGTGGTCGCTGAGCCGTACTTCGTCCCTCCCCAGAATAACTGGGTAGGTGACGTTGATGGCTTAGTGACCATCATCACCTCGCCGGCTGCTGGACCCCTTCCAGTGATAGCACGGGGTCGGGGGTACGCCGCGGTCAAGTGGAAGGGAACGGTCCTCATCGGGGTGTACTTTTCACCCAACAGGAGTCTCGCTGAGTTTGAGCAGTTCCTGGACGCGGTAGGGGCCCTTATGGGGCAGACTCTACCGTGTCCGGTACTTGTTGCGGGGGACCTCAACGCCAAATCTTTGGCTTGGGGATCACCTGCGACGGATTCGCGAGGCGAGGCTCTTGAGGAGTGGGTGACGATGGCTGGCCTTTCAGTACTTAACCAAGGGTCCACAAACACATGCGTGCGACATAGCGGGGGCTCTATCGTAGACGTCACGTTTGCATCCCCCGCTGTCGCATGCCGTGTTCAGGGTTGGAGGGTTCTGGAGGACGTGGAGACGTTGTCCGATCATCTATATGTTCGTTTTGACGTTTCTGCGTCTTCACACAGCCCTGAAACTCGTCGTCGATCAACAAGGAACACCCCGAATCCCCCAAGATGGGTTCTTAGGAGCTTGGACAAAGAGACGCTGGTGGAAGCTTCTATTGTCCATGCCTGGCAGTCCCTCCCGGATGAACCGGTAGAGGTAGAGGTTGAGGCGGAGCGTTTCCGGGACGCCCTCACGCAAATTTGCGACGCTGGCATGTCCCGAGCGAAATCTCGACCTCCAAAGCGACAGGTATACTGGTGGTCTGACGCGATTGCCGATCTCCGGTCTGACTGTATTAAGGCTAGGCGCCAGTATACCAGGCATCGTCGACGGCGACGCCGGGACGAGGATACTGAGAAGCAGCTGTACGAGGCCTACCGCGGGAAGGTAATCGCCCTGCAGCTGGCTATCAGCAATGCCAAGTCACAGGCGAGGGCTGAGCTCCTCGAGACTCTCAGTCACGACCCGTGGGGGCGCCCGTATAAGACGGTCAGGGGGAAGATGCGTGCTTGGGCGCCCCCACTTACTGAGACTCTCGAACCCTCGTTGCTGGAAGAAGTGGTAGCAGCCTTGTTTCCGAACAGAGCGGTGTACCAGCCCCCAGCGATGGCCCTTTTGCCGGAGGGAGGTGGTGAGCAGAGGGAACAGGATGGCCAAATACCCCCTGTGTCGCAGGGAGAGCTAGGCGCGGCCATGCTGAGGGTGAGGGCCAACAAAGCCCCTGGCCCAGATGGCATTCCTGGGCGCGCCTTGGTCATCGCTCTCGGAACCCTTGAGGACCGGTTTCGACGCCTACTCGACGCCTGCTTGGAGACGGGACGATTTCCGTCTCAGTGGAAGACAGGCAGGCTCGTCCTCCTGAGGAAGGACGGCCGCCCCGCGGAGTCTGCCTCCGCTTACCGCCCGATCGTGATGCTCGATGAGGCTGGCAAGCTCTTTGAGCGGGTCATCGCCCGTCGGCTTACGAAGCACCTTGGAGAGGTTGGACCCAACTTGTCCGACCAACAGTTTGGTTTCCGGGGGGGTCGCTCGACTATCGACGCAGTCGAACGTGTCAGGACCCTCTCGAACGAGGCGACAGCCCAAGGCGGGGTGATGCTGGCGGTGTCACTCGATATCGCTAACGCATTTAACTCCATGCCGTGGTTGTGTGTCGGGGAGGCGCTGAAGTACCATAAAGTGCCTCCTTACCTCTGTCAGATCGTTGGAGCTTACCTCTCCGAGAGATACATCTCGTACACTGGGTGCGGAGCTAGAGAGCAGCGGCGGGTAATGTCGTGTGGTGTCCCACAGGGATCGGTCCTCGGGCCGCTCTTGTGGAACATCGGGTACGACTGGGTGTTGCGGGGCAATCTCAATCCGGGCGCCCACGTGATCTGCTACGCAGATGACACGTTGGTGACTGCCCGGGGCGAGACTTTTGAGGTGGCTGCCCGTCTAGCCACGGAAATGGTGGCACTGGTTGTCGGTAGGATAGAGTTATTGGGACTCCGGGTCGCGCTCGATAAGTCGGAGGCTGTGTGTTTTCACGGCCCTCGCAGGGCGCCACCCAGGGGTTCCTTCATCTCTATCGGTGAGACCCGGATCAAGGTCGAGTCTTCGATAAAATATCTTGGGCTCTTCCTTGATAGCAGGTGGAATTTCCGCGAGCACTTCACTCGCATGTCACCCCGGTTGATTGGGGCGGCCGCTGCCTTAAAGCGACTGATGCCAAACATTGGGGGACCGAGAGGAAGCAGTCGCCGCCTGTATTTGGAGGTGGTGCGATCCATGGCCCTGTATGGAGCCCCCATCTGGGTGGATGCCCTAACAGAGTCAAACATCGCTCTGCTGAGGAGATCTCAGAGAGTGATGGCCATCGGGGTCGTACGTGGGTACCGCACCACCTCCTACGAGGCGGCGTGCGTATTGGCGGGGTCTCCCCCCTGGGATTTGGAGGCTGAGTTCTACGCAAATATGTACGTGTGGCGCTCGCAGCACCGAATCCGAGGGGAGATTCTCCCGCCAAGAGAAGTGCAAGCATGGCAAAACCGCGCTCGACAGTCCCTTATTGGGTGGTGGAGGGAGCGGCTGGACCAACCTAGGGCTGGCCACTGGACTGTTGAGGCTGTCCGACCCGTCCTTCAGGACTGGTTGGACAGGGAACACGGGTCACTTACCTTCCGGTTGGTGCAAGTCCTTACGGGCCACGGGTGCTTTGGGAAGTACCTGTGTCGCATCGCCGGAAGAGAACCGACAACAGAGTGTCACCATTGTAGCTGTGACGAAGATACAGCGCAGCATACGCTCGAGGAGTGCCCAGCTTGGGAGAGCGAGCGCCGTGAACTCGTCGCAGTAGTGGGGGACGACATCTCGCTTCCGTCATTGGTCAAGGCCATGGTGGAGAGCGAGAAGTCGTGGGACGCGGGGCTAGAATTCTGCGAACGGGTCGTGTCGCAGAAGGAGGCTGCCGAAAGGGAGAGGGAGATCACCTCTACTCTTCCGATCCGCACCCGGAGACCCGGGCGTAGGAGGAGGGCGTATCAAGCCCTCCTCCATCCCCCATAACAGAGGTCTTGGTGATGGATACGGGGGTGTCCATCGCCATTTAAAGACCTCGAGGTGGCGCGCGCGGTGTTTCCGCGTGCCCCTCATTGATGCTGGGGTGGAGTGACTCCTGCTCCATCCCACCGGGATGGGGTTCTCATGAGAGGACCAACGTTGCCGGGACCGCGGACGATTGCAAAAGCTTGCCCGTAGTCCCGACATTAAGGCGCCCGGAGAAACACCGTGTGGTGGTTTAGTCGGTATGGTCTGCTTGCTGCTATGGGTGCAGTTGGCGATACAAGACGAGTCCGACATACCCCGTTGAATCTCCCCGGATTTGGCGGGGATGTGTAAGTGCATTCCCCACACGATAATAAAAAAAATAAAAATAAAAAAAAAAGGGTGACACAAAGTTGTATGCAGTTCTTTTAAAGTTGATTCTGATGTCGTCTGTGCAGAAGCAACGAATTCTGCCTTAGTTCTGGATATAGCATCAGCTGCTATATTTTCCTTTCCGGGGCGATATACGATATCAAAATTGTACACAGAAAGCTCCAGTCGCCACCGTTGTATTTTGTCATTTTTAATTCTTGATGTATGCTGCTGATTGAAAGCGATTGGTTTTTTGGTCTGTAATATGTTTGAAGGGTCGTCCAATAAGAAATTGTCACCATTTTCGAAGACATTCAACTATAGCTGCGGCTAGGCTTCTTAAAAAAAAAGCTACTGGTCTACTTTCTTGTGACAGAGTTCCCGCAATAGCAAAGTCTGATGCATCTGTTTCAACGACGAATTGTATATTGTCATCTATTGCGTTTACCGCTGACTTGGCGATTTCTTCCTTGAGGGCATTAAATGCGCTAGCAGAAGTCGGGTCAAGAGCGAACTTTCCTTCCGATATAAGATGCTGAATTTTATGAGAAAATCTTGGTATCCATTTGGAGTAATGGGCAAATAACCTTAAAGCTCGGCGAAGTGACGCTGAGTCTTTAGGCAGGGGCAAATCTAGTAGTGGTCGAAGACGATCCGCATCGGGCTTAATTACTCCATTGCATATCGTATAACGTAGAATACTTATCGCTTTCATTGAAAATTCACTCTTATTGTGATTCAACGTAAGATTATGCTGCTTAGCGACGTCAAGAAAACGCTGCAGTTTAAGGTCGTCGTCAGCTTGATCTGTACCACAGATAGTTATATCATCTAAATATGCATAGACTTCTTTTAGATCCTCCTTAGAAATTATATTATTGATTGCTCTTTGGAAAGCTGCAACTCCATTAGTGACTCCAAATAGAATTCTTCGAAACTGGTACAAGTTACCGTCTGCTTCAAAGCCGGTATAAGGTTTTTCAGTTTCAAGAATTTTGAATTGATGGTAAGCGCTCTTTAAATCAATTTTGCTATAAACTCGGTATTTGGCTACCTTAGAAATTACGTCTTCAATGCTTGGAAGAGAGTAAGCATCCAATTGTGTATATCTATTTACTGTCTGAGAGTAGTCTATCACATCCTTGTTTTATGATTTTCATTTATCGTTACGAGTACTTGTGCCTTCCAAGGTGATGAGCTGGGTTCTATTATGCCTTCTGATAGTAATTTATTGATTTCAGCACGAATAAATTGCATGTCTGTATCTGAGTATCTGCGTGATTTAATTGTGATCGGTTTACAATTTGGCAGCATGTTTGGAAACGAGCTGACAGGGTCAATATTGGCCCTTGATAGAGCGTATAACTTAAATGGGTCTTCTGGACCGCCAAAATGCATTTCCAATGTCTTGTGTTTCATAAGAATATCATGGCCAATTATGACAGCCATACATAAATTTTCAATGATTAATCAGTTCGCTTGAAAAGTACGACCTTGCAACTCTATAGTGACTGAACACATCGTGTTTACCTTTGCCTTCATATTCGTAGCTGCCATACTTACATGCTGGTTGCACGAAATGCAGATTGAGCCAGATTGAGCTGTGGTATTAGGCGACTATCTATAAAACTTGTGGTACTTCCAGTGTCAATCAACTCTTTGACTGTATATGATCTGTTTACTTCCCTGTCACACAATTTCTTTTGTTTTCAAGGCCCATATCTCTATAATAAATTGAATAAGATCCTGAACCTATACCCCCTCCACGCCTACAGCTGCAAGCAAGCGGTTACTAAATACCTAAAGACACTTGACTACAATGAAACGGAAAAACTACTGAGGACTATGGTTTAATTATTAATACTGTTTTTTTTAATTATTTTATTTCATAAACCATCCATTCGCTATTATACACTGCATTTACCCATCTACCCAGCCCAGCCATCCAACTATATACCATTCAACACTACGTAGCATAAGAATTATAATTAGATTAATAATTATAATTAAGACGCGGTCCAACCTCAATTTTAAAATAATTTACGATGCTTTACGTAAGGCTGAAAATCGCTTGTTAGATTGGACGACGTAATGCGAAAATGCGCTAATTTTGTACGTTTTCTTTATATTTTTCGATATATACTAACACAATTGAAAAAACTGCTGGTTATAACTTTAGTACTATACGTTGGCTATTACCTAAAAAAATGTAGTGTTATCGCTGAAAATTCTGAGAGTTTGGACGTGAAAGTTTATTTTTGTGGATCTATTCAGGATTTTTATCTGCTGAAAGATAGTTATATTTATGAATTCTATTCGGTTATTGCTCTTTTCCTATTCCTTTTCTGACCTTTGTATTTTTTTCATAATATACTATCAATCTGTTTCGTTACACTAGGTGTTTAAAAAATCTGCTTATTCTTTAATCAGGGTACGAGCGCGCCTTAAGAAGAATTATAATTACAGAAATAAGCAAAATGTATCGCTAAGAGGACATACTCAAAGGTTGCGTTGTTTAACCTTCCATCTATCCAAACAATAATTCACCCACCCATTCACCCAAATGTACATTGCGAATATAAATACTCATATAAAGTAATACATATGATTACTTATCATAGTAAAATACAAAATGTTGATCTTGACTACTGACTCTTACTATATAACTCGTAGCCACACAACAAAACACACACATGCTCATTAACACACCGCAGATACATTCTTACGTACACACCGACACTAAACAGACTCACACAGATACAATCACAACACTTTGCTTACGCACATATTGTTTTATTCTACCCTCAACATCTAATACACTAAAAATTATAATATAGTTTAGTACTGGTGTGTGCCAAAGTATATTCTATCCGTGGGAGGAGACCTGGTGACCTGTGACACAGGTTTTTATTTTAAAAAACCTACTTCGGGCACCAGCCCCCTCACATAGTTAGGTTTTATTTTGTCACTCTTCGCTAATTATTTTAAATTGTTTTTACCAACCTTTTGTGAGGAGGAAATAAATATATGTTTATTATTTATTATTTATTATCTGTGCAATGTGATAGATACCATTGCTCTGTCTAGGTTGTTTGTAGCGGCAGAAAAACATGATAGTAATTGCGGTGAATCTCCAGTTTCGGTGTCTTTGCTAGTTTCAGTTTGGGTACTAAAAGCACTTTGCTGTTGCGAAGAACTTTTGCATACCTGAGTGAAGTGTCCTCTCTTCCCACATTTGAGGCATGCTGTACCAGCTGCTGGACAATTACGTCGTATATGTCTTTTGTTGCCACAGAAATAACATAATTCTTCCTTGTTTGCTTTTTCATTATTAATAGGAATCGCATTCACAAAAAAGCTAGTACTGGGTTGCTGGTAATTATCATTGTGTATACGGGCCATCTCAAGTGCACGGCCCTGCTTGTATGCGTTGTCTAATGTGAGTGTACTATTTTCCATTTTTGTTTATTATTTTCATTTTCATTTTGTTCAGCAGTTACTTGTTTAGAAGAACATTATTTTGCAATCAGCTTCAATGCTTGTAAATACTGGTCTATTGACTCACCTGCTTGTTCGAAATGGTACTTATTCACGAAAACAATACACTCGCACACAAGCACCTGTGAAAGTTTCACAGAAATGGTATCGACGCCTATTGTCTTTTTTTCTAGCCTACGTAACCAATAAATTTAAAGTTTATATGTAAGAATGTTTTCTAGGCGCTTGAAAAAATCTCTAACAAATCGAAATGTACGAGTATTATATATTTGAACAGTTAACGTTTATGTTCAGTCCTGATATGGGTTTTGACTGCGGTACACCAGTGTACCAGCGCGGCTTTATGCAATATGAAGATTTGGCCGGTGTACCGGCGCAGTTTTATAAGTTAACAAACGAGATTTCGTGCAACGCAAACTTGTGCGCATAATTATTTAAATGTAAGAAATGAATTATCGAACCTCATTGAAGTTCTGCACACAAGTTAGCGTTGTACTGAATCCCATTTGATTAAGATTAGGGACGAATATTAGCAAGGGTAAGTATGGTCAGGATATCCAGCGGACCATTACTCAAGTTAACCTAGCACTATATAGTAAAAAAATATGTGAATAAACCGTTTGAGCACTTGTCTGCTAGAAACGGATAGGCACGAACTGGTCTAAAACACTGATTCTTCATAACAATGCTTTGATGAAGTAAATGCGATAAACCCTCCTTTTTCAGGCATGGTTCAAAGACAAAATTGGGTATTGTATTATCAAGTTCATAAAAAAATTACAAGGCGACTCCATCTGGCCCTGTAAAAATAAAAATTAGTTCATCAGTATCACATTTTTGAGTTTAAAGTTATATCAAAAATAATAATAACAATAATTATCTGTAGATATTATACATGCGTTTGAAGCCGTGGAGACATTGTTAGGTTTTTCAAAATGTATATGTAAATAATGATATCATTATCAGCCAGAAGACGTCCACTGCTGAACATAATATGCGAAGGCATATTATGTTCAGTTATGTATGGCATAAGTGGCGTTCTATGGGAAGCCATAGAACGCCACTTGGTAAGAGTGGGCGTTATGAAACATAACCTAACACTGTAACTACTTACATCGTATAGAACCGTGTAACTAGTAACAGCTGACTCGAGTGTATGGTTATTTTCTGTACGTAGTTACGCGCTGTAACCATACCTCGCCAATGTACCACAGTGAAGCATAGCGTAGTGAATCGGGTAGTGCCCCCCCGCAAACCCCACCCGCCGGAGACCATTAGTTTTCGAGTTATGTTTGTTTAAGTATTTTGAGGTTAAGTACTGCATTTCGATACACTACCACCCCCACGTCGGCTCTGCAATCCCTCAAGACTGCTTGAAATCGGGGTGCTATGAGTCGGTTCTGTCACTGACTTCGACCTATTCTAACTAACTATAACTAACCTATAGGTATGTCACAGACAAGTGACTTTGCCAATTCATTAGATAGCTACTGATATACTATTGTGCACAAATTTGGAACAAAAGTAGTTTGATGAAGCGCTCGCCGGTCGCTGCCGCGGCACGCTCGCTACGCTCGCTACGCTCGCTCGGCTCGCGCCTGGTGGGTCACAGTTCAAACCTAACCTAACCTATAGGTTTGTCACAGACAAGTGACATTGCCAATTCATTAGGTACTAATATACTATTGTGCACACATTTTGGTGCACACCCAAGCCCCAAACGATTTGTTTGTTTTCGATAAACGCATAGGGGTGCGATGCGTGGGGCACATTTTTTGACATTGCACCATGTTGTTTTCTTCAGCGAATTTTAGACACTGGTCAATGGTTCCCAATTCGCGCACAACTTTGGGTAGGCTCCACATTTGTACAACTTCCTCCGTGTACAAATGCCGGTCCGAAACGGGTCCGTCATCTACAAAGTCCGCCCTTGATGAAGGTCCAGGCACAGGAGACGCCATCGCGATGACTAATGAGCACGTCGAGCTGGTACCAGTTATCAAATCTTCCAAAGGCAATCGCAGTGTCCAGTGAGCAAGCAGGTGTCGTACAGTAAAGCAGCAAAATCGGAGTCCAAAATCGTAGCAAAGTCGTTGAGATATTAAAAGAAAGCGCAGAAAAACAGGAGAAAACATTCACGTACACTCGGAAGTAACGGAATGACGCGAGAATTCCGACAGTGACATTACGCTATCTTCGATGTTTGCGTTCCGTTTCAAGAACTTACATACAACGTACATGTCAAAAAAGGCTAAAAGTTACCTAGAAACGTTTCGTTTTACGCATTAATGTCATTTATGTCACCTGTCACTATCAAAATTACGGTGTTTTATTGAAACTTTAAAAAACTATTTAGACTATTTAGGCGTGTCTCCGGCAGCTAAAATGTTGTAAATACGCTTTATACAAACCGCTTCAACCCACCCACAGTTTTTGTTTCACCAAATTCAGGGGTCACGATTCTAAAGCCAACCCAAATAACTACTTGTGAGGAAAAGGGAAGGAATGATTGTGCATGCTAGACAATGCTATAATCATTCATTAGACCGCTTATAAGGCACGTTGACGTTTACGGTGCAAATTGTTTGTGCTACGGCTTCTGTAGCTCTACCATGAGTTGGCAACATAAATGTCATCTATAGTCGATACTCGATCTCGCCTACCTATTAAGCTTGTGATTGGCGTACTCGCTGTCAATTTTAGTTCTACAATTGACCGCAGGGTGGCACTGTACTTTTTTTCATACATTTTTAACGGCAGTCGATAGCGAGCATCGATTGGTTTCAATGTTGTAAAGTCATGGTAGGCCTACTGGTACTGGTCATGGTTATTTTACGTTAGTTACTACACAGAATACTAGTGACATTCTGAGTAACTACATAGTTACAAAAATACGTGTAGTTTTGAAAATAGTTACGTCAAGCAAGTAACTACGTACGTTTCCGTTACGTCCAAAGTACGTTACGATTCACGCCTACCACTTGGACTGGCTACTCGCTTCCTGCATCCAGCGATTAAATGATATCAATAACTTTTTTACAATTTTGGTATGCATGCAATTTTTGCCTCAGCTCCTATTATTCATGTCTAAGCGTGGCCCGCATAGTCCCACGTAGATTATCTCAAGAGAAGAAGGCCCCAAAGCCAGCAGTGTTAGCACCATGGAAAATTAATTTACTTTTCTGTGGTATGATCTACAAGAAAGATTCCTAACATTTTTCACTATTACCCTCCAATGTAGTGTTTACCACACAATTTAAATCATATTTCATAAACATATTTTGGAAATTAATATTAAAATAATATAATTAATTAATAACGCGGGGCTGTCTGTGTGGCAAACCGTCGGTGAGTGGCGATACCGGGGATGGCACCCCGATTCTCCCAGGGGCTAAATAAGACCCTTGACCCCCCCAGTATTTACTGATTGATCTACTATATAAATAAAGTATTAACTCATATAAACATTACACTCGTTCAGTTTTAGCACGTAAATATGTATCAGATTTATGAAATATTAGTTGTATACGAGTCGACTAATTTCAAGGGCAGCTATCTGTGCTTTTTTCAAAAATGAGTTATTGGCATGGCAACACAGAAAATATTGAATAATAACGTATATTTTCTTAATTATGCAACAAAACTGGCATTCTGTCATACTTCATTATCACAGCCGGCCATCTGTGACCATCAACCAATCAGAAGCGAGAGTTCTTAAGCGTGGTCGGCAGAACATTTTACGCGGCATATTTTTATGAATAGTGAGTGTTTCGTTGTCGAAATAAAACAAAATATAGTCAAAAAGTCACCATGGAGTCAAGCCCCAGCTTTTTGACTAATAACTCTACTAGGAAACGCAAGAGTATCCCGGAAAATTGGGCGAGAAACCGGGCCAAGACATTGAGGTTAGTACTAGGGTTGTCAAACCAGCATGGCGTTTGCATTTGTATTGTTAAGCTAGCGTGCCAGTTACGCCTAAGATAGTTTTATTATATATGGACTAGCTTCTTTCCCGCAGCTACCCCCACGTTGTTTTCGCATTTCCCGTATGATCGACTGCACCTGAAAATGAAGAAAATTATTGCGAAGAGCCAATGGAAAGGCCCAGGATCTCCGCATATAGGTAATATTTATTTAATTTTAATGTATAATTTTAATTGAATTCGTAAGTGAGAAAAGGTAACTTTTTAAGGACTATAGAAAGAAAATTATAAAGTTTTTTTAATTTGCCGAAAATTTACGGAAAGTCAGATTGCCACCTTTGAAATTTGTCGACTCATATGTTATATATATATGTTTTAACATGAGTAGTATTTCATTTCTAGCCGATTTACGCACCTGCCTACATAAAATCAAACCTTTACAAATTACACAAATCAAAAGGTGATAAGACTTCATATATCATCACTTAAAATATATCTATAGTAACGTTATTCTACACCTGCCATTACATTTCATCACTCTTGACTGTATTGCTTGCTATCAAGACTAGTGTTGCTATCAAGAGCTGAAACGAAATTTCTTTCTATTATATTTTATATATATATATATATATATATCTTTCTATTATATATTTTATTTTTCGATATGATATCTCCTCCAGTAACCCCTACTAGGTATGTCACTACGCCGAACGAGGTTGGCAGGGCCTTTTCTATTATAGCCAAAGACAATACTAACATAAGGTCATCTCAAGGATTATAGCTAATAATATATACTTGTATGTGGTCAGGGTATGACAGATATAGCCTACCAGATACAGTATACAGCCTACAGATAGTACCTATGATCAAGAAATATCTGGATTGCCATGCGCGTATACCCGAAAGGGGCAAACTCATAGTACTAAAGGTACCAGTGTTGCCCCCTACCAAAAACTACTACTTAGATCTTTTTAATCTCCCTAATCAATTCATAATGAAAAATTGATTCTATTCGATGTAAAAGTTGTTTTAGTGCTCAAGTCGTACGTAACTGATGAAGTTAAATGCATTGACTAGACGACACGTGAGTGTACAAAGACAGACAATTTTGAAAATGATAAAAATATATGAGTTAATAATGATTTTCTTTAATTAATGTTTTTTGTCTTCTCATCTTTTTACAAATACAAAGCTATTTAGACTAAAAAAATAGGATAGCGCCATTCGATGAAAATAAATCGTTTTTCTTTGGTTGTTGCAAAAGGCGCCATTAAAATTTTAATGAATATTAAATAATAAATTTATAGGCAAATGAAATGAGATGTTATAAAATAGCAGGCACAATAAGTTGGAAAAATAAAACAAGTTGCTCAAAATATAAGTATTAACTGGCTCTTGAATAAGATCAGTTTGTTAGACATATTTTGTATGTTATCATCTTTATTTATAAACGATTTTGTAGCATAATAAATATGTAAATTCAAATACTTTTTACATACAGCTTCTATTAAAGGAGAATGGTTTTCGAAAACGACGATGACAATAATCGTGATCATCAATAAATAATTGAAATCCAATTTATTTTTTTCAAATATTCCTGTATAGGATAATGCAATGGATATTTTTATTTGTAATTCATTTTTAAACATCCTCGGCTATTTAGCATAATTATGTTTTATGTATTGAAGATTATCTTATAAACTCTTATTTATATTTTTCCGAGTACAGTAACACAATAATATTGCAATTAATCTGTTCGATAAGGAGTGTAGGTGTCTAACGCATTTAAATAAGGCATATATCTGACAGTCTTTCTGAAGTTATTATGTTTTTGAACTTACTTCTGATTTGGTTGAATTGTATACTGATTATGGTGATAAGAATTAACATTTTAAATATTATTTCTAATGTTGTGTAATTCTTTAACGCGTATTAGTATCCTACTAATATTTTTACAAAGCAAGGAACGTTTTACCTAGAAATCCTATTTACATAATAATATGAAAGGTAATGTTTTCTAATTTCCGCCTTCCGGCTTTTGTAGCCTACTAATAATGTATAATATAGCACCATTTTTCTTATGATGAGTTATATGCAACACTCAATGTGTATGTTGCTATTATTGTTGTATGATAGCGGAACTAGCGCGTGAGTGCTTAGAGTACCATAAGTATTTAATAAAACTTTATATTTTTGTTGTTTTTAAGATACAGGTGTCATTATCATCGTTTAGTTAATCGTTACAGCTCTTCACGATACAGGGTTGCCTAGTGTGAAGATCATAGGCATCTGACAATTGTATTAAGCACTGCAGCATTATTTAAGCGTTATGTATAATTATTTTATAAAGCACAATTTTTTGTAACTTTCCCATTTAATGCTGTAAATAAATTACTTTTCATTTCATTTTCATTTTAAAATCACCATTCAACTAATGCACTTAAATTACTGTCATTCACGCAAATTTACAAATACATTTCGATCACAACCGACTTGTTGGTCTCAAGTGGTAGTTCTGATTATTATGAATGAAATCTATATAACATGCGACACAAAAAAATGTCGAGTTTTTTATCAATTTGTACACTAGAAACTAGGGATTTTAAATAAATTTTGGGGGAAGGTAAAAAAATCTGGCAACACTGTCCCGTTTGTCATGGTAGAACTCCATGGCAGGGACGCCAACTCAGCCCCTTTCGTTCTAGCCCTTTATCTGCTTGTTCAGCCCATAATAATGCCCCTAGCCCTAAGTTAAGCCCCAAATTATCATCTATCAAACAAAACCAAGATAAGAACAAAGAAAGTTTATAAATAAAATTTTATCAAAGTTGCTACAAATGTGAAGTTCCGAAATATCTCTTAAAAAAATCGGTCCTAAATAATATAAATTTCAAATAAGTAAATCTGTACGCGATGAGCCCGAGCTATCAATTTCACCAGCACAAGATGGCTACTTTGAGACAGACTCATCAAAGCCCTTTCTAAGATATGATCTAGCCCGTGAGTTGTTAACACTGCTCCACTGCACACTGACAAATATATTTACTACGTAAAGACTGGAAACTCAACAGGCATTACGACAGGGGTACGGAAGGAGGAACCGATATATCAGAAGTCGCCATTTTTCTTTTCTTTTTTTTTCTCGGCAATGGATTGCAGTCCTTATAACCTATTTCCTAATGTGTTGCTAGTAAAATCTAGTGAGATAATTCCACGTGTCATGGCAATATTTGAGTCTACTAGTATAAAAAAAACAATGTCCACTTAGGTAAAATGTCCACAATTTGTTGTTTGCGTTATATAATATTTAAACTATAAATGAATATATGTTTTTTGTTGTTTTATAATAGTGTCCTTGTTTTTGATGTAAAAGTTGTAAAAGTCGGTCCATCCATTCCATTATTTCTTTTTAATCCACATACCACATAGTTAACCTTCACACTATGCACGATATTTTTATGAATTTGTTTTTCGCGCGCAAATGGTCCGTTATTGCTACAACTCTGCTCCGAATTATCAACACGCTTACAGTGCCACGAGCTGTCAAAATCGCGACATTTGTCTCGGACCGGCTTTGGTAGACGTTACCATTGTGAGCAAAAATATCGCAAAACGGACCGGACTATGCTTGTTAGTTCTAGTAGTTTTTAAGTGTATACAGTAGGTTTTGGGTGTCTAGCTAGCACATACTCTGGGATACTATGAATTCTAGTGTATCGATCTGTCACAATCATAGCGATTATTATTTTCTATTAATATTCCATTGCGACTCTATGGTTTCGTTTTTTCGTTTCGTTTCGTCATAATCACATAATATATAGTGCGGTCGAATAGACCCCTTGTGAGCGTTTTTAGCGTAAATAACACTAACAACGCTCACAAGGCCGAGGGGCGTTCGAATTGGGAATCATCATCATCTCAGCTATAGGACGTCCACTGCTGAACATATGCCTCCCCCATAATTTTCCAAAAGGGCCGGTTGAAAACGGCCAGAATCCTGCGACCTTTATAAGAGAATTGGGAATATGTAGGTGAAAATGTCGTTCATGCCTCTTTTTGTTCAGCGTTCGAAAAGCTAAAAATGAGGAATTTTTGCCACCAATAATTACAATTTTTGACCCACGTCCGGAGCATAGTTGTTTGTGATCGTTATTTGACAGCTATGTATTTGACAGCATAATCATGCGATTTTAGGTCTTATGGTCAGTTGAGTGTTCGAATAGGGTGTGGGCAAAAGTGGCAAACGTAACGTTTTTAAGCTTTACGAACGCCTTAACAAAAGAGCCAAGAATGACAACGCAACCAATGCCCTCATAAGCTAAACGAACGCACCTGAAATGAATAAATTTTCTTTGATTTTTGCGTTGGTGCACTTGAAATGGAATATATAACAGCGAGAGCTCGTAAGATAATATTAGATTAGTTTCAGTTGTGTTGTGCTGTAGTGTCGCATTTGCATTCGTTTCCTTGCACATTCGATAATACGAACTATATAACTACGGAAGTAAAATTTGATTACATTTAGAATAAGATCCCGCAGTATTCTCTTTGACCGCTGCTTGTGTATTGTACGTATACGTGTAAGTGCCTGTGATAATAAATAAACGACGCATTTCATATATTGCTCATTGGAAGAAATTGTTCTGTCTGACAATAAAGAAAAGTAGTGAGCATGGCAGAAACAAAAATGAATGGACATCAGCATCAGATAGAAGACAGTAAGTTTGAACTATTTTATTTACATATATATTTGTTGTAATAACATATCTAGAATAGATAATATGCAGTATCTACACACAAACTATTTTTTGATTGTTATTCTGCAAAGTTTTCTACATAATGACCTTATATAATAAAGCAATTATGTAGAATAGAGAATGTAGGCATACCTAATTTTTTTCCCTCTTTTTATCCCGAGATGTAGTTCATTGGTGCTTGTGTAACCCACAGGGTGCAGCAAGCTGTAAAATATAGCAAATCATTATAAAATTTTGGTCACCACACAGGTGTATGTGTGGTAATGTATATGATGAAAAGCATCCCATGTGTTAATCCAGTGCCTCTCCTACCTCCATACCAAATTTCATCAAAATTGGTACAGCCTTTCGAGTGTAAAAAAGTAACAAACATACAAGCACACTTACGCACTTTTGCCTTTACAATATAAGTAGATAGATTAATAGGTATTAGGTACATTTTAGAGATCATAGATTCTTTGTATATGGACCCTGTGACTTGTTTTGAGTGTCACAACTTTGCCAATACATTAATCGTTTTCTTTGAATCTTTATAATTTTTCACAATTATATTTACATACTAATAGACTTCCTGTAATTTATGAATATAGTTAGAAAAAATGATGACTTGAAACCAAGGCTGCCTTCAAAGTTGAGCCAGTATCAATCACAGAATCGACAGAATTTTCTTTGTAAATTTACACTAACACTACTTAACTAGTAATACATAATTTATATTTCTCACAAGATTTAACCATATGCATCCCAGAGTTTACATATACATCAGTTTCATTTATAACCCTTTGGTTTTAATTATTACAGTATAGGAAGAGTTAATATTAGCCACTGAGAGTAATGTTAGCAACTGAATTTTTATTTATTTATATATATATATGTTTATGTTTATGTATATTGTCAAGTACATAAAAAAGTCCTAACATAATTTAACACAACTGTTTTTTTTTTAAATCTTTCGTCAATAAAAGGAGGGTTTGATCAGACATGATCATGCCACCCTCATAGGCAACTCAAGCTTACTATCTATGCTTAATGGCTAATTGTACAATTTTGTACAGCATTCTAGCTTCCTCTGATTGGGGATGAGCCAGAATACTATTACAAATACCCATCTCCTTCAAGTCGATCCCAGTTTCATATGAGCATACACCTTTCTGCTTCTAGATGATGTGATAAGAGATGTGATAAGATGTGATAAACGTCTTACTATAGATTTATTATATTCAGTGAGGTTATTGTAGTCAACTCCACGAGGGGATAGGGTTAAAGAATATTCACTCTGCCGTCAGGATGTAAATCGTAAGCTAGGAAACCCAACTTACTAGGTGGTAAGATGCTGTCTTGTTCAGTATCACAATGCCAGATATTGTAGAGCAAAGCAAGTTCACAACTTTAAATTACTGTGTTAAGAGTTTAAGGGCACTGTATGAAGTGAAATTACTGGGCGATAGACTCGGGAACCAATGTATTATGGTGACAAGCAGAGTTCTTAGGTCTGGGTGGTATTAAACTGTCATGAACAAGCATAATAGGTACTTACCATCAGGCTTGTTTTATCTACACAATTGCCCTTTGATCTCATCCTTACACCTATCTTTATCACTTAATCATACAGATAACTAAGTGTTTGAGCTCGATGTAATAATGTGGCATCATGATACTACACAATTGGAAGGCATGTGCACAGTGCAGTATGACTAAACTTTTATTTGAATTTTTTTACATATTAAGTAGCTACTTCATTTATAATTGACAGTTAAACTTACGTGGTCGAGTATTTCGAACTGTTTCGTGACATTCCGGGTCTATTTTTCATAGAGTGCTCGCGCACCCGCCTGCGACCGTGCTTGCACTTGAGCAATGGTTGACTATACCTCGCGCGTAAGTTGACCCTCAAAATAATTTTAATAACTACCTGCGCGCCGCGGTTACACCCGCATGGTTATGGACGACGACGATAATGATGATAGAATCCTATGTGTTAATCCAGCGCTTAATTTACCTCCATACCAAATTTAAACAAAATTGGTCCAGTCGTGCGTGAAGAATTAACAAACAAGCACACTCACAAACTTTCGCCTTTATATTAGTGTGATTTTGAAATTTCTAGAGAGAAAAATTCCATCCTCGGACGGGATTCGAACCCGCGTCTTCTGACTCTCCGTGTCAGACGCCATTGACCAACTAGGCCACCGAGGTTCGTTTCGGGAATCACAAGGGCTGCGATGTCAATAAGAAAGTTTAAGTATTTCTAAATAATGCTTCTTTCGGTTGGATGGTACTTTTAAAACTGTCCCATAAATGTCGCTCCATCCCCGCAAGACGGTTAGTCAAATAGAGAGTTAAAATTCGATGCTCGGTTCCTAACCTCGGTGGCCTAGTTGGTCAATGGTGTCTGACACGGAGAGTCAGAAGACGCGGGTTCGAATCCCGTCCGAGGATGGAATTTTTCTCTCTATAAATTTCAATGTTTGAGATCGCTAAAGCAGGCGTTAGTGCTTTAAAAAGTAAGACTATAAAAATAAATATTGTGTGATGTTTAATACTTACAAAACTTTCAATCAAGTTATATTACGTACAGACACCATTGTTTAAGATCCATAGTTCCACTTTTGTATTCGTATTCTATCAGAGGGCGATAAGTCAGGCCGTAGCACAAACAATTTGCGAATAATTCGTACTCAATGCGTCACACTTCGGCACACAAACTATGAGTGAACTGTGTCACAGTTGCCCTAGACAAATGACAGTTTGTACTGTTTCACGTTAACAATATGTTACACCTGTGCAGTTATTCGTGCTAGGTCTACAGCACTGACGTTCCGAATGGAGTGTATACTTGTATAGTCACGGTAATATTATCCATCATTACCGTGCGGTGCATTTCCAAATGCCAGCCTTTAACCAAGCCAACCCAGCTCCTTAATCCTTTGAGTACCATTTATGTTTGTTTCATTCATAAATCTTTTCTTTTAATTATCACGGTATATGAAGGGTTAATGTAGCAAAGGAGGACTTTGTGGCGCTGACATAGCATATTCCATATCCACTTTATAGCGCACGTGATTCTATGGCCACCAATCCCAGGAATTGTGTTTTTTCATAGGCAGTACGGGCCACAAAACAAGATTTCCTGGAAGCCAGACTTTACTGGTTACATTCTTATATTTTTATTCAATAAGACTTCAAACTTCCGATGTTTGCATCCGGCCATATAGCTTCTCGGTTGGCGATGCCACTCGCATTATTGTAAAAGGGTCAGTAGGCCATGACTTATTTAGGGTAATGTATGTCTTTGTTTATACAGCTTGCATTTGCATGCATGTAGTGGTAATAGATATTAAATAATATAAACTTTGATTTAAATAGGCATCATTCGTGCTAATTTACATCTGCTCAGGTCTCAATATTTGAAATATATTCATATAATAAAACTGTACCTGAGCCACCTGAGCCAAATCAAATTCATAAAATGAAAAATTATACCTTTTTTGACTGAGGTTTTTTTACTAATACAGAATACAGAAGCCAAAATATTTATTATTACAATTTTTGTCTGTCTGTCCGCTTGTACACGCATCACCCTGAAACTCCTAGATTATGATGGCAGTTTACACAGTGTTAACTAATATTGTGTATATTTTTTACCTACAAAACGAAATGGTTCCTCCGAAATAGGGGATAAAACTTAAAATTATGAAATAAATAAACTATACTTGACGGATTTTTCTGCAATTTTCTCTGTTCGGTAGCTTAAAAGTTAAATTCAATGCTACGTTTTGTCTCTGATAGCGGAGCGCTAAGAAAATATAGTATTGAAGACAAGCTTTATGGCGCACAACAACGTCGGGAACTCATTTCTTTTAACTTTTTATTTATATGGCTTGCGCGGGGTTGCGCAAATTCGCCAATGTCGCGTGGATAAAGAAGGAACAAACGAAGGAGATTGATCGGTGCTATTCAAAGAGTGGTCGGTGTAGAGATTTGAGACCACCTATTTTGCATCTGGGTTCTGCAACAAAGAGGACAACACGGGACATACACATGACCAAACATATATATAAATATATAGCAATTATAGAAGCTTCTTTAACTACTTTCTAGTGGTTTCGTATACGCTTAAACTGTTTGTGGTTCAAATCACATCCGAATACATCCTGTATTCAATTTATTTCTGTGAATTCTTGCCATGATAGCGACAACTACCATGCGAGGGCATTGCATTAGAATAGGCCAACACGAATTTAAGGGGGGGAGGGGGAGGGGGGGAGGGAGGGGGGAGGGGGATGTCCTCCGACACTACTCTCGTGGCGAGGAAATGCCTAGTTTTTGCGAAAAACTACTTTGAATTTTCTTTGAACTTAACCTCAAATTTATAACGTTTATATATTGAATTTAACTATATTTACTTACAAATATGAATGGATTGGACATGGAGTACTGACTATTTTGGTGTGTTCTATGTTTGACTCTGGGTGGGCTCCCGCCAGAAGCTCTAGCGGTCGCCCCTGAGTGTCACTTCGCCAAACTCGGTCTTCGCTTCGCTACGGAGGTCGCCGGCTCGCTTCGCTCGCCACCTCCCCCCGTCGCTCCGCTCAACCTCGTCTGGCTCGCTCCTCTCAGGACCTCCCTTGAGCTTCTGGCTCCCGCACTTTTTATATACAATCTAGGGGTGTCAGCCACAAGACTAGGTGGAGTCGGGGTGCTCTGTGTCGGCTCTGTCTCTTATTTTGAACCTAACCAACTCAAGTTAGAGTGCCCTTGACTCGAATAAGAGTGCTAGCCCTGATGGTCACAGCTATTTTGAATTACATTAGAAATAAATCATATAGGTGCAAAACTAGGACAAAAATAAAACAAAATTTAGAAAGTATTTAACTTATATTTTGTATACATATTGCACAGCTTTTATCAGTTCGAAAAACTTATCCTTCTTACTGGCCTCCACAGATCTCCTCCATAAATACTCAACAATTGAGTCTGCAAAATTGCCCGGGTGGTTGTAATTATTCTTGTAGAAGAATCTTTTAACCACCCGCCATTGAGACTCAATTCGTTGAGTATGTGTCCCATCCTCGGCTATAAATGGACTGTCAGGGTCACTGTGGTTGACTTTTTTATGAATATATCCATGTTGGCTTAGGCAATCATAAGCCCTCCAGCAGTCAGTATGGATGGTTGTGCCCGGCTCTACATGTTTTTGAATTAGGGGAATTAGCACCTCTGCAGACCTAATGTTGTCCGGGCACACCTCCAACCGCAAGTCCTCTGAACCATCTTCTATGAGGCCAAGGACCCAATGTCCCTCAATGTGTCTCCCTGAAAAAAATTAAAAAACAGTTATTAAATTGAAAATACAAGTATAAAATAATGAAATTGATTAATGCCTTATATAAATACCTTTATTAAATTTCCTCTTCCCAAATTTGCTTTCGTCTACTTGCACAATTTTTCCAGGGCCTCCTATTTTGCCCCGGACTTCTTGTTTCTCCAGTTGGTAAATTACCACAACTTCCCGGCAGTAGTTATACCAATCGCTTATGGTTGGCCGGGACAAACAATGTTCTTCTCTAAATATATCTTCGTGTATTACCATGTCATGCGAGTAGTTGTATGCAAAACAGTACATTAAATAATAAATGTGTCCCAATTTTAGTTTTACGTTCTCAAACCATGTTCCTTGGGCTCTAGATACTCTAGTTTTATTATGACAGGAACCCTTGCTGCACACAAATGTGCCCATAGTTTTGTCGTTCTTGAAAACAAGTTTCATGGGATTTTTGTGTATTCTACACTTCTTAGTTTTCAAGATTAAGCCTTGCTCTTCGGCAAAAACCAGTCCTTGTTCATGTGTACTTAACATACGCGCCAGCTTTACAATATTCCACGTTTGTAAAACTTCACCCACGTATTTCCGCCTTTTAAATGCGGGTTCTTCTTCAAAATCATCTAAAATGAAAAACAAGCATTTGATTAACATATTTTGTGGTTTATCAAGCGAAATAATTTAGATTACAATAAATGAATAGTTAACTCACCTCTACTGGTAGAAGCTACTGGTACTGCATCTTCACGGCTTGTGGAAGCCGTTGGTTCATCTGCTGATGGAATATTAGCCATGTCGCTAGGCAGATCAATCGTGCAGAAATCGGAGTCCAGTAAGCAGGCAAAAGTCGTGGTTCAAGCAGAAATCGGAGTCCAGAAAGCAGGCAAGAGTCGTGGTTCAACAGAAATCGGAGTCCAGAAAGCAGGCAAAAGTCGTAGTTGAAGAAGAAATCGGAGTCCAGAGAGCAGGCAAAAGTCGTCGAAAAATTAACACAAAATACCACGCCAAAACAATGAAAAACACGGAGAGCGAACAGAGCACATTCACGTAACTCGAAGAGGAACGGAATGCGCGGCGCGGGCGGCGTAGTCGATCGTCTATGGAAAATAAAATGGCGGTCATACGTTCCATTCTTTAAAAAAAGTATTTGCAACAGAAGCTAATTTAATAAAATCGATGTCAAGTATTATAAACTATGTAATTAAGTATTGTAAATTAAATTAGCAATAAAATAATAGTTCAAATAATTAAAATATTTATTTTAATACCATTTTCATTGCACCAAGTCGTTTCGTTACACGCATTTATAGAGAATCGTCGAATCAAAAATCTGAAATTGAAATTAGTTTTTCTAGAAAACTAGACATTTCCTCGCTCTAAAATTGATACCAAAGCGTAGAGAAAATTATTATCTATAAGATCCAACTCTTAAAATCACCAAATTCGTGTTGGGCTATTCTAATGCCAACCCCACACTCCAATTAACATGAATCGAATATTTCTTTTCAATCGAATTGCGAACCTAATTTTGTTCATCGCCACCCGTACAGTTTTGGTTTGGGCCTTCTAGAAAATGGGAAAGGACCCGCAAGAAATTTCGTATGTATGTGTAGAAATCTTGCGATGCCCAAATATTGCGTCATGCCACGATTATAAAAAAACGCCAGACATTCTCATATCACTTGCGTGTTTTTGTGTGAGTCATGGCATGATTATATACGCGTCCAAAGTCCAACTCGTCTATACAATCTAGGTAGGTACTATGAATCTAACTTTTCTCTCATATTACTATAGTCACTGCGCCCGAACGCGAGTTTATGATAAAGATAAATTTATTGCATAAAACATGGGTAGATGATACATAATCAAATGATATGCACATAGCTCCCGAGGTAAAAATTCAGGCCCACAATTATATATGATCGAAGGGTCCACCATGTTTTGCATTTGCAGCCGTACAATTTTTTTGAGATGGAGCAACCAGTAATGAAATTTGTAAAACTAAAATTATACTTTAAACATTTGAACCAAAATAAATATTTAAATGAATGTCATCATATTAAATCAAAATGTATCATTAAAAAAGATCGGATATTATAGTAATATTTATAATCCAACATTTATTTTTATTAATTTTAAATGCATTAAGTTTTAATTGCCTAAGAGACTTAGGGATTTTATTGTAAATGCGTGGTGCCATACCGATAAAAAATTTTCGCAGAAGAGCTTTTTGCCTGTCGCATTGCAAACAATAAGTCACGTGCGTCGGCTTCTTTCTACAATGTCGGATAATTTGGGAAACAAATATACTTATATGATGATATATTATGGATAAACATTGCGTAATGCCACGATTTAAAGAGCAGATATTCTCATATAAGTTGCGTGTTTTTGCGTGTGAGTCATGTCATGAGTAAATGCGTTCAAAGTCCAACTCGTCTATGTACAATAATATATAAGTAGGTACTTAGGACTGGTCTCTCAAAAAACATTACCTAAGGTCACCTCCGCCCGAATGGGACTTTATGATGGATATTTGTAATACGAAAAGATATAATTTTAGGTACTTGCATAATATCTTGAATTTCTGGCTAAAAACACATGCAACATTAGTTTAAAACTTTTTTTACCAAGAAGTAGAACCGACCTAAACACCTAAAAATGTGAAATTACTTGTTAAAGTCGGTACCATGATAGTTCAAAAGTAGGTACCCATTATCACAACATTGTGCGCATGGCACTGACTTCGACAAGTTATTTCACACTTTCTGGTATTGAAGTCGGTTCCATTTTTAGTAAAGAAAATGTTTTCACAATTTTTAGTGACCCTTGCTACGTACGATCCCTGGGATCAATTGTCATTCACCGTCAATGATGATATCATCAATTCATCAAGTTAGGTGTAACACTTTTCAGTTTTTGTAGTGTAACTCAAAAACTGCTTGATGATTAAATTTAAATGGGACCACCTCGGAAGTATATTATACCAAACAAAAAAGAATTTTGAGAATCGGTCCACAAATGGGGAAGAAATTAGCTAACATACACAAATGAAAAACATACAATAAAATTTAATCTCCTCCTTTTTTAAGTCGGTTAAAAACATTATACGCACAATTTAAGAGGTAATATAATGTTAGTGCTGTCATTCGAAAATGTCATACTAATTTGGATTTTAGTCTAACCATAATAAATAATGGTGTCGATTCTACAAGCATTCTCTAAACTAAAAATCTCTAAATTATTGCATTTCTTATTCTGTTTAGGGTAAAATCCAAATTAGTATAACACAACCGAATGACAGCACTAAAATTAGATATTTCCGTTCAATTTCAGTATATTAAAGACAGATTAGTCGTCACGTAACTTGATGCGCGCTATACTAACGTAAAAATACCAAAAATAGAATAGAATAATCATAATTTTAGAAATGTCATTAAGTGTTACATGAATTTGGATTTTAGTGATAACAGAATAAGGACTACCATAATTAAATTTTAGTTTGAAAGAAAAAAGAAGAAATAATAACACTACTATCTATAATATATACAGTTCGACTCTATGTTCAAAATAGTGGACGAATCACGAAACTTCTGGTGGTCTAACTAAACCTCTACTATACCGTGATAATTAAAACAAACGATTTATGAATGAAACTCACGTAAATTTACGTCTCTGGAACGCAGTGTTTAATAACTTATGCTTAGAGGCCGTAACACAAACAATTTGCGAAAATGTATTCGTATCGCAAACGTCAACGTGTCACGCTTCGGCGCACAAACTATGAGTTATCTGTGTCACAGTTGCCCTAGATAAAGGTCAGTTTGTATTGTTTCACGTGAACGACACGTTACGTTACACTTACGCAGTTATTCGTGCTAGGCCCACATATCAAAAATAGCTATTTGTATAGGTAGATATTGAAAGTAAATTAATATGTTAGACAAATCAAACTTGTTTAATTTCAATGTATAAGAACCGCGAAAGCGTAAAAAAAAACATTAAATCTCTACATATAATAAAACTGTAAAGGTGAAATTTCTGTACAATGAAAAAAATGCTAAAAGCCGAGTCAGGGGACTGTTAGGAATAAAATCGAACTAATTTAGATTTTTTCAATTTTTCTGTTTCTCTGTTTGTACGGGCTAATCTTCGAAACGACTGGACCAATTTAACTGAAATTTTGTATGGTGGTAGCTTATATCCCTGGTCAACATAAAGGATACTTTTTATCCCAGTAAATAAATGAGTTCCCGTGGGATAGTTAAAAACTGAAATGAGCGAAGCCGCTGGCGGTTCAGCTAGTTTATCAATATTAATCCAGCGTTTTTTGAGTGGTAACAAACACACATAGGTAATATCTCAACTGTCGCTGAACCAAACACTATAGAAAATCCATTGTTATTATGGTTAACGACAGCTGACATGTATATAAATACTATTACTTAGCAGAATTCTGTGCAGGACACTTTAAAACTATTTCGATTACTAAACTATTTTCCTTGTGTTTTGTAAGGTGACGATTTCATCAGCGTGGTTGCCAAATAGACGAGGAAAAACCCACGTACATTTACGTCACGCTCTTGATTCGTGCCATCATAACTTCGACCAGTAAATGAATTAGCAATTCTTATCTAAATTATCTCTAAACAAATATTTTATGTAGACATGGGTCCAAAGTCCAAAGTTGTGGATTCCGTAATTGTACTAGTCTAACTCGCAAAACTGGCTTTGCAAAAACGTTTTATGTAGACAGGAGTCCAAAGTCCGAGGATTGAGTTCCATGTACGAGTTTAACTGGCAAAACTGGTTTTTTAAATTAATGAATGTGGGCATGGTCATGGGTCCAAAGTTCAAGAGTTGCGGATGCCGTCATTATTATACTCTACGTGTCATTATGCAAAACGCGATAAGTGGTTATCGTATGATTGTATTGTATTTTTTCATATCGTACAATACAACGATACATGGTCTGGATAAGTCCATATGTTGCTAAATTGCTAGTAATAAGTCTTTGTATATATAAACAATGAATTTGGGTACCTCAGAGTGCATAAACAAACATGTTAAATAGATGTCTAATGTTAAAAAGTTAATTCACATTAAAGCGACAGACAAATACATTAGTCGGATGACATTAGGGCAGTGCACACTGAATTTTGAAAACAATACAATTCTGTGGATGTACAGACCTTGATGCAGATTATTGTAGATAAGTAGAGATTTTCACCTCGGAGTTTGCAAATTAAATACGATACTAGCCAGGCCAATGTTAAAGCGATTTGAAGGTGGTTCAATGTCCTTGATATAACGGAACAATATACCTACGCAAAGTCCGTTTTTTATCATCGATCGATTACAGTTTTTACAGTATTTTATGTGTTGTAAGACATTGCTTCTTGCCAAAAGAGCAACTCAAAGTACCTTGAGTTAAAATTCGATGCTCGGGTGGTGGCCTAGCCGCCATGGCGTCTGACACGGAATGTCGGAAAACGCGGGTTCGAATCCCGTCCGAGGATGTATATTTTTCTCTCCAAAATTGCAAGTTTGGTCTCGCTAAGCAGGCGCTAGGTGGCAGGTGCTAACCATGTCATGGGCTCCCAATCTGTCATATTTGTTCACAAGTTAGAACAGATATGAAAAAATCAGACTTCACAATTATTATTAGTTTAAATCATAGAAGAACGTTACAAATTACTTATATATTATACTAGTATATATTTATATTATTAATTTAGCTCATAGACGGCCGTTACTAATTACTAAAGATCATGTCATCTATCCTCTATTGGTGATTGGGTAGGAAGCCATTTATAAATAAATAAAGGTATCTTCGTCATTTACGTGTAGCCACATTTACTTTGATTTGTTAAAATTAGCTATTCCTTTGTGTTTATTCAAATGGTGTTCAACCTGTAGATAAACTGACATGACGGGAAAAATCATGTGTTTTACCAAATCTCTATCATTTATTTCAGATCTACCACCAGGCCACAAAGTGGAGGAAATCGAGATTCCCGTGCCATGGGGTCACGTGGCTGGTCGCTGGTGGGGCCCTCGTAATAAGCAACCAATCATCGCCATACACGGCTGGCAAGACAACGCCGGAACCTGGGACAATCTGATCCCACTACTCCCGGGCTCAACCTCCTTCCTTTGCATAGACCTACCTGGCCACGGTCTCTCCTCGCAATACCCTAAAGGAATGATCTACTACATATTCTGGGACGGCATAGTCCTACTCAGAAGGATAGTGAAACATTTCAAATGGGAGAAGATCACGCTCATGGGTCATTCTCTTGGCGGTGCCATAAGCTTTATGTACGCGGCATCGTTTCCTGATGAGGTAGATAAGATAATATGCATTGACATCGCTAGCCCGGCTGTAAGAGAACCATCGCACATGGTTAAGCATACAGGCGGAAGCATTGATAAGATGCTGGAATACGAACATTTGACGGAAGATAAGGTCCCGTGCTATGGTTACGATGAGATGATAGATATAGTCTGCGATGCGTACAAAGGATCTATATCACGGGATAACTGCCGGGTTTTAATGAAGAGAGGCATGTCACGGACTCCACTCCATTTGAACAGGCAAGGTTATTTCTTCAAAAGGGATCCAAGGTTGAAAGTTTCCGGACTGGGCATGATGTCGATCGAAACCGCCTTGGAGTACGCGGGTAAAGTGAAGTGTAAAGTATTAAATTTGAGGGCTATACCTGGACAAAAATGGGAGAAACTTGAATATTATTTGAGCGTTATAGACAAGTTAAAAGAAGTCACCGATGTTCTTTTTGTAGAAGTTGAAGGAACCCATCATGTGCAGTTAGAAACACCTCAAAATATTGTACAGTATGTAGAGGACTTTCTAGAACTGTTTTAAATCATTGGTTAGTACTCGTAGTTGTACATTGTGCGTAGTTTTTGTTTGGCCTTGTTATACATACCTGTGTAGGTATTATATTCGAAAAGCCGATGACCGACTTTGGTCCAAATATTCAATATTAATGGCAATTGTTGAACATACTCGTACATTCTGTATATGTGACTTTACCCCTGAAATAGATATTTTCTGGGCAGCATTTAGGCCAAAGTCCATTCAAAGATTGGCATTGTCCTCTATTAGATTCAGGCTACTCAGTATAGAATTGTTCCGAAGGCCACGCAACTCACGAAACAAAGGATTTCTTGGAAACTTTTGCTTAACCCGTTGACTCGCGATTCCCCATATTTGACCAATAATACAATATCTTTCGCAGAAATCAACCTACTTTTCTAGGAACTGCAACGTGTGTGGTAAACGCTCTGAGGTTTTTGACGTGTATATACATTTCTGGCCATGCTTAGTAAGTAGTCACAACGACTATACGAATATATTTAAATATTTCTCTAGAACAATGGATACTCGGGTGAAATTAGTAAATCACTAGCTATGTTGTTAAGAATTGGAAACACTACGTAAATAGGTACTCCGTGAACACAATATACCAGTAATAATAAGTTTGTGTCAATGTCATGAAGTCATTGCATGCAATAAAACCGTAATTAGAAAAGATGTGATTATTTTGTGAAGATAACTGTAATTATACATAGAAACATTTGCAATCTCTGGAGTTATACTATTGAAAACAATAAGATTGTTATGTACCAGCTCTAGGGGTTAATGGAGCGCAGAATAAAAAAAAAAACAAGGATTAAATCCAAATGTTGCGTTTCTGTTATAGTTGTTTAATTATTTGTATTTATTGTGCTTTATTATTTAGTTATTCTGACATCTACCCGCGAATTCGTAACACATCACTCGTAAACTGTCGCATTTATATAAGTCGTTATGTGATATACATATTATGTAATTTATTAAACTGTTAATAAAGTTATAAAGTTTAAGTGGTTGAGAGTAAATTATTTTGTTCATCCAACATTCAAATCTGACGTAAAATTCATAGAAATTATGTCAATAACAATGCTCTTGTAAGATACAGATAATTATATTGAATAAAAGCAACAACCGTAATGTACCTCTTATACAAGCGATTTAATTCAACCTTGTACAACTCGTTACATCAACTGTGACGTCATAAAACAAGAATATACATTGAAATCAAACAACGGGTTCAGGTCGGATTTCACCATTGTAACTGAACGCGATCAAACCAACCTAAACGCAGTTAAAACGATCATTCAAGCTCGGCATAGAATTGTAGGCAATGATTTGTGAGGTCCTTTTTATTGCACCAATGACAACACTCATTACCACGGGTACTTGATCTCGTTTACGTCGAACCGTTTTATTGAACTTATCGGTGAAATCAGACTTTAATCGCGTAGGCTGTGTGTATACTGATATTTTAATATACATATTTGAGTCCAGATGTTCCGAATGCCTTTCAGTGATGATATTTTAAAGTTACATGATTTCAGCTGCTAGTATGTTATTTAGGCAATATAGGTGATGTATTCTTTACACACTTGTTATTACAATGTAATTATAATTAGTTACGCATTTGCACGGCTTATTGCGAACACGGGCGTCTGCTACATACGAATATAAACGCTAATTTGTGGAAACAGAAATAAATCTGCTATGAAACATACAAAGGTAATTAACACACATCGCTTCGTCTTAGAATTTGCTTGAACTGAAAGTAAAATAGAATTTTAAAAGTAAGCTAACTATATGTAGTTTTCTACAGTAAATTCGATCAATAGAAAAAGGCGTAAACACACTGTAAATTTTATTTATTAAGGTTTTATCTAAGGTATTATAAAGAGAAAAAATTTGATTGTAATGGATAAACTCAAAAACTACTTACAAAATATTTAACCTATAGAAATCTTAATATTCCGTAGGACATGGGCTATATTTATTATTATAAAAGATTTTAACCCACAGGATAGAAGGGGCGAGACGAAGATATTTTTTACGCGAACTCCATTCCGCCGACAGCTACTTTAAATAAAAATTTAAATCTTTTTTTGTCCTTTATTATACAATTTCCTTTCGCAATTTGGAAAAATAATTGACTGCGTTTAGATTCATAAAGTTACTTTGGGACATTATCATCATCTCAGTCGTAGAACATCCACTGCTGAAAATATAGGTATATGTTAGGTAGTATATACACATAGGTCTCCCCCACATCCAACAGTGTCAGGACATGATTAACAATGATGATGATAATAATGATGAACATTGATTTAATCGGGTGGAAGTGATGTTTGGTCTTGTATGTCGTGTAGTTTTTATTATATCAGGCGTTAGCATCGGGGGGCGTAGGACCTTCTTTATAAGATCATTTAATAGTAACTTCGTGGTTGGATTAGGCAATGAAAGATGCCTATCATGTAAATGTAAATAATTATATTAGTGGCTTTAAGCACACATGCACAAATGCTTGTGATTATAATGCAGTGAGAAGTGAAAACACATTTAAATTGTTATTTGCACCTTAGGTGAAATAAATAAACTACATTTAACTTTGAATACTTAGCATAAGTAGGAATCTACTTAAATAGTGTTACGCTGGTTGTGGAGGTGTATGCTTAAGAAGTACCTATGTTGGTATGTTTAAACTTTCTTGTAGCCATGTTTTATCTATCTCCGTGATATTGTCTCCTAGATAATAATATGTGAATGGCTAGAATCAATCGCATAGGGCACTATAGACCATAGAATAATACCAGTTTTTTTAAAACGGTTACCAACATTAAAACCAGCACAAAAAGTGCCGTATTACGGCTCGGGGACCTATGCGCGAAAATAGCACGGAGCCGTATTACGGCGAGGGGACAGCAGAGGGGATAATCTAGTTTAGCCAATTTTAACCCTGCGACTAGTCTGGTAGAGATAATTGTTGAAAGACAACGATTAGCCTTCTTTAAAGAGGAAAGTCTTTATGTGATATTATTAAGAAACCTAGGCGTTTCGCTTTAGTGTCTACTGTAGAATTGAATGCAACAAAATAACAGCTCATACTGGGCTGTTGTTCGCAATGACCACTCAAACAAGTAACGCGGCGCACTATGATGTCTTTAAGGAATTACCGTGAAATCAAACAAATTTGCGATCATTCCATGAAGATATCGTAACGCGACGCGTTACTTGTTGAATGGTCATGGCGAATAAGGGCTCTGATATGCAAATCGCGCGAGCACCCGTGGCGCTTGTCATTTTAGCGGTAGGTAATGTATCAATCAGCGGTTTACATTATTGAAAAAACCTAGTTTTATGAATATTGTCATAATTATATCCTTCGTAGAGGAAGGAACTCATCGTTAGAATATATACCTACTTGTCGAGATCAGAATTTCTGTCGATAATCTTTTTGAAATTTATAGACAGAAAAATTCAAATCCTCGGATACGGAGTCAGAAGACGCGGGTTTGAATCCCGCCCGAGGATGTGAATTTTTGTCTATAAATTTCAATGTTTGAGATCGCTAAAGCAGGCGTTAGTGCTTTAAAAAGTAATACTATAAATATTACAAGGGTTGCGATGTCAATACGAAAGTTTAATTATTTCTAAATAATGCTTCTTTCGGTTGGATAGTACTGTCAAAGCTGTTCAATAGATGTCGCTCCGTCCCCGTAAGACGGTTAAAGTCAGAGAGTTAAAATTCGATGCTCGGTCCCGCAATGGCGTCTGACACGGAGAGTCAGAAGACGCGGGTTCGAATCCCGTCCGAGGATGTGAATTTTTCTCTATAAATTTCAATGTTTGAGATCGCTTAAGCAGGCTTTAAAAAGTAATGCTACAAAAAAAAGATAATCTATTTATTTGTGCGCTCAAAATAACTGATAAATTTGTATGTCGGAATCATATTTGTATATATATCAAGAGAAGAAGAAGAATATTAGAATCGAAGCCTTTCCGAGGTAGTGAGGTGAAAAATATTTTGCCCAGCTGCTTTAAGTAATGTAAAAGTACGAAATGCAGTGTCTGTTTACAGCATTTAGCCATTATAAAATGTTTGTCAAAGTAGTGTTTGGTAAAGGTACTCACCTAAATGTATTGTATTGATATGATTGTGTATGTATCTATTTGTGAAATGATTCCACTTCACTTGGGCTATTCTTATATCAAACTAGCAAACCCTGCGAACTCCGTTTCGCCACCAGATGGCTTCGTTTTATGTAACATTTCGTTTGGCGCCATCTACTTAAAGTATTGGTTTGTAGTACATGCTATGTATCAGAGATGGCGCTGTATGAGAAAAAAGATTGTCCCGCTTTTCTTTTTAAATTTTTCCTGAATTTTCTTTACTATAAACCTCACGGAGCCCGAGACCTTTCCAACGAATGCAAAACCGTGGAAATCGGTTCGTGCGTTCTGGAGTTATAGCGTCAGGAAGGAAAACCCGACTTATTTTTATATAGTAAAAAATAGAAGATGAATTAATTATATACCATCCTATATATACCATCGCTCACTACCCTTTTTTACTTACGAAGTTTGGCCTTCTTGGGCAATGTGCGCTTGAACAATATTTAAGACAAAAAAACAAAGCACGAGTAAACTTATATAAAGATAATGTATTATTCCTTTATTTATTTTTTCTAATATACGTGTCGTAGTAATGGATTTATAATGGTAAAAGAAAAGTGAGTTGTAGGGAAGCAAGTAGGTACGTAATCATTTATTTACTTAGAATATAATTTATTATAAATAATTGCGAAAATTGATGATTGTGAAGGGGCGATTAAAGACGTGTGTATTCAGCTGCTTAGTGGACCATAGAGGCAATAGTCACACTCAATTACCCACCTCCACAATAGAAGGTTCTGTATTTGGTTACATTTTTTTATTCCTAAACCATGAAGGTTTCACATATTTAATATGACTAAGTAAAAAGATTATTTTTTATTTTATCAATAGGTCAAGTAGTTAAAGTGGAACCGTTACAACATAGACACAACCAGCTATGTTGTAGGATCGTACCTTCTAAAGAAAGTATGTAACGTTAAATGTAACACGATATATATTATATATTTAATAATTTCTGTAATGTAGAATAAATATGTTGAAATAAATATTTAAACTTTAATTTCTTTTTTATACACAAGTTACAAGCTTTAATCTGTATTCACTACACATCCATTAATAAAATATAGTATGGAAAATACAAAGATCAAATTATTAAAAAGCGACCTATAGTTTGCCACGGGTATCAAGCAGCAACTAGGACTAAAGGCGTACACATCGAAAGCACGGTAAATAGATAGATAACATTACCGTGCTGAAAGACTTTGCTAGCAGAGTGGGAAATAATAATATAGCATATTTTTTTTAAATCCTGGTTTAAGTATGCAACCTTGGCTAACTGCTGGCCAATTTCCCTTATCCACCAGTGTATGTAACGTGTGCTTAGGTACATACTTAGATAGATAACACTTTAGTGAGACACCACATTAGTTACTTAATATTAAAAAGAACAATTCCAAAAACTAGGTGTAACAATGGGCGGTCTTATAGCGCCGAGCGATCTCTTCCAGACAACCCATTCTCAGAGGAGTATCAAATAACACATGGACGGTAACAATACAAAATCATTAAATAGGTGCACTACATATATATATACTATAACTACAACAAACCCGAACTTGTCATAGGGAGATTCGCCAATACTCGCCACGCTTGGCAGATGGGTTGGCGAGCGCAGTTTCAAAGACGGTGCCCCAATGCTATAAATAAATACTAAAGCAATTATTTTTATAGCCTAGTGTTACGCTATTTCCTCTAAATGTAACTGGCCTTCGATGGTAATTTTGTTTTAGCAAGGTATTCTTATAACATATATAGATAGGACAGTCACTGAAGAACAAACTCAAATCAAATCTGTAAGTTTAATAACCCGACTAGTAATATACTTAATAAGCACGCACATTCAAGTCCATAAAATCAGCCTTCCTTTTGGGTTTCGCCACAGTCGGATAAGTTTGTAGCAGGGGTTCTTTACGGTACAGCTATAAGGGTTAATCACCGTTTACGCATTTCGGTACAGGTTATTGTAACCGAAAACTTTCTACACTTATTTAACCGTTATCACATTTCGGTACCGAAATCGGAAGAGCGCGGCGTTGCAGAATATTTAATAGAGTCGCGTGCATTGTTTCGGCGCAGAGATCCGAGTACCTATCGTTCTATCTATCGCACTCTGACAAAGATGCCGCGCCGCTTGCGCTGTTTCATTCTACCCGCGTGCGCGCGTATTTCGGTACCGAAATTGTATACCGGTACCTAAAATTACCAATACCGAAATGATAAGGTATCGTAAAATTACGGTATGACGTCATACCGAAATTTTTAGATACCATTATTTTAGCGGTAGCTAAGTCCCTGGTTTGTAGTATCAAGTAAACCATCCAGACAAATCTAATGACGTATCATTTATCAAAATCGGTTAAGTCGTTGAGTATCTAGTTACGGGCGGACATTGCAACGGAGCCGTGCGATTCTCTAAGAGCAAACATCGTTACATCTTTGACAACATCCGTGAAACAAATGACGAGATGACAAAGAACGTTGGAAAAACAACATTATGTACAAGGGCGATATCTCAAAGTACTTATTTGATATCGGTGAGCTCGTAGTCGAACGCAACGTGGAATTATTAGAGAATCGCACGGCAGGTCTAACACTAAGCAGGATAATCCTCCATTTGGACTTCGTCGTAGTCGGGTAAAAAGGGTTTACCGCCGAATGTTGTTCCAGAGTAACTCTATTTGGTATTAAGTTGTCTTAAAAGTCTCATTAAATCTGTGTTCACATCCTAAATTATACTAGTGGGCCTAGCACGAACAACTGCGTAAGTGTAACGTAACGTGTAGTTCACGTGAAACAGTACAAACTGTCATGTATCTAGGGTAATCGTGACACAGTGATTGTACGCCAAAGCGTGACAAATTTTCGGCCTATTTCTGTACTAGGTACCTACGCTAAGTAAGATTTTCGAAAAAATCATATTACATCAATTAGAAACTGATTTTAGTGCAAACAAAATTTTCCATAAAAATCAATTTGGGTTTACAAGGAATCGCTCTACTATAGACGCAGGTATAGAACTAATAAAAGATGTGTTTGATGCCTGGGAGAACTCTCAAGATGCCTTAGGTGTTTTTTGTGACTTATCTAAGGCATTTGACTCGTCCGACACTTGTCAGGAAATTACAACACTACGGTATTAGGAACATGGCTCTCAACCTTTTGACTTCATATTTAAATGGTAGAATTCAAAGGGTTGACATAAATGGTAAAAAATCGCCCGGCTCTATAATCTCAATGGGCGTTCCACAAGGTTCAATACTAGGGCCGTTCTTGTTTTTAATCTATATTAATGACTTACCTTATTATGTAGAGAAGAATCACGAGATTGTATTGTTTGCAGATGACACTTCACTGTTATTTAAAATTAAAAGGCAGTTATTAAACTATGACGATGTTAACAATGCATTAGCTAAAGTTGTGAATTGGTTCAATACAAATAATCTACTCCTCAATGAGAAGAAAACTAATTGTATAAAGTTCTCGACACCAAATGAGAGACAAGTAGAATCCAATATACAATTGAATGGAACAGGGTTGGACCTTGTGGAGTCAACAGTCTTTTTAGGAATTACTATAGACGCTAAATTGCAATGGGGTCCCCACATTAAAAAATTGTCTAGTAGGCTCAGTTCAGCAGCTTATGCTGTTAAAAAAATTAGACTATTAACTGATGTAGACACAGCAAGAATAGTTTATTTTAGTTATTTCCATAGCGTTATAACTTATGGCATACTGCTCTGGGGATGTTCTGCAGATATTAATTCTATTTTTATACTGCAAAAAAGGGCTATACGAGCGATCTACAGTTTGGCTCCCAGAGTTTCCCTTAGACAGAAATTTAAAGACATAAACATTCTAACTGTTGTCTCTCAGTTTATCTATGAAAATCTAATGAATGTAAAGAAAAACATTAGCAGTTTTGATAAAAGGAGTGATGCTCATTCCATCAACACGCGAAATAAGCACAAGCTATCCGTACATGTAACGCGTCTCCACAGAATAAGTCATTCTTTTATGGGACAATGTATACGATTCTATAATAAAGTTCCCAATGTTATCCGAGATTTGCCTATTAATAAGTTTAAAATTACTATTAAAACTAAACTCTGTCAAAAAGGTTATTACAAAATTTCGGATTACTTGGAGGATAAAACAGCTTGGGACTGATCACTCCAGGATCTATCTACTCGTGTACTAAGATGTCAAAGTGTAGCGTGTCTTGCCCTACTGATACCATTATTATGTTCTCTTTTGTAAGGCAACACACTGGAGCTAATATTTGTAGTACCTAAGTAAAAACATTGTAAAAACATCTATATAAAAAGAATGGCACCGAGTTACTTGCCGCTTCTTCTCGGTTGGCTCTATGTATTTTGGAACGCGGCGGTAGGCTTTAAAGTACATTATAATGAAAAAATGACGTTCATAAGTGCGTCTTTGATGCCTAAATTGAATAAATGATTTTGACTTTGACTTTGACTTTGACGATACGAATACATTATCGCAAATTGTTTTTGCTACGGCCTCTGGTCAAAGGTTGCAAAAATCGGATTTGCCGAAATAAAAGCCCGACCGCAGATTGCGTACGCGATAACACTATCTCGGCGTAAAAGTTGGGTTTCCCGTTCATTCAGTTGATATTTATAGGTCAATAAGACCATGTGGGTTTTTATACAACTATTAAAAATATACATTGGACCGATTCACCGCAGCAATCGAACAAACGGGGAAAATCCGAATTCTATCCTTAGCTATGAACGGTCATCATCCGATTGAGATGGTATACCTACTTACGTAGATGTTATTCACAATAATATTATTAAATAATATATCTTATGTAGGTACTATCTGCATACCAATTACGTATCTCAGTTGACATCAAATGTTCCTCGAAATAAAAATGGATAGCGGCTTTGTCATTTTAAGACAACTCCAGCTCGGAACAATAACAGGGCATGGAAGCCGGGCTAAAATCAGAAATGAAATGCATATGCCTATTTTTTTTTCTTACGATGATAATAGTGCGTAGGAAAGAGACATAATACCGTTTTGTTTCGTTATCACGCAGGTTGTCACAAGTAAATTTTTGGATAGTGACGATTCATCCTCATTTTCTTTTCTCGAACTATGGGATTAACATAAAACTACAAAATTAAGTTGATAGCCGACTTAAAGTATTTTGACGTATTCGATAGAACTTTGTATTTGTAAGCATTATAAGATGACCAAAGGTGACCATTTGACATTGCTTATTTTTTGCTTGTGACATCTTCAAAAATAATTAAAACAAACAGCCATGTTTTGTTTCACTCACACCTTAGGACATGCTATTCGACATAAATGAATAAACTATAGAGTACCTACTCGGTTCTGTTTTAGCCCGGATTCTATGCCCTGTTATTGTTCCGAGACTCCAGTAAGTAGAAACGTCACTAAATTGCTAACCGGAGCTAACAAAATCGCCGGCCTACCTATTTTGTATCTTATTTACAAGCAAACGTTGATTGAAATCTTGAAAAATGGCAGTAGGTAAGCCAAAATGTTAGTAAGTTGACGACATGGAGCTGACAAAGATGACAAAGGCGCAATTTTTTTAGATTTCAATCAATTTATGTTTGCAACTGAGGCACATAATAGCCCTACAGGCTGGCATTTTTTTGATTTCAATAGACATTTGATTGCAACTGAGATATGTAATTGCCCTGCGGAACCTATAGGATCCGCAGGGCAATTACATATCTCAATTACAGGCAAGTACCGTAATAGTCGTTAAATTTGTCGAGTCGCTAAGATCGATAAAAAATCGTTTATCCCCCTAGCACGTATGGAAGTCATATTGACGACTTAAACGATCGTCAAATTGTCGACAGTATATCGATTATTACGAATTGTTTCCATTCCACAATGCGTCCTTCTTCATTTGAAGATTTCTACGAGCATTTCGCTCTTCTACGATCAAAAGAAGGCCGAAGTCTATGTTTTTATTGAATACTAGCTGCACCGTACGGTTACACCCGCGTGGTGATGGATGATGCCGATGTTGATGAAAATTATCCTATGTGTTAATTCAGCGCCCCCTCTACATCCCTGCTAAATTTCATACAAATTGGGCCAGCCGTTTGAGCGTAAGAGTATAACAAACATCCATTCATCCATAAATACAAACTTTGTCGGTAAGCTCAGGGTCATTTTCAAATCTGAAAAAACAATCGTTAAAATCGATTAAATACACTATCTCAAACGTAATTTAACAGTTTCATGCTAGGGTTATAATCGTAAAAGCTTATCGAGCTTGTCTACCGATCGCTTAATTTTGTTATTTACTTGCAATGATCGACACAAGATCGATATAGCCTGTTTTTTCAAAGTATGACGAATTCAAGACTCAAATTTATCGATCGGTAAGTTCGGTACTTGCACTGCCGTTTCGACAAATTATTTTATTTAAAGGGTCAGCACTGTAATCAACGTGAGAAGGCAGGGCTTAAATAAAACACAATTTAAAAAATATATTCCAAATATATTTAATTTTTCCTTAGAACCTACTTAATAGAATCACATTGAAGTTTCATTAGCTTTTAATAGCAATTATACCTACATAATAAAGATTCAAAAAATTAAGCACCTTACTACTGTTAACTTTTTGAGGCCATGGTTACATTCATAAGTCTATTGTACTGCCATAAACAAGGTAGTCGGACCAAAAGATGACCACCCCCCAGTAGATGACCGAAACGCACATTTTCTCGAATTATAAGAATTGAGTGGTACTCCCTGCAGTGGCGTATTTTTTCTTTAGAAGCGGCAACACTGTTCCCTCTTTTAAAAATTAATACTTCGTCATTGGACCCTCAGTCATGCTCCAGGACCTCATTTAGTGCGGACGTGTTTCGGCCATCGCCATTTTGTATGGACAACGAGCTAAGGTGAGTAAACCAGTTTCTTAAGCTTATGAGTGGATTGCCGATTTCTTGATATAATTAGGCCCCATTTATGAGTTCCCCTGCATTTATGACTATTATCTCAAGTAGAAAATCAAAGTAAATAAGTATTTTTTAATAAGGTTTTCGAGAAATTAGCTGTTCAATTACTGGTCTAAAAAAGATACATAAATCCTATTTGTGACCGAGCGGTCAGAATTAGCTCCGACCTGCAAATTTTGTTTTGATATTGTAGATTGTATCTTTGATTTTTTATTGATTTTTTACGTTTATCTTAATGGTTTTGGATACATAATTCTATAAACCAAAACATGACCGGAGGTTAATTACAGAAAAATCATTGTTTTGGGCTGTTATTTTTTAGCTGGTCATTTATTGTTCCAAACGCTCTATTTGTGACCGAAGAAATTTGTTCGTTCATAATTTGGACCTCAAAACCTAATTGTGACCGACTGATTTTGACTGTTGCAATAAAACTGTTGTGGAATTTTACTAGGGTTCTTCGTAATCAAAAGTAAACCAATTTCGTTGGCCTTACAAACTGTTGTCATCATTACATTACTTGCTATCATAGTTTTTCTTTAATACGTAAATAAAATAAATTACATTTTCCTAAACGGCGGAAGGGAGGTATGTTTTTTTGCGGAGCTGTGTAGAACAGCTTTGGGTGATCTAGGGAAAATTTCGAATTTTTGAGAATTGCTCTTCCGGATTTGATGAATTTTTTCATAGGGGATGTATGGAGGGGGACAAGTGATTTTGAACACAGTAAATATTTTGCCCCCCCCTCTGCCCCCCAAAACCACCCATTTTGAAATTGCTACCAGATGTCAAAGGTTCTGCATTAAAAAAATACAATTTGCTGTTAGCTATTCCAGGTATATTTTTTAAATTATGTGACCTTTTCTTGATGAAAAATAAAAAATGTATGGTGACTATGTATATATAAAGTTGATGGAACACTTTCAAAATTGAAAATTTATAAATTTAACTTAGAATTTAGTAAACGTTGTACATTCAGACTATACGCAAGGAAAGCACGTCTGAACGTGTAACCTTTACTGAATGTATGAAGTTGATTTTAATAATTATCAATTTAGAAAGTGTTCCAACAACTTAGGGCACATAGTGATAGTACATTTATTTATTGACTAGCTGTGCCCCGCGATTTTACTCGCGATAGCGTAATGATATTCTTATACTGGTGGGTCGAGCTGCGATGATAACTTTTTTATTTATGAACCGATTTGAATAAAATAAACGCTATATGTTAAGTGAAGCCTACGGCTACATTTTACTGAAAAACATTGATTTGGGTTCTCTTGCGTATATAAAGGCCCCCCATTATGAATTTTTAAATATATTTGCCATGTACAGACAGGGATCAGTTACAGTTTTATTATATATACAGATTGATTATCGATCTTCTCATCTAAGTAGACTTGATTCGATTAAGAATTATGTAGGCAGTACCTATGTTATTTGTTTCAGATGTCGGCTAGCGAGAGCACTGCGTCAGCGAATGATACAAAAAATTATACTCAAGTTCAGTTGGAGCGCGCGGTAAAACTTGTTAAACAAAAACAAATATCCTTAAACAAGGCTTGTATAATATATCGGATACCCAAAGGAACATTATACAATAAAGTAAATGGCAAAGTACCAGTAGTTGCGAAAAAGGGACCAAAAACCTTTTTAACCAATGACGAGGAGCAAAAACTAGAACAATGGATCTTACATAAATCTAGTCTAGGGTATCCATTGCATCCGAATGATGTAAAAACTATGGTACAGTCAGTTTTGGCTACTACTGCGCGAGAAAAAATAGTTCCAGTTGGTTTTCCTGGAGATAAATGGATGAAATTGTTCCTTAAAAGGCATCCGCAAATAACTAAACGGACAGCAGAAGTCATTTCAAGAGCACGAGCTGCAGTGACTGAAGATTCTCTCAAAAATTGGTTTGATGAAGTCCATCAGCATCTTGAGTCTGAAAATCAACTAGAAATCTTAAACGATCCTACAAGAGTGTTCAATCTTGATGAAACAGGTGTGCACACCTGTTTCATCACTTTGCCCAAAAACTGGAAAAATTCTAGCTTTAAAGAATTACCGTAACACTTTTGAGGTTGCTTCAGGAAAAGAAAAAGAGTCTGTCACTGTACTGTGCAACTTCTCAGCAGATGGAACTACTACTCCACCTTTCATAGTTTTTCCGGGAAAAAGGTTTTCAAAGGACCTTACTAACAAAGATCCAGAACACTGGGCTATTGGGCGAAGTGATTCAGGCTGGATGGTGGCAGCTACTTTCGAAGAATATATGAAAAATGTATTCCACCCATGGCTAGTCGAAAACAAAATTAAATTACCGGTAATCGTTTTTATGGATGGTCATAAATCACACGTTGGCTTGTCACTGCACGAGTTTTGCGCAGAAAATAAAATAATTCTGTATTGCCTACACCCAAATGCTACACACTTGATACAACCATGCGATGTATCGATCTTCAAAGCAGTGAAAGTACAATGGCGAGAAGATGTTCGTAAGTATAAGCATGAAACCCAAAAGAGCTTGACAAAAGCCGCGTTCCCGGCTCTTTTCGCAAAATCGTTTGAGAAATCGGTTAATCCGACTATCATCAAGAATGGTTTTCGCAGATGTGGACTCTTTCCGTTTGACAAAAACGCAGTTGATTACACAAAATGCATGTCGAATAGGTTGAAAGAAATCCGGAACCAGAAGATAACTCATGTTGTCAATATTGATGACTATTTCTCCACCATAAAAGTACTGGAAAACGAAATTGGACCAGAGTTGAAAGAAGATTTTGCTGAAGCTAGGAAAAAAAAACAAAACCATGAACATGGCTTGTTTAAGCTCTGGAATAAGTGCAAAGAAGAAGTTGAATACCACAGTAATCAAACATCTCGTTCACTTTTGAGCGAACAAGCCTCAATATTAGAGGTCGATGGCGATGCAGTTGAGAGAAACATTGACAAAACACAACCTGCACAACATGTTACAGAAGAAGCTTTGATCGAGGATCTAAATATTGACATGATAGATACATTCGTGATTGACGGAGTTGTGCACAGTTTGATGGATAACATGAGTATGCTGGAATCACCACCAGTTATTTCAACCCCCATTGACTTCAATGAAAGCACTTTTCCAAGTCCAGAAAAGCAGGAAGACCAAACCCAAGCTCGTGTCGCAGTGCAGATTGAAAAAACTGCATCTCAAGTAGCGAAAAAAAGCATCCTTGAAAAAACTTCGAAAAGCAATGATCCCTTGATCAACAACAATTCACTTACTAAGACCATTGCCATGGTACCCTGAATCTGTTAGTGTAAATGAAAATACACCAATTACTTCTGATGTACACTCTTTATATTTGAATTATCTGCCAAGTACATCATCATCAGAAAAATTAAGTCAGCCTGAATCAGTAAATCCCACAGCCACAAATCTTTTATCACCAAAGAAGAAGACTAAGACCAAAATTGATGATTTTCTTACTATGCCAAAGTTCGGCAGTAAAGCTTCAACAATAAAGAGAAACAAGCGGCAATCGCCAATGCCATTAGCAATAACATCGAAACGTTATAAAGAATTTATGGAAGAAAAAGAGCGTGAAAAGAAGGAACAAGAAGAAGCTAAAGAAAAACGAAAAAAAGAAAGAGAAGCGAAGAAGAATATAAAGTTAGAACAAAGTAAGAGTAAACTGCAAAAGAAAACTAAAACATGTAATATGAACGATGTCCAGATAAAAACAAAGACACATACAAAGACTAAATGAGAGCAAACTGAAGGTGAAATACATCAGAAGGATTTGAATTTTGGTGACGTTACTGTAGGCGACTATGTGTATGTCACATTTGAAACCAATAAGCGACCAAGGCATTATGTGGGTGTGATTACGGAGATCAATAATAAAGACAACAAAATAAAAGTTAATTATCTGCGCAAAAAGTCAAGCAAATTTGATAACAAATTGTATTTCGTGGAACCAGATGTAAAAGATGTCAGTGAGATTGGGATAAAATACATTAAATATATATTACCAAAACCTCAAATTGCCAGAAGAGGAATGTTGAACTTTGATTGCCAGGACAATGAAAAAATTGCATTAGATTTGCTGTTTGTGGAATAGGATGCAAAATATACGTACCTACCTACTTTAGCTCTATTTTGTATAGATAAACAGGTTGAGTTTTTTTTAAGGGCCACTGAGTGGAAGTCAGAAGCCGTAACAGTTATCAAAAAGTCATCCACTTACATTAATTTTCGATAAGTAACTTTTCGGTACGTAACGGTTTCAGACTTAAAAAACTCACCTGTAGGTATAGACTTATTACACAATTGTTACAATGGAGATAAAAAGTATATTTATGACTTACCTAATGGTATAAAGGTTAAAACTTAAGTTTATTAGATATTTTTTGATGTTTTTAAATTAAAATGTGTACCCTATCATGGCGTTGGAATGTTTTCGTGGACTGATTATTTTGTTATTTTTTTAGACTGATTGTTATTTTTTCATCTATTACATTAAGGTAAGTAAGTATTATGTGCAGACTGATTATTATATGTTTAGACTGATTATTATATGTGTAGACTGATTGTTATTTGTTTATTAAGCAATTAAAATTATGATAAGTACCTTAGTATTATAATGCAGACAAAATTATGTAGGTATACGGAACCCCACTTCTTTCAAATAAAGTCTCTTGTTATGAAGAATTTCGCCTTTTATTTTGTCGGTCATAAATAGGGCCGATTTCGGTCAGAATTAGTTCCAAACCGGTCACAATTAGGGCCAAAGTCATTTATTTGATATTTTTGCAATTTTAACTTATTTACAAATAGTTCAGAGTAAAAACAGTTTATATAGTTGATGCACCAAATATCTACCTACGTATACAACCAAAAACATAAAATATTCCTAGAATAGGAGTTGAGATAAAAAATAAAATAACTTGAATTCCGCTTAATCAGTCATCTATTGGTCCAACCACCCAAGTCCTCAAAGAGTTGATCACACTAATATTATACATAAACGCGATACACATGTATGAGATATACAAGTTAAATAGTAACTTTTAACGCCTTTGTTTCACGTTTGTTATAAGTCAAAGTCAAAGTCAACATATTTCACGCAGTCCCTCCATACTTTCTTCGGCCGTACTCTACCTTTATATCCGTCCACATTCATATTCAACACAGTCCTAGTCACATGACCCTCATGCCTTCTCATGACATGCCCATTGGCATTCACACATCAAATATGCTGCACAGGCAATATATGATGGTACTTACTAAATTAATACTACAATTCTTGATCATATTTACTTGGTAAGTGCCTAAACATGTTCCAAGCATTTTGACTACTTAGGAAAAAGCTGCAATGTAGCATGTTTGGGTTAAACAATAAACTTGACTCTGTGTCAATGTCAGCTATACTAAATAACACGTGATAAGTCCCGATAAACATTTAAAACATGTGTTTACACGCGGGACACAACTAATAGTTTACATATAACTCATAGATAGATATCTATGAGTAATATGCATTCATAGACTAGATAGATGCATTCACTCTTTACTATTAGTTGGGCTCCGCGGTTTTATCCGCGCATATTTATATACATTTTGGTATATGTATATAAATATGTCATCATGTTAGATGGATGATAATGATGATGATAAGTGTCCTATATGTTATACAAGCGCCTCATATATCGACATACCAGCTCACTTCACGATTGTTTCGTTGAAACAGTTATTAATCATTCATTATTATTGTACTTTAGTCAAGTAAACTTTAACATGTCATCATTCGCGGGAAGGTCTTGGGGGCCTACTCCCACCTTTTACGAAACTATCATAAATCAGGAGCGTTTTGTAATAAGCTTAGAATAATCATACTTACTATCGTACTCCCACCGACACAAAACGGACCACCAAATTTAATGGTAACGTTGCAATATGACTACTTTAAGATATGGGAGTACGATTCTTCAAAATTTAGACATTGGAACATTAAATTTAGTGTCCAAAGTCATGAAAAAGTATGCGAATTGCATGAAATATTTGATACTACGTCATCAAAACGTCTATTGTAATCCAATATTATTTTAAGCTTGCTATATTTTTAAGCTTGCTATATTGACGTGGTGGTACCAGATTTGATGGCAAGGTTGAAACATGACTGCTTTAAGAGGTGGGAGTAGGGACCCAGTAGCCCTGTAACACAGTTTATACTAGTACGGGGTACAGAGATTCACACATTAAGATGATATAACTACTAGATCTTTATTGTCAGGTCTTTTATCTATTTTAAGTTTACGTACTTAGATCTTAAGAAGCTTGTTTATTAAGATATACGAAACACTGTTTCTCACATTTATGGACAAATAAATTATTATTATTATTTCATTTATTCATTACGTTCACGGATTTCATCCGGTCCTTTACAAAGGCATAAGTGGGGCTGTAGCCAACACTTAGAGGCCTGTTTGGTATACAAATACAAAGGAGTATAAAAACAGAAAAAATGTTGGATGAAGGGTAACATGGTAAAAACTTAAATCTTTTACAAAAATGTGTAAAATTGTAAGACTATTTATATGAACTTAATAGTGATTAGGGATATGGTGGGCTATGGACGAGACTACGGCACGTGTCAATTTTAGTCACATTTTAAAAGATTTAGGCAGGCCACTAAACGGGCCGTTGGTGTGAATGGCTAAAGGGTGTCGAGAGGTGTGCTGCGGTTTCACTAGAGCGCTACTACCGGCGTTATGCCCTTTAACACTTCCACCCTTGGAGCATTTTTGATACTTGCTCTTGCGTCTCTACCTCCGGACGGCCAATTCAGGCAAGCCGGGGGTCAGGGGTCTCATTTAGCCCCAGGGAGAATCAGGGTCCACGGTGTCGCCACTCATCGACGCCACTCGCCACAAGGCCGCCCCTGCGGGTTTATTATTATTATTAGCTTTTAACTGTAGAACTCTTTGTGATCGAGTTCGTCCGTAGTGGTACTATCACCATACCCTTTTCTACCGTGAATCAGTAATGTTCGCAATACTGTGTTTTGGTTTGAAGGTTGGAAGGATAGTTGCCAGCGAAATTACAGGCACAATGAGACTTGACAAAATGTCTCTGGGTTATAGGCGCAGTGCAGTTCGTCGCTTGTGAGAAAAAACAACATCTGTTCTAGGCAGAGGCTACCGCTTTATCAGGTGGGCCTCGTGGTTGTACCGTTTCCAAATAACTCGAAAAAACAACTAATTTCATTAAAATTAACGTTCATAAGTGCGTCTTTGATGCCTAAATTGAATAAATGACTTTGACTTTGACATTAGTCCCGCCGATTAGCGGGAAGAAGTAACATAGAAACACACTCGCTAACTTTCTCCTTTATAATATTTGTGTGATTAAACTCTGCTCTGTGCTATAGTTTACTTGTACTCTTATATTATGAACGATACCCGGAACGAAGCGGTGATCAACCTTCTGAGGCTTACGAGCAGTTCAACCGTAGAAGTTGATTTCTCTCAGTTCTTTAGCGGTTTTTACCTGTAATATAAAAAAGATAATTAATAACACATACATTTAATCACGATTTAAATCTCAGAAGAGTATGGCAGAGATCTATAAAGACCTCAATATCACCAGTTATATAATACAGATAAAGAAAATTGATGTGTCTGTTAGTAATTCCAGATAAACAGCTTTTATATAAATGCACATGAGAGTATATACGGTACCTACTTACATACAAAAACCAATGTTTATAATTTTTGTCTGTTTGTCTGATCTCATATTCCGGCTAATCTCTGATATTGCTGGACCGATTTTAACGGGACTTTCACTGGCAGATAACAGATGTTATAACTACTAATGACTTACTAGTAACTTAGGCTACTATTATTTTTATCATCATCATCAATCACCACGCGGGTGAAACCGGGGGGCGCATACAAAGTCATCCTTTACTTTAAAATGGAAATAGGTAATAAACAATTTGAAAAATTTAATTAGGACTTCCATTCTATTCAGTTATTGGAGTGTATCTCAAAAACTACTAAATCGAATTTGATGAAAAAAAGGACCACACGGGATGCATCAGATTGCAAACAAAAAATAATTTTGAGAATCGGTTCACCCAGTCGAAAGTTATGAGGTAACAAACAAAAAAAACTGTCATATTGAGTACCTCCTCCTTTATGTGGAAGTCGGGAGAAAATTTGTATAAATGAAACTACAAAAAATATAATTATATAAACGATCTGCTAAACAGGGTTATTGGCAAAATACGAACGCTATATTTAGGTTGACTTCTGTTAAGCATAACAAATACCATTAATTGTACGTTTTTAATCAAAATATTTTTATTCCCATTTAAACTTAATAATCATTTAATAATAAATAAATAAAGGGGTCCAACCACAATTTTAAAATAATTTACAATGCTTTAGGTAAGGTTAAAAATCGCTAGTTAGATTGAAAGATTTTATGCTAAAATGCATTAATTTTGTACGTTTTCTTTATATATTTCGATATATACTAAAAAAATTTAAAAAAACTGCTGGTTACTACTTTAGTATATAATAATAATAATGTTTATTTTTCAAAAGACTTAATTTATACATAGTTTACTTAAGTGTAGTTCTTAGACATTAATTTCAGTCATACTGATTCTCAGCGGAGCCCAAACTAAGCACAAGGCCTGTATCTTGGCATCCGAGTGCGATTTTATCTTAACTAAGTATACGACTACAACATCACGTTACAACGTAAAATAATTACAAAGTTAGTAAGACTTGAATGAAGTTTTAGTTTTTTACAATTTAAGATTATTACATATAAATGCATATATTTTAAAATGGATTTAATGTAATATATTTATAAGTGTGAAGGTTTGTTGTGAATTAATTTAAGGATGTAAGGTTGTGTGCGTATGTGGAGTGGAGGGAGATGTGTAACTTGTGTAAGTGTGAGTGAATGTGAGTGTGGATGTGAAGTAATCAGATTTTATGTGAGTAAATAAGGACGGAATATCGTGGAGATATATGATATAAATATAGTGTAGAGTGGAGGGTTATGTAAGTATGTGTTTGCGCAGCTAAATAAGTTCCTCGGTTTCATCATAAGAGAGTTGGAAGAGGCATTCTTTGAGAGCTCTTTTGCACTGAGTGAATGAAAGAGTTTTGATTTTCAAAATATCGCTTACTTTGTTATATGTACAAGGATGTGAGTAATAGGGACTGCGTCTTGCTAGTAGACAGAGAGCTTGTGGTATATATATATATTTATGTTGGCTATGTAATATATATTATATATTTTTTAAGGTAATATATATATATAGATAATAAATAATAAAAACCTTAAAAAAATATAGTGTTATCGCTGAAAATTCTGAGTATGGATGTGAAAGTTTATTTTGGTGGACTTATTTAGGATTTTTTTCTGCAGAGAGCGTGTAATATTTATGAATTCTGTTCGGTTATTACTCTTTTTCTTTACTAACCTAAGTATTTTTTTCATATATTTTTGACGAGAAAACTTCGTGAAATTTCCGGAACGCTGCCCAGCCGAGTTGGGTTCGACGATTGACCTCTTTCTCGAAGTTGTATTTGCCTAGTTTAACTATCTGTCCCAGGTAGATGTATTCGTCAACAACTTCGAGAACCGAGTTCCCAACTGATATTGGGGTAGGTACAACAAGGTGCGTTATAATTTTCGTCTTGTCCATGTTCATCTTAAGGCCTACCCGTTGGGAAACTCGATGGTGCCCTTCGAGCATTGTGCTTAGATCTTCCATGGTCAGTCATTCAAATTCATATGTACCGTGCAAAATATGAAGACTCATTGTATATAGCTACTTACTTCAAGAAAACCTTCACAGTCGTTCCTAGTCAAAGACATTACATCACCGATGGCGTCCTGGGCGATTAGCTTTTCGTATATCGTTTTCCATATTGGGCTCGCCGATTTCAGAATTGTCATGTTGCCGAATATGTAGAAACCTGAACAAAAATTGTCTGTGTTAAGATTTTTTAAGGTCTAATAATCTTAACTTATACCCCTGCACTGTACAAACATACAAGACCCAAAAACTTTTCTGCATATCACCCAAATATTTAGTCCGCTTAGGGTTACCAGGACTTATCAAAAAGCCGGTTGCGAGTGTTACAAAAACCTGATTTCTGTAAAAAAATCCGGCCTTTGGCCGATAACTAAAACTATTTTTTTATATTTTTTTTATTTTGACTACCTTTTATTAACCCTTGTTGTATTATTTTTACTTATATTTCTGTCGACCGCCAGCAGACATGAAAAAAATTTGTAAAAATTTCACTGTATAATTATATTTAATTATCTTTTTTTAATTTTTTTTTATTTAAATTCCTTACATGTCAGATGTTTGAAGTTATAATGTGTGAGTAGTATTGCTCTCATTGACGCAACAGACAATCTGTTTCTTTCCTTCGTCCACTGAAGTCATAAGTGAGAAAACGCTTTCCATGTCTGCGTTATGTGCATGATACTAAAAAAGTATTGACAAATCGGCATGACGAAAAGTACGGTCCATACGTCTAAAATCCGGTCTAGACAGGATTTATCCGGTCAGAGCCAACTCAGCTAACGGGGCCGACATAATGTACTAGACTATATACTATAGCAGTGATTCTTATCCGGTGGCCCGCAAAAATCACATTAAAGTAATATACATACCTACTTATACCTCTTATATATCTCTTTGATATAGAATTTTCGTGAAATATTTAGATACTGTTGGCTTTAAAAAAATATATGTAGTTGGAACAACACTTTATTCGTTTACATTTAGTGTATATTGCTTCTGAACAGTTGGTGGTCCAGATATATATATATATAATATATATAAATTTTATAAAATGGTCCCTCACCACTAAAAGTTTAAGAATCAACCGACTTCATGTACTACATAATTTACTATAGGATCACCTCGGTGGCCTAGTGCTCAAGGCGTCTGACGGTTCGCATTCGATGTAATTTTTCTCTTTATATTAGAAAAATTGCAAAGTTTAGACTACTACAGTTTGATGAACTTCTCGATGGCTGGCATGGACACAATCATGTGTAAGTGCGACACTTATCAACAAGTGAATGACTTTATTATGAAAACAAACGTGGTTTGTACACAAGTGCGAGGCGAGACGCAACCGCGAGCGTTCTGCACTCTCCTTGAAAAAGACCACCGGATGTGGTTGAAACTATAGTCGGAAAGATTTGACTTTTTTACGTGAGTGAATACCGTTTTTCATATTAAAAAAGGTGAATGACTAGCAATTGTTTGATTACTTGAAAAATTATACAATATTTGTTTTACCAAAAAATTGAACCGACTTTAACACTAAAAGTGTGAAATAACTTGTTGAAGTCGGTACCGTGATAGTTCAAAAGTACCTATTATCGCAATATTGTACGCATTGTACCGATTTCTACAAGTTATTTAGAGACTTTTTGGTATTAAAGTGTGTTCCATTTTTTTACCATTTTTAGTGACCCTTGCTACTTACGGGATCGATTGTCATTTACCGTAAATTACGATATCGTCAAGATAGGCAAAATACTTTTGAGTTATTGGAGTGTACATCAAAAACAGCAAGACCGAATTTGAAGAAATTTGAACGGGACCTCCTCATATACTCTTTCAAATAAAAAACTAATTTTGAGAATCAGTCCACAAATGGGACCTGTGAAATCGGTGAACATGCTTAAAAAATACATAACGTCGAACATAAAACCTCCTCCATTTATGAGGTCGGTTAAAAATCAATCGTATTTATTACCTTCTTTAGCTCTAGACAGCGCAACACATATTCTATTAGAAGCAGAAAGAAATCCTATATTGCCGTCTCTGTTACTCCGCACCAACGACAGTATGACTATCCTATTCTCCTCCCCTTGAAAGTTGTCCACCGCTGTGATCTTAACGTCTCTTAGGGATTCGATTTCTTGGCTCAGCTGAAAAAAGAAATTATAATCACTACTACACATAAACATTCAAGATCATAGAGCAAACAGTTCTGTTCGGGACACAAATATTTACCCCAGACAAGGCATCGTACAGTCGCCTGCAACAAGATGTATTCATTTCACGACGATGTCCTAAAGGGTATATTAGACAACCCATATACATATATACTATATGTATATGGGTATATGGGTATATGTATATATATATATACATACTATGGATTGTCTGGAAGAGATCGCTCTGAGCGATAAGACCGCCTATTGTTGTACCTAGTTTTTAGCATTGTTTTTTATTTTATTTTCTAATATTAAGTCATAAATGTGGTGTCTCAATAAAGTGTTATCTAGATCTATCTAAAGTGCCTCAGCATTCAATTTTCATTAAAATTAACATCAAAAATAATCTAAAATGAAGTTATTTATATTATTTTACTGCTAAAATAATCCTTATCTACATTGTAATAATATGTACTACTGTATCATAGGCATGAAAATTACGGAATGTATACATCTTATTGCAGACGTCTGTACCTGGGAACCTGCGCTTCGCAGGTAAGCTACCAACTGCAGTGTTGCCACAACTGAGTATCAAAAAAGGTACATTTTGCGGTAAAAAATTCATAAGCTAATTGGTTTACTTTAATTGTGTACTTGTAAGTGCTATTTTTCGAAGCGCTCGCTGAGTAGCTTGAGAAACGCCCGCAACGAAGCTTGACTTGGTGCATGATCTTAACCGATCAAAAATGTTAACCCTTCGCATACTAGAAACGTAAATTTAGGTAAGTTACATTCATAAATCTTATGTTTTAATTATCACGGTAAATAAGGGTTAAGCAACACTTGCTGCGTCAGGAGTTGGATGGGTGACCGTTAGTGGCATTGTTCAACTGAGCGCTTCCGTGCTTCGGAGGGCACCTCAAGCCGACGGTCCCGGTTGTTTGTCTTAGGACAACAGTCGTTAGGCTATGTCGAAGGCCTTCGGGCGGCCTGAATTTTTCGACATGGGTTGGCCACTAGCTAACCTATACACAAAGCCAATACAATAGTTTTTGGATTCTAGTCGTCAGCAAAATAAAATCATTAGGTCATTCTAAAAAGCATTGCCTTATTCATAAAACCTTCACGGTACTTGCGTTTCATTAAAAGGAAGCAGGTAAAGATTAGCCATAGTACATAACTACATACCTATGTTGAATCATCTTAATTCAAACAGTTTATTTGGTAACTACCTGTACTTTACTTTCCGGTACATGCATCATTTATGTTATTTTTGGCAGCGCTAAAAATTATACGTAAAATAATTCATACACGGATTTACATAAAAGGGAGGCTAAAAAGTATGTCAACTGTAAACGTGTAAAATGTACACTCATAACTGAGCTAACGGCCGTCGCCGTCGACATAGTATAAAGATGCAACAGTATGGAAACTAAGTCTAGTTAAGCAGAAATCAACTTATACGTCAGCACTCTTCTTGACGCGGCCTCACTTCTGACAACACCACGACTACCGCTTAGGGCTCTCGTCGATGCACATGTTTGTGTGAGTGAGCCATTTCGAACGTTTGTAGGTAGTTTCCGTACTGTTTCTCTATGTTTATACTGTGCCGTTGATCTTATACTCGTCCATTATGAGCTCGTCCTTTTTTTTTAATGAAATCCTGTGCTTTTCATGTGTTTGGGTATGTGGGACTCAGACACACTAAAGATATGGGGCTGCTCACTCTTTTAAGCCCCCAGTGAGCAATCCTCCGCCAAGTTGGGGAGAGATGGGGTCACGCTAGCATTCATCTCGCTCCAACGGTAAGGACCGGATTGATCGAAATAGATAAACTTGAGGGCCAAGCACGAATAACTGCTTAAGTGTAAAGTAACTTGTCGTTCACGTGAAACATTACAAGCTGTCATGTATCTAGGGCAACTGTGACACAGATAACACATAGTTCGTGCGCCGAAGCGTGACGCGGTGACGCGTACGATGCTAATACCTTTTTCGTAACTTGTTGTTTGTGCTACGGCCTCTGTGATAGATACTAACCTTTTTGATAAGTGACACTTGTCCATTATAAGTAGCCAATATGGTAATATGTTCGGGTAAATATCCCACGTGTAGTAAATACTTCGCCAGAGCCACGCACCACTCCGCTTCGAACGTGTTCTTGTGACTCCAACTGTCTTCCATACCCTGTAAATAGAAACCATCAGGATTTGGTCTCAAGAAGGCGAAATGGTGTTTTGAACGCAAACTGCGCTGTAACACGTCCATAAAAATATAAACGAAAAAAGTCAACAATGTGTATTGATTTTGTCATAAACTATGTAGGAGCGGAGCATCCATATTGGATCCAATATGGATGCTCCGGTCTTCGGGTTAATTTAATTAATTTGTATTTTCAGACGACTTCCGAAAGAGGAGGAAGTTGTCAAATCCGATTGAACCGATTTTGACGATTATGTTTTATTTGAAAGCTTGTGCATTTCATGTGGTCTCATTTAAATTGTCTCAAGATCTAAAAGGTTGTTTTTTGTTAATAACTTAGTAATTTTAACGCGATTTAGCCCCGTTAATATGGTATAAATATTGTTAATAACTTGTCACTAACATCGGGGACAACTGAATGGGACTCGACTAATTTTTTTTTAAGTAGGTATTTATTTACATTTTTTGTAAAACTAGATGAAGCGGGTAGAGAAGATCGGATTTTGGCGAATTCATATAAAATGAAGTGGTAGAATGGTTTAATAATATGACTTTATATCTTTTCCCATAAAAAAAACTTATTTTAATCACTAAAACAGTGAATAAAAATCATTTTTCACTATTTTGGTGGTTGAATTTAGAACACACCAACATACTCGACCTCCATCTCAATGCTATACAGTCTCCTTCCGCAAAAAAAATATACGATATAAACTCCTTGTGCAAAAAAGTACTCGACATAGAAACTTCTTGTACAAAATGTTAACCATCCTAATAATAATAATATCTACCTACACCTAATTTTAGTACTTGTAATAATATTATGCGCTCTAATTCTGCAAATATATACATTTTATAACAAACACTTGTTTGTTTTTTGTAAATAAGTAAGGTAAGGAAAAATATGTTAATTATAACTACTTATATCTTACAAGGCAACAGATGGAGACGACCCTTTCAAGCGGTATTTATAGGTGGAATGAATAAATTACAAAACATACAGTTAAAACGCGAAATTTGAATGGAATGAATGACGTGTATTGTAGATGACCTGTTATGATATGACCATTCATAAAATTCAGTACTTCATACATATTCAGATAAGTTATGAATGGACCGTGAGAATCAATGCATGTAGGTGGAAATCTGTAAGGAGGATGATTACACATCAATGTATTTTTTCCTTTGTATGTGACCTCGTCAGTTCAGAACAAACCAGTCGATTCAACAAGAACACGGCATCAAGCAGCGTCTATCCTCCATCGTTCAGGCTCGCATCCTCACTTTTTTTGGACATATATCGCGGCGCGGTGATGCCTCCATAGAACGACTTGTGGTTCAAGGCAAGATTGAAGGGACAAGACCACGCGGCAGATCGCCATTACGTTGGACCGATCAAATAAAGGCAGTACTAAATGGTCCCGTGAACACGTGCGCAAAGAAGACGGCAATTCGTGAGGAATGGCAACGGATTGTGAGGCAAGCCACCACCCGAACTGATGACCACGACCACTCTGGCAAGAGTGTTAACGACTAAGAAGAAGAAGAAGAATTTGACCTCGCACTTCTGTACATTGTCATTATAGTTAGGTATACATGTACGTAGTTATAGTTGCATCAAGTTAGTTATTTCCATTTATCAAGTTATTTCCATTCACGCAGTCAGAGTCTTAATAAGTATTACATTATTCTAATGAGATTGACGAGGAAAACACAAAACAAAGTTTCATGATTTTGCTCCTTTGCCAACACTCAAGCAGCATTGCGGACCCTTATCGGTTAATATTCCACCACGATTACACGTCAACACTAGAAGTTACACAAACACTAGGACACACCACTAGGAAAATTAAACACAATCAACAGCCATTTTTAGACATTTTCCCATTTACATGACATTTTATAGTCAAAGTCAAAATTATTCATTCAATTTAGGCATCAAAGACGCACTTATTAACGTCAATTTTTCATTATGATGTACTTTAATGACTCTACCGCCGCATTCCAAAATATATAGAGCTCGTTAATATAATATAAACCCTACCGAGAAGAAGCAGCAAGAAACTCGGGGCCATTCTTTTTATATACTTAGATGTTTACAATGTTTCTACTTAGGTACTACAAATATTACATTTTATGGGTGGCAGAGTGACAGCTTGCCAGAATTGGAGTAATTCCAAGCATCTTTTGCGTTACGTTCATCTCCATTCTGTATTATCGTCATATTTTTTTACACTTTCACGATTCTATAAATCTAAGAACGCCTGTTTTCTTGACACTAAAATCGATGACATGGTTCCTAAGAAGAGATATCTGTATGTCATAGAGTTTCAGACTTGCCCATACTGACATCTAAGTAGTCCATTCTGGACAGTAAGCAATCCGAAGAATAACATGCCTTCTTTCTACCCTAAAAGACTTGACTAACACTGAAAACATGTGACCACTATTCTTATAAAATTGTATTAACGTTAACACACTAATACCCCTACATCCAGGGAACGTTTGTCAAAGTTTGATCAGCTAACGGAAAGTTAACTAAAGACGGAATACCGATCGCTGATTGGTCACATATCGCGTCATAGAACACTACTGACCAATGAGCGTTTAGTATTTAGTTGGTCAACTAATCAAGGCTTACAAACGTTCTAGAAATTGGAAAATACGGTTCTACACTAAGATTATCTGTGTCGTGCGACACATGGATGGAAACACATCACAAAAGCCAAGACCCGCGAAAATTTCTTCCCATCACAACAAATATTTACCCGACCGGGGTAAAGGGCAGGGCTAGGAGCCAGTTTCAAAGGCATGGGAACCAACTAAGCAGAGCTATCGATAAAGAGTTACTTACCTCTGAATCCTCAAACACTTGGTGATCAAAGAAGTACAAGTCTTTCTTTAGCCCCTTTACGTGTGGATAGTTGAGTACAGTGGTGTGATTGTCCAGTCTGTCGTATATCACAGGCACGAGTAGTTTCGCGAAGTCAGGACGCATCCGACGCTGCGTTGTCAACGTCCTAGCGTGTACACTGTTACGTATCATACGCTCGAATAGGGATATATCGAGATTGTACTCTCTGGCTAGTTTGTAGTTCGCAGCTGTGGGCCGAAGTTGTTTATGGTCACCTGATGAAACATTACAACAGAATAATACAAAACTTGTTCGCTAAGGAACAAATAATATTCCTCTAGGATTTGTAAGTACATATATTGTTAGAGTATTAGGTACATTATTTAATAATCATGGTGATATAAGTAAAACGTAGTTCCAGCATAAATGGTCTTTGTTAATTAGTGCACAATATTCAATGAGGTGGTTTGGAATCATTATATTAAAATAAAATATACATATTTTTGATGATTACGAATCCATATTTGCTCCGTGGCTAATAACCATTGCACGATTATTCCCGCATTCCCGTCACCTGTCGATAAGCTATATCGAGGTCGTTTGCAAAGCTGACAAAACAATCCTTAAAATCGATTAAATAGACGATCTTTAACGTAATTTAACAGTTCCATGCTAGGGTTATCGTTATAATCGTAAAAGCTTATCGAGTTTGTCTACCGATCGCTTAATTTTGTTACTTACTTGCAATTATCGACAAAAGATTGATATAGCCAGTTTTATCGAAGCATGACGAATTCAAGACTCAAGTTTATCGATCGGTAAGTTCGGTACTTGCACTGCTGTTCGTAAAGGTGCTCGAGTGTAGGCAAGGTATACAAAGTCATGAAACGTCGGTTGTTTGTTTTCTTCATCATCCCTTAGAAAGTTTTAGTAATGGATCCACCTCGTTACTAGAACGTGACTTAGACAGGACAGTGACACGACGACAGACTTATTTGTGCGACTGTCACTTGATTAAAAATATTGGGTTAATGCAACTAATAACAAACGAACTGTATATATTTCGAGGAATGGTTAATGTACGTTCGAGTCTACTAATAAAGGAAAAAATATCTCGTAATGTTTTAGTATTGTTACAGCAATAATATAACGTGAATACTGATGAAGAATGCAGGACGACGTTGGATGCAGGCCGCTTACAACCGGTCGTTTTAGAAAATTATGGGGGAGGCCTATGTTCAGCAGTGGACGTCCTACGGATAAGATGATGATGATGATGATAATGATAATGTGAAAGGTAACGCACTGTTTTAGACTTTCGCGTATGGTACTAAATCATAATTAGTACTAACGGCATGTAGACCACGATTTACCATGTTCACATGTAGGCTGAGTACTCAGTATGTAACTAGGCAAAATATCGGAACTTCAAAATCGAGTAAATCGTTGTCCCGTGAGTACCAATTACAATTTAATAAGAAAGGTAATTTTAAACAATATGCTTTTTTATACTTTCAAGAGTCGAGAGAAGCATGTCGAGCGTTTAATGGTACGCTTGTTCACGACAATTGCAACGCCACCCAGAGCACAGAACTTAAAATTTAGCTGAGTTTTGCGTGGCACTGTTTTGTGCACCCCCAGACATTTGTTTTTTAAATATCCTCTGTGCAGTAAGGTTGCTTGCTACATTGGTCATACATGCAATAAAATAGGAAGAATATGGTGGAGCAATGTATAAAACTTCTATTAAAAAAATGCTTACCGATTAAAATCAGATGTTGACATTCGGGAGTAAGCGAAGAATAAGGTGGAGCAATGTATAAAACTTCTATTAAAAAAATGCTTACCGATTAAAATCAGATGTTGACATTCGGGAGTAAGCGATGCGACAATGTGAGCCTCCAAAACTTCTGCAGCTTCTTCTACGATTACTGAAATATAAAAATAAAGAGTATTTATTAACTGTGTTACTTCCTAAGGACTGGGGCAATCTCTTTGTTGTAATTATCACTAGCATCCGGCTCAAAACTAGAAAACAAATAGAGGCAACTGTAGGGCTATTATGTATCTCAGTTGCTAACAAATTTTTATCCTGAAAAATGGCGGCCCTGTGTCATTTTGGCAACTCCAGTAAACAAAAATGTTAGTAAGTTGATCACTGAAACTGACAAAAGTGACATAGAGTTTTGAATGACGTCACACTATGCTTTTCATAGTAAGTGAGCGCGCCAACGAACGTCACGCCCCGCCACACCCGCTGTTTATTAAAGTCTTTAAAGTTAAGCAGTGTTTATAAGGTTACTAAGTAAGGCTAAATTTAAGTGATGTAGGTGTGGACACGACACTTAACCACGTTAAGTAATTAATGAACGATATTAACTCTAAGTTATTAACTATCATAGAAACAACATTAGTAATATTCACATTATTAACGGGGTAGTTACCATGTACATTTTGGTTATTGCTGTGTGTCGCGATAAGAAAAAATGACTGCGAACCATTGTAGAGGTGTTTCGCGGAATAACCGGGTACAGAAGGGGGTAGACCGCTTCGTATACTCGTAAACATTCACCCACATGTAATTCCTAGTAATCCGTGATCATGGCATTTATAACAGTGCCGAAATATCATATATGGCAATTTCTCGCAATAATGTGAATATTTCTTATATTATATCTACATTTAGGCCTAACCGATCTGAAGGGATATTTTAGTAGCTGAACTCAATGTTCAGTTTAATTTTGATGCTTTGTTTTAGTACACACCAGATGGGCTATTATGTATCTCAGTTGCTAACAAATGTGGATTGAAATCTGAAAAATGGCCGCTCTATGTCACTTTTGTCAGCTTCAGTGATCAACTTACTAACATTTTTGCTTACTGGAGTTGCCAAAACTGACATAGGGCCGCCATTTTTTTAGATTTCAATCAACTTATGTTAGCAACCGTCTCAGTCGCAGGTTTGATGAATTCCAGCCTCCGGAACAAGCCGGTTTCCGAAAAGGCTATAGTACCATAGACCACATCCACACGCTACGACAAGTTATATAGAAGACCGAAGAGTATAACTTGCCTCTTTGTTTAGCGTTTGTGGACTATGAGAAAGCCTTTGATTCGATCGAGACGTGGGCAGTGCTTGAGTCTCTCCAGCGGTGCCGTATTGACTATCGGTATATTGAAGTGCTGAAGTGTTTGTACAAAAACGCCTACATGTCAGTCCGAGTACAGGAGCAGAGTTCGAAGGCAATTCCATTGCAAAGAGGCGTGAGACAGGGCGACGTTATATCTCCGAAACTGTTCACCGCTACATTGGAAGACGCCTTCAAGCTTCTGGAATGGCAAGGACTTGGCATCAATATTAACGGCGAATACATCACTCACCTTCGATTTGCCGACGATATTGTAGTCATGGCAGAATCCATGGAAGACCTCAGTACAATGCTCGAAGGCCTCCATCGAGTTTCCCAACGGGTAGGTCTTAAGATGAACATGGATAAGACGAAAATTATGTCTAATGCCCATGTTGTACCTACCCCAATATCAGTTGGGAACTCAGTTCTCGAAGTTGTTGACGAGTACATCTACCTGGGACAGACAGTCAAACTAGGCAGGTCCAACTTCGAGAAAGAGGTCAATCGTCGAATCCAACTCGGCTGGGCAGCGTTCCGGAAACTTCGCGAAGTCTTCTCGTCAAAAATACCTCAGTGCCTCAAGACAAGAGTCTTCGACCAATGTGTGTTACCAGTGATGACTTATGGCACTGAAACGTGGTCTCTTACTATGGGCCTCATAGATAAGCTCAAAGTCGCACAACGAGCTATGGAGAGGGCTATGCTCGGGGTTTCTCTACGTGATCGAATCAGAAATGAGGAGATCCGTAGAAGAACGAAAGTCACCGACATAGCTCAGAAGATTAGCCAGTTGAAGTGGCAGTGGGCAGGGCACATAGCACGCAGAACAGATGGCCGATGGGGCCGAAAAATTCTGGAGTGGAGACCACGGAACGGCAAGCTCAGCGTAGGTCGTCCACCGACGCGGTGGACAGACGACCTGATGAAGGTCGCAGGACGACGTTGGATGCAGGCCGCTTCCAACCGGTCCTTTTGGAAAATCATGGGGTAGGCCTATGTTCAGCAGTGGACGTCCTACGGCTGAGATGATGATGATGATGTTAGCAACTGAGATAAATAATAGCCCTGCTGGTCATCTATTTACTTACCTAATTGATAGAAGCTCTAGTAGGGATATTGATATTGCCACCTTGGGAAAGTAACGTATATATTAGATATTTATTATAAGTGAGAGAGAAATACAGAGTACAATTTACCTATGGGTGACTTCATGTCGACTATAAGCCGGTGCCGACGCGCCGCTGTCGTGGTTGTGACCCCGACCACTCGAGTCGTGCGGGTAACTTCACCGTCTATCAGTGTTGATATCTCTTCCAACTCTATGTTGGCCTTGTTATGCTTTTCCTTAAAACAACAAAAACAACATTAAGAATATATAAACAGTGACGAGTAGGATGACGGGAAGCCCAACAATGACTATTGTTGATTTTGTTTAAGTTTACTAGATTTGTGTTTCTTCGAGTGTTGACGTGTAATACACACACACACACACACACACACACACACACACACACACACACACACAAAACGCAATATCAACCTTCATGTCGGTTAACCAAACAGCTTAATGCTTATCGTTTTATACTATTTTTTCGGCCTTATTAATAAACTTGTAATAAGCCCGGAGTAGTTAAAACATCTATCTGTCAATTTTTCGCTTGCAGTAAATGTCACGAGTGAAAGCAAGACAAAGCATGTTACGCCTAATCTATGTTTACGCAACGTTTATTAATAAAGGCCATAATGTTTAATGTGTTAATCAAAAACAATGTATAATATAAAATTTAAGATTTTATTTAGAAATATTTAATGATATACCCCTATAAAATTTCCATTTAACCCTAAATAATGTACCACTGATCAGTCTATATGTTGAACTCATGTTGTAATGGATGAATAAATGGGGGGGGGGGGGGGGGGGGTTATACGGCATACTCTTATTAGATTTGTTATACAATTTATACTTAGGTACAAAAAAACGTTTATGTTGTTGGAATCCTCCAAAGGGTGCTTTCCGGTCGTCAACTCTCGGGCTCCGGTTTACCGTTCTATACGCGAGGGTCGTGGTCGCGGTGTGAGCGTTTTCGGTGACGTCATCCGATGACGTATCGAGTTCGCTCAGTCGCTCACGATGATCGTGGGCTTGTAAGGGAACGGGTGTGCGAACGACGAGATTTATTTCAGCTGATAATGGAACACGACAAAATTATTCTGTGGTCTTATAATAATAACGAATGTTCTTACCGGACCTTTTCTAGTCGCCCATAGCTGTCCCTTAGCTTACGCAAATACAAAAAGATGACGAATATTATATAATAGTAATATACTCGCCTAGTGATTTATGTTAATGGGATAAATAAGCTATGTTTCAGGATGGGTGAGTGAGTAAAGCTTCATAGTCTGGGTCGCACTGCAACTGTTATAGGCAAATTCACCTTAACTACGCCCCTGTACGAGGTGAAGAACTAGAATTAATTACTTACCAGTAAAGTATCCATTACCGACAAAAGTCTGTATTTCAAATTTCTCACTGCATCGAAATACATCTGCCATCTTTGTTCCGCACTCAACATGTATAAATCGTCTACTCTGTCTATCTTATTTGTGACCTCTTTCTGATTGCATGTCGTCAAATTGTTCTGAAAAGAATGAACGATGATTGGTAAAAATGATTCATAATCTTCTAGCTGGTTACAGTCTATACTATACTGTAAAGATTTGCCTCCCAAATTTTTGGATGTAGATCCTAATATTGAATGAATGAACGAATAAACATAATAATAATATTAACACCGCAGGGGCGGTTTTTGGCGAGCCGTCGGTGAATGGCGTCACCGTGGACCCCGATTCTCCACGGGGCTAAATGAAAGCCCTGACCCCCAGCTTCAAATGGCTGCCCGGGGGTGGAGACGCAAGAGCAAGTAACAAAAAGCTCCAAGGGTGAAAGTGTTAAAAGGTATAACGTAGTCGCATCGGTAACGGAAAGCAATTGAATTTAGTAGAAACTATATATCTTTTATCTAGTACAATTGTGCACAAGTAACCTACAGTTTGTACGGCGGTGCGTATCCAATTGATTACGATAACGATTCGATTAGTTTATGGCAAATTATTCGTGCTACGGCCTCTGACGTTTGCAAAAGTTTAAAATGCATCCAATCACCAAAGTCCCCTCCAATGATTGGAGGGATTGGAGTAACTAGAGGCTGTAGGGGCACGATACATGCAACGTGAGCGGAATTTGCTGCTATTGCAAAAGTCACGTCGTGCGCTCAGTTGCCCTGTCGCGTTTGTACCGAGTGTCCGTACTTCAGCCCACCTACATAATGTAACCTGTTGATATGTATATAGTAATTCTGACATGAAGAAATAGTATCGGTGATCACCGAAATGTCGTACTTTCATTACCCATCCCAGTAGGCAGACAGAACACGCATAAGGAAGAATCAGGGCGCACATATAAACCTAGATAGGTGAAGTGCGCCACGTGACGAGTCACATAACCTGAAACCCCACAGAGGCATTAAACAAATAGTGATTCTTTGTTTGTTTTAAATTACTAAACATGTAGGACGTAACGTAGATAACTACCTATCTTAACATCCGAGCAGATACACAAAGGAAAAACGTACCTCATAACATTTTAACCTCTTGTTTATTTTGAGTATTTCTCTTTGCAACTTTTGAATAGGCTCCGAATTCGTAAACACTTCCGTATTCTGTTCAACTTCCTTGATAATTTTTTGTAATGATTCGACTTCATTCAAAGCTCGTTTTTCCGTAAAACATGTTTCTGTTTTACAGTTTTCTGCATCTGTTTCTTCTGATTTATCCCAAACATCTTCATTAATATCAAACTTCCGTGTTTGTGATTGAGAATCTTCTAAATGTTCGAAAAGCCAATTCAAAACTCTGTCTTCTTCGGAATACTTTAACTTGTATTCTTTTTCATCGATTTTGAGGTACGGTTTTAAACATCTATAGCACAGTATACCCTCTTCGCATTTTTCAATGTCAGTCTGTAAATCGGTCATTTGTTCATAAATTCTTTCCAATTCTGTTCTCTTCTTGGCATATAAATATGAATATTTACATTTGATTTTCGATCTTACGCTATTTAAATTATAAGGCTCGAGTTTCTTGCTCTTGCTTTGACTTCCGAGCCTTATAACACTGTTTGTGACATTCAGAATTCCTTCTAGGAATTGATCAAGGGCGTGATTCGTGTAGCAAATCACGAGCATAGGTGTGCCTTCTAGGGATAAGTTTTTGAGTATTGTTGAAGCGATTTTGATCCCAATGAATGTTTTTCCTGTGCCAGGTGGTCCTTGTATAACGGCAAATTCTTTCGTAAGGGCGAATTTGTATGCTTCAAGTTGGGAAACATCTAAGCCAAGTTGTTCGTTCGGCCAGTGATCGGTGTCTAGAACTTTGAATGGTATTTCAGATTTTTCTGATGCATCAACGGTGTATACTGTTTCGTGGGTAAGATAGTCTGGTGGTTTTGTTTGTGTCTGAAAATTAATATAAGTGTCCTGTTTAGATAATAAACTAACAGCCAAATTGTAATTGTAGCAAGAGTATAAGAAATAACTACATAGTAAGAAATATCCATATTTATGCAAAGTAGCTAATTTAAATACCTGCAGTGTGTTGCGTATATACGTGCAACATTGTGGAGGGCAGCAAGGATAATTGAAAAGAAAAGAGATTACTACATTCGATCTTAGAACGGAAACTTGCCAAAATATCGTCTTAAAATTAGATGGTGATGTAAATTTTATATGAGGTCAGCAATAAAATGCATGAATTCAAATAATAAATATGTTTTAGATATGTGGCATCAGCATATGAAAAACTTATAATACAACTTTATGGTGTTTTATAGACACTGCACTTATTGAAAACACCACAAATTCGAGTGAAGTGACAAATCATAAGCCACGGAATAAATAATAGTAATTTAAACATTGTATCGCAATCTAGTTATGGTAATTGAGTACATTTATTTCGGAACTCTGACGCATTTATTAAGGATTAAGGACATTATTATCAAACAAAACTGTAAAAACGGCATCAAATCTTATTTAAGCTCTTAGTTATTAAACCACCAGTTTTACCACATTTTGCTTTTTACCTTGTCTTCTTGACATAATATTCAAATAACGCAGGGACCTATTTTAGGCCCTCTTTTGTTCGTGGCATACATTAAAGACTTACGATGTTTAAGGATCTTTGGGACGTTTTAGTATTGGTGAATGACACATACCAAATTTTAAAGTAGACAGGAAAGATAGTGAATTAATTAATGAAAGTAAGATCACTCAGTTATTAATTTACTTCTACTCGTAAATTAAAAATAAAAGTTTGTGTTCGCTACGCTTACTGTTGCATACTTAGGATCAAACGTTTTGCTTGAGACATAGTTCTGCTGCATATGCGAGTAGTAAAATAAGATAATTAAATAATAATCTTAACTGAAATACTTTATATAGTATACAGAGGTTCTCGTATCTCTGCGTTTTGTTTTTGTAAAAACTGTGATACAAAAGGCAGGCTCATCCATGAAGATCATTTAAAGTTTAACAATGAAAACGACTAAAATAAAATCACTAATAGGTAACTACATATTAGTGATTTTATCTTGTTGTGTGTATTTTCTTGTATTATGTCTATCTATAATCAAACACTCAGAGAAAATTATAGTTGTATGTGGATGGATTGTACTTGATGATTGTAATTGAAAGATATTTCTACGGCTCGGATATAGTGGGTTTGTATCCACTGATACTGGGATCCGTTTCTAACAGAGAAACGAATTAATAATTACCCGCTGATCCCGGTATCCGTGGATACAAAAACTAAAATTAAATATATGTGTAAACTGATCACGGTGTTCAAAAAAATGTTTGTAGCAAAGTCTTATATACTAATTAATGTAAAATTGTTATTTATATATTACCTAATCATCACATATTATTATGTATATATATGATGGGTTTCAACTATCGAGGTCCTGGAACCTAGGGGTCGGGCTGTGCATAAAAAAGTGTTAAAGGTTCGAAAACGGATACCGTTAGTTTCGTGGTAGACAGTGGTAAGGGCGCTGTACGGATAAAATGTTACAGAAAGAGGGTAGATCGTTTCGTTTGTTTTTAGCGTCACTCACCTGCATAGACGTCAGTTTACTTGTGATCATGGCGCTTGCAACAGTGCCGAAATATCGGAAACTTAAACAATAAGAATCACACGGTAAATATCCCGTTTCTAATGTTAACTCTTGCTAAAGTGATCATGATAGTAAACGTATTATGTGAAACGGAGAAACAACAGACTATTAATTATATAATATAGATGGTATGGAACCCTTCATGCGCGAGTCCGGCTAGCACTTTGCCAGTTTTTTAGTATTTGTTGTTAAAGCGTCAACAGAAATACTTACATCATCTGTGAAAATTTCAACTGTCTTAACAATTACGACATACAGACGGAAGGACAGTGGAGTCTTAGTAATAGGGTCCCGTTTCACCCTTTGCGTACGGAACCCTAAAAACGACCTAATCGAGATATATGAAACTATATCTCCTTGCCAAATTTCATTACGATCCGTTCAGCCGTGATAAGGTGACTGTGACAGAGTAACAAACATTATTAAAATATTATTATATTACTATGAATGATGCTGTGAGTTTGATATTAACCGCTACACACCTTGACATCAACGATATATCTCTCCATCGGTAGTATATGATGTCTGTGGCCGTAATCAGATTCCTTCAACACTTTCAAGACTTGGTGGTAAGGTTCAAAGAACACCTCACTCTCGACCATCAGGTATGGTTCCGAGACTATGTTCTTAGATACTGGATTTTGAAATGATACTGCAAGCTGAAACACAAAATATTTACAGTACATATTTATTTAATACATACCTATCTAAGATCTCAATAAACTGTGTTCTATTTTTAACCGACTTCAAAAAGGAGGCGGTTATATGTATTTTATTGTGTATGTTCACCAATTTCGCCCCCATTTGTGGACCGATACTTAAAATCATTTTTTGTTTGCTAAAGTATACATCCGAGGTGGTCCCATTCAAATTTCAACAAATACGTGTAAGCGGTTTTTGAGTTGTACACTCCAATAACTAAAAAGTAGTTCGCCTATCTTGATGATATCTTTATTGACAGTGAATGACAATCGATCCCGTAAGTAGCTAGGGCCACTAAAAGTATGCAAAAAAAGGGTTTTTACCAAAAAATGGAACCGACATCAATAGTAAAAAGTGTGAAATAACTTGTCGAAGTAGACACCTTGCGCACAATATTGTAATAATAGGTACTTTAGAATTATTGTGGTATCAACAATTTATTTCAAACTTTTGGTGTTGAAGTCGTTTCCATTTTTTGGTGAAAACATTATCGTTCATATAAGTTTTAAATAACTTTATAGAATGCTTTACTGTTATATATTAATTGAACGAGTGAGCGAAGCGTCTGCTTCAACTGGCCTTTACTATCATCTGTCCGTATGTTTGTTAGGTTGTTCATTTGTCTTCATGTACAGGTCGCAATTTCAACCAATCTTGACGAGACTTGATATGCATGTTGTACTGTAATTATTTTTGTCGTCGGCGATTTTTCAGAGGTGGGGTAATTTCCCTAAATAAGGGGAAAGATTGCTGCGGCACTACTTACCGCCTAATTTTGATAAAATTTGTTACACCAGCTGATTTTAAAGACGAATTTCGAATATGAGAATAAGGCTAAGTGGTTGCCGACATAAGGTTGTGAAGTTTAAGAACTGGCCATTTAAAATTTTGTTTATTTTGGTAATATTCGGCAAGAACATTTGGTACCGTCTGGATAGCTCAGACTGGGAAAAATGGCCGCTGATAAGACTGTGCTCGCGAGGTCTACTGTTCGCAGAACTACTACTTATATTATATGGTATACACACATATTATACTCGTACTATTCGTTAGTATTTGCCAAAGTATGTCTGTTTGAAAGGGCATTTGCTAAGCCAATACGGCTGATATTTTTAACATGGGTAGATGCTCATCGGAAATAACACACATTTTGTAACTTGGTGAGAAGCGAGCAAGTCACTATTGATGTTAAGCGTCACGCTTACCCATAACAGTTCAGTGCTATTCAGAATTTTAACATATACCAGTTTAAAACCCTGCATGGGTTTTACACTGTTGTATGTGTGTACTGCGCTCATCCTGAGGTATAAGTATAAAGATGTTTGCACACTACTGCTTCACTTTTGACTGGCAAATGTACGGCATTTCACCAGAAGAACTCTGCAAAAATCCCACCACTACAAGTGGTCTCTAAGTATTATGATAACTTGATTTGATTTGATTGATTTTCACGCTGGTCTTAATTGCATAAAAACTTACATATCCATTTCTCAACAGCTCAACACTAGAATCCAGTACCGTAGCGCATAATATTGTTCGAAACTTGTCACTGGTAAACAGCAGTAGAGAACCGAACATTAATTGCTTGTAGTATTGTTTAGGTTTTACGCCATTACCGCTAGAGCGTTCTCTCCAAGCAATGTCTATTAGGTGGCCCACTTTATTGTTGCTGACATATGTGTGAAGTACTCTAACTTTGGGATGCACTCTGTAAGGAAATAGTTACAAATACAAATACGAAAAACTTTGTTTTGGATGCACTCTGTAAGGAAATAATTACTCGTACAAATAAAAATACAAAAAACATAGTCAAGCTTGCTTCTTGGAAATATAGAATGAGACAACTTAGACAGCTCACGGAAAATAAAAATCAAGTTCAAGTACTACAACTATAACTACCTAGGTATACTAAAATTTTATTCATGGACTATCTAAGCAGTAGTAATAATATACCTATAGTCAGGTAAAATAAAAAGGTTACATCGAGTACAAACTATTATTTATCTAGTACACTGATAAATTGATACAATAATCAAGCACGATGACATTATACAATCAACTACAGTTAAATTCAATGCGCGGATGTATTGCTTCGATGGCCTAGTGGTCATGGCGTCACACGAATTGTCTTTGGGAGCAGGTTTGAATCCCGTCTGATATGTAATTTTTTCTCTAATATTGCAGTTTAGTTTCACTAAGCAGGAATTAGTACTTTAAAAACTATTTAACTATTAAAACTATGCAATTGCAAATTATTTATTCTAAGGCAGTAGAGACTATAGAAAAATCGTAGTAATATATATTATAATAAAACAAAATCACATTAGTTACGCCGTTTATAACTCAAGAATGGCCTAATCAGTTTTTATGACTTTTGTATTTTTCAATTTGTCATATCTTGGGGAAGGACATAAGATACTTTTCACCATCATCATCATCCATCACCACGCGGGTGAAACCGGCCATTAGTTTTTTATGCTTTTTGTGTTTTTCGATTTGATATATTTCGGGGAAGGACATAGGATAATTTTCATCATCATCCATCACCGTGCGGGAGAAACCATGGGGCGCAGCTAGTATCTAATATTTTACTAACAATTTAACATTTTACCTGATATTCTCATGTCTTCTCTTAGATGGATTTTTTAAATATTCACCTTAAAATAAAATATCCCATTAGATACAATAAAAACCAGAACTAAATCCACAAAACAAACAATGTGTGTATACCAACATATTCCTTTTCGAAGTGGTCCTAAATAATCTTCGCGTAACAGCTTAAACTGCACATCTATATAATGTTCAACATCGGAATATGCTCCTTCTACAATATTTGGTTTGATTTTGATATTTTTATCAGCAGTCAAGTCATTAAATGCCACCCCCATAGCATTACGTTCAGATACGATGTCAGGAGTGATTAGGTCATACATTGTCGGGAAGATGTTCAAGTTTCTGTAGTTGTGTGTATCTTCAGTTGTAATCCCAGCTTCTGAATGACTCATATCTTCCCAGGAATCCTAAAATAATGGTGTATATTGCTAAACAATTGTATTCAGTTTTTAAGTACGGTAGTTAGTTAGTCCTGTGCTTGCATACCAGGCAATCACTTAGCATGCATGATAGTTCAGATAGGCTTTGGTTAAGTTAAATATTTGGTTCATAGCTAATAATAGCAAAAACATTTACAGGGACATGTGGAATAAGTAGGCAAAATTCATGGGCTATTTTGGTAAGCACTTATCAGAAACTGTCAATATGCTAATAAATTGTTGACTTGAGTCTACAATTTATTATTATTATTCTCTTTGTTTAATTTCTTTCACGTTCTTATCCAGTCCTTTACAAAGGCATAAGTGGGGTTGTACCAACACCTAGAGGCGTTTTGTATAAAAAAATACACCTGTTTTATATAAAATACAGAGTATAAAAAACAGAAACATTTTGAATGGATGGTGACATGGTATAATTTATTACAAAAATGGGTAAAACGGCGAGGCTATTATATTATATGAACTTATTAGTACTAAGGTATAGTATATAGTAGATAGTGGGCTATGGATGAGACTACGGCACCTGCCAATTTCAGTCTTGTTTTAAAATATTAAGGCAGGTGGTGACTTGCCACACACTAATCACCCAAATAAGGGTCCATCAATGGTGACAAAAGGGGCAAGGTTGGTGTGGATAGCTAAAGGGTGTCGAGAGGTGTGCTGCGGTTTCACTAGAGCGCTACTACCGGTGTTATGCCCTTTAACACTTCCACCCTTGAGCTTTTGTTACTTGCTCTTGCGTCTCCACCCCCAGATAGCTAATTAAGGCAAGCCGGGGGTCTGGGGTCTCATTTAGCCCCAGGGAGAATCGGAGCCCACGGTTCGCCACAAAGCCGCCCCTGCAGTGTTAATATTATTATTATGTTTATATGTTCATTCTTCCAAAATTCTTTTATCTACATCAGAAAATTTGGGAGGCAAATCTGTACAGTATAGTATAGTCTTACAGTAGGTAATTGTACAGCCAATAATAATTGTTTCATAAATGTACTAAAGTATAACTAACTTTCTTCACAGTTGCTGAGTTCTTCTCTTGTAATTTATGCTCAAAATCCACAATTGTTTTAAATAGTTCATCACTGAATCTCTCAGAATGCTCATTCATTACTCCGAGTGCACTCACATGTAATTCTTCCAGTAATTGAGCCAGCCTTTTCTTTATCATTTCATCTGTATCACTAATATATTCAATTGTGTTAAAAATACCTTCCCACATATTTAAAACATTAATAAAGAATCCTTCTACATCATCCCATAGTTGTGCATTCATTCTTTTATCAACAATTTTCACATCTGGAAGTGATTGAATATACAGTGTGAGCTTTTCTAAGAAATCAGAGTTGATAAAATATTTTTTTAACATAACTGTAAGTTTACTATTACTAACAGGTTGAGTACTTTTGTAAATATTTGCAAAAATCTTCACGATTAACACTATAAAATCACTTTTGAGCTCCTTTTGCTTGAATAGATACCAAAATCCCGGTCGATTACTTATCTCAAGGGCTAAAATAGGGCCGCTCATTAGAGACATTTCATGCAATCTTTTGAAGCCTATAGGTTTATTCTCAGTTCGTGCTGGGGTTAGATTTATTTCAGCTTTAGGTGATTCTTCTGTAGCGAATTGTGAAGAAGACGGATAATTTTCGTTTTCTGTGATTGTAACGACTGAGCCATCGAACCAGTCTATGCGTATTGAAAGTTTGTTAGCATCCTCGCTCATGGTTGTAGGAAAGAATACAAATCAAAGGGTCAGACAGGACGTTGCAAGAGCTTGTGCTACAAATAGTAGGTATTCGCAGAGCCAAAAAACCAGTTGGGAAAAAATGCAAAACAATAAACAAACACTTGTGTTGGTTGTGTGCGTGTCCATTCGTGCCACCCAGCTGTTTTTGACTATGACGTTGACTGTTTGAATTACTTGACAGGACAGGATGGCAGAACGGAATTGCTAACGATCGATTCTAGCCTTACCTACCCTAAGGAAATAAGGTAGAATAAGCAAAAGGTGCTTTCGGATAGCCACAAGTTGGCGAATATAACGGTAAAAACACTCACAAGAGCGTTCGAATTGGGAATATGTGGGTGAAAATGTTGTTTTGGACTCTTCGTGTTCACCGTTCGTAAGGCTAAAAAAGAGATATGCAATTTTGACCCACGTCCGGAGCATGGTTGTTTTTCCAGTATTATAAAGTAATTATCTATGTTGCTTGTGATCGTTTTTGACTACTATGTATTTGACATAATTTAAGTCACAGTAACTTATTATATGCAAGAATGATAAAGTATCATCCTTATTATAAGTTACTGTCCTGTGACCTGTCAATTAGTGATGTAACGACTCGATCAATCAACCCGGTTCAAACCGGTTTGAGCCACAAACCGTGCAAGTCGGTTTGAACCTATGTCAAACCGATCTGAACGGGCTGAGCTAATCGAGCGGTTTGTTGATTGCTGGCTTCTCCACTCACGCACGGTGCGTAGCGGGGGTCGCGGGCTGCGGGGGTCGCGCGCGACTCGCGACTCGCGGCCCAGCGGGCTGCGGCGAGTCAGCGACGCGGTTTACGTCGTCTTCAAACCAATTTAACCGAGTTGTGGTTGAGCACGTGCAGCGAGTGTTTGTGTTGTGTTTAATGTTTTGTTTCAGTGCGTTTAGATAAAGTGTTTTACGGCTTATTTATAATCATTAGACCATTAGTCAAGCCAGATCTTTGCATTATAAGTATAAAAGGCCATTCTATTATTTTCTGTTTAATATATAGATTCGATTACGGTTTTAAAAATGTAAACTTAACCCGGGGTCGAAGTCAGGTCGGACAGTTTTCTGCGCTGTTTATTAGTTTTAATACTAATCACTATTAGTCTATTACCTATTGCATCAACATTAGACCAGCTATTTTAATTTGTTGGTACGATGATAAATTCGTTTGTTTTGTGAATAAAATAATCCCATGAAGTATGATCGGATTTTTTCGAAACACCCAGTATAAATGTTGATCTAGGTATTTACACTAAGTAAATTTTTGGAATGGCTTGGTAAATGTCTTTGTTTATAAAGGGCTACCAGGTACGTGAAAAAGTGCTGATTTACAAAAGTGCGTTCCAAACTGCGGAAAACGTTACTCGTTACAATGCCGGGTCAAAAAAAGAAATCATTTGTTTGGGAGATCTTTGAAAAACCAAACGCAGGAAAGGTTGTGTGCAAAAAGTGTGCTCAATCATATAAATATTCGGGGAATACAACCACAATGATGACTCATATAAAAAATAAACATCCAGCGGAATGCTCAGATACGGTGGTAGAAGTCACTGCTTCTCGCCAAACTATACAAGCGGAATCATCGACAAGCCAAACTGCAAACAACATAATGTCACAATCTAGGCTGGAAGGTCTGGATATCTCAGAACCTCCCCCAAAGCGAGTTAAGCAAATGAGACTGTCTGTACCGTCAAAGATCCGCCAAAAATCTGGAGATGACGCTTTAGTTAATATGATTGTCATGGATTTTCAACCGATACAGATTGTGGAAAATCAAGGATTTCGTTCGTTCTCACATACACTCAATCCCGACTATAAACTTCCTTCTAGACACAAATTAACACAAATGTTAGAAGAGAGGTACAACATCGAGTCGGCAGTTGTCAAACAGAAGTTACAGAAAGTTGATCATATTGCCTTAACATCAGATATTTGGACATCAGACAGTAATAAATGTTTCATCAGTTTAACAGCACACTATATAGAAAATATCACTATGAAGTCCAATGTAATTTCAACCTCAGAATTACAAGAAAGCCATACTGCTGTAAATATAGCTCAAGCAATAAAAAATATTTTGGAGGAGTGGCAAATAGAAGATAAAATAGTAACCATTGTGACAGATAACGCCTCGTCAATGAAAAAAGCAGTTGGTGATATTTTATGCAAGCGTAACCATTTCTGCGTTGCTCACACACTAAATCTGGCTGTCAAAGACTGCATTGATAGAGAAACGACCAACTCAGAAGACAGCATGACAAATACACTTAATACACAGCTAACAGAACTTTTGTGCAAATGCCGAAGCATAGTTGGACATTTTAAACACAGTACAAAGTCATCATACGCTTTAAAAGAGATGCAAACAAGATTAGATCAAAATTTATTAAAACTGAAGCAAGATGTCCGGACGCGATGGAATAGTACGTTCTATATGCTCGAGCGCTTGTTAAAACTGAAAGTGCCTCTATCGGCCACATTGCCACTGCTTGATTCACCTCCGAGTAATCTCAACTCTAATGAGTGGCTTTTAATAGAGGATGTTGTAATGCTTTTACAGCCCTTCGAAAAAATAACTACCATAGTGTCAGGAGAGTCATACCCCACATTGTCCTGCATCATACCAATAGTTCAAGGACTACAAAACAACATGAATAACAAACGCCCAACTACAGAACTGGGTGTTCAGTTGCAACGAAACCTTCTTAACGTGATAGATAAACGCTTGGCAGTTTATGAACACAACAGGACAGCAGCCAAAGCCACTTTTCTGGACCCACGGTTTAAGAAAAAGGGATTTTCGTATGACTCAACTGCTGTTAGTGCCGAAATGTGGGTTATAGATGAATTGAAAGGTTATTACAACGCAGATTCTTTTTCAAGCCCATACATTCAATCTACTCCATCGGATACAATAGAAACAGACCTAGATGACATTTGGGGAATACTGGACAAGAAAATATCGGAGGCAGCTACTCAAATGACACCTTTTACATCTGCAGCGAGTGTGGTGAAACAATACGTGGATATACCATATGTTGATCGAAAGACAAACCCTCTGGAGTTTTGGGAAACAAACAAAAATATCTTCCCTTTGCTTTACAAAATGGCCCATAAATACCTTTGTATTCCCGCAACCTCAGTGCCGTCAGAGAGATTGTTCTCAAAAGCTGGTTTATTATGTAATGACCGAAGAAACCGCCTAGCTCCTAAAAAAGTTGACCAAATATTGTTCCTAAATAGCTGTAAGAAAACTTTGTGCTAAATAGATTTATTTAAATAATTGTTGCATAAATTTATGGTAACTTTATTATGGTTTTTGTTACACTAAACGCAAGCTATAATAATATAGATATACGATATTATGGATGATTGTCTGACTGTCACTGTTGTCTGTTATAGCGCCTTAAGTCGGAAAGATTATTCTCGAAAGCTGTTATTATATTAGTAAGTAATTACTGAAAAAAATGCCTAGCTCCTAAAACAATGGCCATATTATATTATTGTTCCTAAATGGCTGTAAGAAAACGTTGCGTTAAATTGTTGTATTTTTTCATATCCTTATTTTCTTAGTTTTATAGTAACTTTACTATAGTTAACACAAAAATGTACGAATTTTATATGGTAGTGTTAAGTAACACAAATTATAATAATATAGATATATAATGGATGTCTGACATACATCGCCTTAAGTCAGAGAGATTGTTCTCGAAAGCTGTTTTAATATCAATAAGTAATGACTGATAAAACCGCCTAGCTCTTAAAAAAACTGGCCATAATTAGATTGTTTCTAAATAGCTGTAAGAAACGTTATATTGATTTTATTTTAACATTGTTGCTAAAATTTATAGTAATTTTTTTATTTATGACTGGTTACACAAAAAAATTCAGATATTTTATGGTACTGACTGTTAAGTGAGTGAGTTAGTTGGTAATAACAATATAATACTATAATTGTTTAAGAAGGGTTGCAACAAAAGGTTGTATATTTTATTTTTAAATAGTGAACTACTATCAGTATTCATTGAATTAGTTAATATTGCTTGATCTCAATAAAAAATACATAAGCTAGAATAATGTATTTTATTTTACTTATTACTATTTTACTACTTTATTCTGTTATGAAAGTACGAAAAAAATCTGACTTGACAAAGTTGATTTTAATTCGTTCTTGGTCTCTACCAAAAATGAGTGAGTTACATTTGTATTCATAATGCGGTTTCTTTTAACATAAAATTTAAGCAAGAGCAATACAAATTGGTTCTTCACATTACGATTTTGTAATTTCGGTTTGTAACTCGGTTTCAAACCGGTTTACATGGATATCTGCGGTTCGGTTTACAAGTCGGTTTGCATCAATCTTCAAACCGGTTTAAGTCGGTTTGAAAAATTTTGAGATCGTTACATCGCTACTGTCAATTCACTTCCTAGTAAAACGGTGGGTAAATTACTAAAACCATAGATTAATCAGACTATATTAGTATAAAAAGTTACTCTTGAAAAAAAAGCGCGGGAAACGTCGAAATAAGCGGACGTAATTTTTCAAAGAAAATATTTTTTTCTTCTTTTTTCTTTTATAGGATTATTATAGTAGTAATAATAGTGTATATATTTTCAGTATTTAGTTTATTTATCTTTATTAAGTGTATTAGTTTATATTCACCGGACTCGGTAAGTTTTTAGCTTATTCTACATGAATGATTACCGCCCGGTACCCGGGCGCACCGGGGGGGCTCAGTCCCCCCGGCAGCTAATTTTGTGACGATTTCTACCAACAAAGTTTTATCTAATGAGTCTGGCATGGATCGGTAACTCAGCGCGCTGCCCGTAAAAGGAGCTGTTTGAGTAAAATTTGCAAAAATTGTAACATGAAAAAGAGGAAGCATGCGCAGGCTATTGATGGTAAAACTGGCTGCCGCCGTTCAGAAAGCGAAGCTAGTGAAAACATAAGTAATAGTTATAACAACATCCCTACACAATGTATTGAAAACCCTACTGTTCTTATTCCTTCTTCATCCAACACTGGCCCTAGTCCCCAAAGTTATACTTCAGTTGCAAGAACAAAGTACGAGTCGACCGATATTGCACCCTTCATTGTTCATGTACAACGTGAACTGAAAACACCAGATGACGGTTCCATTCTGCATCCAGTTACATTTGGTAAGTTCTTAAAAAGGAATGCCTTTCAAAGTATAGTAAATGGTTCAGTGAAAAGAATAGGTAGAAACCGAATTTCACTTGAATTTTCTGACTTTAGCGATGCCAATTCATTCTTATGTAGTAAAAGCCTGGAAACTAATAACTTAAGAGCGTTTATACCTACTTTCAACATAACTCGACTGGGTCTGGTTCGCGGGGTACCGTCAGAGTGGTCACCAGAAGAAGTAATTGAGAATATTTCTGTTCCTGATGGATGTGGCGGAATTCTAAAGGTTAGGAGAATAAATTATAAAACAAACATAGACGGATCCCCTGTGTGGAAACCTACACAGAGTATAGTAATCACTTTTGATGGACAGGTATTACCTAAAAGAATGTTTATGAGCTATAATGCACTGCCCGTTGAGCTTTTTTCTTACCCTACTATCCAATGTTACAACTGTTGCCGTTTCGGACATACAAAGGTTCAATGCCGTGCTAAGCCTAGATGTTTTAAGTGTGGAAATATCCATTCGGGCGATACCTGTGACGTAGAGGAAGAAATAGTATCGTGTTGTCTATGCTTGGGAGCTCATTTTGCAATTAGTAAATCATGCCCTGAATTTTCGCGACAAAAACAAATAAAGATATCAATGGATAAAAGTAACATTTCTTATGGCGAAGCAGCTAAATTGTTTCCTCCTGTAAACAAATCGTATGCGGCAATTGCCAGCTCCGTCCCTAGTGTAGTTTCAGCTCATCCCAATTCTGCTCCTACATACACTAACCAGCAGCCATCATCTCATACGTCATACAAAAAAACAGTGTATATTAATCGCCGACCAGCTTCCAAGCCTACAAAGGGCTTTGATCAATCTGCACATCAAGCAATTATTGATGATTATCCTAATCCTCAAAATGGTTGCGCCTTAAATAATTCAAGTAACTCGTTGATAATGTCAACATCAGATATAATTCAAATTCTTATTGATACATTAACCAAGTCGAATATTGCATGACCGTCCAACGTCGCCCCTATAGTAAGTATGTTTAAAAATAAAACCTTTAACAATGGCGGCCTTCAAGAAGGTAATACAGTGAAACTGCAGAAGTGCAGTTCCTAAAAAAAGTGATATTATTTATTTAATAAACAAACATAATGTATGTTTATTCACACTTTCAGAGACCTGGCTGAAGCCAGGCTCTATTTTCAAAATCCATGGATTTTCCTGTATAAGGGATGATAGGCCTGATGGGTATGGCGGTGTCGCTATACTCATCAGGCAGGCCATCTCTTTCTCTCCTCTATCTCTCCCTAGTTTTAATGAGTTTTCCGTGGTAGCAGCGCAAATTGGCAGCATTTGTGTTGTTTCCATATACATCCCTTCTCCTTCTTCTTTCGTTTTCCAAAAACTTAATGATCTATTTAATCTCCTCCCTAGACCTTTTATAGTCCTAGGTGATTTTAATTCACACCATATTTCTTGGGAATGCTTAGTTACAAAATCTTGCGGTCAACTGCTATTGGACGTAACTGATACTCATAATCTTTGTATAATAAACTCTGGCTCACCAACTCGACGAACAGCTCCGCATGAAAACACTAGTGCAGTAGACTTATCGATTTGTACTCCAAACTTAGCTTCTTTAATAACATGGCGCACATTATCTTCCACCTTTGGAAGTGATCATTTTCCAATTGTTATCTCTTTGCCTACTATTAGAGCCCGTGGTATACCTCGTACGCCTCGCTTGAAGTATGTTCTTAATAATGATAATCTTTGGGGTAGGTTTAAGGCTTGTGTAGAAGAAAAGCTAAATAATAATGCAAATTTTCCTCATAATGTTTACGAATTTCACAGAGGTTTTTTCTAATATATTAACTCAAACTGCGGATGAAATATTTCTCTTGAAAAACTCTGCATCTGGTTTAATTCCTTCTCCTCCCTGGTGGGACAAAGAGTGCACTGATGCTGTAAATAAAAGAAAAGAATCTGAATTACAATACAATCTCAATATGTCTGACGAAAACTTTAATAACTTATCTGATTCACTTACTCAGACGCGTAAGTTACTCAAAGAGAAGAAATTTGAAGGATGGAGAAATTATTGCCGGTCAATTTCTCCTTCTATAAACCCTTCGGTAGTATGGCGTAATATAAGAAGATTTAGAAACGGTATTAGTGAGTCTACCAACTCAGTACTTCCGCCAAACCTGTACGACGAATTCCTTAATAACCTTGCACCACCCACAGTTCCAGAGCAGGATTTCTTCTGTAATTCGGTTCCTCCTATAATTCACAATAATTCGGCAATCTTGCATTCTCCCTTTGTACTACAGGAATTATTAGGAGTGTTGTCCACAGTGAAAGACACAGCTCCTGGCGAATACGGTATTCCTTATTCATTTTTAGCCAAATTGAGTGAACCATCTCTTTTGTATTACTTAAATTTGATAAACACCACTATGTTATCAGGAAATATACCCAAATCTTGGAATTCACAGTTAGTTATTCCCATTCTCAAACCAGGTAAAGCTCCAACTGAAATATCGTCATATCGTCCGATAGCATTATCATCTGTATTAGTAAAAGTGGCGGAAAACTTAGTTAGAAATCGACTCAAGTGGATTATTGAAAATAGAAATATATTGCCTGAGTCGCAATTCGGTTTTCGAAAGGGTAGGAGTACTTTGGATAGTGTGGGTACTTTTGTAACTACTATAAGAGTAGCATTTTCACGCAATGAATCAGTTGTTGCAACATTTTTAGATCTAGAGTCCGCATACGATAACGTTCTTCTCAATGTTCTCAAATCAAAGCTACATAAACCTGATATTCCAGAAATCCTCTCATGTTTCATTTTTAATCTCATGTCCGGAAGATCAATAAAATTAGACCAAGCAAGGGATCAGTGCAGACTTGTGTGGAAAGGGCTTCCGCAGGGTTCAGTATTGAGTCCTTTACTGTTTAACATATATACTCACGATTTGGAATCTTCCCTTCAAGGCTCAGCTGAAATTTTACAATATGCTGATGACATAGTGTTGTACTCCTCAAACAGATCCATTATTACAGCAAGTACTCATTTATCAAATTCCTTGAATCTTGTTAAAGACTAGTTAGACAAAAATGGCTTGAATATCTCTGCTCATAAAAGTTCTGCTGTCGTATTCACGCGCCAACGGTTACCTCCACCAATATCAATACACTTTGATAATAACTTAATACCCATGAAAACACAAGTTAGGTTTTTGGGGGTATATCTAGATTCAAAACTTTCTGGTATTCCACACACTGAGTACGTTGTAGCAAAATGTGAAAAGCTTTTAAATATGTTGCGTTGTCTTTCGGGTGTTTGGTGGGGTGCACATCCTTTTTCCTTAAAGCTTCTCTACAACGCTCTTGTACGAAGTGTTCTAGATTATGGGACCTTTTTACTAGAGCCATGTAGTGTGGCTGGACTTCGGAAACTGGATGGTATCCAATCAAAATCTTTAAGAATAATATCTGGTGCAATGAAGTTTAGCCCTCTAAACGCGCTACAAGTCGAATGTGAAGAACCTCCTCTACAATTGAGGAGACAGTTTTTATCCGATCGTATGTTTTACCGCACTTTCAATTTTTGAATAGTTTATTAATATCAAAACTTTACCATCTCGCCAATGTTATAGAGTCGTCAGATTATTGGAAACACAAACCTCTCCCTTGTTTAGTTCAAAGCCTAATTAAATTTAAAGGAATATGCGCTTCAACCTATCGTTCTCCAAGACTTAGCCTGTTTGACAGTAGTTTTGAAGCACAAATACAAATCCCAACAGTTCACTTTAATTTAGAACTCGATAGATACAATGACTACGCTAATATACACTTCAAATCAATTGTACAAGAAAACTGGCCTGATTGGCATCACTTGTATACGGATGCGTCTAAACACACGTCAGATGGTTTGGTAGGTGTAGGTGTTTATCATGTTCAATACAATATTGTACAAAAAATAAAATGTCCATCCGAAACATCAGTATTTTCAGGAGAATGTCTTGGACTTGTTAAGGCTATTGATTACATTTTGCTATTTAAACTTAAAAGAAGTTTAATAATAAGTGACTCAGCAAGTGAGCAGCTTACAAGCATTACTGAGGTATCCTTTTAAGTCAAAACTACAATTCCCACTTGTATCTGAAGCTAGAAGTAAACTACATTTATGTACTTTGAACGGTCTTTCCGTTACTTTTGTTTGGGTACCTAGTCATTGTGGTATCACAGGCAATGAAAAAGCTAATAGACTTGCTAATCAGGCTGTGGCGTGTGGAGATCTCGTTCCATTCATAAACTACACACATGACTTAGCTTCTCTTCCTAGATCTTATCTCCGAGATATCTGGAATAGACTCTGGGAGAGAAGTGGCCGTATCAAAGGAAAACATTATTTTTGCATACAACCACAGATTCGCACTAAACCATGGTTTTCTAATATAAAACTTAGCAAAATTGTTACTTCAATTTTAATAAGAAGCGCCTAGGTCTACTTGTCCAGCCCATTTGGCAAGGTTTGGGATAATCAGCAGCCCGCTATGCGACTGTGGTGACTTTGGGGATCTGGACCATATTTTCTTCTCATGCCCTACGTATGAGCGTGCTTCCTTTTATAATACTTTAATATCCATCCATGTCCCTTTCCCCACTAATATAAATACTTTGCTTTTCAATGCCAACCCTCCTATTTATAACGCTTTATCTGATTTTATCTCTAGTAATAGTATTAAACTGTAGATAGTTATTTATAGGTACTAGATACACATATAATTATTAATTTTAATTAACTATATTTTTATTCATAGTGTATTTCACGTATAGTATGTGTGTACATAATGTATATTGTAATATAAATATTTGCATAAAAATCTGACATCTGATCCTATAATTTTTTACAAGTAATATTCCAAACTTTTTGTATATATATCGCGCCACGTTTCCCCAGTTTTTATAGTACAAAATGAATAACTAAAACTAACAAAACAAGACTCGCTGGACAAGATAAGATGATGACAGAAGGAAAAACCACTTGACACTGGCAGATGCATTAGTCATGCAAAGCCAAATCCTCCAGAACGGAGGAAAAAAAAAAAAAAAAAAGTTACTCTATGACTATATCTAGAGACTAAAACCTTTTAGGCGTTTGAAGCATAAAAATCAACATTTCATGATTTTGTAACTTTGCGTATCTATACAGAATCTGAGTTTTGTAGACTTGGTCTACACTCGTGCACTGTTACCAAGACATATTGAAAATAATCCACCGCCACCAGTATTTTAAACGCAAAACTAGATAAAACACTTAAGAAAATAAACAATATGTTATAGCATTTAATGTTGGGTTTTTACCAAGTCACGCCATGGTCAGGCTAGGATTATTGGTAGTTCAAGAAGTCATTGCTGTCGATTCTGTAAGCATTTTCTAAACTAAAAAACCCTAAATTATGGCAGTTTATATTCTTTTTAGGCTAAAATCCAAATTAGTATAACATTTCCGAATGACAGCACTAAAATAATTGATACTCGGGTCGGACAGTTAGGAGTTTTTTTTTTCTTTGTCAGAAGACAAAGAATTTTTCAACAAACAAGTTTGGACTCTGGATGGCAATAGGCTCGTTTTCTATTATATCCTAAAAAACTCAGACTTGTCTCATTGCATTAATAAATTGGCCTTTCAATGTTTCAAAGTACTTCAAAAACCTTCTATAATTTTTGCCTAGCTTCTAGGGTAAATGAGAAAATAATTATATCATCAAGATAGATCATACAATGGACGCCGTGTAGTCCTTTAAGAGTATTATTTGCAGGTGCTATTTTTAACCCAAAAGACATTCTTGGGCATTCATAATGACCGAATTGAGTACTAAATGCACTTTTTGGTCTATCCGGTTCAAAAATTTTGATCTGGTGGTACCCAGATGCTAAATCAAGCGTAGTAATGTACGTGTTATTTCTTGGCTTGTCAAAGATATCAGTAATGTATGGAAGTATGATTGTATTTTCTGGGATAAATCCGCTAAGTACCTCGTGGATGCTCTCGACAGACTAAAAAATCGCGCTGTTCGTATTATTGGACGCTGAGGTCACTCAACACCTAGAACCCCAAAAATGCGTCGAATTATAGCTTCTTAAAGCGTTTTTTACCGGTTGTTTCATGGCGAATGTTCTGAAGATCTTTTTAGTCTTATTCTTTCCTCACCATTCCGCACCCGAACTACTCGTTCCGGCCTAGCATTGCATCCATATACTGTTCTAAACTTCTTACCACGTTCCTACCTCTGCCGTGTAAGTAAATTGTGCAATGCTCTGCCGGCGTACGTATTTCCTTGCAGCTATGACCAGTAAAAAGCAACTCTTTTCTCTCAGATCATCATAGGGGTGGCGATTAGTGCAGCTTACGGCTGCAGTAATGGCCATTGCTTCTTGATTCCATCTTCGCTTCCATCAGGCAAGAGGGAGTCACTTTGATGAACCATAATAAAAAAAAGTGGTTATATGTAATCCATAGTAGTTTCGTTTAGATTCCTTTAATCAATAACCATTCTTTAATTTTCTTCATTTGATGCATTGGAGTGAATTGGTGCACTCCATGGTGAATAACTAAAAAACTAAATTCTAACGCTTGCGAAGGCGATTGCCTATACAGTTTAATAAATATTGGGTTTTCATTTTTAGTACAAATACGATGTTTTATTTCATGTGTGAAGGTCAAAGGCATTTTTTCACGGCAAAAATATTCATAAACTGATGACATACTGTGGATTTGATAACTCTTTCTTCCTTATTAATATGTTCCGTTCGTAATTTTAAAGTGTTCTAAACTACTTATTGTTATTTGATTTGATGTTAAATAATTTAATTGACAAAGTGTAACATCAAACTTGTTAACCTTAAAAGATTTAATTATCTTAAGCTAAACCTTAAATTTAGTTGTATTTTGAATTATCGTCCCAGCAAATTACTTCTACAGATGACTAAAGCTCTAGGCATTCTCACACATTTACAAAATTCTACGGATTCGATAACGCCTTCTCAATTAGTGCGCACAATTGGAATCTTAACTTGGAGATATCGCTAAGCAGGCGATAGTGCTTTAAAAAAGTAATACTATAAAAATAATGAACGGTTGTGACATCAATACGAAAGTTAATTATTTGTAAACATTCTTCTTTCGGTTGGATAATACTGTCAATGCTGTTCAATAGATGTCGCTCACTCCCCATACGACGGTTAAAATCAGATAAAGAGTTAAAATTCGAAGCTCGGACCTCAAGTCTTGGTGGCCTAGTTGGTCATGACGTCTGACACGAATTGTCTGAAGACGCGGGTTCGAATTCCGTCCGAGGATGTGAATTTTTCTCTCTAACAATTGCAATGTTTGATGTTCGGTTCGAGATTAAACTCAGTGTTACAATGTCTGATTCAACTTTGTAGTGAATGGGATTATAAACGATCGGCGTTGTTAACAACAGTGTCAATATGTGCGTTCGGTTTTTTAAGTACCTACATCAATGCCTATCAGTCCGTCGAATTAATTACTTATGTTGTATATATATAAAACTAAATTTTCCCGGAAAATTTTCTTTGAATACCTAATTTAAATATTGGGATGTAAATTACTTCGTCATGTTGGCTTATCGCATGGGTGCTTATAAAATCAAATAGTACAAAGAATTTATATTTTTGATAGTTTTGAATCATTATGCTGGTTCTTATAAATGAGCGCGTGCTACCTGTATCAATAAGGAGTTTAGGATTTATTTCGGGTATTATTATACTCGACGAGTATAGTTAGTAGTGGTGCATATTCTTTCATTTTTGTGCCCTGGGCCTGGAGGCTGTCACTCGAAAACTGAACTGAAGGTTGAGGTTAATGGATGTATTTAAAGGTTGGCGCCATGACGGCAATTTATTTAATGAATCCTTTATTATGTCCTTTTGCCTCTTATAGGCGTTATTCGAGATATCACAGGTTTTAAGTTCCATTGTGCCTTTTTCTCACTATACAGATCACAGACATAATCAAACTATATTAGAAATATAGTTTGATTTAATAATCACACTAATATGGTGAAAGGTTGGACGGATGGATGGATGGATGGATGGATAAATGGATGTTTGTTGCTTAATCATGGCAGAATGGCTGAACGGATCTGGTTGAAATTGGGCACAAGAGATAGATTATATAGTCTGGAATAGCATATAGGCTACTTTTCATCATCATCATCACCACGGTGGTGAAACCGAGGGGCGGTAGCATCAGTGTAGCGGTCTTGAGTGGATCGATACTTTTGCCTATATAATCCTCGAAGGGGTAAGCAGCGGTGTTTTCAAGGCCTACGTTTCGCCATATATGTTTTTGGTCATGTGATTATTTAGCAGGGGGTGAACCTGTTGCCATCTACGGGGCACTGTTCCAGTCTCCAGACTGTTCTTGAGAAAATCTTTCTTTCTCATGAAAACCCGATTACTGTCCAACCCGGGGATCGAACTCATGACCTCGAGGTTCCAAAACGGCACTTTCACCACTACACCAAAGACAAGCAAGCGAAGCCGCTGGCGGGTCAGTTAGTAACAAATAAAACTAGAATATCTCTTTACTAACAAGTAATGTGAACATCAAACTTAGTTCTAATAGTAATCTAAAACTTTTCATCTTTTATGTATCGTTTTGCCTTCAGTAAAATTACGGAAGCTACTTCTTTATTTCCAATAATTTAACAATTAAGGGGTTAAAGTAATGTACTTGCTTATTCTCTCGTTTTCATATTTGTCCTGTGCTGAGCTTTAGTACCTAATACAGTATAATTATTCTCCTTGAATTTTGTTTAATTTTAATACAATAAAATTAAAATAACTTCGGTCTAAGTAAAACAAACAAGTGAGCATAGAGATTCTGTGATTTGTGTAAGTGAGTTAGTTAACTTCTACAAGTCTAAAATCATCGAGTCAACGAGTTACTGTCAATGACCAGTAGGTACGTCAGCTTCGGGTCACGTAGTAATATCCAAAAAAACCTGGAAACCACGGGGTAGAATCCAAATCTACCTATTCTCTTTTATTAAACTAACTTGTAAACATAGATGTACCTACACAGTAATGTATAAGTCTATGCTTGTAAATAGGTTATTGCAACAACGGGATATACCTACCTATATATTACATGTGTGACACAAAGCGCCGTTAGCTGCCTGGTTTTGACACTGTCTATTATTGTAGTAGGGGAGCCCACGATGCTAAATGGGAATTTACTCGAGCTTCATAGAGACATATTGGGTTGCAAAGCTTAGATGATAAGAAGAAAAAAATGTTATATAATGTATACGTTTTCATCGGTGGGGGGAGCGGCTATAGATTTTCAAAAATGTAAAAAAATACTGTTGCATGGACATAATCGAGCGCGTCACATATTCCCCCCCGAAGGGTTCCCGCATTGACGTGGCGGGGGGGCTCAGTAGCCGTGGATTGGATCACCACGGCGTTGGGGTGCGCTGGCCGGCTCAGGCAGGGCCGCTCCTATGGGCTTTGGCCGCTAAGTCCACATATGAGTGGCGGGGTCCGGGCGCTTTGGCGCAGGCTCGAGGAGGGGGGCCCGGGCACTTTGGTGCAGGCTCGAGGAGGTGGGGTCGCGGGGGGGTTATCCCCCGTGGCTGAAGTAGCAGGCGGTGGGGCTACGTATCCGACCCACCGCAGGGAGACCACGGGCGTCCAGACACGGGGAAGTTTGGCGCCCATTGTTGGCGCCATGTGTTCTGGCGTGCCGCGAAGAGAAGGGTCCGACAACGGACAGCCGCGGCGGGTTCGTGGTCGTATGCAAAATCTGTCCCGCGTTCCCGCCAAAAGCGGCAGTGACGGAACACCCCGGGGTTTTGGTGGGTATACGGACTCCCACATAACCACCTACCTCCCCGTGGTAGGTGGTATTCATAAAGGATTACCCCGTGACAAAAAAAAATCGCGTCAGATATTGATAGCATGAATGTCCTACGTATTTTAATAATGTATCTATGTTAATCTAATCGTTTGCATGATGGGGGTGGTCGTAGGTAAGGGTATAAAATTAAAAAAAAAACTTATCGAGCGCGTCAGATTTTCTAAGGGGGTGTTAAGTGAACCTAAAACATTTAAAAGTCATTTAATAATCTGACGGTTTCGATCTGACGCAAACTCGTGGCCATTATTATAAAGTGCAAAAAAAATTCGCCGTTTTGAAATACTCAAGCGCGTCAGATTAAGATATATATGGTTCATCTTTATCTCCTAGACGTGCTGTTTCATGATCTGTCGATTATCTGGAGGGATTCGCCTAATCTGCCAAAAAACATTTTTTTTTAAACCATTGGATTTAATTCATTGAAAAGCTCAGGAAATAGCATGCTAATAAAAAAGTGTATGTTTGTTAAGTAGAATACTTGTATTTATATTTTTTTATAATTTGCTCAGATTTTTTTTTTAAATTAATTGATTAATTAATCATCATCTTCATCAGCAGAATTATCTTCTTCTTCTTGCTTGATTTCATCCTCATATTGCGTATCTGTAACAAAAAATCAATAAAATATTTAGCAACATTTTTTTATGAAGAACGTATTTTTTTTATTATTGGAGAAAACAAATACCTGATTCTGGAGTATCCTCAAGGGTGTTATGACTGCATCTTTATAGGCTTTCGGAAATTGATCACCTCCAAACCAGATCATTTTGAATTTTCCGTCGAAAACTTCCGTGATGGCGTCATGGCAACCAAAACCAGAGTAGGGACGAAGTGAGAGAGTAATAGATAGATAAAGAGTGGGAGGGGAACAGAAACGCGGAGAGGGGAATATAGGCATCACGCAGCCATTAAACTTTATCGACGAATTTTTCTTCGGCTTGAAATGGTTAGATTATTTATTTTTCGTTATCCTTAAATTATTTCCTTCAAAATAAAAATAAAAACTTTGTAATTAACTCACCCTACCTTAATCTGACGCGCTCGAGATTTTCTGATGATCAATTTTTTTTTACTAATCTGATCCTTTATCCTTGACGGGCGGCCTTATATATGGGGCTCATATTTGGTGGAGGTATTCAAACGGGTACAAGGTATCCCCCTGTATATTAATCTGCCGCGCTTTAGTAAATCGCGAAATCCCCCACTTGGGCTCCCCTACTATTGGGAGAGCACGTGACAATGTGGTCTTATCTCACGCACCCTCGACATGACTGTAGTGAAATAGGAAACACTAGCGGCGTCGACTGATGTATAGTTATAGGGGAGACTTTGTTGTGAGGTAGATACGTCTTGAACGTTAATATGAATCATACCTTACTCACCCATCATTTGTTTGATGAGAACTCCTTTGTCTTATTTAGAGGTGAAACACGTCTCAAGAAGTTTAGGTTGAACGATTGTATTGTAGCTCAAACCCGTTTGGTAACTATCAGCTGGCAGTGTATCTAAAAACGGGCAAAATATTTTCGTTGTCCAAGTCTGCAAATTAATTCTATACTTAATTCATTCGTTAGGTTCTCGTCATACGTCCATATCCATATTCCATTCATATTCGATACTATGCGATGAAAACGGTATCCAATGATAAGTAATGTACTTGTACTTATTATTCTGTGGTAATGGTAAGTAACTCATAACGAATTCTTTGTACCTAAATATATAACGGTTAAACGGAAAGTTGTGATATAGAAATCGTTGATCTAGTTTTTGACCTAACGACCATCTTATATCAATGATTGAAATATAATGAAACTAGCTGCCCCAGCAGCGGCTTCGCTCGCTTGGTCTTGGTGTAGTGGAAGTGCCGTTTTGGAACCTCGAGGTCATGGGTGCGATCCCCGGGTTGAACAGTTATTGGGTGCTTTCTGAGAAACAAAAATGTTCTCAATAACAGTCCGGAGACTGGAACAGTGCCCCGTAGATGGAAATAGGCTCGGCCCTTTTTACTTGATCACATGACAGTATCGATTCACTCAAGATGACTGATGTTACCGCCCCGCGGTTTCACCTCCGTGGTGGTGGATGGTGATGATAAGGAAATGTATCCTATTAAAATACCACTGGTATTATAGTATATATATATATATATATATTATACTAGTATACTTACCCCTTCGAGGATATATAGGCGAAATTATTGGTTATGTTGTGTTTAAAACTAACATGTAAATATTGCGGGCGGTTCACTCAAGACCGTTAAACTGGTGTTTCATCTCCGTGGTGATGGCTTTCCTAGTATATATTTTAGTCTATGGTGATGGCGGAATCGCTCGACTACAGTCGGCTGAAGAACAAAGATAGAATAGATGAATGACATGCGGTCTCTATTGCCATAGTAGAAACAGTATATCATAGAGTAACTTTTTATACTAGAAATAGAGATCAATCTCGGCGTCAATTAGTGTTAACCAGTATTTTCAGCACATTAGTGCCATCTGTAATTTCTAGTAGACATTACTTCTATACCCACATACGTATGGCGTATGTGTTTGTGTGTGTGTAGTAGATTATATCTATATTATACCTATATATCTATATACTAAAAACCTATCTTATTCATGTAGGTATTTGTACTTTTATGTATACATGATTTGATTATCTATTTAAATTATACATGTAATCACCAACACAACATTGTTGCCCTTCCAAGGTTGATCAATTTAGCTGTAATATAAATTAGTATAACATTGGTATACAACAAACACTTAAACTGCCTTGAAATTGCTAAAACCAGGTGGTACATCTGTAATAGATAATAAATGATAATGCTTTATGTAATTAATGCAATCTTTAATGGTTAATAAGTAGGTATTCAAGATATCCACAAACGTCCAAAACATCCATCCGGCACAAAAACTAGCATCATCACAGAAAAAGTCAATACACACAAACTTGAACAAAATATTAGTCCCGCACAGCAAATCCATAAAATTGTATACGAAATATATGGATAATAATTTGTATTATACATATAAACACTCTTTAAAATTCAAAATAACAAAAAATAGCCCATGACAACCGGTGACATTCTTATCTATGATTTTGCAATTTGAGAAATTGGTAGAATTGCCAGCTATGAATACTAAAATCTACTTTTATGTCTGCCGTACAATTCGGCCGTGTTATGCCAAAACGTTCCAACCCTCAGAATATCCAATCTGCGATAGTGATGAAGTTGTAGACGTGTTTTTTCTTTATTCTACATCAAAATATATGAACTTTTTAATGTTATTTGACGGTTTAACTTACGCGGTAGGTATAGTCAAATATCTCGACCGGTTTCGTGACCGTCCCGTCAAATAACATTAAAATGTGTAATACTTACGAAAGTTTCAATCAAATATGAACGTGTAAAACTTTTTGTATTATTTTAAGACAAAATTGAGTTGTATATTTCATGTAAACAATTTGTAAATTATATATAATAATTTCATAGATATAGTTTAGAGTAAAAAAGTAGTCTGGATAATGTTTGCAAAAAAAAACTTTTATGAAATAGTTCTAAAAGTAATTTTGCATAAATGATCCAAACTATTTATGCGTTTAACCTTACTTGTGTTCGTAGTTTTTCTTGCATGATACTAAATTGAAAAGTAACAAAACATCTGCATTACTTTACGAAATCTATCGACGTAAAGTTTCATCCGAATCAGTTTATCTGTTACAGCCTTAGCCACAAAAAACAAACATTTATAACAGATAAAACTAACAGATAAAAGCTACATGAAAATGAAGTTACTCTGAATTTCATTATAAAATACGCATAAACGGCGCCGCCAATATTGATGAAATTTGGTATGGATGTAGATGAGGGGCCGGATTGACACTTAAGATACTTTTCATCATCATCATCGTCATCATCATCCATCACCACGCGGGTGAAAAAGCGTAATATTCTTGTGCACAGCATAGACAAAATAATAAGACCCCGAAAGAAGTCAAAGTTTGTAACAGTTTCTAAGTCAAACGCACGCTATCATGTTGACAACTCGATACACTAGACGTGTCGACGATCGTCATGGGTGATGAAATGTACGTAAGTAGGTACTGTATTTTATTATTAGTGTTTACTGATTGATATACCTACTAAGTATTGAAATTTACTCATATAATACTATTATTGCAATTGCGTTTAAACATGTAAATATTTTATGACATTTTGGTATAAATATTACTGATGGGCCGAATGTGGTTTGAACCGAATACGAACTTCGGCCGAACATTCGGTATAAATGAAAAATTCGGCCGAAGTTCGGCCGAACTCATGCTCGGCTTTTTCATGTTGAGACTTGTGTAAACAGCACGGCCGTCGCTCGCTGCAAATGTCCCCCGCCCGCACTCCGCGCTACCCCGCGGGCCCTTTAGGCGGCCGGCCAGTTGTAAATACGTCACCAGCTCGTCACATGCCATTATTTATATTACGCAAATCAATTGTTTTAAAGTGGATTAAAAGTCCAAAATAATAAATAAATTATTCCTTAATGTTGTAAAAATGAAAAATTTACCTAATTGGTGGTATACCTACGTTACTTAGAAGTATTATTTTTTTAAATTCATTTTACGAATTGTACTTTATTAATATATGACACTGTGTCAAAAGAATGCAAGCAAAGATTATTTAATTTTTGTTATAGTAGATCTGTATGAAAATTTAAACAAACTTTGCATTCTTTGTAGACGGTTAAGGTGACCAATTTAATTTACGGCCGTTTTCAATATTCTATCTATCCACAATTTTCCCTACTACCGATAGAAATTTGACATAACGTTCATACAAATAGTGTCAAATATCTATCTCTAGTAAGGTAAACCGGCGATAGATAGATTATTGAATACGGCTGTTCGACTATTGAGGAGACCAATTTAATTTAGTATTTTTATTAAGTACTACCTATGTAAAGATTTCTAAGACTGGTTATTAAGAATATCAGTTTCACTGTGTTTTTACTACGTAAGAGAGAATTCTAAGACTTGTTGAGAAGAGCAGTTTAATTTTGTTATTTAATTAAGTAAGAAAGATATCTAAGGCAAATAAGTAAGGAGAGCAGTTTAATTTAGTTGTTTAATTAAGTAGGACAGATATCTAAGGCTGATTAGTAAGTCAATTTTGTGATTGCTAAGTAAGCAAAGATTTTTAAGACATTTGATGATTACTTTTCTTTCTTTATTCAAATAAATGACTATGAGTACCTATGTCACACTAATTTTATTTCACTGTTATTATTACAGATATGTTGTTTTAATTTATTTCTATTATGTATGATAGTGCAAGTGTAATAAAAAAATCGGTTGTTTTGCACCGAATGTTCGGCATATAAACCGAATTTCGGCTGAATGACGAAGGCCCATCCCTAATAAATATAGATCTGACCTTGGAGAAGATAATAAGCTACACGAAGTACTAATCCTGCGCAGACAAAGTCGCGGGCAACAGCTATTTTCAATACTATGACACAGTGCTACATTTTATAACAACGTAGATTTTTTTAAGCAATACCTATTTTTTAAATAACCTCATCCTACTAATTTTATAAACGCGAAAGTATGTAAGTATGGATGTTACTATTTCACGCTCAAACGGTGGGGCCAATTATGATGAAAAATGGTATGGACGTAGATTAGGCACTGGATTAACAGATAGGATACTTTGCATGATCATCATCATCATCATTGTTCATCACCACGCCGATTAAATAGGGTAATATTCTTGGGCACAGCATAGACAAAATAACAAGATCTCCGCCTACGTCAAGGTCGAAAGGATGACTTATCGTCTATCAATATAGTTATGCCAAAGATGTGTCAGTTTCTGATAACTTAGTCAAAAACTTGCTAAGATTTTGACAGCTCGATAAAGTAGACGGGCTCGGTGATAGAGTCGGCATGTCATCCATCTTTGTTGTTCAGCCGACTGTAGTCGAGCGATTTCGATCCAAGTCGTATCCGTTGGAACGTTTTGGCATAACTCTGATGAATTCATCAATTAAGGTAAAAATAGATATCCCATCATGTTAAATATTAAAAAAATATGTAAATGTATAAATGGATACGGTATTTCGGCATCTAAAGTATCTTAAATATTAAAAGTTTTTATATCATATACTAAACACGATATCAGTTTGAAAGCTTTTGTGTATAACTATGTATTTTTTAGTAATTTAATTAATGAGGTTTACTTCGATTTTTATTTAACATACTAGTTGCGCCCCGCGGTTACAATTGTGTGGATGATGATGAAAAGTATAACTACTATCTGTTAATCCAGAGCTTCATGTACCTCCATAACCAATTTGATCAAATTGCCCCAGCCGTTCGAGCGTGAAAGAATAACAAACTTTCGTGTTTACAATTTTAGTAAGATTTGGCTCTGCTTGTTACCGTCTGTTTTGGGATAAAAAAACAGTGTTTTTAATAATTTATCAATAAAATCCATATGTTCCTATTTTAAATTGCAGAATGCGGAAAAGACAAAGCAAATGCAAACTTACCTGCATCACATTGCTCTGAGTTTAGTCACCAAAATGTATATTTATTAGAAGGTTTAATTCATATAGAATTTTTATTAATGTATAGTTGAAATAAGTAGGTAATGCTTATTTTCGCACCAGAAATAAAATTATCAAAATAACGTACTACAAGCCTCTTACCTTATTTCAATATACTCGTATTTATTATTTTTTCCTGAAGAATGAATGATAACTATTTTTACTGATTTTTGTTCAATCCTTTGTAACTTTTGAACTTAGTGGTGACCAATTTTAATATTTATTGTACCTTACGGTGAAAAAAAAACTACCATTCTTCATAATTCATTCGGTTAGGAACACAATTTAGTTTGATAACAGCGCTATCTGTAATTTCTAGATGACCCTAAATTATAGTGCTATGATACAAAATTCAAAAGTCAGTTAAGAAAACTATCATAGAACAGACAATTGACACTTTAAATTATTTGGGTTATTGCTCCTTACTTTTGCACTAAGATTGTAGCCACTGCAGTATACTGTGCTATCGCCGAGCACGTTGTCAAAATCATTGCGTGCTTTTGACCATAGATTAATCTATTTGACTATCAGAAACTGAAACACTTTTGACAGAACTATATTGACAGAAAATAAGCCATCATTACGATCTAGATGTAGGCGGAGATCTTGTTATTTTGTCTATGCTGAAACTAAAACAAAAGAAATAATATGGCGAAGCCAACCAAATTGAAAATCAGTACTAATGTTCTACTTCCATTTTGGGACTATTCAATTAGGTCTGCTTCGCGATATTAGCACTTTCGTTGAGTTTCGGTACGCGACATTAGATCTTCCAATGTACACTGTTTTGATAGATATGATTGAATTTGAACTTTGTGCAGCGGTGATAAAGTGCAAATTGAATCTTTGGCGTTAGGAACACATCTACGTTGCTTAGACGACAGTGAGTAATTGTAATTTAATATGAACTTTATTGAATAGCACTAAAGTTCAAATTGACTCTACATTTTAGTTAGAAAACGTTTGTATGGGAAAAAGAAAAGGGCTGTTTTTAGGGGTTTTCCGGCAATTATTCGAATTTTTCTAGCCGTAAAAACCATCCTTGGACTTCAACAAACATGTAGAAAAAAGAATTGGCCAAATTGGTCAAGGCATTGTTGAGTTATGCGCTTACCAACACATTTTGCGATTTTTATATTATAGAGAAGATATAATAATAATAAATATGTAATATAATATAATAATAAATATAATGAAATATTTGCCAGAGTTAACCTTAGAAATGGGATATTGACCGTGTAATCATTTTTGTTTGAGTTCGAAATATCGAGAAATGTTAACTCTTGTAAAAGTGATCGTGATAGATTGAAAAATTGTAGAACGTTTTGCTGCTTTAAATGGAACACTCTACTTAAATAATATGTTTCTATTATATTATAGCACTCTCCACATGACTACAGTCTACACAGAGTTCCTACTCTTGATTTTGTGAATTGAAGATACGACTTTTACATACGATTTGCGTCTTAGATCTGTCCTAAAACTATATGCTGTCGACCTTTACCTTCAGTTCGTCTCAAAGGTAATCGGGGTACCCGACCACATACTCTCCGCCCTAATCCCAACCTTGTACCTCCAAGAAAGTTAATCAACCCTTGCCGAAACTAATAAGGTCCTGTTCCGACCTAATTTCCAGGATATGGCCGATAAGATGCTGGATGACCCACTAACATGGGCCGCAAGTAATGTGGCACATCCCTAGGGAAATAAAGGGTTTGATAAACCTTGCGTTGAAACGACGTGTCGATGGTAATCAACTTTATTAACGTGCAATCGCCTTGTGTAATTTGAAACTGAAATAGCCCAGAAAGCGTTGCCATCAGTATAAAGACACTTACTTTGAGAGTTAATTTCGCCAAATAATGATGTTATTTATTGTGCTTTATAATAAATAATTAATGACACCTAAACAAAATAAGCTACCACAATAAAACATTGATGGTTAGCTATTGCTATGATTTCCATAATTATCTATTATGTTAATAAGTATTACCGTAAATACGGTAAGAATAATTGCGTTATTATCGTAATGAAGAGGAAAAGTGGCTCAGAGACTTGAAGACTAGGTAGGTAACAAATCTGTTGCAATCGCGTCTCGCATCTTAACGGCTATCAATCACTCTTTACAGCACTCAGGTCTTAAATAGACGTCTATCACTCTTTTGTATCCATAGATTTTTGCATAATATAGAGTTTAAGAATTCATTTTATTCGTTAAAAACATTTATTATTATTAGGCGCCTACAACTAACTAAAACTACAATAGTTTTCGTTTCAGGCGCCTAATAAAAAAGCAAGTATAAAACTGTTAATTTGAACCAATTGCCCAGGCGGAGGGTTACATAATTATGTGTTTCTGGTGTATGTAGGTAGGTAGATACTATGTAACGTACGCAAGTATGTCTAGATATCTATCATAAAATCTAATCGAATTATCTCGTATTAGATTTCCAATAAAAAAAAACTAAAGTAATACAATGTTTTATAAATCGGCGCGGATCCAGCCCTAAAAAAAGGCGTGGTCATAGCCACATAAAAATCAGCCAAGTGAGATTTGAAGTATGAACTCTCTTATGATCGATATAGTGCATTCCTATAATAGAATACGTTTACTAATTATGTATATAGTATATATGACGTTTTGAAAATTAGGTCGCATGCCATAATGTATTTAATTTGAAATAAATAAATATTGAAATTTATAGAGAGAAAAAATTCACATACTCGGACGGGATTTTTTCGCTCTATACATTTCAAACAGATCGCTAAGCAGTAAGCAGGCATTAGTGCTTTAAAAAAATAATACTATAAATAAATATTATTGCTTAGAATATGTACTAATCTATTATTAAGAAGATAATAAAATTAAACTGTTAACAAGACTTTGAGCCAAAAGCTCTTCGGTCAGAATAATAACGTCTATTCACATCTGTCAAGGGACAAAGAAAATGTGCCATTAAAAATAGATAGCCATAAATTTTGACGTCGTCCCTTTCTATGCCTTTATACGTTACTGTTTGGCCCTTTCTTTGTTGAACCACAACTTATTTACTTGGTTATTATGCGAAGAAAATGGGACATAATAAGTTCAAAGAGACTCGATTATTTTACGGTAAGTACAAAAGAGACGTCACTTTTTCCTATATAAGTGCCTTCGACGTTTTTACAGTTGCCATTCTCATATTATTTTATTAAGTACCTAAATATAGTTGCATCAAATAACTAATAGAAGACATCATGCATTATTTTTATTTATTTCAGTCAAGAGTCAGATTCAAGTCACAGTCCACATAAATAAGGATGCCATTAAGTCACTGTCCTGTCTTCTTGTAAAGCGGTGGCTGTATTACTAAACCTTTCGAAGGGGTTGACAAGGAACACTCAAAAACAACGGTTCATGACTGTGTGCACTTTTCGTGCTCATTTCGTGCACTCTAGCATCATTTAACACAACACAATCAATGATTATAGCCATTGATGGGTTCCTGTCATCCTTTAATGTTTCTGATAGAATTTATATACATAATAACATTACAGACATCTACGTGAAAATGTATAAAGGTATACATATATAAGGTACACTACAAAATATACTCAAGAACTAATTTGTACATCTTCACAGTACCTACCTCGTTCGCACAATGAACACAGTTAGTTGTTTCGATGGCATATTTAAAACGCAATGAACTCTAATATAGAGGGTTATTGAAAAAAATGCTTATAACCTCTAAAGGGCGCCTTCAGTACATCACAACAAACATCATTAGTTCTACGACTTTTCTTTAAACCTTATTATTAATCAAAATAAAAACAGACTTTATTGTAGTAAGTACTTACCTGGCACTTTTTAGCTCTGCTTTTTAAAAGGAAAGCAACTGTACGAATTCTACGACGCAATACTTCCCGCGAGCTCCATAGTAAAATAAATTGTAGACCGAGCGCCTGAGTCGCGTGAAAGAATGAATATATTAGTAGAAGTCTAATAAAAAGCTTGCATTTTAATAATATGCAGTTTGCTACTGAATTGTATAGTGATTGTAGCAAAAATATGTCATGTTTATACACATAATCGGCCTATTATGTATCAACTGCTGGGACTCGAGCCTTCCTCTTAGAAAGAGAGTTGGGCTATAATAATCCACTACGCGGGCGCTGTGCGGCTTGGTGAACAGTCTAGTGGCCAACCTATACCGAAGTTTTTATGCCGTCCGAAGGCCTTCGACGTAGCCTAACGACTGTTGTCCTAAGACAAACAACTGGGACCGATGCCTTCAGTTGAATAATGCCACTAGCGGTCCCCATCCAACTCTTGACTGCAGTTGCTTAACTTGTTGATTATGGTTAAGATCACCAAGTTAAGCTCCGCTGCGAGCGCTTATACACACTGAATCATAATATAGACACACACAAATATTGTATTCACTTTGCACGCACCTATCATGATATAAACAGTCTTGAAGTCATAGAATTCACGGAAAATCCAATGACAAAGTTAGCATACATATTTTATTGTAGCTTCACGAGTTACGTAAGTAGCCTTGTTATTTTTAACGACCCGCTTTATCGTATTCGACTTTACAACTGGAATTTACGCTAAGTTTACGAGAGAGATCTTGAGACGATTTACTTTGTATTTCTTCGGCACTTCCGCCTGTCTATAGCTACACAGCTTGGCTCTCGTACCACCATCAATTTTGTAAATCTGTCACTAAGCACCTAACAGTGTGCTCCGGCAGCTGTGCATGAGAGCCAGTCGCTTTTCTACGTCTAGTGCGATATCACCTTCAAACGCGTGATCATTGACCATCAAGTGAGGTAGTGGTCAAACACTGGCATATCAAGTATTAAAAAGGACACGTTGCTTTCCTTAAACATGCTTAAATTAATTCACACACGTGCCAATGCCGTTATTATAAGTGGGAATGTACATTGTCAGAGTACCAATAAAAGTCTTACAACTAAAGAAAAAGCGTGGGAAAGGATATTACTGTCATGCCGTTGATAGATCTAAGTTTACCAACTTTCCTCAATCGTTTTGCTACTAAACTTATTATTTGACTGAATTCCAGTGATGTTCATAAAGTTGTTTATACTTACTAGTCAGAAGTTATAGTAAAATTGGCTAAGTGAGTAACGGCAGCACTGTTTAACAGAGTTAGACAGGCCATTTGACTTTGCACTTAGTAACTTTTAGTTGTATACTAAAAAACTCTCCTTTCAACTTCTTTAACACGAAAAGGAAAACATGATAAAAACGCGATTAAGAACACTGAACTACTTCTAATTTAATTTTTTCTTTTACTTACCATGAAGAAGCTTTTTGTTTGGAATCTAAGCGTGTGTGTGAGCGACCATAGCGACACTCCGGACCCCGAGCCTTCCTGTGGTTTCATAAGACCCCTGTCCTATTGCAGTAGGTAATATACCGCCTGGGAGTAAAGACGTAAAGATCAATAACGAAATAAATTCTCTCGACCTTTCTAAACACACACAACAACGCTGTATCTTGTAACGGAACAGGCTCTGGATGAGGATTCCGTCACGATTCACAAATATAGAGGCATAAAAAGTATCTTGGTATGAACAAATATTGATGAAATTTAGAAAATCAAAAGTAGAAGAAACCGTTAATGTGTGATATTGAGATTAAGATGTTTAGTCGGGTATTTCTTATAGGAAGATTATACTTATTGAAAATGATAAGCAGCATAGAATATTTAAGCTATCAAGATATTCTATGTATTAACCATTTAAATCGATTGTTCAAACAGAACTGATAAGTTACTTCAAGGAAAAGGAAATGTTGAGTAATCCTTTAAATACATAAAAGTTATAAGTAAAATTAATAAAACTACCATGAAAATAAGCAGCATTGATATTTCTAACCATACAAAGGTGTGGCGACGACTCGCTACGATCTCCTTGTAGGTAATACATACTCCAAGTTATACATAAAGAGTTCCTTTAACTTTTACTTTTCTGTTTGACACTTTCAAATTTAAAATTAGATGATGTTTTTATGACAGCGATTCGGACAGGGTTTTTATGTAGATTGATGTAAGGTGAGAACAAATGTGCAAGGAATATTTTACTCTCTACCACATGTGTATCATTTAAATTACGAGAGAGAAACACTTTCTCCAGTGCTAGTAACAGCGGCAAGGATCACAGCTGGAGTTCGCTGCCAGTATCTAGGTACGCATCGGTGTTCCCTCCGGTGTCCTCATTGGTGACCCCGACGTGATGATGAAAATGAGTTAGTGCTGTAGATGCCAAAAAGAAGGTATGAATTTTGCTATTCAAATATAATGGTGCTTCCTGCATCGGCTTGATCGTGATCGAATATGGAATACTACGCGCGAGTTCTATATATTGAGTCAGGAACGTATCTGTGAAATGATCGAAATATATCGAAGATTATTGCTCGGAATGTTTCCTGAAATGACATCGACCAATTTTCGCTGCGACTAGTAGTGGTAGGCTAGTGATACATCGACGTTTTAATGCCTACCATTCGGCAGTTATTCTAGTCAATATTTTATTAATGTGAGGAACACATTTTTGTTACGCGTCCGTATATTTGAGTTTGGGTTAGACTGTCTACTCTGATTCTAGCATGAGAATGCGGTAATAAATTATAGCAATTGAATTATTTGCTGAAAGTATCAAATGTAATATTTAGAATCAAATGATAATTCGTAATGATAAATAATACTATTAAGAAGAGATAAATAAGATTATAATCGCTTATAGACGCAAACTCTACATTTGGAAAACTACCAAACGGACTTAGTAAGGCCTTACTAATTTTGGGGTAAATAGAAGAGGTTCTTGGCATGATGGAGAACATTTGTGTCACAGTAAAGAGCAGCACTTAATCCAGCATTCGAGTTGTAAGCCTTGAACATGCCAAGAATCGTACTTCCTAAATCATAATAAATCTAGAATTCTACGGCAAATCTAAAAAAAATCAAACTAATTACTTACAATATGAAAATTAATAAAATATATTATATCTTTAAATTGTAGAGATATCTATCACTATATCTATACTATATATCAATAATTTACTCGGCAAAGTAAAGCTAACTATTATAATAATCATCATAATAAATATATGGCTGCTAGTATTGAGCTAACCAATACAACAAAGATTCTGCTAATACTTAAGTATTTAAAATAATTGCTTTTCCTACAATGTTTCAATAGATGGCATGTCATGTAAAACACTAGTAATCTAAGTATAGCAATCTCGTATAAAAAGGAGATTTATGTATGTGGTAAATCTTATCAAACTTGGTCTAGCAATGCAGCACCTTGAGAATTCTTGTAAACCACAAACAAGGGTCTAGAGATTTCTCTAAGTCACTGATATTATTTCCCATATATTGCTTAACTGTTATTAATAATAACGAAAATCATGGGTATATCTGATATTATTTAATGGAGTTGTTTATATATTATTTTACTAATCAAAACTGATTTATCATATTTATCAGATATTTTTGCAAGCTAATAATTATATAGTAAAACTTGCAAATATCCTACTGTTTCTATGTTCTATGGTCAAATAACATAGACCTTAAATTCAGAAACTTATATTGATGATTAATATCTTCCACGATTAGAAGTCAAATCAAGTACATAAGCTAGAAATCTAGGATCAGCTCAGTCAGTCAGTCTGTAAGAACTAAGTATTTGCAATCTAGTATGTTCATCGCAATTTTTCGTTATCAGCTAGCAGTTCAGTAATGTAGTAGTAAGTTATCCATCGTAATATCAGAATACCTAGGCGTTGCTATTGGTTTCTCTAGGCATCTATAGTTCTGAATAGTTTTCTCTGTTTCAATTCTTTCCGAAAAGAGCAAGGTTACAGCAGCGGTACACAGTGTTAGGGTCCTCCTAGACTAGACGATCATTGGCCAAAACGTATTAGAATAAAAAATATTGGGGGGGTTGTTACAATCTGAAACTTCTGAAGTAGTTGTAAAGCTTTAAAATAGACTCTAACATCTTGATTCAGGTTTATGCTTTAAATCGTACAGCATTTGTCACCCCTTCGCGCGTGTTTATAGAAGCGGAGTTTCGGAACTGATTCCAATCGACCTTTTTAAGTAACTGCTGGACTCCGTTTACCCAAAAAATCTCTTGACACGACCGTCTATGGTTATTCTCCGTGGGCGAAATTTGTTTCATGTTAATTGGCCTGTTAGGTGAATAAATCAAAACATCGTCTGTCATATAACTTTGGTTATTGCAAGAAGTGATGTATGAAACACAACCTTCATATGTTATTCAATAATACCCATGTCAAACAGTAGCACTGAAATAACTCCACTCCCATTTCATATGTACGGGTCTGCCCCTCAAACACATCTACGGTTTATAATTATTTTGCATATAGTTGATATTGAACTATTTTTGATCAAAACTCCATGCCCATTAAGTTTTAAGTATATACTTAAGTTACTTAACTTTAGTTTTAGCTGCTGTAATTTTGGCTTCAATATTTTCATAAAAGGCTGTAAATAATTAGCATTACGGGCTCATGCATAGAACGGTCTATAAACGGTCCCTACAAGTCCCTAAAACACTAAGGCCTTGCACGATACTCACTAAACACTAAAGGTATGCGTTAAACTTATATAAAACTTTATTCTATCTCATTAGCTTCCAAACGAAAAACAGAACCATGACTGTCTTTCGTTATAGTTCTGTCTTATTTTATATATATTAAATTTCTTTGTCTCTAATGTCAGCAAACAAAAACATTTACAAGATTTTATCATTTTGTCATTTGAATGGGCATAGTTTTCAAACAATTGCACCCTACACGTTCGACTATAATAGCCGAAGTTCTGGCCGCATTGCCTCACTGCCACAAAAACGAAATTAAACGTTAATTTCTTTTCGTTAAAGAAATTACTCACTTTGAAAAACTTGAAATGCTACACAATGCATTTTCCAAAAACAAAAAATGGAGCAAGACAAAGAAGACTTTAAATGCACTGAAACTTTTGCTTTGTTGTAAAAGCTGAGTCGGTTATAGAGTAGCATTTTATTCAAGGATACATTCCTTCGGTTAGTTGCCAGAGAGTTTGCACAACATGCAATAGAATTTTAGTTGTGATGTAGGAATCCTTATATATAAATAGACTGAGCTAGAACTAGGTATAGAATACAAAATCAGGTATATAACCATACTTTAATAAAAAACGTTTGTAACAATGTCACTCTGTCTGTTTGTTGCCTTATCACGCCTAAACGGCTGAACGGATCGTAATGATATTTGGCAAAGAGAGAGATTATATCCCGGGGAAGGAACTATAACACTTTTCATCATCATATTCATCATCATCCATTATCAGGCGCGGAAACCAACCAGTCAGTGAGTTATTAAAAAATAAATATTATAAAATATATCTTATTGTAAACAAAATACGGTTTACGGTTCATATGACGTCTATTTCATATTGTTTTAATGAATACTGATGTACAAAAAATGTAGTTATAACTGGTAGAGTTTGACTAATATAGGAGCGAAAACTAAATTCGAGCTGAGGTAACATCCCCACCTCAGCTCGAATTTAGTTTTCGCCCCTACTTCGTTGCAACGATAATAACGATAATGGCCCATAGATTCATCGCAAGCGACACAGGTTCCCCGTCCTAAAGCCGAAGCGAGACTGAGTCGGGGGCCGAGCGGCAGGGCAGCCTGACTGAGAATGCCTCCTAGCGCTTGATATTTTAGGTATTTGCTCTTAAAATTAATTTGAAGGTCATTTAAAAAACTCAGCTAACATAACACCTTCCTTTTATAAACGGTCTTTTTAGGAATTACTATAGACGCTAAATTGCAATGGGGTCCCCACATAAAAAAATATAATAAGTTAAATAAATAATAAGTTTAAAATTACTATTAAAACTAAACTCTGTCAAAAAGGTTATTACAAAATTTCGGATTACTTGGAGGATAAAACAGCTTGGGACTGATCACTCCAGGATCTATCTACTCGTGTACTAAGATGTCAAAGTGTAGCGTGTCTTGCCCTACTGATACCATTATTATGTTCTCTTTTGTAAGGCAACACACTGGAGCTAATATTTGTAGTACCTAAGTAAAAACATTGTAAAAACATCTATATAAAAAGAATGGCCCCGAGTTTCTAGCCGCTTCTTCTCGGTAGGCTCTATATATTTTGGAACGCGGCGGTAGTCTTTAAAGTACATTATAATGAAAAATTGACGTTCATAAGTGCGTCTTTGATGCCTAAATTGAATAAATGATTTTGACTTTGACTTTGACTTGACTATAAAATTCAATTATCATGCAAAGTTTCAAGATCTTGTTTAAAGTATTCATTGAGTTATAGACGCTTATTGTACAATTTGGAGGACACTTTGAGATTTTTTTCTATCGAGAAAATGTAATTATTTAGACTATATCCTGAACATTGCCATTTGTTAATTTCAATTCAAAGTGAAAGTATATTTGAAAGCAGTATATTTGAAGATATGGAGGCTGAAAATAAGCAATGTGAGGTAGTACCGGCTCTGCCCAGTCTATTTTTTTGAATCCTAGGAGTATTAAATACAATTTTAAAACATCTCACTGGTCGCAGTTTTGAGATTATGTTTTTCTTTTGGTTAATGTGCTAAGTTATTAGAATTATTCCAAACTCCTTGCCGACTTGTACCTACTACGTAGCATTCGAGTATCTTTCACGAGCCAAAGTGATTAAATATTGAATGTTTTCGAAAGCCTTTGTTACGAAGTAATGTAAATGTTTGGTTTCCATCGAGCGTTGGGCACGAAGCCGGATTTTCTTTGTGATTGCACAGCGCGCGTTACTCTGTAAACTGAAACATTTTCCAATTTGTTTACTCCTGCATCACCAATGTAATTCTTTCTTATTCGCATATAGAGATAACGCTAGTTTTTAAGATATATTGTAGACTAGTTGACTCCGGGTTATGCTGGCATAGCCTGGAAGGCTAATAGGTGCCACTACAGAAGGTTTTTAAATTATTCCCTATAATCTACCTTTAAGATTAGTGTTGAACTGAAGGTATTATTTGAAAGTCTTCTAAAGTCTGCCTTTAGTAGAAACCACGTGGCAGGTTTTCAAAACTGGTGTTATATTTCATGCATCACACTGTACTTGTTGCGTTGAAGTCTACACTCCGACCTGCTCGTGCCCATATTCAAGACCCCCAGAGCTTTCAACTTGAGAAGTCCAATCGCTTCAATTGCCTTGAGAACATCGATTCAGTGGACGAGATCAATAACAGGTTGTAGAAACTGTCCATACAGTGGGTTCCAAGTTCATAACCCCAAAAAAATAAAAGCCACCGTACAGATAGGCCACAGAAACTCTCCAACGATACCCTCAACCTCATGGCTGAACGACGCTCCTTAAAACTGCAGTCTTCGGATGATGCTGAAGCATATAGGCTGCTCATATATCATATATCATAAACGAATATGAAAGTCCTTGCGACACGACATCCGGATCTTTAATACTAATCGTATTAAAGAGACGATAGAGCGGAACAAGGGCTCCAAAGTATTTGCAAGAGACAAGTTTATTGGGCAGAGCCAGTTGACGAAGCTGAAGAGAGAAGACGGCAGTGTAGCGTCGACCAAAGCAGAAGTGTTAAGAGGGGTAGAGAGTTTCAACGGACAGTTATACTCTTCGGTCGCTAAACGTGTTAGCAGCTCGGCCAACGACCCAAAAGCCAAGCTGACCCGACATTATACCGAAGATATCCCGGAAATCAGCCTGTACGAGATTAGAATGGCCTTGAAACAGCTTAAGAACAAAAAGGCGCCGGGTGCCGACGGTATAACATCGGAGCTTCTGAAAACGGGTGGGACACCATTAAAGTCCTTTAGTCCTTGCTCTCTAATACCGTCTTACTCGAAGGTTCAACGCCAGAAGCATGGATGAAAAGCATGGTGGTGCTGTTCTTCAAGAAAGGTGACAACACTTTACTTCAGAATTACAGACCCATCTCGCTTTTGAGCCATTTTATAAGCTGTTTTCGGAGGTCATAAGGAACCTTCTCAGTCGCAGGTTTAATGAATTTCAAGCGGAACAAGGCGGTTTCCAAAAAGGTCATAGTACCATAGACCACAATCACACGCTACGGCAAGTTATACAGAAGACCGAAGAGTATAACTTGCCTCTTTGTTTAGCGTTTGTGGACTAGGAGAAGGCCTTTGATTCGATCGAGACGAGGGCAGTGCTTGAGCCTCTCCAGCGGTGCCGTATTGACTATCGGTATATTGAAGTGCTGAAGTGTTTATACAAAAACGCCAACATGTTAGTCAGAGTACAGGAGCAGAGTTCGAAGGCAATTCCATTGCAAAAAGGCGTGAGGCAGGGAGACGTTATATTTCCGAAACTGTTCACCGCTGCATTGGAAGACGCCTTCAAGCTCTTGGAATGGCAAGGACTTGGCATCAATACCAACGGCGAGTACATCACTCAACTTCGATTTGCCGACGATATTGTATTCATGGCAGAACCCATGGAAGACCTCAGTACAATCCTCGAAGGCCCCCATCGAGTTTCCCAACGGGTAGGCCTTAAAATGAACATGGACAAGACGAAAATTATGTCTAATGCCCATGTTGTGCCTACCCCAATATCAGTTGGGAACTCAAAGTTGTTGATGATTACATCTACCTGGAACAGACAGTCAAACTAGGTAGATCAGGGCAGCGTTCCGAAAATTTCGCGAAGTCTTCTCGTCTAAAACACCTCAGTGTCTCAAGACAAGAGTCTGCGACCAATGTGTGTTACCAGTGATGACTTATGGGACTGAAACGTGGTCTCTTACTATGGGCCTCATAGATAAGCTCAAAGTCGCACAACGAGCTATGGAGATGGCTATGCTCGGGGTTTCTCTACGTGATCGAATCAGAAATGAGGAGATCCGTAGAAGAACGAAAGTCACCGACATAGCCCAGAAGATGAGTCAGTTAAAGTATCAGTAGGCAAGCCACATAGTACGCAGAACAGATGTCCGATGGGGCTGGAAGGTTCTGGAATGGAGACCACGGGCTGGCAAGCGCAGCGTAGGTCGTCCACCGACACGGTGGACAGACGACCTGATAAAGGTCGCAGGACGAAGTTGGATGCAGGCCGCTTCCAACCGGTTCTTTTGGAAAATTATGGGGGAGGCAAATGATGACTGTACTTGTATGATCTCAGTACCTACTTCCCACGTTGATGTGAGAAATCCGGTCAAGATCCAATTTACAAAGTATTACTAAATTATTCACAGAAAATAATCTGCGTGAAAAGCCTTAGAAATGTAGAGATACGTGCCAACGTAGACTGGCCATGAAAACTCACGAAAGGTGGATCTGAAGCAATGCGAAAATTGGGTATTCGTCGAAGGTTATGATGAGGTGAAGGTAATGTAACACTGTCGTGGGTGGTTTACATTTAGCCAACGACTTTATATATTTGTAGACATGTTATCTTCTTTCTTCATGGCTATTATAATTTCGGGCGAGCTGCATATTAACATATTAACATAATATAGTAAGTATACACATAACATAATAAAATTAGAAACAAGATGAGTCTGTACTTGTAATTTATAGTATAAGTCAGTGACACGTAGTGGAAATGTTTTTGAATTAATATTTATTATTACTACTATAATTATAATTACAAGCGCGCGAAGCGTCTCTGCTTTAACTGTCCAAGTTAAATTTTATCGGTCCGTATGTTTGTTAGGTTGTTCATTGGTCTTCCTGTACAGGTCGCCAATATATTCAACCAATTTTGAAGTAATTTAATATTATTTTGGTATCAAACTTGGAAGCATGTTCTAGTTTCAATATATTTTTTATGTCGTCTGCGATTTTTGAGTGAGGTCCCCTTGAGACTTAATTATCAACTTTTACTAAAGGAAAGGTACTTTTCCTTAAAAGGGGGAAGTTTGCTGCGGCGCTATTTACATATCAATTTTGATAAATTTAATACACACATTAGGAGCCTTATATTAAATAGGAATTTCAATCATTAGCATAATTGGTCAAATGGTTGCCGAGAAAATATGTTGTAAAGTTTAAAAACTGGACGATTTTGGTAATATAGCGAGAACATTTGGCAACACATAGGTACAGTTTTAGCAAAATTTGTCACTGTCTTGTGGAATTAAATATTTGTCAAATCAAGTCATCAAGTATCGTTTTAACAAATGCAAAGATTTACGTGAAAACATAAGCTGACAATTACCAACATACGTAATATTATAAGATAGATGCGAATAATATACAAGCGAACTAATTGAAAGACGTCCCAGTTGGGGGGGTTGGATCAAAGCTGCGGTGTGAAACGCAGCCCATGAAGCCAATCCTTACCTGGCCACCTGTCCGGTGAGCAGGTACGGCGTATGGTTATGGAAAGGAGCGCAGGTCGTGATGACATCCATAACAAGTCTAATATGTTACCTTCTCGTGGTGCCGCCTGTTATTGGTCTGGTCCCCTCAGGAACGGATATAACAAAAACACTAGGCGAATCTCATGTACACCCTCATCCCACCTACCTATTCCTATCCCCTCACCAACATATCCAATCCCATCACTTAGCCCCTCCCGCTTCTACTCTGAAAATTCCTTTCCGCTACAGAAACAATGTGGTCAGGTTTCTGTGGTCTTGCTTTCCCATATAAGCGTGAAGGCAAGAGGGGGGCTGACCACCCACGTGTTTTGATGCTGCACGTGGGGGCCCGTATGGGTGGATGCAACGATCCTGGAGGCTGAGCGCAGAAACGCAACACTCCTCTTTGGCGTGAATTTCACCCTAAACGGGGGGCCTAGAACTAGCCACGCTAGGCAATTCAGCATTGGTGGGCAGCCTTAAGCTCCTGCCAGGCGAGAGGTGGTGGTCAATGGGGTCTGCAGCCGGCGGAGCACGGAATGCTGCGTCTGGTTGGTGTGGTATTCTTTGCACCGTTTAGGCTCGTGGATTACATGACCGCTACGTCTATACCGGACTGGTAGCCCTGGTGATAACATAACTGTTACACCCCCAGATGCGGGCTCGGTGGAGGGTGGGGAGCCAAGAAGGTGAATTAAATAAAAACATGGAAAATTTAGAAAACCCAACCAGAACACAAAACCCCCCCCAGGGTCAAGGGGATGCGGTGCGGGATCTCGTGGAGGCGTTCGCCGCCCCGGAGACCTGCTCTGCTAACTGGACGGTCGTAAGACCGAAAGGTAAAAACGGAGGGCGTAGAGGACAAAGGGCAACCGGAGACCATCTCACCACTCCAAACCCAGCAAGCCTACAAGCTTCTGGGTCAAAACTAAGCAAAAAACAGAGACATAAACTCTACCAGAAACAACGGAAACAACAAGTAGCGAACCCGGAAGGACAAAAGCCGAAAGCTGGAGACCGTAAACCCGAAGCGCAGCTGGCAGGTCAACGGCCAACGACCGAAGACCCCAGCATGTCGAGTTCCGAGGGACAAAGGCGTAAAGCTGGAGACCCGAAGACGACAATGCGCACGGATGGACAAAGGCCTAAGGCTGGAGACCCCGGAGTCAGCGAACGAAAACCTGGGCCTAGCCCTAAACCGGATGGCAAGCAGACGGTGGACCTTTTAAAGGTGCCAACCGAAACTAGCCATAAAGGTTCGGGCCAGAGCAAGAAACACGACATCCGCAAGAACCGGCAAAGGCGAGCAGCCAATGCTATTGCGAAGTCCGCACAGGCACCAGCCCGAACGGAACCGAGCAAGAGGTCGCGGATGGACGATACAGTTTCGCCGAGGGGTGACCACAAAAAGGCGAAACTCGACAGCTCACGTCGTGCTCCTGTCAGCTATGCAGACATCGTGCAGAACGATCTCTGCATAGCGATAACAGGGGACGACCATAAACAACTCACTGTTGAGCAAGCCAACGCCGTGAAAGGGTACCTGGAGGAGTGTATCATGGATGGTGCCAGGGACCCCGACAGCGACTTCTCCCCTGGCTTCAGAGGAAAACCCATCATCGCTGATGGTGCCCTGAAGCTGTGGTGCGAGGATGACGCTTCACTGCGATGGGTCAAAAGCACAATTGCCGCTGCTGCTGAGATCATCGGAATGAAGGTCACGGTAAAGCGGCAAAAAGAACTGACCAGGAGAATAAGGGCGGCCCTCTTTATACCTGACTGCAGAAGGAGCGTAGAAGACACAGGTCTAGTGCTCAATAAGCAGAATAGATGGGCCCAAATTAACTCCTGGACAATTTACTCCCATAGCAAGCAATCGGACAACACAATGTTCCTAACTCTGGGAATCCCAGAGAACATTGTGCCGTTGCTTATGAACAAGGAAAGGCGTTTAACACATAACCTGGGGAACGTCTATGTGAGGTTCTACGCTGCTAATGGCTCTCTACAAGATGAGCCACCGCAGGAGATGCCATCAGCAATGATGGTTGACCCGAAACCGGGACTCAGCGGTACCAAATATAGAGACCCAGACAAGGAGGACCCTGCCCCTGTGTGCTCAAAGAACGTGGCCCAGGCTGTGCCTCCGCAATCCTCTCCTATACCGTCAACCTCGCGGCTGATGGAGGGCAGGATCGTGGTTGACACGCCAAAGGGCAAGTTCTGGAGAGTGCCTAGGATGGTGGTAACGGATTCGTCGGAGGAAGAGGGAAACCTGGATGATGGTGACCCAAACCTCCACAATCTGTAAAGTCATCCAAAACAATCTCCAGCACAGCGAAACTGCTACGGCTAACCTGCGCAGAGTGCTGGGGATAGACAACAACGGGACCATAGCCCTAATCCAGGAGCCGTGGATTAGAGCAGGGCGTGTGTGTGGTCTCAATGATCTGAAGGGTAAGTTAATACTCGACAACTCCTGTACTAACCACAGAGCATGTATCTTTGTGCCACTTAACATAATAGCAGTGCCTATAACAGAGTTCTGTTCCAGAGACTTGGCAACAGTCAGGCTCCAGAATCCAGACGATGCGACGGACCTTGTAGTCGCCTCAGCGTACATGCCCGCTGAGGAAGATGCCCCTCCGAAAAAGGTCGTGGAGCTGGTAAGATACTGTGAACTAAATAAATTTCAACTAATTCTATCAACAGATTCAAACGCCCACCACCCCATTTGGGGTATGGCTAAGAGCAACAAAAGAGGCAGAGAGCTAGTAGACTTCTTGTTTTCAACTAATCTCTCTATAGCTAATAGGGGAGCTGAACCAACGTTTGTAAACAGTCGTCATCGAACCATCATCGATCTCACCTTGGTTTCGGCTAACTCCGAGCTAGTCAAGAATTGGAGAGTCTCAGATGAGAACTCAGGCTCAGACCACAGGTGGATCAGGTATGAATTAACAGTAAGTTCCAGAACACCGGTACCAACGCGAAATCCTCGCAAAACGAACATAACCGTCTATGAAAAAACGCTCAGACAGTCTATGGTCAAGGCAAGTATGGAAACTAAACTCAACAGTACGGTTCAAATTGAACAGTCAGTATTAGAATTAACAGACACTCTAACAAAATGCTACGAGCAAGCGTGCCCACTGTCCCTGCCGCAACCCGGTAAAGGAGGTAACAGGGGTTGGTCGCGAGCATTGGAAAAACAAAGGAAACAGGTACGAAGACTATTTAACAGGGCCATGAACACATACCGGGATGACGACTGGGACAACTACAAAAAGGCAAGGTCGGTATATAAAAAACTGATACGTTCCAGTCGCAGAAGGTCATGGCGTAAATACACTACTAACATAGAGTCAAATGCACAGGCAAATAGGTTAGGAAAATAATTGCAACTAACTCTAACCGAGACATAGGCTCACTCAAGAAACATGACAACACTTACACTCACTCTGTAACAGAAACTAACACTCTACTATTACAAACACACTTCCCTGGGTGCCACATAACAAATGAGATGAGATGGTGTGAAGAAACTGTGGTGTCACCCACGAAAGTAGATTGGACAGTTGCTCAAACCGTGGTAACGGAAGATAGAGTTAAATGGGCAATCAGAACATTCTCTCCATACAAAGCACCGGGAGTAGACGGTATCTTCCCAGGTTTACTCATATGGGGCGAGATACATATATATAAAACCTTACTACAAATCTTTAGGGCATGCATTGCACATCGGTATGTACCGAAAGCCTGGAGAGAAGTGAGGGTTCTATTCATACCCAAACCAGGTAAACGAGATTACACAGATGCTAAGGCCTACAGACCCATTAGCCTAACATCATGCCTACTAAAAACACTAGAAAGACTGAGTGATAGGTACCTTAGAGACAAGGTACTGACGAAAATACCAATGCACCCAGATCAACATGCCTATAGTTCAGGCAAGTCAACAGAATCGGCACTACATAAGGTAGTGTCTAAAATCGAACATAACATCCAAACCAAGGCGTTATGTCTAGGTGCTTTCATAGATATTGAAGGAGCCTTTGACAAAACCAGCTTCAATAGCATCCGAACAGCACTACTCAGACACAGGGTTGAAACAACACTAGTGGAGTGGATCATTAACATGCTTAAGTCGAGAGCCGTACGGATAGATCTTGATAGTTCAACCAAGGGAGTGGTGGCACGAGGCTGCCCACAAGGTGGTGTACTGTCGCCGCTACTATGGAACATGGTCGTAAATGATCTCATATCCAAACTCAACGCACAACGGTACTTCACGGTAGGCTATGCTGACGACCTTGCGATTCTCATACCTGGCCACTTCGCGAGTGTGGCCTGTGATCTTATGAATAACGCACTAAAGGTTGTCGAAAAATGGTGCATAGATAATGAACTATCAGTGAATCCTAACAAAACAGAACTTGTGATGTTCACAAACAAGATAAAGCTCGGCAATTACACTTTACCGAGCCTGTTCAAAACGCAGCTGAAATTGTCCGAAGATGTAAAATATCTGGGAATAACATTGGACAACAAACTTAACTGGGCCAAGCACTTAGATAACAAAATAACAAAAGCCAGCATTTCTTTTTGGCAATGCAAACGGATGATCGGTAAAACATGGGGGCTCAACCCAAAAATAACCATGTGGTTATACAATACCGTAATCATACCCTGTCTATCATATGGGGCTCTTGTGTGGTGGCCCAGAACGACACAGAGCACAACCATCGTAAAACTGAAAAAATTCCAGAGGCTGGCATGCGTGGCTGCAACGGGATGCATAAAAACGACTCCTACAACAGCAATGGAGGCTCTTTTAGGAATCACACCGTTGCACCTACACATCCAGCAAGAAGCCGCAGCATCCGCGTTCAGACTAAAGGCTTTACATCTCTGGGAAAAGGATAGTCTGTCCCGTCACACAACCATCTTAGACGAAATAGCGACAGGCAATCCAATCATGCAATCAATATACGACAAACAGCACAAAGAATACTTCTTCACTAAAAGCTATAAGATACAGTTACACGAGGAGCCTAGTGATAGCTCAGGGCTTAAGGAAGTAAGAATATACACAGATGGCTCTAAAACTACAACTGGCACCGGCGCGGGTACGTTCTCGGATGATCTGAACATTCATATAACTACAGGCTTGGGTAAGTATAGCTCCATCTTCCAGGCGGAATGTGTGGGGATGATCCAAGCGGCAACAGCAGCACTAAGGAGGAAGGTAACTGACTTTAATATCAGAATACTCTCCGACAGCGCTGCAGTATTAAGAGCCCTACAACGGTACGATCACTCATCAGGGCTAATCAAACAGTGTCACAATCTACTGGAGCAAGTAAGTAAAACCAACCATGTCACACTCCAATGGATAAAGGGACACAGCGGATCCAGAGGCAACGATGCGGCAGACGAGTTAGCAAGGAGAGGTTCCAACTTATGTCCAAAAGGACCGGAACCAATTTACATCAGAATGTAAACACTCCTTACAGTTGGAACCAAAATATTCCTACAGAAAAAGTACTGTAATTTTCGGTATATCTATTAACGCTTTGCCTACCGGAGACGTAAATTTACGTGAGTTTTATTCATAAATATTTTGTTTTCATTATCACAGTATAGGAAGGATTAATGTTTAGAATATAGCGTTAAACTTCTAAGAAAGTAGCGTTTTGAAGTATTTAAAGGGTTCAATGAAGTACAGAAAGGGTCTGAATAAATAATAAGGGTCGCGGAAGAGGCCGCTTGAAAATGATTGCAGCGGTCCTTCGGAGTCACTTGTTTTAAGGGCCTTTTAAATATGTTACGCATTCCTTTATGGAATGGAGGTTTGCGGGAGAATGTGGAAAGTGGCACGCAGTTATAATATATGTGATATATATATATTTATATTCGTTTGTTCATAATGTTCCCACTGCTAGGGAACGTTCGTTTCAGTGAGAGGAAAGGAGCAACTATCCACCACGCGAACCCAGTGCGGCTTGGTGGATAGGCTACCAACCAGCAACCTATGAAATTTTTCATGTGGGTCCATGAAAGCATTAAATAACTGCATTAATATAAACGACTGCAAAAGCTGTGTGTGTCCTGTGATATACATAAACACCTTTCTACTTATAGATATATAAGTCAACTTTGACCACCCATTCATCACTGTACCCGATATTCAGATATGAGCGGTGAATGTCTTCATTTTGCATTCAGTCCATGTGTAATGTAAACCATCAATTCTGAGGGACGAATGTAAAGGCCGCTATTCCAATATATTGGAATCTGATATCGGTCGGGCCGACTTCTATCTATATCAATATTTCACCGACACATGATACTGATACTTTGAATTATAAATCGAAACTTCACGACACCGATGTAAAATGAGTTGGTATGTGTTAACTAACTGACGCCATATAAGACGTGTGTAGGTGCCTGTATGAAAAAAATATCGACCTTGCATTTAGAAATACTGTTTCTACATTTAAAATTAACTGATTGTGTCTTAAAAATACCATTGATATAAAACCTGTGAAAACATAGAAAAGAGCAATTAAAATCCAGTTTAATTACAAACTGCCGGAAGCATACGGCGCGGGTTTCACAGTTTATACGTAATAATTACTTTTTAATGTAATTGCGTACTTATAAAAAGTGTAATTAAATATAACCAGCCAAATTCGAGTGCGACTCGTGCACCAAGGTTTCAGTACCACCACACACTTATATGTAATTTTAAAAGTAGTAAAGTTACACAGCTCACAGATTATTGGTATGACGGTAACTGACAAAACGGGCAAGTCGTTTGTTTGATGGTAAGTGTCACACCTAACCGTAAGAGTTGCAGATATATAAGATACAAAGTTCTGCCGTACGATTCTCTAAGCGCCGGTCCCAATAATCTATCTATCGCCGGTTTACCTTACTAGAGTTAGATATTTGACACTATTTGTATGGAAGTTATGTCAAATTTCTATCGGTAGTAAGGAAAACCGTGGATAGATAGATTATTGGGATCCTCCATAAGAGCAAACATCAGCACTTTGACAACATCCGTGTAACAAATGACGAGATGTCAAGGATCGTTGAAAAAACAACCTTATGTACGAGGGCGATATCTCACAAAGTATTTGACATCGGTGAGCTCTCGACGAATCATTAGAGAATCGCACGGCTGTACGGCACTGCACTGTAGTTGTCACTTACGTCATTTAGCTATTGATTTCCATTCGCCAAATATATCTTTTGCTACAGTGCCCTTCACACTTAACTGTACAGTATGTAAGCTTTCTTACTACAGCTTCGAGTCTGTGATATATCTGGCAGGCTACGTTCCGAAAAGCGCCGAAATCACTCGCGGCGTTCTCACACCCATTCCCTTAAAAGCCCACGGTCATCGTGAGCGAACTCGAACGTCATCGATGACGTCAACAAAAACGCTCACAACGCTCGCAGATCGTAGGTGGGTTTTCGCGGTCGTTTACGAGCTGTCACTGTCAAGCATCAAATGTATAGGATTCTATCGATTTTTGACAGAAAAGTTGCCGCGCTTTTCGTGACCGCGTAACCGCTCCGCTTGGGTTGAACATTGCAAGCATTCATTTTAACCGGAACGCTAAACCGGGGCGCGACAGTTGTGAGCGTTGATTGCGCTTCCCGGAACGTAGCCTAAGCATATATAGCAAACCTATAAAATACATACATATTTTATAGGTTTTTAAACTATCACGATCACTTTTGCAAGAGACAACATTAGAAAAGGGACATTTACCGTGTAATCCATTTTATTTGAGTTCGCGATTTATATTCCCGACAACATGGATTACACGGTAAATATCCCGTTTCTAATGTTACTAATACTTGGGCAGTTCTGCGGAAGCTTAAATTAAAGGAGGGTCACTATAATAACATGAAATATCCACGAAAATACGAAATATCAGCAATTTAAAACTAATTTATAACGTAAATGGTCAAATTGAATTTGATCAACTTGCTGACATACAATTCGAGTGTTGCAAGATGAATTAAAAAATTTGGAGCTAGTTTTATAATATTGTTTTAAACAAAAATGTTAGCTTCTTTTATGTATTTTGTACAACAAAAAAAAAGGTAAAAGAATAAAACATAATTATGAAACGTTTGGTTGCAGTAAAATATGTATTTTATTAAAAATAGTACGGAATAAATTTTTATGGAACGAATTTGCTTCCCTATAAATGTCTAAATTTCATCGCTGTAGCAGTACATACGATTCCGCTACACACATCTAAATTTTACTCGTGTGTGCAATGGTAAAATCTCGTACATACAGGATGACTTATACAATGTTTAGACAACTGTAGCAAACTTTCGTTTTCTTTAGCGGTGACAGTCAATAGTACCAACATAGAAGAAAAACCTTCTAAATGTTAACATTAGTGATGTGCATGCTGTATATACGCGGAGAATAATAAGATGGAGACAGAAAGTTCCTACTACTTTGTATGCTCAGTAACTGTAATGGTACGTGTGGTGGCGAACCACCAATTGGTAAGTAATTAGTAGGTAGTTATATACTTGTTTTACTCATGCCTTTTTCCACCGTGAATCAGTAATGTTCGCAAATTACTGTGTTAAGGTTTGAAGGTATAGTTGCCCGCGTAATTACAGGCACATGAGATTTAACAACTATGTCTCAGGGTTACGGTGCAGTACGTCGTGTATGGAAATGCATCTGTTCTAGGCAAAGGTTACCACGTATATTAAATATGAAATTATAACAAAGTCATATGTATCTATGCCGCTCCGTCCCCGCAAGACGGTTAGTCAAATAGATAGTTAAAATTCAATGCTCGGACCAGATTCTCGGTGGCCTAGTTGGTCAATGGCGTCTGACACGGAGAGTCAGAAGACGCAGGTTCGAATCCCGTCCGAGGATGTGAATTTTTCTCTCTATAAATTTCAATGTTTGAGATCGCTTAAGCAGGTGTTAAATATTTGTATTGTATTGAGAATTCGACCGAGCGAAAGGTGATAAAAGGTGTTCAAAATAGACTATACATTGACTCCAATGTATGCAGTTTGAACCCAAACAGATCCCATTGTTCAATTAAATCTTTGGATTACAATGATCAATGAAAAAAATATCTAATGGGTAAAGGGAATTCATGACCCACCGTGGATTATTTTACCCCTACGATAAAAACGCTATGTTATAATAGTCCTATCCATATATAACATATCACTGGTTGAAACTTATGTTAATAGCGAATTTTTCACACGCCACGCACCATTGTACCTTCACCAACCTTGGATTTTAGTGAATTATCTAAGTTTTCGGGACTTTGGCAAACTTATGCGGTAACTTCTTTGTTTGATGTCGAAGTTATGAAGTTACTCGCTTACGGAAAATACACTAGTGGACTTTGTTGGTATTTATTGGAGACCCGTGCGACATACTTTATATTTTTGTCTGTTTCTAATGGGCAAGTTGAAATATAATTGGTTTGTATATATCATTGTACATATGCTGTAAAAATGTTGAAGGTTTGCTGTAGATTAGGCTTTTGAATCATATCTCGGGCTTGAGCTTTCAGTGAATGTAACATTGAGAGTGGAATCCCCAGAATAGCGATAGGGTACTTTCTATAACATATTTACATTAAAATTTAGTTATACTATGTAAATATTTACCGCCGTTTACCGTTACCATGACCACGACCTGTGGTGATGCTAAGAGTACCCGGCGCTCTGCTATCTATTCTAGTCCCGAGATCTGGCGGTGTATTTGGAGATGGCTGGTATCATTGAGACATGACTGTTGCATGGATTATTTATGACTGTCAGATGTATCATCTCAGCAGTAGGATATCTACTGCCTCATACATTTCCAAAAGGACTTGTTAACCGGTTTAATCAGAATAATCAATTTATTGGTAAATAAATATTAAAAGTCAGGTCAGTTTATAACTATATTTTTGTTTTTCTTTCTTATATCAGTTCTTCTTACTACAACTTACATATAATTTGGACATGAACATGAGGTATGCAAACAAGGAATTAACATACATTTTTCCCATCATCGGAATTTGGATTTTAACACAGCTTCGATGTTCATAAGACAAATAAAATAAAGTTCCCGTCGAATGCACCCGGAAATTATTTGTATGTACACCTGAAAATAATTCCTCTGTCGCTGAAACTTTGCAGTATGATAAAATAATGTTCATAGATTACGATTAAAATATTATCCCAAGAAATACCTAGAAGGTAGATAGGTATGTGCACCTAAACATGAAAATCGCTTCTAGCTCCCGGTGGAAAATTCCTCCGTCCAAAATTCCTTTGGTATATGTTAGTTTATATGAATGTGTATAGGTATGCAACGGAATCCAGGAATATTTTCATGTCGAAGAGGCAGTAACTTAAAAATACCTATTTTGCATCAAAACTTGTTCAGGAAAATTTCTGCGTCAAATTTCATCTTTTTACTTCTTGGATAATATGTTAATCGTAATCTAAAAACATTACTTTATCATACTGCAAAGTTTCTTAGACATAAGAATTATTGCAAAGTCAAAACCTTTAATGATTAGACTAAAGTAGGGTTCCACTAGACAAGTCTATACACGATTTGCTCGCAATTCATCTTTTAAAGTTAGCTAGCCCTATCTGAAACATGTGAAAGAAATTATACAGTTTTCACAACTTTTTCTAACATATTGCCCATTATAAGATGGAAAGCCGCATGTGCTACTGAGCGATATCCTGCCTATCGGAGTGAAAAATTACTTGAGTGTCTTATGTAAGGAATTCGAAAGGTGTAATTGCGTACATCTACGTTATAATGTATCCTTAGATTTTGTTGGGTGCTCAACTGCTGATACTGCAATATTCCTTCTGCCAAAACGTATTTGAATCTTTATACGATACGTTCCAGTGAATCTCTAAGAGACGTTATTAATTAAATAGATATACTTACTTTGCTCCTGGCGCTTTGATTTCCAACAAAGATCAAATCTTAATATTTTCAGGATTGATTAATCTTTGATTACACTGGCAGTTTGGTGGACTTAATTAATATTGATATAACACTGAAACGATGTAGAGTTCGTCACTTTGTGTGTGGGTGTCACAAGTAAAATAATAATTTGATCTTGTTCATTGTGTGGGATATTTGTGCTGGATAATTGCAGAGAGGGGTTTGGCTCTTTACATTTTTTTATCCGTAACTTCCGACTGTCAGTGTCGCATACACCATAGGCCGCACGAGACAAGCCGTCCGAGCTCTTAGTGCAGAATATAACTCTCTACTCGATTTTAACTTTCGTGTGGAGACGAAGTGACATATTTTATCTACCGACTTCCAAAAAGGAGGAGGTACTCAATTCAACTATTTTTTTAATGTTTGTTACCTCATAACTTTCGATAGGGTGAACCGATTGTCAAAATTATTTTTTTGTTTAAAAGCTGGTGCTTCCCGTGTGATCCATTTAAATTTCATCAAATTAGGTCTTGTAGTTTTTGAGTTACACTCCAATAACTGAATGCGGTAGGTGGAAGTCGGTATTACATTTTTAAATTTGTACTTGTTTTTAATCTGATCATGGTTTGACAAGGATTGTTGACAGAGGCGAGTTCAATGCCTGTACAAAATTGTTAATTTTTCCTCCAGAAATTTGCATAATTTGGTCTTGCTAAGCAGGTTTTAACAATCATATAATAAAAATAGGTTATGTTTTATGTTGAAAAGTTTAGTCCCGTTGAGTATAGCTCGGCGCTGTTATATTCCTAATAATACAAGTTCGATAAAATAACTGCATAAATTCTCCAAGATCAAAACTTCAAACAATCTCTACATAATAAAAAAGGTATTGTTCCAAAACTAAACAGTTTGGAATTGCACTCTTCACATTTATATAAGGATGTGGCAGGCAGGATAAAGAGGATCTAGACAATGACAACTGGAATCCCGGGATTGCCCCGGGATTGCCCTCCGAAGCACGGAAGCGCTCAGTTGAATAATGCCACTAGCCATCACCATCACCCATCCAAGTCCTGACCGCAGCAAGTGTTGCTTAACTTGTTGATCGGTTACGATCGCCAAGTCGAGCTCCGCTACGAGCGCTTCAATTTATACTAATATGAATAAATTGTATTTCTTGTTATAATGGAACTTATTAATAATTTGACGTTGTTGCATTTCCTTGTAACGTCGCCATTTTGCGCTTATGTAGTTTTTTTACTTACAAAATCATACAAAAACTAATATTTATAATTACAATACACAAATCTAAGAAAATAATTCAAAAGGAAAAGTGTAGAATGTCAAAAAAGTTTGTGATCTAGAAGCTAGATATATTTTTTTGAATTGAACTTAATCAATAATTTATCAATAAAAGGTTTATATTCAATAAATAATCTACGGTAAAAATCATAATATAATCTACGGTAACAAAAAAGAATTCGATTTTTCAAAGTTATCGCAAACTTTTTTTGATGTGTACAAACTGTCCAGATTAACATCGTTAAAATAAACAAAAAAATAATGGCCACTTGTAAAAGACTTCCCGGAGATATCCTGATGACAAATACGGTGCAGGTGGTGAACGTTATTTATCGTAGCGATCCATATTATTAATACAATTTACAAAATCTACATTCAAGTTATGTCAAAATGGTCTGTGAGCTTGAATAGAATCGGCTCTTGATCGATGTTTTAATTTTGTCTTTTGGCAACTTTCGTGGTCTGGTAAAGTCCTCCACTGCTGACGCTTGGCGGTCTGCTCTGTAGGTCTACCATGAGTTTACAACATTGACACCAATCTAGGCTCGATATCGACTGCCGCGAAAAAGTGTATGAAAAAGAACAGCCACCTCGCGGTCAATTGTAGAACTAAAATTGACAGCGAGTACGCCAATCACAAGCTTAAATAGGTAGGCGAGATCGAATATCGACTATAGACGAAATTTATGTTGCCAACTCATGGTAGAGATACTGAGGATCTTCGCATTGACCCCTTCACTAAAGTTGACAGATAGCTGAAGGCTTGTATATTGTAGTTTGTAGCATTAAAGCAGCTGCAATAATAATAAAAAAACTATCTGTATCTATCGGATATTTAGATAAACGAGTAGAATGAAAATTCTAAATTTTGGCAACTTTCGTGGTCTGGTAAAGTCCTCCACTGCTGACGCTTGGCGGTCTGCTCTGTAGGTCTACCATGAGTTTACAACATTGACACCAATCTAGGCTCGATATCGACTGCCGCGAAAAAGTGTATGAAAAAGAACAGCCACCTCGCGGTCAATTGTAGAACTAAAATTGACAGCGAGTACGCCAATCACAAGCTTAAATAGGTAGGCGAGATCGAATATCGACTATAGACGAAATTTATGTTGCCAACTCATGGTAGAGGTACTGAGGATCTTCGCATTGACCCCTTCACTAAAGTTGACAGACAGCTGAAGGCTTGTATATTGTAGTTTGTAGCATTAAAGCAGCTGCAATAATAATAAAAAAACTATCTGTATCTATCGGATATTTAGATAAACGAGTAGAATGAAAATTCTAGACGATTACTACCAAAACTAAACCGAAATGTCGCGCATACATTCAAACTTGTATTTTCCAAATACATCCACCTACAAGCCCACCACGATTCGTCCTATTGACGATGTAATTCACGAATTTGCCAGGAAGATTAGGCGCCTAGAGTTCATCATATGAGGAAGAGAACCACAATTGTGACTATTTTATATCATAAAATGTCACTGTCTTGTATAAATGATAATCAGTTTAAATAAAACTTTCACTTTGCGTATAAAAAATAGTTGTGTATAAAAAGTCACATGATTATTTTTTATTACGATAAAAGCAAAGGTAGCTCAAGTCAAGACATCTTTAGCGCCCTCTCCTTGAGTTTTTCTGTATCCGCCGCTGCCACGATTTACTTTACCTACATCTACTAAACATCGTATAGAACATCCTAATGCTCGCTTAGCTAGCTAACACCCTTACAAATTGAAAATAAGCTGCCAAAAGAAACAGTGTGTTCAGGCAGACATCTTCCAGTCAGTTATCATTCTAGGTCTTTATACAGACTAGAAGTGTCAGTTAGTAGTGATCTTGTAAGATATAGGCCAAACGCAAAAAAGGACTTGCCTATCACTATTAAAAAAAGCTAAATGTATCCAAGCCAGAAACTTTAAAGCACTAAATAAAAAATAGCAGCCTCACCTCTAGAGTTATATGACTATCAACCTAAATTTTACCGAGGCTTACTTGAACCAAATTGAGCTTTTCACAGCCTTATTATCATTTTAATTGGATCCTATAACAATATACATTATGCAGAATATTACATATTGTTGTAAACTTTAACAACTACCCTACCTAAAAGCATTTACATAATTACGTCGTTTTAGTTCGTACGTATACTGTTAATGAAAATAGGGACATTATGTTTATGATAAGTTGTATGAAATGTCCCAAAAATAGAAAGAAGTCATACAATAAGGAGGTCAGAGATCAGTTATTAAACTCTACATTTTAGAGGTTAAGAATGTGTAGGTAGCGTCTGCATGAATGAGGACTTTCTTTTACTACACACAGTTTTATAATTTTCTGTGCCGTGGACACAATGATTTCTTAGGATTTCGCGAAGAGTCGCAAAATAACAGCCCTGTTAATCTGAATGGTAATAACCCTGCCTTACAAACGAGGGGTCCCAGGTGTGATCCTTAGTCAGAGGAAAAATTGTATAATGGAGTAGGAAATTGTATACATGTGATGTTCTAATTACGAAACGAACACCGTCTACCTACCGTTAGAAACGTCCCGACTAAATAATTATTTTTATTTAGTAGCCGGTCCAAGTGGCGTTCTATGGGGGAGGCATATGTTCAGCAGTGGACGTCTTCCGGCTGATGATGATGATGATGACAGCTGGTTAAGTATCTGTGCAAATCGACTGCAATATCCTTGCCCTAATCAGCGCACTGAAACTACAGAAAAGTGATTTTATACCATTTCGACACAAAGTTTACGGCAATTGAAACACAATTATCTGAATCTTTTTATACTATCAAGTAACGAGACGGACCCGTTGTGTGCCTGTTGTAAAGCTCAATATGGCCCTTGCCAGTTGTAGTGCTACCATAGCTAAGCTGAAGTTGTACATGGCACAGTAGCACGCTCCTCACTCTGAGACAGTACTGTTTGGGTCCCACATGTCCCAGCAGTAACAGTGCAGTGCCCCGCAACACTACAGTTCAAGCTCTGGGTAGCACTACAGCTGACATGGGTAAGCGTAGTGCTTTATCAGGCACACTACTTGTACGTTTCGTCACTTGATAGCATTTAAACAAAACAGTAATAGAATTGCATTCATCCTGAATCCAACCCTGAATTCGTTTCGCACATTCCTAAAATATAAAAACGGAAAAACAAATTGCGCAGCTACAAACATTTTGACACGCTTTTATCTCGAGGGACCTAATTAAAATATCGTTTGCTAATTACCAGGCTGTGAAGTAATTACGGGCTACAGACTTATTAAGGAATTAAAGTTTTATCCCCTCGAAGGTTAATTTTTGTAAATAACAAACCGAAATCGAATTATGAATATTGGTAATAAATACAGGGGATCTTATACAAATCCCCCCCGCCACGTCAATGCGGGAGCCCTTGTTCCCGCATTGACGTGGCGGGGGGGCTCAGTAGCTGTGGCTTGGATCACCACGGTGAAGCCAAGAAGAACCCAGGGGCCGCGCCGGCGTTGGGGTGCGCTGGCCGGCTCAGGCGGGGCCGCTCCTATGGGCTTTGGCCGCCAAGTCCACATAGGAGTGGCGGGGTCCGGGTGCTTTGGCGCAGACTCGAGGAGGTGGGGCCCGGGCGCTTTGGCGCAGGCTCGAGGAGGGGGGCCCGGGCACTTTGGTGCAGGCTCGAGGAGTTGGGGCCCGGGCGCTTTGGCGCAGGCTCGAGGAGTGGGCCCCGGGCACTTTGGTGCAGGCTCGAGGAGGTGGGGTCCGGGCGCTCGGCGCAGACTCGAGGAGGTGGGGTCGCTGGGGATTATCCCCTGTGACTGACGTAGCAGGCGGTGGGGCTACGTATCCGACCCACCGCAGGGAGACCACGGGCGTCCAGACACGGGGAAGTCTGGCGCTCATTGTTGGCAGGTTAAGTCTCCAAGGTAGTTTCGGCGCGCCATGTGTTCTGGCGTGCCACGAAGAGAAGGGTCCGGCAACGGACAGCCGCGGCGGGTTCGCGGTCGTGTTGAAAATCTGTCCCGCGTTCCCGCCAAAAGCGGCAGTGACGGCACACCCCGGGGTTTTGGTAGGTATACGGACTCCCACATAACCACCTACCTCCCCGTGGTAGGTGGTATCCATAAAGGATTTCCCCGGGACAAAAAAAAAATAAAAATGGATTTTATACAAGTGATTCGTAGGAATACCTTCTAACACTTGCATGCCAACAGTACTTTGTGTGATAATGCAATGAAAGGGGCATATGCAGTTAGTCTAATGGTTAGCGTTATGCTGGCTCGTTCCTATTGCAGTGTCACACAGAGCTTATAGCTGTTAACATCTGCATTGTACTGTACTGCACTTGGCACATAGACATAGATGGCTTTACTCTCGTTCGCCCAAATTCTTTACATGCCACAGTGCTCTTTCACCCTTTGCCTCCCAGAGACGTTCAGGTCCCGTCAGTTTCATTCATAAATATTTTGTTTTAATTATCACGGTATGGGAAGGATTAAGTAATGCATGCCCATTGCCCACTACTGCTTGGACGCAGATTATCTAGTATACTAGGTATGGTGTATCTACTAAGATTTAGTCTTGTAGAAATTTCATACGAATGACTTTATTATAATTAATAAACGTTGGACTTTAAAACGGATCAGGTTGTAGTGAAGTCAGATGCATTTTACTATTCCATAATGCTAAACACAGGAATTAATAAAATTCTAATCTTTAAACTTCTATAAAGCTTTACCACACTGTATGAATATATAATAATCTATGGCGCCATGTCTGGAAAGGACTTCGACGAGGTTCAAACTAGTAATTGTAATCAATATAAATGCAATCTTTAATATGAATAACGGGATTTACTCACGTAAAAACGTGCAAACCACGTTCGTTTTCATAATAAATGCAATCCTCAATCAAATATGGTAGCATTCTTGACTTCGAAAGACCGCCGGCTCTCTAGGACGAATGCTAAACACACGTTTAGGTGCCTGATGACGGAATTTAATTCATGAAGGGTAGCTAGTCAGCCGGCCACTAGAAAGTGTTGGGATTTAGTCACATTGCTAACTTTCCTGGCAAATTTAATTCAGACCTACGACAAGCAGAATACAGATGGCTGACGTTCTACTCGGTACACATTCCCAGAGATACAAACTTTTTCTTGTTTATAGAGGTTAAATTCTTCAAAAAATTGATACGAAAAGCCAAATTTATATAAAGAATCGAGTACGAGTATTGATTCGATTAAATTGGGCGTATTTAGATCGAGATATCGAAGGGACGTTCCAAATTCAATATAGGTCAATTTATTCCCTAATTCCATTCCCTTAATTTCCGGTTTAGGGAACGCGATAAGGTTAATTAGAATTTATCGCAATTAAGTCCCGAATTTTCTTATATGGTGTGGTGGTATTGATAGTAAAGGTCGAACGACACAGCGGCGGCGTAGTGATATTGTTTTATCTGAAATAAAATATGGATATCTAAATATTGTGTAGAAGTATTAATGTATTGTTATAATGTTCAGTTACCCCTTTTAGTAGAATTACCAGTAAAATAACATGTGATAAATTTTTTTTGTTATTAGCTGAACCGCCAATTGATTTGCTCGCTTACCCCTTTAATAATTCAACTTCCATAGACTTTTGTTGGTGGATGTTTACAACAAAATTAAATAATCTACATACATTTGTAATTATGTATATAAAACAAAGTTAGATTAGTAACACCATTTATAACTCAAAAAAAGCCTTGGATGAAGTTTGATAGGATAAGATGAATTATTCTTAATTTGACGGCAATCAAACTTTATAAAACTCTTCATATACCATTTTTGTTCATTACTTATTAGACCCATATAAAACACACCTGTTATACAATTAAAAGATTACTTATCAAGCCTGACAAACTATTTACAAAACATATGAAAATGATAATGGACAGGCCAATATCGTCATTAATAACGAATAACACTCAACAGACACACACACATACACGCGGTACACTTATAAAACTACAAAGATGACTGGCTCCGAAAGGTAACGTTCAGAACACGTTAGCTTCTTGGATTTTTAAGTTGTTTAATGGAATAGAGATATCACTTAAGTACTATGGAACTATATTTATAATAGAACTACCTCGATATGCTCTTGGAAAGTTATTTTGCGTCCCGTAACATTCGCGTCCAGGTATAATATAACAGTGTGTTCCGGCAGCTGCCCTTGAGAACCAGCCGTTATTCTAGGTATGGTGTGATACCGCCTTCCACGACCTCATCCCTGACCATCAGGTGTGACAGTGGTCCATCACTAGACTGTCAATTAATGTAAAAGAAAGTATTCTAGTACCACTGCTACGCGGTGTAGCACTTCTACATATTGTAGAGCTGCGCTACGCCACTAAGACCTGCCGTGCGATTCTCTAAGCGCAAACCTCGTAGCATCTTTGACAACATCCGTGAAACAAATGTCGAGATGACAAGAAACGTTGGAAAAGCAACCTTATGTACAAGGGCGATATCTCGTAAAGTATTTTGAATCATTAGAGAATCACACGGCTGGATTTTATTACGTAAGTACAGCCGTGCGATTCTAATAATTCGACGAAGAGCTCGTCGACGAGCCCATCGATGTTAAATACTATATGATATATCGCCCTTGTACATAAGGTTGTTTTATCAACGTTTCTTGTCATCTCGTCATTTGTTTCACGGATGTTGTCAAAGATGCAACGATGTTTGGTCTTAGAGAACCGCATGGCTGTGTTGTTTCCTCAAATTGACTCGTTCAAAGTAAGAATTTTGTCCCTTCACGGGAACACAAGCGCTTAACAACCTTACTTATTCTAAAGTAAAAAAGAGGCCGAAACGAAGTATAAAAACTCCCGTTATGTGCCCCCATCAGCTTCCTTATGAATAAGGTATACCTCGATATTATTTGATATCTTATTAAAATAAGATGTTACAAAGCGCACACAAAAAATGTCTAAGAGAGAAAGAGGAGTATGGCTGCACCATATAGGTCAACCTTCGTTACAGCTTGGTTGATTAACAGTGTCGACTTCGATTTTCGTACTTAAACTATCCGGATGCCGCCTAAACGGTCTTACTACTGTTGTCTTAATAGAAATAACATGTTTCTTGCCGTCCGAAGCGCAAAATGAACCGCTCCGTTGAAAATGCCACTAGCAGACACCCATCCTTACATTAACCGCAGCAAGATTACTGTAACCTTGTTGATTAGTTGAGAACGTTAAGACAAGCTCCACTGCGAGCGCTTTAACTAAAAGAGAAACTAGATACGAAGAGATAAAATTAAGTTATTCTAGCGCCAAAGCTGAGGGCGTCAAATACGAGAAACTAGTACAAAAATATGATATCATGAATATGACGGCGCATAGTTTTAATTATTATGATTATTTAGTTTAAGCGCCATCTAGTTTCATTTTAGTGGACTAGAGTTGCAAATGGCGCCAACTCTTGTGTAACACTGGGTGACGTGCGCTGTTCGCTGATTGGTCGTTGGCCGGGTGGCGTGTTACGTCAGGCAGCCAATCAGCGTTCAGAACGAGTTTTCGGATCCGGTCCGACGTAGGCGCTAGTGGTAGCGCGGGCCAGAGTATAAATGGCGCGGCTTCGCTCCGAAAGGCTCTCGTACCGTCCGGTGACGCTGTAAATGCCGGTAGAGGCAAACAGCATTAGTCCGTTCTAAAAAAAAAAAAAAAAAAAAAAAAAAAAAAAAAAAAAAAAAAAAAAAAAAAAAAAAAAAAAAAAAAAAAAAACCGAAAGGCTCACTTTGCACTTGGACGCGACAGCGACCGTCACCCAGTGGAATACTTTGTCCACTGCCTGTTTCAAAGTAACTAGCTACTGTAATTCTACTTACGTACTGTAACCTGATTATCATTATTAAAAAGCTGATTGCATTGTACGTGCGGTATTTAGTTCTCCTCACCCTATATACCCACGCCATACGACAAGCAACCACCATGTCTGGGGGTGTTCGGCCACTCGTTCCGACAAATATTATATTATAATTATAAATAAATATATAAACAAGCAAGTAAATAAATTGATGAATAAATAATAAATAAATGTATAAGTATAAACGCGAAAGTTTATGAGTATGGATGTGTTGATCTTTGTTACTCTTTCACGCTCAAAGGGCGGGGGCAATTTTGATGAAATTTGGTATGGATATTTTCTTTTTATAATCATCCATCACCACGCGCGTGAAAAAGCGTAATAGACCGTGGAAGCTGTCACGTCACAAAATGACAGTTTGGGTAAAAACAAACACAAGAATGTACGTGATTTTAGCATTTTAAATTATTACGTGCTTATTTTGTTATGAAAATTAAATAAAATGCCGTATTGTTTTACCTCCGGGCGCAACCATGTCTCATGAAGAGAAACCAGTAGGTTTAACACAGAAGTTACCTTAACCTAGAGCTCCCAACTATGATCAAATTTGCAAACCAGAGTTGCAAAAACCCCGCAAAAAAAAAACAAGTGACTGTCGCTTTTTCGTTGATATTACCGATCTGGTATCTTTCAAATGATATTTTGTTATGTAAAAAAAAATTCCAGGTCCTTTACAGCATCAAAAAAATAAAACATTAGCTGAAATCTATTGTATATTTGAATAGATAACATTTTTAATTGGATCCTTATTTGATTTGGCCTTGGCATACCTGTATGCCATTTCCTTAGTGTATATTTGAAACTACACTCGAGAGCAATGAATCCGGTTCACTTAAAGAATGTTAAAAATCTCGGAAACTAAAAATGATAGGTTAATGCAATAAATTGTATTTAATAGACAATGTAATACTCCTTAAATGAAAGTAAAAAAAATATGAGTCACCATACATTTTATTAACACAAAATTACATAAAGAAAAAAACTGCTGATCTCTCCTTAAAACAAAAATAGGAAACATGAAATTTTTGAACTTTATTACGATTTTCTTGAATTTTAATACTTCGTATTGCCTCCTCGTGCTTCCATTACTGCGTTTACGCGGTTTGGCATGCTGTACACCAAGTTCCTTATACGATTTTGGGGAATATTCTCCCATTCCTCTGTGAGAGCAATTTTGAGCTCACGTAGCGTGATTGGGGGAGGGTTTCGTTGTTTTACGCATCTGCCTAGCTCGTCCCAAGCATGCTCGATCGGGTTGATATCCGGGCTGCGCGCTGGCCACTCCATACGAGTAATGTTCATCTCTTGAAGGTAGTCATTCACAATCCTACCTGTATGAGGTCGGGCATTGTCATGCATAAATATAGCATCCTCACCTAAATTGACCATAAATGGACCAACGTGATCATTGAGGATTTCTTCCACATATCTTTCGCTAGTTAAAGAGCCGTTTTCTATGATCACCAGCTCTGTGCGACTTTCAGAAGAAATTCCGGCCCACACAAGTACAGACCCACCACCGTAGGCTGTTTTTTCTTCGATGCATGCTTGCTTGAATCTTTCCCCTGGTCTTCGATACACTCTGTGTCTTCCATCGTGCTTGTAGAGCATAAATTTTGATTCGTCGGAGAACATAACTTTTGACTAATCTTCAATACTCCAATTTACGTGGCTCTGGGCATATCTTAGTCTTGAAATACGATGCCCACGCTCCAGTTTAGGGCCGTTTGCAGGTCTAAGGGGTTTTAAGTTAGATTCAGCAAGCCGACGTCTTACTGTCCATGCACTTGGGTTACTTCCTCCGAGGCGTCGAAACTGATTTGTGAGTTCAGTTCCTGTGAGAAAGCGATTTCGAAGCATGGTGTTCACCAAGTATCGGTCTTCTCGTGCTGTGGTACACCTGGTTCTGCCCGTTCCTGGGCTGCGTAGGTTAGAACCAGTTTCTTCGTAACGTCGGAGAACTCTTTGTACTGTTGACAGCGACACACCGACAGTCCTGGCTGTATCGCGCTGACTCCGGCCGGTTTCCAGCATTGTAAGTATTCTGGTGCATTCTTCAGGCGTAAGCGACATAATTTCAGCTTGAATAATGAATATAGAGCACTATCAACATGGTTTATGTACCCACATAAATGAAAGATTACAAACAAAAGCAAAACCAAATGTTGTAATTTCGTAGTTCCATCTTCGAAAGTGGCCCTTTTTCAAATTTGATTTTTTTATGATATAACTTTACAATAACTAAGAAGTTTTAATACCTTCATTTAAGGAGTATTACATTGTCTATTAAATACAATTTATTGCATTAACCTAGCATTTTTAGTTTCCGAGATTTTTAGGATTCCTTAAGGATTCATTGCTCTCGAGTGTATATAACAATCGAAGACATTTTATAAACGTGCTAAATCCAAAAAACTATATAAATCCCTTGTCACAGAAGTTGGTTTTTACCCAAAATGTCAAATACTGCCATTTGTGACGTCACACGTCTGCTGTCTATATGCTCGGGCACAGCATAGACAAAATAATAAGATCTCCGCCTACGTCAAGATCGTATTGATGACAGTTCTGTCAAATCAAATTGACAGCTCGATACACTAGACGTGCTCGGCGACCGTCAAGGGTGATGAAATATAACACAAATACGGTCAAGTGTGATGAAATGTAATGACAGTTTTTATTTATAGTGATTAATTTTATATTTGTATGTGCGTAAGTCCTGTATTTTATTATTAATGTTTACAAATAAAAAAAAAAAAAGATGAACTAAGTATTTAAATTTACTCATTTAATACTATTATAGCAATTAAGTTTAACAATAGGTATACATAATACTAGATGTGTATGTATTTTATGATATTTTGGTACGAGTATTAAGGTAGATATGCCTTGGAGAAGATAATAAACTACTTGAAGTACTAATCCTGCGTAGACGAAGTCGCGCGCACCAGCTAGTGATATTATAAATTAACCTACCAAATGAAATTAATTTAAGCTTCGTGTAGATAAGCCGACAGTAATTGAATAAGGGTGTTTATTTATCAATCTAGTTCAGAATTCAAACCATCATGTGTCTTACAAGATTATGCCGATCTAGATTATCCACTCAAGGTAACAACGCCTGGCATCTTCATATCATCTAGTATTATTGCAAATTTGCATAATGTGTATGTATTATGACGTAGTTGTATAATCAACAAGATAATATTCACTGAATATATCTATCTACCTGTCTATTTGAGTTAGAAAACTGCCGCGAGTTATTTCCGATATGAATATTTAAGTTCCGGCTAGACCTCGCACGATATTTACCGGCTAACGCTCTCCGACTAGTTTCGTACTTATTTGAAGTTCTTCGTCTGGGAGTTACTGTTGTTGTTATTTCACTCAATTTAAAACGGACCGGTTCTTAAAAAATAATAATCTTCTATATTTCCATACTATAATAACACTATAAATTAAGTGATGAAAATTAATGTCAGAAATGTTGTCTAGCCGCTGAAGGGCGCTAGAAATAAACCAAGTATAAGTATAAGTAATGAAAAGATTACTGTCTCCTGAAAAGTATTTAATGGGATGTAAGCCTGAATAAAAAAGCTAGTTCGTTGACCGCTAATAATTATCTCGACGTTCTAGGAAATTGGAGGTAATAAAAATATTCTCCGTCAGTAAAATGGTATATATTCACACACTCAAGGTTATATCACCGACACAATGTGATCGATTCGGAGCGATATAAACTAGGCCGGGCGCATGAGGCCGGGAGACGACTGGCTTGCTTTTCATTGTGAGAGCGAAATATGTATCGCTCGCACATTGTTATTTGCGTCATCATGCCCCACTACATACAAGGAATAAGGAGTTGCAGCTCTACTGCGGAACTCTGTAATATTCCAATCTGTCATTCACCTTCTACTACGTGACTCCGGAACGTGTGTAATACGGCACGACTCGTCCCGTCTATTAAGGAAATGCACTCACCTTTCTGCTGACATGGCTTAGTTTAGACACGGCGAGGTGCTTGTCGCACAGATGGTACACATGACATGGAAGTTAGCCGAGCTGGCTATTGTCAAATTAATATTCTAGTGCCTTTCCTAAATCTAATATCAACCTAGCGACCCACGCAGGTTGCATTGGGTAATTTAAAAAAAATGGTGAAAAATGTTCTTGTTTAATCTACTTCCATCAACGCTTAATCATGTTTCAATTATGTGTATATTCCGTGAAAAGTTTTGTAGCTGATCGTGACCGCCTCTAACTCAATTACTTAATTTAGTAGAAGTTAACGGACATACCCACAGACAGACGAAGAAAGGGAGTTTATTTTATACTATACTATAGCGACTGCCTGCGACTTCGTTTGCGTAGTTGGTGAGGCCTCAGCCTCGCCATAACCTCCCATCGTTTCTTTTTTTTCTTTCATAAGAACCTTCTCTTGACCATAATTAACACAACAAAAAAAGAGTAAGCGAGATTGTTTCATCCGTTCTCAAGTTATAGCGTGACCAGGAGATATAGTGGTTAATTTATATATATATATTTACAGTATATATACAAATTCAAATTCAAATTGTTTAGTTGAAAGAATATTGTTTCTTGATACAGTTCTTAGTCTCTAAGTGGCTCCCTATACGCCTTCGCCGGAATTCTCACATCCTCTCTATTCTGTATAACATATTGTTTAATCCTTCTACTCCCTTTTACCTAAAAGAACGATTTAGATTTCTCCAATGCTCTTCTTACTCTCTTAGATCATCAGAAAACTTACTTCTAACGACTCCTGAACATTGTACTATATTCTACAACTCTTCATTCACAGTCCAGGCAGTTCACCTTTGGAATGCCCTCCCTACTAGTATCAAACGCGCGCAATCGCTGAATAGCTTCAAAGCTCAAGTAAAAGACTACTATCTCTCCACGTTAAATGTTAATCCCTGACATAATTCATTGATTGATATTATTTTATATTATTGATATTTATGTATGTGTAAGTATATATGTTCATGTATGTTTATAGTATAATATATGTATTATATTATTATTACGTGTAGGTAAGTGTAAGTATTGTTATATTTAAGTGTATTTTTATTAATTTGAATTTTACCCTTTTATCTAGTATTATCTAGTGTTACATCTGTTTCATGTAATACTAGGTAATAATATATTTCTTCGTGATGTTGCACCACCGTCCATGTCAATCATGTAATCGCTATCCATCCAAAGGTTGTCTGGAAGAGATCGCTTTTAGCGATAAGACCGCCCATTTGTGCCTACTATTTAAGTTGTTTCCTTATGTTGTATTTACTTTGGTGCAAATAAAGAGTTTTTGTATTGTATTGTATTGTATTCTTGTGTACAATAATGAAAATGATGTCTCAAACATTGTACCGTTTCCGGTGTACAAATATTTAATATTAATTAATTATATACTTAGTATTTAAAATTTTCAAGAGGTTACTAATTAGCAAAACAAGGAAACAAAGAAAACAAAATAAACTGAAATATTAAAGTTGGACTCAATAACTATATAAACAAATAAGAAAAATGTCAGTTCCATAATACAAAATCAAAATAATATTAGTAATGTCATTGCAGAACATGTTAGCAACTTTAGGTCAAAGCATTATCAGACGAGTCAACAGAGTGCCAATGTTTCATCAGGATTAAAGCTAAAAATACAATTTACAATTTGTCTTCTAAGAACTCCTTTACAGAATAATAACATTTGCTTATCAGAAATTGAAATATATCACGTTTAAATTTGTTAAAACAATACTCCTTAAAACAATTTGGGAGCTTATTGTATATTCTAATGCTCATACAAGATGAATTATTTTTATGCGTATACGTTGTATTGGAATATATAAATTGTGTTTATATCTTCTATTTTTGTGCATGATGTCATCTTGTTTTTCAAACAAGGGATGCTTTCGATGGACAAATAGAGTAACCACTAAGATATAAAGACAGGGTAGATGTAATATATTATGCCTTTTAAAGAGCGGCTTGGAACTTTCCAAAAAATCGACACCACAAAGCGATCTAACGCATTTTTTATGGACTATTAGTGCTTTCACAGTGTCTACAGAATTGTCCCACATGACAAGTTCGTAACACTGAAGACACACAGCCGTGATAGGCGCTGAGTGCAGCTTCAACAGTAGCTATACGTCTAATTCGCCCTAAAACATATACGTATCCGTCAAACAATTTTACAATTTTTTTCAATATGATCGTTCCAATTACAGTGTTTATCTATGGCCATACCTAAAAATGTTATTGAGTCAACTTCTTCTGGCACGTTATTATTATAGCTAACGTCAAGTTGCAAATGATTACTATTATAGGTTTGGAATTGAATAAATTTATTTTTATCAACGTTTACGTGTAGATCATTTAATTTAAGCCATGTCATTAAGCATATTAGTGAATTATTTATGTCAAGTTTAAATTTGTTTAAGTCAGGCCCTTCAATAAGTAGGGTGATGTCATCAGCATAAAGAAAGCATTTATGCGTACATACGTCACGAAGGTCATTAATGTATAATAGAAAGAGTAAAGGGCCTAATATACTGCCCTGTGGAACCCACGTTTATTTATTTGATATGAAGACTTGCACGTGATTTTATGACGGCCAGAATAAGTTCGGATTTCAACATATTGCATACGATTACTAAAATAACTTTTAAACGAGTTCAATGCGTTTCCTCTGATACCATACTTTTCGATTTTATGTAGTAAAATTGTATGGTTAACAAAGTCGAAAGCTTTGGACATATCTAAAAAAATAGACACAATGGGAACTTTTCGGTTTAAGCTTTCGGTTATAACATTAATAAGTGAGAAACAAGCCATAGTTGTGGACATGTTTTTCCTAAAACCAAGTTGTTCCGGCTTAAGTATGTCGTTTTTAGTTAAAAAACTGAACACTTTCGTATAGAAAACCTTTTCAAATATTTTAGAGATAACCGGAGGTAGAGTTATTGGGCGATAGTTATTCATGATATCTGTTTTACCCTTTTTATGCAATGGTTTCACACACATATGCAAATGTCAAAAGGGTAATGTATTGGAAAATTGAAATTTGTCAGGGTTATTTGTCATATTAATAAATAATGTGTTTAATAATTCGGCTATCTGTTCAGGTTGACTATATTTTTACCATCTACAAATATATTATTAATTTAGTTGATTTGTCAAACTTGCCGACTACTTTGGTTTTAATGATTTCCCAAGCAGCCTTACAACAATTTTTAGCACTAACAATGAACCTGGTGTTGTTAATCTTTTGCGCATCACACATGCATTTCTTAAAGATCTTATTGTAAGCAACATATTTCTTTTTGTTTCTATTTTTATTTGAGGCAGATAAATGATAATATAGGCGGCGTTTATTGACTGAAGAACGTTTTAGCCCTTTTGTTATCCATTTGCTTTTTATTGGTTTGTTAGTTACTTTGATAAGAACTATGGAAAACATAAGTTGTAGAATAACGACACAGTGCCATGAATACAGTTAAAAGCCAAATCCAAATTATTAATTTTATATAACTCTGAAAATTATAGAGATAATAAACTCGTTACGAATTTTCTGATGTTGTCATTTCCAAAGTCTCTTCTGCTTTCTAACCAAAATTGTCTATTATGAGATATACTTTCATAAGTTAGGGTAGCGACATCAAAAGTTATAGTCTGCCCAGTCTCGTGATCCTATAAAACTAAGATGTGTAAATCTGCTACAACCGTCGTTATGTTACTCGCTATTAAATCGAGGCAAGAATTCTTACGAGTAGGTTTGTTTATATGGATAATTATATTATAGTTACTCAAAATAGAAACTAATTTGTTGTAGTTATTGTTGCAGTTAAGAATATTGATATTCCAATCGCTACACAAAATCACATTTTTGGTATCTCTCTTTTTATAAGTTTTTTCAGAAGTTTATTTAAATTGTCCAAGAACTTTGCCACTTTTGCAGTTCTGTCATCAGTACAACTCCTATAAATGCATATGACATACATTTTCAATAGGGGAATATCAACAGCATAATACTCAAAATGATATAGAACTGGGTCAATTGGTTGTAGAGATTTGCATTCTAAACTATTTTTAGCCAAGATACAAGTTCCCCCTCCTTTTTTCATTTGGCCTTGATAATGATGATACAATTTGTAGTTTTTTATAATAATATTGGATTTAGTGCCGCGTTTTACAAAGGTCTCTGATAAGCATATTATGTATATCTTGATATTTTTCTTTTCGAATTCATCAAGAGTTAGTTCTAGCATGTCTTTCTTGTTTAAAAGGCTGCTATATTCTGCTGCAAAAGCGTACAAGGCTTTTTATTTACGAAAAACATTTTATCATTACGTTTCGCTGATATTTTAGAAATAAAATAGGGAACAGTTCCGTTAAGTGATATGTCAGATTGACATGATGTTTTGGGAATTAACTACTCGTATCTATTGAAGTAGTAAGGAATGGTGCCTTTTTTCTTCTCCCCAACTATTTTCGAACTAACTTTGCTTGCATTGGGCTTTAGTACTGTCATAATTTCATAGTTTCCTGTCATTGCTTTTTGTAGGTTAATGTTATCTATTTCAATGTTAATTTTTGAGCAAATAAAGTTTCTCGAGATAGTTTTGGTCGTTATAACGTTATTCATGTCTAAATATTTACAATTACTTACACTTTTGACTATTAAATTTATGTTAAGTTTAGTCTATCTACATTCAGATATGAATTATATAGTATACTCACCAAAAAACTTGACAATTTCTCAATAAACACATAATATTAAACAAGTTAGAATATACTACAAAAGAATTTTAAACCTGTATATATATGAAATTGTGTATATATCTATAACTATTTGTCTATGCTGTGCCCAAGAATATTACACTTTTTCACCCGCGTGGTGATTGATGATGATGATGTTGAAAGTATCCTATATGTTGAAACAGCGCTTCATCTACCTCCATACCAAATTTCATCAAAATATGCCCCGCCGTTTGAGGGTGAAAGAGTATCAAACATAGACCAGATTGTCCTCTTCATTTTCAACGACTGAAAAAGCTTTGATAAAATTTGGAATGTACGCAATAATAATTATGTTTTCTTTTACTGCTGGTGATTCCGAAATATGTGCTTGCGCGACTAGTTTTATTTTCTTATAGATTTGTATTGTACACTTTGATTTAAACTTACTATTTTTATAAAAATAATTGCCTCTCGCGTGACTACATTAACATTTTGCTAGACATCCCTCTTGCCCGTGAGTCGCCATTGTTTGCCTCGGTCAGGCGACACGAGAAGCACTCTCGGCCGCAAACAAAGGGCCACTTTGACCGCGCTGGCGAAATTTAGACGGCACATATTGGTAGGTCACGCTAAACTAACAATAGTTTATACTTGCCGATAAGTTTATAAGTTTTGAAAGAAATTACGGTTTATTTAGTACTAGCTGCTCTCCGCGGTTTCATCCGCGCGGTGATGGTTGATGATGATGAACATAAATCTTACATAGTCTATGTTACTCAGGGTGAATGTGGCTTTCCAATGGTGAAAGAATTTTTGAAATTGGTCCAGTAATTAGAGCCAATTCGTTACAAACATACTTACATACAAATCTTTCCTCTTTATAATATTAGTATGGAGTATAGATTAAAATTAAGTCCATTTAAATTAATAGCAAATCCATTATGTTCCTACATCTGAGACTCGGGTATTAGAGAGAGATAGGATTATATACCATAAAAATAAACAACATCAAACTATGCAACTAAGTAACAAAATATTTTTTTAGACAATACGGAAGTAGCTTATACAGCTATAAGCTTATATAGCATTGAACATAAAACTTTTGAAAATACAAAAAACTGCAGCCGTGCGATTCTCTATGAGCAAACATCGTTGCATCTTTGACAACATCCGTGAAACAAATGATGAGATGACAAAAAACGTTGGAAAAGCTACCTTATGTACAAGGGCGAAGTATTTGACATCGGTTAGCTCGAATCATTACATAATCGCACGGCAGGTCATGAAAATTAGAGAGTAGATCAAATTCGAGATCAGCATTATTCATCCACGCATTGACGGAGTGTTTATAAATGTAAGCTATTATATTATAAGAATACTGGTGCGTGAGTAATACAAACATTGTATACAAATTTAGAAGCACTTACTTCAATATCAGGGTTTTATTTCATTACGGGACCGTAATGAATGGACAATCCGGTAGGTACTTGAAAGGGGCGCCACGGCGGGTCCGAATAAAAAATAAAATAAAAATTCAGGCTGGTCCGGAAAATATGACATTATGAAAAAAATATTAAAATTTGCTGCCTATGATAACATTATAAATTCAAAAACATCATAAATTCAAGTTGACTGTAAAAACGTTTTAATAAAAAAAAGCTTACTATAAAGTTCGACATTATATAGAAGATAAAGATACTTGGAATACTCCACTTCTGGCAAGCTGTCACTCTGCTACCCATAAAATGTAATATTTCTAGTACCTAAGTAGAAACATTGTAAACATCTATATAAATAGAATGGCCCCGAGTTTCTTGCCGCTTCTTCTCGGTGGGCTCTATATATTTACGCGGCGGTAGAGTCTTTAAAGAACATTATAATGAAAAGTTGACGTTGATAAGTGCATCTTTGATGCCTAAATTGAATAAATGATTTTGACTTTGACTTTGATTACTGGCCGCTAAAACGTCAAATTAAGTAATCACAATTTTTTTACCAAATATTCATAAATGTTGCGCCTTGTCGACGTACTACTTAAGTCATAGTTAGCTATTGCATTTTTTTTTTAAAAAGGTTTAAAGAACCACAGCAGCAGATTCCGGTTTTTAATGCACAAGTTTGAGTACCTCTGGTAAAAAAACCGTATAGCGATCTGAGTGGCTAACTATTTAAAAACATGCCTAAAGTAGACATGTTTTTAAAATATGCAGTTTCTAAATCAGTATTACATTTAATTCATTTATATGAAAGTAGTAAGTTACTCTCGATACAAAACTAGCTGTAGCATGTTTTACTACTGACTTCTAAAAAGGAGGAAGTACTCAATTCGGCTGCTGTATTTTTTTTTTACATTCATTACCACATAACTTTCGACTGGGTAAACTGATTGGTGCTTCCCGTGTGGTCCCATGTAAATTTTATCAAATTCAGATTAGTAGTTTTCGAGTTGTACCCCAATAACTAATTTTTACCAAAGTAATGGAATGGAAGTCGGTATTAAATCTTTCAAATTGCACTTGTGTATCGAGAGTCCTTCTCTGACTAGATGATAAAAGTGGGATCCCAAGAGAGTTGGAAATGCTACACAAAAACTTTAAAGCTTGTGTTACATACGAGTATTACATAGATAGATAAATAAACCCTTTATTGCAACACCAAACTAAAAAATTTAAAATTAAGTGTCACAATAGGCGGTCTTATCGTTCAGAGCGATCTCTTCCAGACAACCATATACACTATACTTCTCCGTTGCAATATAAATAAGGTTTTAGTGAAACTGTAAATACTGTTTAATTATATTTTTGATGAGCAATAAACGGTAAGAGATTTACTTCGCATGGCAGGCATACTAGCTATCAATTTATAATATGGTACAGAATATATTTGCTGAGAAGACAAATCACAATACTATAATAAAACTGTTTGAGCTTTTAGCATTCAACACGGTTTTTAGCATTTTTTCTTTGTATAGAAATACAAAGAAAAAAATGCCAAAAGCCGAGTCAGGGGGATGTAAGGAGTAAAATCGAATTAATTTCGATTTTATATATTTTTTTTTGTTTTTCTTATGTGTGTTCGTTTGTCTGTTTGTAACGGCTAATCTCCAAAACGACTGGCCCGATTGAAATGAAATTTTGTAAGATGGTAGCTTATATCCCTGGTCAATATATAGGATAATTTTGATCCCGGAAAATAATGAGTTCCCGTGGGATAGTTCAAAAACTGTAACTAGCTGACCCGCCAGCGGCTTCGCTCGCGTGGCCTCGCGGGATACGGTTAATTACAGTTTTTGAACTATGTGGGATAGTTCAAAAACTGTAATTAACCGTATCCCGCGAGGCCACGCGAGCGAAGCCGCTGGCGGGTCAGCTAGTATTTTTTACCGACTTCTAAAAAAAGGAGGATGTACTCAATTCGACAGTATTTTTTTTTATGTTAGTTACCTCATAACTTACGTTAGGGTGAACCGATTCTCAAAATTCTTTTTTGTTTGTAAGCTGGTGCTTCCCGTGTGGTCCCATTTAAATTTCATCAAATTCGGTCGAGTAGTTTTTGAGTTACACTCCAATAACTGATTTTTACCAAAGTAATGGAATGGAAGTCGGTATAAAATTTTTTAAATTGCACTTGTAATATTTACGATTGTCAAACTATTCAATAGATGTCGCTCTATCTCTATACGACGGTTAAAATCGACTAAAAGTTCAATTCGATACTCGGATGGTCCGCCTCGGTGGCCTATATAGCAGTCATGGCGTGACACGAACTATCGGAATTTGCGGGTTCAAATCACTTCCGAGATGACATTTTTCTTTCTAAAATTGCAAAATTTGGTGTCGATAAGCAGGCATTAGTTGTTTAAATATCATATTACAATGAATATTGCAAAAAATAACAAAACCAGTCATATCCATAGTTTGTTTTTTTTTCTCACCATCTAGACACTTATTAAGGTACTGTTAACATTTCTTTTGGCGTAGTTTCTGCAATTTGCTCTCGGAATAGCTTAAATTCATTTTACTTTTAATTTGTTGCGGCTCCCAGTTAAATTAAATTTCGGTACAATACTTAAACCGCACGAAATTGAACAAGAATTCTTTGTTTTATGTGGTTTTTAAATTAAAGTTTTTACTGGGTTTCGTCTGCAAAGTCTTTGTCTTGTTAGTTTGTGAGGATATTTATTTTGAACTAGTGACGTCCTGTGGTTCTTTCATAGTAAAAACTAGCCAAGTGCAAGTCAGATTCGTGCAACGAGGGGTTTCTACCACCATATTTTTTTAATCCTACTAGAACGAAAGTTTGTACCTATGAATAGATGAATGGATGTTTGTTACTATTTAACGCCTGGGCCAATTTTGATGAAATTTGGTGTGCTACCTCCACACCAAATTTCATCAAAATTGGCGGATTGAACGTGGATGTGACACAGGATACTTTTCATCATTATCATTCATCACCACGCGGGTGAAACCGTGGGGCACGACTAGTCCTTGATAATGGTTATAAAACTCTTCGTCGAAATAGATTATGAGATGGCCTATTGAAAATCTATAAAATATAAAACTGTTGTATAATTTTGAAATTGAAATACTCAACGCGAATCTGAAGTCCACTAAGCGAAATTTTATTCTTCGTTGTTGAACATTAGAGTTTGTTGGTTTTGTTTTAAGATCTCACTAAACATAACGCACGTGTTCTACGATAAACTCTTGTACTCATATTAGACCATTATAATACTATTTACAATACCGCCAATCAAAACAAATTTGTACAAAAGTACGTAGATTGTATTGGCCATGTTGATTATTTATTTTTACTCCTTGCACTTGTACACCTGTAGTCCAATTAATAATACGACATTAGAAGATTATTTTCTGAAGTATTGTTAATTATTTGTATGGTATACGATTATAGTTATTTTAAGTCCGCCTAAGGAAGTCTTTTTTTAAATTTATTTACCAAATTCAAAGTACATACATATTTGAAGTAATATAACATAGCATTCATAAATCACATAGGTTTGTACATAATGCTATTGTTTAGTCTGCAAACTAGTCAATATATGTTTAATAAATAACAATCTGAACTCTTACACTGACTTATTAGGTATCAATAATGTGAGATATCATTACAGGTTCTTACAGGCGAATTATATTAGAATATAATTCGCCAGGAAGCTTCATACATGCCTATATAAATGGTAAGAATCTAACTTAATCATACATCTAAGAGGGTGGTATACAATATACAAGCTTGTTTTGACTGTTGACGAAGATTATTTATTTATCTTCGTAGCCCATGCGATATCCACTAAGTACCAAGTTATATAATCAACATTCGATGTGTTGAAGGAAATAATCCTTAAGTTTATATTTAATATTACTTGGTGTAATGTGTTTACGTAAATCAATAAGTAAGTTATTAATTAAACGTGGGACCCGGTACGATGCTGTGCGCTCACCGTACTTTTGCCAGTATTTGACCGTGAAGCAGTAGTGTGCAAACATTACTATGTTACGGCCTAAAGGGAAATGTTTCCAGTAAAATTACAGATTTGACATCATACGAGCACGGCGCTGGGTGCATGGCCACGTAGGGCTTTAAACTAGTTAAGTAGTAAACAAGCGTGACGCTTAACATCAGGCCAGCGACTTGTTCGCCTCGCACCGAATGTACTTACGTATTGTTATTTATGAAAAGGTCCCCATACGACGGATTAAAACAACAGAGAGTAAAATTCGATGCTCGAACGGGTCATGGCGTCCGACACGGTGTGTGGAAGACGCGGTAACGAATTCGGTCCGAGGGTTACAGACTCTACAGACCTTTCTCTCTTAAATTGTTTAATATAAAAAAGAGTCCCGAAGTTTCGCAAGGAACCTATGAATAATGAAACTATTCGTAGCAAGAAATCGTAAAACACCTAACTTGTCTATATACGTTATTACGTCGATCAATTGGTAGCAAATTAAATAAAATAACTAAAATAAGCCTTATGTTCATGAACCAACGTTATATATTTTAACATTCCAGAAATCCGTTGCAACGAAAAATTTATTATTATCACAGAAATATTTAGCCTAAGAGATAGAGCACTTCTTCGGGCAACCCATTAGCGCCCATACAAGTTGTCACCCCAGAGTGCTCCTTACAAAACTGTCAGAGAGTAGATTAATGACGTCACCCGCAGCATCCCTTAGCCACAGATTAGATGACAGTTCATATGTAGCTGGGACCTTTCGTCTGAAGGATGCTGCGATGATAAACGCTTTCCGGGGAGGAAGTTATATAAATCATATTTAAGTGGAGTATATTAAGGATTGTTAGTGGTGGTTGATGATCACTGGCGAAAATTAACGCTATTTAATAGGGTATTATGTTAATATCTCACGCAGCATATTGCCATATATATATCAAAAATCCAGTTACCTACTTATATAGGTAACTGGATTTTTGAGACGGGACAGTAAGGGCAGATACCTTAACTGTTATGGTTACAGGAATACGTTCCTAAGAGACCTTCCATAAGTTTTGAGATATTTTAAACTGTATTTACAGATTTTTGAAAAATTATACGGTCAGCGAAAATAATGCTCTTTTACCAAAATATGTTTTTATGCCAATCGATCTCATTTCATAAAGGGGTCAAAAGACTATGGCGCCAAATGAGATATAAGTGTACACAAAATGGCCAAAATCTTTTCCCTTACATTTTGTACCGAATACAAAACCGGTGGACGACCTACGCTGCGCTTGCCGGTCCGTGGTCTCCACTCCAGAACCTTTCGGCCCCATCGGCCATCTGTTCTGCGTGCTATGTGCCCTGCCCACTGCCACTTCAACTGGCTAATCTTCTGGGCTATGTCGGTGATTTTCGTTCTTCTACGGATCTCCTCATTTCTGATTCGATCACGTAGAGAAACCCCGAGCATAGCCCTCTCCATAGCTCAAAGCTCATCCAAAGCTCAAAGTAGCACAACGAGCTATGGAGATTTTTTCTATTATTTATTATTTCTATTATTTCTTACCTTTACTTCTCTCATACTTGTACACATGCTGGAACATTAATTACTCTAATAATCCATCATACACCCTATTTACATGTGTACCATGTGTCTAAAGTTTATGTACCTAACTTAATCTGTCCGAATCAGCAAGCTTCATTCGAGGCAAGTTTCATTCATACATCTATTGTTATTCTTGTCCTGATGCGGACAGATTAAGCTATGCAGTCGATAGTCTTTCTAAAATGTGATATATAAAAGAAATATATTACTACAAAATGAATAAGACAATTCTATAACTCAATTATGCGCCAAAAGGTCAAGCGATGTAAGATTAAAGTCGGTAATCATAGACAATATAAATATTATATTCTGCGATCATATCGCAAATTATATGTAGTTTATTACCTACATCACTATTCATTCCCTGGCCTTCCATCTCTATACCACTTTTATTATGGCATATAAAGGACATAAATCTAGTGAAATCGCTGCGTTTTTATAGCGATTTAATGGCGGTTGCCCTGCGTAGCGGCAGCGGCACGATTTCCCGGCGGGTGCGGTGCGACTCTGCGAATGGCCGCACTAAATTTTCTCTAAACATTTTTTTCTCGAATTGATTTTTGCTTTCTGATTTCTTTATTTCCGATATATTAAATCTGGTTTAAACAATGAAATTGCGTGCTTTGCTTGTACAATCTTCCGTGTTTTTTATAAATATTTGCATTCATCTTCACGCTGAAAAGGATGAACCTTTTTGGATGGATGTTTGTTTAGACCTAGCTTATAACACATATGCTTACTTTTATTCCGCTTCAACGGGTATGTTCCGAGAGGTCACGATAGTCTTATTCTTCGTGGACGAATTCAGATACTGAGGTGACGAGGGATAAGAAAGATAATATAGCTATTATGATAGGATATGGGGATAATGTAGAACTAATTTAGTGGCAAGAGACTATGAAAGTAAAACGAACCAAGAAATCGACGCAATTGATACTCTTGCACTACGTTTTGAGAGAAGGGTCTATTCCCAGAAGTAGCGATAAGAAACTGGGCCTATTGTTTTGAATAGTTTTTCCAAAAATTATATTCCACATACCAGATGGCAACTTGTCAGAAGATGAGTTTCATTTCTCTACCTTCTAAATATTTTCTGCTACTATTTACCATAATGCTGTATTCCATTTACGAAAGTAATATTAATGGATGTGTGTAATTTTTTTATTCTTATCTCTTACTAATATCTGAACTAATTCCTCAATATCAGCATCTGAGCTAGGATCTGAACAATTTGTTAATAAGTATGCTTGCTTTCCATTAAAACTCGTTTACAGTCAACCTACGAGTATGTGAACTCACAAACATTTCCTTAAAAAGGACTTGTTCGTCTTAACTAGTTTAAAACATTACATTACGAGTATATAAACAGAGTTCAAATTGTGTTGATCACTGTTTAACTTTGAAAATTGAAGTTGTATGTATGTAAGTTGAGAGTCAGAGTACTCTAAAAATTGGAAAAGGATTGTGATAAAAAAAATATCAACGAAAGTATATCCAGTGAAAACTCTTTCAGAACCAACATACTGCTTGTGTAGTTCAGATGCCTTTATAGCCATTGTCTACTCAGAAGTTATTGACCTTTGGGAATATACTACTAGTAATATAAGAGTTAGCTCTTGGGCGAGACGAGCGGTCAGCATCAATAAAAGTTTAATAAGCCTTAGGACTGTCGAGCTTGGTCCTGGTTATCAGTTTTACTATTTCACTATGTTCAACAATCTATCTCGCTCCAACTGCAGTTTGACTCGGTTTCCCAAAAAGCTATTCTAATGTTGTTATAGACAAATTGGAACGCAACGTCATATTAAACACTATTATATTTATAAATACTCATATTAACCGCTACCATATACGACTATGGTGTTTATGATATAGTGTCGCGTTCATGATCTATCGAATACATATAAAGTTTTCAGTTAGATCATCGTCAGCGGTCAACAGAAACGTAACTGCAGCTGGACTGCTTTTCAATAGCAGACTCAGAAAACGTTTACAAGTGACTGTTCAGCTACGGTTCAATTACAATTTTATTAGTAAAATCGGCCCCCCAACATGCTTTGCGACGGTGCTCATTCTTTATGGATGTACCACAGCGAAATCGAAATATTATATATTTGAGGTGAAATACCTAGACGTACCTAGATTGTTAAAAGCTGACTTTTGGCCGCAACACCATCCGCTAGTGAGAGGTATCTGCCGTGCGATTCTCAAAGAGCAAACATTGTTGCATCTTTGACAACATCCGTTGAAAAAATGACGAGATGACGAGAAACGTTAGAAAAACAACCTTAAGTACAAGGGCAGTATCTCATAAAGTATTTGATATCAGTGAGCTCGTCGACGAGCGCAACGACGAATCATTAGAGAATCGCACGGCTGTTCATTGGGAAAAAACAATTTTACTTTCTGGCCCATGAGCTGCCAAAAAACACACTCTCACATCAATCCGTTGCTGTACGAGAAAAAACAAACCAACAAACTGACGGACTAACACACTCGCAAATCACAGTATAACTGTATGCGGGTGGGCGTGTGTGTGCGTGTGTATGTGCGTTTTTATGTGTATTACTATATACAAAGCCTAGGAGCACAGCATAAACATCGTAGGTTTATATAGACTGTGCTAGGAGCATCTTGAACACAACTTGATGATGGTGATGGAAGAGGATGAAAGATACATATACTTTTACGTACTTGAGTTTTCTAGGTTCTAGATTTATTAACTAGCTGCGCGGTTCCACCGCCGTCGTGATGGATGATGATGAAAAGTATCCTATGTCCTTCCCCGAGACATGAAAAATAAAATACGCATAAGTCAAATAAATTGAACGGCTAGCTGCGGTTTCACCTCCGTGGTGATAGATGATGATGATTAAAAGTATCTTCTGTCCCCGAGTTAAATCATAAAAACTGACTAGTCGTTCTTGAGTTGTAAATTGTTTAAGCAACACGACTTTGTATTATAAATATATAAGATATGCTATCACTGTTAGTTTGGTACAAAGTACTAACGGACACCGGTCGGCCGGCGTTGTCAGGACTAAGCTGGCCATTTTGCTTTGTGTTTATTTTGTGTACTTTTATTTGAAGGAAAGAAGAAGAAGACAAATCAGACGAAAATAGTATAATATGATACAAATGAGCCATGTTTCTCATTATACGCGAGGCTAATGTATTTTTCTAAACTACATTTATAACCAGTAACTTAGATACATAATCACAACATACAATATTTTTCCCATTAATTGGATAACAGTTTAGTAGCTAGCAACACAATTCTTCACGAACACTAGCATCCTCCCAATTAGCATTACACACACTACAATATTGAGTTGCCGCATTCACGGAGCTGCTGCTTTTAAATAGCGCGGTATCTAGTCGAATCGAGAGCGAGACCAATGATTTAATGAAGAATAAACTTTCCAGGAGAAGAATTCCGTCATTCGTTATTGATTAACATCACTTTCTAGTATAAAAAGTTACTCAATGAACAGCACCAAGCAAGACCCCACAAAAACGGGGTTTTCATGTAGAGGGTTATAAATATAGGAACGACAATAAGATTGTTCTACGAGTCTAGCTACGTCCGAAAGCATTATAGAATTTTGATCTCTAATAACTCATTGTACAGTGCACATATCTATCTAACTCCTATAATTTGTGAATCCTAGTTTACCAAAATCTTAATACAGTTATTAAAACATTTCACGTTCGTAGACAAGTATTAAGTGCTCAAGTTCTGATTAATAAGCTTAATTTAACGCCAAGTTAGTACAAAGCTGACGAGGGTTGAACAAGGGTTAGGGTGAAGTTCTTTCATTGTAATTATCTTAATTTGGAGATACTCACTCAAAACGTATTAAAACAAAAGATCTTAATCATGTCTTTTCTAATTTTTCATTGTTAATCTATTTGCCATCGTTTTTAGGAAGAGGCCTATTCAATATCACGGGATTCTTAATTAGCTTCAGAATCTGGCGCTTAAGAGCGCGAAGTCTTGCTAAATGAGACCACGTCATCATCATTATCCATCACCACGCGGGTGAAGCCACGGCTAATGATGACAATGATGATGAAAAGTGTTGTATATTCTTTCCCGGGAGATAATCTATCTCCTTGCTAAATAAAATAATTCATTACGATCCATTTAGCCGTTTAGTTGTACTTCTACTCCCTTTTACCTAAAAGAACGATTTAGATTTCTCCAATGCTCTTCTTACTCTCTTAGGTCATCAGAAAACTTACTTCTAACGACTCCTGAACATTGTACTATATTCTACAACTCTTCATTCACAGTCCAGGCAGTTCACCTTTGGAATGCCCTCCCTACTAGTATCAAACGCGCGCAATCGCTGAATAGCTTCAAAGCTCAAGTAAAAGACTACTATCTCTCTACGTTAAATGTTAATCCCTGACATCATTCATTGATTGATATTATTTTATATTATTGATATTTATGTATGTGTAAGTATATATGTTCATGTATGTTTATAGTATAGTATATGTATTATATTATTATTACGTGTAGGTAAGTGTAAGTATTGTTATATTTAAGTGTATTTTTATTAATTTGAATTTTACCCTTTTATCTAGTATTATCTAGTGTTACATCTGTTTCATGTAATACTAGGTAATAATATATTTCTTCGTGATGTTGCACCACCGTCCATGTCAATCATGTAATCGCTATCCATCCAAAGGTTGTCTGGAAGAGATCGCTTTTAGCGATAAGACCGCCCATTTGTGCCTACTATTTAAGTTGTTTCCTTATGTTGTATTTACTTTGTGCAAATAAAGAGTTATTGTATTGTATTGTATTGTTGTAAACAAGGTAACATACAAATAACAATAATAATAACTAATGACGGTAATATAATTTAACCCTTTGCGTCCCAGAGACGTACATATACGTAAGTTTAATTCATAAATCTTTTTTTTTCTTTATTTATCACGGTATAGGAAGAATTAAATGGGACTAATTTACAATACTTACCGATAATAAGGAACCTACCCACCATCAAATTCAGTTATTCATGGTTAAACGTATAAGAAAAAATCCGCGTCGATTAGGGAAAATGTACAAAAATCATTTAATTTAATTATTAACAATATATTATTATATAATGATCTACATTATAACAATCCGTAATCCACGGTCCCTCCTCAAACTATGGATTGCGGTTTTAAGAGCCTCCCCGAACTCAGATGACAAAGTTATCCGGCTTTTGTTCGAGTTACAAGATTTGCAAAAGTTGTGTCGTGTTAAAAAAAATCTCTTTAATACAGACAGCCGCTTTCATAGATTTACAATTTTAAATTGAGATTGTTTTATAACAAACTTTATTTACCTTGCTTTATTCGTGCCCGTTTGTTATTACCAATTTGTTATTACCGATCAAAATTAATAGATTTTTTATACATATGCTGGTATCCAATTTTATTTAACTAAAATTTGACATACGTGACCAATAGTAGAATAGTAGCCAAGGGCTGTAATACATCAATTGCAGCCCGAGATATTTATATCTATAGTTCGAGGGTGCAATTGATGCTTTCACCCGAGCTAACTACTCTGCTTTACATCTCGATTGTGAGGTAAGTAGAAAAAAACCGACATTACAAAAATAAAATTGATGACTATTATACTCATACGAAGACAAGATTGAATAGCAAAGCGACTTCTTTTGTCATTGGGCTGAATGCATGATGTCTATTGCCAGCATGATGGTTAGATGTACGCGAACTTTTTGAAAGAGTGAAATGTTTTTTTAATTAGATACCGCCCTAGGGCTTTTCTAGCTACATTATTACCCTAGAGCGCTAATTGGTCACCTACAAGCCCCATTTGGATACCTCCAATAAGGACCTACTTACCGCATATGAGAGATGTAAACCGCCCTAGGGCTTTTCTAGCTACATTATTACTCTAGAGCGCTAATTGGTCACCTACAAGCCCCATTTGGGGGTAATAAGGACCTACTTACCGAATATGAGATATGTAAAGCTTATTTTTCGCTCACTGATGTATATTAGCTAATGTTAAAATTGTATTTTTCATATAATAATATGTTATTTCTTTTGAGAAAATAAACTTCTTTACCCACAACTAATCGTCTAATGTGTCATCATACCAAAAAGAATTATACCATTCTTCAGATTCTGAAAGAGACAGTTGGGCTCAGCTCTTAATCATGTCACCTATTTACTCAGCAGGGTGACCCGTGGCAGTCAAGTCGAAAGAAATACGTTGTGCGGTACCACTTTCGAGTATTACGAGTACCACTTTCATTCACAAAAGCAGCTCGCAAATAGTTGTCAGGATTTACATACATTAATATACGAGTAGATGTATTTGTAGCTTACTATGCAGGCCGGATCACAAGATGGACACACTAGAGACATGAGAGAGGCAGGGGTGTAAATATGCAAGCACAGAGAAATAAAAACTTCACAGATTTGCATCATTGCCAGTACATAGATACGAGTACATACATCAACATGGTCTAGGGATATTTCAATTAAACCTAAATAACATGACTTCATGCAGTTGTCTTCTCAAAGTTTGACCGCTTACCAGCAAACTAATGCACGATAATGCCCGTCCACATACGGCGCGTATCGTTACAAGTTGGTTACAACAGCATGATATCCAAGCTTTACACTGGCCTGCACAATCCCCTGACTTAAATCCTATTGAGCATGCCTGGGATATGCTTCATAGAAGAGCTCTTAGGAATTTCCCTGAAGACAATGTGCATGAAAACCAGCTTTTCTTGCATCTTAGCAGGACTTGGGACAGTATTCCACAACAGGATATTGACACCCTTGTTTTGAGTATGCAGAACCGCTGCAGATGTGTAAGGAGAGCCTTAGGTGGATCCAGGGATTATTAATTCTAAGTCATCAACAATTTTTATTAAAAAACATACGAGTAGTTGTTTTGTTTAGGTTTTGATGTTTCAAAAATAAAGTTAAGATTGAAATTTTGTCTGAGTTTATCCTCTTCTTCTAAGTTTTTTTTAAAATTTAACTTTAGCTAAAAGTTTATTATCAGATTAGATAGGCTATTAAACAAGGTTTGTTTTAATGTGTAGGTGTCTTAACCAAAAGTTAATAGAATTTTAGTTATTAAGGTTTAATTGAAATGTCCCTAGACCATGTTGATGTGTGTATAATACATGTTTATGTAGATTAGTTATTTACTCTCCAACTACATTGTGTCACGCAATGTTACTCATGTTGCACAAATACAATGTTATGTATTTAAGATTGTTCGTCAATTTGTATATCAGATTCAATATAAGAAGAGAAAATAATAATAACATAATACGTGAACAGAACACGAATACAAACACGAGAGAATAAGCATTGCGCGCAATACTGTCACTGTACAAAAATTGTAAAGCAAATAAAACCAACAACAGGCGCATTGCGGTGCCGCAAATAATGAGTATAGCGGATTCCATTTGGGCGTTTTTCATGTCACTTGCCCAGCTAAAATATATCTTATTTTGCGATCAAATACTACCAAAACCTTTCTTTCGTACGTCGACTTTTGTATAATATAGAATTTATGTTATTTGATACCTCAATAACTTCTACTTTCACTAGTCTATTGCTGTATCTCAGAACCCTTTTTATTCAACAAATTCGACTGAACTACCACTTCTGTAGATGTTGTCTCCAAATCACCTCCATCTCCGGCGTGTCATCCCTTCTCATTTTACTTCATGTGAATACAACTGGCAATTTAACATAAACTCTTAGACGTACATGCTGGGTGAACTTTTAAAGTTGGATTCAGAAGATTTTCCGGACACAGAAAATTAGAGAGCAGAGGTTTATTTATTAAATATGTGCTAGAGATGTATAAGCTGACGATATACTGAAGACTTGTTACAAAGGAAATTTAAAGTTAATTTACTTTTCATTAATTCTTAGAATCAAGCATGTAAGCCATTGTTAATATTTCACCGTGAAATTACTGCGTAAACGAAACTCTAAAACGAACGTCACGGGATAGTGAGCGACCGTGTAATTCCACGCCAAACTATGCCACCCTTACTAGTAAACTTGGCTATACCCGGAATAGTTAAAACATCAATCTGTAAATTTTTCGCTTACAGTAAATTTCGCGCGTGTAAGCAAGACAAAGGATGTTACGTCTAATATATGTTTACGCACCGTTTATTAGTAAAGCCGTATAAGCTATATATGAAAAAAAAAGAAAATTATTAACAGTTTTGAAAAAAGGGGTGATGCTCATTCTAAAAACTCGCAGAATAAGAACAAGCTATTGTACATTTGACGCGTCTCCACAGAATAAATCATTATTTTAAGGGACAATGTATATGATTCTACGAGATAGCGTGACTTGCCCTACTGATAGCATTAGTATAGTCTCTTTTATAAGGCACCACATTGTAGCAAAAAATAAACGAACATTTGTTATATACATTAATAAATTGGCGATAAAAAAAAATTACGAGACGAACCCGCTGAGTTTCTTGCCGGATTTTCTTAGTCGTGGTCGCGTTCCGATCCGGTTGTAGATTTAAGAAAAAATACATTTAAAATGACAATTTGTAAGTGCCCCCGTAGGCCTATACAGAATAAATGATTTGATTTGGTTTGATTTGGATGGCACTGCAGCTGTCTTGTCAGGCCTATATCAGACGCACATTTTATCTATTACGTGACTTGATAAAACTAGGTACTCATATTTTACTAATTATATATTCAAAACTCAAAGATAGTTTGCTCATCTATACAAATAAACAAAATTAAAGTGTTTGTTAATGTCTACAGAAAATATATACGGTACTTGTAACAAGACGCTGTAGTTTTTTTCTGTCTGTTTATGTTCATTTTTTCCGGCTAATCTCCAAACGACGACCTGTCGGTTTTTTCACTCGCACTCTACTCGACAGATGCTACTTTTTACCAATATTATCAGGTTTCAGTCATCATGCGGCTGTATCCACGGGCTCCAGCTTGTCATGTTAATAAATGTCACTCAATAATAAATAACTACGTACGAATTGGGTATAGTAAATACACACAATAAGTCAGGCCTGTCTCGTAAGTGCCTATAATTACCATGTTGACAGTTTTATCGGCGAGAGTTAGTAACACGAGGTCAATATAATAAATCAACTTTACAATTAATTTGTTAATATATACATAGAACAAAGTATTATTAACAAACAGCAAATCGTGCTAATCAATTTGATGTATTTAATTTTATTAAACAGAATTCACACTCTATGGCCGGAAACGCACAAATCGGCACTAGAATCCACTCAAGGCCATTTCAATGGGCGGGTCGCTAATAAAGAAGCCATATTTTCCGGTTAGCGATTTGTCCGGAAAAGGGATTTGTCTCTATTAGGTTTTCTGGGATATCGTAAAGTCTCGTTTATACAAACGTTTTTCGACAAGCTTCGCCTGTATGATTTTCTGGTTCAAAATAAAATAATTCAATTTTTTAGCTCTTGTTAAGATTTTAATAAGCTGAAAGTCAACATCTGTTATATGTTGTGTGTTGTCGGTGACATTACAGTATCATGGTACTGTGGAACTTATTTGATGATGGAGTTGGATGTTGGATGAAGGGTGGGTACGGTATTATAATACAAACCCTTAGTGTATGTATACATATACTAAGTACGAGTATATAGTATATGTATATAGATACATTTAATTACTTCTAAAATACAGAGACGTACAAAATTCTTTAGAAAAAATGGCTTGCATGCTTCCCATGATACCTGACTACATAATGCGTATTTCTTGTGCTAAACATGTTTAAACATCTGTAGAGTTACACCACAATATTAGACCATAAACTAGTACATACCTAGGGTGCTCACCTATAGTTCCCTGTGAAAACTGTTTTCCTGGTGGACGAAACCTACCCTTATCAAATCTATGAATATACATTATATATATATTAGTAGTATATACAGACTGACTGGTTGAACACTTTACTAAACAAGGACATGATAATTCATGGTCACATGAAATGTTTAAAAAAATAAAATTAAAAAAATACCGTTAAACTACAGAGGAAACCTTCATTCTATGAATGTGCTATAACTCGAAAATTATGGACACCGTCCGAACGGGTTTAATGACCCAAAGCGCCGCGCCGCGTTCAAAGGAATCAAGCTGCGTCCGAACGGGGTTAATGACCCAAAGGGCCGCGCCGCCCGCGCCGCGTTCACAGGAATCAAAGGATGCCGCGATCGTCGGCCGCCCGCCCGGCCGCGCCGCGCCGGTGTAAACAAACAAGTACTTACCTTGCCGCGCTAAGGCAAATTTTATTACTACACGCGCGCCGCGAGTGACCATGTTTATTGTTTTGAGTAGACAATTAAAGTTAAATTAGGTAAATATTAGGCACCTATTTTTTTTTCTTAATTAGAACGAGAATCGAGTACTGAGCACTATATATCAATATGTAAAGTGTTCAACCAGTCAGCCTGTATAGATATATATTTACATTATATTGAGTAAACTTGTCTTCACGAAATCAATTTTGATTGTTGTCGTTGCGCCAGTTAGTTATAGAATGTGTACAACTATTTATGTCAATAAAATATTTTTACATCTCATATTTGGTAAGTAGGTCCTTATTATCCCCAAATTGGGCTTGCAGGTGAACAATTAGCGCTCTAGGGTAATAATGTAGCTAAAAAAGCCCTAGGGCGGTTTACATCTCTCATATCCGGTAAGTAGGTCCTTATTACCCCCAAAAGGGGCTTGTAGGTGACCAATTAGCGCTCTAGGGTAATAATGTAGCTAGAAAAGCCCTAGGGCGGTTTACATCTCTCATATTCGGTAAGTAGGTCCTTATTACCCCCAAATTGGGCTTGTAGGTGACCAATTAGCGCTCTAGAGTAATAATGTAGCTAGAAAAGTCCTAGGGCGGTAAGTAATTTAAAAAAAACACGTCACCTTTTTAATAAGTTCGCGTACATCTAACCAACATACTGGCAATAGACATCATGCATTCAGCCCAATGACAAAAGAGGTCGCTTCGCTATTCAGCCTTGTCTTCGTATGAGTATAATAGTCATCAATTTTATTTTAGTAATGCCGGTTTTTTTCTACTTACCTCACAATCGAGATGTAAAACAGAGTAGTTAGCTCGGGTGTAAGCATCAATTGCAGCCCGAGATATTTAGGCGCACGAGCGCAGCGACGGGCGCCTATAGTTTGAGGGTGCGAGGGGCCTTACGGCCCTTGGCTACTAATCTACTATTATTTGTATCTAAAGCTACCTTTAAGGTGGTCTTGTGCTTAGGAGTAGAGAGAGCATGCAATAATTTTGATCGGGTGTTAGAGGGTAGATATCCTAACCCACGTTAACTTTTGGAACAGGTATTCGGGATTTTTGGCCCACAACATTTTTTATGTAATGCAGGCGAGGTGAAGCTCTCTACGTGCTTTCATATTCAGAACATGTTTTTTAACTAGATAAGGAGTTACGTGTTCCTTTCTGGGAATGCAAAAACAGAACCTAGCACATGCATTCTGTACTGTTTGAATGGCTTTTTCTGTTTTTACATACAGCCTTGGGCCATAGACTGCGCTGCAGTAGTTGAAAGGTGATAGAACGTGGTCCAACACTGTGTAAATGTCATAGTAAACGTCAATGCTTTAGAGCGTCGTTAGAAAATCGCGCATCATCATCGATCTGTATCATATTGAAAGGAATTAAATCTTACAAATTTGATTCTACAAGCTGTTTTTAATTCCGTATAAGAAGTCTTACCACCCAGTGACCCAGCCGTTACATAGGCACCAAGCACCATCTTAATGTAATCAATTAAACCATGTCCTTACATAACAATAGGCTTTATATAACATTGTAACAATACGGGGAGAGCTAAGATTTTTTTTCCAACTCTCTGGGGGAGAGTACAAACACGACTTGACACTCGAACTAATGAGTGTCTTGGTGGGCTTGTGTTTGTGCTTGTATTCAAAGTGGGCTTGTACTCATATTGCTGAAATTAAATAATAAATTAACCATAAATTATTGTTTTAATATTTTAATGCACAATATTGAACGGAGTGGTTTAGAATCGATAGCTGGTCATGAAAGTAAAAGAAAAAATGAAATATATTAATTTATTATTTATATTCTACGAATAATAATAAGTATTATTATTCGTAGTTTATATTTAATATTTATACAATCATAATATACAAACTACAAAAATTAATATAAAGTATCATGGTGCGAGGAAAGCGGCCAGAATGCTGCCAGCATTTGCCATCCAGCGTTGCCACGCTGGATGGCAACCAAATAACTGGAATGCTGGTTGCTAAATAGCAACCAGCATTCCGGTTATCACGCGTTACCCTAACCAAACGCTTGGCCAGCCCTCGCGAGCCTATCGATCAGTATCAACCCCTAAAGGCATTAACACATACGTCATGTCTAAATACAAAAGTTTGAGGTCGCGGAAGCTCTTATTTATCCTAAAATTCATAGCATACAAAAAAGAACTGTTTACGTGATGTTTGTGCAGCCAGTAAAATATTATCTTAAAAAAAGGTAAAAGAGTGTTTTTCCTCCTCTTATTTACGCAGTTTCGCCTCCGATTCGGCCGAGATTAAATCGAGGCTTTTTCAATCCCGCTTAATTTCTTACAAAAATAAACAACCTTCAATTCTCGGAGCCTTCGCAAAATCGACGTATTGAATGTACGTGGTACGTAGCAGGCCCCGATTCGGGAATATATTTTTAATGTCGTTTAAAAAAGGTTCTGTACGATTGCATTATCATTGAAAAAGAACAAAACGAGTTTACGTATATTTCTTTAGAATAATGTTTTAAAAAATTTAAAATATAGACACAAATATGCTACACGAAATTAGTTTTCATTAAAATCATAGAAATTGGCATACTTAATGGTATGTCAACGTGTACAAGTGTTATTGACGTGTATATACGAAGCACAGAATTACATCCATATACATTTTAAAATATCTTTAATGTCTGACTATTTTTCTGCTCTCCTCCATCAAAGTACTTGCAGCGCGCGGATATTTACTTACATTGCCGCTATTCCCGTGTTCGATTCGCAGTGACTTGTTAATTACTTGATTTATCAAATTAAGGCTGAGCGCAGACTTGAGTCACGATAGTTTTAAGACAGACTATTGCTTTACAAAAATTATAAGGACGCGCACACTTCAAACAAAACGTCTCATATACAAAATTGTCTCATAGTCAAAACAATTTCATTTTAGATGTGCGACGTGTCATAGGCAAAACAATTTGGTTTTACTTGTCTGTGTGAGGAAAGTCTGTCTTAAAACTGTCGTGACTCCAATGTGCGCTCAGCCTAATATTACATTATTTCTGCTTTATGCATTACAAGCTGCGCTCCGCGGTTTCACCCGCGTGGTGATGGATGATGATGGGGATGAATCAAATATAGCGTGATGTTACCTGAGTACCAGCCCTAATGTAGCTTTATACTCGTTAATTAATTAACTGTTTGAATCGGTTAAGTAGTTTCAAGTGTTTCCATTACAAACAAACGAATCATGTAAAATGAAGTAAGTCTATTTACAAAGGGATTTTTTTTGATATTTATAATATATAACTGCTAGTTACGGCTCTGTGCTTTTGATGTCCTTTGTTTATTACATGCGTTTCTCATATAGTATTTTATTTGATATACCTAATGATGTATAGATGTCACATTTTATCAGCGTAATTAATAAACTAAATTATAAAGAAACAAAATACAGTTTTTTTAAAATGTAGTATTGGTTTCCCAATAACTCAAAACAAACAACACTTAACAAATAAGATCATTTAGAGTGATTTCTTTAATGAGATTTCGCTAAAATGCATAGGTACCTACATATTACGTTAATTAAGCTATAAAAGACATTTCGTCTGTCTGACTGGCCGTCATGGCAGACAGACGGATGGACAAAACGATCTTAAAATAATTCTTAGGTAGGTAGGTACTTTACAAGTATTTTAGGGTAGTACTAGGAAGTACTGAATAATAATATAATTTTTTTAAGATCGTTCTATTCATCCGTCTGTCTGTCAAATACTATGGGATACTTATAATGTAAGATATTTTCACATTACACTGTTGTGGCTGGAAGCCCTGTACACGACACGTTGCCGCCTAGAACCACATTTTAAAATCTATGTATCGCGCAACAAAATTCTAATATTTCTCGACAAAAATCCTGTTTCCGAATACGTGGTACTTAGTCAAGAATAAACTGGTTACATGTCGAAATTTTTCTCAGTGCAACAATCGCCTTGCGTCGCCTCAATGATTAGTTGTATACGAGGTTCTTAAATAATATTAGTTTCCGAGGTTTTACTGTTGTTTGTACGATATTATATCGAAATAAATTCAATTCATCAAAATAAAATCGGAATTGTATATATATAGTATCAGAAGGCGGCATGCGAAAAGCCACTTTGCTTGAGTCGGCTCCGTTTTACGGTCTCGCCTTATCGTGCTGTGGAAGTTCACGCGAAACAAACTTTATGGTAGAATTCGTAAATAATTTCTGACGCAATCTGTATTGGCTACGTTTATGATATTTAGCCCCAAATATACCTAAAACCCTACTATGCTTTCAGTACAAGAAATTGATTAATTTTCGCCTTTGACAACTTATACCTAAATGATATTATCCATCAGACTGAAAATGTAACTGGTTTTAGAAATTCAAGAACATAAATATTACTTTCTGTAATGACTTCATGAAGTTGGTAAACTGTATACACTTTTTTATGCAAAGTATAAGGTTATAATTATTTGCTTCGCTATAAGCCACTTTACCCACGAGCCACGATCTATTTAGTCAAAACAAAATTTCAGCAGGCCTAAAAAGGCCACATTGAGCAATTCTTCTCTAAGAAATTCATTTCCTAAACTCCCGGCAATTCCTTAGCAATTCCTCTATGTTTCGTAAAATGGCCAAAGTTTCGAGTGAATCATACGTAATTCAACTCATCAGCAGATTCATATTAGACGATATTATTGCTACACGCAAAAAACAATGAATGAATGAACGAAATAGTAAACCGCCAAATATTATTTGCGTATTTTATTGCTGTATTAAGTAATAGTGAAGAGTTTGTTTAGAAAAAATGTTGTATTTGTTTCATTAGATAGTTAAAATTTTAAACTGTAAGCGAAATGGTTTGTGAATGTTGGCATGGTTCACCACAGCTGGCAACAATTTGAATGGCAGTACTAGACTTTTTTGTCTGTCTCACCAGAAAGAAAACAAAACAGAAACATCGATCAAGAATAAAGAAATTAGATGCACGAAACTTTACATGTGTGTGTGATTGAGCTTTTTTAGAGTAAGCGGGACATTGCTATTCGTAAAAGAGAGTTGGCGAAAAATTCTGGACTACTATATTATTTACTATTGGAAACTTAGTAGTTTTAAATCCACTCTTCACTCATGACAGATGTACAAGCATGCACTTATGTGAGTGGTTACATTTTCAAGAGAAAGGCCATCTAACTTAGAAAAATAAATAAAATTATAAGTTATTCTACAAAAAGCATCAACGAAGGCCTATCGGAAATTGTTTGAACTATGAAGAAAGTGCATAATAAAAAATATGTTGCTCACAGGGCGCGATGAATCCAAAGTTATGGTATTAAATAGGCATTAAATATAAGGAATGGGTTTGTTTCGGTGAATATATAAGTAAAAGGATTCCATAAGCCATAAAAGCGACCACATCCCTGTCTCATTTGAAGGTACCTAAAGTGTTCTTCATGGAGTATTGGTATAGAAATGTATACCTATAACTAATTTAGTTCAATTCGATTTAAATTATTGTCCTATTATACTCGTAGGTACCAGTTTTTTATTCTATTATTAGATGTAACAATCATAATGTCTAATTGTTGATTAGGAAAATAAGGAAAAGAAATATAATACTTTAGATAGCAATCCAGTTAAATAACTAGACCTAGTTAACTGGATGAACATACAATGTCTCTTCTTAATTTCCCTTTTTCTTGTTTTCTTCTTACTTAGTTAAATAGTTATTTGATTATGACAGTAGAATATATTCGCAATTTTTTATTCTATTTACTCTTATGTGAGCCTTGTGAGAGAGTCAAACACAAGGAGTGTTTAAGTATGAAAAATGACCATTTTCAAATATAACGAAATGATAGCATGAACTGATAAATTTGAGGTTATTACTGTATCATAACCTATATTCATTTAGGTCTCGGTATCGTAATAACCATTAATAAAAATAAAAACATTCATAAGTACAGGGAAGAGGGAACCGCGTTAAATGTTGCACCAAAATTTGTTTCACTGGACACAAACGGGGTCGCTACTGTGCTACTTGTATGCATTTACTTTTCACGGAGTTGAGTTTCTTTCTGTTAGGTTACAATATTTCTATGTCAAAATCACAGACCATTATATATGTACTACGTACAAAAGCAAAACCCTTTTTCGAAGAAATTCAATTTTGCCGATGATATAATATGCTCTCTGTTACACGTGCATGTTCCAGAAAGTTATCGTAGAGACCTAAATCAGCCATTATTCAACTATTATTCCTCCAAAACTAACAAAATGAATTGTAAAAAGTTCCTCTGGAGTAACTTCTTATATATGAATCTGCTATTTGACACAAAGCTTCACAAAAGCAATTCCTATTTAGTGAGCCATTTTACGAATCTCCATAGAAAACTATCAAATATATGAGTTGCTAATATGAATCTGAAAGCGAATCATAATAGGAATTCTCTTTGAGATTGATTCCTATTAGAATCATAATATGATTCGTGTAAAGTTGCCTTTTTAGGCCTGCAGTTCTACTAAACTAATCAAAATAAATATCTATTAAAAAAAGATTATGGCCGTGCGTGAACCCTCAAGGATTGCACGCAAGTATTATGTACATATTTCAATTCAATGAACCAAAATTCTCTTTGACATCGACATAAATGCGCTTTGCATCTATACGAGGCATCTACAGAAGATAATCATTCGCTGGACCGTCTTGTTTTAATGTCTATAAGTATTTGAATTCATAAAGATAAAATAATAACAAGAAAAATACGATAATTTAATCAATTGTCTCAACGTTAGACCTCGTCGAGATCTTCATTTCGGATGACAGCTGTCAAACTTGAAACTGCCATAACTCTGAAATTATAATAAAATTGTTGTCTGAAACTATCCTAGCATAATGATTCATAAAGAGAAAAGATAGTTATTTTTATGCAGATAGTTATTGTGCAGCGTTTGCATTCACGTGGTGAATGTAAACGCTACACAATGCTGAGTATAGCCCTTTTGCCTTGTACATCACACATATTCTGATTTGATAAGAGAAACCACTGTATGATATTTTTTATAAGGCAATAAATTATCTATTAATTAATTAATGTAGTTCACGTCGAGATCTATAAGTAATTACGATGACAGCTGTCAAACTCGAAACTGCCATAACTCTGAAACTATTGAACTCAGACGGCATAATTTCAAATACCATAGGGTGTTCAAATGTTCTAATGAGTAGGTATACTTAACTCACCTAGGTGTACAGGTGTATTACATCTCGAAACGTAAAAAAACTCGTTAAGCTTTTCGAGCAAACTAGAGCCCTATAGTAGCACGCATAAATCGAAATTAGATATGCACCAAATTACTTAGCTAATATATTCTAATACTATGGTGCTTTCACATTAGACCTTTGTCGAACAAATAAGCTATTATTTTTGTCAGGTAACTATTTCTGTTAGTAATTTTACACTCATTGAAATACCAATGGGAAAAGTAAATATGGCGAAAGCGGAATTGCAAAATATAGCAATTCTATTTCTATGATTTTATTATATTCTGTGATTTTTGTCATGTTCAATACATAAATCACAATTTATGACTACTAGAACTTAGGGTTCATCCACCGGGTTCGGCCGTAAAAGAAAACTTCGTCGTCCATTCATCAGAACAAAAAATACCTGCCGATAATTGAGGCCATTGCTAATACGTCCAAGTGTCAGATCATGTCCGTAAATCACTTCGTCGTTATCTCACTTCTAACCAACAGTTAACTGTTTGGTAACTCGAACCTCTCGCATCGGCCGTGTGAGATATTGTATTTCTCCGTAATGGAAGGAAGATAAATCTATTTTCTTTTGTATCGTGAAATAGTACACTCGGTAAATGTAATGCTTCAGAGGGGAACCTGAGATTCTGATTTAGACTTATTTTACCTACCTACCCTATTGCTTTTGTTTACGGAGAATTCGATATCTTTTGTTTGATTCCAATAGAACCGGTTTAAAGGGAGGATCAGGCGGCGAGGCACTGATTGAAATTAGGTTGAGAGCCTTAGACACCGTCGCAGAGTTGCTACCAAGTCGGTTTTCTATACCTTGTATGTACTTAAATTTATGGTGCGTGTATCTATATCATTTAAACACAGCACTAAATATGACTTAAAAGGTTGACTGTTCCTTAAGCTTAGTTGGTAGTGAGCCTGCGCGTGGCACTTAGAACTGTAGTTTGGTGTGGCACTGCTCTGCGCTCGTCATCCCGAGACATTGGATTTGGACATCCCCATCGTCTCAGCCGTAGGACGTCCACTGCAGAACATATCCCTCCCCCATAATTTTACAAGAGGACCAGTTGGAAGCGGCCTGCTAATGCGCTTGCCGGTCCGACGTCTCCACTACAGAACCTTCCGGCCCCATCGGCATGTTCTGCGTGCTATGTGCCCTGCCCACTGCCACTTCAATTGTTTAATCTTCTGGGATATGTCGACGACTACGAATCCCTGATTCGATCACGTAGAGAAACCCCGATCAAAGCCCTCTCCATAGTCCATAGTAAGAGACCACGTTTAAGTGCCATAAGTCATCACTGGTAACACACATTAGTGGACTCTTGTCTTGCATGTACGCAATGAAAATCGATGTGCTCAGCGTGGAGATAGTAAGTTACCAAATTAATGGACGCCAGCAGATCTCTAAATGGTAAACACTTGGTTTCACGTCCTCGAAATAAGTAGGTACAGTACGGTCGCGTCGATTTTACACATAGGTTTATTTCTATTCTGTGATGCCGTTACATCGAAATCCACTCCACCACGCAATGCAAGTATTCGTGAATACGGGCAAGATTTAAATCGTGAACTTGACTAAAATCATTACATAAAATCATAACTCAGTTGCCTTATCGCTAATCCGATTTCGAACAAGGAAACATTTAAAACCAGCAGATTGTATCACATCAGCTAAAGCTGTTTCTGACGCATATATAAACCCCTACCCACAGAAGGCTTTAAGATAATTAAGGCAATTTAAATTTTTCGCTTATTTAGCAAAATGTTTCAAGCAGATTTAAATTAAAATACTAAGAGTATAAAGCATAAAATCCCGTCGGAAGTTAAGAAGATTTTGCATTCGGGTTAATTTAATTCCACCGTTGGCAATCAGTTGCTATGTCTTTCATTGCGGCATGCTGTTTCGGGTTTGTATTTTAGCCATGCAATATTTAACTTATTAGTTAGCATAGGATAATTAACAAGATAAAGACGTTGGTTATGGTCGCAGTGCCAATACATATAAACATCTAACTAATAGCCGTACATCTAAATATATTGATAACACATTTGAACATCAAACTTTAAAAAACTTGAATGTTTGGGCATATATTTTGTAATTAAAAGAAAAAATCTAATGATTATTAAGGTTTTGCAAACCCTACATAACTTTTTATGTAAGGAATAGTTAGAAGACATTTTAACTTATGCAATGTCACAGAGATCTCGTAAAACACCAGAATTCAACGAGATGTTCAAAATTCAGGTGAATATTTTCTGTCCAGAATATAAAGCGACTGGTGAATAAAGTTAGTAAGTTGTGCACTTTTGGCCAGTTTCTTATACTAGGTAAAAATTTTACACTTTTTGTATAAAATTTATATTATTGGCAACTTTTATGTTCAGTACTTTGTTTAGTTACGAGTAAATAGTATATATATATCGCCGCAGAGTTTTTGAGGCACTATAATTGATGGAAATTAATTAATATTTGGAATTGTTTTTAACATTGAATTTTGATATCTAAACTCATATTCGATTTATAAAGACAAATTGTAATTTATAATGTTGTTGCATTGTGAACATTTATTTAAGTGTATTAATTTGATTCAAGATTGTGCGAGTACTTCGATGTAAGCCAATATTACTATTTTGATATGCTTTTGATGCTTTAGCTTACCAGAATTGATTTGTAATAGCGGTTAAATAATTCAGACTTGATTTGGAATCCATGATATGGTTATTTGTGGTGAAATTCACATTACGAAAATGACGATGGCGCCCTCTGCCTCCATTTTGGTGCAACTTGACGTTGCCGCCAAAATGGCGACAGGCGGGCTCGGAGATATTATTCAGAATCATTCTGTTGCGGACTTTCAACGGAAAATCTTGTGAGTGTTGAACCTTTGTCTAATTTTCCCTCGATTCCAAATTAAATTAGTCCAGCCTTTTATTTTTAGAAAGTTATGAGAGTGAAAGTAAATCCGTTAAGAAATAGTGTTGAAAATTGTCGTTTAAACATTTAGGTCTTTATTAATAAACGTTGCGTAAACCTATATTAGGCGTAACATGCTTTGTCTCGCTTTCACGCGTGACATTTACTGCAAGCGAAAAATTGACAGATATATGTTTTAACTACTCCGGGTGTAAGCCAAGTTTATTAATAAGGCCGTAAGTGTTTATTTTGTTAGTATTTCTAATTAAAGTGAATGTTACTGTAAAATGTAATAGTGTTAATTAACAGATCAAAAAACAAAGCCCTATGAGTTTCTTGTCTGTTCTTCTCATAGTGGACGTAGTTTTACCTACCCTCAAACCTAGTTCAGATAAATAATAAAAACAAGTCAACTCCTGAACCTTATGTTTTAAAAAAAATCTCCTGAGGATGCCTCGTGTAGAGGCGAAATACGTGTCGAATCGGTGTTGGTTTATTTGGGGTTTCTTGTGTTTTTTATTTTGTATTTTGTATTCTTCCTATTAGCATTTTATGCGGGAGGGAGGGTGGTGCACGCCCCCAAATAGGCCAAAATCATTGTTTTCTTTTCAGCGGAAGTGTCACTAAATATTTTTTAATATCGTTTTTTGATAATGGATTTCAAAGTAACGCCTGAATCAATAAATTTCTTATGTTTTATTCCAACATAACTTGATTGGTACTCCATTAGGTAGGTAGATCTGAGTGACTCTTTATTTAGTGATTTTTAGTAGCAGTTAGTCCTGGTAGTTGGCTTCTATGATTAAATAGAGATTGTAAAACCTTAAACTTGGTGAAGGTCAATGGTTAAACATTACTTTTAAAATCGACCCCAAATTTGATGCGACATATATAATAATATATAAATGTATCCTTTTCACAGAAAATGTTTTTGAATAAACGACACCTTCACATGTATCATCTTCACACAAGGACAATACTATGGCTATACTTTATGGCTGTATATTCTTTGATCCATGGATCTATATCTAGAATCCATAATATTCTGGATATAGATAGCCAGGTAGGTAGCCAGGCCTATGGATATGGATGGACAAAACATGGTAGGTAACGTTAATATCCACAGTTATACCATGGATATCAAAATACTAAACGTAAAGGATGTATACAGCGTGGCACTACCACAAAGAAAGTTGTTCCTGAAGGATCGCAATAACCTAACTCCACGCGGCCGACGTTGAAGGCAGAAGCTAGTGCAAAATAATTAGGTAGTCTGTGCAAAAAGGGAACTGCCGTGGCGTTAAACTAACATTCAAAATGTTTATATGGCATCCCAATCATAATGGATCTATCCATAGCATCAGCCATTTTATTCAACTTTGACTGAAAGCTTGTTGAAGGTATATAGGATCTATACTTTAATAATTTTTTTGCTATAAAAGGCGACTACTTATATTGTCACCTTATACAATAGTCGGCTTAATAATGTTTATGTGAAAGGAACGAATCCAACTCGGCTGGGCAGCGTTCCGGAAACTTCGCGAAGTCTTCTCGTCAAAAATACCTCAGTGCCTCAAGACAAGAGTCTTCGACCAATGTGTGTTACCAGTGATGACTTATATATTATGGCACTGAAACGTGGTCTCTTACTATGGGCCTCATAGAAAAGCTCAAAGTCGCACAACGAGCTATGGAGAGGGCTATGCTCGGGGTTTCTCTACGTCATCGAATCAGAAATGAGGAGATCCGTAGAAGAACAAAAGTCACCGACATAACCCAGAAGATTAGCCAGTTGAAGTGGCAGTGGGCAGGGTACATAGCACGCAGAACAGATGGCCGATGGGGCCGAAAGGTTCTGGAGTGGAGACCACGGACCGGCAAGCGCAGCGTAGGTCGTCCACCGACACGGTGGACAGACGACCTGATGAAGGTCGCAGGACGACGTTGGATGCAGGCCGCTTCCAACCGGTCCTTTTGGAAAATCATGGGGGAGGCCATAGTTCAGCAGTGGACGTCCTACGGCTGAGATGATGATGATGATGAGATGATGTGAAAGGATCTGGAACAGTCGAATTATTAAGTCTGGGGCTAACCGGGCCGATATCTTTAAAGTCTCACTGCGTCTGTCGACATTTCGAACAGTCAAATATTATAACAGTCGCCATTCGGATTAAATACAAGCGAGTTCAGTTACAATGAGATGAACATTTCAAAAAGCTTTCTGCTTTCTGTACCAAACATTCAAAGCGGAAATTAAAAAGTGCGATTTTGATAACGATGGCTATTTGCTGTGTAAGTAAATTGATTTGTTTTGATTGAGTGATTTTTGAATTGGAAGTTTTTATTCTCTTTTTACTCATTATTTAAGCACAGTTATGGTAATTCATTGACAAACACCGTTATGAGCTCACCTGTCTGCAGCATCACACGCATGGGCGACGGGATGCGAAATAAAAAGGATAAATATTCTTAATGATGAAATAAAAGTGGCCTAAGTTTGCTTCTTATTTACATCAGCTATCTGCATGCGACATCCCGTCACAATCGGTTCGGAATCGTTTCAGAGACTAGCCGGAACAAACGGACAAACAATAATTACATTGGTTTTTTGTTTCGTATTTAATTTTATATACAGTTAGTAATAACTGTTATTTTGAAATCACAAAAGGACACTTCGATTTTATTTTATAAATTTAATTAGGGTTCCGTGCAATAAAACTAGTTTGTGTATAGTCATATTCCGCACGTGTGAAACTGCACACCGTAACTAGTAGTACAATTAAATTGTCGTACTATGATGATATGATATGAATTTTTAATCTGAAATAAATAATTGATTGATTATTGACTTTAATACTATAAAATGTGAAATAATTCATACTTTCTAGTGTTGAAGTCGGTTCAAATAATATGATAAAAAAAACTTTCATCCTATTTAGTGACCCTTGCTATTTGCAGGATAGATTGTCCTTCACCGTCAATTACGATATCATCAAGATAGGTTAACACACATGTTATTGGATTGTTGTATAGAATAACTCAAAAACCGCTTGACCGTATGTGATGAAATTTAAATGGGACCTCCTCGAATTTATACTCAATCAAACAATAAAAGAATTATCAAAATCAAACATTTTGATTTTGATAATTCACGCGTAATAAAAATATACGCGTCTACTTGAGAACATCATCTTTTTTGAAAGTCGATTAAAAATTTGCCAAAGTGGGCTTATAGATTAGTTTGTTGTTATTATTTTTAATTATGTGTCAAATTGTATTAGTGGCCTTAAACAAAGTTATATTTTCATAATATAATTTCTTTATTATCGTTCGCTTATGGAAAACAATGGTTTTGGTAAGCCCTTTACCATAACTATGAACTCTATGGTTTAGCCACAGCATAATTATAGTACAAGAGCAACTCTAGTTACAAAACTAACTTGTAACAAGATAATTACAAACCTAAGAGTAAGCTCGAACTGAGCTATTAAATTACTGAGATGGAAGTTCAAAACAACTGTTCAACAAGTTTACTTGTGATAAATATTAATGAAGATAGAAGAAGACAAATTTCATTTCACGTTACAGATGATCCCTTATTTTTAGACCTCTTGTTGTAAGAAACTGCATTGATTGGAATCACCGCTGGTGGATAGAATATATAATATTTAAAAAATAGATACAGCTTAGAACGTCACAATAGCAATTACCGCTAAAAGTGATCTCTATCAGACAACCTTTGTTGGAGAGGGATAAAGGCAGAAAATGGAATGGTGGTGCAAAAACAGAATTGATGTACAAAAGTATGGGTATACTGATGTTATTTAAGAAAATTAGTATATACATATATCTTCTTATAATATAAAATGCATATTTAAATATACATAAGTAATAATACATAATACACAAGTACTAACTAGTTTCACAATATACATACACAATATATTCTGCTGGGAAGCGTGAGCATTAGTGCATACGTGAAATTACTATGATGCGCAAAGTGATTTATGAGTTTATAAAACCAATGCTTCAGGATGAAGATCGCAATGCAGTACCGGGCAAAACGTTAACAACCCTGCAGGCGACACTGCCACTACTGTGCGCACTGGACAGGTGAAATCGTTAACAGTAACCGCACTGCATAATGCGTCCCGTCAATACATTAGTATTGATAAAAGTATGTGTTTTTCATACTCGCTAGTTAGTATTACCTATTTTTTCCATTATTTTAATTTTTCTTTACATTTGTGGAGAAGCTCACGTTATTCGTTCATTATCCCACTCACAATATCTCACTAATATTATTAAACTGAAAATTTAGATGGATGGATGGATATCTGGATGATTGTTACTCAATAACAGCAGAACGGCTGAACGGATCTGGTTGAAATTTGGCACAGTGATATAGGCTACTTTTCCTCATCATCATCACCATCAACATCTATCACTGCGCGGGTGAAAAAGCCTAATATTCTTGGGCATATAACAAGACAACTCCACCTACATCTAGATCGTAATGATGACTTATTGTATGTCAATAGAGTTATCTCAAAGATGTGTCAATTTCTGACAGCGTAGTTAAAAGCGTACAATGGTTCATTATATAAAAATAGTTATAAAAATTTATTAAAAGAGTTTTATAATTAAAATATATAGGTTCTGTTACGGTGAATAGATATTATTTACCACCTTGTTTTTCACCATGGCTCCGTAATTTTCTTTTTACGGTAATTTTTTTGCTTTCTTATAAATGCGGACGAAGTTGCGCGTAACATCTAATTTGATTATAATAGGTTGACTTGACTTATTTGTTATGGCTTATTGCAATTCTAATAATAGGTTAAAAGCGCTAGACCATTATTCCATTTGACAGACGTAAATAACATTTTTTTTACTATTACAGTCACAAACTTCAGAAATATTTTTATTAGTATCGGGATAGTTACCATGTTTATTTGGTTTGAGATTCCGATATTTCGGCGCTGTTGCAAATATCGGTAACAACTGAATACACAAGGTATAGTTACCTTGTTACCCGTAAATAATGTAAATATTTTTTTATTTAATTTTTAATTACGAAATAAATATAAAAAGTAATAAAAAAAAATCTAGTGATGATATGATCTCCATATGGTCGATGGTGGTATATCACCTACGTAGAATACAACTGGCTTTCAAGGATAACTGCTGCAGCAAACTAAATACACACCCACCCTCAGACACACTCTCGTCCAATTTCAGTACTCGTATGAAGTCGTTTACAATGCTGAGAGTCGCTTATTATTCGTATTTTGCAAGGTTTTATGGTCCGTGGTCTCTGGTGATAGTTTAATATTATTATATTACTCTACCTCATCTCAAGTGTTCCAACTGTGAAATTACTTGCACTGATATAAGTTTTAGGAATATAGTGTATGTGCACGATACATACAAGTGACCTATACCTACCTATGTTGCAAAATTATTACTTTTAATAAACTCGTTAGCTAAAGATGTGGGCCGAGCAACCGTGCGATTCTCTAAGAGCAAACATCGTTGCATATTAGACAACTTCCGTGAAACATTTAGAGATGACAAGAAAAATTGGATAAGCAACCTTATGTACAAGGGCGATATCTCAAAGTATTTGACATCGGTGAGCTCATCGACGAATCATTACAGAATCGCACGGCTGGTCACGGGCGGGGCGGGCATTAGCTTGGTTAGATTCGTAATGACAGATAACGGTCGCATGGTCGCCCGCAACCCCGCTCTGTTGCCGCCTGTGCTTTATTATTGAAATATTTTGGAGTTCATTTACCAAAATTTTACTTATAATTCAGCAACACTAGACCCGTAGCTAGGCTAAGCCAGCATCGTACTGCACAGATTAGAACCAGAAACCTTTTCTTTCTGTAAGTCAAAGATGTCAGCAGATTAAAAGTTGTGCGTCGAGTCGCAGACCACCGTGGACTAAAAACGAGAATTTAAATAAAAACAAAGTAAAAAGCTTTTACGTGTTATCTTTCAATAAATGATAGATGGCACGATCGTTTAGTATCTGACAGCCTTTTAGCTGAAAAGTGCAAATATTTATTGGAGTGGACTCATCTTAGATGGAGATAAATTTAGCTGGTTTGGATCCAAAGGCTGATGATAGAAGGCCGATACTATTTGTTACTTGATTGGATGGAATTCAATTTCGGCGTTTTCACCTTGAATGCGCCTAGTTAGTAGTTAAACATATAAACGATTTAATTTTGAGATATGAGTCGATCCGCGAGGGTTTTGCTGGCTAATAGTAATAATTTAATATTATTAAACTAGTATTATATACGAGAAATGTGATTGATAGTATAGGATTGGCACTTCACGCTGATTTTTCGACTAAACGGATTAAGATGAAATTTGGAAATTATGAAAAAATATATCCAAAATAATAATTAAGCTACATTTTGGTGCGGAAAATGTGATAATCTTATTCCACTCGGACGACACCGCAGGCAATAGCTAATAGCATAATAAAAAGTAAAGGCAGAAAATCTCTAGATTAAACAAAATGCGTAACTTTAACAAATTTACATGAGAGAGAGAAATTTGCATCTGGAGTTTTACTTTATGTTTATCAAAAAGGATGATGATTAAAAGTCACATGGTTTAGAAATGGACGTATAGGGGGGCATTACGATCCTCCTTGGCATATTTAACAAATGGTACGTAGCTGATAAAGAAGTGATGTATTAAACATCGTCTTTGTTTTATTTGTGTATTAGATCATAGACAACATATATATCATATCATACGAAGGGGGCAAAAAAGATATCTAATATTCATGCCCATTTCACATGTACGGCCTAAAATACCTTACCTATCACTATTCCTGTCTTATTAATCTATCCGGGTATTCATATAATTTTTTCATCCCCCCCATTACGGAAAGACTATTTTTGCTCTTCGATATCTGAGTGCAAAAGCCGTTTTTATCCGCTAGACTCTAGCGGATAAAAACGGCTTTTAGAGAAGGAGATAGATTCTAGAGGATAAAGTAAATTGAATTTAGAACATCGCGTGCACTAAGTTTGTGAAATCAAAACATCATTAAACCTATTTACTTCTACCTCCATGGTGTCGAATCCATCATACAACCTTTTTTAATTTGTAATAGACTCTTTTTTTTTATTTGCTTTGCACGCGCCATTTTCTTTTCACGTCATATTGTTAAAACCTTAGGTTAAAAACTAGTTATGTGTTAAGTATTATTTGTTATAATTTAAAGATTATTCTGTCATACTTACCTTTCATAATGTAGTAGTTAATACCTAAACTTAAATAAAAGTATCTTGTGATTGTAAATGTTTTTTTTTTGCATTTAGTCATTTCCTCGCTGAGGTGGGATGAAAAGTTACGTGTTGCATTCGAGTGCAAAGATTTTTCACGTCGTGCTCTTTTGTTTCCGTCGCTAACGCTCAGAATTCTAATAATTCTTGGATCACTCGCTGCGCTCGTGATTCAATTTTAGAATCCATCGCTTGCTCGGTCATCAAAACTGAGCACGCGGTTAAAAAGCAACTTTGCACTCTTGTATAACAAATAACTATTTCGTAATGATTCAGATTTCATGCCCAAGTTAGTGGCATTTTATGCGCTGTTCGCGCTGCAAACGTGGCTGTCACCGGTTGAGTCAAATTCATTTCTCTAATTAAATTTTCTAATAAGTGGTGATACGAGTATTATTATTGTTATTTATTTACTAGGTATTTTATCACTGCACGATGTTCAATTTTATCCATTTTCAAAAATAGCTCTGACTTGACTTACGGTATCACGTGTAAACGAACAATGAGTTACTGTGAATAAACTAAACTGTGCATACTTGTTGCTAAATAATGTAACTACAAAATGAGGGTAGTTATAAAAAAAACCTAAAAAAGGCTAAGAAATTTTCAAATGACCCTCGTATAATCAAAATTATATAAAATGATATAAAAAACTCGACTGCGGCGAAGCCCAAAACGAGGGTTAGATATGTGTTTGAGCTGTATGTGTGTATGTTTGTTCCTGTGTATGTTCGTAACTACGCAATGGCTCAACCGATTTTGATAACTGATATGTCATTAGATTCGTTTTGATGCACGAGTGTCACTGGAACTGTCGATAGCGACATAAAATAGACAATTAAAACTAAAAATTAAAAACGGCATATTTTATTTTATGGAAATAATACACACATTAAAATGTATTATTTCCGTAGTCATGTTATTAAACTTTTAGTTTTTATTGATTTTACTTTATTAACTTTACGACAGCTGAAGACTTTAAAAACTATATACTATATAAAACCTTTGCAGCTGCCAAAGTTTCAACAACGTACTAAATCGGCAATATAGATCTCTTAACCTATGGATACCATCGCAAACATCTCGAGATTTTTTTCAAATCCTGTCAAAATAATTCAGTTGAACATATCGGAATGTAGACTGAAACATACAAGTTTTCTTAGACTAAGAATGGCGGCTTATCATTTAGTTGTGTTTTTAATTATTATATACGTAGTTATATTTTTACTCTAAGTGTTTAAATAATTTAGAAGAATGTTTTAATAAATACACATGGAACCCAAATACTATCAGCAATATCAACAAACGTTTTTGAAATAAGTATATGAGAATTATTGACTATCTACAAATATGGTTTCGTAGAAAAAAAGAGATACTACGAGTATAATTCTGATTTCAAATTCGAATCTTTCTTTTTAAACAAAAATTAAGAACGTTTGTGTCAGTTTTATTAATTAAAGTGAGTACTATTGAGTAACTAGCTGTAACATGCTAATTGGTATCCAAAAGGCACCCCAACGTCACCTTGGCTTGGTGGAAACTAGCGATTGTAAATCTTTGTTACGTGGCTGCAATCGGAAATAGGGATGGAACATTCTTACTGTTGAACATGGTATTTATGTTCATGCATCACTATTTATAGGATTCTTGTACGATACGACATTATATTAGAGGTGCGTTCGTTTAGCTTTTAGGGTGGTGTTGTCATTGATGGCTCTTTTGAGCGTTCGTAAATCTCAAAAACGTTATTTTTGCCACTTTTGCCCACATCCTATTCGAACGCTCAATTGAGCATAAGACCTAATATCGCATGATTATGCTGTCAAATATACATAGCAGTTAAAAACGATCACAAACAACCATGCTCCGGACGTGGGTCAAAAATTGCAAAAATTTCTTTTTTTTTAACTTTTACAACGCTGAACAAAAACAGACATGAACGACATTTTCACCCACATATTCCCAATTCAAACGCTCACAAGGGATCAATTCGAACGCACCACTAGTGATACACCATCACGATTATCATATAGGGCGGAAAGGTTATGGAGTGGAGATCACGTACCAGCAAGCGCAGCATAGGACGTCCACTCCACTGACAAGATGGATGGGTAGGACATGATAAAGGCCGCAAGACGACGCTACATGCAGGCCGCTACGAGCCAGTCCTTTTGGAATAGCAATGGACCTCCTACAGCTGAGATGATGATGATGATGATGATGATGAAGTATCGTATATGTATCCAGTATTTTACGTTGCTAGTAGGTAGTTAGATAAGACTGTTTTTTATATGATTAGGTACTGGAACAAGCTCGAAGCCCACCTGGTGTTAAGCGTTAACCTCGTCTATATCAGATGCATTTCGTTACAAGTGTCGAACCACTACAATAGTTAGTAGTTTGATTTCTATTTAATTGATTATAATCTACATATTTCTGTGTAACGCGTTTTGACTAGATATAGTTTTAGTTATATAACACTTAGGAAGGTTGTTAGATATTTCATATTTGAAAGAAAGAAAGAAAGAAAATCATTTATTCAAACAAGCGCTATACACAACAACAAGTAGAAAATGACGAAAATAAATGTTTACAAACGAATATGACAAACTAGATACAGTATAACTTAGTCTAGATATTGTAGGATAGCTGCCATGTACAGTGCTGTCAGAAAGGGTCCAGTGCTCAGCATAATGCTGCGGATTTATCCACAGCGCTGGTTTTCAGCTTCGACCAGTAGTGACGCAATGAACAATATACATTAAATATAAAACAAAGAAAAACAGCTTATAACAAAATAAAAACACTCATCATCATCAGTAGATCAGTACCTAAACTAACGATTTCTTCGTGCCGCCTTTCCATAGTGTTGTGTCTACACCGGTTGTTGAGCAGGGTCAGATGACAACTAAAGCCATTTATAGATATTTACTGAAATCGTTGAAAATATCTCGATATTGGCTTTTATACATACGGGCCATCTTTTTTTCTTGCTATAAATGAATTTAAGTATAAAGAAAAAGAATGTATGGATGAAAATTGTACGTGTAAAAACGAATGTCACCGCAATTATATTGATAAGTTGTATAATGATATCGTAAGTGCCTTACAGTCGGCAGCTAAAAATAGATTTCAGTCTAAAAATACACAAAAAGGACGAAGAATAGTGGGTTGGAATTTTCCCGTCAGGCGCTCGCATGTTAAGGCTAAGGAGGATTTTTTAATGTGGGCTATGTATGGAAGGCCGCGCTCGGGGTATCACTATGAAAATATGGCATCCTCACGCAGGAAGTTCAAAGCCGCTCGTAAATACGTACAAAATAACCAAGACAAAATTAAAATGGATATGTTGGCCCGGCATCATGCTGACAATAATTTTATAGACTTTTGGAAGGAGACGAAGGAGTTAGACATAATACCAATCAAGTGAGTGCAACCCGGTATCGTATATACAATAATATAATAATTGTGTGGTGAACTCACGATAGCTTTTAAACTCTAAAATTTAAAGGTATTTACGTTAACTAAGTAATAATAAATGCTATAATGTACAAGGACTACACATTGCCATTTAACGCGGCATAGCAACCAGCAACTATAGAACGTTTCCCAGTGGCAGCATTCTTTATTTAAGCATAGTAAAATGAGAATTACTTCCTCCTATACTTTAAGTTCCTATACGTACGGTATATTTATTTTACTAAGTATTTTAGTTTATTTTATGAAATTAATGTAATGTATTTGCGAGGTAGGTACATGCATTTATTTAAGTTCTATGTTTTTTTTTTACGAATAAAACACTTTTTTTAAATTTTCTAGTAAGAAGTTTGATGGGCAAGAAATTGTGTGGTGAGCGCAGTGTAATACTGTGTAACACTGTGGCTAGCGGGGTGTAAATAAAATGTGGTACTTCTATAATTATTCAATGATAGTGCAATGACGTGGCAAGGTAATACGTGGTGATCGTTGTCATAGTTTTTCTTTTTCTCCGATACACTTATTGACGTCTCTGTTAAGTTTAGTGCCCCGGAGACGGTCATTCGCAATTGTCAACTTTTACGTTATTTACCGTTTCAATTGAAGGTGCGAATGATGGAGCTTCATAAGATGCGTCAATTGCTCGCTCGAATTCACGTCCGCAATGTTTCTAGACTAGCGAGCGAATGACCGAAATCTGTCAATTGCACAACTAGACGTTCAATTGATTACATCATTCTCGATTGTCAATGGGCTCCAATCAGTACTTCCATCATTTGTCTTTAATCAAGTAGCCGCGAATGAAAATGGCTTTAATTGCCTATATAGACGATCATTTGGGACATCAATGACGTAAAAATTGATAATTGAGAATGACCGTCTCCGGGCAACTTTAGAGTCACTAACAAACTTGGTGGTTAGTCTATCTCTATCACAACTAGTTGCGACTACGGAAAAAAAATCCGAACGGCTCAACTGATCGAGCTTCGCAGTTGAGCCTAGGGCCCGAAACGGTGGTTTCGTGTAATTTCATCTAACTTGTAAATTTGCATTACCATTATTTTAAGTTTCATAAATGTTAAAACTAAGATTTAAACTAGTGGTTCTGTGAGTTCAGTAAACCTTGCGAGTCCTTTAAACTTGCTGTAACCAACACTTTTCCCTTTGTTTTGCTTAACACAGACATTTTTCAGCAGTAAAACCAACGTACCTATGGGCTTAAATTCTCCATAAGGCTTACCTATACCTTACTTTGGAGCAAAACAGGGTAAATACGTAGTAGCGATTACTCGCGGTTCTTGTTTTTATAGAAGGTCGAGTCTGGTGTCTACGGGTTCTTCTCGTGAAGGCGGAGATGATTGCGTTTGGTATTTGTAGGCTACGAAGAAATAATATCAGGAAGAGTAACTGCCTGAAAAAATTACCCAATAAAAGTCGTGCTAAAGCTGTCATAGTAGACGTCACAGCACGCGCGTGGACCAATCCCTGCTTTCTTTATGAAATTTTAACCAATCACCGAACATGTATATTTGCAACCTCGGAAGTCATTCGTATTTGGAATCATACGCCGTTTTGGTTTGAAGGACCACTTTTTGTGTGGAATTTGTTCTGAGTTATGCTACTTGAGATTATTTCTTCGTAGTGTATGCATTCGTATGCATTCTGATCATTACTTTTTTCCGATTTTCAATGTATATTATTAAATTTAAGTATTAATTTTCATAGCAACGTTTAGTGCTTATGACCACAATTGCTTATTACACAATTGATTTAGAAATAGGAATAGTGTAAGTTGTTTCTTCAATACTATCTATTTCTAATAATAACGTATAATAATTGAACATACGTTTTTTCTGAAATCTATGATTGCAGTTTTCTTGTCACTAAAATCGATAATCGATAGCATGCATCCTAAGAAGAGATCTTTGAAATTTATAGTTTCAGACTTGCCCATACTGACCCATCTACATGGCCCATCGTATATAAGTACCTTGTTTATTTATATTATTTATCTACTCTGATATTATAATACAAAGATTATAAAACTGAAAACAAAATTCTTATGACAAACATTACGTACAGGCCATAAATAATAAAAAAAAAGTTTAATTACGATACAGGTCTTGTATGGACACCTGTAACATAATATAACTTTTTAATCATAACGATACACCTATACAACCTCCAGCTGGACCAAGGAGGTTAAACCTCTACTTAAAAAAAAAGGTTTCAATCAACGAGTTCGCGACGACGTAACACGCATGCGCAATCGATGTTTGCGCCTTGGTGCCAACATTTGACATTTAAAAAATCTTGGTTAAACAAAGTTTGGTTTTGTTTGTAAAATACATAGGTTTTTGTGTAAAAACATGTCTGAAAGCGGGGATAGTGGTGATTGTACACCACCAGACATTCTGGAAGCTGCGTCAAACATGACCATGAACCTGTTGCCGGCGAAATCTAGGAGCAACTATAATAAATGTTACCACGAATTCATGGAATGGAAAATGAATAAAAATGCTACATCATTTTCTGAAAATGTGTTGTTAGCGTACTTTCAAGAGTTATCTGAAAAATATAAAGTGTCAAGTATGTGGGTTAAATACTCCATGATTAAAAGTACACTCAATATTTACAACGAAGTTGACATAACTAAATATAGCAAGCTGATTGCATTTTAGAAACGAAACTAACAAGGATATAAAGGGAAAAAACCCAAGACTTTTACAGCAGAGCAGATAAATAAGTTCTTAAATGAAGCTCCAGACATATTATATTTAGTGCGGCAGTTGGTATACGCGCTATGGTGTTCTTTGCTACGGTGTGTAGGTATTCGTGAAACTAGATGGGTACGTGAAATAATAATTTCCCAGATATCACGTAGGTACATATCACATTCAGTTTATTTACACAGTTTAGCACAAGAACACAACAGAAGGAGAAAGTACATTTAAGAGTCACAGCACATGTTTAGAATAGAAAATACGAAACAAAACAAACGACGAATAAAACATAAACAAGAACGTTCGCGTGCGCGAGAGTAAGCAATTGTCAGAGAGCGGCACAGGCTTCGCGCGGGACAGAGGTATCTCGACTGACAGGACAGCGGGCTGCGAGCGCGCCGGTCGCATCGCTCGCTTGTCAATAACAATGCGCGCTGGATACAACGGGTACCGCGCGGCTATGCTTCTAAATAATAAATATTTATATTGTTTGTGTGAGAATGATTGATTGAATAAATATGTATGTGTAATGTGTGTTGGTGTGATGTAGGTAAATAGATATAAAATATAATATTGTGTCTTATGTTATATAAAATATATATACAATAGGTTAATTAATGTAATGTAGGTAAAAGGGTGTAAGTCACCTACATTATATCTCTTCACGAAGGTATTTTAGTTGTTTATCAGTTAACCATGTAATTTTTTTTGTTAATATTGAGTTAATTTACCGTAATATATATATGAGTTGTTACAGATTGCACTAATTTTTGATATAATGGGTGCTTGCCGACGGCAAGAGTTAATCAACATACAATTCAAAGACGTTGAAGTCTTCGAAACTACACTATTGATCAAATAAGTAAAACTAAAACCAAGACGGACCGCTCTTTTACCATTACTGGGAAATATTATGAACAATGCAAAAAATACATAGAGCTACGACCAACTGAGTGCAGCAATCCCAGTTTTTTTCTAAACTATATTGACGGAAAATGCACGACGCAGAGAGTTGGCATTAACAAATTTGGAGCTTTAGGCAAAGTTATTGCCAGCTATCTTCAACTTACCGACCCCGAATTGTAAACAGGACACTGCTTTCGCCGAACATCTGCGACCTTGCTAGTTGACGCTGGTGGAGATATAACGGCACTAAAGCGACACGGTGGTTGGAAGTCAACGACAGTTGCAGAAGGCTATATAGATGATTCAATGACTAACAAGATCGCTATATCCAATTCAATACTTAACAGTATTGAAAATAACAGAAATGAGGTCAACATTAACATATCCTCTCCGAGTACCTCCAATAACGCTTCCTGTCCGGTTCAAATTCATTTTCTTAATTGTAATATTCAGAACATCAATAATTATAACAAGTAAAAATAAATTTGTTGTTATATTCAGCGTTTTATTTGCAATATTGTTTTACGTATTATAGTATGAGAGTAGATAAAGTAGTGTATGACACTGTACATAACTTGGTCTTATAACTCTCGTGTGATACTATAAAAAAACTCGCCTACGGCTCGTTTTTTTAAAACACGCTCATGTTATAAGAACCCTTATTATGCAACAGTATCATAATCTACTATAATCTGACTGTGTATTTTATTTTTTATAGTTAGTTAATAATTCTGAGAGTAATATTAGTATAATAGTATAGATAGTATATATTCTGTCCGAACATATATATTTTCTACCGTCTTCCAAAAAGGAGGAGGTACGAGTACTTTGACTGTTTTTTTTAATGTTTGTTACCTCATAACTTTCGACTGGGTGAACCGATTTCCAAAATTATTTTTTGTTTGAAAGCTGGTGCTTCCCGTGTGGTCCCATGTTTCAAATAAATCAATCAAAATACAATAAGGTAATTTTATCAAATTTGGTCCAGTAGTTTTTGAGTTTTAGTAGTCAGTGTTAAACTCCAATAACTGATGTTTACCAAAGTAATAGATTGGAAGTCGGTATTAAATTTTTCAAATTGCATTTGTACATTATTCATTATTATTAACATTGAAGTAAACCAGTAAGCCAAACACTTAACAAAATGATCCAAATGCGTCTCGTTTAATCATGTGTCAGCTGAACATAAGTGATGTTCAGATTACGTATGTGTCGTTACCAAATATAGTAGGTATAGTTTGTGACGTGATGATGACCCAGGGATAATGAAGGTCGGATGCCAATCCGACGGCCGCTGGATCCCTGCCTCAGGCTTGAACTTGAGCTTTATGATAAAAACCGCAGCATTGTGGTTGGACGTTTTATGATGCCTGGTTAGCTAAGCTAGATCTTATGTTTAAAACCTGTCGATAAGCACCAAGTGGTGTTTTCCAGCAGCTGTTCTTGAGAACCAGTCGCCTTTCTAGATCTTGTGTGACCTTGATCACCTACAATTGCATCACTGACGATAAAGTGCGGTTGTAATCAAACACTAGTCTACAAAGTATAAAAGGCATCTTTATTTGTGCCTTCCAATTAAATGCAGGAGTATTAAGTATTCTCCCATGGGATGATTTTAACCGATTGACCACCTTTGTGGTTTAACCGATGTATTTTCTGGAATCGTAGAATGTTTTCTCGGAAATCAATTGGATTATTGGCCAAATGCCAATAAAATAACCCGCCGAATAAGCAGCAAGCCATTACTCACGGCCATGTGTTGTAGAGTGTTGTGGGATGCTGCACATTAGCCGCATAATAAGACTCTTAGCTCTTAGGTGTGTGTTACCAGTGATGAAATATGGTACTGAAACCTGCCGCGCGATTCTGTAATGATTACAGAAAAGCACGACGACCTCCTATATCGCCCTTGTATAAGGTTGCTTTTCCAACATTTCTTGTCATGTCGTCATTTGTTTCACGGATTTTGCCAAAGATGCAACGATGTTTGCTCTTAGAGAATCGCACGGCTGTTCTCTTACTATATGGGCCTCATAAGCAAGCGCAAAGTCCAAGAAAGAGCTATGGAGAGGGGTATGCTCAGGGTTTCCCTACTCGATCGAATCAAAAATGAGGAGATTCGTAGACGAACTAAAATCATGAGTCAGCAGAAGTGGCAGAGGGTAGGCCACATATCACTCATAATATTATGTAATCTATCATCTTCTCTGCGTCGGATATGAAGTAGCTCATATGCTACCTTTTATCTATCGACATACCAAATTTTACTAAAGCCCGATCCGGAGTGAAGTGATAGTAAACATAACACGAGCTCAGCTGTGTGCGGATTTTAGTCATAATAAAGTTACTTACTTAACTACTCGTATATACTCGTAGCAGCTGCAGTCAGGTGTAATGTATGAAAGTATTTTTAGTATCGGATCAGAAGTTCCGGTGATTACATCATACTTACAAACTAACAATAACGTTATATAAACATTCCTACATCTTTGTAATATTATTATTTAGTATATTAGTATTAGAGGTGAGTCGTTTTTACTAGAACAGATCAAAGAAACAGGTATTTTACGAGACTAGGTGGCACCTATTCCAATCTTCGCGATACTAAGTCTAACTAGTCTTCCTTCACAATAAGCATTCATTCAGTACATCACCTGTACTATCTCTCTCTCTCTCTCTCTCTCTCTCTCTCTCTCTCTCTCATACGCTGAAGCCGAAGCTGAAGTCCGGTTGAAGTGAGACGATGCAATACATACATACATCGTCTTGTTACTTGTAGAATTGAGTATCAGAACCTACGAAGAAATAATAGTCCTACGAAGAAATAATAGATCAGAACAGTATTCTTGTGAAAGTAAAAAGTAATTGTATACTGATTTAAAGTGTAGTTTGTGCAGTGTTTGTTATATTTCCCTATAGGCATTAGAACAAACTTTTCTTTTATTTATATGATTACAATTTTATAAAAGTAGATATAGTGAATTCAAATCTCATAAATACGCTATCTTCCAAAGCCTACGCTTTGAATAAATTGAAAGTATAATATGTTGACAGTCCTAATCCTGTAAAAGTATGAAGGGAAGATATCAGTTGAACATTTAGCAAATAATAGTAGTAATAAATATAAGTAGTAGGTACCTATACTCTATTTGTTCTAGTCTACTATTTTATAATTCAAAAATCTCTCATGAATCGAATCGATCATGAAGTACTTTTTTAGATTTTTTTAAATAAATCAATTCATAAATTTACGTTTAAAAAGGTCCGATATGAACAAAGCTAAAAGTTTTAACATTACTCGTATGTGCATGTGGCGCGAAACGTTTTACTTATCGTAAAGATGGGACAAGGGTAGGGTGATCATATAACATCTTTGGAGACGGATTTTAAGGTCACGCGAACTTCTTGTCTAATGCCGAAATGACATTTCACAAGATAAAAAAATCTCAACAGCATAACATGGAAGTATATTACGGTATAAAATTTCAAGCTCTCGGGCGTTGCAAAATTACGAGTCTTCGCTCCGGGCAATTCACATTTTATTTATTACTTACACAAACATTCGGTTTTGGCACAGCGTGAGCTAAACACATAAATCTTTGTTGTGATCACACAACTCAGCAGTCGGAACGAGAAAATCTGCATTCATTTTGCAGTGTGTGCCAGCCTTTATTGTTAGTGTGTCGAGGCCTTAAATTGAGTTGTGGACGGAAAACTAGCCCTTTCACAGATATAAATAGATACTCGTAGTAGGCTTTGATCTTTTGTCTTTTGAATTTTACGTTCATCATTTTAATATATTCCCCAGCGCTATGTTTAAAATATTTGTTAATATATTTTTTGTAACGTAAAGACAATGGTAGTGATTCACTTGTTAAAAAAACTAAACTAAACTACGGAACTAAAAAAATATTATGGTGGTCCTTATTCTGTTAACAATTAAATCCAAAATCATTTAACACTTTGAATGACACTCCTAAAAATAGAATCATTCTATTTCATTTTGGGTTATTTTAGGTTAGTTTAGCGAGCACCAAGTTACGTGACGAAAAACTGTCTAAAATATGCCCAAAATTTAAGAGAAATGACCTCATTTTAGTGATTTCATTCGAAAACTAATTTGTATTTTAACCTAAACAAAATGAGTACTGCCATAATTTAGAGATTTTTAGTTAAGAGAATGCTTCCAGAATCGACACCAATAACAGATTCATGTCGTCTTACGTCTTTTTGCTTTGAAACATTTAATCACTATTACTTTTTGCAGTATTTTGATAAATTGCTGTTTCCGCGAAGGACATTTATTTAAAAAAATACTTCTATTTACAGGCTGCTCTCTTCTGATGAGGTGAAAAAGTAAACCATCAAGAAGAGAGCCTATTCCTCCTTCAAAGGCCGCCAACGCATCCTCGAGACCTCTGGTATTGCGGGTGTCCGTGGGCGACGTCACTGACCATCGGGTGAGCCGCCTGCTCGTTTGCCTACCTATCCCTTTATGGGATAGGTAGGCAAACGTCCTGATAAAGGTCAAAGGATGACGTTGGATGCAAGCCGCTTCGCACCGGTCCTTTTGGAAAATTATGGGGGAGGCATATATACAGAAGTGGTCGTCAGTGGACTACGGCTGAGATGATGTTAAAGTCAAAGTCAAAGTCAAATCATTTATTCAATTCAGGCATCAAAGACGCACTTATGAGCGTTAATTTTTCATTATAATGTACTAAAAAGACTACCGCCGCGTTCCAAAATATATAGAGCCTACCGAAAAGAAGCGGCAAGAAACTCGGGGCCATTCTTTTTATATAGATGTTTTTACAATGTTTTACTTAGGTACTACAAATATTAGCTCCAGTGTGTTGCCTTACAAAAGAGAACATAATAATGCTATCAGTAGGGCAAGACACGCTACACTTTGACATCTTTTTTGACCTATCATAAATACATTACTTTTACAAATTAAGTGTAGGCATTTTTTTCTTTAACGTGTAGGAAAACGATACCATAATAAGATTTCCTGCCATGTTGTCACAGATGGCTCCGTCGCACTGTATTTTCCTTTAGGAATTATTGCGACCCTTAGAACGACCCTTTTCGCAGCTGTATACGAGTAAGCCGTAATACTATTCTTATTTACAAGGACCTACGCACATTTGGTAATAGACATACTATTTCGACAATAGAAAGGTGATGCCTGTTTGTCTAGCTCGAATTGCTTTCGAATAAGTAACAGCAAAATTGGTTAGTTACCGAAAATGATTGAATTTAGTTATAACTATAATTTGGATAGTATAACATAAGTAACAGTGTGTACGACACAGCACTGCCTATCATTTAGTTGTTTTCGTTGACGATACCACAATTTTGGTCTCAAATTACTTGCAAATGTTAAAGTATCAAGAATCAAACGTATTACTTCGCAGCTCAAGTATGTGGTTTTCATGATAGGCGCATGCAGACAAGTGTTTTGCTTCTACTAACATAATGCCTACTGCGAAGAAATAGAATTCCTTGCCTGAGTCTGTTTTAGAGAACTATATTATGGGATTCTCAAAGTCAAATGAAAATCCTACTAATATTTTAAAACCCAAAAGTTTGTGAGTATGGATGTGTGGATGATTGTTACTCTTTCACGCTCAAACGGCGGGGGAAATTTTGATGAAATTTGGCATGGCGGTAGATGAGGCGCTGGTTTAAAGCTAAGGATACTTTTCATCATCACCATTATCCATCACCACGCGGGTGAAAAAGCGTAACATGCTTGGCCACAGCATAGACAAAATAATAAGATCTCCGCCTACGTCAAAATCGTAATGATGATAGTTCTGTCAAAGTTTGTGTCAGTTTCTGATAGCTTAGTCAAAAGCCAAATCAATTTGACAGCTCGATACACAAGACGTGCTCGGCGACCGTCAAGGGTGATGAAATGTAATGACAGTTTTTTGCCATGGTGATTATTTTTTTATTTGTATGTACGTAGCTACTGTTTAATTATTATTATTAGTATTTACTGATTGATATAGTAAGTATTTAAATTTACTCATATAATACTATTATAGCAACTGCGTTTGACCATGTACATATTTTATGACATTTTGGTCTAAAGGTATATATCGATACCTTAATTGGCAAACCAACTCCATTTGAGTAAATTTTTCAGGAGAAGCTTAAAACTTCATTTTTTTTTGTAGACTACTTATGAAAAAATCTAAAATCCCGTTGGTGTATAATATTGTATATTTGATAATGTACAAGGCTTTATTGATTTTCATTACAATTATACAGCGATTTTTGGAGTTATCTGATTCATATTTCCTGTTAAAATATATGATCTGGGAGTTGGCGGGTTTTCTCAAAGGAATAATTTTAAATTAAATGATTGGTTAATTTTTTTAAATGTTTTATTTAGAAAAAGAAATATAAAAATTAAAAATACAATAAATCATAACTTTATTCAGTCTTCATGAGGAAGGTTTTCATAGTAATTTTGGTAGTCTCTGGGCATTGAGTTCTTTAGTTGCTGTAAATCGGAGTATTTCTTTTTAGTTATTTTCCTGCGTTCGGTATAGAGTTCGGGTATATTTTCAAATGGAGTTTTATTTATTTTAGCATTCTTACGCTGGTTAAGCAATGTATATTCTGTGGTAAATCTAAGTTTATAAAAAATCTCCCCCGAGGGTGCATACTTGAGGGCTCGTATATCGGTAACCTGTAAGAAGCACAAACTTTAATGTAGGTTATAATTAATCAATTGAATTAATGTAACTACAATTATAATTAACTGTTTATAATTTTAAATAGACCCCGGGACGTAAGTTTAGCTTTGGTTTCATGGTGAGGGAAAACTCGCGCACTACAAAATGTACAACAAATGTAGTGCGCAAGTTTTCCCCCACCACGAAACCAAAGCTAAACTTACGTGCCGGGGATTATACCTTGGGATCTCCCTTCAACTTTCCTGGTCTAATAGAATTGTATAAATTTAAATTTTTGAAATTCTTGAAATAAGAGTAGGTTAAGTATTCAACTGTGTAAGGTTTAGTTTTCTTGGCATTTTTACAGATAGTAATGTACTCTGCTGGGACATGAATCACTTGATTTTTTAGTTTTTTTTTCAATCATTGCATGCATGCTGTCTACTTCCATTTGGGTATGGCCTACTTCCAAATATTTTTGCTCAATTGTTACATTATACAGCATGGCTGTGTTGAGGAGAGCATTACTTAAAATGACGTTTCGGTTTTGGTATGTACACCCATCTGTGTACAAGGTTATGTGTCTGTTATCGTCTCTCATTTTTGAAATAACTTTGTCAATAAAAAACTTCGTTAGTATCGTTGCGAATTCATCAGAATTCAGCCCACCTTCAGCCTCATTCCATAGAAAACAATGTCCATGACTAGTTTTCATATCATATATACACCAGTTATGTACACAAAGCTTGGTCTTATAGTAATTTGAAGATACGTTAGAACGTGGCGCTAAAAGAACTGCTTGAAGATCTGCAGTAAAGACAAATTCTTTTTTTCTTTATCACTATCCTTCTCCAACCGTGCTTCATTCTTTTTATTTATGTGCTCTTCATAAGTCTCTTTAGTAATATGACCCATATTATATCCATTACAGATTTCACACAAATCTTTCTTCGGTTTAAATAGAGAATTTTTTTGGATGGTGAGAGTGTTTGTAAAAGTAGCAATTGATAAAGGTTTTTCGATCTTCGATTTACAATAATCTATGTACATTTCATAAAGTTGTCGCTTGGATGAAATATCTGATTGTATGTATGTCTGTGTTGTTATTTTCCTACAATAATGTGAAGGCATTTTTGGTAACTCTTGTAAAAAGTCGTGCAATGTTTTATTTTCTTGTTCAAATGGCTTTCTGGTAGTAGATTCTTCTAAGCGTTCATCAGTATTTTTGCCTATAACTTCAGACTTCCAACTCCAAACACATGATTTTCCAATACAATAAGTATTTAAAAATAACGTTTTACAAACTCTAATCATATCTTCTCCCTTTTTTAGATAGTAAATAAAACTGTTAGCTTTTTTTGATTTCTTAGGGTCTGTTCTACCTCTTGGTCTATTTGTATGTATAACTTTTACTAAGCTATCAACATAAACTCGTTTTTCTTTCCAAAACATATCCCAAAACTTATCAAACAATAATTTTCTGTCATCTTCAGAGATACTATGGCACTTAATGACACTCTTATTCTTTTCTTTACAAGTACACCGAGGCTTCATAACTCTTTTTGGTTTCCTTATATTCCTTTTCCATTCTCCATCCACTTTCTTTTTACTGCAATATTCTTTACCCTTCTCTCTATTCTTTTTGTTAATCTCACTAACCCATTCATCTTTCTTTACTTGACAACGTTTCTTTCTTTTCACTAATGGTTCCTCAGTTTCTGAATCAGAATCACTATAATCGACTAACTTTTTCATCGATTCAGTTGAAGCAAGTGAGACTGCAGGTATAGCTTCATGGAGTATTGGTTGTTCATGTGGAACAGAAATGACCAAAACATCACTCAATAATTGATCATTACTGCTAAATAGGACCTCATTGGTTGGTTCAAAAGTATTACAGGCAGCTGCATTATTCAGTGGTGTAGTAAGGCGAGAAGACAGTAAACTTGGACTATGGATTTCTGTTTCGAGCTCAATTAAGTTTTCAATAATAACATTGTCAACTATTTCCATATTATTATTCTAACATATTTGGTCATCTAATATTATTTTATTGTTAAGTAATTCAGGGCTAATGTCATCCACACCAGGCTGATTATTTTCAATACAATCTATGTAGCTATTATCAAAAAATGCACAGAATTAGAAGCAAGCAAATCATCGTAAGGTTTTGGATATTAGTTATTAATAAACAAAGCAGAGTCTGGGTTATTGGGTTCATCAAGCTCATGCTGTTGTTTTTGAACACTTATTTGCAGTATTTTTTTAGCACGTGACCTTGACATCTGTATGAGAAAACAAATAAAGCCCATTACCATAAGCACCTCAATGCACTAGTTCATAAAATAAAAGTCTATAGTAAGTTATACAGTAAAACCACTAAAGATTGTGCCTTAATAAGCGAAAAAAATTATGAAAAAATAAAAGCTCCTAATATATTTTACAACTTAATTGAATTTCCATTCATGTCCATTCATGTTATAATTTTGTGGCATATTCATGATGCTAACTGTTTATTAAAAAAGTTAATAAATTAATTAAAGTATTGTCAAACAATATATTAACACGGCTAAATCCCAACACTGCAATAAAAAGTAAAAAGCAAATCAGCTAAATCCATGTAGGTATTAAAAGTTAAAATTACTGTATTATTAATTGATGTTTTGATAAAAACTAAAATAATAAACATACCTTGTATTCAAGTTGTTCTATTTTTCAACACCGTATTAATTTTCATCGATTATTATCAGAAATCCTTAATAAAATTACGGTGCACAAGCGTACACGGCTGAGGCGCCATTCAAAATGGCTGCCTTTGTGGAGTTAGCTGTCAAAATCGTAACGTTCCAATACGCGTGGAGTTGGCTGTTTTTCTTACAGTGATTTATGCAGAATATTCAAATAATATTGGACTTGTCTCCTTCGCAAATCACGCTTAGTGACCGTTACGATACAAAATCACATTAAAAATCATTTTGAAATAAAGTGGAGTTGGCTGGTTTGCCAATTAAGGTATCGATATGGCTTTGGAGAAGATAATAAGCTACTAGAATTACTAATCCTGCGCAGACGTAGTCGCGGGCAACTGCTAGTCATAACTAAACCAATCCAAACAACCATTAGGTGACCAAGTGCAAGCCTTTATACAACCTGTCAGATAAATTAAGCAAATATAAAAATATATTTGCGTAAATTTGTAGAGATAAAACGTTAATAATGCTTTATTTAAATACTTTTATCATGTAAAATGTAATTAGAAAAACGCATCGATAGAAAATTTTCTTTAATAATTATTCCATTTTTAAATTCTTTAAAAATGGAAAAATAAAATTATATTGATGTTTTACAGAATAAAAAAACGGAGAACTTTAAAATACTTTATAAGCTTTTTATTATATATTTTTGTATGGAGTACGTTGACGGGTTTTCATACTATTGATGGGCAAGTGATGCGCGTAATGGTAGGTACTATGCTATCCCTTAACAATTAAATTGTTACCTAAAGCTAAAAACGGAAGTTCGTCTTTGGTGTGCGTCTTGCGACTTTGATGTTAGAATGTCATTCTCCGGGTAATTTCACTTGCTGCAGTGCCCTATACAACCTAACACAGTTTTCCTTGCGCATTATTTATTTACGGCAAAACATCAGGCTCTGCGGTGATTAGGTAACTTTCTAGTAAGTAAGGTTCCGTCTTTTAAGATTCGTTACCCAACCGGGAAGAAAGGGGTATTATTTGACTCCGATTAACGAAGGGTATTTAGTTGGTTTATGCATTATCAAACATTTATTTTGTAGATACATACAGTGTTTAATAATAGACAGATAATTCATATGAAAATTTGTATTGGGTGTACTCTGATCCACCTCTGACGCCTTTCTGGAAGTACACATTCGTCTTTTCAGAGCTTACGCCGTTAAGGAGGGGCAAGTCGACATACCCCCAAATTTTTAGAGCACTAATGCTCTAAAAATTATACAATGGTGTTAGCAGCAACAGGTGTTAGCACCTGCGTAGCGAGATGTTACATTGCAGTTATAGAGAGAACATTAGACATCCTTGAATGGGACTCAAATCCGCGTCCTCCTACAATACGTGTCAGATGCCATGACCACTTGGCTACTGAGGCACGCGATCTGAGTATCGAATTTTAACTCTCTATTTGAGATTTACCATCGTATGGGGACGGAGCGACATCTATTGAACATCTTGACTGGACAGAATTTTTTCATACCCTTAACTTTCGTATTCATGTACCCTGTATTTTTTTATTACATATATGTTTTTTAAAGCACTTACCTAAACTAAACCAAACATTATACTTTTAGAGAAAAAAAATCACACACCCGTCTAGTCCCGTTCGAGGATGTATGTTTATCTCTCTAAAATTGTAATGTAAGCTCTTTTTAAAATCTAAATTTTAAAACGCGAAAACGTAGTTTTATTTATATATTGATCACATTATTACCTAGTACGTAATGCAAGGCAACTCATATCTTTACCTTAATACTTAATCAAAACAGTTATCATAATTTGGTGATTAGGGCTTTCAACAAAATCCAGTTTTGGTAGTGTCTGACATCTTACCTCGAAAGATTGGTCTAAGAAGTACGAGTAAGTATGTTTAAGGCAAGGCATGACGACGATGAAAATGAGGAGGTTTGAAGCAGTTGATCTCAGCAACAAATAATATAACATATAGAAGACTTTTCAGTAGACATTGACGTACTTAAAAACATATTTTAACATACTAGAGTACATTAAACAATCAAACATACCACTTAATTTCGCCTTTAAAGCAGTTTTGAATATATTCACAATTGTATTTGTCATGAAATACACATACACTGATGGTAACTGTTTTTTTATTAAATAGTGAACATTATTTTTTTATTTATTTTTGTACGTTTTTACGAGATGCGCTTGCTTGATTTCAAGTGAAGAGAGAGAGTGAGAGAGTTGAAGTTCTTAGCCGACAGCGCCTTCGGTTCAAATAAGTTTGCAAGCGACATCTCTACCCTTCAGCGGTCCCCGCGCCTCATAACAATAGAGTTTTATTGTGTCTCGCATGATGTTAGTACTGTTGAAGACTAACACGTAAATGAGACAAAAGATCTTGGTTCTAAATTTAAAAGGTTGAAGCACTGGGTGCCTTAACAACTGTTTTGATTAGAACACGTGACACTTAACCTCGGACTAACAACTTGCCTGTCACTTCATATATAATATAAAAATACGGCTACAAAATAAGTTTCTTCATTTATATCGAGTGAGATACTATTCCCTGAGGGCAAAGAAGATTGTGTTGGAAAGCTCCGGTACACAACAAACTATCGAGCTCTTTGTGTTGGATTGTATTTATTTCATAGTCTAGTAGAAGGCGAACTGATAAATAAATAACTTGGCGTCATTATCTCGAAACGGTTTGAGCAGACGTTTAGCCTAAAGTTAATGGTATACTAGTATCGACCAGCCGTTTTATAGCGTGACGTCATCACGGAATATTTGATTGTATAACTATATGTGAAACAAAATTATGTAATTTATCAGTATGTGTTATTTAACTCCAACTACAGTTTCAGCTTATTAATATAACGACATCATTTACTGTTTCATTTATATAATATACTAGCTGACCCTCCAGCGGCTCTATGCTAAATGTATCTACGAAGCTTTACGAACATTTTATAGCAAACTTTGTTTTAGACGTTCACGATTGTTAAATATGTTATAATTAGTACTCACGGGATGTATACCTCGATTTAGTTGCTTTTGGAGCACCTGATATTTCGGCACAGTTACATGCACCATGTTCAAAAATGTAATATTTCAGAAGTTGTTAAAATAACACCAAACACCGTGTTTTGTTCCATATTCATAATTGATCGCGGCACGTAACTTGAACTATGACCTTGAATGCGCACAGAGGGGCCGTGCGTAACCATAGCAACGCTTGCTCCCAAACAATCACACTCCCTATAATACGATCGCGCCATTTTTTTTTCTGTATGCTGACTCTCTGCTAAGAGTTTTCCTGCAACTAACGTTCCAAATCTAAATAATTTACGCCCATGGGAGTTTCATACACCATTACAACCCCCATATTTTAATCTAATTTATTATTATTTTATTTACTAATATTTATTTAATCAGTTTAGGTACATATTAATTATTGTCTATACTAACGCTGATACTATTTACCACTCTCCCTGAAAATACTATTCTATCTACCCAAAGGTTGTCTGGAAGAAAAAGCTTTAAGCGATAAGACCGCCTTTTGTACATCTTTGTAATATTTTTTCTATCGTATGTTTTTCTCTTTTATATCTTATTATAGTGTACAAATAAAGAGTTTTCTATCTATCTATCTACAGCCCCGGGGATATAACGCCTTGCTTTGTCGAGATTGCGTGATATGTAATTGGACATCTTCAAACAGGTGGTATCAAAAGTACTTTTTTATTAACATGATTATGTTTCACCACGCGGGTGAAATCTCAAGGTGCAGCTAGACTAAAATGAAGGCTATAATATAAATTTAAGTATCGTGCAAACTGCAAACCGCGGATTGGACGTGACGCGAAACGATAACATAAATCGTATATAAAGTAGGCTGTACCCTCGTAAAGTTTAAAATGTCCAAGATTTATTGTTCACGCCCTAGTTCTGCAAAATAAAATGGTTCTTTATTTTGTACAGGTTCGTAGAGCCACTTGTGATATGAGAATTTTTATAAAATATAACGGAGTTTTGAATAAAAGTTTTATTTTGTCACCAACACACGTGAAAATACTAAGCGACACATTCCGATACACAGCCAAAGTGATTCGGATCCGCGCTGTAGCTTGAATGCCAACTGTCGGCAGACCTGACGCGTACTGTCTATTAACGACATGCCTGTCTCGTCAATTACTAGTATAAATAAGTCCCGTAGTGGCTCATACTGTACCGTGCATCACTTTAAAGCCAATACGCAAATGTTACTCCGAACATCTGGTAAACAATTTGCCTGTCCTTGTACTTAAAAAAACACATTCGCACAAAATCCGCGTAAACATTCAGGTAGAGGGTACTCTAGAGATACTGAAATCCGTGCTCGTATCGAAATAGCCCGTGCTTCATTCACAAACATGTAGAAATTCCTGTGCAGTCGTCAAATCTCCATCAAATTAAGAACCAGGCTCCTTCGATGCTACATCTGGCCCGTCGTCTTGTAGTGGTGTGAAGCGTGGACCATGAAAGCAGAGCTCTGCAAAAAAGTTGAAGCTTTTAAAATGTGGTGTTACCGTCGCATGCTTCGCATCAGTTAGGCGGATAAAGTTACGAACGTAGAAGTTTTGTGCCGAATGGGAAAGAATTTCGAACTGATCCCGACTGTCAAGCAGAGAAAGGTCGCCTACCTCGGACATGTTCTACGGCGTGATCGGTATTCTCTCCTGCAGACCGTTATGATGCGAAATGTACCCGGGAAGCGTAAATCGGGTAGACGAAATATGTCTTAGCTCCGTTATATCAGGGAGTGGACAGGGGTGAAGACCGTGGCGCAATTGATCAGATTGGCGCTTGACAAGGAACAATTTAAGAAGCTGACTGCCAACCTTCAGTAATGGCGAGGCACTTAAAGAAGACGTACATAAAAATATGTTCAAGACTCACGTATAAACGTAAGCAGTAATCCCACATGGTGTGCGCAGGGGTTAAGCTTCATTTTGGTGCGATAACAGTTATCTCAAGAGTAACGAGATGCCTGATACCGCTATAGCTCCAGCTGCGAATAAGCCACATGCGCCGCCATAAAACGGCATAAGCACTTAATCCAATCCAAAGCCTTCCGCTGCTCGGGTTGGATGAAATTGTCTTGTTATGGTGTAAACCGTTGCCCTTAATGGATTCTATCTCCAAATATACGGGTTGCTTTATTTTGAACTAGATTATTGTAGTTTTTTAATAGTTTGTTAGAGCCTGTGTTGGTTACTGTTTTGTGACGCTTCATATTATTCCTGTTAAAAGGGTCGTTCTAAATTTCTTATTTATTAGATTTTTACATTTAGACTTATTAGCTGTGCCCCGCGCATTCATCCGCATGGTGATAGATGATGATGATAATCTTATGTGTTATTCCAGTACCTCATCTATCAATATACCAATTTTTATCCAAATTCGTTTAGCTGTTCTGGCGTATTTGAGTAACAAACATTCATCCATTCAAACATTCGCGTTTATAATATTAGTTAGATTCAGATGTTTTTGGGCTCCCCTACTTTAACGTCTGTTGTGCTAATTGTAAGGTTTACAATTTATACTAGCGCGTACCCATTAGCACTCGCGAGAGGTTTTGCTTTGACTAATTAATCCGTATAAAAATACTAGGCAACTCCCGCTTTGAGTGTTTCATTTCAGACCTGTCCTTTATAATTTATGCTACTAATATTATAAACGTAGAGTTTGTGAGTATGGATGTGTGGATCTTTGTTTCTCTTAAATCGTCGGTCGGCGCCAATTTAGATGAAATTTGGTATGGACGTAGTTGAGGTGCTGGATTAACACATATAATGCTTTTCATCATCCATCACCACGCGGGTGAAAAAGCGTTTAATTAAATTACTCTTGGGTACAGCATAGGCCAAATAACAAGATCTCGTCCTACTTAAGAACGTAATGATGACACTTCTGTCAAAATGTTTGTGTCAATGATTGCTTAGTCAAAACCACGCTAACATTTTGGCATTTCGATACACTAGACGTGCTCGGGGACCGTCAATCTATTTCGCGCTCGAGTACATTGATTTTTGAGTCTTTTTTGCCCAGTATTATTTCACATGCTACAATGCAATTCACAAATTAACACAGTTATGCTTGCGCACTATTTCTTTGCGGCAGAATGTCTGGCATCATGGTGGTACCAACTTAGACGGCCTTTTGCACAATAGGCCTATCACCAAGTCGGGTTTCCTCGCTTCTTACTATTCTGATCGTGACGGTAGATGGAATATTCTTCTCCATCCCCGCAAGTGGAAAATATAGTCTCCAAGCCAAACCAGTTAATATTAAGATTTCATACTCAGAATTTACAGATACAACCTTCAAATTTTATGGGCCCATGGAATACATACTAACTTTATACGTATTTGTTCAAATGTCTCACCGCACATATAGGCATCATTTTCCTTCTTAACTACGTGATCATTCTTTGTTTCAGGGAGTTATTTAAGCAAATACACAAATCATTGAGAAATTTACTAAAATATTTTATTTTCTTATACAATATTCCTTAAATCATTTAATTGCAACGTACAGTAAATTAAGATGTATAGAATAATACCTTAGGTATTTTCTTTTATACAGTCTTTTATAATAAAATAACATGTCTGATAATCGTCTTATTTCTCATTGAGTATTTTTATAGTACGAGTATTCATTATATACAAATAATGGAAAGGTTACATCAAAAATTCCTTCGCATATTTTAATCGATTCCTAACAAACTCAGGGCATCAATAAACTATATCTTCTTTAAATATCAAACTCAATCATTTTCTCTAATTATTTTCAGAAAATGTTAGGTAGGCATTTAATGAAAGTTTTATACTAATGGAAAATGAAGAAGTCTCATAAAAGACTGCTCAAGAAACACGAAAAACTTTTTCATCTCTCCAATGTCCGCGCAAACATGATTATACCCTTGAATACGCTTTCGTAGGTTGGGATTCTGAACAAATAAAACTTTTCAATCAACGAGTATGAAAACAGCTTCTTTTGTCGAAACAGTCGGTTTTCTGTTGGCTTGGTAAAGAATCTCAAACTGTTTTATATACTCTGCTCATGTATTCCGAAAACCAGAGCTTGTCAAAAGTAAGTGGTTTAGTCAATTCTTGAATTTTCTTGCCACTGAGATCTCTTTACTTTTCAAAGAGCTGTCTAGTGAGGATTTGAAAATGAATTCATTCCATTCCGTAAATTAAATTAAATCGTCGAGATAGTTTTTTACAATTTATTGAAGAGATGGATTTTGTAGATTATTCACTGTCATTTAATAGTAAGTGCTACGAGTACGATTGCGTTTTTAAGCTATTGCATAGCTTCTATCACAGGCCTTGAGCGTGGAGACCGAATCCAGAAATTCCGTAACGAAAATAATCTAACCCCCCACTCCGACTCCATCTATAGATGAATAGCAGAACCTTTAATGACTTTTGGAAATATCACGCTTGTCTCTTTAGTTCAGCAACTCGCCTCTCGATGGCATTGGTTAAATAATTATAATTGCATAAGTTGATTTGGCATCTATCGATGAATAGCAGAACTTTTAATGACTTTTTGAAATATCTTGCTTGTCTCTTTAGTTCAGCAACTCGTTTCTAGATGGCATTGGTTAAATAGTTATAATTGCATAAGTTGATAAAAACAGCTATGCAATAGCTTTACCGCGGCAGTCTCCGAGTTCTTTTTTTTTATAATTTTCCAATCTTGGTTTAGATTTTGACGCAACATTTAAATCATTATGCTTATTCGTTTTTATGACTTTTCATAGGTTTTCATACCCAGGCTCATTCACAGGGCAAAATGAGAAGAAATATAGTGCTGGTGCCGTTATGCCATTGTAACAGCACCAGCTCTATATTCAATTCATCATCATCATCATGTCAGCAAGTAAGACGTTCACTGCTGAACATATGCCGCCCCCACAAATTTCCAAAAGGACCGGTTGGAAGCGGCCTGCATCCAACGTCGTCCTTCTACTATATACTATACTACACTATACTATATATTGTCGGTAACATAATCTTTGCTGCTCGATCTCAAATATTTGTAGCCTGTATCCGGTTAAATTGCATAAGTTTTTGTGGAATAATGTATTTTATAGATAAGCTTTTGTGAACTACACATTGTTACTATGGAGCTAGCACGAGCATTTGAGTAAGTGTAAAGTAATTATATCGTTGACGTAAACAGTACACACTACTATTTTCTTATTCTTATTCGTTTTGGGGGCGATGAGGCCTGCACTGACGTCCCGCTTGGGGTGTTTTGTGCAGTACACACTACTATTTATCTAATACGACTTTGACACTGGAACCTGTAGGCTTAGCACGAATAACTCATAGTTTGTGCTCCGAAGCGAGAAGCGGTGACAATCAGCCGTGCGATTCTCTATGAGCAAACATCTTTGCATCTTTGGCAACATCCGTAAAACAAACGACGAGAGGACAAGAAACGTTGGAAAAATAACCTTATGTACAAGGGCGATATCTCGTAAAGTATTTGACATCGGTGAGTCCGTCGACGAGCGCATCGATGAATCATTAGAGAATCGCACGGCTGATTATAATGAGTTCGAATGCGAGGGGACTACGTCTTTTAGTTGAGAAAATCCTACGGTACCTTCCTCTTGCTTTGTAAGACCAGCACCATGGTACCATATTGTTTTGTTTTAGAAATTACATAGGTGTGCCAAATTTATGAACTAAATCAGCTAGCGCAAGTGACGAAAGACACATACAAATACAGAACGAATCAAGTTTAGTAAAAGCTTGTATAATATGTCTGTATTTTCATAGAAGCCACTTCAACTTCTGTTAGAGTTTTGTTTGAATTGATATTTTGCAGATACATGAGTTCAAGCGGGGCGTCAGCGTGATGTAGTAGACTGAACTGTAACTTGACAACACTGAAATAGACCATCTGAATATCTTTTTTTTTTGTTATAAAAACTTACGTAAATTTCACTCATTTTGAATTAGAAATACGGGATTACTCATACGTAATATTTACAGGATAGGTCTGACTATAGTTTCGACCACGTTCGGTGTCTTTTTTAAGGAGTGTTCGGGACGCCCGCGTCGATGACGTCTCGCTTAGCACTGCGGGCGGCAGCTCGTAGCGCTCGTCATGTTAAAGGTTGGTGTATCTGTTTATCAATACCACAATACTATGTCTCTTTGGTATTGATCTTTCATAAGTCAACTTATATAATATCTATAACACGTGACAACTTTGGCATGCACCACACTAAACTATGTATGTTCTACATTTGTTCAGGTACTTAATCGCGATATAGTGATTCCGATGTTATGATATCATATCAGATCTAATAGATATATAGGTGCTAATAAAGTATCATATTAGAAATAATTATGAAAAAATGGAATTAACGTCGAACAAGGATTCGAAATTTTATCAAAACCTGTTTTTAAATAGAATGAGCTGTTTTTCTTAAAAACTAGTTCTACTACATGGCGTAATAGTCATAGAAGATCTTCCGACGTTTATGGAATAGACATATTTTTTTTATTCACATCTTGACAGTGACAGAACGATTTGATTAACGAACTATTTAACTAATCAAAGTAAGTTTATTATGTTGAGGACGACGGCGGCGTTCGGTTATCAAGCCCCAGCTCCACCCACTCGCCACCGCTACCCACAGATCCGAGGTCAATTCTAATTGGTCTACAATTTTGTTAAATTTATAACTCGTACGGTTTATGATTGAGTAGATTTTGGCGTAGTACAAGTCTAAAATAATAACAATGTTACTAACTATAATACAGATTCTACAATAATAGGTATAAAATAAGATCAAAAAGTAAAACCTGACTACTGAAAAATCACGCCCCAAAACAGTATGAAAAAAGAAAATATTCTGATCTGAAATTGTTATGTACACTCCATTCGATATACAATTACAAATAGTTTTATTGAAATAAAAGAAATACACAAAGTATTTTGGAGCACAGAGTCGTCGTACCGAACTTTACACTCAGTATAAAGATCTGAAGATGAATACCGGTTTGTATTCTTTTGTCATTACTTTCAGGACTGCTCTTTGTGCTTTATCTAGCAGCAACATTTTAGTTTTTACAGCACCATCAGATCTCGACACACAGTATATCTAGATGGACTGGTTTAAAGGAATGAATACTGGTTCATGTGACTCAAGGCTGGCAGCTGATCTATAGGTCTTGAAAAAGGTCTTGAAGATTAATATGTATATGACATATTAATCTTCTTGTTCAAGCTTTTAGTGCGTCAATTTGTGCATGCCAGTTTAACATCTCTCCAATAAATACGCCTAGGTACTTAATGTTCTTTGCTCTTTGAAGTGAGAAATATGAGCAACCACTACAAATAAATAAGTAGTCGTGGGATTTTATTATGTAATTAATTTGTGAAGGTAGCAAAGACGATTTAAGGGCAAAACTTAATTTTCTTTTACTGTGTTCAAGGTTATCAGGTTATTGGCTAGCCATGACATAAGGCCCGCATTGCTTGTTCAGCATAGAGTCTCACATCCTGCCAACTGTCACCGTACACTAACGAGGCTGTATCATTAGCATCAAAAAAGATATTACAATTCTGAAGGTCTAGATTGCAGAGCTCATTCTTATGAATTTGGAATAATGTGGGGCCAATAATACTTCCCTATGGCACTCCTTAGCCCAGTACCTGTTCGCCACTTGTTGCACATCAAATTTTTACTGAGTACGATCAGTTAAATAGTCCGTAAAACTACTTAGCGCTATACCTTGTATTCCCATTTTCTCTATTTTAGAGATTTGTAGCGGTAAAGAGACAGTGTCAAATACTTTTGATAAGTCCAAAAAAATGGCAATGTTTTGCGTCAAGTTTCTTGCCTATCAAATTTATTAACCTACTGCATCTTCAGCAGATTTGCTTTTCCTAAATTGAAATTGTTTGTCAGCCATTATTGAATTTTTTCCCATGTATTTTACTAGCCTGTTATTTATTATTTTTTTAATAGATAGATAGATAGATAATAGAATAGAATAGATATTATTTTATTGCCAAAAATACACACAAAAACATAAAGAACTATTACAAAAACAGATTAATGTCTAACACTGATATCAACTAACTTAATGATTAAAAACAAACTTATTTTTAGCAAATGGAGTTAAGCTCAGCACTGGCTGTGTAAACACGAGTGTCTACGCAAGGCTGGTTTTCAGCTTACCCCTATGATCGAGCTAAGGTGTTAGTACTCAAGTAGCTGCGTGAAGCGGATAGTTTTACTCTTTATTTTTCTTCAGTTCAAACAGTTGATTTGTTATGTTTATATTAATTTTTATTAAATATTAAATTATAATACTTACATATATTATTATCACAAAAACATAACAATATGAAAACTTAAATGTAATTGTAGGATATACTATATATTGTAACATATGTATACATTCATATGTTTAATTAAAATGTATTTATATGATAGTATCAACCTGGTTAATCTTATAACTATAAACATATCCGGTAATATGAGTAAGTCTATTGATGAAATACTATTCTGAGCTCTGATTGGTCGGCTCCGCCCACTTGAGTATTTCCTAACAAGCCAGGTGGGGTAAACGATCGGGGGAGAAAGTTTGTGCTGAGTTAGTTCATGACTGATGGAGGCGACAAGTGAAAGTGCATAGATATTGCGTGCGTGCAGTGCAAGTGCGGGTACGGATTAAAACCGTGGGAAATCACTGAGTATCACGAACACTACATTTTGGCGACGAGGAAAAAAATGTGAGTACCTAAAATTCATATAATTTTATAATGTTTATTAACTATTAAATATCTGAGTACGCCATGTATCATAAAATTATGAGCCAAATGGCTACGCTTAGGCTTAGGCTACATGCCCTCAGTTCGGTTTTGTTAGAGGGAAGGAAACAAGGGCAATATATTTTACAGTCGATTGAAAAGATCTAGAGTGAAGGAATATGTATATGGTGTGATTGTGCAACATGCTTCATTTTCTTTTTTTTACGACCGGTAACCATATAGCTGCCATAACTATCGTACAAAGCGAGACGTAGTTAATATTTATGACCCACACAACTGGCGATATAGCTATTTTAATGCAATCTCAATAGTTCACTCTGAGTGAGTTATTTTACTTCTCAATAGATTATGGCAATAGCTTAACAATTTTCTTACACAATTGTAGTATCCAAAATATAATTGGTTTCCAACGGAATTGTGACAGTAGACTGGAGGTATGCTATTCATAGAATCATTATTTCGATCATGACGGTCCAATTTATCCCTTTGAGGAAAAGCAGTTGAGTGAAGTACGTGACGGTCTACAAGCTATAGACACACGTTCGTTCATAAAACTTAAGGATGTACATCCTTGTACTGGACACTGATCGAGATATGATTGGAATAGTGTTCACCATTGTTTATTAGTATGGCAAAGGTTTGCATATTCTTACACACAATGAATCCGATGGTCACCAAGTAAAATAGGCAACTATCATATAGTGTTCCTAAGTGGAAAATACGAAAACAAAAGTACTTGTTATCCGTTCGAAAATTTCAGCCCTACGAAAGTAAACATGGCATCCAAATTGAACCTAGCCACGCTAGAGACCTTCGACTACGACAGCGACCCTGGCAGCATCGGGCAGAGGTGGGAGAAATGGATGCGAGGTTTCGAGATCTACCTGGAAGCAACTGGTATGAAAGATCCCATTACTAAGAGAGTCACTCTATTACACACTGGCGGCCTAGGGCTTCAGGAAAATTTGCACAACATTCCTGGAGCAAATGCAGCTAGCGGTGAGAACGTTGACATTTATAAAATAGCGGTAGAAAAACTGAATAATTATTTCATGCCCAAACATAGCGAGACACCTTTTCCGACTCGCGCGACACAAACCTGGGTAAAGTTTTGATAAGTTTCTGATAAGGTTGCGCAAACAAGCTGAGAAGTGTTAGTTAGCTAGCAAAGATGGAAGCCTTATCGATCTTATTGCTGAAAAATGTTCATCTAAGGAACTTCGTAGGAAAATCATAAAAGGGGGTGATATTTTAATCTTATATGACATCATTGTTAAAGCCAACACATTAGAAAGTGTTAGTCGGCAGCTGGATGACTGACCTCAAGTCCCAACCGCCTCAAGGCAGCACCGTGAAAGAAATAGTTGGAAAGGACGATTCAGATACGGTAAATAAAATAAGTACGTTTAAAAATACTTATAGATGCACGAGATGTGGAAAAAACACACATACTGAACAGGACCCTAGATGCCCAGCGAGAAAGGTAAGGTGCCATAGGTGCGAGACCGTTGGACATTTCCAATAATGTTGTAGGACAAGAAAACCGCGTAAACATCAACACGTTTCTATCAGAAACGACAATAATAACCCAGGGCCTTCTAAGATTTCAAGAAGGATAATAGCAAGAAGAATCGCGAGGAGGTACACTACGTTTTCGAATCGACAAAGATTGTCTCGTAGATTGTGACATTGGCGGAGTTAAAGCCAAGTTATTGATAAAACTTAGGTAGTAAATGTAACCTTCTAACCGAGAAGACCTGGAACCGCCTTATTACGTCAAAAGTTGACAGAGCAGAACAGCAATTCAAACAAGGTATTTCTTTCCTATGGGAGCAACACACCACTCATTGTGATTGGATCGTTAAAGTCTGCGGTACAGGTAGGTAATAAAAATGCTCCTGCAATATTTTACGTCATAAGGAACGGTACCAAAGACCTGTTAGGTAAAATAGTCTGCTACAGCGCTGGAGGTATTACGGGTTGGCTTAGAAGTGAACGAAGTTGAAAAGAAACTTTTTCCAAGGTTCGAGGATGTTCTTGTCGAGATACCTATCAACAAAGAAATAAAGCTTCTTTGCCAGCCATACCGCAGAATACTCATTCCACTGGAAGAAAAAGTAAGTAATAAATTACAGGATATTCTGGACACAGACATTATAGAAGAAGTGCGAGGACCATCCAGGTGGGTATCCCCCATAGTGCCTATACCAAAAGAGAACGGAGATTTACGACTCTGCGTAGACATGCGAAAAGAGAAGGCGGCGATCTTGCGTGTAAACCACCCCTTGCCAACCATGGATCAGATGCTACCACACAAGACCTTGGAACGAATACTTTTGGGGTGCGAGGGTACAGTGAATTTTATTGATGACATCGTGGTTTTCGGGTCAAGCCAAGAGGAACATGACCGCCGTCTACAACACACAATGTCAATACTGTCAGAGAAGGGCATCTTACTGAACGAAAACAAATGTAAGTACAACATTACTAGAATTGAATTTTTAGGACATGTACTCGCCCCGGAAGGCATCAAACCCTTGGGCAAGTATGTAGAAACCATCAGAATTGTAGGGCTCCTTCCACAACAGAAGAACTACAATGCTTTCTGGGCCTTGTCAATTATGTTGGAAAACGGATACCGAATCTTGCTACTTTGACTGAACCACTTAGAATATTGTTGCGGAATAAGACAGGTAAAAAGTCTAATATATCTGGAGAGTTGTTTACCGAACAGCAAGAGGTATTTAAAACGCTAAAAGAACAACTGTCTAAATCATTGGGCTATTACGATCCCGCTGATAAGACTCAGGTAGTTGCAAATGCTAATCCTGTAGGCCTGGGGGTAGTTGTGATCCAGATCGACCCCAAGGGCCTCCGAGTTATAGCATATGGCAGCAAAAGCATAACGGATTGTGAAAAAAGATATTGTCAAACGGAAAAAGAGGCATTGGCCTTGGTCTGGGCCGTAAAACATTTTAAAATTATCTGTATGACAAAAAATTTCAACTGATCAGTGACCACAAGCTATTAGATAGTTAGATAGCCATAGTTATATTTTGACAAAACTCGAAACTTGCGTTAGGATCGAAAGGTGTGGGTACTACGACTTCAGTCGTTTCGTTTTAAGATCGTCTACCGGCCTGAAAAAACCAATACTGCAGATCCCATTTTCAGGCTCTGCGTCAACGCCGTGAGTACTCCCAAATTTACTGACACCATAAACCAGGTTGTGGAGCTCTCCAGACCAACTGCATTTATAGTTGCCGATTGCCGACATAGCAAGATTTTCAGCTGAACATGATGAAATTGTCAAGGTGCGAGTGGGTTTGTATGAACAATCCTGGGATCAAATAGTCAGCAGTTATACACTTTTAGCTATTGAACTCTGCTTCCACGAGGACATCCTACTGCGAGGTACTAAAATTGTTATTCCTAGCAAATTACGAAACCAAGTTTTGGCAGCAGTTCACGAAGGACACCCTGGCATAGTGGCCATGAAATAACGACTCCGTACAAAAGTCTGGTGGCATAAAATTGATAAGGATGCAGAATGCATGGTAAAAAATTGCAACAGTTGTATTCTAGTATCTGCTCCAAATCCACCGAACCCGATGAAGCGGAGAGATCTCCCTACTGGACCTTGGGTTGATGTATCCTTGGATCTCCTAGGACCTCTGCCATCTGGAGAACATATTTTGTTGGTTATCGATTACTACAGCCGATACAAGAAAATAAAGGTACTAGAAACATATCCTCTGCGGAAATAATAAAACTTTTAAAAGAGATCTTCTAAAAGCTGGGTTATTCCGTACCGGTCACTGCAGACAACTCATGCTACCTGCATGAGTGTGGCATCAAACTCTACAAAACCATACCTCATTGGCCACAACAAAACGGTGAGGTCGAAAGACATAACCGAAGCATATTAAAGAGGTTGCGCATCAATCAAATGGAAAAACGAGATTGGAAACAAAATCTATTCTATTACCTAATGATGTACAACAGCACTCCGAATCAGACAGATTTACAGGTAAGTCTCCGTCAGAACTATTTTACGGCAGACCTTTCAAAGACATAATCCTGTCACAGGTAGATGTAGAAAATAAAGCTGTTGATTTAGAAGTTTTGTCAGAAATTCCACCAAAGACAATAAGCTGTCACCAAATTTCTCTCCTATCACACACACAATTACCAAAGTAAGACCAGAATTGGGAGATGTCGAGGTGAGGAACAACAAAACAGAAAAGGAATACAGGCGAAATGTTGTTCATCTCAAAAAGGTAGGAGGAGAATATAGAATCACGGATACAAATAAAGATGACGAAATATCACGGGAAGGCGTGGATATAGACGCAGTACCTAATGAGAGTGTTGATTCGATTTAAGGATTAGTAATAACGTTAATCCTAGTCTAGGCATATGTAGGCTGATACAGTTTACATTAATCATAAATTTCAGTTAATTATAAACAGGGAGAGATGTAAGATATACTATATATTGTTACATATGTATAAATTCATATATTTAATTAAAATGAATTTATATTATAGTATCATCCTGGTCAATCTTATAACTATAAACATATTCGGTAATATGAGTAAATCTATTGATGAAATAATATTCTGAGCTCTGATTGGTCGGCTCCGCCCACTTGAGTATTTCCTAACAAGTCAGGTGGGGTAAACGATCGGGGGAGAAAGTTTGTGCTGAGTTAGTTCATGACTGAGCGCTGGAGGCGACAAGTGAAAGTGCATAGATATTGCGTGCGTGCAGTGCAAGTGCGAGTACGGATTAAAACCGTGGGAAATCACTAAGTATCACGAACACTACAGTAATTACAAAAATGTGTCAGAATGGGCGGCCTTATTGCTAAAAGCAATCTCTTCCAGGCAACCTTAGGATGGAATGTATATATAAAATTCATCGACATGGGCGCGTTTTTAAAACATGGATATAAAAAGCAATGGAAAAATAACAATAACATAGCGAGATAATACAAAAAGGATATAACAATACGTACTCTTGTAATATCATATTATTACCATGTACTTGAAAAGTGTCATACCCAACAATAAAAATATGTAACCAATAGGTATAAATACCAATATAATAACATAAATACATATATAAATACATAAACCTAAAGCAATTAAGGGACAATAAAAAAGTGCAGTGCAGTATTATATGTTTATATATACTTAATTTTTTAATTTGATCCTTAAACATGTTTATAGATGTTGCAAGTCTGATTAAAATAGGTAAGGAATTCCACAGGAGGGTGGCTTGGACAGTAAATGAACCATTGTAAAAAGAACTTGAATGTGGAGGAATCGCAAGAACAAGATTTTCTGATGACCTTAGTGGGTGTGAAGGACAGTTAAGGAAGTTAAAACGTTCTTTGAGGTAGCGCGGATATGAAGGATTAAACATGAAATTAATATATTCAACATGGATGGTAAAATAGATATAGGGCGATAATTATTGACAATGTCTCTGTCTCCTGGTTTATGGATTGGTTGAACAGTCACGAGCACTAACAAGTAAACGTTTCCAAAGTTTAAAATTGATATTTATTATATTATTAATTATTATTATTAATATTGTCAGAATTCGATGTTTACTTAGTCATAAACTCTATTAAGTGCACTTGTTTCTGCAAAATTATATAGTTACATCAATTGGAATTCCCAGGCGCATGATAGCGATTTCCTGGACTCACAGAGTTACCAATGTGGAAGTACTGCGGCGAGTTAGACAAGAACGCAAACTTTTGAAAACCGTCAACGAAAGAAAAGTAGCATATTTGGGCTTTGTACTTAGACATGACAGATGTTGCCTTCTTCAATTAATAATGATTGGAAAAGTTGCGGGAAAGAGACGAGCTGGTCGCAGGAAGAAATCATGCCTACGAAACATCAGGGAGTGGACAGGGATTGCGAGTGCCGCTAAACTTTTTTGCCTCGCCAAGGATAAGGATGAGTACGGAAAGCTGATTGCCAACCTTCATTGAGACCGAGAGAATTGGCACCGAGAGAAGAACAATCAATTAGAAGCTTGAAAACATTTACTTGGTAGTGCTCGTGACTGTACAAGAGCCTTCTTACGTGCGAATTACACAGTTTGCAACTGTAGTAGGTGCGTAAATTAAAAATTGAGATTAAAAACGTAATAAAATCAATATGGTGATTATTCCTAGTAACGATTTATATAAGTAGTAGTTTTGCGAACAGAGTAGACCTTGCGAGCACAGTCTTATGGGCAGCATCTTTCGCAGTCTGAGCTATCTGCTGTTGTATAATGCCGAATATTACCAAAATCGTCCAGTTTTTGAACAACCTATTATCTCGGCAACCACTTGACTAAATATGTTGATATTCGAAATTTATCTTTAATATCAGGTACCTAATGTGTGTACCTAATTTTATCAAATCGGCCCGTAGGGAAATAGCGCCACAGCTAACATCCCCCCTTGTTAAGAAAAGTATGGGTTATATCTCATGCATTTCACCGTGAATTTAACTGAACTCCGCCCATAACCGTGAGACATAAAGTTGGTAAGTTTCATGTGTTTGTAATTTCGTCAACAACACTACCCTGCAAACCAGAACACGTTAATGTAACTAAACATTACTGTTTTGCGGTAGACATAGGTATGGTGACAGTATTTTCATTTGAAACTAGCAAAAAATTTAATAATCAACCAAATAAATGAATAAAATGTTTTATTTATGAAAATGTTTATGAGATACGATCAGTAGTTTAATGTTACTGATAAAGGGGAACCAATTGTAAATAAAGTATGGTCGCCTACTTATTTACTAAATAAAATGCTATTTTCAATATAAGATGGAAGGCGAGTATACAGAACATATATATCATTACATGTAACAATATAACTATGGGAAACCTTTAAAATCGCAGGCGAAAAGAAGAACATGATATTTTTTTGAAGTCTGAAAAGGCCACTGGACTTTTTAGACGAATGGTTTTACTTGAGAAAACCTTCAAATCTCTGTGTGGCGAAAGGGACAGCAAAGATAGAAATGTCACCGTGTTTAAATGTAGGCTATTAATCAAAACCAGGACCGTGAAAGTGAATAAAGTAGATGCCGTTAAGTGAGCGAGTATAACCATTTTCAACCGACTTCCAAAAAAAGGAGGACATTTTCCAGTCGATATTTTTTTTATTTATGATCATGCATAACTTTTACAGAGTAAGCTGATTTTGATATTTTTTTTTGGTTGGTAGGATATTTATTCTTCCGTTAGACACTGGGTGCCATTGAAATTCAATCAAGCTTATGTTAGTATTGACAGCTCTATTGAATGTTAGTAAGTTGCTGACTGGAGCTGACAAAACTGACTTAAAGCCGCCACTTTTCAAGATTTCAATAATAAAATTGAATTGCAGCTGAGATACGTAATTGTCTTGTCGGTTTTCGAGAGTGGTTTCTCCAGTCGCCGCTCTAGTGTGATATCACCTTTGACAGCATTACCACCGACTCACGTGAGATAGCGGTAACACGTACGGTACACGTTACGAACCTTCGTAGTACAGGAAGTAAGTCTGTACCTGTTTCTACTATTACTTATCCTGCGGTACATATAGCTATGTATATATATACTTGTATGTGTTCTCACAGTATACTCTCATTTAGAAGGTCTCATCTTTTCATAACACATGGCTGTTCCGGCCTCTCATGAATACCAACACGCCATTTTGATAGCCACTCAGCGAGAAACGTATCCGCTAAATTGCGCACACTGCATCTGACAGAGAGATGGAAAAAGCTCAAGGGTAAACTTCTTTCCGTCAAAGGATCTGATTTATTACTGCGTATATATAAATTGGCACAGTTGATGAAATGAGATGTAACTGGACTTTTTTGGCAGTTTTGCAGTGGTAGAACGTTTGCAGAGTCCACCTGGTGAAACACCACGCCTTTGCTAGTTATGGCGCCGTGAAGCAATAGCGTGCAAACATTACGGTATTTCATTGAAGTGTATCTATTGTCCTTCATTAATCAAATTGGCTATGGAGCTATGGAGAGGGCTATGCTCGGGGTTTCTCTACGTGATCGAATCAGAAATGAGGAGATCCGTAGAAGAACGAAAGTCACCGACATAGCTCAGAAGATTAGCCAGCTGAAGTGGCAGTGGGCAGGGCACATAGCACGCAGAACAGATGGCCGATGGGGCCGAAAGGTTCTGGAGTGGAGACCACGGACCGGAAAGCGCAGCGTAGGTCATCCACCGACACGGTGGACAGACGACCTGATGAAGGTCGCAGGACGACGTTGAATGCAGGCCGCTTCCAACCGGTCCTTTTGGAAAATCATGAGGGAGGCATATGTTCAGCAGTGGACGTCCTACTGAGATGATGATGAATCAAATTGGCAAGATGGGCAATGGGCAAGAGATTTAACATCTTTTATCTCAGGGTAATGAGCGTAGGGCACTGCCGTGCAGGGTTTTTGTTTTTTTTTTTTATTATTAATAAAACTACGCTCCACAGACTCCAGGGTCCGTGCCTTTTTTTAACTTACAGATTTTTGACAACTTACTTATAAATTTATAACATACAACAAAATACATACATGAGGAACATATAATTTTTTTTTTTTCTCATACAACATACATATAACATAATACACTTAAAGTTATTGATACATTTTATTCTGAGTTGGTGCAAGCATTCACAGCAGACCAGTGCCCGCAAACAGCACCCGTTCACGAGTTGACGCATGTGCCAGCCATCGCCTTCCTCAACCATTTCTGAGGGAAGATGGCGACCTGCCACACACGCCACCGCTTGCCAACACATTTCCGTGAGCATGTCTGCTCTGGATGCCCGCACCATCTCTTTGTCAGTTATGATTTCTTAACGCTAGCTTACATACAATTCGAAAAATTACATATATTACAGCAAATGGATTATAGTATATTTATTGTGAGCCCACGTTGCCCACTTTGCGCTGAAGAAGGGCCTCCATCACCACGCTGTTACGATCCCTGATTGCCATCTTCAGGTTATAGCCGTAGATAGTTTGCTCGCTCGCAACCGTCGCTTGCCTCACAAACCGTCCGATGGCATCATCCTCGTCGTCGGCGTAGTAGACAAAGGTCCTAGTGTGCCGGGAAACCGCAACGACTGCGTGCGGGACGCTCTCGTGCAGCTTCATTTTGCCTTTAGTTTTAATCACCGCGACTGACTCGTACGTCAGTCCCTGCGCCTCGTGAATGGTAAGGGTGCGTGATCCTTCGCCCTTACCATAACCCTGGCCGGTCAGGGTCTCCTTTTCCTCCTGAGTGTGGACCAGAAAGAGGGTGTTTGGAAGGGATTTGGGGATTTTCGCTCCCATGTAGCTCTCGAGGCGCAGGGAGCCGTGCAGGGTTAAGAACTCTTGTAGTTTGAAATTCTGAGTTAAGCGTGACGCTGAAGATCAGGCGAGCGGTTTGCTCGTGTCGTCACCGATTGACGTTAAAATGCATATATTAAGGAAAAATTGTAATCTAATTACAGATACATTTTAGTAACTAGGTACCCTTTTAGTTTAACTATGTCTATAAACTATCAGTCAGTATGTGACAGACATTTTGTTCACCATCAGCTACTTCTGTTCGCAGCTTCGCACGTATAAAAAGTAGTCTCATTCTATGTTTCTTTTCTATTTACATTTACCACTAAACAGTTACAGAGCTCAGTAGTAATAAATATCATACTTCAAAAATCCTATAATACTGAGGGATAAAGCAGCTTCCTATCAGAGAAAAGGTTTTTAGAATCGCATCAGTATTTCCAAACATTACCTCTTGTATTAATTTTATATATTACTAAAGATGTAGCTATACTATGGCACAGTAAAAGATTAAAAACTTGTTAATTTAATAAAAAAAAAAATTGTTTCATATTTTAAAACATATTAATAGTTTACAAAGAATTGATGTTAATTTTGCAGCGGAAGCGGTCACTAGCTATAATCAAGTTCCATTTGACATAAATTGAAATAGTTGTTTGTGCAACAAGAGAGCAAAGTCGTTTGTTGCTGCGAGTTCTGATTTTAAATCCTGAGAGTGGCGAGGGATTCAAAGGCACGAGATGCAAAAAACGTTGCTCTCGTGTAACAAACATAACTTTTCACTTCAGCAGCGAGAACACTTTAAGAGAAAAAATAATAAACAGGAATAGATTGAAATAACTATTTATTGTGAATCAAAATAATTAACATTGTAGGTAAATGTAACAATTCAATAAATTACATTATAATACATAATTATCTTCTATATCTATATCTATATCTATATCTATGAAATTCCGAACGTCTTTGAGGTCGAATTCAAAATCGGAACATCGAAAGGGCTCTTTGCCTCTCTCTCGCTTTTTAATGGCGGGAAAGAGAAAGAGTGTGAATGATTCGATGGTTAACCCAAGGCTGAATAAGATATTCGCGGCTATCTGAAAAAATAATTAAAAAGTTACTTTGTCTCATTCAGAGAGCAAAATCGTATTTGCTCTCTGATTTCAGGCAGCAAAACCTACATGTTTGAGCTACTGAAGTGAAAATAATATTAGTATCGTTATCTTCACTGCATTAAAATATCATAAACCTGTAGACAGTAACTATAATATCTGTATTTTTTTATCTGTATCAGTGTTACAGTTACAATAAAAAAAATCGAAAATAATAAATATACAACAATATGTCGTATAAACTATTGTTAACTTTAGTAGCAGTAGAACTCTATGTGGGTTGGTCCGGGGAATTTATTCGGATTAATAAAATTAATTCATTAATTAAATTAATTAACTCAGTAATTAAATTAATTAACTCAATAATTAAATTAATTAACTCATTAATTAAATTAATTAACTCATTAATTAAATTAATTAACTCATTAATTAAATTAATTAACTCATTAATTACATTAATTAATTCATCCATTAATTTTACTAATAAATAATTTTAATTAATTGATGATGAAATTAATAATTAATTGATTAATTATTAACTTAATTATAAAATTTAATAATTAATTGTTTCTATCGTGAAGCAGTAATGTTCGCAATAATATGTTTTGGTTTGAAGGGTAGGTATGGTTGCCGGTGAAATAACAGGCACATGAGACTAAACAACTAAACAACTGAATGAAACGCAGGGTTACGGACGCAGTGAAGTTTGTTCACTTGTGAAATAGTGCATAAGACAGAGGTTGCTGCTCCAGCTCCAGCTGTCCAGGTGGGTCTCGTGCTTGTACCGTCCTCTATAAACATAGAAAAAACTATGCTGTTATTATTTAATGTATTATTGTAAGCTTAATTATTAATAAGCTTATTGATATTTATGCTTATAGATTGATCTATTTAAACTTTGAAATGTTTACGAGCATTACACCATTTAGCATTTTACACCTATTATTGACTAAATGTTATTATGGTATAAATGATTTTCTAGATGACAAGCAATTTGAAGTACAATAAATTTAGTTATAAATTATTTGACAAGCATGCATACTTAATTTTAATTTTATTCTATATTTATAAATATATTCAATTATTATTTTTATTTTATTTGTAAGTGACCGCCATCTCACTACTTATATTTGTACGCCTAAGCGGGCAAAACATGTTGAAACTTATTTAAATTTAAGACCTACATGCACATCCCTGTATGACTACACACATGTTTTGACAAATAAATAAATCTTTATCTTATCTTTATTATACAATGTTTACTCTTTTGCAAGTATCCGTGCTTGGCCTTCGAAATGAGCAGCTTTTGTTGAGTCGAACAGGATTTATGATGGAAGGAAATTAACCCGTTCGTATGAAAATGGAACACATCTTAAGGCTATCTTACTCGAGCGAGCCGCTTCATGTGTCGCGAAGTGAGACTCATTGAAATAACCTTTATATACTAGCACGCGCTACGGAGTGACGTCACGACCTGCATCTGGGTCTACAACAAGGCACATCATTAATAAAGAACAATTAAAATATAATATAAAGAGGTCAATCGTCGAATCCAACTCGGCTGGGCAGCGTTCCGGAAGCTTCGCGAAGTCTTCTCGTCAAAAATACCTCAGTGCTTCAAGACAAGAGTCTTCGACCAATGTGTGTTATCAGTGATGACTTATGGCACTGAAACGTGGTCTCTTACTATGGGCCTCATAGAAAAGCTCAAAGTCGCACAACGAGCTATGGAGAGGGCTATGCTCGGGGTTTCTCTACGTGATCGAATCAGAAATGAGGAGATCCGTAGAAGAACGAAAGTCACCGACATAGCCCAGAAGATTAGCCAGTTGAAGCGGCAGTGGGCAGGGCACATAGCACTCAGAACAGATGGCCGATGGGGCCGAAAGGTTCTGGAGTGGAGACCAAGGACCGGCAAGCGCAGCGTAGGTCGTCCACCGACACGGTGGACAGACGACCTGATGAAGGTCTCAGGACGACGTTGGATGCAGGCCGCTTCCAACCGGTCCTTTTGGAAAATCATGGGGGAGGCTTATGTTCAGCAGTGGACGTCCTACGGCTGAGATGATGATGATGATGATGAAAATATAAAAAAACATTGTTTACGCATAATATTTACCAAAGTCAAAATCAAAGTCAACATCATTTATTCAATTTAGGCATCAAAGACGCACTTATGAACGTCAATTTTTCATTATAATGTACTTTAAAGAATTTACCACCGCGTTCCAAAATATATAGCCTACCGAGAAGAAGCGGCAAGAAACTCGGGGCCATTCTTTTTATATAGATGTTTACAATGTTTCTACTACAAATATTACATTTTATGGGCGGCAGAGTGACAGCTTGCTAGAAGTGGAGTATTCCAAGCATCTTCTATACATATAATGACAGACTGTATCGCCAATTTCTTAAATGATATAACAAATGTTCGTTTATTTTTAGCTCCAGTGTGTGTCCAGTGCCTTACAAAAGAGAACATAATAATGGTATCAGTAGGGCAAGACACGCTATACTTTGACATCTTAGTACACGAGTAGGTAGACCCTGGAGTGATCAGTCCTCCAAGTAATCCGAAATTTTGTAATAACCTTTTGACAGAGTTTAGTTTTAATAGTAATTTTAAACTTATTAATAGGCAAATCTCGGATAACATTGGCAACTTTAATATAGAATCGTATACATTGTGCCATAAAAGAAAGGTTTCATATTGTGTTCGGCGAGTAAAAAACAATAAAATAACGAATAGTTTCAACTGGATAGTTTAGAGGAGTTTTCAAGGGTTTTTTAATATTTTGAAATGATAAAAAATACTACTAAGGTTGTCGTCGCTGACTATGAGTAACCTGGCAAAACCGCCTGAAAAGAAAAATATTCTGTTTGTAATGTAGTCAAAGTTCTCAAACAAATTTATCGACTTTTTTAGATATATTCACCACAGCGTAGACAAATTCCAGCTCCCATATTTACCGACGACATTCGGAATATTTAGCCAACAAATATTTGTAAACGATTTCACGAAGGGTCCTCAGCATATTGGGAAAAGGTTAGAATACAGAACACGACGGTTATACATTGACTTGATATTATTGAAGGTCAGACAGGCGTCAACATTTGCACGTATCGGTGATCTAGGTTATGTGCTCTGCCTGAGGTCTGATTGAACGAATAATATAATATTTATATAGGACAACATTCACACAAGGACTTCAGATCCCAAACTAGCCAAAGCCTGTATACTATAGTAACCTGGTGACTGTAATACATACTTATTTGTATATACACACTCAGACACAGCTCAAGCAGATATGTTAACGCACACAAATGATTGACCCGCGAACCCTCAGCATTAGAAAGCAGAGTTGCTAACACAACTGGGCCATCGGACCATTAATTACTTCGATTTTTTATGAATCTTTTACCTTGAATAAAAAGGAATTAATAATGTCTAGAATTAAGGTAAAGATATAAGTATACATGTTCAGGAATCATAAATCTACTATTCTTTTTCTGGTGTATAAGTATATCAATTTACATTGAAAACATTAACTCTATCTCAATACATATAAACATAGTGAATTTATTTCATTGATGACCAAATCTATCTATCTATATATATAAAAGCGAAAGGTCACTCACTCATCACGAAATCTCAGAAACCACAAGTGCTAGGAGTTTAAAATTTTACATAGGGGTTCTTTTTAGGACATAGGTGCTCACTAAGACGGGATTTTATGAAATTCAACCCCTAAAGGTTTTTTTGGGGTTGATAGTTTGTATGAAACTCCGTTACTGCGAGTGCAAAAATTTGCTGTTGTGTTAAAATTTTGTATAGGGGTTCTTTTTTGGACCTAAGAAGCGAGTCTATTGCAAACTATAGGGGCACTCCTTCAAATTTTATTGGCCAGAAAAAGCCAGTAACTGTCCAACCCGGGGATCCACCCAGGACCTCAAGGTTCCAAAACGGAACTTTTACCGCTATACCAAGACTAAGCGGGTGAAGCCGCTGGCGGGTCAGCTAGTGCAATATATAATATAATAAATAAAATGAAATGTAATATAATAAATAAAGTGAAATAAATAAAATTCAAGGCATGTGATGAATAAGATAAATAAAAATATAAAGGGTCTACGGCACGGTACCAAACATGCTACGTGCCTTTAGGACAAAATAAACACATTTATGCAATTTTGCTAATAGTATAAGACGAGGAAATTCGACATACTTGGTGATAGGTCTCATTCTGGTACATGTTGGTAAGAAGCACCACAGAACTACCTTACATCCAAACAGGGCAAAATGTACAGGCAAATAAGTTCAGGTAAGTATATGCTTATCAAAAATTCCACTTAGATTAGGATAGTAAATGAATATACTGGGTAGTAAGTAGTGCAGTGCTATGCAAAGCTTAAAGCTTTGCGTGGTTTAGCAACTGTCATGGACAGGAATATCTGACCCAAATGAAGAAGCAGCCCATCTGCTACTGGATATATCTATGCAAAAATGGTCTTGTTTGCAGAGTTTAGATTTTTTTTTAGTTTATAAGGGAGAACTGTGTGTAAGGTTAGGGTACGATGGGACTGGCATACCATCTGGGATAAAAGTCCCTAAATAAACATAGAATAAACAATAAACACATTAACATGCGTGCTGTTGACCGTCAGTGGGCCTAGCACAAATAATGTAAAGCGTAAGTGTGAAGTAAAGTGTCGTTCACGTAAAATAGTACAAACTGTCATGTATCTAGGACAACTGTAACACAGCCGTGTGATTCTCTAAGAGCAAACATCGTTGCATCTTTGACAACATCCGTGAAACAAATGACCATAGAAATAATGTATCCTAACGGACAAATGACAAGTTAACAAGAAACGTTGGAAAAACAACCTTATGTACAAGGGCGATATACCATAAAGTATTTGCCAGCGATGAGCTCGTCGACGAGCGCAACGACGAATCATAAGAGAATCGCACGGCAGATAACTCATAGAAAACGTGAAACGTTGACGCTTACGATACGAATACCAATGATCGCAAATTGTTTGTGCTACGGCACAGGCGCGTTAGCGAGTAAATATATCGATATACACGTGGACTTTCTTACTTCATTACTTTATATGCATTTAAAAGATCTCGAAACTGAGTAATCACACGTATAGGTACAGTATGTTTCACGGTCAACCCGAACACAGTCATTCACATGCTACAGTGCCCTTCAACCTTAACACAATTGCTTTCACACTACAGTTGCAGTAGTTACAGTAGAGTATCTAGATAACTAGAACCGCACATGGAAAGACTGTAGAACATGGGCTAGTAGAATGCCCAGTCTACGAACAAAAACGTTACGATTTTGAAATGGAAACTGGATGTATACTGAACTAGCTGCGCTACGCAGTTTCACCCGCGTGGTGATGGATGATGATGAAAAAGTATCCTATATGTTATTTCAGCGTCTCATCTATCTACATACCAAATTTCTTTAAAATCCATTATGTAGTTTCAAAGAGTAACAAACATACTATATAATTTATCCATCCATCCATCCATCCATCAATCTAAACTTTCACATTTATAATATTAATATATAATAAATATATAGTAGGATAAAGAAAATATTTGCAAAATATATAGAGTGTTTGGTAGAGGGACCGAAAAACCAAATGAGCGTGTTCGGGGGACCACTTGGAGAATACAAGTTGGCCAAAAAAATCCCCGACCCCCCGATATGTTTAACTTTTTTTTGTGATTTTTCCCTTTTTCTCCAAAATTGTACCTATTTACCACCATAACATTTGTAAAATCTGTTTTAGACCGGATGTTTTTAGTTGAATTTGGTCTCTAATACACCTTCAGGCCACGCAAAGCAAAATTGGATACAAAACAGAGCTAACTAACTGATTTAGTTAAAAAAAATTGGGGAGTCGGGTATTTTTTTTGGCCAACTTGTATTCTCCATGTGGGCCCCCGAACACGCTCATTTGGTTTGTCGGTCCCTCTACCAAACACCCTGTATGTTAGATAATAATTATAGAAATATATTTATAAAATATTGTCTAAAAATAAATAAAGGGTAATAAACAGAAATAAATAGATAAATACAGCTTTTGAAAATTATATTGAATAAAATATATTGGTTCGAAAAGCGAAAATGAATAGAAGAATAATAGAAGTAAGAATAAATATAAGTAATAACTAAAACAAGTGTACCTAGTTTAGACACAAATATATACATATGTACGTAGAATAAGTGACCTAGCATAGGAACCCATGTACGCCTTTAAATATAAATAATGTATACCAAAACCCCTGATCACGTTAGGGACCTAGTTTGCGGCCCGGCCAGAAAGCGCTGGTAATTATAAAACAAAAGTAGAGTATTAAGCACTGCGGTGGTAACCACCAAGACATTTGCAAATGAGTCTTACCTTCTACTCGTAGTATGTGACCTGATAGCTGTAACAACTGAATACCTCATGTAGGGTTTTGAAGCACACAAACATTCATTGGTAAAAACTAGCACAAGTGTGTGGTTCTTACCAATATTTCATGGAATTCTCAAGTCCAATTAAACGATATATGTATCGTGATATGCAAGGCTTCTTTGCGAATTCATTTCATTCGTAGAAATTAACAATAAGACGTTGAAGAGTTTACGTGCTTACTTCAATTCATTAAAAGTCCTGAAACTTCTTAAGAACTCGCTTATGGTAACAATTTAAAAGTAAGCACTAAGTAAGGACTACAAAAGTAATAGGTACTAAAGTGTTTATAAGTTCTGAACTGCCGACTGAGTGGCCTAACACACAAGTCTTAAAAAGAAGTTTATTGTCTTTAAAAGGGGTTTACGAGCTACGATTATGTTGCTATGTGCAAGAATTGCGTACCTATCTACGGTCTTCAGCAGATATTGTATAAAATTCAAGTGGAAAGCGACTTGATTTTATACTAGTTGCTGATGGAGTATGTCTGGAACAAAACACAAAGAGATTAATTGATGCTAACTCTGAATATAAATCCGTCTGATGTTGGAGTTTTACAGAAATTTTAGCTGAACTTGCAGCATCGATTGTCAATAGAATAAAATTATCGGTAAGAACAGCCCATGGTTATATTACAGCTGGATCCAAACTAGAGATAAGGCAAGGTACCTGATAACATTCAGTTTATCGACTCGAGAAATGTTTCGGGAGATGCCCAAACGGCTACATCGGAAGCTGCTAAGTTAGTTTATGAAATAGGTAGATCATAGTTATATACATACATGTACTCAATAAGTATGTACAATTTATAATACGTGTAAGTTATTTATTTTGGGGGAATGATGGGACTGACATCACGGTAATATTTGCGGGCATGCTAATGTAATTAAAGTCTCTAAAAAATAAAATATTAGTAAAAAGCAGCTTTCCGCGTCTATCTGTCTGTATCCGCCAACTCTCCTAAACCATAACTATTTTTTACGGAATAAATATAAGTAAGTATAATAAAACCTGACAAAGGTTTCATGTAAGTAGTAAACAATAAACTCCACACTTATTTCAAGAATATACCCGTGCGTGTGAAGCATATTAGTATACAAGCTGCGCCACGAGGTTTCATACGCTGATGAGTGATGATGAAGAGTATCCTATGTGTTAAACCAGTTCCTCATCTAGCTCCATACCAAATTTCATCAAAATTGCCCCCGCCGTTTGTGCGTTAAAGAGTAACAAAGATCCACACATCCATACATACATACTCACAAACTTTCGCGTTTATAATATTAGTAGGACTCTCCGGGAATTCTAAAGACTTATAAGTAGAAGTAGATTTGTATCTGTTCTTTATTACGTGTTCTGTACTTCCTCATAGACTCATCAACCCCAAGTAAACGTAAGCCTTAGTACGAAACTGAGAAAAATAAATGATTGAATCATTTCATTATAATAGAAGAACTCAAACTATAACTGTGATGATATAGTAATAAGTATACTAAATATCTTAACTTAAGAAGCAACACCGAGAAGTGGGCCAACGACAAGAAAGAATGGTGTTTCAGGTACAATAAAAGAAGTAAAGTTAGACAGTATAGTAGATGGAAAGATGAAATCAAAAAAGTGGCAGGAACAAACTGGGTGAGGAATGCACGAGATAGAGCATTGTGGAGAACACTTGGAGAGGCCTATGCTGAAAAGCAAGACTATCAAGAAACCGGTGGTGTGAAAAATATTGTTTATTCATTTTATATTAAGTATATAGTAATAAGTATAAATAAGATGTGAGATGTATTTGTAAGTAACTGAAGAAAGTTTGTTAATAAAGGCTATCATTATCATAATTATACTAAATACCTTCACAATAATTATATCTGCTAAATTAATGTGTAAGCTTGAAAATAAAACAGGACGTAATTTTCCGTTCATTTTCAAAAAGAACTCTAAATACCGTAGGAATAGTTCATGGAACCACAATATATAGCGTCGCTGGTGCGCTGAACGGCTGCAGCTTCTCGAGGGTGCCATTTTATCTATTAATGTTTCTTAAAAAGGTATGCAACTGTTAAATCTTTAGAATAACGTTTTGATCCAAAGAAGAGTAAGAGGATTCACTGCAAAATGTTGCTGTTTCGGCAGTTACTTAACTTTACAAGAGATTTTAGACCTGCAGTACTAATTGTTTCAAAAACTTGCCAAGTGCGAGGCGTACTCTCGCACGAAGGGCTCCGTACATATTATCTATAAATCTCCCATACAACAGACCGTCGTTTTTATAGAGATTGATACGGAACCCTTCGTGCTCTAGTCCGACTCGCACTTTGCTGGTTTTTTAGTATTTGTTGTTATAGCGGCAACAGGAATATATCTTCTGTGAAAATGTCAACTGTCTAACTATCACAGCTTATGAGATACTGCCTGGTGACAGCCGGACAGCAGACAGACAGACAGACAGACAGACAGACAGACAGACAGACAGACAGACAGACAGACAGACAGACAGACAAACAGACAGACAGAAGGACGGGCAGCGAATTCTTAGTAATATGGCCCCGTTTTCTTTTTGGGTACGGATCCCTAAAAATCAAATAGTCGGTGCTGTATAAGTATGGCAATGTTAAATATACAATGTATTAGAGTTTGAAAACTATCGTGAGAGAAAATTACCACACATCATAAAAATATAAAGATAACGGATTTACTCACTTGGTATTATGTCAGTTTGTCCGATGACTTTAAGATGTTCTTCTTCATAATATACTTATATATATTAGAAATCTTTGTAAGTGTTTATACTAATGTCCCTACACATAACAGAGTTAACAGGAAGAAAATTAAAGTTGACTGTAAAACACATGTTTTAATGAAAAACCACAGATTAATTATGTTAGTACACAACATTACAATTTCAAAGGGTGTGAATTAAAATCACATTTTTTTTCATTGTTCGACTGTATTATAAACATTAACCGCACATGTCGCAATTTCGGGAAAAGTAATATGATTTCTGAGAAAACTATTGTATTATTGGCTAAATATGGCGACTGGCAAGTCTACGGGTGTTCTTTTTGAAAAGTATCAACAGATTATCTGTTCCGGGCGTACAATAATCCTACTATAATACACGCGAAAGTTTGTGAGTATAGATGTGTGGATCTATGTTGCTCTTTCACGCTCAAACGGCGGGGGCAATTTTGATTAAACTTGGTATGGAGGTAAATGAGGCGCTGGATTAACACATAGGATACTTTTCATCATCATCATCCTTCACTAAGCAGGTGAAGAAGCGTAATATGCTTGGGTACAGCATAGACAAAATAATAAGATCTCCGCCTACGTCAAGATCGTAATGATGACAGTTCTGTCAAAGTTTGTTTCAGTTTCTGATAGCTTAGTCTTTTGGCTTTTGAAAATTCAAATTGACAGCTCGATACATGATGCGTATATATACGTTCTCGGCGACCGTCAAGCGTGATGAAATGTAATAACAGTTTTTTTTCCATGGTAATTAATTTTATATTTGTATGTACGTAAGTCCTGTATTTTATTATTAATGTTTACTGATTGATATACTAAGTATTTAAACGTACTCATATAATACTATAGCTACTGCGTTTGACCGTGTACATATTTTATGATATTTTGGTATAAAGATAGATATGCCTTTGGGGAAATAATAAGCTACTCGAAGTACTAATCCTGCACAGACGTAGTCGCAGGCACCATCTAGTAAATAATAATTAAATGCTACATTCTAATAACACAAAATATAACAGTTATTTAGATAATGAATTAACCAATGGTTATCCAAACACTTAATTCCTTTGTTGCTACTAACAATAAATAATTATAAATGAAATAACAAATTAGTTAGCCCTATTACGCAAAATATTCGTTTAAAATATACAAAAACCTTAGAAATAAGCGTGGGTAAAAGATATTTATAACTTTATAGTAAGTTTTAATTTTAATGTGATATAGCGATTGTTGAGAAAATTGGATGTGATATACAAATTATCAAATTCTTGCCGTAAAGGTACAACTTGGTAGCCGGCTACACGTCACAGCCGCAGATGACGTGTCGTCGCTTCATGGCGCCGCGGCAAGTCGTCGCTTCATGTCGCTGCAGTCATGATTTCAAACCTGACTGCAGACGGCAACTGCAGATGGCATCAACCATTTGAAAAGCGATACGAAAGGTTTTGCTTAAAAGCTTTTCAGTTGTTTTACTACGTAGATTTATGGTTATTTCCTACCATGGCGTCTAAGGAACTATAAATGTCTCCGAATTACAAAAGTGCCAAAAATAGCCCACAATCAATCCGTATGATGACGAGAGACAAAACAACCCAACGTAGGTGTGAATTGGTTGTAAATTGTCTATTATTGTTTCTCCCAAGATTTATGTTCGGTGTAGGTACGAATTTAAAAGCGAAAAATGTCCGAGTCGGAAGCACATGAAATAAATTGCCTTTGAACGTAATACATTGGTTTTATTCTGGTCGGGACAGCGGAGGTGTTTTATATCTCTCTATTTGGGTGTAAAGAGCTAAATAACCACGAAAACGGACAGAAAATGTCGTGTACATTTTGTTAAACCACATATTTTCGAGCGAGAGGCATTTGTTTCTTTGGTAGGTCAAGTGATAAATGTGACTCTACGCTCATAACTACATCAATACTAATTAATTACTGACTAATAATTAATTAATTAATAAATTAATAATTAATTACCGTTTGCTATAGTAACTATGGCAGAGCCTTCAAAGCGAGAGGTCTCTGGTTCAATCCCTGATAGAGATAAATATTTGTGCAATGAGCAGAAATGTTTTTTTCTCGGGTCTCAGATGTTTGTGATGAGTGTGTGCCCATGTCTTTCGTGGCACAGAACATCCTTTTCTGGGATATGAGACTGCTAACCTTTTTTACTAACTGTAGTAAAACGACTAATTATTTATTAGATAGTCTTTTGGGCATCATGCTCCGTTTGACCGTATTTTTTTTCTGATCGTCAATTTTTACGAATACTATTATACCTACTTCACCTTGAAGTTTTGTCGTGAAATGTGATTTACAATAATTTACACCCCAAAGTTACCTATGCGTAGCAACACAGTTTAAATGTCTATTTCTATATTTAATACAGATTCTGACAACTATGATAAACAAGTTTCCCAATCGTACACAAACAGACAAGATTAAGCATTGTTCACAAACCCGTGAACGCCTTATCTGTGCCATTTCCTTTTAACCCTAAAGGGAAACCTTTAACCGCTGTCACGCAATGACCCGTCTAACCGACGTTGCCAGTTTCCTTTAGGATCTTTACTTACGTCATACTATTTCGTATGCCAACGGGCCAAATACTACTATGTGTTCCAACAGACAGCAGGGATTTAAGATAAATCTAAATTTATTTTCATGATAAATGCAGTCTTTACTCGTTGAATTTGCTACGTACGTAGTACTTATTTAGTATATAAACAATATTATAAAAAGCATCCCCTTGATTAGAAGTCTGTCTATCCACAAACTTTGTACATATATGAGCAATATCTCTAAAGTCATAGTATTTCTTTTATACTTTTTTGTGGTAATGCCACGCTGCAACCCCACAGCCGAAAGGGCAGACACAACCGGAGAATTACTACAATCCCGCATAACACCGACGTGAAGTAACATAGCTTGCTATTGCGTTTCGTCGAATGTGGGAGGTTCCGGAGGCCTGATTCCCTCCTTCCCCGTTCTCCCTCTCGTTCCCTCTCCCCTCTCAACTCTTCTATCTCTTCCTTCCTATCATCCGTCCTCAAAGGTCGGCAACGTATCCTCGAGACCTCTGGTATTGCGGATGTCCGTGGGCGACGGTATCATTTACCATCAAGTGAGCCGCTTGCTCGTTTGCCAAACTATCCCATAAAAACTACTTTATTACGTCAATTATTTGATATATTGTTGTACTGTTATATATTCTGTGCTTCTTTATTGTGATGTATCTGTGCTACTTTACTCTTGAAAAAAATATGGTGTAAAGTTAGATTGAAACTTTTTATTTCTTGGAAGAATTTCTTCAACAGGCTGCGAAAAGTATACTACATATATATAGGTATAACGCGTTCGTTATATGCTAAAACAATACAAATGAAAATACATTAATGTACGAGTATGTCTGTTTAGTACAGGACAGATATTTGATAAATTCTCTGTTAGTCAGTGCTACCTTAATTTGTGTGATAATATTTCATGAGACGAGCAAGTCTTGCGTTTAATAGTAAGCACCACTTCTGCCCATAACTGTTGCAATACTAAATATAACTGAATGTTCGCGTAGCACTGTACAGCAGTAAATGTCACTCCGAGACATTGATCTTAGAATCTCATTTGATAGCTTTGAAATAAATTATCTACTAAGCACGTTTGTAATAGTATTTTATGAGCCATTTAAACTCTTTCAATTCAGCAGAGGATAGTGATGACTTCCTTTTAGTTTGTATATACCTACCCTCTGTACTTTGATGAAGAGCAGGCAAAGATTTGACCTCTCACGCGATGTGGGAAAGGCTCTTAGCTCTGACGTCCATTACGTGCGATACAGTAGCGTGAGTTTGAGCATGCAATAGCAACTGATTGTAATTATTACAGTTTTATTACAGGCTGTAATAAAAGTGTAGTAGATATAGAAAAGTAGAATTTATAATTTTTCTAGCCCGCATTCGAACATCGACATGCGAATCAATGCCGGATATACGGGCAGTCCAGCCTGCTGGCAATCATGGCTATAAGACGTCATTGAGGATGTGGATGGAGACCACACTACCGTCATTATGACACTGAAGCCACTTTCCTATCTAGATGGCTAGAAGGTTAGCAAGAAAAGACAGAAGTACGGGTTCTAGACGTTTATTAGACTTCTAGAAAACCCAGAGCTAGGTCGTGAGTTTCAGATTATGCAATAGCCTCCCTTGTTAAGGGGACGTATCTCAGATTGGCAGTTGTAGTCCTCGACGCGATGGTGTGGGTGGTGCAACAACTGGCAGAAGGTAGCGACGTCGACCGGAGTACCTACGGGCAGCCGCAGATTCCGCGGACTAACAGGTTACAACACCGTCCACCCCCGTGCTGTGGGTTTTATTTCGATGTCAACCTCATCGAAAGCTCCAGCTTGAGTAAGTATCGATTTAGCAGCCGCCGGATTGGCAGACGACTATTTCTATTTTTCAGCTATGGTCTCTCTTGGCACTTACTAAAAACGACAACTACAGATGAGAAAACTGTATATATGAAATTTGTCAAAATCAAACAAAATCTGTTGCTATTAAAGCAATATTAAAACGCGGTCCAACCCCAATTTTAAAATAATTTACGATGCTTTACGTAAGGTTGAAAATAGCTTGTTAGATTGGACGATTAAATGCGAAAATGCGTTAATTTTGTACGTTTTCTTAATATCTTTCGATATATACTAACACAATAAAAAAAACTGCTGGTCACTACTTTAGTACTATATGTTGGCTATGTATTACCTAAAAAATAATATAGTGTTATCGCTGAAAATTCTGAGAGTTTGGACGTGAAAGTTTATTTTTATGCACCTATTTAGGATTTTTTTCTGCAGAGAGCGAGTAATATTTATGAATTCTGTTCGGTTATTACTCTTTGCCTGTTCCTTTTCTAACCTAAGTTTTTTCATAGATTATTATCGAACTGTTTCGTTACACTCGATGTTTAAAGATTCTGCTTTTTACTAATATCAGGATACGACCGCGCCTTTTAAGCTCCACATTTGCAATTCGACAATGTTAAATTACAAGCAATTCTGTATACAAATGTATATCATTAAATCCTCGAGTCGCAACGACACATCCAGAGTGTAACAAGCAAAGCCAGCACAAGGGAAACAACAATATCGCATGTTGAGAGGCTTCTCAATATCTTTCACTTTTCCGCCAAATTAGGGTTTATTTATCGCGGTATTCCCTTTCTCTTCGTTGTCATTGGGTGGGTTATTTTGTTTGCAATTTCGTTTGATAGTATAGAGTTAATTGCACATCTTAATGACATATTCGACTTGAGAAAATAACCCAGTAAAAGTGTTATATTGTGATAAAATAGCAAACTAAAAGTTATAATATAGTTTTTATAAATGTATGGCTTATTAAGTTGTGGCTGGAATTTGGCATGGAAACTATAGTTGCAGAGTTTTCGTTTATCATCTTTATTCAAGACTAGCTGCTCTCTGCGTTTTCACCCGCGTGGTTATGGATGATGATGATGATGAATCTTATATAGTCTATGTTACTCAGGGTAAATGTAGCTTTCCAATGGTGAAAGAGTTTTTGAAATCGGTCCTGTACTTTTTGAGCCAATTCGTTACAAACATACTGACATACAAATCTTTCCTCTTTATAATATTATAGTATATTGTATACATATAATTGATTCAGCTCTTACATTCAACCAATTCAACATCATAAGTAAAATATTTTTTTTGCAGCGCTAAAATAAAAATGTACATATTATATCAATTCTAACCATATCCCTTTATCCCACAGAGAAAACCAGCCCCCTTTCTCTATGCTATATCCCTATTCACGTCATCATTTGCGTTCGCAACAGTTTATACAGTAAATATCCGAAAATATATGTACAATTTAGAAAGAAAAAAGAATGAAAGAAAGAAAACGCATTTATTCAAGACACTCACATCACATTACAGTCATATGCAAATAAAAAATCAAGTTATTTACACATACAATATGAACAACAAAACGCGTATAGAAGACAGCGTGATGCTGTGCGTGTCATGAATATGGGTCCCGACTCAGCATAAGACTAAGGACAGAATCCTTAGTCACTGATTTTCAGTCGCAACCCATAGTCATGATCTCACGAACCTCAGCAAGTCAGCAAAGATACTCAACATCCGAGAAGAATCGCGACATTCGGCGACACTGGACAATTCGTTCCTACGAGTATATTATTATGTACCTTGATACATTGTTATACAAAAATGTATTTAAAAAACAAAAAATGTAATGAACAGTGGCAGTAGTGCGTGGGCGATACACAGTATATAGGATACCATGTATTGGCGAGTTTAGCCACCACCGGTCAGAGTTCGGACTCGATACCTCTAAACTGTCATATGACAATTGCAATAAACAACATGTTCATAAACATAAACGTTCACACTCACACTAGGATACAGGCACTGCACGTCACGGGAGCATGCGCACATCTCCATATACAATACCTGAGCACTAACATTTCTGCTCAGCACGAAAGTCTATTGCCGACCGGGGATCCAAACTGGGACTCCTCACTCTCAAACCACTACCAACTCTATTGAGTCTTGAATTTTAATATATCTTGTACTTTACTGTAATTTTGTTGAGGTCACTAACCAAGGATTTGATATTACGCCAAGAAAGCAACAACCTACATATTAAAATTCATAGGAAAACAAACATCCACCCAAACATAAGCCAAATATTTGCTCTACACAAAAGGATACTTCGGGTACCTACCCGTATTTTCCCAAGATGGTATATTTACAAAGGTACGTGGTATTTTGTTTTCACTTAGTTATACACTTATCTTTTTATGATACCATTATTGGTAATTCCACCCAGAAGGAAGAATAATATTTCATCCAGTCAAGTAACGTTCTCTTTAGAACGCAAATATCTATTCATACCCTATATATACCTAAGTCTGCACTCGTCTTAAAAACCAGTACCGCAGTATCTAGTAGGTACCTATGCAAAAGGCCAGCAGATGTGCGTTCCAACTACCATGACCGCTAAATGTTAACAGTATAAATGCATACTTACGTTACGTTACGTACGTGTGCCGCAATTACTGCCATAAAGTCCATAGTCAAAAGAGTAACTTAAAAACTTATTAGGTGTTTTATCTAAAAATAACATTATTTCAAACAGTCATTTTATTTCAATCAAATATTATTTACAGTGTCCGAGGATGCCCGTGACAGACAAGAACTGATATGGACAGGTGAGTGATTGGTGCGGACTGTAAAAGGGACTCCTACTAACATTATAAACGCGAAAGTTTGTGAGTATGGATGTATGGATGTGTGGATGTTTGTTACTCTTTCACGCTCAAACGGCGGGGCCAATTTTGATGAAATTTGGTATGAAGCTAGATGAGGCGCTGAATTTACACATACGATACTTTCATCATCATCATCATCATCATCATCCATCACCACACGGGTGAAAAAGCGTAATATTCATCAGCATAGCATAGACAAAATAATAAGATATCGGTCTACATTAAGATCGTAATGACGACAGCTGCGATTCTCTAATAATTCGTCGTTGCGCTCGTCGACGAGCTCACCGATGTCAAATACTTAAAGAGACATCGTCCATGTACATAAGGTTGCTTTTCCAACGCTTCTTGTCATCTCGTCATTTGTTTCTCGGATGTTGTCAAAGATGCAACGATGTTTGCTCTAAGAGAATCGTACGGCAGTTCTCTCAAAGTGTGTGTCAGTTTCTGATAGCTAAGTTTTAGACTTAGACTTCTTGTTTGTATTTGCCAATAACAGTTCGCGCGGATAGAGTGGACAACAAACGAAAAAGCACGCTGTCATTATGACAGCTCGATACGCTAGACGTGTTCGGCGAACGTCAAGGGTAATGAAATGTAACACAAATACCGTCAAGGGTGATGAAATGTAATTACAGTTTTTCCATGGTGATTAATTTTATATTTGTATGTACGTGGGTAGTTACTATATTTTATTATTAGTGTTTACTGATTGAATTACTAAGTACTTAAATTTACTCATATAACCATGTTAATATTTTATGACTTTTTGGTATCATAATCAAAGTACTGACCCTGCGCAGACGACGTCGCGGCAATTACTTAGCTAGAATTCAATAAACCGACATTTACATGCCAAAGCAGTGCTATTATAGTTTCGTGACTTAGGTACCGAGCCAACCGTAGACAAAATTGTACATTTTAGTTTGTAACGAGAATCGATTGGTACTCATGTTTTGATAATCGCGATATTATCTGCCACAACTGTCTACAATTTCTAGTTACTGCTGCCAACAGCAGAAATTATGGTGTTTTTTACAAATGTTAGAACAACGTACACAATTCAAAAATCTTTTTTGATTTTTAAAAGAAGAATGGCCGAACGTTGTGTGTTTTGGGTACCCTACTTAAACGTACCCACGAGAAAGGAAACCATGCACAACCAGTTAGTCCGACGACAAAGGAGGCTGGACCAGTGCAGAAGAGCGGACCAGGTCTCCAATGGGCGCGCTTCAACGCGCGCAAAAGGAAGCAGCTGCGGCGGCGCGAGGCAGAGGCGGCGGCGGCGGGACCTAACACTGTGTTGGAGTTAGGTAACGGGCGGGGGAGCGGTAAGCCTGACAGGCGTACCGTGAACCAGCAAAACTCGAACCGCGGCACATCACGCCGCGAAGAAAATAAAGAGCGCTGGCAGCGCGTAACCGAACTGGCGGACGCGCTATATCAGCAGCAGAGGGAGGGTGTAGTGCACCTGCCTGGGCTATCGGCGCTGGCACCGGCAGTCACGGCTTGTATGCTGCGCATCGACCCACACGGGGCGCCCGCTGCTGTCACGACGCAGATCCAGTGCCCAGAGACTCAGTCGAGCTTGCCCCTCACTGCCATGCATAGCGGGCCTGCCACGGTGTCTACTGAGGCACTAGGTGAAGCGAAGAGATAGCAGTGGACGAAACCGTCTGCGGCGGACGCGAACGCCATAAACGATTCTACCTTACTGGAGGTCGCGCCCTCATTGTGCTCGTCTCGCCCCCATTCCACACCTACACCCGGTCAGGATAAAGGCAAGGGTGAGGTAGGAGGTAAGAAGGGATGCGTCGTGGCCGAGTGTGATGAGGTTGCTTCTGATGGGACGGACGCAACTAGAGGCGCGAAGCGACAGCGCAGCTCCGACCTAGTGTCACCATCCCAGGCGGTCGCCGATAAGAAGATTGTGAGAGTGGAGCCGCTGCTAACGTCGAATATAAATTCGGCGCGACATCGTCCTCGTACGCGGAGGCGACCAAATCGGCCTACAAGGTGGTCGTTTTGGATCGCAATCGAGTACTGATGGACGAACGCCGCGCACTACATTTAAGATAAGCCATCGACGAGACGATCATGGGCATGCTCCTGGGAAACGATGGCAGCCCCGCCATTCGTTTCCCTCGGTTCACGTCCATGCCGAAAACGTTTCGCGGTTGTGTGAGATACACGCCCGGGATGACTTCACCCTCACTTGGCTCACCACTACGGTGGAACATTTACCAACCCTGTGGGAAGGGTCGGGCGGTTGTGTAGTCGTACCGGAGAGTAAGGTGCTGCGGTACAGAACGGCAGTAGTTTTTATCCCGGATTTCGGGTGAGGTAGGCAGGAACTGGCAAAGCGCTCAGATATTCTGCTAAACTTACTCATCGCTCAAAATCCGGGAGTCGGAGTAGAGCGGTGGCAGCTGTTCACCCATGAGACACGCCCTATGGGAGACACATTTAACCACATCCTCGTGTTGGGTATAGTACCCGAGGATGTGGAGAAACTTCAACGTGAGGGCTGTCGTCTACATTATATGTCGGTGACAGTCTTTGTAAAAGTAAGAGGCAAAACCCTCGATAGCGCCGTGACGGCGGCGCCGGCGGAGGGGACGGACGAGGGCAGCGCTACAGTAAGCGCCGATGCACCGACCGTTCCTTCCGACGCCGACGCGGTCGCGTTGCTACCGGGGATAAAGGGCTGGTCGAGGAACGAAGTGGAGCGGTTGTTGGGAGTGGAGGATGAGGGTGAAGAGGATATTGGTGACGACATAATGGGTCTGAATATTCTCTCATCGGCATCTTCCATTGAGACGGATCGTGCCGCAACGCCCTCGACTCTCCCCAAGGCAAATTAAGTGGATGTTCGCATCTCGAACTACCCCACAAAACTCACAGTGATCAATTAACTTTTATAATGGATTCGCAAAAAATAATAAACAGTAAAAACTCTAAATCTAGCAGCACTCTGATGCTAGATGAAAACAGTAAGATTGACATTATTCAAGCCAACTTACAACACAGCGTCACAGATTTCGCCGCTCTGCGCAGAACCCTGGAGGAGCAATCAAACACGATAGCACTGGTCCAGAAGCTCTATCTCAGTCGTGGAAAGGTGAGTGGCTTCAATGCCTTAAGGGGCAATGTCTTCACTGCCCCCCTACAAAGGAAAACGCGGGCATTCATTTATGTACCGAATTTATATAAGGCCTCTTTGTTAGCTCACTTAAGCACTGATGACCTTACTGTAATTAAGCTGGAAACGGGCTTACATGGACAACTCAGAAGCGTTATCATAGCATCGGCCTATATGGATATAGGCGCCGAAGCGCCACCTGCAGCTCTAAAAGAATTTTGCACTTTTGTTAAAAATAAACTTGAATGTGTTGTTGGGTGCGACAGTAACGGACACTGTTCTGTCTGGGGAAGTACTGACACAAACGATAGAGGTAAGGATCTGCTGAACTTTATGCTCAAACACAACCTAAACGTCCTTAACCGAGGCGCAGAACCCACTTTTGTGACGTCTAGGACAAGGACAATAATCGACATCACATTAGCTACGAGTACAATCACCGAGTTGATTGACGGCTGGCACGTAGCAACAAATAAAATTTCGGGCTCTGACCATAGAAGGATTAGGTTCAGTCTACAAACGGGAAAGCACGAACCACGTACTTACAGAAATCCCAAAAATACTGACAAATTCCTCTTCAAGCAAACATTGGAGGAGACATTGACAACAATACCGCAAATGGAGGCATCTACACAGTTGACTCCGCAAGAAATAGAGAAGATGATTGATCTATTAGTAAGCTCCATCAAAGGGAGCTACGAAAAATCATGTCCTCTGAAAACTAAGTGAAATAGAATTATGCAAAAAAAAGATAAATGGTGGAACAAAGAACTCGCCAAGTTAAGAAAGAATATGAGACACCATTTCAACAGAGCTATGAACACTGATCACAAGCATGATTGCCAGAAATACAGAAAGACACGACATCGATTCAAAATAGAAACAACTAAGAGTCGAAAAAATACGTGGAAAAAGTACAGTAACTCGATCCAAATGGAAAGCGAAACTGCAAGACTGAGAAAAATCTTACCTAGCAACACGCAGGTAAGGCTTGGAACACTGAAAAAGGCTGATGGAACATACACAGCATCTGACCAAGAACAATTTGAGTTTCTTCTTCAAACACACTTTCCAGACTGCCACATAAAGGAGAACGGAGGCTGGGAAATAGAAGCAACGCACGAGCCTGGAAATGAAGACTGGGCTAAATATATGAATTATTAGCATCTACAAATAATAAATAAATTTGGCATAGTTTCATTCTCCGTGGTTTTCATTCTCAGGGGTACCAAGATGACCGGTCTTCTTTATAGAGTAGGCCTATGTTCAGCAGTGGATGCCCTAAGGCTGAGATGATGATGTGAAAAATTAGTGTATAATATTGCACCGCACCGCAATACACTTAGTATACAATATACGAGTACAATCATATGGTAGCCTAGCGGCGATGGCGTCTGATACGGATTGTCATGAGACGCAAGATCTAATCCCATCCGAGGATATGTAATATTTCTTTCTTAATTAGAACAATTTGGTTTCGGCAAGTGTTTCAAAAACGCTGCCTTCGGTCGGATAAAGCTTTTCAAGCTATTCAAGAAATGGCGTACCGTCCCCATACGACGGTTAAACTCAACTAGAGAGATAAGTTCGTAGCTTGGTTGGTGCCTCTGTAGCCTATAGTCACCGAATGAGTAATCGTACTACAATCTGATGATAATGGTGTCAAATACGGAATTGGTTTAAGTGGTAGAATTGTTCATTTAATATTTGAAACATTTATTAAATTAGTTTTTTAATATTTTTTGTGTAATTATATGGGCTTAACCTATCTGAAATAAATGATTTTGATTGAATATTTACTTAAAGTTACCTACTTATTTAACAATACATATCACATTCGTACACAATAAGGAATACCTACAAACAGATTATGTCCCAATATTAATTTTGAAGTGTACGTAACAACCCAATGCATCTTACAGTATCATGAAAAGTTGGTTAAGTTTAAAAATAGTTTAAGTACCTACTTACAAAAAGTATCTACAATAAATTCAAAGCCAAAGTCGAACCTAGCATCAATTAACTCTCCTTTTTCAATAAGGGTTTGTGTTCATATTCATATTCATATCATTTATTGCATCATACATGTTACAGGGATCTTAAATATAATAATACAGAATCATATATGTACCCAATTTTGGGCATAGCAAAATGAGTAGAAGTGGACCGAGATATTATTACTTTTGACGTCAAAATATGTCCTGAAAAAATTCGTCTAAACTATAATAACTTCTAGTAAGTAATAGCGTCTCGTAGCTTTTATCATATCCGGAATTTTATTATATTTTTTTACAGCCATGATGTTTGGGCCCGAACTGTGTATTTTTAATTTTGAAGAGGGCAGTATTAAATTATGTTTATATCTAGTTTTGTAACGTCGCGGTTGGTCAATTTTATCGTTAAACATATAGGGTTTTTTCTGACGAATTTGCAAACTTCTATGAAGTAAATTGATGTAAATGACAGTATTTTGAGTTTGAAGAAATGAGGTTTGCAACTATCTGGTACTTTAATGTTATTTAATATACAAATACGTTTTTTTTGCATAATGAAGATATCTTGTGCGTCAACACTGTTACCCCATAGTATAACGCCGTATCGCAACCAGGCTTCTGCATAAGCGTAATAAGCAGCGTACAAAGCGTTTATTCAAACTTCACGCGTTCATTCAACATTTAGCAGAATTCCTAGAGAATATCATTTCTCTCCACTGGAAACCTTTGCGACATGTTTTTTATGTGAAAACATAAAACAGTTACTATAACATAAAATGATCCAGATTGCATTTGTAACGATCCTACAAATATTATTATGTTAAGTATGTAGGTACTCGTCCTATTGCAGATACCCTATCTGTTTACATTTTAGTATTATGTTATTTTCGTATATTTCCTGACAAAGCGCGCTTTTCCCTCACTGTGGATTCAAGTTCAAAGCAAACTGTCATGATTAAAATATGAATATTGATTCAAGTTCGACAGAACGATGCTTTACACGGTTCTATTCCACGAAATGTTACGAACAACGGACAACCTATACTACTTTGTCACTATAACAATGCTCCGATCTACTTTGAACAGTGAAGGAGACACAAAAATACGCGACTATGATGTGGTACAAACGAGCGAACATATTTTATTGGCTATTAGCCGGCAATGTCGACAAGACTCGTTGCTTTTCAAACTTGACTCTTTTAGAACTTTGTCTCCGTAAGTATTCTGCTTCATTTTTTATAGTATGCACTCGTCTACACATATAAAAAACTTGTAAAATGAAAAAGAATGGTTGTTAGAATTTTTGTCTGTTTGTCTGTTTATCTGTTTGTCTATTCGTCTGTACGTTTGTGCAAGCTAATCTCAGAAACGGCCTATCTGTTCCTATTTAGATGTAGTTTTCACTAATATAATATGGTAAATTTTACTTAAAATTCATGTGTTTGTTTCATGCATGAAAATCAAAATTTCAACAAACTTGAAATCTTGATAGTTGATGCCAAATACTATTTGGAAAATTATAAAGGGGTAAAGTGAGCACAGCCACTTGCAGGCCAACTTCTTCCGTATGTTTCCCAGCTTAGCCAAAAACTGTACTTTCCCAAACTTATGAGGTAACTAGAGGGCAACATGTCAAAAAGCGCGCTTTTTAATTCAACGTCTGGGTTATAAAGCTAAATATGTAAAATCATGTATTAGTCTAGATGCCTTTAGATAAAATCAATCTTTATGGATTTGAATATAAATAGATATGATTTTATTAATTAATTTGTTATTTTTGTCCTAAAAGATAGGCTATTCTAAGTTAAATACCATTGAAACCTCAGAGAGCCGAGCTATGAAAAGAAACCTGCTCTAATAAATACCTACATATAATATTACAAAACAATGCTATACGATTCCAGGTTAAAATGACTAAGAAGAGTGAATCTCGCTTCTAACAATCAAACTGAAGGTTCTATGATAATATATAATCTCTAATATATCATGCTCTGTCACAACTAAATAAAATAAAGACGTGAAGAGAACAGTTAAGCTCTTGACAATATATTGACGGCCAGGAATAACTGCATAGTAAGAATGGAAACAATCATGACCGGTTCGGACTTGGGGGCCGTCCATTAATTACGTGATGTTTTTTTAGCACTTTTTGTCCCCCTTGGTGATGCGTGGTGGCCCCCATCCCCACCCAAAATCACGTGTATTTTAGTTACTACAAATTATGTAATTTATTTTAGAACGTTATCTATATATACAGGTATAAAGTATAATCTAATTTTATTCTAGAAAATCAAGGACCACGATAAAAATGTCTAGACAGAAAGGTTGTATGTTGTTTTTGACTTGCATACTAACAAATAATACTAAAGGAATGATGTAATTATGAGAAAAATATATATTGTACTATGCATGAAGATATTTATTGTATCGCATTTACTTAATAAAAAATACACGTGATATCTTACTACACCCCCTCCCCCCTTGTGATATTTCGTGATTTTTGCAGTACCCCCTCCCCCCCTTTTCGAGCTTCACGTGTTTAATGGACGGCCCCTTGATGCTTCTATAAATCTTATTTTGATTTTAATAGGTGCCTATATATAGACTTCTCTTGTAATAGATTATGGCATTATTACTATAAGTTTGAAGTGTCTGGGAAGTCTACTAAAAATGTAACTACAAAATGGCAAGCATATTAAAAGTTGTGTCATATTGATTGAATATAGGTTGGTGAATAAATTAAAAGCCAAATATTTATATATTTATAGCGTACATATTTATAAAAAATGGTCAAGTCTTTAAGACCAAAAACTTGGTCCGATAAATGTCTACCAATGTAAGACTTGAGCTACAGCAGCCAGTATGATAATTCGAAGTAGATTCTAACGTTTATTTTTAATATTCTCGTGAGTATAAAATGAAGAATTAATTTGCAAAACAACAGGCGACGTTAAGTATTCACTGAATCCCTTTCTAAGTAAAGCTTTTGAATACCTTAACTGGTTTTGAGATCTCTTTACAATTGTTTAAGTTTGTCAGAAATATGTAAAGCTTACAGAACTGGTGTATACAGTAAGATATTATTTAAAGTCAGGTTCACAGAACTGTTACAGTCGTACGATTCTCTTATGATTCGTCGACGAGCTCACCGTTGTCAAATCCTTAATGAGTTGTCGCCCTTGTACATAAGGTTGTCGTTTTGCTCTTAGAGAATCGCACGGCAGGGCAATAAATCATTTTAGCAATGTTTGCTTTAAAATGCTTGTTCAGTGAGAGTTGAGTTGAAAGTGGCCGCTATATTTATGTTTATTATTATAGTTTTAGTTCCTTTTCTTTAGCAAAGTATTTTTTAAAGGATCCTATAAAAATAATGTGGCGGTGAACATAAGGTAAAGATAGATGCACTTTTTACTGAACACCTTTAAATAAAAAAATCAATACAGTTGTACAGCTAAGAACAGTGTACTAACAGGTGGTCTTATAGTTCAAAGCGACTCTTCTAGACAGTTTTGTTACTTTTGATTGTTACTGAGTTACTAATTGTGCCACGAAGCACGAGTGTAGGGCAAGTGTACACAATCATGTCACATTGTTTTAGTGTTTTTCTTCAATCGCTCTGGAATGTTTAAATAATGCATTCACAGCTTTACTATATTGTGACTTAAACAGGACAGAGACTTAAAGCCAGACTTATTTATATGACTGTGATGACTAGGACTATGATGACTATGACAATGATGACTACGACTGTGATGACTATGACTATGATGACTATAACTATGATGACTATGACTATGATGACTCTGGCTACTTGAGCAAAAATCTCACATGCTACAATTATAAATTATACGTTTACATAAATAACTTGTACAACTGCCAATGTACGACTATACGTGTCCACTTATAAAGGAGCATTAGCCCAGAATGTCTAGACAGTATCCATTGCAGCTCCTACAGATAATATCAAGTTATACTACAACTTCACATTAAAGTCTAGTTAGTGCGTTTATTGTCAACAAATTGCATCGTTAACTGTATTATAGCACCCGCAGACTGTCCTTGGAGTATTTTATAGGAAAAATTAGGCCCTTAAGTTTTTAGTGTGAACGCACTGACGAATGAATCCTTGTGCTTTGTATTAGTAAGCCGCATTTTTAGTTTTCACAGAGAAAGGAATGGCTTGTAAATAAATGCGGGACTGAATTTACTGACTCCTGAGTCGGTACCACGTATAATTTACGAAAGAGTATTGGTATCATCAAACAACTAAAAAAACGCGCAGCATCGGACATACTATGAGTTATCTGTGCTACAGTTTATTCTTTTTATTATATTGATATCCTACTATTGCATTTTGCCATTTCTCAAGTTATTTATATATTTGTATTTGCATCAAGTGTGAATATTATTCAAATAGTCCGAGTGAAGTCATAGCCACTTATATAAGTCTGTCAATTGTTTCGTTGTTTTGTATAAGTCACGTTCTAAAAAAGAAGTCAAAGCTTAACTTAAACTTTATAGGGCGTTTGACGTGGATAACACAAAAATATGATTCTGTTCACTTTGCCTACACTCGTGCCGTATTTCCAGCACTTAAAGGTTAATAATCCACCACTATTCCAGGCCAAAACTTGTACAGTATCATTTAGCTTCTACAATTGCAGCACTGATATCTAGTAGTTTACACGATGGAGCGCCTCACGTCTTTCAATTGTTCACGTTGGCGATACTCATTCTCTTTCGCAGATTGTTCGTGGTAGGGTCTAGTACAAACTTTGCTCGTAGACGTAAATTAATTCAACTTTGAGGATGGCGGAAAAAGCTCAACAATCCCTATTCTCGATTTTGTTTATTTTTTTTTGCAGATGTCTGTTTCTTCGATGGCAGTATTCTATCTAAAAAAAGCTTTCATTTTTGACGTCTGTTAGGTTTTGTTTCGGTCTTGTACGAGGGTATTGGTTAACGGGCCAGCTATTATAGGGTACATTCCGGAAAGCGCCGTCAACGTTCACAACTGTCGCGGCCCGGTTTAGCGTTCCGCTATGGCCCGGTGCTTGCAATATTCAACCCAAACGGAACGGTTACACGGTCGCGAAACGCGTGCCAAATTTTCTGTCAAAATTTGAAAGAATCCTACCCTGCTTTCCGAGTCGCGTACTAATTTTGGCGATATTATCACTATTTTCCATTCCAATTCAATATCGAGCTTTTGACAGGTGAGATCTGTCAGCCATTCGGAATGGGTTGAAATCACGCTCACGTCGCTCATGGCATGGAATACACGCACACACACAAAAAACTGACATTTTTTACGGACTGCTCACGGTAATTTCATTTTGTAGCGTGGTCGACGAAATCGCAAAATGGCGTCCTTGGTGACGTAATCCATGACGTCACAGGAGTCTACGATGTCGCGCTTTCTTTGATTTGGAATGACAATCACAACGCTAAAAGTGATTTTGACGCGACTCAGAAAGCAATCCCAACCCTATACTTATTTGATGCTTTGACAGTGACAGCTCGCAACGATCGCGAAAACCCACCTTCAATCCGCGAGTGACGTCATCGATGACGTACGAGCTAGCTTACGATGATCGTGGCCTTTTAAGGCGCGGTCGTACCCTGATAATAGTAAAAAGCAGAATCTTTAAACATCGAGTGTAACGAAACAGTTCGATAATAATCTATGAAAAAAAAACTTAGGTTAGAAAAGGAACAGGCAAAGAGTAATAACCGAATAGAATTCATAAATATTACTCGCTCTCTGCAGAAAAAAATCCTAAATAGGTGCATAAAAATAAACTTTCACGTCCAAACTCTCAGAATTTTCAGCGATGACACTATATTATTTTTTAGGTAATAAATAGCCAACATATAGTACTAAAGTAGTAACCAGCAGTTTTTTCAATTTTGTTAGTATATATCGAAAGATATAAAGAAAACGTACAAAATTACCGCATTTTCGCATTACATCGTCCAATCTAACAAGCGATTTTCAACCTTACGTAAAGCATCGTAAATTATTTTAAAATTGGGGTTGGACCGCGTCTTAATGGAATGGGTGCGTGAACGCCGCTAGTGATTTCGCCGCTTACCGGAACGTAGCCATAGAGTGTGTTCAAAGTCTAAATACACATTGTTAGTGTAATTAATGTTTGTGTTATCGAACCCAAATTCTAACTCTTCGAAGTAGTTGGCTATTGGCTTTAGTTCTAAACAGTCGAAGCAAGTGTTACTATTATATACTTAGGTATGTATGCTGTAACCAAATGTATGACTTTAGTAATGTAGAGACATATTGTTTGTTTTAACTAGCGACTGCCCGCGACTTCGTTCGAGTAGTAGGCTCGGCCTTCGTCCTAGCCATAACATCCCGTTTCTTCTTTCATAAGGACCTTCTACTGACAATAATTTACACAACAAAAAAAAAAGAATTAGCGAGATTGTTCCATCCGTTCTCAAGTTACAGTGTAACCAGGATGTATAGGGGTTCATTTTATGTATATAGATATATGCTTTGTGATGTTACAATTGCGTTCCGTTACAATCATTGAATTTCAGAGTAATAGATAACATTTTTTTTCGTTCTTTCAGATTTCAGATTTATTTTTTTGTTTAACTGTGTCCCATTATTGATCGTATACATTATTATTGTCCCAACAGCTTGGTCCATCAATTGAACATACAATAATTTAATTAAAAGTTTTAGATAGTAATTAAAATCTAATAATTGTAATTTATTTTATGTCAAAATTACCTAAATATTAGTGTAATTCTTCCTTAATGTAATAATTCCTTCTTCCTAATGTAATAAATTATAGTGTAATAATTCCTTCCTTCCTCCTCTTCGTCCTTAGTGTTGTAATTCTTTCACTTTTCCATGATATTATATACACATAGTATGTACCTATTACACTAATTATGTTGTAAACCTTAAAAAATAATAAATAGTTAATTCAATCCTAAACTGCTAAAATTACTATATATAAGAATGTTTCGAATAATACTTTTCTTATTGTCTGTTTAGAAGACGTTAAGTTTCTGATTTTTTATGTGCAGTACGTCCTTTAACAACATTTCACTATTTACTTCATTGCTTAATATATCCGTGTGGTCCAGCAGTTAAACTGCCCCAACATACACAATGATAAAGCCGATGTTGGTGAGCTTCTACATAGTTTCGTGTCACTTTTTCGATGAACTCTACTTGAGTTCCGACGGAGATCGTCGTACCTTATGTGCTAAGGTGCATTCACTATTACTCTTAATACCTTATTCTGAAATCATAATTATTTACCATTATTTGTAGCTATATTATTTATACGAGTATATTGGAATTTCTAACTACGTATCCCCAAATTTTAGAATTGGGCCAACGAGGTATTGGAGAAAAAAATATTGGAGCGGGAATTTCTGAGGTAAAATGCTTACCTTTACGATTTTAGATTACTCCAATATTGAGGAAAATTGCTGAGACATGTAGACGGGTACGGACACGATGAAACTATTTTAGTTTCACTGATCCCATCTGACATAATTAGCAATTAATTTCACTTATCACCAATACACAAGCCGCCTTATTATAAAACGTGGACCAAAGATAGTCCAATGTTTAAAGTATGATTTAAAATGTTTATATTCAGTGCACTTCGACTATCAACATAATTCACTAGGACATTGCTTATAAATTAATATATATTTGCTGTATAATAGTAGTTTATGCAACTGTCATATAATACCTAATTATATGCAATAAAGTAGTGTATGCACACTACTTTATTTAAAATCATGACATTTTTGCTACTAAAGTTTTATCCAACAAAATATTACTCAAATTCTTATGTACGAAATAGTGCCAAAATGGAAAAACTTCTTCTTGTTTGTATGGCTTGTGCGGCGTAACCACAATTTTGCCAATACCAGTGGAAAAAGTCTATTATTGATCTATTGGCTCGGAACCAGCGCATTGAGCGCGCAGCGCGCTCACCACAGATAATGTGTACTTAAATTGTATTGAGACCTCCTTGGTCAGGACACATTGTACTTTAATAATTTAAATATTTTTTTAAAGCATTGTTTTGTTAGGAGAATAATGCTTCAATTTAATTTTTAAATTTTCTAAAATATGTATTTAAATAAAATATGCCAATAAATCTGTATTTCATTTCATAATAAGAATATTACCGAATGAGATTATATAAAATATATTTGCGTCTGTGTGTTGTACACACGTACGCAAATATATTATGTATAGCAGACACAAACAAATATTCCAGCTTATACACAAATGTAAGAACGAGCCTTATTCCGAACACAAAATACGTTTTAGAAATTTAAATCGGAGCTATCGTGAGTCAGTAATTTGTATGAATCGGTTAAACTCCATTTGAGGCTGTGGTACGCCTCCTGACATCGCATTGGTGAAAATTGACGTTAAGCAAATACCTATTGCCTCTACGAGTGAAGGGGCCAATATTGGCCGAGAAGGGAATATTGGCGTAGAAAATTTATGAGAAAAGCTAGCTTCCAGACGATAAATGAAATCGTTTAAGCTGCATTTCGAAATATCGTGTAAGCTCTTTCATGATATTGCTTTTCTGTGATTTTCTGATTTTTATTGTAAACTAACTGACCTGCCAGTGGCTTCGCTTGCATGGTCCGCTTTAGGACTTTGAAGTTCAATACTCGGACTCTTTTTTTATGTATAGTATAAAGTACTCTACGAGTAATATTGCAAAAATAACGATACGTGTTACATTATTAATTATAATTATTTACACACCTCTACCTCCCTACCACTATTAACACATGCGCCGGTGTGATAGAGTACCATAGAATAATGAAAAGTAACGTGGTTTATATACATTTTTAATATGTAAAACGGAAAACCTCACTTATACTATTTTTACTTTATTATTATAAGTCAGATCTTTCCAACTATAGTTTCAACTACATCCGCTGATGCTTTCAAGAAGAGTGCAGCCGTGTGATTCTCTAATGATTCGTCGATGCGCTCGTCGACGAGCTTACCGATATCAAATACTTTAATAAGATATCGACCTTGTCCATAAGGTTGTTTTTCCAACGTTTCTTGTCATCCCGTCATTTGTTTCACGGATGTTGTCAAAAATGCAACGATGTTTGCTCTTAGAGAATCGCACGGCAGAACGCTGGCGGCTAGAGCCTCTCACTACTCGCAGCTCATAGCGCGTGCGATGACATAATGCGGTCCCTTGAGCAAAAAAAGTATCAACCTAATAATAATAGTAATAATAATATCGCAGGGGCGGCTTTGTAGCGAGCCATCGATGAGTGGCGACACCGTGGACCCTGATTCACCCTGGGGCTAAATGAGACCCCTGGCTTGCCTTAATTGGCCGTCTGGGGGTGGAGACGCAAGAGCAAGTAACAAAAAGCTCTTAGAGTGGAAGGGCATAACGACGGTAGCAGCGCTCTAGTGAAACCGCAGCACACCTCTCGACACCCTTTAGCTGTCCGCACCAACGTTGCCCCTTTTGTCACCATTGATGGTGGCCCTTATGGGGGGCCCGTTTAGTGGGTGGTAAGTCCAAGCCAAGTTTTCAAGAAATCTTGAAAAATGGCCGCTCTATATCAGTTTTGATAACTCCGGTAAGCAAAAATGTTAGTAAGTTGATGACTGGTTCTGACAAAAGTGACATAAAGCAGCCACTTTTTTCAATTTCAATCATTATTAGTTTGCAACTGAGATACTTAATAGCCCTGCAGGTGTGTATGAAATTAAAGTATGGCTTAAAAAATAGAATGACAGTAGGTTAATGCCCACATTTCAACAGTTGTACGATAGGTTTGAGCGAGAAGATATTTTAAAGTAATTTCTGCCTTCAGATACACGTCAGTGCCAAATATGTCAGGCTGTCGGGCGCACACTGAATACAAATTGTTTTTAAAATAGTTTATTGAATTTATGTGAAGACAGCTCATCATTTGAAAAATAAAATCTTTTACTTCAAGATTGAACATACTATGTAACCTTTCACTACAACCTATCTATCGCATACCAAAACCATCTTTAACTTTACCAATCAAATACAAAACAGTTCACGTTCACATTTGAAATTGGAATTTCCTTCAGATAAGATCATTAATCGTCCAAAAAGCCCATTAGCCAATACCACAGATCATAAATTACAGTAACTAAGTAAAGTTTATACTTTGAAAAGTTCATTCTATTTATAAATGCAATCTATCAAGTTGTAACTAAAAAAAAGTAAAACTGGCTCTACTACTAAAACTACTGAGTTTTTTGTGTTGGTAAAGGGGTTACTACTTAATAACATTTAAAAATATAATGCAAATTAAATAATACATCTATATAACAAAATGATAAAAATCATTAGTATCTCACAGCATTAATTTATTAACTTTTCGAGATAAAATTATGCCAATGATTAAAGATGTTTTACATGGTATAGGTAGGCAAACGAGCAGGCGGCTCACCTGATAGTAAGTGATCACCGTCACCCACGGACATCCACAATACCAGAGGTCTCGAGGATGCGTTGCCTTACCCTGGACCTTTGAAGACCGAATAGGCTCTTTTCTTGAAGGCTCCCAAGGTCGAAGATAAAAATTGTAATTCTACTTCACGAATGCAATAATAATAATCATGTCTTGTCATTTTACAAATTTTTGTAATATATATATTATGTAACCATACATCTAAAATGTTTCTGTTTTTATACAACACATTTTTTATACCAAACAGGCCTCTTAGTGTTGGCTACAGCTTATGCCTTTGTAAAAGACGAGATGAAATCCGAAAAATAAAAAAATAATTATAAACGCTTGACGCTATATTTAAAAATGATTTATATAAGTTTTAAATATATTATTTTAAATGAATTAGAACTGTAGATATATTTTATTACCTAGAATTTTTATGTAAATAATCATTGAAAATATCGCTTAGATACTCTTAAAAATATAGTTTTACTACAGGCTCTACGCGCCTTGTCGCACTATAAAACGATGAATTTATGGCAGTTAAGAGGAAGTAGGTCAACTCGAATCAGATTACAGCTTGACAAACTTACAACCCTTATGAGTCATGACTTAGTTGAAACATGCACTGCAAATTTATAAGAAGTTTTTGCAGTTATTTAAATGTCGTAGGAAGACTTTCAGGAAAACACAAGGGATATTGCAAAAACATGAATTAGACAATGCTGCAAACATTTCCGGGTCGAATCACCATCTCACCCCACCTTGGTAAAGTACTTCTCAGGAAACTTATATATAAAATGTGGTATATTTAAAATGAATCAGTTCTCACTATTTCCACCAACGAAAAGCGCTGTCCGCCAGCACATTTCCCGGACATATCTGCAGGTGCTCGGTCAAACGTGGCTCGGATCTTCCAAAGATCCTTAGGAATAGGGTTGGCAACAGACTTATCACGAGCTTGAACCAATTGCCAGAACAGCCGAACCCGCTCCACCGCAACTATTAAAACTTGGTTCCTGCAGGTGTAAGGGAAATTGTGAGATTGCTTGTGGGTGGGGTCTACAACTTGAAAAGTGTCTCGCGGAAGAATACAGCAAGGACCGTCGAAACAACGAAAAATATAAAGAAACAAGTACAATTTGAAAAACTTAATACTGACTTCCATTCTATTCAGTTATTTTGAAGTGTATCTCAAAAAAACAAAATTAGGTAACAAACATTAAAAAAATAATTGAGTACCTCCTCCTTTTTTTGGAAGTCGGTAGAAAAGGGCCGCTAATAAAAACTACATAAAAAATGTAGGTTGTGTAATTCATTTTATCTACTCTATTTATTTAAGGCCTAATCAGACCTGAGCGTTATTCGCTACCAATGGGGGTAGCGAAAAATACCACGCGGAACTCGATGGGTAAATAGTATGAAGTTCCATAACTGCAGCAAAACTTGTACCGCCTAGTGAGGCGGTATTTTCTCATTTTTGGCGAAACTAGTTCCATCGCTAACCGTTGCCAACGAATACGCTTTGGTGTGAACAGTGAAATTAAGGCATACCCTTTCGGATTTCTCTATCGCTCGGTAGCGAATAACGCCCAGGTTTGAATAGGCCTTAATTCTGGTACGCCGCGCTATAGATATGATAACAAGTACAATTTGTATAATTTAATACCGCCTTCCATTCTATTCAGTTATTGTAGTGTATCTCAAAAACTAGTGGACCGAGTTTGATGAAATGGGACTATACGGGAAGCTTTTAAACAAAAAAATATTTTGAGAATAGGTTCACCCAGTCGAAAGTTTTGAGGTAACAAACATAAAAAAAAATACAGTCGAATTGAGTACCTCCTCCTTTTTTTTGGAAGTCCGTAGTAAATGCTATGTAATAGTGGCTAGAAGTGACTGACTGAGCCTCGATTCTGGATCAGTGCGGATTGAGCCTAGAACCCTCAGATTAATAAACTTAACCCTTTATCGTCTTTGAAGCGGCTAAATGCCAAATATATTATAATTTATTCCCACCACAGTTTAATATAGATGCTAGTTTGGAGCAGTTTCGTCGAATTTGAATCAAATATTCAATATTGCGGCGTAACACCTGCAGGCACACAGCTGATATAATCGAATTACTCGAGTCCATTTTAGAATCGAGTTACATCCCATTCTATTTCATTTCAATTAGATACAATCGTGGATTTCGATATGATATTAAACGTGATCAATTTAATATCGTATCGATATACACGACCAAAACAAATTACCCTTATGAACATGTTTGACGATTTGAATTAACTAAATCCCGGTATTTGTTTATGATTTGGCGGCATTTATAAAGTAGCACTTGGCCCTAATTTTACTAGATAAAGATATAAGATGAAATCATTAAAGGGTTACACTATATTATTTTATTCTTATATACTCATTAGCCGACTTTCAAAAAGGAAATTGCTCAAATCGACGCGCATATATTTTTCGTATGTACGACCTTAACTTTTGACTTATTAGTGATTTCTGCGATTCTTTTAGCGATATTTATTATTAATTTCGTAGCTAGATTATAACTCTATTATAGTTCATGCTTCCATCCATGAGGTATGCTCAATAATAGAAAAAAGTATTCTGTCCGTCTGACACGGAGAGTTAGAAAACACGGGTTTGAATCCCGTCCGAGGATGTGAATTTTTCTCTTTATAAATTTCAATGTTTGAGATCGCTAAAACAGGCGTTAGTGCTTTAAAAAGTAATACTATTAAAAATATATGTCGATTAAGATGATATTACAATTTTGAGCTTAGATAAGTAGCTGCAGACTACCTATTCCTTTTCGGAGTTAAAATGTTATGTACTCTAGAGATGGACTATGGAGACTAACATTGAAAATAAAAACGAATGGGTAACAAAATAGTTGAAAGGCTTTTTAAATAGTTTAGCCGCATTAATTATATGAGATCCGTAGAAGATCGATAGTCATCGACATAACCGAGAAGGTTAGCCAGTTAAAGTGGCAGTGGCAACATTTGTGATCATGAACATGTCTGTTTGATATGTGTTTGGGTATGTATATCTATATAAGTATGTATATCAGTCACCATAATACAGGCTCTATCTAGTTTGGAACCAGAACAGTTTGTGTGGATATTGTTCAATATTATATAATACTATTGTTTATTTCCCGGGGAATTATCACAATTTTGGAGGTAGAAGGAAGACCTCATCCATTACGCAGGATAATTACTTCCAGTTGCATCCCCAAATCATGTGTCACTGTACTTTCGACTCGAGAAATCTTGCATCTTCAACTCGTTCAGGAATAGATTCAGACGACAGAGACCTCCGGAACCCAGGGGTTTTGATATTTTTTATACCACCTGCTCGAAAATGTTCTATTACATGTCACGCAATCTCTACGTAAAGCAAGCCATTACATACGCGGGGCTGTAAAGTTGTATGAAACTCCCTGGGGAGTAAAGTGATTTGGATTTGGAACGTTAATTGTAGGAGTACTCTTAGCACGGAGACAGCATACAGAAAAAAAAAGAAAGAAAGGCGCGAAAAGGTTTAACTATAAGTAGTGCGTTCGAATAGCCCTAAGTTGGCGAAAATAACGCTAAAAATGCTCACAAGGGCGTTCGAATTGGGAATCTATGGACGAAAATGTCGTTTATGACTCTTTTTGTTCCGTGTTTGAAAAGCTAAAATAGAATTATTTTTGCCACCAAAACTGAGCTTGACGAACGCTTTAACAAAAGAGCCAACAATAGCAACGCCGCCAATGAATGCCCTTATTGCTAAACGAACGCACAATTGTTGTGCGCCGGTTGCTATGGGGTACGCACGGCCCCTGCGCATGCGCATGCGTTAGCATCTATACTAGTTTGTGTTGTGATTCAAGGTCATAGTTGAAGTCATAGATAATACTATATATTGGTTGAAATTAAAATATATTATTATTTCCAACGTGGTGCATGTAACTGTACCGAAATGTCGGGAGCTCCAAAAGCAAGTAAATCGTGGTCTACATCTCGTGAGTACTCATTATAACTTAGTTAACAACCGCGAAAGTCTATAACAGTGTTTTTCATAAAATGTTCCTTCTAAAAATATTACTCTGTCCCTCTATAACGGTACAAATGTGTCCAATATATTTTATTCATTAACTATTAATGTATTTTACTTTTAACTATATAACTGCTATTTTACAGCTCTGAGTTTTTATTGTCTCGCAGTAGGTATGAAAAGTAGAGTATGCACCTCGAGGATAAAGCCTGTCTTCGTCTTGGGCGGCTTTAACCCCTCGCTTCACTCAGGACTTTACATAACTAATAATTCAATTTTATTGGGATTAACCCAAGAGTCCCCGTTACTCTCAGGGTTCAATATACCACCCATGACGTAAGACACTGCTTTACTCCCTTGGTGCATAATCTACTATTACCGAGAAAAGCCATAAGACAGAACAAGCGCAAATACGAGTTCCTTTTTTAATATTGCGTTGCGCTCTAAATGAATATTGTAAAAATCAAAAAAAAAACCACAATGCTAGCACAGACTTTTTAAATAACAGTGAATAATCTACAAAATCCATCTCCTAAAGAAAGTGTAAAAAAATATCTCTACTTAAATTTAATTAGCGGAATGAAATGAATTCATTTTCAAATCCTCAATAGACAGCTCGTTTAGGTTTTGACAAGTAAAGAGATCTCAGATGCAAGACAATTCAAGAATTTATTTAACAGACTTACTCGTACGTTTGACAAGCTCTGATTTTCGGAATACATGAGCAGAGTATATAATATATAAGTTTCAGATTCGTTACAAAGCCAACAGAAAAGCTCCTGTTTCAACAAAAGGAGCTGTTTTTATACTCGTTGATTGAAAAGTTTTATTTGTTCGGAAACCCAAACTTCGAAAGCGTATTCAAGGGTATAATCATGTTTTCGCGGACATTGGAGAAATGAAAAAGTTTGCCGTGTTTATTGAGCAGTCTTTTATGAGACTTTTTAATTCATTAGTATTAAACTTTCATTAAATACCTTACATTTACTGAATAAATTGAAGAAAAAGATTGAGTTCGATGTTTAAAGGAGAGACTTTGATCAGGGTATATCAGTTAAAACAGAACATTTATATACGCACGTGTCTTCTTAAACATGCAACAAGTTGGTACACATCTATACATAATTATAATAAAAATGTAACGGATCACTAAATATTATTGGGACTTTTGTAAACGAAAATAGAACGTGAAAAACAGACAAACAACACATGTTTGTCTGTTTTTCTGTTTTTCTGTATGTCTGTTTGTATGTGCGTTTGTGCACGCTTATCTCAGAAACGGCTAATCCGATTTAGATGTAGTTTTTAATAATGTATTGTGGCAAGCTTCAGTTTACATTAGTGTTTGTTTCATGACAATCGGTTCATAGATTAAAATGTTATTGATATAATAACTCTCTCGCCACAGAACCAAACGAGCGAAGCGGCTGGCTGGTCAATTACTAGTTCTTAAATATAAATCTATTAAACAAATTAATTCAAATACAAATTATTCATTAGACCGTTGGCAACATTGAAATTCAACATTACCTTAAAGTAATTTATACCTATATTATACTTATCTCATATAATAGTATACTGTAAATAGAAAAAAAAATCTATGCAAATCACCGAAACCTAAACATTTTTATAAAGAAAACCCAAAAAGAGTGGACATTGCCTCGGAGGATATTCATATCAGAGCGTGTATTTCGTCAGAAGTTGAGCCTTGCAATTGAACAAGGCAATGCGACCAGTGTTCTGGGGCCTCTTCTGTACGCTGGCCATTTAAAAATCTAAAGTTTGTTGATATTGTATTTTATATAACCCGGGCCGGGTTGTGATCAATAGCGTTTAGAAAATTTCTCTTATGACACGGTTCACACTTATATGTGCAGTCGTGCGACTCTCTAAGAGCAAAAATCGTTGCATCTTTTACAACATCCGTGAAACTAATGACGAGATGACAAGAAGCGTTGGAAAAACAACCTTGTGTACAAGGGCGATATCTCAAAGTATTTGACATCGGTGAGCTCATCGACGAGCGCATCGACGAATCATTAGAGAATCGCACGGCAGTATACATTATCGCCTAAAATGTATACCATTTTAAAGAGAGAAACAGGAGGAAACCAGTACAATTTTGTTTAAACAACCTGGTAGTTGCAGTGCCACCCAGAACTTAGAACTGAACTTTTAAGTGGCACTGCAAAGCACTCGTTACCCCGAGACATCGGCTTTTAGTTTTTTTCGCCCAGTAATTTCAATTTCTCGCTTGCTCCTCACTCGCTAACACAGTAACACTTGCTTCCCGGTAGAATATCTGATACTGTGGTGGTACCAAACAAGACGGCCTCTTACACAAGAGATTTACACCTAGTAAGGTGGGAATCCTCGCCTCTTACAATTGTCACCCTGATAGCGGAGGGAATATCCTTTAATTTCGTCCCCTAACGGAGTGTTAAGCTTTATAATAACCTTATTTACCTATAAAGCTCGACATTATATAGAAGACAAAGATGCTTGGAATACTCCACTTCTGGCAAGCTGTCTCTCTGCCACCCATAAAATGTAATATTTGTAGTACCTAAGTAGAAACATTGTAAACATCTATATAAAAAGAATGGCCCCGAGTTTCTTGCCGCTTCTTCTCGGCGGGCTCTATATATTTTGGAACGTGGCGGTAGTCTTTAAAGTACATTATAATGAAAAGTTGATGTTCATAAGTGCGTCTTTGATGCCTAAATTGAATAAATTATTTTTGACGTTTGACTTTGACTTTGACCTTGTAATATACCTTGGCTATATATATACAAAAAAATGTATAATGTGATAATAGGTACTTTTGAACAATCATGGTGCCCACTTCGACAAGTTATTTCTCACTTTTTATTGTTGAAGTTGGTTAAATTTTTCTGTAAAAGTTTTTATTCCATTTGTATGAGTGTGTCATTCACCGCCAATAAGGATATCATCAAGATAGCGAATTTCTTTTCAGTCATTCCAATAACTGAAAGTGTACTCCATAAACATGTACACATCATGTATCTCAATAACCGCTTGATCGATTTTGTTAAAATTTATATAAGACCTCGGAAGTTCATTCGACAGTTCATAAATGGGGGAGAAATTATTGATCAAAGATAAAAAATATACATGCATTTGAACATAGAACCTCCTGCTTTTTTGAAGTCGGTTAAAAAAGTAGAAACTATTAGAACTTACTGTATCTCAGTAATGCATGCTTTCAAAAATACTGTTTTTCCCCACATTCTTAATCTCTAATGTTCTACATTAAGTTGTTGAAAATTTAAAACCTTTTTAAGCAACAAATAACAATTAATTATGTTTCCCTTATCAGAGCTAATTAATCTTCATTTGCGTGAGTATCTTTTTCATAAATTATGAACTCATTAAATATGAATCTTTATACCCTGGCATAAAGTAAACAAGGCCCTGCATCTGCTGGCTAAATTTATTTTCTTTATAAAATTAATAAACATTACACACAATACATAAAATATAATAATACAACCTTTGCTTTTATTTTACTCTTTATAGACACATACATAGATATTTTTCACCATCACTTGATGGTCAGTGCGGACGAATGTGGTATCACATCAGAGCTAGAATAGTTACGGGCTTTCAAGGACAGCTGGTGGGTCTCACCACTAGGTGCTCAACGACGGATTGAGGGTGTTAGCTTGTAACGTTATATTCGTTACAAATAAACGTGGCTAGTAACTTATCGATAACGCTCGACTATATCATCGACTTTGTCCGATCCCCAAGTATGCACCGTCGCCGGGCCAGCAGAATGAACTGGTTATAAACGGCGCACCGCGATGCGCCGGCCACCGATTCCCTCCTCTGACGCCCGCGCATCTTTTGCGAGACCTTCGAAGCGAGCGCACGCCGAGCTCATTTATAATAATTATATTGCATAGTTTTCTGAAGTGTGTTCGAGTGGTCTATATATTAAAGTATAAATCTATTGAAATGAATAAAAGTTTATGCACAGTGTAGTTTATGTACGACTGTAAGACTAGTTGTACGTATGTTGTGAACTAACCCCCCACTTGTAGGTAAGTGTGAATAATTTATTCATATAGTAATATTTTTGAGATGAATATCGAGAAGCAACACATCAGATGTCCAGAATTGCATTAGAACACTTTTAATAGCATATCGTATTGGTCTCAATATTCATTTCAGCTCTTGTACCTACATATACATAATAGTTGTAATAGTTTACTGGAAGTGCATTTTATTACTTTTGTTATTGTAAAACATCGTAACAGTATTTGTTTACGTGTTGTCAATATAACGTAGCGTGACTATAGGTACTCCGATGTTTGGTGTTTCCCAGGGATCATTTTACCATGTTGACGTCTGCAAACCAAGCCTTTAATACTATATTGTTTCCACTATCTATGTTGTTTGTAACCTTCATTCAAAGACTGGAAATAATTCCAGGGTTTACGGCTAGGCAAAAATACCTGACATCATTGTTACACGACTCTGACCGACGAATCCATCGATCCAAGTACCGTACCTACTGGACCTTCAGGACCCACGGCTATACACTCGTTGTACATTTAGTTAGGTTTCACTTTTGGATATCTAACAACTGCTAGTTAAGTTACCGTTTAATTTTATTTTATAATATATTTAATAAGACGAAGGTATCAATCTTTTTATTGAATGGGACCCACGGTACAAGCTTGAGCTAGCCAGATGTAGCACCAGATAATGCTCTACTACCATGCTGTTCATCACGATACTACCTTCACCGAAAGATCAAACCGAGGTGGAGTTCTATCTATCTATCGTCTAATATCCCTTTTACATTGTCATAAGTGTCAATTTAACTAAGCAAAACCATTATTGAAACATGAAGAAGTTTATATTTCTTCATGTTTATCTGATGACATATATATCGGTATCTCGTCACGTACCGAAATACCTACACAAAAAAGTTTTATTAAGAAAAATAAAATTGCTCAGTGGACTTGATTACTTGAGTTTTAACTAAAATGATCTGTCTGGAAGGAAATTGCATTTTGCTCGAAGCTAAAATAAACATTTTCACAAATTGAAGTTTTCAAAATAATTCAACTGACTATTTCTAGAAACTCGTGCCAATTCCCATCTTGTTTGATCACATTCAGTGCATAGACGAAATAGAAAACTGTTTGCATTAACTCAAATGTTACTAAACGCCGTGAAAAAAATAATTATATGATAATAAGAACAAATTATTTGTATTCTCATATCTAATGATATTTTTAATAGTGTAAATGTTTTGAGACTTACATTCAAATCGCTAAATAATGCCAAATGTATCATGGACATTACTATAATACAAACTGCAATGTCTTACCGGTGTCCCACGCTCAACGCCCTCTCCTTACTATTCCGCTTCCGGATAGGGTTTCCGCTACTTTATACAATTATGACGACAATCTATGCTGTTGGGAGTGAGACGAGAGGTAATCCTACCTCAACGAATACCAGCAGAACTCAGCCCCAACGGGGAGAAAGGAAAAAGTGTAATATAATTTCATATGACATCATATCTCATTTCACAAATCCTTATTTGTATTGTACATTAATTTAATTTTTATTAAAAATTGTTTCGATACTGACCAGCAATATGAAAAATTAAAAAATTAAAAAATATAATGATGAAATGACACAGAGGAGACGTCAAGAAAAAAACTGGGAGAAAGGATGAGATTCCTTGAGAAAACGGATTAATTTTTAAGATAGAGACAGATTTCCGTCCCAAAAAGAATACGTACTACGTTTGGGACGAATATAGAAGAGAAAAGGAAGTTTTTGGAGCTGATAGGCGGGCCAAAGATATTTGAATATAAAGTTGTTTGGCATCTTGACCTTCTGATGAATCCGCCCAGTAATGCGAATACGGCTTGTCTCCAATGTTGAAAGGTCCTTTCGAACCAATTAATCAGTTTTATAAAAAGCTCATTTGGGACTCTGTGTCTACATTTAAAAAAAGTAAGACTGATTGAAGAAGAGTGATTTGAGAACCTACAAGTAAGTGCATTCCAGGTTACATTATCTAGCTATTATATTTATATTTGTAATCTTTCTTTTTATTTACTATTAGCTAGCTAGGCCTTCTTCTTAGTGTAGGTATTCTATTACATTACTAAAGTTACTATAATAAGTTGGCCTACCTCGGAGGTAGAGTCTGCACGATTTACACTTCTCTCTTCTTTCTTGCTTCCTTTCAATTTTGAAAAGAGTGCGTAAGTATTTATTGATATTAATATTATGACATGAGGTACCCATGCAATTACGAGTATAAAGCGGTGAGTTTTAATTAGCATATAGCAATAAAACCAATGTCTTGTAAGTGAACTTTCCAATCTGGCTTACTGATCTAAGGCTCGACGGTTGATTTTATGTCATCTCCTACCAGTAAGCACCTAACGTACTCATCAACGTACCACTATTACAACTTATGTGAAACTGCCTAAACTCACATTATGGGCTAGCGAAGTTCGCAGCAATTGCGGTAGATATTTATTATGTATAAAAGAAAACGAACTGAGATTTCAAGGTTTTTGTGCTATCAAGTAACGAGACGGGTGACACGTGCGCCTGTTAGTAAGCTTTACGCTTGCAGTGTCATCCAGATCTAAGAACTCTAGTTTTTCATGGTACATGCTTTTTATACGTTTACTTATCACCACCACCCACAAGACGTCCACTGCTGAGCATATGCCTCCCCACAAATTTTTAAAATGACCGGTTGGAAGCGGCCTGCATCCAAAGTCGTCCTGCTACCTTTATCAGGTCGCCAGTCCACTTTGTCGGTGGACAACCTACGCTGCGCTTGCCAGTCCGTAGTCTCCACTCCAGAAACTTCCAGCTCCATCGGCCATCTGTTCTGCGTGCTATGTGACCTGCCAATTGCTATTTCAACTGGCTTATATTCTGGGCTATGTAAAGTCACCGGACTTTAGTTCATCTACGGATCTCCTCATTTCTGATTCGATCACGTAGAGTAACCCCAAGCATAGCCCTCTCCAGAGATCGTTGTGCGGCTTTGAGCTTGCTTATGAGGACCGTAGTAAGGGACGTTCCAGTGCCATATGTCATCACTGATAACACACATTGTGTGCACACTATACTTATAAATGTGTAGCAACTCTAACAGTCTACGCTGTTACCGCAATCTGTTTACATAACTTTTAAGCTTTAAAGCTATAATAACAATATTGCCCGTCCAACGTAAAATTAAAGCAAGTCTATAATCCGCTTACAACAACAAATATAAGCCCGTTGTTCAATTAATGACTAAAACCCCATCAATAATGCAGGCGCGGTAGTCGGCTGTCTGTGATCGGTCGAAGCGGACGAAATATCATTTGTTTCGTAAACACGCTTCTTGTATTCATTAAACAAACAATATTCATGTAACATTATACATAATTTATCATTTCTTTGATATAGGTACCTATTGGTGAACCAATTAATCCTTTGCATCCCAGAGACGTAAATTTACGTGCGTTTCATTCATAAATCTTGTGTTTTAATTATCACGGTATAGAAAGGGTTAAAATAAGTCCCGCTTTAACCCTTTGAGTACCATTGACGTAAATTTACGTCGTTTAATAAATCTTTTGTTTTAAATATCAAGGTATATGAAGTGTTAAGTGTAATGTCATCGTCATAATCGTCTCAGTCATAAGGCTGCTGAACATATGCCTCTCCCATTAAAAAAATAAATTATGTTATCCAGGAACAGATGCATTTCCTCACAATTGGCAAAGTGCTCTGCACCCGTTACCCTTACGACCTTATTAATAAACTTGGATTACACCCGGAGTAGTTAAAACATCTATCTGTAAATTTTTCGCTTGCAGTAAATGTCACGCGTGAAAGCAAGACAAAGCATGTTACGCCTAATATAGGTTTACTCAACGTTTATTAATAAACGCCTAAGACATTAAACTGTTAAGTCTCATGTGCCTGTAATTTCGCCGGCAACCATACCTTCAAACCATAACACAGTATTGGGAACATTACTGCTTCACGGTAGAAAAAGTATGGCGTCAGTACTGCCCCGGACGAACTCATTCACAAAGAGTTGTATTGCACTTCAACTCCAAAGGAATCGGTAAAAATGTAATTTATAGAGGTTTAACTTCTTGTTCTTCTTCTTTGGCTTTATAACGTTGACAGACGTTACTCTGCAAGTGTCGAGTTTTAGTTATAGTTGGTGGATACACAAGTGCAATTTGAAAAATTTTATATCGACTTACAGTCTATTACTTTGGTAAAAACCAGTTATCGGAGTGTAACTCAAAAACTATCGAACAGAATTTGATAAAATTCTGTTCGGTATAATACATGGGACCAACACGGGAAGCACCAGCTTTCAAACAAAAAAATTTGACATTTTGGAAATCGGTTCACCTAGTCGAAAGTTATGAAGTAATAAACATAAAAAATACAGTCGAATTGAGTACCTTCTCCTTTTTGGAAGTCGGTAAAAAAAGAGTATGGCTCGCCCAGGTACTCTCCTACCTATTAAAGAGTGACCATAATTACTATTATGGTTAGTGGTTTTACTTTCTATATTACTTCTTCTTCTTCTTTAGCTTTTAACGTTGGGAGACTGTACTATACCAGTGTAAAATTCTAGGATATGACACATAAAGCTCAAAGTTTTTATGTATACATAAAGAGGGTAGTTCCCCATCTCTTCCCCCACTCATGAAGATGTACTATTGTACGGAATGGAATCTAAACAAATGTGAAATGATTAAATTTATTTATAAATAAGTTAGTTTTTACAAACAGATATCATCTCATCACAGATATCTAGATACAATCAAGGACATGTATATTATTGAGAATATGGAATCAACTTAAATATTAAAATATACATGAAATTAGCACAATACGCAGCTGTCACAAAACAAAGAAAAGCTAATAATTCGTTTGTGATATTTCTGTCAATCTTATTATTGTCATGGCATACGCACCACTGGGAGTGAAAATAACCAGCTCTTTTGGAGATGGAAGGAAAAGACGAACAATAGCTATCGTCGATTATGTATAATTTGTTCACAATTATATTATTAATAGTTAACAATTTCCTAATATAACGATACCTCTAAGTTACCTAAAAAGAATTTACAATGTGTTACTGCCTTATATATTTTATAAACGTTAACAGCTTAAATGAAAATACAATTGATGATGTGACTATCGAAGATCTTTAAAAAATGCGAAGCGATTTTTGTATAGTTGTTGTGTAGTTGTATAACAATAATCTTAAATTGTAAAAATCCGTCTTAACAAACTATAGATAATTAATGTAGAATACTATAGAATATAAAAGTTATGTATGACTCCCGAGTCTTATTTTTATAAATATGCGTATCGAAAAACATCGTATGACATTCGCCAACATCTCGGTTAATGTACTTTGCATATTGCTACGGCATATTATTGTTCCTACTATATAGACATTGTTGTTGGGTTCTGCTGCCGGTAAAGAAGCCATCTAAATTCTGAATAACTTTCAAAGTATCCACGAAATGACATCTCGCAAATCTTTAAATAAATAATATACTTACTTCCTTCCCTTTACTTATATGCATTTGAAAAAATAAATGCATTTGCGTTAACAGTCACAGAAATTAAGGAACGCAATGATTATCACTCTCATAATACTAGAAAAAACAATAGCCTAGATAAGCAGAATGTTGGAATTAAAAAATGTTCCGTTTTACAATAAAATACAGAGCTCTCAGAAAGAAAATAGAAGTAGGCTATTAAATTATAACGAAACAGCCAATTACGAAGAATACATTATTTAGACGACAAAGATGCTGGGAATACTCCACTTGTGAAAATTTGTCATCTGCCAAATGTGTTGATAAAATTAAAAGCAAATATAACATAGTACAATTCTGTAAGTTTTCTGTACCCAATTTTTTCCCGTTTCTTCTCGGTAATAATTCAATATATTTTGGAACGAGGTTGTACAACCCGTTAATATACACCTATTTAATCATTAAGGTTCAAAAGAGCGTCTTATTTCTCATATATTATGTTCAAGAGCTATTTAAGCAATAGCTTGAATTGATTTTGACCTATGTAGCAAAGTTATTTAATATGTTTAAATATATAGTTATTAATTACTATTTTATTGTAAACTGTAATTACGTATATTGCACGGGTATTGTAACACAGCAGTTAATTAGTCTACAACATAAATATCTAATTTATAAAACTGTAATAGCAATTTTGTGATTGAGCAGGGTTTTCGCTAGTAACACACTGGTGTTTTAATACATAGTTATGTAGACTACTTTAACTACAAAACGTATGCATGGTGCCAAAACCCAGCAACTTCACCGCGCATGTTCTAAAGCGGCGGGTTTAAATAATTAATGAATCTTCTTGGGCAAATTAACTTCTTGGATTTGCTCTGTGTCGTAGCGAAAACAAAAATTTATTACTTTTACTTAGGGAAAAAGTGTTCATTTCGCTACAGTTAAATTTATAAATAATAAAATTCTTTTGTATTCGATTTTTACGATATGAGATTAGATTGAGGTTATTTTTGATATCGATAGAAAACATAAAGTTGAAATGATTCTATTTACTGTCACACGGCCACTAAAAGTTACTCAAAGAAACTTATTATTTCTTCATAGTTACTATGTAGCCGCTAAATCTCTATCATACTCAATTAAGTCTGAAATTTACATACAAAGTATATTACTGGGCGAGCATATTTTAACTTGCAGTGCCACAAATATTAAAGCCCGCTTAAATATACCCTATTGCACTAACATATAAATCTCTATATCCGCATTATATAAACACGCTTACCAAATTATACATATTTTAAATTAATATTACCAACTGAAATTAGTATTTGAAATGAAACACTTCTCCAGATTAACACTTTATATTCATTCGTCCACAACAACTTAGCACACTGTCACGTTTTTATATCAACCACGTCTTTACATCGCAAGAGCCTCCAACAGAATACCCCCTAAACACTTCTAACCGCTGAATGTCATTACTCGTCGGAAATCGAAGGATATACTTTAAGACGCCTTATTTAAAGTTAGAACCAATGCGAGTCCATTGCTAGTCCCCGCAGTTTTTTTGTCAAAGGCATTACTTTTTTTGCTTGATAATTATTAAAATACTGAAATGACATATTAGTAATATTGTTTACTGTATCAAAATATTTAATAGTTTAATACTAATATAGACCTAGTTAATAATATTACAAAACAAACACAACAGCGTGCAGAAAGGTTCCCAGAACACTGGCCGCATTGCTTCGTTGAATTGCCAGGCGCAACTTTTGGCCAAAGTAACACCTGCTCTTACATCTCCCGAGACAAGGACAAGTGACTTAGATATTTCCTTGCAAAACCTTTTGCTTTTGAACGACCACTGACCTAGAGTTGCTGCCAGTGCAAAAAACTCGTAGTGGGCTCTGAGCTGTGAATATTTACGTTCTTGGTTAAACATCTTATATATCTGACAATATTTCAACCGTAAACGTGCCCGAAGGATATATTGTATAATTGTATGCTGAAGACGTCTCGACAATAGTTACTGCTACAACTGTGGAACACCTGCAGGCCTAGACAAAAGATGTTTCTGTTAACGTTAACGCCAAATGACAACTCCAAAATGTATGGCGTTGACATTACCTGTGGAAAAGTCACGTGAAGTTCGTAGACACATTTTTGTCTGTAGCGTGTGCGGAAACACGGCTGCCGTGTGATTCACTAAGAGCAAACATCGTTGCATCTTTGAAAACATTCGTGAAACAAATGACGAGATTACAAGAAACGTTGGAAAAACAACCTTATGTACAAGGACGATATCTCATAAAGTATTTGACATCCGTGAGCTTGTCGACGAGCGATCGACGAATCATTAGAGAATCGCACGGCTGTTTGAATTTTGTCTGGAGCGTAGGATAAATGAAGTAGTAAATAACCTGAGTAGCTAATTTAAATCGAATGGTTTGATTATTATACGTACAGAAAACTCGTATTAAGAAATTTACATGAACGAATAGTTAATACAATTAAATTGTGAAATAAATGGAATAGCGTCCATAAAAGAAGCAATTTAGTCTTTTGAAAATTAGAATTAATAATAGTTTATTTTAGTAAGAATGTACAATTTGTTCACAAACTTGATAAAAAATAATGATTAAATAAGCCATGTCTTATTTAATTTAAATATGTTCGTATTAAAACAAACGTAAATTTTTATATGCCGTCAAATAATTTGTGATTTAAATCAAACAAAGTATATACTTTTTCAGTTGCCTTTGGTTACCGAGTCACCGAATTCCAACGCCCCATTAAATTGTCGTTTAATCGATAAAATTTCATTATTTATAATAATTATATCAATATCCATACTATGATTCGTCACCGTTAGTTTATAGATTGAAAGCAACCCTTCGCTAATAAAATAAGCCTATTATTTCGTCGCGATTAAGGGCGGGTAGGGTAACTCGTTTAGCTGAACTAATTGACTATGGAAACGGGTAAGCTTATCATTAAAGGGGGATTTTCCACATAATTTATTTGCTCGTATGTTGTTTCTTGATTTTAAAGAGTCTACGATTTTAAAATAATAAAAAAAAGTTTAATAACATTTTGATAATTATTGATTGGTGGGTCTAACAGCCGTGCGATTCTCTAAGAGCAAACATCGTTACATCTTTGACAACATCCGTGAAACAAATGACGAAACGTTGGAAAACAACCTTATGTACAAGGGCGATATCTCATAAAGTATTTGACATCGGTGAGCTCTTCGACGAGCGCATCGACGAATCATTACAGAATCGCACTGCTGAAAAAGTGTGATAACTTGTATGAACAGGTATTTTTAACTAAGTCTAACTATTACAATAGTAGTATATTATTATTGAAGAAATATCTCATGTTATATATTTTTAAAGTTAGTGTAATAGTGAATTTAGGCGAGAGTTCTCAATAGTAAATTTCTTAAAATAAAATATTAAAAACTCTTTACAAGTCTTTTATCCAACAAATTATTAATAACTAATATTGGCATGACAGAGTTCGAATAGTTAGACCTAATAAGAATATATTGTGCGGGTAGAATTTGAAAATTTTCAGTGGATTTATAACTTTAATCATGAAATCTTATTGTCTAGGATATATTTTGAAATTATTTAAAACCATATTCATTTCTCGTAAAATAGTGTTTTTTTTTATCAGAGTCTAACAAACTTTTTTTTTATATGAACATACTTAAATAAATAATTAAGCTTTGAAATATTCCAGGTAAAAAATATGTTATAGAGTAGGTACGATGTAAAATTGTATTTTGGTAGATTTTTATTATTTATACTATGAAAATATGTGCAGAATGAACTCTAATCTGGTTTTATATTCTCTCTTCGGGTGTGAGTTTCGGATGAGAATAAACGAAAAGCTCTCTTAGCTATGAACGGATGAGCTATTACCGATTCTGTGACAACGAGCTTCGTTTGGTCCCTACGTATATGCTACGGCAGTGCTACGTCGTAGGTCGGCGTAGCCGAACGTTACGCGCCTGGCGTTCGCGTCGCTACGAGTACGAATACGAAAATAATCGAAATAAACGTTAATTTTTAAAACATTCATAAATCTTTATTACTTTTATTGTATGGTTTTATGTCGTTTTAAAAATTGAAGGATGTCCTTGGTGGTGAAGTTTACTTAAAAGTTTCTTTGATTAAAGTTGTAAAAGCACTCGTAAATGTTAACTTGAAAGTTTAGTGGACTAAAATGAGTGTGGGGTTCTTGAATCTATTCAATCATGAAGCGGAGACTGGGACTTATATCAAAAGTAAGTCTATATTTACGCTCATGGTAATAAATTTAATAGGTACTTAAATATGTTTTTGCACAGATGTTGAACACTTATTACTACTTAATAAATGCTCGTTGCACTATATGCTTGTTAAACCATTGAGTATTTTATTATCAGATTGAATCGTTGAAAAGCTTAACGTTTTATCAAGCATGAAATTTCAACAGTATCAAACATATTACAGATATTCAGAGGTTTACTTTGAATGTCACCTTATGGGTTTTCGGTGAGTCATACTGAATGGACTAATTACTAAAAAACTAACTCAACCTGATAATTTATTAAGTTGATGATGGAACAAGCAAGTTGCCCACCAGATGTAATTTCATTTGTTTCATTGCGCTGGTTACAATGAGACTTATATAGTTGTTAAGTCGCCTACCTGTTATTTACCAGCCCCCTTATACTTCATACCAGAACTCAGCAATGCGAGTTTAAAGATTGCGTTTCATACGTCATTGCGATCATAAAGTGCAAGTATTTCTTTGGAATAACTCTCCTTCCAGAAACTAATATATATAGTTGTTAAATAATAAAGTTTTTCAAATGTATTGTATCGGAATTGAACAGTAATTTGAATATTTATTGATTATAAAAGCGTTTGCGAAAAAGATATGAATGCGGATGTCTATTGCATAGTCTCTGCGCGTTCGTTTTAATAAAAAATAGCTAAAATCCAATTTGTCAAATGTTCAAATTAAAATTGGCGTTTTACGATTAACAACCGTTGCCATTATGAGGAAGAAAACATCACCATTGCGAGTCATGTGGAGTGTTAGATGACATAATTATATTATGTTCTTATGGTCCAGAATGCAACCCAAAGACATGCGCTCATGACATCCTTAAATTTAAATTTTTAGATGTAGGAGTATTTATTTGCATTCTATCAGAACCTGCATCAGAGGATGCAGTAAAGTTATATAAAATATGTAGTAGATGAATATGTTAACGGTACGACAAAACCCTTATGTTGACACCTACAAATAAATAAAATGGGAATATTGAATACAATAGGAATTTCATGAATTATGATGATTTTCATGAAGCTATGATAACCTTTAACTAGAGTGAGGGGGTGTGTTGTCTTCCACTTTGCCAGTGACAACTAATTTTTCCAGATTGTTTCCGTCTTTTATGGCAATGTGTCCAAAGTATTCAAGGATGCGTTTTAGACAGGTACTTGAGAGCCTTGTGATAATTTTCAATTGTCTAAATATTGACGCGTTGGTTCGAAATGATTATTGATTATCAAGTGTGACTCAAGTGGTCGGTAGTTAAAAGGAATGGGGTAAATCACCATACTAAAAAATAATAATGGACGAATAGATGTTACTCGTTTGCAAGAAGTTTATTTAAAAAATACCTTTTGGATTTGCCTTAGGAGAACATAGTTATATAAATAACACTTTGCCAGTCAAATACTTATCTCAGAATAACTATTAAACTAGACTACATAATTAGCGAGACACATATAGCCATCTCATATCTTAGTTGCAGTCCAATTCTAAGCCAGGGCCGCAGCCGAACTACATAAATCTAATATAATAGCGAACAAATATCATCCTCCACAGTAAATTGGCTTCGACCGGTTCTATTTCTTCCACAGCACAAAAGGTGACATAGACTAGCCATATCAACCAAGCCAACAATAGCCGTAGCTGTAATGTATGTTTTATTCAATCGATCGATACCATAACCCACGACTATTGATCTGTCCCTGTAACTAGACGTATCCATGGTGCTACAGCTATGGGGCTGTCAATCATAATAATTGCGATGGAAACCAAAACTTTGCATTATTTCATAAACAGTTCCTACAAAATTCTGCCGTTTATTATATTCAAAAACTGATTTATTTTTATGAAATAATATTATTAACAGAATTGCTAGAGTAACTAAACAACAAGTACGATTTGAAAAAAACAATACTGACTTCCATTCTATTCGGTTATTGGTGGATACACAAGTGCAATTTGAAAAATTTTATTCAGACTTCCATTGCATTCTATTACTTTGGTAAAATCAGTTATTGGAGTTTAACTCAAAAACTACTGAACCGAATTTAATGAAATTTAAATGGGACAACACGGGAATTACCAGCTTTCAAACAAAATATAATTAAATTTTGAGAATCGGTGCCCAGTCGAAAGTTATGAGGTAACAAACATGAAAAAAAACACTCGAATTGAGTATCTCCACTTTTTTTTGGAAGTCGTTAGAAAATCTAACTCGTTTTAATCCTTCTATAAAGTGGATTATGCCGTTTGTACTTTTAATGTAAAAAGGGTAAGTTCTCTAGCTAGAAACGGCGTTTAAGACTTTGCGTACATTATTAATTTAGTAGTTTTATTTTTGCTTTTCGGGCTTGTGTCTTTTGAATTGAAATAACTTTTTGATTTCGTTTTCCTCCAATTCTTTATTTAGTAGATAAGTACACCTGGATGACCGATCTTAGCTTGTTTTTTTTTGAGAAACCTGACTTGTTCTTGGCTTAGTGTTGCTTAACATCTTCTATTGTCAAGTAGCAGTTTTTACTTGTAAAAAAGAAATCTAAGCTAAAAATCGTTGGATCCGTTTCCGACATTCAGATTATATATATACAAGAATTGCTCGTTTAAAGATATTAGATGAGTCGCCCAAGATTCTTCTAATAATACTTGATAACGTTTTTCTTTCACAAAAACCTTTTCCAGTTATGTAGTACTATAAACCTTACAAGACAAGAATCTTCGACCAATGTGTGTTACCAGTGATGACTTATGGCACTGAAAAATGGTCCCGTACTATGGGCCTCATAAGTAAGCTCAAAGTCGCACAACGAGCTATGGAGAGTACTATGATTGGGGTTTCTCTATGTGATCCAATCAGAAATGAGGAGATCCGTAGAAAAACGAAAGTCACCGACATAGCCCAGAAGATAAGCCAGTTAAAGTGGCAGTGGGCAGGGCACATAGCAAGCAGAACAGATGGCCGATGAGGCCGGAAGGTTCTGGAGTGGAGACCACGGACCGGCAAGCGCAGCGTAGGTCATTCACCGACACGGTGGACAGACGACCTGATATAGGTCGCAGGATATATATATATATATATATATATATATATATATATATATATATATATATATATATATATATATATATATATATATATATATATATATATATATATATATATATATATATATTTGGATGCAGGCCGCTTCCAACCGGTCCTTTTGGAAAATTATGGGGGAAACATATGTTCAGCAGTGGACGTCCTACGGCTGAGATGATGATGATGATGATGATAAACCTTACAGCAAAACAACTACTAGAGATTTACTATAGAATTTATTTGATGTAAAAATTATTCTGTTGAATCATTACATTAAAGTAAAACATATTTTGCAATTTAAGAGAAAAAACACACATCCTCGGACGGGATTCGATCCCGCGTCTTCCGCCAATCCGTGTCAGACGCCATGACCCCTAGACAAGACGCGGATTCGAATCCCATGCGTGGAAAAGTTTCAAGTATTATTTCTCGTTCAGAAAATTTGCATTAGTTCGAAAGATCACCCGTATTTGACTAGGCCTACCGAGTTTATATGAGTTCATTTTAATTCAGTGGCTTACACCATGGTGCATAAGCCACATATTTGAGAAATCTTAAAACCTATGTTTGAATTTAAAAAAACAGGAACTCACACAACACCACAAGTTTTGAGGCGTTTGATGGCAAACTTGGATTGATGTTGAAGGTCATTTTAGGTCATCATATTATTTATTTGGAGTAGTTTATGTATGTATTTCAGAAAAAATAAATGCATTTTCTCTATTAAAGACATGCAATACATTTTATACAGCAAAAATAGTAAAGCAAAACAGATTTTTTTTCGCCAGCATGTACAATCTAATACTTTTTGTAAATATATTATATTATATACTTTTTATAAGCATATACATATTATATAGCATGTAGGTAGATTTATCATCATCATCTCAGCCGTAGGACGTCTGATGACTGCTGAACGTGTCACCCCCATGATTTTCCAAAAGGACCTGTTGGAAGCGGCCTGCAACCAACGTCGTCCTGCGACCTTTATCAGGTCGTCTGTCCACCGTGTAGGTAGATTACGTAAGTATTATTCAATAATGTACGTACTTATACAGGTATTTTATTATCCCAAAATATTTTTTTATAATTATTCGGTTTTCTGGTAAATATCATTAAACAAGAAGTAATAAGCCCATCATTTGTATTATATTTAATATACATTGATGTGAGTTTATATTTATACGTAAACTAAAAAGTCTGCTATTAAAATTTTGCAGGCATCGTTTCTATCTATTTCAGTTTTGATGCTAGTGTATATTTCGTATCTGAAAAAGAAAAAGGAACCCGTATAGAATTCAAGTTGACTGTAAAAATTATTTCAATAAATAAGCATATTATTAAGTCCGACATTATATTATGGAAGACAAAATTGCTTGGTATATACTCCACTTCTGGCTAGTTGTGATCTGCCACCCATAAAATGTAATAATAGTAGTACCTAAGTAGAAACATTGTAAAATCTATATAAAAAGAAGCGCTTTTTCTCGGTAGGCTCTAGATATTTTGGAACGCGGTGGTAGTCTTCAAAGTACATTATAATGAATAATTGACGTTCACAATAATTCACGTTCTCTGATGGCTAAATTGAATAAACGATTTTGACTTTGACTTTGGATCACTGTGTTGAGCGTCATGGTTCCGCGCCTCAAAAGGAAAAAGGTACCCTTATGGGATCACTTTGTTGTTCGTTTGTCCATATGCCGGTCAAAATTCTTTTTCTCAAGAAGGCCTAGCTAGAGGTATCAAGATGAAATTTATATCAAATAGTGAGGTCTACAGTTTGCTAAAAATAAAAGATACCTGTAAGTCAACTCAACCAAAAGATATGACCATTTATGACGCATATATTGGCATACTTTGCTATGTGAAATATCAAAATATGTCAATATTTGAGGGAATCAAAACCAATACAGTACTTTTCCGTTGACCTGGAATCATGAAATTTGGCAAGAAGCAATGTCTTAGAGCAAATGTAAAGTAAATTAATCCGATACCCGTAAGTGTGTAGTTTAATAATAAAAAAGCGAATTTATTATTACAAACTTATTATTTTCAGTCGGTGCAATAGTCGTGTCTAAGTATCGAACGGCAAAGTTAAGTTTGTCATTTAACCTAGTCTGTCTTATAGTGAGAGCAATGTTAGAGGTTTTCTTAATGTACAGAACCCTCGGAGCGCGAGTCCATTTCGCACTTGGCATGTTTTATTTTTATATAACCTAATTTTATTCTGTGATATCGTAACATATTGCTTAATAATATTATTTCTTCTTTTCCTGTTGTAACGTATTTTCCGCATACCAGCTTATTTCATTTCCCTTACGAGAGCGTCAGGTGGCTTCCTCGAGTTCAGAACATTGTATAGACGCAACAAAATAACGATGATATTATACTAAAGATATTTTTATATTAAGGGGCATAAACCTGTCTTATTAAGTTTGATGTGATAGCTAATGAAATTTATGGAAAATACCAAATAAATAATGGTTAAAATCAATGCGTGATTTAACAAAACTGTTACGCAATCTTTGCAGTAATGAATTTAAAGAAATGATTGGAAGAAATGAGAACAATTCAAAATGTAACTTATCAAATTTTATCCTTTTAATTGTTTGGATTTTTTCCATACAGAATAATAACATGTATTATGTATACCGATTTATTGTGCTTAATAAAACTGTATCATAAAGCATCTGATATTTTAACCACTCTACTAAACACATAGTCTTATTTAACTAGAAACTACATACATAGCAGTTTTGAGCAGGATTGGATTCATTTGTGCCACTCAAGGTGAAATGCGTCTGGAATGCCCTCGCTACAATATAATAGTATTTACTTAGTATTATCAAACTCGTTCAATCGCTGAAAAGCTTCAAAGCGCAAGTGAAAGACTACTACTATCTCTCTTAGTTAAATATTGAACCCTGAAATATTATTTATATAAGGTATTTGTTAATTAGTGAACAATATTGAACGGGTGGTTTGGAATCGCTAATTGGTCATCATAGTAAAAGAAAAAAAATACATATTTTTTATTATAAACCCATATATACCGCTGGCGCACGACAGCGTCGCTGCATCACAGAATAGATAACAGTAACTACACCAGATATGCCTACCCACTTAGAATAGGTACAACGATGTACGATACGAACCTACCTACTGAAATCGGACGTTGACCTGTCTGGGCCCGCCGTCGTAGAGGCAGTAGATTTAGGCACAAAGATCAGCTGTGTAAACATTCCTATGTAGGTGGGTTCGTACGTCGTTGTACCTATTCTAAGTGAGTAGGTATGTCTGGCGTAGTTACTGATGTAGCGGTGCCGTCGTGCGTTCAGTCGCACGGTTTCTATCGAAGCGTTGACTGATAATAATAAAAAAAATATTTATTTATTTTCTTTCACTGTTATGACCAGTTATCGATTCCAAACCACTCCGTTCAATATTGTGCACTAATTAACAAAGACCTTATATATTAGTAGCTGCGCTCCGCGGTTTCACCCACGTGGTGATGGATGATGATGATGATTAACCAAAATATACATATTTGTATATGTTAATCGGTAATCATTTAGGATTCATATGGTGAAATAATTTTTCTAATCGGTCCAGTCGTTTCGGAGCATCCAATTCAAACAAACAAACATCTTTCCTCTTTATAATATTAGTATAGATATTTTTAGTATTTGATATTTATGTATAATTAAAAATATAATAAAAGTAAAAATAAAAGTATATATTTTATATTTTATAATTTTAGTATGTAAAATATTATATGATTATTACATATGTTTTGTGTATGTTAGTACATTGTATTAAAATTCTACTCTTTTATCTAGTATTATTATTATTTAGTGTTTTCTGTTTGATATAATACTAGGTAATAATATCTTTCTTCACGGTGTTGCAACATCGTCCACATCAATCATGTAACTGCTACTCGTACGAAGGTGGTCTGGAAGAGATCGCTTTTAGCGATAAGACAACATATTATTTGTTTGTATTCCTTGTTGTATTATTTTGTGTTGTCCTTTGGTGCCAATAAAGAGTTTTTTTGTATTGTATAAGTCTGGACCTTAACTATACGGCAAATATTCGTAGGTGAGGAATGAATATGAATAACTTTTCAAGTGTCGTTTGCTTAATGTATTTTTGTTGTTTATGTATGTGGCAAGGCACAGTTTTGACTTGACTAGCCGCTGGACTTCTTTATGTGGAGGGCACAGTTGTACTACAAGAATGAAATAGTTACGTCAAATTGAAGGTGTCGTGCCTAAGTTTATACAATATTTTAACAATCTTGACCTTAAGAGACTCACCCGCCGCTGCTGTCTGAGTTTCTCTTTGTTTTGTATGGTATATTGCCTTTTTTCTAATTTGTATCACACGCGTCGCGACGAGATAATTATTTTCTAAGCAAGGTGTTCAGCGCTCGCGCAATGAGGGCACGCTTGGACGTCGATTGGACGCGAAGTGTCTTCCGCGGACTTGGCGGGTAATTTGAAAACATAAAGGTCAAGGTCCCTACAAAAGAGCCCGAACGGCTAATAATATGTAGGAGTTTCACTTACTCTATGTAAGTGAGGACTAGATAAGTTATCTCTCTATTTGCATCATTGTAATTCTATCATATTTTATAAGAATGTGATAGATGTATCATAATCTTTCTACAATATTTACACATAAAAATGTACCCATATTTTCCTTTGACGCATCACGCGCGAATGGATGGAATGATTTAGCTAATTCTTTTATTGTTGAGTTCATAATTGTTAGATTTTTATGAAAGAAAAATCATGGAAAAAAGGTTGTGAAGAGACCGAAGGTGAAGCCGCGTACGATGTCGCGGGCAGTCGCTAGTTATATTTAAAAATCTATCCATTTTGCCTTTGGTTCTCGCATCACGCGTGAACAGATGGAACAATTTCGCTAATTAATTTTTGCTGTGTTAATTATTGATAGTAGTAGGTTCTTATGTAAGAAAAACAAATTGCCGCCCGCCTCATCCAACTCCGAAGGACCGGGCGGATGGCCTCCACCGTCCACTGCCCAGGGACTGGTGGAGCCAGGTCCTCCGCCCACCGCTGCAACAGGGCGGCCCGTGCCTGCCACCGCATACGTAAGACCTCCTCCCACGCTGGAGGGTCTCCACAGGATCTCCTTGCCGCCACGAGGTGATATACTTCGGCGAGGATCCCGGCTTGGAGCTCCCAGGGGGGATCACCGGCCAGCATGCACGCCGCCGTCCAGGACACCGTCCGGTGCTTGGGTACTTGCTACAATGCCATTCATTCTTGCTACAAAGCATCTACATGTTACAGTTCTGAGCTCTGGGTGGCACTGCAACTGTCATGGGCAAACGTAATGCTTAACATCAGACGCACGACCGACCGTCTTTTCAGTAAATTGCATTCGTTGAAATATGTGTATCACTTGTAAAGACGTAGGTAACCCGGCCTCCATTGAACTTTAAAATACCCGTTATTTTTATAGAGCCGTTTTTGTGAATGCCATAACAGTAAAACTTTTGTAATATAATCAAAACCGTAAGCGCTGGATTCCTAGGACAGCGGAGCCGTCATCATAACATTACGGACGTAAAAAGACGAACGTCTTTTACGGTGTCGACATGCGGAAAATTCCATCACCGTTACGGCCACCGTCGTATCTGATACAAGTTCACCGCTATAGGGAAAAACGTGCACAAGCTATCCGACAACGTCAAGACGGCCGTCATGGCCGTCAAATGGCACCGCTTTTTGACGTTACTCAGTCAAATACCGCTCACTAGGAAACCACCCCATATTGTTTACATAGACAACGTTCTAATGACGTCATTCAACGCTGTTTTGCGGCTGCTTTAGGACGGTACCGCTTTCCTAGGAAACCAGGGCTTAACTATTGTGATGTGAGAAAGATGTTTTATTTAAAAACCTGTCGCGTGACACGCGTACACCATGTGTACGTACAAAAAATTGCTAACCCACGTCGCGCGTACACCTAATGTATACACATTTTTATACATCTGCTTTGTAACTAATTTTATCAGATCAAATGCACTCCACCGGTATAAACTTGCTTTTCAAATTATTCAAGAGTAACTTGGTCAAACTATTCAAGAGTAAAATTTTTTATCTGAACTTTTATGCGTATTTCGGAAAGACCAAAAGAAGTAGACACTGGACGGGATAAAACATCTTTCTCACATCCATATTATAACGATATTGTTCTTTCAAATGATTGTCCTCGAATAGAAAAATAAAATAAAAAACAGGAAACCATATAATAAACATTAAATAATACCTAATTGCTGCCTTGTAAGCCTTGTAATGAAAATATTACACTGTGGCTAGCCTTCATGTAAGAGAAAATGAGCCTTAATTTAGTAACGATGCAGTTGAGTATAGGATGGCTTTTGGTAACCCTTTTTGATTTATACAATCATAATAAGTACTACTTATTTGAGTAGGGTTTCATAATAAAGGTTTCATATTGTTCAGCACGATATTAGGCCCATTTCTAGTTCTTTTGATATTCGGTTTAATATTCTTTGTAGATCTTTTTTATCATATGATTAGGTACACGATAGGGATTTCTATATGATTTACACTCTTCACATTATAAAAGCTAAGGTATATTTTTTCAGTATAAGCTATAGACAAAACATGAAAAACATTTGCTTACATTGTTGCGTTCAAAATCCATGAGCACCGTCTATTTCACAAAGATTACGGTATTAAGGTAATTAGAACATTTTGTGACTACTTTTGTCTGGGGTACTTAGTACATATCATTTTCTACTGTATAGCAGTAATGTTCGCTATAATGTGTCATCATCATCATCATCTCAGCCGTAGGACGTCCACTGCTGAACATAAGCCTCTCCCATAATTTTCCAAAAGGACCGGTTGGAAGCGGCCTGCATCCAACGTCGTCCTGCGACCTTTACCAGGTCGTCTGTCCACCGTGTCGGTGGACGACCTACGCTGCGCTTGCCGATCCGTGGTCTCCACTCCAGAACCTTCCAGCTCCATCGGCCACTGTTCTGCGTGCTATGCGCCCTGCCCACTGCCACTTTAACTGGCTAATCTTCTGGGCTGTGTCGGTGACTTTTGCTCTTCTACGGATTTCTTCATTTCTGATTCGATTACGTAGAGAAACCCCGAGCATAGCACTCTCCATAGCTCTTTGTGTATAATGTGTACTGGTAAGAATATATAATATATACAATACATATGGATGCCGGCGATATTTTAGGAACATGAGACTTGACAACTTAATGCCTCAAGCCTACGGGCGCATTTAGTTCGTCACTTGTAACTTAACATCAGGTGGGCCTCGTGCTTGTACCGTCTCCTAATAACATGTGTAAATCACTGTAAATCAAAGTGTCCTACTTAGTACCTATTATTACTACTTAGTAAGTATACTACTGTATATTGTAATTTAAGTAGTACAACATTTTTTTATTTGGATTACTACATAATAGGTACTAAGTATAGTACCTATTATGTAGTAATCCTACTTATGATGTCTCAGTCATTAATGTGTAGAATTATTGCGTTTGTAATAAGCCATAGAGACTCATCGCATGGTCACAAGAAAATTACTGTTAAATTACTAGTTCTATTTGGTACGTATATAAGGCACGTTTTGCTTTTTGTTTTTACCACTTAATTCTATTTATTACTAGTGACTGCCCGCGACTTCGTTCGCGTAGCCTCTTTTCTTAGTTTTTCTTTCATAAGAACCTTTTCCTGACAATATTTAACTCAACAAAAAGAAAGAATTCGCGAGATTGTTGCATCCATTCTCAAGTAATAGCGTGACCAGAAGAAATAGGGGTTCGTTTTTATATACACAAAGATAGATTTTCATCGTACATCAATATCTCACCTTTATTTTTTATATGCATGCACGGCGATGCATTGTATATGTACGAGTACTTAAGTGTTTGTGTGGATTAAAAGAAAGTAGGTTATTAATTTTGGGTTTCATAGATAATAGACAAGTACCTACTTATAATAATTGACTTATTATCCTGTGAATAGTCACTGTTCGAAGCCGTGTGGTGCAGTAGTATGAATTATATTATATATTTACAACATATAAACATATAATATAATATAATATATATACAATTACCGCTACGAATATTTCTGTGTGATATCTAACTTGTCTGTAAACTAATTGTGACTCCAACTTACTATGTCACTATTCAGGAAATAAAAATCACCACACGTATTTATATTTTGTATTATCCAATAAGCCCCAGATAATCTTGAAGCAGTCAGCATGGACTGCTTTAAGCTGCGACTGCACAGTGAACTACAGTCTTCTACGTACACACATACACGAAACCGCTCGAGCAGTTGCAAATGCTTCGGGCGGCTGGCGGTCAAGCAGTTGCCAGGCGTACACGGACTGCTCTCGCGCAGTTACCTCCGCCCGTGCTCCTTGTACCACGTCGCGCGCACTTCCCGACCCTGAATTGAAATTGTGACTTGTTGAGCAGTTAATACCAACTGCTCGAACCGTTATCAATGGCAGCTTCAAGCTGTTGACTATGACTGCAAGTTAGAGTGGTCCGTGTACGTTGATCACTGGCTAACTGCTCGAGCAGTCCGTGTATATCGGCTCTAAATCTTATTAAAATGTCAATTTTATTATTTAATGTGACTGCGCTAATTTGAAAGAGAAGACGGGTCGCGGAGGGGTCCCCATCCACAGCAGCGGCTCGGCAGCCGCTCTACAAAAATGCATAATTCCAAATTATTGTGTCACTAACTTCCAACAAAAATACGGATAAAGTTATACTCGTAAATAATAAACAGGCTTATATCGGGGATCTACATCAAAATAATAAGGGCCAAATTGATCGATTGACGACGATTAAGGATTAAAACCGGTTACGTGCATTATGGGGTCACGCTTGAATTAGGCTTCCATGGCTATACAAGAAACTAAAACTTAATGTTAAGCGAAGGTCTTACGGCCGTATTTATAAACAAGTAGAATTACTTAAGGAAAGTAATTACTTAAGCAACGATTATAATGCTATTGACTAGGATTTGACTGAAGATAGAACTATTAAAGGCTAGAATTCTTAGCCGAGTAAAAGCCACCATTTCCTTTGCTTCAGCATTGAGAACACGTCAGTTTTTCGTTCTTATTGCAAAAGTGAAGTTGTATCAAAATGACATTCGCGCTCAAGTCTGAACTGTGAAGGATCTGTTATGCTGTAAAAATTAAAATCCCATGACAACAACCTAATACAAGTGTAAAAAGATACATCCAGTTTTGATATGGTTATGTCATGCATTTGCAAGTAATTACTTGTTTATAAATACGGCTGTAAATTTAAATGAACAGCCATGCGATTCAGCCGTGCGATTCTCTAAGAGCAAACATCGTTGCATCTTTGACAACATCCGTGAAACAAATGAAGAGATGACAAGAAACGTTGAAAAACCAGACGATATCTCATAAAGTATTTGACATCGGTGAGCTCGTCGACGAGCATCATCTCTCTCATCTCTTCATTTGTTTCACAGTTCAGCCGTGCGATTCTCTAAGAGCAAACATCGTTGCATCTTTGACAACATCCGTGAAACAAATGAAGAGATGACAAGAAACGTTGGAAAAACAACCTTATGTCAAGGGCCAAGTGTTTGACATCGGTGAGCTCGTCGACAAGCTCGTCGACGAATCATTACATAATTGCACGGCTTATGTTGTCAAAGATGCAACGATGTTAGCTCTTAGAGAATCGCACTGCAGTGCTCAAAACTCAATATATTTTTTGCATTGTCTTAGTCTTAGTGTCAAAAAATTTGCATATCACACATAACATATCAGTAATGAAATATATATAGCTTTTAAACTGGGAGTTGCCCTTAATTAAAGTAGGTAGGTACTACAAACTTTACCTTTACCTGTTCATATTGAAGACAAAAGATAAATTTACTCCCACATTAACCGTATCTGTACACAAAAACGATTGTCCATGTATTTAAATATTGAATTCAACTATTTTGTAGTTTCTAAATAGATTTATCTCACATCTTCTGAAGTAGCCGATTTTATACAAGATTATCATCATCATCTCAGCCGTAGGACGTCCACTGCTGAACATATGCCTCCCGCACAAATTTCCTAAAGGACCAGTTGGAGGCGGCCTGCATCCAACGTCGTCTTGCTACTTTATATTTCTTTATCAGGTCGTCAGTCCACCTTATTGTTGTCTCCAACCTCTCTTGAACCTTCCGGCCCCATCGGCTATCTGTTCTGCGTGCTATATGCCTGCCCTGTAAGATCTATTAGTCCCGGCTCTCTACTGGCCAATTCAGTAGGAACTTAGCTTTTATAAATTGTGATTTTGAAAGTACTAACACGTGCTTGACGAAACTAAACTTATAGTAACATTTATATATCCATATAATTATCTACAATAAAGATTAAGAACGACAAATTGCATTCTCGGGCGGGAGTCACTTAATTAAATGTTGATTTATATATATTTATCCTGTTAGAAGAATCTTTCGTGCCAGTAGCCACTCTTACTAAAATAATTAATAGCCTAATGGTCGCACAAAAATGCATTTTATGAAGCCATTCACTATGAGTTATATAAAATGTCCATATAAACGTAGTTTGATCTTATTGATCTGTCGGCTAATGTATCAGCTCAATTTGTTACTTTCTGGTTAATTCTATTGTTTCAGAATTATAAGACCCTTAAAGGCAAACATTAGTCACATAAACGTCATAGAACTGCTTAGGCTATTACTGCCATTATGTGGTCACGTTATGAACGAATAATGGCGTGGGTTTCGTATATATCCTTTAGTGGTTGGGTGTAGCTGGATGCGTCTTAAAATTGAACTCAGATGAGACATGGCACACATGACAGCTGGCCAAATGAAAAACGGGAATCACGAGTACATAATTAGAAATTATATACGTCTATGCATACCTACTGGAAAAGGTTTCATCAGCCACGTGCAGGGTGTTAAAATTGATAAGTCTGTTCAATCAATCATGTACGGTTCCATACATCATACTGCTACTAAGAATTTATAGTAGCAGTATGAATTGTATCAAGGAGAAAAATACCTACCTTATGGCTTCAGCAAACCTTTTTAAGATAACATTCCCTAAATTACAAAGCACGATATATAAAATTAGGTGTTATTACTTAAATTTTATACCAATATAATACGTTTCAGATTTATTTAATATGTTTTGCAATATTATGATAACTTTACAATCGGTCACCGCTTAATATAAGAAAAAATTAAAGATAAGAAAGATATTTTTTTTCATTCTGTTTTATTATTATTTGTACTACATTTATAGTTACCTACATTCCTATATTTTTTTCCCTACATTAATACATTAATATGTCGTTTATCTCATAAGCAGCGATTTAATTCTACATTTCTAACACTTCTAAGTACACATTGACGGAATTAAAAACATATTTTAACATACCAAAGTACATTAAAAAGTTTTAATGTTAAAATTAACTTTAAAACTTTTTTATTTGTTATATAGTTCCCTATTGTATTTGTTATGAAACACATATCATAAAATAGCAATTTACACTTACATTGACGGATTATTTTTTTATTTAAGAGTGCACATAATTTTTATGGAGCGCTCGTAGCGGAGCTCGACTCTGTCGATCTTATCGGTCAGATCTTGGATGGGTGACCGCTAGTGACATTATTCAACTGAGCGCTTCCGTGCTTCAGAGGGCACGTTAAGCCGTCAGTTCCGGTTGTGTGTCTTAGGACAACAGTCGTTAGGCTATGGTGAAGGCCTTTGGGCGGCCTGAAAACTTCGTCATTGTTGGCCACTAACCTATCCACCAAGCCGCACTGGGCCCACGCTGTGGATTATGGCCCAACTGCTCTCTCTGAGAGGAAGGCTCGAGTCCCAACAGTGGAAACAAAATAGGCTGATTATGATATGAGTATGATAATTATTTAATTAATTTTGTACGTTTTTACGAGATGCGCTTTAATGATTTTAAGTAAAAGAAATTGAACGTAGACAAGCGCTGAGCTGAAAGCACCTTAACGGTTTATTGTGGTAATACCCGTATATTAATATCCTTCCACATGAATCGAATCATAATTTCTTTAGTTGAATTTATTGTATTTGATGCTGAACCGTTTTCTAACTATACAATGATACCATACCTAAGCAATATAGTTTACATGTAGCTTTGCCTACGTAAATCAAGTTCCTCCAACGCCAATAAACTCCGCATAGTCAGCGTGTACGTTTCCGGCGTTATGTCAACGGAAGCCAACGGCGTTACTGTGATATATAACGTAATGCGTAAGTGATAGCTTACTAGAGGTAATATTATAATTAATAGGGTTACTGCCGAATTGTTCATGATGAGTATACTAGCTACATTATTACGTCATGGACTGTGTATAATTACTAAGAACGGATTACAAAAAAAAATACCAAAAAAGGAACCTACTTTAACACTAAAAAGTGTCAAATAACTTGATGTCGGTACCATGATAGTTCAAAAGTACCTATTATCACAATATTTTGCGCATGTTGAAGTCGGTTCCATTTTATGATAAAACCTAGTTTGTCACCCTTTTAAGGACCTTTTGTACTTACGGGATTAATTGCCATTTAACGTCAATAAGCATATCATCAAGATAGGTGACCACTTTTTAGTGATTGAAATGTAACTCAAAAACCGTTTGACCGAATACGATGAAATTTCTCTGAACCTCTGAAGTATACTCTTTTAAATAAAAAAAAATTTGCGAAACGGGTCCGTTTGAACATAGAACCTTCTCCTTTTTTTAAGTGGTAAAAAATTTACTGAACTACCGAATCTTCTGATTACGACCAGGACACAAGTTATTGAGTATTTAGTACCTTACTAGCTGCACCCCGTGGTTACCTTCGCATGGTGATGAATGATTGATGATGAAAAGTATTCAGCGCCTCATCTATCCAGCGGTTTGAGTGTGAAGAAGTAATAAACATAAACACCCTCACAAACTGTGGCCATTATAAGTTTAGTGTGATTGTATTTATTTTATTACATCATTAAATTCTCTAATCTAATAGAATAATGCAATCGAGAACTAATTGGACTCTGAAATTTCAACTATAGACTCAACAATAAATGTGATCTCATCGTGATTGAAACTGTTGGTTCATAGTATATATTTTAGAATGATAGTATACATTAATATTTACAGTTGATTTAATTTGTGCAGTTGATGAGACCAATAAATGAAAACATTTTAATAACGTTCAAAACTCAGATTTATAATTAGAATTGTATTTGCCTGTCTAGCTAAAAATACTATAAAAGAGTTTTATATTAAAATAATATACAAAAACGTATTTTTATGAAATAATGACCAGCTTGGGTCATGGAGCATATCGGCCAAAAATAAGGAATATTAAAAGGCAAAGAATACCCCCATGATTGCAATCTATACTCAAAAGACCTACCAATATTTTAATATAACTTTATGATATACAAATTATAGTTTAATATGCACATTTGTTTACATACACCCTTCATAGTTTAGCACAGTGGGTTAAAATATAATAATACTTTTTGTACTTGCCTTTTTTCTAACATATAATAAACTTGTAAAGCCCTGGGGCCTCGACCCAATTACTTCCCCAAAAGGTTCACAGCTATCTAGGCAGTGTATCCCAGTTATATTATACATCAATAAATTGGTACGAGGCAGGACTGGGAGGCCATAATGTATCATAGTAACATTTGGCAATAGTAAGTAACACAAATTTTTAAAAAGCGCTGATGGCTTAAAGTTGACAATGAGTTATTTGTTCAATTCAAAATGAGTGTATAGGTAAAGACAATTATCGGTCTAATTTAAAACTAGAGTTCAATCAAATTGATACGAAATAATCAAGATAGACTTTATGGGTCAGCTAGGAAAAATTAAGGTGATTAGGATCGTATCAAAGTGCTTCCGAATTGTTCAAAACTGGCTCACAAGCTAATGACATTATTGTACGCTCTAACGCTCTGTGCGCCTCAAAAGCAAATTGAAACTGAATTTTCCGGGCGGATTGATATGAAATTTCAATAGGATTAGACATAGAGATTTGGTTTTTCTGCTTATTTTCTATTACAATCCTTGTTTGCCAACAAATTGTACTCGTAAGAGATGATTTGGTGCTTTTCACCACATAACGATTTTTCTCCAACGCCATTCCAACTTACTAAAAGGAAAAAAATAAATTTAGACAAGCCAGGGACTTCAACTTGAACTTGGGGGAATTAAACGCGTATTACGCATAATACAATGAAATTTCTAGTCAAATCACTCGTTTCCCGTATTTCGTGTATCATTATGGATTGGGAGTTTTTCTAGAGTTGCGATAGAATATAGAATAACGTTTTATGGGTAAACATACATGTCACACAAAACGATCGTGTATCCATCCATGCGTATCAACCCAATCTGGAGGCAAAAATCTTTTATTTCTGAATAGCCTTAAGTAGATATTTACCTACTTGTTTAATAAAAGTAATGAGAAAATGAGCTACTATTCTTGTACAAGCCAGCTTCATCAGAATACATTTCGGAATAATATAAATAAAAACCTCAAAGGGTTCTTCATAAGTAGAGTAAATGCCAGCTATGTAGTAAAAATAGTACCTACTGGATGTTTTCTCGGAAAATTGCGTCGGATGAGTTTCATTACGACATTCCGTACACACGTGCGAGCTTGTTCTTTCACAACGGCTCTACCATGAAATAAAATGACTGCCACTGCTGCTGAGAATTATATGATTAGGTTTATTATTGGTTTATTCCAGGGCCAGTCCGTATAAACCACTCGTCGTAGGGTTTCTTGATATGATTGTTATTTACTGGCTCTGAACTGAATTGTTAAGCGCTAAATTAATATAACCTGTAAAGTCAATTGTTTTATGAACGATATTTCGATCAAAAAATAATTAGTTAACGTAAAATTCCAAGATGAAATACAGGATTAGCGAATTAGTGATGCTACTATGTTTATGGTGTAACTGTCAGATAAAATGCGAAGTTTGCACTGCGCATCAACCTAGAAACATGTGCACAAAATTTGACGATTACGATGTATGAGGTTACATAAGTTTAACTTTATATAATACCTATATATCATATCCTGTCATTAAGTCTATGAAGTCAATGGGTTTGAGGATAACTGCTATTATAACATTTATTTTGTATTGATTCAATATTAAGAATTCATCTATATAGTCCCAGCTTATTTAGTTATATTGTAATATTATTTTTACTTACAAAACATAATAATATCAGCCAAAAGGTCATGCTATTACATTTTTCAAACTCGTTAATATCCGTGTGATTAGAAGTTATAATAGCTACTCGAAATTTTAGCATACACACATATTCACAACCTGCTCATTATGTTCCCATTACTGCGACTCGTGCGTTACTCTCAGAGAGAGAGATCTTGGGCCATAATCCACCACGCCAGCCTAGTTAAGCTTGGTGAATAGGCTAGGGGTCAAACCATGTTGAAAATTTAAGGCCACCCAATGGCCTTAGACATATTCTTACGACTGTTGTTCTAAGACAAACCGGGACCGATGGCAGAACGTGCCCTCCGAAGCATGGAAGAACGGAAGCAAAACACATTAAAATCTTTAATTAAATTTGTAAAACTCCGACACAAAATATCTGCTTTCAGGTACTACTGATTTACTGGTAACTACATATCTACACCCCTGTTACCCACACCTTCAATTTAACGGTTTTGAAAGTGCACGAGAAAATATATACATTTGAGTTCAAAGTTGTTATACATCATAATGGCCGAGATCGTTTTACTCGTGTTATTCATCAGACACTCAAAACACTGGGATATGTGCAGTGCGAAAAAAAACGAAATATACTAAATATATAAGCTTACATCAGAACATTTTAACTTCAGTAGATCCACAGATCCTCTTAAAAGTCTGCATGAAAGCAAGAAACGTTACGTGACCGATTTAGTTGAAACACAGCTAAACATATTCGAAAACACGCTTTCAAATGAAAACAAAGACAACAGCACAGTAAAATTGGAAAAAGAAAGGTTAACTGAAGGTTTCCAAAAACACTAAGGCAGTACCAGTGGCTTACATTTTTATAAGATTGTTTTTATTATAGTCTTAGCACTTGGGGCTCTTTGGGGAAAAGAAAAAAAAACGTTTAAATTGATAATATCTGACCGTGGGACCCAAGATGTTATTAAAAATGTGCCACTTATACGTATATGTACTTACTTTTTAGTTTCCATAAAACGGAGGGCTCTGGCGTCTGAAATACAGTTTCATTACTAGTTCAGGTGTCATCAGTTCCTACCATACACATTATTATTTACATTAAGGTGCATACTTTATTATATCAAATAAGTAGTCCTAAGCCTGTAAATTGTTAACATGCCCTTTTATTTAATGTCAATAAACTAAACTTATTACATAATTTTTTCTGTTTCACAGTACACTCCAGGATCTCTGAAATGAAAAAAAGTATGCCGAGCATCCAGCTAATATACGATCTCTTAGACTACATACGACTACTTTAAGGGATTTATATAGAGTTGCCGACAACACCACTAGAATGTTCATAATGGAATTCCAGTTACATACGTCATTGCTGCTATGTTATCTGTATTAATAATCATAGTAGGACTTTTTATGTTTTATCTACCGACTTCGAAAAAGGAGGAGGTACTCAATTCGAGTGTATTTTTCTACCAACTTCCAAAAAAAGGAGCAGGTACTCAATTGGACTGTATTTTTTTTTATATTTGTTACCTCATAACTTTCGATAGGGTGAACCGATTCTCAAATTTCTTTTTTTGTTTGAAAGCTTGCGCATTCCGTGTAGTATAGTGTTCCATTTAAATTTCATCAAATTCTTTGCAGTATTTTTTGAGTTACACTCCAATAACTGAATAGAATGGAAGTCGGTATAAAAATTTTCAAATTGTACTTGTTCATATTCATATTCATATTCTTTATTGTACACAAAACACAGATACAGTAGAGGTATTAGATAAAAGCATGTACATAGGCGAGCTTCACCCTAAAGAGAGTTTTCTTCCAGCAAACCTTAAGGACAGAGAACTAAGTATAAGTAAGTAGGTTTCTGTGTACATCAATCAATAAGATATAAAATAATGATGATACTACTACTACAAAATAATATCAAGACCCTATATATACAAACATAATATATTACTATAAAAATATAATACTAACCAAAATATATACATACAAATCATTATAAAATACATATTAGTGTAAAATACATATGAGTTTCAAATACATATTAGTATAAAATACATATTAGTCTATAATAAATATATAAGCAATACAAACATACGCCAATTAAGAATTAGTTGGAGAGGTAATACTCTTTTACTCTCGCTTTAAAATCATCCAGAGAACGGCTAGCACGGATATTCTGAGGAAGTGAATTCCACAACCTCACAGAAGTCACAGTAAACGAGCCACCATATAAAGCAGTCGTATGAGGGGGTGTTTTGAGAATAAGGGATTTTGTACTCCTGCATGCAACATCGCGTGGCACAAGGTAGTCAAAGCGCTCACGCAGGTAAGAAGGAGCACGAGGGCTAGACTTCGGTCTCTGCGCTTGCGGATCGGAAGCCATTTTAATTGAGATCTATACTCTGACACATGGTCGTACTTACGCAACCCAAAAACGAATCGTATACATAAATTTTGAAGACGCTCCAGTTTGTTCAAAAGTTCTTCCGTGGCGTCTAAAAAACATACATCCGCATAGTCCAGAAGAGGGAGGAAAAGGGTTTGAGCTAATGTTACTTTGGTTTTGAAAGGCAAAAATATCTGAAGACGTTTAAGGGATTGAAAAGAAAAGTTAACCCGTTTACTCACGGCGTTGACGTGAGTAGCCCACGACATTTGGCTGTCAAACATTACACCCAAGTTTTTGGCAGTTTTAGTGTACGGAATCGGGACGTTATCGTACATAACTATCGGAAGATTTGAATGATCTAATTTATTAAGCATATACGTGCTACCAATTACCAAAACTTGTGATTTAGAAGGGTTGACTAGTAGACCAAATGATTTAGCCCAGTTATTAATCTTTTTCAAGTCCAAATTGAGCATTTCAATAGCTTCATGAACCTCATCAGCCTTGAAATGTCGATACAATTGTAAGTCATCAGCGTAAAGGTGAAACTGAGAGGAGAGTACAAATGTTACAGTATTAATAAAAACTGAAAAGAGAAGTGGGGACAGGACTCCCCCTTGAGGAACGCCAGCTGAGAGGTCACACCAACCAGAGAGGTTCCCGTCATAGCGGACGCATTGAGAACGTCCTCTCAAGTAAGAGTCGAACCAAGAGATAACTGAGGGAGAAAAATTTAGAGAGGACAAGATACCAAGGAGTATGTCATAGTCGACCGAACTGAATGCACTGCTGAAATCCAGCAAAGTCAGAACAGTAAGTTGTTTGTTATCAATGGCCCAGCGAATATCATCGGATACTTTAATCAATGCGCTAACTGTGCTATGGCCAGGACGAAACCCTGATTGAAATGGACTCAGCAGATTGTAAGAAGCAAGGAAAAAAGAAAGTTGCTTTTGCACTACATTTTCCAAAACTTTGGACAAGATAGGTAAAATAGAGATGGGCCAAAAATGAGATAATGAAGAGGGATTATTAGTTTTGGGTAATGGGATAACGAAGGCTTTTTTCCAGTCAGAAGGAAAAGAGCTAGATTCTAAAGAGTGATTAATAAGATGAGTGATTATGGGGACAAGTTCAGCAGAAATAGATTTCAGCATTTGCAGACAGATATTATCAGAGCCAGCAGCCGTCGTTGAAATCGAAAGTAGATATTTTTTAATTTCATCTTCAGTAACTGCCTTAAAAACAAAAGGAGAACACTGGGGCTTAGGGCTGTTAGCGAGGAGAGTAAGAGAGGAGAGTTTCACAGAGTTATTTAATGTAGTAGGTGATAAGGAAAAATAACTGTTGAGTGCATTTAAGTCAAATACCACACGTACATCCGAAGCCGAAGACCCAACCCCGAGCGTTTTAAGAAATTTCCACATTTGTGTGGGGCTTGAGTTTTCAATGGAGTTGTGTATGTGCCGCCTCTTGGCATCTCGACACAGTCTACTGCAGCGATTACGAAGTTTCTTAAAAGGAGCAATATTTTCATCAGTAGGGTGTTTTTTATAACGTCTTTTAGCTTTGTCACGTTTAGACATTAGTGTTTTTATATACTGTGTGAGCCAGGGTGCAGGATAATGTTTGATCTTAACTAGTTTCAGAGGAGCATGCATATCAAATAGATTAATTATTATTTTATTAAAAGCAGCAACCTTGTCATCCATATTTTCTACACAAAGTATAGTAGACCAGTCAATGTCCCTCGCATCAGCTTGTTTATGTTTGTTACCTCATAACTTTCGATAGGGTAAACCGATTCTCAAAAATGTTTTTTATGCTTTTGAAGCTGGTGCTTCTCGTGTGGTCCCATTTAAATTTCGCCTAATTCGGTCCAGTAGTTTTTGAGTTACACTCTAATAACTGAATAGAATGGAGGTCGGTATAAAATTTTTCAAATTGTACTTGTTTATGTTTGTTATCTCATAACTTTCGATAGGGTGAACCGATTCTCAAAATTCTTTTTATGATTTTTGAAGCTGGTGCTTCTTGTGTGGTCGCATTTAAATTTCGCCAAATTCGATCCAGTAGTTTTTGAGTTACACTCCAATAACTGCATAGTAAGGAAGTCGGTATAAAATTTTTCAAATCGTTCTTGTTATCTTGTGATTTAATGATACACAATATAAAATAATACAAATCAGATAATTTATTGATTCAGGCGTTACTTTGCGGAAATCCATTATCAAAAAACGATTATTTATGCGGGAGAAAGGGTGGTGCACGCCCCCAAATAGTCCAAAATCATTGTTTTCTTTTCAACAGAAGTGTCACTAAATATTTTTTTATATCGTTTTTTTTAATACAAATCAATAGTTTTAATGTTAGCTGTGGCTGTGCAGCCCAAAAACTTAAAACTCCCATACGACACTCATTGGTTTACTACGGCCAAGTACCGATCATATCATAGCTAATTATGTTATCTCAAACACGCATGGAAATTTGAGCATTAATCTGACAACTTTTTCGAGAAAAATTGACGTGGCCAATATGCGAGCAGCGGTCGGCAAAAGTTGTATGAAAGTCTATATCTGTCGTGGTTTAGACAAGTTTAGAGAGCACGAATTGTACAAGGCGTCTAAATTTTAACTAAATATATCCACGATTGGACAGAAATGGCAAATTTAAGAATAATTGTCATTCGCAAGTTAATACGCATTTGAATTTCTGCATAGACAGAATAAGAAACACTATAATTAATTATAGACTTTAACTCGCTTGTTTAGTTTGGTGTCCATCCATAAGCGAACCATTATCATCATAAAGTATTTAACAATAGCCGATAATTTTGGTGATGTGTTAGGATTTTTAATTTCTTTATAGGTACTCTTGACCAGTATGTCGCCTAATGTTTTGCGATGATGCTGTCAATGTTTGTTCACTCATGGCTGTAGTATTGTTGTAAGTTGTATCTCTTGGAAATGCAGACTCATGTAAGGAGTTCGAATCCTTGAGGCGCGGACCATTCCGAATTTTAAAACAATTTACGATGCTTTACGTAAGTTTGAAAATTGCTTATCAGATTGGACAATGTAATGCGAAGGTGTATTAATTTTGGACTTTTTCTTTATATTTTTAGATGTATCTAACACAATTAAAAACTGTTGGTTACTATTTTAATACTACACGTTGCCTATATGTTACCTAAAAAAATATAGTGTTATCGCTGAATATTCTGAGAGTTTAAACGTGAAAGTTAATTTTTGTTAACTATTTTTTGTCTTGTTGGGCCTATTTCGCGTTTTTTTCTACAGAAAGCGAGCAATCTTTATGAATTCAATTCGATTACTATTCTTTTCTTGTTCTTTTTCTAATATTATTCGTTATTTCATAGGATATTATCGCTCCGTTTCGTTACATTAGATGTTTAGAGATTCTGCTTGCTACTATTATCAGGATACTAACGTGTCTTAACGGTACGCATGACGGTAGTACAAGCAAAATCCATCCACGAACATGTATAATTGTAATTGCATGTAAAATATTAGTTGAACTGCTACAATCAGAAACTTTGAGTTTGTGTATCATTTCATTACACATTTAATTTCTCTATATAACTCTCACATCTCACAATTATGAATGTCTGATGATGACGAAGCCATCGCATAGATCTAATTAAATCAAAGCAGGATAAAACTTCAGGTTATGATTCCGATGTATTAATAAAATGACGTAAACAATGTAACAACTGTGTGATTCTCACAATAGTTTTCAAACTCTAATGGCCTATACACTTCGTCTTCCGGTGCATGGTTGCAACTCGAGAACTTTTTTTCCTCATCGTTTATCAGTTCTGCGAGCGATGTGGCCTGCCCATTGCCAATTCAACTTGCTAATGTTCTCCTACGGATCTCCTCATTTCGGATTTTATCACGCAGGGAAAACCTCAGCATAGCCCTCTCCAATGCTCGTTGAGCGACTTTAAGCTTTTTAATGAAGCCCACAGTATGGGACCACGTCTCAGTACTATAAGTCATCACTGGCAACACACACTGGTTGCAAAACCTTGGTTTTCAGGCTCTGAGGTATTGGGGAAGAAAAGATAGATCGAAGCTTCCGATCGGGAAGCTTCGATCTATCTTTTCTTCCCCATCCAAGCTGGATTCTTCGTGCGACCTCCTTGTTGAAGTTGGACCTACCTTATTAATAAATGAGATGCACGAGAGTAAAAGAAAAAGTAGAGTATCTATAAATAATCACGCATTACATCAACCGTTGGGACTGAACGAGTGCTTTCTGCAATCGCCGCCTATTCTTTAATTCATAAAGTGACGCTGTAAATTCCGGTAAGATTCAATGCCCTTACGAAAAAAAAAAAAAGTTACAGAGTTATCTCCACCTCTAGGCTTTCCGAACGCTCATCAACTTATTACTGTTTGAAGATTTCTGCCATTCGTTTGGACATTAAGCAAAGTTCATGAAACTGTATGCTAATGGACAACTCATATTTCAACTAAATGATGCTTACAATAAACAGATTGAATGTCTTTGTAATGGACTTCAGTGAAGTTAGCTGTGACTAGATAATAGAAAAAAACCTTACATAATTTTCAATGGTTATTACGTATTACTTTAGTAGTGTTACTTTACTAAGTACAAAACTTCGAACAAATAGGGCTGCCCGACTACGGTGTTTGTGAAATTCATCTACCTCCATGAGATTCTTACTTAGGTTTATGATCGTTATATTACCTTTTTATTAAAAAAATGAAATTTGTTGTGAATGAAAAGGAAGTGTTCAATAAAAATACGTGTTCTGTTTTTTGATTACTTAGCAAATTTATTAATTAAACATGCGGGGCAGTCTCTCGGGCCTGTTGATAGTAGTGTAAACTGAGTAGGTAATTTGAAGCGTTCAGTGATGATGACGCGAGTTCCATGATTTTTATTCACACACAAAGTGCGCAACGCGCCTATTGAAGTGTTTACTTCAAAACACCCTTAATAGCTTTGCGACTGAAACATATTTGCGCCTCGCCTGAGCCGTACGAAAAGCTTTTCGCGAGCGCATGCAGTTCACTCGTGTATGACGATGTACGACTTTTTTATTTATTAATCTTTTCACATATTATTAACCCTCCAGTCATAGTTATTTATTAACGCGTCCCAGAGACGTAAATATACGTCAGTTTCATTCATAAATCTTTTATTTTAATTAACACGGTATGGGAAAGATTAATCCAGATATTTTACACAGTAGAAAAAGCGAAATACATACCCATAAAAATAAACAAATTAGTAGTAAGAAAATAGTATATAATTTTTTTTTATTTCCCAGGTATATGTTTTTTGGCTGCGTTATGAAGCAATTCAAGCAACCAAAAACACCACAATAATGAAACACAAAAACATGAATAATAGTCATATTCATGCTCATTACTCGTATTATATACCTACATATAATTATGTTATTATGTATACAATACATGCATACATTTCACAGTAGAAATTGTGAAATCTGTCAACCGAAACTTCAAAGTTCGTTTTTAGGAGTCGTTGGCCCTGCCGTGCGATTCTGTAAAGATTCGTCGACGGGCCCGTCGACGAACTCACCGATGTCAAATACTTTAGCATATATCGCTTCATTTGTTTCACGGATGTTGTCAAAGGTGCAACGATGTTTGCTCTTAGAGAATCGTACGGCTGGAATTCTATACTGTAATGATTCGTCGACGAGCTCGTCGACGAGTTCACCGATGTCAAATACTTTAAATAAAGTTGCTTTTCCAACGTTTCTTTTCATCTCGTCATTTGTTTCACGGTGTTGTCAAAGATACAACGATGTTTGCTCTTAGAGAATCACACGGCTGAACTGAAAGTGGTACATCTGGTTGTAGGCGTCGTGGGCGCAGCGGCGCAGCGATCACTACACTGGGGTTCGGCGATCGATCCCTTCGCCCTCCAGTCCACTAATAACTACGACGCGAAACGCACGCCGCTTCTGCATCAATTTTGCTTTGTGTAAAACTGTACAGCGCACATTTTTTTTTCACTTTTATTTGTGCCATTTACTCACAATTTTGAATATACTGTGCTTCTGCTTTACTTAATACTGAGTTGTACTTTATTCTTGTGACCAGAAAAAAATACCGCTTGCAATATGGAAACAGCTTCAGCTGCAGATGCGTCGCATTGTGATGTACTTATTGTAGGTAGGTATTTTTTATTTATTTTATCTCTCTCATGCATTAGGCATATGCCACATCGGAGGTCAGCCGTGCGATTCTCTAAGAGCAAACATCGATGCGTATTTGACGACATCCGTGAAACAAATGACGAGATGACAAGAAACGTTGGAAAAACAACCTTATATACAAGGGCGATATATATTACGTCGGTGAGCTCGTCGACGAACGCAACAACGAATCATTAGAGAATCGGATGGCAGGTACGATGACGGTGACAGTCAGTAGTCATATTTATTTTTAACTTCGTTTTCTACATGTGTCACACCTAAAAAATAAAAAAAAAGATTTCTTTTTAATAACTAAAAACTAAAAATAATACAGGGAACATATCTACAGTATCTAATAAAGAGTTAAATGTTACAAACGTTGATTGTACAAAATAAATCTAAAACCAAGAAAGTGTTTGCATTTCTAATTCACCGACTAAAATCAGAGTAAACCAAAATAACAGATTCTCTCCCGAATGAGGGCACTCGACAAGGAAGCTTTCTCTTGTTAAATTGTTGTATTCACCTTTCACCGTTTATTTATAAATCAAGTAGAGACAAATATACAATGCTGCTGCATCTATTATGGAAATGAGATACGGATAGCTCTCCACTCTGTTCGAACCGCTAATATTAACTCACGACTCATATAGTCTAGCTGTTGTCGATTATTGATAGTTGCTAATTGATTCTAGAGCGAGCTCAGACACAGAACAAAGATTAGTCTCCCCTATAAATAGACACTCTCCGCCCCTCGAATATTGTTTAAAATGTATTGCATTACAATAACAATAATAATGAAAATAAAGAGTAAATATGATGACAGAGTATAAATATACGTTCATACACTCACACCTTTGCACTAAGAATGCCTGTGTCACAGGCATTAGCATGGATGGTCACATGGACCATATCACAACATTCAAGACCCAACAAAGAACATGGCACCCCACGAAGTCAGGGTCACTACCACTGAGCTAACGAAAACCTTAGACATTATATTTTATTACAATTTTTATTAATTTACATATATATAAGTATTATTCCGAATGACTATTCACTTATTGAATGTAACTTTCGGAAGTTATTAGATATTTTAGCTCAGAAGATAGGCCGTAGCCAAGGTACTTGGAGCGCGTGGATAGATTTTTACTTGTGAGTTGTATTATAGGTATTTTTTTCTATTATTATAACGTAGTTGTGTTCTGATGTTCGTGATGTCATGTGACATCACTGAAAATCAGTAAAAGATCCAGGCGTCGGATCCAGCGCTCAAAAAAGGTGGTGGTCACTTTTGGTTTTGGATTGTAGGAATATGAGCTAGCTCAAGACAGATATAATGCATTCCTACACAAAAGATGTTTACAAAATTTACGACATGCCAAGATTTTATTTAAATGTATAGTTTAACGTGGGAATAGTTGTGGGGTAACTAGTAAATTAATAAATCTGTAAATTGTTAGTTTGTTCGCTTACAAAAATAACAAAAGCATAAAGCTATCTCTTCTTTCCAAAGCAAGTGTTCATGTGCCAAAAAAAATATAGATGTGGTCAATAATATTACATGTCAGCATATCGATTTTCATTGTTTTTATTTTATGAAGTCGTTGGATATAAATATCATCAGCATATCGATCTCAATAGACCGTAAAAACGTGGCGAAACAAGTAGATTAGGATTGTGGGCATCACCCATCATGCCCACAACGGTGGATCCGCGCTTGCTAATGATGCTGAGTCGGGACCTAAATTCATGATATTACGCAACAGTTCCTATCGTTGTGTAGGTATAGTATATATTGGAATGTTATGTTGCGTTTATGTCATGATAAATATAGATTTTTTCTCTTTCTTTCTTAACCTACTTTGCCGTGGCAGTGGATAGACCAGATAGCACGGATGGGGCCGGAAGGTCCTGAAGTGGAAACCACGGACCGGCAAGCGTAGCGTAGGTCGTCCACCGACAAGGTGGACAAACGACCTGATAAAGGTCGCAGGACGACGTTGAATGCAGGCCGCTTCCAACCGGCTCCTTTGTAAACTTGTGGGGGAAGACTATGTTCAGCAGTGGACGTCCTACGGCTGAGGTGATGATGACATTTTAATGGTATTTCATGGTATATCTTTCCCGATTGATACAGTAGTATCTGGACTGGTTTTTTGACCTACCACGGGAGTTAAACCATCAAAATAATATTAAAATTATTTATGGGTTTTATGTATCTGGCGTGCAGCGCGTGGTTAGCTAACCGGGAGTGGTGAAGTTGGTTTCCTTTGGTCAGAACGTGGGTTCTATCAAAATCGCCATATTGTTGGCCGTACTCCCGCCACGTTAAAAGTCACGATACAAAGAGAACATGTCGTGTGAATGTTGAATTACGCTCTTTTTATTTTCAGAATTATTCGTACTTTTGCACTCGCAAGCGAGTCACGCTTACGAAGTTACCCTTACCACAGCTTTGTGGTAAGGTGGTTTTCTCCTATATGATCAGTATCGGTTTTTTTTCAACTGGTTTTATACTAGTGGATCTGTGACCTCAGAGTGTGACTTTGCATAGCCTAAATTGAATAAGTATTTACCGCTCACCTTAAATTGTCAACGGTATCTAGTTTCATTTTAGGATATTAAAAAAAATATATAAATATCGATCCTGCTTACAAAGTTTCACAAGAATTGGTTGAGAAATGCGACCTGTAGAAAAAAACAGACGGAAATTTGGACAGACAAACTACGAAAGCAATTTTGCCCAAGCTATTTTTTTTAACAAGATACATTCTGACACTTATTATTTTTACAATGTATATGATAAGTAACACATTTCTACAGGTATATTATTATATCCACAGATTTATATAGCTATATTTAAGAAACACAAAAAATGCAACATCATTTCAGCAGCGTACTAGGTTTACCCTGTGTTACGCTGCCGAACGACTTGCTAAAACATATGTAGCAAATAGAGCAACATTAATAAATAGTAAATACAATTTATCGTCAATCAATAGACAATCGTCTGATGAAGTCTACGCTCCGACCCACTCGTGCCCGTATTGAAGACCCCGAGAGCTTTCAACTTGAACTATCCAATCGCTTCGATTGCCTTGAGAACATCGCTTCAGTGGACGAGATCAATAACAGGTTAGTAGAAACTGTCCACACAATGGGTTCCAAGTACTTTAAACCCCACCGTACAGATAGGCCACAGAAACTCTCCAACGATACCCTCAACCTCATGGCTGAACGACGCTCATTGAAACTGCAGTCTTCGAATGATGCTGAAGCATATAGGCTGCTCAATAGACGAATATGGAAGTCCTTGCGACACGACATCCGGATCTTTAATACAAACCGTATTAAAGAGACGATAGAGCGGAAAAAAGGCTCCAAAGTGTTTGCAAGAGACATGTCTATTGGGCAAAGCCAGTTGACGAAGCTGAAGAGAGGAGACGGCAGTGTAGCGTCGACCAAAGCGGAAGTGTTAGGAGAGGTCGAGAGTTTCTACGGACAGTTATACACCTCGGTCGCTAAACCTGTTAGCAGCTCGGTCAAAGACCCAAGATCCAAGCTGACCCGACATTATACTGAAGATATCCCGGACATCAGCCTGTACGAGATTAGAATAGCCTTGAAACAGCTTAAGAACAACAAGGCGCCTGGTGACGATGGTATCACATCTGAGCTTCTGAGAGCGGGTGGAACACCGGTACTTAAAGTCCTTCAGAAGCTCTTTAATACCGTCTTACTCGAAGGTTCAACGCCAGAAGCATGGAACAAAAGCGTGGTGGTGCTGTTCTTCAAGAAAGGTGATAACACTTTACTTAAAAATTACAGACCCATCTCGCTTTTGAGCCATGTTTATAAGCTGTTTTCGAAGGTCATAACGAACCGTCTCAGTCGCAGGTTTGATGAATTCCAGCCTCCGGAACAAGCCGGTTTTCGAAAAGGCTATAGTACTATAGACCACATCCACACGCTACGGCAAGTTATACAGAAGACCGAAGAGTATAACTTGTCTCTTTGTCTAGCGTTTGTGGACTATGAGAAAGCCTTTGATTCGATCGAGACGTGGGCAGTGCTTGAGTCTCTCCAGCGGTGCCGTATTGACTATCGGTATATTGAAGTCCTGAAGTGTTTGTACAAAAACACCTACATGTCAGTCCGAGTACAGGAGCAGAGTTCGAAGGCAATACCATTGCAAAGAGGCGTGAGACAGGGAGACGTTATATCTCCGAAACTGTTCACCGCTACATTGGAAGACGCCTTCAAGCTTCTGGAATGGCAAGGACTTGGCATCAATATTAACGGCGAATACATCACTCACCTTCGATTTGCCGACGATATTGTAGTCATGGCAGAATCCATGGAAGACCTCAGTACAATGCTCGAAGGCCTCCATCGAGTTTCCCAACGGGTAGGTCTTAAGATGAACATGGACAAGACGAAAATTATGTCTAATGCCCATGTTGTACCTACCCCAATATCAGTTGGGCACTCAGTTCTCGAAGTTGTTGACGAGTACATCTACCTGGGACAGACAGTCAAACGAGGCAGGTCCAACTTCGAGAAAGATGTCAATCGTTGAATCCAACTCGGCTGGGCAGCGTTCCGGAAACTTCGCGAAGTCTTCTCGTCAAAAATACCTCAGTGCCTCAAGACAAGAGTCTTCGACCAATGTGTGTTACCAGTGATGACTTATGGCACTGAAACGTGGTATCTTACTATGGGCCTCATAGAAAAGCTCAAAGTCGCACAACGAGCTATGGAGAGGGCTATGCTCGGGGTTTCTCTACGTGATCGAATCAGAAATGAGGAGATCCGTAGAAGAACGAAAGTCACTGACATAGCCCAGAAAATTAGCCAGTTGAAGTGGCAGTGGGCAGGGCACATAGCACGCAGAACAGATGGCCGATGGGGCCGAAAGGTTCTGGAGTGGAGACCACGGACCGGCAAGCGCAGCGTAGGTCGTCCTCCGCTACCATACTCCGCAGACTAACTCCAACAGATAAGTGTTTATCTGTTGGTGCTTTTTTCGCAATTTAATCAACTTCTTGCAAGGAAAAGAATTCAATTATGATGGGGATGTCCAATCCGTCTTCAAAGATTTTATTGGTTCTCCCTTCCACAATGTTTTCAGCAATGGAATCAATGAACTAACTATAAAATGGTAAAATTGCATAATATAATAATAACCGTATATACTTCGATTGATGAACCATGTAGTTTCACAGATTTTACTCGTTTTATTTTTTCCATATGAAACGCCAATTTTATAACCTTTTGAGGCCTTATTTATCAGGAGCAAAAAACAAACTTCACATATTTACTTCTTTTCTACCGACTTTCAAAAAAGGAGGAGGTACTCATTTTGTCTGTATATTTTTTTGTCTATGTTACGTCATAATTTTCGACTGTGTGAACCGATTCTCAAAATTCTTGTTTGAAAGCTGGTGCTTCCCGTGTGGTCCCATTAATTTTTTTTTCAAATCCGGTCCAGTAGTTTTTGAGATACACTCCAATAACTGAATAGAATGGAAGGCGGTATAACATTTTTTCAATTGTACTTGTATCTAAATTACTCACATGCAAATCCGGGTGGTTCGGTAGACAAGTATGAGTAGGTATATTACGATGCGCACTTCTTTTGTTTTGACCGACATACATTTCTGTGACAATACTTCATATGAAGTAATACCTAATAATATATTATTGTGTAATTTAATTTACTTATAGCTTGACTACTGGAAACCTGTCATTACCTAAATGCCACTAGTTTTGATACTACTGATATAATAATGTAAGTAGAAACCTGTGACTATAGTTAAAGAACAGCAGTAAGGAACATTAGATTTTTATAATTACCTCATTGACCACTTAAAACTGGTCACAATGTTCTATAGTCAATCTAATTAGAAATTCAAAACACTATACTACAAAGAAGGATACAATTTTAGTTAAGGTTTAAAAAACAGAAGTTTTTAGTGAGAAACATTGAGAGTTCACTCTGTGAGGAAACTAAGTTAAGGAGGCCTTCATGTACATCATAGCCCTTTGCCGTCGAACTACTGAACGGCTCGAGCCTTTGTATGATAGGTACCATTGCAGTACCATAATATGGTTGCCCGGTGATCCCCCCTGGGCTTCTTCCCCACTTCGTAGCGGCGAGGAGATCCCGAGGGGACTCTCCAGCGTGGGAGAAGGTCACACGCATGCGGTGATAGGCGCAGGCTGCTCTATTCTGGCGGTGGACGGAGGACCTGGCTCCACCAGTCCTCGGACAGTGGACTGTAGAGGCCATCCGCTCGGGTCCTTCGGAGATGGGTGAGGCAAACATTTGGGTCGCTAATATGCCGGTGATTTAGATGTTTACCTCTATACTACTTACATTAAGTTTTTGTGTTTTATTTTATGACAAAAAACAATAGCGTAGTGAAATGTAAAGAATACATACTTATTATTTGTTTGTGTCCTTCTTTCTAAGTGGGAAAAAATATCTGGCCTGAATGATGTTCTTTTTATCGACACTTTACATTTTAGGGAAATTAGCGTATGTACACACGAATGTTACTCAATACCTTACACTGTGGTTACCGGTCAAAACTATTAGAACTTACATAACTACTACACCCTGTCCATGATAGCGTGACAACCAAGTATTATCTGCTAATACGTATTGCCTAGACCAAATGGAATGTGCATGTGACTAACATCGATCGTCACTTTTATACGGTATGATTCGGGGAAAACGATTTGGTCGTTTGCAGTTTATTAGTTTATTGATGTTATCTTTAAGATTAAGGTTGAATTTTATAGTTTTTTGATGGTTTGTAGTTGCAAACTTCATTCACGTTTGTAATTTCTTGTGTTTTGTGGATGGACTGATTTTTATTTTAAGATTTGTCTAAGTATTACACTAACTTGATATACGCCTATATAATCCTGAAGCGGCGCAAGATAAACTCGTTTTTCACCAATTATGTTCTTTGTGACACAGAAAATTACAAAACCTTTCTCATGTATTATATTGCTATTATATTTTACGTGCTACATGCTTTTGCTATAAATATCTAATCTATAGCAAAAGCATCTATATATCCAAGCAGGTTATACTTTTAAATGAATTAATACTTATTTTAGTTCGTGTGGTGGCATGGCAAAGGTGGAATAAAACCTATAATAAGTGTAGCATAAAACCATGTTTATAAAATGGGCTATGGAATGAAATACAATAGTACAATTGTTAAGTTGTTGATTTGAGGTCATAACCAGTGATTGTATTCTGGGCGTCATTACATACGTACATCTAGAAAATTTACTAATTCATGGAATAGATTTTATGATAAATTTTAATCCTACAATGTTTTTTTCTTTCTAACCCTCCAGCCATATTTTATTGTTTCATAACGAGCTTGGTTTTGGGACATGTTTATCACACTTATCAGAATTATTTAGAAATTGGACTTGATTTTATCTGACTGATAATAAATAACAGCCATTTAAACTTTTTGTTTATAAGTATGGGAATTAATATTTTATTCAAGCAGTATTTTTTTTAAATAAATATATAGTGAGATTGTAATGTAATCTTGGTAATAATGGATATAATTTAGTCTTAGCCTTGTTATTTTTTTAAAGCCGTAATTTCATTGAACCAAACTATATTAGTTCTATTTAAATGTAAATTTAGTGCTAAAAGTCTAGCGTCATTCAGTTTAAATAATGTATATTTAGTTATAAAAAGTTTAGCTTAATAGAAATAGTTCAGAAAACTATCTTTTAAACTTCTCTTAATTTTTCATAGCTACTACGTGCATTTTTTTTACTTTAGAACACATGTTCTATGACCAGCCGTGCGATTCTCTAAGAGCAAACATCGTTGTATCTTTGACAACATCTGTGCAACAAATGACGAAATGACAAGAAACGTTGGAAAAACAACCTTATATACAAGGGCGATATCTCATAAAGTATTCAACATCGGTGAGCTCATCGACAAGCGCATCGACGAATCATTAGAGAATCGCACGGCAGATGAATATTTAGCATTGCGAACGCATCTGAGCTATTTAAATCATATGATTTTTCTTCTACCGTATATTGAACCTTTATTCCAGCTATAGCTGAGATAAAGGTAAATCTACAAGACAACAAGCAAGATGCCTATTTATAATAATTAATATTTACAGATGAATAAACGATGATAGGTTTAAACATAAACTTATTCTTTCGAGCTCTAAATTAGTAATACACAGTTTTGGTCCTCACGTAATGGCTACAAACATTTTTAATCACCTACCTAGCAATATAAAATATGAAGAAAAAGTGACAAAATTTGTGAAATATCTGAAAAACTTGCTAATTACGAAATGCTATTATAATATAAATGACATTCTTAATGAAAAATTTGATGATTATTGAATGGGACGGGCGCTCTATTACCTTTCTCGCTATACCCTACCAGGGTCATATGTTATGTAAGATATATATGTATATATATGTAATATATATGCATGTAAGACCTGCATGTATACCCACATATGATTGCAATAAAATATTGAGTATTGATTCGAGATTCGTTGGAAAACCGCATGTATAGTACCTACTGGTAGTGTACGAGTTATATGCATTTGGCATTTCTCTATTTATTTCATAAGAAAATTAGTAATAAAAGTGTTATATCTGGTGCTTTATTAGCTATAACCATTCAAACAGATACTGCAAATGATATCAATACAATTTCACTATCATTCCTTGAAGATACGAGTACTTGTTTGACAAGTCATAGAGAATGAGACCCCTGCCAAAGTACTTAGACCGCACGGAGTATGTAGAACGTCATCGCTATAAATAGGCGATAAAATTGCGAAGAAACGGTGGGTGGGGGCGGAGGACGCTTGCCGGCAATTATTACGTGAGTGCCGGCAGAGTGGACGGGGTTGGCAGTTTTTAAATGTCGTTGTTTTCTGTTGCGGAGGTATGCTACCAACAAAACGTAGATGCGAAGATGTTCTACTTATAGATATTTACTTACTTTGCCCATGCCGTGTGATTCTCTAAGAACTCGACGAGCTCACCGGACGTCAAAAAAGTAGTTTTAATAATAATATAATATGGGACAACATCCACACAAAGGTCTTCAGGTCCCAAACTAGGCAGAGCCTGTACTATGGTAACCTGATGACTGATATACATGTCCATGCACACAAAATGTTTGACCTGTACGGGGATTGAACCCGGGACCAGCGGCTCAGAAGGCAGGGGTGCTACCAACTGCGCCAACCGGCCTGTCATATTGCCCTTGTGTCATATTGCCCTTGACAAGTTGCTTTTCCGTTGTCAATTACTATTTCACGGATATTGTCAAAGATTCGACGATGTTTGCTCTTATGTTTCTATCCACGGTTTTCCTTACTACCGATAGAAATTTGACATAACGTTCATACGAAAAGTGTCAAATATCTATCTCTAGTAAGGTAAACCGGCGATAGATAGGATATTGGGACCGGCCGTTAGAGAATCGCACTTCTGGTTTCTTACATTTGAAAGACAGATGTTGTCTTAAATAAGCATATGAGCAGTCAACTCGAACAATTATATTCCGAAAATTAAATTATCACACACAGTCATCTAACCAAATTATAAAATAAACCTGAATACACACTTGGGGAACAGAGTGGTTTATCCCGGGCTGTGTCGCCTCACAAAGCGTCGCTCTTGCTTTGTGAAACTCGTTGAATGACATCCGTCCGAGTTCGGCTGACAGAGGAAAAACTAGCAGTTTTCCCGTTTGTTCACGGCACATGTTTTATTATTGTTGTGTGTAATTGACTTTATATTTGAGTGAATGGACGCAATTTTAAAAATCGTAAAGGAAACTGGTAAAGTTTTGGAAACTATGTAATGATTTAAATGTTTTTTTAGGATAGGTTATGATTAGAAGTGTATATTTTGTAATAAAAAGGTAATTATATACTTTGCATTTTTTTTTTGTATTTTGTTAGTCTTGTTTTTATAGTCTCTGAATTCTTACATTTATACTATTATGATTGTTCTTCTTTGAAATTAGCTTGAATTTTACTAGAAAATAATTATATAGCTAAAGTGCGCTCCGTCACTAGCCGAGTTCAAGGAACGTGTTAAATCTCTCTCGCTAGAACTATTCTGATGTGTTATTACATATTTTATAACTCCTTTCACATAAACGTCGTTACAATTATGTTGGTATATATTTGTAAAGTTAATAATATTAGAATGTATGTGATGGCGTTGGCCACCTATTAAGGCTAAGCATGCCCAACGGGCGAGTGGTTGAGTCACCGCCACACACATCACCACAATCGCCTATAAAACAGCTACGCTTAGCAACCGGAGCTGTTTGCTGCGAGTGCTCGCCGCGTGCGCGCGTCTCTGTTGTTAAAATCTAATAAGTGATCGAAGATTAAAGTTGGAATAGACATTACGTGTTTTCTTCATACCGGGTCACACTTCATATCGGCTCACAGTTGATATATGTGTATATTATAAGGATACTTATTATTATTTTTATTTTGCATCAGTATGTGGGCCAGCATAATAAGTAGATTAATTCAACTTTAAAAAATCTACTTAATTTTGTGCACCAACATTCCTTTTTTGCTGTTATTCCTCTCCATTCAAACGTTATCTAGAAGAGATCGCTTTGAGCGATAAGACCGCCTATTATTACAGTGTTCTAAGCTATATAACTGTATGATTGTTTATTTTTGGTGTTCACTCACTATCTTTCCATCTTTCTCTATACATAAACACAAACTGCTACACACCTAAATACGCTATGCATTATTTTCTACATTGAATTTACGAGGGCATTATCTTTTGTCACGTGAAAAGATCTCTATCTGTCCATCTTTTACAGACTAGATTTCTGTTAAAGACGTCTGTCCTTTCTTAAGAACTACAAAGCTGTATTTTGTATAATCTAGTGCTTTGTGCGCGGTAAGTCCCGGTAATACCTACCGAGGAAATCGAGATTTATGAGTTAGTGTGCACAAAGGCTTACATTAGACCAATATTTAAGCGAACTGTCTCCGTTCTACGTTGTACAGAACATTATTTGCCATGGATGGTATATTCCGCAAAATAAGGAACTGCTTTCGAAATACATAGGGTAATGAGCAATGGTTCAATTAAAAAGTAAGGCGAAATCAGTCCAAAGTTTAATTAACTTAATAAAAATATTTAATTAAAGAACTCAACTCGGCCTGTTTCGTAAAAATAATTATATATTGTCAGGGTCATTTGCTTGTTTTAGTCCTAAGGCAAATCCTACTAATATTATAAACGCGAAAGTTTGTAGGTATGGACGTATGGATGTGTGGATCTTTGTTACTCTTTCACGCTCAAACGGCGAGGGCAATTTTGATGAAATTTGGTATGGAGGTAGGCGCTGGATTAACACTTATCTGATAGGCAGCAAAAAGTTGGCATTAATGGCGTGACATCTTCTGGATCTTTGGTTAGAATGGGGGTTCCACAGGGGTCGATCTTGGGTCCGTTCTAATTCTTAGCATATATCAATGACTTACCACATATGGTTGAGCCTTGCTGACATAGTTCTTTTTGCGGATGATACTTCTCTGATTTTTAAAGTAGATAGGAAAGATAGAGAACTAGTTCAAGTCAACAACGCGTTAACTATTGTTTCAAATTGATTCGTCGCAAACAACCTGCTTCTCAACGCAAAGAAAACGAAATGTTTAAAATTTTCCATGCCTAATGTAAGACATATAGAGCCAAACGTATTACTCGACGGAAATAAATTGAAAATTGACAAGGCAATAGTCTTTCTAGGTATTAGCATAGACTCTAAATTACAATGGGGTCCTCATATTGATGCACTATCTGGAAGACTGAGCTCAGCTGCATATGCGGTTCAAAAAATTAGGCAATTGACAGATATAGCTACTGCTCGACTGGTCTACTTTGCTTACTTCCACAGCATAATGTCATATGGTATCCTGCTGTGGGGGTCAGCGGCGGACATAGAGACAGTTTTTATATTGCAAAAGCGGGCAGTTCGAGCCATCTACGAAATGGGTCCCCGCGAATCCTTAAGACAAATGTTCAAAGAAATTAATATATTAACTCTTCCATCTTTGTATATCCTAGAAAATATAATGTACGTTCGTAAAAATATAAAGAAGTTTAGAATAAATAGTGATATGCATAATATTAATACTAGAAATAAGGATAGGATAGCTGTATCTAAATTTAGACTCACGAAAACTAAAAATAAGTCCTTCTTAGGCAATTGTGTACGTTTCTATAATAAAATCCCGAAAGACATTACTGAGCTCACTGAAGGGAAATTCAAGTTACGTGTCAAAAATATACTAATGAAAAAAGCCTATTATAAATTGAGTCACTACTTAGAAGACAAAGATGCCTGGAAGCTTTCCACTTCTGCCTAATAGCCAACTATTGAATAAATTTGTTATTTTAATACTACTCATATGTAACCTCAATGTACAAAGACTTGAAAAAATAATGGCCCACGAGTTTCTTGCTGCTTCTTCTCGGCGGTGGTTCTTTTCCGAAGACAGCGGTAGAATCATTTAAAAATTTTTGACGTTCATAAGAGTGTCTATGATGCCTAAACTGAATAAATAATTTTTGAATTTTGAATTTTGATACTTTTCATCATCATCCATCACCACGCGGGTAAAAAAGCGTAATATGCTTGGGCACAGCATAGACAAAATAAATAAGATCTCCGCCTACATCAAGATCGTAATGATGACAGTTCTGTCAGTTTGTGATAGCTTAGTCAAAAGAAAAGTCAATTTGACAGCTCGATACACTAGACGTGCTCGGCGACCGTCAAGGGTGACGAAATGTAACGACATTTTTGTCCATGGTGATTAATTTTATATGTGTATGTACGTTAGTTCTGTATTTTATTATTAATGTATACTGATTGACATACTAAGTATTTAAATTTACTCATATAATACTATTATTGCAATTGCGTTTGACCATGTACATATTTTATGACATTTTAGTATAAAGATAGATATACCCTTGCGGCCTTATTAATAAACTTAGCTTACACTCGGAGTAGTTAAAACATCTATCTGTAAATTTTTCGCTTGCAGTAAATGTCACGCGTGAAAGCAAGACAAAGCATGTTACGCCTAATCTATGTTAACGCAACGTTAATAATAAAGGCCTTAGAGAAGATAATAAGCTACTCGTAGTACTAATCCTGCGCAGACGTAGCCGCGGGCACCAGCTAGTATTAATTAATTCAAGCCTTATAAATATGGCATAAGATAACAGATGCCTTTGAATTAGGCACGGGAGTTATTATGTCCGACATTTCCAAAGTTATTCATTAATTCTTTGACGTCGCAGTTATGGCAAAAGAAAAATATCTAGTCGAGGCACAGCTGTTGAGCGACACAGCTAAGGGACACAGTTAAGAAGAAATGTCAAGGGCCACAGAGTAGTACCTATTTATTACGTCATTGCCATCTTTTTTCTATTTCTTTTCTGGGTCTTGTGCCAATATTTTTGTATCACACATCTATTGATGACCGGCATGTTCCTATGTTTAGCTTTATGCATTAGTACTTCATATAGGAAGTACGGATCCAGTTAGAAGGCAGGCAGTTCAAATCATTTTTGGGGATCATACTTCTACTAATCTTCCGACTGGTGCGTTAACTGGTGTATAATCAAAATTTTATATCAAAAGCACTAATGTCAAGTTTAAGAGAGAAAATCAGGTTATGCGATTTTATGAATATGGACCGCAAATACGCACTAACTGATGGTGCCTGACCACCAAAAATTAGTATCTATCTAGTATTACAGACTTCTAAATAAACGAAAAAAGTATTTGCCTGATATATCCTATTTTAACCCTGACGTCTCTCCTCTCGCACTATAGAGAGGAGCTAAGAAGATTGAAGCCGGCCTATAACCCTGACTGATATAGTTCGTATATGAACAAAGAGCCAGAAAATAGCTAATTACTCAATCAATACTTTGACCTGGAATCAATTGACAAATGAAGGTGCTTGATAAGTTTCATGCGTCACGTTTTTACCAGGTGTACCGTTTGGGAAATAAGACCCCTACGAAGTCCTAGCTTTTTTTAAATTTATCTCTAAAATTTCTAAAGTTTAGTATCGCTAAGCAGGCGTTAGTGCTTTATAAATCGTGTACTAGAAATTGAGAAGGGTTACAATATGAACACGAAGCTTACGTGTTTGCAGTAAGTAATAAAGCTTTTCAAGCCATTGGATAATTGACGCTCCGCATACGATACATTAAAAAAACTCGAAAAATAGTTTCTGGGTCGGCGGCCTGGCAATCATGATACTTGACACAGTCAGCCAGAAGACGTGGGTTTGAATCCTGTAGTTTTAATTAGTAAGAATAATATTCTATCTAAAATTTCGAAATCTTGTGTTATATTTTAGTATTGCATACTAAGAAAATTAGTTATTTTTATGACTTCTAAATGATGTTTCTCTGAGTTCAATGCGTTTAAGTTGTAAGTGTACTGTCTAACTGTTTGTTGTGTTATACCCAAAGAGATTGAATAAACCTAACATTTAATATATTTAGGAGTAGAAACGTTTATCAACCAATCCGCAACACAAAGTCGACAGACACGAGTCGACAGACAGTTGAATAAAGGACGTTGGTATGCTGTTAATCAACTCTGATAAGGCTCAATATCTACTTACGTAGTTTGGTGCTAAACCTACTATTGTATTGTGAAAATAATTGAACTGAGAGCTCACTGCTATACATATACATACTTGTTAATATGTTTCTTATGAACTTTTGTGCAATAAATTATTTTCTGTTCAAGTCTATAATAAAATGTGAATCAATCTTCTAAAACGTACTGTATAGCTCCGTAGTAGAGGTCTGAGTTTAATGTTTTAGCCTCAAACTTATAGATTTATGTGTGGAGTGCACCTATAAATCTTTTCTTGAGATGACGTTTACGTTCCAGACTTCTTGAAAATCTTGAAAGGTCGAGGCCGATGAAAAGTTCAGCCGTGCGTTTCTGTAATGTTTCGTCGACGAGCTCACCGATGTCAAATACTTTATGATATATATCGCCCTCGTAAATAAGTTTGTGTTTCCAACGTTTCTTGTCATCACGTCATTTGTTTCACGGATGTTGTCAAAGATGGAACGATGTTTGCTCTTAGAGAATCGCACGGCTGGACTTATAGTATTTTATAAAGCATTTTGCCTCAGCTTAGTGCTGTTTATGTGTCGATTTTATAATGATTTTTACCTACTTTTCCGATTGTATGCTTAAAGAGTAATGTGGAAAAATTAAATAAAACTAAAATCAAACAATAACTGTAATGATTTTTTAATTTAATGTGTTCGTTAAAGTGTATATATATCTAGGTATCGACATATCTACAATAATTAACCAGAACCATCGCATCAGGGCCGTTATTCGCTATGACCACACAATCAAGGATGGCGGCGCCTTACGATTTCTCTACAAGGAATGACCGTGAAATCAATACAAATTTGCGATCATTCCTTGAAGATATCGTAACGCGCCGTGTTACTTGCTGAATGCTCTTAGCGAATAAGGCCCAGTATTTTAATTTGTCTAATTCTGTGTAAAAGTGTGTCGTGTGTAAAATCAAAGTAACAGAGCCACCGCCTAAAATCGGTTTTTCACAAGCAAGATGCACCTCAATTTAGAAACGTGTTCTATGACATTATATAATCCAGAATAATTCTAACTTCTACCTCGTAATCAGATGATAAGGCGTACAGCCGTGCGAATCTGTAATGATTCGCCTCAAACATATGTTTAAACAATATTTCTTTAAAACAATAAAAATATTCTAAAACCGTGTATTATTATTAAAAAAACCGCTTCAAATGCAATATAGGTACTTTGTTACCACGGCCATATAAAACTAAATTTCGGTAATACATTAGTTTCGTATTGATAATCGTATTCTTTCATTTGTTCAGGTACTGACGAGTATTGGTCGAAGAGAAAAGAAGCTTTTCGCGCGAGGAGAGCACGAGCACATCACAAAATTAGACGACGACAAATTGGTAAATGTTTCAAAAATTGTAGTTTTTTAATTATGGCAACATTAAAGACCAAAAATCTGCCTATCACATAAGATCACATCTATAGGGAAACTGCTCCAAGTGCCAGACTCAAACACACATAATTGCATGATAATATAAAATCACGTTAAAGCATTTTAATTTACTAGAAAAATAAAAATAGAGAACTTCCTCTACATCGAAAAGAGAGAGACAATTTTTTTGACTATTCCTTAATTGAAATGGAGTTAAAATGGACCTTACCTAGTTTACTTTACGATCTTCGTTTTATTACACAGGTCACAGTTAGCAACTTGGTGAAATTGGAACATTCCAAGCATCTTTGTCTTCGAAATTACTTAATTCGGAGTACCTTCTACTTTTCGCAATATAATATTTTGAGTGTTATCAGTCAATTGCAAAAATAAGACTCTGTTCTATGTTTTAACATCATCGACGTACACATTTGTGTCAGTATAGTTTGAAGTAGGTATGAATAAAATGGTAGCTGTCTTGCTTTTTAATATAAATTTACTATTTCTTTCCTCCTCACGTTTACCAACATATTAATATAATCCGTGTATTTCCTATTCATATCATAAATCTTGCCGCTTTCGAGTGCACTCAAGCACAGAAGTGCGATACTCGCTAGTTCCCTACTTCAAAAGATTTTCTGCTTATTCGTTTGGTATAGGTATTCATTCATTCATCATAGTTGGATGGTTATTATAAATATTTCAACTTGTGCATATTCAGAGCAAGTATATTTTATATTTTTATTTTATTCTACCTAACCTTCTATACTAAGCGCTTACTCTATCCTCGATAAAATATAAGTACTTAAATACTTATATTTTATCATCAAGTTTGTATATGACCACCCCGTTCATAATGTTTGTGATCATGATATTTTAAAAGTACATAAAAGCGGTGTCATTTGTTTAATTATTAAAGCTAAAATGTACCAACGGATTACAACTGCCAAGAATTAAAATAATCACTCACACCCGTTCTCCCTCAAAACTCACTAAGAGCAATTAAATACAAAGATAATGAAAAAAGGTAAAAAAATATTTATATGGTACTCTATCTATACATCATAATAATCTAGTAGTACAGATATAGACAATTTATTAAAAAATGTTGACGGCAGTTTTTGTAAAACCTTTTTATATCATAAACTATTGTAGAGATAATAAATAAAGTAACTTGAGAATGATTAAACTCCAATTTTTAAATTCATATTTCAAACTTATACGTTAGGAATAATAAATAATTAGAATAAGATACCAAATTACCTAATATGCTTTTGTTTAAGCACGATGTTACGAGTCAAGCAAGTTGTACTCGTAGATAGTTACAAGACACGTCAACGGTCCATGAAACGACCCTTATAGTAGAACCTCTGTTCAACAAAATCAGAACATCATGTTTTAAAATGAAGTACCCTTATCTCCAATTTATCCCTCCCAAAGGCTCCATAACTCAAGCATTATGCAAAGTCAGACGATCTAACTACCTTACTCCTGTCAATTACCTTACAAAGCTTGGTTCTAAATTGCTACATTACGCTTCTCTGATACTAACAAACGGCTGTCAATGTTCTTCGAAAATCCCATCAATTTGAACTCTACTGGCGCAGTCGGTGGGATCATTATAGGTTGATATTGGATGCACTTTAAAGGTAGGTATTAGGTTTCGAATGTTACGCTATTAATCTCTGGATCGATGCTAGTCTTAAGTTATGGGACTGCAGTATGTACCATGAAATCACAATTTTCGAATGTTATAATTTATATTGGTAATGGTACCATTTGGTGAATTGTTTAATCAAGTAATTAATATTATTAATATATTAATAATTATAATTGTAAAATGGGGTGTTAAGAGGTATATGCCGAAAAATTATCCAGAAAAATGGAACCGGTCCAATTTTTAAGCTAGACACTGTATTGTTTTAAATAAATCCAGTTAATTTATATTTTTGGTTAGCATCGAGTTTGCCAATATGCGATACGAATAAATGTAGGTATGTCTTAATATATACCTAGCTATGGTTTAAAAAGTCAGTTTACGGGCGATAATATCGTCATAAGACAAGCTGAACGATTATCCTTTCTATCGCTTGTGGCGCGCTCTCGCTTGCACGCTCGGCTCAGGCGTACCGTGACAACGTAACATGACAATGAGTCATGCTTTTTCGTGGGTGCAGCCGGCGTTCATCGACTAATAAGACGTTATCACGTCAATAATACTCGTATAAAGTTTATAAGTGTGTGACTAAGAGAGTGGGTGAGTGTATATTTGTTATTACTGTAAGCTAAGATACAATTCAACTTTTTTAAAAGCAGTAAAAGTAATATATTACGTGACCACGTGGCCTGTATAATGATATCATTATGTCGGGCTTTTACCATCAAGAGTAAGGCCAGTTTAGAACGAAACTTATTATGTATGACGATGATCAAATAAATACCTGTCTGAATGACTTATTCCGTGTAAGATAGGGCCTACTTTCTCAAACAAGTTTAAATTATTACTAACCGGCAAAACATTCACGATAATGATCCGCATATCAGATACCGCTGCGGCGTTTACCAATATGTGTGTTACATATTATCATGCAACCCATAACTGCAAGTCATCACTAGGCCACTAATTTGTACTGAATTTTTGTCAATGCGCCGGACAGTTCATACGAATTTGTTCAGCCGTTTTAATGTAAACTAGCAACAAATATAATCCTACACTTATTTCTTAATCAAGTAGGTAGTAATACACAGTCACTCACAAACTTACGCATTTATACTATGAGTACGACAACTCCTATAAATAAATAAAATATTCTTTAAAATAAAAGAGTAAATGCGAGACTATCACCGCAAATGTTTCGTTCGAGGAGGTGGTTACAGGGTGGGGTGGTCCACAAACATTTTGTACGTAAAAGTATCGCTATGCCGTGGAGATTAGGCGTTTTCCCATTAGACAGAACGGCACCAGCACCATAGGAGCTTCATTCATTAATCATTATTTTACCATCACATGTCGATACGCTTGATGGTATAATAATGATTAATGGAAAAGAAAAGGAGATAAGTTATTCAGTATTTTATTGTTATTTTGACGGTTTAACTTACGCGGTACGTATAGTCGAATATCTCGACCGGTTTCGTGACCGTCCGGGCCACTTCTTCATGGAGTACTTAGACTAGTAGTCAGTAGTCAGTACAAGCGCGAACGCAGCCGGGTGCGCAAGTACTCCATGAAGAAGTGGCCCGGACGGTCACGAAACCGGCCGAGATATTCGACTATACCTACCGCGTAAGTTCAACCGTCAAAATAACTTTAAAAAGATATACAGTGTAAGTAATCGTTATTTTAAATTATTTCATGCAAATAAATTTTGACTATCGTATTGTTTTATGAAATGTATGGCAAAAAGTAAGTCAAAATTGCAAGTGATTTCAAATAATTATCTTTTCTCAATGTTAATAAAAACTTTTTTAGAAATATGTCACTAGACATATAACTATTTTGGAATTATTATTTTCTTTTTAACAATTTACACATTAACATAAGCAAGATGTCTGCTGAAGATGATACAAAAAAATAGTGAGATAAAATTAAAAAAATACTTATTTTTGTGTTTCTCGGATACTTTATTTAATCTTTGCTACAAAGTTCTGCGCGCTTCTGAATTGCGTTTGTCATCCCGAGAGATTTAGTAAAACCTTATGTCGTTCGTAGAGTAATTTAACTTGAGAATAATATTTTCTGTCATCCAAGTTTAGATTTGTTAATCTAACACAGCAACACCTAAGTTTAATATTTTTTTTATTTAATTCCTAGAAAATATATAGGTCATCATCAAAACGATACCTATAAGTATGAATCATCAAATTAATGTACGAGTAAATATATATCATTAATAAATGTATTTTCAATGACCAAATTAATTATTTTTGTTCGTAAGATATTAGATTTATCATCTAATATCATCATCATCATCATCTCAGCCGTAGGACGTCCACTGCTGAACATACGCCTCCCCCATGATTTTCCAAAAGGACCGGTTGGAAGCGGCCTGCATCCAACGTCATCCTGCGACCTTCCTCAGGTCGTCTGTCCACCGTGTCGGTGGACGACCTACGCTGCGCTTGCCGGTCCGTGGTCTAACGTGAATCATAAAAAACCTAAAACCTCTCCTACCCGCTTCCTCTATCAGACCAGACCCGACTAGATTCATAGCATTGATAAGGAATTGTTCTTTCTCATTTCATCATTATCAGCCGGGAGACGTCCACTGCTGAACATAGGCCGCCCCATAGAATGCCACTTGCTACGCCACAAATCAAGAAGGCAGCTTGATTTTTGTTTGGTGTTTATAACAACTTATATAAAATGTTATGTTTGTAATAATTTATTCAAATATCATTATAAACTAAAATACATTACTACTACATTTGTAACACTAATAGGTTCCTGTTTCATCAGGAGGTATAGTGGAAATCTGAATTAAACAATAAACATATTAATAAAATTAATTCGATAATTAAAGTAATTCTAGCTTCTCTGACATCATCTTATCCTCAATAGGATGTCATATTTGTCGGAGGTGATAGGCCTAGTGCATACACGCAAAAATAAAAATCAACTAAGACCCCATAATACTATTTTAGGGTAAGGTCTTGAATCGAGTCGCCTGAATTTAGGGGGAGGAGGTGGATAGGGGGGTGGGGGGGAGGGAGGGGAACCCTCCCCCACCATTTTTCCCTGCCGGAATCGCGTAGTTTTTTTTTAATTTAATATCAAAGATCAATTTTTCTACTCTATTTAAACACTTTTACACTTAACTTTGGGGGAGGGGGAGTAGGTAGGAGGGGGGGTTGGGGGCAGGGAACTCCCCCCTACCATTTCCCCCTGCCGGAACCGCGTAGTTTTTTTTAAAATTTAATATCAAAGATAATTTTGTCTACTCTACTAACACTTTTACACCTAAATTTAGGGGGGGGGGGGGAGAGAGGGGGGGGGGGGGGTCAGAGTTGGATTTGTCACTAATTTCGACCTAACCGGTCTGACTTGGACTCCGGGTGGGCTCCCGCCAGAAGCTCTAGCGGTCGCCCCTGAACGTTGCTTCGCTACACTCAGCCTTCATTTCGCTACGGAGGTCGCCGGCTCGCTTCGCTCGCCAGCTCCCCCCTTCGACTTCAACTCGACTTCATGCGGTGAAGCAATGTTCAGGACCTCCCTTGAGCTTCTGGCTCCCGCATTATTTATAAACACTCTAGGGGTAGTAGCCACAAGAATAGGTGGAGTCGGGGTGCTCTGTGTCGGTTTTCTGACTACTTTCAACCTAACCGGTCTGAGTTGGTCTCTGGGTGGGTAAGGGAGGAAAATAATTTTCACAAAACTATGTAGGAGTATTTATTTTATTTTGTAAACATAGTTAATTACATTGATCAACTCGACAAAGGGATCTTTTTTCTTTCGTTTCACGAACATAAACATAGCAGACGTTCAAATTTATGCAATATTTCCTGATATTGCGTTCCGTTTCACGCATCCGCATGTTTTTCGTGTGAAATTACAGAAACTTTAAATATTAATTTAAAATACTTTCGCGTAACTCCGGCAGCCAAAATCGAATTGGGAGGGTCAAGACAAAGCCCCTTGACCATTCCACAGTAGGAGAATCCTCAAATTCAGGCGACTCGATTCAAGACCCGACCCCTATTTTAAGTCATCGTACAATTATTTGCCCTGCCAGGCCTTGAACCCGGGACTACTCGCCCCTGGGCCGTCAATTAGGCTTAGTAGTAAAAATCAGCCGTGCGATTCTCTAAGAGCAAACGTCGTTGCATCTTTGACAACATCCGTGATACAAATGACGAGATGACAAGAAACGTTGGAAAAACAACCTTATGCACAAGGGCGATATCTCATAAAGTATTTGACATTGGTGAGCTCGTCGACGAGCGCATCGACGAATCATTATAGAATCGCACGGCAGTAATACTGTAACATTTAATAAACATCTATTTTATATTAATAGGTACTTATACACTTTACACATTAACGACAAACGCTTAAAGTTATGATGTAGAGGTAATAGAATTGTTAGTTAGGTATCAAAATTGTCGTAATCTTTATCGATGGACACACTCGCGGCACATCTCTTAATCACGACTGCAAGCAACGGCCGTAGTCCGCGATTGAACGTACCTATTCTGTTAGCTTCAATGAGTTCATTATCCACTGCGGTATTGAAACTCAACATTTGAGTATTCATTAGTACAGAGCAAGCATTGTACACGGCTTACATAAAATATCGCGACCGGCGTTCAGTTACATAATACAAAAGTTGCGAAGTCAAGAAATAAATCTACATATAATTTTGTTTGAATTTTTAGTAAGTAAAACATATTATTTTCGTTACTTACCGGTGGTATGTGTGTGTGGATTTGATTTAAAGTTGCTGGTTTTACTTACATTTTTACAAATCATTACGAAACACACGGCATTTTGATAAAATATGACACAAGTACAATTTGAAAAACATAATACCGACTTCCATTCTATTCAGTTATTGGAGTGTAACTCATAAAATACTTGACCGAATTTGATGAAATTTAAACGGGACCACACGGGAAGCACCCGCTTTCAAACAAAAAAGAACTTTGAGAATCGGTTTACCCAAACGAAAGTTATGAAATAACAGACAAAAAACTACAATCGAATTTAGTGTCTCTTCCTTTTTGGAATTCGGTAGAAAATATGTTCTCTTTTTGGGCATATTGCTGCGACACCGGCCTCGCCCCCTTTTTATATCTTCCTTGTGATCTGTGTTTCAATGTATCACTGCCTTTTTAAAATTGTTTTTTCACCATTAGCTCAATTCGACTCAATGTATAACTGAATGTCAAATTCAATGACGGTAACTTGGGCCGCCAAACTAACAAAATATCCTTGATTGTATCTACAAGGTAATAACGAAGTAGTAATTTACGTCGAATGTACCTTATTAAAGGCACCTCGATATATAGTCGTGATATAAACTAGAAGAACTACCAATTCTCTTGAAGCGTGGAGGAAAATCTTATGCTCCTATAAAACTGAGTGGAGATGAAGATGAGTCGAGGTTCAAATTCAAATTTTAAATTCAGCAACTAAGTAACCTTAGTTCTTTTTCCAACAATCTGTTTAAAAGGCAAATTATATAAGGTCATTTTATCTGCGGCTTTTAGCGGTCAACTGGAGGAGTAAAAATATCTTCTGTAAACGTAGAACAATTTAATTCAGTACAAACTAAATTTATCTTTTATTTACAACTGTGACTGTGGTCTAAGAGATATCGCCCTTGTTGACAAGGTTGTTTATGCAACGTTCCTTGTCATCTTGTCGATGTTTCACGGATGTTGTCACAGTTGCAACGATTTTAGCTTTTATAGAATCGCACTGTTCATTGGCAAATACTTCGTGCTACGGCTATAGAAGTAAATAATTAGTATATTAAAACACCCCCACACTTGTTTTTCCCTGTGTAGCGAGAGGCATGGCCAAACACATCACTAAAGCCAAAACCCGACAACATACATTTCTGCGTATAAGATAAATACTTGCTCCGATCAGGGATCGGACCTAGGCCCCCACGCTTTGAAGATAGGGTCACTACCAACTGAGTCGACGGAGCTATCAAGTTGTAGACATAACCACACTATATTGAATACAGTATAAAAATGGCAGTGGAAGTAACAGGCACAATAGTAGTTCTTTTCGTTCACATTACTACATTTCCCATATTTCATCCACATTGCTACATTTCCCATATTTCGTCCACATTGCTACATTTCCCATATTTCATCCACATTGCTACATTTCCCATTTTTCGTCCACATTGCTACATTTCCCATATTTCATCCACATTGCTACATTTCCCATTTTTCGTCCACATTGCTACATTTCCCATATTTCATCCACATTGCTACATTTCCCATATTTCGTCCACATTGCTACATTTCCCATATTTCATCCACATTGCTACATTTCCCATTTTTCGTTCACATTGCTACATTTCCCATATTTCATCCACATTGCTACATTTACCATTTTTCGTCCACATTGCTACATTTCCCATATTTCATCCACATTGCTACATTTCCCATTTTTCGTCCACATTGCTACATTTCCCATATTTCATCCACATTGCTACATTTCCCATATTTCATCCACATTGCTACATTTCCCATTTTTCGTCCACATTGCTACATTTCCCATATTTCATCCACATTGCTACATTTCCCATTTTCGTCCACATTGCTACATTTCCCATATTTTATCCACATTGCTACATTTCCCATTTTCATCCACATTGCTACATTTCCCATATTTCATCCACATTGCTACTTTCCCATTTTTCGTCCACATTGCTACATTTCCCATATTTCATCCACATTGCTACATTTCCCATTTTCGTTCACATTGCTACATTTCCTATTTTTCGTCCACATTGCTACATTTCCCATTTTTCGTCCACATTGCTACATTTCCCATATTTCATCCACATTGCTACATTTCCCATATTTCATCCACATTGCTACATTTCCCATTTTTCGTCCACATTGCTACATTTCCCATATTTCATCCACATTGCTACATTTCCCATTTTCGTTCACATTGCTACATTTCCTATTTTTCGTTCACATTGCTACATTTCCTATTTTTCGTCCACATTGCTACATTTCCCATTTTTCGTCCACATTGCTACATTTCCCATATTTCATCCACATTGCTACATTTCCCATTTTCGTTCACATTGCTACATTTCCTATTTTTCGTCCACATTGCTACATTTCGCATTTTTCGTCCACATTGCTACATTTCCCATTTTCGTTCACATTGCTACATTTGCTATTTTCGTTTACATTGCTACATTTCCCATTTTCGTTCACATTGCTACATTTGCTATTTTCGTTTACATTGCTACATTTCCCATTTTCGTTCACATTGCTACATTTGCTATTTTCGTTTACATTGCTACATTTCCCATTTTCGTTCACATTGCTACATTTCCTATTTTCGTTTACATTGCTACATTTCCCATTTTTCGTTGGCACCGCATAAACTTTCAGCATATCGCGTTTTCAGTAAGAGGTTTTATTACAAGAATGAATAGTAATAAAGTTTTATGGGTTCGATTATAATTTGCTCAAGACTTAAGCGATTTAAACGGAATATTTTATCTTTCAATACAGAGTACTCTACGGTAGTGTATTTTGAACGTGAAACATTATTTTTATATCACGTAATATTGAATTTATGTGTGCGTGTCCGATTTGTACTTAGCTGATTACTGCGTGACCTTCATCCACTTGGCTGCTTTTTTTACAACTCGAAGCATTTAGGTACCCATAAATCTATATATTATTTGATACATTGTTCTTTTAGCGTACCCAACTGTCACGATATTTGGGACCAATGACGCATAATACCATTTTACATTAGTTTTCGTAGGTTTGCAACCGATGAGTGTGCAAACATTACTGCGCTTCGGTTTAAAGGTTGCAATGTTTCAAGCGAAATTACAGGCACAGAGATGTAACATCTTAAATCTCGTGGCGACGGGTGCAGGGCACCGAGTTTAAAATTCAAATGGCAGTGTACTGCCGTGCGATTCTCTAAGAGCAAACATCGTTGCATCTTTGTCAACATCCGTGAAACAAATGACGAGATGACAAGAAACTTTGGAAAAACCACCTTATGTACAAGGGCGATATCTCATAAAGTACTTGACCTCGGTGAGCTCGACGATCGCAACGACGAATCATTAGAGAATCGCACGGCTGTGATGGGCAGGCGAGTACTCCAAGGTAGATCTCGCGTATTTACTGCTATCTATTCTTCATGTGCTATGACTCTTGCCCAGAGCTGTGAATATGGGTTCATAATTAAAAATACGTACTTTCACTTTCATTATCAGTTGTCGATTCCAGACCACCCCGTGTACTAATTAACCAAGGCCTTGTATTTGAAATAAAATGGATCTAGAAGAACTCTCGGAAGAATTCTCGCATCATCCTCTCTTCATTTTACTCGGATACTCGGCTGGCTTCATGTATGATCAGATACTCCTTGAATGGCTCCGCGTGATAAAGCACCGGGAATACGACAGTTGGATACAGGTCAGAGTCAGGCTCTGAAAGTTGATAATAAGTATTTTGCTAGTTAAGTAACAGGGACCTTAATCGCCTACAAGATCAGCTATAGTGGCAACATTTTCAGACTGCCCATAGGCCCAGATATTGTCTAATAACTGCTATCCCTAATGGCCGGTCCCAATAATCTATTTATCGCCGGTTTACCCTACTAGTGATAGATATTTGACACTATTTGTACGGACGTTATGTCAAATTTCTATCGGTAGTAAGCAAAACTGTGGTTAGATAGATTATTGGGATCCGTCCTTAGTCAACAGTGTAGTATGAGTTACACAAACGGGTCCCAGTGCTGGCCAAAAGCTATACTTAATATAACTTATTTTAATTAAAATAAACACGTTTCTGAATATGCTTGATCGTTTGAACTACCATAGAGCCAAATGGTTCTGTCAATTTGCTAAATATATTACAGTTATTTTTTATGTATATATTTACAATTAATCGAATTAAATTAAATAGGTATGCAAATATGAGTCAGTAGTGTGTAGATTGAATATCAACAAAAAATAAGTTTTAAAATATGTCGATATTTGTAATATTATTCATGTTTTGGAGTACGTAAACACTGTAATTGATTAAATGAAATGGACGTAATATAACGTGAGTAATCAACAGTTCGATATACATTACTATATGCACTAATAGGTATAAGGACATACCCTTACTCTTTCATTATCATTTATGGAGGATCCCAATAATCTATCTATCCACGGTTTTCCTTACTACCGATAGAAATTTGACATAACTTCCATACAAATAGTGTCTAATATCTAACTCTAGTAAGGTAAACCAGCGATAGATAGATTATTGGGACCGGCCGTAAGAGGATTGCATAGCTAGTACTTACCGTACTAAAAGAGAAAACTCTTTTCTCTTCCTCTTAACATTGTCCAATTTCAGTGTTTTTTTTTCTTGAAATCATAACATTGTTTACTATGCCCGTACGTTTTGATTTTCTCAGTTTTTTTAAGTTCTAAAAAAGGAAAATTTTAGTACTTTGAAATACTGAAAAAATCAAAACGTACGGGCATAGTAAACAATGTTATGATTTCAAGAAAAAAAAAAACACTGAAATTGGACAATGTTAAGAGGAAGAGAAAAGAGTTTTCTCTTTCTCTTTTAGTACGGAAAGTACAAGCTATGCAATCCTCTTAACAGAGAGAAAAAAGATGTTGAAATTCAAAGAAATACAACATTTTGCTCAAGGGTGGGCCTTAATTAGAAAAATATACCTCAGTACCTAAATTTTAGTTATTTATTTATTCATCCGTTACCGGAGTGGAACATTTTAGGAAAGTTTCGTAAAACAAAGCTTGGAAAATGGGTAAGTTAATTAAATTTTCTCCTTTGATCTCACTTTGTGTAGAATATACACATCCCGCTGTAGAAAGTTAAATATCATCCGCAAAATTATTTGTAAAATGTAAGTTTTGCGTACATGCTTTTTCTACATAAAAAGTCTTAATAATACATATAAACTGGTTGCAAAAGAACAGGGGCTAAAAATGTACAAAGAAATTGTACTATTGAATCTCCTCCTAAGTCGGAGCAGAGAAGCAATTCTAGCATAAATCACCATAATATTAATGTCCCACTCGTCGTCGTATGATAATTTTTATTTATTTATTTAATTTATATATAACAGAATCTACAGCTCATAATAATACATTAATTAAACTAGTGTATAAAACTTAAAGCCAATAACAGATTCAAATTATTTAGCCTAAATTTACTTAATGCGACAGTCACTAACAATTTAATAAAATCATGTTACAAAATAAACTATTAAATATTAATTATGTAGTAAACAGGTATTGTTGTGTGTTAGTGTGGGGATATGTGTGTGTATGAGGGTGTGTGCGCGAGAGTGTATGTTTGATGGTGTGTTTTAAATGTTCTGACATTATCATTCGTTATATACATATATACGAACATGTCTTATCTACACAAAATTAGAACAATATATCTAGAGACATAACATAATACGAGTATGGTAAACGTGTACCTACCGTGTCACACTAATGTTGTTGTAACTAATGAACTCAAAGCATCCCACCAGATTGGAGTTCTAATACCGTTTAACCGACTTCCAAAAAGGAGGAGGTTCTTAATTCTATTGTATTTTTTATGTTTGTTACCTCAGAACTTTCGACTGGGTGAACCGAACTACTTTTGAAGATTTTTTATTTATATGATAGCTGGTGCTTCCCGTGTGGTCCCATTTGCATCAAATTTTTGTTTTTTTTTCATGTTTTTTACATTCTTTCAAAGTAGTTACATGTAATGTTTAAATGTATGTGGTAGTGCCACGCTGTAACGCCACAGCTGAATGGGCCGGCACGGCCGGGGAAGTATCACACTCCCACGTAACACTGACGTGAAGTAACATAGCTTGCTGTTGCGTTTCAGTCGGTTTTGGAAGGTTCTGGAGGCCCGATTCCCTTCTTCCCCATTCTCCCTCTCTACCCTCAACCCTTTAATCTCTTCATATCTGATATATCTTGGCCTCTTGCCAGGTACCAGGTTGTCTTTGAGTTTCGGGACACCAGGTAAAATGTGGAAAACAATCTGGAATGGCATGGTTTGTATTAATTTATTATAAAGTGAACGGATATGGAACAGTCACTATCTTGCGCGTTATTTTAATGCATCACATTTTTGTATACAATTAAGAGAGAGTGCGAGCACGAGACCTATCTGGTATTAAGCGGTATCCTCTGCCTATAACAGATGCATGGTTACAAGTGATGAACTGCACTGCGCCCGTAACCCTGAGATACGAAGTTGTTAAGTCTCGTGTGCCTGTAATTTCGCCGGCACCCATACCCTTCAATCCAGTACACAGTTATACATAACTGCTTTGTGAAAGACATAGGTATGGTGCAGTATCTCCGCGGATACACTAATTAAGTAAGAATTGTACACTTGCCTGCAATAAGATGTATACATTCCGTAATTTTCGAAACTATGACAATACTACATTTTATAACAATGTCGATAAAGATTAGTATAAGCAGTGATTTAATATAAATAACTTTACGTTACATTATATTTTATGTTAACTTTTATGAATTTGAATGTAGCGGCATATTTGAAAATTATGAAATATATACATCATATTGCAGGCGACTGTACTACTACTAACTTTTTTTCAATTCATTAGTTCTATTCGTGAAATATTTTGGTTTATATTTTTTTTCTTATATGTTTATTTGTAACAGATATTAGTAGTGTGGTGTTTCAATAAAGAGTTAAATTATGTAATCCATCTACGAGTATATACGAGTATCTATTCGTTCGTCATGCTGAGGATGTCTTTCAATCATTACTGAATTTAGTATATTTGACCATAAGGGATTTTATTATACCCTCGAAAAACTCCGTCGAAGTAATTTTTCCTCTGTTTTATAGCTGCGGAAAATACTTCAATCGGCTGAATCGAGCGCGGTATGCCGAGAATTTGGAAGTTTCGGAACTATTTTTACGAGCATCTCTTTGTGATTTGGACAGAGGTATAAAGTTGGTTCTTTTTGAATTGGCGAAATATACTCTTCTGTTTTTTATATCTTTAGCTGACCTGACAGGCATCCTGTACCAAAGAAAAATGTAGTCAGGACTTACTGCATTTTCATCGATTTTAGTTTTTCTGGTATTTTCTCCGATTTTATTTTTCCTGAAAACATTATCAGATCGGAATACTTATGAGAAATGAAATAAAAAAACGATCCAGCCGCGCTCAAATTCTGGGCTCACAAAGGAATTTCTTTTATTCCTTCAGAGCTGCGCTCTCCGGTTACACCCGCGTAGACCAGGATTAAATGTCGCCGATGCGTAATACAGCGCCTCATCTACCTTCATACCTAATTTTATAAAAATTGGAGCAATTGGAGCTTGACGAAATAACGAAAATACAACATATACACAAACCTTCGCCATTACAATATTATTGTGAAGTGCGACTAGCTGCGCGCAACTTCGTCCGCATGGTATAAACTTACCGCGATCACTTAGATTGCGAAATACCCGTGGAATTGGGATGTGTTAATCCCGGGTATACAAACCATCTCCACTCCAAATGTTATCCAAATCCGTATAAGCAATTTTTTGTGATTGATATAACAAACATTTTAACATACCTTCTAAAAATTGCTTTTGTTTATAATATTATAGTTTGATTAGGTTTTACTACTGTAGTGTTGCTGTATTTTAATTTTCTTAATATAAAATTGCAATATGTTTTTGATTCCAACGTCAGCCACGTCAAGTGGCCATGATCAATAATTTATTAGGGAATAATAATTCAAAATATTACTGCAATTCTAGTTTACACTGGAAACTTGTAAACTCGAGCATGTGGAACGCAATTACTTGCACTACTGTAACTAGTGTACAAGCAGTTGCTAGACAAACATACTAAAACATTATTTTATCCAATGCTCGGTTGGATTAACTCGATGGCCTAGCGGTCATGGCATTTGGAAGTCTCCTCGTAAAAACGAACTTGAAGTTCCGTTTGACCGATTTCACGTTTTCTAACTGTAAAAGGGAAAAAGCAAAAATTCAATCAAGGGTGAAGAAATGCAATGAGTTTAAAACACAATTTTGTACATATATTGTATACTAAAGTGATGATGATATATGAAATCATAATGTGTAATTTGTAAAAGTTATTTTTTTGTAGACAATCTAATAAGTCATCTATAAATAATTAATTAATTCTTTTTAGAAATTGAATGGTGATGATGACAATACATATATAAATGTTGATGATGATACCTATATGCTCAAACTATAACAATTGCTGAGTAAATTCTTTGTACTGCTAATCATTAAGAAAACACTAATAATAGAACACACTACCAAAATACAAATGTAATTAATCATCATGAAAAAACCTGTCATTACAGTATCGCCCTTGGCTGTATTTGTGCTTTCTACTTGCACATAGAAAACGCGAAATCCGAAAATGAAACATCGTATTTCGCTTTTGGGATTAGGCCTCCTGACACGGACTTATCATTATCGGATGACTTGGGTTCGGATCCCTTTTGATATGTATTTTTTCTCTCTAAAATTGTACACTTACCTAAGTATGTTAGGAAACCGACTGTACGTCATACCGTTTGTTTATCTTGCCGTTTTAAGGGGTGCGATAGCGTGCGTTGGCATCGATATTTGGCAATGCGTACGAAGTCGGTTTTGTCGCAGAGATCTGTTTTGTTGGTCTATTTTATTTTATTATTTGGCAAAGAGCAAACTTACGCTAATGTATTTAGATAACAGTATGGATTGGATTTTTAAAAACATAAATATAATGATCCCATTATGTTCCCACTGCTGGGACTCGAGCCTTCCACTCAGAGAGAGGAGTTGGGCCATAATCCACCACGCGGGCACAGTGCGGCTTGGTGGATAGGATAGTGTTAAGTTTTTAATAATTTAATAATTTTTAACTTTTTTACCCATGTCTAAGTTTTCAAGCTGCCCGAAGACCTTCGACGTAGCCTAACGACTGTTGCCTTAAGACAAAACAACCGGGATCAAACATGAAAGTGATCAAAATGGTACATTAACATTTTGATGAATGATACATTTTCCTCAAAAAATACACCCCGTAATCCAGTGGAGGACGTGGCTGGTACCAAGGTAATGTTAATAACATAAAATGTTACACATACCGGATGTTCCAAAATTCAACGACAACCTGGTACCGGGCGAAAGCACAAGGTTTACCAGTTATGAAAAAAAACCCATGTCACTTAGCCAAGCGATAACAGAAATTTTTCGAAAAAGTTGAAAATTATTACAGTGATTTTTATAATAATGTAATCCCAAATAACCGTGCTATTTTTCGCAATTACAAATCAAAGTAATATGAACTAAGTAAAATAAATTAAGTTATGCCGAGTTATGGTTGGCAAAATTGTTTTCAGTTAACTTAGACACACCATGTTAGAAAAAATAATTTTTTTTTCATATATATTTCATAATTGTACCTTGGCCTCTCGCCCGATACCATGTTATCGTTGAGTTTCGGGACACACTGTGTATAATATATATGTTAAATACATTATAACATATGTTACTAACATAATATGTTATGTATATGCTAATAAAATTACCGTGCCGGCGCAGCGCGGGGTTTTTGGAACATTGCTGAACATGCAGTACCTATTCTGTCCCTTATAGTCTATAGACAAGCAAATGATATGTTTAATATATTTAATGAATACTTATAACTTACATAAATATTATAAATTAAACTTAATATTTTAATTATACTTAACTTCATACTCATATCACATTTTACATAGACTGTGCTAATATTTTGTATGTGATTTGTGTATTAATATTGGTAAGGGAGGTTAAACGTCAGTGTATGTGCATTAGAAACATTTTTTTATTACTTATCATATTTAAAACTGATGTACTTTGTTGAACTCTAGTTACATAACTATGAGCTAAGCTGGCTTTTTCTGTATATATGTAGTATTTCTTTTAAGTAGAAATTAAATGCATAACTGCTTCTTAAATGAGATAAATGGACTTTCAATATTTTTTTAATGCAAATCAAATATTTTTATAAGCTATAATCCTTTAGGTTATTCAATTTAACATATTTTGTTTTCATTGATGATATAACCCAAAGTAAAAAAAAACTAATTTTATTCAAAAAATCAAAAAAATTATTAATTTTAATAATTGAATGATTGGGAATTGGGAATATTTCAGTATTTATTATTAATTGTAATGGATGAAGCCGCCCACATAATAACAACGATAATAACACGAGGGGAACATGATTAGATCTTATATTAGTTTATACCTCATGGCTTGAATTATTATTCCTAAACGAAACTTATTTTAATTCAATTAATAAAATTGATTAATTTAAATAATTGAATGATTGGGAATGTATATATGTATATTCAGTAATTATTATTAATTGTAATGGATGAAGCCGCCCACATAATAACAACCATAATAACACAAAAGGAACATGATTAGTTCTTATATTAATTTATACCTCATGGCTTGAGTAAATATTCCTTAACGGAAGTTTTTATTTCATTGTGCAAATATATTTACAAAGAATTCTAAACCTTGAAAATCATAGCTAAAAGTTACTCAAATAATTTATCTTGGATTATTTTACCGTCAGTAACAGTGCAGTGAATGTTGGCGCCTGTCGGTACCATCTTTGTCTGAGTTTTCTTTATGGGGCCGCAGTTCTTGGCAATGAAAACTTTAGAAAAAAAATCTTTAAAGAATATGTACGTAAAGTTGATAGTAACCTATAAAATAATTAGAATAATAATAATTAGTGATAGAAACTCCGCTTATTTCCAATTGTGAATACTTTCCTGTATCTATAATAGTCTTGGGCTGATCCTCCAAAAAATGCTTAAAGTAAGTACTTATACTGTGGTCCCAACGCGAACATTTGCGTAAGTGTAACGTAATCGTATCGTTGACGTATACAGTACAATCTATGAGTTCTCTGTGCCATAGTTGTACTATATGATAGTTTGTACTGTATGCTTCGAGTAAACGATTACGTTACCCTTACGCATATTTTCGTACTTAGCTATTTAAACTTAACTTAGCATTTAAACGATAGCATCAATTTGAAAAGTAATGTTTTGTCAATGGTTGTATCCACGATTTTGACGAAAAGATTTGTCGTAAGTCGTAACATCCAAAGAGAATACAATATTACATAAGGTAGCAGCATTGTTAGAACTTTGTTATTTTTGCACTAGAGCACATATAGGGTCTTTGGTAGATGGACCAACAAACCAAATGAGCGTGTTCGGGGGACCACTTGGAGAATACTAGTTGGCCAAAAAAAATCCTCGACCCCCCAATATGTTTAACTTTTTTTTGTGATTTTTCCCTTTTTCTCCGAAATTGTACCTAATTACCACCATAACATTTGTAAAATCTGTTTTAGACCGGATGTTTTTAGTTGAATTTGGTCTCTAATACACCTTCAGGCCACGCAAAGCAAAATTGGTACAATATAAGAGAAAACGAGAAAATTCACAAAAAAAGTAAAAAAAAATTGGGGTGTCGGGGAATTTTTTTTGGCCAACTTGTATTCTCCAAGTGGGCCACCGAACACGCTCATTTGGTTTGTCGGTCCCTCTACCAAACACCCTGTATTGATATCAGCGGTATCCTAAATTTTATACGATTTCCAAGTAGCTCTAGGTTTTTTTTTTTTTTTTTTTTTTTTTTTTTTTTTTTTTTTTTTTTTTTTTTTTGGTAGTGTGCAAACATTACTGTATTTCGTTGAACATTTCATTTACATTTCATTTACATTATCGCTGTGATAAGCATACTTGATTCCTCAAGCTTATAGTTGTTTTTTTGTAGTTAGTAGTTTATATAATAAAATACTATATAATATAATTACATTTTCAACATTGTTAACTGTTTTTCAACATTTTTGGTATTTAATGTTCTAATCTATTTAAGTTTAGTGTACTTACATTGTTAATTATATGCCTAAGATTTAAGTTAAAAATATTTAAGGTTATTAGTAATTAATACGAGGCTAGCTTCATGAGATAAATTAGGGGAGGGCGCTGTATGCTGAAACACAGGCGACGAGCCTAGTTCGGCGACATACACTTCAAACATTTTTTGTGTAACATTCTAGCCATATTATATAAGTTCAAAACTATGTAAGTGCTAAAATTATGAAATAAATGATTATTATTTATTATTTATTTTATTTTTCTTAATGTTGCCCATTGTATTTCGCTTTTCGCGCACCCCATACATAGGAACTTGTATCCCAATATTTCATTGGTAATCTACATATATTTTTAGTTGTAAGACGTTAGCGGAGTCTACTTGGGGCAGTTCCACACCTTTGCTAATTATTCGACCTGCAGCAGTAGTGTGCAAACATTACTGTATTTCGTTGAACATTTCATTTACATTATCGCTGTGATAAGCATACTTGATAAGGAATTTATTCCTTTATGAGAGATATTTTAAATAAGTCAGAGCATTCACTTGGTATTTTACAATAATTTACTAATCACTATACTTCGCATTTAATACTATTTCTCTCTGTTTAACAATGTTAAACCACAAGTATACATTATTCTAATTATTTATTAAAAGTATAACAACATATCTTTTAAAATAAAGATTTTAGTCATCTTGTGTTTAGATTTTATAGTTGTTCGACATACATTCGACGGTCAACGTTTCCTAGTGTTCACCTCGGCTAACGAGACCAGACTAAACGTAGTTTTCGTTTTCAGCGAAATTACAGGGCAAGAGATTTAACATATTATAACTCAGGGTAACTAATGTAAATAAATAAAATAATCGGCCAAGTGCGAGTCGGACTAGCGCACGAAGGGTTCCGTGCCATTTTATATAATTATCATCCGACTCGCACGTTACCATGAGATATAAGATGTTATATCTCTTGCAGGACAATGTTTTCAGCAAAATTACAGGAATTTTGCTGAAAACATTGTCCTTTTTCAGTATTTGTTGTTATAGCAGCAACTGAAATATATCATCTTGAAAATTTCAACTGTCTGTCTATCACGGTTCATGAGATACAGCCTGGTGACAGAGGTACCTAAAAAGGTAAATTCTGAATGTCACTGAACTGTTATAGGCAAACGTGACGCTGAAGGTGAGCAACTTGCTCGTCTTGTCACCGATTGACATAAAAAACTTACACTATAAAAAAGTACTAAGTAAGTAAACATTAAGTAAAAAAATACACTACCAGATATTTTTAAAAGATAAGTCCAAATACTAAATTATTTCTTATTTGCATATTATAGCATAACTGAATATTTATTCATTTTTCATTATTAACTACACAAGAACATTTTATAAAGACCTGAATTTATTATCGACGGTTCAATGAGTTCGAATAACAAATGATAGGACGTATTGCCTCGAGGGATCTCCTTGAAAAATGACCCCGGAATGTACATTTTAATTAAAAGCTTTTGCCAAATATCAGGGTCAGGAGCCTTTGGTCCATCGAGTTAATTAGATTTTGTAATTACGAGAATAACATCATGGATTCAAGGTAGTTCAAACTAGGGGCGTTTTAAGTCTTGTTGAAACTTATTTAGTGAAAAGCAGCACATGAAAAAAGACAAAGTGATTTAATGTTTAAAAATCAATACCTGTATTTTTGGGTAAAAGGTGCAGTGACAGTGGGTTAAATTGCACGAATACAGGATGTATTTTTGTGATATAATTTTCCTATTATTACAAAACTCATAATATTATCCATCACTTTACTAAAATGTAGCTTGGACGAGTAATGTGTCATACGAGTACTAGTATATGCGAAGTGAGCATTGAAAGAGGATGAATTAAAATAAATGAGAAGGCCTATGAACGCATACATTTGGAATCAATTTTATGTAATATCGTGATCAGCTTTCATAGCATCAGCCTTTTTGTGATATTTTTGACTATCCTTGCATATTATAGAAATATAAACTGCATAATCTTGAACGGGATTCACGTATTCCGACAATCCGTGTCAGTTGCCATGACCGCGAAGCCACCGAGGCAAAATTCTTATCTTTCTAGTTAATTTTAATCGTCGCCTGAGGACGGTTCTTGTATACTACAAAATTTAGGCTATATTATTAGCTAGGCTAGGATCCCAAGTTTGCTATTTTAAAATTTCAGCTATTTAGGTTAGGTTTCGTAATTTTAGCGTAAAAGGGCTTTTATAAAATAGACCCTTTTATTGAAATGAAAAGGTAATAAAGATATAACTATCAAAACAAACTTTTTTGGCATTAGTGTGACACTTACTAAACGACAACTTTTTATAGGGGATAAAAGTGTGACTTTCATTTGTTATATTTTTCATACAGGACTCTAAATTACTTTAAATGAGTATATTAGTTATAAACAAACTATAATAGTTTATTTAAAACTAGTATGTGGCCGGCCATTTTCAATAATCTATCTATCCACAGTTTTCCCTACTACTGATAGAAATTTGTCCATACAAATAGTGTCAAATATCTATCTTTATAAAGGTAAACCGACGATACATAGGTTATTGAAAACGGCCGTAAGTTGACAAATATTTTTTTTTATTAATAATCTTGGCGATCCTTTAGCTAAAGTCGGCTTTAATCAATGTTTCCATATAATAAGGTATGAACAACGATCAGATACCACCTTCTTGGGAGTGAACATTAGCGTTAACAAAAGACTAAATTGACATCTTAATGATCCTTTAGCTAAAGTCGGCTTTAAACAATATTTCCATATAATAAGATATGAACAACGAACAGATACCACCTTCTTGGCAGTGAACATTAGCGTTAACAAAAGACTAAATTGACATCTTAATGATCCTTTAGCTAAAGTCGGCTTTAAACAATGCGTCCATATATAAGGTATGAACAACGAACAGATACCACCTTCTTGGGAGTGAAAATTACATTTAATTTAGCTAATTTATAAAATTTGTATTAAAAATTTGAAATATCTTTGCAGTCACAGACTAAGATACTACGTATGTTGCAGTAACAAAAGTTTCCTTCAGTCTCGCATCAATGTTTCGTCGTGTTTCCCCAATATAGCTTTTCCCACAGTCACAAGGTATTTTATACATTGATATATTGGGGAAACACGACGGAACATTGCCACGAGACTGAAGGAGCACATTCGGTGCATTAAGAACCTTGAAATGGAAAAATCCGCCATTGCGAAGCATGCCCTGATTGAAAGGACGAAACATTTCATTCGGTTTGACAAAGTAGCCGTACTTGCGAGGGAGCTAGACCACGTTCTCCATGAGGATTGGCATCAGTACTGCCCGAACACCGGTCGGAGTATAACGACCATGATAGACGTGTGTGTTTGCCGGTTTTACCATTTAAGTATGAGTTCTCACGGAAGTTTTTATGACAAAAAAAACGATTTTAGTTCAGTAGTATAGTTTTGTGCTTGTATATTCGAATTAGAATCAGGATTAGCATTACGTAATTATAATTATTTCTACTAATTTTTATCCATCCCTGTTATTTTACTAGCATTATTATTATGTTCAAGGTCAAGGTCATATTATTATTCCTAAGAACCCGCTGCATTAATATCTCCACAGTATGAAGAAATCTCCGCGCTCAAAACTTTGTATCATGAAAAAACTTTCTCTCTTCAAGAGGTCTCTTTGAATTAACTTTCAGAGTCTTTATTAAAACTTTTCTCTCGCATTATAACGTAAAATGGAAGATTTTAACATATTTATTATACTGAAACACGCTTTGATAAACGGCTGTGATAGGAACCTAAAACGTGGTTAATTTCATAATGTTGTGTGGTTTGTCGCAAACGACAAGCGTCGTGGAAACGTCTAAACTCGAAGTTTTTTTATACCGACATCAAGGACGTTCGACTCGTATTTTATTGGTGTTTAATGTCTGAATTATATATTATGTATGTATAGTTAAGTATAAGTTATACAATAACAATTATGCAATAATCGTGTATGTATCGATGTCTACATCCTAAGGTCTTCAGCACATAACTCTCGATGATCTATCATCGAGAGTTATGTGCTGAAGACCTAAATTCCTAACGAATTAACTCACATATTCAGCAATTTTACTTGATTTTTACTTTTGTGAAACACAAGTTTTAGCCATAATGCGTAGTAGGTAGATGCTGGATCAAACTGTTTTTTTTTCTTTTGTTGTTTACAAATCCACTTATCATTATAGTGGTGTTATTAGTAAAGTTTAATCTAATATAGAATACCTACATAATACTTTCAGCACTATCAATCATAAATTCCATCATGATAATGGGTAGATATTTCATTGATCATTTAATTAAATCAGGGGTTAAATTCTATCATCAATGGGGCACGAGTCTGTGTTTCTCATATAATACAACCTATGATAGCGGTCAAACGAATGCCTGAATAGTTCAAACAGGCTCTACACTGACGCAGGAAAAGTTCAGCAAAATGCCACTTTTACTTTTTGTACCAAGTATCTAGTCAGAGCAAAGTTTTAAAGATATAAAAGTATAATAGAGATTCTAAATGTTGTATTTTTACATATTTCCTGAAAAAGTTGCTCAAATTCCCGTGCACTGATTTTCGTTTAATGTAAGCAAAGTTTTCCGAATTCCAACCGAGGGCTCTGCCACTATCTCACTTTATTCGCAGTGCTTCTTTTTCCAACATTACTTTGCACGAACAACAAGCTTTCAGATCATACGTTAAGAATAGGTCATAGAGGTTGTTTGTTCATCTATATATATATGTATATAAAAAAGCGAAAGGTCATTCACTCACTCACTCACTCATCACGAAATCTCAGAAACTACAAGTGTTAGGAGTTTCAAATTTTGCATGCGGGTTCTTTTTAGGACGTAGGTTCTCACTAAGGCGGGATTTTATGAAATTCAACCCCTAAGGATTTTTTTTATGGGGTTGATAGTTTGTATGAAACTTTGTTACTGCGAGTGCTAAAAGTTTAAGTTTTTGCATGGGGGTTCTTTTTAGGACGTAGGTGCTCACTAAGACGGGACTTTGTGAAATTCGACCCCTAAGGGTTGTTTTTGGGATTGATAATGAAACCTCCAAGACCAAGCGTACGAAGACGCTGGCGGGTCAGCTATTATGTTATATATATTCTGTGCTGAACACTCGCGCTTGACCAATAACAGTCATAGAAACAACATTAGTAAAACGCTTGGCAGCTTAAAAAATTCAGGCAAAATGCAACTTCTAACTTTTTGTGAAGCAGTATCTGGTCAGAGCAAAGTTATAATATTATGTGCAACGACGAGCGAAGTGAGTCAGAGAATACGCCTAGTGGTGACTGCAATAATGTATGTGTATAATACTTATGTCTCTAGCAAATAAATGATTATCTTATCTTATTTAATCTTATCTTAATAACGCCCAAGCGAAGCGAGGAGAGTAAGCAGTGGTGACTGTAATAATACCAAAGCCGAGCGTGCGCAACTAAGTGCCAGGTCTAAGGAATACATTTTACTAAGAAAAAAAAAGAATCTAATTGAAGTTACCAAGGAATGGACAATACATAAAAAAATATTAATCATAGTGAATTAAAAATTTAATAATTGTGTTGTCACTGTACTCCTTTTAAACCAACGAAACTTTGACAGGTCTAGATTACACAGCAACTGTTTTGGTTGGAGCAAAATCAATGCAAACTTCAATTTGCATTGATTTTGCTGTATGTAGTATGAATTAAATATAGTAGAAGGAGTTGTGTTAATATTTACTATTTTGATTGCTCCCATAAGATGCTGCAGGATAACCTACAATACTGATTTTTAGCTCACAAGTGACCTGTAACAAGCATACGAGTTGATAGCCTTGGGTAGAACGCAACGGTCACTTCTACGTGATTTTACCTTCGGGTATCGAACCATTGTCCTTCAGAAATTCCATTTAAATCAATTGCCTGCGGTTACAGTTCTGAGCTGGAAATAAACTGATAGAGGGACGTTACCTTTATACATATAGAGATTGTAATCGTTGTATTTCGTCAAATATTGGAGTAGCAGTAAAAATATTTAACAGGTATATATTATGCTATATCGTTCGCCTGTCATACTTGAATGGCACAGTTTTCTTTACGGAATAAACATATTATACTCGTATCTTACATACTTATGTACAAAAGTTTGCTAATTATATAATACACCAGTTGGACACCTATTCCATAATAGACCAAATGAACATGAACTCGATGCAAATTAATTTAAATATGGTTGTTCATAATTCAACCTTAAAATTGGAAAAAAGTTAAAGTAAGAAGTATTTCTGCCTGAACAAAAAGCTATACCTATCCATACTATAATAATAAACTTAACGTTTGTAGCTATGTCACTCTCTCTTTTAGCACTTATTATGCCTAAACGGCTGAACGGATGGTAATAAAGTTTGGCAAGGAGATAGATTTTATCCCGGAGAAGGAATACAAAGCAATTGAAATCGCGAAGTTCAAAATCATCAATCGTGAGGATGGTTATAAACTGTCAAATATATGAAATCCAGTAGTACGTTTGTGTAAAAATAAAAATCGTACGAGTCCCGAAGATTGAGCTGATTAGGCTGTCGTGATAAGACAACAACTGACAGTACGAATAATAGTAGTGGTGCTTCGCATAACAAACGGGTACGATGGAGGGTAGACCACTTCGTCTGCTCTTAACGTAAACACTCACCCACCCGCAATACCTCAGTTCATCCGTGATCATGGCGCTTGATCACGAAACTCAATTTAAATATACATAGTGCCTATCCCGTTAATAATTTGAACATGCCCAATGTTTTTTTTTTTTAATTATTCTTCCACACCAAAGAGCCTGTAACTCTTTGGTCCGTACCTTTTTTAGAATTGTTTTTCTTTTTTTTATGGTGGAATTATGGTGGAAATTGTTTAAACACTAAAGTGAGTCCATTTATTTTTGTAAATACATAAATCTATTGCTAGTGAACAATATTTCCTAATTTAAACTTATGTGTACGCTATTGGCCAGAAGTACTGGCTCAGGTTCACGCCTTTGCCGTATCCTTTTTAACATAGCCTTCACGATCTCTTCATTTCGGTCTTTCATCGCCATTTTTATTACAATTTGAAAAAAATTAATACCGACTTCCATTCTATTCAGTTATTGGAGTGAATCTCAAAAAAACTAGACCGAATTGGATATAATTTAAATTGCACCACACGGGAAGCACCAGCTTTCAAACAATAAAGAATTTTGAGAATCGGTACACCCAGTCGAAAGTTTTGAGGTACCAAACATTAAAAAAAAGTTGAAACTCAATCCTTTTTTGGAAGTCGGTAGAAAATAAAAATAGTTCGAAATCCGAAGTTTGACCTGATAAGGTTATGTGTAAAGACAAAAACTGACATTACGAACAATAGTTGTGGTGCCTCGCATAACAAATGAGTACGGAAGAGAGTAGACTGCTTCGTCTGCTCGTAAACATTCACCCACCCGCAATTACTCAGTTCACCCGTGATCATAGCGCTTGCAACAGTGCCGAAATATCGGAAACTCAATGAAAAATGGCAACTATCCCGTTAGTAATAGTTTATTTATACAATATGTCTTATGTTTGTGACCATGATAGTTTAAAAACTTATAAGTATAATATCCATGTAGTAACCTAAGGTATTTCAATACCGAGCTAAATGACGTAATAAGTCAACCTAAGGCTCGCAACCAAATATTCACTAAGGCAATTTAGTTTTCAGGGTGAGTTGGGGTCAATCAATAGTTCGTATTTACGAGCAGTATGTCATTGGACACGAATATGTAGATAAGAAGCAAACGGTAGGCGGACTTGGGGCATGTGACCTTTATACTTATATAAACCTAGCTGTTAATCGTGTCTTCGTCCGCAGGGAATTACAGACCGAATGTTTTTGGCGAACCCTAACTTGTTTAAATAAAAGTAGCCTAAGTAATAATGAAAGTCCCATAAAATTGATTCAACCCTTTCGTAGAGTAAGCAAATCGGGCAAAAATTATAAATATTGTTCTTTTGTTACAAGTACGAGTAGATACCGTAAATACTTATTAACGAATTTAGTAAAAAAGCGGTCATTTTGTCACGGAAACAGACAATTCAATGTAATTTAATCGTATGTATGGGTATGAATGTTAGTCCGTCGCCTATTATGTCTAAATATAGAAAATAGGCGACGGACTCTCGTGTATAAGCTGTAGCATATCTTGCTTTGTCGTATATACTGGAATAGGTTAAGAGCAGCTAACCCTTTATCATTTCCATACGTGAAACTTAAAGTAGGTGACAGTAACGTTGTATATATATTCTTAAAAAAATTTAATAACTTTATATCATGTTGTCGTCTAACTTTATATTGCGGCAAAATATTCTAATCTAGAGATTCAAACTGAAAATCAGATTTTAGTTTATTTAAATTTGAGCCGTTCAAAATACTCTCACTGGCAAACTATATACATATTTAGACAACTCTAAGCAACTGTGCGCATGTATAATATACTCGTAAATTATATGTGACAAATATTTCTAAGCTTAAAGTTACACACATTTTTGTTCACTGATTTTAGAATGTTAGCGGAATTTTCTGAACTCCAACCGAATGCTTCGGTACTATCTCACTTTTACGCACTGCTTCTTTTTCCAACATTGGGTTGCACAAATCAGATCATACAATAAGAATAGGTCATAGCGGTTGTTGATTCATATTGTTGTACTTAAATGACCTGTAAGGGGGCTTCCGTTCTTCGGAGAGCACGTAGAGCGACAGCAACATGCAGTTGAAAACCGCTTCTTTTATTAGCAATTTTTTTATATATAAGATACATTTTAAAGTTATGTAAGTTATATTATACTCAGATTACGAGCATATTCTATTGTAACTGATCCAATAAAGGATGTAATAAAACCCTTGATATCTTATAATTTGCATAAATGAGAACAACTCATCTGAATCACGAACTGAATTGAGTAAAATAAAGAAAAATCGTCTTTCAAAAGCGCAGAGGATAGCTTCGTCACCGTCTAGGTAAGCTATCAATCTTCGATTAAGAATGGCGCCCTAATTAAATGATTTTGGTTAAAGATTGAAAACCTTTGGTTAACCTGTATAGGGCACGCGTTTGAAGGACGACCTTTTATGTATTGATTGATATTACTCATCATTTACGCGTGCAAGGTGTGATAGTAAATCTTGGTATTTTTTAAGCGTGAAATACTCTGGATGGTATCTGCATCATAATTTAACATCAGGTGAGGGAGGCTGCGTAACACGTAGGCCTGCTTCTAATATACCAAAAAAAAAAGATCCTTACTTTTACCGTTTCGCTTTTACAGAAACATACTCTGTTAGAGCTCGCTTGCAGTAATAGCTACGAAGAAATAATATCAGGAAGAGTAACTGCCTTAAAAAATGACCCAATAAAAGTCGTGCTAAATTAATAACATCGTTCACGCCCCTACGACTCAGCTGTCATAGAAGACGTTGCAGCACGCGCGTGGACCAATCCCTGCTTTCCTTCTGAAATTTAAACCAATCACCGAACATGTCTATTTGTAACCTCGGAAGTAATTCGTATTTGGAATCATACGTCGTTTTGGTTTGAAGGGCCACTTTTTGTGTGGAGTTTGTTATGAGTTTTTTTTTTTTTTGTTTTTATTTTATTTGGTGCACAATTTGGAATATACACATATCTTATACTAAAATCTTACACAACAAAAAATCACGGTGTAATTCCTAATACTAGTGAACACAGCATGCAGTTTACGGACAATGTTAAATAATTAGATTAATCATGATTGAAAACAAAATATTAAGAGGAAAATTACTAAAAATCACCCAAAACACCAAAAACTCTACTTCTTGCTGAGGCCAAAGAACCATAAAATATGTCATATTTAGACCTGATTCCATTATAATATGAAAACATTCTGTACAAGGGGGAATGTTGACCAACATTGGTTCTGCAGTGTGGTAATTTGAAACATTTCCTATTTATCAACCGCTTTCCTGGTCGGGGAACTTCTAATTTAACATACATAAGGATCTCTGGACAATCGATTAAGCCATGTAATATTTTATATAGGAATATAATATCTGACGCTTTACGCCGTACAAATAGGGATTTCATTTTATAAAATGTTAATCGCTGCTCGTAGGAGGGTAATCTTTTGCAGTTGTTATTTACAAAGGATATTTGATATAAAAACCTTTTTTGAATTCTTTCTAACCTGCCAGAGTGGAAAGCGTAACCAGGTGACCATATACAGCTATTAAATTCTAGAATACTACGAACTATGCTATTGTATACTGGTATTAGAACTTTTGGATCCTTGAACGATTTAATTTGTCTCAAAACAAAACCAGACAGTTGTGAGGATTTTTTTACTATTTTGTCTATGTGATCTCGAAAGTTCATGGAGCTATCCAGTATAACTCCCAGGTCTCTAATACTGTTAACTTCGTTTAGTTGAGTATTTTTTAGTGACTATGAGGCACGTAAAGGACTTTTCTTCTTAGTAAATTTAATATGATAGCATTTGTTTACATTTAATACCATTTTGTTAAGACCACACCATCTATCCACCTTGTCTAATTCGTTTTGTAAGGTCTTTATATCAACGTCATTTTGCACTCGCATATATAACTTTAGATCATCAGCATACATTTTAAATTTACATTTTAATATTCGTGCGAGATCATCGATGAATAGAACAAAAAAAAGAGGACCCAGGTGTGTTCCTTGAGGAACACCTGTTGGTACTGCTTTAGCTCGAGACGTGTACCCCCGAATCTTTACAAGCTGTGTCCGATTTTTTAGGTAAGACTCACACCACCTGTACAATGATCCATGTATACCCATCTCTGAAATCTTTCTCAAAAGCAAAACGTGATCTATCAAATTAAACGCCTTACTAAAGTCTGTGTATATAGCATGTACTTCATCCCCATTGTCAATGGCTTTGGCAACATCATTAAAAAATCTCAGCAGATTAGTAGTAGTAGATTTTTTGGCAAAAAACCGTGTTGCTCCGGATTGAGTTTTTGTACCAGTACATTTTTTGTTGCACAATCGACTCTAGAACTTTGCCAAGTGCCGGAAGAATTGACACCGGTCGGTAGTTGGATGCAGTATTTATATTCCCACTTTTGTGTATAGGCGTAAGACGTGCTTTTTTCCACTCAGTCGGAAAAACACCAACACTGAGAGATCTATTATACAGCATACACAAGGGCCTCGATAGAGTCTCCGCGCAGTTCTTTAGTAGAATGTTAGGGATACCGTCTAAGCCGGCCCCTTTATTTGGATCTAACTTTTTTAGGGCTGTGATAATTTCAGATTCCTTCAAACTTATGTTACCAAAAGACGAAGAATAGAATCTGAGATTTTATCTTGTGCGCTACCTTTTACTTGTGATTGCGATTCATACACCGACTGAAAATACTCAGAAAATAATTCACAGATTTCTTGTCCGCCATTAGTTGTTTTACTCCCGAGATCTAGTTGATTTGGTATAGAACCACTATTACGTTTTAAACTATTAACGTAGGTACATATATGCTTCGGGCGCGTACGCATTATTTTAGCAGCATTATCTTTAAATCTTTTATAGCATTCCTTTAACATGATATCGTACCTAGTCCTAAGAATTTCTACTGTCTCCTTATCTCGGGGGTTTGCATATAATTTATATTTTTTGTGATATTTATGTCTCTCCTTAGCACATTTAATTAGGGAGGCGCTAAACCACGTTGGATAGCGTTCATTTTTTGGTTTTCTGAACGGTGTATTTTTTTCTATTATGGGTATAACAGTTGAGTAGAATTTCTGTACCATCTGATCTACACAAGAAACGTTTTCCCATACATTGATCCAAACTATACGCGAGAGCTCTTCATTAATTTCAGTATAATTAGCTTTACTAAAATTCAATACAGGGGTCCTATCACATTTCAACGATTTAAAGCTTTTGCATTGAGTAAATTCAATTTCAAGAGCTGGGTGGTGATGGTCCAGTTTTGTCAAGGGATCCAGGCATAAATTGACTTTAACCATTCTAGGGGTATCAGTAAGTACTAAATCTAAAACTCTATTTTTCTCGTTTTTTACATTGTTAAATACAATTGTTAAATATTATTTCATCTATAAATGTATTTACCACATTACTATTGCTTAATTTAGAAGGCAAACATGAAAATAAACTCGCATCATAATCCCACACAATATTTGTCATATTAAAATCACCAATGACGATTGTAGATGGCCGTTTAGTTTTGTTACTTAGAACGTTAGTAAAATTATTAAGAAATAATTCAAAGTATTCGTGACGAATTGGAGGCGGGATGTAAACCGCACAGACATTTAGGTTTTGGCAGTTAGACCCGTCACCTATTTTTATGCTGACCCACAAGTCTTAGCATTCTGATTCCCATGAAGGTCGCCGAATAGCTTCGAGGCGCTTGTGTACAGCAATACAAACACCCCCACCCTCCTTTTTGTTGATAAATGATACGGTAGAGCTACGATCTCTCCTAAATATATTATACCTATCGTCCAGTATCTCATGGTCAAAAACAGAAGCGTTGAACCAGGTTTCCGCTAACACAATTAAATCATATTGGTTTATTAAGCTTTCATATAAAACTCCTCAGTTTTGGTTCTAAGGCCTCTTACATTTTGGTAATATATAGTTAAAATTTTGGATGAATTAATCTAAAAACACAAAACAAACAAAACGACAAAAAAGTATTAAAAAAAACTCTTCAAAACCATAAAAACCGATTATTACAGATTTTTGAGTACGTCTTCACTGCAAACCAGCTGCGTTTTTGAATTAACGTTTTTACGAAAATCTTGCCGTTCCGAACCCAAATAAACTCGTAATTCTTTTGTTTAGTAACGACCCTCGCCGCTGCGTGTAGCTTCTTGTTCGCCGGCGACAAATGTTCCGTCACATAGACCGGCTGCCTGGTTCCCAAAATACCTAGGTGCCCCGACTGCAGTTTATCCTTAATGTTGGCTCTATTGAACTTTTTCACCGCTGCCAATACTTCGTCGCGAACACGAGGGCTAGCTAGTTTCACAACTATTGATTTGGGCCTGGTCGACTCCTGATTGAATTTTGGCACTCTGTGAAAATCAACAATTTCGCAGTCACTTATTTCTCGTGAGATAACCTTCCCAAGCTGCTTAATAGTTGTTAAAAGATTTTCTAATTTGCTCTCCGGAACGCACTGGATCTCAATATTGTTTGATCTAGATTGTTGCTCAATGTTATTCAATTGAGTATTCACGGCTGAAATCTGATAACGGAGTTCCTCGCTCTGTGACCTGAGACCTTCAATAATTTTCGTTCTATCCTTGACTTGTTCACTCAAGTCTTCAAACTGGGTAGTGACGTGCCCAATGCTGACCTTTAATTGCTTAAGTTCGGTATGAATAGCTTGATTTTCCAATTTGATTTGATTTATGCTGAGTTATGCTTCCTGACATTATTTCTTCGTAGGTATTACCTAGACTATTATTACACGGCTTCTTAAGATCGTTACTTTACTACTAATTCATTAGTATTCACGTTTTAATGAAAATGTTCAATAAAAGAAGCTACGCAATGAATTATGATTGGATATCTCCAGTTCAAATTTAGTACGTATTAACTAGATCTGAAAATTCAAACAGAGGTTTTACTGCGCCTAGTTTTAAAACAGTAAAGACGTATAACTCTTTGTTGCGTTATCGCATAATATCACAACATATGGGGATAGAATTTTACGAACTCCAAAGCAATTGCAGAGCATCCGTCTGTTAAGTAAACAATATTAGCAGACTTACCTAAAGATGTCCCCACGGCAATCATCAGCTCCAGCTGCAAGCACGCTCTCTTTCAACACAGCACTACGACTTTACTTTTACACCAGCTTTTATTGAATTTGTTTATATTTGTGAGCTTGAGAATACTAGCATATCCGTCATCTTGCGATCTAGTTGTTAGAATTGAACGGCGTGTGCGCACTTCACGATGTATCGAGTGCACCCGAATGTGTGGGTGCGTAACTGAACGTATCCGATTACCGATATAGCCTTTTGATGTTGACATTCCCGAAGGCATCTTCCTTCTATAAGCAGCCCCAGGAAGCCTGCTTGCGCTTTTCGTCGCGCTTGTATTTCTTTACATGTCTTAACATACAAAATGCTTCGCAAACGCAATGAAATCGTATTGAAAACGTTTAACTAACTAAATTTTAATTGATGATGATACAGTCCTCTTTAACCACACACGTTGCAGTTCCTGGAAAATTAGGTAGATTTCTGCGAAATCTATTGTAATATTGGCCAAATATGGTGAATCGCCATTCAACGGATTAAAGAACTGTATGCATGTTTAGGATAACATTCAAACATCATTAATAAATAACAATACTAGCTACTTCTTTTTATGATATGATTTTAAAGCAGTAACGCCTGCTGATTAGATTGCAATGTTTGGTATCCCTAATACCAAACATTGCAATCTGTCACAGATTGTTGGAAGACGCGAGTTCTAATCTCTTCCGAGGACGTGATTTTTTCTCTCTAAAATTGCAATAATACAATAAAAACATTACACCAAGTAATATTAAATATAAACTCAAGGATTATTTCCTTCAACACATCGAATGTTAATTATATAACTTGGTACCTAGCGGATATCGCAGGGGCTACGAAGATAAATAAATAATCTTCGTCAACAGTCAAAACATGCTTGTATATCCCTGTAGTAGTGTAGTATCCCTTATGTACCCTCTTAGATGTATGATTAAGTTAGATTCTTACCATTTATATAGGCATGTATGAAGCTTCCATGGTGAATTATATAATCTTAGAACCTGTAATGATATCTCACGTTATAGATACCTAATAAGTCAGTGTAAGAGTTCAGATTGTTATTTATTAAACAAATATTTAGAAGTTTGCAGACTAAACAATAGCATTATGTACAAACCTATGTGGTTTATGAATGCTATGTTATATTACTTCAAAAATGTATGTACTTTTAATTTGGTAAATAAATAAAAATAAAAAAAAAACATATGTCAAATACATAAAAACTGCCGGATATAAAAGGTATTTTTAAATTAGACTTTAAAGTGATTGAATAAAAAAGTCTTCTTAGTCACTTAGAAAATATTTAATCTTCGTACACTCTCTTTTGTAGAGTTGCCATCACCCTCCTTTAATAAAGTATTCAATCTATATATCAATATTGTAAAGAAATTGCCACATTGTAAAAAGCTATTAGTAATTATTGACCTCTGAGTTCTTTTTATGGTCTATTAGACAGTGCCTTTATTTATTCTGGAACGCGGCAATAGTATGTACCTACACACATAAATAATGTAATTAAAAGCTGTGTTTTTTTTGTCCACAGACACGGCAACGACGGGCACAGAACAGCCAGAGTCAGAGAAAGGTACGACGAGAGGAATACAGTCATCGAACCCGTCGAGGATCTCGGCCGGTGAGAGTGGTAAAGCATAGTTGTTAAATATAGTCACTTTCATTTATAATTCTTAGCAGGATCACTCGATAATAATTGCAAACAGCTGTGTGTTTTTATGACAACCTGGTACAACGGTGATCCTTTCGAGTTCTGGTCAGAATATTATTATAATTATTTACATTCTTTCTGCAATGTTACTACTTCAAATTTTACAATATTTTACTTAATTCATAACCTGCTTATTTTGTGCCCATTATGACATCGTAAGTATTTTTTTCGTAAAATCCCATTGCACGGTAAGGTTATTTAAACAGTTTACGCACAATAGGTTGCCTGCATTTTATTATTATTATATTTTTATTTATTTCTGCACAGAATATTTACCATAGAAAACAAACTCATTGTTGTCAACAAATGCACAGACTACAACATTTTGTAGTCAGTGCATTTTAAGCATGAAATAAGCATATTTGATTATTTGATAGTATTTCTGCATGACATGACAAAATAGATACCGCCAGTTCAAGCAATCCTTTACCAAAAGCCAATTGAAAATCTCTTTAACAATTTCACGACTATAATATTATATCCGCCAACTTAGATGGCGCTACGAGATACGAAATATTACAGGATTGCAGTAGTAATATCAGTTTATCGATTTAACCTAAGCGTAATGTTTGAAACAGCATGTGCTTTTCAGTGGGCCTAGCATTTACATTACAATGTGCGAAAATCTATTCATACCGCCGACCGTGACCAGCAGAATAATGCACCGCGATTTGTCATACAGATCCTTTCCGATCTTTACGACACTAATCACTATTTGCCATATTTTATTCTTGATTCAGTTGTTTTATGAGAACGATACGACACCTTTTCATTTTCGCCAGTTTTTCGTATAAAATAAAAATCAGGTTTTAAGTACCGTTTGATTAAATTTTTGTAATGATTTTTGCGTTCCTCATCACATCAAAAGTCTTCAATCGTAATGGAGATACTAATGGTTGTACTCGCGGTAGAATTTCAGCATTATTAAATTGCTTGTTTGTTCTATTTCCTTCCCATATTGCTTGCACTACTCGGTCAACATTTAATTAATATCTCATTATAATTTGTCGTATTGTTCAGAATGGAGCGGCGAGACTGGCCCGCCGGCGGAAGTGGTGTTGAGGTTGCACCCACCTGCCCCCACAGCCAGGGGGAACTTTTCGCTAGCTGACATTGGTAAGTAACTGTGTTTGATTTTTATTTATTTTAAAGAGACAATATGAGCCAGGTTGTAGGTTACTGTTCTCTGGTCACCAAGATTGTTTTATTAAAAATTGAATTATCGCGGACAACTACACACATTAATTATGGTTATTTTATCAATAAGATGATCAGTGCGAAATTAAGTATATCTCTGACATTTGTACAAATGTTAGGGTGGCTACTCTTTTGAAACTCGAACGTCTTTCTTTTCTTTTCTGTTTACTTTCTTCTTTTTCTCATATTTTGGAACACAAATGTATTGAATGATATTCCGGTGATCGAGATCACGGAATGACTAGAAGACAGTTGTCTGTTACTCATTCCCATTCTTAGCCATAAATACATATTTCAATACCTAAAAATGTGAAAGTCGTATTATTTGTAAGATTTGTTCTCGTATCATTTATTTATTTGAATAATAAGAATAAAATAATGCAGACGCTCAAAGGGTAGGTATGCATTTACAGGCAGAACACGTGTTTATTGAAATGTATACTTATTACGTATTCCATGGCGTCAACGTGTTTCTGAGCAAACCTTCCTGTTTACTATAAAACTACCTACATAAAGCCGCGTCTACATAAGAACTGTGATTATGACGGTGCGGTGCTAAACTTGTTCTAAATAGAATGAAAAAAAAATAGATACGGCGCCATAAATATTGAAAAATCTTCATCACGTTCTTAACTAGTTATAAAATGTTATTAAAAATCAACAAGAGATTTAAATTCGATGCTCGAACGCGTTGCCTCAGTAGCCTAACGGTAATGGCGTTTGACCTGGATTGTCAGAGCGCGCATGTTTGAGTCCCGCCCAGGATGTGTAGTTATGCTCTCTAAAATTGCAAAGATTGGTCTCGATATGCGCTAGGGCTTTAAAATTATACAATAAAAACTTTTTCAAACATTTTAAAACTATACAATCTATCGAGTGGTGTACCACAACACAACTGTTAATCTTGAGATAAATAGACTAGAAGGTGTCCTGCAGCAATCCTATAGGCTTTCTTACGTGTTACCTTGTCCTAAAGCTCAAACCAAAGCGTTAGAACTGGCAACCTCCCGCTTCCAACCCCTGTTATTTGTGAGATATAAAAATATCAAAATTATCTACCTATACATATATAAACATTCATAGCTCACCACCATCAACCTCATACAAAAAACATGAAACAAGTCACCAGACTGCGGCAATCATGCTAAAACAGAAAAAAGGCAGACCGTGCATTTTTAAAAAGCTCATCTCCAGTAACGTGCTCCAATAATAATGTACAATCTACAAGGCTGAAGAAATATAACTTGAAACCCATGCTGAATCCAAAATTAACGTATAAATTTCCCTGAAGACGTTAAAAATGGCATACATTTTACCAGGGACATTTCCCATTTCGTTTACAACCTTTTGTGTAAACACACGGGAAGTTTCTCAATTTGCGATTCCCTATCAGTAATAGTTTAGTGTCTGATATTATTAAATAGGCTGATTCTAATTTTATATATCGTAGGAATTTATGATGTTGTATGGGAGTGGCCAAAAACTCTGGAAAAAGAAAATTAATTTAATTAATTACTTACAATTAATTAAAGGTTACTAAGGGTTAGATATCAGTGTTAGACAATATAAGGAACAGATCTTTAATCAATCATTATTTGAATGCTTGCCTGTCTGTCTGGATGTTTGTTACATTTAAGCTCAAGAGCTACAAAAATTGAATTGCGTTTTCACAGTTTGACTGCCAGAAGATAATGTTGTGTTTCTTTTGAATGTGACATCAGTGACCTTAGTTATAAACCAAAATGTGATAAAATATGTTACGAATCTTGAAGTAATGAACGTAATTTGATATCGTTTCACACTTAAATTGTCGCATTATTGGTCGTAAAATATATGTTTAGATTTTAACTCAAGTTTAATGCGAAGGATTAAATTTGGGCGATAGTACTAAATTGGTTATGTCTATTAATCGTAAAAATGGTTTAAAAGCATGTTTTAAAACGAACGATTTAAGTTTAGTACAGCAAGAAAATACATATACATTTGCATAAATAGCAAACGTAAGATTTATGCAATGCATATGAAATATAAACCTCGGTATCGGACAGTAAAATGAGATCCCTTTTTTATACGACGACCGCTTTTAAACCACTTTTACGACATGGTATTTTAAAGCATCAGCAGAACGAAAGAGTTCTTAAAAGGTCACCAGTACATATATGTAAGAATTGAAATTTTAAAGACACTAGACACTAGATTCTAGTTAATTCTAGTGTTTATACTATAGACACAAGGTTTAACAGATATCCAGTTGACTTTTTTCCAACTCACTCCCAAAAGTCCAAGTAGATACCTTGTAAGCATCAAATACACTAAAAACAAGTACAAATAGGAGTTTGCGTGACACACCAAGTGCTCTGTATCAATACTTATTTTTTTAAATGTCATCCTATGATCCCCTGTGTCGTAGGAGGCACACACGAAAACTCGTCACATCATCCAAGATCAAAGAAAAACAAATCTGCTCAACACACAACACACGATTAGGTTACTTATTTGGTCAATACGAACAAATAAGCTCACGGTGCCGTCAATATTTAATAAACCCGCTTTTTATCCAGATTTAGCTCAGTTGCAGTTTTATTCTGGCAAAATAGATACAAGAAGATATTTTTTAAAGAATACATAAAAGATTACATTTTTTCGTGTGTCTACGACATCTGCCCTTACGCGTCTGTCAGTCAGTGATAACATGTTACATTGAAAATAAGGATGTCGCGATTAATTTATCACATTGATTAATTTAAAACATTGTGGGCAGCGAATCCCTTTTTACAGAATAAAGAACATCAGAAAAGTTAAAAATAATAATTTAATACATATGTAGCTACCGAAACATACTTATGAGACGCATGTAGAGAAATGCTCTTTCTACACGAGCTTAATTGACTACTCTTTTTTTTTTAATTAGCTGCTCTTCATTTTTCAAACCGGCAAGGTATCTTGACATAATTCATTGTATTAATCTAAACGTCCATTATTTGTTACACCACAGATTTATAACAACTTCATAAGCATTGTCATGCTAGGGTAGGCAAAACTGGTACTGTATTTTTATTTTGGTGGCGTAATCGCCAGTGGATTATACAACTGAGTGATTTCTTGTTTTGAAGGGCAAGGTAAGAAGGTAAGGGCCCTCCGTTGTCGTAAGACAATACTATTAGGCCGTGTCAGTGGCATTCACTTCGCGTGAAATTCCATCATTGGGACTGGTCGATAGATATCAACCAGTACTAGGCCCTCGTGGTGGGCTATGGCCCTTACTTCTCTCTCTCTCTCTCTCTCTCTCTCTAAGTGTGTAAAATTTAATGGCAATAATTTATCGGTTCACCGATGAGAGAGTCCTGGATCCTATCACACAGGTCTTTATGAGCCTAGTTTAGGAACCAGGTGTTTTATTTATATAATTTTTGTAACATTGCCTTGAACAAATAAATGATTTTTGATTTTGATTTGACTTCTAACGTGAAAGAGCCGTGCATTCGCTTTTCGAGTCGTATACAGGTTGATAACAGTTTTTATTGTCTTTTAGATGGAAGCGGAGTGGTAGTGAGAGCTGAAGAAGCGCTGATAGTAGCCTTCGTACTCCTCCTCTGGGTAGCTGCTATAGCACTGTTCTTTAACCGCTGGGGCAAGATCAGGTGCGTCTATAAACTGTACGTAGATTTAAAGTTCTTTTTTATGTATCACTTGTTCTTGTACTGTTGATTGCATAAGTGTCCTACGTTTCTACAAAAAACACAAAAGTTTCATATTTGACACTGTGTCGCTTAACATCAGGGGGTTTCTAAATATAATTTTAAAAAAGAAATATCTGATCTTATCCACAGTCAAATCAAATTTAGATTACTAAACCCAACAATTCAAAAGAATGTAATTATGTATAAACAATTTATAAAGGTACTTATTATTTCTGTTCAGAACTCTGTATAATATGTAGCTATGTTTAGCTGTCTGTAGTATTTTATATCGTTAATTTTGGGTGTCATCTTTTCACTTGTATTCTGCTATGTTATTAGTTATTTATATAGGATTTTTTGTTTCTAGAATGCTAGAGCCGTATCAACCCAAATTTCAACAAGCACATCGACAAAGCTGCGCAATAGAAAGTTCCGTGTCCGTGGCCCCACATGTAAGATACAAATAATTTAAGATAGTTAAACATTTAATAGTTATTTTTCTAAGATAATGCATTGCGTTACTTTTGATGACTAACACAAATCTAGATGATGATAATCAGCTAAAATAAAATCTTAAACAGCAATCCTCTGCTAAAGATTTCGAAACAGTTTTGTGGTTCTATTTTTCGTTGTATTAAGCGCAATGTGTTTCATGCAAGCAAATGTTTCAATTTCATTTTCCTACCTACTTTTATAAAATCAATTAGTATAGAGTATAGTTGGTAGTATAGAGATATATTTTTATATAGTAAAGCTTTTCGTGTTTAGTTTGAGGCTTAGGTTTGAGAAGGCAGCAGTTGTGAACCTCGCCTGGAAGACCAAATACCAAAATATTTGAGATTTGTTCTTACTTAAGTCGAGATTCTTGGCTGGGCTCCTTCAAGTAAACGGGCCTTGAGGCTTTAAGTTCATGGATCCTTATAATTGTGCAGCACCGTGCTTCACTATCCCGAGGATGTGTCTCCTATGATTGCGGAGCGGCCTTCCCGGCTTACCAACCATGTGCATACCTTGCTCACCGACCCCGTCAGGTAACTAACTATATTAACATTCATCTACTGTCATCCATTATAACATCATCATATCCTCTAATCTTTCCTCATTTCTGTTTTATAATTGATAAATGCTAAAGCTTGACTACTATATCATTAAAGCTCGGTGATTCTGGGGTTGAATTAAGATGGTAGCGCACCAATGCCATCGGGGTTCATGGAAAACTACCAGAACACAAATATAGCTTCTTATTGATAGGTTTCAGGGCCATCAGGAAGTGCCATACTTTAAAGCTATCCTTACAATATTACCTGTACCAAAAGCTCAATCGCGGGGTAAACTAAAATTAACGACCATCTGATTTGCGAGTTACCCTCTGAGCTGTCAACGCTTCCTTTAAAAGAAGTAAATTCTCGTGCAGTGTAAGTAAAGTAATTCATTTTCTTTCTCCATAGAACTCAGTGTTCGTCGGCAGTATGGGCGGTATGGCTCTCATCCCTGAAAGCCCTCCTCGTCGATCTCGCTCAGCTGCTGACCTCCCAGCCCTGGTTCCACCTTCAGACCATACCCATTCCACAACAAGGTCTTCAAGAGCTGCGAGCTTGCATAGCGCAGTAGATCTTAGAGTCTGTGTGCCTTCTCCGAGAACATCAAGAGCGGCAAGCCTTCATTCTGCTGTAGATATGCCACCTGGTTCTGTCCAAGTACATGTGAGAGGATCAGGCTCAAATATTAGCAGACCGAGAAGCCCTAGACGACTCACCATTACAAATGTATGAGAAAGGAACGTAATAACCTTTATTATAGTCATTATGATGGATTGATGTGATTCGAAGGACCAATAAATTATGTATATATTTTGTTGATTATGTTGATGACATAATGGCTTATTCTGTTAGTGCTATCTAACTACTTATAATATCAATATTGTTTTAAATGTTTTATATTGCAATATATGATTTTAATGTTTGGTGTATGTAAATATAAAATTTTAAAACTTGTATATAATCCTGATCTTAAATTGTAGTAGTATAGCATCTACGAGTATAACATTGTAAGTGTACATATATTTCCTTCTTCTTTCCTCTTTCTCTAAGTCATAGCTATAGTCAATAGTTGATGACTACCTAGTAAGTCCTTCATTTTATTGGGTGAAATGCTAGTTTGAAATTATATAGAATAAGACAATTTAAGGAGCAAAAATAAAAAATTGGGGCTTACACCAGAAATTATAGGTTACAGGCCAATTGAAGAGGCATTAACGAAGAATTAGGTTGGGCGTACATTAATTACATAAGGAATAAGATAATCTAAGGAGCAAAAACTGAGTTATAGTGGATGTACTCCAGAAAACAGCCAATTTGATTATAACTGCATCAAATTTTTGTATCTACAGTCACCTTCATATTCTTTTTCAGGAGGATCGTCCAAAAAGTTAAGTTTTTTGAAATACAATTGCGCAAACCTTAGGTGTGTGGTGCTACTTAGGATGATAAAGTTTAGCAACTCTTCTGCTTTGATATCTTATTTTTATCCAGACCGAGTTATTTATTCAGCCAAATGTTAAGTACCAAATTTAGGATATATTTGTAATCTTTATTTAGATACATCATCTTGTTCAACTTTTGGTTAATTTTTCAAATTATAAATTACACTATCAAGTGAGGAAACGAGAGTTGTGTACCTGATAGTCAGTACTGTGTCTGCTCTTAGCAGTTTGCACTAAAGTTTTAATAGCATGCGCCACCCATAGACATTGATTTTTGATTCTTATTCGCCCAGTAATTTTACTTGGTCTCATCCCGTCCTTCCCTGACACAGTAATGGTTGCACACTATTGCTTCGCGGTAGAATTTCTGGCTTTCCAGTGGTACCAACCAAGACAGTTTTTGCACAAAAAGCCTACCATCTAATAAGTATGTTTTCCTCACCTCTTCGATTAGATTACATTCTACGAGTAATTCCGCTGGCGGAGAAAATATTCTATAACTCCGTTTACACACGAAGTAAAATCAAGAATACAACTAAATCAGAATTGTAAAATTAATTATTACCTACCTACTATTTATAATTTAGCCCTGTCAAGTACGTCCTTATCTATATATCTTATGTCATGAGCAATTTATAAACAATTCTTGAAAATAGTACTCAAAGCTCTCTGTAAATGTTTTATTGTAATTAACATAGCTAAAATGTCCCGCTCATTTTTAAGAATGTTTATTGAAATTGCTCAAAGTATTTCTTATCATTCTCCTTATCTTTATAATAAAATACCTTCTTAGCGTGTAAGAGGTTAATATCGGCCAAAATATAGAATATTTTGTAATTATGTAAACATACTTGAACTCTAAGCTTTAAATAAAGTAAAATATGAACTTGGGGCCTATTTGTAATTATTATATCATGGTATCATTATGTATACATTATCATGTAGTGTTCATGTCAAAATGTGTCCATTATTCCTCTTTACAGCGTGATATCATTTTATTTTATTTGTAGTGTTAGTTTGTATTTTATTTTATTTTATGGGTCATTGGAGTGCCTGAAATAAATGATTTTATTTATTTATTTATTTATTTATTATTAGGCTTATTAATAAATCTCCAAAACATAATAATATAGTTTTAAAATATACCAAGATACGTGTCAGTAATCTAAGTACTTATTAACGTGTTTTTTGAATTTCAGGTTATTAATTTTTAAGTGATTTAATATTTCAACGTGTTTTTAAATTGATAGAATATAAATAATTAAAGCCAGTGCGTTTTTTTATGTCGCTCGTGACGCTTGTGCTGTTCGTACGCCTACTGAACAGCCGTGCAATTCTCTAATGATTCGTCGATGCACTCGTCGACGAGCTCACCGATGTCAAATACTTTATGAGATATCGTCCTGGTACATAAGGTTGTTTTTCCAACCTTTCTTGTCGTTTCTACATTTGTTTCACGGATGTTGTAAAAGATGCAACGATGTTAGCTCTTAGAGAATCGCACGGCTGCACGTATGATCCTCTTTTGTCTCTTCTGTCTGTTTTTCACCAAATTTTTTTACCAAGTCTCTTGTTTTCACCAACCAGTACCTGCTGATAATTTTAACAAAGATGTATACAAGGTTTCACAAAGCTATTATAAATGTCCCCTGACAACTGTAAAGAATAATTTTCAAAGATAGTCATTACCATTTGTGAAGGAAGTTACAAGGAAAATTTATTTATATTATATTATTTTGACTGGACATTTATAAAATAACTAATTAATAATGTTAATTGTAATAAAAAAACTATTAATTATACAACTTACTAAAAAAAAATTGAATTGATAGGTAAAATTATGTAGATTTTAAAGTACTCGGCTGTGCCTATTTAACAAACTACTTATAGAAAATAATAGAAATGAAAATGTAATTCTTATAACATTCCGTCCCAGAGGGTCTGAAATTCCAAAGATTGTTGACCTAAATAGGAACCAAATAATATGCTGGAAATATAATAACTTCACCTTCACTTTCACGAAATTATTATATAGTTACATTTATCACGAAGATCATTTAGTACTTATATAATTTTTGAAACTTTATGAAGTTTCAAAAAGTATGATTTGCTTATATTGCTTATGATAAAGGAATTATTATTATATTGCTTATGAGCAAGGAATTATTATTATATTGCTTATGAGCAAGGAATTATTATTATATTGCTTATGAGCAAGGAATTATTATTATATTGCTAATGAGCAAGGAATTATTAGTTTTGCTGCAGTAAACTTTCGATAATTTAGTGATTATTTAGTTCATAACTTCTTACTTGTAAGACCTTGATTACTGAACGTGTCCACTGCGTGCTTAGCTGGATTCTGTACGCGATTAGTGTTTTTAATTTCTTACAAAATATGTGTCAACTATAGATAGGTACCAAATGTCTTTGGTCACTTGAATGTTCTTTACACTTTGTATAAATATGATGCAAATCTACTAGTTTTTCTATTGTATTGTGGCGCATATGTTCGACATAACATTCAGTTTTAAAAAGACTATATTACTGTTTCAAAAACAAAGTTCACCGTTCTAAATTGAGAAAGTGCCGCGTTGTATATCAGTCCGTGGTCGACTCCACTGTTGACCTAGTAAACGTCGCCTAGGCTAAAACTGTCCCCGTCAAATTAGACAGTTTGTTTATTCTTTAGTTCTTAAACGGGATCTAAAATAACATTTGTACTTCTAAACAATATATTATTTTTAAAGGAAATATTATAAATAATACAAAACAAGTACAATTTGAATTTTAAACCAACTTCAATTCATTTCAGGTATCTATAGTGTAACATAAAAACTACTTGACCAAATTTGATACAGTTTAAATGGGGCCACACGGGACGCACCAGTTTAAAAAAAAAGAGTTTTGGGAATCGGTCCACCCAGTCAAAAGTTATGAGGTACCTAACAAATATTTAAAAAAAAACAGTCTGGTTGAGTACCTCCTCCTTTTTGGAAGTAGATAGATAAAAGAAATACATGAGAGCATCTTAAAATGTGTATGACATTATAATGGTCTCGGAAACTCGGGAAAATCTCATATGAAATATAATTACAAATTTAGTTATACCTAATCTTATTGTTTGTTTGTATTTGCGAATACTTAACGGTTAATAATTAACTATTATTACACATACAACTTCAGAAAACGCTAATCTAAGAAAAACACTAAATGTACATTGTTGGCATTTTTCTCGCTTCTTCCCGAACCGAGTTTTACTGTGTTGCATGTCACGTTTGCTTGTATATGGTAATACAAAACTTTTCAACGTACAATTTTTATTTTAAATTCTTATCTATCCTCTTTTGTTGGTAATATTAAACTTGTCAAAGAGAACAGTGTTTATTTTAAACTCTTATCTATCCGTTATCTTCTTTGTTAATTAAATCCAGCCAGAGTTGATCAAAACAAAGGTTCAAAGTGGATCTTAATGTATATGAAAAATAAATTGTATTCAAACTGCAGAACTTTGAAATTAAACAATTAGACACCGCTTTTTGCGTTAAATGACTTTTGGTCCAGCCAGTAAAATAGCCTGTCATCCATTTCAACGTGGGTTTTGTGTAATCTCCAACACAAAAGTTTCACATAATAGCTTTTTTGCTGGTTTTGGCCATACGTCTAAGGTTGGCGTTAGAAGGCAGGGAACGTTATTAAAGATCTCTACACTTTAGAAAATATTACTTTTACAAGAACTGTGTATGCATTCCATAGCGTGGAAAGATACGCACGATCAGATCGGATCAGACATCCAAGTAAATTAAACAAAAACAGCAGTAACTTGTGTTATAAGTTATCCAGGTCATAACTTATCTCAATTCAAAATTTCAGCCATATCCATTGAGCCGTCGCCACGAAGAAAAAACGAACCCTTACACTGTCGAACAAAATTTCGTACTAATATCATTAATAATGTGACTGGACGTGATAGATTTAAAACAGAATCACATTTTTGCTCTTTAAATATGGATCTTATCACATCCAACGCACAACGAACTATGAAGTGCGCTATTCTCGGAGTTTCTCTACGTAATTGAACCAGAAATGAGATCTGGACGAACGAAAGTAATTGACATACTTACCACAGAGGATAAGCCAGTTAAAGTTAAGGGCAAATTCAAGTTGACTGTATAAAAAAGTTTTAATAAAAAAAGCTTATTATAAAGTTCGACATTATATAGAAGATAAAGATAAGGTATATTTTGCGGGGTAAAAACGCGGAGGTAGAGTCTTTAAAGTACATTATAATGAAAAATTGACGTTCATAAGTGCTTCTTTGATGCCTAAATTGAATACATGATTTTGACTTTGAAAGTGATCTGTGAGCGTGGCACATAGCACGCAGAACTGATGGCTGATAGTGCCAGGGGGTTATGAAGTGAGAGCTAAGACCACGAACCGGCAAGCGCAGCATAGGTCTTCCACCAACAAGGTGGACAGACGACATGACGAAGGTCGTAGGAGGACGTTGGATGCAGACACATGCCTTGTGGAAATGTATGACGGAGGCATATGTTTAGCAGAGGACGTGCTACTGCTGAGATGATGATGATTGGTGTTCTAAATGATAAAACGACCAAGCTGTAGTAGCAAACGTTACTACACCGCCAGGAAGGCTTTTGGTGAAATTTGGTATTTTAATATTACATAATATAAAAAAAATAGATACCTTAGCTTATAGCACAAAGTCCATTTTCTGCTTTTTATGAGACATACATTTTACATGATCTTACTATAAAATGAAGTATTTAAAATAACTGTATTGTACAAAGAAAAAAATAAGTAACCACATTGTATTATTTTGGTGTTAGATAATTATAATTTATGTTGTATTACAAATCCATATCCTAATAAAACCTATATAAATTTATGTTGGCCTTCGGGGCTAAGATCCAAAAATGTTTGAAGTAACCATTCAATTATTTGGATATAATATAATACTCTTACTATATAAATACAATAATTAAGACCATTATCAGACATGTTGTTTTATTATCAATAAATGTACAAAAGATAATACCTTAGGCATTATACTATAAACCTTAATTTAGTTATCATAATATACCGTACGTCTCAATTAAATTAATTTTAGAAATATTATATAAGCATATAACATATTTTAATAAAATCTCTCAATCATTTGTGTATTTTCTTGAAACTTCCATGAAACGAAGGATGAGCACGTTCTTATGTACCTACGAAAGTGAAGTCTTTAAAATGAACTCGAAAACGTGGGCAACCATGAGAAAATTTAAACGAACTCTAAGTATAAAGTTTATAGTAAGCATTCCATGAACGGACCTTTTAAGATTATAAGGTTATTTTGAATTGATATTTGATTGAATGAAGATTGAAAGTTTTGTTGGAGTGTCTATTCACAAGCGGTCAAACTACAAGTACCTAAGTCTAAAATATGATAACCTTAATAAATAAGACCTTTCAACAATTTAGCTTTATTATTTATTAACTTTCAGGAACAATCTTAAGCGTCATAATACAAAAACCAACGCATGCTCTAAGAAACTTTTAAAAACTATAATAATCTGGTTGAACAAAAAGCAACCCGTATATTTAGAGATATAATCTATTAATGGCAACGGTTTACACCATAACAAGACAATTTCATCCAACCCGAGCAGCGGAAGGCTTTGGATTGGATTAAGTGCTTATGCCGTTTTATGGCGGCGCATGTGGCTTATTCGCAGCTGGAGCTATAGCGGCATCTCGTTACTCTTGAGATAACTGTTATCGCACCAAAATGAAGTTTAATCCCTGCATACGCTATGTGGGATCACTGCTTACGTTTATACCTGAGTTATCAACATATTTTTTAAGTACAAGGACAGGCAAATTGTTTACCTGATGTTCGGAGTAACACTTGCCTATCCTTGCAATGCTTTTAGCTTTAAAGTGATGCACGGTACAGTATGAGACACTATGGGATATTATTTAAACTAGTAATTGATGAGACGGGCATGTTGTTTCCTCATAGTAAGCGTCACGCATGCTCATAGCCGACAGTGCGATCCAGATCTTAAGCTTTATACTTCAAATTTCTTCGTGGGACTGCGCTGCGATCATCATCCTGAGACATAATATGATGTGTCCCATTCGTTCAGTTATTTCACTTGCTTCAACCTTAACCTAATGAGCTCCCGACTATCATCAAATTTGCAAACCAGAGTTGCAAAAACCCCGCAAAAAACAAGTGACTGTCGCTTTTTCCTTGATATTACCGATCTGGCATCTTTAAAATGATAATTTGTTATGTAAAATTTTTTTCAAGGTCCTTTACAGCATCAAAAAAACAAAACATTCGCTGAAATCTATTGTATATTTGAATAGATAACATTTTTAATTGGATCCTTATTTGATTTGGCCTTGGCATACCTGTATGCCAAGGCGGCTTTACGGAATATTTTTTGGCATACAGGTATGCCAAGGCAGCTTGACGGGTTAAATGCAGTGATAATCACTTGTGCTTGGGACTCTCGGAAGAAGAATACTAGCCATACAGTGGAATCAACCAAGTACGGATGAACATGCAGAGGAGCTTACCACTTAGTCTTAGGTCGTTACAACTTGTCCTCTAGCGTCCGTTCTGGGATGATATACGTCGAGTTAAAAGTTATACTAATTGCAAATCTCAATACGCAGCAAAATAACTTCAAAATGGCAGCGCTTCCCCTTCTACCCCGCGCAATGAGTCACTGTTCTCGTTTATCGTAATGAATACTTTGAGCTATCAATTTTGAACGTAAATGAAAGATTCAAAACTACAACCCCAAACTGTGCCCCGACTTTGTTATCATTAGATTTTTTGGATTGCCCCCGTATGGTAGCCAATTTAAAGACGTTCACGTATTAACGTCAAAACCTGTTATGTACTTTCTTTTCATTATCATGGTTATGTTTCATCATACTGGTGAACGGGCAGCCTTCCCGATGTACAGACGATAATATAAATTGAAGTATCGTGCAAACTTTGAACCATGAATTGGACGTGACGCGAAATGATAACATAAATCGTATGCAAAGTAAGCTATACCCTCGTAAAGTTTAAAATGTTCAAGATTTATTGTTCACACCCTCGTGCTACAAACTAAAATGGTACTTTAAAACCTATAACTCCGTAGAGGCATTTCTGATATGAGCATGTTTTGAATAAAATATTTATCTTTTGGTACACCTTTGGTTATTTTTATAGTAGAAATTTTATGATAAATATTTTAAGTATCGACTTTGTTGATAATATGAATTACACAATGAAGATTTTTTTCCTAAAGTACCATTAAAGTATGTAATATTTAAATGATTAAACTACTTGCCCCAAAAATAATTTAATTTTTTTGTGTTAGCAAAGCAGTGTGTTGATAACCAGCGCTATGTAGTAGGCAGTTATACCTACTTGTAGCTTAATGCTGAATTTACTCCTTTTGTGCACAATCAAAATTTTAGACATTGTATTTAAAAATAAACAGTGTCTAAGCTTTGACAATAGTCAATTACATGTATGGCATGTTCCTACATATTGAAGTTTGTGCACAATAAACATTTTTCTTTCTTTCTTCTTTCTTCATTAAGTTTCTATCACTATCGCCTATGAAGGGCTATGTTCAGCACTGAACGTCCTACGGCTTAGATGATGATGATGATGAGTATCAAGGTTTAAAGGTAATGTAATTTAATACTTTTTATTTTATTTTATTCTTACATGGAAGTTACTGCTAGGTAAGAACATCTTTCCTGATTTGAGTCAGAAAGCTATCAAGAGTTGTGTCCATACCTATAATTGTTCTTTAAGATCCGGCTATATTTCCGGTTAATATCACGCCATTCCTATAGCCAGATCAGAATAAGAAAATACTATTTAATATTCGATAGATTAACGTTTGACACATTCCCTTGATTGCCGGTCATCTATGATGTGGACAAATGAGAGACCAGATCAAGCAACTTGGTCTGAATGAAAGCTGTCTTATATTTGATATGTTTTTAAGTAATTCGGTAACGGAACAAGCACGAGGCTCACCTGGTGCGAAGCGGTAATTACAGATCCCTGGATCATAGCAGATGCAATTCGTCCCAAGTGACGACCTGTACTATGTCCATCGTTATAAAATCACCCTGATATATTAAAATGTTAAACCTCATGTGCCTGTCATTTCTCCGGCAACCATACCCGTCAAATCGGAACATAGTGTTGCGAATATTACTGCATGGTAGAAATAGGTGTGGTGGCAGTACTTCTCCGGACGAGCTCGTTCACAAAGAGTTCTACTGCTCTTAAAAGTCTTATTATACCAATATTAGGACTAAATGCCCCGTCAGCTCAGTTGGTTTTGCCCTTGCATTTTAATAGTAACGCTTACACACTTATACCCCTCCACAAGATCGTCCCTGTGTCGTGGTAGGCGTGAATACACATAAACACTTCACAAACATCCAAGACTCAATGACAAACATTCGCCCTCGCGTCAAAGGCTACCAGGTCAACATAGAAAGTTGTACGTATATTTTCTTACATAGTACATTCAAGTTTCTAGGTGCATCACAAAATCAAAGAAATAAACGTATTTAAAAGAAATCACTTGCCTGGAGAGATAAGATAATGCAGAATAATAATTTATAATGTATAAATTGTAACTGTCAACATGATTTTTCATTCGTGTGTGTCCTCCTATATATCTATCTATCTATCTGCTACATATGTAAAAATTAACCCCTATTTCTCCTGGTCACACTATAACTTGATGTGGCTGGAACAATCTCACTAATTATTTTTTTATTATTGTCCGGAGAAAGTTTTTATGAAAAAAAACCCAAGAAAACTTGGGGTGCTATGGCGATGCCGAAGGCTGAACCTACTACGCGAACGAAGTTGCGGGCAGTCACTAGTAGAGACTCATTATTATAATATATATTATAGAATATAAAAATGAACCCCTAATTTTCCTGCTCACGCTACAACTTGAGAACGACTACCGATTTCTTTCATGTTTTTGTAAAATGTTTCTAAAACTTACTCTCGAAGGAACTTACATTAAAAAAAGACGGGAGGTTATGGCAAGGCCGAAGGCCGAGCCTAACACGCAATAAATGTCGCGGGAATTCGCTTGTAAAAGATAATTACTATTTTGAATTAGTTAATATTATTTTACAGTTTATAATAATAATCCAATTCTGTTCCAATGCTCGCAAAATACTGCTTGGAGGAGAATATAATAACGCAGTGCCAAATGGCACTGTAGTAGTTGTAGCTACTAAGTATATTTTTATTCAAGAAACCTATACCATATGTATTTATAAATAAATAAATAAATACAAGGACATAATTTCGATAAATTGCAATAAACAAAGCGTATGAAATAAATCTATTCGATGAAGAGAATATTATTGTGAAGCGTGCGAATTCAACGAAGCTGAAAATGATCCGAGGGATGTCGGCCACTAGAGGCTTCCCATTGTGTGTAGACCTTGGCTCGCTGCGCCGCTGTCCATACGTAAAGTTCGAGTCATACTGCTAGCGGAAACCATTCATAATATAACGCGCTGAACGATCACATAAGAACTTCAAGCTACGACAGCTGCATACGCGTTTACTGAGTGACAATGTGAAAGCAAATACATTGAGTTTTAAAAGTATTTTAAGGGAAAAACAATCATAGTGCATATTTTGGGTGCATAGTAATGTGTAATAAACTTATAAAAGTGCATATTAATATTTTACATTTATTTTGCAGTTTGTCATCATTCCTTGACCTCATAATTTAGAAGTGTAAACACGTATGTACGTATGTACACATATGTATTCTGTAAGAATAGTACTGTAAAAATAGTGATTATGAGATACTTGCCCCATTGAGGAGAGACCATATTTATATTCAAGCATTAGCTATTTGTAAGGTGTTCAATAAAATTTAGAACACCGTGAGTGTTTTTGATTTTTAATATAAGGTGTTCGCGCGAACGCGACGTCACTTCGAGGACCATTAAATAATATGTTTAAATAAAGATTTATACAATAGTTATAATTATAACTCAAATTTTTTAAATATGACAAACACAAGATAGCCGTGTAATACAAGTATTCAAAGTTTATTAGTAAAAGTAAAGTTTAAAAGTATTAGTGAAATCACATAGGCAGCTTTTCGTCATCATCATCATCTTTATCATCTATCACCACGCGGGTGAAACAGGCTACTATTTTTGGGTACAGCATAGACAAAATAACAAGATCTCCGCCGACGCCAAGATCGTAATGATGACTTACTTTGTGTCAATAGAGTTCTGTCAAAGATACCTCTGTTTCTGATAGCTTATAGTGCGTTCGAATAGCCCCAAGTTGGCGAAAATAACGCTAAAAACGCTCACAAAGGCGTTTGAATTGGAAATCTGTGGGTGAAAATGTAGTTTAGGTATCTTTTTGTTCGCCGTTGTTCGCAAAGCTAAAAAAAGAGTTATTTATGCCACCGAAAAGAACAATTTTTGACCCATGTCCGAAGCATGATTGTTTTTGATCGTTTTTGACAACTATCTATTTGACAGCATAATCGTGCTATTTTAGGTCTTATGCTCGGTTTATCGTTCGAGTAGAGTGTGGGAAAAGTACTCGTAGCAAAAATAACGTTTTTGAACTTTACGAGCGTTTTAACGAAATAGCCAACAATGGCAACGCCACCAATGCCCTCATTGCTAAAGGAACGCACCTCAAGTATATACGCTAGACTTGCTCGGCGATAGAGCCGGCATGTCATCCGTCTTTGTTCTTTAGCCGACTGTAGTCGAGCGATTCCGCCATCACCACGGAGGTAAAACATCAGTCAACCGTCTTGAGTGAATCGCCCGTAATACTTACATGTTATTTTTAAACACAACATAACAAATAGTTTCGCCTATATATCCTCGAAGGAGTAAGCAGCGGTATTTTAATAGGATACTTTTCCTCATCATCACCATCTATCACCAGGCGAGAGGCGAAACCGCGGGGCGGTAACATCAGTCTAGCGATCTTGAGTGAATCGATACTTTTGCCTATAGGTATATCCTCGAAGGGGTAAGCAGCGGTGTTTTCAATGCCTACATTTCACCATATACATATATGTTTTTGGTCATGTGATCGCCCCCTATGGGCGAGCCTATTCCCATCTACGGGGCACTGTTCCAGTCTCCGGTCCGGACTGTTATTGAGAATATCTTTCTTGCTCAGAAAACCCAATAACTGTCCAACCCGGGGATCGAACCCGTGACCTTGAGGTTCCAAAACGATACTTCCACCACTACACCAAGACTAAGCGAGCGAAGCCGCTGGAGGGTCAGCTAGTATATTATATAAATGAAACAGTAAATGATGTCGTTATATTAATAAGCTGAAACTGTAGTTGGAGTTAAATTATACATACTGATAAATTACATAATTTTGTTTCACATGTCGTTATACAATCAAATATTCCGTGATGACGTCACGCTATAAAACGGCTGGTCGATACTAGTATACCATTAACTTTAGGCTAAACGTCTACTCAAACCGTTTAAACGAGATAATGACGCCGAGTTATTTATTTATCAGTTCGCGTTCTACTAGACTATGAAATAAATACAATCCAACACAAAGAGCTTGATAGTTTGTTTTGTACCGGAGCTTTCCAACACAATCTTCTTTGCCCTCAGGGACTAGTATCTCACTTACTCGATATAAATGAAGAAACTTATTTTGTAGTCGTATTTTTATATTATATATGAAGTGACAGGCAAGCTGTTAGTCCGAGGTTAAGTGCCACGTGTTCTAATAACAGTTGTTAAGGCACCCAGTGCTTTAACCTTGTTTTAAACTTAGAATCAAGTTCTTTTGACTCATTTACGTGTTAGCCTTCAACAGTACATCATGCGAGACACAATAAAAACTCTATTGTTATGAGGCGCGGGGACCGCTGAAGGGTAGAGATGTCGCTTGCAAACTTATTTAAACTTAAACATACTTACTTGTAGTTCTTAGACGAATCTTTCGAGGCAAGATGTCAGACACTACCAAAACCGGTTTTTGTTGAAAGCCCTAATCACCAAATTATGATAACTGTTTTGGTTAAGTAATAATTTTAATAATAATTCAGGTTTTAAAAACAGCTTACATTGCAGGACTCGACGGCTGTGTTTTTGTTTTCTACCGACTTCCAAAAAGGAGGAGGTACTGTACAGGTACAATTCGACTGAATGTTTTTTTTTTTTTTTCTTGTTTCTTACCTTATAACTTTTAATAAGGTGAACCGATTCCCAAATTCTTTGTTTGAAAGCTGGTGCTTCCCGTGTGGTCCCATTTAAATTTTATCATATTCGGTCCAGTAGTTTTCGAGTTACACTCCAATAACTGAAAAGAATGGAAGTCGCTATTAAATTTTTAAAATTGTACTTGTTTTCTCTTAAATTGTAACGTTTGGTCTCGCTAAGCAGGCGTTAGTGCTATAAAAATCATATAACAAATATTTTGAAGGTCACATTAATACGAATGTTAAGTATATGAAAAAATCCTTTATTCGGTTATATAATGCTGCCAAGCTGTTCAAATTCATAGATGTCGCTCCGTCCCCATACGACAGTAAAAATTAAATAGAGAGTTAAAATTCGATACTCAGATGGCGTGCCTTGGTAGCCAAGTGGTCATGGCATCTGACACGGATTGTCGGAGGACGCTGGTTTGAGTCCCGTTCAAGGGCGTCTAATTTTCTCTCTAAAATCTCGCGGTTTCTAAGCAGGCGTTAGTGCTCTAAAAATTGTATAATAAAAAGCTTCCCTAAAGTCCAGAAGGACTATCCGTGTTCAGTTACTACTTACCTAAGTATCACGAACCACTCAAGTTTCAAAACTTTATTGACGTCTCTATGAGAAAGTAGTAACGTATGAAACCTAAATATATAAAATCATTTACCAAACCAAGTCCCCCAACGTTTTATAGCTCAATAAACCCGAACGCTCTCTGATTGGGTTCATTAAGCTACCAGCCCTTATTACAGGGCTTCTTTCGAACCTACTGGTGCTAATTATAAAGAAGAACATTAACGTATACTATTAAAACAATATTTTGGCGATATCAGAGTGGCGGTGCGAAATTAAGAAGCCGCACTAAAAGTGAGAAGGTGATCGACCACTAGTTTAGGGAATGTTAGTTCGATAGTTCTTTATTAGGTAGTTATTTATAAGAGGTTAGATGTTTCTCACCAATAACTTGCTAGTTCTAAATGCTCACAGTTCCTTTTAAATCTCTTATTATAAAAACTTTGGGTGGCACTGCAGTCGTGGACAGGTCACACGTTTTACATCAGCCTAGAGAATTGTCTTGTAATTTTAGTCGAAAACAAAAAAACATCTTACACATTTTCGTATTTAATTTTCGATTAACTGGCTTCTCCCTTTTTTATTTTATTTATTTGTTCTGCCAACAGTAATTACATGTTTACTAGTCTAGAATCTTATGGTAGGAAAACTTACGTTACATGTAACACCTCTTACAGGCAAACACAGCTTGCACCTAAAATATTAAAACTAACGCGTTAAATAGCAAGGTGGAATATGTTTACAATTATTTTCATACTTTAATGTTATCATACCTTACAAACTAATTATTTTACCTACGTACATCACATAATTAAATCGATTATGGACTTACCTTGAAAACTACGTGTAAATAAAAAATACTCTAAAACATCACGAACCAGGCGAATCACTACCTAACAAAGTAGATAAAAACAAGCGGTTTCAGTAAAAAGCTTTTATAAAAGCCTTAAGCTGATTAGAGGGCTACGGTGGTACAGTAATGGATTGTTTTGTTAACTTATAAGTAGGATTAGAAATTGTCATTTTATTAAACCGTGGATTGGCACTTCTGTTTTAAGGTTTAAGTGGCATTGTGACTGTTAAAGGATAGTATAGTACTTACCATTAGGCACAACACTTGTCCATTGATAATAAAAATCCCTAAAGATTGACACAAGAGCCTTATTTTAAAGTGCTATGTTTTTAATCTGTAAAACAGATGAGAATGTTTAATAAAATTTACCATTTTTAAAGAAAATGTTCTTGCTTGAAAACAAGCTTTATCTCGTTTCTCTAAACGCATTTTTGACATTACAAAAGTATTTAAATAAAGCATTATTAACTTATACAATCTATATTATAGTTAAGGTTGAAATCAGTCATTTTTCGGTAACTACGAGTAGATAATAAAAGGGATTACCTTCCTGATGTCGAAATAGAGTGTCTATTACCAAAGAATGTGCGTAAGTATACGTAGGTGTTTGCGTAGGGTCCTTGTAAATAAGAACAGTATTATGGCTTACTCTTGTACAGCTGAGAAAAGGGTCTTTCTTAGAGGGTCGTAATAATTCCTAAAGGAAAATACAATACCACGGAGGCATCTGTGACTTAGCACGGGCGGAAAATCTTAGTATACTTTCATTTTCCTACACGTTTAAGAAAAAAACGCCTACACTTACTTAGTACAAGTTTAGTATGTAGTTATGATAGGTTGAACCGATTGAAAAATAAATCAGCGCATCTACGCACGTTTGTTTTTTATTTTTTTTAATACTTGACTAATGGTTATTCATAGAGATAGGTACAACTAGGTACATCAGAAGAACAGAGTATTTTCTTTTTTTTGGGATAGGTTGGCAAACGAGCAGGTGGCTTACCCGATGGTCAGTGATCACCGTCGCCCATGGACATACGCAATACCAGAGGTCGGCCTTTGAAGAAAGAATAGGCTCTTTTCTTGAAGGTCTACTTATTTTAACTTTCATCAGAAGAGAGCAACCTGTAAAAATAAGTATATTTTAAAAACAATGTACTTTACGGAACCAGCAATTTATCAAAATGCTGCGGAAAGTAATAGTAAATGTATCTAAGCAAAAAGACTTAGACGACATGAAGCAGTTTTTGTCTTTAAAATATAAAAAAAAAAAAAACGGATATTTTAAATGTGGCTATATACAACAGGGGATAATACTAAAACGTACATCCAAAAGACAAAAGATCAAAGCCTATACTATTTATTAATCTCTGTGTAAGGGCAAATTTTCCATCTGCAACTCAATTTCAAGCCTCGACACACTAACAAATAAAGGCTGGCAAACACTGCAAAATGAATGCAGATTTTCTCATTCCGACTGTTGAGTTGTGTGATCACAACAAAGATTTATGTGTTTAGCTCACGCTGTGCCGAAACAGAATGTTTGTGTAAGTAATAAATTAAATGTGAATTGCCCGGAGCGAAGACTCGTAATTTTACAACGCCCGAGAGCTTGAAATTTTATACAGTAATTTACTTCTATGTTATGCTGTTGATTTTTTAATCTTGTATTATCCCGACATTTGACAAGGAGTTCGCGTGACGATACAGCATCTCCGAAGATTTTCTTATTATTGCCCTACCCTTGTCCCATATTTACGATAGCGATAATGTATCCCGAACACATGCACATAATATTAAAATTTTATGCTTTGGTTATATGGGTTGCTATTAAACGTAAATATGCAAATATGTTTATTTTAAAATTATAAAAAATAACACATACTTTTCAGAATAATTTTAATGTATAATAATTTTCATTATTAGCCCCTGCCTTGCACTAGCCCTCCTTAGGAATACTGGTTGTTCTCTGACTTGCTGTGCTGCCGCTATATTTTTGTCATTTATACTAATACTATATACTCATAATATTACAAAGAGGAAGGATGATATCCTTGTTAGTTTGTTATGTAGAAGGCATCAGATCTACAGAACTGATCCGAAACCGAAAATACTTTCAATAATACCTACATACGTGGTCTCTTACTATGGGCCTCATAAGTAAGTTCAAAGTCGCACAACGAGCTATGGAGAGGGCTATGCTCGCGGATTCTCTACGTGAATCAGAAATGAGGACATCCGTAGAAGAACGAAAGTTACCGACATAACCCAGAAGATAAGCCAGTTGAAGTGACAGTGGACAGGGGACTTAGCATGCAGAACCGATGGCCGATGGGACCGGAAGGTTCTGGAATGGAGACCACGGACCGGCAAGCGCAACGTAGGTCGTCCAGCGACACGGTGGACAGACGCTCTGATGTAATAAGAACGCAGGTCGCAGGACGACGTTGGATGCAGGCCGCTTCCAACCGGTCCTTTTGGAAAATTATGGGGGAGGCCTATGTTCAGCAGTGGAAGTCCTAGGGCTCAGATGATGATGCTGATGATGTATACCTACATTATACCTGACTGCTATATACGAGTATTTAGGTACATTATTTTATCATGACTAATTTCCGCACACAGCTGAGCTCGTGTTACGTATACTATTATTTCAATCCAGAACGGGCTTTTATAAAATTGGGTATGTAGATATATAATAGGCATAATTATGAGCTACTTAATATTTTTTTTCCGAATCATAGAAGAAGAAAAACTATGACAGCGATCGTAAAGTATTGCCTTGCTACGTCATTGCATAGTTAAAGAAGCACCACACATTATTTGCATCCCGCCTGCCCAAAATGGTCTCAGTGTTACCAGAGCAAAGTTGTGCTTATATTATTGCTCTTATAACAAACTGTCTTGTCTATCAAACAACTTATTAGAAATAATAAAAAAATTGGGTACTAAAAAGCGTTCCATTCGTGAAATAATAAAAACAAAAAACTTAAATAAATGCATGTACCTCGGCATACATAAAAACTTATTTCATAAAATAAACTAAAGTAGCAAAATAAAAATGCTGTACTTATACTAATTTAAAGTATAGAAGGAAGTAATTCTCATTTTACTTTGCTTGAACAAACAATTGGCTGCCAGTGGGAAACGTTTTCCAGTTGCTGGGTGCACTGCCGCTATAAATGGCAATGTGTAGTCATTCTACGAAATAGCATTTCATAGATTTTAAATAACTTTCTGGTATCGGAAATCCCTATAAATGTTGAGTTTAAAAACTATCGTGAGTTCAGCACCCATTATCTTTATATATATAAATGATCCCCGAATTCTCCTAGTCACGGTATAACTTAAGCTGTTGTCATATTAACCGATTTCATTCATCTTTTTTAAATGTTTACTATTTCTTCGTAGAAGTTTCTTGCATTAAAAAAATTGGTTATGGCGATTCCGAAGATCGAACCGAAGAAGCGAACGAAGTCGCGAGTAATAATAATATAAATATACACTAGTTGACCGCCAGCGGCTTCGCTCGCTTGGTGAAGTGGCAAGAGAGTTATTCTTTAAATTTCAATAACTTAATTATATGTATATACCTGTAAATTTATTACTTTATTCTGAAAACGTCATTTTTACTAATGTTATAAATGCAAAAGTCTGTGAGTGAGTTAGGTTGTGTGAGAGGATCTGAGTGAGAGAGAGAGAGAGAGTGTGTGTATGTTTGTAACATTTGAATAAAATTTGGAATTAAGATGGCCAATAGGGACCTATTATAAAATGGACAGAAACGGTGACAATTGACGAAGTTCCAAAAATAGTGAATGAAAAGTGAGACTATACGAGAAGATGAAAAACTATTAGCTACCTGTTACAGCATGACAATTTCATAAAGAATTTAATTGCAGGAAAAATGAAAGAAAAGCGAGGTAGGGGTAGGTTACCGATAAGCTGCATGAGACAAATAGAAAAACACTTAAAGGTCATATCGTACAAGGAGGTAAAAGAGGTCGCCTTAAACAGATCGAGATGGAGTAGATTGCATCTACTGCACCGACAAATTAGTCTGACTCTTAAGGTATAATAAGAAAATAAGTACATAGAATAATACAAGCTACATACTTTGTATCCCAATTCACGGGTAGTAGATACACCCGAAGGATTGCGATAACCATATTCGTTGCGACCAAAGTCGCGGATAGTAGTAGTAGTATAAACGGGAATCACTCCCGCGTATAACTCAGGTCAGCACCAATATCCTACTAATATTAGAAACGCAAAAGTTTGTGTGTATGGATGTTTTCATGTTTGTAACTCTTTCACGCAAAAACTACTGAATGGATTTTAATAAAATTTTGTATGTAGATAGATGAGGCGCTGGAATAACATAAAATAAACTTTTTTATCATTATTGTCATCATCATTCATCACCACGCGGGTAAAACCTTGGAGCACAGCTAGTCCTTTATAAGGGTGCTGTGTCGGCATTATACATATTACATTCTATAGGTATAATATATTTATACATCGCCTGTGTAACACGCATAAAACATTTTTATCTACGTCAAAGGTATCGGAATAGCCTTAGATATAAATACCTGAGATATTGTGCCCTGAACAAAATACCTCTTTTCTCAAGGGTCATTTAAGCTGATTCTGTATATCAAAGACCGTTTGTCCCAAATTTATGTTATATCTATTAATAATAAAATTGTTATCCTTACCCGTTTTATTCTATGTAAAAATAATCGAAATATTCAGGTTTTGTAAAATAGATAACAAATTTTCCATGTTTGATTATAGTTTTTAAATGCAGTACTAATTTATGAAAAACTATCTGAGTGTTAGTGTACACTGTGAGTGCAGTACACCTATTTTTGAATTAGTCCGTCTGGAGAAGTACTGCCGCCATACCTGCCTATTTCTACCTCGAAGCAGTAACGTTCACAATACTGTGTTCGAGTGGTATGGGATTGAGTATAGGCATATAAGACTTAACAACTTAAAGTTTTAGGGCTACGAGCGCAGTGTAGTTCGTCACTTGTGATAAATGCATCTGTTCAATGTAGATACTTACTACTTAATACCAGGTGGGCCTCGTTCTTGTTAAAACAAAAAAATAAACAAGATCAATTTGAAAATTTTTCTTCAAAAAAATAATAATTGAGAACCGGTTCACCTAGTCGAAAGTTATGAGGTAAAAAAAAATAGAAAAAAATTTAATCGATTACCTCCTCCTTTTTTGGAAATTGGTTAAATTAGTGAATTTAGTGTGAAATTTCCTTTAGGGGATTGTATACGCGAGTTATAGGGTAAGGACGTACCAGTGTTATCAACTCGCAGGTGAGGCGGTCGGGCATTCCTCCACAGATTTGGGCCGGGCATGGATCACTCGGGATTTTCGCAATACAACAGTTATAGGATGATTATCCAAAGTCGTGCACTGATCCGTAGGCACATATATATCACAGGTTGAGACCGCAGAAAAGAGATTTCACGTCGCAAGCACACCGTTGTCAGTTCGACGTACGCGCAGAGACTCAATGGTACTAGGGTAGGAAAAAGTAATAGGTGGGAGCGGGACAAAACATAGGTTGATGACAAGGAAACTACACAAATTTACAAATAGTTCGCTAAGCTCGATTTTGGCCTGAACAGGGATACTAACATTTTAACAACTCAATGATCTTAAATTAAAAATAGGTAGATATTGTACTCGCACGTAAATATACGATTGATAAAATATTAGATACGCCTGTGACAGGTTAAGACTATCGCTGTTCGGACATTCGTATGGAGATCACTGTGTCAAAGTCAAAGTCAAAAGTCAAAGTCAAAATCATTTATTCAATTTAGGCATCAAAGACGCACTTATGAACGTCAATTTTTCATTATAATGTACTTTAAAGACTACCGCCGCGTTCCAAAATATATAGAGCCTACCGAGAAGAAGCGGCAAGAAACTCGGGGCCATTCTTTTAGATGTTTTTACAATGTTTTTACTTAGGTACTACAAATATTAGCTCCAGTGTGTTGCCTTACAAAAGAGAACATAATAATGGTATCAGTAGGGCAAGACACGCTACACTTTGACATCTTAGTACACGAGTAGATAGATCCTGGAGTGATCAGTCCCAAGCTGTTTTATCCTCCAAGTAATCCGACATTTTGTAATAACCTTTTTGACAGAGTTTAGTTTTAATAGTAATTTTAAACTTATTAATAGGCAAATCTCGGATAACATTGGGAACTTTATTATAGAATCGTATAGATTGTCCCATAAAAGAATGACTTATTCTGTGGAGACGCGTTACATGTAAGCTTGTGCTTATTTCGCGTGTTGATGGAATGAGCATCACTCCTTTTATCAAAACTGTTAATGTTTTTCTTTACATACATTAGATTTTCATAGAAACTGAGAGACAACAGTTAGAATGTTTATGTCTTTAAACTTCTGTCTAAGGGAAACTCTGGGAGCTAAACTGTAGATCGCTCGTATAGCCCTTTTTTGCAGTATAAAAATGGAATTAAATTCTGCAGAACATCCCCAGAGCAGTATGCCATAAGTCATAACGCTATGGAAATAACTAAAATAAACTATTCTAGCTGTGTCTACATCAGTTAATAGTCTAATTTTTTTAACAGCATAAGCCGCTGAACTGAGCCTACTAGACATTTTTTTTATGTGGGGACCCCATTGCAATTTAGCGTCTATAGTATTCTTGTTGTGCGTTTGTATTCTTGTTCTTTCACGAGCAGAAGTTTTTGAAACTCTGTGCTTAGTTCTTCTTCTCTTGTTTGATTGTTGCATTTTTTCATATTTATTTGAATCCGTTAACAGAGGCTGTAAAAAATTTACTTCCGAAGAAAACTTGGTTTTTGTATTTTTAAATAGAAACTATTATTGTGCACATTCTTCATTTGCTGGTCGGACGTACACCGTAGAATTATCCTTGTGTGCATTGCAGAATTATGTATCAGGGTTTTGTTAATATGGCAGTTAATTTAGATGTTTCAGGCATACATTTGTCGTTTGTGTAAGTATTGTCAATATTTTGGCGGCAACCATAGAAATCTATAAAGATGCCAATCCATGCGCTGTATACAAAACCTGGTGTCGCAAGCAGCGCCCGTATTCCGCGATCCAATGTATTGTTACCTTATTTATTCGTAGGTTACCTTTAATAAGTTAATTATCCACTGCAGTATTAAAAATACTTTTAGTGTTTACTTATATTGGTTTGGTATATGCCCTACAATAATTTTAAAGTAAAAAACATATTGAGAAAATGTATGCTTTCCAAATATGGTGTTGGGGAATAACGCTATTTCTAACGCTCACTAATTTCGTGAACAGAGTTAAGAACAATTTTCTCCATTCAGCAGCATCTATTCTCCATCGTTCAGGCCCACAAATATTAAACGGATCGTGAAGCATCCGTGGAATGACTTGTAGTGGAGGGTAAAATAGGGATAAGACTACGTGGTAGACAGCCATTACGTAGGGTCGACCATATTAAGGCAGCATGAAATGGTTGCGTGATTATGTGCACGAGAAAAGCTGGTGAGGAAGTGAATAATCATCACCCAAACACTCTGCAATAACATACTCTTCCTTGATTTCCTGTCCTACGATACACTCTGGAAAAAGAATACACCGCGGGATCTAATCAGAGTACTATACAAGTTCTTTAAAGTGTACTATTCAAATTCTGTAAAGTGCGCACTTCTGCAGACGTGCAACTTGTGAGTCGACTATACGGAAAGGGCCTACAGCCTACAGTGCCTTTTGCGTCTAGTACAACAACGCGTTCCGGGCGGTGTTGGGGCTGCCTCGTTTGAGTAGCGCAACAGGGATTCAGCGGAGGCGCGAACTGGCTGCTTTCGGCATCTCTGGTGCGCAAGGTGCGGAGCAGCCCCAATACCGTCTTGGCCATGATTGCCAGTAGACTGGACTGCCCGTATCCGGGTTGGTGGCGGGAGGCAAGTCTCGGGTCCAATATCAGTTAGATTAACATATTATAAATAATGTTGTGATTTGGTTTGACAATACTTATCTGTATATTTGTTTTGTGCTGTTAAGTACATAATCGCTTACGTTTATTTTATGTTTATTTGATAATGATAACATGTACTTGATTGTGTTTTATTTTAATGAGTTAAGTTACTTGAAAATAAACAATTTTGAATACTATGAAAATATGAATATTGAATAACGTGTAAATTATTAAGAACATGTTGGTATAAAACAAGATTATAACCATTGATTTTCTCCGCAATTTCCCGAAAGTCCCGTGAATTAGATTACGATTTTCCGGTTCTGGCGTAGATTAAAAGTCCCCTGGAATTCCTGGGGATTCTAGTCCCGAGACTTCCCGGGTACAAACCCTAGCCACAGCTTCCACCTCTATTTCTTTATTTCTATTCGTAGGATGCTTTAGTAGGTACATATTTAGGAAGAATTTTGGAAATGTATAAGCCATTTAGATTAAGCACCTATTTAGCGATATAATAATATATGATATATTTTTATAATTACGTTGTGTCACGGGAGGCATGGACACACACAATAAAATTCAAGACCGGAAACAAATATTTCTGCTAATTAAACATGGTCCCAGGTATAGATCCTGGGATCCCTCAATTCGAACGAACGGATAGAATAGACGATTTCCTCACGGTGCACTAAGCAATAATTTTGTACAAACTTTGTGAAATATTTTGATAAATGTATTTTAAACTTATTCAAGCCACAAAATCGTATTTCAAACCACAGAATAAATAAATAGAAGAAGCATTCAAGGTGAAAACGCCGAAATTGAATTCCATTCAATCAAGTTACAAATAGTATCGGCCTTCTATCAACAGCCTTTGGATCCAAACCTGCTAAATTTATCTCCGTCTAAGATGAGCCCACTCCAATAAATATTTGCACTTTTCAGCTAAAAGGCTGTCAGTTACTAAACGATCGTGCCATCTATCATTTATTGAAAGATAACACGTAAAAGCTTTTTACTTTGTTTTTATTTAAATTCTCGTTTTTATTCCACGGTGGTCTGCGACTCGACGCACAACTCTTAATCTGCGGACAACATCAAAGATAGATAAACTTATATCAGATTCTTGATTACTAAACTAATTTACATAGATGCAATCAACTGCGCTAATTGTAACGCTTGAGATAAGGAAAGGAATAATACTTTTAAACTGTCACCAAAGACCACGGACAATAAGATCCTTGCCAAATACGAATAATAAGCTCTTCTCGGCATTGTACTCGTATATAAATTTCATAACGTATGCATTTACTACATACATACTCGTAAAACAAGGTCGTATTAATTATACCATTTATACTTTTCATCATCATCCATCACAACACGGGTGAAACCGCGGAGCGCAGCTAGTCGTTCAATTATTATAACTTTTAGGGTTTTACTTTATCATATTTTGGGGAAAGATATATGCAATACTTTTCATCATCATCCATCACCACGAGGGTGAACCCGTGGGGCGCAGCTAGTATTTATATATTTAATGATTAATAAAATAAACAATGACTTATTTTTATTGTATTTTTCGATTAGTCATATCTCGGGGGAGGACACAGGATACTTTTCATCATCATCCGTCACAACACGGGTGAAACCGCGGAACGCAGCTAGTCGTTCAATTATTATGACTTTTAGGGTTTTAATTTATCATAGTTTGGGAAAGGGGGTTGGCTTTAGAATCGTGACCCCTGAATTTGGTGAAACAAAAACTGTGGGTGGGTTGAAGGGGTTTGTATAGCGTATTTACAACATTTTAGCTGCCGGAGACACGCCAAAATAGTCTAAATAGTTTTTTAAAGTTTCAATACAACACCGTAATTTTGATAGTGACAGGTGACATAAATGACATTAATGCGTAAAACGAAACGTTTCTAGGTAACTTTTAGCCTTTTTTGACATGTACGTTGTATGTAAGTTCTTGAAACGGAACGCAAACATCGAAGATAGCGTAATGTCACTGTCGGAATACTCGCGTCATTCCGTTACTTCCGAGTGTACGTGAATGTTTTCTCCTGTTTTTCTGCGCTTTCTTTTGATATCTCAACGACTTTGCTACGATTTTGGACTCCGATTTTGCTTCTTGGCATTGTACTCGTATATAACTTCATACGAGTACTTAAATCGGGCGTGAGTTTGTGTGTGAGGGTGTAAGTGAATGTTTGTGTATGTAGTTTGCTCCAGCAGTTATCCTTGAGAGCCAGTCGCATTCTACATATGTCGTAGGTGATTTACCATGATTGACCATATCATCACTAGAAATATTTACAGTATTTACGGGATTACCTATGTATTCAGTTTGAGTTTTCGATATTTGCAACAGTGCCGGAATAACGGAAACTCAAAGCAAATAAACATGGTAAGTACCCCGATAGTAATAAAAAATAAAAATATTTCTTTTGTTCCTATAATAGTTACTTACGTAACATCGATTGTCTATCAAATGGAATAATGGTCTAACGCTTTTAACCTGTTATAATAATAAAATAATTACGAATGACCTGGGGGCCTACTCCCACCTTTTACGAAACTATCATAAATCAGGAGCGTTTTGTAATAAGCTTAGAATAATCATACTTACTATCGTACTCCCACCGACACAAAACGGTCGAACATATCACTTCAATACTATTTACGGCGTGTTACTTTTTCGCCGAAATCGATTCTAATGGTGCGTTCCAGGATCTACCTATAATGCCCAACCCGAATAGACAACTAACGCAGTTGCAAAGTACGCGAATTAAGTGCACTATTTGGTAAAACGTCATCAAAATGTCTATCGTAATCCATTTTTACTTTAAGCTTGTTATATTAATGTGGTGGTACCAAATTTAATGGTAAGGTTTAAATATGACAACTATAAGAAGTGGGAGTAAGGCCCCTGAGCTTTTTGAAACACGTAAAGATTACGCAAATGAAATATTCCTTTTTAGCGTGATTGAACAACTCATCGTTTTTTTCCTATTGACGAGACGGGAAAGAAGTGCGATTGTTGTTAAGGACTCCACCAGTCCAGTGTCCACATTGGTTGCAGTATCGCCTGGAACATACAATACATTTTTGCGCGGCACTGCACTACGTTCGTCACCGAACATTGGTTTTATAAACTCATACGCATAGTATTTTTATTTTGCACTAATGTTTCGTACCGAAATATAATTTATAGTCGCGCCCCGCGGTTATACCCGCATGGCGATGGATGATGATGAAGATGATAAAAAAGTATACTATATGTTATTCCAGTGCTTCATATATCTACCATTTTTTTCATTAAAATCTTTCAGTAGTTTTTGCGTGAAAGAGTGACAAAACATCCATACATACAAACTTTCGCGTTTATAACCGGGGCGCGGGGACCGGTGAAGGGATTTTAGTAGAATGTATGTAATGTAGGTATATAGGAATGTAATATGTAGGTATATAAGGACTTGTATGTTATAAGAAGATTTATTTATTTTCTCATTCTCATAAATAACGTATCTCAGTATAATTAATATCAATACATATTTTTGAATACAGTTTTTTGCACCGCCATTCCTTTTTCTGCCGTTACTCCGCTCCATTCAAAAGGTTGTCTGGAAGAGATCGCTTTGAGCGGTAAGAGCGCCTATTGTTATATCGTACTTAGCAGTATTAAACGTTATTTATTTTATTTATTTGAATCCCAACATAATGTACACTGTTTCTTACCATAGGTTCTATGCTACGCTAACTTAACAAATAAATGCTATATGCCATTACAATTAAAGGGGAAAACAACATGCAAAAAATTTACGTTGCGTTTTTCAATATAAATTTTGTAAAACTCCATTCCATTCCAGATAACACTGTAGTGTTCTAAGCCACTACAAACTAAGGAAAATTTAAATAAAGTAAATTTTTGTCCTAGGGTTCTTAAAATGGTTATAGTTCCGCAATACAAAGCCATGGCACTTGAACGCCTTTGAACAGATATAGTCAATGTGTATGTTAAATCTAAGCTTCTCATCTAGGACAACGCTTAGAACTTTTATATTATTCACTACTGCCAAATCCTCGTTATTAATTTTATATGTATTACCTACGAAGAAATAATGTCGGGAAGCATAACTCAGAACAAATTCCACACAAAAAGTGGTCCTTCAAACCAAAACGACGTATGATTCCAAATACGAATTACTTCCGAGGTTACAATTAGACATGTACGGTGATTGGCTAAAATTTCAGAAGGAAAGCAGGGATTGGTCCACTCGTGTGCTGCAACGTCTACTATGACAGCTGAGTCATAGTGGCGTGAACGATGTTATTGATTTAGCACGACTTTTATTGGGTAAATTTTTTAAGGCACTTACTCTTCCTGATATAATTTCTTCGTAGTGTATTACCGAGTTGGGTCTGTTTTAAATAGTATATATTTCATCTATCTAGCGGTGACATCAATTAATGCAGTTTCTTACAAAAAGTGGTTTACCAATAAGATATCATAAGTAACTTAAGATATAATTTATTTTTTTCAATCTTAATTAATATTTATCACAGTAAACTTGTTGAACAGTTGTTTTGAACTTCCATCTCAGTAATTTAATAGCTCAGTTTGAGCTTACTCTGCGCACTGTCTACACGCGGTCTGGTTTGTAATTATCTTGTTACAACTAAAGTTTCCTCTGTACTATAATTATGCTGTGGCTAAACCATGGAGTGTAAAGTGAAGGTAAAGAGTTTACGAAAACCATTTTTTTGCCATAAGAGAACGATGATAAATATTATAACATAAGTAAACATAACACTGTATACGGCAACTCAATAAAATTTTACTATACACACATTTGGGTGAATTTTGCGTGAAATGACCGTTCGGAACCACCCCTATTCTCTGCTTATGTGTGTTTATAAAAATCTTATTGTAAGTACTAGTTCTTTTAACATAGTCTTTACGTGGTAATCCTTGGAACAGAAGTAACCAACATGCTTAACCCTTAACGTCCAGAGACGTACATATACATCAGTTTAATTCCTAAATCTTTTGTTTTAATTATCATGGTATAGGAAGGATTAAAAGGACTCGTAACTACATTTTATTTTAGTATATTAAAATACACTAAACAGGTTTAATGTTGTATTGAAAAAGCTAAGAGGTATAGATAGTTTAAAAAATACAATAAACTGATTGTAATATATATAAGTAAGGAGGTATATAAGTATACAAGAAAAAATCTTAGTACTATCAACTCGTTTAAGAGAACAGCAACTTTTATTGTAATAAAATACAAAAATCAAATTCCTGACAACATCATAAAATTTCTAAAAGATGTAGGAACAAAAGATTTTTACAACGGAATTGCTTTTTACGCCTGTCATTTGGGCAATACAATAACAGGCGGAGTTAGCTTGTAATGCACATGTGCAAAGCAAAACCTTTTTGAACTGATCAGACGTAAAATTGAATGATAGTACATATAACTAAAAACCTAATTTATAAGCCCCATTTAAAATTGTTTTGTTCATAATAAGGTGCCAGCGTTCCGGTCGCCTGTCGACTAAACCAAACGTTTGGCCAGATCCCTGTTTAAGTAGTGAGCGGACAGCCTCCACGGACCTAGTCTCAACATGTACATCTTGACTAAATAATACACATAATTATGACGGAAAACTCTAAAACGGACAACCTCTAAGGTTGTCATACAAGTCATCAATTTAAAGACTAATGATTGTGCTACCTTTGTACGATCACAATACTGCAGCCATTTAATATATTTATCAGTGGGCAGACACTTTAATTTCAAAAAGACGTATTTTTGTTAAACAAGTGAATATAATATAAAGTAAAAACGGATAATCTCTAAGGTTGTCCGTTTTAGTCCCGGCGGCACCAGTCCCATCAATCGTCCCAGGAAGATGAGACGGCGATGGTGTGTGACCACATGTAGCATTCCAAACCAGGCACCGCCTTATTTTCCACGGAATAAGAGTCGTCACATTTGATATTTAGCCATCGACAGTATCAGCCTGTAATGTTCTAAACGGGACACCAGCACTGACAAAGGCCCGACAAATGACACATTCAAGCTACCGCGTTGTGTGCCCCGCGCTCCGTACTAATGAAAGTATTATTATGTACTTGTATTATGTTATATATATTTGTTTAAAAAAAAAACACTCATGAAAGCGCGTGGTGGCCGAGCCGATCTGTTGATTTCACCACAGAAACTAAAAAGGATACTACAAAAACAGAAGGTTACACATAGCATATAGCATAGTTTACATTTAGCCAAAGCCTCCCTTTGAGTAACAGCTAGCAGGCGAGCGTGCTCTGAGGAAGAATTAGATTAATTAATCAGATTTTCGCGATCTAGCTCACAGAGCGGCCCGTTCCACTGCATAATAACACCCCGAATAATTACATCTAACGCGGTTTAGACAGGAAGCTAGCAGCATACTCGTACAACATATTATGTAGAACTCAAGTGGTTGGATATCGCTCGTGTTTATGCAGACATCAGAAGAATTATTAATGAAATCTGAGCTGCTCGTGCATCAAGGCATTCGGCTATTTTACGAACGTATGATGTACACAAGAGAAGAATTATTAATGAAATCTTAGCTGCTCGTGCATCAAGGCATTCGGTTATTTTACGAACGTCCGTATGTATACAAGAGAAGGATTATTAATGACTATACACACACTGGTTTTATTGCGCGGAGGCGTAATTAAATTTCTAACATATAACCGATTTGTCTTTTTGTTATTCTTAATTTTTTTAATGTTTTTACTAAATGCATATAAAAGTGTATACGGTAGGTACTTTCAAACAGAAAACAGTGTTTAAAATTTGATTGTGATGGGATGTCACCGGCACAAAGCTGATGTTTTATGGAGAACTCACTGTGTGAACGTTAATAATAGACAACCGTCCTGTGTTGATCTGCAAGTTTTTAATAGTTAAATAATAGTTTAGAGTTGTAAAACACTCTCGGCTGGTGTTTATTAAAAGTACTGGTGACCAGTGAATACAGTGGACCATTGAACAGTGACTGTTTGCGCTAATTAGTGAAATTATCTTTATTTTTCTTAACAGACACAGCGATTGATTGTTTTTTGTTTCATTCTAAAGGAGGTAACTTTGTGCAAAATCTGCGAATCTACCCCACCGCACCGATTGTGATAACTGATAGTTTCGTTTCGTGTTATTTAATTGAGTATCAAGTGACGCCACCTGTCGAGTAGCCGTTCTAGTCCTACAGCGCCATCCAACGTATTGTGCACGAACTTCTTGGTAAATCAATACCATGCTGAAATGCGGAGGGTGCGGAAAATTCATATCGTTACAAAAGGGCGCTAAGTGCGGAAAATGTACAGGTATGTTCCATAGAGCCTGCGTCAACATACCAGTCAAAGCAACCATATCTTCGACGTGGGTATGTCCTAGCTGCAAGTGTGCGATGCCCCGAGACAACAAGCCGTCTACCCGGGTCCGCGGGGCGCCGTCGTACTTCGTGGAGAGGAGCCCGCATCAGGTAGTACAGGCTACCGGACCAGCTGTGGTAGAGCAGGGAGTGCCTGATGCCACCGGTGGGCACATGGTGCAACAAATATTGACAATCGTCCGGGAGCTTAAAGCTGAGGTATGCGTTTTGAGCACCAATGAAACTTCACATAAGCAGGAGATAACACTCTTGAGAACCGAATTGCAGAATAGTAACGAATGTATTAGAAAACTACACGTACTAGAGGCTGAAGTAAAGGCACTCAGAGTCGAGTTAAGCGGATATCAGTAAAACTACTCTGCCGTCGTAAGGAAAAAGGGCACAACTAACATTTTAAAACAAATTGAGTTATATACATATTTAGAATCAGAAAAAAAAGGCACATCTGCTCAATTTTTTGTAAAATTTTATCTTCAAGGAATTCGGAGATAATGTAGGCTGAAAAGGCACAAATGAGACCTAATATTCATGTTTTATAAAATGAAAAGGCACATTTATTTACCATTATATTGAAAAGGCACAAATACGTAGATGTGACTATTACTTCATACAGATTTTTACTAAAAACTACTTTGAAAAGGCACACCTGCAACATAACAAAAAGAAAAGTCTCAAGTGCCAGATGTGCCCTGTCTATTTAATTAATGATCCATGCATGTCTCAATTAATTTACGTATAAAAGGCACAAATAACCAGTTGTGCCTTTTCTTTAAATTATTTACGATTAGGGGTGAGAAAAGGGGGGCAGGGTTTGATTGAAACGCGCCAGTTGTGCCTACGACGTCGAAGTGACTTCACGCCTGTCAGCAGCCTGCCCGCGCTAGGTAAGTTTAATTACGTTTTATCCATGTTTACATATTGTTTCTAATTCAAGTAGGTAGGTAAATAACTTTGTAGGTTAGGTCATAAACCTAGGTAATCTCAACAGTTACCTGTCGGTTTCTAGACAGATGTGCCAAACAAAGCCACGGTAATATTATTATTATCTAACAGACTATTTTGTCTGCACCAGGAGGCGCGAGGCGCTCGCGCTTCGTCCGTTTGTATGAAGTTGGAACACTGTATAGATAATATTACCGTGCCTTAGCTATGTGACATGTCATAATATTTAATTAATTAAGTAGAAATATGATAAACATATTTTATCATTCATTTTACTTGTTTTTCCCTTATTTCAGATAATTTTAAAAATGCAGTCACGTGGTAAAAGATTAGTCAGCGCCGCTTTACAAAATCTAAAGCCTAGATCTGATATTGACGAACAGATACCGTCCACTAGTGGTCTACAAAACTGGTCGCCACAAATTCTATCATTAGAATCAGATTTTGATTCGAACGATTCAGTAGCCGATAAAGATTATGAGCCACCAAAAAAACACAAAACATACATTATTGCCGCTCAATGCTCAAAACAATCAGTGGTTAAAAACTTAAATATGAGGGGTCATAATGAAAACTATGAACGATGTGAAGCCAATATTTTATTGGATGATTCTGGCTCCAAATCAAACTTTATTCCATGTTCTCAACCGTGTTTGGAGAAAACGATTCCAGAATCTTCAAATGAATCTACAAAAGACGAGCTTACAAAAAAGGGATAGTAAGAAAGCGCAAAAGATATGATGTTAGTCTTAATGAACGAAAGGAAGTTAAAAGAGAAGAAAAAATATATACCAAATATTTTGTGAAACCCAGATGCGAAGAGAACATTTGTAAAAAAAAAATGTTTAACGAAATTCTCAGAGGATTATCGCAAAATTATTAATCGTAATTTCTGGAAAATGTCTTGGTCGGAACAAAAACACTTTTTTAGCTAATACTTTCCAGCAAAAGCCTGCAAGACCAAAGAAAAAAAGTCATGATGATGAGCATAGTAAACGCTATGATCGAACTAAGAGTGTTTCGTATTTCTTAAGTGATGAAAACGGTGAGAGAGTTACGGTATGTAAAACGTTTTTTCTCACAACTTTGGGTTACAATAAAAACAAACTGTAAGGCTGTAAGGAACATTATTGACACATACTACAAAACACAATACGCAGAGCCTATTGCTGACGGCCGAGGTCATAACCCAAACCCATCACAAATAGACAGTACAAAGGTAAAAGAACATATTATGTCGTCCAGTTGTGTCGCATTATAGGAGAGTTCATGCACCAAACTGGAAATATTTGGCCTCGGATATCAATATCCGCATGATGTACGGCAATTACTGTGAGAAAGAGCCTGAAATAAATGTGTCCTATGGATTTTATAGGAATGTCGTAAATGAGCTTAAAATATCCTTCTGGAAGTTGGTCATACTTTTATGGCTGCCGATGAATTTTACCTTAGATTGGAGCAATCACTTAAGAAGAACAAACGAGTGTATGACTTTGAAGATTTTTGCAAAGCTGTCGCTGATACTGGTTCAAATACTGTGGTAAAAAAATGACAGATAGGGATTTTCACGATTTTGAAGACTGCTCTTCGTCGTATAAATTACAACATTCTGTCCCGCGAGCTTATTTAAGAAACATGTCTGAAATCACTTTTCAGCAAGGGAGCTATTCGATGTTCTACAAGAACAGCCATGACACTGAAGAGCAAACAGAATTGGATTTCTTGAGTTAAAAATCTTAAAATAGGCATTCCATTGCCTAAGTAGAAGCTTTCTCCACGAGGTATAGCGTCTGAGAGGAAATCAGCTATACTTTCCAAGCTTGGGCCACTCATGCCTGACAACAGAAGAGGTTTTTGGGAAACCCTACCCGTTAACGACAGTTCAGCTGATCTCACAGAAATTTATGAAGACTGAAATTAAAGACTATTTTTATAATTAATATTTTAAGCAAAACTGATTATTTAATTTTTACAGCATTGCATATTTGCATTGTGATAATTCAACCAAGTGCCATGTTATGTTGGTTATAGTTACATTTAATTCTTATTATAATAATAGTATTTTTTTTAATATTAAACTACGAGTGCCTTTAATAATTACGGGTGTAAGCTATTTCCTGTAAATGAACAATAAATAATTAGAATAAGCTCTAATAGAGTAGCTTCATAAAGGTTCAAAACCAAAATTTATGCTCCTATTACTACCTCTATTAAGAATTAAGAATAATTTAATTTATTTTTCTTAATGTGATTTAGAGTAACTATTTTTTTATAGATTTTTAAGTTAGGGGTCCAACTTATTAGTAAAAAGAGTAAAATATTTAATTTTTAATTTCCTTAGGTATCTAACTAACTAAAAAGTGTAATTGAGTTTAAGTATTAGCACTTGTTGTTTCTAATTCATATCTATTATTGTGCTTATCCCTAATAATTTATAAATAACTATTGAATATTAAGAAAGTTTTTTTTATGTTGTATGCCTTTTTATGTCCTAGAAGAAGATTTCTTAAGTTTTGTTTCAGTTATTTGGATAAGCTAACCAGAAAATATGGCATGACAATATTATAAATATGTTTTATAGTTTTATTAAACTTTCTTCACATGATTATTTGTTTTTTTTTTTATAGAAAACATTAAGTCAATTTACATTAAAAAGGCGCAATTAGACAAATGTGCCCTTTCTTTTAGACTCAATGACCAATTTGCTTGAAATATTAAAAAGAAAGGTCACATTTGGTTAACTGTGCCTTTTCTTTGTAGTAAGTGGTATTTTTAAAATATTTTTTTTGTAAGTTGAAAGAAATAATTTGAATTTATTTAATAATTAATTATATTAAAAAACTAAAAAGTAAAAAATATAATAGTACTAATCTTCACGCATATATCATCAGTATTTTTTTTTCTTTTAAGCAATAGGTTTCCGCACTATGAAGCAGAATATGGTAAAAACTTTAATCCCAGTTATCTCAGTTTGACCAAAATGATAGATGTGCCCTTCTCTCGTACGACGGCAGTACTGTTGTCTGAATGATGCTCCGGGCCGCCCACAACGTGTACCTAAGGATTGTGAAACACATCCAATGCCTAAAGCGAAGAAGTCAGCTAAGATACCGCGCATCAGATCAGACGGTGAAGCGTCAGTAAACGATCGCAATGATACCACCGCAAGGATGGTATTGTCTAGGGCCGTAGCTACTGTAGAGACGTCGCAAGGTGAAACTAGTGTGACTAAAGTTATTGCAGATACTGGAAATATGAACGAGAATCCAGAATTGACGTCACGGCAACGTACTTCGAAACCGATGTGAATTCCAGATGGGATACAAGTTGATGACACCATCAGCGATGATACCGGCGATTGACAGGCGGTTACTAAACGCCGCCGCAGCAACAGACTACAACGACAACAGCAAAAACAATCGGTCGTCATCGGAGTCGGAAAGAACAATTGCGGAATACAGGCTGTGAAAAAGACGTACTATGTTCAAGCTTGGCAGTTCAAAACTGCCACTACAACTGACCAAGTCAAAGCATTTTTGAACGGAATTGCTCAAGCAGACTACCATTACATACTATTACATATTGAGAAGCGCCAAATTAAATCAAATAGGCATGCTTCCTTTATAATAGGTATGCCAGAGAGCGTCAAACCACAAGTGACGACGCTGAATGTGTGGCCTCAAGGGATCCGGTTCGCAAATTGGTTTTTTCGGAGCCGCTCAAACGCACAAGCTGTGGACAAGTAGAGGTGAGCCCTCCGATTATTAACCAGACGAGTTACACAATGTATGTCACACCAATACCTTTGAGTACTAGGTTGCGGTACGCGTCCACTACCAGAAATAATAATAAAGATTGTTTAATATCAATAGTGCGGCAATTTGCCACCATACGCTCGATGGTAGGAGGGGGGGTAAATGTGGTTGAGCAGTTTCCTGCAACCAGAGAATAGGTAGGGAATAATTGTTGGTAAATACCTGGTTTACGTGGGGGGTGTCGAGAGTCTCTGGGTCTGATGAGGGCTGGTGACCGTAAGTCCTAGGTGGAGGCGTCTTGCTGTCGACGGCGTGCTGAAGGAGCTGAAGAACTATTGTTCACTTGGTTATAATGTTTGTATTGTCCCTTTGGGTTGTGCACTGGTTTACGTGGCGGGCTGAATGCGTGTGTACACACGGGCTGATTTGGGCGTCGGTGTGTGGCCGTGCCGAACACACCCTGAAAGTCACTCGCGGCGAAAGTCAATCGCGGTGACTCGTGCTGATAATGGCGGTGCCATGCGGTCGCTACGCGGAGCGCAGCGGTACACGTCCGCCGGTTACGAGTATAAAAGGGTGACTGTTTCCGCTTCCTTTCAGCAGCTTGCTTCTAGTTATGACAGCTGAGGACAGCGGCGGTGAGGCGCGTGCGCGCCTTGAGGTGACGTCACGCTTTCGCGTGAACATATTCCCCACTTGGCAAAGGTGTGGTGTGGTGGTCAATCGACAGTCAGGTGGTCGATCTTGATTTCCACCACTCGGGTGACGCCATTCCTTCATGGGTTCGTCTTGTGGCTCATGCGCCAGTGTAGGGGCGGCACCTGATCGTCCACTATCAGTACCAGTCCTCCGACTTGAGGTGGGCTGGATCGGGGAGTCAGTTTGGAGCGGGTTTGGATGGTGTGCAGGTAGGGTTTGGACCAGGATCGCCAAAGGTGTTGGGTAAGGGTAGGACGAGCTTGAACCTTTTTGTGTGCAGAAATGGCTCGTCCTCCTACCGAATACTCAGGTAGGGCATTGAGCTGACGGTTTAAAAGGACATGACCCGCGGTGAGTAATTCAAATTCCGCGGGGTCAAAAGAGAGTGGGCTGAGAGGGCGTGCATTGAACATGGCTGCAATGCGCGCTAAAAGAGCTGAAAGGGTAGGTGCGATATTGTTATTGTTGGTTGCAAGAAAGTCTTGTATTTCCCTAAGTTCATTTCTAGCGCCTACATAAATTGTACCGCAATTATATCTAATTAACGCCGGTACACCGCGCCTAGAAACAAAACGCTGTAATGCCGCAAGGAACGCTTCCGTGGATAACTCAGATACCGGTTCGAGATGGACCGCCTTCGTAGCTAGGCATGTTATAACACAGAAGTAGCCTTTTAATAGCTTGGCGTTTTTAAGTGTACTGGATTTTATCAAAAATGGTCCAGTAAAGTCCGTCGTGACTTTGCTAAATACGGGCTGAACGTTTACGCGGTCGGCGGGTAAGTCGGCCATGTACGTGGCCTTAGTTTGGGCGCGGAAACGTAAACATTGTAAACATTTGTATACTCGATGTCGCATTACGCGGCGAGCTGATCACGTCCAGAATTGCTGGCGTAAGGGTGAGTGCAGAATGTCAGCACCTAACTGACTTAAGGTGTTTGCGACGACAGTTTGTCGTCGTGTTGTGTGTGTGTGCTGCAGAATTGTGGGCAGGTAAAATGTGTGCGGGTTACCTGCGTGCTGAGCTGATATGTGCTGATTCTTTGTGGGCTGAGTCGGAATGTGCTGAATGTGCCGTCCTAGTCATTGCCTAGGCGGCGGTGAAGGACGCGAGGTAGTGCGCGGTGGAGTACGACGGGAGTACACCATCTGGCCCGTTTCAGGTGAGGGACGGCGCCGTGGTACCTCGCGCTGTTGTACCGGCAATAAGCGCCTTGGTAATGCGTAGTATCGGGTACATACCCGAGGCTTGTGACCCTTTACATTACTCCATGGGTAGCAATGGTTGTCACCATAGTGAGGTTGCGCGTTCGATCCCTGTTTGGGTCTTGGCGCGGAGCTGAAAGGCCTTGGGTTCGAACCCTGCGCATAGCGCGGAGGTTGCGGGTTCGAAACCTGCTGAAGTGGGGGCGAGAAGCGCGCGGGTATAGTTGCTGAGCTGAGTGGTTGCAGGTTTGAAACCTGCGCATAGTGCGGAGGCTGCAGATTCGATACCTGCTGAGCTGACGGTGAGAAGCGCGCGGGTATAAGCGCGGAGCTGAGAGGTTGCAGGTTCGAATCCTGCGCATAGCACTGAGGCTGCAGGTTCGATACCTGCTGAATTGACTGCGAGGGGCGCGCGGGTATAGGCGCGGAGCTGAGAGGGTGCCGGTTCGAAACCTGCGTATAGCGCGGAGGCTGCAGGTTCGATACCTGCGGAGCTGATGATGAGAAGCGTGCTGGTATAGGCGCAGAGCTGAGAGGTTGCAGGTTCGAAACCTGCGTATAGCCCTGTGGCTGCAGGTTCGATACCTGCTGAGCTGATAGTGAGAAGCGCGCGGGTATAGGCGCGGAGCTGAGAGGGTGCAGGTTCGAATCCTGCGCATAGCACTGTGGCTGCGGGTTCGATACCTGCTGAGCTGATGACGGAGGGGGCGCTAATGACCATGCCCTTTGTTCCAATTCTACAACGAGAATCTCGTAGTAGGCGTCTATTGTCCTTTCATACTGCTCGTTGTAGAATTCCTCCTCGGAATCTGATAAGCCTACGGTGTCTAATATTATGTAATACGCCGCGTCAAATTTATCGCGGGTTAATTTTACGCCGGCTGCTCTGGCAGCGAATTCTGGGCTATAGCGCCTTGGTTTGCTAGACTTCAATGATAACGCTTCCAAATTAAGCTTAATAATAGCGATCTGTTCCTCTCTAAATCTGGCTACCTGTGATTCAGAAGGCATCGTTAACGTCGAAGGCGAAGTCAGGCACAAGGACGCAAGCAAAATTAAAAGGAAATAAAAATATTAACGTATTTAATCGTAGGTGAAATTCCGCACCTCCTTTTTCGGAAGTCGGTTAAAATAACGCCTAAATTAATAACGTGTGTACGAAACCTTATGTGAGCTGATGGTTTAATTACTTATTAATTGAAATCTGTAAATTCGTTCGGTACTAAATATTTAATAACTGCGCGGAACCCTAATTTAAATATAAGTAGTTAATCCAATTATAAATAACATATGTAACCTAATTAAGTAGCATGTCTAAATGATTTATGAGTGCTGAATCACAACAGCTAACAGGTGTTACTTTATGTTAATTACGTAATAATTTTCACGGAACTCAAAATGGTGTGCGGATCTCTATTAGGTAAGAATATAGTTCTTGAAATAAATTGGGCTGAATTCAAAACGTTCGACTATGGACGAATTATGATTATTTAATCTCAAGAACACAAGCAAACCCGTCTAACAGTACTTAGTATAATTTTATAATTAAAATCAACAAAGCACCTGGCGTAGGTAGTTGTACCTAGCCTTAAGAATTTTAATTACGAACCTTTCTTGCAAACAATTAGTGAACAATCGTATCGGCCGTCGTTAATTAGTCAGGAATGTCAAACAAAGAACTCTGCAGCCGCGCTAATGTCAAACGATGTCGTCACCTTTCTAGAAGCTTCTAATCGCTAGTCGGGTTTTGTTTGATAAGCAAATACCTGAGTTAATTAGGTGATTTGTATGACGGAAGGGATTTAAATTAAATCAATAGAATGAAGGAATTAAATTGAGCTTAATATGAGGTGATAGCTTATTTGATTGATTGATTTGATTGGTAGTGGACTGTATTAAAGGGGTAGGGGGTGATAGCACTGGTTTATCCGGCAGCGAAAGAAATTATGTTGCCGGATATCCGGCTCGAAGGAAAATATAGTGCGGCAATTTGCCACCATACGCTCGCTGAAAGGGGGGGGGGGGGTAAATGTGGTTGAGCAGTTTCCTGCAACCAGAGAATAGGTAGGGAATAATTGTTGGTAAATACCTGGGTTACGTGGGGGGTGTCGAGAGTCTCTGGGTCTGATGAGGGCTGGTGACCGTGAGTCCTAGGTGGAGGCGTCTTGCTGTCGACGGCGTGCCTTGAGGTGAGGTCACGCTTTCGTGTGAACAATCAATATGCCATCAAAATATTCGTTCGATAAGAAAAAAGACTAATAATATTAAAATACTACTTTTAAATGAATTGAAATGTGACATACTATGTTTGACAGAGCACTGGCTTAAAACGAATGAGTTAAAATGTGTAACAATTAACAATTAACAATTTTGTACTCGCTACTATTATTGTCGACCAACCATAATCCATGGTGGTTTATGTATTTACGTAAGTAATACCATTAAATATAAGAAATTGGAATGTTATACGAGACTCACAGTAGAACAGATATGCGAGATATTAGCCATCGAACTGCTATATAAAAAACTCTCAGTCCAGCCCTCTTTTTCCGGTTTTGGAAAGCCTGCTCGATAAACTAGTACAAGACGATAGAGAATTTGTAATATTTGGCGATATTCATATCGATACTTTGTGCTCAATTAACTCGGACATTCGGAAGTTAAATGATATTTTGTCTACGCATAACTTATGTTATTTGGTTAATTTTCCCACAAGAACGGATGACTAGTCCAGCCCTAGTGACTAGTTTAGACCACGTTTATGTCGGTCGGAGGTCGGCGAGCACTGCGCGTGTGAGACCTGTCGCCACTATGATTTCGGACCACTGTGCGGTTCGCACTGTGATCGCATGTGACCCCGGGCCCGGCCCTGAGCCTCCACGGTTCGCAAGGTCATATGGACGCGCGAACAAATGCAACTTTATGGCTGCGTTAGAGGGGATCGACTGGGAGGAACTAGTGAATCGTCATTCGGCATCGGCCGAGGATTTGGCTCATTCTTTAGTTAATATATTAACATATTATAATGATGTCTGTTTTCCGGTAACATGGAAGAAATTAAATAATAATAGAATAATTTGGGCGAGTGATGAAATAATGAATCTAAATTTTTATTAACAGATGTAAATAATTCAAAGTTAAAATTTCCTAATAATAACGATTTAATAATTCAATGTATAATATAATAAATATGACGCTTTGCTTAAATACGAAAGAGCTAATTATTATAGTAATATAATTAATAAATGTAACAACGTGATTAAAACAATGTGGGAGGTGGTAAACTCACAAACCGGTAGAACTAAAATGCATTGTGACTTTACAGAGCTACTGTTGCGCCTGGAAAGGTCCAAATTCCCATCTAAAATGGATGCCGTAGACTCTTTGAACGCGCACTTTGTAAGTGCTGCCGCGACCTGTGGCGCGCCCACGGCCAATGTCGACGCTGCAAAACACGCGCTCGCTGCAGCCCGACGACCGGCTCAAACTTGTATCCTATCTGGAATTCACATCGGTTTCGAAGTACGTTGCCGTGACGTCAATTCTGGATTCTCGTTCATATTTCCAGTACCTGCAAAAACTTTAGTCACACTAGTTTCATCTTGCGACATCTCTACAGTAGCTACGGCCCTAGACAATACCATCCTTGCGGTGGTATCATTGCGATCGTTTACTGACGCTTCACCGTCTGATCTGATGCGCGGTATCTTAGCTGACTTCTTCGCTTTAGGCATTGGATGTGTTTCACAATCCTTAGGTACACGTTGTGGGCGGCCCGGAGCATAATTGAGACAACAGTGGTTTTACTGATATCCGCTTAACTCGACTGTGAGTGCCTTTAAAGTGTTATCTCCTGCTTAAGTGAAGTTTCATTGGTGCTCAAAACGCATACCTCAGCTTTAAGCTCCCGGACGATTGTCAATATTTGTTGCACCATGTGCCCACCGGTGGCATCAGGCACTCCCTGCTCTACCACAGCTGGTCCGGTAGCCTGTTCTACCTGATGCGGGCTCCTCTCCACGAAGTACGACGGCGCCCCGCGGACCCGGGTAGACGGCTTGTTGTCTCGGGGCATCGCACACTTGCAGATAGGACATACCCACGTCGAAGATATGGTTGCTTTGACTGGTATGTTGACGCAGGCTCTATGGAACATACCTGTACATTTTCCGCACTTAGCGCCCTTTTGTAACGAAATGAATTTTCCGCACCCTCCGCATTTCAGCATGGCATTGATTTACCAAGAAGTTCGTGCACAATACGTTGGATGGCGCTGTAGGACTAGAGCGGCTACTCGACACTAGGTGGCGTCACTTGATACTCAATTAAATAACACGAAACGAAACTATCAGTTATCACAATCGGTGCGGTGGGGTAGATTCGCAGATTTTGCACAAAGTTACCTCCTTTAGAATGAAACAAAAAACAATCAATCGCTGTGTCTGTTAAGAAAAATAAAGATAATTTCACTAATTAGCGCAAACAGTCACTGTTCAATGGTCCACTGTATTCACTGGTCACCAGTACTTTTAATAAACACCAGCCGAGAGTGTTTTACAACTCTAAACTATTATTTAACTATTAAAAACTTGCAGATAAAAACAGGACGGTTGTCTATTATTAACGTCCACACAGTGAGTTTTCCATAAAACATCAGCTTTGTGCCGGTGACATCCCATCATAATCAAATTTTAAACACTGTTTTTTGTTTGAAAGTACCTACCGTATACACTTTTATATGCATTTAGTAAAAACATAAAAAAAAATATGAATAACAAAAAGACAAATCGGTTATATGTTAGAAATTTAATTACGCCTCCGCGCAATAAAACCAGTGTGTGTATAGTCATTAATAATCCTTCTCTTGTATACATACGGACGTTCGTAAAATAGCCGAATGCCTTGATGCACGAGCAGCTCAGATTTCATTAATAATTCTTCTCTTGTATACATACGGACGTTCGTAAAATAGCCGAATGCCTTGATGCACGAGCAGCTCAGATTTCATTAATAATTCTTCTGATGTCTACATAAACACGAGCGATATCCAAACAATGTGGTGTGGGCGACTCCCCAGAGGCAGAAGGAGGAACTAGTTTACGATGAGTCGCGAGCACTTGGAAATAAATATCATCGAACTCGCTACGAATAATGTCTTATTCTTCTGCCTCCGCATCGTTAACAATGCTCAGCCGTGCGATTCTTTAAGAGCAAACATCGTTGTATCTTTGACAACATCCGTGAAACAAATGACGGGATGACAAGAAACGTTGGGAAAACAATCTTATGTACAAGGGCGATATCTCATAAAGTATTTGACATCGGTGAGCTTGTCGACGAGCGCAACGACGAATCATTAGAGAATCGCACGGCTGAATGTCGCTATGCGCTTCCTCGAAATTATCAGCATGAATCTTCACCGCAGAATAATACGCCATGAATTCATCCACGCGAGACGAATCCGATACTGCTAAATGAGCACTTCCAAAGTTTTTCGTACTCGGTTAAGTGCTAATGTACGTTTACGTCGTAATACGGGTAAGTCACAATAAGTCAGCCCACAACTCTCAAATGATTTCTTCTTCTTTGAAAGAAGAGCGCGTTTGGGTTCGTAAGACATCTTACTGTAAAACTTTCCGAAATAAGAATAATCGAATTAAATAATATTAATTATCGACGGAACCAAAGCACAACCCTATTTGTTCATGGAACCCTAGCCTTAAGTGTTCCAAACAACTACAATCGAAAATTAAACAAATTGAATATCGACGGAACCAAAACACTTATTTTAACGACACCATAAAGTTTGAAATTACAACAATAACTTAGTAATTATTGTTGTACATATTAGATAAACCGAATATTTTGTGTATTGAAGTTTTCATTATCGAAATAAAAAAACTGGAATTACCAATCGTATTGCTTTAGACTGTTTCACTTTGTTTGTATTGAACCCTAACTTGAATTTTGAAACGAAACACAAAATAATCGAGCTAGAAATCGTATTACGTTCTATGGAACAAACTCGTTTTGTTTAATGAACCAGAAAGATATCTTAATTAGCACATTCGTCATAGTGCAATCTAGTTGTTCTACTTGAGCTACGTGGACGCACGTCACGCCATGACGAGTGCGCTCGACAGAGTGTTTTCGTAACCGAACATACCCGATTACCGATATGCTTGTGATTTTGACTTTCTGAGGGCTTCTTTCTTCTAAGCTACCTGGGGCCCCAGGAAGCCTGTTTGCGCTTTTCATCGCGCTTGTCTTCCTTTACATGTCTTAACATACGCAAACGCAATGAAATCGTATTGAAAACGTTTAACTAACTAAATTTGAATTGATGACGATACACGATGATTTACAAACCTTCGACAAGCTTTCAGCCTATATCCTTTACGTTAAAAACGTTGATATCCATGGTACTGTGGATATTAACGTTACCTACCATGTTACATCTATCCATATCCATAGGTGTGGCTACCTAATATGGATATAGACATATCAAAGAATTGATAGCCATAAAGCAGTCATAGTGTGGTTCTTACATGTGAAGGTGTTGTTTATGTTGAAAGATAGACAAACATTTTCATTGAAAAGGATACCTGTCATTTCTATTTAATTAAACAAAGTATGATCGATAAAAGTTCCCAATAATATAAGTTTTATACAAACAGTGTGAAATGTCTACCTCAGTTTAAGTAACTGGCCAAAAGTGCACAAACATATTAACTCTGTTCACAAGTCGCTTTATATTCTGGACAGAGAATTATTCAACTGAATTTTAAACATCCCGTTGTATTCTGGTATTTTACCAGATCTCTGTGACATTGCATAAATTAAAATGTCCACTAACTATCCTTTACTTAAAAATTATGCAGGAGTTGCAAAACCTTGAATTATTTATTTTTTTACTCGTACCCATAATATTTGGCAGAGCTTTACATATTTTTAAAATTTGAAGCTCAAATGTTTGATCATTATACAGGGTGTTTGGTAGAGGGACCGACAAACCAAATGAGCGTGTTCGGGGGCCCACTTGGAGAATACAAGTTGGCCCAAAAAAAATCCCCGACACCCCAATTTTTTTTAACTTCTTTTTGTGAATTTTCTCGTTTTCACCAATATTGTACCTATTTACCACCATAACATTTGTAAAGTATGTTTTAGACCCGATGTTTTTAGTTTTTACAAATGTTATGGTGGTAAATAGGTATAAAGGCAGATTTATACAGGGTCAGTAACTGTCGCCAGTGCTGGCGCCGAAAACTGACTCGTGTTATTTAGACGCAGTTAGTATTTCGTCAGTAGTCGAGGATATTTCTTTCAGTGTACACACGTTTGTAAAGACAGTGCGGATAAATGAATTCTCGAAAACAGCACAAAATAAAACTAAATAATTTGTTGAGAAATTTTACGCTTGTCATGCAAGAAGTAACTGATATGTTAGGAGAAGAATTATCCAAACAGAAAAGAATTTGGGTGAGAAAATGGATAGATGATAGAGATAAAAATGGAGGTTCTGCTATGTTGCTAAACCAGTTGAGAATTGAAGATCCTCGGGAATATAAACTGGCTTTGAGAATGACGTCCAACAACTTTGACGAATTGCTTATGTTGTTATCAAGCTCCATTCAGCGTCAAGATACCTTTATGAGAGACGCCTTGCCAGCCAAAGTGAAACTCGAAATCACGCTAACATTTTTGGCTTCTGGCATGTCGTTTCGAAATCTCAGTCACTTTTATCGTGTATCGAAACCATCTATTTCTAATTTAATACCGGAAGTTTGTTGGGCAATATATGAGTCATTGAAAACACACATTAAGGTAAGTTATATATTGAAAAAGTACTAAAGTATCAACAAAGAAACAATATGAATAACTATAATCCAGACAAAAGTAGGTACGAGTACTAAGCTGTATCAAAAGCATAATCAATAACATTATCCAGTACTAAAACCGTATCCAGGTACGCAACTGTCTACTAGTGAAAAAATCTTCAATTACAGACTATCTCGTGCGAGGCGTATAGTGGAAAACGCTTTTGGAATTCTAGTTTCCAGATTCCGTGTGTTTGAAAAAGCAATTCCCACCAGTTTGAAAACAGTTGATGCAATCGTTTGTGCATCCTGTGCCCTTCATAATTGGTTGCAAAAAAATCTAACTTCTACATAACACCTACTTGTGTAGACAGAGAGGACTCTGAAGGCCAATTAATGCCAGGTACTTGGAGATCGGAAATAACTCCATTAACAAGTATAACTGATCAACTTAGAGGTAACCACCCCTTAAATGCGAAAGAGAGAAGAGATTTATTAAAATAATACTTTATGACGAATGGAAGTGTACCGTGGCAGTTAAACAGAATTTCTTAAGTTCATTTTGTGTGATTTTTATACTAAAAATAAATATTGTGGGTACTTACTGTTGTTTTTCTTTGTATAGATACATTTCTTATAAAAGCGTCCATTTCTTCGAACCATTTCACTTTTGGAATATACACATTTCCATCAGCGCCTGATTTTGAGGGCTTTTTAATTTTATCCAGTTCAAAGTAGTAAGTTCCCCTCAAGTTTTTAATTTTATTTTTGACTTCGGTAGGGCCAAACCCTTCTAAATTCAATAATCGTGCAATATTCTGTAATGATGTTGCACGCATTTCTTTATTTCTATAATTTTGTGATTTATTATCCCACAGACATTCATTATCGCGGTATAGTTCAATAAGCTTCAAGTTTTCCGTGTCACTCAGTTTTCGCGTCATTTTGTGATGCAGTGCGAGTCGCAGCGTGGTCCCCATACGATACAGCGGCTGCGACTGACCTCGACAATTCACACGGCGTCAGTTGCGCTGGCGCGGGTGGCGGGGGGAGCGGACTGGCGCCGAAAATATGAAGCGGGAATATTGAAGCCAGTGCTGACGCGACAGTACTGTACTGTCTTGAAATCAATTTATACGATGGCAGTGCCAGGTCAGCACTGACTCGACAGTCGACTGACGACAGTTACTGACCCTGTATAAATCTGCCTTAATTTCGGAGAAAAAGGGAAAAATCACAAAAAAAAAGTTAAACATATTGGGGGGTCGGGGATTTTTTTTGGCCAACTTGTATTCTCCAAGTGGTCCGCCGAACACGCTCATTTGCTTTGTCGGTCCCTCTACCAAACACCCTATATGCACGGCTACTAGAGATGTTTATATGTATTGGCACTGCGACCATAACCACCGTCTATAGCTTGTTACTTATCCTATGCTAAATAATAAGTTAAATTTTTTATCGTTATGTATCTAAAATACAAACCCGAAACAGCATGCCGCAATGAAAGCGATATCAACTGATTGCCAGCGGTGGAATTAAATTAACCCAAATGCAAAATCTTAACTTCCGGCGGGATTTTATGCTTTATACTCTTATTATTTAAATTTAAATCTGCTTGAAACATTTTGCTGGATAAGCAAATAATTGGTACTACCTTGAACTTAAAGCTTTCTGTGGGTAGGATTTTATATTTGCGTCAGAAACAGCTTTAGGTTATGTTATACAATCTGCTGGTTTTAAATGTTTCCTGATTCGGAGTCGGATTAGCGATAAGGGGGCTGAGTTATGATTTTATGGACTGATTTTAGTAAGTTCAAGATTAAAATTTTGCTACTATTGTGTAATACTTTCGTCGGTGTATAGGATTGATTTCTAGCTTAGTATGTCAACAACGTTTCGATGTATCGGCATCACAGATTAGAAATATACCTATCTATAAAATCGACGCGCCCGTCAAGCGTTTAGCATACCTATTTATTTTGAGGACGTGAAACCGAGTGGTCAGTTTTTAAAGTCTTCTAGCGCCTATTAATTTGGTAATTTACCATCTCCACGCTAAGCACATTGATTTTTATTGCGTACATGCAAATATCTATAATAATATTAAATATAGCACTAACGTCTGCAAAACGGAACCAAGCTTTGATTTTTAGAGAGAAAATATTTCATCTTCTGACGGGATTTAACCCCACTTGTTCTAACTAATCATGTCAGACATCGTGCCCGAGACTTTAATTTATCAATCTCTCTAGTTGTTTCCACCAACGGAGCGACACCTATAGATTAACTTAAAAATCCAAAATGACATAACAGTTTTACAAACACTTAGCATTTCGTATTGATATTGACAACATTCTCAATTTTATATTATTATCTTCTAAAGCACTAAAGTTTGCTTAGCTGTCTGGAACTTCCAATGTTGTAAAAATTATATATACGAGTAAGACATGAGTTTGGAATCCTTTCTGAGGATGTAAGTTTTATAATAAATTAATTATAATAAGTTTCACAATAATAATAATATTAATAGGAACACAAACAAAACATTTAAGAAAATAACTGCAACCACGGAGTTTTCAAGCGTGGCTTATTGGTCTATGACTACAACACAACAATGTATCAATTATTTATTGAGGAAACTATGTACTGATTGCTTGTGTCTAAACTACTACGATTCCAACCAATACTCGTATTAATTACGCTTCAAACAAAACAACACCTTTGTTTGTACCGATGCAGTTTCGAACTTAACCTGAAATGTGATGCGAGTCTTATTAAGCAAGGAAACCCGATTAGATAAAAAGAGTTAACTGACGATGTAGGCTACTCTGTCATAATACACTCTTACGAGTCAACTCTTATCGTGAAAACACCGATAGAGTCTGTGCAAAAAGAGAAACGTCCTAAAAGTTTGAGGTCACGCATGTGCTAAATTACTGTTTTAATGCGAGGAAATGTAAAAACCTAATTATAATTCCTGCTAATTTACTGTTTTACCGTTTCATCGAATCAAAGTTCACACTTGACATGAGTGACGGACTGATAACAGCTTTGGATTGGGTTGTCGCATAAAAATCTGAATAACGTTACGCCGTGACGGTTCACATTTTGTACATACCCCACGCTTCTTGTACTTCCGTCCGTAAGCCCGTCTCGCGGCCTGCGGTTGGTGCCGCAGTCTCAGATATCCTGCCGCGGAACAACAGCTTACATGTATATAGTAAACCGTGAAGGGCACTGCAGCAAGGGAAATTACAGTAAAATATTTGTACAATACCAACGCCTACGACATTCTATTTTAAACGAATACTAAAGTTCACGTTAATAATCCCAAGTCCATTATTTGGTACAGAAGGTCAAAACAATTACTGTAATTAGGAGAGCTACAATTACGAATCCTTGGCTGAAAACAAATTTCCTTACGAAACAAATAAACATTAATTTTCATTAAATTTGATTGTTTTTACGTAATTAGTAGAGTCAGATGCATTGTATGTAACTATGTAATCTAAGGTACACACACTCTGTAAGGTAAGGTAACTGTTTGAGGGCAGGTAATACATAACAAGTTACATTAAAATTATATCAAACAACTCGGTGGTGGGCCTCTTGTGCAAGAAACTGTCTTGGTCGGTACCACCGCAATGCTAGATATTCTGCCGCGAAGCAATAGTGCGCTAGTATTACTGTGTTAGGTCGTGAAGGGCGCTGTAGCAAGTGAAATTACTGGACGGTAGATACTAAGATCAATAGCCTCGGGGTGACGAGCACAGTGCAACGTACGCAAACTACAGTTCTCAGCTCTGGGTGGCACTGCGACTGTCATAAGCAGTGTTATGGACTTGCCGGTTTGTCACTTAGGCCCGTGTTCACTAACACATGTTTAAATTGTAAACGGACGTTTAATTCTTAATCGACTGTTTAGGAATATTTTGCTGTTCACCAAGCAGTAACCATTGATTAAGTTCCGTAACCATCCGATGGTGAACACCAAAAAAACACGACGCGTTTAAACAACTGTTTTAGTTTAAGGGAGCGATTAGGTAATCAATGGTTAAATTGTAGTTGGTGAACTCCAGCCTTTTAATGGTATAAGTAAGTACTTATACCATTAAAAGGCTGGAGTTCACCAACCAGACACACATTCGCATTGTTAATATTGGTCTGATAAGTATCAGACCAATATTAACAATGCGAATGTGTGTCTGGTAATCTGGTTTGGTCACAGACCATATCTGTGGGTTTGGTATTAAGTGAATAGATTATGTTATAGATTTTCTAGCGTATTACATTGAGAAAATCTATATTAATGTATTAAGACAAACGTGTTTAGTAACCAGTCCGCTAACAATATGTTGGTGAGGCCGTAACGCGGATAATTCGCGAAACAGTAATCGTATCGTACAGAACGTATAAATCGTGGAGAACACGTCGCGCTTCGTCGTACGAACTGTGAGTTAGATAACATTTATAAAGTACGACAGGATGTCGGGAAACCCACAACAATGGATACTTATCTTATTTTCTAGATTGATGTTTTTTTGAGTTTTGACGTATATTCCTGGTGGATTATTAACCATTAAGTGCTCGTAATAGAACACGAGTGTCGTATACAGCCGTGTACGTCTACAATTGTAAAAATCATTGAACTTTGTTTAGGTATTTTCTTCATCAATCGCATTAGGTAGTTTTAGTAATGCATCCATCGCTTTAATAGAACGTGATTTAAACTGGACAGTGACTGACTTGTGTATGTGAGGACTCGCCTGACCATTTGAACAAAAATCTCATTTCACGCAACTAAAAGTATTAACATGATTATCTTGAGGAATGGCTAATGTATTAACGTAAGAGTCCAATTACAAAGGAAAATATACTATGAGCTGTATGTTCCAAAGCTATCTTTATCTATATAAATATAGCATAATAACAGTAAGTAACTAACCCATTAGTTAAACTATTTATGTAGCAATGATGTACCAATGATTGTTTTTATGCACCTCAAACTCTACTACATACAAGGTATAGAAAACCGACTTGGCAGCAACTCTGCGCTGGTGTCCAAGGCTCTAAAACCTAGCTTCAATTAGTACCTCGCCGCATGATCCTCGTAGATTATAAATCGATTCTCTTAGAATCAAACAATGGATATAGATTTCTCCGTAAACAAAAGCAATAGATATTTTCTAGATAAACTAAGTCTAAATCAGAATCTCAGGTTCCCCTCTGAAGCAATACATTTACCGAGTGTACTATTTCACGGTACAGAAGAAAATAGATTTATCTTCCTTCCATTACGGAGAAATACAATATCTCACACGGCCGATGCGAGAGGTTCGATTTACCAAACCGTTGACTGTTGGTTACAAGTTAGATAAAGGAGATGTGGCTTACGGGCATGATCTGACACTTGAGCGTATTGGCAATGACCTAAATTATCGGCAGGTTTTTATCAGTGCCTTTAGTGATGCAGGTGATAAGGTGACAGTTTGGGTATTCAATGGGCAATATTTAACCGTTGGTTAAAACTATAGCATACTAACTAGTCAAAGTAAAGTGGTAGAACATAACTCACTTGATAGATTTTGTTCTGATGAATGGACGACGAAGTTTTATTTTACGGCCGAACCCGGTGGAGGTTACGACTACCGTTGAGAATCTAACTTCAAGTAGTCATAAATTGTGACTTATATATAATTTATGTATTGAAAATGACAAAATCACAGAATATTATAAAATCATAGAAATAGAATTGCTATATTTTTCAATTCCGTTTACGCCAAATTTACTTTTCCCGTTGGTATTTCAATGAGTGTAAATAGTAAAATAGTTCCCTGACAAAAATAATAGCTTATTTGTTCCACAAAGGTCTAATGTGAAAGCACAATAGTATTAGAATATATTAGCTAAGTAATTTGGTGCTTACCAACATGCCTTACAACTTGGCTGTTGTAGCTAATCTTAAAATTTGCAATATAAGGTACTTGCGTTAGTAACTTCAGTAGCGGGAAAGGACGGGAAGTCCATCTTTTAAATCTCAGGGCGGTTCTAATTAAAATATGTAATATGTACAATCGCCTGCAATAAAATGTATACAATTCACAATAATTATTGCCAAGTGCCTCAGCATTCCTTTTTTTTTTAAATAATAATTTATTTCCAAACAGTTTAGAGTAGGCAGACACAGTTCTATTAAAATAACATAATACGAAATAACAAAGAATATTATTTGCTTCGAGTCCCAAACTAAGCGAAGCCTGTATCTTGGGCACCCTTATTCTATTATTTT